>OZ014519.1:227985090-232785090 GCA_963966055.1 Lathyrus aphaca
TCAGTGGAAATGGCATATTCCACCGGCTCTTTTGGGCTTTTGACCCATGTATAAAGGGTTTTTCCTTCTGCAAGCCTATAATCCAAATTGATGGAACATGGCTCTACGGGAAATACAAAGGAACTCTATTGATGGCAGTGGCACAGGACGGCAACAGCAATATCTTTCCAATTGCATTCGCCATCGTCGAGGGAGAGACTGCCGAGGGATGGAGTTTTTTCCTAAAAAATCTTCGCAACCATGTGGCTCCCCAGTCTAACTTATGTTTGATTTCGGACAGACATGCATCAATTGAGAGTGCATGGAAGAATGTTGATAACGGCTGGCAGGAACCGCCTTCAACACATGTCTATTGTATTAGACACATAGCGCAAAACTTCATGAGAGAGATCAAAGATAAGACACTGCGGAAGAAGGTCGTGAATGCAGGGTACTCATTAACCGAACCGTCATTCAAACATTATCGTGACGAAATCAGAATGGCGAATGAAGATGCATTCAGATGGATAAACCAGATTCCTTTAGATAAGTGGACCAGGGCCTACGACAAAGGACAACGCTGAGGTCACATGACAACAAACCTCGTTGAATCCATGAACTCTGTTTTCAAAGGAATCCGCAACCTACCGATAACCGCTTTGGTGAGGTCAACCTACTTTAGGCTCGGAGCACTTTTTGACACCAGGCGTTCAAAGTGGAGTTCAATCCTACAGTCTGGTCAAGTGTTCAGCGATAGTTCTATGACATTCATCAAAGACGAAGCATCCAAGTCTAACACACATGTGGTCACCGTGTTTAACCGCAATAAGGGACATTTCAATGTTGATGAGATCATGGATCACAACGAAGGGAGACCGAGGGGATCCTATCGGGTGGAACTTGATAACAATTGGTGCGACTGTGGTAAATTTCAAGCCTTTCGCATGCCTTGCTCCCATGTCATAGCGGCATGTTCGAAGGTTCGGCTGGACCCTTCAGGCTTACTATCCCCTGTTTACCAAGTGCACAACCTTTGCAACGTCTACAACAAAAGCTTTCCGGTTGTTGCAAATGAGGACTACTGGCCCTCATACAACGGGGAAATAGTCTGGCACAACGAGAACATGCGAAGAAAGAAAAAAGGCCGTCCTAACAGCACGCGTATTCGCACCGAAATGGATACGGCGAATAAGATGGTGAGACTGTGTAGTTCATGTCGTCAGCCCGGTCACAATCGTAAAAAATGTCCCAACGTTGGACCAAGCTCAACATCGTAAATTAAGTCATTGTAACCGTATTTATTTTATATGGAAGCCTAGTTCGTTTAATTCATATCAGTAAAATCATACAACCACAAACACGAACATACATAAATAAAACAAGGAAATACATGATTCAGAAAATGACCGTACATAAATAAAACGGAAAAATACATAAATTCAGACATGACCATACATAAATAGAACAACTGCAAGATTCAACAAATCTAGCCTATCAGAACCATCAGGACAACTTCACATCCACCTAGCATCATCGACAAAACACCTGCATCATTGACAATTTTTCTCCATTTCGTCACACCAAACTCCACAACCCGCTTCTCAATTTTAATTATCTTTTCTTTGTGGCCGATCTCTCCTTCTAACCAGCGGGTTAATTCTCTGTGCAAGTGTTCCAAAGTTTGGGGGTTCCATAACAGCATCTTCAGAGGAGGCTTTGTTGCCGAGAAAAACACTAAAGCATTTTTCTTCAAGATATCAAATTTTGGAAGCGGTTCTTCTGATGTTGAGGAAGACGGTGCCGATGCATAATTAGATGGACGGGGAGAAGCCATATTGTGAGAGAGGGAGACTGAAAGGACTGAATGAGAGAGGGTTTGTAAGGATGGAGTGAGATGAATCTTATGTTTATGAGTGAGGCATATATATAGTAAAAAAAGTTGCAAACCCTAGGTATATATATATATGTATAAATATATATATATATATATATATATATATATATATATATATATATATTTATATATATATACATATATATATATATATATAAGTATATATATATATATATATATATATATATATGTATATATGTATATATATATATATATATATATATATATATATATATATATATATATATATATATATATGTATATATATATAACAAGTGAAGAATATTTATCAAGAATATTTGAATTAACAACGTGCAACAAACCATTTGGCGAATGCATGTTGAATTTACAACACATTCGCCAAATGGAATGGCGAATTGGTGAAGAAAATTCACTCCTAGCCAAACCATTTGGCGAATCCATAAGAAAAAACACATCTTCATCAATTGGTTTGGCGAATGTGTTTCTAAAGTATGTTAGTTTGGTATTTTTTTTGAAAACTATGTTATTTTGGAAATTAAAATAAAAAAACTCTGTTATATTAAAAAAAAATTCAAAATAGCCTACCAAGTAAAATAACATGTAATTGGTAAATAAATAAGTAGTGTAAAATTGATCAATAATTTTTTTTATCTAAACATCATAATAGGATATGAAGAAAAAAAAAGATAAATGAAAATTATGTATCTAGAGAATATTTGGAGGCCTTCTTTGAAGAAAAAATTTATTGTGGTAGATGAAACTATCTTGTTCTTGTCATGTATTAATATTAGCAAACCAAATTTGCCCTTTAATCTTGAAATTGCCACGTATAGTTGTCGGTGACTGAATACGTCCTTTGGCAAATATAAATCATATAGTTTAAGGATTGACCTTAAAACTTGTTAATTGTCATAGAAAATGACACAATAATTGGGAACTATTGTCAGACAAGTTTGATTGGCCAAGGAGACTGAGAAGGTGACACAGACATTCTTGGAATGTAAAAAGTGTTTTCAATATTTTTACTTGAAATAATCCTTGTTCGATGACTTGGTTGGCTAGTTTGGTCATCGTCAACCTTGTACCATTGGAAAGTCCTTCAAATTGTTCCAAATTTATTATCAACATGATTGTTATGACAATATTCAATTTTAGGGAGTGATTTGGAAAATCATAAGTTTTTAGTCAACTCAATAATTTTGGTATCAATTGCTCGAAAGCCTCGTTGTCATTACCTTCTAATTTATCAACTAAGTCACTGCTAAAAAATTATTTGACATCACCCTAGTAAACAAAAAATAGTATTAAGACATGTATATTATAGGACATATAAAGTTATCTAAGTGAAATTAAAGTATAGTAAGAACATTAAAGTGAAAAAAATTATATCATTTAAAATGCATGAAAGTACTATGTGTTAGTGATAGAATGTAAGTTTCGGAAATGAGATAGACGGTGTAACAAACTTTGTAACTAATTTAGTGACTTGAGGATGGTCGTAATTGAGAAGCAATTTAGAGCCATTCCATGCATTGGAGAGGTTTAACTTCCTAATGACTGTAAAAAATAAAAAATAGAGATTAATTATTACCATATAATAGAGATTATATATTTAAAATCCAGAGTTACAAATGAAGGAACCTGAACTTAATCGGACCCCAGCATGAGTCAGAATGACAATTATTGGTCCAGATGAATGCTTAGTTAACAAAACAATCCAAACTTCAAAATGTTAGTTAACAAAATAACAAAAACTTTAAGACATGTTAACTGATCAGCACAAAGTTATAGTGTTGGAAGGTGTTTATGACAATGAAACGTAGAAGAAAAAAACAAACCTCAAAATGTTAGATAAAGAAACAACTCACCCTTCAGAATGTTAGATAACAAAACACCATAAAGCTTTAAGAAATGTTAATTGATTATCATAAAGTTATAGGGTTGTAAGGTGTTTTTCACAACGAAAAGTAGAAAAATTTCAAAAATTATACATAAAAAAGTTAGATAAAGAAACAACCCACACTTCTGAATGTTAGATAACAAAACAACGAAAACTTTAAGAAGTTTTAATTGATTAGCATAAAGCGAAAATGTTGTAAGGTATTTTTGACAATGAAAGCTTACAATACCAAGAAGGAATCGTGAAATAACTTCGCTTGTATTTGAAGAAGGGTTGAAGACGAAACTAAGGGGGTGGATGAAAGAGATGGAGTGATAGAGGTGGAGAGACGAAAGAGAAAGAGAAGAGAGAGAATTGATTGAAGTGAAAAGTGGTAAGTGAAGAAAGATAACTACACTAGTAATCATGAGGGGAGGAAAAGATGAAGTTAGAGAAATTGATTTTAAAATACATTAGCTAATAGCATGCAAACACATGGTAAATAGAAAATGACAAGTGCATGCGATATTTATTATGAGGATTTCTTAATACACCCCAAAGGTTTCTTAGTCACCACACGAAATTCCTTTTTTACCAACTGCATTCGGATGTACACATCCAGACGCACCATTTAAAAAAAACATTGATTTGTTCCGGAGGTGCATATCCAGAATGTTTTCTGATGTGCACATCTGGAACAAATTCTTGTAACTTCACACCAGAGCATTCTCCCTCCTCATTCTTAACTTTTCATATTCTCAAAACTTCAAATTCTCTCTCAAATTCTCAAATTTTCACTACTCCAAATCCCGATTTTAATCACTTGAGTTCGACACAGAGCATCTTCTACAACGATCAACACACTCCAAATCCTATGTATCTCAATTTAATCAGTAAGTTATCTAATTTAGAATTTCGGAGTTATTTGTGAGTAATCAATTTATAGTAAACATTTAAGTGTAGAAATTGTTAGGTATTATGTATAATATAGGTTAAAGACAATGTAGGTATTGTTTGCTGCTTCAAACGAATGATCAGGGCATTAAAATATCCTTTCATATGGTACAATAGCTATAACTGAGTTTTTTATACTTGAAATACATACAGAATGTGCAGATTAATAAAATTTATAACATTAATTGCTTTCCTGATGTGCACATCCGAAAAAATCAATGTTAAATATTCTGAGTACTTCCGGATTTGCATCGACAAAAGTTTTTCTGATGTGCAAATTTGGAAGCAATTTGTTTGTTTTTTTTTTTTTTTTTTTAAAAAATTCTAACTTAATTATTATGCTTTGCAATTACATGGATGACATAAACGATCATATGATACATGGACGGGTAATCATGATTGCGTCTGTCCAACGTGAGCGGATGCAGCCTACAACCAAAGGCTTCGGCGCAGAGGCAATTCCTTTTCCAGTCCCTGCAGCTGAGGGACATCCTACACCACAACCTTCTACATCACAGGTTCAAGCCACTCCTGTAACACCCCATTTATCCCAATTTATAAAGTAAACGTTTACTATGAAAAATCAGAGTTCCGAAGTGGAATGCCACGTTTTCAACAATAATAACCAATATAAAATTCTTAATTAAAACATCGGAAATTATAAGGTTCATTACAATTCATAATCAAAACAACATCAACAATAATTCCTCAATAATCATATTGGTGTATAAAATGGATATGTAACAAAAATAAATAAAACAACTAAAAATCTTGTCCCGTGTTACGTATCAGAGCATCCTAAGACTCGAACAAGCAACACAACTCCATGCACCCTCAAGTACCTGGATCATTTATACTTCCAAAGAAGCATAGACGCAACAACAAACAACAGAGGGGTGAGAAACAAATTCAAATATAAACGGTGCAAATAACATCTTTAAAGGTAATTTTTCACTCACAACAACAAATACTACAATTACATCAATAATTAAGTAGCAACAAATATAATAATAGTTATGCAACAACCATAGTTATGCAATGTGACTCAACACGACACAATGCATGTGGTACCATTTTTATTTATTCAATCGAACACAGATAATCACATACGCCCATCCAACAATGATTACCCCACCATTCTCCGTCACGGAGTACAGATGATCGTATTTGCCCATCCGACACGATCATCCCAACAATAATACGACAATGTATGCAAGACCATGAAAATGCATACACATGTATAATTCACCATATTATACATCTACACAATCCTTCCGATCAAAACACAACAATAGTTCCACATAGATCACCAATAATAACCTCACGCAACTTAACCGATTATTCAATTAGTTAAATCCACCTAAGTTTCATCATTATTCTATTTCTCGATGTTAATCCTCGATTAAATAGGTCTTAAGGTCTATCTCAATACTTTACACCAAAAGAATCGGACACGCACCCGAAATCGAGACAGAAATTGCAAAAACAACATTTTGGCCCAAGCACACTGATCATACGCGTATGGACCCCGGCCTTACGCGTATTGCCTTGCTCAGTACGCGTATCTAACTAAATTGGGCAGATAGCCCTAAAATTCCACTCCCTTACGCGTAACCTCCACACCCATTACGTGTATTGCCTTGGAAAACACGCACACCATACGTGTAATGACATGTCTCTTACGCGTATGGGCAGGGACATCATTTTTCTCTTATTTTCTCTTCTTTTCCAGATCTGTTTCTTATGACATTCGATTTCATACTTCGCACCGGACCTAAGATCATTTATACACCAGTTTTACATCACTATTCTTATTCTTCTTTCACTTATCATTACTAAATCTAGTTTTATTACTGTTCTAGATCTAGATTCGCAATTGTTCATCTTCTACAACAAAATCTGCATAAACTATGCATAATATCATAACAACGACAACAACAATCCAACATAAATTCATCAAGATCATACAATCATATTCATCAATTCGCAACAATAATCATTCAAGTTGAAATTCATCACAAATCAAAGGAACAACATAAAAACCCTATGAGGGAAGGAAACCCTCACTATCCATCATGTTAAATCACCTAATTTATAACCCTTTCTCCCCCCTTACCTCGAATTCATACCAAAAATCCTGCAAATTTCCTTAACGAATGATGCCCTAGATGATTTTCTTCCTCCCTAGCCTCTTTGGTTCTTCCACAAAATTATACGACTAATTCTTTCTTAATTTTGGTTAATCTAATCTATTCCTAAAACTCTTACCATAATATTTACTAAACTGTCCTTTTATTTTAATTAAATCAAATAATGATAATAATCTTAATAATACTAATATTATTTTCATAAAGATAATAATAATAATAATAATAATAGTAATTAAATTGTCTTATTATTATTCGCACACCCGCTATTACTAAGCACACCCCGATTCTACCCGTCCCACTAGGACACAACATCGAGACAACAAGACATATGCCTTAAATAAGGCCAACACAACACCAAAAATACCAGACGATTAAATATTAAAAATAAGGTGTTACAACTCTCCCCCACTTAGAATATTTTCGTCCTCGAAAATGTACCTGATGAGAAAAGTTCCGGATACGACTCTAGCATCCTGCTTTCCAGCTCCCTGGTCACACTTCTACCAGTAACTCTTCCCCGAGCTACTCTCACCAGAGGAATCTATTTACCAATGAGTTGCTTCATTTTGCGATCCTCAATCCTTATCGGCATCGCTTCCACAATAAGATTCTCCCTAACCTACACCTAGTCCTTCTGAATAACGTGGGATGGGTCAGACACATACTTCCGAAGTTGCGATACATGAAACACGTCAAGCAAGTTCAAAAGCTCTGGAGGTAACGCCACCTTGTACGCAAAAATGCCAACTCTCTGCAAAATTTGATATGGTCCAATGAACTTTGGATCCAACTTCTTCGATTTCAAAGCACGCCCGACACTTGTCATTGGATTAACTCTAAAAAACACATGGTTACCTTCAGCAAATTCTAATTATTTTCTCTGGTTATCATGATAGCTCTTCTGTCTACTTTGAGACGCTTTTATCTTTTCTCTAATCATCTTAATTGACTCAGTAGTCTGTTGTACAATTTCAGGTCCAAACACCGCATTTTCACCAGTTTCATACCAACACAAAGGCGTTCTACACCTCCTACCATACAAAGCTTCAAACGGTGTCATTCCAATACTATAATGGTAACTATTATTGTACGTGAACTCAATCAATGGCAAATTAGTATCCCACGTACCACCTTGTTCCAACACACAAGTCCTTAATAAATCTTCTAAAGTTTGAATAATTCTCTCTGACTGACCGTTCGTCTGCGGATGATAAGCCGAACTCAACTTTAACTTTGAACCCAAAGCCTCTTGTAAACTCTTCCAAAACTCATAAGTGAATCTCAAATCTCTATCTGATACTATACTCGAAGGAACACCATGCAACTTCACAATTATCCGGATATAAATTTCTGCCAACTTCGTCAACGAAAAACTCATATTAATAGGAATAAAATGTGCGAATTTTGTAAGTCTATCCACAACTACCCAAATAGCATCAAATTCTCTCACCGTATTCGGAAAACTAGTAACAAAGCCATAGCAATATTGTCCCACTTCCATTATGGAATCTCCAACGGTTTCATAATTCCCGAAGGTTTCTGATGCTTCACTTTCGATTTATGACACACCAAACAAGCATACACAAATTGTGATATATCCCTCTTCATACCAAACCACTAAAACAATTTCTTTAAATCCTGATACATCTTCGTAGCTCCTGGATGAATATTCAAGCTACTGCAATGACTTTCTTCTAAAATTTCCTTTTTCAACTCAACATTGTCCGACACAAAAATTCTGCCCCGGAACCTCAACACACCAGAATTATCTACCTAGAAATTTCTTTCAGCATCATTCCCTCCTGCAGGTATCAAATCTACCAACTTCACATCCAATCTCTGATTCTCTCTAATAATGTCCAATAATCCATTATTCACCTTCAACATCCCAAGCATAACACTCTCAAGTGTTGTCTCACAAACCATGCTCAAATTTCTAAACAACTCAATTAGCTCCAATTCTTTCACCATCAATGTCGATATATGAATTTCCTTGCGACTCAAATCATCTGCCACAACATTAGCCTTGCCTATATGATAACTCAAATTAAAATCATAATTCTTCAGAAATTCCAACCATCTTCTTTGCCTCGTATTTAGCTCTTCTAAACACTTCAAATCTCGATCCATACAAATAGTGCCTCCAGATTTTCAACACAAACACCGCTGCAGCTAACTCAAGATCATGTGTAGGATAATTCCTTTCATGTACTCTCAACTGCCTCGAAGCATAAGCTGCTACCTTACCATATTGCATCAACATACCACCTAGTTCCATTTTGGATGCATCACAAAATACAACAAAAGGCTCACCAGGACTTGGTAGAACCAACACTGGTGTCATAATCAATTTCTTCTTCAACTCTTCAAATCTTTCCTCACAAGCTGCATCTCAGATAAACGCTTGACTCTTTCTAGTCAATTGAGTTAATGGTAACGCCAAATTAGAAAACCTTTGAATGAATCTTCTATAATACCATGCTAGAGCCAGAAAACTACGAATATCCATTATGGTCTTTGGAGGTTCCCATTGCAGTACAACTCTTACCTTAGAAGGATCCACTGTTATACCGTCACCAGAAATAACATGACCTAAGAAACTTACATTATTAAGTCAGAATTCACACTTCGATAACTTAGCAAACAATTTGTTATCTTTCAACACCTGCAGAGCGATTCTCAAATGTTCCTTATGATCATCTCCAGTCTTAGAATAAATAAGTATGTCATCAATAAACACCACAATGAACTGATCTAAATAAGAAAGAAAGATACGATTCATATACTCCATAAATACACCAGGCGCATTAGACACTCCAAAGGCATTACAGCGTATTCATAATGTCCAAAACGAATTATAAATGTTGTCTTCTGAATATCCCTTTCTTTCACCTGAATCTGATGGTAACCTGACCTCAGATCAATTTTACTAAAAACATGTGCACCAACTAGCTGATCCATTAAGTCATCAACTCTGGGAAACAAATACTTATTCTTAATGGTCAACTTATTCAACTGACGATAATCGATGCACAAATGCATACTACCATCCTTCTTCTTTACCAACAATACTGGGGCTCCCCACGGCGATGCACTTGGCCTAATAAACTTCCTATCCAGCAACTCCTTAATCTGAGATTTCAACTCTGCCAACTCTGACGCGTACATCCTATACGGTGCCATAGAGATAGGCATTGTACTAGGAATAAGGTCAATAGTAAATTCAACTTATCTCGTTAGAGGTAATTCTGTAATGTCATCCGGAAACACTTTCGGAAACTCATTCACAATTGGCAGCTCATTAACTGATACTTTACTTTCCACTGATAACAATGCGAACAACGCAAACATCTTCGCCTCGTCTTCCAACAAGGTCGTCAACTCTTTAGTAGATAGGGAATTAGCCAATGCCTCTTCTTCAGGAGTAAGAAACAACAACTTTTTCCTATAACAATCAATATAAACTCGGTTGAACTCCAACCAGTTCATTCACAAAATAACATCCATATTTCCAAGTGGTAAACAAATCAAATCCACATAGAAGTCTCTATCAAAAATAGTGAGCGGGCACTTCAAACATACTAAAGATGTAACCACATAACCAAAAGATGGAGTTTCAATTGTCATCCTCTGCTCTAGAGTAGACGACACAATTCCTAACCTTCGCACACAGTCAACAGAAATAAACGAGTGTGTTGCACCCCAATCAATAATAGCAATCAAATGAGTACTATTAATAAAACAAATACCTTTGACAAAACGTTCCTCATTAGTGGACTGGGCTCCCACCAAAGCAAATACTTTACCACTGGCTCCTTGAGTCTTATTTGGCTTCTGACAAGTCGTACTAATATGACCTTGTTCACCACAATTAAAACAAGTAGGCATAGTATCCCTGGAGTCAACTACCACGTGACTTATCCTCCCACACTTGAAGCACTTCTTAACTTCATTCTGGAAAGGGTTAACACGATGACCCGTGCTTCCACATATGAAACACTTCACAGGATTTGGATGTACCCCTCCCCCACTTGGCTTATTGTCAGCAGTATACTTCTGTTTAACTTTATCACCCAGGGCACTATAAGGAGTACCCCCAAACCTCTACTTACCCTTCCCGTCATTCATAACTTTGTAGTGAGTAATCCGAGCCCTGTTATCATTATCATAAATTCTGCTCCTACTTACCAGCTCTGGATAGTTCCTGATCTTCCGGAAAGCAATGTCCTGTTTGATATCAGGACGCAACCCATTCTCAAATTTCAAACACTTCGAAGTCATAGCGTCTTTGGTGTTATAGTATGCACAATACTGCACTAACTCTTCAAATTTCGCAGCATACTTAACTACAGTTATATTACCTTGCTTGAGCTCCAAAAATTCCACTTCTCTGGCACTACGAATTTCTTCTGGAAAGTACTTCTCCAGAAACTCACCTTGAAACATAGCCCAAGTAATAACACAGTACCTGCAGTCTCCAACCTTTGGCGGATGTTGTCCCACCAGACCTCAACTTCTCCCTCCAGCGTATAAGTACCAAACCTCACCTTCTGATCATCATTGCAACCATGGTCCTGAAGATCTTCTTAACAGCCTTCAGCCATTTCTGTGGAACCTCTGGATCCAGTATACCCCCTTCATACGTAGGCGGCTTGTTACTTCTGAAATGATCCAGATCCCGAAACTCAGCATTCCCAACCGCTGGGCCAATGTTTTCAACAACTTGTGTCATGGCTTGCATAACAGCAACAAGTGCATCGTCATTCTTTCCTGCCATACTAATACGACAAACACCTCAGGTTAGAACACGATAATAACTCTTATTCTAAGGACTGACTCGACACAACATCTGGTCGGTTGGACCACCCTGCTCTGATACCAATTGTAACACCCCACTTATCCCAATTTATAAAGATAAAGTTTACTACGAAAAATGAGAGTTCCGAAGTGGAATGCCACATTTCAACAATAATAACCAACATAAAATTCTTCATTAAAACAACAGAAATTATAAGGTTCATTACAATTCATAATTAAAACAACATCAACAATAATTCCTCAATAATCCTTTTGGTTTATAAAATGGATACGTAACAAAAATAAATAAAATAACTAAAAATCCCATCCCATGTTACGTATCAGAGCATCCTAAGTCTCGAACAAGCAACACAATTCCACGCACTCTCAAGTACCTGAATTATCTATACTTCCAAAGAAGCACAAACGCAACAACAAACAACAAAAGGGTGAGAAACAAATTCAAATATAAACGATGCAAATAACATCTTTAAGGATAGTTTCTCACTCACAATAACAAATACTACAAATACATCAATAATTAAGTAGTAACACATACAACAATAGTTATGCAACAACCATAGTTATGCAATGTGACTCAACACGACACAATGCATGTGGTACCAGTGTTTGTTCATTCAATCGAACATAGATAATCACATACGCCCATCCAACAATGATTATCCCACCATTCTCCGTCACAGAGTACAAATGATTATATTCGTCCATCCGACACGATCATCCCAACAATAATACGACAATGTATGCAAGGCCATGAAAATGCATACACATGTATAATTCACCATATTATACATCTACACGATCCTTCCGATCAAAACACAACAATAGTTCCACATAGATCACCAATAATAACCTCACACGACTTAACTGATTATTCAACTAGTTAAATCCACCTAAGTTCCACCATTATTCTATTTCTCGATGTTAATCCTCAATTAAATATGTCTTAAGGTCTATCTCAATACTTCACACCAAAAAAATCGGGCACGGACCCGAAATCGGGACAAAAATCGCAAAAACAACATTTTGGCCCAAGCATACTGATCATACGCGTATGGACCCTAGCCTTACGCGTATTGCCTTGCTCAGTACGCATATCTTACTAAATTGGGCAGAGATCCATAAAACTTCACTCCCTTACGCGTAACCTCCACACCCATTACGCGTATTGCCTTGGAAAACACGCATACCATACGCGTAATGACATGTCTCTTATGCGTATGGGTAGGGACATCATTTTTCTCCTATTTTCTCTTCTTTTCCATATCTGTTTCTTATGACATTCGATTTCATACTTCGCACCAGACCTAAGATCGTTTCTACACCAGTTTTACATCATTATTCTTATTCTTCTTTCACTTATCATTACTAAATCCGGTTTTGTTATTGTTTTAGATCTATATTCACAACTGTTCATCGTCTACAACAAAATCTGCATAAACTATGCATAATATCAGAACAACGACAACAACAATCCAACGAAAATTCATCAAGATCATACAATCATATTCTTCAATTCACAACAACAATCGCATAAGTACAAATTCATCACAAATCAAAGGAGCAACATAAAAACCCTATGAGGGAAGGAAACCCCCACTACCCATCATGTTAAATCACCTAATTTAGAACCCTTTCTCCCCCTTACCTCGAATTCAGACCAAAAATCATGCGAATTTCCTTAACGAATGATGACCTAGACGATCTTCCTCCTCCTTAGCCTCTTTGGTTCTTCCACAAAATTATACGACTAATTCTTTCTTAATTTTGGTTAATCTAATCTATTCCTAAAACTCTTACCATAATATTTACTAAACTGCCCTTTTATTTTAATTAAATCAAATAATGATAATAATCTTAATAATACTAATATTATTTTCATAAATATAATAATAAAAATAGTAATTAAATAATCTTATTATTATTCGCACACCCGCTATTACTAAGCGCACCCCGATTCTACCTGTCCCACTGGGACACAACACCGAAACAACAAGACATACGCCTTAAATAAGGCCAACACAACACCAAAAATACCTGACAATTAAATATTAAAAATGGGGTGTTACAACTCCCCCGTCAGTCGCCCCTTCTACATCTCGGAGGTGTCGGGTTCCTACTACTACTTCATCAGGTGCCCCACCCACACGCAGGCGTCGTCGAAAGGCTCCTGTTCCATTATCTTCTCTTATTCCATCACATGTTCCCGATGCACCTGGTGAGGAACTTGGTCATGTTTTTGAGGGTGATCACCCATCACATGAGGGTGGTGACAAAGATGACGAATTCGATGAACTGGAGGGTTACCCTCAGGGACCGTCTGATATGTCCCTACTCCTTGGGTACTCTGAGCATACTGCCAGATATGTTTGGCTAGGACAAATAACTTTTCTCTGTTTAGAATTGTTTTCGTTGAAAATATTTTCATTTGTAACATTGTTTTATTTGGAAATTTTCAGGAGAAGGATTCCTAGAAGTTCTATAATCATGGGGGCAAGGTTATAAACATGATTGTAGAGATGCCATAGGATGATTGGTTCCAATATGCACTTGCTACCTCTGGTCTAAAAGGCCTTTCTAGGATTATGCTGATGACCTTTTGTTGAGAGATGACACCCTGAGATATCCTCATTCCATCTACCGTATGACGAGCTCACGATCACACTCGACGACATCTCGTGCTTTTTACATTTAACGATTACGGGCACCCTTCCCTGTAACACCCCAAATTTGATTATGAGTATTTGTTGCTTATTTAAGGATATATGAATGAATTGACAATTGGTGGTTATGTGACCCGATGCATGGTGGTGAAAGTATTTTAATAATATTAATAATAAGAATAATCATGTAGTATTATTCGGATTATTGGTTATTATTTAAAATAATAGAAGTGGAAGTATGAATGTTATGTTGGTTATTTTGGAGTATAAGAGTAATTTATATAATAAGGATAAATAGTGTTTTATTATACTATTTTATTATTATTATTGAAATTATATTAAAGAAAATGGTAAGGTGGTCTTTTTGTGAAAATTATGAGGGTAAAGTGGGAAAAGACATAACTGGGATAGTTTTGATCAAAAGGGATTATACGATCAAAATGCTCATTTTATCGTGTTTGATGAAGTGCTCTGAAGAAGAGGGAGAAAGAGGAAGCTCAGAGTCAGGAGGCTGTAGAGAACCCCAAAGAAGAGAGTCAATCGGAGAAATTCTCTAAGGTATGGGGAGTTTTCATAATCTATTATAATTATATAGGAGTTGGTTTATGAATAGATTAGGTTTTGTATGATTTTGGTGATTGTTAGGTCTGATGACATATATTGAGTTATAAGAGTATGAATTGGTGAATTAGGATTGATAAGATGTTTTAGAATGGTGTGTTAGATGTTTGAATTGATATATTGTTGTTATATATGATTAATTGTGATTGGTAAGAAGTTTTGGGTTGCACTGGAATGAATTCGTATGAAAAATTGAGGTATTTTGGTGTAGAATTCGTAAAAACAACAGAAAATTGCTTATGTACAGGTGTTAACCGGTTAACCATAAGTGTTAACCGGTTAACCAGTGAAAAATATGCGTTTTGGGCGAAAAAATGAGGCGTTAACCGGTTAACGCTTTGGTTAACCGGTTAACACTGTAACAGTGGCACTTTTAGTTTTGAAAAATTCATAACTTTTGATCCGTAACTCCGATTTAGGTCCCGTTTGAAGCGTCGGAAAGCTAACGAGATGAACTTTAATTTAATGAAATAAAATGAGTGAAATGATACATTTTTAAATGATGAATATTTAGAAAAAGTTGAGTTGGTTTTATGATTATAAATAGGATTCTATTGTAAGTGGACGATTTGTTGTTGTTGATGAAGGAAGTTGTTTGATTTGTTGTTAAAAATTGGTTTTATTATTATAAACATGATGTTATTGTGAATTGACGTTTTGTTGTTGTTGATGAGGGGAGTTGTTTGGTTGTCTCATTGAATCGAACAAGTTGTTTTGTTGTATGATTGATAAATAAGTATTGTTGATATGTTGTCGGGATGAAAGACATGATTTTATGATGATTATTTGTTGAACATGAAATGATAAGTTATGTCTTGATGAGTTGAGGTAGCTAATGAAATGAGGTTTTGACGTGTTATTACGATGGAAATATATATGATTAATTGATGTTGAGGTGTTGATATGAAATGAATGATGCGCAATTGATCTCTCGATGAATTTTACGGTGTAACGCATCATTGCATTTCATGATATTCACGATGGGGCTTCGGCCTATTTAGTAGCTTCAATCCTATTGTGTGGATTGGAGTGTCTCGATGATTACGGTGTGCTCCATTGTGGAGGGTTGATGGTCATGTATCCATCTCACGATGAAATTGGTACCACATACATAATTGCATATCATGATAGTTGGAATTGCATATGTCTGGATGAATTCACGATGGAGTTGTTGTTGCTGAATTTTTATAATGTGTTCATGATTGTGTTGTTGTTGCTGAATTATATGGTTGAAGATGTTATGACATGTTTATGCTAATTTATTTATATTCCATATTCTAATATATTTATGATAAATTATGATTACTCACCCTGCCTGCTTGGAAATGTTTCCTCTTTTGTGGGTAACTTGCAGATGATAAAGAGTAGGCTTGCAGTGCAATAGGAGTTTCATGAGTCTTGGAGCGTGCTTTAGTGTTCCTTAGAAGTGGTTCTGGTTTATGTGTCCTGCTCTGTGTCATGTAACACTGGGATGGGTTTCTTTTGTTAAACTGTTTTCAGTTATGTTATTATTTGGATAAATGCTTTCCATTTTATGATGTTAAATTCAGGATGGTGAAAATTATGTTTATGAAATAAACTAATGAAGTTTTGAATTATGAAGTTTAAATTCCGCTGCAAAATGATTTATAATATCCTTGATGTTGATTAACCCGTGTTACGGGACAGGACACTGTTTGTGTTGTGTTATGATGATATGTGATACCCTTATTCGATGAATTACTCTGATATTATTTTAAATATTTTATTTTGGGTAGAAAGGTGTTACATTAGTGGTATCAGAGCAGGTCGGTCCGTCCGGCCAATGTTGTCTAGTGTTGTTAATCCCTTAGTATGCAACATGTGTGTGAAACACTGTCGGTACTTGTTAGTTTTAGTCGCTGTCTGCAGGTGTTGGTTGGAATTAAGTGGGGGAGAAGCTTGACACCTGGACTATTGTTGAAATGTCGAAGTTAGTTCAAAGTTGATGTTGATTACAAGAATGCAGGGTTGTTCAAGAGATGTTGTTGTGGACCAGCGAGAGCATGGATTCATGAATTTGTATCGGTCGGGTTGAGAAGTGCGTGGATTTATGGATGGAGATTATTTATGAAAGAAGGATTTATTCAAAATAAAAAGACAAGTTGATGAATTAAGTTGAAGGATCAAGTCGGTAGATTGCTATGCCTTGAGTGTAGTTGGATTAAAGTCGAGCAATTTCGAAGTTGGATGTAGAGCAAGAATTTTTTTTGGTAGAACTTGGAAGTAAGATGGAGAGAGGTGGAAATTACATTCATCAATCTCAAAAATTCTGGTTTTTGCAATCTTGGAGCAGCTGTCACGAGAAGTGGCATAACTTTTTAACCATGATTCAGATTGAATCGGTTCTGGATTTTTTGGAAAGCTTACGAAATTCCCTACAGTTTGAATATAAGATTTGCATTCAGGAGGTTTATAATGAGGGAGATAAGTGCATTTTAATAGTTGGGTCTGCTGCTGATTTTTGGAAAATTCTGCATACGGGAATTGTCGACCAGCCTTATTGCAAGGAGGATAACTTTTTACTCGTAAGTCGAATTCGAGAGATTATTGAAGTTCTGGAATCTGCACAAATTTATCTTCATGGTAGAATATAATTTTGTGATTTGGAGGTCTGTATTGGAGAAGATAATTGCATTCGAAGTGGAGCGTGTGTTGCTGAAAATTTGGAAAGATGAAAATATTATTAAATAATAAAATGTTGGTATCGGAGAATGCATAGAGATACGATTTATGTCGAATGAGGGTAATTAAAGTGCCTATGCTAGATGATGGTGATGTTGAGAAGAAGATGGATGTTTGAGTGGAGTTGTTAAGAATCGTAACTTGGTTGGAAGTTGTAATTGGAGCTAACCACTTTGAATGGTACTTGTTGTAGTGATTCCAGTGTTAGAGGGATATTGAGAGTTGTGTGGTAATATGTGTGTACATAAGAGAATGTGTACGGGATTTTTGGATGTTTTGTATCATTGATGAAGTTGGAATTAAGGGGACTAAGAAGGAGTTGATAAGCCGTGGAGAGTTGGCGGAGCATTATGCTTACGGACTCTGGGCACAAGTTGAAGTACGCTATTGTGTTGGGTAATGATGATTTATGCCACCGTTATGGTTGTCGGACGTCTATTGACAAATTGAGGAACTGATCACCTTTAATCTATTGTTGATAGCAGACGTAATCATAATTGATGGATAGATGTGTCATGCCAACTAGTATAGTATGTACATCGAATTGGTTGAAGTCAAGTCGAGTGCTTGAGTATTGTTTGTTTTGTTGATGCAAGTTATTATATGAGAGTATTAGTTGGAATTTAAGAGGGAAGTATGAAGTTGCGCTTGGATTGAATTGTAATAAGAAAATTCATAGTTGAACTCTGAAGGATTTGAATGTTGTTTTGGTGATGAGTTAAGTGGCATAAGAAGTGAAGCTTCCTTGAGATGATTAGAAGGGAAAGTAGGTGGAAATGTAAAACGATGATTTGACAAGAATGTCGGACATAGTTAAGTTGCAAGTATTATAAGTGAAATTATAAGTTGGTTTATTAAGGTGTGATTTTTAGTTGGATAATAGTTGGTTGGTTGTGTCTATTCGGATAAGAATCTATAAAAGGTTGTGTCGGTATGAGTAAGAATCGAGTATTCGGTAAGTTGAATTAGTTGGAAGCGAAGGGTATAAGTTATCTAATGGAGATTCGTTGGGCCCTTGTATCTTATGTTGGTGCAATGATGTTGTGTAGTTAAGATGATTTTTGCAAGGCGTGTTATTATAAGATGGTAAACTTGTAGTCGTGATGATGATAATTGGGAATTCATGGAAGTATATGAATAATTGTCCAAGATTTGGAAGTAGTCGCGATTGTAATTATGTTGAACGTTCGAAGTTGTTATCTTAGGGATCTAAGTTGGAATTATTCGGTAACTACAATAGTAGAATACCTATTGGAACGAAATTCAGAAAAGTTAAGTCAAAGGTGTTGTTGATGTGTTGGTATTGGTGATTAAGGAAGTTGGAAATACACTCGGTAGACATACTACCTTATAGGAAATCAGAGTGCACAGCGAACGCATGGTGTAGTGTAGTTGCTCATGTGTGAGTAACAATGATGTTGAGGTTTGGTTGTATTAATATCGTGTTGGAGTTGTGTATTTGTATGTTATGATGTTCTAATGCTTCAATCATTGAATTCTTGAGTTGGGTACTATCTTGTGTACGATGCTAGTCGTCAAGTGTATCACTTGTGTAGAATTCACATTGTTGTTGTCGTTGATGTTATGAGTTATGGTTTGTATTATATGTGGAGTTGCCTTTCTGAGTCGAAAGTTGATTAGTTTGATGGATTAAGTAGTGGAAATAGTTGAATCAGATAAATTTTCGAGGACGAAAATTCTTTAAGTGGGGGAGAGTTGTAACATCCCAAATTTGATTATGAGTATTTGTTGCTTATTTGAGGATATATGAATGAATTGACAATTGGTGGTTATGTGACCCGATGCATGGTGGTGAAATTATTTTAATAATATTAATAATAAGAATAATCATGTAGTATTATTCGGATTATTGGTTATTATTTAAAATAATAGAAGTGGAAGTATGAATGTTATGTTGGTTATTTTGGAGTATAAGAGTAATTTATATAATAAGGATAAATAGTGTTTTATTATACTATTTTATTATTATTATTGAAATTATATTAAAGAAAAGGGTAAGGTGGTCTGTTTGTGAAAATTATGAGGGTAAAGTGGGAAAAGACATAACTGGGATAGTTTTGATCAAAAGGGATTATAAGATCAAAATGCTCATTTTATCGTGTTTGATGAAGTGCTCTGAAGAAGAGGGAGAAAGAGGAAGCTCAGAGTCAGGAGGTGTCGCTCCCACCAAAATGACACCTAAGGTCATGAGGGGTACAGACGCGAACGGTCGGCGAAAGAGAAGGAAATGAATAGAGTCGCCAGCTAGGCATTTTTATCCCGAAGGAAAGGTAATGCTTCATAAACCTAGGAAAAGATGGATAAGACGGTCGCGAACCAGAGAGACTGAGAAAGGGGGTTGGTTACAACCTGGGAAGGTATTACCACCCAGATTGTCCGCCGTACTCGACGGGATCCACGCTTAAAAGATTTGTGTTTTAAAGGGTAGTGTCAGTGCAATTTGTGTATCAAAACTGGAAAAAATGCAAGTGTCAGTGTAAAAGAAGTGTAAAGTGTATAAGTGAAGTGTCAGTGTAAGAACAGGAGTGAAATGCTCAAGACCATGAGGCTTAAAGAAATGATGCTGGAAAGATGGGGAATGTACAGAGACTTTTGTTCGATAACTGTTAAGTTATGCCTACGTATCCTCTCGTGCAATGAGGAAGTCAGAACACCGTAGTTCGACCCAAAGAGACTGAAAGATAACTTGACTTGTGAATTGCTTACTTGTCTATGCTCAAGTGTATGACCTGTCTGGCTCAGGTGCAAACTGTCTTGCATTAGACGGAAGAAGCAAGTTCTCGCTTATGAGTGAATGAGATGAGAAAAGAATCCCGGAGGAGACGATTATTGTTTGTTTTTTGAGCTTTCAATCTTTTATTGCTTTTTGAAGTTTGTCATAAGTTAATGAGCTTAAGCCTAAGCCAATGGGTTAGTAAACTCATCACATCCTCCCTCTGATTAGGGGTAATGAGAATACCTTAAGTGTGAAGTCAGCATCTCACACTTAATCACCCTGATGTAGGATTAAGATCATTAACCTACTTGTGATTATTTGAATGTTTTTGGTGTTTTTGTTTAGTGTTAATTAATGAGATTAAGCCATAATCAAGGATTAAATGGACCCATTACACCATCCTAATAGAAGGATAATAGATGAGAACATTTAAGCTGAGAAAGACTCCTCAACTTAATCCATGATTAGGGATTAACCTCATGACAAAACAAAACCTTTATTAAAGTGGATTTTAGTTAATGGTAAGATGAAGAAGTGGTTTTTAGGGTTTGTAAGACAACTTGAGGAGGACTTGTCCATTAACACTAGGGTTAGTCCTTCTTAACCAATTAAGGAAGAATTAGAACCCTAATGCAAGGCCCAAGTTACAAGCTTGATGTCTTGATGATTATTAAGTGGATTGATTAAAGGATTTAAACACATAAAGGGTTTAACACTTAGGATTAAAGTTATACACTCCATCCTAATAGAAGGATGCAGGCATAAGCTTAATCACAAAGCCTTAAAGCCTTTAGGGTTTAGTCCCTGATTATGAGATGAGAAGAGAGGACTCAATGATGACACAAAGGTAAAAGCTAAATGGGGGACTAATCAAGACCTAATTGTTGTCATGCTTGGTTGTTCCTAGGGTTAGTGAGGCTTGCAAGAAGATCTTCAAAGAACCACCAAGGAGAGAAACAGATGAAAGGAGCAAAGAGAAGCAAAACAACTTGCTTCACTTAAGAAGTCAAGTTGCTTGAAGAAAGAAAGTAAGAGATGAACAGGAATGAGCAAGCTCACTCCAATACACATACGAAATGCAAAAAATGAATTATGAAAGAGATGAAAAGAGAAAGTGAGAAGTGAAGGCAAATTCACTTCTCAAAGTAACTTACCACCTGAAAAGTTAGTGAAAGAAATGAAATGCAATGCAAATGAGATGAAATGGCATGATGCAAGACAAAGTCAGAAGCAAATACATGATGTTAATGATGCTAAGAGATGATACAAACATGAGGCATGGCATGAGAATGATCATACAAACATATGGATGCAAGAGAAGCATGCTTTGACCCATGGATGTTCATGAAAGGTTATGGAATGCAATGGACATATAACATGGCAAATGAAAGATGCAATGATCAAACATGATTCTAATATGTCCTAAGATGTATATTGAATCAAATGAATACATAAAATGTCATGGCAAGTCATGGTATGCAAGCAAATGGAAGATGGATGCAAAGGAAGGCATAAATTAGGGTTTATGATCAACACACAAAGCAAAATCCAAAACCAGAAGCAAATGACATGATAAAAATTTGAAAATGCAATCAAAGGAACCCTAAACCTACACAAACTCACTGCCCAAAGGAGGGGATCCAACTCTTAACCTAGTGAGAGTTATGAATTTCCTAAGATTGCTAGGGTTTTAAGGTGCCTTGTCAAGAAAAATGCAAAACAAATTGAAAATGCAAGATCAATTCATGCCAATTTTATCCTATAAACTACATGTTATGCAAGATGCAATGCAAAAAGAATCATCATCCAAATCTCAAAGGTTAGACAGAAATGAATTTTTGAAGTTTGAAACAAAATAATGCCTTGAAATGAAATTAAATCCAAAGAAAATTATCAAAAGGCATCAAGAACAAAAAAGAAATTTGGTTTGAGAGTTGGACAATGTTTCTAAATGTTTTTAAAAGTTACATGAATTGTTTTGTGATTTTTAAATACCTAAAAGTATTTTTAATTAATTAATTTTCATTAAATAATTAAAAATAAACTTTTAAATGTTTTAAAAATAATTTTTAATGCAAAAAATAAAAATAAAAATATTTTCTGATTGAGAAATATATTTGAAACAAAAATGCAAAAGGAAATATTTTTGGGATTTTTCTAACTATTTTAAAATAAATGAGAAAGAAAATGCAAAAAAAATGGAATTAAAATGAAAATAAACGAAAGTCAACAGATCCAGTGGCTGAGGTTTGAACCTAGGGCGCGGGAATTGACTGGCGCCAGATCTAAGGGTTGAAATTCAAACTGGCAGGATTAATTTATAAACTTGATTAAATGGATTAATGACGTGGATTAGGGTTTAATGAAAGCATCCTGGCCATTGGAACGCGCGGGAGATTGGCTTAGTCAACCAGATCAAGGGTCCATATTCAAACCTGGCTAACCCTAATTAATTAGCCCTAATTATTTTCAGGTCACCGGAGACGAGCTCCGGTCGTCTTCTCCGGTGACCTCCCTCCCTGAAAATCTCAAAAACACTCCCTAGGTCAAATCAAACCCCCCAAATCTCCAGAAATGATCCCCAAGCCCCCTAGAACAAGAATCCAGCATCAAATTTCATTTATTCATCATCAACAACAAGATTCGAACAAAAACTTAAAACTGAACAAAATTTTAGAACATCCATACAACCTCAAAACTCAATCATTTTCAAAAATAAAAGGTTCAGTGTGATCAGGAGAGCATGCTTTATCATTTAGAAACAAGAAATAAGAGTTCTGGAAAAATGAATTTCCATGGCTACCTGAATCGAAGCTTTCAACCCAAGAGCTTCTGGACCAGTTTCTTGCTTCCAATCAACTCCACTGACCTCCCTCAAGTGTTTGCAAAGCTTATCTGGAGTTTATTTGGGCTAGTTTGAGAGATTGCTTGAGTTCTGTTCAAAGAGGGGAAGAAATCGTATTTGGTTTATGTGAGGTTTCAGGCTGTTTCAATGGTTGGTTTGTGATCAGTGGAACATTTTGAGATCAATGGTGAAGTTTGTTTTTGTGTTTGAAGGCTGTGTTGTGTGATTCGAAGCAAAATGCATAAAAGGTGAGTTTCTTGAACTATGGCTTGGGGAGAGCTTCAGCATGAGTTGTGTTATGAAAATGAACCCTTGGAGTGTGTTTGTAAGGTCTGGATTGGGCAGAGAGTTGTTGTGTCACTGTGGGATTGGTATGGGTGTTTTTGCCAAAAAGTCAAAAGTGTTGTACTTGAGATATGGGCAATGGTGTAGCTAGCTCATTAGCTTGTCCTAGCTCAGCTGAGATTAAGTATGTCCATGGGATTAGTTTTGAGATGATTCAGCAAGTTGAATGAAGTTTATGAGATGTTTTGCAATTTTCACAAAGTTTGGCCCCTTTGGAAATTCATGAAGTTCAAAGCATCAAAATGCATAATTCTTGGGCCAATTCTGATTTTTAGAAGTCACATGATCATGTTGCGAAGAGTTTGTGCACATTTGAAGCCTTTAGAACACTTGATCATACCATTTTGCAAAATGCCTCTTTGGTGGAAAACTTGAAATTATGTGATTTTTCCCAACTTTGACAAGCCATAACTTTTGATCCAAAATGAATTAGAACAAGTTCTTGTACTTTTTGAAAAGGGAATGATCCATTCTACAATTTTCATGACCAAAGTTTTCCCATTTGAAGCATTTTTGAATCAAAAAGAAAGGTTTGAAGAAGTTTCCCAAAATGGCAAGTTTACATTACAAGTCATTTTCCCAAAAAGTCAACTTTGCAAATGGATTGAAATTCTTCAATTTTGTGAACTTCTAACACCTTCTATGATCAAATAAATATCATACACATTCAAAATGATGAAGAACACCCTTTGGTTGGGTCATTGAGGGCCTCAGATGCCCTGATTTTGCACTGACTTGCTCAAAAAGTCAACTCTTGATTAGATGCCTTCCCCATGGAATTTCTTCATGAAACTTGATATGCATGATCCTTATAGAATATAGAGACCAATAGAAACAATAATGACCAAAAAATTTGGAGTTATGGCCTTTGAAACCAAAACCCTAATTCTAGGTCATCTGTGCAGTCAAACCTGGCTCTGCTTCCATGCCTTTCCCAGTTCTTGTGATTCTTTGATTTTCTTTACTTTGTGGGGATATAATATGATGCTTGAACATACATGGACCCCTTTTAAATGATTGATGACCTTTGGAGTGGCTCAAGAAGCTCTTGGATTGCTCAGATCACAAACCCTGGATGCAGATGACTTAGAATCAATGCAGTGAATCAAAAATGGAATATGAGATGCTATGATTGAGTTTATGCATATGAGAAGATCACAAGCCATGGTGTGAATGGGTGAGGGCAAATTTGGGGTGTTTACAGCTGCCCCTATTCAAACATAAGTTAGCTGTGCAGGATGTAAGCAACGGCTTAACAGGCAAACAAGATAACTTGTGGTTGAATACCAAAGACAGTCCAAAATTTGCACTCACAGAATGAAGAAGAAAAGGGATATAGATTGTAAAAGGAAAATAAAGTATATTTATAAAGTGCGGGTGACGGAGGACGACCGTCGAGCAGAGGACGACTGCTGGGGACAAAGCGATGATGGGGACGACCGACATGCTGGGGAAGATGCGGGAAATAAAGCAATGACGGGGACAGCTGACAAGCTGGGGATATAAGAGATTATGATGGGGACGACCATCGGGTGAGGCTATAAGACTTTCTGGGGATTGGAGGTAGATGAAATAAATGATGAGGTATGGTCATCAAAGATGAAGGACGATCACCTAGCAGGGGACGGCTGCTCTGTTGGGGATAAGATGAGGGACGGTCATCTAAGGTGAAGGATGATCACCGGGCAGGGTACGGCTGCCAAAAGTATCGCGACATAGGACGAATGCCGGATAAAAGGTCGACGATGGGGACGGCCATCAGATAAGCATGATGAAGGACGATCATCAGGAGGTGAAGGACGATCACCTAGCAGGGTACGGCTGCTCTCAGGGTTTATCATGACATAGGACGAATGTAAAGTAACAAGATCAACGATGGGGACGGCCATCGGATAAAATGATGAAGCACGATGATCAGGAGGTGAAGGACGATCACCTAGCAGGGGACGGCTGCTAAAAATCACGACATAGGACGAATGTCGGATAGAAAAGGTCGATGATGGGGACGGCCATCGGATAAAATGATGAAGGACGATCATCAGGAGGTGAAGGACGATCACCTAGCAGGGGACGGCTGCTAAAAATCACGACATAAGACGAATGTCGGATAGAAAAGGGTTCCAATAATGGAGACTCCGCTGAGGAAAGGATGAGGGACGGTCATCAAAAAGGTGAAGGACGATCACCTGGCAGGGTACGGCTGCCGCAGAGGGTATCATGACATAGGACGAATGTCAGATAGAAAGGAAATAGTCCACTGGGATTTTGCTGGGGGAAAGTAAACACGGACGAGTGTCTACATCCGAGAAATGAGGGGTATAACTGTTTGGGTATTGTGTATAGACGAAAGATGCGGACGAGCATCCTTAAGACTATGATACGGACGAGTATCAGGTAGAAACAAAAGGCTGATGCATGTTCAGAGATGATGATACGGACGAGTATCAACTGGTTAACAAAGAACACGGACTAGTGTTGAATCTGAGGGGACTCTTCTGGGGAACAATAGACACAGACGGGTGTCTAAATTTAAGAAGACCTAAATGTTTGACACAATGTATAGATTGAAGATGCGGACGAGCATTCTTAAGACTATGATACGGATGAGTATCAGGTAGAAACAAACGCTTGTGCACGTTCAGAGATGATGATACGGACGAGTACCAACTGGTTAACAAAGAACACGGACTAATGTCGAATCTGAGGGGATATAAGTGGTGTATACAAGATACGGACGAGTATCTGCATGAGTGAAACAGGAGTAATAAGTATGAGCGGTGTGCAGATGAGTGTTTAATGTGCTGGGGAGAGTGACACGGACGGGTGCCAGGGAAGATGTATATATATATATGTATCTGTGAGTGCAAAGGGGACGCTTTGGCTTTCTACTGGGGATATGACACAGACGGATGTCAAGAAGTATCTGTGATATGTATAAGTGTTTGTTTGTAAAGAAAGCTCAAGCGACTTTACTGGGGAATGATGACACGGACGGGTGCCAAAGAGAATGTGCCTTTGTATTTATGAGTGTAAGGCAAATGCCTTGGCTTTCTGCCGGGGAATCTGGGGAGTTTCTCTGTATATCCTTGATGGATTGTCAGTATTCACAAGTGTTTGATTCAGAACATGGCTTATGATTATGCAACATGTTTGATTTTTGCCGTAATGCTCCGTATTAGACGGAATGCTACGCTCTGTGGGGAGAATATGATGCGAATTCTATGATTATGCAGAAGATACTGATCCGGGATTCGGATCCCGTTGCTGCGAAGATCTCTGGTCGATCTGCTTGAAGTGGACATCCCAGCTGGGGATGAGATCATTGGTAGATCTGACATATGGGACTCTGCTTGGGGATATAGGTCACTGATAGACCTGTCTTGGTGATGAGGGACCCAGCTGGGGGATTGTGGAAGCTTTCTCCACTCTGTTGTGAGATCTTCAGACGTTGCTCTTCTGGATAGAGGCTGAAACTCTGTGGGGAGGTGGTTCCCTGGCTTTTGTGCTTGGCTGAGGAAGAATAATGGATGGCAACTCAGCTGGGGAGAAAACACCTCCGGTGCTAAGACTGAGTAGATAATGATTTGCCAGCTTGCTGGGGTGAAGCTTTCATGCCCCATGTTGTGTTTTGAATACCTGCAATCCTGAAAAGATAGAGAAACGCACAAGTAATCCCGAGGTATCTGTTGCACCCCAAAATTTGCCCTCACAATACAAGACTTTGTGTACTAAGAGGTTCACAAAGTTCACAAGACCTTTCATGAGGTTCATGAAGTTTACAAGACACTTTATGAGGTTCACAAGGTTTACAATACTTACAAGACCTTTCATGAGATTCATGAAGTTTACAAGACACTTTATGAGGTTCACAAGGTTCACAATACTTACAAGACCTTTCATGAGATTCATGAAGTTTACAAGACACTTTATGAGGTTCACAAGGTTCACAATACTTACAAGACCTTTCATGAGGTTCATGAAGTCTACAAGACACTTTATGAGGTTCACAAGGTTCACAAGACCTCCCATGAGGTTCACAAGATTTACAAGACCTTTCATGAGGTTCATAAAGTTTACAAGACACTTTATGAGGTTCACAAGGTTCACAAGACCTCCCATGAGGTTCACAAGGTTCACAAAGTTCACAAATAGTCAGAAGATTTGACAATTCCCTCAGACAATGCATTCTCCTAAGCAGTGCATCCAAAACTAGGGTTTTGACTTTAATCAGGCTAAATGGACTTCCAAGACTTCAAGTGAGCTTCATAACATCTTATATGTGTTTAAGAAACCCCATGACAAGTTTCAAGACTTTTCTCAAAGGTTTGCTCAGTCAGATGATCAGATAAGTCAAAACTAGTCAAAGCAGTTAAAAAGTCAAACAGAGGTCAACTGTGGTCAAACCAAAGTCAAACTTCATGATTTTTTTGCCAACATCAAGTATATGAAGTAAAATTCATCATTTGATCAAGGGTTGATCATGATTCATCAAGGATATTTCAGATCATCAAGAATCAGAGGTTTCTAAATTAGGGTTTCCTCAGGAAAAGTCAACTGAACTTTGACCAGCCATAACTTTCACATGCTTCATCACCAATTTTCCATCCAAATCTCATTTTGAAGGAAATTGAATTCTCTACAACTTTGTGTCTCACAAGTCAATCCCAAAAATGCTTCATTTGGAAGGTATGAGCTAAGACATTATAGGTCCTTTTAAAAGTCAACAAAAAGTCAACAACTTCAAAAGGGCATAACTTGAGAATGGTAAATGATATGGACATGAAACCAGTGGGGTTGGTTAGAGGACTCTTCAGGCTTTCCAAAATGTCCAAGAACACCCTCATAGCATTAAAATTGAAGGATTTGTGCCCTTGCAAAGTTGGGAAATTTTTGGTTGGTTTATGAAGAAAATGGAGGTTTAAAACCAATTTTTTCTAAATGGGCTTGCCATATGATGATCCAATCCATACCAATACTTCATGCACGACCCAAGTCTCTAAAATTCAGATTTTTTCATCATTTTATTTTATTTATTTTGATTTAATTCATTTAAAATCATTTTAAATTAAAATAAAATAGAAAAATCAAATATTTAAAAGAG
Source organism: Lathyrus aphaca (assembly GCA_963966055.1). Lineage (NCBI taxonomy): Eukaryota > Viridiplantae > Streptophyta > Magnoliopsida > Fabales > Fabaceae > Lathyrus > Lathyrus aphaca. Next base: position 228,013,762 of record OZ014519.1, read on the forward strand.
ATTGAGCTTCTAGAAAATCATGAATGCAATATGGATCAGAATGATACAAAAATAATGGTGATTGGCTTGAAATAGAAAAGGTTTATGCAAGAATATTTGAATTTTAAAGCTTAATCTTTTTCAATCTTTTTTAATCAAATCTTTCACACAATGATCCACTTTTCTGACCTAGATTCATTACACTATAAGTACACAAGACAAACCTAGTGCATAGGGACGATTTTTCTGCCTCAAAGACAACTCTCAAATCCTCAAATTCATCAATATTTTCAAATTCGGATTTTGATATTTTGTGACTTTTCAGGTGAAATAAGAGCTTCAATCGTTTCCTTGATCATCACTGAATGCATCCCAATCATTAGCACCATCAGAAACAGGCCCATATGCATGAACCGAATCATATTTGTTGTGTGTTTTTGAATTTTTCGAACTCATAGATTTATGAACTTTCATTGGATTTTGTTGATTGTATAATGTTTGTTGTGCTCCATACATTGTTTCTGGGCAATTCAATTCGATTATTGATGCAGGACTAAAGAATCACAATGGCTAGGGTTTCGGCCATGAGATTGGGGCTTTACGTTAAACCTAACATAAATAAGTTCTAAGAACATAGAACAATTCTATGGACCTTGGGGATCACAACGCACCAATTATTTTCAAGAAATTTCACTGTTTTAATGCTCAACCAATTTCGTAGGTTTCTGGTTTTAAAATTTCGCAGGAAATATGGTAGCAAAATCCATAGAAAATTTCGCAGGTCTGGAGCTAGGAGATGAAGTTTCGCGCGTCTGGAAATTCAAATAATTAATAATATATTTTATGAATTGGTTTCTGTTTTGTTTCACAGTTGGTGGCTGGCTCAGTTGGTTGTAAACGCGCGCGTATTGCTTGAGGGTCTGGGTTCGATTCCTGGGCCAAACCACTTTTTCATGTTTTTTCATTTAATTAGAAATTTGAATATATTATGAATTGTGATGAGTCCATTGCCAGATGCGCCCTCCCGGCTGGAATGGTAAATGCGTTTGTGTGATGTTTAAAGGTCCTGGGTTCGATCCCCCCAGGCCTTTTGTTTTGTTTTCTTTTTCTTTGATTTTTTTCAGTTTAAACAACAAAACCAATTGGAGAGGATTCTTTACCAGCGCGTGCAAGCTAGCCCAGTGGATGGAGGCTTCTTCAGGTATTGGGAGGTCCTGGGTTCAAAACCAGGCCTCCCCTTTTTTCTTTTACTTCCTTATTTTGCTTGTTTTCTTTATTTATTTGTTTATTATTTTTAATTAAAACTATAATCTTAATTCAATAAGTCCTAACATATTTTCATAAATCAACATTAACTCTAAAAATATTTTTCTAAAAAACCTAATTGTAAATATCATTTATTTGTTTATTTCTTGCTTATATTTTAATTAATTAATAAATCTTAATATTTTTAAATCAAACCCTAATTTGCTTCTACTAAAAATGTAATTTTATTATAATTCTTAATTTTATAAATATAATAGTATGATCATATTTTATTTAATCATGTACATATTTTATTTAGTATAATTAAATTTTGTAAATATAATTATAATTAATTCTATTTTCATAATATGTAAATATTCTATAAATTATTTATAATTTAATTTTGAATGTACATAAATTTTAATATATGTTTAAAAATAGTTAAAAATTGCTAATTTAATTTTTGTAATTATAATTTTATTTTCATAATATGTTTAAAATTAATTTAATTTTTATAATTTGCATATAACTTAAAATTTCATAATAATTAGTATAATTGTTTATATTTTATTCTAAATCTTAAAAAATAATTGTTCATTAATCTTTTAATATTTTTTTGCTTATATTATTAACTATGTTTATTTTTTATATTTATTATTACTAACCCCATTGTGATTTATTATTATTATTATTTTACTAACCCAATTATTATTATTATTTAATATTTTGCTTAATTTGCTTTTATTATTATTATGTAATTGTTCCTTGGTGTAATATTTAGTAATAATGTTTATTGTTCATATTTTATGCTATGGTTAGTAAATAGGGAGTGCAAAAACGTGTTTGTATTTTAAAATTGGAATTAAGTCATTTAATTTAAAGATAAATATTTGAATTGTGCACTCACACACGTAAGTCGATCTTTGACCGCCATCTCACTTCCATAAGGATACCTCTCATGTTGCCTCTTACAAAAAGGTCAAGTAGGGTGTATAAAGCAAAGTCCCTCAATTTCACATCATCTAGTCCCTTAACAGATAAAAGATCAAGTCCCTTTCGAATGTTGCCTTCGTAATGATCTTGTCCCTTTCGAATAAAGATGATAAGTCCCTTCGAATTGCTTATACACCCCACAGTTGCCTAAATAACAATGTCCCTTCACTTGTCCCTCACATCCAAGGTAATGACTGTAACACGGTGGGAGAACTGACTTTAGTTATGTTGCGGATAGCAAGAGTCACCACCGACTTTTATTTTATCCAAAGGAAAGGCATAAAAGAACAGGAAAGACCTTTTAAAAGATTTTTGGGTCCGGGGGGTAGGTTATGTAAAGGGAAGGTGTTAGCACCCTTTACATCCATGGTTATCCATGGGCTCTTAGTTACTTAGCTCACTTTAAAATGTTTTTGAAATGTGAAGTGTGTGAATAGAAATTTTCTTAAGAGTTTGATAATGATCCATGTACGGATGCGTAAAAAACCTTTGTTTTGAAAATTTGTTTGAAATGGTGAAGTGTTTGAAAAGTTTTGAAGAGTGAGCAAGTAACTATGGGGAACCTACCCTAAGTTTAAGTCTTTTCTGTTCTTGAATCCTTTAAATGGTAAGACTATCCCTATTATTAAGGAATAGGTATTCATTACCTTGGATGTGATGGATAAGTAAAGGGTCATCTATTTATTAGGCAACTGTGGGGTGTAAAAGCAATTTTGAAGGGACTATCATCTTTATTCGAAAGGGACCAGATCATTACGAAGGCAACATTCGAAAAGGGACTTGATCTTTTATCTGTTAAGGGACTAGATGATGTGAATTTGAGGGACTTTTGCTTTATACACCCTACTTGACCTTTTTTGTAATAGGCAACATGAGAGGTATCCCTAAGGAAGTGAGATGGCGATCAAAGATCGACTTAGGTGTGTGAGTGTACAATTTTAATATTTATCTTTAAATTAGTGAGCTAAATTAATTTTAAATATACAAACATGTTACACTCCCTATTTACTAACCATAGCATAAAATATAAATAATAAACATTATTAATAAATATTACACCAAGGAACAATTACATAATAATAATAAAGCAAATTAAATGAATAAGCAAAATATTAAATAATAATAATTGGGTTAGTGAAAATAATAATAATAAAAATTAAATGGGGTTAGTAGTAAATATCACAAGAATATAATTAATAATAACAAGAATATTATAATAATTAAAAAAAAGAAATCAAATTTTTATCTAAACAATTATTTAAGATTAATAAGAAAATATAAACAATTATATTAATTATTATAAATTTTAAGTTATATGCAAATTATAAAATTAAATTAATTATGAACATATTATGAAAATAAATTATAATTACAAAAATTAAATTAGCAATTTTTAAATATAAAATAAAAATTATTTACATGCAAAATTAAATTATAAACAAATTATGTCATATTTACATATTATAAAAATAAATTAAGAATTTTAATTTTTAAACATATTTATATACAAAATTAGATTATAAACAAATATTAAAATATACATGATTTAAAATTCACAAGTAAGAAATTAAGAATTAAATTTTAAATAAGAAAAAGAAAATTAGGGTTTTAGATACAAAAATATTAAGATTTTAATTTAATACCTAATACTAATTTAATCATTAAATAAATATATAAATATTAATAAAAGAAATTAATTTTTAGAAAATATTATTTTTTAGGGTTAATATTGATTTATGAAAAAATATATTAGGATTAATTATATAGTTTTAATTAATATTAATAATAAACAAGTAAAACAAATAATAGACAGAAAAAGAAAAAAGAGAACTCACCTTGGCTGGGAATTGAACCCAGCCCCTCTTGCTTTCAAAGACTCAAGCCAGCAACAGCAACCACTAGGCCAATGCGCGCCTGCTGCTAAGGAAAGGAGGGAAATTGGTTTTGTGTCTTGTTCCTGAAAAATCAAAGAAAAAGAAAAGAAAACAAAAGGCCTGGGGGGAATCGAACCCAGGACCTTTACATTGCATACAAACACACTTTCCATTCCAGCCGGGAGGGCGCTTATGTCAACATGGCAACTATAATACATAATATATTATACCTAATAATTAAACTGAAAAACAAGAAAAAATTGGGAAAACCAGGATTCGAACTCAGACTTATAAGCATCACACGCGCACACTTCACCACTGGGACAAGCACAACGCTTGTGAAACAAAACAGAAACAAAACATTATAATATATCATGACAATTCAAATTTAAAAAACGCGCGCAGCCAACTTCATCTTCTTCCTTGAATTCGTAGGTTTTCCTGCGAAGTTACTTGGGAAAACTCCTGCGAATTTTCATACGTTTTAAACCTGCGAATTCCATACATCATCATACAAGTACAATTTCATCAAATTAATTACACCAACATGATCCAAACAGTTCATTGAGTTGATTTATGGTCTCAAAATTCATTTATGGTTGTTAAATTATGAAACCCTAATTCGATAGGTATGAACCCTAAAATGGTGTTTCACGAATTGGCCACTAAACCATCAATCCAATTGCCCAGAATTCATCCATGCACTCATCTAAACACAAATCAATAGTCAAACTTGATTAATATTACATGAAAATGCAAGAACAAGAAAAATCGAAAGTGAACAAAAAACGATTCGGATTTCTTAATGTATCATGCTATGATGCAATGTAGTGAATGGTTTCGATTCAAGGATGTCCAGGGAAGCTTGTGATGTTTTCAAAATACCTTGAAACCTCTTGAATGGATGAAACCGAAAATTGATTTTTGGATGATTTTTGAAATTTGAAACTTACACTTTGAGGCTGGAAATTCGTGTTCAATGAGTAGGGTTATGTTATGTACTTATAGTGTGATGATTCTAGGTCAAAAAACTTGAACATTGTGTGAAAGATTTGATCCAAAAAGATTGAGAAAGATAAGCTTTGAAATTCAAATATTTTTGCATAAACACTTTCTATTTCAAGCCAATCACCATTATTTTTGTATCATTCTGATCCATATTGAATTCATGACCTTCTAGAACAAAAAATAATTTTAAATCTTCACACTTGATATTTTATTTAAATTTAAAATGATTTTTAGTATAAAAAATTCATAATAAATAAATTAAATAAAATAAAAATTATGAAAATATCAAATAATTTTCGTGCATGATGTCATGGATCACTTTGGGTCATTAAAAGTTCAGCCCACTTAGCAAAATTTGGTTTTAAACCTCCATTTGCTTCATAAACTTCTCTAAAATTTCCCAACTTTGCAAGGGCACACATCCTTCAATTTTAATGCTACGAGGGTGTTCTTGGACATTTTGGAAAGCTTTAAGAGTCCTATAACCAACCCCACTGGTTTCATGTTCATATCATTTACCATTCTCAAGTTATGCCCTTTTGAAGTTGTTGACTTTTTGTTGACTTTCAAAAGGACCTATAATGTCTTAGCTCATACCTTTCAAATGAAGCATTTTTGGGCTTGGCTTGTGAGACACAAAGTTGTAGAGAATTCAATTTCCTTCAAAATGAGCTTTGGATGGAGAATTGGTGATGAAGCATGTGAAAGTTATGGCTGGTCAAAGTTCAGTTGACTTTTCCTAAAGAAACCCTAATTTAGAAACCCCTGATTCTTGATGATCTGAAATCTCCTTGATGAATCATGATCAACCCTTGATCAAATGATGAATTTTACTTCATATACTTGATATTGGCAAAAAATCATGAAGTTTGACTTTGGTTTGACCACAGTTGACCTCAGTTTGACTTTTTAACTGCTTTGATTGATTTTGACTTCTCTGATCATCTGACTGAGCAAACCTTTGAGAAAAGCCTTGAAACTTGTCATGGGGGTTCTTACACACATATAAGATGTTATGAATCTCACTTGAAGTCTTGGAAGTTCATTTAGCCTGATTAAAGTCAAAACCCTAGTTTTGGATGCACTGCTTAGGAGGTGCATTGTCTGAGGGAATTGTCAACTCTTCTGACTATTTGTGAACTTTGTGAACCTTGTGAACCATCATAAAATGTCTTGTGAACCTTGTGAACCTCATGGAAGGTCTTGTGAACCTTGTGAACCTCATGGAAGGTCTTGTGAACCTCATAAAGTGTCTTGTAGACTTCATGAACCTCATGAAAGGTCTTGTAAGTATTGTGAATCTTGTGAACCTTGTGAACCTCATAAAGTGTCTTGTAAACTTCATGAACCTCATGAAAGGTCTTGTGAACCTTGTGAACCTCTTAGCACACAAAGTCTTGTATTGTGAGGGCAAATTTTGGGGTGCAACAGCTGCCCCTGTTCAATTTTCTGAAACCTGAGGGGTTAGATTGGTATATGTGCCAGTCGTGACCTGGAAGGTTGAAGGGGATTGAACACAAAAGCCCAAAAATTTGCATTCACCGGTGCGTAGAGTAGTATTGATGACTGGTTGTATATGCTTGAGTGGGCTTAAAGATGCCACTTGGAGAACAGTTCTTCAGATATACTTCTTTTGGAGGATAAAGCAATCCAAAATATGAAGATATGGTGATAGCTTTCAGGAAGATAAACAACGTCCCGAGGTAATAGTATGCTTTCAGAAGGATAAACAACATTCTGAGGGAATAGTATGCTTTCAGGAAGATAAACACCATCTTGAGGTAGTGATGTAACCTTTGGGAAGATAAACAACGGCCCAAAGTAATGATATGCTTTCAGGAGGATAAACAACGTCCTGAGGGATTGATAGCTTTCAGGAGGATAACAACGTCCTGAGGTAATGATATGCTTTCAGGAGGATAAACAATGTCCTGAGGGATTGATATGCTTTCAGAAGGATAAACAACGTTCTGAGGAAATAATATGCTTTCAGGAGGATAAACAACGTCCTGAGGTAGGGGTGATAGCTTTCAGGAAGATAAACAACATCCTGAGGAAGTGGTAACCTTTGGGAAGATAAACAACGGCCCAAGGTAATAATATGTTTTTAGGAGGATAAACAACATCCTAAGGAAGTGATGATAGCTTTCAGGAAGATAAACAACGTCCTGAGGAGATAATATGCTTTCAGGAGGATAAACAACGTCCTAAGGTGATGATAGCTTTCAGGAGGATAACGTCCTGAGGGAATGGTATGCTTTCAGGAGGATGAACAACGTCCTGAGGTGGTAGTATGCTTTCAGAAGGATAAACAACGTTCTGAGGGAATGATAATATGCTTTCAGGAGGATAAAGCAGTCCTGAGGAAATGATAACCTTTGGGAAGATAAACAACGGCCCAAGGTAATGATATGCTTTCAGGAGGATAAAGCAGTCCTGAGGTAGTGATATGCTTTTAGGAGGATAAAGCAGTCCTGAGGTATAAGAAGCTTTCAGGAAGATAAACGACGTCTTGAGGAAATGATAACTTTTGGGAAGATAAACAACGGCCCAATAGTCACAATTTGTTGATGAAATTTATCTGCTGGAGAATTAACCTGAAAACAAGGTAGCATTCTGTATGGTAATATTAATTTATGCATTATGTATGCATGTATAATATGATGCACTTAAGTAATGTTTTATGTATATGTATGTCATGATGTAAATGATGTATGTATGATATGATGCTGCCGGAAGCGTCTGGATATCTTCGTATAACAACTGCTGGCCAGGGAAAATAAATCCCGATTTGTTGCTGAAGAATATGAGGAACTCGTTCCCGTCTTGTTTGATAATATATTATACATAACCTTCCGTCTTCGTTTGATAGTAGGGTATACATAACCTTCCGTCTGCTGGGGATAGTAAGGTATACGTAACCTCCCGTCTGCTGGGGATAGTAAGGTATACGTAACCTCCCGTCTGCTGGGGATAGTAAGGTATACGTAACCTTCCGTCTTCGTTCGTCGTACTCTTATTGGAAAGTAAATTCCCGAATATTCGTATGAGGATAAAAGAGATGGATATAAATTCCAGGGGAAATGTGACTTGAAGTACTTCATGAAGATGGATTTGCCCTACTGGGGATTTGTAACTGTCTTGTAGGGGTGAACCTGGTGAAGCTTCGTTGAATCCTTCCCTCGTTCGTCCTTAGTAAATACTATTACTGCATTTTCATGCATTTCTGGTAAACATCAATCATATTCAAAAGCATACATACATTCAAACACAATCAATGGACGTTTCGCTTATGTAAATAGGGTAAAAGTAAATCTGGATTCAAAGATGGAATTTTATTTATATCAAAAAGTGACCCATACATGGGTAAGTTTGTACAAGGAGACATAAACCCTAGTAAGAGGATTTTGTCATAAAATTTTACAAAACAAGGAGAATCAGCTATGTGGTGAAATAATCCTATTGAGTTTCAATTCTACTATTGCCATTATCTTCAAGTATCTCATCTTCTGCTGTTGAGACGGAAACAATTGGATTGAGCTTTATCTGTTTGAGCATTGAGTAAGTAACACAACTGGTTGCAGTTTCATGGGTGATCCAAACGAGACCTAGTCATACGCTTTAATCCCTAACTTTTGCCTGGATTGCCCTTTCAGGTTTTCAATCCACCGGGATACCCTTTTTTGCCCAAGCCGCCTTTTCAGGTTTTCGACTTGTCGGGTGTACATCTTTTTATATATATCCCTAATTTTTGCTCAAACCCTTTTGGTTTGCCGGGATGCCCTTATTTTTGCCTAGGCCAGTCAACCTAGCGGGTCTCTTTTTATGCGTAGTATTTTTTAACTATGTCTGCGTTTACAGGCTGCGGGAAGTCTTCACCATCCATAGTAGTATGTATCATGGCACCTCCTGAAAATACTGTCTTGACTACAAATGGTCCTTCATATGTTGGAGTCCACTTGCCCCTAGGATCACCCTGTGGTAATATGATACGCTTGATTACCAAGTCACCAGCCTGATATACCTTTGGCTTAACCTTCTTGTTAAAAGCTTTGATCATTCGTTTTTGGTACATCTGGCCATGACAAACCGCTGCTAACCTCTTCTCATCAATCAAATTTATCTGGTCCAGCCGAGTCTGAATCCACTCATCTTCATCCAAGCCTGCATCCTTCATAATTCTTAAGGAGGGAATCTGAACTTCAATGGGCAGAACTGCTTCCATACCATAGACTAAGGAGAATGGGGTTGCCCCTGTTGAAGTGCGTATTGTAGTACGATAACCATGAAGAGCAAATGGTAACATCTCATGCCAATCCTTATAAGTAACGGTCATCTTTTGTACAATCTTCTTAATGTTCTTATTAGCAGCTTCAACTGCCCCATTCATCTTTGGACGATACGGAGAAGAGTTGTGATGCTTAATCTTGAACTGCGTGCAGAGATCAGTAATCATAATGTTGTTCAGATTAGAGCCATTGTCAGTAATAATCCTTTCAGGGATGCCATACCTACATATGAGATTATTCTTAATGAATCGAGCCACAACATTCTTGGTAACAGATGCAAATGAAGCTGCCTCTACCCACTTTGTGAAGTAATCAATAGCAACCAGGATGAAACGATGCCCATTAGAAGCAGTAGGTTTGATCTCACCAATCATATCAATGCCCCACATAGCAAAAGGCCAAGGAGCAGTTAACACATTCAAGGGTGATGGAGGTACATGTACTTTGTCAGCATAGATATGACACTTGTGACATGTCCTGGAGTGTTGGTAGCAATCAGCTTCCATGGTAGACCAATAGTAACCTGCTCTCAATATCTTCTTTGCCATAGTATGACCACTAGAATGAGTGCCAAAGATCCCGTCATGCATATCTTCCATAATCTCTGTTGCTTCTTTCTTATCCACACAACGAAGCATAGTTGAATCATGATTGCGCTTGTACAAAATCCCATTACTCAAAAAGAACTTAGCAGAAAACCTTCTCAGAAACTTCCTATCTTTGACAGATGCCCCTTCAGGGAACTCCTGAGCTTCAAGATATCTTTTTACTTCATAGAACCAAGGCTTCTCCTCTGCCCCTTCAGTGTTAATCTCATTGCAGTATGCAGGCTTTTCAAATCTATCAATAGTAATCGTGGGAGCTTCATCATCCCAGCTGATCTCAAACATGGATGCCATGGTGGCCAAGGCATCTGCCAACTAATTCTCTCTTCGTGGAATATGTCCAAAGGTAATCTCTTTGAAATGTGGGATCAAAGATAACACATGCTCTCTGTAAGGAATGAGATTATCATGCTTGGTGTCCCAATCTCCTTTGATCTGACTAACTACCAAGGCTGAATCTCCATACACATCTAGGAACTGAATCTTCATATCAATGGCAGCTTTGATACCCAGGATACATGCCTCATACTCAGCCATGTTATTAGTACAATAGAAACAAAGTCTGGCAATAATCGGGGTATGACAACCTTCAGGGGAACTAATCACCACACCAACACCATTACCAAGTGCATTGGAAGCACCATCAAAAACCATAGTCCATCGGGATCCTTGTTCAGGTCCATCATATTGTCCAGGTTCCTTGGTAATAATCATAATGTCTTCATCGGGGAACTCAAAACTCATTGACTGGTAATCATCTACTGCTTGATGAGCCAAATGATCTGCCACAACACTTCCTTTAATGGACTTCTGAGTAGTATACTGTATATCATATTCTGTCAAGATTATTTGCCATCTTGCAATTCTTTCGGAGAGAGCAGGTTTCTCAAATATGTACTTGATTGGATCCATCTTCGAAATCAACAAAGTAGGATGGGTCAACATATACTGTCTTAGTCGGCGAGCAGCCCATGCCAAAGCGCAGCAAGTTTTCTCGAGCAGTGAGTATCTTGTTTCACAGTCGGTAAACTTTTTGCTAAGGTAGTATATTGCCTGCTCTTTTCGATCAGACTCGTCATGTTGCCCCAACACACACCCCATTGAATTGTCTAATACTGTTAAGTACATAATCAAGGGTCTTCCATCAACTGGTGGCATCAAGATTGGAGGTTCTAGCAGATATCTCTTGATTTCATCAAAGGCAGTCTGGCACTCATCATTCCATTCCATCACCTGGTCTTTCTTCAACAACTTGAAGATTGGCTCACAAATGGCAGTTAATTGGGAAATAAATCTTGCAATGTAATTCAATCGTCCCAAGAAACCTCTAACTTCCTTCTCAGTACGGGGAGCTGGCATCTCTCGTATAGCTTTCACTTTTGCAGGATCCACTTCAATACCTTTTCCACTGACAATGAAACCCAGGAGCTTACCGGATCTAACTCCAAAAGTACACTTGTTTGGGTTCAGTCTCAACTTGTATTTCTTTAACCTCTCAAACAACTTATGCATATGATCAAGATGTTGCTCTTCATTCTGGGACCTGGCTATCATATCATCCACATATACTTCTATCTCATGATGAATCATATCATGGAACAAAGCCACCATAGCACGCTGATATGTTGCCCCTGCATTCTTCAAACCAAATGGCATTACTTTATAGCAAAAGGTGCCCCACTGTGTAACAAATGTTGTCTTCTCCATATCTTCAGGTGCCATCTTGATTTGATTGTAACCAGAGAAACCATCCATAAAAGAGAATATCTTATGCTGCGCAGTGTTGTCTACTAGGACATCAACATGAGGAAGTGGAAAGTCATCTTTGGGGCTGGCCTTGTTCAAATCTCTGTAGTCTACACACATACGTACCTTACCATCTTTCTTAGGTACCGGCACCACATTTGCAACCCACTGAGGATAAGAAGTCACAGCTAAGAACCCTGCATTGAACTGTTTCATTACCTCTGCCTTAATCTTCTCTGACATTTCAGGACGCATACGACGAACCTTCTGCTTCTTTGGACGACAATCTTCTTTTACTGGTAAACGGTGAACCACAATGTCTGTATCCAACCCTGGCATATCTTCATAGGACCAAGCAAAGATCTCCACATAGTCACGTAACATCTGAATCAATCTGCTCTTGACACTATCCTCTAATTCAGCCCCTATCTTGACCTCTTTCCTGTTTTCTTCAGTTCCCAAATTCACAACTTCGACTGGCTCTTCATGTGGCTGTATAGCTTTCTCTTCTTGTTGTAACAACCTAGCAAGCTCTACAGGTACTTCACAATCGTCCTCATTTCCATCTTCAGTTTGATAGATTTGATTCTCGAAATTATAATTGGCAATAGTAGAACTGTTATCAACAGGATCCAGAGTGGATGAGAATCTGCATTTTAGTGATGTGGGTGTGTGTAAGAACACATAGCTGATAAAGGTAAAAAATGAAATAAAAGAAAGACAAGGAACACAATATTTACTAAAACGAAACGTCCACTGATTTTTATTGAATGAAGTATGCAAATGAAATGACAGCCCGTAACAAGCACACCATTGTGCCCCGGGTAAGGCACAAGGCTTGAGAGTTTTAATTGTTCAAGAAATTACAAACTTAAAAAGCAACAACACAGTAATAGTATTTACTCCTGACTAAAGGAGATAGGGATAACATCTTCAGCTTTCCAATTATTGAGTCCAGCACCCACAGTAGGAAAAATCCAAGCATCCAAGTTGTAGTCTTCCTCATAGTCACCCACAACATTGATCTAGTTCTTCATAACCCATTGATTGGTGATACGAACAGCACGAGCACGACGAACAGCCTTCTGAGACTCTGCAGTGAAACCCAAACCAAATTTGTCAGACTTGTAAGGGATATCAGGAAGCTGACCCCAAATAGTACAACCACCTTCATCCACCACAACTCTAGCATCTTTAAGGGAGGCCATTGTTGGAGGTATTCTGGTGACCACAGGAACTTTCTTGACAACAGGAGGAGCTTCATAATCATTAACAATCCAAGGAACCACTTCAAATGTCTGACACGGAGTTTCAACATATTCACCTTCCACTTCCAGATACTTGAAGGTGTTCACATGGCTGACAAAATATTCTTCCTCTCCATAGACAGTAACAACCTTTCCCTCTACCGGATATCTCAACTTCTGATGTAATGTAGAGGTTACAGCACCTGCCCCATGGATCCAGGGACGTCCCAGCAAACAAGAATACGACGGACGAATATCCATAACATAAAAGGTAGCATTGAAAACCTGAGAACCAACTTTGATTGGGAGATCAATTTCTCCATGCACCACTCTTCTAGAACCATCAAAAGCCTTCACCACTATGTTACTGGGTTTCAACACAGCATCTTCTGGACTAAGCTTATTCAGGACTTCTTTGGGCAATACATTCAGAGAGGAACCATTGTCTATCAATACATGTGACAGGGTAGTGCCCCTGCATTCAATTGAGATGTGCAGAGCCCTGTTATGATCCCTCTTGGCAGGAGTCAAATCAGCATCAGTGAAACCTAACCCATTATCATAGGTCAAGTGGGCAACACAATTCTCAAACTGGTCAACAGAAATTGCATTGGGTACATGAGCAGTCTTCAGAAACTTAATCAAAGCTTTGGCATGAGCTTCAGAACATAACAACAAAGACAGCATGGAAATCTTGGAGGGAGTGTGCCCTAACTGATCAACAATATCATAATCACTCTTACGAATGATCTTCAATACTTCTTCCATCTGCTTAGCAAGATCATCAGCAGCTGGCACATCAGTAGATATAGGTTCAATAACAGGACCTTTGCCCCGAGCATCAGTGGTGGAAGTAACAGCTGGAGTAACTGCATTCTTGGAGGTAACTGGAGGAGAGAAGACTCTTCCGCTTCGTGTGATCTTACTAGATCCAGCAATATTGTCAACATCAACAGGCATATCAGCTAAGGGTTCCTGCTTAACACCATGGATATAAACATCAGACCCATAATGCCAAGGCACAGCTTTATCAGACGTATACGGAATAGGACCAGGAGTGGTAATGACCAGAGGAGCCACTCTAGCCTCAGCAACAATCTTCACAGGGCCTTCAGCAGTAATCTTAATTGGACCCTTATGAGTGATTTTAACAGGTCCCTTAGAAGTGATCCTTACCTGTACTTTATCAACCATATCAACTTCTTCAATCTTCCTACCTTTAGTAATATGATCCACCATACTCTCTACAGACGATGGAGTCCTCTCAAACACTATGGTATATTTATCCATGAGACATTGAATTCCATCTCTCAATCTCCAGCAAATATCCGGCTTATAGGTACAATACAAACAATCTTCACGACAACCTGGAAAGAACCCGGCTTGTACTAACTTCTTCTTGATAACAGACAATGGTGTGGTCAACTCTGCAACAGAATAAATATGTAAATCTTCATCAATTGCATTGACAGTCTTCTCGTGATTTGGCATGGGAGCAGTGATCACATTTGGAGTACCCGGAGGGTCAAACTCAATTTCTCCAGCCTCAATCATATCTTGAATTTTGTTCTTCAAGACCCAGCAACTATTAGTATCATGTCCCTGACAGTTTGAATGATATGCACATCGTGCATTGGGATTGTACCTGGGTGAGGTAACATTAGGATTCTGAGGAGCCTCTTTCAGAGTGATAAGTTCGGCCTTCAACAAGTGTTGCAATGCCTGAACCATTGACATGTTGATCTTAGTGAACTGCCTTCTAACTCTCTGTTGGTTGCCCTGTGGCTGCTCTGGTGTTGCAGGAGTTGGATTTGAAATATGAACTGCACTCACAGACTGATGCCTTCTATTACGATCAGGTTGACCATAAACAACATTTGACTCTTTCTTCCCAATGGGAGGCTTCTTTGCAGCACCTGATGAAGAAGCACCCACTTGAATCTTGCCACTCCTGATACCACTTTCTACACGCTCTCCTGTCATTATCAACTCAGTGAAACCAGCTGATGAGCTTCCAATAAGATGACTGTAAAACAGACCATTCAACGTACACATGAACATATCAACTAACTCCCTGTCAGTTAGAGGTGGTTGCACTCTTCCAGCCAAGTCTCTCCACTTCTGAGCATACTCCTTGAAGCTTTCTTTAGCACCCATAGACATGCTTTGCAGCTGCATGCGAGTGGGGGCTAAATCAGCATTGTACTGATACTGTTTATAGAAGGCTTCAGCAAGATCATTCCAATCCCGGATGTTGACACTCTCCAACTGATAATACCACTCCAATTGAGCTCCAGATAAGCTCTCTTGGAAGAAATGGATCCACAACTTCTTATCAGCAGTGTGAGGTTGGATTCTCCTGACATAAGGCCTCAGATGCAGCTTGGGACAAGAGACCCCATCATAAACAACAAAAGTAGGAACCTTGAAACCAATGGGTATGACTACCCCAGATATCAGACTCAAATCTTCAAAATCCAGCCCAGAAGACTTCTGCAACTCCATAGCATCCATTCTATCCACCATCATCTTGAATTTATCCTCATTAGGCTCATGATAGTAGTTAGCCTCAGAATCAGAGTCCCCCATAGTATTGTGGAGACTGCCTCCCTCTTTCTCAGACTCTTCAGACTCATAGTCTTCAACCTGCTCTTTGGTCTTGACAGGACCTCTGAACCTTCTTCCCATGTTGATCAGGCCACCTGATCTTCTAGTCTTCTTAGTCTTCTTGGCCAGCAGTGTCTTCAATTCATCCTGCCCCTTGGACAAGTTCAGGATCAGCTCTTGGAACTGTGCATTCTGTGCCTGGAGATCCTTAACTGTTTGTTCAAGAGCCATTGCTGAAATAAACAGCGAGAAGATGAGAAACCTGTGCACAATTATAAACCTGTGATGCAATGATATGATGTATTAATGCGTATGCAATGTTTTCAAGGACCGCAGGATTTAAATTTGCTTAAACAAACAAGAAGGTAAACTTTTATTAGTAATAAACTTGTTTTGACTCTTGGGCTTACAGAAAATGAAATGCAATAAATACAAGGGATGGGGTTTTAAGTCTCCCATGGACGTTTCCTCTTTGTGTTGAGGTATGAGTTGAGATTTCGTTCCTCGTGAAGTTGCTTTGTTAGTTCCAGGATTCTTTCTTGGCTTGTTTTGTAATGAGCCTCGAAAGTATCTCTTTGCTCCTTCAGCTGGATCCAGGATCTCTGTAAGTCTTCCATGTCAGTAGGCATGTCTGGGTGAAGGATAGTATAAGATGTATCTCCTTCAGCAACAGGTTCCATGGTAACTGGCAGGATAGCAGGATATGGCATCATGAGAGTCTGAGCACGAGATCGCACCCATCTGAGATAAGCTTCCATATGAATAGTGTACTTAGGTTCCAGAGTCTTGCTGTCAACCTTGTTCACTTTTCCCCATGCTCGTATAAATCTCTGATGGTAACCTTGAAGATCGTTGTCGTAGTCAAACACAATACCCTGTATCAACATGTCATGTGGGCCATCACTCCGAGCGTAACCAAACTGTCGTAGAGCTAGAGAAGGGTTGTAGGTAATGCATCCTCTTATGCCTAGAAGTGGCACATTAGGAAACTCCCCACAACGGTCAATAATAGTGACATTCTCCATAGATCTGAAGCACCAATGAATATCTAAATGCGAGAGTGACATGATCCTTTTGGACCACCTGAACCCTTGCTCATTCTTCATTACTGAGCGAGGAAGGTGAGAAATAAACCACCTAGATAGCAAAGGTATACAGCACATCAAAGTTCCTCTTGCCCTTATAGTACGAGTATGAAGAGAGTGTAGGATGTCTCCAAGCAATGTAGGCACTGGATTGTGACTCAGGAATATGTTGATGGTATGAACATCTATGAACTGATCTGGATTGGGGAACAACACTAAGCCATAAATCAGCAAGGCTAAGATATCCTTAAAAGCATCATAGCTCATAGCCTTCAAAAATATTTGAGCCTTCTCTATCAACACCTTGGCAAGAATACCCTTAACTCCACTTCTCGTTTCTAGAACAATGTCAGACTTCTTCAGATGTAGAGCTGCAGCAATAACCTCAGATTTAGGCTCCTTCTCCAAGCCTGTGAATGGTTTCTAATCAAGAACAAGTATACCCAGAAGTTTAGAGAACTCTTCCATGGTTGGAACCAGTTGGTAGTCGGGGAATGTGAAGAAATGGTGCTTAGGATCAAAGAACTGAAACAGGACACTCATCATGTCTTCATTGAACCCTGAAGTGACTAGATCCAGTAAGTAACCATGTCTCTTGATGAACGGGGAATGATCAGACACTTGAGAAACCAACTCTTTGAGCTTGGCAGGTATGCCCACAAAGTTGATCCTGATGGTGTTTCTACGAGCAGAAGTCATGACCTGCAACAAAGAACAAAGATAAATCCTTTGGTCCTTGAAATGGTTAGTGAAAATGCTATGCTTATGATGCATGATGATGTCATGATGTTATTCTCAATCACAAACATGTGGCACACACAAACAAGTCACACCATAGCCCTAGGTTTAAAGGCTTGCATGAGGTTCAAAGGTAAGTACCCTCCCCTGAAGTTAGTTGGTTCATCCTGTCCTACAAAGTAACCAGGTTCTAAGGGATCTCGATATCATTGATCCTTCACAAGGGTGGTTGTTCAGTAGGCAACTTACTTGCCAACCAAAACCCTCCAAGTTTAAGATCTCAATGAGTGTAGTATCGAGTATCAACCAACTTCAGTCTGCACCAAAGTCGGTTATCTCACTACTTGCTAAAGGCCAAGATGGGATAACTAGGGTTCTAAAAGTTAGTTAGTGCATTGACAACATATGGCGGCCTCATATTATCCTCAACTTGACTTAAGGAACATAAGCACCAACCAAGAAGTCACACTAACTATGGCCACCAGATCAACCATATCGGTATACGCCGTACAGTTTCCTTGGTCTATTGCCATTTACCTAAGGTACACTAGATCTGAGTTAGGATCTTTCACACATAAGAGCCCAACAAGTAAGTATAAAGCAAACAAGGCAAACAATTTTAAAGTGATCTAATTCCTAAGGGTACCCCTCTTTAATATTAACTCCCCAGCAGAGTCGCCAGTTCTGTAACACGGTGGGAGAACTGACTTTAGTTATGTTGCGGATAGCAAGAGTCGCCACCGACTTTTATTTTATCCAAAGGAAAGGCATAAAAGAACAGGAAAGACCTTTTAAAAGATTTTTGGGTCCGGGGGGTAGGTTATGTAAAGGGAAGGTGTTAGCACCCTTTACATCCATGGTTATCCATGGGCTCTTAGTTACTTAGCTCACTTTAAAATGTTTTTGAAATGTGAAGTGTGTGAATAGAAATTTTCTTAAGAGTTTGATAATGATCCATGTACGGATGCGTAAAAAACCTTTGTTTTGAAAATTTGTTTAAAATGGTGAAGTGTTTGAAAAGTTTTGAAGAGTGAGCAAGTAACTATGAGGAACCTACCCTAAGTTTAAGTCTTTTCTGTTCTTGAATCCTTTAAATGGTAAGACTATCCCTATTATTAAGGAATAGGTAGTCATTACCTTGGATGTGATGGATAAGTAAAGGGTCATCTGTTTATTAGGCAACTGTGGGGTGTATAAGCAATTTTGAAGGGACTATCATCTTTATTCGAAAGGGACCAGATCATTACGAAGACAACATTCGAAAAGGGACTTGATCTTTTATCTGTTAAGGGACTAGATGATGTGAATTTGAGGGACTTTTGCTTTATACACCCTACTTGACCTTTTTTGTAATAGGCAACATGAGAGGTATCCCTAAGGAAGTGAGATGGCGATCAAAGATCGACTTACGTGTGTGAGTGTACAATTTTAATATTTATCTTTAAATTAGTGAGCTAAATTAATTTTAAATATACAAACATGTTACACTCCCTATTTACTAACCATAGCATAAAATATAAATAATAAACATTATTAATAAATATTACACCAAGGAACAATTACATAATAATAATAAAGAAAATTAAATGAATAAGCAAAATATTAAATAATAATAATTGGGTTAGTGAAAATAATAATAATAAAAATTGAATGGGGTTAGTAGTAAATATCACAAGAATATAATTAATAATAACAAGAATATTATAATAATTAAAAAAAAAAGAAATCAAATTTTTATCTAAACAATTATTTAAGATTAATAAGAAAATATGAACAATTATATTAATTATTATAAATTTTAAGTTATATGCAAATTATAAAATTAAATTAATTATGAACATATTATGAAAATAAATTATAATTACAAAAATTAAATTAGCAATTTTTAAATATAAAATAAAAATTATTTACATGCAAAATTAAATTATAAACAAATTATGTCATATTTACATATTATAAAAATAAATTAAGAATTTTAATTTTTAAACATATTTATATACAAAATTAGATTATAAACAAATATTAAAATATACATGATTTAAAATTCACAAGTAAGAAATTAAGAATTAAATTTTAAATAAGAAAAAGAAAATTAGGGTTTTAGATACAAAAATATTAAGATTTTAATTTAATACCTAATACTAATTTAATCATTAAATAAATATATACATATTAATAAAAGAAATTAATTTTTAGAAAATATTATTTTTTAGGGTTAATATTGATTTATGAAAAAATATATTAGGATTAATTATATAGTTTTAATTAATATTAATAATAAACAAGTAAAACAAATAATAGACAGAAAAAGAAAAAAGAGAACTCACCTTGGCTGGGAATTGAACTCAGCCCCTCTTGCTTTCAAAGACTCAAGCCAGCAACAGCAACCACTAGGCCAATGCGCGCCTGCTGCTAAGGAAAGGAGGGAAATTGGATTTGTGTCTTGTTCCTGAAAAATCAAAGAAAAAGAAAAGAAAACAAAAGGCCTGGGGGGAATCGAACCCAGGACTTTTACATTGCATACAAACACACTTTCCATTCCAGCCGGGAGGGCGCTTCTGTCAACATAGCAACTATAATACATAATATATTATACCTAATAATTAAACTGAAAAACAAGAAAAAATTGGGGAAACCAGGATTCGAACTCAGGCCTATAAGCATCACACGCGCACACTTCACCACTGGGACAAGCACAACGCTTGTGAAACAAAACAGAAACAAAACATTATAATATATCATGACAATTCAAATTTAAAAAACGCGCGCAGCCAACTTCATCTTCTTCCTTGAATTCGTAGGTTTTCCTGCAAAATTACTTGGGAAAACTCCTGCGAATTTTCATACGTTTTAAACCTGCGAATTCCATACATCACCATACAAGTACAATTTCATCAAATTAATTACACCAACATGATCCAAACAGTTCATTGAGTTGATTTATGGTCTCAAAATTCATTTATGGTTGTTAAATTATGAAACCCTAATTCGATAGGTATGAACCCTAAAATGGTGTTTCACGAATTGGCCACTAAACCATCAATCCAATTGCCCATAATTCATCCCTGCACTCATCTAAACACAAATCAATAGTCAAACTTGATTAATATTACATGAAAATGCAAGAACAAGAAAAATCGAAAGTGAACAAAAAACGATTCGGATTTCTTAATGTATCATGCTATGATGCAATGTAGTGAATGGTTTCGATTCAAGGATGTCCAGGGAAGCTTGTGATGTTTTCAAAATACCTTGAAACCTCTTGAATGGATGAAACCGAAAATTGATTTTTGGATGATTTTTGAAATTTGAAACTTACACTTTGAGTCTGGAAATTCGTGTTCAATGAGTAGGGTTATGTTATGTACTTATAGTGTGATGATTCTAGGTCAAAAAACTTGAACATTGTGTGAAAGATTTAATCCAAAAAGATTGAGAAAGATAAGCTTTGAAATTCAAATATTTTTGCATAAACACTTTCTATTTCAAGCCAATCACCATTATTTTTGTATCATTCTGATCCATATTGAATTCATGACCTTCTAGAACAAAAAATAATTTTAAATCTTCACACTTGATATTTTATTTAAATTTAAAATGATTTTTAGTATAAAAAATCATAATAAATAAATTAAATTAAATAAAAATTATGAAAATATCAAATAATTTTCGTGCATGATGTCATGGATCACTTTGGGTCATTAAAAGTTCAGCCCACTTAGCAAAATTTGGTTTTAAACCTCCATTTGCTTCATAAACTTCTCTAAAATTTCCCAACTTTGCAAGGGCACACATCCTTCAATTTTAATGCTACGAGGGTGTTCTTGGACATTTTGGAAAGCTTGAAGAGTCCTCTAACCAACCCCACTGGTTTCATGTTCATATCATTTACCATTCTCGAGTTATGCCCTTTTGAAGTTGTTGACTTTTTGTTGACTTTCAAAAGGACCTATAATGTCTTAGCTCATACCTTTCAAATGAAGCATTTTTGGGCTTGGCTTGTGAGACACAAAGTTGTATAGAATTAAATTTCCTTTAAAATGAGCTTTGGATGGAGAATTGGTGATGAAGCATGTGAAAGTTATGGCTGGTCAAAGTTCAGTTGACTTTTCCTGAAGAAACCCTAATTTAGAAACCCCTGATTCTTGATGATCTGAAATCTCCTTGATGAATCATGATCAACCCTTGATAAAATGATGAATTTTACTTCATATACTTGATGTTGGCAAAAAATCATGAAGTTTGACTTTGGTTTGACCACAGTTGACCTCAGTTTGACTTTTTAACTGCTTTGACTGATTTTGACTTCTCTGATCATCTGACTGAGCAAACCTTTGAGAAAAGCCTTGAAACTTGTCATGGGGGTTCTTACACACATATAAGATGTTATGAAGCTCACTTGAAGTCTTGGAAGTTCATTTAGCCTGATTAAATTCAAAACCCTAGTTTTGGATGCACTGCTTAGGAGGTGCATTGTCTGAGGGAATTGTCAACTCTTCTGACTATTTGTGAACTTTGTGAACCTTGTGAACCATCATAAAATGTCTTGTGAACCTCATGTAAGGTCTTGTGAACCTCATGGAAGGTCTTGTGAACCTTGTGAACCTCATAAAGTGTCTTGTAGACTTCATGAACCTCATGAAAGGTCTTGTAAGTATTTTGAATCTTGTGAACCTTGTGAACCTCATAAAGTGTCTTGTAAACTTCATGAACCTCATGAAAGGTCTTGTGAACCTTGTGAACCTCTTAGCACACAAAGTCTTGTATTGTGAGGGCAAATTTTGGGGTGCAACAATGACTACCTATTCCTTAATAATAGGGATAGTCTTACCATTTAAAGGATTCAAGAACAGAAAAGACTTAAAATTTAGGGTAGTTTCCTCTTAGATACTTGCTCACTCTTCAAAAACTTTTCAAACACTTCACACATTTCAAACAATTTTCAAAACAAAGGTTTATACGCATCCGTACATGGATCATTATAAACACTTAAGAAAATTTTTATTCACACACTTCACATTTTCAAAAACATTTTAAAGTGAGCTAAGTAACTAAGAGCCCATGGATAACCATGGATGTAAAGGGTGCTAACACCTTCCCTTTACATAACCTACCCCCCGGACCCAAAAATCTTTTAAAGGTCTTTCCTGTTCTTTTATGCTTTTCCTTTGGATAAAATAAAAGTCGGTGGCGACTCTTGCTATCCGCAACATAACTAAAGTCAGTTCTCCCACCGTGTTACAGAACTGGCGACTCTGCTGGGGAGTTAATATTAAAGAGGGGTACCCTTAGGAATTAGATCACTTTAAAATTGTTTGCCTTGTTTGCTTTATACTTATCTGTTGGGGTGATCTTATGTGTGAAAGATCCTAACCCGGATCTAGTGTACCTTAGGTAAATGGCAATAGACCAAGGAAACTGTACGGCGTATACCGATATGGTTGATCTGGTGGCCATAGTTAGTGTGACTTCTTGGTTGGTGCTTATGTTCCTTAAGTCAAGTTGAGGATAATATGAGGCTGCCATATGTTGTCAATGCACTAACTAACTTTTAGAACCCTAGTTATCCCATCTTGGCCTTTAGAAAAGTAGTGAGATAACCGGCTTTGGTGAAGACTGAAGTTGGTTGATACTCGATGCTACACTCATTGAGATTCTAAACTTGGAGGGTTTTGGTTGGCAAGTAAGTTGCCTACTGAACAACCACC
Organism: Lathyrus aphaca; assembly: GCA_963966055.1. Lineage (NCBI taxonomy): Eukaryota > Viridiplantae > Streptophyta > Magnoliopsida > Fabales > Fabaceae > Lathyrus > Lathyrus aphaca. The sequence goes on from OZ014519.1 coordinate 228,036,886, forward strand.
CTTGTGAAGGATCAATGATATTGAGATCCCTTATAACCTGGTTACTTTTGTAGGACAGGATGAACCAACTAACTTCAGGGGAGGGTACTTACCTTTGAACCTCATGCAGGCCTTTAAACCTAGGGCTATGGTGTGACTTGTTTGCGTGTGCCACATGTTTGTGATTGAGCATAACATCATGACATCATCATGCATCATAAGCATAGCATTTTCACTAACCATTTCAAGGACCAAAGGATTTATCTTTGTTCTTTGTTGCAGGTCATGGCTTCAGCTCGTAGAAACACTATCAGGATCAACTTTGTAGGGATACCTGCTAAGCTTAAAGAGTTGGTTTCTCAAGTGTCTGAACACTCCCAGTTCATCAAGAGACATGGTCACCTATTGGATCTAGTCACTTCAGGGTTCAATGAAGACATGATGAGTGTCCTGTTTCAGTTCTTTGATCCTAAGCACCATTGCTTCACATTCCCCGACTATCAGCTAGTTCCTACAATGGAAGAGTTCTCTAAACTTCTGGGTATACATGTACTTGATCAGAAACCATTGACAGGCTTGGAAAAAGAGCCTAAACCTGAGGTTATTGCTGCAGCTCTACATCTGAAGAAGTCTGACATTGTTCTGGAAACGAGAAGCGGAGTTAAGGGTATTCTTGCTAAGGTATTGATAGAGAAGGCTCAAGCGTTCTTGAAAGCTATGAGCTATGATGCTTTTGAGGAGATCTTAGCCTTGTTGATTTATGGCTTAGTGTTGTTCCCCAATCCTGATCAGTTCATAGACGTGCATGCCATCAACATATTTCTGAGTCACAATCCAGTGCCTACATTGCTTGGAGACATCCTACACTCTCTTCATACTCGTACTACAAGGGCAAGAGGAACTTTGATGTGTTGTATACCCTTGCTATCTAGGTGGTTTATTTCTCACCTTCCTCGCTCAGTAATGAAGAATGAGCAGGGGTTCAGGTGGTCCAAAAGGATCATGTCACTCTCGCATTCAGATATTCTTTGGTGCTCCAGATCTATGGAGAATGTTACTATCATTGACCGTTGTGGGGAGTTTCCTAATGTGCCACTTCTAGGCATAAGAGGAGGCATCACCTACAACCCCTCTCTAGATTTACGACAGTTTGGTTACGCTCGGAGTGATGGTCCACATGACATGTTGATTCAGGGCATTGTGTTTGACTACGACAACGATCTTCAAGGTTACCGTCAGAGATTCATACGAGCATGGGGAAAAGTAAACAAGGTTGACAGCAAAACTCTGGAGCCTAAGTACACTATTCCTCTGGAGGCTTATCTCAGATGGGTGCGATCTCGTGCTCAGACCCTCATGATGCCATATCCTGCTATCCTGCCAGTTACCATGGAACCTGTTGCTGAAGGAGATACTGCTTATACCATCCTTCACCCAGACATGCCTACTGATATGGAAGATTTACAGAGATCCTGGATCCAGTTAAAGGAGCAAAGGGATACTTTCGAGGCTCATTACAAAGCAAGCCAAGAAAGAATCCTGGAACTAACAAAGCAACTTCACGAGGAACGGAATCTCAACTCATACCTCAACACAAAGAGGAAACGTCCATGGGAGACTTAAAACCCCATCTCTTGTATTTATTACATTTCATTTTTGTAAGCCCAAGAGGCAAAACAAATTTATTGCTAATAAAAGTTTACTTTCTTGTTTGTTTAAGCAAATTTAAATCCTGCGGTCCTTGAAAACATTGCATACGCATTCACATATCATATCATTGTATCACAGGTTTATAATTGTGCACAGGTTTCTTATCTTCTCGCTGTTTATTTCAGCAATGGCTCTTGAACAAACAGTTAAGGATCTCCAAGCACAAAATGCACAGTTCCAAGAGCTGATCCTGAACCTGTCCAAGGGGCAGGATGAATTGAAGACACTGCTGACCAAGAAGACTAAGAAGACTAGAAGGTCAGGTGGCCTGATCAACATGGGAAGAAGGTTCAAAGGTCTTGCCAAGACCAAAGAACCAGTTGAAGATTATGAGTCTGAAAAAGAGGGAGGCAGTCTCCACAACACTATGGGGGACTCTGATTCTGAGGCTAATTACTACCATGAGCCTAATGAAGACAAATTCAAGATGCTGGTAGATAGAATGGATGCTATGGAGTTGCAGAAGTCTTCTGGGCTGGATTTTGAAGATTTGAGTCTGATATATGGGGTAGTCATACCCATTGGTTTCAAGGTTCCTACTTTTGTTGTTTATGATGGGGTCTCTTGTCCCAAGCTGCATCTGAGGTCTTATGTCAGGAGAATTCAACCCCACACTGCTGATAAGAAGTTGTGGATCCATTGGAGAGTGTCAACATCCGGGATTGGAATGATCTTGCTGAAGCCTTCTATAAGCAGTATCAATACAATGCTAATTTAGCTCCTACTCGCATGTGTAAACACCCCAAATTTTCCCTCACCCATTCACACCATGGCTTGTGATCATTTCATATGTGTCGCTCCCACTAAATGAAGCCGGGTCAAATAGGGTACAGACGCGAACGGTCGGCGAAAGGGGGATGTGAGAACACACAGGAGTGAACTCACGGGGAATGAATAGAGTCGCCAGCTAGGCATTTTTATCCCGGAGGAAAGGCAATGCTGCATAGACCTAGGAAAAGACATGGATAAGACGGTTGCAAACCAGAGAGACTGAGAAAGGGGGTTGGTTACAACCTGGGAAGGTATTAGCACCCAGATTGTCCGTCGTACTCGACGGGATCCACGCTTAAAAGATTTGTGTTTTAAAGGGGTAGTGTCAGTGCAATTTGTGTATAAAGAGCTGGAAAAAGATGTACAGGTGTCAGTGTAAAAGGAATGTGAAGTGTATAAAAGAGGTGTCAGTGTAAGAACATAGTGAAATGCTCAAGATCATGAGGCTAAAGAATAAAGCTGAAAGAGGGGGAATATACAGAGACTTTTGTTCGATAACTGTTAAGTTATGCCTACGTATCCTCTCGTGCAATGAGGAAGTCAGAACACCGTAGTTCGACCCAAAGAGACTGAAAGATGAAATGACTTGTGAACTGCTTACTTGCCTATGCTCAAGTGTATGATCTGTCTGGCACAGATGCAAACTGTCTTGCATTAGACGGAAGAAGCAAGTTCTCGATTATGAGTGAAGGTGATGAGAAAAGAATCCCGAAGGAGACGATTATTGTTTGTTTTTGAGTTTTCAGTCTTTTATTGCTTTTGAAGGTTTGTCATAAGTCAATGAGCTTAAGCCTAAACCAATGGGTTAGTAAACTCATCACATCTTCCCTCTGATTAGGGGTAATGAGAATACCTTAAGTGTGAAGTCAGCTTCTCACACTTAATCACCTTTGATGCAGGATTAAGATCATTAACCTACTTGTGATTAGTTAGATGTTTTTGTTGTTTTTGTTTAGTGTTAAGTAATGAGGTTAAGCCATAATCAAGGATTAAACAGACTCGTTACACCATCCTAATAGAAGGATAATATATGAGAATGTTTAAGCTGAGGAAAGCTCCTCAACTTAATCCATGATTAGGGATTAAACTCATGACAAAACAAGCCTTTGATTAAGTGGATTTTATTTAGTGATATGGTGATGAAGTAATTTTTAGGGTTTGTAAGACAACTTGAGGGGGACTTGTCCATTAACACTAGGGTTAGTCCTTCTTAACCAATTAAGGAAGAATTAGAACCCTAATGCAAGGCCCAAGTTACAAGCTTGATGTCTTGATGATTATTGGATGAATTGATTAAAGGATTTAAACACATTAAGGGTTTAACACTTAGGATTAAAGTTATACACTCCATCCTAATAGAAGGATGCAGCATAAGCTTAATCACAAAGCCTTAAAACCTTTAGGGTTTAGTCCTTGATTATGAGGTGAGAAGAGAAGACTCAAAGAGACACAAAGGTAAAAACTAAGTGGGGGACTAATCAAAACCCTAATCATTGTCATGCTTGGTTGTTCCTAAGGTTTGTGAAGTTTACAAGAGAAGTCTTCAATGGAACCACCAGGAAGCAGATGAAAGGATCAGGAGAAGCAAAGTAACTTGCTTCATTGAAGAAGACAAGTCACTTGAGGAAAGAAAGTAAGAAGAAAAAGAATGAGCAAGCTCAATATCAAACACATAACAAAATGAAGCATGGATGCATAAAAGAGATGAAGAGAAATTATGAAAAGTGAAGGCAAATTCACTTCTCAAGATAACTTACCACCTGAAAAGTTAGTGAAAGAAATGCAATGCAATGCAAAATGAGATGAAATGGCATGATGAAAATCAAAACCAGGAGCATGTACATGATGATAATGATGCTATGGGATGATGCAAACATGAAACAAGGCATGGTGATGATCATACAAGCTTATGGATGCAGATGAAGCAAGTTAAGAACCATGATTATACATGAAGAGTTATGAAATGCATATGGCATACAACATGGCAAATGAAAGATGAAATGATCAAACATGCTTTCAATATGTCTTAAGATGTCAAATGAATCAAATGGATGCACAAAATGCTATGGCAAGTCAAGGTATGTAAGGAAATGCAAGATGGATGTACATGGAAGCTCAAATTAGGGTTTATGATCAATGCATCAAACAAAACCCAAAAACAGAAGCAAACATCAATATAAAAAATTGAAAATGCACTCAAATGGTCCCTAAACCTACACTAACTCACTGCCCAAAGGAGAAATTCCAACTCTTAACCTAATAAAAGTTATGAATTTCCTAAAATTTCTAGGGTTTTAGGGTTCCTTAACAAGAAAAATGCCAAACAAATGGAAACTGTAAGATCAAATCATGCCAATTTAATCTCACAAACTACATGATATGCTAAACACAATGCAAAAAGAATCAAAGTCCAACTCTCAATGGTTAGGCAGAAATGATTTTTGGAAGTTTGGATCAAAATAATGCCTTGAAATGATTTTAATTCCATGAAAAATTCTCAAAATGCATCAAGATCAAAAAAGAAATTTAGTTTGAGGGTTGGACAATGTTTCTAAATGATTTTAAATGTTTCATGAATTTTTTGGTGATTTTTAAATACCTAAAAGTATTTTTAATTAATTAATTCTCATTAATTAATTAAAAATAAACTTTTAAATATTTAAAAATATTTTTTCAATGCAAAAAATAAAAATAAAAATATTTTTGGTTTCTGAAATTAAATAAAAGTTTATACAAAAAATTTCAGAATTTTTAAAATGATTTTGCTATTTTTTTATAAAATGGAGAAAACAAAGTAATTAAATGGAAAATAAAAATGAAATAAAACTGAAAATAGAAAAGTATGCACATCCAATGATCCAGATTTAAACATACGCGCGCGGGAAGAGACTTGGCGCCACATTCTACGGCTCAAATTCAAATTCCACTAATTAATGATTAAACCCTAATCCCAGCCCTAATGACTTTCAGATGACCGGAACAGTGGTTCCGGTCATCTTCTCCGGCGAGTCCAAATGCTAAATCACTCTACACGCAATGAAAATGAAAACTAACTATCCAGAAATCAACCCCATCCAAAAACGAATCAAACCCCTCACTCAAACACCATTTATCATTCCTAAATTGGCTAAATCGAATCAAAATAGTTTTAGGGCAAAAAGTTTCAGAACAAGATTAAACTCTTATCTCTCAACCATTTTCAAAACCAAAGACATCAGAGTGATCAGTGAATCATGAAGAACAACTTAGGAATTTAAAAATCCATTTCTGGAAAAATGTTCATGAAGCTACCTGAGTTTGAAGCTTTTCAGTCTGGCACTTTCTGACCTCCTCTCCTGTGCAAAACCACTACTGTGACCTCCCTGATGAAGCCTTGATGCTTAGAAAGAGTTTGTGTTGGCTGGTTTGAAAGTTTGAACAAGTTCTGTTCAAGGTCAGGTGAGAATCGTGTTTGTGATTCTATGGCTTTCAGGCTGTTTTGAAGGTTGGTTTGTGTTCAGTGAAGCATGGTGAGAAGGTTTGTGAAGTTTGTTTGAGTGTTTGAAGCTTGTATGCTGAGTTTCGAAAGCTTTTGCTTTTGAGGGTGAAAGTGAGAATGTTGTGCTATGGCTGGTTTCAAGCTTGCTTATTGTTGTGTTTGGCTTGCAATTGATTTGTATAAACAAATGCTATTGGTCAGATGACATGACATGTCCTTTTGTGATAGGTATGGTTGCTTTTGCAAAATGTCAACTTTTGTGTAAGAAGGGCATGGGCAACTTGATAGCCTAGTACAACAAGGGTGTGCTGCGCAGCATGATGGGGGAAAAGGGCTAGGATGGTTCAGCAAACTAGGCAGCAAGTGGGTGAGGAGATATCATGACTTTGGCAACTTGCCTTGCCTTTGGTTTTCATGAGAGAAACTTGATCCATGGGCCATAAAACATGTGATTCTTTGGGTGCAATCTGACTTTTGGATGTTGTGTGATCATGTTGTGTGGATTAGAAGCCCATTTGATGACTTAATTGGCCTTGAGAAGTGAATTTGCAACTTTGGCCCTTTGGTGCATGACTTGAAATTTAGTGATTTTTGCCAATTTTGACAAACCATAACTTTTGATCCAAAATGAATTAGGTCATGTTCTTATACTTTTTGAAAAGGGAAAGATCTATTCTACAACTTTCATGACCAAAGTTTTTCCATTTGAAGCTTTTTTGAGTCAAAAAGTAAGGGTTGAAAAAGTTACTTAAAATGACATTTTCATTAAAAGTCAAACTTGCCCAAAAAGTCAACTTTGCAAAAACTTGAAATTCTTGAATTTTGTAAACTTCCAACCTCTTCCATGATCAAATAAAGATCATATACACTCAAAATGATGAAGAATCCCCTTTGGTTGGGTCATTGGGGGCCTCATATGCCCTGATTTTACACTGACTTGTTCAGAAAGTCAACCCTTGATCAGATGACTTCCCCATGGAATTTCTTCATGAAAATTGATATGCATACTCCCTATACCATATAGAGACCAATAGAAACAAGAATGACCAAAAAAATTTGGGGTTATGGCCTCTGAAACCAAAACCCTAATTCTAGGTCATCTGTGCAGTCAAGCCTGGCTCTGCTTCCACACCATTCTCAGTTCTTGTGATTCTTTGGCATTCTTGACTTTGAGAGGATATAATATGATACTTGAACACACATGGATCCCTTTGAAGTGATTAATGGCCTTTGGAGTGGCTCAAGTAGCTCTTGGATTGCTCAGATCACAAACCCTAGATGCAGATGACTTAGAAACAATGCAGTGGATCAAAAATGTGATATGAGATGGTATGATTGTGTTTATGCATATGAAATGATCACAAGCCATGGTGTGAATGGGTGAGGGCAAATTTGGGGTGTTTACAGCTGCCCCTATTCAAACATGAGTTAGCTGTGCAGGATGTAAGCAACGGCTTATCAGGCAAACAAGATAACTTGTGGTTGAATACCAAAGACAGTCCAAAATTTGCACTCACAGAATGAAGAAGAAAAGGGATATAGATTGTAAAAGAAAATAAAGTATATTGTAAAGTATGGGCGACGGAGGACGACCGTCAAGCAGAAGACGACTGCTGGGTAAAGAGCAATGGCGGGGACGGCCGACATGCTGGTAAAGTGCGGAAAATAAAGCAATGACGGGGACGGCCGACATGCTGGTAAAGTGCGGAAAATAAAGCAATGACGGGGACGGCCGACATGCTGGGGATAAAAAGAACCATGATGGGGACGGCCATCAAGATAAAGTTGTAAGATTTTCTGGGGATTAAATGAAACATGACGGGGACGGCCATCAAGTTCATAAAGTAATGCAACCAACGATGGGGACGACCATCGGGCTAAAAAGAAAAAGGGCCACGACGGGGACGGCCGTCGGATTAAAGAATAAATGAAATAAACAGATGATGAGGTACGGTCATCAAAGGTGAAGGACGATCACCTAGCAGGGGACGGCTGCTCTGTTGGGGTTAAGATGAGGGACGGTCATCTAAGGTGGAGGACGACCACCTGGCAGGGTACGGCTGCCGAAAATATCGCGACATAAGACGAATGTCGGATAAAAGGGTCAACGATGGGGACGGCCATCGGAGGAGCATGATGGAGGAAGACCATCAAGAGGTGGAGGACGACCACCTAGCAGGGGACGACTGCTCTCAAGGTTTACCATGACATAGGACGAATGTCAGATAACCAAAATCAACAATGGGGACGGCCATTGGATAAAATGATGAAGGACGATCATCAAAAGGTGAAGGACGATCACCTAGCAGGGGACGACTGCTAAATATCACGACATAGGACGAATGTCGGATAGAGAAAGTCAACGATGGGGACGGCCATCAGATGAGCATGATGGAGGACGACCATCAAGAGGTGGAGGACGACCACCTAGCAGGGGACGGTTGCTCTCAGGGTTTATCATGACATAGGACGAATGTCAGATAAAAATAAATTGCTTTACTGGGGAGTAGTAAACACGGACGAGTGTTTATATCCAAGAAAATAAAAGGTATAAGTGTTTATATGTGTATAGATTAAAGATGCGAACGAACATCCTTAAGACTATGATACGGACGAGTATCAGGTAGAAACAAGTACTGACACATGTTCAGAGATGATGATACGGACGAGTACCAACTGGTTAACAGAGAACACGGACGAGTGTTGTATCTGAAAGAATTCTTCTGGGGAATAGTAGACACAGACGAGTATCTATATTCAAGAAGACACAGGTGTTTGACGCAGTGTATGGATTAAAGATGCGGACGAGCATCCTTAAGACTATGATACGAACGAGTATCATGTAGAAACAAATGCTTGACGCATGTTCTGAGATGACGATACGGACGAGTACCAACTGGTTAACAAAGAACACGGACGAGTGTCGAATCTGCGGGGATATAAATGGTGTATACAATATACAGACGAGTATCTGTATAAGTATGAGTAGAAAGTATGAGTGATGTATAGATGAATGTTTCACCTGCTGGGGAGAGTGACACAGGCGAGTGCCAAAAAGAGAAAGGTATAGTATAAACAAATATCTGGTATACAAAGTGTTTATGTTACTGTGCTGGGAAAATGACATGGACTGACGTCAAAGGAAATGTATATATATATAAGTATCTGTGGGTGCGAAGGGGATGTCTTTGGCTTTCTGCTGGGATATGACACGGACGAGTGTCACAAGGAGTATGCATTCGTACTGGTTAATGTGAGGCAACTGTTTTTGCTGGGGACTCTGGGGGTATTCTGCATATTGCTGATGGATTGATAATATTCACAAGTGCTTGATTCAAAACATGGCTTATGATTATGCAATATGTTTGACTTCTGCTGTAATGCTCCGTATTAAACGGAATGCTACGCTTTGTAGGTGAATATGATGCGAATGCCATGATTATGCAAAAGATACCGATCCGGGATTCGGATCCCGTTGCTGTGAAGATCTCTGATCGACCTCGCTTGAAGTGAACATCCCAGCTGGGGATGAGATCGTTGGTAGATCTGATTGAAATGACTCTGCTTGGGGAAAAGGGGTCAATGATAGACCTATTCCTGGAAAATGAAGGACCCAGCTGGGGTTTGTAGAAGCTTTCGTCACTCTGTTGTGATTCCTTCGTGCATTGCTCTTCTGGATAGAGGCTGAGGCTCTGTGGGGAAGCAGTTCCCTAGCTTTTTGTACTTGACTGAGGAAGAATGATTGGCAACTCGGTTGGGAGAAACAACAAGTGGCAACTCAGCCGGGGAGAAAGCACCTTGAGTGCTAAGACTGAGTGAGTGTTGATTCGCCGACTTGCTGGGGTGAAGCTTTCATGCCCCATGTTGCGTTTTCGACTACCTGCAATCCTGCAAAGACAAAGAAACGCACAAGTAATCCCGAGGCATCCCTTACCGGATTCCGTCGTAGGAGTGAGACACTTCTGAGAGTAAGTATATTCCCTGCAAGCACGTGTTTTATTTTCTTAAAGATAAGCATCTGTATTTATGCAATCAGTTTTCTTTAAGACATCAGACATTTTTGCAAATAAAAATATACGAGACATTATGTGACTGAAAAATCTGTTTTTATTAATTCATGTGCCCTGAATTGGCAAGATACAGTCAAAGGAACATAACTCCTGAAATGAGGAGATTGTTACAAATTGAGAAACAAAAATGCTGGCAATGTTGACGACGCTTTAAGGAGCTTCCCTTCTTGCTATGACCCGTATGACATTTGACGTTCTTCTCGTCCTGCTTTCTGAAGAAGGCTGATTCTGAAAGAAGCTTGGTCCTTCCGAAGCTTACCAAGTTGTAAGTGATACAGACGAATTCAGCATGCAGTTGTTCGCTTATTCCCTTATTTTGCATGGATCGCCCTTTCGGGTTTTCAATCCATCGGGATACCCATTTTTGCCTGAGCTGTCCAATGCGGCTTTTCAACTCAGCGGATGTACATTTTTTTGTTTATTTTCCCTTATTTTTGCCTGAGTCTTTTATTCAGTTTTTGACTCGCCGGGATGCCCTGTTTTTGCCTGGACTTTCATTCTGTTTTTGTGTCCAGCGGGTCATATTTTATGCGAAGTATTTTTTAACTGCATCTGAATTCACAGGGGACGGGAACTCTTCACCATCCATGGTGCTGAGCATCAGTGCTCCACCAGAGAAAACTTTCTTTACCACGAATGGTCCTTCATAGTTAGGAGTCCATTTGCCCCTGTGGTCTGTATGAGGAGGGAGGATCCTTTTCAGCACAAGATCTCCCACTTGGTACTCTCGGTGCCTGACTTTCTGATCGAAGGCTTTATTCATTCTTTTCTGATACAACTGCCCATGACAGATTGCAGCCAATCTTTTCTCTTCAATCAGACTCAGTTGCTCGTATCGGGACCGGACCCATTCTGCTTCGTTCAGCTTAACATCCATCAACACCCTCAGAGAGGGTAACTCAACTTCGACAGGTAGGACTGCTTCCATACCATATACAAGCTGATACGGTGTTGCCCCAGTGGATGTTCTGATTGACGTGCGGTACCCATGCAAGGCAAATGGTAGCATTTCATGCCAGTCTTTGTATGTAACTACCATCTTCTGCACAATCTTCTTAATATTCTTATTAGCTGTCTCGACAGCGCCATTCATCTTTGGCCTGTAAGGAGAAGAATTGTGGTGTTGGATCTTGAAGTCCCGGCATAGCTCAGCCATCATTTTGTTGTTCAAGTTGGAACCATTATCAGTAATGATTCGCTCGGGAACTCCGTATCGACAGATGATATCTCTCTTCAGAAATCTGGCTACCACTTGCCTGGTAACATTTGCATATGAGGCTGCTTCAACCCACTTGGTGAAATAGTCAATAGCAACCAAAAAGAATCTGTGGCCGTTTGAGGCAGTTGGCTCAATTTTACCGATCATATCAATGCCCCACATGACAAAGGGCCAGGGTGAAGACATTATATTCAAAGGATTGGGAGGCACATGAACCTTATCTGCGTAGATCTGGCATTTATGGCATTTTCTGGCATAGGCACAACAGTCAGCATCCATTGTGATCCAGTAATAGCCTGATCTCAACAACTTTTTGGCCATGGCATGCCCTCCTGCGTGGGTACCAAAGGATCCTTCGTGCACCTCGTGCATCAACAAGTCTGCTTCTGTTCTATCAACACATCTGAGGAGTACCATATCAAAGTTTCTCTTGTATAGGGAACCATCAGCGTTCAGAAAGAAACTACCAGCAAGCCTTCTTAAAGTCTTCTTATCATTGGATGATGCCCCAGATGGGTATGTTTGATCCTCCAAGAAGCACTTAATGTCATGGAACCAAGGCTTATCATCTTTGATAACATCTGCTGCGAACACATATGCTGGTCTATCGAGTCTGGACACTGAAATCTGTGGTACAAAATTGGCTGCTTGAACTTTGATCATAGATGAAATGGTAGCCAGAGCATCTGCAAACTGATTCTCGTCCCGAGGGATATACTCAAGCTTGACCGTCGTGAAGAAAGTCATTAACCTCCTTGTATAATCCCTGTAAGGTATCAGATGATCCTGGTGTGTGTACCATTTGCCGTTGGTTTGATTAACTACCAGAGCTGAATCTCCGAATACAGTCAATGTCTTGATCCTGAGGTCAATGGCTTCCTCAAGACCCATAATGCAAGCTTCGTATTCAGCTTCGTTGTTAGTGCAGTTGAAGGTGAGTTTCGCCGAGAAAGGCATGTGAACTCCTTTAGGTGTAATGAGTACTGCACCAACACCACGACCATTCATATTAACAGCCCCATCAAACATCATAGTCCATTCTTCCTCCGGGTCAGGCCCTTCAGTGTGAATAGGCTCTTCATGATCTTTCGCTTTTATGAACATGATGTCTTCATCAGGAAAGTCAAATCTCATAGGCTGGTAGTCATCAATAGGTTGCTCAGCAAGATATTCAGACAATACACTGCCCTTGATGGCTTTCTGAGAAGTGTACTGGATGTCATATTCTGTGAGAATCATCTGCCATCTTGCAACCCGTCCGGTAAGAGCTGGCTTCTCGAAAATGTACTTAACGGGGTCCATTTTGGATATCAATAAAGTAGTGTGGGTCAACATATACTGTCTCAGTCGGCGAGCAGCCCACGCTAAAGCACAGCAAGTTTTCTCGAGCAGTGAATAACGTTGTTCACAGTCGGTAAACTTTTTGCTCAGGTAGTATATTGCATACTCTTTTCGACCAGACTCGTCATGCTGGCCCAGCACACACCCCATCGACTTTTCTAATACTGTCAAGTACATTATCAGAGGTCTTCCTTCAACTGGAGGCATAAGGATTGGTGGTTCTTGCAGGTATTCCTTGATCTTGTCAAAAGCCTTCTGGCAGTCTTCGTTCCACCTGACCGTCTGTTCTTTTCTTAACAGTTTGAACAAGGGTTCACAGGTTGCAGTAAGGTGAGATATGAACCTTGAAATGTAGTTCAATCGTCCTAAGAACCCTCTAACTTCTTTTTCTGTCTTCGGTGCAGGCATTTCTTGAATGGCTTTGACTTTATCAGGGTCCACTTCAATCCCTCTCTCGCTTGCAATAAAGCCCAGCAGCTTACCAGATCGCACCCCGAATGTGCACTTGTTGGGGTTCAACTTCAGTTGGTACTTCCTCAGACGCTTGAATAACTTCAACAGATTTACCAGGTGGTCTTCTTTTGTGAGGGACTTGGCAATCATGTCATCCACATAACACTCGATTTCCTTATGGATCATATCGTGGAATAATGTTACCATAGCCCGTTGATATGTTGCACCAGCATTCTTCAATCCGAATGGCATCACTTTGTAACAAAACGTGCCCCAGGGTGTGATGAAGGTTGTCTTCTCCATGTCTTCAGGTGACATTTTGATCTGATTGTATCCTGAAAATCCGTCCATGAAGGAGAATACCGAGAACTGAGCCGTATTATCCACCAATACATCAATGTGAGGTAATGGGAAATCATCTTTCGGGCTGGCTCTATTCAGGTCCCGGTAGTCAACACACATCCTTACTTTGTCGTCTTTCTTAGGCACAGGTACTATATTAGCAACCCACGGTGGATAGCTAGTTACAGCAAGGAACCCGGCGTCCCACTGCTTTTGTACCTCTTCTTTGATTTTCATTGCCATGTCTGGGCGAGTACGACGCAGTTTCTGTTTAACCGGTGGGCAGTCTTCTCTTAAAGGCAGCTTGTGCATGACGATATCGGTGTCCAACCCTGGCATATCCTGATAAGACCAAGCAAACACGTCCACATATTCCTGAAGCAGGTCAATCAGTTGTTTCTTCACTGAGTCTTGTAAGCAGGCCCCGATTTTAACTTCTTTCACATCCTCATCTGTACCAAGATTAATCGTCTCTACCTCCTCCTGATGAGGAGTAATAACCTTCTCCCCTTGTCTCAACAACCTGGCTAGCTCTTCAGGAAGCTCGTAGTCTTCTTCAACCCCTTCATCAGCTTGATTGATTGGATTGTCAAAGTCATACGAAGTCATAGCCGTGCTGTTGTCGGTGCGGTCTGGAAGGCACTCTCTGCAAGGGTTCAGTTTGTTCATTTTAGTGATTGATTTTAATCTTGTTTAGAAAAGTGAAATGAAATTATCATTTTGAAAATATTGCCATTTATTTTTTGTACAAAAAGAAAAAATGGAAAAACAGTGAGCGGAAAAGAAAAAGACTCGTTTGCAAAAGATGTCTGATATTTCATTGATTAATCTTGTTGCACAAAAATTACAGATGGCCCGATTACAAAATGAGTCTTGTCATCTTGGGCAAGATGCAAGACTTGATGCATGCTTAAAATATACAGGAAATAATAATTACTCTGCAGGAGTAACCCTTATAATTTCCTGGGAAGACCAGTTTGAGATACGGCTCCCCGGGATCCTTGGACGAATCCAGCTTTCCAGGTTGCGTTCATCTTCCGACTCATCTTCCAAGTTGTTGACAACATCGGGGGTGAGCATCCCCCCACTAACAAAGTTGGGCTTCTTAGCAGCCTCTGCTTGATCCTGTTGAGTTGGTTTGTAACCCAACCCAAATCTATCTTCTTTCTTCTCCACAGGCAACAATTTGCCCCAGCCTTGAGCGTTTCCTTCTTCCACCACCTTCTGGGCCTACTAGTAGGATGTCATGGAAGTCCCAAGTACAGCAGAGGTTTCATTAACATTCAGGGCCTCAAACCCTTGACTCATCGTCTCGTGAATCTCCCCATCCATCTCAATATATTTGTATGTAGCCAGATGGCTAACAAAAATATCCTCCTCTCCACAAATAGTAACGACTTGGCCCTCCCACTCGAATTTTAACTTCTAGAGAAGGGTAGACGTAACTGCGCCAGCGGCATGAATCCATGGTCTACCCAACAAACAGCTGTAGGCAGGCTGAATGTCCATCACGTAGAAGGTCGTTTTGAAAGTTTGTGGGCCAATCGTTACAGGCAACTCAATTTCTCCCAGAACTGATCTCTTAGAGCCGTCAAAGGCTCTCACTACTAAGTTGCTAGGACGTAATGCCAATCCTTCATATTCCAGCTTCACAAGGGCTTTTTTAGGTAAGACATTGAGGGATGATCCTGTGTCTACCAGCACATGGGAAAGAACTGCACCCTTACACTCCATGGTAATGTGCAAAGCCTTATTGTGATTGCGGCCTTCCGTAGTCAAATCAGTGTTGGTGAACCCTAGTCCATTACTAGCATTAACATTTCCAACCATAGCTTCCAACTGATTGACGGTGATCTCTTCTGGCACATAAGCTGCGTGCAAGACTTTTAGTAGTGCGTTCCGATGAGCCTCGGAGCACATAAGCAATGATAGAATGGAGATCTTGGAAGGCGTCTGGTGAAGCTGGTCCACTATCTTGTAATCACTTTTCTTGATGATTCTCATGAATTCATCAACTTCTTGATCAAAAGGTGTTTTCAAAGCTTCTTTAACAATTTGTTCTTCTTGCACCATGCTCTTCCCTTTTGCCTTGGCAACAGCTTCTGCTTCAGCAGTGGGTCTTTGAATTTGCGGGGCAAAGAGACGTCCGCTTCGAGTGAAGCCTTCGCCTCCACCCACATTGTCTATTTGTGGTGAAGAAGTTGATGATTCGAAAGTGATTTTCTTTCCTTCGCAATATAAATCAGAGCCGTAATGCCAAGGGATGGCATTACTGCTTTCATAAGGTACTGGCCCAGGCACTGTGACAGTGACTGGACTGATGGCAGCTGCAGAAGGGACCATGATAGTCTGTGGATCATAATATATTGTGACTGGTGCTCGGGTAGGAGTGGCATTTTGTGAATTGTAGGCAGAATCATTCGCAGGATCATAATAAATTGTCACTGTTGAGACACTTGCATTGTTTGTTGCTGATGTTGTAGGAGACATTGTTGGAAGGATGGGTGTTATTATTGTAGGAGCTTCTGAATGAAGGGGTGCTGAAGTTGTAGAAGGGATGTTTGCTGATATTTAGTCCGTTGAAGTAACAGATGAAGCATTTGTTGATGAGATTGAAGAGTTGTTTGGAACAATGGTTGTTGCAGTTGTAGACGATTCTGGAACTGTGGTTAAAGAGATTGCTGGATTGGTAGGTATTGATGTTGTGATTTGAAGCAGGCCACTCTGGATGAGACCATCTATGCCATCCCTCAAGTTATCACAACCATTCACTGAAATGTTGCAATAAGCACACCCTAGCTCGCATCCCGGGAACATTTGACATTCAAGAAGTTGAGCTTTAATCTCCACCAAGGGTGTCCGAATCTGACCCACACTGGTTATCAAGTAAGATGGCTTGTCTTCTTCAATAGCATTGATTCTGGGTCCACCATGGTGTGGCATAGGGTTCTTGTTAACATTTGGTGGTGGTGCGAAGTTTAGAGCTTTGGAATCTACCAAGTCCTGTACCTTCATGTGCAAAGCTCTGCACTTCTCCGTACTATGGCCAGGTGCATTTGAGTGAAAGGCACATCTGGCGCTGGCGTCATAATTTCTGGGTAGACTGGCAGGATCTGGAGGTGCCAATGTCCTTAGCTCAACCAGGTTGAGTTTCAGGAGTTGTGGCAGTAATGCGGCATAGGGCATAGGGATCAGATCGATCACCCTATTGCCTGAGAGGGTCTCTGTTGGAATGGTCTTTGCTGATTGTTGTTGTTGGTGTTGCTGTTATTATAATTTCTCTGAGGAGGAAACTGAGTTTGTTGTTGGTAATTCTGCTGCTGAGGTTGATAAGATGGTTGAGGATGAATTGGAGCGGGAATGGTGACTGCTGCCACAGACCTATGAACATATTGGGGTCTGCCCCTGCTGGTATGGATAGCATTGGTTTCACCAGTTCTTCTTGGGCCTACAAAAGGCTTTCTTGGGTTGCTGGATGAGCTAGCACCGTTGTCAGAAATTTTACCCATCTTTAACAGGCTCTCAATTCTTTCCCCGACTATGACTACATCAGCAAAGCTAGTGGACGAAAAGGCAGCCAGCCTGTCAATGTATGTTCCTTGGAGGGTGTTCATAAACATATCAGCCATCTCCCTCTCTGACATAGGTGGCTGGACAGCAGCAGCAAGCTGTCTCCACCTTTGAGCGTACTCTCGGAAGCTTTCCCTGGATGATTGAGACATCCCCATCAGGAGGGTCCTGTTGGGAGCCATATCCAAGTTGTACTGATACTGTCTGATAAAGGCCTCTGCCAGGTCCTTCCAGCATCTAACGGCTGCTCTGGTCAGATGAGAGTACCATTCCCTCGAAGCTCCTGTTAAGCTATCCTCAAAATAAAACATCCATAGCTTTTCGTCCATGGTATATGCTTTCAGCCTCCCCAGAAAAGATTGTAAATGGGTCCGGGGGCAGGAAGTCCCGTTGTATTTCTCAAAACATGGAGGTTTAAATTTGTGGGGAATCCTGACCCCGTCCACTAAGCCCATGTCCATAACATCAAAGCCCAAAGAATTCTGGGACTCCAGGGATCTTAGTTTCTCAGCAATCTCATCTAGCCTTCTGTCATAGGCTTCCTCCCCAGCTCCCATCACTGTGACCTGATCTTCCTGGGGGTCTTCTTGTAGCACTCTACCTGCTGTGGCAGTCCCTTGCACATTAGCGGGGATGTTGATCTTTGGATGCAAGTGGGGTCCAAAGACTGGGGGATTAACATGAGGCTGGACTCTCTCATTGTTGCTTGTCCCAGCAGTCCCTGGATGATGGTCTTCCTGATTCCTCCCCTCTACCAGTGCTCTTAACCTCTCTTGGCTTTGAGCCATATTATTCATCACCTCCATAAACTGTGTTATCTGATTCCTCATTTCTAGCCTTTCATTGGCCATTTGAGTCCTGACCTCTGTAAGGTCCTGCTGTACTTGGTCCATTTGTATACCCGGAAGGTTGTTGCGGGTTGGATATCTGTGTGGACGGTTGAGTGGAAACCCTCGACGTCGAGCAATAGTTCCTGAAGTCACAATAGAGTTAGTAACAATAAAACAAAAACCTACAAAACAAAACAAAAGGTTAGTATGCAATGCAGTATGCTTATTTGCATCCAAGGTATCCGGCTTGGCACTTGGTTTTGACCTTTCCAGACCCTTGAGAAAGATGCTTGTGATGTTGCTTTAGAAGAAATCAGATGAACAAACCCACACATATATTACAAAAAGTAAATGGTACATAGTTTGTTTACAATGCATGCCCTCTGAGGGGTCAAAAATACAACATAAATAAAAGTACATAAAATGAAAGCAACAACAAGCAAAAGTCAGACACCAAGACCAAACTCATCCTCCTGAACTTCCTTGAGAAGTGCTTCAGTCACAGGATCAGCTGGACGCTCTGTGAGGTTCCTGATGAGAAGATTCCTTGTAGTAACAGCTGCAGTTAACCTCTTGTGTCGACTCTGGTCCTTTGACCTCTTCACACCAGCTCTGATCTTCAACTCTGAGATCTCCCTCTGGGCTGCTGCCAGGGCTTCCTGTTGTTCTTTTGCACTAGCTTCCAGCTGCTCAATCTTATCCTGAGTCCTTTTATCCTCCTGAGTACGGGCTTCGGTGATCCTGACCCACCTAGCCTGACTCTCCTTCAGATACAAATCAGTCCTAGCTCTCTGGAATTGGGCCTCTTTGCAGGCATTCTTCAAGATCTGTTCTCCAGCCCTAGACTTCTTAATGTAATCCTCAGACTTCTCAATTTTGGCCAGATGCTCCACCCTTAGCTTTTCTAACCTTTCAATGTCCAAGCGACCATCACTCCTCTCCCAGAGGGTTTTCTGTAGAGCCTGAGTCAGCTTCTCATTTCTTTCCTTCAATTTCTCAAACTCCTCTAAGCTGACAGTTGCTGGAGGTGGTGTTGTGGAAGGTCCAGGCATGTCTTCAATAGTGAAGGGCATCCCAGTAGTTTGAGCTCTGGCATGAGACCACTCATAGTACTGAGCTGAGGCCACATTGTTGCATCTTCCAAGAATGGTTACCCCTTTAGTCTGTACATTGTCCCAAGCCCAGGATGCTTGCCTGACAATAGCCAGATTAGGCTTGATCTCACAATAAAGGGTCTCAGCTAGATCTTGTACTCTAGGAGGGTGGACTAATGCATAACCCAGTTGTCTTTTGAATAGCAGAGGGTTGTAGTTGATGCAACCCTTCACTCCTATCAGAGGCACATTGGGAAATTGCCCACAACTAGTAATGATGTCTCTGCCCTTGGTGCTCTGAGTGCACCACCTGATGTCATCTGAGGTTAGAGCAACAAGCCTCCTAGCCCAGTTCTTCTGCTTGTGAGGGTTCAAGAATGCATCAGTCTTTGGCAAATGCTTGAGCAGCCAAGTATGGAACAAAGGAGCACAGCATCTTACTAATCTTCCCCTTTGCTTTTCATTCCTTTGATGAACAGAGTAGTAAAGATCTCCCAGTAAGGTGGGCACTGGGTTTCTCAGGATGAAAAGATGGATTGCATTCTTGCTAACAAACCTAGTCTCATCTGCAAAAAGTATGACCCCATATATGCTAAGGGCCAACAGAGCACAGACTGCCTTCCACTCCCCCAAGGAGGCCTTCAGAATAGCCTGAGAAGTCAAGAAATCCAGATGAAAACCAGAGACTCCAGCTTTAGCTGTCAAATTCTGCCCAATCAGAACTGGTTCCAGATATAATGCCTTTGCTGCCTCCTCATTACTAGGGAAAGCCATCTCAGGGTTGAAGGGGATTCCACCCCTGATAGGTACACCAACCAATGATGAATACTCTTCCAACAAGGGTCCTATCTGAAAATTCTGGAAGGTGAAGCACCTCAGAGGGGGATCATAGAACTGCAGGCAAGTATGAATCAAGCTCCTCTGTGAAGGGTCCAAATCCATAACCACATCAAGGATTCCTCCAAAATGTTCTCTGAATAGTGGTATATGGTCTGGAGTAATCAGGGTCTGAATCTTCCTGATGCTAGCCAACTCAGGCTCAAAGAAATGATAGGAGATGTTACTCTTCTTAGGTGCCATGTTGTTGAAGAAGAGCTGAGTCAGATGCTGAGAATAACACTGAAGATGGGCCACTGACAGGATGAGACTGGTGATGCAGGTGACTGAAGCAAGTAGCTGATAGCTGAAGCAAGTACTGATGAAAATAGGTCTATGCTGAAGAAGGGGTCAAAACCAAGCCAAAATGATAGGATGGATACCCTGAAAAACAAATAAACACATGTTAAAATGATGCAATGAGGATGTATGCAAATGAAATGCAAGGGTTTGTGACTGAGCTGGATCTGATTAACTGCTCTGATATAAGTCCATATATGTTCAAGAAATCAAGATGGAGGTTCATAAGTCCGGTAACCAAGGTGGGGGACTCAAATAAAGAGTCACATGTCCAGGGTTAAAAATCACAAGAACTGTTCCAACATGGAGTACTCTTAATCAATACAAAGTAACAGGGTATGCTGAGGTCAAGGGTACCTGCAAACCTGTAAACAGCCCAACCCCCTCACAGGCGATGTTCTAAAACAAGGATCCTCAGACTTGGATCAGTTATGAGAAGTGTAAACACTTCTAACCCGGAGGTACAGTGTTTACAATAACCATAAAAGATCCTCCTCTAATTCACCTCAGTTTCTGAAGGTCAATACTAAAGGTCATCCAGACTTAGCAGGCTTCCCAGATAGCCCTAGCACTACAGGAAATCTGCAGCACAGAGTTCTCAAGAAGAAACCCATATCTGAACCGTGTTTCATATTCCCGCACCAGATCGAAATGGAATGGGAAAGAACATGAACCACTCTAGCCTAGGTGTCACTCAGGTCCCAGGTATAGGACCTTAACTCTCAAGAGAACACCCACCCACCAAAGCAACAAAACAGATCCAGCCAGCACAGTATGACAGTATGATGTATGCAAAGCTATAAAGAAAGCAATAAAACAACTGTACATAAAGCAATAAACAAAAATAAATAATACAAGCACAGATAGCACATAACACCCCAGTAAACACAAATCAATCAAGCGCTAGGAGGAACCCACAAAAAGAACCAGAAGCCCTGGTTACAGTATAAGGTTCCCCAGCAGAGTCGCCAAGCTGTCGCTCCCACTAAATGAAGCCGGGTCAAATAGGGTACAGACGCGAACGGTCGGCGAAAGGGGGATGTGAGAACACACAGGAGTGAACTCACGGGGAATGAATAGAGTCACCAGCTAGGCATTTTTATCCCGGAGGAAAGGCAATGCTGCATAGACCTAGGAAAAGACATGGATAAGACGGTTGCGAACCAGAGAGACTGAGAAAGGGGGTTGGTTACAACCTGGGAAGGTATTAGCACCCAGATTGTCCGTCGTACTCGACGGGATCCACGCTTAAAAGATTTGTGTTTTAAAGGGGTAGTGTCAGTGCAATTTGTGTATAAAGAGCTGGAAAAAGATGTACAGGTGTCAGTGTAAAAGGAATGTGAAGTGTATAAAAGAGGTGTCAGTGTAAGAACAGAGTGAAATGCTCAAGATCATGAGGCTAAAGAATAAAGCTGAAAGAGGGGGAATATACAGAGACTTTTGTTCGATAACTGTTAAGTTATGCCTGCGTATCCTCTCGTGAAATGAGGAAGTCAGAACACCGTAGTTCGACCCAAAGAGACTGAAAGATGAAATGACTTGTGAACTGCTTACTTGCCTATGCTCAAGTGTATGATCTGTCTGGCACAGATGCAAACTGTCTTGCATTAGACGGAAGAAGCAAGTACTCGCTTATGAGTGAAGGTGATGAGAAAAGAATCCCGAAGGAGACGATTATTGTTTGTTTTTGAGTTTTCAGTCTTTTATTGCTTTTGAAGGTTTGTCATAAGTCAATGAGCTTAAGCCTAAACCAATGGGTTAGTAAACTCATCACACCTTCCCTCTGATTAGGGGTAATGAGAATACCTTAAGTGTGAAGTCAGCTTCTCACACTTAATCACCTTTGATGCAGGATTAAGATCATTAACCTACTTGTGATTAGTTAGATGTTTTTGTTGTTTTTGTTTAATGTTAAGTAATGAGGTTAAGCCATAATCAAGGATTAAACAGACTCGTTACACCATCCTAATAGAAGGATAATAGATGAGAATGTTTAAGCTGAGGAAAGCTCCTCAACTTAATCCATGATTAGGGATTAAACTCATGACAAAACAAGCCTTTGATTAAGTGGATTTTATTTAGTGATATGGTGATGAAGTAATTTTTAGGGTTTGTAAGACAACTTGAGGGGGACTTGTCCATTAACACTAGGGTTAGTCCTTCTTAACCAATTAAGGAAGAATTAGAACCCTAATGCAAGGCCCAAGTTACAAGCTTGATGTCTTGATGATTATTGGATGAATTGATTAAAGGATTTAAACACATTAAGGGTTTAACACTTAGGATTAAAGTTATACACTTCATCCTAATAGAAGGATGCAGCATAAGCTTAATCACAAAGCCTTAAAACCTTTAGGGTTTAGTCCTTGATTATGAGGTGAGAAGAGAAGACTCAAAGAGACACAAAGGTAAAAACTAAGTGGGGGACTAATCAAAACCCTAATCATTGTCATGCTTGGTTGTTCCTAAGGTTTGTGAAGTTTACAAGAGAAGTCTTCAATGGAACCACCAGGAAGCAGATGAAAGGATCAGGAGAAGCAAAGTAACTTGCTTCATTGAAGAAGACAAGTCACTTGAGGAAAGAAAGTAAGAAGAAAAAGAATGAGCAAGCTCAATCTCAAACACATAACAAAATGAAGCATGGATGCATAAAAGAGATGAAGAGAAATTATGAAAAGTGAAGGCAAATTCACTTCTCAAGATAACTTACCACCTGAAAAGTTAGTGAAAGAAATGCAATGCAATGCAAAATGAGATGAAATGGCATGATGAAAATCAAAACCAGGAGCATGTACATGATGATAATGATGTTATGGGATGATGCAAACATGAAACAAGGCATGGTGATGATCATACAAGCTTATGGATGCAGATGAAGCAAGTTAAGAACCATGATTATACATGAAGAGTTATGAAATGCATATGGCATACAACATGGAAAATGCAAGATGCAATGATCAAACATGCTTTAAATATGTCTTAAGATGTCAAATGAATCAAATGGATGCACAAAATGCTATGGCAAGTCAAGGTATGTAAGGAAATGCAAGATGGATGTACATGGAAGCTCAAATTAGGGTTTATGATCAATGCATCAAACAAAACCCAAAAACAGAAGCAAACATCAATATAAAAAATTGAAAATGCACTCAAATGGTCCCTAAACCTACACTAACTCACTGCCCAAAGGAGAAATTCCAACTCTTAACCTAATAAAAGTTATGAATTTCCTAAAATTTCTAGGGTTTTAGGGTTCCTTAACAAGAAAAATGCCAAACAAATGGAAACTGTAAGATCAAATCATGCCAATTTAATCTCACAAACTACATGATATGCTAAACACAATGCAAAAAGAATCAAAGTCCAACGCTCAATGGTTAGGCAGAAATGATTTTTGGAAGTTTGGATCAAAATAATGCCTTGAAATGATTTTAATTCCATGAAAAATTCTCAAAATGCATCAAGATCAAAAAAGAAATTTAGTTTGAGGGTTGGACAATGTTTCTAAATGATTTTAAATGTTTCATGAATTTTTTGGTGATTTTTAAATACCTAAAAGTATTTTTAATTAATTAATTCTCATTAATTAATTAAAAATAAACTTTTAAATATTTAAAAATATTTTTTCAATGCAAAAAATAAAAATAAAAATATTTTTGGTTTCTGAAATTAAATAAAAGTTTATACAAAAAATTTCAAAATTTTTAAAATGATTTTGCTATTTTTTTATAAAATGGAGAAAACAAAGTAATTAAATGGAAAATAAAAATGAAATAAAACTAAAAATAGAAAAGTATGCACATCCAATGATCCAGATTTAAACATACGCGCGCGGGAAGAGACTTGGCGCCACATCCTACGGCTCAAATTCAAATTCCACTAATTAATGATTAAACCCTAATCCCAGCCCTAATGACTTTCAGATGACCGGAACAGTGGTTCCGGTCATCTTCTCCGGCGAGTCCAAATGCTAAATCACTCTACACGCAATGAAAATGAAAACTAACTATCCAGAAATCAACCCCATCCAAAAACGAATCAAACCCCTCACTCAAACACCATTTATCATTCCTAAATTGGCTAAATCGAATCAAAATAGTTTTAGGGCAAAAAGTTTCAGAACAAGATTAAACTCTTATCTCTCAACCATTTTCAAAACCAAAGACATCAGAGTGATCATTGAATCATGAAGAACAACTTAGGAATTTAAAAATCCATTTCTGGAAAAATGTTCATGAAGCTACCTGAGTTTGAAGCTTTTCAGTCTGGCACTTTCTGACCTCCTCTCCTGTGCAAAACCACTCCTGTGACCTCCCTGATGAAGCCTTGATGCTTAGAAAGAGTTTGTGTTGGCTGGTTTGGAAGTTTGAACAAGTTCTGTTCAAGGTCAGGTGAGAATCGTGTTTGTGATTCTATGGCTTTCAGGCTGTTTTGAAGGTTGGTTTGTGTTCAGTGAAGCATGGTGAGAAGGTTTGTGAAGTTTGTTTGAGTGTTTGAAGCTTGTATGTTGAGTTTCGAAAGCTTTTGCTTTTGAGGGTGAAAGTGAGAATGTTGTGCTATGGCTGGTTTCAGGCTTGCTTATTGTTGTGTTTGGCTTGCAATTGATTTGTATAAACAAATGTTATTGGTCAGATGACATGACATGTCCTTTTGTGATATGTATGGTTGCTTTTGCAAAATGTCAACTTTTGTGTAAGAAGGGCATGGGCAACTTGCTAGCCTAGTACAACAAGGGTGTGATGCGCAGCATGATGGGGGAAAAGGGCTAGGATGGTTCAGCAAACTAGGCAGCAAGTGGGTGAGGAGATATCATGACTTTTGCAACTTGCCTTGCCTTTGGTTTTCATGAGAGAAACTTGATCCATGGGCCATAAAACATGTGATTCTTTGGGTGCAATCTGACTTTTGGATGTTGTGTGATCATGTTGTGTGGATTAGAAGCCCATTTGATGACTTAATTGGCCTTGAGAAGTGAATTTGCAACTTTGGCCCTTTGGTGCATGACTTGAAATTTAGTGATTTTTGCCAACTTTGACAAACCATAACTTTTGATCCAAAATGAATTAGGTCATTTTCTTGTACTTTTTGAAAAGGGAAAGATCTATTCTACAACTTTCATGACCAAAGTTTTTCCATTTGAAGCTTTTTTGAGTCAAAAAGTAAGGGTTGAAAAAGTTACTTAAAATGACATTTTCATTAAAAGTCAAACTTGCCCAAAAAGTCAACTTTGCAAAAACTTGAAATTATTGAATTTTGTAAACTTCCAACCTCTTCCATGATCAAATAAAGATCATATACACTCAAAATGATGAAGAATCCCCTTTGGTTGGGTCATTGGGGGCCTCAAATGCCCTGATTTTACACTGACTTGTTCAGAAAGTCAACCTTTGATCAAATGACTTCCCCATGGAATTTCTTCATGAAAATTGATATGAATACTCCCTATACCATATAGAGACCAATAGAAACAAGAATGACCAAAAACATTTGGGGTTATGGCCTCTGAAACAAAAACCCTAATTCTAGGTCATCTGTGCAGTCAAGCCTGGCTCTGCTTCCACACCATTCTCAGTTCTTGTGATTCTTTGGCATTCTTGACTTTGAGAGGATATAATATGATACTTGAACACACATGGATCCCTTTTAAGTGATTGATGGCCTTTGGAGTGGCTCAAGAAGCTCTTGGATTGCTCAAATCACAAACCCTAGATGCAGATGACTTAGAAACAATGCAGTGGATCAAAAATGTGATATGAGATGGTATGATTGTGTTTATGCATATGAAATGATCACAAGACATGGTGTGAATGGGTGAGGGAAAATTTGGGGTGTTTACAATATGCATAAACACAATCATAGCATCTCATACCACATTTTTGATTCACTGCTTTGGTTCAAAGTCATCTGCATCTAGGGTTTGTGATCTGAGCAATCCAAGAGCTTCTTGAGCCACTCCAAAGGCCATCAATCACTTAAAAGGGGTCCATGTATGTACAAACATCATATTATATCCTCTCAAAGTCAAGAATGTCAAAAAATCACAAGAACTAAGAATGGCATGGAAGCAGAGCCAGGCTTGACTGCACAGATGACCTAAAATTAGGGTTTTGGTTTCAGAGGCCATAACTCCAAAATTTTTGGTCATTCTTGTTTCTATTGGTCTCTATATGGTATAGGGAGTATGCATATCAATTTTCATGAAGAAATTCCTTGGGGAAGTCATCTAATCAAGAGTTGACTTTTCAAGCAAGTCAGTGCAAAATCAGGGCATCTGAGGCCCCCAATGACCCAACCAAAGGGTGTTCTTCATCATTTTGATTGTATATGATCTTTATTTGATCATAGAAGAGGTTGGAAGTTCACAAAATTGAAGAATTTCAAGTCTTTTGCAAAGTTGACTTTTTGGGAAAGTTTGACTTTTAATGAAATTGCCATTTTAGGAAACTTTTTCAACCATTACTTTTTGATTCAAAAATGCTTCAAATGAAAAAACTTTGGTCATGAAAGTTGTAGAATAGATCTTTCCCTTTTCAAAAAGTACAAGAACATGACCTAATTCATTTTGGATCAAAAGTTATGGCTTGTCAAAGTTGGCAAAAATCACAAAATTTGAAGTTTTCCACCAAAGAGGCAAAGTTGCAAATTCACTTCTCAAGGCAAATTAAGGCATCAAATGGACTTCTAAACCTCACAACATGATCATACAAGACCTAAAATTCAGAATGGGCCAAGAAATCTCACATTTTTATGGCTTATGAAGCAAGATATCTCATAAGGAGCAAAAGTGAACCAACTTGCAAAAACTCACTCAAGTGAAGATCCACTTGCTTGCTGACTTGCTGATCAATCCTAGGGTTCTCCCCACATCATGCTGCGCAGGACACACCTTTTGTCCTTGGCTAGAAAGTAGCCCATGCTTCTCTTACACAACTTTGACATTTTGGCAACTTGAGCCATACCTATCACAAAAGCACACATCACTTCTTCTGACCAATCACTATAGTTTATGCAAATCAAAAGCAAGCCAAAGCATACAAAACACAGGCCTGAAGCACTCTCTAACACAACTTGCTCATTTTCCACCCCATTTGCAAAAGCATTCGAAACTCATCACACAAGCTGCAAACTCACAAACAAACTTCACAAAACCTATCACCACATCCTCCTGATCATTTCCCTGCCTTCATTCATCCCTGAAACCTCACATAAGCCAGATACGATTTCTGCCCCTCTTTGAACAGAACTCAAGCAAACTCTCAAACCAGCCCAAATAAACTTCAAACAAGCCTGGCAAACACTTGAGGGAGGTCATTGGAGTTATTTGGAAGCAAGAAACTAGTCCAGAAGCTCTTGGGTTGAAAGCTTCGATTCAGGTAGCCATGGAATTTCATTTTTGCAGAACCTTTATTTCTTGTTTCTAAATGATAAAGCATGCTTCCCTGAGTTCACTGAGCCTTTTACTTTTGAAAAAGATTGAGAAATGAGCTTGTATGGTGTTTCTGAAATTTCTGCAATTTTTGATGTTTGATTCGTATCTTGATTTTGAGTTGAAATAAATGGATTTTGTTGCTTGATTGTTGTTTAGGGATGTTAGTTTAGTTGATCTGGAGAGTTTGACATGATTTCATGGCGTTTTGAGAGAGTTTGGGAGAGGAGCTGGCCGGAGAAGACGACCGGAACAGTGTTCCGGTCGTCTGAAAGTCATTAGGGTTTGTTTAATTAGGGTTAATCATAATTACGTGGATTTGAATCTCAGCCCTTAGATGTGGCGCCAAGTCAAATGCGCGCGTCCCCAGTTCAAATGTCAGCCATTGATTCAGCATACTTCTCATTAAATCCATTTTATTTTTCATTTTATTTGATTTGTTTTCTCCATTTTATTTAAAATAGCAAAATAATTTTAAAAATTCTGAAAATTTTTGTACAAACTTTTATTAATTTTCAGAAACCAAAAACAT
This sequence comes from Lathyrus aphaca, assembly GCA_963966055.1. Classification (NCBI taxonomy): domain Eukaryota; kingdom Viridiplantae; phylum Streptophyta; class Magnoliopsida; order Fabales; family Fabaceae; genus Lathyrus; species Lathyrus aphaca. The sequence continues at coordinate 228,064,877 of OZ014519.1, forward strand.
TTTTATTTTTATTTTTTGCATTAAAAAAATATTCTTAAATCATTTAAAAGTTTATTTTTAATTAATTAATGAGAATTAATTAATTAAAAATACTTTTAGGTATTTAAAAATCACCAAAAAATTCATGAAAACTCTAAAATCATTTAGAAACATTGTCCAACTCTCAAACCAAATTTCTTTTTTGATCTTGAAGCATTTTGATAATTTTCCATGGAATTAATTCAATTTCAAAGCATTATTTTGATCCAATCTTTGAAAATTCACTTCTGCCTAGTTTTTGAGAGTTGGACTTTGGTTCTTTTTGCATTGTGTCTTGCATGTCATGTAGTTTGTGAGATTAAATTGGCATGATTTGATCTTTCATTTTCATTTTGTTTGAAATTTTTCTTGTCAAGGTACCCTAAAACCCTAGAAATCTTAGGAAATTCATAACCCTAACTAAGTTAAGAGTTGAATCCTCTCCTTTGGGCAGTGAGCTTGTATAGGTTTAGGGTATCTTTGGTTGCATTTTCAATTTTTTATCATGCCATATGCTTCTGATTTTGAATTTTGTTTTGTGTGTTGATCATAAACCCTAATTTGGGCTTCCTTTTGCATCCATCTTGCATTTGCTTGCATACCTTGACTTGCCATGACATTTTATGCATTCATTTGATTCATTAGACATATTAAGACATATTAGAAGCATGTTTGATCATTACATCTTTCATTTGCCACTTTGTATGTCATTTGCATTCCATAACTTTTCATGTATGATCATGGTTCTTAACTTGCTTCATTTGCATCCATAAGTTTGTATGATCATCCCCATGCCTTTTTTCATGTTTGCATAATCTCATAGCATCATTAACATCATGTGTATGCTTCTGGTTTTGATTTGCATCATGTCATTTCATCTCATCTTGCATTGCATTGCATTTCTTTCACTAACTTTTCAGGTGGTAAGTCACTTTGAGAAGTGAATTTGCCTTCACTTCTCATAACTTCTTTTCATCTCTCTTATGCATCATTGCTGCATTTTATCTTGTGTTTGAGATTGAGCTTGCTCATTCTTCTTCTTCTTACTTTCTTTCTTTCCTCAAGTGACTTGACTTCTTGAATGAAGCAAGTTACTTTGCTTTCTCTTTGCTCCTTTCATCTGCTTCCTGGTGGCTCCTCTGAAGATGTCTCTTGTAAACCTCACAAACCTTAGGAACAACCAAGCATGACAATGATTAGGGTTTTGATTAGTCCCCCACTTAGTTTTACCTTTGTGTCTCATCTCATAATCAGGGACTAAACCCTAAAGGCTTTAAGGCTTTGTGACTAGGCTTATGCCTGCATCCTTCTATTAGGATGGAGTGTATAACTTTAATCCTAAGTGTTAAACCCTTAATGTGTTTAAATCTCTTAATCAATTCACTTAATAATCATCAAGGCATCACACTTGTAACTTGGGCCTTGCATTAGGGTTCTAATTCTTCCTTAATTGGTTAAGAAGGACTAACCCTAGTGTTAATGGACAAGTCCTCCTCAAGTTGTCTTACAAACCCTAAAAATCACTTCATCATCATATCATTAAATAAAATCCACCTAACCAAAGGCTTGTTTTGTCATGAGTTTAATCCCTAATCATGGATTAAGTTGAGGAGCCTTCCTCAGCTTAAACATTATCATCTATTATCCTTCTATTAGGATGGTGTAATGAGTCTGTTTAATCCCTGATTATGGCTTAATCTCATTACTCAACACTAAACAAAAACAACAAAAACATCTAAATAATCACAAGTAGGTTAATGATCTTAATCCTGCATCAAAGGTGATTAAGTGTGAGAAGCTGACTTCACACTTAAGGTATTCTCATTACCCCTAATCAGAGGGAAGATGTGATGAGTTTACTAACCCATTGGTTTAGGCTTAAGCTCATTAACTTATGACAAACTTCAAAAGCAATAAAAGACTGAAAACATAACAAATAAACAATAATCGTCTCCTTCGGGATTCTTTTCTCATCTTATTCACTCACAAACGAGAACTTGCTTCTTCCGTCTAATGCAAGACAGTTTGCACCTGGGCCAGACAGGTCATACACTTGAGCATAGACAAGTAAGCAGTTCACAAGTCAATTTATCTTTCAGTCTCTTTGGGTCGAACTACGGTGTTCTGACTTCCTCATTGCACGAGAGGATACGTAGGCATAACTTAACAGTTATCGAACAAAAGTCTCTGTATATTCCCCCTCTTCCAGCATTATTCCCTTAGCCTCATGATCTTGAGCATTTCATCTTTGTTCTTACACTGACACTTCACTTATACACTTCGCTTTCTTTTACACTGACACCTGTACATCTTTTTCCAGCTCTTTTATACACTAATTGCACTGACACTACCCCTTTAAAACACAAATCTTTTAAGCGTGGATCCCGTCGAGTACGACGGACAATCTGGGTGCTAATACCTTCCCAGGTTGTAACCAACCCCCTTTCTCAGTCTCTCTGGTTCGCAACCGTCTTATTCATATCTTTCTAGGTTTATGCAGCATTACCTTTCCTCCGGGATAAAAATGCCTAGCTGGCGACTCTTTTTCATTCCCTGTGAGTTCACTCCTATGTGTTCTCACATCCTCCCTTCGCCGACCGTTCGCGTCTGTACCTTTATCTGGGCCATTTCCCATTTATCGGGAGCGACAGCATGCAACTTCAGAGCATGTCTATGGGTGCTAAAGAAAGTTTCAAGGAGTATGCCCAGAAGTGGAGAGACTTGGCTGGAAGAGTGCAACCACCTCTAACTGACAGGGAGTTAGTTGATATGTTCATGTGTACGTTGAATGGTCCATTTTACAGTCATCTCATTGGAAGCTCATCATCTGGCTTCACTTAGTTGATAATGACAGGAGAACGTGTAGAAAGTGGCATCAGGAGTGGCAAGATTCAAGTGGGTGCTTCTTCATCAGGTGCTGCAAAGAAGCCTCCCACTGGGAAGAAAGTGTCAAATGCTGTTTATGGTCAACCTGATCGTAATAGAAGGCATCAGTCTGTGAGTGCAATTCATATTTCAAATCCAACTCCTACAACACCAGAGCAGCCACAGGGCAACCAACAGAGGGCTAGAAGACAGTTCACTAAGATCAACATGTCAATGGCTCAGGCATTGCAACATTTGTTGAAGGCTGAACTTATCACTCTGAAAGATGCTCCTCAAAATCCTAATGTTACCTCTCCCAGGTACAATCCCAATGCACGATGTGCATATCATTCGAATTGTCAGGGACATGATACCAATAGTTGCTGGGTGTTGAAGAACAAAATTCATGATATGATTGAGGCTGGAGAGATTGAGTTTGACCCTCCGGGTACTCCAAATGTGATTACTGCTCCCATGCCAAATCATGAGAAGACTGTCAATGCAATTGACGAAGATTTACATATCTATTCAGTTGCAGAGTTGACCACACCATTGTCTGTTATCAAGGAGAAGTTAGTACAAGCTGGGTTCTTTCCAGGTTGTCGTGAAGACTGTTTGTATTGTACCTATAAGCCGGATAGTTGTTGGAGATTGAGAGATGGAATTCAACGTCTCATGGATAGATATACCATAGTGTTTGAGAGGACTCCATCTTCTGTAGAGAGTATGGTGGATCATATTACTAAAGGTAGGAAGACTAAAGAGGTTGATATGGTTGATAGAGTACCAGTAAGGATCACTTCCAAAGGTCCTGTTAAAATCACTCATAAGGGTCCAATTAAGATTATTGCTGAAGGCCCTGTGAGGATTGTTGCTGAAGCTAGGGTGGCCCCTATGGTCATTACCACTCCTGGTCCTATTCCATATACTTCTGACAAAGTTGTGCCTTGGCATTATGGGTCTGATGTTTATATCCATGGTGTTAAGCAAAAACCCTTAGCTGATATGCCTGTTGATGTTGATAATATTGCTGGATCTAGTAAGATCACACGAAGCGGAAGAGTTTTCTCTCCTCCAGTTACCTCCAAGAATGCAGTTACTCCAGCTGCTACCTCCACCACTGATGCTCGGGGCAAAGGTCCTGTTATTGAACCTATACCTACTGATGTGCCAGCTGCTGATGATCTTGCTAAGTAGATGGAAGAAGTATTGAAAATCATTCGCAAGAGTGATTATGATATCGTTGATCAGTTGGGGCATACTCCCTCCAAGATTTCTATGTTGTCTTTGTTATTGTGTTCTGAGGCTCATGTCAAGGCCTTGATTAAGTTTCTGAAGACTGCTCATGTACCCAATGAAATTTCTGTTGATCAGTTTGAAAATTGTGTTGCACACTTGACCTACGATAATGGGTTAGGTTTTTCTGATGCTGATTTGACTCTTGCCAAGAGGGATCATAACAGGGCTCTGCATATCTCAATTGAATGCAGGGGCACTACCCTGTCACATGTATTGATAGACAATGGTTCCTCTTTGAATGTGTTACCCAAAGAAGTCCTGAATAAGCTTAGTCCTGAAGATGCTGTGCTGAAGCCCAGTAATATAGTGGTGAAGGCTTTTGATGGTTCGAGAAGAGTGGTGCATGGAGAAGTTGATCTCCCAATCAAAGTTGGTTCTCAGGTTTTCAATGCTACCTTTTATGTTATGGATATTCGTCCGTCATATTCCTATTTGCTTGGGCGTCCCTGGATACATGGGGCAGGTGCTGTAACTTCTACATTACATCAGAAGCTAAGATATCCGGTGGAAGGAAAAGTTGTTACTGTCTACGGAGAGGAAGAATATTTTGTTAGCCATGTGAACACCTTTAAGTATCTTGAAGTGGAGGGTGAATATGTTGAAACTCCGTGTCAGACATTTGAAGTGGTTCCTTGGGTTGTTAATGATTATGAAGCTCCTCCCGTTGTCAAGAAAATTCCTGTGGTCACCAGAGTACCTCCAACAATGGCCTCCCTCAAAGATGCTAGAGCTGTGGTGGATGAAGGTGGTTGTACTATTTGGGGTCAGCTTCCTGATATCCCATACAAGTCTGACAAGTTTGGTTTGGGTTTCACTGCAGAGTCCCAGAAGGCTGTTCGTCGTGCTCGTGCTGTTCGTATCACCAATCAGGGGATTATGAAGAACCAGATCAATGTTGTGGGTGACTATGATGAAGACTACAACCTGGATGCTTGGATTTTTCCTACTGTGGGTGCTGGGCTCAATAACTGGAAGGCTGAAGATGTTATTCCTATCTCCTTTAGTCAGGAGTAAATACTATTACTGTGTTGTTGCTTTTAAGTTTGTAATTTCTTGAACAATTAAAACTTTCAAGCCTTGTGCCTTACCCGGGGCACAATGGTGTGTTTGTTACGGGCTGTCATTTCATTTGCATACTTCATTCAATAAAAATCAGTGGACGTTTCGTTTTCGTAAAAACTGTGTTCCTTGTCTTTCTTTTATTTTATTTTTACATTTATCAGCTATGTGTTCTTACACACACCCACATCACTAAAATGCAGATCCTCATCCACTCTGGATCCTGTTGATAACAGTTCTACTATTGCCAATTATAATTTCGAGAATCCGATCTATCAAACTGAAGACGGAAATGAGGACGATTGTGAAGTACCTGTAGAGCTTGCTAGGTTGTTACAACAAGAAGAGAAATCTATACAGCCACATGAAGAGCCAGTCGAAGTTGTGAATCTGGGAACTGAAGAAAACAGGAAAGAAGTCAAGATAGGGGCTGAATTAGAGGATAGTGTCAAGAGCAGATTGATTCAGATGTTACGTGACTATGTGGAGATCTTTGCTTGGTCTTACGAAGATATGCCAGGGTTGGATACAGACATTGTGGTTCACCGTTTACCAGTAAAAGAAGATTGTCGTCCAAAGAAGCAGAAGGTTCGTCGCATGCGTCCTGAAATGTCAGAAAAGATCAAAGCAGAGGTAATGAAACAGTTCAATGCAGGGTTCTTAGTTGTGACTTCTTATCCTCAGTGGGTTGCAAATGTGGTACCGGTACCTAAGAAAGATGGATAGGTACGTATGTGTGTAAACTACAGAGATTTGAACAAGGCCAGGCCCAAAGATGACTTTCCACTTCCTCATATTGATGTTCTGGTAGACAACACTGCTCAGCATAAGGTATTCTCTTTTATGGATGGTTTCTCTGGTTACAATCAGATCAAGATGGCGCCTGAAGATATGGAGAAAACAACATTTGTTACACAGTGGGGCACTTTTTGTTATAAGGTGATGCCATTTGGTTTGAAGAATGCAGGGGCAACATATCAGCGTGCTATGGTGGCTTTGTTTCACGATATGATTCATCATGAGATAGAGGTATATGTGGATGATATGATAGCCAGGTCCCAGAATGAAGAACAACATCTTGATCATCTGCATAAGTTGTTTGAGAGGTTGAAGAAATACAAGTTGAGATTGAACCCAAACAAGTGCACTTTTGGAGTCAGGTCTGGTAAGCTCCTGGGTTTCATTGTCAGTGGAAAAGGTATTGAAGTGGATCCTGCAAAAGTGAAAGCTATACGAGAGATGCCATCTCCCCGTACTGAGAAGGAAGTTAGAGGTTTCTTAGGACGATTGAATTACATTGCAAGATTTATTTCCCAATTAACTGCCACCCGTGAGCCAATCTTCAAATTGTTGAAGAAAGATCAGGTGATGGAATGGAATGATGAGTGCCAGACTGCCTTTGATGAAATCAAGAAATATCTGTTAGAACCTCCAATTTTGATGCCACCAGTTGATGGAAGACCCTTGATTATGTACTTAACAGTGTTAGACAACTCAATGGGGTGTGTATTGGGGCAACATGACGAGTCTGGTCGAAAAGAGCAGGCAATATATTACCTTAGCAAAAAGTTTACCAACTGTGAAACAAGATACTCACTGCTCGAGAAAACTTGTTGCGCTTTGGCATGGGCTGCTCGCCGACTAAGACAGTATATGTTGACCCATACTACCTTGTTGATTTCGAAGATGGATCCAATCAAGTACATATTTGAGAAACCTGCTCTCTCCGGAAGAATTGCAAGATGGCAAATGATCTTGACAGAATATGATATACAGTATACTACTCAGAAGGCCATTAAAGGAAGTGTTGTGGCTGATCATTTGGCTCATCAAGCAGTGGATGATTACCAGTCAATGAGTTTTGAGTTCCCCGATGAAGACATTATGATTATTACCAAAGAACCTGGACAATATGACGGACCTGAACAAGGATCCCGATGGACTATGGTTTTTGATGGTGCTTCCAATGCACTTGGTAATGGTGTTGGTGTTGTGATTAGTTCCCCTGAAGGTTGTCATACCCCGATTACTGCCAGACTTTGTTTCTATTGTACCAATAACATGGCTGAGTATGTGGCATGTATCCTGGGTATTCAAGCTACTATTGATATGAAGATTCAGTTCCTTGATGTGTATGGAGATTCAGCCCTGGTAGTAAGTCAGATTAAAGGAGATTGGGATACCAAGCATGATAACCTCATTCCTTACAGAGAGCATGTGTTGTCTTTGATCCCACATTTTAAAGAGATTACCTTTGGACATATTCCACGAAGAGAAAATCATTTGGCAGATGCCTTAGCCACCATGGCATCCATGTTTGAGATCAGCTGGGATGATGAAGCTCCCAAAATTACTATTATTAGATTTGATAAGCCTGCATACTGCAATGAGATCAACACTGAAGAAGCAGAGGAAAAACCTTGGTTCTATGAAGTGAAAAGATATCTTGAAGCTCAGGAATTCCCTGAAGGGGCATCTGTCAAAGATAGGAAGTTTCTGAGAAGGTTTTCTGCTAAATTCTTTTTGAGTAATGGAATTTTGTACAAACGCAATCATGATTCAACTATGCTTCGTTGTGTGGACCAGAAGGAAGCAACAAAGATTATGGAAGACATGCATGATGGGATCTTTGGCACTCATTCTAGTGGTCATACTATGGCAAAGAAGATATTGAGAGCAGGTTACTATTGGTCTACCATGGAAGCTGATTGCTATCAACACTCCAGAACATGTCACAAGTGTCAAATTTATGCTGATAAAGTCCATATACCTCCATCACCATTGAATGTGTTGACTGCTCCTTGGCCCTTTGCCATGTGGGGCATTGATATGATTGGTGAGATCAAGCCTACTGCTTCTAATGGGCATCGTTTCATCCTGGTTGCTATTGATTACTTCACGAAGTGGGTAGAGGCAGCTTCATTTGCATCTGTTACCAAGAATGTTGTGGCTCGATTCATTAAGAATAATCTTATATGTAGGTATGGCATCCCTGAAAGGATTATTACTGACAATGGCTCTAATCTGAACAACACTATGATTACTGATCTCTGCACGCAGTTCAAGATTAAGCATCACAACTCTTCTCCGTATCGTCCAAAGATGAATGGGGCAGTTGAAGCTGCTAATAAGAATATCAAGAAGATTATACAGAAGATGATTGTTACTTACAAGGATTGGCATGAGATGTTACCATTTGCTCTTCATGGTTATCGTACTACAATACGTACTTCAACAGGGGCAACCCCATTCTCCTTAGTCTATGGTATGGAAGCAGTTCTGCCCATTGAAGTTCAGATCCCCTCCTTAAGAATTATGAAGGATGCAGGCTTGGATGAAGATGAGTGGATTCAGACTCGACTTGACCAGATAAATTTGATTGATGAGAAGAGGCTAGCAGCAGTTTGTCATGGCCAGATGTACCAGAAACGAATGATCAAAGCTTTTAACAAGAAGGTTAAGCCAAAGGTATATCGGGCTGGTGATTTGGTAATCAAGCGTATCATATTACCACAAGGTGATCCTAGGGGCAAGTGGACCCCAACATATGAAGGACCATTTGTAGTCAAGACAGTATTCTCAGGAGGTGCCATGATACTTACTACTATAGATGGTGAAGACTTCCCGCAGCCTGTAAACGTAGACATAGTTAAAAAATACTACGCATGAAAAGAGACCCGCTAGATTGACAGGCCTAGGCAAAAATAAGGGCATCCCGGCAAACCAAAAGGGTTTGGGCAAAAATTAGGGATATATATAAAAAGATGTACACCCGGCAAGTCGAAAACCTGAAAGGGCGGCTTGGGCAAAAAAGGGTATCCCGGTGGATTGAAAACCTGAAAGGGCAATCCAGGCAAAAGTTAGGGATTAAAGCGTATGACTATGTCTCGTTTGGATCACCCATGAAACTGCAACCAGTTGTGTTACTTATTCAAGCTCGAACAGATAAAGCTCAATCCAATCGTTTCCGTCTCAACAGCAGAAGATGAGATACTTGAAGATAATGGCAATAGTAGAATTAGAACTCAATAGGATTATTTCCCACATAGCTGGTTTCCTTTGTTTTGTAAAACTTTATGACAAAATCCTCTTACTAGGATTTTTGTCTCCTTGTATAAACCTACCTATGTATAGGTCACTTTTTGATATAAATAAAATTCCATCTTTGAATCCATATTTACTTTTACCCTATTTACATAAGCGAAACGTCCATTGGTTGTGTTTGAATGTATGTATGCTTTTGAATATGATTGATGTTTACCAGAAATGCATAAATGCTTAATATGATTGATGTTTACCAGAAATGCATGAAAATGCAGTAATAGTATTTACTAAGGACGAACGAGGGAAGGAATGCAACGAAGCTTCGCCGGTTCATCCTCACAAGACAACTACAGGTTCCCCAGAAGGACAAATCCATCCTCATAAAATACTTCAAGTCACATCTCTCCTGGAATTTATATCCATCTCTTTTATCCTCATACGGATAGTCAGGAATTTACTTTTCCAATAGGAGTACGACGAACGAAGACGGGAGGTTATGTATACCTTACTATCAAATGAAGAAGGGAGGTTATAGATACCTTACTATCAAACGAAGACGGGAGGTTATATATACTATATTATCAAACAAGACGGGAACGAGTTCCTCATGTTCTCCAGTAACAAATCGGGATTTATTTTCCCTGGCCAGCAGTTGTTATACAAAGATATCCAAACGCTTCAGGCTGCAGGATGCATACATACATCATTTACATCATATCATACATATCCATAAAATACATAATACATTACATAAGTGCATCATGCTATACATACATACATAATACATAAACTAATATTATCGTGCAGAATGTTATAATCTTGTTTTTCAGATTAATTATCCAGCAGACAAACTTCATCAACAACTTGTGACTATTGGGCCGTTGTTTATCTTCCCAAAAGTTATCATTTCCTCAGGACGTTGTTTATCCTCCTGAAAGCTTCTTATACATCGGGACGTTGTTTATCTTCCTAAAAGCATATCATGACCTTGGGCCGTTGTTTATCTTCCCAAAGGTTGCATCATTTCCTCAGGACGTTATTTATCCTCCTGAAAGCATATCATGACTATTGGGCCATTGTTTATCCTCCCAAAAGTTATACTTATACCTCAGAACGTTGTTCATCCTTCTGAAAGCATATCATCACCTCAGAACGTTGTTTATCCTTCTGAAAGCATATCATTTCCTCGGGACGTTGTTTATCTTCCTGAAAGCTATCACCATTACCTCAGGACGTTGTTTATCTTCCTGAAAGCTATCATTATATCTTCATATTTTGGACTACTTTATCCTCCAAGAAATATATCTGAAGAACTTTTCTCCAAGTGGCATCCTTAAGCCCACTCAAGCATATTCAACTAGTCATCAGTATCACTCTACGCACTGGTGAGTGCAAATTTTTGGGCTTTTGTGTTCAATCCCCTTCAACCTTCCAGGTCACGACTGGCAAATATACCAATCTAACCCCTCAGGTTTCAGAAAATTGAACAGGGGCAGCTGTTGCACCCCAAAATTTGCCCTCACAATACAAGACTTTGTGTACTAAGAGGTTCACAAAGTTCACAAGACCTTTCATGAGGTTCATGAAGTTTACAAGACACTTTATGAGGTTCACAAGGTTCACAATACTTAAAAGACCTTTCATGAGATTCATGAAGTTTACAAGACACTTTATGAGGTTCACAAGGTTCACAATACTTACAAGACCTTTCATGAGATTCATGAAGTTTACAAGACACTTTATGAGGTTCACAAGGTTCACAATACTTACAAGACCTTTCATGAGGTTCATGAAGTCTACAAGACACTTTATGAGGTTCACAAGGTTCACAAGACCTCCCATGAGGTTCACAAGATTTACAAGACCTTTCATGAGGTTCATAAAGTTTACAAGACACTTTATGAGGTTCACAAGGTTCACAAGACCTCCCATGAGGTTCACAAGGTTCACAAAGTTCACAAATAGTCAAAAGATTTGACAATTCCCTCAGACAATGCATTCTCCTAAGCAGTGCATCCAAAACTAGGGTTTTGACTTTAATCAGGCTAAATGGACTTCCAAGACTTCAAGTGAGCTTCATAACATCTTATATGTGTTTAAGAAACCCCATGACAAGTTTCAAGACTTTTCTCAAAGGTTTGCTCAGTCAGATGATCAGATAAGTCAAAACTAGTCAAAGCAGTTAAAAAGTCAAACAGAGGTCAACTGTGGTCAAACCAAAGTCAAACTTCATGATTTTTTTCCAACATCAAGTATATGAAGTAAAATTCATCATTTGATCAAGGGTTGATCATGATTCATCAAGGATATTTCAGATCATCAAGAATCAGAGGTTTCTAAATTAGGGTTTCCTCAGGAAAAGTCAACTGAACTTTGACCAGCCATAACTTTCACATGCTTCATCACCAATTTTCCATCCAAAGCTCATTTTTAAGGAAATTGAATTCTCTACAACTTTGTGTCTCACAAGCCAAGCCCAAAAATGCTTCATTTGGAAGGTATGAGCTAAGACATTATAGGTCCTTTTAAAAGTCAACAAAAAGTCAACAACTTCAAAAGGGCATAACTTGAGAATGGTAAATGATATGGACATGAAACCAGTGGGGTTGGTTAGAGGACTCTTCAAGCTTTCCAAAATGTCCAAGAACATCCTCATAGCATTAAAATTGAAGGATTTGTGCCCTTGCAAAGTTGGGAAATTTTTGGTTGGTTTATGAAGAAAATGGAGGTTTAAAACCAATTTTTTCTAAATGGGCTTGCCATATGATGATCCAATCCATACCAATACTTCATGCACGACCCAAGTCTCTAAAATTCAGATTTTTTCATCATTTTATTTTATTTATTTTGATTTAATTCATTTAAAATCATTTAAAATTAAAATAAAATAGAAAAATCAAATATTTAAAAGAGATTGAGCTTCTAGAAAATCATGAATGCAATATGGATCAGAATGATACAAAAATAATGGTGATTGGCTTGAAATAGAAAGGGTTTATGCAAGAATATTTGAATTTTAAAGCTTAATCTTTTTCAATCTTTTTTAATCAAATCTTGCACACAATGATCCACTTTTCTGACCTATTTTCATTACACTATAAGTACACAAGACAAACCTAATGCATAGGGACGATTTTTCTGCCTCAAAGACAACTCTCAAATCCTCAAATTCATCAATATTTTTCAAATTCGGATTTTGATATTTTGTGACTTTTCAGGTGAAATAAGAGCTTCAATCGTTTCCTTGATCATCACTGAATGCATCCCAATCATTAGCACCATCAGAAACAGGCCCATATGCATGAACCGAATCATATTTGTTGTGTGTTTTTGAATTTTTCGAACTCATAGATTTATGAACTTTCATTGGATTTTGTTGATTGTATAATGTTTGTTGTGCTCCATACATTGTTTCTGGGCAATTCAATTCGATTTTTGATGCAGGACTAAAGAATCACCATGGCTAGGGTTTCGGCCATGAGATTGGGGCTTTACGTTAAACCTAACATAAATAAGTTCTAAGAACATAGAACAATTCTATGGACCTTGGGGATCACAACGCACCAATTATTTTCAAGAAATTTCACTGTTTTAATGCTCAACCAATTTCGTAGGTTTCTGGTTTTAAAATTTCGCAGGAAATATGGTAGCAAAATCCATAGAAAATTTCGCAGGTCTGGAGCTAGGAGATGAAGTTTCGCGCGTCTGGAAATTCAAATAATTGATAATATATTTTATGAATTGGTTTCTGTTTTGTTTCACAGTTGGTGGCTGGCTCAGTTGGTTGTAAACGCGCGCATATTGCTTGAGGGTCTGGGTTCGATTCCTGGGCCAAACCACTTTTTCTTGTTTTTTCATTTAATTAGCAATTTGAATATATTATGAATTGTGATGAGTCCATTGCCAGATGCGCCCTCCCGGCTGGAATGGTAAATGCGTTTGTGTGATGTTTAAAGGTCCTGGGTTCGATCCCCCCAGGCCTTTTGTTTTCTTTTTCTTTGATTTTTTTCAGTTTAAACAACAAAACCAATTGGAGAGGATTCTTTACCAGCGCGTGCAAGCTAGCCCAGTGGATGGAGGCTTCTTCAGGTATTGGGAGGTCCTGGGTTCAAAACCAGGCCTCCCCTTTTTTCTTTTACTTCCTTATTTTGCTTGTTTTCTTTATTTATTTGTTTATTATTTTTAATTAAAACTATAATCTTAATTCAATAAGTCCTAACATATTTTCATAAATCAACATTAACTCTAAAAATATTTTTCTAAAAAACCTAATTGTAAATATCATTTATTTGTTTATTTCTTGCTTATATTTTAATTAATTAATAAATCTTAATATTTTTAAATCAAACCCTAATTTGCTTCTATTAAAAATGTAATTTTATTATAATTCTTAATTTTATAAATATAATAGTATGATCATATTTTATTTAATCATGTACATATTTTATTTAGTATAATTAAATTTTGTAAATATAATTATAATTAATTCTATTTTCATAATATGTAAATATTCTATAAATTGTTTATAATTTAATTTTGAATGTACATAAATTTTAATATATGTTTAAAAATAGTTAAAAATTGCTAATTTAATTTTTGTAATTATAATTTTATTTTCATAATATGTTTAAAATTAATTTAATTTTTATAATTTGCATATAACTTAAAATTTCATAATAATTAGTATAATTGTTTATATTTTATTCTAAATCTTAAAAAATAATTGTTCATTAATCTTTTAATATTTTTTTGCTTATATTATTAACTATGTTTATTTTTTATATTTATTATTACTAACCCCATTGTGATTTATTATTATTATTATTTTACTAACCCAATTATTATTATTATTTAATATTTTGCTTAATTTGCTTTTATTATTATTATGTAATTGTTCCTTGGTGTAATATTTAGTAATAATGTTTATTGTTCATATTTTATGCTATAGTTAGTAAATAGGGAGTGCAAAAACGTGTTTGTATTTTAAAATTGGAATTAAGTCATTTAATTTAAAGATAAATATTTAAATTGTGCACTCACACACGTAAGTCGATCTTTGACTGCCATCTCACTTCCATAAGGATACCTCTCATGTTGCCTCTTACAAAAAGGTCAAGTAGGGTGTATAAAGCAAAGTCCCTCAATTTCACATCATCTAGTCCCTTAACAGATAAAAGATCAAGTCCCTTTCGAATGTTGCCTTCGTAATGATCTTGTCCCTTTCGAATAAAGATGATAAGTCCCTTCGAATTGCTTATACACCCCACAGTTGCCTAAATAACAATGTCCCTTCACTTGTCCCTCACATCCAAGGTAATGACTACCTATTCCTTAATAATAGGGATAGTCTTACCATTTAAAGGATTCAAGAACATAAAAGACTTAAAATTTAGGGTAGTTTCCTCTTAGATACTTGCTCACTCTTCAAAAACTTTTCAAACACTTCACACATTTCAAACAATTTTCAAAACAAAGGTTTATACGCATCCGTACATGGATCATTATAAACACTTAAGAAAATTTTTATTCACACACTTCACATTTTCAAAAACATTTTAAAGTGAGCTAAGTAACTAAGAGCCCATGGATAACCATGGATGTAAAGGGTGCTAACACCTTCCCTTTACATAACCTACCCCCCGGACCCAAAAATCTTTTAAAGGTCTTTCCTGTTCTTTTATGCCTTTCCTTTGGATAAAATAAAAGTCGGTGGCGACTCTTGCTATCCGCAACATAACTAAAGTCAGTTCTCCCACCGTGTTACAGTATCCCTCATTGGATCCCATCATAAGAGTTCAGACACTCCCGGGAGTAAGCATATTTCCTGTAAGCACGTATTCTTAGTAAAAAGAGCATATGTATTTATGCAATCAGTATCTTATCGGACATTTTTCGCAAATGAAAGAGTACGAGACAATGTGTGACTGAAAATCTGATTTTATTAATTCGAGTGCCCTGAATTGGCAAGATATATTCAGAGAAACAGATCCCCTAAAATGAGGAGATTGTTACAAATTGAGAAACAAAAGATGTTGGCAATGTTGATTACGCTTCAAGGAGCTTCCCCTTTGCTATGACTCGTATGACATTTGACATTCTTCTCGTCTTGCTTTCTGAAGAAAGCTGATTTTGAAAGATGCTTTGACCTTTCGGAGTTTACCAAGTTGTAAGTGATACAGACGAATTCAGAATGCAGTTGTTCGCTTATTCCCTTATTTTGCATGGATCGCCCTTTCGGGTTTTCAATCCATCGAGATACCCTTTTTTGCCTGAGTTGTCCAATGCGGCTTTTCAACTCAGCGGGTGTACATTTTATTTATTTATTTTCCCTTATTTTTGCCCGAGTCTCTTATTCTGTTTTTGACTCGCCGGGATGCCCTATTTTTGCCTGGACTTTACATTCTATTTTTATGTCAAGCGGGTCTTTTTATGCGAAGTATTTTTTAACTGCATCTGAATTCACAGGGGACGGGAAGTCTTCACCATCCATAGTGCTGAGCATCAGTGCTCCACCAGAGAAAACTTTCTTTACTACGAATGGTCTTTCGTAGTTCGGAGTCCACTTGCCCCTGTGGTCTGTATAAGGAGGGAGGAGTCTCTTCAGCACAAGATCTCCTACTTGGTACTCTCGGAGCCTGACTTTCTGATCGAAGGCTTTCTTCATTCTTTTCTGATATAACTGCCCATGACAGATCGCAGCCAATCTCTTCTCTTCAATCAGATTCAATTGTTCGTATCGGGACCGGACCCATTCTGCTTCGTTCAGCTTAACATCCATCAGTACCCGTAGAGAGGGTAATTCAACTTCAACAGGTAGGACTGCCTCCATACCATACACAAGCTGATACGGTGTTGCCCAAATAGATGTTCTGATTGATGTACGATACCCATGCAAAGCAAACGGTAGCATCTCATGCCAGTCTTTATAGGTGACTACCATCTTCTGCACAATCTTCTTGATGTTCTTATTAGCTGCCTCAACAGCGCCATTCATCTTTGGCCTGTAAGGAGAAGAATTGTGGTGTTGGATCTTGAAGTCCCGACATAGCTCTGCCATCATTTTGTTGTTCAAGTTGGAACCATTATCAGTAATGATTCGCTCGGGAACTCCATACCGACAGATGATATCTCTTTTCAGAAATCGGGCTACCACTTGCCTTGTAACATTTGCATAGGAAGCTGCTTCAACCCACTTGGTAAAATAGTCAATAGCAACCAAGATGAATCTGTGGCCGTTTGAAGCAGTCGGTTCTATCTTGCCAATCATATCAATGCCCCACATAGCAAAGGGCCAGGGTGAAGACATCACATTCAGAGGATTCAGAGGCACATGCACTTTATCCGCATAGATCTGGCATTTATGGCATTTTCTGGCGTAGGCACAACAGTCCGCATCCATTGTGATCCAGTAATAACCTGATCTTAGCAACTTTTTAGCCATGGCATGCCCTTCTGCATGGGTACCAAAGGATCCTTCGTGCACTTCGTGCATTAACAAGTCTGCCTCCGTCCTATCAACGCACCGGAGAAGTACCATATCAAAGTTTCTCTTGTACAGGGAACCATCAGTGTTCAGAAAGAAGCTACCAGCAAGCCTTCTCAAAGTCTTCTTATCATTGGAAGATGCCCCAGGTGGGTATGTTTGATCCTCCAAGAAGCATTTAACGTCATGGAACCAAGGCTTATCATCTTTTACAACATCTGCTGTGAATACATATGCTGGTCTGTCAAGTCTGGATACTGAAATCCTAGGTACAAAGTTGGCAGCTTGAACTTTGATCATGGATGAAATGGTAGCCAGAGCATCCGCAAATTGATTTTCATCCCGAGGGATATACTCAAGCTTGACCGTTGTGAAGAAAGTCAATAACCTCCTTGTATAATCCCTGTAAGGTATCAGATGATCCTGGTGTGTGTACCATTTGCCGTTGGTTTGATTAACTACCAGAGCTGAATCTCCGAATACAGTCAAAGTCTTGATCCTGAGGTCAATGGCTTCCTCAAGACCCATAATACAAGCTTCGTATTCAGCTTCGTTGTTAGTGCAGTTGAAAGTGAGTTTTGCCGAGAAAGGCATGTGAACTCCTTTGGGTGTAATGAGTACTGCACCAACACCACGACCATTCATATTGACAGCCCCATCAAACATCATAGTCCATTCTTCTTCTGGGTCAGGCCCTTCAGTGTGAATAGGCTCTTCATGATCTTTTGCTTTTATGAACATGATGTCTTCATCAGGGAAGTCAAATCTCATAGGCTGGTAATCATCAATAGGTTGCTCAGCAAGATAATCAGACAATACACTGCCCTTGATGGCTTTCTGAGATGTGTACTGGATGTCATATTCTGTGAGGATCATTTGCCATCTTGCAACCCGTCCGGTAAGTGTTGGCTTCTCAAAAATGTACTTAACTGGGTCCATCTTCGAGATCAATAAAGTGGTGTGGGTCAACATATACTGTCTCAGTCGGCGAGCAGCCCACGCTAAAGCACAACAAGTTTTCTCGAGCAGTGAATAACGTTGTTCACAGTTGGTAAACTTTTTGCTTAGGTAGTAAATTGCATACTCTTTTCGACCAGACTCGTCATGCTGGCCCAGCACACACCCCATTGACTCTTCTAATACTGTCAAGTACATTATCAGAGGTCTTCCTTCAACTGGAGGCATAAGGATTGGAGGCTCTTGTAAGTATTCCTTGATTTTGTCAAAAGCCCTCTGGCAGTCTTCGTTCCACCTGACCGTTTGTTCTTTTCTCAATAGCTTGAACAAAGGTTAACAGGTTGCAGTAAGGTGAGATATGAACCTTGAAATGTAGTTCAATCTACCTAGAAACCCTCAAACTTCTTTTTCAGTTTTCGGTGCAGGCATTTCTTGAATGGCTTTAACTTTATCAGGGTCAACTTCAATCCCTTTCGCGCATACAATAAATCCCAGCAGCTTACCAGATCGCACCCCGAATGTGCACTTGTTGGGGTTTAACTTTAGTTGGTACTTCCTCAACCGCTTGAATAACTTCAACAGATTCACCAGGTGGTCTTCTTCTGTGAGGGACTTGGCAATCATGTCATCCACATGACATTCAATTTCCTTATGGATCATGTCGTGGAATAATGTTACCATAGCCCGTTGATAAGTTGCACCAGCATTCTTCAGTCCGAATGGCATCACCTTATAACAGAACGTGCCCCAAGGTGTGATGAAAGTTGTCTTCTCCATGTCTTCAGGTGACATCTTGATCTGATTATATCCTGAAAATCCGTCCATGAAGGAGAACACCGAGAACTGAGCCGTATTATCAACCAATACATCAATGTGAGGTAAAGGGAAATCATCTTTCGGGCTGGCTCTGTTCAGATCCCGGTAGTCCACACACATCCTCACCTTGCAGTCTTTCTTAGGCACAGGTACAATATTAGCAACCCACGGTGGATAGCTAGTTACATCAAGGAAACCGGCGTCCCACTGCTTTTGTACCTCTTCTTTAATCTTCATTGCCATATCTGGGCGAGTACGACGCAACTTCTGTTTTACTGGCGGGCAATCTTCCTTTAAAGGCAGCTTGTGCATGACAATATCGGTGTCCAACCCTGGCATATCCTGATAAGACCAAGCAAAGACATCCGCATACTCCCGAAGCATATCAATCAGTTGTTCTTTCACTGAGTTTTGTAGGCAGGCCCCGATCTTAACCTCTTTCACGTCTTCTTCCGTACCAAGATTAACCGTTTCGACCTCCTCCTGATGAGGAGTGATAACCTTCTCCTCTTGCCTTAACAACCTGGCTAGCTCTTCAGGTAGCTCATAATCTTCTTCAACCCTTTCATCAGCTTGGTTGATTGGATTGTCAAAGTCATACGAAGTCGTAGCTGTGTTGTTGTCGGTGCAGTCTGAAAGGCACTCTCTGCAAGGGTTTAGATTGTTCATTTTAGTGATCATTTTTAATCTTGTTTAGAAAAAAGTGAAATGAAGTTTTCATTTTGGAAAACATTGCCATTTTATTTTTGTACAAAAAGAAAAAATGAAAAACAGTGAGCGGAAAAGAAAAAGACTCATTTGCAAAAGATGTCCGATATTCATTGATTGATCTGTTTGTACAAAATTACAAGATGGCCTGATTACAAAATGAGTCTTGTCATCTCGGGCAAGATGCAAGACTTGATGCATGCTTAAAAATACAGGAAATAATAATTACTCTGCAGGAGTAACCCTTATAATTTCCTGGGAAGACCAGTTTGAGACATGGCTCCCCGGGGTCCTTGGACGTATCCAGCTCTCCAGGTTGCGCTCATCTTCCGACTCATCTTCCAAGTTGTTCACTGCATCCGGGGTGAGCATTCCCCCGATGACAAAACTGGGCTTCTTAGCAGCCTCTGATTGATCTTGTTGAGTTGGTTTGTAACCCAACCCAAATCTGTCCTCCTTCTTCTCCACGGGCAGCAGCTTGCCCCAGCCTTGAGCAGTCCCCTCTTCAACAACCTTCATGGCTTGCTGATAAGACGTCATGGAGGTTCCCAGTACAGCAGATGCTTCATTAATGTTCAGGGCCTCAAAACCCTGGCTCATGGTTTCATGGATTTCTCCATCCATCTCAATGTACTTGTACGTAGCCAGATGACTAACAAAGATATCTTCTTCACCACAGATGGTGATGATTTGGCCTTCCCACTCGAATTTCAGCTTCTGGTGAAGGGTCGACGTAACAGCGCCAGCGGCATGGATCCAAGGTCTACCCAACAAACAGCTGTAGGTCGGCTGAATGTCCATCACATAGAAGGTAATTTTAAAAGTCTGCGGGCCAATCATCACAGGCAGATCAATCTCCCCTAGCACTGATCTCTTAGAGCCATCAAAAGCTCTCACCACTAAATTACTTGGATACAATGCCAAACCATCGTACTCCAGCTTCAACAAGGCTTTCTTTGGCAGAACATTGAGCGAAGACCCAGTATCTACCAGTACATGGGATAGAACAACACCCTTGCATTCCAGAGTGATGTGTAAAGCCTTGTTGTGGTTACGTCCCTCAGATGTTAAGTCAGCATTGGTAAAGCCCAGTCCATGACTGGTGTTGACATTTGCCACCACGGTTTCTAGCTGATTAACAGTGATTTCCTCTGGCACGTATGCTGCGTGCAAGACTTTCAGTAATGCATTCCTGTGAGCTTCAGAACACATCAGCAAGGATAATATGGAGATCTTTGAGGGAGTTTGGTGAAGCTGATCCACCACTTTGTAATCACTTCTCTTTATAATCCTCATAAACTCGTCTACGTCTTGTTCAAAAGATGTCCTCTGAGTTTCTTTGATGATTGGTTCTTCAGGTACCACACTCTTCCCCTTTGCTTTCGCAGCAGCTTCTGCTTCGGCATTAGGTCTTTGCAATTGTGAGGTAAAAAGGCGTCCGCTCCTGGTGAAGCCTCCGCCTCCCCCAACATTATCAATCTGTGGAGAAGAAGTTGAAGAGTCCAAAGTGATTTTCTCCCCATTGCAGTAGAGGTCAGAGCCATAATGCCAAGGTATGACATTACTGCTTTCATATGGAACTGGTCCAGGCACCGTGATGGTAACTGGACTGACTGCTGCAGAGGAGGGTACTGAAATAGTGTGCGGATCGTAGTAAATGGTGACTGGTGACCTGGCAGGAGGTGCCACTGTTTGTTGCTGAAAGTTGTTGTTTGGAGGAAATTCTGATGGATCATAGTAAATGGTGACTGCCGAGATATCTTCACTATTTTCTGTTGGTGTTGTAGAAGATCTTGCTGGATAAATGGATGTTGATGTTGTAGAAGATTCTGCAGAATGAAGGGATGCTGATGTTGTAGAAGAAATGGTTGTTGATATTTGATTTGTTAAAGCGATGGATGAAGTCATTGTTGATGATATTGATGAATTGGTCGGAATGATTGTTGTTGCAGTTGTAGAAGAGTCAGGAATTGTTGTCAAAGGGATTGCTGGATTTGTAGGAGTCGTTGTTGTGATCTGGAGTATACCACTTTTGATAAGACCATCTATGCCGCTTCTCAAATTATCACACCCGTTGACCGAAATGTTGCAATACCCACAACCAAGCTCACACCCGGGGAACATCTGGCACTCTAGAAGATGAGCTTTAATTTCGACCAGAGGTGTCTGAATCTGTCCAACACTGGTGATTAAGAAAGATGGCTTGTCTTCCTCAATGGCATTAATTCTTGGCCCTCCATGATTGGGCATGGGATTCTTGTTGACATTTGGAGGGGGTGCAAAGTTGAGAGCTTTAGAATCCACCAGGTCTTGTACCTTCATTTGCAAAGCCCTGCATTTTTCCGTATTATGGCCAGGTGCATTGGAATGGAAAGCACATCTGGAGTTGACATCATAATTTCTTGGAAGATTGGAGGGATCTGGTGGTGCCAATGTCCTTAATTCAACCAAGTTGAGTTTCAGGAGTTGTGGCAATAAAGCGGCATAAGGCATAGGGATTGGATCAATCACCCTATTGGCCTGTGATGGTCTTTGCTGAAAAGGTCATTGCTGCTGATTGTTGTTACAGTTGTTGTAGGTCCTTTGTAGTGGATACTGAACTTGCTGTTGATAGTATGGTTGTTGTTGTGGTTAATATGCTGGTTGCTGAGGAATCGGAGCTGGAATGGTGACAACTGCTACTGATCTGTGGACATACTGAGGTCTGCCCCTGCTGGCATGAATGGCATTTGTCTCACCAGTCCTTCTAGGTCCCACAAAAGGTTTCCTGGGATTACTTGACGAACTTGCACCATTATCAGAAATTTTACCCATCTTCAGAAGGCTTTCAATTCTTTCTCCAACTATAACAACGTCAGCGAAGCTGGTGGAAGAAAAGGCAGCTAGCATATCAATATATGTTCCTTGTAGCGTATTTATAAACATGTCGGCCATTTCCCTTTCCGACATGGGTGGCTGGACAGCAGCAGCAAGCTGTCTCCACCTCTGGGCATATTCCCTGAAGCTTTCTCTGGAGGACTGAGACATTCCCATCAAAAGAGTCCTGTTAGGAGCCATGTCCAGATTATATTGGTACTGCCTGATGAAGGCTTCAGCTAGGTCCTTCCAGCATCTGATAGTAGCTCTAGTCAAGTGTGAGTACCACTCCCTTGAAGCCCCAGTCAAACTATCTTCAAAGTAAAACATCCACAGTTTCCCATCCATGGTGTATGCTTTAAGTCTTCCAAGAAAAGACTGCAAGTGAGTTCGTGGACAGGAAGTTCCATTGTACTTCTCGAAGCACGGGGGTTTAAACTTATGGGGAATCCTTACCCCATCCACTAACTCCATATCCATGACATCAAAACCCAGGGAATTTTGAGACTCCAGAGATCTCAGCTTCTCAGCAATTTCATCAAACCTTCTATCATAAACTTCATCCCCAGCTCCCATCACAGTAAACTGCTCTTCTTGGGAGTCTTCCTGTAAGATCCTGCCTGCAGTAGTATTTCCTTGCACATTACCCGAGATGTTGACTTCCGGATGCAGATGAGGCCCATATACTGGTGGATTAACATGAGGCTAACCCCTCTCATTGTTACTCGTTCCTCCAGTTCCCAGATGGGGTTCTTCCGGGGTTTGTCTTTCTACCAATGCCCTCAACCTTTCTTGACTTTGAGCCAAGCCATTCATTACTTCCATGAACTGGGTCATTTGGTTTCTCATCTCCAGCCTTTCATTAGCCATCTGGGTTCTGACCTCTGTCAGATCTTGCTGTACTTGGTCCATTTGGATACCAGGAAGATTGTTGCGAGTAGGATACCTGTGCGGACGGTTGAGAGGGAACACCCGACGACGAACAATAATTCCTGAACCACAACAGAGTTAGTAACAAACAAAACAAAATCCTACAAAACAAAACAAGAGTTAGTATGCAATGCAGTATGCTTATTTATTTTCCAAGGTATCCGGCTTGGATCTTGGTTTTGACCTTTCCAGACCCTGAGGAAGATGCTTTGATGTTGCTTGAGAAAAGGAACTCAAATGAAACAAACTGACAAATACATTACAAATGGTGGATCATACATAGTTTGTTTTTTCAACACATGCCCCTGAGGGGTCAAAATACAACATAAAAGGAAAAGTACATGAAATGGAAAAAACAACAAGCAAAAAAGTCAAACATCTAATCCAAACTCATCCTCCTTAATCTCCTTCAAAAGTGCTTCAGTTACAGGACCAGCCGGATGCTCTGTAATGTTTTTGATAAGAAGATTCCTGGTGGCAATAGCAGTGGCCAACTTCTTGTGTCTGTCTTGGTCCTTTGACCTCTTCACACCAGCCCTAAGCTTCAACTCTGAAATCTCCTTCTGGGCTGCTAGCAGGGCCTCCTGTTGTTTCTTTTCATTGGCATCCAACTGCTCAATCCTAGCTTGAGTTCTCTTATCTTCCTGAGTACGAGCTTCAGTGATCCTGACCCACCTAGCTTGACTTTCTTTCAGATAGAGATCAGTACTAGCCTTCTGAAACTGGGCCTCTTTACAGGCATTCTTCAATATTTGCTCCCCTGTTCTTGATTTCTTGATGTAGTCCTCTGCTTTCTCCATCTTGGCCAGATGTTCCACCTTAAGCTTCTCCAACCTCTCAATGTCTAGACGACCATCACTCCTCTCTCAGAGGGTCTTCTTTAGAGCTTGAGACAGATTCTCATTCCTCTCCTTCAGTTTCTCAAATTCTTCCAGGCTGACAGTGGCTGGAGGTGGTGCTGTGGATGGTCCATGTATATCCTCAATGGTGAAAGGCATTCCAGAAATCTGAGCTCTAGCATGAGACCAATCATAATACTGAGCTGAAGCCACATTATTGCATCTCCCAAGAATGGCCATCCCTTTGGTCTGGATGTTGTCCCAATCCCAGGATGCTTGCCTGACAACAGCTAGATTAGGTTTTATCTCACAATACAGGGTTTCAGCCAAGTCTTGCACTCTAGGAGGGTGAACCAAAGCATAGCCCAATTGTCTCTTAAACAGCAAAGGGTTGTAGTTGATGCAGCCCTTTACTCCTATTAAAGGTACATTGGGGAACTGTCCACAGCTAGTAATTATGTCCCTGCCTTTGGTGCTATGGGTGCACCATCTGATGTCATCTGAAGTTAAAGCAATAAGTCTCCTAGCCCAATTCTTCTGTTGGTGAGGGTTCAGGAAAGCATCAGTCTTGGGTAAGTGTTTAAGCAGCCAAGTGTGAAACAAGGGAGCACAGCACCTCACCAACCTCCCTCTTTGCTTCTCATTTCTTTGGTGAACAGAATAATAGAAATCTCCCAGCAATGTGGGCACTAGGTTCCTCAGAAGGAAAAGATGAATGGCATTCTTGCTGATAAACTTGGGCTCATCTGTAAATAATATAACCCCATATATACTGAGGTCCAGCAATGCACAAACTGCCCTCCATTCTCCCAAAGAGGCCTTCAGGATGGCCTGAGAAGTCAGAAAGTCTAAGTGCAAACCAGGGATCCCCGCCTTTGTTGTCATGTTTTGCTCAATCAAAATAGGCTCCAGGCACAGTGCTTTTGCCACTTCTTCATTGCTGGGAGAAGTCATTTCAGGGTTGAAGGGGATACCACCCCTGACAGGTACTCCAATCAATGATGAGAACTCCTCCAGTAGAGGTCCTAGCTGAAAGTTCTGGAAAGTGAAACATCTCAAAGGAGAGTCATAAAACTGTAGGCAAGTGTGAATCAAACTCCTCTGAGAATGGTCCAAGTCCATAACCATGTCAAGGATGCCTCCATAATGCTCTCTGAATAATGAGATGTGGTCTGGAGTGATAAGTGTCTGGACCTGCCTGATGCCAGTCAGCACAGGTTCAAAGAAATGATATGAGATGTTGCTCTTCTTGGGTGCCATGACTGCTGATGAAGAGCTGAAAACAGATGCTGATGATGAAGACTAATACTGGAGATGAGCCACTGATAGGCTGAAGTTGATGATAAAAGTAACTGAAGCAGGCAACTGATGAAGATAGTTGAAGCAGATCACTGATGAACACATGTCTATGCAGATGAAGGGGTCAAAACCAAGCCAGATGTAACATGGATACCCTGAAAAACAAATAAACAAATGTTAAAATGATGCAAATGATGAGTATGCAAATGATATGCAAGGGTTTGTGATCAA
Source organism: Lathyrus aphaca (assembly GCA_963966055.1). Classification (NCBI taxonomy): domain Eukaryota; kingdom Viridiplantae; phylum Streptophyta; class Magnoliopsida; order Fabales; family Fabaceae; genus Lathyrus; species Lathyrus aphaca. Next base: position 228,090,281 of record OZ014519.1, read on the forward strand.
GCCGGATCTGATTACTGCCTTGGTATAAGTCCATGTATGTTTTAAGAAGTCCAGATGGAGGTTCAGAAGTCCAATAACCAAGGTGGGGGACTCAAATAAAGAGTCACAAGTCCATGGTTCAAATCACAAGAACTGTCCAAAGTGAAACATTCTTAAACAAAACAAGTATCAGGGTATGAAGTGGCCAATGGTTCCTGCAAACCTGTAAACAGCCCAACCCCCTCACAGGTGGTGTTCTAAAACAAGGATCCTCAGACTTGGATCAGTTATGAGAAGTGTAAACACTTCTAACCCGGAGGTACAGTGTTTACAATAACCATAAAAGATCCTCCTCTAATTCACCTCAGTTTCTGAAGGTCATAATAAAGGTCATCCAGACTTAGCAAGCTTCCCAGATAGCCCTAGAACTACAGGAAATATGTAGCACGGAGTTCTCAAGAAGAAACCCACATCTGAACCGTGTTTCATATTCCCGCACCAGACCGAAATGGAATGGGAAAGAACATGAACCACTCTAGCCTAGGTGTCACTTAGGTCCCAGGTATAGGACCTTAAACTCTCAATAGAACCCCACCCACCAAAGCAAAAACCAGATCCAGCCAGATGACAATATGACAGTATGATATATAAAGCTGTAAAGAAAGCAATAAATAATTGTACATAAAGCAGTAAATAAAGCAAATATACAAACACAATTAGCACATAACACCCCAGTAAACACAAATCAAACAAGCACTAGGAGGAACCCACAAAAAGAACCAGAAGCTCTGGTTACAGTATAAGGGTCCCCAGCAGAGTCGCCAAGCTGTCGCTCCCACCAAAATGACACCTAAGGTCATGAGGGGTACAGACGCGAACGGTCTGCGAAAGAGAAGGAAATGAATAGAGTCGCCAGCTAGGCATTTTTATCCCGAAGGAAAGGTAATGCTGCATAAACCTAGGAAACGATGGATAAGACGGTCGCGAACTAGAGAGACTGAGAAAGGGGGTTGGTTACAACCTGGGAAGGTATTAGCACCCAGATTGTCCGCCGTACTCGACGGGATCCACGCTTAAAAGATTTGTGTTTTAAAGGGGTAGTGTCAGTGCAATTTGTGTATCAAAACTGGAAAAAATGCAAGTGTCAGTGTAAAAGAAGTGTAAAGTGTATAAGTGAAGTGTCAGTGTAAGAACAGGAGTGAAATGCTCAAGACCATGAGGCTTAAAGAAATGATGCTGGAAAGAGGGGGAATGTACAGAGACTTTTGTTCGATAACTGTTAAGTTATGCCTACGTATCCTCTCGTGCAATGAGGAAGTCAGAACACCGTAGTTCGACCCAAAGAGACTGAGATATAACTTGACTTGTGAATTGCTTACTTGTCTATGCTCAAGTGTATGACCTGTCTGGCTCAGGTGCAAACTGTCTTGCATTAGACGGAAGAAGCAAGTTCTCGCTTATGAGTGAATGAGATGAGAAAAGAATCCCGGAGGAGACGATTATTGTTTGTTTTTTGAGCTTTCAATCTTTTATTGCTTTTTGAAGTTTGTCATAAGTTAATGAGCTTAAGCCTAAGCCAATGGGTTAGTAAACTCATCACATCCTCCCTCTGATTAGGGGTAATGAGAATACCTTAAGTGTGAAGTCAGCATCTCACACTTAATCACCCTGATGTAGGATTAAGATCATTAACCTACTTGTGATTATTTGAATGTTTTTGGTGTTTTTGTTTAGTGTTAAGTAATGAGATTAAGCCATAATTAAGGATTAAATGGACTCATTACACCATCCTAATAGAAGGATAATAGATGAGAACATTTAAGCTGAGAAAGACTCCTCAACTTAATCCATGATTAGGGATTAACCTCATGACAAAACAAAACCTTTATTAAAGTGGATTTTAGTTAATGGTAAGATGAAGAAGTGGTTTTTAGGGTTTGTAAGACAACATGAGGAGGACTTGTCCATTAACACTAGGGTTAGTCCTTCTTAACCAATTAAGGAAGAATTAGAACCCTAATGCAAGGCCCAAGTTACAAGCTTGATGTCTTGATGATTATTAAGTGGATTGATTAAAGGATTTAAACACATAAAGGGTTTAACACTTAGGATTAAAGTTATACACTCCATCCTAATAGAAGGATGCAGGCATAAGCTTAATCACAAAGCCTTAAAGCCTTTAGGGTTTAGTCCCTGATTATGAGATGAGAAGAGAGGACTCAATGATGACACAAAGGTAAAAGATAAATGGGGGACTAATCAAGACCTAATTGTTGTCATGCTTGGTTGTTCCTAGGGTTAGTGAGGCTTGCAAGAAGATCTTCAAAGAACCACCAAGGAGAGAAACAGATGAAAGGAGCAAAGAGAAGCAAAACAACTTGCTTCACTTAAGAAGTCAAGTTGCTTGAAGAAAGAAAGTAAGAGATGAACATGAATGAGCAAGCTCACTCCAATACACATACAAAATTCAGCAAATGAATTATGAAAGAGATGAAAAGAGAAAGTGAGAAGTGAAGGCAAATTCACTTCTCAAAGTAACTTACCACCTGAAAAGTTAGTGAAAGAAATGAAATGCAATGCAAATGAGATGAAATGGCATGATGCAAGACAAAGTCAGAAGCAAATACATGATGTTAATGATGCTAAGAGATGATACAAACATGAGGCATGGCATGAGAATGATCATACAAACATATGGATGCAAGAGAAGCATGCTTTGACCCATGGATGTTCATGAAAGGTTATGGAATGCAATGGACATATAACATGGCAAATGAAAGATGCAATGATAAAACATGATTATAATATGTCCTAAGATGTATATTGAATCAAATGAATACATAAAATGTCATGGCAAGTCATGGTATGCAAGCAAATGGAAGATGGATGCAAAGGAAGGCATAAATTAGGGTTTATGATCAACACACAAAGCAAAATCCAAAACCAGAAGCAAATGACATGATAAAAATTTGAAAATGCAATCAAATGAACCCTAAACCTACACAAACTCACTGCCCAAAGGAGGGGATCCAACTCTTAATCTAGTGAGAGTTATGAATTTCCTAAGATTGTTAGGGTTTTAAGGTGCCTTGTCAAGAAAAATGCAAAACAAATTGAAAATGCAAGATCAATTCATGCCAATTTTATCCTATAAACTACATGTTATGAAAGATGCAATGCAAAAAGAATCATCATCCAACTCTCAAAGGTTAGACAGAAATGAAATTTTGAAGTTTGAAACAAAATAATGCCTTGAAATGAAATTAAATCCAAAGAAAATTATCAAAAGGCATCAAGAACAAAAAAGAAATTTGGTTTGAGAGTTGGACAATGTTTCTAAATGTTTTTAAAAGTTACATGAATTTTTTTGTGATTTTTAAATACCTAAAAGTATTTTTAATTAATTAATTTTCATTAACTAATTAAAAATAAACTTTTAAATGTTTTAAAAATAATTTTTAATGCAAAAAATAAAAATAAAAATATTTTCTGATTGAGAAAAATATTTGAAACAAAAATGCAAAAGGAAATATTTTTGGGATTTTTCTAACTATTTTAAAATAAATGAGAAAGAAAATGCAAAAAAAATGGAATTAAAATGAAAATAAATGAAAGTCAACAGATCCAGTGGCTGAGGTTTGAACCTAGGGCGCAGGAATTGACTTGCGCCAGATCTAAGGGTTGAAATTCAAACTGGCAGGATTAATTTATAAACTTGATTAAATGGATTAATGACGTGGATTAGGGTTTAATGAAAGCATCCTGGCCATTGGAACGCGCGGGAGATTGACTTAGTCAACCAGATCAAGGGTCCATATTCAAACCTGGCTAACCCTAATTAATTAGCCCTAATTATTTTCAGGTCACCGGAGACGAGCTCCGGTCGTCTTCTTCGGTGACCTCCCTCCCTGAAAATCTCAAAAACACTCCCTAGGTCAAATCAAACCCCCCAAATCTCCAGAAATGATCCCCAAGCCCCCTAGAACAAGAATCCAACATCAAATTTCATTTATTCATCATCAACAACAAGATTCGAACAAAAACTTAAAACTAAACAAAATTTCAGAACATCCATACAACCTCAAAACTCAATCATTTTCAAAAATAAAAGGTTCAGTGTGATCAGGAGAGCATGCTTTATCATTTAGAAACAAGAAATAAGAGTTTTGGAAAAATGAATTTCCATGGCTACCTGAATCGAAGCTTTCAACCCAAGAGCTTCTGGACCAGTTTCTTGCTTCCAATCAACTCCACTGACCTCCCTCAAGTGTTTGCAAAGCTTATCTGGAGTTTATTTGAGCTAGTTTGAGAGATTGCTTGAGTTCTGTTCAAAGAGGGGAAGAAATCGTATTTGGTTTATGTGAGGTTTCAGGCTGTTTCAATGGTTGGTTTGTGATCAGTGGAACATTTTGAGATCAATGGTGAAGTTTGTTTTTGTGTTTGAAGGCTGTGTTGTGTGATTCGAAGCAAAATGCATAAAAGGTGAGTTTCTTGAACTATGGCTTGGGGAGAGCTTCAGCATGAGTTGTGTTATGAAAATGAACCCTTGGAGTGTGTTTGTAAGGTCTGGATTGGGCAGAGAGTTGTTGTGTCACTGTGGGATTGGTATGGGTGTTTTTGCCAAAAAGTCAAAAGTGTTGTACTTGAGGTATGGGCAATGGTGTAGCTAGCTCATTGGCTTGTCCTAGCTCAGCTGAGATTAAGGATGTCCATGGGATTAGTTTTGAGATGATTCAGCAAGTTGAATGAAGTTTATGAGATGTTTTGTAATTTTCACAAAGTTTGGCCCCTTTGGAAATTCATGAAGTTCAAAGCATCAAAATGCATAATTCTTGGGCCAATTCTGATTTTTAGAAGTCACATGATCATGTTGTGAAGAGTTTGTGCACATTTGAAGCCTTTAGAACACTTGATCATACCATTTTGCAAAATGCCTCTTTGGTGGAAAACTTGAAATTATGTGATTTTTCCCAACTTTGACAAGCCATAACTTTTGATCCAAAATGAATTAGAACAAGTTCTTGTACTTTTTGAAAAGGGAATGATCCATTCTACAACTTTCATGACCAAAGTTTTCCCATTTGAAGCATTTTTGAATCAAAAAGAAAGGTTTGAAGAAGTTTCCCAAAATGGCAAGTTTACATTACAAGTCATTTTCCCAAAAAAGTCAACTTTGCAAATGGCTTGAAATTATTCAATTTTGTGAACTTCTAACACCTTCTATGATCAAATAAAGATCATACACATTCAAAATGATGAAGAACACCCTTTGGTTGGGTCATTGAGGGCCTCAGATGCCCTGATTTTGCACTGACTTGCTCAAAAAGTCAACTCTTGATTAGATGCCTTCTCCATGGAATTTCTTCATGAAACTTGATATGCATGATCCTTATAGCATATAGAGACCAATAGAAACAAGAATGACCAAAAAAATTGGAGTTATGGCCTTTGAAACCAAGACCCTAATTCTAGGTCATCTGTGCAGTCAAACCTGGCTCTGCTTCCATGCCTTTCCCAGTTCTTGTGATTCTTTGATTTTCTTGACTTTGTGGGGATATAATATGATGCTTGAACATACATGGACCCCTTTGAAATGACTGATGACCTTTGGAGTGGCTCAAGAAGCTCTTAGATTGCTCAGATCACAAACCCTGGATGCAGATGACTTAGAATCAATGCAGTGAATCAAAAATGCAATATGAGATGCTATGATTGAGTTTATGCATATGAGAAGATCACAAGCCATGGTGTGAATGGGTGAGGGCAAATTTGGGGTGTTTACAGGAGGCTGTGGAGAACCCCAAAGAAGAGAGTCAATCGGAGAAATTCTCTAAGGTATGGGGAGTTTTCATAATCTATTATAATTATATAGGAATTGGTTTATGAATAGATTAGGTTTTGTATGATTTTGGTGTTTGTTAGGTTTGATGACATATATTGAGTTATAAGAGTATGAATTGGTGAATTAGGATTGATAAGATGTTTTAGAATGATGTGTTTGATGTTCGAATTGATATATTGTTGTTGTATATGATTAATTGTGATTGGTAAGAAGTTTTGGGTTGCACTGGAATGAATTCGTATGAAAAATTGAGGTATTTTGGTGTATAATTCGTAAAAACAGCAGAAAACTGCTTATGTACCGGTGTTAACCAGTTAACCATAGGTGTTAACCGGTTAACCAGTGAAAAATATGTGTTTTGGGCGAAAAAATGAGGCGTTAACCGGTTAACGCTTTGGTTAACCGGTTAACACTGTAACAATGGCACTTTTAGTTTTGAAAAATTCATAACTTTTGATCCGTAACTCCAATTTAGGTCCCGTTTGAAGCGTCGGAAAGCTAACGAGATGAACTTTAATTTAATGAAATAAAATGAGTGAAATGATACATTTTTAAATGATGAATATTTAGAAAAAGTTGATTTGGTTTTATGATTATAAATAGGATTCTATTGTAAGTGGACGATTTGTTGTTGTTGATGAAGGAAGTTGTTTGATTTGTTGTTAAAAATTGGTTTTATTATTATAAACATGATGTTATTGTGAATTGACGTTTTGTTGTTGTTGACGAGGGGAGTTGTTTGGTTGTCTCATTGAATCGAACAAGTTGTTTTGTTGTATGATTGATAAAGAAGCATTGTTGATATGTTGTCGGGATGAAAGACATGATTTTATGATGATTATTTGTTGAACATGAAATGATTGGTTATGTTTTGATGAGTTGAGGTAGCTAATGAAATGAGGTTTTGACGTGTTATTACGATGGAAATATATATGATTAATTGATGTTGAGGTGTTGATATGAAATGAATGATGCGCAACTGCTCTCGATGAATTTTACGGTGTAACACATCATTGCATTTCATGATATTCACGATGGGGCTTCGGCCTATTTAGTAACTTCAATCCCATTGTGTGGATTGGAGTGTCTCGATGATTACGGTGTGCTCCCTTGTGGAGGGTTGATGGTCATGTATCCATCTCACGATGAAATTGGTACCACATGCATAATTGCATATCATGATAGTTGGAATTGCATATGTCTGGATGAATTCACGATGGAGTTGTTGTTGCTGAATTTTTATAATGTGTTCATGATTCTGCTGTTGTTGCTGAATTATATGGTTGAAGATGTTATGACATGCTTGTGCTAATTTATTTATATTCGATATTCTAATATATTTATGATAAATTATGATTACTCACCCTGCCTGCTTGGAAATGTTGCCTCTTTTGTGGGTAACTTGCAGATGATAAAGAGTAGGCTTGCAGTGCAATAGGAGTTTCACGAGTCTCGGAGCGTGCTTTAGTGTTCCTTAGAAGTGGTTCTGGTTTATGTGTCCTGCTCTGTGTCATGTAACACTGGGATGGGTTTCTTTTGTTAAACTGTTTTAAGTTATGTTATTATTTGGATAAATGCTTTCCATTTTATGATGTTAAATTCAGGATGGTGAAAATTATGTTTATGAAATAAACTAATGAAGTTTTGAATTATGAAGTTTAAATTCCGCTGCGAAATGATTTATAATATCCTTGATGTTGATTAACCCGTGTTACGGGACATGACACTGTTTGTGTTGTGTTATGATGATATGTGATACCCTTATTCGATGAATTACTCTGATATTATTTTAAATATTTTATTTTGGGTATATGGGTGTTACATTCCCCGTCACAGTAAGATGTCAAAGGTGGATGCGAAAAAGATGTTGACCGAGGAGCTTGGGGCTACTCCAGATGATGCACATGCAGAGGTGACCGCGGTGAAAGGCGCACATGTCCGATTCACCTTTCTGACACATAACTTTTATGAGGAGCTTGCAAAGGCAGGACGGGCAACAGGTGATACAACTGAGATGGAGATCAACGTGCAGTGTGTCCTGAGATGCTGTTATCTATTTTTGCTCGACACACAGTTGTTTCTAGACTCCAACTCCACCTACATTGACATTTGTTTACCTCAAGTACCTTTTGGATCCCATAGAGATCCACGGGTACAATTAGGGGGCGACTACACTGGCATACACCTATTATAGGATCTCAGATAGTTGTCGATGGGCAACCAAGAGTGTGGCAGACAATTGTACATTATACATGGTAACAATCTTATTTACTAAGTTTTTTTTTTCATTTATTTTCTTTTTATATTCATTATAATGTTTGACATCGATGTTATGTTTTCCATTTCAGGCGTGGATATTACAACTCTTTCCCAAGATTACTGGTTAGGGGAATGTCTTGGATTACACTGAGGATATGCCGCGTGCTGATGTTTTTATCCTGCTCAGAGGAAACCAGGCACCCGAGCCCTACAAAGTTTATCCTGATCGGATGGCTGCTGAGGACATATTTTATGACGCCTTTGCCGATCACCGTGTGACATGTCTGTTTGATAAGGCATCACTATTCTCAGGATGGTTGGCATGCAGTTCGACCATCACTGCTCGATACCTGCCGGAGCGCGTCTTGTGTCAGTTCGATTACACGCAAACTATCCCCATGATGCCTCATGAGTCTGCTCCTCTAGGCTCGACCCACATGCAGATAGGTGGGAGATATACTGACTTCCAGAACCACTTGGTACCGGAAGAGGATCGAGCGACCAAAGCCCCAAGAGACTGGAGCATTGCTGCCGGGTACATCATGTGGTTCTATACCGTCTCACACCATGCATGATGCCCATTCTTGAGGGATCTCCACCCATACCTGCTCATCAGGAGATATTAGAGGAGCAACAATCTCAGTTGGACCATACACAAGATGTCCTACCTCGTTGTCGTGAGATAGAACAAATAGCGTAAAAGGTCATTGCGGACGGTCACCTTCCTAAGGGCTCTGGTGGCAGACTTGTCATGAATATAATTATTGAGATTGCTCGGGGGGGGGGGGGGCATTTTAGTATCGCAGACATCGAGTTAGGACGACAGGTAGGGGAAAAGAAGTATGAGAGTCAAGAGAGATCCTTCGGCATACACAATAGTTTTTTGTTTGATGTATTATTTGTTTTATTACATCTATGTATTGTATTTTGATAGGAGTATTATTATGTATATATATCATTTTATTTTATATATGAATATTTTCGAATGTATATAAAGTTGCGATGATAAATTAACATCTACGACTAATCAATAAACCTGATTTAAAAAATAAATAAAGTTCTGGTATTTTTCCTGATTTACAGATCCAAAAATATTCCTAATATGCACAATCAGAACAAATCAACATTTTAGAAAAATGATACGTCCTAATATTCATATCCGAAAACTGGAGGCAAATCCAAAAATTTGTGCGGTACTTAAGAAATCTTTAGAGCATAATAAAAAATACTCTTTGTTATTTAGCTAATTACGTTTATGGACAAACAAATGAGTTTGTAAAATTAACAAATAAAAAGATTATTTCATGGATAATGATTATTTTTAGGTAAATAGTTGATTGATATTCGGTATAATTTTAGAGATTAATTAGATATTTGAGTAAATGAACAGTTTATTTACTCAAATAAATAATAAATAAATAAAATAAAAATATAGTAGTGTTCCAGGGTTTTCTACTTCTACTAGTTCATTTTGGCGGAAAACCTGAGCGAGCGTAGTCTCATTCTTAACACTACACTCATTTCTCCATAACCGATCTTCTTTTTCTGTGCCCTAACGCTCTTTCCGCCGCCACTCCCAACATTCTCTTCCCAACTTCAGGTAACTTCCGTTCTGCTTTCCGATCCGGTTTCGCTCACTGCATCGCCACCTTTGTATCGTGATTTAGGGTTTTAGTTTTCGTTCATTATCGATATATGTTCGTTTCGTGCCTTTGTTGTGCTTGAAGAAATGCTTGATCTGGTGTGTTTTGTTAATGGAGACTGTGTTGTTGCGCTGTTTTGAGTTTGAATATGGAATTTGTGTGATTGTGTTTTGTGAAATTTGTAAAATGTACAGTGAAGCTTAAATTTCTATAAATTTCTATAGGTATCTTCAGAAGCGTTTCCTCTGCTGCTGGATTTGGTTATTGTTTTGTAAAAATCTCGGGAGATTCTTAAACCTAGAAATCATGCACTCGTCAGTTCTAGTTCTCAGTAAGTTCTCTCTTCTGGCTTGGAATTTTTTTCTTTGTTTGACTAATTTTAGTGCTTTGTTCGCCTTTTTTATTGATTTGAAATGTTTTCATGTTTCGTTTGAGTTTCTTTAATTGTAAAAAACTCTTGTTAAATAAATAAATATCAATATTATAATTGTTAAGGGCGGTTTACTTTTCTCAATTTTCGTTTGATTTCTTAAGGGCTGTTTACGTTTGGTGTTTCATTTTGCCATTCTCACATTAGATAAGGCGGTATGGAAGTTTTGAATATGATTTTACTTTTGGTGTTTCATCTTACCATTCTCACATTAGAGAAGGCGGTACGGGAGTTTTTGAATATGATTTTTCTTTTGGTGTTTCATGTTACCATTCTCACATTAGAGAAGGAAATATGGAAGTTTTGAATATGCTTTTACTTTTGGTGTTTCATGTTAGTTACCATTCTCACATTAGAGAAGGCAATATGGAAGTTTTGATATGGTTTTACTTTTGGTGTTTCATGTTACCTTTCTGAAAAACTTAACTGTTAACTGTTTTCAGTGCTTCTGAAAATACATTCTCTCTGGTTAGCTTCTTTTTTCTCCCTGTCACGATTAAACAGGAAAATCTATAAAAGTAATTTCAGCCACCCACGAACAAAGTAATCATTGAGAATGTTAAGAATAAACAGCCTCTTAACATTCTCACTTTTTAGACTCTTGACAATTCTTAATATTCGTTTTATTTTGTACTACATTTTAGCATATATATATATATATATATATATATATATATATTTAATATGGAGTGACTCATTAAATCCATGCTATAAATGTGCAGAGGACTCTTTGAAACGTGAGTCTGGAGCCAAGGTGCATCATGCTAATATTCAGGCGTCAAAGGTGAACCTGTTACCTATGATTACTGCTCAAAACATAGTAGTGCTTGCTATTGTTTCTTAATATTCTTTGTTGTTTCTAATTTAATGTGGGTGTTGATTAATGGAAGGCTGTTGCTGATATAATTCGTACAACTTTGGGACCCAGGTCTATGCTAAAGATGCTTCTTGATGCTTCTGGAGGTTAGTGTTTTCATTTCTTAAATCAACTTATAGCTTGTTATATACTATTGTGAATCACGCCGTTTGCAGTAGTCATTTGATGAGGGCAAATATTTTCTTATTTGTATCGTTAGTGTCTGAGATGTACATGGCTGATAACAAGCAGTGGTAATTTTGGTCACAGTTTTTTTAAGAGTTTTGAACTATTTGTGTTTTTTTAACAAGATATTTAAGTTTTAGGTTCTGAGTATGAAATTGTTAATGAAATAGTATTTATCATAAAGGTTTAGTTTTATGTCTCGTGTTTCCAAGTACTTAACACCTATTTCCCCCCTATAAACTATAACAGGAATTGTGGTGACAAATGATGGAAATGCTATCTTACGTGAATTGGATATTGCTCACCCAGCTGCCAAGGTACTTGTCTGATGCTTCATTTCATTGATGTTGCCATACAGTGCATTCTTGAACAAGTCTTGTGATTGCACACATTTCTAGTTTCTCTTTGTTTCATACTTTCTGAAATTGTTGCCTTATTTGGATGAGTACAGTCTATGATTGAATTAAGTCGCACCCAAGATGAAGAAGTAGGAGATGGAACCACATCTGTCATCATCCTTGGTATGTTATTTGCATACATATTTATGTGGGCATGCATGTTTAAATCTGATATATATTTAATAATTGATTATCATGTATATATAATTGGGATCATTCTGCAATTCTTTTTTTGTTGCAAGATTGGAATGATTCGTTCACATAACAAAAATAATAATAGAAAACACTACCAACAAATTGTCAATTGGGGACGGGTTTGGTCGACTACACTAATTAATCAATATGTTATAAAGTCCTCTCCTGCATTATCTTTAAGATAAGACCATTTTTCTATAAATATTTATTAATGGTTGACTACTTGTATGCTTTCAAAATTTTGCTGCTTGTACAATAGAATTCATTTGTATCACTAAACTTGCATATTATTTACTATGTCATTTCTACTTGGGCAAAAATCACGTGTCTCCATTATTTAAAACTTTTCGTCCATCTCTTCTCTCAACTCCCTAAGATAGATTATTAATATATCACTTTTGTTAGGTCTATTGTTTTTCTTGCTCTTTCTCAACTTTAAGTGTTGGCTGTACTCCACTCGATCTTTTTAAAAAGTTATAGCTTCCAAATCGATTTTTGGTGATGTTGGTTTATTTTCATATCTCGTTCACTCACTCTCTTCTAAAGCGGCCTAGTTACTCATGAGTTTAATCCCTCTATAATTTGCACTTTTGTTTCATTTATTGCTCTTAAAGATATAGATGATTAAAAATTTAGTCCTCATTTATACTCTTAAACTTCATAATCTTGTTAAACAATTTTTAGCCGTTGTCTTATGTCTTTCTATTTGAGATCTTTTCATACCTCAATTGGTAAATTATTCAAGTCAGTTAGCTAATCTCTTCAATGTCTCTTGTAAGTTATACATCAAATTCTCTGATAGCCGGTGTAGTTTTGATTCCCCTCCCTGGTGTTAAGTTGGTCTGAACTCAGATTCTTCGACATATGCCTTGCTATTTTTGTGCATTATTATTGAGTAACAAACTCCAAAGTTAGTTTGTTGTATCATGTACTGAATTGAGTATTTTTTTCTCTGATTTATTGAGATTGCCTTTTCTCATTTTCAATATCTTGCCATATTTGTGCAGCTGGTGAGATGCTCCATGTTGCCGAAGCATTCATTGACAAAAACTACCACCCTACCGTTATTTGCCGGGGTAATGTAATAGTATTAATGAGTGTTTCTTTCGTACAATATAGAATTCTGTATAATGACTGATACATTTTTGTAATTTGCAGCGTATAACAAAGCTTTGGAGGATGCTATTGCTGCCATTGACAAAATTGCAATGCCTATTGATGTTCAGGATCGTAAGTTTTATTATTCTTTTCAAGATTGGTACTTTTTTTTTTTGTTACAATACCCTCCCAGTAATTTACAAATGTCCAGTGACCTAAACCCTGTCTATTCAGTATTCCATTTTTTTGTGCGGAGGAGAAACCTAAAATAAAATGTCCAAATAGTTTGTGAGTTGGGAAGTAATATTGTGATTCTGTTTGCCTCAAAAGCTCCTAGTAGTTTCTAGCAAGTTGTAAGGACAGTACACCACTGATTCATTGAATTTCTTGACATATGATTCCAATGCTATTGATGAATTAAAATGCAGGAGCTCAAATGCTGGGGCTTGTCAAAAGCTGCATAGGCACCAAATTCACCAGTCAATTTGGGGATTTAATTGCTGTGAGTATATTTCTCTTAGCTAGATTTCCAAATCATATTCTTTGCTCTTTTATGTTTTCAAATATTTGAGCTCTATGTTTAATTTGGTAATGGTTATTCTTGAAATGTCCAGTGAAGGACTTCAATGTGAGTGTGACCAAGGGAGAGGGTAGCTTTAGGAACTTAGGAATTTATGAAAGTTGTCATATACACTGTTCTTAAACCAAATAATTTTATTTCTATGATAGCACAAATTGATGTTTTTTCATTAATCCAATGTAATTGGTTATTATTCATGTTATGGTTATTGACATCTAGATAAGTGTTAAAGTTATCTTCATTTAGTTAGGTAGGCTTGTGTAGTTAGGGAGGCAACTCATCCAGGAACATATGTTTCTGATATATTTTTATCCTTTATCAATTTAATTGTGTTTATATGCAAACCTAGCAGATAGTGTTCTAATAATCTCATTATTTCCTCACTTTTTCTTTGGTTGCATTTGTTTCTGTTTGAGTGAACATGACTAAAATTTGATGCTACTACAAGTGCAGATAATTATTATAGCCCTAAACAATTGCCAGACATTTCTAGATCTATTGAATTGTGTTCTAAATGTTCTACTTTGGCTATACTCCAGGATTTAGCAATTGATGCTACTACAACAGTGGGTGTTGATATTGGCCAAGGTTTAAGAGATGTAGATATTAAAAATTATATCAAGGTTGAGAAGGTCCCTGGCGCTCAACTTGAGGATTCAAGAGTTCTTAAGGGAGTTATGATAAACAAAGATGTGGTTGCCCCTGGCAAAATGAGGAGAAAGATTGTTAACCCACGTATCATTCTCCTCGATTGTCCTCTAGAGTATAAAAAGGGTGAAAACCAAACAAATGCTGAACTGCTTAGAGAAGAAGACTGGAGTCTGTTATTGGAGTTGGAGGAACAATACATCAAGGAGCTCTGCGAGCAGATATTGAAGTTCAAACCAGACTTGGTAGTAACCGAAAAGGGTCTCAGTGATTTGGCATGCCATTATCTGAGCAAGAGTGGAGTGAGTGCAATCAGAAGACTGAGGAAAACAGATAATAACCGAATTGCCAAGGCAAGCGGTGCTGTTATTGTCAACAGACCAGATGAGTTGCAGGAGTCTGATGTTGGTACTGGTGCAGGATTATTTGAAGTTAAGAAAATTGGAGATGAATACTTTGCTTTTATTGTTGATTGCAAAGAACCCAAAGCTTGTACTGTATTATTACGAGGTGCCAGTAAGGATCTCCTAAATGAGGTTGAAAGAAACCTACAGGTATAAGTTATTGTTATTTATTTACTGAAGACCAAACATATTTGATCATACAGCTTCCTGAAACTCTTTTCCATGTCAGGATGCTATGTCTGTTGCTAGGAACATAATAAAAAATCCAAAACTTGTTCCTGGAGGTGGTGCTACCGAGATGACTGTGTCAGCTGCTTTGAAACAGAAGAGTTCTTCTATTGAAGGCATAGAGAAGGTGAGTGTATTTCAATGTTGTTTCAATGAACCGGTGGTACTTCTTCATATTTGGCAGGTTCTAGTTTGCTTGTGTTGAGCAGCAGTTTACTCTGGTTCTCACTTTTGATTCTTGTTGACTAACAGTGGCCATATGAAGCGGCTGCCATTGCTTTTGAAGCTATTCCACGTACTCTGGCACAAAATTGTGGAGTAAATGTCATCCGGACAATGACTGCACTACAGGGAAAAGTAAGAATAGTTTGCTAGTATATATTCTCTACTGTCCTTTCTTTGAAGTCTGATCTTTTTTTAATTTGTGTTATTGAAAATTATAGCATGCAAATGGAGAAAATGCATGGATTGGTATAGATGGAAATACTGGTGCCATCGCTGACATGAAAGAGCACAAGGTACTTTATTCTTATCTTATTCTTGGAGTTTGCATGTTTTAAATGATATTGATATCCAAAACTATCCAGCTATTTTGTAAAGCTGGCCACATTAAAATTAGATGTCTATTTATTTCCGAGAGGCAACACAGGGAAGAAATCCATCTTTATGTCATTGTAACTGGAAAACCTTTTCACCTTGTAATCTTATTTGCCTGATGGCCAGTGCCTGCTTCATCACCATCACCTCCCCCTCTGTTTACATATTTTGTTGTATTTCAATTTATGGGCATTTCAATTTATGGGCACATGGTTGGTTATCTTGTTAGTATACGTCAGCAATTGAGCTCTGAAAATGATATGTTGTATTATGGTGCTGTGCTAGATCTGGGATGCCTATAATGTGAAGGCACAAACATTCAAGACTGCCATCGAAGCTGCATGCATGCTTCTGAGGATTGATGATATAGTGAGTGGTATCAAGAAGACGCAAGCCCCTGGAGCAGGCCCTTCAAAGCCTAAGATTGAGACGGAGGGAGATGCTGATGGCGAGCAAATCCTCCCTGACTAAACGCAGTTCTCCTGACATTGTTTTTTTGACACAGTTGAAAATCTGCTAGGTTCTTGTTCATCTTTTAACTATTATGTTTATTCTTGAGAAGTTTTGGTTCCTTGATTGTGCTGTTTTGTATTTTGTACTGTTTGGTAAAGCAAATTGTGAACTGTTTAATGAAGTTCCAACTGTCATATGCTTTATCTTAGTGTTCTCAGTTCGTTGTTGAGTTTATGCTAGGCTGAAATATGTTATCACTCCATTTTGAAAGCTGCTTTTTTTCCCACTGAATTATGTATATCTTTCTGTCTCCTGGTAATGTGATTATGCAGGCTTTTTTCCGCATTGTCATTGAAACATGTCTGTTGATTAGCTTGTTAGCTGGTTGCATATTAAAAGTGAATATCATGAACAAGTAGAGTGAAAGCTAGCGAGAAAGTTCTGATGCAAATGACACATTTTCTATTAATTGAGCTAAAAATTAATTGTTACAGGGAAGTTGATTTATGCTTCTTAATCAATAGAATTAATTAGGCTAGTTAGCAACCATCCAACCTAGTCGGTTACAACTTCCTAACTCACTAATTCCAATTCTTCAAGTCACTATTCCTTCAACACCCCATGTGTTTGGAATTAGAATCGTGAGATTATGAATAATGCTATGGAGAGCTGGTAGGTGTACAAACATGAAAGTTGAAGGGTTGTTGAGTTTGGCACGCATAGTAATTAAGTGGCTAGTGGAATGACTAATGCAAGGTTGTTTGCTTCACGTGCTGATTTAACACCATTCTCAATTTTTTCAAAAGTTTAAATGGTTTTAGTATTTTCAAATTAATAAATTTTTGGTTGAATAGGGGTACAAATTAGTCTCTTAATTTAAGTATTATTTCTTATCGAGTGTTGGAGAAAATTATTGTCAGTTATGATTCATCCTTTATAATCTGCTTAACTGAGTTAGATAGAAATTGTTTAACTATGTGTTTCAATTTGCAATGGTGAACATCTCATATAAATATGAGTGGCTTGTAACCGTTTGAAATAACAAATGGTAATGAGACCTTCAACAATATTATGTTGCATCCTTTTCTATTATGGTATTAATTGCCATTTTGATTCAATCTCTGCTTCCCTAACCGTCTAACAATATTTTGTTAAGCACAAAAGTTCTAGCTAAAGTTTTAATGGTGATTCGTCTTTCTCAATAATCATCTTCTCAATCTTAATATTTTGTTATGTACAAAAGTTCTAACTAAAGTCTTATTGGTGATTCATCTTTCTCAATAATCATCTTCTACTTGTCAATTGTAATCTTAATCGTATTTGTGAATCATACATCTCATCCACTTCATCAAATTCAAGGATCAAGATTGTCAAGATGGTAATGTTTTTGATGGAAAAGTCGTGAATTGTTTCAAGATCAAGCTTTATCATACGAGTACTTTATATAATTTCTGAATACATATTGCTTGAGTGCTCTTCTGAAAACATGCATATGAGATTGGAAACATACATTTGAGACAAGATTCACAAATATTTGAATTCACATATGAAAGTGCGGGTTCGTAAATAAAGATAGGAAATTGTTCATTCATTAACCAAGTTTGTACCAGGATTTAAAGCAATTGTTAATTATCTTTTTGTGGTTTGGGATTCAATTTCAAAGCAATACCAAGTTAATTCAATTCTTGATGGTCTTTATGGAGAGTATAATCTATTTGTAATGCAAATGTATGGACATGCTGGTTCACCAATAATCTTTGATGTATACGTTCTTTATACTCTAGGGGCTATTGGATAAATTTAGGAAAGAATTAGCCGTTTCGATTGTTTATGCAAAATATTGCTCACACCAGTCAAGAAACTGGTGGTTCGCGTGGTGGTTTCTCAGGTTCTTGTGGTAGAGCTCCCTTCAATCATGGTCGTAGTCGGGGGAGCTATACATCTGGTAACGTATTACTTGCCAACCATGTGGTAAGTATGGTCACTTTGTAAATGATTGTTGTAATACATTTGATGATTCATTTGTACTTAAAAATTCTCAGTTGAGTTCATTTAAAACTCAACAAACAAAGAATGAGAATCATGAAGCCTTTATTTCAAGAACTCAAGCTATGAGCATGATAGCTAATACACACTAACCATGCATCTATACATAAGGATACTATGATAGCTATTTGTGTTCAAATATGATAATTGTTGTGAAATCTTAGGGTTTTAAGCACACTCTTATTGAGAAATTCATTGATGTCAATGGACTACATTGAATTCCAAAGCTAACACTGGAATCCTCAAAGTCTGATTTCCTCCCTATCAGTCACGAACTTTCTTCTATTGTTCAAAATAATGTTGTTTCCAATTCTGAATTAGTAAGTACTAACTACGAGTTAACAAGTTTAAATCATTTTAACTCTAGTCCTCCATGGAATTCTATACTCACTCATGCTAATTTTTATTCCATAAAAATTGCAGCAAACCATTGTAATATACATATATCAAATAAAAGTATATTTGAACTTTGCAAATCTTGATGCTTAGGTAAATCGCATAGGCTTCTTAAAGATTTATCATCAACTATATCACGTTTCTTTTTATCTTGATACTCAGTTAAATGCTACTATTAAACCCATTCAATCTTATCTAAATCTTTTGTTGAAAAATATTTTATTTCTGGTTTTATTATTTACTATCTTTATCTTTATTTTCCTTTATTCTTCATTAAGGAGAAAATCAGATATAATAATTATATTTTTACTATATAAACCAGTATGAGGAATAATATATAACTTTTATCTATTTTTTAATATGGAATCAAGAATATTGGGTTAGGGTCGTTTCTGCGACTGATGCCCGACTCAGGTTGTGGCTGTTCGCCATAGTTAGATCCGGTGTAGGCCTGTGACGGGAAAGGTCACATGTTGTTGTTATTCTCCCTAGGCGGCTAAACGTGTATGTGAATCGGGCGCGAAAATGAAGGTGGTCGCAAAACAACGGTGGTCACAGATGGCTTACGAGAGGAATCGTCGGTGGTCATAAATAGTGGCAGTAACATTGTTTTTGACAGTAATGACGACGGTAATGGAAACATGAACAACATTATTTTTTGTGACAATTATTCCAACATAGACGGTAATGATCAAGAGAGATCCTCATATTCCCTAAAGGTCAATATCCCTAAAATGAATGAGAATAACTATAATGAATGAGCTCAAGCCGTTCGGTTGGTATTGGATAGTAAATGAAAACTTGATTTCTTAATAGGAGTAGTAGCTGAACAGACATCAGGAGACCCTCGTTACAAACAATGAAAGTCTGAAAACTCCTTGATTATTGTGTGGCTGGTAAACTCTATGGAAACTGAAATATGTAAGCCTTACACATTTTTATCTCCCGCAAAGGATGCATGGGTAATTGTTAAGGAAATATACTCTGATATCTCCTCCCAATTTTTTGGTTTAAAATCAAAGTTATGACACGCAAAACAAGGTGATAGGAGTGTAACTGCTTATTATAATGAGTTATTGACATTGTGGCAAAAATTGGATCTCTATTATGATGACAATTAGAGGTGTACAAAGAAAATATTTTGTTTCTCAAGAGGCAAGAAAATGATCGTGTATTCATGTTTCTTGTTGGGCCCAATAAAGACCTTGATGAGGTAAGAGGTAGAGTTTTAGGAAAAATACCTTTGTCAACTCTTCATGAAACTTTCGCAGAAATAAGAAGGGAGGATACACGACAAGGAATTATGATGGGCAAGACACCATAAAGCTATGAATCTGAAGGCTCAACTCTAACTACTAGGAACCTTGACGAGGGAAAAAGGTCATACAAAGTTCTTTGATGTGATCATTGTAAGCGCGAATGGCATACGCTTAAAACTTGTTGGAAGCTCAAAGGAAAACCTCCTAACTGGAAAAAGAAAGGTGGTCTTGCATTTCAGGCCAGTAATTCTGATCAAGGGTAACAATCCCATCCAACTCAGCTTCCACTCACTACAAAATAATTAGACAGACTGTATAGACTCCTCGAGTCTCCAACCACTTCTTGCTCTATAACAACAAAAGGTAATTCTTCATTTCTTAATTTCAGTCACAATCATATTTGGATAATAGATTTAGACGCCTCTAATCACATGATAGGTGAATCTACTTTTTTCTCTTCATATAGTCCATGTGTACATAATAAAAAAAATAAAAATCGCAGATGGCTCTTTTTCAGCCATTGCAGGTAAAAGGTCAGTTGTGTTGTCTCCAATGTTAACTCTTAAAAACGTCCTTCATGTTCCAAACTTATAGTGTAATTTAATCTTCATCATCAAATTAGCCCAAGAAATAAACTGTCAAACTAATTTTTTTCGATCTCACTATGTCTTTCAGGATTTGAACTCGGGGAAGATGATTTACAATTCTAAGGAGAGTGGAGTACTCTACTACCTTAACATTGGATCTGCATCACGACTACCTACAAAAATAATAAGTTATTGCTTTAAGTCTTTTTATGTTTTGAATAATAAAGATTACAACATTATGTATGACATTTAAGATTATGTCATCCTAGTTTTCTTTACTTAAAATTCTTGTTTCTTAAGTTATTTCACAATAAGAACTTTTCTCGGTTTAAATGTGAAACATGTGAGTTTGCAAAGCATCATCGTTCCCAATTTTCAATATAACCTTATAAATAATCAAAATCGTTTTCTATTATTCACAGTGATGTTAGGGCCCTAATCGTACACACACACACACACACACACACACTCTCTCTCTCTCTCTCTCTCTCTCAAAATGGTTTATCACATTTATAGATGACCATACAAGAGTATGTTGGGTGTACTTGTTAAAGGGGAAATCAAATGTTTGTCAGACTATAAATAATTTTTTCAATGGTGCAGAACCAAATTCAAACAAATATCCAAGTCTTTAGAAGTGATAATAACAAAGAATATTTTAACACTATCCTGAATGACTTTTTTTCTTCTAAAAATGGGATTGTACATCAAATTTCATGTCCTAATACACCTCAACAAAATATAGTGGCTGAAAGGAAAAAAGACATTTACTAGAGGTTGCTAGAGCTCTACTTTTTTCGAATAAAGTACCAAATTATTTATGGGGCGAAACTGTTTTAACAACTGTGTATTTAATTAACAGAATTTCCTCCAAAATTATCAAATTTCAAACTCCAACTAATGTCTTCAAAGATTGTTTTCATAGTACTCATGTTTTAATTGATTTGACTTTTAAAAAAAATTGTTGCATAACCTTTATTCACGAACATAAAAATGTTGGAAAACTTGAACCACATGCTATAAAATATGTCTTTGTTGGATATTCCCCAACCCAAAAAGGATATAAATGTTTTGATCCAAAAAAATTGTCACTATGGATGTTACGTTCTTTTAAAATAAATATTTTTTTGATGACACTCATCTTTATGGGGGGGGGGGGGGGGGAGAGATAAACGAAGACTTGTTTCAAATTGAGGACATGAGTTTTTAAATAACTTATCTTTGTAAGTATCACAAAATTCTAAGACTTTTACACATGCACCAACATAAAATGACCTTGATTCTTTATCTGATCCTACTCCAGTTATAAGTAAAGAACCTTGTGAATCAGAGTCTACATTTTTTCTTGTAGAAAACAATGAGAATCCTGAAAATGATGATAATGATGATCTAATTGAATTGCCACAGAATAATGACTCATTTTAAGAAAACAAATTTGAATTAGAAAACAAGACTTGGAAAGGAAAGGTTTTTATGAAAAAACACCATAAAGGAAGGGACAAGTCCACATCTCAACATTGCCAAGAATATGAACCGAAGAATGATCAACCTCCTAACAAAAGGAAATGTAAGTCTATTTATGTTTCTGAGAGTCGTATTTTGTATCATGATATATATGATCTTGTTGCCATTAGAAAAGATGTCAGATCATGCACTAAACACCGAGTGTCCAATTTTATATCATATTCAAATTTGTCTTTATCTATGTTTGCCTTCACCTCAAAATTGTCTAGTGTAGAAATTCCAAAAAGTGTACAAGTTGCTCTAGAAATTCCAAAGTTGATGGAAGTTGCACTTCAGGAGATGAAATCTTTTGAAAAGAACAAAGCTTGGAGTGTTATGTCACTATGAAAATGAGTGTTTACTGTGAAGTATAATTCATATGGGTCAACTGAAAGGTGCAATGCTCGCTTGGTTGCTAAAAACTTTACTCATACCTATGGTATAAATTACTCAAACATTTGCTCCTGTTGCAAAATTGAGCATTGTCATAATTCTTTTATCTCTTACTGCTAACCCAGATTTCCCCTTACATTAGTTATATGTTAAGAATGCCTTTCTTAATGGCGGTCTAGAAGAAGTATATATGTGCATTCCTCCTGACTTTGAAAACAAAATTGGATCAAATGTCTGCAAACTAAATAAGTCTTTGTATGTATTAAAGCAGTTCCCTAAAATTTGGTTTGAAAATTCCACTCAGTCCATGAAGAAATAAGGGTACATCTAAGGACAGGCTGGCCACACCTTGTTCACAAAGTTCTCCCACAATGGAAAAGGTGTTGTCCTGATTGTTTATGTTGATGATATTGTCCTTGCTGGAGACGATACAATGGAAATGACAAGAATAAAAGACAAATTGGCAATATACTTTGAAATCAAGAACTTGGTATTCATGAGATATGTTCTAGGTATGTAGGATGCTCGGTCAAAGAATGATATTGTGGTTTCACAACAGAAATACATTCTAGACTTGTTGAAAGAAACAAGAATGAGTGGATGTCGTCCTGCAGATATCCCTATGGATCCTAATGCTAAACTTTGGGGAGAAGCACAACGCCAAAATTGATTTTTCGCAGTACAACAAAGACAACGCTTTTATGCAAAAGTGCTCTTATATAGTTTTTAAAAAATCCGCTCAAAAAAGCGCTTTAATAGGGTAACCTTAGAAAGCGCTTTTAAAAAGCATTGCTAAAGGCCTTAAGTTGACCTCATCTTTGAAAGCGCTGCTAAAGGCCCAACCTTATAAAGCGCTCTTATAGGTAACCTTAAGAAATCGCTTTCTAAAAAGCGCTCTCTAAGGTCAATTATTAATTAAAATATATACAACTTTCAGAATCACAAACATGGCAGGGGGGTCGAACCACGCCCTTGAGGTTCTTGAAAACAATATTATTATTTTTAATATATTTTTATATTATTTTTCAATTAATTATTTAAACACTAAAAATAAACCGTTTTTGAATAATTTTTTGCACATATTTCATTCGTACATTCAAAATATTATTTTCACAAAAATAACAAAAAATATTATTATTTGATTAATTTTAAATATTTTAAAGAATTTTAAATAATAATAATATTTGATTAATTTCTTTAAAATATTATAATAATTTCTTTAAAATATTTTATAGAAATTTTTGATTAAATATTAAATAATAATAAATATTAAAAATAATAATATTCTTTAAAATTATTTATTATATTTTAAATAAATTAATCAAATATTTTAAAGAAATTAATCAAATATTATTCTTGTTTAAAATTCTTTAAAATATTTAAAATTAATCAAATATTATTATTATTATTATTTAAAATTATTTAAAATATTTTAAAGAAATTAATCAAATATTTTGTTTAAAAAATATTATAATTTAAAATTCTTTAAAATATTTTAAATAAATGAATCAAATATTTTAAAGAAATTAACTAAATATTTTAAAGAAATTAATCAAATATTATTATAATTTAAAATATTTAAAATTAATCAAATATTGTTATTATTTAAAATTATTTAAAGTATTTTAAAGAAATTAATCAAATATTTTAAATAAATTAATCAAATATTTTCTTTAAATATATTTATTTTTTAATTAATTTTAAATATTTTAAATAAATTAATAAAATATTTTCTTTAAAATTATTTAAAATATTTAAAATTAATCAAATATTATTATGATTTAAAATTCTTTAAAATATTTTAAAGAAATTAATCAATTATTTTACAGAAATTAATCTAATATTTTAAAGAAATTAATCTAATATTTTAAAGAAATTAATCAAATATTATTATTATTTAAAATTCTTTAAAATATTTTAAATTAATCAAATAATAATATTTTTTTTTGTTATTTTTGTGAAAATAATATTTTGAAGGTATGAATAAATTATGTGCAAAAAAATATTCAAAAATGATTTATTTTGAGTTTTTAAATAATTAATTGAAAAATAATATAAAAATATATTAAAAATAATAATATTTTTTTCCAGATACCCATATATATTTATCTTTGCGTTTTAATTCATGGATGTATAACCACCCTAGTGGTTAATGCGTTTGTACAATGTCTTTCCCTACCTAAAGGGCGTGGGTTTGACCCCCCTGCCATTTTTTGATTTTTGATATTTTTTCACAAAATTTATGCGCTTTTTGTAGCAAACCTAAGACAACGCTTTCTTATAAAAGCGCTCTTATAGGTAGACTTTAAGAAAGCGCTTTAGAAAAAGTGCTACCTAAGGTCAATTATTAATTAAAATATTTTCAGAAACCCTAAGAAAGCGCTTTCTAAGCAAAAACGCTCTTATAGGTTGCCTTTAAGAAATCACTTTTAAAAAGCGCTCTCTAAGGTCAATTATTATTTAAAATATAAAACTTTCAGAAACCCTATTCATTTCTAATCATTTTCTTCTCTTGCTTTCAATCGTTCTTGCTTATTCTCTTGCTTCTCTTGCATTCAATCATTCTTGCTTCTCTTGCATTCAATCATTCTTGCTTCTTCGTTGTTGTTCGTGAATCGTTGTCGTTCGTTGCTGTTCTACCTTGATTCTTCGTTCTTCCTTCTTCGTTTGTGAAAAAGAAAACTAGGTATGTTGTTGTTCTGTTGTTGTTGTTGTTATTCTGTTATTAGTTGTTATGTTGCCATTATAGTTGTTGTTCTGTTGAATGTATGAATGAGTAGTTGTTATTCTGTTGCTGATCTTCGTTGTTGCCATTGTAGTTGTTGTTTTGTTGTTTTTCTGTAGTTGTTGCCATTGTTTTTTGTTGTTATCATATTCCTATTGTTCTGAGGTGAGAAACACTGTTGAGGAAGTTTTTGTTCTTCGTTGTCGCCATTGTAGTTATTGTTCTGTTAGTGGTTTTTAGGAAGCTGTTAGTAACTATTGGCTTTAAAAATGTTAAGATTGTTATGAAATGATGTAGGTTCATTTGATTCAAATGTCACTGGATTGGAATTTTTATCATTGGATGTTAGTAATGTAGCTCTGTTAGATTGTTGAGACTTTTTGAATGGTAGTGTAATATTGAAATCAGGATAGTGTTAGTAAAGAAAATTAAAATTGTTTTTGAAGTTTAAATGTGGCAAACAAGTTAGTAATATTAGTTGAAAGTCATGTAAGTTAGAATTAATTCAACAAAAACTAATGAGTGACTCAAAAAATTGTTTCTGTTCATGTTATGGGGTAAGTATAATGCTTAAAAGTCAACATTATGGCCTCTAAAAGGATTATTTAAACTGATTATATAAATTTATAATGTGCAACTAATACATGGTCTTGAGTCTTTTTTGGTTCCTGATGAATCTTAACTTAATAGATTTGGTTGGGTCATGGCTTTATAACTTTATGTTAATTACTAATATAATATCCTCATAAAATAACATTGATTTTTTTATTACATT
Source organism: Lathyrus aphaca (assembly GCA_963966055.1). Taxonomy (NCBI): domain Eukaryota; kingdom Viridiplantae; phylum Streptophyta; class Magnoliopsida; order Fabales; family Fabaceae; genus Lathyrus; species Lathyrus aphaca. The sequence goes on from OZ014519.1 coordinate 228,115,761, forward strand.
TGGTTATTACTTATTGTTACTAAGGGTCAAGCTTACATTGCTAGTTCTTTTTCGGTCAAGCTTACATTGTTTGTGATTACATGTTGCCACTTAACAAGTTATGACTCACAATTGGTCAATTAATGATATTTCATTTTATGATACGTGTACAGGGGGATCTTGGTAATTCTAATCTATCTAGACATTGTGTGGGTCTAGAAAGTGTTTACATTTCTATAGGTAATTAATTGTTCTTTCTCGCCACTGTAATTAGTAGTTCTTTGAATGAACTGATATGACGGGGTTACTAACTTATTGAATTTTCTATATATAAGGGTTACTTGTGATCAAAGTGTGAAAGTAGGATCGCTTCCCTATAGGTAAATACTTTTTATTTTTGTTTTTGTTTAGTTTAATTAGTATAACTATGGATAAGAAATGGATGTCTTCAAGTCGATTCTCGAAAGAGTACGAGAATGGGGTATCAAAATTCGTTAAGTTTACTGTTGCGCATGCCAAAGACCCCAGTTGAATGAAATGTCCTTGCTTGGGTTGCTGTTTTGTGGGTCGGGTTGACGTGGTTTAGTTGGCATCGCATTTAAAGAAGCATGGAATTAACCGAAGTTATACATATTGGAATTTGCATGGTGAGAAAAATAATGCTAATATTGAACCGAGGGATAATACGGCCTATGCTTCAAACGACAATGGCACAGATACATATGATTATGATCGAGTCGAAGAGATTGCAGAAGCACTTGAAGATGATCTTAAGGGTTATCCTGAAATTTTTGAGAGGTTGGTAAGCGATGCAGAGAAACCGTTGTATAATGGTTGCACTAAATTCACAAGATTGTTTGTGGTATTAAAGTTGTACAACTTAAAGGCGCGCAATTGATGGTCGGATAAAAGTTTCACAAAGTTATTGGACCTTATGAAAGATATGCTTCCAGAGGATAATGTTCTTCCCAATCGAACATATTAGGCCAAAAATATGTTGTGCTCTATTGGCATGAGCTATGATAAGATACATGCCTGTCCAAACGATTATGTCTTGTTTCGAAACGAGTATGCATCGTTAAATAAGTGTCCTAAATGCGGTGTTTCTCGATATAAGAAGAAGTTGTCTCCAACAAAAAGTCTTATGGTATTTTCCTATAATTCAGAGATTCAGACACATGTTTCATAGTGAAACTGATTCAAGACACTTGACTTGGCATGCATATGAAAGAATTATTGATGGAAAGTTTCGACATCCGGCAGATTCACCACAATGGATGAAAATTGATGATAATTATCCTGAATTTGGAAAAGAAGCAAGAAACCTTCGCTTGGCATTATCTACTGATGGAATGAATCCATACGGTCTTCAAAGTATCTCACATAGCACTTGGCCTGTGATTTTAATGATTTATAACCTACCTCAATGGCTATGTATGAAGTGTAAGTACATGATGTTATGTATGTTAATTTATGGGCCTAAACAACCAGGGAATGACATAGACGTATACTTGACACCCTTAATCAAAGATTTAAAGTTTTTGTGGGAGAACGGTGTGGAGGTTTATGATGGGTACAAGAAAGAAAGTTTCAACTTGAGGGCGGTGTTGTTTTGCACAATTAATGATTTTCCAGCATACATAAATCTATCAGGGTACAACATAAAAGGTCAATGTGAGTGTCCTATTTGTTAAGATAAAACAGATTGGAAGCGATTGGAGTTTGCTCAAAAGAATGTATTTCTCGGTCATCGTAGATTCTTAAATTTGAAATATCACTAACGTGGGTGGAGAAAAGCCTTCAATGGAGACACAAAACAAGGTAGAGCTCCATCTATATTGACAGGTGATCAAATTTTTGAAAAGGTGAATGATGTAAGTACTCAATTTGGAAAGCCTTTTGCACATACACTTGTCAAGAAAAGGTGGAAGAAGAGGTCAATTTTTTTGAACTACCATATTGGAAGTTGTTGTATGTAAGACATTTTCTCGATGTTATGCAAATTGGAAAAATGTGTTTGACAATGTTATTGGCACGTTACTCAATATGCAAGGAAAGTCTAAGGATGGCCTTAAAGCAAGAAAGGACTTGATAGAGATGGGGATAAGAACTGAATTAAGACCCTTGAAGAAAGGAAAATGAACATATCTACTACCTGGTGCATATACTCTATCTAGAAAGGAGAAAAATATTGTGTAAGTTTCTATGTGAAGTTAAAGTTCCAGAAGGATACTCTTCAGATATTAGAAGACTTGTGTCTATGAAAGACCTCAAGTTAAAGAGTTTAAAAACGCATGACTGCCATGTTATAATGGAACATTTTCTACCAATAGGTATACGTTCTATTCTTCCTGAAAAGTAAGAAACGTAATAACTAAATTATGTTTTTTCTTCAAGTCAATTTACAGTAAGGTGATCAATCCTGCAATCTTACCAACATTGCAAAACGAAATAGTTATTACTTTGTGTGATCTTGAAATGTATTTTCCTACCTTGGTTTTTGACATAATTGTTCATCCAGTTGTTCATATGGTGAAAGAGACACAATTGTGTGGACCGGCTAATATGAGATGGATGTACCCTGCTGAGCATTATATGAAAATATTAAAAGGGTATGTGAAAAACGAAGTCGGCCAGAGGGTTGTATTTCCGAACGATACATTGTTGAAGAAGCGATTGAGTTTTGTACTGAATATATGTCCAATGTACAATCAATTTGACTCCCAAAATCTCATATTGTCGGGAAAAAAGCTGGAAAAAAATTAATTGGAAATGAAGTTGTGACAGTATCAAGGATCGAACGAGATCAAGTGCATTTGTATGTTCTGCACAATGAGAATGAGGTTGAGCCGTATGTAGAAATGCACAAGGATGTTCTCTGAGGTTTAAATCCGAATAAAAATGCAAATTGGATAGTACAAGAGCATAATAGAAGTTTCATACCTTGGTTTAAGGATCACATTTTCTCAAAGTATTATTCAGATCCCGCTTCAATAATAGAAAGATTGAGATGTTAAGCATATGGTCCAAGTTTGGTTGTGTTTTCTTATAGCGCATACACAATTAATGGATACACATTTTATACTAAAGAACAATATGATAAAAGTACTATGCAAAATAATGGTGTCACCGTGGTAGCTGAAGAAATGTACATTTCAAGTGTGAAATACTTAAACCCCAATTTGCAAATTTGTCATATTTTGGGGTTATCGAGCGCATTTGGGTGTTTGATAATGAGAAGTTTCATATTCCTATATTTTGTTGCAAGTGGGTTGAAAACAATAATGGTGTACGAATGGATAAGTCGGGATTTTTGTTGAAGCAGAACTTCCACACTTGTATGCAAATTTGATTACACCGGAAGAATGGGACACTTTTATAGCCAAACGGAAAACCGAAAAATTCAATGTAATGTTATCTTTTCATGTCTATTAATTGTGTTATATACTTGTTGCATTAGTTTGTTCTGATATGACTTAAACTTGTTTATCCGGGATTTGAGTGCCATTAATCGCCAGAGAGCATTAAAACCCGCATATTCATACAGAAAAAGGGCGTTTGGGATATGCACGCTTACAACAACAAATGGTAACTATATATAATTGTTATGATCTTATTAATTATCTCAATATGTTATAATTGACGATCTTATTATTTGTCTCAATGTGTAGTTAGAAGAGGAGAAAAGTTAAGAAACATCTCTTTCGGAACATGTTTTATGGAAGGTTGCTCGTGTGGGTAAGGATGGAGTTGTTAATGAAGATGTTCAACATGTTTAGGAAGAATGTGTAAGTATATCATTATATATTTAAGTTAATCAAAATTTTGTTAAAGTATAATTAATTTTTCATCCCCACTAATAATTTTCAATTTGTCAATGAATTTCAGGAGACTCTATCTAAATCTTTAACCACCGGTGAGGAGGATTGCAAGAGCATTCTTAGTCGAGTACTAAATGTTCCTGAGTATTTTAGTCGGGTGAGGGGTAAAGGATTTGGTGTGACTCTATCTTCCTTGTATAAGCAACCAAAGAGAAAAAAATCCTAGCAATCAAGAAGTGATGCAATCAATAGAGGAACTAAAAACGCAAGTCCGTGAATTGCGAAAGGATAAAGAGAGATATGAGGCGGAAAAACGTGGATCTGGGTTGAAAGATACTAGTGACAAAGCTAGTATCAATTGTGAAAATAAAATTCCCGAGGTAATTAGCACATATTTATTTTAATTAAATTAACACATTTATTTTAATTGACCTTTATACACATAATCATTTATGCATTCACTATTGCTTCAGGGTATTTCATTTGTCGGCTGTATTTTTCGTTACCGACTTATCGCATGGTTGACAAGGGAAATGTGTATAACAGAGTAAGAGAGTTACTTCACCATAATCTGCTCCCTCATGGATATCTGAAAGTGTCAGTTGATATCATTTTAGATACAAATGTGGTACTACTTATGCATGGCTCGGTTTCAGAGGTTACATTGTTGTGAGATGCAATAGGTTCGTATGTAGCATGGCCGTCAGACCTCATTTCCACAAATGATGAGGTATGTCGAAAACCATTATGAATCTCTAAGTATTCAAATGTCAATTCTGAACCATTATGAAAATCATTTTGAACCATTATGTACATTTTTTTACATGGTAATGTTAGACTCCAACAAAACCCGCATCTAAGGATAAAGAGATTTTGTCGGAAAAAGAGTTTGTTGCATCATAAAGAGAGGTACATTTAAAGTGCTATTCTATGATTCAAATTAAAAAAAATTCATGATTTTCTACTTTACCTAACTTATAAGATTTTTAGGTTCATGCTCAAGCTTCACAACAGGTCATCAACAAGAAAAAGGTTCCTGCAAGGACCATGCAGGCAAAAAGAGCTTTTGCAAATCGCTTTCGGTTGTGTCTTGAGACGCCTGTGGCAACATTAGATGTGATGCAAGGTTGTAATCGTCAAATAAACATGGAATATGGTGTTTTTGATTTTCCTTATTCCGAGATAATCAGAAGAGAGGACATGGAGTAGATTTTCAGGCATCTTGAATTAGGCATCAGTGTTATGCATGCATACATCTGGTACTCTAATCAATTTATTATTTATTTAGTTGAACAATTTATTTACACATTTCAATAAAAATAGTCTAATGTTTATTATATACGTTTTTATTTGAGGTTCTTGTATGAAAAAATTATGCGCGGGATGCAATTGTCAAACAAATTCCGTTTCTTTGCTTCCATCCGTGTCAATGCAACAACAATCGGTTTGAATTCAGTTTTAGTAAGAGGCCACTTAATTGAGAGACTTACGGAGGCCAATACATAAACTTTATTTTTTTACCGTATAATACTGGACACAAGTAAGATTTTCATTCTAATTTCATTCTAATCTTTGTATTTTTTTAAATAGAAATTATTCATCTAAACTTTTGTTATATTTTATAGTGGACACTGGTTGTTGGTTGTCATTAATCCTACAAAAGAAGTGAGCTATTATATGAATTCATTGGAGTAATATTGGTCAACATATCCGAGAATGAAGTAAGTGGTTGATACATAAGTGAGATTGTTCGAAAAATGGCATAGACTGCGGGTATTACGTTTTGAGATTTATGAGAGAAATCCTTCAGTTGAATTGATTTGAGATTCCTATTCAGGTATGCATGGATTTATAACTTATGATTTATTTTAATATTTATCGGATATGTCATAATTTATTATTTTAAACTAACTAATGCATATTTTATTTTGTTATGTAGTACTTTGATGAATACAAATGTTCTCATTACACGCCCTCAAAAGTGGGTGAAATTATTGAGGAATTGTGCGAATATCTTATTGAAAAAATAATAGTTTAAGGTATAAGATTATGGGATTATGTGAATGTTATTGTCTAGTGGTTCATGTAATGACTTGTGGTTTTTGTAAATGACTTGAATTGTATAGTTTTGGATTGAAATGATATTAGTGGTATTAGTGAAATAGTATTAATTTTGAGATGTAAATGACTTGAATTGTATAGTTTTGGATTGAAATGATTTATAATGGTATTTATGGTTATACATGTTTATTGAAATGTGAATTATACAAGTTTATTGAAATGGATTGAATTATACAGGTTTCTGCATAAAAATTGGTTAAAATAGGATTTTAAAAAAATCATTAAAATTATACGTATAGAAAAGACAATGCCTTTTAGAAAAAATGCTACCTATAGTCCATAAAAGAAAGTGCTTTCTCTAGAAAGCGCTCTCTTAGGTATAGAAAAAAATACATTAAAATTATAGGTAGACAATAGAGAGCGCTTTCAAATGCACTGTCTAAAGGGGGGGGGGCAAAAGAAAGCGCTTTATCCTCAAAAAGCTCTCTCTAAATGTATATAAAAAAAATCATTAAAATTTTATACGTAGACATTAGACAGCGCTTTTAAAAGTCATTTACATCTCAAAATTATACAATTCAAGTCATTTACATCTCAAAATTAATATCATTTCACTAATACCACTAATACCATTTCAATTCAAAACTATACAATTCAAGTCATTTACATAAACCATAAGTCAATAACATTCATCCCATAATCCTATACCTTAAACTATTCTTTTTTCAATAAAATATTCACACAATTCCTTCATAATTTCACCCACTTTTGAGGGCGTGTAATGAGAACACGTGTATTCATCAAAGTACGACATAACAAAACAAAATATGCATTAGTTAGTTTAAAATAATAAATTATGAAATATCCGATAAATATTAAAATAAATCTTGTTCTGGACTGGGCCTATAAGACAGTGTCGGGCCAGAGCCCAATTCGTCGGGCAGAGGCCCAAACTGTCGGGCACGACCCACGAGTTACTAATCCAGACGTGGGGAGACAACGTCTCCCCCACGTATGCCACGTCCCCCAATTGTCCTCCATTATCTCCTGAAATATAGGGGGACGGTTGAACCAATGGAAATGCCACGTGCTAGGTCTTACTTGCTCCTACGCATTCCTTGGCATTTCTTCTTTGAGCCTAAATGACCCAGCCCAAGTAAGGACCTTGGACCAACGCTGAGGGCACATTATAAATACCCTATTTCACTATAAGGTCAGGTATTATGAACTATTATTCTCTTTTACCTCTCATGTACTCGTAATCTCACTTTGGAATCGGAGTGCCTTGCAGGTACACCCCCCTCCAGTCCAACACCGTAATTGTTGCTCAACGTTTGGAAGGTTCCTTCTGATCAGTGGCGCCGTCTGTGGGAAACTAGGTTTTCCCCATCTTCCACAATAGAAGATCAAAACTCCAATTCACCTTTTCACCATCCAGCATGACCAACGAACACTGTGACAACCGTGCCCTCGGCCTCGTTGACTACAACATCAGGGTGGATGACGATGAGCATGTCGTCCACGAATCCGACCCAAGAGATGGACATTCTGCCACCCCATCCCCCGAGCCCGAGGATAATAGCGTTCCCGAACCTCAGCTCGCGGCTCCCTTCCAACCCATCCCAGTACCGGTTGAAGGGGACCTTACAATGATAACTATGGTGAACGCACTCAACCAGACCAATCTCATGCTTTTTCAACAGCAAGGAAGGATCATGGCATTGGAAATAAAGTGCCATACCAACCCTCATCGACATGGCCGCAGGTTTCAACCTGAGAGACGCCAGCTAGAGGCATCCAGGAAGCAAGGACGATCACCTCCTCGACGTTCACGATGCTCCCCGTCACCAAAGAAGAATAAGGCAAAGGGGAGCCCTAAGCGGTCGAATGACCAACCAAGGACATCCCCTCGGTATGACCAGAGCCCCGGGAATGATGACTACTCACCCCTGAGGAGCGACGAGGATGGCCCTCGCTGCCCCCTTTCTCGGGCTATTATGGAGGAACCACTCCCAACGGGCATGGAGAAGCCCCAAAATCTAGCAACCTACAATGGGAAAACTGAGCCCGATGACCACGTCGACAACATTAACGCCATGCTCGACTATCGCAATGACATTAGTGGGAACGTAAAATGCAGGCTGTTCTTGACGACCCTCGGGAAGGGAGCCATGGCGTGGTACAAAAGTCTGGGCCCCCAAATCTATCACGTCTTAGAGAAGCATTAGGTCAGCGTTCATGAGGCATTTCACTGCCTCCCGACGCCACCCAAAGACTGAAGCAACCCTTGAATCCATCATACAAGGGAAAAATGAAACGCAACGCTTATACATCGAGCGATTTAACGAAGAAGCTGTCGAGGTGGATACCTTCGATTACATGAATAAGTATCTCCTCGAGAAAGGGCTCCTCCCCAAAAGCGAGCTTAGCAGAGCTGTCGGGATCGAGCCACCTCGCTCCCTCGACGAGCTCCTGCACAAAGCTCAAGCATATATCAGGTATGAGGAAAATCAAGTCGTCCATAGTGTCTGGAGCTACCGCGGTCAAGATGATACCAAAAGTTCCAAGCATGAAAACTACACCTCCCCTCGCCACACCGGGGAGCGGCGAAAAGATGACAAACCTGGTGAGGTCCTCAAAGGGAGAGGACCAGTGAGTCATTTCTCCGAGTATACACTGCTGACCGCCCCCCGCGAGCGAATCCTTGTTGAATGCGTCAACTCTGAATTCAGACAAGGCATGGTAAGATTCCCTAAACCTACAACACCCAAGCCCCACACCGACAAGTCCAAGTATTGTGCTTCCACAGAAGCCACGAGCACGTGACTGAAGATTGCGTCCATCTGAAAGACGTGATTGAGATAATGATCAAGTAAGGTCACCTCAAACAATACACCAAAAGAAGTGATACTCCTCGACGCGAAAACCAGATTACGAAGAGAGGCCGCGAGGACTCCCTGTTTGACGGCTCCCCCTTTCAAGTAGCCCTCTGCATATCACGCCCTGAAGATTTCCACATGGGAGGAAAACTCACTTCCCACAGTCCTTGGGAGAACTTCCTGATAGCCTTGGTCATATCAGGAGGAGGAATAAACAACGAAAACATTGTCATCTCTATCAAACGGAAGTTCGACGAACTCCTACTGACCTTACCTGATCAATTGGTGACGCTGACCAAACCTCGGGGAAAGTCTAACCCTATATCTTTATTCCTCGAGGAATTACCGGGAGGTTCACCCAATTCCAACATTCCCTTATTGATAAGGGCAAAGATGTCACATTTTGACGTTTGACGCATTCTAGTCGACCAAGGCAGCTCGGTGGATATCATGTATGCCCACCTGTTCAGAACTCTCAAACTGGACAAAACAAACCTATCCCCTTACGTTGGATCCGATCTCCAGGGATTCAACGGAGCTACCACAAGACCCTGGGGATACGTGAAGCTACTCGTTTTGTTTGGCGAGAACGAGACAACCAGAGAGGTTAAAGTTCAATTCCTGATGATTGAATGCCCCTCGCTGTACAACTGCATCCTCGGGCGACCTACTCTGGCCGAGTTGACAACAATTCCCTACAATATCCACCTAGAAATGAAGTACTACCCCAAGTGTGGTCGCGTGGTTACGATTCACGGGGACATCGAGGCAGCCCACAGATGCTACGATGCAGCAGTCAAGGGACAAACCATAATCAATACCTCCAAAGGCAACAAAAAACCTAGAGTCGAGGAGCGTCCACCTTCACCTCGAGTCAACTCTATAGACCTCGACAGTCGCATCGGCAAAGACGACGCTGAAGCACAAGGACCCATCAATAGGCAGACTCCAACTCACCCAAAACGCCCAATCCCCGACGGCGAATTCGAGCTCATTCCTTTGGGAGACGACCCCGATAGAACTGTGAAGATAGGTACCGGTCTACCTAGAGATGTAAATGAATATCCATGGGGACGAATACTTTGATATTCGTATATGCCCGTTAGATAAAAATGATATCCATATCCGCCACATATCCATACGGATATCCGTTAAGCGGGTAATCCGCGGGTTTAACGGTATCTGTAATGCCCCGATTTTATAAAGTATTTTTATAAAATAAATATCAAGGGTATGATGGTGTATTTGGAATAATAAGAGGACGATATATTTTATTTAAATAATGATAATATAATGAGGTGGTATTATTATTATAATATTGTTATTTAATAAATAAAATATAAGTTGGAGGTTTGAGGGGAAAGGTTGTAATTTGATTTTGTTATGAAAAGGGGAGAACACGATACATTTTCTCATTATCGTATTTTGACGAAGGAGGGCTCTGGAGAAAAAGGGAAAGGAGAAGGGAAATCAAGGATCATAAAGCTTCAAGATCAAGGCTTTGCAAGGAATTTGTCAAATTCGAGGTAAGGGGGGAGAAAGGGTTCTTTATTGGTGATCTAACATGAAAAGGTAATTGAGAGTTCCTTACTCCCTTAGGGATTGTCTAATGTTGTGGATTATGATGAAATTGTGATATATATATATATATATATATATATATATATATATATATATATATATATATATATATATATATATATATATATATATATATATATATATATATATATATATATATATATATATATATATATGTTATCATGATTGATTATGGTTGTGTGAAATTGATGTTGAGTTATATGCTTGATTGTTGTAATTGGAATGGTGATGATTTGAGTTATATGATAAGTTTGGTATGGAAGTGGTTATAGAGATAATGATGTTGATGAGGATGTAAATGGAGAATTGGAAACAAACCTAGGATCTTTCTTAATTTGATTAGTAATATTAGGTTGTGAAGATTATAAGGATTTAGAGGTATAAAATAAGTATAAGAACAACATTTGGACAATTTTGAGTGATAAAAGTGAGAGATAAGCAATAGAATCCGAACTGGTATCAAAGAAGAAAGAAGAAGTGATTTTTGGGAAAAGTCGATTGTTGGACGCAGGTGCCCTGACACGGGCCGTGTCACACGACACGGGTGGGTGTGTCAGGCTACAGAAAAGGGGTTTTGGAGGAGTTTTGGGAAGGGGGAGCTTCTGAGGGCCTGACACGGGCCGTGTCGCATGACACGGGCGGCCGTGTCAGCCTTCTGTGTTGTATATAAGTGTGATTTTTAGGGGCACGTTCAGGCCACCTGACACGGGTCGTGTCATGGGACACAGGGGGCTGTGACAGGCCTCTGTTTTGAGGAATTTTTCTGTATTTTAAGTGGGTTAATCCCGAGTTCTTGTTTGATACTTGTACCATTAGTCTAGGGCCTTGATGATGACATCCATGTTTAACTACAGGACCCGACGACCGATAATAAGAGTGTGCGCGTTATATGATTACTGTGGATGGTATAACTTTATTAATATGTCGATTAGAGGGTGTTGATGAGGGAAATGTTTATTATTAGTATTGAACAATCATAAGAAAGAATGGTTGATAAATGATGAGGATAATATTGATTGGTAACATAGTTTATTATATGTCTTGCTTAGACCCCATTATGTAAGGATTGGTAGCGGTGAGGGTCGGAAGGATCATGTTGTATTAGTAAATATGTATAGGAAATGATTGAGAGTGGAATTAATGAGGAGTTCATAGGATAAGACATTTGGTAATTAGTGTGTAGGAATATATTTGCTTACGTTGATTTATACAACTCTTGATGATGAACCATATGAATTGTGTTGATAATATGTGTGAATATTGTTTGATTATTTATGTGACCCATGTGATGGGATGTGTGATAATTTATGTGGATCATGAGGATTGTGTTATGTATGATTATTTTCATGCATGTGATTGGTATGCATAATCGAGTTTTCATATGCATGTATTGTGGGATAATCATGTCTCGGATGGAGCCTAAGTGATTATCCAGATTCATTGGGAATCAATGGTGGGGGATGATCGTGTCTCACTATGAGCGTAAGCGATGCATCCGGTCCGAATCAATGTGATGTGTATTTGGTGGATAGAGGTGAGATTACCCTGTAAGATGTTATTTGCACCGCTAATTTATTGAATTGTTTTCTCACCCCTTTGTTTTTTGCTTGCATCTATGCTTCTTCGGAAGTACAAATGATTCAGGTACTTGAGTATGCTCGGAGTTCGAATTGTTGGTCGAGTCCTAGGAGTCGCTCTGATACGTAACATGTGAAACGAGGATACTTGTTGTTTATTTACTATTGTTAATAATAGTTACGTATCATGTTTTCTTGAAATCTGTAAACCAAGAGTATCAATGATTATTTGTGGATGTTTGGCAATTTACCGTATATTGAAATAAAAGATATTTTTCCGCTGTTTTATTAAAGAACTATGTAAATCTGATTTCTGTTGAAGAAGTAACATTCCATTTTTGATGAAAACTCTGATTTTTCTTAAATAAATAGTTAATTTACTTAATTGTGATAAGTGGGTGTTACAATTGGTATCAGAGCAGGTCGGTCCGTCCGGCCAGGTTGTCGTGTGTCGTTTGTCCTGGAGTATACGATATGTGTGTGAAACACTACTGATACTTGCTTGTTTGCTAGTTGTTTGTTTGCATATGTTTGTTGAATATAAGTGGGGGAGAAGCTACTGCTTCTCCTGAGAGTTGGCTTGTAGTGTGTTGGAATGGCAGATGTCGCTAAGGTTGGCGTTAACTAAGGATTTGCTTGTCAAGCAACTTAGTTCACAATATGTAAGGAATTCTATTAGAGTTGGGAGATATGGCTTATGATATTCATGATTGTCCGCTACTTATTGACAACTTGAGGAACTGATCACCCTCAATCTCTTGTTTATAGTAGATGAAATCGTGTTGGATGCAAAAGACATATTTTTCAGCTTAGATAGTATGTTCAGTAGACCAGTTGGAGTGGAGTCGGAGTTATTAGTGGCTTAAAAAAGAAGATGCGGATTCCGGTATCTGAAAAATAGATGGATTTAAGGATTGATTATGTTGATTAGATATTACTAATGGTTTCTCCTCAGTGAGTAGGAAGTGAATTTGAGATGGATGATTGTAAACAGTTGAACATTGTATCTACTGGGTATGTAGAGGAACTTTTGAGAGAGGACTCCGACGTTTGATTTTGTAGTGTATATGGTATTGATTGGGAGTAAGGTTACAGTGATGGGTCGTTTGTAGAGCTTAAATTGTATTTGTGTTTTGAAGAATATTTTAGCGGAGTTGTTTTAAGTAAAGATGGGACTCTTCCTTGGTCGGCCATGGTGCTAAGAAGAATAGTTGGAAGAATCATCGACAAAAAGGATTGTGAGAGCAAGGGTGCCTTCTGGGGAAAACTTCGGTGTTATTGATATAGGAAGATGAGGATGCGAAGTTGCATGTCGATTAGTGAATATTATGAGGATTCACAATTATGAAGGGAATAAATTGGACTCGATTGATGAAGGGTCATGAGTGAGCTGGTATTCATCCGTAGTATTGATGTTGTTGTGAGTTGGATTATAGTGCCTACCAGGACCTTGAGTTAGTTGGAATTTCGTAAACATGTTATAAAGATAAGGTGATAATTGGTACCAAATGTTAACAAGTCATGTTCGATGAATTTACTTCGTTGAAGGTTGTAGAAGAGAGATTGAGGAAGTAAGTATTAAGTTATGTTTTGGCATAGTATGATAATAAGTGGATGAGTTTTTTAAAATACGAAGGTGTAATTTTTTGTGGAAATTAATTATAACCATGTGTCTTCATAATGTAGTGATGTTGAGCTATTGCCTTAGGAGTACCGTGTATGTTGATACAGCAGAGTATGGATAGGTTCATAGATGTTTTGAGACGGTGAACCGTAAACTACGAGATTGGTTAAAAGCTATTTGCCGTGATTATTGTTAGAAGAAAGGAGGTAAAAATGAGTATCATTGTCCGTTTTGGACTAATAAGACAAAAGTAAAGTAGTAGTGTACAATAATTATCTTTCTGGAGTTTATAAATTAAGGGTCTAATTAATGTGGAATTGGAACGTTGGAAGGATAATCCAACGAGGGAGTAAGAATAATGTGAAACTATGAAATGGTCATGGATATTGCGTAGAAGCTAGTAGTGACTGGTATGTATTAAGGTGAGTATGGAATATGAATTGTGCCTTTCAAGGTGACTTGGATAATTTCGAGATGGTAACTTTTGGATGTTTTTATCTATAATGATGTAGAGAAAAAGGATTTATAGAATGTTGAAAAATTGAAATATGAGAATTAAAAAAGATACAGTTATATACTAAGTAATCGAGGATGATTTTATGATTAGGTGTATAAGTGTTTGATTGTGTGGTTCAGAGGAAAGTATGGGTATGAGTTCGTCCGAAGTGAATACGGATCTATAATGATGGAAATGAGTAAGTTATAAGAGGTTAGAATGTAATTGGATTTATTTAGTGGTTATTGCAGGTTATAAAAAGGTTTCCCAAGTTCGTATTTTATTATTTCGGATAAATCGTGAAAGCAAAGTTGTTCGTTGAGAATGGATGTTGTGAGAGAAAGTGCTAGAGAGCCAGGATAAGAGTTAGCTACAGTTGTATTCTGATTTTGTTTGATTCTAACAAGCTTTGGATATAATTTAGAATAATGATTGTGATAAGCTGATAAGTTATTAATGCCTGATCGTAAAACCGTAGTTGGTATTATACGAGGAGAGAAGGGAATTATGGGAGTGTTTATCTCACCCATGGATTGGAAGTGGATGAGGGTGTGATTGTGTTGCGCATCCGATGAGAATGTTATTAAGATTAGAGATTGAAGTACTTGGTAATCACATGAGTATGCAGTTCCGATTGGATCGGAAGGTGTGGGTTATGAGACGACTGAGATAGTCAGTGTGTATGAGGTAGGGAGTCAGGAACTTTCCTACAGTTGCATCAATATTTAAAGAGTTGAAATTGTAGTGAAGATTAGAAAGATTTTAAGTTAGTGGCGAACTTCATAGAATAGATAGTCGTGGGTAACCAGAGTGCGCAACAGAAGAGTGGAGTGGTGTAATTGATTATACATGAATGTTTAGTAAAGGCTCAAGATATTGAATGATAAGATCTATTGAGTTAATGAGACTATTGGGCGTTCCGAAATGGATAATGATGAGCGAGTATCTACATAGCGCGGATGGCGGGATATGTAGAGATATTAAAATGAATGAGGTATGTGCTTCCTTGATGGGTTATAATTATGTTATTTTGGTAGAAGAAACTAAAAGGTTAGTCAGTTATCAGTGTTGTTGTATCTAGAGGATGTATAGTGTGAAATTTTGAGTTTGTCCTGGTTGTCGCCTCGTTACCTACGGTGATGGTACGAGTGCGGTTGACTAATTCCTACGATAGGGAATTAGGAGAGTGTTGCCTACAGTGATGGTAGCGACTTTCGTTGTGTTCTTTTTCAGGTGTATACCTGTGTGTTGAGAATTGATAATGGTGGTGCTTGTTGTTGGGGTGGTTGTCCTGGCACTAGTGTTGTTGTTTTGAGTTGTTTGCGGAGTTGCCGGCTTTGGCAAGGGAGTGATTAGTAAGGTGCAAGAGTATATCTATGTGATGCCATTGAGTACTATTTTCGAGGACGAAAATAAAATAAGTGGGGAGAGTTGTAACGCCCCAATTTTATAAAGTATGTTTATAAAATAAATATCAAGGGTATGGTGTATTTGGAATAATAAGTGGAGGAGGTATTTTATTTAAATAATGATAATATAATGAGGTGGTATTATTATTATAATATTGTTATTTAATAAATAAAATATAAATTGGAGGTTTGAGGGGCAAGGTTGTAATTTGATTCTGTTATGAAAATGGGAGAACATGATACATTTTCTCATTATTGTATTTTGACGAAGGAAAGAGGGATCTGGAGAAAAAGGGAAAGGAGAAGGGAAATCAAGGATCGTAAAGCTTCAAGATCAAGGCTTTGCAAGGAATTTGTCGAATTCGAGGTAAGAGGGGAGAAAGGGTTCTTTATTGGTGATCTAACATGAAAGGGTAATTGGGAGTTCCTTACTCCCTTAGGGATTGTCTAATGTTGTGGATTATGATGAAATTATGATATGATGTATATATATATATATATATATATATATATATATATATATATATATATATATGTTATCATGAATGATTATGGTTGTGTGAAACTGATGTTGAATTATATGCTTGATTGTTGTAATTGGAATGGTGATGATTTGAGTTATATGATAAGTTTGGTATGGAAGTGGTTATAGAGATAATGATGTTGATGATGATGTAAATGGAGAATTGGAAACAAACCTAGGATCTTTCTTAATTTGATTAGTAATATTAGGTTGTGAAGATTATAAGGATTTAGAGGTATAAAATAAGTATAAGAACAACATTTGGGCCGTTTTGAGTGATAAAAGTGAGAGATAAGCAATAGAATCCGAACTGGTATCAAAGAAGAAAGAAGAAGTGATTTTTGGGAAAAGTTGATTTTTGGACGCAGGTGCCCTAACACGGGCCGTGTCACACGACCCGGGTGGCCGTGTCAGGCTACGGGAAATGGGTTTTGGGAAGGTGGATCTTTAGAGGGCCTGACACGTGCCGTGTCGCACGACACGGGCGGCCGTATCAGCCTTCTGTGTTGGATATAACTGTGATTTTGAGGGGCACGTTCAGGCCACCTGACACGGGCCGTGTCATGGGACACGGGGGGCCGTGTCAGGCCTCTGTTTTGAGGATTTTTTTTTTGTATTTTAAGTGGTTTAATCCTGAGTTCTTGTTCGATACTTGTACCATTAGTTTAGGGCCTTGATGATAACATCCATGTTTAACTATTGGACCCTACGACCGATAATAAGTGTGTGTGAGTTATATGATTATTATGGATGGTATAACTTTATTAATATGTAGATTAGAGGGTGTTGATGAGGGAAATGTTTATTATAAGTCTTGAACAATCATAAGAAAGAATGGTTGATAAACGATGAGGATAATATTGATTGGTAACATAGTTGATTATATGTCTTGCTTAGACCCCATGATGTAAGGATTGGTAGAGGTGAGGGTCGGAAGGATCATGTTGTATTAGTAAATATGTATAGGAAATGATTGAGAGTGGAATTAATGAGGAGTTCATAGGATATGACATTTGGTAATTAGTGTGTTGGAATATATGTGCTTATGTTGATTTATATGACTCTTGATGATGAACCATATGAATTGTGTTGATAATATGTGTGAATATTGTCTGATTATTTATGTGACCCATCTGATGGGATGTGTGATAATTTATGTGGATCATGAGGATCGTGTTATGTATGATTATTTTCATGCATGTGATTGGTATGCATAATCGAGTTTTCATATGCATGTATTGTGGGATAATCATGTCTCAGATGGAGCGTAAGTGATTATCTGGATTCATTGGGAATCAATGGTGGGGGATGATCGTGTCTCAGTAGGAGCGTAAGCGATGCATCCAATCTGAATCGATGGACAATTGATGAAGTATGTACCCCATTTGCATTGTGTCTTTGAGACACTTTGCATTGATTGAATTGATGATGTATGATATGTGTTGATGAACTAATTGAGATATTGATTAATTGTAAAATGTATGATGTGTATTTAATGAATAGAGGTGAGATTGCCCTGTAAGATGTTATTTGCACCGCTAATTTATTGAATTGTTTTCTCACCCCTTTGTTGTTTGGTTGCGTCTGTGCTTCTTTGGAAGTACAGATGATTCAGGTACTTGAGTGTGCTCGGAGTTCGAGTTGTTGGTCGAGTCCTAGTAGTCGCTCTGATCCGTAACATGAAAAACATGGATACTTGTTGTTTATTTACTCTTGTTAATAATAGTTACGTATCATGTTTTCTTGAAATCTATAAACCAAAAGTATCGATGATTATTTGTGGATGTTTGGCAATTTTCCGTATATTGAAATAAAAGATATTTTTCCGCTGTTTTATTAAAGAACTATGTAAATCTGATTTTTGTTGAAGAAGTAACATTCCATTTTTGATGAAAACTCTGATTTTTCTTAAATAAATAGTTAATTTACTTAATTGAGATAAGTGGGTGTTACAGTATTCGTGGATATTTACAGATATTCATGGATAATATTTTTAAAAAATATATTATTTTTTAAATTATTTAAAAAATAATAATTTTAAAATTATTTTAAAGACACAAAAAGTTATTATCATATAACATTCATACAATTTTCTCTTAACTTAACAGCGGACGACCGAGGAGTAGGAAGAAGACATTGGTTTGTCAAAGAAATGACGATACTAGTTGATTGGAAAGTGAAATTGTTGAATTGACGTATGAAATATTGAATAGTTTAAATATGAAATGGCTAATAGAATTTTAATGAAATGTGAAAGGTTTTCTTAACATATATGTATAAGAAGATTAATTTTTTATAGATGAAAAAAATAGGATATAATAAACTAATAATATTTAAATGATTTTTATAATTCATTAACAGATATGTATATCCGCGGGTACGAATATCATTAAACCCGTATCCATATCCATATCCATTAAAAACCATATATTTAAATATCCATTTATTTTATCTGCGAATATCCATTAAGTAATCCGCCCCATATCCGTGATGGATTTTTTCCGCGGATATCCGCGGGTAAGAATAATTTTGCCATCCCTAGGTCTATCGTCGACAACAAAAGAGCAGCTCGCAACCTGCCTCAAGGAGAACGCAGACATGTTCGCATGGAGTGCTTCCGAAATTCCCGGGCTCGACCCCGAGGTCGCTTGCCATCAATTAGCCATAGATCCGACCATTAGGCCCGTAGCACAGTGTAGGCGCAAGCAGTCTCCCGAGAAAGTGGAGGCTACCGTGCAGGCTATAAAAGACCTCTTAGAGGCAAATTTTATTTCTGAAGCCCAGTACACAACCTAGCTCTCTAATGTAGTTCTTGTTAAGAAAAATAATGGAAAATGGAGAATGTGTGTTGATTATACTGATCTCAATAGGGCATGTCTCAAAGATATTTTTCCTTTGCCTAACATAGATAAATTGGTCGACAACTCTGCAGGTTTTAAACTCCTATCTGTCATGGATGCGTACTTTGGATATAACCAAATCAACATATCAGACACTGACAAACAACACACGACCTTCATGACCCTGACTGACAATTACTACTACAACGTTATGCCTTTTGGACTGAAGAATGTCGCGGCGACATACCACCGCTGATGAATAAGGTATTTCGGGGAGAGATCTGAGACATGCTCGAGGTGTACATGGACGAAATGATAGTAAAGTCACACGAGAAGCTCGATCACGCCAAGCATCTCAGAAAGGTATTTGAGCAATCAAGGAGGTGCAAAATGAGGTTCAACCCTGAAAAATGTACCTTCGGCGTACGGGAAGGGAAGTTCCTCGGCTTCTACCTCACCGAACGAGGGATCGAAGCCAACCCCGACAAATGTCGGGCATTCTCGAAATTCCCAACCCCAAACTCGAAGAAATCCATTCAATTGCTCAATGACATGCTCGCCTCCCTATCATGTTTCGTTGCTAAGTCCGTACAACACACACTTCCATTCTTCAAGCTACTACGGAAGGAAGCCGCCTTTGAATGGACCGAAGAGTGCGAGTAGGCATTGCTCCACCTCAAGAGGGTGCTCTCCGAACCACCAGTACTGTCACGACCTCTGGAAAAAGAAACATTATACTTGTACCTATCTGTGGCCATCGAGGCAATCAGCGCAACCCTCATTTGTGAAACAAATGACGGGAAAAAGCCCATCTATTTCACGAGCAAAGCCCTCCAGGGCCCTGAGCTCAGTTACCAGCAGATAGAGAAGGTTGCCTTGGCCCTGATAAACACAACAAGGAGACTGCGACATTATTCATCACCCATACAATCAAAGTCCGGACGGATCAACCCATAAAACAAATGCTCGGACGACCTGATATGGCCGGTAGAATGTTGAAGTGGTCATTAGAATTGTCAGAATTCGACATCCAATACGAAAGCAGGAAGGCCCTAAATGGACGATTTTCATTGACGGCGCCTCCAGCTCGACGGGAAGTGGTGTAGGTATCATCCTCGAAAATAAAGATGACATCCTGATTGAAGTATCACTAGCACTGACCTTCCCGACTTCGAACAACCAAGCCGAATACGAAGCATTCCTGGCAGGTCTTCGGCTGGCCGAAGACCTAGGGGCAAAGGAAGTGAAACTCTCCACCGACTCTCGGCTCGTAGCGTCCCAAGTACGGGGATAATATCAGGATAAGAATGACAACCTCATCGAATATCTAGCCTTAATGAAAGACAAACTAGATAAATTATACTCTTGGGAGGTTCAACACGTCCCACGAGAGAACAACACCTGAGCAGATGTATTATCAAAATTGGCGAGCACAAGAAAGAAGAGCGGAAACAAATCTGTGATCCAAGAGATCCTCCCCCAACCAAGCATCGAGAAACCTTCCCCTTCACTCGAGGTGCATGCCATCGACGATGCTCATTGTTGGATGACTCCCATCTGCACCTACCTCACAAGGTACAAACTCCCAGCGGATCCAAAAGAGGAGTCTACAACCAAAAGAAGGGCATGCTCATATGTCCTCCTCGAAGGTAAACTCTACCGACGAGGTTTCTCCATCCTACTACTCAAATGCGTCGAGGAAGAAAAAGTCCCTGACATCTTGGGAGAAATTCATGGAGGAATCAACGTCCAACACCTCGGCGGAAAGTCACTGGAACGGAAAGCACTTCGAGTAGGCTATTATTGGTCGACGATGCAACACGACGCGAAGGAGCACGTCAAGAAATGTGACAGATGTCAAAAACACACAGACATGCACCTAGCTCCCCCTAACGAGCTAAAAACACTTTCCTTCCTATGGCCTTTCACGTGGTGGGGATGGACATCCTCGGACCATTCGTGACCGACTCCTACCAAAACAAATATAGTATCGTCGGAGTCGACTACTTCACAAAATGGATCGAAGTCGAAGCCCTCGCCAAAATCATAGCACAAAATATACTATTTTTCTTCAAAAGGAACATCCTCGCCCGCTTCGGTATACCCCAAGTCCTTGTCACCGACAACGAAACACAATTCACGGACAGAAGGCTCTATGACTTCATCGCCAACCTGGGAACCAAGCAGCACTTCATGGCCATCGAACATCCCCAAACTAATGGACAGACAGAGGCGACTAACAAAGTAATATTACAAGGACTGAAGCGCAGGTTGGAGGAGGCAAATAAAGCTTGGGTCGAGGAGCTACACAACGTACTTTGGGCGTACCACACGACCCCACATTCAACAACCATAGAGAATTCATTTTGGCTAACCTATGGGATGAAGGCAGTCATCCCGGTAGAAATTCGTGAACCCTCGAGGTGGATGGAAGCACCCCTTGACGAGGAGATGAACGACGAAGCCCTGCGAGTTGAGCTCAATCTCGTCGAGGAGATCTAGTATGAAGCAGCCCTCCGGGAAGCATCGCTGAAACAAAAGGTGGCTCTACGTCACGATGCAAATGTCATCAAAAGGGAATTCCATATTAGTAGCCTCGTCCTCCGACAAAATCAGAAGAGTTTGCAAGAAGGAAAGCTGGCCGCAAACTGGGAAGGCCCATACTGAGTCCGGGACAAGACGGACAACAAGGCATACTACCTCGAAAACCTACAAGGTGAAGAACTTTCTCGGCCTTAGAACGGTGAAAATCTTAAACAATAATATAGCTAAACAGCGCAATCACGAGAGTATGGGGAGTATGACCATATGCTTTGTCTTTAATCGAAAGGAAGGCGGACACCCTTAACAAACGGGCACGGTTTTCCTCGGCGGAGGATACATCAAATGAATTCCTTCGTCGTAGTACCACGTCGGTAGGGTACCCAGCTCATGATAGGAAGGCCCTAGCCACGGGATCAGGGCCTCGACACGACCCTCGTCCCGTTCACAGGAGGATGTAAAACCCGCCACCTCGCCGGTTCCCAAAACCGACGAGTCTATATTGTCGAGCAAACAAGTTCACATCTCGGTATTAAATCAAAAATAAAAAACACATAAAATAAAAATGTTTCATTAAACAAACCGGCCAGAACCTGATCGGTAAACAGTACAAAGAAAAGGGCCAAGCCCAAGTTACAAGTGGAACGCAGGCCATAAAAACAAAAAACTGGCACACAGGCCAAAAAAGAGATGGAACACAGACCATAAAGAAACATGGCGCGCATGCTAAACATATTCCTCAACTTCCTCATATTCTCCTTCGCCTTCCAGGCCAATGAAGGGACATACGATTTCCCCTTCAACCACCTCGTAGTTGAAGGTCGTCCCCTCAGTCACGAGCCTGGGGTTGACAATCTTGAGTTGGTCGGTAGCGTTGTTGAAACCCACTTGCAGGGTCCCAACGCAATCCCTCTCCAACTACTTGATTTGAGCAATCAGGTCACCCCAGTATCGCATGGCCTGATCCTCCTCACTCTCCCCCTCAGCAGGGAGATCCAATCCCTCAAATGCCTCAAACCTTAGACGAAGACACTTATTCTCCATGAAAGCTTCATTAAACTCAACCTCGCGGTCCTTCAGTTTTTTGTTTTCTCCAACCAGGTTGTCCCGCTCGAGCTTAACCCCAGCCAGCTCGAACGACAACCCCTCCTGGATTTTATATTCTTCCTTGTAATTGGAGAAGTCCTGGGAGAGTTGGCTCTTTTCAGTTTTGGCAGCTCAGAGCGCCTCCTTTGCGACCCTTAACTCCGACAACGAATAGGTGTTGTCGGACAAGACCAAGGTTGTCTCCATGACCCCGATCACCGCAACAACGTCCTGGGACAGATTAGTCCGCCTACTCGCCCTGTCCTAGTCGAGTATGGATTTGACCTCCGCATGCGCCACCCCGACGAAACCTTCAGCACTAAAGGCTTTGTGCTCGAGGTAGCAGGAGGGGAGAAGATAGCTTCCTCGGTTCTCAGACGAATCTCCATCCACATCAGTTGTCTGACTCAGCGGGCCCTCAGCATGGGGGCATTTGTGGGGGGAGAATCATGCATCATGATGGGACTGTCGGGCATTGCCATTACCTGTGGAGAATTAAGAGTAGGACGATGGGTCCCAGATCCGCCGAACACGTCCTCTGTGGCTACTTGTAGGACGCGACTTTTGCTTGGTTTCTTCGACTGCTTATCCGGGGCCGCACCCTTGTTGGCCAACTTCACACACGCTCTTTTAGATGGGGTATAGCAGCTGCAAAAAAAGCAACAAGTTAGCAGGAAGAATAAAAATAATAAAGCAAGAAAGAGTCGAGTATAAACTACCTAAAAGTCGGAGAGCCACCTCATTTGACTTACATTCGAGCACGACCTTAGTGTTAATCAGACGAGCCTCTAAAATAGGTAGCCCGTCATCACCCATAATCAGATTGCCTAATCGGTCCACGCATGTTGCGAGATCAAAACTTCGGACATAGGCCACCGACATTTTGTAGGCCAACTTGTCCTCGGACCCCATGTGTTCGACCTTCACGCTATAGTGGTTGGTCGACCATCTAAAATGATCCTTCCTCCATTCAAGAGGAATCTTCGACACTAGACGCTCGTTGCCTCGGGCATCCCGCTGCACGCTGTAAATGTTATCCAGGGCACGCACATTGATAGGCTTCACTGTATACCATTTGTCCTTGAAGTTTCAAACAGAATCTTGGTAGGTCTTGGAAAGCCTCACCGACTGTTTAAAAGATACCCAACTATGACATTCGGAGTCGCCCGACCTTTGCAGATGAAAGACGCAGAAGAAAATAGGCAGCGTGCAACCGATCACGGGGTGCTAACATACCAGTTTGAACGCCCAAACAAACGTTATGGCATTTGGATGAACCGCTTCCCGGAAAGCAAACTCGTACTCGGGAAACCACTTTCCCCGAAAGGCCAAACAAATATGTTGCTCGGGAAGAGGGGCGTAACACTTCTAGTTGTGCGGTTCGTTTGGGTTTAAGTCCTCCATGATGGTGTGCGCGGTAGTATGATCATCGACAAAGCGCGGACCCGTCTCCAACGGCTCATCGACGACCCAAGAGAGATCCTTGCCCCCGGATGTAGACGACACACTCCTTTCTGCGGGACGTTCTTGATCCACGTTACCTAAAAAGCAGAGGAAACCGGTGAATTTGACATCGCATCAAATTCACCCTTTCACTGCAATTCAAGTGAAATGGCGAGAATTAAAACGAGGGAGAGATCAGTCTGACACATTCATCTCAACCCGACATATGCTCGAGATATTCATCTAAGAGTGCTTGCATCATTCAAGGGAAACCCTAACGGTGCCCGGTAAATGCAAGAAAACTACCTAAATTGTCCAACTCATTCATCTAAGGTGCCCGATAAATTCAAGGAAACTACATAAATCTGCTCAACACATTCATGGTAAAACGCATGACATGCACGGGAGATTCATGGGGATTCTTTTCTAAAAAAGCCTAAAAAAAGGCCTCCCCGCCTATCATGGAGAATAAAGCATCGTACTAACAAAAATCAGGCTTAAAATTACCAAGAAAGGGGATAAAAAACATTACCTGACATGATTCCAGTAGTGTGACGACGATGGCGATGACAATGATCATTCCGACAAAGGAAAAGATGGAAGTCCGGTGAAACGTTAGGGGAGAGAAAATGGGAAAAAGAGAAATGGTTCCTTCACCCCATTTTTATAGACGTTGCGTGGAGGGGACGCGCCTAGGAAATCATTGCCTAGGTTACCTAGATTCCCTAGGGAAGCAAGCATTTAATGCACCGTAACGCAGGAAACGAGACGCCATGTGTTAAATTCCATTAAGGGGAAATGAAAAGGCAAGACCCGTCATCCTTGAGAATCCCAGAAGACGCCGTGCATGCACACCCGTTCTCGATACCCCGAGGATGTTCATGCGCCATCCGAGCAGGAAATCTTTCCCGACAAAGAATGATGCTCGCAATGTTTCGCCACTGGTTTAAGCGCGCCTCGATTTCATTCTCCCCATCATTTGAATTACGTCTTTAGATCGACGAGGAGAATCTTTGCCTTCATCAACGGGGCGCCCGAGGAGTGTCGAACACATTTCACCCAACATCGTACACCTCGCCAGACATGAGTTTGCAACTGTCCCCGACATTTCCTGATTATGCCCGACACACTCCCTCTTAAGTCATGACTCCGCTCCGGAGTTTCGACTTGGGGGGGCTCTTATTCTGGACTAGGCCTATAAGACAGTGTCGGGCAAGAGCCCAATTCGTCGGGCATAGGCCCAAACAGTCGGGCACGACTCACGACTCATTAATCCATACATGGGGAGACAACGTCTCCCCCACGTATGCCACGTCACCCAACTTTACTTCATTATCTCCTAAAATATAGGGGGAGGTTGGACCAAGGGCAAGACCACGTGCTAGGTCTTACTTGCTCCTACACATTCCTTGGCAGTTCTTCCTTGGGCCTAGCTGACCCAGCCCAAGTAAGGACCTTGACCCAGCACTGGGGGCACATTATAAATACCCTTTTTCACTAGAGGGTCGAGTATTCTGAACTATTATAGGCAACGTTTTTTCTTAAAAGCGTTGTCTTTTCTATACGTATAATTTTAATGAATCTTTCTAAAAATCTCATTTTAACCATTTTTTTATGCAAAAACCTGTATAATTCAATTCATTTCAATAAACCAGTATAATTCACATTTCAATAAACCTGTATAACCATAAATACTATTATAAACTATTTCAATCCAAAACTATACAATTCAAGTCATTTACATCTCAAAATTAATACCATTTCACTAATACCACTAATACCATTTCAATCCAAAACTATACAATTCAAGTCATTTACATTAACCACAAGTCAATAACATTCATCCCATAATCATATACCTTAAACTATTCTTTTTTCAATAAGATATTCGCATAATTCCTCCATAATTTCACCCACTTTTGAGGGCGTGTAATGAGAACACGTGTATTCATCAAAGTACTACATAACAAAACAAAATATGCATTAGTTTGTTTAAAATAATAAATTATGACATATCCGATAAATATTAAAATAAATCGAAAGTTATAAATCCATGCATACCTGAATAGGAATCTCTAATCGATCTAATTGAAGGATTTCTCTCATAAACCTCAAAACGTAATACTCGCAGCCATTTTTCTGTTGAGGACACTACACATATACAAACAAATGAGAATTAATATATAGTTGTTTTGTGTTATCAAATAGCATCACTAATAAGCAACATTGTGAAAATTAATATACCTGCACTTGGACCCATGGAATAATGCTTGCTTTAGCCCGTGCTACTCGAGCATTTCTTTGTGCTCTGTATACTAGTATATATCTATAAAAGAAAAACGTAAATTTAGAACAATCTCACATAAATAATTAAATATACAAATACACATGAATATTTCGAACAATTTGACTTACGTATCATCTACTTCCTTCATACTCGAATATGTTGACCAATCATGCTCCAATGGATTCATATAATTGACCACTTCTTTTGTAAGATTAATGGCAACCAACAACCAGTGTCCACTGTAAAATATAACAAAAGTTTAGATGAATAATTTCTATGCAAAAACTACAAAGATTAGAATGAAATTATAATGAAAATATTGGAAAAGGAAATCTTTGAAAAGGAAATTAGAATGAAAATCGAGTAACATCTTGAGGCAATCTATAGGATATTGAGATATTTAAAGGGAAATTCTGGAAAATGATTATTTTTTAAGACTAGTGAAATAAATGTCTCTATCTTCATCTATGTTGATTGGACGGATTCAATCACAGATAGAAGATCAACCTCTAGATATTGTACATATATTTGGGGTAATATTGTTACATGGAGGAACAAGAAACAAGGATTTGTAGTAAGGAGTAGTGCTGAAGCCAAGTTTAGAGCTATGTCTCAAGGTATTTGTAAAGGATTATAGATCCTTAGAGTCCTAGAAGAACTTAAGATGAAAATTGAGTTTACATTGAAATTGTACTCTGACAATAAAGATGTTATTAGCATAACTTATAATTCAATTCAACATGGCATAACCAACCATATAGAGATTGATTGACACTTAATAAAAGAGGAGTTAGATGCTAGAATCATATGTGTACCCTTCGTGACTCAAGTCAACAAACTGCGGATATCCTGACTAAAAGTTTGGCACGACTTACTTTTGAACTTTTAATAGACAAATTGGACATGATAGATGTTTATGCACCAACTTGAGGGGAGTGTTGGAAAATATTTTATTTCCAGTTTTATTATTCTCTTTAGTACTATTTTTATTTTTCTTTATTCTCCATTAAGGAAAATATTAAGTATAATAATTGTATCTTTACTATATGAAGAATAATACGTAACAGTTTTTACCTATTTTTTCAATATCTTTCACAAAATACTTAGGCGAGTTAGGTATTTTCTATAGGCTCACTTGTCCACACACTTTCCATCAAGATAAAATATTATTATAATAAAACTTATTTTCCCAATATCTTTCACAAAATACTTAGCCGAGTTAGGTATTTTTTATAGACTCACTTGTCCACACACTTTCCATCAAGATAAAATTATATTATAATGATAGACTGCATTTTTTATATGACTCAAAAACGAATAAAATATGTGTATTGAAATATGTCTGAAGGTGCATCTTAAAAAATTTGAAGCATATTTGGAATTTCGCGAAGTTCCTAAGAAATCTTCATAATCTTTATTAAATGCATTTCAAGAGCTCAATGCTTTGGCAGGACTCTTTATTAAATAGATTTCAAGAGCTCAAGATCACTTGTAAACTATCTTGCGATAGGGTGTTAGAGAAAACTATTGCTAACAATGATTCATCTTTTGTTATAAGTTTAACTGAATTAGTTAGAAGCTGTTTAGCTTATGTGTTTTCGGTTTTCAATAATGAACATCTTCGTAAGGTTCGATAGAAAGAAGAGTCAAACAAAAAACATAAAAATAGTTAGAAAGAAGAGTCAAACAAAAAACATAAAAATTGTAAAATTTATGCGGATAGATAATATTTAAAATGTTTAAATGCATTTTTGGTCTCCCTATTTTAATGATTTTTAATTTTTAGTCCATTTATTTTAAAAATCAGTTTTTTGGTCCCTGAACTTTACAACACTTGAGATTTTGATGGTCCTAGGGGTGGCAAAACGGGTCGTGGCCCGCCGGGCCGGCCCGCACACCCGTCAAAAAGTGGCGGGTTGGGTTGGGATTTTAGACCCGCCGCCCACTAAAACCCGCCCCGCTAAATCCCGCCATCCGCCAAAGCCCGCCCCGCCAAAACCCGCCGCCCGCCAAATTCCGCCACACCTATATAATAATACTATTTAAGTATTTGGAAGAGCCTATGAAAATAGTTTGTGATATGTACATAAGTTGTTATTAGATTATTAGGACTAATCTACTTTCTCTTTCTTTATTGTTGGACAAGTATTTGAATTTTTCTAATGAAAAATGACAAAAGTGTGATCGAAATTTGAATTTAGATCATATAAAATACTAAATGTGATATTATATATGATAAGAGTATTATTTCACTAAAAGTTGATGTTTTAGGCTAATAAAAATTATGCTTTTTAAATGTTGGTTTGATGTATTTTTATTGAAATGTAGAAAGAAGAATCTTTTAATTTATTTAAAAAAATAGAAAAAATAATTAAAAAAGAAGGCGGGCAAGCCCGCCGCCCGCCAACCCGCCACCTTGGCAGGGCGGGCTAGACTTTTATGCCCATTTCAACTTGGCGGGCATGCCCGCCCCGCTATTTTTTGGCGGGCTTTAGGCGGGGCGGGCACGGGGCAGGGCGGACGGCCCGTTTTGCCACCCCTAGATGGTCCCCTCTGATTTTGCACAATTGGTCTCCTCATTAATGACGTGGCAATGACATTGTAGAGACATGTCACGTTTTTTGATTTTCTTTAATAAAAATTATTTATTTTCACAATTTATAAATTATTATCAAAATTATAAATTACTTTCCAACTATTATTATTTCAATTAAAACATTAAAACACAATGAACCCTAATACCATAAGAAACAACACTTTACTTTATTCATATTTCTGCAAAATAAGATACAAATCTTAATCCTTTCTCCTCATTTTCTCTCTTTGTCGCCTCTGCAACCATTGCTCAACCACCTGTCAAGCCATATCATACCATTCAATCATGATATCGCCATTGCAAGTGTTGTTCAACCCATTTATCAATCATCTGGTTTGCAAGTTCTTCAACAATCCCAAATTGTTTCCCAAACCTCAAAGACACCTCAAAGACTTCACTGTAACATTATAGAGTATAATTTCTATGGAAAAAAAATCATGATTCTTAATCCAATTGAGAAACATATGAGTTTTATGCAAATGCTTCAAACTATCAAGTAGTGAGAAATCATTTTCTCTCGTGACATAACTTAAATTTCTTCCAAACAAGCCATGAAATATGCTTCTAAAGAGGAAAAGGATTTGGTATTAGGGGTTTGGTTTTTGGGATTTACTTTTTAGGGATTTGCTTTTTGTTCAAACCGAAAGTGGTGGGAAGAGAAAGAGGATTTTTAGGGATTTGATTTTTTATAAAGAGAGAAGAGATTTGTGATGATTTAAAAATAAAATTATTTTTGTGATTCGTTTAATCCAAATTTTTGGTGATCAAGAAATAAATTAATTTTACAAATTGTAAAAATAAATAATTTCCATTAAAAAAATTCAAAAAATATGACAAGTCTCTACATGTTACTTCCACATCATTAACGAGGGGACCAATGGTACAAAATTGGAGGGAACCATCAAAATCCCAAACGGTGTAAAGTTTAGGGACCAAAAAATTAATATTTGAAATGGGGGATTAAAAATTAAAAATCATCAAAATAGAGAGACCAAAAATGCATTTAAGGCTATTTAAAATTACCAATAACCATAAACCCAAACGATGGTCAACAATATTCTTTATAAGTTTTCTTGTATGACGATGATGTGCCGGATGTTCGAAACACAAACAAGTCAAGAGCAATGTACAAAGCAAAACAAACAAGCTAAACCAAAATCAAACAGTTGAACAGAACAAATTCAAGGGTGTTGGATAACCACCAACAAAAATTACATTGTGATTTGATCGGTTTCAAAACACACAAGAGTTTAAGCATCACTTTCTATTAATCCATACTAAACCAAATATACCTTTGTTTTACAGGCCCGGCAATCAACAACCGTTCCTACAAATAATCCTTTTTGGAACATTGCATTAGACAAAACTATAACCAAAATTTAAAACACCTACCAAAAGTCATTATTATTATCAATTTTCAAACATAGCTGTCAATGAGGGATTTCCTCATCTCATTGGCAATGACACTAGGTTGGGCGTCCCTCAGCTTGAACACATTCTCGATTACAGAAAGCTCTGTTGCTGTAGTGTCTGAACCACAAAATGCTGTCCAGTCGTTAACTATCATTCCAGCACCTATCACTTCACTACCTCGGTTCACAGTTCCAGCAACCAAAGGAATTTGAAGTAGTGTAGAAAGTTCATCCAAGTCTTCTATGGATGTGTGAGGGTGGACCTATATCAAGTGTATGTGCCGATGATCAAAAGACGGTATAGACCGACAATATATGAATTTCGAGGAAAATTGCATATTTTACTCACCAAACCACCTGTATTTGAGAGGGCGCAGAAACTACCAACAAGAATGTTACCAGCAATGGTTTGCCTGAAAACTTCTACTCCAAGAACATCTGCGATTATCTCCTCAGTTTCCTGAACAAATAATTTCACAGTGAATAAAAAGTAAGCCAAGATTCATATGTAAGATTCAACACATAAATGGATGTAACAATGATGGATACAAAGGAAAATAATTTAAACATGAATAACTTATTAATAGAGAGGAAAAGAAAATATGTAATCCACAACAAGACAATACCTTGTCGAGATCGGTGTGAGTGAGGGCCACGTAGTCATTACATGCAATACAATTCCCTAGAGCAGATAGTTTTTCTTCTATCCTCTGAACAACAACTTGATCAGGTAGACTGTTTCTCAAATGTTGAAGTTCTGCAGCAATAACCATGAAAGTACAATCAATATCATAACTTCAAACTCATATAGCATAATATACCAGAAAGTAACAAACAAAGGTGAAACAGAACTGGTAACTTTGTAGAAATCAAACCGAACTCATAAAGAATTGGTGCAAATGAAGATGTTAGAGATGATCAACATCGGCAAATAAAAAAAAAACTGCAAGGTGCCTAGAGACTACACTGTTGAAAAAAAATTTGCATACAAACGGATCTCAATAACTTAAAAACTTCAGCTAACTGATAAGGGAGTCTGTAACTTGGTGAAGGTAATTAAACCAGTAGTTTCAATAATTGTATATAGTGGCACAGACGCACAAGTGTCTGTTATTTTCAAAGAAAAAGGGTAATTTTATCGACTCATCTGTGCTGACAACAGCAATCAGCATCATCGGTCAATTGCTGAGCAACAATTTGTTGTATTAACTTGAGGAAAATGGGACTTACAAAGGCGTTTTGAATAGGCTATAGTACATCATATAAAAATAGCCTTGTACATTTCAAAAAATAGGCTATAAACAAACATGTAACAAAGATTAAAATTACCTTGGTCTGTGGTGGTATGGGGCAAGAGAAGTCCATTCTTGTTTCCTACAAATCAACAGAAAGGCAAGTCAATCTCTTCCTATGTTAACTAAAATCAACACAGCCAAATAATTTGCATTTCAAATTACCAACTAATCATTTATCCCTTTTTTACATTAGCATACCCTTATTGTATTTCAACTCACCTAATTACTCCACTATCGACTATTAATAAGTATACTTAAGCAAATGAAACTAATTTTATCATAGAAATAAGCATATTCAATGATTTTCTTAAGTGTTCATAACCTTGAAAGAAAATTAATATGAGACGGGGGAGTAACAGACATAAATAAATAGGATAAACTATGGAGCCGTAAGGAATGAGTACTCCTGGAGAGATCAATAGTAAATGAGGGCAAGAAAAGCTTTACCAGCACAAAGACAACCAACAATGCGGGTACCAGCAACAGATGTCTTCACCACAGGGATAACACCAGATAGCTCAGATTCAAATACACTGTATCAAGCACCATATTACTTTATTCATTTAGAGAATTGCCATAACAACTTCAAGCCATTTGAAAACAAATTCTAGTGACTTTTATAATTTAAATTAACCCAGGAAACTATTTTCATTAGTCTGAAAAGAATGAAAAACCTGTAGAAGCCTTCTGAACCTCCAATGGCAACCAAACAATATGCATTTGTAAGTTTAGAGAAAGCTCCAATATCACAATTATTCTCAAACTGAATTCCTGCAGAATACACATAATCATTCAGTATTCCCTCATTTACACCAGAGAAGACCATATAGTAATAAAGCAATATATTCATCTATATCCTGTGTATGTAAATGTATCTCTCACTTACTAGTTGCCATGACTGATGGAAATCTTGAACTCAAGTACTCAAATGGAAGATCTACAGTAATCAGAAAAGATAAACCATATTTCAAATGCAAATAAATTCAAACAATGTTAACAATACACACTAATAATATATAATCACTTTTGAGCTGTAACCCACACATACTCAAAGCTTGGGAAACAGGACTCGCCTTATACAAAACATCAAGAAATAGGAATATGATTGTTAAAACAAAACATTTAAGAGAAAGCGCGAAATGTGAACCCATGACAACTCTTTCATAGACAATCCTATATATTTATATACTATTAGTAACATATAACATATTAAGTATAACTAGAAGCAAATTCCAATGAAAATTTACATACTATTCCACATTGAAAAATCTTAACTCAAAAACTCCACAAGCAATAGCAATCCTAGTTATGCAAACCCGTACTTATGCATAACCGGACCACTATGCATAAACCATGGACAGACATATATATTTATGTACTAACAGATAGCATATCAAGTAAATATTTATGTCCCGTTAATTAAGCTTAGTTGGTAGCTATCAAGGACGTTAGTGGCACCATGGCCACTATGACGGATGTACATGGTAGTTTTTGGGCTCGCTGCAATGGTAAATATCGGCCGATATTGCGGGTTTTTCCGCTATAACATCACTATAAAGCAGCCAGTATGGCAAGATTTTGGCTCTCCACCACGAATCGCCATCCGCCATCGACAAAACTAACAACATCTCATTATTCACCTTCAAAGGATGAAATTTGAGCCACTACACTACTTGACCAAAAAAAGAACTGATTTACAAAAAAACC
Source organism: Lathyrus aphaca (assembly GCA_963966055.1). Lineage (NCBI taxonomy): Eukaryota > Viridiplantae > Streptophyta > Magnoliopsida > Fabales > Fabaceae > Lathyrus > Lathyrus aphaca. The sequence goes on from OZ014519.1 coordinate 228,148,939, forward strand.
TAATGAAAACTTAAAAGAACAACATAGTCCCCATTAGAATCTCAAAAATTAAAAAATATCAAATGTTTCCAAACTTAAAAACAATTTCCCTATGAAGTCTCATAGCATATTCCACATTGAAACATCTATCTCAACAAACCCTCAAGCAATAGAAATGCTAATAATGATTGAGAACACTCCAAACAAACATCTCCTACAATTGCTTCAGCACTAAAGAATCCACTTCAAAAAAAAAAATTTTTTTATAAATAACGCTATTTATTTTTTTGAATTATTGAATTTGCTTATTTCAGGATTAAAATAACGTATTTTTTCTGCGTAATTCAAGTTCAGCAACAGAATCCAATAACAACAGAAAAAGCAAAGGGTAAAAACTAGTAACATGAATTCGGAAGCTAAAATTCACAAACTATGAATAAACTAATTTGGGGGTATTGGTTTCGAATTTCAAGCTAAATAGAGCGTTGGCTCTGAAATGGTGAAGAAAAGAATACCTGATGCGGCGTTAAGGTGGGGACGGTGGAGAATACGGCGGCAACCGAGAAGAGGCTGACGTGTTGATGAGAGAGGTCGAAATTAGGGTTTGTGTTTTGTACTACTTTGTTTCGTGGGCTGCACACATTTTTTGAAATTATTGATTTTGTTATAAAATAAATTGCCTGAAAAGAAGGAAAAAACAAAACAAAAAACCTCCTCTCCAAGCATTTTTTATTTTTGTCATGTTTTGAGAAACTATTTAAAGACTTTGTTGTTCTTTAACTTAATAAATATTTAAATTGGTCCCTTAACTCCACCACCTAATTTGATCCATTAAATTTAAAAAGTGTCAAAAAGGTCCTTTAAGGTTTTAAATGGTTTCACGTTTGTCCTTTTGTTACCTACCGTTAGTCAAAATCAATTATTTTCCACACGTGGTGCTGAACTTTGGTGACTCATCTGCCATGTAGGATGTGTTTATCTTAAGGAAGTGATTTTAGTAAGGGAAAAGTCATAAAACGAAAGGCATTCAAAGGAAAGGAACTCTAGCGCAGCGCAGCCATGGAAGCTTGAAGCAAAGGAACCCGTTCATTCTGAAGCATAGTTTACCAGGTATGTTATTTGATTTTACAAATGGAAATGTTATTCGATTTCACTTAGTTTAATGATTTAGGGTTTTTGTGTTTTAGGGTTTTTAGGATAAGTTTCTGATTTAGGGTTATTTGGATTTCATAGTGTCGAATCAATTAGGGATTTTTGTTGGTAGAGATGACTGAGCATCTGAATCTTACAATCCACCATAGTGGTGAATTTGTCGATGACGAGATGAGTGTATACGAAAGGGGAAGATTGCGGAATTGAAAATAGATGTTGATATATGGAGTTATTTTGAACTGTTAGGTTGTTTTAAGGATTTAGATTACAACTGTATTGGGAAAATTTACTATAAGGATCCACAACTTGGGATGAACACTTTGGTTGATGACAAAGGAGCCCTAGAGATTATTGATTTGTATAGGGTGCACCTTCTGGTTGACATATACATCACACACATATTGTCACAACTTGATTACTATGATGGTCCAATTGATGAAGTAGAAGCAGAAGTGATGGAAGCGGATGAGACTGAAAAAGTTCTTGCTGCAATGCTTGAGGAAGTTAATGCTGACAACTCCAAGGATGGAAGATGATGCTTTGAATGAGAATGAAGGGAATACTAGTGAGCATGTGAATGAGAATGAGGGGAATAAAGCTGAGCCTTGAAGGAGATTGGTGGTGATGTCAATGATGGCCTTAGCTCTGATGATAGTAAGGATAAAAACTTCAATTATGACAGTGCAATAGAAGTGGGTTTTGATGATGAATCATATGAGTATGATGATGATTTTGATGAGGAGGGTGATGTGATGGAATTTGTGAATGACCATGAGAGGAAGATCAAAAAAGGTAAAGAAAAGTGTGAGGACAAAGTTAGTGATAATGAAAGTGATGATTTACAAAAGGTATATATTTTCTAACTTATGCTTACTTATAATTACTTATGTTATTTGTACTAACTTATGTTATTTTTGTTGTACAAAGGGTTTATTATCAGTCATGGATGAGTTGTTACCTGGAGTTGAGCAAATATTTTGTGTCAGACATCTATATAATAATTTCCGGAAAAAAATATCCTGGCAAGAAACTCAAGGAAATTATCTAGAAAGCAGCAAAGTTCACATATTACCAAGCTTGGGAAAGAGGGATGAAAGGGATGAAGGAAATCAATGTGGAAGCATACAAGCACATGATCAGCACTCCACCAAGTTATTGGAGCATATCATATTTCAAGACTCATAACAAATGTGATGTAGTCCTCAATAATATGTTTGAGGCATTCAATGGTGTAATTCTGGATTCAAAAGCAAAACCACTAATTACTATGGTGGAAGAAATAAGGATATATATGATGGAGAGGTAGGCAACAAATAGGATGAGGTTTCAGAACATGGCTGATAGGGAAGTCTTACCAAACATAAGAAAGAAAGTTGAAAAAACAAGCTCTTACACCAACCTTTGGATTGTCAGGTATATACATATGAAAATCAATTGTTTTGGAGAAAGGTGAACTTGATGGATCAGACAAAAAGATGAGAAGGACTAATTTTATGTTAGGTGTAGCAGGTGAAAAAAAACCAGGTCATAATAAACTGACTTGCAAGAACCACAACAATCAGCAGGTATCACAAGGACAACAAACTCAACAGCCATCAGAAGCATCTGTTCAACAAGCTCAGCAGGCATCACATGTGCAATCTCAGCAAGCAGCACTAGTGCAATCTCAGCAGGCTTCACAAGTGCAAGATTAGCAGGCTGCACAAGTGCAATCTCAGCAGGCTTCACAAGTGCAAGATCAGCAGGCTTCACAAGTGCAATCTCAGCAGGCTTCAAGGAAGAAATCTCAAGGAAAATCCAAGCAGGTTACTTCTGCATCAGGATCACAAGGAAGGCCAAGCAAGTTATCTTTCAGAAGGTCATCTAAGCCTTTCATACCCCCAGGCCCAACCACTGGGATGAGTGCATCCAAGACTGATGTAGGCCCAACAACAAGGAGAACAACACTAACCAAGAGATCAACCAAGACTTGGAAACTTTAGGCATATGTATTTTGTTTAGACTAGTAATGTGTAATATTGTATTAAGACATATGGTTTTTTATTTAGGCATATGTTATGTGTTAAGACATATGGTTTTTTTATTAGGCGTATGTTATGGGTTAAGACATATGACTTGTGTTATTTGGATATTAAAAATTATGGTATTTTGTCAATTATGTTGAGCATTTATGTCAATGTTATTTTGTCAATTATGTTGAGCAATTTTGTCAATGTTATGGTATTGTGTTAATATTATGGTACTGATAAATAACTGGTATTGTCAACATTGATAACAAGTCATAGCAAATGGTAATATTGATAACAAATTACTGTAAACATAACAAATGGTAATACTGATAACAAATTCTCCATTACAAATGTCAAACTGGTAATGTCAACTACAATGAGAACAAATTGATAAACAACATCCTAAAGCATTCTAAAAACAACTACAATGAGGCCTATGAATAACATCAATTTCCAGAATTTTTTCAACTTCGTGAGATTCTTCATTTCATTTTCCACATTGCTTATTTGTTTCCCATATTCTTCAATAGTCAATTGAGCTTCTGCCACTGCCTTTGAAAGCTTCTCAATTTTATCCATCAAATATTGCTCCTTCTCATCTCCAATATCTTCAAAATACCATCTAAAGTATCCACAACCAGCATTGCTTGATCCCTGCAAAATACCATCTTCAACATCAACTTTTTTTAAACACACATACATCAACTGTTTTTAAGCAAACATACATATAACATACCTTAAAATTAGGACATCCCCAGAAATGTTTCCCATAGTTCTTGACTGTTGTAGCCATGCGAAGAACAACTAAATGCCCACAGTGACATATAGGTTTCCAAGTTGTGCTTGTGTTGACATTCGATCCTTCCTTCAAAGAACACCCACCATAACCGTGTTTTGCTTTCATCACTGGCGTCGACCCACTGGATTTCATGTTTGTGACTAGCTCAAATTCACAAACCCTATGATTTTGCTTGAATCAAATTGGGGATGAAGTGAATTTTTCCATAAACCCTAAATTCTCATGAAACAAATAGTGGACGAATAAACTCAGTATAAAGGAGGAAGAAGACTTCAAATGCTATGTCAGCTGCCACATATGACAAAGTAAACATTCATTTGGGGGTGGTTGATGGAAATGATCTATTTGGGACATTTTAAAAACTTAAGGGATCATTTTGTCACTTTTTAGAGATAATGGACCAAATTGGACCCTGATGTAGAGTCAAGGGACCAAATTGGGTATTTTGCCTAAAAATTACTACTTTTTAATTTTAGACAATTCAAAATATATCATTAAGGTTCTCATATATAGATCAACATATGTATAATTTTTTCTAATATATATGCATATATAAGACAACCTATTTAATAGGCTTCATAGGATATTAAAGTCAACAAATAACCTAAATATATTTGTTGACTTCATAGGCTTCATAGCCTAAGTTTATTTGTTAAATAACCTAAGTCTATTTAGCACTATGAAGTCTATAAGGCTTCATAGATTTTTTTTAATAGTCTAAGTCTGACCTATTTAATTAAATCGATTTTTAAAAAAGTCTGGTCTGATCTGAAGGAACGTAAAACACAAGGAATGGGGGTTGGAATTAGGTTTTCAATAACTAATAAAAATGACTTTAGAAACACTTTGATTCATCCCGGTTCGTTTGAACTCAAACTACATCTAGTCCACCCGACAAGGTGATTTTGCCTCTATCAGCGAGGTCTTAATCCACTATTCAAATTTGAATACACACAAAGACCTATTGTCAATGTCTTCTTGAGTCTACTGACTTAAACTAGTCACTCAAGGAAAATGAACGTATCTTTTACAAAGATAAATGAAGTAACTACAATGCTTCTAATAAGCTTTAATCACAAAGTGATTTGTTACAATATATTTAGAGCAGTATGAAAGAGTGTGAAGATATAACGTGAGAACCAGGGCTTCAAATCTTTAGCTTAAATCCTTTATATAGTTGCTTGAATAATGTAGTCATTGGGAACATCTAGAGCTTGATTTGGATATAAGTTAATGCCATAAAATCCTTCCAAAATAAGAGATTCTTGTTCACAACATTTATTCAGATTTTCTTTAATTAAACTTTAATGAGAGAATCACAATCTTCTAGGCATGAATCAGAGTATCATAATTTTGAGTACGCGGCTTTAATTATGTCTTAAATGAGAGATTCTCGTTAACACATATATCTTCTACATAAGAGCGCGAGTCTGCTTCTATTCTAGCATTTATTCTTTTTAAGAATTTCCTTTTTAAGAACTTCTACAATGCACATTTAAAGAAGTTAATTTCAACACATATTAGAACTTATATTCTTACAGAAGAATAATTGTTATCATCAAAACTATTAGAGGATTAAAATCATAATTGTTCTAACAATCTCCCCCTTTTTGATGATGACAAAACATTTATTTTGATTTAAGAATAGAGCTTAAGAGTTAGAAGGACTCCCTTTAGTTAATGAGAATTATTCTTTCAGAGTTTTCCATTAGAAGTTCTTTTAGAAATTTAATTCTTCCATCAGAAGTTCTTTACTTTAGCTCCCCCTGAGTTGATTACTTAATCTGTTTCTTTTTAGAATCACAACTCAAACAGTTTAATCAGAACATTAATATGTTAGAGGCTAATCTTGATAAACTGCTATAGATCAAAATCTTCTATGTTTCTCCCTCTTTTTGTCATTACTCAAAAATTAAAAAATGCAGAAGAAAAACACGTATTTAAAAGAGTCAAAACAAAACTATTTTTCATTAATCAGAGGCAAAGCCAGAAACAAACATAGAACAAAGAAATAAACAAACAGACAAAGAAACTAAGAAACATGAAACAAAATCAGGGTTGAGGATTCATCTTAGTAATTAATGCTTCTAGGAGAGACTTGATTTCAGAAGATGATTCCACTTGTTTGCCAACCATAGTTTTCAATTCAGCATTAGTTTCATCCTGCTTATCCAACCTCTGCTTGACCATTTCATTTTCTTTCTTCAGTTCTTCTAGGGTCTTCGGCACAAGTGAAGTTGGTAGAGATTCTTCAGTAGTTGCAGTAGCTTGTTCTTCAGAGGTTCCCTCAACAGAAGATACTTGAACAGAATCATTATCCTTAACTTCCTCAGAAGGAACTAAAACCATCTGAAGATCAGAGTATGATTCCTTAGGTTCTGGTTCAGTCCAGGGCTTATCATCCAGAAGTGGAGTCTTTTTCTTTTCAATGTTTGAGACCACTTCTTTGAGATGCTCGCAGAAGTTCTGATGAGCGATATCATAGCAGATATCTTTCAGCTTTTTGGTCTCAATGTTGAACCATTTTCTAAATGATGCCCAGAGAAAATTAGAAGCTGCAGGATCAGGAAGCTCTGAGCAAGCAACCTTCAAATTCTCTAACCTGATTTTCATTTCTGCTTCAAAAGCTAGCAGCAGTGAGTCAATGTCTGATTTTGTGGGTTTGGGTTTTGGAACAGGGATGGTAGTTTTGTTCGTGACAGAAGATAGTTTGTTTAGAGCATCCATGTCAATAGATGTTCTTAGTGGGTCTTCTGGTTCAGAGTTTGCAGGAGGAGTGTCTGGTATTGTTATGTACGTGGGGGTGTTTGGTGGAGTGGATTCATAGGAGGATAAATAATTTTCTCTAATTGGGGATTGGTCAAAAACAAGTGTATGGAAGTCAGTGTTCAGAGGATGGAATGCGCTGGGTTGTTGTGATTCAGAAGTTTGAACATGATTATTTTGTTGGGATTCAAAAGGTTGAAAGGCATCAATGTCAGATAAAATGTTTTGAAGTTCGAGTGGGTTTCAACAAAGTGAGGTGCGTTTAAATCAGAAAGTGGTGTTGGATATATGGGTATGTCAAAATCATCTAGAGTTAGTGGTTGAGTGGTTTCATTTTCTGGTTGATTGAGTGGGGGTTATGATAAAGGGTGCATCAGCAGTTGTGGGTATGACAGAAGGAGTTGGTTCAGAAGCATGAATGGGTTCAGAAGAAGGAATGGGTTCAGAAGGAGTGGTTTCAGGTGGGATTTCAGACGTGACCACTTCTACTGCTTCTACAACAGAAACAAAATCAGATTGAGAGGATGAAGAATTACCTTTATTTTTTATTATTATAGCAGCCTTCTGAGAAGTTCCTTCACCAACTTTTCTCTTCTTGTTCTTCTTCAGGACAACTTCTGGTGCTGGTATTCTGAGTTCTTCTGGGTTGAACATAGGGTCCACACCATCCAGCTTGCATGATTCTAGATATCTGATTACAACCTCTGGAGGTGTGTTAGAAGAAAACAGAGGAAAGTCCTGTAGAGGGATTTTCCTTGTTGTGATGACTTCTTTGGAATGAAGAGTTGGGTCCTTCTTGATAGAATCAATGAACTTCATCTTTTTGAGGTTCTTTGCATTCAAAGGCTTTCCAACGTCTGTCTCTAGCATATCAATCTGATGTGCCTCAGCCAGATGGTATACCATCTTGTTTACAGTCAAGATATCAGAAATTAATCTTCCCAGAGGTATCTAATCCCTCTTAGTCTTTTCTCCTTCTCTAGTTTCCTTTACGCTGTTTTTCAGATGATTAAACAAGAATGTGCTAGGTTAATTTTCTTCTTCTTAGAGATGAAATACAGGAGTAACTGCTGATCCATGTTTATGTAATCAGGAGAGTTTGTTGCTTTCCTATGGCATATGCTTCCTAGAATGATCTTAGCCCAGATCCTTAGATGATCCTTCAGATCTTTGATTTTGTTTGAAGGTTGTCCATGGGTGAAAATTTATCTAGCCACTAATTTTGTGTCTGAGAGTTTATCCATTTCACTGCACTTATTCCCATTGCCATCAAATTGAATTAGCCTTGCAATGTGATCTTCTGAGATGATGATCCTCTTCCCTAGCTAGAACATAAGAGGCTACATGTGAGTTTGAAGCCCTAACAAACACCCAAAATTCCTTAACAAGTTTGGGGAAGACTGATCCCATTATGCGATCAAAATACTTCTCCCAACCTTGAGCTTGAACAACAGGAAGAAGATCAAACCCATTTTCTCTCAAACTATCGAAATCTACGAACAATTCACACAAAACTTCAAGCTTATCTGCAAATGTGAGAAGCGTTCTGACTGGAGATATGTGTAGCACTTCTGATGAAGGAGCCTTTGTTGGTTGAGAAGATAAAGCCATAGTTACTAAGATGAAGGGTTTAGGGTTTTTTTTTGAAAAAAAATGCAGAGAATAGGAATGACAGTGAAGGTAAAAAGGAGAGAGATTTTGGAGTAAAAATCGTGAGAGTGAAAAGTAAAAGTGAAAAGTGAAAGTGAGTTTATATAGAAAATAATGCATTTAATAAAAAACACAATTAGTGGAATTAATAAATGCTCAAAAACATCATGATTAAAAAGTAATAAATGAGAGCTGACAAAAGGGAAGGCGTAAAGATCTTGGAACAGTTACCAAAAAGATTTGCGCCTCAATTTTGTCTATTCAACCCTTTCAGTATCCCAGAACTTGAACACGTGTCCTTCTGTAGAGGAAAGTTGTCTGATTGCATGTTTTGTCCTGCTTCAGAGTTTGAACACGTATTCTGATTCTTCTAGGGATCCTCAGAGGTTGACTGACACGTGTTGATGTCAAGATCTGCATGTTATTCTCTTGAAACAGAAGTTCTCAAAGATAAACAGTCAGATCATTAAAATAAATTTTGAATGAATAAAGCAAGTAAATCAGAGTTCAGAACTTCTGAGAGGGAAAAACATATAATTAAACATTTTCATTCTGGACATAATTCCATACTAAGATTGGTTAGAATGAAATTAAATCTATCTTCAGCAAGGGGTTTTGTAAAAATATCAGCCCATTGGTGATTTGTATTTATGAATTTTAAAAACAAGATTCCCTTCTGAGTATAGTCCCTAATGAAATGATGTTTAACTTCTATGTGTTTAGCTCTAGAGTGTAAAATTGGATTTTTAGAGAGACAAATAGCAGAAGTATTATCACAGAGGATGAGAATGTTACTCTCATAAATATTGAAGTCCTCAAGCTGATTTTCATCCAGAGCATCTGAGTACTGCATCCAGCTGTTGCAATGTATCCAGCTTCTACAGTTGATATTGCTATGGTAGACTGTCTTTTGCTAGACCAAGAAATTAGGTTGTCTCCCAGAAGTGACAACTTCCAGAAGTACTTTTTCTTTCTGTTCTCTCTCCAGCAAAATCAGCGTCATAATATCCTACAAGCTTGTAATCTTTGGATCTTCCGTAGCATAGACCAAGATTAGTAGTACATTTTAGATATCTAAAGATTCTGTTAACTGCTGTTAAGTGAGTCTCTCTAGGATATGATTGGAATCTGGCACATAAACATACACTGTATAGAATATCTGGTCTAGATGCAGTTAAATAAAGGAGAGAACCAATCATACCTCTGTAGATCTTCTTATCTACTTTCTTACTTACCTCTTCCTTCTCCATAATACACGTGGGATGCATAGGAGTCTTAGAGATCTTACTTTCTGATAGGTCAAATTTCTTCAGAAGTTCTTTGACATATTTACTTTGATGAATATATGTTCCTTCTGATGTTTGATTGATTTGGATTCCTAGAAAGAACTTTAGTGCTCCCATCATGCTCATCTCAAATTCTGCCTGCATAGACTCAGCAAATTCCTTTCCCAAAGCACTTTTAGTAGAACCAAATATAATATCATCTACATAGATTTGGCATATCAGAATATCATTTTTAATGTTTTTTACCGAAGAGACTTGTATCTACTTTCCCTCTAATGAAATTATTTTCCAGAAGAAAATTACTTAGTCTTTCATACCAAGCTCTGGGAGCTTGTTTCAGACTATATAAAGATTTTTTAAGTTTAAAAACATGTTTTGGAAATTTTGTATTTTCAAAACCAGGGGGTTGGTGCACATACACTTCTCCGTCAATATAACCATTTAAAAATGCACTTTTGACTTCCATTTGATATAGAATGATATCATGATTAGCAGCAAATGAAATTAAAAGTCTAATTAATTCTAACCTGGTGACTGGTGCATAGGTTTCTGTATAGTATATTCCTTCTTGTTGACTATAACCTTGTGCAACCAGCCGTGCCTTGTTTCTGACAACTTCTCCCTGTTCATTTAGCTTGTTTCTGAATACCCACTTGGTGCCAATGATGTTGAATCCTCTAGGTCTAGGCACTAAGTCCCACACGTTATTTATGGTGAATTGATTGAGTTCATCTTGCATTGCAAGTATCCAATCATTTTCTGAGAGTGCTTCTTCTACAGAAGTTGGTTCAATCAGAGAGACTAGTCCCATTAGAGATTCTTCAGAATTTCTGAATGATGACCTTATTCTGATTGGATCATCCTTCTTTCCCAAGATTTTATCTTCTGGATGATTCATCGTGCTTCTGGATTGTTTTTTCTGAGTGGGTTCTTCAGAACTTGTTGGAGTGATTGTCTTGTCTTGTTCTGTAGATGATTGATCTTCAGATGTTCTATCTTTAGTGATTTCAACTTCTATATCTGTAAGAGATTCACTATGCTTTGGTTTTTCAGAACCAAGCTTATCATCAATTCTGACATAGATAGATTCTATCAAAATTCGTGTTTTTGTATTGTATACTCTGTAACCTTTTGAACGTTCAGAGTATCCTAACATATAACACTTTTGTGCCTTAAAATCAAACTTATTCAGAGGATCATTAGTATTCAGAATAAAACAAGTACATCCAAAAGGATGAAAATATGAAATGTTGGGCTTTCTGTTCTTCCACAATTCCTAAGGAGTCTTTTCCAGAATAGGTCTTATAAAGATTCTATTATGAATGTAGCATGTTGTATTTACTGCTTCTGCCCAAAAATGTTTAGCCATGTTAGTCTCATTGATCATGGTTCTAGCCATCTCTTGCAATGTTATGTTCTTACGTTCTACAACTCCATTTTGTTGTGGAGTTTTAGGACAAGAGAAATTGTGAGAGATGCCATTTTCATTAAAAAATGATTCCAAAATTTTGTTTTCAAATTCTCCACCATGATCACTTCTGACTTTAACAATTCTAAACTCTTTTTCATTTTGAACTTGTTTGCAGAAGTTAGAAATTACAACAACTGACTCATCCTTGTGTCTAAGGAACTTTACCCATGTTCATCTGCTATAGTCATCTACGATCACTAATCCATACTTCTTGCCACTGACTGAAGCAGTTTTCACTGGTCCAAACAAGTTAATATGCAGAAGTTCTAATGGTCTATAGGAAGATACGACATTTTTAGATTTAAAAGCAGGTTTTGAAAATTTGCCTTTCTGACATGCTTCACATAGAGCTTCTGAGTTGAACTTCAAATTTGGAAGTCCTCTGACCAGATTGAGTTTGTTAATTTGTGATAATCTTCTCATATTAACATGTCCCAATCTCCTGTTCCATACCCATTGCTCAGTTTCCACAGACATTAGTGTCGTACCCCGAAAAATAAGACCTCGCGACGGAAAAGGGTGTCGCGGGAAAAATTAAAATGATCAACAGAGTCGCCACTGAACTTATTTTATTCCAATTAAGGAAAAGGAAAATATCGAGAAACCTTTTTTGAAAACGGATAGGGTTTGGTCTTTGAAACCAGATTTTGAGTTCGTGAGTCTATTTCGTAAGGGGAAGGTATTAGCACCCCTTACGTCCGTTGTACTCAACGGGAACCTCTTAGTTTGATTTGTGATTGAATGTCTTAACGAATGTCACTTATCTTCTTCGAATTAAAAGCGGAAATAAAATGTGATACGATTCTAAACTAAGGTTAGTATTAGAGGAGAAATGGGTGGTTAGCTTCCTAGGGTGCTCGACAAGGAGTAAGATCTGTGTGCCTACATATTCCCGTGTGTAATGGGAAAGTCAGAGTCTTGTAGTTCATGGTTCTAAGGTTGGTTAGTTTGTTGATTTTATTAGGCGTCAATTGCTCACACCCGAAACAGATGCTTCGTGTTTAAACAATTGAAGATAAGCGTCAGAGATTCAACACTTGTCTATTTCACCTTGTTTCGATAATTGTTAGGTGTTTTATTAATCTATTACCGCTTGATGTTGGATCAAGGGTTTGGTTCTAAAAGTATCATTTTGGTCGTTTAGTTTGATGGTGATGCACGGAGCAGCCGACTTACGGGTAAATGCAAATGGAGGTTTATTGTTTGAGTTGGTTAGGTGGATCTGATTCCTAGTCCCTAAGGGTGCTCCTAGTAATACGAAACCATAACCGAATGAATTGTGCGGGTGTGCGAGTGAAACCGCTTGGTGTTGGACCAAGGGTTCGCGAACGAAATAAAATCTATAAAAGGCGAAAAATAAAATGCGTACAAAGTAATGGGAGAGGGATACATGTAAGTTACACGGGATTGCAAGAAATAAATGGTATCGTTGTAGTTTGCCCAAGGGAAGCGTGTGTGCGGTTTACTAAACTATTCGGAGGCGTTAAATCTTTTATTGATCGGATACGGCGAAATGTGGCTCGTTGACTTCCTTAGAACGGATTCAAAGTTTAGAATCGTTCTATAAGGAGTCGGGTGTCGATATTAAAATGAAATGCAAAAAATAAAAGAAAGTAAATAAATTCAATAAGGTAAAATGGTCTCATCAATAATCGAGATATCGAGTCGGCTTGTGACGAATCTCAAGATTATTCAGATGTTCATCGACCATAAAAATAAACAATAAAGTAAAATAATAAAAAAAAAACTAAACTAAAACGTTAAAATGGAAAATAAATTGAAATAAGATAATAAAATAAAAAGACTAAACTAAGTGGCCTCATATTAATCAAGTTTTCCGATTTAAAGAAATCGAAACCAACTTAACTTTTTAATATATCATTGGCCCAAAAATCAATACTAATCATAAAAATTATAACATTCTAAAAAGCTTTAAATAAATAAAAACAAGAATTAAAAAACAATAGAAGAGAGGGGTAAGCTGCAGCCATGGTGATGTGAAAATAGCAGCAAATCAAGCATCATGGGCTTGGCCCAAGGAACACATTATAATAACATGATATAAACAAATAGAAAGGTTTATAGTAAAAAAAATCAGAAATAGAAGAGGGAGGGGCGCTAGTATTAGGGTGCACAGAGAAAATCAAACCTACAGGCCTTAAGAGCCCAATTAACAGTCCAAACCATTTTTATATTTTATGAAAAGGCAGAATAATGATTAAGAACAAAAATTGAATATAAACAAAACCAGCCTCTTTTATCACATTTCAGAAACGAAGAAAATAAAACTCAACCTCAAATCAGAATGAAGGAAAACGCACGCTTCGGTTCATCCTTTCTCTCACGCTCACCTTTCTCTCTCTGTGTTTGAATCGTTGCTCACTCTCTCAAGGTTTTGTTCATGGCGGTGTTTTCCGGTTTTAGGTCACGACGATTTTGATGGTTCACGATTTCACATCGGTTCAGGTTTGCGTTCGGTTTCGTGTTTGGTTGTTTCGCGGTTTTCTGGTTTGGTTTATAGAAGGAGCAATGGTGACTGTATGTTTTAAGTTCGTGAGGATTGAGTGGTGATGGTGACTGAGTGTTGGCGATTTGTTTGTGGAAGGTGGTTTTTCGGATTTCAAGGCGGTGGTGGTTTTTGGGTGATTTTCGTCGGATGGTTCCGGCGGATACGAACGGTTTTCCAGGTTTGTGCGTGTTGGTGTGCGAATCGGGTTTTGTTTTTTTTATTTCTTCTGCTTCTGATTTTCGTTTCCGAGGTGGCTGTGTTTGGATTTTCGGTGTTTACGAGTTGGTTTTCGGATTTGTGATTGTTGATGGCTTCGAGTTTTGTAATCTGAAATCTCACTCACTTCCTCTCTATTTTCTGCATTTTTGCGTGTTTACGGATCCGTTTTTTTATTAATGAGTTTTGGGCTGAAAGTTGGGTGGAGAAGGAGATGTTTTGGGTTGTTGAAAGGTGAATGTGAAGGCCATAACATAATAGTGGATGAAGGTTGTGGATTGTTGTGTAATCACGTGGTGGTAGTGGCTGATACAGGCACTAATGTATTTGTGTGATAAAATTGGTGACAATAAAGAAGTTATATTGATATAAAAAGAAAGGCTGTGAGAATATTTTATAATAGAAGTTAATAATAATAGTAAAAACTAACTAATAATAAAAATTGATAATAGAAATAATGATTATAATAAAAAAAAACTAAAATTAAAACTAATAATAATAGTAGAACTAATATTTTTGTAATTTTGGATTTGTAAATAGGCTTGAAAAATAATGTGCTATGAGTTTTTTGTAATGAAGTTTTCCTTGAGTAAAATAAAATAAAAATGATGGATGATAAAATTTGGATAAAAAAAATAGTTTACTAATAATAATAATAATGGGATCATAAAATGAAAAGAATAATAATAATAATAATAACAATAGACTTTTTGTAATTTTTTGATAATGACTAAACAATAAAAAAAATACTTATGATAATATTAAAAATAAAAGAAGATATGAATTTTTAATTTTAAAGAGAAATAAATGCATTGTCTTTTTGGATTTTTCGAATATCAGAAAAATAAAAATGGTACATATTTTTGGATTTTTGAAATAATGGTTAGACAGTAAAATAAAATGGTACGGGTAGGACAAATTTGGGGTATGACAATTAGACATTTTACATTCTGACTTTTCACTTCAGAAAGTTTTATTTTATATATGTTGTTCTTTCTCTTTCCACTAAAGAGGATTGTTCCATCTTTCTGACTAACAGCTTTACAAAACTTTTGATTGAAGATTATGTCATAACCATTATCACTTAATTGACTTATGGATAATAGATTATGCATTAATCCATCTACTAACATAACATTAGAGATAGAGGGAAGGGTATCATTACCAATAGTTTCAGAGCCAATAATATTTCCTTTTTGGTTGCCTCCAAAACCTACATAGCCTCCAGCTTTCATCTCAAGACTTTGGAACATATGCTTTCTTCCCGTCATGTGTCGTGAGCATCCAGAGTCCAGGTACCAAGATTGGTGTTTCAGTTTGGCTGTTAAAGACATCTACAACATACACAATTTTATCTTTGGGTACCCATATCTTTCTGGGTCCTTGTTTGTTAGTTTTTACAAACTTTTGATTGATCTTAAGTTTCAAATCAGAACTTGTAGAACAAGATGACTCACTAGTATATTTTAGATCATGATTATGATCATAGGTAAAATGAGAACTTAAAGGAGTATTAACTTTTATGACCATGTTATCGCTCCCCCCAAAAGACACCGGGTCAGATAGGGTACAGACGCGAACGGTCGGCGAGAAGAGAAATGAAAATGAACTGAATAGAGTCGCCAGCTAGGCATTTTTATCCCGAAGGAAAGGTAATGCAGCATAAACCTAAGAAAAGATGGATAAGACGGTTGCGAACCAGAGAAACTAAGAAAGGGGGTTTGTTACAACCTGGAAGGTATTAGCACCCAGATTGTCCGTCGTACTCGATGGGATCCACGCTTAAAAGATTGTGTTTAAAGGGGTAGGTGTATGTGCTATCTATGCGAAAAAAGTTGGAAAAGAATATACAAGTGTCAGTGAAAAAGGGTGAAATGCTCAGGAGCTGAGGATTTTAAGAGAATGCTGAAAGAGGGGGAAGACAAAGAGACTTTTGTTCGATAACTGTTAAGTTATGCCTACATATCCTCGTGTGTAATGAGGAAGTCAGAACACCGTAGTTCGACTCAAAGAGACTGAAAGATAAATTGACTGATGAACTGCTTGCTTACCTATGCTCAAGTGTATGACTCGTCTGGCTCGAGTGCTAACTATCTTACATTAGACGGAAGAAGCAAGTTCTCGTTTATGAATGAGTGTGATGAGAAAAGAATCCTGAAGGGGACGATTATTGTTTGTTTTTGATGTTTTCAGTTTTGTTATTGTTTTTGGTGTTTTGCATAAGTTGATGAGCTTAAGCCTAAATCAAGGGTTGTAAACTCATTATATCCTCCCTGATAAGGGATAATAAGAATACTTAAGCATGAGATAAGCATCTCAACTCAATTACCATGATGATGTAGGATTAAGATCATTAACCTACTTGTGATTATTTAGATGTTTTTTTGGATTTTGTTTAGTGTTAAGTAATAAGTTTAATCTCTAATCACAGATTAGTGAACTCATTACACCATCCTAATAGAAGGATAATAGATGAGAACACTTAAGTTGAGGAAGATACCTCAACTTAATCCATGGTTTAGGGATTGAATTCATTATATAACAAGTCTTTATTAAATGGATTTTAATTAAAGGGTAAGATTAAGAAGTGGATTTTATGGTTTGTAAGACAACTTGAGGGGGACTTGTCCATTAAACACTAGGGTTAGTCCTTCTTAACCATAAAGGAAGAATTAGAACCCTAATGTAAGGCCCAAGTTACAAGATGAAGTCTTAGTGATTATTAAGGTGATTTGATTAAGAGGTTTAACACTTAGGATTAAAGTTATACACTCAATCCTAAGAGAAGGATGCAAGCATAACCCCAATTCCAAAGTCCTAAAACTTTAAGAGTTTAGTCTCTGATTATGAAGATGAGAAAGGAGACTCATGGAGACTCAAAGGTAAAAACTAATGGTGACTAATCACAACCCTAATTATTATCATGCTTGGATGTTCCTATGGTTTGTAAGGCTTGATAAAGATCTTCAAGGAAGCCACCAATGGAAGAAGCAGATGAGAGGAGGAGGAAGCTGAAGAATAAGTTACTTACTTCATTGAAGAAGATAAGTAACTTAAAGAAAAATAGTGAGAGAGATTGAACACAAGTGAATCAAATTCACTTAAAAGACAAACAAAATGCAAATGAAAGAGATTAAGAAGAAATGAGAAGGGAAGGCAAATTCACTTCTCAAAGTAACTTACCACCTGAAAATGTTAGTATGGATGCATAAGATATGAAACATAAAGAAATGAAATGAAATGAAATGAGATGAGATGAAATGACCAAAATCAGAAGTGTTTATATGATGCAAATGTCATGTAAGATGATGCAAAGGCATACAAAGTGCATATGGATGATCATACAAGGATGAGATGTCATGTAAGCATGCTTTGAAGTTTGGAAGTTCATGAAAGTTAATGAAATGAAATGAATGCAAATCATGGAAAATGAATGAAGAAATGATCAAGCATGATTCTAACATGTCCTAAGATGTCTAAGATGACATATGAATGCAAGAAATGTCATGGCAAGTTCATGTATGGATGCATATGCAAGATGAATGCAAATGATCATGTAAAATTAGGGTTACATGGAAGGATGAGATGCAAATAACAAAGACAGAATAAAATGATATTATAAAAAATTGAAAATGCACTCAAAGGAACCATAAACGTATACTAGGTTACCCTCCAAAGGGGGAGGTCTGAAGCTAAACCTAGAAGAAGTTGTGAATTTCCTAAGTTCCTAGGGTCTTTTGGGTGATCTTCAATGTAAATTGCCAAACAATTTGAAAATGCAAGATAAAAATGAAACAAAACTGTTTTTCGATGCTAGAAGACATGCATAGAACAATGCAAAAAGAACCATCTTCAAACCCTTCATGGTTAGGCATAAAAGATTTTTCAAAGGTTAGGGTTAAAAATATGATTTTATGAACCCTAAATTCAAAGAAAATTGTCAAGTTATGATCAAAACCAAAAAGAAACTTGTATGAAGGGTTTGAAAATATTTCTGAATGTGTTAAGATGCAACATGATTTTTTTGGTAATTTTTAGAAACCTAAATGTTATTTTAATTAATTAATTTCCATTAATTAATTAAAATAAACATTAAAATATTTTAAAAATACAATTTTTATGCAAAAAATAAAATAAAAATCATTTTTAGGTTAAGAAAATTATTTGGATCAGAAATGCAAAATATGAAATTTTTTAATGATTTTTGCTATTTTAAATAATTATATGAAAAGAAATAGATAAAAAATGAATTAAAAATAAATAAAAGGAAAAGTATGAAAATCCGAGGGCTGGGATTTAAACTGGGGAAAAGACCATTGACCAGTGCGTAAACCAAGGGCTGAGATTAATTCTGACTTAATTAATTAAAATTAAACTTAATTAAACTGGATTAGGGCTAATGAGGGATCTAGACCGTTCAAACACGCGCAGGAACTAACATATAAGGGCCAGAATTCAAAGTTCACTAATTACACTGATTAGGGCATAAACACTTTCAGATGACTGGAACAGTGCTCCGGTCATCTTCTCCGGCGAATCAAAATGCTATCTTTCTCCCTAAGCTTCTAAAACTCAATCTCTCTGCCCATAATCAAACCCCAAACATCACTGAACCTAAATCCCCAACCAAAACTCATTTATCATGCATCAAAAGAGCAAATTGAAACAAAACATTCTTAGGTCAAAACGTTTCAGAGACTTCATACATGCTCAATATCCAACCATTTTTAAAACTAAACACATCAGGATCATCAGCACATCATGAAGATTCATTTAAGAACTTAAAAACGCATTTCTGGGAAAAATGTTCTTGAGGTTACCTGAGATGAAGCTTTGTTATCTGGAGCTTTCTGGCCACTTCCTTGGTGCTTTTCCACTCCAATGAACCGCTTGATGCTTCTGGCAAGCTTGAAACAAGTTTATGTTGGCTGTTTTTGAGGTTTCAGTTCAGAGCATGTCAAAATCGTGTTTTTGTTTGAGGTGATTTCAGGCCAATGTGAGGGGTGGGAAATGATCTGGAGGATGTATGGAGATGATTGGTGAAGTTTGTTTGAAGTTTTGATGGTTGGTTTATGAGTTTCGAAGAGATGAAGGTATGAGGCAAATTTGTGAATCTGAGTGTGTGGGATGATTCCAGCTCCAAGAAGTTATGAAATGTGATCCTTAGGGCATGTATGTGAAGCTGTGATAGGTCAGAAGAGTTGTTGTGGGCTATGTTTATTGGTATGGCTTCATTTTCAAAAAGTCAAGATTGGTTGTACTTGAGGTATGGGCACATGGCAGTTCTGGATTTGGGCATGGCTGGGCTCAGCAGAGATCAAGGAAGGCCTTTGGATTGTTTTTGTGCAGCTGTAATGACTGAGGCAAGTGTAGCATGGCTCTTGCAACTTTCCCCTCTTTGTTGTTTCTTGATTCACAAGCCATAAAACCCTAGGTCAAGAGCCCAATTCTGATGCTTTGAAGTCGCTTGATCATGTTATGTAACATTTGGGCACATTAGAGGTCATTTGGAGCCTTGGCAAGTGGTTTTGCAAAAAATCCTCTTTGGTGCATTCTTGAAAATTATAGGATTTTTGCCAATTTTGAAGGATCATAACTTGAGTTCCATAATGAATTAGAACATGTTCCTGTACTTTTTGAAAAGGGAAAGACCTAATCTACAACTTTCATTACCAAGGAATTTTCATTTGAAGCATTTTTGGTTAAGAAAGAGGAGGTTGAAAAACTTTCCCAAAATGGAAAGTTTTCATTACAAGTCATTTCCATTTTTGGCAACTTTTGGTTTAGCTCAAATTTCTTCAATTTTGTGAACTTCCAAACACTCCAATGACCAAATAAAGATAATAGAACTTCAATTTGATGAAATACTCCTTTGGTTCCATTGTTGGGGGCCTCAGATGCCCTGATTTTGCTCTGACTTGCTCAAGAAGTTACCTAATGAACAAATGACTTCCACAATGAATTTCTTCATCAAACTTGGTACACATGATCCTTATAACATCTTAAGAACATTAGAAACGAGAATGGCCCAAAAATTTGAAGTTGAGGCCTCTGAAACCAAAACCCTAATTTTGGTCATCTGTGCAGTGAAAACCCTAGCTCTGCTTCCATGCCTTGCCAGTTCTTGTGATCTCTTGACTTCCATGAACTTTGAGGGACATAATATGATGATAGAACACACATGGACCCTCTTGGAAAGCTTTGAGGCCTTTGGGGTGGTTCAGATGGAATCTTGGATTGCTCAGATCACAAACCCTAGATGAACTTGAACTTATGCAGTGAAACAGATATGCAAAATAAGGTGCAATGCTTATGCTTATGCAAAAATGAAAGATCACAAGACATGGTGTGATAAACAGTGAGGGAAAATTTAGGGTGTTTACAGCTGCCCCTATTCAAACATGAGTTAGCTGTGTAGGATGTAAGCGCCTGGCTTAACAGACAAACAAGATAACTTGTGGTTGAATACCAAAGACAGTCCAAAATTTGCACTCGTTGGATAGAAGTAGAAAAGGGATATAAATTGTAAAAGGTCGTATAGTATGATTATCAAATGCGGGCGATGGAGGACGACCATCGAGCAGAGGACGACTGTTGGGGACAAATCGGTAAGTAAGCAATGACGGGGAATGACGACATGCTGGGAAAAAGCGGTAAATAAAGCAATGATGGGGACGGCCGACAAGCTGGGGAAGTAAGGAGGTCATGATGAGGACGACCATCAAGGAAAGAAACAATATTCTCTGGGGATTAAGGTAATGATAGGGACGACCATCAGGTTTGCAAAGTAAAGTAAACAACGACGGGGACGGCCATCGAGTTAAAGAATAAATGAAATAATGATGAGGAACGGTCATCAAAGGTGAAGGACGATCACCCATCAGGGGACGACTACTCTTTATCACGACATAGGACGAATGTCGGATAGAAAAGGTCGACGATGGGGACGGCCATCGGATAGAATGATGAGGGACGATCATCAAAAGGTGAAGGACGATCACCTAGCAGGGTACGGCTGCTCTCGGGGTTTATCACGACATAGGACGAATGTCGGATAACAAGATCCATGATGGGGACGACCATCGGATAAAATGATGAGGGAAAGTCATCAAAAGGTGAAGGACGATCACCTAGCAGGGTACGGCTTCTAAATATCACGACATAGGACGAATGTCGGATAGAAAAGGGTTCCGATAGTGGAGACTCCGCTGGGGAAAGGATGAGGGACGGTCATCCAAAGGTGAAGGACGATCACCTGGTAGGGTACAGCTGCCGAAAGTATCACGACATAGGACGAATGTCGGATAGAAAAGCTGTTTTGTTAGTGACTTGCTGGGGAACGGTAAACACGGACGAGTGTTCACGCTCAAGAATAAAAGGTATAAGTGTTTGGCACTGTGTATAGATTAAAGATGCGGACGAGCATCCTTAGGACCACGATACAGACGATTATCGGTAGAAACAAACGCTGATGCATGTTCAGAGATGATGGTACAGTCGAGTACAAACTGGTTAACAAAGAACACAAACGAGTGTTGAATCTGTTGAAGAGTGATATATATACAAGATACGGACGAGTATCAAAGACTTATGTATAAGTATGAGTGAGAATTAGTTTGTTGGTGAAGTATGAGCAAGACACGGACGAGTGTTTAACTTGCTGGGGAATATATGACACGGATGAGTGTTAATAAGAGAATATGTATAAGTTATGAACAAACATTTGTTTGTGAGAGTGCGGAAAGGTGTTCTGGTGACCTGTGGGGATAAGATGACACGGACGGGTGTCGAAAAAAGTGTATTATAAATAAGCATTTTTTTTGCAATAAGTGTTTTGGCGACCATGCTGGGGAAAGATGACACAGACGAGTGTCAAAAAGGTATGTATAGGTATCTGTATTTGAGAATGCAAAGAGGATGTTTTGGCTTATATCTGCATGGGAATGATATGACACAGACGAGTGTCGAAAGAGTATATATGAACAAGAATTTGTGTTGGAGAGTGCAAAGGGGACGCTTTGGCTTTTATTTGCAGGGGATGTGAGCTTTTATATTTATTGCTGATGAAATATTGATGGTAACTGCAGGTAACTGGCTCGAACCCGACTTGTGATCATGCAAATGTTTGATTTTTACCGTAATGCTCCGTTTTAGACGGAATGCTACGCTCTGCAGGGAAAAATGATGTGAATGTTATGATTTATGCAAAAGGAAACTGATCTGAGGTTCGGATCTCGCTGAAGAAAAGATCTCTGGCTGATCTGCTTGGAAGGATATCCCAGCTGGGGAAAAGATCATTGGTAGATCTGTTAGGAGATATAGCTCTGCTTGGGAAAATAGATCATTGATAGATCTATCCGTAAGGAGAACTCAGCTGGGGAGAAGGAAACTTCGGTCACTTTGTTGTGTAAGAATTTCAGGCATTGCTCTTCTGGGGAGAGAGAGGGAACCCATGTAGGGAGATAATCCTTTCAACTTTGCCGAGGGTGAGAGATCTGGCACTCTGTTTGGGGAAGAAAATATCACTGAACGATCTTCCTTAGAGAATTATGTGGGGATCTCAACTGGGGATGCTCCTGTTGGCTTGACTTATGCTGGAGATGAGGAGGCTTTGACAACTTTGCTGGGGAAAAACATTCCAGATACTGCTTGGGGAGGATGTACGCTGGGGAAGTGTGCTTGGCATGCCCCATGTTGTGTATTGAATATTTGCAACCTGTTAAGACAAAGAAACACACAAGTATCCCGAGGTATCCCTTACCGGATTCCGTCATAGGAGTTAAACCTTCCTGAAAGTAATATATTTCCTGCCAGCATTTATTAAAAATGGCTCACTTGTTTTATGCAAGTATTATATCATGAATATTGGACATTTTGCAAACGAAATAAAAATGTACAAAAGAGGTGTGACTGAAAATTCTGATTTTATTAATCTGGGTGCCCTGAATTGGCAAATACAGTCAAAGAAACAAATCCCCTGAAATGAGGAGATTGCTATAAACTGAAAAAAATAAAAGTGTTGGCAATGTTGACGACGCTCCAGCGAGCTCCCTTTGCTATGACCTTGACGTTCTTCTCATCTTGCTTTCTAAAGAAGGTTGATTTTGACCGATGTTTTATCCTTTCGAAGTTTGTCGTGTCGTGAGGGATACAAACGAATTCAGAATGCAGTTGTTCGCTTATTCCCTGATTTTGCGTGGATCACCCTTTCGGGTTCTCAATCCACCAGGATACCCATTTTTTCCTGAGCCGTCCAATGCGGCTTTTCAACCCAGCGGGTGTACATTTTTCAATTTTTACTTATTTTTGCCCGAGTCTTTTATTTTGTTTCTGACTCGCCGGGATGCCCTATTTTTTCCTGGACTTACATTCTGTTTTTATGTCCAGCGGGTCTTTTTATGTGAAGTATTTTTTAACTGCATCTGAATTCACATGGGATAAGAAATCTTCGCCATCCATAGTAGTGAGCATCAGTGTTCCACCAGAGAAAACCTTCTTTACTATGAATGGACCGTCGTAATTTGGAGTCCATTTGCCCCTGTGGTCTGTATGAGGAGGAAGGAGTCTTTTCAGCACAAGATCTCCTACTTGGTATTCCCGAAGCCTGACTTTTTGATCGAAGGCTTTCTTCATCCGCTTTTGATATAACTGCTGTCGCTCCCACCAAAATGACACCTGGTCAGAAGGGGTACAGACGCGAACGATCGGCGAAAGGAGAAATGAGAACACACAGGAGTGAACTCAAGAGAAAGAAAAGAGTCGCCAGCTAGGCATTTTTATCCCGAAGGAAAGGTAATGCTGCATAAACCTAGAAAAAGAATGGATAAGACGGTTGCGAACCAAAGAGACTGAGAAAGGGGGTTGGTTACAACCTGGGAAGGTATTAGCACCCAGATTGTCCGTCGTACTCGACGGGATCCACGCTTAAAAGATTTGTGTTTTAAAGGGGTAGTGTCAGTGCAATTTGTGTATCAAAGCTGGAAAAATGCAAGTGTCAGTGTAAAAGAAATGTGAAGTGTAATATGTGAAGTGTCAGTGTAAGAACAGGAGTGAAGTGCTCAAGACTATGAGGCTAAAGAATAAAGCTGAAAGAGGGGGAATATACAGAGACTTTTGTTCGATAACTGTTAAGTTATGCCTACGTATCCTCTCGTGCAATGAGGAAGTCAGAACACCGTAGTTCGACCCAAAGAGACTGAAAGATGAATTGACTTGTGAACTACTTGCTTGTCTATGCTCAAGTGTATGACCTGTCTGGCTCAGGTGCAAACTGTCTTGCATTAGACGGAAGAAGCTAGTTCTTGTTTATGAGTGAATTAGATGAGAAAAGAATCCCGGAGGAGACGATTATTGTTTGTTTTTGTATTTTCAGTCTTTTATTGCTTTTTGAAGTTTGTCATAAGTAAATGAGCTTAAGCCTAAACCAATGGGTTAGTAAACTCATCACATCTTACTTCTGATTAGGGGTAATGAGAATACCTTAAGTGTGAAGTCAGCTTCTCACACTTAATCACCCTGAAGTAGGATTAAGATCATTAACCTACTTGTGATTATTTAGATGTTTTTGGTGTTTTTGTTTGGTGTTAAGTAATGAGATTAATCCATAATCAAAGATTAAACAGACTCATTACACCATCCTAATAGAAGGATAATAGATGAGAGTGTTTAAGCTGAGGAAAGCTCCTCAACTTAATCTATGATTAGGGATTACCCTCATGACAAAACAAGGTCTTTATTAAGTGGATTTTAGTTAATGATAAGATGATGAAGTGAGTTTTAGGGTTTATAAGACAACTTGAGGGGGACTTGTCCATTAACACTAGGGTTAGTCCTTCTTAACCATTTAAGGAAGAATTAGAACCCTAATGCAAGGCCCAAGTTACAAGCTTGATGTCTTGATGATTATTAGATGGATTGATTAAAGGATTTAAACACATCAAGGGTTTAACACTTAGGATTAAAGTTATACACTCCATCCTAATAGAAGGATGCAGGCATAAGCTTAATCACAAAGCCTTAAAGCCTTTAGGGTTTAGTCCTTGATTATGAGATGAGAAGAGAGGACTCAATGATGACACAAAGGTAAAATCTAAATGGGGGACTAATCAAAACCCTAATTATTGTCATGCTTGGTTATTCCTAGGGTTTGTGAGGTTTGCAAGAAAGATCTTCAAAGAAACCACCAGGAAGCAGATGAAAGGAGCAAAGAGAAGCAAAGTAACTTGCTTCATTTAAGAAGACAAGTCACTTGAAGAAAGAAGGTAAGAGGGACAAGAATGAGCAAGCTCAATCCAAAGCACAAGACAAAATGCAGCAATGATGCATAAGAGAGATGAAAAGAGATTGTGAGAAGTGAAGACAAATTCACTTCTCAAAGTAACTTACCACCTGAAAAGTTAGTGAGAGGAATGAAATGCAATGCAAATGGGATGGAATGGCATGATGCAAACCAAAACCAGAAGCAAATGTATGATGTTAATGATGCTAAGAGATGATGCAAATATGAGGCAACGCATGAGAATGATCATACAAACATATGGATGCAAATGAGGCATGCTTAGAATCATGGATGTTCATGAAAAGTTATGAAATGCAAATGACATACAACATGGCAAATGGAAGATGCAATGATCAAACATGATTCTAACATGTCCTAAGATGTGTTATGAATCCATTGGATGCACAAAATGTCATGGCAAGTCATGGTATGCAAGCAAATGGAAGATGGATGCAAAAGAAAGCCCAAATTAGGGTTTATGATCAATGCACAAAACAAAATTCAAAACCAGAAGCAAACATCATGATAAAAATTTGAAAATGCATTCAAAGGAACCCTAAACCTATACAAACTCACTGCCCAAAGGAGGGGATCCAACTCTTAACCTAATGAGTGTTATGAATTTCCTAAGATTGCTAGGGTTTTAAGGTACCTTGTCAAGAAAAATGTCAAACAAATAGTAAATGCAAGATCAATTCATGCCAATTTAATCCTATAAACTACATGCTATACAAGATGCAATGCAAGAAGAATCATTATCCAACTCTTAATGGCTAGGCAGAAATGAATTTTTGAAGATTGGATCAAAATAATGCCTTGAAATGAAATTAATTCCATTGAAAATTGTCAAAAGGCATCAAGATCAAAAAAGAAATTTTGTTTGAGAGTTGGAAAATGTTTCTAAATGATTTTAAATGTTTCATGAATTTTTTTGTGATTTTTAAATACCTAAAAGTATTTTTAATTAATTAATTCTCATTAATTAATTAAAAATAATCTTTTAAATGATTTAAAAATATTTTCTAATGCAAAAAATGAAAATAAAAATATTTTTGGTTTCTGAAAATTAATTGAACCTTTGACAAAAAATTTCAGAATTTTTAAAGATGTTTTACTATTTTTAATAAATTGTAGAAAACAAATGAAATTAAATGAAAATAAAATTGAATTTAAACTGAAAATGAGAAAGTCAGCAGATCAAAGGGCCAGGATTCGAACTAGGACGCACGGGAATTGACTAGGCGCGCATCTGGACGGCCATCATTCAAATTCTCCTAATTATGATTAGTGCCCTAATCTGAACCCTAAACATAATCAGGTGACCGGAACAGTGTTCCGGTCATCTTCTCCGACGAGTCCCTCTTTCAATCTCTCTCAATACGCCATGAAACCTCTCAAATCTCTCCAGAATCAATCATTGAACATCACTAAACCTAAACCCCACCCTAGAATCCATTTATTTCCACTGAATCAAGAGAAATGAATCAAAACGGAAAACACACAAAAGTTTCAGAGATCAAATACATCCTACACACGCAACCATTTTCAAAGGTTCAAAGCTCAAAATGATCAGCACACCACATAGAATCAGTTTATAACTTAAAACGCAAGTTCTGGAAAAATGTTTGAGATGGCTACCTGAGATGGAACCTCCTGGTTATGAGCTTTCTGGCCTTTCCTTTGCTGCAAATCCACTCCTTTTAGTCCTCTGAAGATGAAATGAAGCTTAGGAAGCTTTGAGGATGGCTAGTTTGGGAGATTGGCAGAGTTCTGTTCAAGGGGGGGAGGAAATTGTGTTTTGATTTCAGTGAGTTTCAGGCTATTTTAATGGCTGGTTTGCGATTAATGAAGCATGTGGAGATCAATGGTGAAGTTTGTTTGTGTGTTTGAAGCTTGTGTGATGAGTTTCGAAGGGTTTTGCATAAGAGGTGGAAAATGAGAAGGCTGTGTTCTTGTAGCTTTCAGGCTTGTGTGTGTTATGAGAATGAAACCTTGGGATGTGTTTGTAAAGTCTGGATTGGGCAGAGAGTGGTTGTGTCACTGTGGGATTGGTATGGCTTCAAGTTGCAAAAAGTCAAGCAAGTTGTACTTGGAGGTATGGGAAAGTGGCAGGCTGAGATAGGGGCATGGTTGAGTTCAGCAAGGATCAAGGAATGCTTTTGGATCAGATTTTGTGAACTGAGGCAAGTGGATGAGAAGTTTTGATCCCTTTTGCAAATTGTCACAACTTTGGCCCCTTTTGTAATTCTTGAAGTTTAAGGCATGGGACTTAAGAAATTCTTGGGCCAATCTGAAGTTTAAGTCATGTATGATGTTTGTGTAAAGGTTAGACATCAATTAGAAGTCACAAATTGCCTTGGTACAAGAATTTGCAAGTTTCCCTCTTTGGTGCATAACTTGAAATTATGTGATTTTAGCCAACTTTGACAAGCCATAACTTTTGATCCAAAATTAATTAGGATGAGTTCTTGTACTTTTTGAAAAGGGAATGATCCATTCTACAACTTTCATGACCAAAGTTTTTCCATTTGAAGCATTTTTGAATCAAAAAGCAAGGGTTGAAAAAGTTTCCCAAAATGGCAATTTTCATTATAAGTCAACTTTCCCAAAAAGTCAACTTTGCAAATGGCTTGAAATTCTTCAATTTTGTGAACTTATAACATCTTCTATGATCAAATAAAGATCATACACAATCAAAATGATGATGAACATCCTTTGGTTGGGTCATTGGGGGCCTCAGATGCCCTGATTTTGCACTGGCTTGCTCAAAAAGTCAACTCTTGATCAGATGACTTCCCCATGGAATTTCTTCATGAAAATTGATATGCATGATCCCTATACCATATAGAGACCAATAGAAACAAGAATGACCAAAAAATTTGGAGTTATGGCCTTTGAAACCAAAACCCTAATTCTAGGTCATCTGTGCAGTCAAACCTGGCTCTGCTTCCATGCCATTCCCAGTTCTTGTGATTCTCTAGCATTCTTGACTTTGAGAGGATATAATATGATGCTTGAACATACATGGACCCCTTTTAAGTGATTGATGACCTTTGGAGTGGCTCAAGAAGCTCTTGGATTGCTCAGATCACAAACCCTAGATGCAGATGACTTTGAACCAATGCAGTGAACCAAAAATGTGGTATGAGATGCTATGATTGAGTTTATGCATATGAAGATATAACAAGCCATGGTGAAATGGGTGAGGGAAAATTTGGGGTGTTTACAACTGCCCATGACAGATTGCAGCTAATCTCTTTTCTTCGATCAAATTCAGTTGATTGTACAGGGATCGGACCCACTCTGCTTCGTCCAACTTTACATCCATCATCACCCATAAGGAGGGTAGCTCAACTTCAATAGGTAGGACAACTTCCATACCGTATACAAGATGATAAGGCGTTGCCCCAGTGGACGTTCTGATTGAGGTTCGATACCCATGCAAGGCAAATGGTAGCATTTCATGCCAGTCTTTATAAGTAACCACCATTTTTTGCACAATCTTCTTGATGTTTTTGTTAGCTGCCTCAACAACGCCATTCATCTTTGGCCTGTAAGGAGAAGAATTGTGATGCTGGATTTTGAAGTCCCGGCATAGTTCTGCCATTATTTTGTTGTTCAAATTGGAACCATTATCAGTAATGATTCGTTCGGGAACTCTGTACCGACATATGATGTCTCTCTTCAGGAATCTGGCTACCACTTGTCTGGTGATGTTTGCATACGAAGCTGCTTCAACCCACTTAGTGAAGTAATCAATGGCTACCATGATGAATTTGTGGCCATTTGAAGTAGTCGGTTCGATCTTTCCAATCATGTCGATGCCCCACATGGCAAAAGGCCAAGGTGAAGACATCACGTTCAAAAGATTCGGAGGCACATGCACTTTGTCTGCATAGATCTGGCATTTGTGGCACTTCCTGGCATAGGCACAACAGTTTGCATCCATTGTGATCCAGTAGTAACCTGATCTTAACAATTTCTTAGCCATTGCATGTCCTCCGGCGTGGGTACCGAAAGAACCTTCGTGCACCTCGTGCATCAGTAGGTCTGCTTCTTTCTTGTCAACACATCTGAGCAGAACCATGTCAAAGTTTCGCTTGTATAATGAACCATCAGCATTAAGGAAGAAGCTACCGGCCAACCTTCTTAATGTCTTCTTATCATTAGATGATGCCCCAGGTGGGTATGTCTGATCCTCTAAGAAGCATTTGATATCATGGAACCAAGGCTTGTCATCTTTAGCAATGTCCACGGAGAATACGTATGCTGGTCGGTCTAGTCTGGATACCGAAATCCGAGGCACATAATTTACAGTTTGAACCTTGATCATGGAGGAAATTGTAGCTAAAGCATTTGCGAACTGATTTTCGTCTCGAGGGATGTACTCAAGTTTGACTGTTGTGAAGAAAGTCAATAATCTCCTCGTATAGTCGCGGTATGGAATCAAATGCTCTTGGTGAGTGTACCATTTGTCGTTGGCCTGATTGATTACCAAAGCTGAATCTCCAAAAACATTCAAAGTCTTGATCCTGAGGTCAATGGCTTCCTCAAGACCCATGATACATGCTTCGTATTCAGCTTCGTTGTTAGTGCATGCAAAGGTGAGTTTTGCCGAGAAAGGCATATGAACTCCTTTAGGTGTAATGAGCATTGCACCAACACCACGACCATTCATATTGACAGCCCCATCAAACATCATTGTCCACTCTTCTTCTGGGTCAGGCCCTTCAGTGTGAACATGTTCTTCATGATCTTTTGCTTTCAGGTACATGATGTCTTCATCAGGGAAGTCAAATCTCATGGGTTGATAATCATCAATGGGTTGCTCAGCTAGATAGTCAGACAGTACACTGCCTTTGATGGCCTTTTGAGATGTGTACTGAATGTCATACTCTGTCAGAATCATTTGCCATCTTGCAACCCTTCCGGTAAGTGCTGGCTTCTCGAATATGTACTTGACGAGATCCATTTTTGAGATTAACAAGGTAGTGTGAGTCAGCATATACTGTCTTAGTCGGCGAGCAGCCCACGCTAAAGCATATCAAGTTTTCTCGAGCAGTGAATAACGTTGTTCACAGTCGGTAAACTTTTTGCTTAGGTAGTATATTGCATACTCTTTTCGACCAGACTCGTCATGCTGGCCCAGCACACACCCCATTGATCCTTCTAATACTGTCAGGTACATTATTAGAGGTCTTCCTTCAATTGGAGGCATGAGAATTGGAGGTTCTTGTAAGTATTCCTTGATTTTGTCAAAAGCCTTCTGACAATCCTCGTTCCACCTGACCGTTTGTTCTTTTCTTAACAATTTGAACAGGAGCTCACAGGTTGCAGTAAGATGAGATATGAACCTTGATATGTAGTTCAATCTACCTAGGAACCCCCAAAATTCTATTTCAGTCTTAGGTGCAGATCTCCTGAATGGCTTTGACTTTGTCAGGATCAACTTCAATTCCCTTTTCACTTACGATAAATCCCAGCAACTTACCGGAACGTACCCCGAATGTGCATTTGTTGGGGTTTAGCTTCAGCTGATACTTTCTCAGACGCTTGAACAACTTCAACAGGTTTACCAGATGATCTTCTTCAGTGAGGGACTTGGCAATCATGTCAGCCACGTAGCATTCAATTTCTTTGTGGATCATATCATGGAATAATGTTACCATAGCCCGTTGATAAGTAGCACCGGCATTCTTCAGTCCAAATGGCATTACCGTGTAACAAAATGTGCCCCTAGGTGTGATGAATGTAGTCTTCTCCATGTCTTCGGGTGACATCCTGATCTGATTATACCCAAAAAAATCCATCCATGAAGGAAAATACCGAGAACTGAGCTGTGTTGTCGACCAATACATCAATGTGAGGTAATGGGAAATCATCCTTCGGGCTAGCTCTGTTCAGGTCCCGGTGATCCACACACATCCGTACTTTGCCATCCTTCTTAGGCACTGGTACAATATTAGCGACCCACAGCAGGTAACTAGTTACAGCAAGGAAACCGGCGTCCCATTGTTTTTGTACTTCTTCCTTAATCTTCATGGCCATATCTGGGCGAGTACGGCGCAACTTTTGCTTTACTAGAGGGCAATCTTCTTTCAAGGGAAGCTTGTGCATAACAATATCCGTGTCCAGACCTGGCATGTCTTGATAGGACCAAGCAAAGACGTCGACGTATTCTCGAAGCATGTCGATAAGTTGTTCTTTTACCGAAGCCCGCAGACTGGCCCCAATCTTTACTTCTTTCAAATCCTCTTCAGTACCAAGATTAATTGTCTCAACCTCCTCCTAAGTAATCACTTTCTCTTCTTGCCTCAACAACCTGGCTAACTCTTTAGGTAACTCATAGTCTTCTTCAACCCCTTCATCAGCTTGATTAATTGGATTGTCGAAGTCATACAAGGTCACAGCAGTGCCGTTGTCGGTGCAATCTGGAGGGTAATCTCTGCAAAGGTTGAGATTGGTTCGTTTTAGTGATCAATTTTAATCTTGTTTAGAAAAAGTGAAAATGAAGTTATTATTTTGAAAACATTGCCATTTTATTGTTTTGTACAAAAGTGAAAAATGAAAAGACAGTGAGCGAAAAAGAGACTTGTTTGCAAAAGATGTCTGATATCCATTGATAATCCATTTGCACAAAAATACAATATGGCCCTGTTACAAAATGAGTCCTGACACCTTGGGAAAGATGCAGGACTTGACGCATGCTGGAAAAAAAAGCAGGAAATAATAATTACTCTGCAGGAGTAACCCTTATAATTTCCTGGGAAGACCAGTTAAGGACTTGATGCCCCGGGATCCTTGGACGTATCCAACTTTCCAGGTTGAGGTCGCTTTCCGCCTCGTCTTCCAGGTTGTTAATAGCATTCGGGGTGAGCATCACCCCACTGATGAACTTGGGACCTTGAGCAGCCTCTGATTGGTCTTGTCGGAATGGTTTGTAACCTAAACTGAATTTGTCCTCCTTCTTCTCCACCGGTAGCAGCTTGCCCCAGCCTTGGGCATTTCCATCTTCAACAACCTTCCGGGCTTGCTGATATGAGACAATTGAAGTACCCATCCTATCCTCCTGGGATGCAGCAAATACTTCAGTCGTCGCCTCATTGACATTCAGGGCCTCGAACCCTTGGCTCATAGTTTCATGGATTTCACCATCCATCTCAATGTATTTGTATGTATCCAAATGGCTAACAAATATGTCCTCCTCACCACAGATGGTGATAATATATCCTTCCCACTCGTATTTCAATTTCTGGTGAAGGGTCGACGTAACTGCGCCAGCGGCGTGAATCCATGGTCGACCCAACAAACAATTGTAGGCCGACTGAATGTCCATCACATAGAAAGTAGTCTGAAAGACTTGCAGACCGATTATCACAGGTAGCTTCACCTCTCCAAGAACAGACCTCTTGGAGCCATCAAAAGCCCTGACCACCAGATTGCTTGGCCGGAGATGTATTCCATCATATTCGAGCTTGACAAGACCTTTCTTTGGCAAGACATTGAGTGAGGACCCAGTGTCTACATGAACATGAGAGAGTACAACTCCTTTACACTCCAGGGTTATGTGCAAAGCCTTGTTGTGGTGACGTCCTTCCGTTGTCAAATCAGCATCAGTGAAACCTAGCCCATGGCTAGTATTGACATTAGACACCACTGTCTCAAGCTGATTCACTGTGATCTCTTCTAGCACGTAGGCAGCGTGCAGAACTTTGAGTAGCGCATCCCGATGGGCTTCGGAACACAACAGCAGATTTTAGAAGGAGTCTGGTGGATCTGATCTACAACTTTGTAGTCACTTATTTTAATTATCCTCATAAATTCATCCACATCCTGATCAAAGGATGATTTATGAGTCTCTTTTGGTGCAGATTCTTCAGGTATCACACTTTTCCCTTTGGCCTTGGCAACAACCTCTGCCTAAGTGTTGGTTCTTAGAGCTTGTGACGCGAAGAGGCGTCCGCTTGGGGTGAAGCCTCCGCCTCCCCCGACATTATCCACTTGTGGGGTAGGAACTGAAGAATCAAGAAGGACTTTTTCTCCGTTGCAGTAAAGGTCAGCACCATAATGCCATGGTACATCACTGTCTTTATCATATGGAATTGGCCCTGGCACCGTGATGGTGACTGAGCTCACTGAAGCAGAGGTTGGATTCGTTATTGTCTGTGGATCATAAAAGATGGTGACAAGACTTCTTGTGGATGTTGGAGGTGATGAATTGAAGCTTGATTGTTGCTGAGACTGTTGAAAGTTGCTGGAGTTTGGGACCGTTGTAGGGTCATAATAAATAGTGACTGTGGAGACGTCGTTGTTGGTGGTTGCTGAAGTTGTAGAAGTAGGTGCAAATGAACTGTTGTTTGTTGAAGTGATAGAAGGGATGGTTGCTGAAGTTGTAGATGAATCGGTAGTGTAACACGGTGGGAGAACTGACTTTCTATAAATGTTGCGGATAGCAAGAGTCGCCACCGACTTTTATTTTATCCAAAAGGAAAGGACATAAAAGAACATGAAAGTCCTTAAAAGATTTTGAGTTCGGGGGGTAGGTTATACAAAGGGAAGGTATTAGCACCCTTTATATCCATGGTTATCCATGGGCTCTTAGTTACTTAGCTCACTTTGAATTGTTTTGAGAAAGGTGTAGTGTGTGATTAAAATTTTTCTAAGTGCTTTATAATGATCCTCGTATGGATGTATATAAAGACTTTGTTTTGAAAATTTGTTTGAAATATGAAGTGTAATGAAGTATTTTGAAAAGGTGAGCAAGTACTTAAGAGGAACCTACCCTATGTTAAATCTTTACTGTTCTTATATGTTCTTTCAATGGTAAGACTATCCCTATTATTAAGGAATAGGTAGTCATTACCTTGGATGTGATAAGGGACATGTATAGGGACAATCTGAATGTAGGCAATTGTAAGGTGTCTTTAGCACTACGTAGGGACTTATCATCTTTTATTCAAAGGGACAAGATCATTTATCGTAGGCAACCTCGAAGGGACTTGATCTTATAACTTGATGATATTTTATGAAGGGACTTTGCTTAAGACACCTTACTTGACCTTAGAAGTAGGCAACATGAGGAGTAACCCTAGAAAGTGTGAGATGGCGATCAAAGATCGACTTACGTGTGTGAGTGTTTATTTTCAATTATTTATCTTATTTAAAATTAATTATCTAAGTCATTTTAATTACACATAGTTATACACACCCTAAAATTACTAACCCTGGCAATAAAAATATTTACAAAAATAAAATAAAGACAAAAAATAAATCTACGACTATTACATGGCTTTCACAATTACATAATAATAGAAACGATAATGATAAATATAATAAATAAGTGATAATTCAAAGGTTAGTAATAATAATAAAAAGAAAAGGGGTTAGCAAAAATATAAAGAAAAAAAAACAATTTAAGAGAAAATATTTAAGTTAAATAAACAATTTTAGAAAAATTTTAAGAAGAAAATAGAATGATTATAATAATAATGAACAAAATAATAATTATTTACAAAACATGATTAATTATTGAATTATGGTTTATAACAAAAATTAAATCAAATATTAAAGTTAATAAAAATTAGAGTTTTGAAAAAAATTAGGGTTTATATTTATTTAAGAAAAATTAGGGTTAAGAAAATTAGGATTTATGAAATTAGGGTTTTGGAATTAATCTAAACCTAATTATTTCACTTATTTACAAAAATATATACATAATAATAATATAAACATATTACAAAATAAATAGAAACAATTTTACATTTAAGAAAATAAATTATGATTTTTAAGAATATAAAGAAAATAGTATAATATTATTTAGAAATTAGTTTTATGATTTAATAATTAATAATTTAAACAAAATAAAGTTTATTATGTGAAAAAAATAGAAAATAGGAAGAAAATATGAACAATTGGCCAAAAAGATAGGACCTGGGATTTGAACCCAGGTCCCTTACCTCAATACGCAACATCAAAACCAATCAGGCCAGCATGCGCTGGTGATAATATTATGGAACGAATTCATTATATTTTAATCCTACTAAAACAAAATAATTATGAACAAAAATGTGGGAACCTGGATTCGAACCCCTGAACCATCAGTCAACAACCAAACACTCCAACCACCAAGCCACATGGGGCGCGTCTGCTATACAATCCACAAAATATCATAATATATTAAGTTATACGAATAAATGGAAAAGTTAGTAAAAAGAATGCTGCAACCAAGAATCGAACCAAGGTCCTTAACAACAATACGCGCAACCCTTACCACTGGGCCAACCTACACTTGTTGAAACAAAATAGAAAACAATTCTAAAAATATTAAATCAAATTTTTGAATTTTCCAGATGGCGCCAATGGGTCATCTTCTTCCTTGAGACATGTGGAATTTGCTGCGAATTTATATACAAGCTTTCTTGCAAATTCTCCTGCATATGAAGAACCTGCGAAATTCATACTTTGCTAAACACACACAATTTTATCAAATTAATTACATAAATATGATCCAAACAGTTCATTGAGTTGATTTATGGTCTCAAAATACGTTTATAGTCATTAGATTGTGAAACCCTAATTCAAGAGGTATGAACCCTAAAATGGCGTTTCATGAATTGGCCATCGAAACATCAATTTAATTGCCCAGAATCCATCACTGCATTCATCTAAACACAAATCAATGGACAAACTTGATTAATAACATGTAAATATGCAAGAACGAAAAAATTAAAAAGTGAGAAAAATGTGATTCGGATTTCTCAATATGCGATGTATTTGATGAATATGAGGATCAGGTTACACCCAATGATGTTCAGGGAACATGTCTCAACCTTCAAAATGCTTTGGAATGACCTCTAGCAAGGAATCCGAATGTGACTTTTTTTTGAAATTTTTTGAAGTTTGATTATTGTTCTTGGAGGCTGCAATTCGTGTCCTCTTCATTGGTTTATGTTGTATATATATCATAGGACATAATTAGGCCAAAAAATCAATCTTTACTTTGGACCTTTGGATAGTTTGAGATTGAAAATGATATGCCTTCAAAATATTGAAAATTTTGATATATCCTTACTATTTTTGGTTGATCTGATTTTGTATGATCTCAATCACTTCTAAATGGCTTTTAAGACTTTCTAGAACAAAAATCTTATCAAATATTGCAACTTTTATATTTTATTTTGATTTAAAATGATTTTTAATGTATAAAATCAAAATAAATAAAATAAAATGAATAAAAATTTGAATAAATGATTTTTAATTCGTGCATGATGTCATGGAAGTGTTTGGATCATAAAAATGCAAGCCCATTTGGAGAAATTTGGTTCTAAGGTCCCATTTGCTTCATAAACCTCTCAAAAATTTCCCAACTTTGCAAAGCAATAAGTCCCTCAATTTTAAGGCTATGAAGGTGTTCTTGGACATTTTAGAAATATTAGAGAGTTCTCTAACCAAACTCTTTGGTCTTATGTCCATATCTTTTATCATTCTCAAGTTATGCCCTTTGGAAGATGTTGGCTTTTTGTTGACTTTTGAAATGACCTATAATGTCTTAGCTCATACCTTCCAAATGAAGCATTTTTAGGCTTGGCTTGTGAGACACAAAGTTGTACAGAATTCAATTTCCTTCAAAATGAGCTTTGGATGGGAAATTTTTGATGAAGCATGTGGAAGTTATGGCTGGTCAAAGTTCAGTTGACTTTTCCTATGAAAACCCTAATTTAGAAACTCCTGATTCTTGATGATCTGAAACTTCCTTAATGAATCATGATCAACCCTTGATCAAATGATGAATTTTACTTCATATACTTGATGTTGGCAAAAAATCATGATGTTTGACTTTGGTTTGACCACAATTGACCTTAGTTTGACTTTTTGACTACTTTGACTGATTTTAGCCTATCTGATCATCTGACTGAGCAAACCTTTTGGGAAAGCCTTGAAACTTGACATGGGGATTCTTGAACACATGTAGGATGCTATGAAGCTCACTTGAAACCTTGGAAGTCCATTTAGCCTGATGGAAGTCAAAGCCCTAGTTTAAGATGCATTGCTTAGGAGAATGCATTGTCTGAGGGAGTTGTCAAACTTTCTGACTAATTGTGAACCTTGTGAACCTCTTGAGATACCCTGTGAACCTTGTGAACCTCTTGGGACACCTTATTACACAATGTCTTGTCTTGGTGAGGGCAAATTTTGGGGTGCAACAGGTAAGAACAATGGTTGTTGCAGTTGTAGGAGAATCATTTGTACAAGGAGTTGCTGGTGTTGTAGAAGCGGTTGTTGTTATTTGAAGAATGCCTTCTTTGATCAAGCTATTAATGCCATTCCTCAAGCTTGCACACCCATTCTCGGAAAGCTTGCAAGACTCACAACAGGCTTCACAGCCTGGAAACACTTGGCATTTCAAAAGCTAGGCTTTAACCTCTTCCAGAGGTGTCTGAATTCTTGCAATATCTTCTATTAAACTCATGGGTGAGCCTTACTCTATAGCATTGATCCTTGGCCTATTGTGGCTCGGCATAGGATTCTTCATGACATTGGGAGGTGGTGCAAAGTTCAGGGCCTTTGAATCTACCAAATCCTGGACCTTCATATGCAGAGCCCTACACTTTTCTGTGGAGTGACCAGGTGAATTAGAATGAAAAGCACACCTAGGGTTGACATCATAATTTCTTGGAAGGTTCCGAGGATTAGGTGGAGCCAATGTCCTCAACTCAACAAGATTGAGCTTTAAGAGTTGTGGCAGCAGTGTAGCATATGGCATTGGAATAGGGTCAATCACCCTGTTGATCTGAGAGGGCCGCTGTTGAAAAGGGAGTTGTTGTTGATTGTTGTTATTGTTGTTGTAGGATCTCTGTTGAGGAAATTGGGGCTGTTGAGGAAAGTGTTATGGTTGTTGAGTATACTGAGGAGGTGGAGTAGGAATAGTGACGGCAGCAACTGATCTGGGCAGATATTGGGGTCTCCCTCTTCCCATATGTACAAAATTTGTTTCACCAGATCTACGGGGACCAGCAAATGGCTTCCTTGCACTGCTTGAACTGGCACCGTTGTCAGAAATCTTTCCCATCTTCAGTAAGCTCTCAATTCTTTCTCCAGCTATCACCACGTCTGTAAAGCTGGTGGAAGAAAATGCAGTCAATCTGTCAATATAAGTACCCTGGAGAGTGTTCATGAACATATCTGCCATCTCCCTTTCTGACATCGGGGGTTGAACGACAGCAGCTAGTTACCTCCACCTTTGGGCATACTCTCTAAAGCTTTCACGAGAAGACTGTGACATTCCCATCAGAAGTGTCATGTTCGGAGCCATGTCCAGATTAACTGATATTGACGGATGAAAGCTTCAGCCAAGTCTTTACAATTTCTCACTGTGGCTCTGGTCAAATGGGAGTACCATTCTCGGGATGCCCCTGTCAGGCTATCCTCAAAGTAAAACATCCACAGCTTCTCATCCATGGTGTAGGCTTTCAATCTTCCCAGGAAAGACTGAAGGTGGGTACGCGGGCAGGATGTGCCATTGTATCTTTCAAAACAAAGGGGTTTGAACCTGTGAGGAATTCTCACCCCTTCCACCAATCCCATGTCCATGACATCAAAACCTAGAGAGTTTTGGGATTCAAGAGACCTCAGCTTCTCTGCAATTTCATCCAACCGATGGTCGTAAACTTCGTCTCCAGCCCCAACCACAGTAAGTTGCTCTTCTTGAGGGTCCTCCTGCAAGGCCCTTCCTCCAGTAGTGTTACATTGGGTGTTTCTTATAGCATTGATGTCTGGGTTCAGATGAGGTCCAAACTCTGGTGGATCAGTGCGAGGCTGCACGTGATCGTTGTTACTGGTACCCCCTGTACCTGGATGGTGTTCCTCAGGAGTTTGTCGCTTAACCAACTCCCTCAGTCTCTCCTGGCTTTGAGTTAAACCAGTCATCACTACCATTAACTGATTCATTTGGGCCCTCATCTCTGTCCTTTCATTGGCCATCTTGGCCCTTACTTCAGTCAATTCTTGTTGAACCTGATCCATTTGTATTCCCGGAAGGTTGTTTCTTGTTGGGTACCGGTGTATTCTGTTGACAGGGAACACTCTTTTGCGAGCAATGTTTCCTGAAACCACAACAAAGTGAGAAACAACAAAACAAAAACCTACAAAATAAAGAAAAAATGTTAGTATGCAATGCAAGATGCCTATTTGTCTCCTAAGGGTATCTGGTTTGGTTCTTTGGCTTTGACCCTCCAGACCTCGAGGAAATGATGATGTTGCAGAGAGATAAAGCCCATGAAATAGTGCAAACCATATATTACAAAAATGTGAAAATACATAGTTTGATTACAATACAGTCCCCATGGTGGGTTAAAATACAACAACAAAATCAAAAGTACAAACAAAAGGAGGTACGAATACAAAGAAATCAAACGTCCAATCCAAAGTCATCTTCTCTGACTTCTTTCAGGTGAGCCTCGGTCACTGGGTCAACTGGGTGCTCTGTGATGGTCCTGATAAGAAGGTTCCTGGTGGCAATGGCACTGGTCAACTTCTTGTGCTTATCCTGATCCTTTGATCTCCTCAACCCCGCCCGGAGCTTCAACTCAGAGATCTTTTTCTGTGCTGCTAATAAGGCCTCCTGATTCTTCTTCTCACTAGCCTCCAGCTGCTCTATCCTAGCTTGGGTTCTCTGATCTTCTTGTGCACGAGCCTCAGTGATCCTGATCCACCTAGCCTGACTCTCCTCCAGGTAGTGTTCAGCTCTGACCTTCTGAATCTTGGCTTCCTTGCAAGCATTCTTCAATACCAACTCCTCTGCTCTAGCCCTTCTGATGTAATCATCTGTCTTCTCAATATTGGTCAAGTGCTCAACCTGGAGCTTCTCTAACCTCGCATTATCTAGAAGACTGTCATTCCTCTCCCAGAGGGTGTTCTTCAAGGCTTCAAAGAGTTGAGTATTCCTTTCTTTTACCTTCTCAAACTCCTCCAAACTGACAGTAGCTGCAGGTTGCACTGTTGATGGTCCAGGTACATCTTCTAAGGTGAATGGCATCCGGGTGATCTGTCCCCTGACACGAGACCAATCAATATACTGAGCTGAAGCTATGTTGTTGCACTTGCCAAGAATGGTAGTCCCTTTTGTCTGAATGTTGTCCCAGGCCCAGGCTGCCTGCCTGACAACAACAGAGTTGTGCTGGAGCTCACGATAGAGGGTCTCTGTCAAGTCTTGTCCTCTTGGGGGATGAACCAAGGCATATCCTAATTTCCTCTTAAAAAGCAAAGGGTTGTAGTTGATGCAACCTT
Organism: Lathyrus aphaca; assembly: GCA_963966055.1. Taxonomy (NCBI): domain Eukaryota; kingdom Viridiplantae; phylum Streptophyta; class Magnoliopsida; order Fabales; family Fabaceae; genus Lathyrus; species Lathyrus aphaca. The sequence goes on from OZ014519.1 coordinate 228,189,339, forward strand.
TTATTCCAATCAAAGGTACATTGGGATACTGCCCACAACTAGTAATGATGTCCTTGCCCTTGGTGCTCTGAGTGCACCATCTAATGTCTTCTGATGTAAGGGCAATCAATCTCTTAGCCCAATTCCTTGGCTGATGAGGGTTCAGGAAAGTGTATGACTTTGGCAGGTGTCTTAACATCCAACAGTAGTAGAGGGGTGCACAGCATCTGACCAATCTTCCTCTTTGTTTCTCATTCCTCTGGTGCACTAAATAGTAGAAATCTCCAAGCAGGGTGGGGACTGGATTCCTCAACAAGAACAGGTGAATAGCATTCTTGCTTATAAACTTTGGCTCGTCTGCAAACAAGATGACTCCATATATGCCGAGGGCTAGAAGTGCACAAACAACATCCCACTTCCCTGCTGCAGCATGTAGGGTGGCCTGGGAGATCAAGAATTCTAAGTGAGCCTTGGTGGTCATGCTCTGATCAATGATGGTAGGCTTAAAGTGCAAGGCTTTAGTTATATCTTCATTCTTGGGAGCAACCATCACAGGGTTGAAAGGGATCTCTCTCCTGACAGGGACACTTAACAACATGGTGAACTCTTCTAGCAAAGGTCCTAGCTGAAAATCAGGGAATGTAAAACATCTGAGAGGAGGATCATAAAACTGCAAGCAAGTATGGATTATGCTCCTCTGGGATGCATCCAGGTCCATGATCATGTCCAATATGCCTCCATAATGTTCCCTGAATAAAGGGACATTATCAGGAGTGATGAGAGACTGGATCTGTCTGATGTCAGTCAGAGTAGGCTCAAAGAAATGGTAGGTGATGTTCCTCTTCTTAGAAGTGTCCATGCTGACAATGGATGCTGGTGAAGAAGACTGAGAGTAACTGCTGATAAAGTCCACTGAAGAAGATGCTGAAGAAGAGTCTCTGATGAAGACAGCTGGTGAAGAGAAATGAAAAGAATCTCTGGTGAAGATGCTAGTGAAGGAGACTGATGCAGATAGCTGAAGGAATCTGAGCAGCAGAACATGTCAAAACCAAACCAAAGATAAGATGTGAATACCCTGTAAAACAAATAGACAAATGTTAAATGATGCAAAATGATGTATGCAGAATGATATGCAAAGGGTTCATGATCAAGTGCTGGATCTGTTATCTGCCTTGATAAGGTCCACGTGTGTTCATAAGTCCGGAGGAAGGCTTAGAAAACCAGTAACCAGGTGGGGGACTCAAATAAAGAGTTATAAGTCCAGGGATTCACAAGAACGGTCCAAAATGATGTGACCTTAAAACAACATTAGTAACAAGGTATGATGAGGCCAAGGGTTCCTGCAAACCTGTAAACATCCCAACCCCCTCACATGTATTGTTCTAGAACAAGGATCCTCAGACTTGGATCCGTTAAGAGAGGTGTAAACACTTCTAACCCGGAGGTACAATGTTTACAATAATCATAAAAGATCCTCCTCTAATTCCCCTCAGATGCTGAAGGTCATAAGAGGTCATCCAGACTTAGCAGGCTTCCCAGATAGCCCTAGTACTACAGGAAATCCGTAGCACAGAGTTCTCAAGAAGAAACCCATGTCTGAACCGTGTTTCATATTCCCGCACCAAACCAAAATGGAATGGGAAAGAATATGAAGTCACTCTAGCCTATGTGTCACTCAGGTCCCCGGTATGGAACCTTAATCACTCAACAATCCCTTCCCACCAAGATAAACAACAGACCCAACACAGATGATGATAATAGTATGAAATGCATAAAACTGTAAATGAAAGCAATAAATAAAGCTGTACAGAAAGCAATAAATAAAGCAATAAACAAATAAGCACAAGTAGCACATAACACCCCCGTAAACACACAAAAAGAACCAGAAGCCCTGGTTGCAACATTCCGTTTCCCCAGCAGAGTCGCCAAGCTGTCGCTCCCCCTAAAAGACATCGGGTCAGATAGGGTACAGACGCGAACGGTCGGCGAGAAGAGAAATGAAAATGAACTGAATAGAGTCGCCAGCTAGGCATTTTTATCCCGAAGGAAAGGTAATGCTGTATAAACCTAGGAAAAGATGGATAAGACGGTTGCGAACCACATAAACTGAGAAAGGGGTTGGTTACAACCTGGGAAGGTATTAGCACCCAGATTGTCCGTCGTACTCGACGGGATCCACGCTTAAAAGATTGTGTTTAAAGGGGTAGGTGTATGTGCTATCTGTGTGAAAAAAGTTGGAAAAGAATATACAAGTGTCAATGCAAAAGGGTGAAATGCTCAGGAGCTGAGGCTTTTAAGAGAATGCTGAAAGAGGGGGAAGACAAAGAGACTTTTGTTCGATAACTGTTAAGTTATGCCTACGTATCCTTGCGTGCAATGAGGAATTTAGAACACCGTAGTTCGACTCAAAGAGACTGAAAGATAAATTGACTGATGAACTTCTTGCTTGCCTATGCTCAAGTGTATGACTCGTCTGGCTCGAGTGCTAACTATCTTACATTAGACGGAAGAAGCAAGTTCTCATTTATGAATGAGTGTGATGAGAAAAGTTCCCCGAAGGAGACGATTATTGTTTGTTTTTGATGTTTTCAATTTTGTTTTTGTTTTTGGTGTTTTGCATAAGTTGATGAGCTTAAGCCTAAATCAAGGGTTGTAAACTCATTATATCCTCCCTGATTAGGGATAATAAGAATACTTAAGCATGAGATAAGCATCTCAACTTAATTACCATGATGATGTAGGATTAAAATCATTAACCTACTTGTGATTATTTAGATGTTTTTTTGGATTTTGTTTAGTGTTAAGTAATGAGTTTAATCTCTAATCACAGATTAGTGAACTCATTACACCATCTTAATAGAAGGATAATAGATGAGAACACTTAAGCTGAGGAAGATACCTCAACTTAATCCATGGTTTAGGGATTAAATTCATTATATAACAAGCCTTTTATTAAATGGATTTTAATTAAAGGGTAAGATTAAGAAGTTGATTTTATGGTTTGTAAGACAACTTGAGGGGGACTTGTCCATTAAACACTAGGGTTAGTCCTTCTTAACCATAAAGGAAGAATTAGAACCCTAATGTAAGGCCCAAGTTACGAGATGAAGTCTTAGTGATTATTAAGGTGATTTGATTAAGAGGTTTAAACAAATTAAAGGTTTAACACTTAGGATTAAAGTTATACACTCCATCCTAAGAGAAGGATGCAGGCATAACCCCAATTCCAAAGTCCTAAAACTTTAAGAGTTTAGTCTCTGATTATGAAGATGAGAAAGGAGACTCAAGGAGACTAAAAGGTAAAACCTAAGGGGGACTAATCACAACCCTAATTATTATCATGCTTGGATGTTCCTATGGTTTGTAAGGCTTGAGAAAGATCTTCAAGGAAGCCACCAATGGAAGAAGCAGATGAGAGGAGGAGGAAACTGAAGATTAAGTTACTTACTTCATTGAAGAAGATAAGTAACTTAAAGAAAGATAGTGAGAGAGATTGAACACAAGTGAATCAAATTCACTTAAAAGACAAACAAAATGCAAATGAAAGAGATAAGAAGAAATGAGAAGTGAAGGCAAATCCACTTCTCAAAGTAACTTACCACCTGAAAATGTTAGTATGGATGCATAAGATATGAAACATAAAGAACTGAAATGAAATGAGATGAGATGAGATGAAATGACCAAAATCAGAAGTGTTTATATGATGCAAATGTCATGTAAGATGATGTAAAGGCATACAAAGTGCATATGGATGATCATACAAGGATGAGATGTCATGTAAGCATGCTTTGAAGTTTGGAAGTTCATGAAAGTTAATGAAATGAAATGAATGCAAATCATGGAAAATGAATGAATAAATGATCAAGCATGATTTTAACATGTCCTAAGATGTCTAAGATGACATATGAATGCATGAAATGTCATGGTAAGTTCATGTATGGATGCATATGCAAGATGAATGCAAATGATCATGTAAAATTAGGGTTACATGGAAGGATGAGATGCAAATGACAAAGACAGAAGCAAATGATATTATAAAAAATTGAAAATGCACTCAAAGGAACCCTAAACCTATACTAGGTTACCCTTCAAAGGGGGAGGTCAGAAGCTAAACCTAGAAGAAGTTGTGAATTTCCTAAGTTCCTTGGGTCTTTTGGGTGATCTTCAATGTAAATTTGCAAACAATTTGAAAATGCAAGATAAAAATGAAAAAAAACTGTTTTTGGATGCTAGAAGACATGCATAGAACAATGCAAAAAGAACCATCTTCAAACCCTTCATGGTTAGGCAAAAAAGATTTTTCAAAGGTTAGGGTTAAAAATATGATTTTATGAACCCTAAATTCAAAGAAAATTGTCAAGTTATGATCAAAACCAAAAAGAAATTTGTATGAAGGGTTTGAAAATCTTTCTAAATGTGTTAAGATGCAACATGATTTTTTTGGTAATTTTTAGAAACCTAAATGTTATTTTAATTAATTAATTTCCATTAATTAATTAAAATAAACATTTAAATATTTTAAAAATACAATTTTTATGCAAAAAATAAAATAAAAATCATTTTTAGGGTTATTTGGATCAGAAATGCAAAATATGAATTGTTTTTAATGATTTTTGCTATTTTAAATAATTATATGAAAAGAAATAGATATAAAATGAATTAAAAATAAATAAAAGGAAAAGTATGACAATCTGAGGGCTGAGATTTAAACTGGGGAAAAGACCATTGACCAACGCGCAAACCAAGGGCTGAGATTAATTCTGACTTAATTAATTAAAATTAAACTTAATTAAACTGGATTAGGGCTAATGAGGGATCTAGACCGTTCAAACACACGCGGGAACTAACATCTAAGGGCCAAAATTCAAAGTTCACTAATTACACTGATTAGGGCATAAACACTTTCAGATGACCGGAACAGTGCTCCGGTCATCTTCTCCGGCGAATCAAAATTCTATCTTTCTCCTTAAGCTTCTAAAACTCAATCTCTCTGCCCAATATCAAACCCCAAACATCACTGAACCTAAATCCCCAACCAAAACTCATTTATCATGCATCAAAAGGGCAAATCGAAACAAAACATTCTTAGGTCAAAGAGTTTCAGAGACTTCATACATGCTCAATATCCAACCATTTTCAAAACTAAACACATCAGGATCATCAGCACATCATGAAGATTCATTTAAGAACTTAAAAATGCATTTCTGGAAAAAATGTTCTTGAGGTTACCTGAGATGAAGCTTTGTTATCTGGAGCTTTCTGGCCACTTCCTTGGTGCTTTTCCACTCCAATGAACCCCTTGATACTTCTGGCAAGCTTGAAACAAGTTTATGTTGGCTATTTTTGAGGTTTCAGTTCAGAGCATGTCAAAATCGTGTTTTTGTTTGAGATGATTTCAGGCCAATGTGAGGGGTGGGAAATGATCTGGAGGATGTATGGAGATGATTGATGAAGTTTGTTTGAAGTTTTGATGGTTGGTTTATGAGTTTCGAAGAGATGAAGGTATGAGGCAAATTTGTGAATCTGAGTGTGTGGGATGATTCCAGCTCCAAGAAGTTATGAAATGTGATCCTTAGGGCATGTATGTGAAGCTGTGATAGGTCAGAAGAGTTGTTGTGGGCTATGTTTATTGGTATGGCTTCATTTTCAAAAAGTCAAGATTGGTTGTACTTGAGGTATGGGCACATGGCAGTTCTGGATTTGGGCATGGCTGGGCTCAGCAGAGATCAAGGAAGGCCTTTGGATTGTTTTTGTGCAGCTGTAATGACTGAGGCAAGTGTAGCATGGCTCTTGCAACTTTCCCCTCTTTGTTGTTTCTTGATTCACAAGCCATAAAACCCTAGGTCAAGAGCCCAATTCTGATGCTTTGAAGTCGCTTGATCATTTTTGGTTAAGAAAGAGGAGGTTGAAAAACTTTCCCAAAATGGAAAGTTTTCATTACAAGTCATTTCCATTTTTGGCAACTTTTGGTTTAGCTCAAATTTCTTCAATTTTGTGAAATTCCAAACACTCCAATGACCAAATAAAGATCTCAGAACTTCAATTTGATGAAAATACTCCTTTGGTTCCATTGTTGGGGGCCTCAGATGCCCTGATTTTGCTCTGACTTGCTCAAGAAGTTACCTAATGAACAAATGACTTCCACAATGAATTTCTTCATAAAACTTGGTACACATGATCCTTATAACATCTTAAGAACATTAGAAACAAGAATGGCCCAAAAATTTGGAGTTGAGGCCTCTGAAACCAAAACCCTAATTTTGGTCATCTGTGTAGTGAAAACCCTAGCTCTGCTTCCATGCCTTGCCAGTTCTTGTGATCTTTTGACTTCCATGAACTTTGAAGGACATAATATGATTATAGAACACACATGGACCCTCTTGGAAAGCTTTGAGGCCTTTGGGGTGGTTTAGATGGAATCTTGGATTGCTCAGATCATAAACCCTAGATGCAGATGAACTTGAACTTATGTAGTGAAACAAATATGCAAAATGAGGTGCAATGCTTATGCTTATGCAAAAATGAAAGATCACAAGCCATGGTGTGATAAAGAGTGAGAGAAAATTTGGGGTGTTTACACATGTCATCAATCTTTTTAAACTTCAAAGTTTCCTCTCCTTTAGTTTTCACATAGCCTATACCTCTTCTACCATTTCTGCTAACTCCATAAATCATAGAGACAATTTTGCTTCTGTCTATGTTTTTAGCTAGAAATTTTTGAAAACTGTAATCATATTGCTTTATGATACTATCAGAACTAAGTAGAACTTTTGATTCAGATTCCTTCTGAGCTTTAAGTTTTTCAAAAGAATTTTTACATTCAAAAATATTTTCTTTTAGCTCAGAGTTTTCTGACTTAAGTTTTCTAACTTCTTCCAATTCAGATACTAGACTTTGTTTCATGTCTTTGTATTTGAATTGAAGCTTCTGGTATTTTTCAAGAATTTCTGAGAGGCTATCTTCTAGTTGAGATCTAGAAAATTTAGAGAATACCTTTTATGTGTCAGAATCTGACTCTGATTCTGATAAATGAACATCTTCTGGTATTTTTGCCATTAATGCAATGTTTGCATGTTCATCTTCTGAGTCTGAATCAGCTTCAGATGATTATGAATCATCCCATGTTGCCATGAGACTCTTTTTATTTTCTCTGTTGAATTTCTTTCTGGGTTTCTCTTTTTGGAGTTTAGGACAGTCACTCTTGTAATGTCCAGGTTCTTTGCATTCGTAGCATACTACTTCTTTGCTTCTGGATTTCCTGTGACCAGAGGATGCTTCAGAGTGATTGCTTGATCTTCTAGGATTTCTGAACTTCTTTTGACGATGCTTCCAGAGTTGTTGAACTCTTCTGGATAGAAGAGATAATTCATCTTCTTCTGATGAACCTCCAGATCTTTCTTCTTCTTCTTCTTCTTCTGCCTACAAAGCTTTAGAATCAGATTTGTTAGATTTAAGAGCGACAAATTTACCTTTCTTACGGGGTTCATCTTCTTCTAGTTCTATCTCATGACTTCTCAAGGAGCTGATCAGTTCTTCTAGAGATATTTCGTTCAGATTTTTTATAGCTTCAAAGAAGTGACCATGGGTCTCCAAGCCTTTGGCAAGCTTCTGATAATCTTCTTCACATGATCTGCTGTTGAGTAGCCTTTGTCCAGAACTTTCAGTCCAGCAACCAGAATTTGAAACCTTGAGAACATCTTCTCAATTGTTTCATCTTCTTCCATCTTAAATGCTTCATACTTCTGGATGAGATCCAGAGCTTTTGTCTCCTTGACTTGAGTGTTGCCTTCATGTTTCATCCTCAGGGAGTTAAACATATGTTTGGTTGATTCTCTGTTGGTGATCTTCTCATATTTTGTATATGAAATAGCACTCAGAAGTATGGTTCTAGCCTTGTGATGGTTTCTGAATTCCTTCTTCTGTTGAGCTGTCATGTTCTTTCTTTCAATCTTCTGACCATGATATCCAATAGGATGAATGTATCCATCCGTCACCATATCCCAAAGATCTCCATCCAGAGCCAGAAAGAAACTTTCCAGAACATCCTTCCAGTAATCAAGTTGTCACCATTGAACACTGGAGGTTTTCCATTGATCTTGTCATTTTGGTAGTCATTGTTGTTGTTGCCAGCATCTGCCATTGTGTTTTAACTTCTGGATCTTTTACTGACACGATTAAGTGTATATCTCAGAACCTAGAGCTCTGATGTCAATTGAAGTAACATAAAACACAAGGAAGGGGGTTTGGAATTGGGTTTTCAAATACTAATAAAAATGACTTTAGAAACACTTTGATTTATCCTGGTTCGTTTGAACTCAAACTACATTCAGTCTACCCGCCAAGATGATTTTGCCTCTATCAGCAAGGTCTTAATCCACTATTCAAATTTGAATACACATAAAGACTTACTGTCAATGTCTTCTTGAGTCTACTGACTTAAACTAGTCACTCAAGGAAAATGAACGTATCTTTTACAAAGATAAATGAAGTAACTATAATGCTTCTAATAAGCTTTAATCATAAAGTGATTTGTTACAATATATTTAGAGTAGTATGAAAGAGTGTGAAGATATAACGTGAGAATCAGAGCTTCAAATCTTCAGCTTAAATCCTTTATATAGTTGCTTGAATAATATAGTCATTGGTAACATCTAGAGCTTGATTTGGATATAAGTTAATGCCATAAAATCCTTCCAAAATAAGAGATTCTTGTTCCCAACATTTATTCAGATTTTGTTTAATTAAACTTTAATGAGAGAATCACAATCTTCTAGGCATGAATCAGAGTATCATAATTTTGAGTACACAACTTTAATGATGTCTTAAATGAGAGATTCTCTTTAATGCATATATCTTCTACATAAGAGCGCAAGTCTGCTTCTATTCCAGCATTTATTCTTTTTAAGAACTTCCTTTTTAAGAACTTCTATAATGTACATTTAAAGAAGTTAATTTCACCACATATTAGAACTTCTATTCTTATAGAAGAATAATTGTTATCATCAAAAATATTAGAGGATTATAATCGAAATTGTTCTAACATGATTTGTCCTTAAGTAGGCTAGGCTATAGGTCCCTGTAGGCCGGTCTGACTTATTCCAACAGCTAATTACAACCACCTCACTCATTCCTTTTACGGGGGTTTCACAAAACAATTTATCTTCCATAACTTTTGGTTTTATTCTAAATAAATTATTTATTTTCTTCTACCCTCTCACGTCCTTCTTTTCCCAAGGTTCTTTTCTTCAAATCTACACAAAAAAAAAATCTCTCTTCTCCGTCCACTCTATCTTCTTCAGTTCTTCCTTTTTCCTCTTTTTTGTTCTCCATCTTTTTCTTCAATATAACCTCATTTTTTTTATATCTGAACTATAACTAGATTAAACAAAAAAAATTCAGATATGAATAAATATTTATTTGTTGACTTTAATGCTCTTTTTTCCTTCATATTGTGTTATTGTGATATGGAACAACGTCCGACGTATCTGAAATCTAAACCACTTGAGCAATCAAATTTGAAATCAAAACCATATATGATATCAAAACCACCATATCTAATATCAAAATATGAAAATTGTAAGTTAATATTTGATGTTCATCTTATTCTCTAGATAATATATATTTTTCTCATTTTTGAAATTCATGACAGAACTTATATTTTATATCATTTTTTAACATCTTTTTTACTTTATTCCTTTTTTCAGGTAATAGATCTATCTATAAGAAGAAAAAAGTTAAATAAGATTCATAATTTAGTAATATCTTTTTTATTTGTTTTTTAATATTTTTTGGTAATTTTTTTCTTTTCTATTATATATATATATTGTTCCGGACTGGGCCTCTGGACTGTATTGGGCTACGGCCCAATATGTCGAGCAAAGGCCTATATGCTCGGGCAGGCACGCCTGCTAGACGGACATAGACGCTGGACGGTCGGACACATATCCTATGTGTCAGGCACGTACTCAGAACAGGCAAAGAACGTGTCCGACAGTTCACCTGCCACGTCATCCAACTGTCTCCCCCTTTGTCTCCTGAAAGATAGGGGCAGTTGAACCAAGGACCAGACCACTTAGCTAGGTCTTTACGCTTCTCACGCGTTCCTTGGCAGTTCTTCCTTGGGCCTAGCTGATTCAGCCCAAGGAAGGACCTTGACCCAGCGTTGGGGGCTCTCTATAAATACCCTTTTTCACTAAAGGGTTAGGTATTCTGATTCCACACTATTACTTACCTATTCACTGTACCTCTATTAACTTTGGCATCGGAGCGCCTTGCAGGTACACCCCCTCCTTTCCATCCACTAGCTGTCTTCACCCAATTGCTGGAAGGTCCTCCTGATCAGGTAAGATCAGTGGCGCCGTCTGTGGGAACCTAGCTTCCCCTTCTTCCACAGAAGAAGATCAAAGCTCAACTACTCCATCCTTTCAGCATGACCGGAGAACAGCCCAACGACCGTAATCGTCCCCTCGTCGACTACACGATGGAGGACAATTTGATCTACCATGAATCTGACGCCCGAGTCGGGCGCCCTTCCACCCCGTCTCCTGAACCCGAGAACAATGGGAACCACCCTAAGACTCAAGACTCGGCGGTCATCACGTTCCAGCCCATCCCCGTGCCCGTCGAGGGGGATGCCACCATGATTGCTATGGTGAACACCCTCAATTAGGCCAGCTCCATGTTCTACCAGCAGCACGAGAGAATCATGGCCCTGGAGGCTGACCGACAGGAGAGCCGACCTCAGCAAGAACGAAGGACGCTGCAGCATCCAAAAGCTGCGAAGAAGCAGGGACGCTCCCCGGAACCCAACAAGAGTAGGTCACGGGCACACCGTGATACCGGCCGATCAGGGACCTCGCCAAGGCACGACCAGAGCCCTGGTAATGATGAGCTCTCCCCACTGAGGAGCGACAAAGAAGACCTACATTGCCCCCTCTCGCGGGCGATAATGGAGGCTCCACTCCCCAAGGGAATGGAGAAACCCCCAAATTTGGCCATCTACGACGGGACCACTGACCCCGACGATCACGTCGACAACGTTCATGTGATGCTCGACTATCGCAATGACATCACCGGGCATCTCAAATGCAGGTTGTTCTCAACAAATCTCAGGAAGGGAGCCATGACCTGGTACAAAAGTCTAGCCCCAGAATCCGTCACATCCTAGAGGGTCATGAGATCCATGTTCACAAGGCATTTTACAGCCTCCCGACGCCATCCTAAGACCGAGGCGACCCTCGAAGCCATAGTGCAAAGGAAGAATGAAACACTGCGCTCATATATCGAGCGGTTCAACCAAGAGGCTGTCAAGGTGGACACCACGAAACACATGAAGAAATACCCCCTCGAGAGGGGACTCCTGCCCGGAAGTGAACTTAGCAGGGCAGTCGGGATAGAACCTCCCCGCACCCTGAACGACCTCCTGCATAAAGCTCATGCCTACATTAGATATGAAGAAAAACAGGTCACCCACAACGCTCGCAGCAATCATAGCATCGGGGAGACCGACCATCCCAAGCGTGAGGTCCCGAATATTCCCCGTCGCAACGGGGACAGGCGAAGGGAGGAGAAACCCCGCGAGCCTCGCGAAGGAAGAGGATCTGCGGGCCGATATAGCGAGTATATGTTGCTAACAGCTCCCCATGAGCGCATCCTCGCTGAATGCATCAACTCTGACTTCAAGCAGGGCAGGTTGAGGCTCCTCAAACCTTCTGCACCTGTTGCACCCCAAAATTTGCCCTCACAAGACAAGACTTTGTGTACTAAGAGGTTCACAAGGTTCACAAGACATCTCATGAGGTTCATAAGGTTCACAAAGTTCACAATTAGTCAGAAGATTTGACATTTCCCTCAGACAATGCATCCTCCTAAGCAATGCATCCTAAACTAGGGTTTTGACTTTAATCAGGCTAAATGGACTTCCAAGACTTCAAGTGAGCTTCATAACATCTTATATATGTTCAAGAATCCCCATGACAAGTTTCAAGACTTTTCTCAAAGGTTTGCTCAGTCAGATGATCAGATAAGTCAAAATCAGTCAAAGTAGTTGAAAAGTCAAACTGAGGTCAACTGTGGTCAAACCAAAGTCAAACTTCATGATTTTTTGCCAACATCAAGTACATGAAGTAAAATTCATCATTTGATCAAGGGTTGATCATGATTCATCAAGGATATTTCAGATCATCAAGAATCAGGAGTTTCTAAATTAGGATTTCCTTAGGAAAAGTCAACTGAACTTTGACCAGCCATAACTTTCACATGCTTCATAATTTTTTTTCCATACGAAGCTCATTTTGAAGGAAACTGAATTCTCTACAACTTTGTGTCTCACAAGCCAAGCCCAAAAATGCTTCATTTGGAGGGTATGAGCTAAGACATTATAGGTCCTTTTAAAAGTCAACAAAAAGTCAACAACTTCCAAAGAGCATAACTTGAGAATGGTAAAATATATGGACATGAGACCAAAGAGGTTGGTTAGAGGAATCTTTAAGCTTTCCAAAATGTCCAAGAACACCTTCATAGCATTAAAATTGAAGGATTTATGCCCTTGCAAAGTTGGGAAATTTTTGAGAGGTTTATGAAGCAAATGGGGTCTTAAAACCATAATTCACCAAATGGGCTTACTTTTTTATGATCCAAACACTTCCATGACATCATGCACGAATTAAAATTTATTTATTCATAATTTTATTCATTTTATTTTATTTATTATGATTTTTTATGTTAAAAATCATTTTAAATTAAAATAAAATATAAAAGGATGGATATTTGATTTGATTTTGGTTCTAGAAGGTCTTAATATTCATTTAAAAGTTAATTGGAATCATATAAAATCAGATCAACCAAAATAGCAAGGAGTTATTAGATTTTTTTTCAATATTTGAATCATATCTTTCTTCATGATCAAGCTATCCAAAAGTCCAAAGAATAGATTGGTTTTTTGACCTAATTTTCTTTTACTATATAACCACAACAACATCACAAGACAAAAAGAGGATGGAGAGCAAGAGGATGATATTCATACTTTAAAATTTCACATAATTCAAAATTAGGTTTCCACAATCCACCACTTTTACTAGTTGATTAAAGGCTGCAAATGAATCCTTGATGTTTCCTGAACCTATTCCAATCATCCTCATCATCAAATTCATGCCAAATCATACAAACCAAATTCATATTCTTGCCTTTCTTTTGATTTTTTTTTTAATTTCAATGATTTACGCATGATTAATTGATTTTGATTACATAATATGTTTGTTTGATTGTGTAGATGGTTTTTGGATAGTTGGATTTAAGTTTCGATGCAGGAATCACAGGGCACCATGGAGAACTAAACTATTGGTTAATCTGCTGTAAGCTGTTTTCGTCGATACTTCGAAGGCTGCAGTAGTGATAAATATTACAGGCTGACAGGTAAGTCAGGTAAGTACTACTGTTTCGATTTGCTCCGAATTTTTTCCAGAAGTTCAGAAAAAAATCGACAAACAATACTCTTTAAGAATAGAATTCTAAAAGATTTCGACCCTCAAAATCGCAAATTCCTCTTTTTTCTATTTTATTTGATTTATTTTCTATTTTCATATTCTCAAAAAAATCTATAAAAAATTGTGCGTTCTTTATTTGATTTTATTAGATTTTTAGCATCGTTTTAATATTTTTTAGATTTTATTTTAATCGTTTTTCTTATTTTTTCATTATTTTAAAATCTGCAGCAATTTTATTTGATCCTGTTTATTTCTTTTTTTATTCTTCCAACAGTATATACCAAAAATATGCAGGTGGGAGGAAGAAGATGGTGTGTGGCATGCGCTGATTGACCTAGTGACAAAGACCTAAGGTTGAAAGTATGAGGGCGTGGGTTCAACACTCATTCCCAATATTTTGGCAAAGAAACATGGGTTCTTCATCATTTATTTTTCTTCCTTAATTTATCTTTTAAACATGGCTAACCTATTATTTTTAATTAACTTTTTTTAACAAATCTTTTTTTTATTAAATTTAGGTTAGCATTTTTTATTAGTATTATTACTTTTATATTTAGGTTTATTAAAACCTCAAACTTTTTTTTTTAAAAACCTTAATCAACCTTTAAATGTTTTTTAATTTAATTAATTCTCATAATTCATTTTTCTTAGATTTATTTAATTATTAGGCTATTTTAATATAAACTGATTATATATTTTATTTTGTAAAACTCAACCTTGGGACATTTTGTTTTACTAACATGTTTTATTTTTATTTTTATTATATAATAGGTATTCGTTACACTTATTCATATGCAGACAACCTAGTGGCAAGGAACTGAGGTTTGGAGCATTTTGATGAAGAAACATGGGTGTCCCAGTGGCAAAGAACTCAATGAAGCAAAAAAGGCAAACCCCCAATATTTTGGGTATCTCTAACTTTATTTTTCTCTTTTTCATCAAATTATGTATTTTCTTTGAATTTCCTTATTATTATTATTAAATTAATTTCAAAAAGATAAAAAAAAATCCTTTTTTTTTAAACTTATATTTTTTTTCATAAACCTTAATTTTTTCCCTAAACCTTAATTTTAAACCTAAATCTTAATTTTTTTCATAAACTTTAAACCCTAAAAATTTAGCCCTAATCTTTATCTTAAAACCCAAATTTCGCCATAATTTTTACCCTAAAATTTTTCCTAAATCTTAAATTTTTTTTTAAACCTTAAATTTTTTCTCAAATACTAACCCTAATTTTTCTTCTAACCCTAAAAATTAACTTATTTTTCTAAACCCTAACCATTAATCCTTATTTTTATTAATATGTAAATGACTTTAATATTTTGTTTATTATTATTAAATTTATTATATTTTCTTAATTAACTACTAAAAAATTTTCAATATTTATTTAACCTAAAAATAATTTTTCTTTTTAAATTCTTATTTTCTTTATTATTCTAACCATTATTATTGTTAATATTTTATTATTACTAATATTTGATTTTGTGGTTTATTTATTATTCTTATTATATTTATTATTATTATTTTATTTTGATTATTATGTATATGCTAAAGCCATGTAATAGTCGTAGGTTTATTCTTGTTTCTATTTTATGTTTATAAATATTTTCATTGCGTGGTTAGTAACTATAGGGTGTGCATAACATGTTTGTGATTAAAATTAATTTAGAAAATTAATTAACTAAGATAAATACTTGAACATGAACACTCACACACGTAAGTCGATCTTTGATCGCCATCTCACTTCCTAAGGTTATCCCTCATGTTGCCTAAATAAAAAAGGTCAAGTAAGGTGTCTAAAAAGCAAAGTCCCTTCTCATAAACAAATCATCTAGTCCCTTTCAATATTAAAAGATCAAGTCCCTTCGAGGTTGCCTACGATAAATGATCTTGTCCCTTCGAATAAAAGATGATAAGTCCCTACGAATTGCTAAAGACACCTTACAGTTGCCTAAACACAGATGACCCTTCACATGTCCCTTATAACATCCAAGGTAATGACTACCTATTCCTTAATAATAGGGATAGTCTTACCATTGAAGTACTTAAGAAGTCCTTAATAATAGTAATTTTCAAAACAAAGGCTTTATATATATCCGTACATGGATCATTATAAAGTACTTAAGAAAATTTCTAATCACACACTAGACTTCTCAAAAACATTTTAAAGTGAGCTAAGTAACTAAGAGCCCATGGATAACCATGGATGTAAAGGGTGCTAACACCTTCCCTTTACATAACCTACCCCCCGAACCCAAAAATCTTTTAAAGGTCTTTCTTGTTCTTTTATGCCTTTCCTTTGGATAAAATAAAATTCGGTGGCGACTCTTGCTATCCGCAACATTTAACTAAAGTCAGTTCTCCCACCGTGTTACAGAATTGGGGACTCTGCTGGGGAATTAATAAAAGAGGGGTACCCTTAGGAATTAGATCACTTTAAAATTGTTTGCCTTGTTTGCTTAATACTTATCTGTTGGGTGCTCTTATGTGTGAAAGATCCTATCCCGGATCTAGTGTACCTTAGGTAAATGGCAATAGACCAAGGAAACTGTACGGCGTATACCGATATGGTTGATCTGGTGGCCATAGTTAGTGTGACTTCTTGGTTGGTGCTTATGTTCCTTAAGTGAAGTTGAGGATAATATGAGGCTGCCATATGTTGTCAATGCACTAACTAACTTTTAGAACCCTAGTTATCCCATCTTGGCCTTTAGAAAAGTAGTGAGATAACCGGCTTTGGTGCATACTGAAGTTGGTTGATACTCGATACTACGCTCATTGAGATTCTAAACTTGGAGGGTTTTGGTTGGCAAGTAAGTTGCCTACTGAACAACCACCCTTGTGAAGTATCAATGATATTGAGATCCCTTAGAACCTGGTTACTTTATAGGACAGGATGAACCAACTAACTTCAGGGGAGGATGCTTACCTTTAAACCTCATGCAAGCCTTCAAACCTAGGGCTATTGTGTGACTTGTTTGTGTGTGCCACATGTTTGTGATTGAGCATAGCATCATAACATCATCATGCATCATGAGCATAACATTTTCACTAACCATTTCAAGGACCAAAGGATTTATCTTTGTTCTTTGTTGCAGGTCATAGCTTCTGCTCGTAGGAATACTATCAGGACCAACTTTTGAGACTCATTACAAAGCAAGTCAAGAAAAAATCCTGAAGCTAACAAAGCAACTTCACGAGGAGCAGAATCTCATCTTATACCTCAACACAAAGAGGAAACGTCCATGGGAGACTTAAAACCCCATCTTTTGTATTTATTTCATTTCATTTTTATTGTAAGCCCAATGGGCAAACAAATTTATCACTAATAAAAGTTTACTTTCTTGATTGTTTAAGCAAATTTAAATCCTGCAGTCCTTGAAAACATTGCATATGCATTTACATACCATATCACTGCATCACAGGTTTCTTAGGTACAGGTATCTTATCTTCTCGCTGTTTATTTCAGCAGAAATGGCTCTCGAACAATTTGTCAAAGATCTTCAATCTCGGAATGCTCAGTTTCAAGAAGTGATTCTGAATTTGTCCAAGGGGCAAGAAGAGTTGAAAGCACTCATCTCTAAGGACACGAAGAAGAAGAATCCTGAGGACAACAAAGATGATCAGCTGAAACAACTACAAGATGAGATAGCAGAGAGGAGGATTCAGATGAATGGCCAAATGGCTCTTATCCAGAGTTTGGCCCAGGGGCAAGAAGAGTTGAGAAGCTTTGTCAATAAGCTTCGGCATAACAGAGTTGGGAATCTAATCAGCAGTCAACCTCCGTTGAAACAAGCTGACTTGGCTGAAAGGAAAGTAAGGATAAGAGAATGAAAGAGACAGGCTACTACTGACCATCCTTCAATGGAAGAAAGAAGGCCTTATAAGGTTAATCAACTTCTATATAAGGAATGTAGAAGATAGTTCATCCGGTTCAGCACACCAATGTCACAAGTTTTGCAATGCCTGTTGGAGATGAAGTTGATCTCCTTGGAAAATTCTCCTAAAAATCCTAACACCTCTTCTCCTCGCTATAATCCCAAGGCAAGGTGTATGTATCACTCCGACTGTCCTGGACATGACACTAATAATTGTTGGGCATTGAAGAATAAGATTCAAGACCTAATTGACGAAGGAATACTCGAGGTTACTCCAGAAGGCCAGGTTGAGTTCTTCTATCGTCCATCAAGCATCAAAGTTTCCAGATAACTGGTGTGACGGGTTTAGAGGAAGAGGCTTTGAGAACATTTGAATTTTCATTTGTAATTTCTTTTGTTTGTTTAAACACTTACTATTATGTTAAACTTTTGTTTTCATTAATGCATTGCATATGTTTGTTTTGAATTAATCCATTCGTTTCACTATATTTTGAACTATGCTTCATATTTCTATTTTGTGATATTTAACTCCTGATAAAGCTATAAGCCTGTAGAGGGAGGATGACGAAAACAATACCATAATATTAGGCAGTATGCTTTTGAACAGACTATGCTGACGATGTACAGGCATTGTTTCAATTCCTAAACAATGGAGATATAAGGAAGTTAATCCCTAGTCAACCCTTTTGGGCCTATGAAGTAGGAGTTTTTATTCTCGCACAAATTAAAACCCTTATTCATAACCTGGGGTAGGGTAGTTACTCGGTTAACTCAAATATGCCAATTATTTGTGTTGTACACAACTAATGATGGTTCTCTGTAATCATTAAACCTGACAGTCAATATCTAGCAAAAAAAAGAAGCTCACTAAGTCAAAACCTATGAAGGAGACTTAATAAAAAATTAAGACATCCCGCTGACTGTAACCTTGAAATAAACAGTTCAGGCAAACAGAAGGGATAACAAAGTCAGAAAGAAAAAAGAGGTCACTATGAATCTTCAACAAAGAAAGATGACTGAATGTTCAAATAAAATTTTGGTTTCTGAACCATCACAAATGTCAGTGTTACAATTCCAAACTCCTTTGAGCCTCAATGCATGAGTTAACTGAGCATAGGACTGAAGAACATCATGAAGATTGGGTTGGGTACAAATAAAATTTGAGCTTTTATCCTTTGTTTCTTAAACCGTGAACCAGGCCACATTACAACCCTTTAAAAGTCCTAACTGAAGCATGGTTAGTTCGAAAGCATACTGCTACAAAAAGGTATCCTGACTCCTTTAGGGCTTATTATAAAACTTGAGTTAATATCACAATTTTCATAAAAATTGTTTTTCTAAAATAACTCTTTTTCAAAAAACTTCAAGACAGACATAAGCATTGCATTTTTTAATATATTTGTTTGCATATACCTGAGTGTTTAATAAACAGAGAAACTTACAGGATGAATGTTCAATAAACCAAAGTCCTTCCGATAAACAAAGTTGCTTCCTGGATCAAAGTCCATGTATACAAAAGGGCATAGTCATTATCTCCCAATCAAGGGGGCAGGCCATGATACTTCCTAACTCATTTGGGGCAATCAGGACAAAATTCAATTATGTTTAAGTAGTCAGGGGTAGATCTCCTCATCTATGTAAATTACCAAGGGTAACATTACAGAGTTCATAATGCCAGGGGCATAGTCACTGTTTCCCAATCAAGGGGCATACCAACTTACTGTTCAATTCATTCGGGGCAATCAGGTCCAGATTCAACAATGATTAATAGCCAGGGGCAGCTCTCCTCATATATTTGAATTACCAAGGGTAACATTATAAAGTTCATGATGTCAGGGGAATATGATTGTGGGGCATTCTGCCTATTTTTCTTGAGGTAACTACCTTCAGATACTTCCATTATGGGACAATTCATCCTCAACCAAGGGGCAATGCTCTCTTTTCAAAATCTAATACCCGGAGCGTATATGGTCCATCACAATTTGAAGACACGTTCCTCTCATTATATCACCTTGATATTGGATTCTCAGCAGAAGCCATTGTGGAAATTAATTGTCTACGCCAGTAGTATCAGATGGTGTCAGTATCATGTCTTCAGATCCAGCTATGAGGATTTATGGGAAGGTATTCAGGAAAGTTAAGAATCTCAGGAGCTCTAAATCCAATTGGTTATACACTCTCAAAGTTGAAACGATTCTGTTTTCGAGTTCAGCTTTACTTTTCCCTCTTTATTCAGGATTAATTTTCCTCTTTTATTAAAGCGAAAAACGTTTGTTGGTTATGTTTGATTGTATATATGCTTTGAATATGATTGATGTTTACCAGAAATGCATGAAAATGCAGTAATAGTATTTACTAAGGACGAACGAGGGTAGTAGTTCAACGAAGCTTCGCCGGTTCATCCCCACAAGACAACTACAAATCCCCAGTACAATAAATCTATGCTTCAAGTTACATTTCCCCTTGAATTTACGTCCATCTCTTTTATCCTCAGTCGGGATACTCAGGAACTTATTCCTTCAATAGAAGTACGATGAACGAAGACGGGAAGTTATAAATACAATACTATCAAACAAGACGGGAATGGGTTTCTCATATTCTTCAGCAACGAATCAGGATTTATTTTCCCTAGCCAGCAGTTGTTATACAAAGATATTCAGACGCTTCAGGCTGCATGGTTCATACGTACATCATTTACATCATATCATAACATACATATCCATAAGTACATAATATATTTACTTAGGTGCATCATACTATACATGCATACATATTGCATAAACTAATATTCTCCTTGTAGGATAATTATATGCAGGTAAAACTTCATCAACCACTTGTTACCTTGGGCCGTTGTTTATCTTCCCAAAGGTTATCTCATTATCTTGGGACGTCGTTTATCTTCCCGAAGGCTATCTTGAGACGTCGTTTATCTTCTCATAAGCCATCTTGTGACTTTGGGCCGTTGTTTATCTTCCCAAAAGTTACACTTATACCTCGGGACGTTGTTTATCCTCCTGAAAGCTATCATGACCTTGGGCCGTCGTTTATCTTCCCAAAAGTCATACCCTTACCTTGGGCCGTTGTTTATCTTCCCAAAGGTAATGTCAGGACGTTGTTTATCCTCCTGAAAGCTATCATGACTTTGGGCCGTTGTTTATCTTCCCAAAAGTTATACTTATACCTCAGGACGTTGTTTATCCTCCTGAAAGCTATCATGACTTTGGGCCGTTGTTTATCTTCCCAAAAGTTACACTTATACCTCGGGACGTTGTTTATCCTCCTGAAAGCTATCATGACCTTGGGCCATTGTTTATCTTCCCAAGCACCCTATTATACCTCAGGACGTTGTTTATCCTCCTGAAAGTTATCATGACCTTGGGCCGTCGTTTATCCTCCCAAAGGTCATACCCTTACCTTGGGCCGTTGTTTATCTTCCCAAAGGTAATGTTGGGACGTTGTTTATCTTCCCAAAAGCTATATCTTCATACTTTGGACTACCTTATTCTCCAAGAAGTATATTTGAAGAACCTTTCTCCAGATGGCATCTATAAGCCCATCTCCAGTTCATTCTGATGGCATCTCTAAGCCCATCTCCAGTTCCTCCAAGTGGCATCTTTAAGCCCACTCAAGCATATACAGATAATCATCAGTATTTTTCTATGCACTGGTGAGTGCAAATTTTTGGGCTTTTGTGTTCAATCCCCTTCAACCTTCCGGGTCACGAATGGCACATATACCAATCTAACCCCTCAGGTTTCAGAAAATTGAACAGGGGCAGCTGTTGCACCCCAAAATTTGCCCTCACAAGACAAGACTTTGTGTAATAAGAGGTTCACAAGGTTCACAAGGTTCACAAGACATCTCATGAGGTTCACAAGGTTCACAAAAGTTCACAATTAGTCAGAAGATTTGACATTTCCCTCAGACAATGCATCCTCCTAAGCAATGCATCCTAAACTAGGGTTTTGACTTTAATCAGGATAAATGGACTTCCAAGACTTCAAGTGAGCTTCATAACATCTTATATATGTTCAAGAATCCCCATGACAAGTTTCAAGACTTTTCTCAAAGGTTTGCTCAGTCAGATGATCAGATAAGTCAAAATCAGTCAAAGTAGTTGAAAAGTCAAACTGAGGTCAACTGTGGTCAAACCAAAGTCAAACTTCATGATTTTTTTCCAACATCAAGTATATGAAGTAAAATTCATCATTTGATCAAGGGTTGATCATGATTCATCAAGGAGATTTCAGATCATCAAGAATCAGGAGTTTCTAAATTAGGATTTCCTTAGGAAAAGTCAACTGAACTTTGACCAGCCATAACTTTCACATGCTTCATAATTTTTTTTCCATACGAAGCTCATTTTTAAGGAAATTGAATTCTCTACAACTTTGTGTCTCACAAGCCAAGCCCAAAAATGCTTCATTTGGAGGGTATGAGCTAAGACATTATAGGTCCTTTTAAAAGTCAACAAAAAGTCAACAACTTCCAAAGAGCATAACTTGAGAATGGTAAAAGATATGGACATGAGACCAAAGAGGTTGGTTAGAGGACTCTTTAAGCTTTCCAAAATGTCCAAGAACACCTTCATAGCATTAAAATTGAAGGATTTGTGCCCTTGCAAAGTTGGGAAATTTTTGAGAGGTTTATGAAGCAAATGGGGTCTTAAAACCATAATTCACCAAATGGGCTTGCTTTTTTATGATCCAAACACTTCCATGACATCATGTACGAATTAAAATTTATTTATTCATAATTTTATTCATTTTATTTTATTTATTATGATTTTTTATGTTAAAAATCATTTTAAATTAAAATAAAATATAAAAGGATGGATATTTGATTTGATTTTGGTTCTAGAAGGTCTTAGTATTCATTTAAAAGTTAATTGGAATCATATAAAATCAGATCAACCAAAATAGCAAGGAGATATTAGATTTTTTTTCAATATTTGAATCATATCTTTCTTCATGATCAAGCTATCCAAAAGTCCAAAGAATAGATTGGTTTTTTGACCTAATTTTCTTTTACTATATAACCACAACAACATCACAAGACAAAAAGAGGATGGAGAGCAAGAGGATGATATTCATACTTTAAAATTTCACATAATTCAAAATTAGGTTTCCACAATCCACCACTTTTACTAGTTGATTAAAGGCTGCAAATGAATCCTTGATGTTTCCTGAACCTATTCCAATCATCCTCATCATCAAATTCATGCCAAATCATACAAACCAAATTCATATTCTTGCCTTTCTTTTGATTTTTTTTAATTTCAATGATTTACGCATGATTAATTGATTTTGATTACATAATATGTTTGTTTGATTGTGTAGATGGTTTTTGGATAGTTGGATTTAAGTTTCGATGCAGGAATCACAGGGCACCATGGAGAACTAAACTATTGGTTAATCTGCTGTAAGCTGTTTTCGTCGATACTTCGAAGGCTGCAGTAGTGATAAACATTACAGGCTGACAGGTAAGTCAGGTAAGTACTACTGTTTCGATTTGCTCCGAATTTTTTCCAGAAGTTCAGAAAAAAATCGACAAACAATACTCTTTAAGAATAGAATTCTAAAAGATTTCGACCCTCAAAATCGCAAATTCCTCTTTTTTCTATTTTATTTGATTTATTTTCTATTTTCATATTCTCAAAAAAATCTATAAAAAATTGTGCGTTCTTTATTTGATTTTATTAGATTTTTAGCATCGTTTTAATATTTTTTAGATTTTATTTTAATCGCTTTTCTTATTTTTTCATTATTTTAAAATCTGCAGCAATTTTATTTGATCCTGTTTATTTCTTTTTTTATTCTTCCAACAGTATATACCAAAAATATGCAGGTGGGAGGAAGAAGATGGTGTGTGGCATGCGCTGATTGACCTAGTGACAAAGACCTAAGGTTGAAAGTATGAGGGCGTGGGTTCAACACTCATTCCCAATATTTTGGCAAAGAAACATGGGTTCTTCATCATTTATTTTTCTTCCTTAATTTATCTTTTAAACATGGCTAACCTATTATTTTTAATTAACTTTTTTTAACAAATCTTTTTTTTATTAAATTTAGGTTAGCATTTTTTATTAGTATTATTACTTTTATATTTAGGTTTATTAAAACCTCAAACTTTTTTTTAAAAAACCTTAATCAACCTTTAAATGTTTTTTAATTTAATTAATTCTCATAATTCATTTTTCTTAGATTTATTTAATTATTAGGCTATTTTAATATAAACTGATTATATATTTTCTTTTGTAAAACTCAACCTTGGGACATTTTGTTTTACTAACATGTTTTATTTTTATTTTTATTATATAATAGGTATTCGTTACACTTATTCATATGCAGACAACCTAGTGGCAAGGAACTGAGGTTTGAAGCATTTTGATGAAGAAACATGGGTGTCCCAGTGACAAAGAACTCAATGAAGCAAAAAAGGCAAACCCCCAATATTTTGGGTATCTCTAACTTTATTTTTCTCTTTTTCATCAAATTATGTATTTTCTTTGAATTTCCTTATTATTATTATTAAACTAATTTCAAAAAGATAAAAAAAAATCCTTTTTTTTTAAACTTATATTTTTTTTCATAAACCTTAATTTTTTCCCTAAATCTTAATTTTAAACCTAAATCTTAATTTTTTTCATAAACTTTAAACCCTAAAAATTTAGCCCTAATCTTTATCTTAAAACCCAAATTTTGCCATAATTTTTACCCTAAAATTTTTCCTAAATCTTAAATTTTTTTTTTAAACCTTAAATTTTTTCTCAAATACTAACCCTAATTTTTCTTCTAACCCTAAAAATTAACTTATTTTTCTAAACCCTAACCATTAATCCTTATTTTTATTAATATGTAAATGACTTTAATATTTTGTTTATTATTATTAAATTTATTATATTTTCTTAATTAACTACTAAAAAATTTTCAATATTTATTTAACCTAAAAATAATTTTTCTTTTTAAATTCTTATTTTCTTTATTATTCTAACCATTATTATTGTTAATATTTTATTATTACTAATATTTGATTTTGTGGTTTATTTATTATTCTTATTATATTTATTATTATTATTTTATTTTGATTATTATGTATATGCTAAAGCCATGTAATAGTCGTAGGTTTATTCTTGTTTCTATTTTATGTTTATAAATATTTTCATTGCGTGGTTAGTAACTATAGGGTGTGCATAACATGTTTGTGATTAAAATTAATTTAGAAAATTAATTAACTAAGATAAATACTTGAACATGAACACTCACACACGTAAGTCGATCTTTGATCGCCATCTCACTTCCTAAGGTTATCCCTCATGTTGCCTAAATAAAAAAGGTCAAGTAAGGTGTCTAAAAAGCAAAGTCCCTTCTCATAAACAAATCATCTAGTCCCTTTCAATATTAAAAGATCAAGTCCCTTCGAGGTTGCCTATGATAAATGATCTTGTCCCTTCGAATAAAAGATGATAAGTCCCTACGAATTGCTAAAGACACCTTACAGTTGCCTAAACACAGATGACCCTTCACATGTCCCTTATAACATCCAAGGTAATGACTACCTATTCCTTAATAATAGGGATAGTCTTACCATTGAAAGAACATTTAAGAACAGTAAAGATCTAAACAGAGGGTAGGTTCCTCTTAAGTACTTGCTCACTTATTCAAAAATACTTCATTACACTTCACATTTTAAACAATTTTCAAAACAAAGGCTTTATATATATCCGTACATGGATCATTATAAAGTACTTAAGAAAATTTCTAATCACACACTACACTTCTCAAAAACATTTTAAAGTGAGCTAAGTAACTAAGAGCCCATGGATAACCATGGATGTAAAGGGTGCTAACACATTCCCTTTACATAACCTACCCCCGAACCCAAAAATCTTTTAAAGGTCTTTCCTGTTCTTTTATGCCTTTCCTTTGGATAAAATAAAAGTCGGTGGCGACTCTTGCTATCCGCAACATTTAACTAAAGTCAGTTCTCCCACCGTGTTACAGCACCCAAGCCCCACACGGACAAATCCAAGTACTGCAGGTTTCACAGAAGCCATGGGCACGTGACTGAAGACTGTTTCCATTTGAAGGATGCAATAGAAATCTTGATCCAAGAGGGCGATCTCAAACAGTACACTAGGAAGAACGAAACTCCCAGGCACGAAGAGCAAGAAAAGAAGAGACACCGCAAGGACACGCCCCCTAACGACTCTTCTTATCAAGTGGCCCTATGCATATCATGACCAGAGGACTTCATCATCCCCGACTCACTACCAGAAGGGCGAATCACTTCCCTCAGCCCCTGGGAAGACTTCCCAACCTCTCTTGTCATATCGGGGGAGGGATGAACGACAAAAGCGCTGCCCTTTCAGTAAAACGCAAGTTCGACGAGCTCCTGCTGACTGCGCCCGAACAAAAGGCAACATTGACAAAGTACCGAGGCAAGTCCAATCCGATATCCTTTTTCCTATAGGAGCTTCCGGGCGGTTCCCCCAACTCGGGAATCCCGCTACTGATCAGAGCCAAGATGGCACACTTTGACGTTCGACGCATCCTGGTCGACCAAGGAAGTTCGGTGGACATCATGTACGTCCACCTATTCAAAACCCTAAAGCTGGACAAGACCAACATATCTCCCTACGTCGGATCCGACCTCCAAGGGTTTAACGGGGCCACGACAAAGCCGTGGGGTTACGTTGAACTCCTCGTCACCTTCGGAGAACAAGAAAAGACCAGAGAAATCAAGATCCAGCTCTTGGTCATAGAGTACCCCTCCCTTTACAACTGCATCCTAGGTCGCCCGACCCTAGCTGAGCCGACGGCGGTCCCATCCACTGTTCATCTGAAGATGAAGTACTACACTAAACTGGGCCGCGTGGTCACAATCAACGGCGACATCGAGGCCGCCCGAAGGTGTTACGATGCTGCAGTAAAGGGACAGGCCACAATCAACACCAAAAACTACAAGAAGCCCAGGATCGAAGAGCCTCCCCCCAGGGAATCAACGCCATCGACCTCGATTGCCGCATCGGCGAGGACGAAGTTGAAAAATAAGGACCCGTTGAGGGGCAAGCTCCCACTCACCCATTCTGCCCGGTCCCGGACGGAGAGTTCGAGCTCGTCCCGCTATGCGATGACCCCGACAAAGCAGTAAAGATAGGTACGGGCCTGCCCGAGGAAACAAGGAAGCAACTCGCGATCTGCCTCAAGGAGAACGCTGACCTCTTCGCATGGAACGCCTCAGAGATGCCTGACTTAGACCCTGAAGTCACCTGCCACCAGTTAGCTTTAGACCGGGCGATTAAGCCCGTAGCATAGCATAGGCGCAAACAGTCCCCCGAGAAAGCGGAGGCTTCCAAGCGAGCTGTAAAAGACCTCTTAGAGGCAAATTTTATTTCTGAAGCCCATTACACAACCTGTCTCTCTAATGTAGTCCTTGTTAAGAAAAATAATGGAAAATGACGTATGTGTGTTGATTATACCGATCTTAATAGGGCTTGCCCCAAAGATGTTTTTCCTCTCCCTAACATAGATAACCTGGTCGACAACTCTACAAGTTTCAAGCTTTTGTCCTTCATGGACGCATATAGTGGATACAATCAAATCCCTATGTCAGACATAGACAAGAGACACACGACATTCATGACCCCGACGGGGAATTACTATTACAACGTAATGCCCTTCGGGCTAAAGAATGTCGGGGCCACGTACCAACGCATGATGAACAAAGTCTTCCAAGGAGAAATCGGAGACATGCTCGAAGTATACATGGAAGACATGATCGTCAAATCGCACGAGGAGACCGACCACGCACGACACCTCCGCAAGGTTTTCGAGCAGGCGAGGCAATGCAAGATGAGGTTTAACCCTGAAAAGTGCACATTCGGTGTCCAGGCAGGGAAATTCCTAGGCTTCTATCTCACTGAACGGGGAATCGAGACCAATCTCGACAAATGTCAGGCATTTTCGGAGTTCCCGACCCCGAAGTCTAAAAAATCCATTCAATCCCTCAATGGGGTGCTCGCCTCACTTTCCCGCTTCGTTGCCAAATCCGCCCAACACGCTTTACCTTTCTTCAAAATCCTCCGAAAAGAGGCCACCTTCGAATGGACCGACGAATGCGAACGAGAACTGCTCCATCTGAAGAAGGCACTCTCCGAGCCTCCGGTCCTGTCCCGGCCACTGGAAAGGGAGACCTTGTACCTATATCTGTCTGTGGCAACCGAGGCTGTCAGCGCCGCTCTCATCAGAGAAACCGACGAAGGGAAAAATCCTATATACTTCACGAGCAAAGCACTCCGAGGCCTAGAGCTCAGATACCAACAAATCGAAAAGGTCGCATTAGCCCTCATAAACGTCGCAAGAAGATTACGTCACTACTTACTCGCCCACACGATCAAGGTGAGAACCGATCAACCAATAAAATAACTCCTTGGTCGACCAGACATGGCCGGCAGAATTTTGAAATGGTCGTTAGAACTTTCTGAATTTGACATCCAATACGAGAATAGGAAAGCTTTGAAAGCTCAGGCCCTGGCCAACTTCGTCGCAGAAATGACGCAAAGCCCAAAGCCAACGAACGACGCCCACAAATGGACGATCTTCGTCGACGGTGCCTCTAGCTCGGCTGGAAGCGGTGCAGGAATCATCCTCGAAAACGAGGACGAAATCCTGATCGAGGTCTCATTGGCATTAGCCTTCCCAACCTCCAACAACCAAGCTGAGTACAAAGCTTTCCTCGCCGGTCTAAGATTAGCCGAAGACCTAGGAGGAAAAGAAGTAAAGATATCGACAGACTCCCAACTCGTGGCATCACAGGTACGAGGAGAATACCAAGCCAAGAACGACAACCTCATCGAATACTTGGCATTGGTAAGGGAAAGACTCGAAAAATTCGAGAAGTGGGAGGTCCAACACGTGCCTCGCGAACATAACACGCGGGCAGACGTCCTGTCGAAACTCGCGAGCACGAGGAAGAAAGGCGGAAACAAATTAGTAATCCAGGAAATCCTTCCTCGACCTAGCACCGAAAGGCCACCACTCCCGCTCGAGGTAAATGTGATCGGGGACAATCGTTGCTGGATGACACCCATCTACAACTATCTCACGAAAGACGAACTCCCAGCGGACCCCAAAGAGGCAGCCACAACTAAGAGGAGGGCGTGCTCATACGTCCTCCTTGAAGGGAAACTCTACCGAAGGGGACTCTCCATCCCGTTGCTCAAATGCGTCGAGGAGGAAAAAGTCCTCGACATACTAGGGGAAATGCATCGGGGAATCAACGCCCAACATCCCGGCGGAAGGTCGCTGGCGCACAAGGCTCTGCGAGCAAACTACTATTGACCGACTATGCAGCACGATTCCAAAGAGCACGTCAAAAAATGTGACAAATGCCAACAACACGCCGACATGCATCTCACGCCTCCCAACGAGCTAATAACGCTCTCCTCACCTTGGCCCTTCGCCTGGTGGGGCATGGACATCCTCGGCCCGTTTGTGACCGGCTCTTACCAAAACAAGTACCTCATTGTAGGGGTAGACTACTTCACCAAGTGGATCGAAGCAGAAGCACTGGCCAAAATAACGGTACAAAACATTCTTCGATTTTTCAAATGAAACATCCTCGTCCGGTTCGGCATACCCTAAGTCCTCATCACAGACAACGGAACGCAATTCACGGACGAAGGATTTTAGGACTTCGTAGCCAGCCTAGGCACTAAACAACACTTCACGTCCGTCGAGCACCCTCAAACCAACGGACAAGCTGAGGCGGGCAACAAGGTAATCCTGCGCGGATTGAAGTGCAAACTCGGCGAGGCGAAGAGGGCATGGGTCGAGGAACTACACAGCGTCCTGTGGGCATACCGCATAACACCACACTCCACGACCGGGGAGACTCCGTTCAGAATAACGTATGGCATCGAAGCGGTCATCCCGATGGAAATTCGAGAACCGATGAGACGCGTGGAGGTGCCCCTCGACGAAGAGATGAACGACGAGGCACTTCGAGCCAAGCTGGATCCCTTCGACGAGATCCGCTCCAAAGCAGCCCTTAGGGAAACCTCCCTCAAACAAAAAATAGCTTTACGCCACGATGCAAAGGTCATTAAAAAAGAGTTCCAGGTGGGCAGCCTGGTCCTCACAAGACACCAAAAAAACCCAAGAGAGGGCAAACTGGCCGCCAACTGGGAAGACCCATACCGCGTCCACGACAAGACGGGCAATGGGGCCTATTATCTGGAAAACCTACAAGGTGAAGAACTTGTTCGACCATGGAACGCAGAAAAACTTAAACAATATTATAGCTAAACGCAACCAGGGGAGACATGGGAGGTACGACCACGCTCTTCACCACCAAACAAAAGAGAGGATCTACGCCCCTCAGAGGCGAACACAACCCTCCCCAATGCTGGAAACCTCAAACGAGGCCCAGCGTCGCAGTACCACGTTGGTAAGGCACCCAGCTCGCGATGGGAAAGCCAAAGCCCCGAGGTCAGAGTTTTCTGATCGCAAACCCTACCTCGATTTAGGGCGAGCACAAAGCTCGCCACCTCGTCGGTTCCCCAAACCGAAGAGCCCAGCGAAGTCGAGCAAGAACAGTTCAAAAAAAAAATAACGAAAAACAAATTAACAATGAAAGTAACAATGAAAGTAACATTCATTAAACTATCGAAACCGACCAAGAAACCATTACAAAAAGAGCCCGAAGGCCAGTATCCAAACAGGCACAAAGGCCATTACAAACAACGGGCACAAAGGCCATTACATAAACAAAGGCACGCAGGCCCGACAAAAAGTAAAACAAAAAAAAACAAAAAATCCTGAAGACTCCGCCCAGAGTTACTCTTCACGGTCATCATTCTCCTCCTCCTCCAACTCCTCATCGGCTTCAAAGGGGCACACGATCTCTCCTTCGGCCACACAATAATTATGGGTCGACCCTCCGTCACGAGCCCCGAGTTCAACACCTTGAGCTGCTCGATAGCGTTGTCGAACCCGTCCTTGTACACCACAACCAAGTCTTTATTGAGTGCGCGAATATGATCAACCAACTCGCCCCGGGTGCGAAGGGAAAGCTCCTCCTCGGTCTCATCGTCCCGAGGGCGAATTGTGCCCTCGAGCAAAGCAACTCGAGCACAGAGCCGCACATTCTCATCAACCACCTCCTTGTGCCCAGCAGCTTGATCCTCTAGACTCTGCTTCTCAGCCTTCAGAGTGTCCCGCTCGAGCTTCAGTTCCTCCAACTCTTTCTTCAGCCCCTCCTGCAACTGGTGCTCCTCTTTATAGTTGGATAAATCTTTAGACAATCTATCCTTCTCAGTCTGAGCAGCTAGAAGGGCATCCTCCAAAGAGGTTTTGGAAACAGCGGTCTCGGACAAGACCATGGCAGTCTCCATCACCCGGATGACAGCGGCCAAGTCTCCAGCCAGGTCCTTCCGCCTATCATCTGCCCCCTGATTCAGAATAGCCCTCGCCTCGGGCGCCGCCACCACGACGGAACCTTCAGCCTTAAAGAACTCCTGCTCCAAGTAGCAAGGAGGCAGAAAATAACTCCCAGGGGCACTAGACTCGTTACCTCCCACAGCAGAAGACCGGGAAAGAGTCCCGTCCAGACGCTTTCGCTTTGGCAGAGGAGAGGTGGAAGGAGGAGGACTATCACGTATGTGGATCGGGGAAGTTTGTTGAGTTTGATAACGAGAAAAAGTATCGGTCATATTGCTATGTTTCAATGTCGTTTTATCGCATATTTGTCGTTTTAACACCCGATTCCTTGAGTTTTCTTTGCCATTTTGCAGGTACATCATATACAGAGCTAAATTATGAGCCACAAGTGAAATGAGCAAAATCAACCATTAAAAGATGAAGAAAGGAGGAATTCTGCATAATCTGCATTTTTTGTAATAGTCACGATCGTCACCTAGGAGTCACGATCGTGACACGCTAAAAGGAGCAGTCACGGTCGTCACAAGTCCCTCACGACCGTGACGCGCATCAAACACGGAAGACGAACGTGACACCCTTGTCACGAGCGTGACAAGGGGAAATTAGGGTATTATGCTGAGACTTGGTCATGAACGTGTACGTACTTACCTATCTTCTCGCAGACCAAGTATTCCAACGTTTCCCTGGATTCTCTCAACACCTACGAGGCCCATGCACCAATTCCAACTGCCAAGCCCAAATAGCTTTCTATAAATAGATCAGCTTCAATGAACAATTTACAGAGTATTGATTTTAATTTTCTTGCGGAAGCTCTGCCGTTTTTATTTGCACCCTTTATTTTTCCAGCATTAATTTTCTTGCTTTAATTTTCTGTATCCCAACCAACCATATAACAATTTCCAACATTAGGAAATTGTTATAATTTAATTTGTTTCAAAGCCTTCAGAATTATTTTAGAAAATTTATTTCCGATTCCGGTCAGTACTCCGAGCTTTCCAGCCTGTGGAAGAAGGAGTCTACTATTTTTATTGTTATCCAGGTTTTTTATTTAAATTGCATTTATATTAATGTTGAGTATTTATTTTTCTGCCATGCATATTCTATTTTATATTTCTCTGCCTCTGTCTGGTTCAACAATAATGAGTAGCTAAACACCTTAGGGCGGTATGTAATTAAAACAAACTAAATCGGTAAAATCAACTCTAGGCTTAAAATAATTAAGAGCTTAAAATTCTGGCTGAGACTTTTTATTATAAAATCAACCTTTTTGTTACGAGAGTAAGGAAAGTGTAATAGGTTAGGTCAAGACCACGAGAGTGTGAGATTTTAACCAGATAGCTAAAGTTAGGCATTTAATTTAAACACAACGAGAGCGCTTTAAAATGAATTAGAATTACTAAGTTTCCAAAAATTATTTCTAAACACTTATGGGCTAGCGAGAGCAGGCATAGGGCTTTAGGGGTAAGATCTGAGATAAGACCACGAGAGTGTGAGTTAAAGATATTCAAACTGGTAACCTCTACAGAATAGATTAAGTGAACCATCTTTATAAGCCTAGGTTAGATTGGCCCACCTTAATTAAACATGATTACATACCGACCGCCTTAGAATTATTTTATTAAAACTTGAATTTACTTCCCGCCTTTAATCTTTAAAAATAAACAAAAATCGTGACAACCCTTCACCTTAGCTAAACTAGTAAATTCTCTAGCACTAAGTAATCATAAAGTCCCTGTGGATCGATAATCTTAAATATTACTTCGATAGGCTGTGCACTTGCAGTTAAGATACCGCTAGACACATATTAAAGTACGTCTTTAGCCCATCAAGCGGGCTGAGGGGAGTTAGTCGTCGGGCTAGCAATACCCGAGCTGCCCACCCCAAGCTCAGTAGCCACCTCCTGGACACGAGGCGCCACTTTCTTTTTCTTCTTGGGGACCCTGTCTAAATCCCTGGCCTGGTTCGCCAGCTTTAAGACCCGTTCACGGGCGGTGGGCATAGTTCTTGCAAAACAAAAACAGAGAAATATTAGTTGAATAGGAACGAGACCGAGAAAAGAAAACAAGTCGAAAAGACCTACGCAATAACTCCACGGCCTCCTTATCTGTATCGCACGCGAGCAGATCCCTGGTATTTATGAGGCGGGTCTCATAAATAGGCATCTCGACCTCATCAATGTGGGGGTTGTTTTGTCGATCCACCCAGACCGCCTGATTAAAGCTCTACACATACTCAACCAGCCTTTTGTAAGCCAGTTTATCCTCGACCCCCATGCTTGAGAATCTGACCCGGTAGTGGCTAGTCGATAGGTTGAAATGGTCGGGCTGCCATCTCAGGGGAATCCTCGACATGAGCTTCTCCTCACCGTCAGCGTTCCGCTTGTAGTAGTAAAGAGAGTTCAGGGCGAAACGTGTGATCGGCTTCACCGTATACCATCGCCCCTTAAAGTGTCGGGCAGAGTCAACATAGGTCTTGAATAATCTCACTGGCTGCTTCAGAGACACCCAGCTGTGACGTCCCCGGGCACCCGACCGTTGTAGGTGGAAGATGTGGAAGAAGAGAGGCAAAGTGAACCCAACGCCAAGAAAACGACAAACTAACTCGAACACCCGGATGAAAGCGATGGCGTTCGGATGCAGTTGCGATGGTGTCAGTCTAAGCCACCTAAAAACCTCCCTCTGAAAAGAGTTGAAGGGCAGCCTGACCCTTGCCTCTCGGAAGGCAAATTCGTACATAGCAAATTGTTTCCCCGGGAAACGATGGCATATCCGGTCCGCCTCCCGAGGAGCATGACATTGCCAATTTGCAGGATCTTCGGGGTTGATGTCCTCCACCACGGCGTATGCATTGGTCGACTAGTCGGCAAAATATGATTCTTCTTCCAACGGTTCGTCCGCGACCCACGACAGGTCGTTGCGCTCAGACGAGGAGACATGTTCATTTTCCTCCTCGACAGCCCGTTCGTCGACTTCACGATGTTCGGCCTCCCTTTAGTCGACGTCACGATGTTCGGCCTCCCTTTCGTCGACTTGTCGGTGCTCGGCATTTCCATCCTCGACCCGCCGATGCTCGGCCGTACCTGAAAAGCAGACAGGAAAAGTGAATTTGACATCGCATCAAATCCACCATTCCACCGCAAATCAAGTGAAAGAGCGAAAGGCCAAAACGTCCGGAACCTCACCAAACTACACTAGACCAACGGAGGGACAACCTTCGTTTGCCTCCGAACTCGTGCAAAGATTCTAAACCTACACATTCATATACACATGAACTCTATTCCCGCGACATGCTAGCCATGCCCGGAATATTCATACGCATATGAATATTACGCCCGTGATATGCAGCCCTTGCCCGGGACATTCATGTCTCTATGAGTTTTACGTTCGCGGCATGCTAATCCTGCCCGGGATATTCATACCCCAAAACCTAAAAACTAACCCTAACACACAGATCTACCTACTCTACACGAAGATTTGCTTACTCTACACGGATAAAACATGCATTTCACTACTTATTAAACGAAAAAACACACAAAAAGAGAGTTTGAGGTTGTTACCTGACATAATGAAGACGGGGAGAAGACGGTTGCGCGCAGGCAGAAAACGGTGGTGCAGACGGCGGAGATGGGCGGAGACGAAATTCTTCTCAAGTGCTTCCGGTTAAACGTAAGAGTGAAAAAGTTCAAATGAAGTAGACCACCCCCTTTATATAGTAAGAGGTGCGTGGGCGGACGCGCTAGCTAATCATTGCCTAGACTCTACGCCGACGCTAGCACGAGATACGAAGCGACACACCATTAATGCTGAGACACGTCAGTCCACAAGAATCCTGAACGACGCCGAGCAACTACAAATCTACCCGACTACGGGAAACGTCCCCGGCCTCTGTGAACGCCACATGCCCGACAACCTCAGCAGCACATGCAACGGTTTGGCTAACATCATGCTCGACTGGTATATGCCCGACACTTTCTTCAACGCGCCTACGTCCAGCTATTTTATAACTCATCGCTCCACCTCGAAGACTTGACTTGGGGGGCTCCTGTTCCGGACTGGGCCTCTGGACTGTATAGGGATATGGCCCAATATGTCGAGCATATGCCCATATGCTCGGGCAGGCACACCTGCTAGACGGACATAGACGCTGGACGGTCGGACACATATCCTATGTGTCGGGCACGTACTCAGAACGGGCAAATAATGTGTCCGGCAGTTCACTTGCCACGTCATCCAACTGTCTCCCCCTTTGTCTCCTGAAAGATAGGGGCAATTGGACCAAGGACCAGACCACTTAGCTAGGTCTTTACGCTTCTCACGCGTTCATTGGCAGTTCTACTTTGGGCCTAGCTGATCCAGCCCAAGGAAGGACATTGGCCCAGCGCTGGGGACTCTCTATAAATACCCTTTTTCACTAAAGGGTCAGGTATTTTGATTCCACATTATTACTTACCTATTCACTGTACCTCTATTAACTTTGGCATCGGAGCGCCTTGCAGGTACACCCCCCCTCTTTTCCATCCACTAGCTGTCTTCACCCAATTGCTGGAAGGTCCTCCTAATCAGGTAAGATTATATATATATATATATATATATATATATATATATATATATATATATATATAATTTCATTTTGTCAACATTTTTTTCACTTTATTTTTTTCAGGTGAAAGATTTACTAATAAGAAGATGAAAATTTTAAATAATATTCATAATTTGTAATGTAATTTTTATAATATATATATATATATATATATATATATATATATATATATATATATATATATATATATATATATATATATATATATATATATATATATATATATATATATATATATATATATATATATATATATATATATATATATATATATATATATATATATATATATATATATATATATATAAAGAAGTGAAAATAAGTATTTCGATTGAGAGGAAATATATTTAGAGAGAATCATATGAAATATATGGTAATGTTTATTTTAGAAAAATATTCTATTATTTATTTTAATTAATGTCTTTTTATCATCATTATTATAATTATATTGACATTATTTATAAAATTATAATGATATCTTTCAAAATAGATTTACTTGATTTAGCTAAGAAAAATAATAAGTTGATGAATATGAAAAGGAGGTAGGTGATTTGTGGGTTGTATATACAAAATGGTTCATTTTTCGAATATGAAAATGAGATAGTTAGATATTGGAAAAATATATTGTACAACTATCATGAGATTGGCAAGTGGAAGAGATTGTTAGTGAGAGAATTCATATTATAATGTAATGGTAACAATAATAAATTAATTTTTTTATAAAGTGGAAATTAATTATAATAAATAATAGTTAAAGTAATTATTAATTTGATAAAAAAAATAGCATTTTTGATGATGAAAGAATCAAATTAAATTTTTTTTTTAAGTATTTCACTACTTAAAGATAAATTTATATATATTCTCTTTGTCTCAAATTATAAATTATTTTAAATATTTTACACCAATCAAGATATATGATTAATTTTGTATAATAAATATTTTTTTATTTGATTTTATTATATCCTCTTTAATTAATTATAAATAAAAAAGGAATTCGAAAAATTATAAAGGAAAAAACTATTAAGTAATAGATTATATATTTGGAAAAAAATCATTAACGTTGTATTAAAATTAAAGAATAATTTATAATTTAAGAGAATTTTTTTTATAACAAAAAGTGATGTGTAATTTGTTGTTTTTCTCAAAAAGTATAGAGTAAAAAAAGTGATATATATATATATATATATATATATATATATATATATATATATATATATATATATATATATATATATATATATATATATATATATATATATATATATATATATATATATATATATATATAATTGTACTATTTATTAAAAAAATGAGAAAATACATATTGATGATATATTTTACATAATCACGGTATATTTTATTTAATTTGCATTAATTATGTAAAAAAACATATATGTAATGTTGTAATTAATGGTAAATTTTTGCAATCGTTATTTTATTGATTTGTACCACTAATATATAGTAGTATTTTGGAAAAGACTGATATAAGAAAATTTTATTCAAGAAACTATTCTTTCCTTTTTTATTATAAATAAATTTAATCGTTAATTTAAATACTAGAGAATAAATTACTTCAACAAAATTTTCTTCTATTTTAAATTATAAATAAAATTAAATAATTAAATAATTTTACTTCTTCCCACCCTTTTGTAACTTTTTATTTTACCCTAACATATTATTCTTTTTTACTTCTTCTCACCATATTGTTAATACATTATTTTAGTTGGAAGTTTACTTCCTTGCGATATATCCTAACTTAATTATATGACTTGTGTCGATATAATTAATCTGTGGATCCGAAACTCTTAATAAATGACTGTGACTCGTGTTTGCTTGTCATCGAGGAGTATGACTGGACGGGGAAAGTATCCATTAGGAAGAGTAACTGTGACCCGTGCTCGCTTGTCATCTAGGAGTATGACTGAGCAGGGAAAGTTACTTAGTTGTAGGTACCGTGACTCGTGCTTGCTTGTCATTTGGGAGTATGACTGGGCGGGGAAAGTACATTTGATAGATAATGAGTGACCCGTGCTTGCTTGCCACCGGGGAGTGTGGCTGGGCGGGGAAAGTTATCTATATGTTAAGGATCGAGTGACCCGTACTTGCTTGCCATCGGGGAGTATGACTAGGCGGGGAAAGATGCCTTAAAGCACCTTGTGTGTGCTCCGTTTTATTTTTAGTTGATGTCTCTAGTTTTGTGAACTCAAAGTATAGGTTTTCCCGACTTGAGTAATGTTTAGTTTCAAACCTTTTAGAGTCGAGAGAACTCTAAGATAGGGAACTCACTGAGA
The DNA here is from genome assembly GCA_963966055.1 of Lathyrus aphaca. NCBI lineage: Eukaryota > Viridiplantae > Streptophyta > Magnoliopsida > Fabales > Fabaceae > Lathyrus > Lathyrus aphaca. The sequence goes on from OZ014519.1 coordinate 228,227,012, forward strand.
TGTTTTATCTCACCCCATGTTGATGTTGTTATTCAGGTACTTCAAGTTCCGCAAAGGGTAAAGATAAGGCGAATTGATTATCTTTGCTTGTTTGATGGTTTCTTCCGTTGTAGACTTTTGAGATCTCCGGATCTAGTTCTTAGACTCTTTATTTTGTGAACATCTTGTACTAATTATAGCCCTTTTGCTAGTACCTTATGTTGTAGTGGCTATATTTATATAATGTGTTACTAAGACTTGTTGTATTTCAATACCAAACTTAAATTTATATATGAAAAATATGCTTTGATGTATGTCTTTTATATATGGGTATTACAGTTGGTATCAGAGCAGGTCGTATCCTCGACCTAGCCTTGGAATATTATAAGTGTTTCCTTTCCGTTCATACACGTAATATCACTGTAAGACTAAATGTTATGTTTATGGTATTGAGCCTGATCAACTTAATCCTGTTTTGATGACATTTAGGAATATGGCTGGTAGGCGTGGAACTCGTGCTCGACCCAGTGTCACTCCTCCTGGTAGCGATCAAGCGGGTGGTGACAGGAATGCTCATATGTTCCAATTCATGCAACATATGCAACAACAATATCGTCAATTCATGAAGGAGATGATGCACCAAATGAATGGGGGCCTTCATCCTCATGTGGTTGCTCCTGGAACTGGAGGTGGAACATTCCAAGACTTCTTCCGCATGAACCCTCAGGAGTTTCATGGTGGATTGGACCCGGTTAAGGCACATGAATGGGTGACCGGAATGGAGATAATTTTCCAGATTGTGATTTGTGGTGAAGAAGACAAGGTGACTTTTGCGTCACATTTACTAAAAGGTCCTGCTGCTAGGTGGTGGGAAAGTGCTTCAAATCTTATGACGGTGCAAGGAATTCCAAAAGTGTGGTAACAATTCAAGACAATTTTTATGGAGAAGTACTTTCCGAGTTTCTTGAGAACTCAAAAATAATTTGAATTCCAACAGCTTAGACAAGGGAGCATGATTGTGGCCAGTTATGCTGAGAAGTTCGAGGACATGACGGCTTACTCTAGACAAGCCATGTATGCTCTAGATGAAAGATGGAAGATTTACCAGTTCTTGTTTGGTTTGAGGGCCGAAATTTCCCATAGTGTCTCTCAAAGGGAGTTCACTACCTATTCCGAGTTGTTAAGACAATGCTACATCGCCGAACATAGTTTGATGAAAGTGCAAGCTAAAGCAGGTGCTGGAAGAGTTGTTCAAGGTGACCGTGGAAGGACTAGTCAACCTTTTAGGCAAGGCCTTAACCCTTCAAGGGGAAGCAAGTTTAAAGTGTTGGACCTAACACTCCACCAACGTGTAGGTTATGTAGCAAACATCATTTTGGTAGGTGTTAGAGAGATGGAGGATCAAGGTGTTACAATTGTAATGAAGTGGGCCATATGTCAAGAGATTGTACCAAGCCAAGGAATCAAGTTCAAGTGAGAGTTTATACTATGGATGCTAGAAAGACCAAATCCAACAACTCCCTCATTGCGGGTACTTGTCTTGTTAACAATCATCATTGTCTTGTTTTATTTGATTGTGGGTCTACTCATTCTTTTGTATCTACTAATTGCGCGAAGCGACTTGGGTTGCGAGTATTTCCCTTGTTTCCTCCAATGGTGGTTACTACCGCTATGGATGAAACTGTTGAGACACCCCTAAGGTGTGAGAATCGTACCTTGTCTATGGATGGTAGAATTTTTCAAATTAACCTCATTTGTCTACCTCTTAAGAAAGTTGATGTTATTCTGGGAATGGAACAAAGGTGTTAAGGAACAAAGAGATCCCACTTGTTAAGTGAAATTCTGGGATCAGGTACGTGATGTCGAACCAGATGTTTAAACACTTGAAATCTTAAACAAAACTTAATGAGCTGGTAAATTAAATAACACAGGAAATTGTTAACCCAGTTCAGTGTATCTCCACACTTACATCTGGGGTCTACCAAGCCAGGAAGGAAATCCAATATAAGTAATATTAATTATGGAGTTAAACCAACCAGTTTAATCCTTCACTTAATATCTACCCAAGGCAATTTCTACCTAAGACTCAACTTAGATATGAGTACCTACTCACTCCCCCTCAATCACACAGTGATCTTTTACAATGATTAATAAAATTGAAGTCACACTTCAAACACAACAGCTTGATCTTACTTAAAAGTTTCAATCAAGACACAATTCACTTTTTTCTTAAAAGCTCATAAAGTGACAAACAATTAAAACCTGCTTAAAAACAACCAGCTTTACAAAACACCCTTTTCAGTCTTCTAAAATTCGTATCTTTTCTTGAGTGTTTCAGTTCCTTAAATAGATGCTTGGTTTGTGGGCTTTTTGCAAATTATCCAGACTTTGATAAATCCCACAATCATCTCCTTGAATTAAGGTGAGTTAGTTGTTGTCTCCTTGAATCAAGGTGAGTTAGTTATTCTGTTACACTGGAACCAGATAACTAAGCTTCCTAAAGATGCGCCTTGGAGTGCTTATCTCTTTATAATTAATTCCAGATAATTGCTCCTGAATTTACTCACTTCTGTTACGCATCATTTAGGTCAGATAGCAGGTTTGCGATGTCACAACATCTGGTGTGACATCCTGATGTCTTGACCTAAGTTCATTAACTTTTACTTCGTTTGTCAATGTCACAACATCTGGTGTGACATCTTGAACTAAGTTCAAAAACTTCTTGTTTGTCAAAAATTCTGCCAATGCTTAACATCTACAAACTCCCCCTTTGGCTAATTTTTGGCTAACACAATCTTCTGGTTTTGTCAGAGAGAAACGGAGTTCTGTTGAATCATGTGAGAGCTAATAATTTGCTCCCCCTCAAACCTGTATGTATACTACTATGACTTGTTCAACAGACTTTGATATACCAATGAACATTCAAAAATAACTTAGTTCAGAAGACAAAAATTAACATCAGCATTGTTCATCAAACAGGCATTAACAGCAGCAGGCATTGTTCAGTACACTTCTCCCCCTTGTTAGACAGAAATTTGGGGCCAAACATTACATAAATAGAGAAGAAAAACATTCAGAAATACAAGGCAAAACAGACACAACATTTTCCACCACACACAGCTTCACTCAGACTCAGTATACTCTGTATCTTCTGCATCCTCAGACTCAGCATCAGATTCATCAACATTCTTAGCAACCTCTTCCAGCTCCAACCTTTGAATTATGTCCTCAAGCTTTTTCTTCCTTTCATCCAGCTCTTTGCAAGTTGTCTTGAGCTCTACAATTAGGGCTGCCTTGGATATAGGAGTCTTGACATTAGATGGTCCAGCAGATGTCCCACTTGGAGCTTCAACATCTACAGCATGATGGCTCAGAAACAGTTTGTAGTGAAAGGACAATGGACTCTCCCTTTTTACAGACAAAATCCTTATCAGTAAGGATGCCTGGATATTGGTTGAGAATTATTCCACAAAGCAGTGAGGGAAAAGCTATTAGAAGCTTGATTGTTGAGGTTCATGCATGCTTGAGAGTTTGATCAAAGATATATGCCCCATAATCCAACTTGGTTTGGGTGCCTACAACACAGATAAACCTCCCTAGCCCAGTAGCTATAGATGAGGTGTGGTTGGTTGGGACCCAGTTGACAGTTCCAATCCTGTGCAACATAGCATACTTTCTGGTTAACAGGCTGACAGATAGTTTGCCTTTGATTGGCCATGATTTGACCTGGTTAGCTGTGATGATCTTGCAGACTGGGTTGTCAGTTTTGCCAATCTCATTTGGCCCATCTGATTCTCTCCCCAGGTACTGATTTATCACCCTAGGAGAGAAATCTACACATCTTCCCCTCACATATACCTTCCTGAAATCCTCAGATTTCCCATCAGCACACTCTTCTTGTAGATTGACTATGAATTCTTTTACCAGTAGTTCATAGCAAGGGGAAAAGTTGTAGACAGTTTTGAATAAACCAGCATTGGAGATTAAATCTATTACCTCAGTGCACTCCAAAGCATTGCTGCCCAGCTCTCTTTCCAGAGCCACCCTTCTTTGATAGACATACTTCCACTTGCTCACACTAGAGACATGGTGGAAGGACACATTGTCTAGAGGTGCTTCAGGAACAGCAGTGGCAGTCCTAGGAGGTGCTGGCTTCTTCCTGGGTTGGGATGTTGGGACATCCTCCTCAACATCAGAGTCAGATGGAGTTGTAGCCTTCCTTTTCTGGGTGCTTACCTTACTCCATTGCTTAGTAGGTCCAAAGACAACTTTGACCTTGTCCTTTTTGGGAGTTGACTGTTTCTTCTCAGGAGTTGCATGTGCAGCTGGCTTCTTCTCCTTCCTAGCCCTAAGCCTTTTGGATATGCTAGGATTAACAGAGGCTATGATCTCTGTGTCAGAGTCATCATCCAGATTTTCAAATGGTGGAGGTTGGGAAGCCTCTTTCTCAGCAGCTTGATCATGAGGAGCTTGATCATCAGTGGCTTTATCATCATCACTTGGGGCTTTGTCCTGGCCCTCAGATGTTTCAACATTTCTTGGGACATCCTGTGGAGCAGGTATGTCCTCTTCAGCTTGGTTGCTTGGTTCTTCTTGTGGAGCAGGCATACTGTTCAGGGGAATAGACACCCCAGGCACAACTCTTTGTTCAGCAAGGATCCTGTTTACAAGCTGTCTGATGGATGCGTCCACATAAGCAGAGGCTTTGGGGGTGCTGGAAGATGAAGGAGTTCCCTTGCTTTTGCTGAAGACTGGCTCCTTAGGTCTTCTTGTATGAGGAGTCCTGGGTCTTTGAGCAATAGGAATGCTTCCTCTGATCTCGTTTATAGGAGTAGCATCCATTGGTACTACAGATATTGGAGTTGCGTTCACTACATCTTCTTGATTGAGACCCTCATCAATGGAGTTAGGGTTCTGATGTTGAGACATTTTTTCGATTGTAGTGGAAATGTGTAAAGGTTTGATAGATTTTGATGAGTTTAGAGATTCAGCTGTAGCATGCAAAACGTTTAGTGGAGCTAGTGGGAATGTGAGAAGCTGAAAGCACGTTTGTACATAAATAGAATCCGTTGCTAGTGGAGTTTTTAAGATTGGAATACAAACAGTTATTGGCCAGACTAGTGCTGCCATCTGGTGATCATGCCACACGATGTCATGAGACATGCTGGCACTTCTCCATAACTGCTATATTTCACAAATGCAGATTCCCAATTTACCCCTTAGGTTTTCAAATTGGGTAGCATCCAAATCCTTAGTAAATATGTCATCTAATTGCAGCTCTGTGGCTACGTGCTCTAATGTGATCACCTTCTCTTCCACAAGATCTCTGATGAAGTGATGTCTGATATCTATGTGCTTAGTTCTGCTGTGTTGGATAGGATTTTTGGAGATGTTAATAGCACTTAAATTGTCACAGTACAATGTCATGACATCTTTTGGGACATTGTATTCTGTGAGCATTTGTTTCATCCTTACCAGCTGTGAACAACTGCTACCAGCTGCAATATATTCAGCTTCAGCAGTGGATAAGGACACACAATTTTGTTTCTTACTGAACCAAGAAATTAAATTGTTCCCTAGAAAGAAGCATCCTCCTGATGTACTCTTTCTATCATCAGCACTTCCAGCCCAGTCAGCATCACAAAATCCAGTGAGAATTGGTTCACAACCATGAGAGTACATTATGCCATAGTCACATGTACCATTTACATATTTCAAGATCCTCTTAACCTGGTTTAGATGGCTCACTTTTGGTTCAGCTTGATACCTTGCACACACACCTACTGCAAAAGCTATATCTGGTCTGCTAGTTATAAGACATAGTAGACTTCCAATCATGCTTTTGTACAAGCTTTGGTCCACACTCTCACCTTTGTCATCTTTTGTCAGTTTTAAATGAGTGGGGGCAGGTGTTCTCTTGTGACTTGCATTGTCCATCCCAAACTTCTTGACAATGTTCTTTGCATACTTGCTTTGGGATATGAACATGGAGTCCTCCATTTTCTTGATTTGCAGTCCAAGGAAGTAGTTAGTTCTCCCACTAGGCTCATTTCAAACTCAGACTCCATTTGAGTAACAAAATGTTTAACCATCCTGTCTGACATCCCACCAAACACTATGTCATCCACATATATCTGAGAAATCATAACCTTTCCCTCTTCATCTTTTACAAACAAGGTTTTTCCTATTCCTCCTTTTCTCAGTGTGACTCTATTGTGGATGTAGCATGTTGTGTTCATAGCTTCAGCCCAAAAGTACAGGGGTAACTTCTTGGCATGAATCATGGCTCTAGCTAACTCCTGAATAGTTCTGTTTTTCCTTTCAACAATCCCATTCTGTTGAGGGGTGATGGGAGAAGAATACTCATGGTTGATCCCTTCTGAAGAACAGAAATCTGAGAATTTTTGATTCTCAAACTCCTTTCCATGATCACTTCTTATTCTGACCACACAACTTGCTTTTTCTCTTTGGATCCTATGGCACAGATCTTTAAATACCTCAAACACATCAGAATTTTCTTTGATGAAGCTTATCCAGGTATATCTTGAAAAGTCATCAACAACCATATAGGCATATCTTTTTCCACCAAGACTCTCTACTTGCATTGGTCCCATAAGATCCATGTGCAATAATTCCAGGACTTTGGAAGTTGTCAGATGTTGGAGCTTTGGGTGTGACATCTTGGTTTGCTTGCCTATTTGACATTCACCACACACTTTACTTTCATCAATCTTAAGTCTTGGGATCCCTCTTACAGCCTCCATAGATATGATCTTCTTTATTCCCCTGAGATGGAGATGACCCAGTCTTTGATGTCACAGCTTCACTTCTTCTTCTTTGGCTAAGGAGAAAGTAGATGTGAGGCTGAAATCTTGGGGTTCCCACATATAGCAGTTGTCTTTTGATCTGGCTCCTCTCATGACAACTTTTTGTTCTTTATCAGAAACTATGCACTCAGTTTTGGTGAAGTTGACACTGTAACCTTGGTCACATAACTGACTTATGCTGATCAAGTTAGCAGTTAATCCTTTAACCAACAGCACATCATCTAGGCTTGGTACACCTAAGCAGTCCAGGGTCCCAACTCCCTTGATTTCCCCATTTGCTCCATCTCCAAAGGTTACATAGCTGGATGAGTGTGACTTTAAGTCTACCAGCAGATTCTTCAGTCCAGTCATGTGCCTTGAGTAGCCACTGTCAAAATACCAGTCTTCCTTAGCAGATACTCTGAGAGATGTATGAGCTATAGAGGCAACAACCTGCTTGGACAATTTGTGCCTGTTGTGAGGTTTCCTTTGATGCATCTGCTCTGGGTAGTGTCCATCTCTAGAGTTCCAAGGCTGCCTGTTGACCTTGTTCTTAGGCATGTACTGGTAGCTTTGATCAGCATAAAGACTAGCTTTAGGTATCCAAATTTTCTTGGTGACCTCTGTCTTCTGCTTAAGAGGGTGCTGGGAACTCTGATTGGGGTATCCATGCAGCTTGTAGCAAAAAGGTTTGATGTGACCAAACCTTCCACAGTGATGGCATCTCCATCTTTGATATTTCTTTTTCATCATGTGTTTGTCATGATGTTGAGACATCTGCTTGAACATCTTGTTTGACTTCATGGGATTTAGAGTTGTTTGGCTGGTGCTAGCCTCAAAGTTTTGAGCTTTATTAAATCCCAGCCCAGTCTTATCCCCTGAGTGCTTGTTGTTGTTGAGAATGACATCCAGTGTGTTTGAGCTACTGTTCAGCATTCTGACAGATTTGGACATATGCTCCATTTTGGAGTTAAGTAGGCTGACTTCACTTTTCAAAGTGTCAATGATCTCTAGATGACTTGCCTTTTCAGCCTTTAATTCCTCAATCTGCTTCTTCTGCTGTATATTTTCCATGCATACTTCAGTGCTCCTTTTACACAGCATCCTGTAAGATGCTTCAAGCTCTTCAAATGTCAGATCCTCATCACTGGATCCCCCTTCAGTTTCACATACTCCAGCTAGAGCAGTGATGTGCTTTGCAGATTCTTCTTCTGACTCACAACCTGAGTCTTCATCTGACTAGGACATAGAGAGAACTTTCTTTTGCTTCTTTAGATAGGTTGGGCATTCACATTTGATGTGTCCATACCCTTCACATCCATGACATTGGATCCCTTTTCCTTGGTTAGTCTTATCATCATAGTTTGACCTTCTATTAGAGTCATAAGGTCTTTTATTCTCAGAGGTTGAGTTTCTTCCACTTGGTCTGGGCCTGTTTTCCATTCTTTTGAGAATTTTGTTGAATTGTCTTCCAAGCATAGCAATTGATTCTGATAAGTTGTCCTCAGAGCCTGCTTTGTGACTTTCTTATTTTTTATCAGTGTTTGATACCAGGGCTATGCTTTTGTTTTTCTTCACAATTGTATCATTCATTCTCATCTCAAAAGTCTGAAGGGAACCAATGAGCTCCTCAACCTTCATTGTGCGGATGTCCTGAGCTTCTTATATGGAAGTAACCTTCATGTCAAACCTCTTTGGTAGTGATCTGAATAAGTTGTCCTCAGAGCCTGCTTTGTGACTTTCTTCTTTTTTATCAGTGTTTGAGACCAGGGCTATGCTTTTGTTTTTCTTCACAATTGTATCATTCATTCTCATCTCAAAAGTCTGAAGGGAACCAATGAGCTCCTCAACCTTCATTGTGCGGATGTCCTGAGCTTCTTATATGGAAGTAACCTTCATGTCAAACCTCTTTGGTAGTGATCTGAGAATCTTCCTTACCAACTTTTCATCACTCATCTTCTCTCCCAAGGCACCAGAAGTATTAGCAATTTCTAGGATGTTCATGTAAAACTCATGAATGGTCTCATCTTCCTTCATCCTCAAGTTTTCAAACTTGGTGGTGAGAAGTTAAAGTCCTGACATCTTCACCTTTGATGTTCCTTCATGAGTAGTTTTGAGAGTGTCCCAAACATCCTTGGCCAGCTCACAGTGATGCACAAGCCTAAATATGTTCTTGTCAATGCCATTGAATAAGGCATTTAAGGCTTTGGAATTTCCAAGTGCTGAATCTTCTTACTCCTTGCTCCACTCTTCTTCAGGCTTCATCACTTTTGCCCCATCCTTATTGTCTTGGACAGGGTGCTCCCATCCTTTGTTAACTGCTTTCCAAGCCCTACTATCAAGAGATTTCAAGAATGCTACCATTCTTGGCTTCCAGTAATCATAGTTGGATCCATCCAAGATAGGTGGTCGATTCACAGATCCTACATCTCTGTCCATGTTCCCAAAATTTGCAGTCCCTAGATCTCACCCAGTTATACAGGCAGGGTGCCTGCTCTGATGCCAATTGAAATTCTGGGATCAGGTACGTGATGTCGAACCAGATGTTTAAACACTTGAAATCTTAAACAAAACTTAATGAGCTGGTAAATTAAATAACACAAGAAATTGTTAACCAAGTTCAGTGTATCTCCACACTTACATCTGGGGGCTACCAAGCCAGGAAGGAAATCCAATATAAGTAATATTAATTATGGAGTTAAACCAACCAGTTTAATCTTTCACTTAATATCTACCCAAGGCAATTTCTACCTAAGACTCAACTTAGATATGAGTACCTACTCACTCCCCCTCAATCACACAGTGATCTTTTACAATGATTAATAAAATTGAAGTCACACTTCAAACACAACAGCTTGATCTTACTTAAAAGTTTCAATCAAGACACAATTCACTTTTTGCTTAAAAGCTCATAAAGTGACAAACAATTAAAACCTGCTTAAAAACAACCAGCTTTACAAAACACCTTTTTCAGTCTTCTAAAATTCGTATCTTTTCTTGAGTGTTTCAGTTCCTTAAATAGATGCTTGGTTTGTGGGCTTTTTGCAAATTATCCAGACTTTGATAAATCCCACAATCATCTCCTTGAATTAAGGTGAGTTAGTTTTTGTCTCCTTGAATCAAGGTGAGTTAGTTATTCTGTTACACTGGAACTAGATAACTAAGCTTCCTAAAGATGCGCCTTGGAGTACTTATCTCTTTATAATTAATTCCAGATAATTGCTCCTGAATTTACTCACTTCTGTTACGCATCATTTAGGTCAGATAGCAGGTTTGCGATGTCACAACATCTGGTGTGACATCCTGATGTCTTGACCTAAGTTCATTAACTTTTACTTCGTTTGTCAATGTCACAACATCTGGTGTGACATCCTGAACTAAGTTCAAAAACTTCTTGTTTGTCAAAAATTCTGCCAATTCTTAATATCTACATTAAGGTACAATGGGATGCGACGCATTCGGGAGATGTTACGTGGGAGTTGGAATCGGAGATGCGGGAATTGTATCCTCACCTTTTCAGGTAATCTTTTAAATTCGAGAACGAATTTCTATTTAGGGGGGGGGGGAGATGTAACACCCCGTAATTTATTTAACTCTCCGGATAATATTATTTAAGGCCAATAGGATTCCAGTTTATTCTGAGAATTTTAATGAAAAACCATTTAGAGTAAACGAAATTTAAATTTGGTTAACTGATATTATTTATTTCGGAGGATTTATTAATTTGAGGATTAAGAGACATTTTTGGATACTCTCTATTTTTGGACGCATTGGTAAAATATAAGTTTTTATATAATTGTTTATATAGAAAGAAAATGAGAGAAAGAAAAAGTTAGTAAGAAAAGAAGAGAAATAGGAAAAGAAGAAAAAATAGAAGAAGAAGGAGGGAAACCCTAAGCTTCAAATTCATCTTTCTCCATCATCCGTCCGTCGAATCGGCTCATTCCTTCCGTCAATCTTCATCTCTCGAGGTGGGTTCATAGTTAGATACTTTTGTTATGACTTTTGGTTGAGTTTTAGGGTTTATGAGTTTTAGAGATTTTGATAGAAAAGCTTGAAATCCAAATATTAAACGGTTAAAAACTCGATTAAAACTAAGTATGATGTTTAGTATATGATTATAGGCATATTTGTGTTTGGATTCCTCTGGTTTGGTGCATTTTTGTGGAATTGGGGGTTTTGGGAATGGTTTCCCATAGCTGGTTTAGCAGAATTTTATTGAGTTTGCCCCACGAACAGGGTTCGCGTCGCGAATTGTAGGAATTTCTCTGAGTTCGCCCCGCAAACAGGGTTCGCCCCGCGAACTGTAGTTTTCAGCTGGATTATATTTTTTTTATAACTTTTGATCCGGGTATCCGTTCTTAGTGTTCCGCATATCATTTTGAAGTTAAATTATGTACTTTCACATGATGCCGAAAAATATTATTTTTACCCGACTTTTGCCCGACTTTTCGAAAATACCGTAAAGATGTTAAGTTATGGAATTGTTAGCTTAAGGAAATAAAATGGTAAAACTTATGAGGTAGCTAGGTTACCCTAGGTTGTTACGGAATTGTTTTAGAGACTTAACAATACTTAGGTGTCGATACTTGTAGGATGTCTTCAGGCTAGGTAGTTGTTAGAAGTTGGAAGTTTACGTCCTTGCGATATATCCTAACTTAATTATATGACTTGTGTCGATATAATTAATTTGTGGATCTGAAACTCTTGATGTATGACCGTGACCCGTGCTTGCTTGTCATCGGGGAATATGATTGGGCAGGGAAAGTATCCATTAGGAAGAGTAACCGTGACCTGTGATTGCTTGTCATCTGGGAGTATGACTGGGCGGGGAAAGTTACTTAGTTGTAGGTACTGTGACCCGTGCTTGCTTGTCATATGGGTGTATGACTGGGTGGGGAAAGTACCTTTGATAGATAATTAGTGATTCGTGCTTGCTTGCCACCGGGGAGTGTGGTTGGGCGGGGAAAGTTATATATACGTTAATGATCGAGTGACCCTACTTGCTTTCCATGTGGGAGTATGGTTAGGCGGGGAAAGATGCCTTAAAGCACCTTGTGTGTGCTCCATTTTATTTTTAGTTGATGTCTCTAATTTTGTGAACTCAAAGTCTAGGTTTTCCCGACTTGAGTAATGTTTAGTTTCGAACCTTTTAGAGCCGAGAGAACTCTAAGATAGGGAACTCACTGAGATGTTTTATCTCACCTCATGTTGATGTTGTTATTTCAGGTACTTCAGGTTCTGCAAAGGGTAAAGATAAGGCGACTTGATTATCTTTGCTTGTTTGATGGTTTCTTCCGCTGTAGACTTTTGAGATCTCTGGATCTAGTTCTTAGACTCTTTATTTTGTGAACATCTTGTACTAATTATAGCTTTTTGCTAATACCTTATGTTGTAGTGGCTATATTTATACAATGAGTTACTAAGACTTGTTGTATTTCAATACCAAACTTAAATTTATATATGAAAAATATGCTTTGATGTATGTCTTTTATATATGGGTATTACATAAACTTCTCAGAATATGAAAATAAAGGAAGTAGTAATGGATGTGTTTGGTCAAAAGTTCAGGAATTTCTACTTCTTATGTTATTGTTGTTATTTCCATTGGAAGAAGAGGTAGTTGCAACTTATCCACTGAAAGAATAAGTGACTGTTGTTTGTTATTGAGAATGTTGTTGAACATGCCAAATAACATGTCCTGACATAATGGAGAGTTTATTGATTGCCTATTTCCTGCTGCTGTTATTTTTGATGTATTTTCTTGTAATATTTGTTTTAGCCAAAATTTGCCAAAGGGGGAGATTGTAAGTTCTGTTGAATTGACATGAATTTTGTAAAACAAATATAGCAGCAGTGTGTATGCACAAGATCTTTGCAAAACACAGAAAATATAAAGCAAGGAGTCCTTTGTGTGCGCCCAAACATGTTGTGTTGAAATGTTTCAACATCTGGTACAACACGTCGAAGAAGACGTTAAGACAGTTCATTCGACATCATGAACTGCTGAAGATGGGTTGCAGTTTCTGCTTTGGTTTCAATAGAAACATAATTTATTGAGTATTTAAATCAATCCAATGGCGTTGATTGTAAAAGATCTTGAAGACTCAAATTTAAATTGAAGACAAATATTGAAAAATATAGAGTTTCTATATTTAGAGATATTTTAGGAGTTTTTATATTTGAAGATCTTTTTGTATATTTGTAAGCAGATATTTTCTCCATATTTGTAGCAACTATTGTTGTGATTGTTTAGGCCCAAATCCAGTTAGGAATAAGTTATAAAAGAAACCTTGTAACCTAGTTTAGAACTAACCAACCGAAAATATAAACATTATTAGGGTTGTGTTCTTGCGGCAGCCGTGCGCAACAAGGAACCTTGTTGTGGCTGTTTCACTTGTGATTCTCGAAGCTTTTAAGCAAGAGAAGTGTTGTACTTAACTAAAGCTGCTAAGCAAGGTTAAGTTGTTTGTAATGGAAGTGTAGCTTCTGTTTTAGATTGTTTTATAGGTATGAAGTCGTCAATATCAGCAACTGGCTGGTGAGGACTGTGAGACATCACTGAGGTGATTGGAAGTGAGGATAGGTTTATCATATTTAGGAGTTCCTAAGTAGAAATTGTACAGGAAGTGATTAAGTGAGAAGACTGTAACTGTAGGTGTTTGCTGAGAAGTCTTTGAATTGATACTACATAGTGGATTTCCTTCCTGGCTTGGTAGTCCCCAGAGTAGATGAGTTAGCATCGAACTGGGTTAACAATTCTATTGTATTCTTTACAACTTTTATGTTTTATGTTTTATGCAATACCTGTACTCAATGTCCTATCAGATGTCACAACATCCTGAAGCATGTTTGAATCTGATTTATCAGAATTTTTAAGTACTACTATGTATGCCTTACCATGTTTATAAGTAATAGATAAGATGTCTCAACATCATATTTGACATTTGAGTTTGTCATCCCAAAATTTCAAATTATTTTAGATTATTCAAATTATTATTATTATTTAATTAAAATAAGAGAAGAAGAGGTATCGAGGATAGGTTGGTACTTATGGAGAATAAGTTGAGGACAGAGATGAAAAAGAGTATTTAGGGTCCTAGGTGCAATTTTTACAAAAAGGGAATTAAGGTTTGGAATACGATCAGTTGCGATCGCTTTTGGGAAAAGATGAGAGAAGAGGTATGAAGAACAATGAAGATGAGCAAAGGCTTGAAGAGATTTCCGAAGATTGTTGATGAAGAACGCGAAAAAGCTTCACTCTAAGGTATGAGGAGTATTGTTTTTCAATATATTTTAATGTAAAGTTTAGGTAATGGGGAGATTTGGGGTTTTGGGAGAAAACCTAGGGTTAATGAGATTATGAATGATGAACTATGATTAATTGATGTGTTGTGATTGTTGTTATTGATGTATATGTGTTAGATAGGGGTTTAAGAACTCAAACGGGGGTTATTGGGGTTAATAAGACAGTTTAGAGGTATGAAATCACAGTGGAAGAAGTTATATTATTACAGAAACTCGTCAGGACAGTGAATAGCTCGCTAAGTGAGCTCCAAGCTCGCTCAGGGAGTGACTCCTGACAACATTCTTTCAAAAACTTCGAAAATTCATATCTTGAGCTCCGGGTGTCCGGTTTGCACGCCGTTTGAAGTTGTGTGAAGCTAAGACAATGTACTTTCATTTAAAAATAGTCCCATGTTTCTAGAAACAATTTAAATAATATGAATTTATTTTGGAAGGTGAGTCTTTGTATATTGAACTAAAGATATGTTGCTATAGATGATGAATCTTGCTCTAAATGGGAGAATGGTGATGTCCTATGACTAGGGATGGTAAAAATGATGTGTAGGAATTAGTTATATTGATGTAAAGGTGTAGGTAATGCGATAAGGTTATTTGTAGTGGAGTTCGATGAATAGACGATGATAATTAAGTGCTAACGACTCTGTGATGTTAATTATGTGTTGAAGGTTAAATGTTGCTATGACAGAGTAAATATAAGTTGTGAATAATTAATGTTTATATTTGATAATTGAAGAACATATTGATAAGATGCATTATGATGATTGAGTGTGAAATGGAGTTATGATGCTACTTTATGATGTTTATGATTACTATGTGACGATGAGTATATGTTGATAGATTACATGATTGATGTATATATGTCTCATAAAGAGCGTGATGAAATATTTACTTGAATGTTGATGCAATTGTTGATTATGTTGATGTTATTGCATCGTTGCATTCATGGAATACCTATGATGATTGAGGCTTCAATCCCATTGTGTGGATTGGGGTGTTGTTGTTTATGTTGTGCTCCCTTGTGGAGAATAGATGACCCAGTGTCCATCACATGTTGAAATTGGTACCACATGCATATTAGGAGAATTGCATTTAATTCTTGGTGGCATAGCATGATGCATGTGTCGATAGATGTTTGTTGAGTTTTTATGATGTGATGGGTGATAAATTATGTTGTATTGCTATTGATGTATGTTGCATGATTATCTTTACGATATGTCAATTATATTAATTTGTGATTACTCACCCTGCCCGCCTTTGGTGATGGTATATTATGTCATCCTGTAGATACTCAAGATTAGCTTGGTGTTTGGACATAGCTGGAAGTATTGTTTATGCGTCGCCTACTTAGTGATTTAGTATCTTGCTCTGATAGATGTAACATCAGGTGGTTCACGCTTGAGTGAACAATATGTTGTCCATTATGACGATTTTCTTGAGTTAATAGAATTAGTTGTGTTTATTGTTGATTGTTGACAGTGACCTAAGGTCTTGGTATTTTGATGAAATAAAATAAGTTTTATGTTTATAAATCCGCTACATACTTTTGTTGATTATTGATTCATGAAAGAAAAATGAATATTCTAAATGTTTTGAAAAACCCATTTGACGGTGTAATAAATGTTGTTAAGACGTTTTATGAAAAAAAATGTGGCACCTTTCTGAGAAGTACTCTGATTATTTTATTGATTGTTGTGTTTTATTTTGTGGGGTTAGAAGGGTGTTACATTAGTGGTATCAAAGCAGGTCGATCCGTCCGACCAGGTTGTCTAATGATGTTTATTCCTTTAGTATGCGACGTGTGTGTGCAACACTATCGATATTTGCTTGTTTCTAACTGTTGGTCTGCAGGTGTTAGATCAAAACAAGTGGGGGAGAAGCTATCGCTTCCCTAAGATGCTTTGGTTGTGGAAGGTTGACTCAGCGTGTATTAGATTACAAGAGTGCAAATGTTGCTAGGACAATGTTGTTCCCAATTCCGGAAGGAATGCAAAGATAAAGCTTGAGTCAACTAAGAAATTTTGCATGAGGTAATTGGGTGCACAAGTTGCCAAGAGCGCTATTGGAGTTTGGCGGATATGGTTTATGCCCCATCATGATTGGCGGCTATCTATTGACAAATTGAGGAACTGATCACCCTTAATCTCTTGTTAATAGTAGATGGAATCGTGTTGGATGGAATAGACGTTTCTTGCCAGCTTAGATGGTGTGTGGGATGAAGTAGAATGGAGTTAAGTCAAGAGCTTATAAATGGTTTTGATGATGCAGAGTATTATATTTGAGGACGAATAAAGTCTGAGTTGTGTATTTGTCGGTTAAGTTGGAAGGTTTTGAGGGAGAACAAACAGATATTGTTGATGTTTGCTTCTCGGGGAGCATAAAGTAATGTAACAGATAGTGGTATGCCAGTGGTGTGTAATTATGATGTTTTCCTAAGGATATTCGTGACTTGTTCCGGAGTGTGAATCTAAGTTCGATGAAAGTGAAGAGTTGTTTGTTCTGTTAAGCAAGTGATTGAGTTTATGGAAGATGGTGTAGAAGTGTTTATGAGGTGAGTTTCTTTGAAGGCATAAGAAAATGCAGTGGTTGGAGATTTATCAAATATGTGTTACTTTTGGATGTGTTCTCATATGAAATCAAGAATTTTATGCTGAAATCGTAGAAGATGTTGAGGGCAGGTTACAAGACTGAAAATCATGTTTTAATTGATGAAATTGAGTGAAACCATGCATGTATATGATTTATAGTGATGTGGTGTTGTTGTAACTTGTGTCAGGTATTCATGTGTGGTATGACAGTTGGTTATAAATGTAAGTGATGAACTACCTTATGGTTGGGTTATATGAGTGTTTTGATAAACATGATGTTGATTATGAAGTTCTATTGTGGTGAGTTGTTAATGATGTTGTTGTGACGTAAGTGAAATGATTATAAATGATAATGAGATAGTCTTTGGTGATAAAATGAGGAATTAAGGATATTCTGAAAACGGTTATCAAGACAAGGTACAGCCACCATGAGAACACTATGATGTCGGTTGGTGTATTCATTGTACCTGGCGTGTTTGTGGAGTATATGAATCAGATTTTTCATGAGTATTAGAGGATATTTTTTTGGTGGTCTTTGTTGGTGATTTTTTAACATAATTTAAGTCTAAAGGGGTACACGCAAAACCTTTGCAGATTGTGTTGCAAGTATTGAGATAAAGGAAGTTGTATGCCAATTGTCGAAGTGTGAGTTCCGGTTGTGGGTAGTAAGTTTCATTGGTCATGTGATTTCCAGTGGTGCATTAATTGTTGATCTTTCTATACTTGATGTTGTGAGGAAGTAAGGGACTCTGAAGTATGTCTTTGGATTAAGAAGCTTATGAGAGTAGTAAGTTGTTATTGCAGGAGTATTGAAGGTTTTTCTAAGTTGATATTGTCGTTGATCTAGTTGGCTCGGGAGAGTCATGCATATGTGTGGGATGTTGAGTGAGAGGAAAGTTTTGTAGAAATCAAGAATGAGTTAGCGACTGCTCTGATGCTGTTTTTACCTAATCCGAGTGAGTGTTTTGTGGTTTGTTGGGATGCATCGAAGATGGGACTTGGTGGAGTGTTGATGTAGAATGGTCAAGTGGTTTCGTATGTTCCAGACAATTAAGAGTTTGTGTAGGGATTATCCTACTTATGATGTAGAATGAGCAGTTGTGGTGCTTGTGTTGGAGATTTGGTGACATTATCTTTCTGAATCTAGAATTGAGTTGTTAAATGTAACACCCCAAATCTACCCGACGAAAATTCATAAATCAGAGTTTCAAAATTCAACAACAATACAGGATGCTACATTTTTCAACTTTAACAAGTTCATTTAATTTCATGAACATCGATTCATAACACTTTCAATCAGGATGAAACCATAATATCAACTTTCTTATTCAATTACTTGAAATAAAACAATTTTTATAAGTAGGCAGCGGATCCATAATTTATTCAACTTAACATCATATAACAATTTGTTTAACCTAACAACTTAGTAATAACATGTTTTCATTGAAACAACTTAAAACAACAACAACTAAATATAATAACAAAAAAATTAAGCGTTCATCCCCCCGAGTGTTACGTATCAGAGCAACGACACTGACTTGACTACGAAGATAAGCAACTTTAATCTGGAATACATGCACGTTACCAACCAAGCATAACATTCAACACATAAAAGGGGTGAGATATCGAACCATATAAACAAGAGTATGATAATTAATACGCTAGATAGAATCATACAATTTCCATACTATCCACAACAACATCTTACCAATCACCCCAAACAACCAACATATTTTATCAGCTTAATTCACACATAATCAATTCCAACTATAAAATTAGCATAGACACCTTAATCAACTCCGACAGACTTATACAACATATTCAACTTTTTCAATATCAGCATAATCGACTTTATGAACATAAACATACAAACAACTCAGGTAACATAATCATATAATCAACTTATCCAACATAATCATGTAATTAACTTAGCAACATAATTTACTTATCCAACATGAACCACTTACTCAATGTAACCAACTTAAACTACTTAATTAACTTAAATCTACATAAACAACATATTCGCCTTGAGCAACGTAAACAACTTTATCAACGTAAGAAACAAGAACAATTTTATTAACTTGGAAACATAAACAACACAAATAACATAATTAATGCGACACGTGATGCGACTCGACTGTGCATATGCATGTGGTACCATTGGAGTAAGACTCCCAACTTAAAATATACCAGGTTATCGAGGTATCTGCAAGGCATAAGCCTTCAACTTAATAATTTGTCAATCCAGGCCAACGTGGTGGGCATCCGCTCCAACTTAGAAATGCAATATATGCCATGAGACCAACAATGCAACACATAAACAACGAACAACTCAAAACGATATACCACAACAACGTAACAACTTAGATTCAACCTTGTCCATAGGGCTACAACTTTCAACGCTGGTCATACGACCTACAACTTTAATTTCAACATTGGTCCCTCAACCTTCAACTTAAAAATGCCCATCAATCAGGACAAAGCGACACATTCAACATACAAGAAAAATCCACACATTCAACACATATTCAACAAAATAAACCGACTAAAATTTTCTACTAAGTATTATGAACTACCTCGTCAATTTTCATTAAATTCCGGACAATAAAATTCTCCGCATAAATTCACCCGGTCGACTAAACTATCAATGTTTTACACATTACAACCTCAATTAGTCATTCTCACTGCATCTGTTACATTCCACTTACTGATATCCACCTTTTTCTGCTATTAAATTATACTGTCATTAAACTAAGCCTTGCTGCAAAAACCACTTCTGCCTGTTAAATTCATACTCTGTTAAAATGTTTCAACCTGCTAACTCACTTTCTGTTTTCTGCTACTAGATCGCTACTGCTACTTCTATACTCCACCGTATTATTTTCAATTCATCTACATGTTATTCTCATTCATAATTTACTAGTACATGTATAAACTAGTTAAATATTATTATCTCCTTCAGTACTACCACTCCTAACTTAATTAAAAACAACCCATATATTATCACAAGTGGCCCCACCTTGCATACCTATGGACTGCGCCACATTACACATGGCCTACACCATGGCAATGTGGCCTGCGCCACTCAAAAGGGGAATGGAACCTCATGGTCTGCGCCATGCTCTAGGTGGCCTGCGCCACAAGGCCTATTGTCGCTCCCGGGATTTTCATCCTAGTACAAACGCGAAAGTGACACGGAAAAGGTAGAGTCGCCAGCCAAGCATTTTTATCCCGAATGAATGGGAAAGGTAATGCTGCACAAACTTGAGGAAGAAGGAAAGGAAGAGGGCTTGCGAACCAAAGATTTAGGTTCGGGAGTCGGTTACGACCTGGGAAGGTGTTAGTACCCCAGATTGTCTGCCGTACCCGGCGGGATCCACTATTGTTTCAAAGGGTGAGGAATAAGATGTTGAACAAATGAACTGCTAAATGGAGAATGAAATGAGAAAGGGGACAAGGAAAAGGAGATAAAAAAGAAAGGGGTAAATATAGGGAAAATAAAGAATGTGCTCGAACGGGCCCTACCTCGCTGCCTACGTACCTCACCGGGAAAATGAGGATCAGAGTCGACGTAGTTCGCCTAACTAAAGGCGAAAACTTTGTTTGTATTTTTTATGCGATAGAACTGCGTATGTCTATGCTCAGGTGTTGCAGGCTCGCCTTGAACGAGTGCGTTTACCGTCTTGCATGCGAGACAAGTCGTTGCAAGTTTGCGTTAAGAGTGAGTGAGGTGAGAAAAGAAGTTCCCAAAGGAAAAGACGATTCTTCTTTGTTGTTTTGTCTTTTAGAGAAGTGTTTTTGTTTATTGTTTGTGAACCTTCTCATACTAAGACTTGTTCATCGTGGTAGATGACTTATACCTCGCCCCAAGACAGGACGTGCATAAGTAACCCACAGAAAATTTTCGTGTTGTACGAGAAAGATCAACCTTTATTAGGTGTTTTTTAGCTTTTATTCATGAGATGAGAAAGAGAAAGCAAAGCGAATCAAAGGCAAAATGTCTAAGGGGAAAACCAAAATCCTAGTGTTATCATGCCTGGATGAACCTAGGTTAGTGTGGTTTCTAATCTTAATGAGAAGGAAAAGAGAAACAAAGCAAATAGAACACAACTTACTTCCTAGGGGAGTTAAGTTGATTCTAACAAGGGATAAACATGAAGTTATGAGAACAAACCTAACAAACACAAGTTTGAAAGGTAAGACAAAATGAAAATTAAATGCATAAAGCAATAAAAGGAATAATTTGTGGAAAACTTACCTTAACCTCCCTACAAAACAAAGGTTAGTGTCGCATATTATTGAAAATAATAAAGCAAACAAAGTACCAATTAAATCCTAATGCGCCTCGGACCTAAACTAGACTCAATCCTAAGTCTAAAGGATACTAATAATGATGCAATGCAAAATCCAGAAGCCTACTACAACTCCTAGATGCACAAACAACAATGAAATGTAATGCACAATGCACACAGCTTTTTACAGCTCACAATCAACATGCATAACAGGTGTAAAAAGTGTGGAAATACAACAATCAACATACATTTTACAACTACTTTATTAAAAGACAGTTATGGAAAACAAAAGTCAGATTTGATTATTTTCATTTTTTATGCACAAGTAAGTGGAAAATAATGCACAAACATCACTTAACATGAATAAATGCAACATGAACATGGATCAACATACCTAATTGAATGAGCATGATTGTTTTCAATGAGTAATTATGAAAGGATGCACCAAATGATCAATTATGCAACAAGTATGCAAAATATGGCACATAAACATGATAAACATGAACATGCGTCAACATAGATCAACAAGAATGACATGTATCTTGATGCAAAATCAAAATTGGATTGATATGCAAATGTGATCAAACATGCAACAAAATGCGACAACATGCACATTAATATTTATGATTATGTGAAATGCAACATACAATATGTGTTGCAATGATGCGTATGAGTTAACGAAACATGCAAGGGATGCAAAAATAGAATGTAATATGATCATTTACATGCTAAATTATGCATTGAACATAACAACAATATGCACAAAATCATTTCATGTACAAATGAACAAATAAGCACAAAATATGCAAAAGAGAACGGAAACGTGTCGAAACGACTCGAAATGATGGCATGAGAAACCAAAACTAATCTTGAAAATTCCCTAAAATCGATACCTAAACATGCATGAACATTAAAGGCACAAGAAAGCAAGATCAAGCAATCAAACAAGCTAAAATTTCAGATTCAAACAACGTTAACCGGTTAACGCTGTAGGTTAACTGGTTAACGGACCTAAAACAGAAGCAGTTTGTGGAAAAACGCACATGTTAACCGGTTAACACCGAACAAAATGTGAAAAATTGTTTAGAAATAAGTGCTTTTGGCCACAAACTCACTTCTAATAATTACTAACACACACACACGAATATGTTAACACGAGAAAGTGGGAGGATTGAGAGAAAAATGAGAGATTGAAGATGAAAATGGTGAAAAATGAATTGCCAACCCTTTGCTTTGGCGTGGTTAAGGTTTATAGAGCCTAGGCATGGAGCTAGGTTTGGGAATGGAACTAGGCTTTGGTTTGGAGTTTGGTTAGGAGTTAGTTATGGTTAGGGTTGGAGTTATAGAATATTCCTTGGAATATTCCTTGGAATAGTCTAGAAGGTGGTAGAAGATGGTAGAACAATCCAAGTGAGAATGAAATGGGAAAACCAAAGTGGAAGGAAGGGAAGGAAAATGTGGAGGGACGTGAAGGAATCCAGCTAATTTTCAAATATTTTTCCAAAATCCGCCCCCGTTAACCGGTTAACCAAATGCGTTAACCGGTTAACGGCCTTAAAATTCCAATTTTCTCTTCTTTTGATTGTTTCTCATGGAGTTGCTTTTGAATATATTTTTGTAGTAATTTTCCTCTCTTGAGATACAAATATTGACAAACCTTGCCCAATCACATGCTTTATGCACATGCAAATGCTCATGATTTATTTCTATTTTTTTTTATGCTATGTGATGCTCAGACGATCATGTAACAATGACGAAGCATAAACCACTTGAGGTTAGCAATAAATTAAGAGGGAAAATTTTAGGGTATTACAACTGCCCTTATTCAATCATCTGTAAACCTGAATGGATGGTAGCAATGGCTTTCAAACCTTTGAGGTATGGAGTGATTGAATACCCGAATAAACCGGAAAATGTGAACTCTGTGGGAATGAAAAGGTGATTGTGAAGAATGTCATTCTTGGATGACAAGACACACCATGAGTGGGTCAGAAAAGAGATCATCATAACTTAGTTGACGACTCAAAGACGTGAAACTGAAGATGGCAGATTTAACAAGTATTTATCCCGCGTGGGAGATAATGACCTAAAAAAGAAACTATGATAATCTGGATGATAACTCAAACAAACGAGACCGATCGTGATGGAATCGACAGGAATTTATCCCGCGTGGGAGATAAAACCTGAAAAAGAGACTATCACAACATGGATGATAACTCAAACAAACGAGACTGACCGTGGCAGAATCGACGAATTTATCCCGCGTGGGAGATAAAACCTGAAAAGAGACTATCATAACATGGATGATAACTCCAACAAACGAGACCGATCATGGCGGAATCGAAAAGAATTTATCCCACGTGGGAGATAAAACCTGAAAAGAGACTATCATAACATGGATGATAACTCAAACAAACGAGACCGATCGTGGCGGAATCGACAAGAATTTATCCCGCGTGGGAGATAAAACCTGAAAAGATACTATCATTACATGGATGATAACTCAAACAAACAAGATCGATCATGGCGGAATCGACAAGAATTTATCCCGCATGGGAGATAAAAACCTGAAAAGAAACTATCATAACGTGGATGATAACTCAAACAAACGAGACCGATCGTGGTGGAATCGACAAGAATTTATCCCGCGTGGGAGACAAAACCTGAAAAGAGACTATCATAACATGGATGATAACTCAAACAAACGAGACCAATCATGGCGGAATCGACAAGAATTTATCCCGTGTGGGAGATAAACACCTGAAAAGAGACTATCATAGCGTGGATGATAACTCAAACAAACGAGACCGATCGTGGTGGAATCGACAAGAATTTATCCCACGTGGGAGATAAAAACCTGAAAATAGACTATCATAACGTGTATGATAGCTCCACTGGGGATTACAAGCATTGACTTGTAACAATAATAGCGTTTGGGGGAATGAACTTGGCATTCTCTGTGGGGAATACTTCAGATTGTTTGAAGACTGAGGCTTCGACTGTTGCAAGATACCAAAATTGGCTTATGCTTCATATGAATATGTTTGAATTTTCCCATGGTGTAATGCTCCATAATGCTAGAAATGATATGTTTTTTGAAGATGCAAATGTAATGATGATTACTATATGCAAATGCAAGGGAGATCTCCTGAAGAGGAGAGAACGGGTATCCTCGACGACTTCGCTGGGGAAGGGTCCATTGTTGCATTGATTATGGTGAATCCTTGTGAGGAAGAGCAACTCTGCGGGGAATAAGCAACTTCGTGGGGAGATAGTGGTAATGATCCACCAGCTCTGAACTGCCATCATTTTCAAAAATAAATTGGACTTTGAGATTGGAGAGCCAAGACCCTGTTGAGGATGATCTTGATCTGCAGAGAGATACGCTACTCGTTGAACTCTGCTATGGGAATGATATTCTTCTGACCCGGCTGGGGAGACAAATGTGTTGGTACTTTGCTGAGGAAGAGAATTGTTGAGGGGAAATCCCTTAAGGCGCACCCTTTTACTTGGGGAAGAGATTTGCTGGGGAATTTGTCTGATGCACAAGGATAATTGAACTCTGTTAGGCGAACCCGCTAGGGAAGTGGCAGCCACTGTTGGGTAGAGAAAAGAATTTGAAATCTTCCATATCCTGCCTCTATTAGGGAATGCTAAATTCTCCCATACTGCTGAAGATAAGAAGACTCTGATGGGAATATTCCTTTGAAGGAGGGTTATCTGATAGAGGAGAATGTTTGTTTTTTTCTAATTCTAACTCTATTGGGAATAACGGAGAATGCCTCTAGGGGCATTTCCTGCTGACACTGAGAGTCTTGAATCGTATTTGGCTGGGGATAAGGCTTCTCGCGCCGTGGAAGACTCAGCTGAGGACACTTCCTAATAAAAATAAGAGTTTGATCACATCTTGCTGGGAGTGAGAGGTAGGTCGTATCTCCTGCTGGAGATGAGAAGTGAACGGCGTCCTCCGCTGGGGATAAAAGATAGTGATACCTTCCGGTCTAGAAGATACCATTCTCTTTGTTGTCACTCTTTTGGAGAGGTGGTGATCTGATGAGATTTGTCGGGGAGTCATGGTTCAAGATCCGCTGAAGAAGAGGCTTCTTGAGGCTCTGTGCCGACGATGGCAGTTGTTGGCAATGCCTGTACCTGCATGTTAATGAACACAACTGATAGTACCTGTCGCTCCCGGGATTTTCATCCTAGTACAAATGCGAAAGTGGCGCGGAAAAGTTAGAGTCGCCAGCCAAACATTTTTATCCCGAAGGAATAGGAAAGGTAATGTTGCACAAACCTAAGGAAGAAGGAAAAGGACGAGGCCATGCGAACCAAAGATCTGGGTCCGGAAGTTGGTTACGGATTAGGAAGGTATTAGCACCCCAATCCGTCCGCTGTACCCGACGAGATCCACGCTTATAAATCTGTTTTCAAAGGGTGAGAAATAATATGTTGTTTGAATGAAAGAATGGCTATTTGGAATGGAATGGAAATGAGAAAGGAAAATGGAATTAGAAAATGGAAATAAAGGGGAAATGTAGGGAAAAAGAATGATTGTGCTCGAATGGGCCCTACCCCACTGCCTACGTACCTCATCGGGATAAATGAGGATCAGAGTCGCCGTAGTTCGTCTAACTAAGGCGGGAACTTGTTTGTGATTTTTAGGATGATGTTGCCATAGCTCTAGCTCATGTGTTACCGGCTCTGACTCGAGGGTGTTTACCGTATCGCTGTTTGAACTGTCAAGACAAGTCATGTTCGTCTGCAAAGAGTATGAGATGAGATGAGAAGACGTGCTTGTCTTGGTTTGTTGTCTTTTAGAAGAAGTGTTTTGAATTTGTGTTTATTATATGTACAATACTAAAGACTATTACACAGGAGCGAATACTTTCCAAGATCGCCCCCAATGGAACGTTTGTAAAGCATCCTAGAAGAGTGAAGGAGACCTCCACTAGTCATTTCCCGTATAGCTTAAGGCTCGTGACGCATTGTACACATTTCCTTTATTAAGTGTTTTTATTTTTCTTAAAGATGAGAAATGAGACTCAAATTATAAAAGGAAAAAATTCTAAGGGAAACTAGACTTACCCTAAGTTAGTTGAATTTAAAGATGACCTATGGTTAATGAGGTTTGAAAGATTAAATCTATCTAAGAGATATTAAACTATAAATGCAAGTACAAAGAGTTAATAGTGAACAATATGGTCCTCCTAAGTCATGGTGGGTAAAAACGTGTATGAAACGTAAATGGGATGAAACGATGGATCGGGTGGGTCGGTTACGTGGTGCTGAGACGCACGACTTATGGTGTGCAACATATAAGGCTTGCTTTTGGTGTAATGGAATGGATCGATGGTAATCGAGGAATCCTAAAGTCACATGCAACTTTATTTATTTGAAAATTTACTCGACGTTGGATCCAGTCTTTATTTATTTCGTTTTTGAGATTTTGGTTTTCTATCGATTCATTTTATCTTTTCTATCCTAATTATAGGAACTATACAAGCATACAAGTTCTAACTATTACATCACAAAGTACACAAAATATAATCGAGGCATGACAAAACATAGTCCAAGTCCATAAGCAAATCCTCGGAAAATACCTTGCACAAAAGGAAAACTGTTAGTAAGTGACATGAACATGAATATGCAACAATATGATGGAAATGGATTAAAATACCAAAAATATCAAAAGTCATGGAAAAAATGTGAAATTAATTCCCTAGGGTCTCTAACCTGATTATAACATTGTGTTAAAAAAATCCCCTAAAAATTCAAAGTCTAACTATGCCAAATGGTCACTTAAACTTATCTAAGGTTTAATCATAACTTTTCACAAATCACACTACCAAAACAGTGGATAAAATGGCCTAAAAAATACATCAAAAATATTCTAGATTCTTTTATTTGTCCTCTAATCATAGCAAAAAGAATGGATCAAAAATGTTACAGTAAGTGGTAGAAATAAAATGTACAAATTTATGTGTCCAAGTGAGAATTCAATATAAAAACAATTAAATGAAAAATCGAAATTAAATTGGAAAATGATTAAATTCAGAAAATAAAATTTGGGAAAGCTTTTAAATTGAATTAATATCCTACTGTAAATTTTGGGATTTTTCTTATGTATTTTAGTATTTTTTATGAATTAAATCGAAAGCTATATAGAATAGAAATTTAAAAGAATAAAAGAAATAGAAAGGGGGTGAGAAAGTAATATTCTTTAGTTAAAAAGACTGATTGGGCCTGAACTGTGGGTGCTAATAGCGAATTCGCAGGGCCCATTGAACACAGGATTATGGGGTGCATTGCATGGGGTTTCGGTCAACTCTGTTTGACCTCACCCTGACCGCATGATCATAGAATTGAAGCAAGTATGGACATCACATGATTGAAGAGCTAGGGATCATGCTAATTACGGTGGAAGGCATGCGTGTGATGCAAATGGGGAGGTCCAACCGGACGGTGACAAGTGTCACCGCCGGTGTGGATGAAATCAAAAACTCCATCCACAATCTTATCTTTGAAATCTGATTTTATTTTATATTGATTAATACAGAATTATGACCTTTAATTTAATTTATGCTGCATTTAAACCTCCTGATTATATTCTTAAATCCCTCATTAATTAAAACATTAAGCAAACGAAATCAATTATCAATATAACCCCTTTTTTTAAAAACAAGCATTCCTTCTCAAGAACTCCCCAAACACGCTGTCTCTCTTCTCTCCACACTCATCTCTAACCCTAGCGCCGCTGTAGACGACGGCTTCCTATTTTGACGGTCCTCTCTCCAAAACACCAGCTCTAAACGCAAACCTCATCCAATTTTCCTCCTCATCTCGAATCCCTAAACGATTTCAACTACATCGTTCTGAACCTAATAGATCGAAGCTCGTCAAAACGCGGTAAAAAACGGAACCAAACAAGATCGCACCTTTAATCGATCGAAATTTCGTAGAGAGTCGAAGGTCAAAAGTGACGCTTGTGGTCTTCGCTTGATTAAGAACAACAGAGTTTGTGTCTTTGATTTCTCTTCCCGGTAAGTCGCACGACCTTCTTCTTCGAATTCTTTTGGATGTCACTGCGATGTTGAACTGTTATGATGTGAATTATTGCAGATTATTCGATAAAGATGACGATCGTGACGATGATGATCCTGTGATGAGGTTGTGATCATGGCGAGGATGTAAAGAGTTTTGGCACAAACCAACACGTGTTGAATCGTGGTATTCTTGAGGTCTTCTTCTTCTCTTCCTTGCAGTTCTGAGTTGATTATGACTTGTTGATGAATCTTTGTGTTATGATTGCAGATTCAAGGTGGATGAATTGAAGGCTGAAGAGGTTATGGAGATAGTGATGTTTGAAGAAGAAGATGAAGATGAAGGTGGATGTGGTTGAAGAATAGAGGATGAAGTTCTGAGAGTTGAGAGGGGTGAAGAAGAGGAATGAAGAAAAGGTTAAATGGGGTTAATGAAGATGAAGGGTGAGGATTGGGATGAAGATAGTGATTCGAAGGTGAAGAAGTTTGTGATTTGAGAAGAAAGTTCTGAAATGGAGGATGGAGGGAATGAAAAAGTGAAGAGATCCCCTGAAGATTGAATGCAGGTATATGTAGAGATTACTCGGTAGATTCTAGAAGTTTTCGGTTAGGATTTCTTTATGATTCGGTTAGAAATGTTTGTTAGCTTTCTTTTAGGAATTCTGTTAGCAATTTAGAGAACAGTTAGATGACGAATTATATCACCAATCCCTTCTCTGATTTTCTGGTGTAGCCTTTTTCATATTCAAACCATGAATTATTTTGCGGTTTTCCTATTATAACATTCCGTGTGCAACAAAATCTGAATTAGCTAACATGGGTTTAATGTTTGAATTGAAGTTGGTTGATTCACATTTGGTGGTAGAGCTCGGGCCAGAAATCCTGCCAGCTGCAGCTGAATAACGACTTGATGAGGGAGGGCAAGGTCTAACTGATAGTTGTTCGCATCAGACGTATTATCAGTTTTTTACAGGATCTGCAGAAGGTGAGGATCTGTCCTCATTGAATGACTTCAGCAAGCCGAAGTTTGGCTAGTTCTTTTTCTTTTGTCTCTGCTAACTCTTGCTAAAAATTTGTATTGACAGGTGATCTTACTGAAAATGCCTTTCAGGAGTTTTGAGCTTTGAATCTTGCTCCCCACGGTTGTGCCCGGATCTCGTTTCTTCAAATGGATTATAGGCAGTAGCAGGAAATTTGTGGCTGAAGCAGGGGCTAATATAAGATCGTTGCGATTGTCGAAGAAGTACTATGATGAACTGTTGCCTACAGGTTCCTTGGGGATTGACGACCATGGAAACGACGAAAGTCATGACGATGCACCGAGTCCGTTTCTTTTAGCAGGAAAATAGATATATATTTGCAGCTTACATTGTTATTTTCTTAAATTTAGGATTTTTCAACTTAAATTCCAAAGTGATCCTCTTTGTAAAAAATGTAATGATTATTCATTCTTTCTGAAATTTATATTGAATCCCTAAATTAAGCTTGAATATATATTTTTCGTTCGCCCACCTTTCCACACTAACCAAGCGGCCCACATGAATTTACTTGGCCTTCAATACACATCTCACTAACAACCTCTCACTAATCACTACAAACCATAGCTATTACTACAAACCTTCCAATAACAAGATGCATTTCTAGCCAACTCCAAGCATCACCACTAAATAAAATTCCCAAGCATATATATATTACATGTTGTATTATAATGGATCACAACGAACTTTCCCACAAAGATTTCACACAAACTCTCAAACAATAGTTTTGTCCTATTATTTCAAAAATTATTTATGACCACAGTTTGTTTGTTTTCACAATGAATTTTGTAATAAAACAAAAATGGGCTCAATTGGTATTATGAGGTGGGCCTGAGGTTTGAATCATTTTCACCTTTCAAATTACTCACTCTTGAACCGTGCTCGTATAATTTGATCACTGGGACTTTTTGAAATCTTGACTAATTTGATCCATAACTTAAAACTTGGCTTTCTATTTGACCCAGATTCCCAAATTCCGGAATTCTTCTCTTGAAATGAATAAAGTCTTGAATCACCTCTTGAAATTATAGAATCCACTATGAATCAATCTCCGAGAAATAAAACTAGTCATGAATCAACCCTGGAATTTTGAGCGGAACAAAACATTCTATTGCTTGGAATTTTCCTGACTCGTTCCAGACAACACCACTTGGATTAATTCCCTCCCCCTTGGATGAAACAGATTTTCTGGATAAGCCCTTATACAGAACATAGCTTGATAACCCGATGACTTTCAACATACGACCACTTGATCTTTGAATCCTTGTTTCCTAGGAAATAAACCATCAACACCAATAATCTTGTAGTTGAAACGATCCTTTAATAATTGGTCCCAGATTAAATCAATCATCCCTTCTAAAACAGATCGTGGATGAATAAATGTCTTTGAAGTGAAAATCGTTGTCATGCTTTATGTTGTGCTTTTTATTTATTTATTTTTCTATGCAATATGATAGTTTAAATGCTATAAACATGAGAGGGCAAATTTTGGGGTGTTACAGCTGCCCCTATTTAATCACTGTAGACCTGAATGGATGATAGCAGTCGCTTTCAGACGTTTGAGGTATGCAGGGATTGAATACCAAGAACAACCAGAAAATTTGCACTCTGCGGCAGAAGAACAGGGAAATAAACTCAACCGAACGATCTCTGCTTGGATATAATTACGATGGTAAGGTCATAAACGGGGGACGCCTTTTGAGTGTTGTCAGATGGCTACTGATTCGCCACACTGCGAGTGGAATTTGATAGGCTGCAACAATGCCTTAATGGTGTATTATCGGATGGAGTTAGGCGAATAACGACTTGCCACGCTGCGGGTGGGCTTTCGACGATTTGTGATCGAATTTTAAGATACTTCGCCACCCTGGGGATGAACTTTTCCCAATCTGCGGTTGGACTTCAAATACTTCGCCACACTGCGGGTGAACCTTGGATAATTTCCCACAATGCGGGTGGACTTTGGAAATTTGTCACACTGCGGGTGGACTTCTGCTCACTGCGGGAGACTTTTGCCACACTGCGGGGCTTTTCAATACTTCGCCACACTACGGGGGCTACACTGCTCAGCTACGGGAGACTTTGAAAACTTTGCCACACTATGGGGGCACATTTCTCGCTACGGGAGTCTTTCAGAAACTTTGCCACACTACGGGGGCACATTTCTCAGCTACGGGAGACTTCCAAAAAATTTGCCACACTACGGGGCACATTGCTCAGCTACCGGAGACTTCTGTAAATTCGCCACACTACGGGGGCACACTGCTCAGCTACGGGAGACTTTCAGAAAATTTGCCACACTACGGGGGCACATTGCTCAGCTATGGGAGACTTCTGTAAATTCGTCACACTACGGGGGCACATTACTCAGCTACGGGAGACTTTGGCTCACTACAGGAGACTTTTGCTCGCTACGGGAGACTTTTGCTGCACTACGGGGGACTTCAATTTCTTGCCACACTACGGGGGCTACTGCTCGCTACGGGAGAATTTGGCTCACTACAGGAGACTTTTGCTCACTACGGGAGACTTCTGCTCACTAAGGGAGACTTTTGCTCACTACGGGAGACTTCGATTTCTTGCCACACTACGGGGGCTGTTGCTCACTACGGGAGACTTCTGCTCACTACGGGAGAATTTTGCTCACTACGGGAGACTTTGATTTCTTGCCACACTACGGGGGCTGCTGCTCACTACGGGAGACTTTGAGAATTCGCCACCCGGAGGATGGACTTTGGCCAGTCTGCGGCTGGACTTTTAAGAATTTGCCACCCAGAGGATGGACTTTGGCCAATCTACGGTTGGACTTTGAATGAATTGCCACGCTGCGGGTGGACTTTGAATATCAACCTTGAATTTAATACACACATGCTGAATTGTATGACCTGATGCCCCATGACACTGGGGGATAGGTATAAAGAGAATTCCTGACACGGATATAAGAAATCTTTGTTGACTCTGTGGGGAATACAAATGATTGTTGATATTTTTGCTGGAGAAGAGTGTGACTAGTCTGCCTCGACTTATCACTTTTGCCAAAAATAAATTGGACTTTAGATTTGAAGGCCCTGCTCGGAGATGCCTCAACTGCTGGGGATTGAATCTCACCCTTAAGACTTTGCTGGGTGATCTGCAACTTTTCGACTTAGCTGGGAAAAACCTGTCAAGGCTCTGCTGAGGAGAACTCTTTTGTCTACTTGAATTTTCCAAACCTCTATGAGGAAGGGAACGGTTTAGCTAACTGCTGGGAATTAAGAAGTGCTTCACTATGGGAAGACGACTCTTGCTAGGGATGATCCTTATTGCTCTGCTGGGGAGGAGATAAGGACTTGGTTTGAGATCCGCTGGGAAATGAGATCAAGGAAACCTGCTGGAGAAAAGTTTGACGACTTTAATGGGGATAACTTCCATGCGTCTGTTGGGGATAACGAAACTGAACCGCATCTTGCTGAGGAGGAAAGATTTCAAGTAGTCTCGTGCTGGGGATCATTTGCTTCTGTATGGATTTTACCTCAAGAGGATTTTACAAAAGACTTGGTGTCTTTAAACTCTTAGGTATCGTAACGATTGCATGAATAAGCATAATAACCTTGTTGGGGAGGTAACCATTGCCCATGCAGATGAGCTTGGAACTGTAAGAAATGCTGAATGAGATAATTGGCTTGATGAGCATCCATTATATAGACTCAATCAATAAGAGTTATGCTGAGAGGGTGACATAGGAACTCTTCAGGAGCATAACTGTCTCGGTACTCTGAATTCTGGATAGGTGCTTCCGATTGTCTGTCTTCGGGAAAGAATGAATTCTCGTACTATGGGGGTGGCCTGCCCCAGTACGAGTATTTGAATAGTTTTGTACTTGTCTGACTAATCTTCGCTCTTGGAGAGATTTGAACCTCGAAGTGATTGCCCCAATTTGGCTGAATTTTGAAGAGATTGCATCGATGTAACTGCCCCGAATTGGCTAGCTCTTGCCATGGCTAGTTGGGAAAGTCCTTACTCAATGGAGCTTTTCTCGGAAAATTGCACCTCAACGTGACTGTCTTTCAGAAGTTTTGGACTTCTCAACTTGGCAAGCTTAAGCTTCTGAATTGAATTTCCGCATGTGAACCATTTATGATGCCAAACAAATGTATGCAAGCAAAAAAAATGTTTATTCTTAGAATGAAAATTCTAATGCAACACATATGTTAATCTTGAAGTTTTGAAAAGGGATCGCAAACCTTTGTGAGCGAATCATTGGTTAATATACGACATTATTTTGAATGAAAGTATGTACACGCAATACCAACAAAGATCTTTTAGCATAACTCATAGGAGTCAGGAACGCGGTCTCGTAGTAGTACACTCTCAAATTAACCCTGTTTCAGTTAGGACATTTGAGGGTTGTATCGTGGCCTGGTTCACGGTTATAGAAACAAAGGATATTGGCTCGAAATTATTTGTGCCCACCCACTCATCGTGATATTCTCCATTCCTATGTTCAACTAATTTTCACAAGCATTCACCTTTCATAAGGGTTTCATGTCGGTTGAGGAACCATTGCTCCTATCGGTTCAAGCACCAATCAGGTTGTTGTTTAGAGTCAGTCACCCCTTGATCTTTCGTGTCTGCCACACGACTTTGTTCTCATTTGAGGATCTTTCTTGTGTAATTTTTTTCGTCTTTCGCGTTATTTTGCTTATCCCTAACTTTTGCCTGGACTGATTCTTGTGAATCTTTGATTATGAAGTCCAGCGGGATGCCCTAACCTTTGCCTAGGTCGCTCGCTTTCAAGTTTCGACTTAGCGGGCTTTTCATTTCATTTTTTTGAACAAATCGTGTGACACTGTTTGTCTTGATCGCTTTGCGAGGGTGGTGACTGCCTCATTCTTTGGTCGACGAAGGATAACCATTGTGGTTTTCAATCCTTGGACCTCTTGATTTGGATAACCATTGTGGTTTCGGGTCTTTGGACCTCTTGATTAGCGTAGTGGAAAGTAATGGATCCTCAAATACACTCCTTTATGAAAGCCTGAACGCTTGGTCCGACTAGCTGACATCTACCCTGCCCCTGGGTTACATGTGAGGGTTTTTTATGCGGAAAGAAACTCCTGCTTCAAGGCTCGAAGGGGTTAGCAAGGGTCTATCTTCCTTATATCTCCAGTGTTTAGGGATTTGAAACAAAGCCTGTACATCGTCAACAGGGCCTTATTCGAGAGCACACAATTAGAGATTTTTGCGTTTTTGTTTCGTCATTCTCCATCATAGAGTTTAAGAATGACAATTGGTATTGCAATATACACATACAAAATCATAAGTGAAATGCGAATGAATTACTTCAAGAAAAACATGTGAGTTTTATTATTGCTAACATTCAAAAGCAAACAAATTTCATACATGTAGACAAATGTTTAGCATATAAAAGAAACTACAAATGGAAATGCAGTAAAGAAACTCAATATTGCCGTAGTTGAGGACGCTTGACTCCGTCTGGACCTGTCAGTCTTGGATACTTTCAGTGATCAATAGCTCTTTCGCAGATTTGTAACCTTCGAGTTGCAGCCGTATGCCCAACCATGGCAATCATACTTCTTCTTCTAGCTATTCTGACTTTGACACGAGACGTCTGAAAGAAAGAGTAAAGTTGGGGAGTAAAGTTGCCCCATAAGGTTGCTCGGAAAGACCTGATGATCTTCTGCCTACGTATCTCCATTGACTGATGACCAATGAAGAATCAGAGCAACGTAGTTCCCCTCAATAGGGATGGAAAAAAACAATGAAGAAACACAAACAAACAGTTGCCATTGCTGAGAGTATCTGGATACTGATGGCTTTATTTGCTTCCTGAAGATTCCAGCTTAACGTGGACCATCTGGTAAAACAACTGTGACACTGGTTCCGTTGTGATTAGGCATTGGATTCTGGAGTACATTCGGGTGAGACGCGAAATTGATCGCCTGGGAGTCAATTAGGTCTTGTACCTTGTTCTGAAAAGTCCAACATTTCTCAATGTTGTGCTCCTGGGCACCCGAATGGAATTCG
The DNA here is from genome assembly GCA_963966055.1 of Lathyrus aphaca. Lineage (NCBI taxonomy): Eukaryota > Viridiplantae > Streptophyta > Magnoliopsida > Fabales > Fabaceae > Lathyrus > Lathyrus aphaca. The sequence goes on from OZ014519.1 coordinate 228,262,083, forward strand.
CATCTGGCATTTACATCAAAGTTCTGAGGTAGATTATCAGGAGCAGGAGCTCTCATGGTACGAAGCTCGACCAGGTTCAACTTTAGCAGCTCTGGGAGCAATACAGCATATGGGCATGGGACGGGATCAAGTTTGTGGTTTCTCGCTCTTGTTCTTTCCTGATTTGGTCTTTGTGCCTGATATTGCTGACCTTGGGGTTGTGGCTGAACTTGCAGAGTAATAGTCACTGCAGCTGTTTGGTAGTAACCTTGTGAACGACCTCTGTCTCGGCCCTTATACACGGCATTGGTCTCGCCTTCTCTTCGTCTTTGGCCGTTGCCAAAGGGCTTTCTCACACCAGAAGAACTAGCACTGCTTGCATCCTGAATCTTTCCCAATTTCATAAAATTCTCTATTCTTTCTCCAGCAATGACGATATCAGAAAAACTAATGGACGGGCAGGCGGCCAGACGATCCAAGTAAACACCTTGCAAGGTGCCCATAAACATGTCGGTCATTTCCCGATCCAGCAACGGAGGTTGAACCTATGCGGCCAGCTCACGCCACCTCTGGGCATACTGCTTTAAACTCTCCTTAGGCCCTTGAGACAAGTTCTGCAACTGAGTGCGATTCGGAGCCATATCAATGTTGTATTGATACTGCTTGAGGAATGCTTCAGCTAGATCTTTCCAGCTTCGGATAGAGACCCTACTCAGCTTCATGTACCAGCTCAATGAAGCTCCAGATAAACTATCTTGGAAGAAATGCATCCAAAGTTTCTCGTCATCAGTGTGAGCCAAGATTCTTCCGAAGTACGCGTGAATGTGAGTCCTAGGGCACGTGTTGCCGTTGTACTTGTCAAACGATGGTGCCTTGAACTTAGGAAGGATTCTGACTCCTGGTATTAACCCGAGACTGGTTACATCGATGCCTAGGGATTTCTGACATTCCATGGCCTTGATCTTCTCTGCAATCTCTTCATACCTGCGAATGTTGATCTCATTCATGTTACCCATATTAGCATCCAGTAGAGTGAACTGGTCCTCTTGATTGTCTTCTAAACCTGCATTACGTGTTACAGTCCTATTTGGATTAGGCTCTCCGTTACAAGCAGCGTTAGAATCCACATTCTCAGTCGGTATTCCAGTATTAACATTCCCATGTGGTTGCTCAACCATCATCCTGAGACGCTCCTGGTTCTAGGCCATGTCAGTCATCATGTCCATAAATTGATCCATCCTCTGACGAAGCTCGTTGAGATCATTCTGCATTCGTTCAACCATCCTTACTCGGTTTCTTTTAGTCGGATATCGATGAACGCGTTGACCAGCTATATTGCCTGCAGTTGAATAAGTTAGAAACTCTGGGTAACCTGCAAAAACACAAGGATATGATATGCAGGAAATGAATGCTTATGGCATGTCGATTCCTTCATAGGGCATTCCATCCCCTGATTCCAGTTTTTTGTGGGTTTGATGAAGACAGAAGCTCTTTTTTGCTGCAAATAACAAGTAGTGTTGATAATATAAGGTGTGTGTGTAGCAGACATGCCAAACAATTCTGAGAATACGAAGACCAACGTGTTTTGCAAACGTGTCAGATGTGTCGGTGATCACAAAGCGAGAGAACACAGAATGATAGTAAAAAGACCTTTTTATGATAAGAACTAGTTGATATAGTCAAAACACACAAAGCATGAACTTTAAACAGAAGTGCAAATGATAAAAAGATTCCATCAACAGTCCTGATGGTAATCCCACAACATACAAGTAAACAGAAAGATGTCTTTGTCAATGTGATCCTCTATCTAGGTCTGAGTCAATGATCGGTCCTGTCTTAGGAACTTCTACCAATTCCTTCGTCTGCACCTGGTTGTCTTCAAACCTCTTCAGCTTCTTCTGATAGCAGATCATCATCCGCTTGTAGTAAGCAGCTTCTTCTCGGGCTTTAGCAAGTTCTGCATCTTTTTCTCTCAACTTACCGGCCATCTCTTCATCTTTCTTCTTTAGCTTACTCATGATCTCTCCAGCTTGAACTTTGTCTTGTTCCTCTCTTTTGATCCTGTAAGCAGCATGCCTCTTTTTCATGTTCTCGAACATCAAGGTCTTTTGATCCAGTTGCCTTCTAGTGTCAATGTGTTCCTTGGAAGAGCTCCTAGTAGCAAACTCGAACCTCTCATACCGAGCTAACTCAACTTCACACTGTCTCCTTGCAATAGCATGCTTCTCAGCATCTTCTTTAGCTTTCCACTCAATCTCAAGTCTGGCGTGATTAGCTTTAGCAAGCTCTCGACTCAACTGTGCATTCTCCTTTAACAAACTGTCTCTTTCCGTCTTCACTTTGTTGAATTCCTCAATGCTAACTGTGGTAGACTGTTTAATGACCGTGGGATATAGAAGAGGCGCAGGCCCAAATGGTAACAATAACACTTCAACCCTTTCTCATAGCCATTCTGCAAACGATGGATACATTCGACAATTCCCTACTCCCAAAGTCTTCTTCCCTCTTGTCTTTTGACTATGCCAAGCATTAGAAGCTTTCTGAGCAATCTCGAATCCGTCTGTTGATTAGAAGTACAAGGACTCTGTAATGTCCACAACGGCTGGTGGTTCCCTTAAGGCGTACCCGAACTGTCTAACCGTGAGGGAAGGGTTATAATTAATTCCCTCTTTCCTCCCGATCAATGGAACATTAGGGAATCCTCCGCAACTATGAAGAATGTCAATGCACTGCAATCCCTGATTAACCCAGACAATGTCCTTTGCTTGTAAGCCCATCAGTCGTTCAGACCATTCAAGAGTGTTCTTCGTCCTCTCAAAAGCTCCTGATTGTGGAAGAAAGCGTGTGAACCACTTATAGAATACAGTCGCGCAACAATTCAACATTCCACCTCTTCGCTTCTCATTCTTATAATGCACGGAGTGGTAGAGATCACCTAAGAGAGTAGGAACAGGATTCTTTGCTATGAAAATGCGAATAGCATCGACATCCACGAAGTTCGGCATGTTCGGGAACAAGGTGATTCCATAGATACACAAAGCGAGGATCGCATTGAAGGTACTCCAACTTTTTACCTCAGCTGCTTTAGTAGCCTCATCCAACAAGAAACTCAAATGATATCTTCGGAAGCCTCCTTTGCTATCAATCCGGTCTTCCAATAATGACTTGCTCAAATAAAGAGCAGTGGCTACATCTTTGAAGTCGGGGTCAATCTTGGACCCAAAGAATGGTGCACAATCTTTCACGGAAACTTTCAGGATGCTCGAGTACTCCTCTAATGTAGGTGCCAATACGAAATCAGAAAGTACGAAACATCTAAGTTGTGGATCATAAAACTGTAGCAAGGTGTGCATCCCTCTGAAAGCGTAGTCACTGATGGGCTCTATGAAATACAAAATCCACCCGTAATCCTGCTTGAAGACATTGAGAACTTCTGGAGGAGCTAAGGCCTTCACTTTGAGGATTTCTTTCACAACAGGCTGATGAACCTTGTAGGAGATAATATACTTGGTCTTTCTCTTGGATTCCATGCTCATAGATCAATACCCACAACTGGAATTAAGGATGTGATATGCAACCCTGCAAATGAATAAACATGCGATAGGAATGCAAGTATGTGGATGATGTGATGCAATGCAAGGGCATGTGATCACTGTTGCATATATTGGGCATTGTTGTACTGCCTTCTGATTTGCCTGAATACCGACTGTCAAGAATACCAAATCATAAGTATGTGTCGGAAGAAAACCCAAGTATCAAGAACAAGGTAGGTTGAAGGTTTAGTTTTCCTGCAAACCTGTAAACCCCTCCCAATCTCATGGGTATGCTACTCAGGGAATCGGTTTGGCATTATGTACTACTCAGGGAGGCCTCAGCTGAGTCCGGAAAAACAAGCATCCCTCATAAGTTCCCGGCTTCAAGCACTGAAATCGAGAAACAATAGTACATTCATCCCGAAGGGTACAATACTACCGTCATACGACCATTCGCTTTAACTAGGTTCCTATGAGAGAACAAGGTCATCCTATGTGATTTCCTAGTGGGCCCTCGGGTGCGAATGGGTTTGCCACAAAATATGGTCTGCCACTGTCACCACTGGAGAGGGTTGTTTCCACTAAGGTCCTCGATGATTGGTTCCCAGTGTTAGTAGTTCAGGTGGGAACATTCTATGGTCTGCCTGGGCAGTATAGAACATATCCTAAGAGAGCCTGATCTGGGTGTGGGACTCGTGAAAACTACACGTGCTCAAAACCACGCAAGCCACACGACTTCCCACTCTAAATCCTATGTGTATACTCAATCCGGGTATTTGGCTTATCTCAGAATAATCCCATCCCGCCAAGGAAAACCAGAACAGCCAGTACAATACATGCCAGTATATGCAACAATAAGGTAAAGTGCAGAAAGCTGTAAATAAAAGTAAAGCGATAAACTGTAAACAAAACAGTAAAGTTAAACTAAAGCACAACAGCGAATGAATAAGCACCCAACGAAAACAGAAACAGACAAGCGCTAGGATTGACTCTCAAAGGGGAACCAGAGATTCTGGGTTCGATCCCCAGCAGAGTCGCCAGCTGTCGCTCCCGGGATTTTCATCCTAGTACAAACGCGAAAGTGGCGCGGAAAAGTTAGAGTCACCAGCCAAACATTTTTATCCCAAAGGAATGGTAAAGGTAATGTTGCACAAACCTAAGGAAGAAGGAAAAGGACGAGGCCATGCGAACCAAAGATCTGGGTCCGGAAGTCGGTTACGGATTAGGAAGGTATTAGCACCCCAATCCGTCCGCCGTACCCCACGGGATCCATGCTTATAAATATGTTTTCAAAGGGTGATAAATAATATGTTGTTCGAATGAAAGAATGGATATTTGGAATGGAATGGAAATGAGAAAGGAAAATGGAATTGGAAAATGGAAATAAAGGGGAAATGTAGGGAAAAAGAATGATTATGCTCGAATGGGCCCTACCCCACTGCCTACGTACCTCATCGGGATAAATGAGGATCAGAGTCGTCGTAGTTCGTCTAATTAAGGCGGGAACTTGTTTGTGATTTTTAGGATGACGTTGCCATAGCTCTAGCTCAGGTGTTACCGGCTCTGACTCGAGGGTGTTTACCGTATCGTTGTTTGAACTGTCGAGACAAGTCATGTTCGTCCGCAAAGAGTATGAGATGAGATGAGAAGACGTGCTTGTCTTGGTTTGTTGTCTTTTAGAAGAAGTGTTTTGAATTTGTGTTTATATGTACAATACTAAAGACTATGACACAGGAGCGAATACTTTCCAAGATCGCCCCCAATGGAACGTTTGTAAAGCATCCTAGAAGAGTGAAGGATACCTTCACTAGTCATTTCCCGTATAGCTTAAGGCTCGTGACGCATTGTACACATTTCCTTTATTAAGTGTTTTGATTTTTCTTAAAGATGAGAAATGAGACTCAAATTATAAAAGGAAAAAATTCTAAGGGAAACTAGACTTACCCTAAGTTAGTTGAATTTAAAGATGACTTATGGTTAATGAGGTTTGAAAGATTAAATCTATCTAAGAGATATTAAACTATAAATGCAAGTACAAAGAGTTAATAGTGAACAATATGGTCCTCCTAAGTCATGGTGGGTAAAAACGTGTATGAAACGTAAATGGGATGAAACGATGGATCGGGTGGGTCGGTTACGTGGTGCTGAGACGCACGACTTATGGTGTGCAACATATAAGGCTTGCTTTTGGTGTAATGGAATGGATCGATGGTAATCGAGGAATCCTAAAGTCACATGCAACTTTATTTATTTGAAAATTTACTCGACGTTGGATCCAGTCTTTATTTATTTCGTTTTTGAGATTTTGGTTTTCTATCGATTCATTTTATCTTTTCTATCCTAATTATAGGAACTATACAAGCATACAAGTTCTAACTATTACATCACAAAGTACACAAAATATAATCGAGGCATGACAAAACATAGTCCAAGTCCATAAGCAAATCCTCGGAAAATACCTTGCACAAAAGGAAAACTGTTAGTAAGTGACATGAACATGAATATGCAACAATATGATGGAAATGGATTAAAATACCAAAAATATCAAAAGTCATGGAAAAAATGTGAAATTAATTCCCTAGGGTCTCTAACCTGATTATAACATTGTGTTAAAAAAATCCCCTAAAAATTCAAAGTCTAACTATGCCAAATGGTCACTTGAACTTATTTAAGGTTTAATCATAACTTTGCACAAATTACACTACCAAAACAGTGGATAAAATGGCCTAAAAAATACATCAAATATATTCTAGATTCTATTATTTGTCCTCTAATCATAGCAAAAAGAATGGATAAAAAATGTTACAGGAAGTGGTAGAAATAAAATGTACAAATTTATGTGTCCAAGTGAGAATTCAATATAAAATCAATTAAATGAAAAATCAAAATTAAATTGGAAAATTATTAAATTCAGAAAATAAAAATTGGGAAAGCTTTTAAATTGAATTAAGATCATACTGTAAGTTTTGGGGATTTTTCTTATGTATTTTAGTATTTTTTATAAATTAAATCGAAAGCTGTATAGAATAGAAATTTAAAAGAATAAAAGAAATAGAAAGGGGGTGAGAAAGTAATGTTCTTTAGTTAAAAAGACTGATTGGGCCTGAACTGGGGGTGCTAATAGCGAATTCGCAGGGCCCATTGAACATAGGATTATAGGGTGCATTGCATGGGGTTTCGGTCAACTCTGTTTGACCTCACCCTGACCGCATGATCATAGAATTGAAGCAAGTATGGACATCGCATGATTGAAGAGCTAGGGATCATGCTAATTATGGTGGAAGGCATACGTGTGATGCAAATGGGGAGGTCCAACCGGACGGTGACAAGTGTCACCGCCGATGTGGACGAAATCAAAAACCCCATCCACAATCTTATCTTTGAAATCTGATTTTATTTTATATTGATTAATACAGAATTATGACCTTTAATTTAATTTATGGTGCATTTAAACCTCCTGATTATATTCTTAAATCCCTCATTAATTAAAACATTAAGCAAACGAAATCAATTATCAATATAACCCCTTTTTTTAAAAACAAGCATTCCTTCTCAAGAACTCCCCAAACACGTTGTCTCTCTTCTCTCCACACTCATCTCTAACCCTAGCGCCGCCATAGACGGCGGCCTCCTATTTTGACGGTCCTCTCTCCAAAACACCAGCTCTAAACGCAAACCTCATCCAATTTTCCTCCTCATCTCGAATCCCTAAACGATTTCAACTACATCGTTCTGAACCTAATAGATCGAAGCTCGTCAAAACGCGCTAAAAAACGGAACCAAACAAGATCGCACCTTTAATCGATCGAAATTTCGTTGAGAGTCGAAGGTCAAAAGTGACGCTTGTGGTCTTCGCTTGATGAAGAACAACAGAGTCTGTGTCTTTGATTTCTCTTCCCGGTAAGTCGCGTGACCTTCTTCTTCGAATTCTTTTGGTTGTCACTGCGATGTTGAACTGTTATGACGTGAATTATTGCAGATTATTCGATGAAGATGACGATCGTGACGATGATGATCCCGTGATGAGGTTGTGATCATGGCGAGGATGTAAAGAGTTTCGGCACAAACCAACACGTGTTGAATCGTGGTATTCTTGAGGTCTTCTTCTTCTCTTCCTTGCGGTTCTGAGTTGATTATGATTTGTTGTTGATGAATCTTTGTGTTATGATTGCAGATTCAAGGTGGATGAATTAAAGGCTGGAGAGGTTATGGAGATAGTGATGTTTGAAGAAGAAGATGAAGATGAAGGTGGATGCGGTTGAAGAATAAAGGATGAAGTTCTGAGAGTTGAGAGGGGTGAAGAAGAGGAATGAAGAAAAGGTTGAATGGGGTGAATGAAGATGAAGGGTGAGGATTGGGATGAAGATAATGATTCGAAGGTGAAGAAGTTTGTGATTTGAGATGAAAGTTCTGAAATGGAGGATGGAGGGAATGAAAAAGTGAAGAGATCCCCTGAAGATTGAATGCAGGTATATGTAGAGATTACTCGGTAGATTCTAGAAGTTTTCGGTTAGGATTTCTTCCTGATTCGGTTAGAAATGTTTGTTAGCTTTCTGTTAGGAATTCTGTTAGCAATTTAGAGAACAGTTATATGACGAATTATATCACCAATCATTTCCCTGATTTTCTGGTGTAGCTTTTTTCATATTCAAACCATGAATTGTTTTGCGGTTTTCCTGTTATAACTTTCCGTGTGCAACAAAATCTGAATTAGCTAACATGGGTTTAATGTTTGAATTGAAGTTGGCTGATTCACATTTGGTGGTAGAGCTCGGGCCAAAAATCCTGCCGGATGCAGCTGAATAACAACTTGATGAGGGAGGGCAAGGGCTATCTGATAGTTGTTCGCATCAGACGTATTATCGGTTTTTGTTAGGATCTTCAGAAGGTGAGGATCTGTCCTCATTGAATGACTTGAGCAAGCCGAAGTTTGGCTAGTTCTTTTTCTTTTGTCTCCGCTAACTCTTGCTAAAAATTTGTATTGACAGGTGATCTTACTGAAAATGCCTTTCAGGAGTTTTGAGCTTTGAATCTTGCTCCCCACGGTTGTGCCCAGATCTCGTTTCTTCAAATGGATTATAGGCAGTAGCAGGAAATTTGTGGCTGAAGCAAGGGCTAATATAGGATCGTTGCGATCGTCGAAGAAGTACTATGATGAACTGTTGCCTACAGGTTCCTTGGGGATTGACGACCATGGAAACGACGAAAGTCATGACGATGCACCGAGTCCGTTTCTTTTAGCAGGAAAATCGATATATATTAGCAGCTTACATTGTTATTTTCTTAAATTTAGGATTTTTCAACTTAAATTCCAAAGTGATCCTCTTTGTAAAAAATGTAATGATTATTCATTCTTTCTGAAATTTATATCGAATCCCTAAATTAAGCTTGAATATATATTTTTCGTTCGCCCACCTTTCCACACTAACCAAGCGGCCCACATGAATTTACCTGGCCTTCAATACACATCTCACTAACAACCTCTCACTAATCACTACAAACCATAGCTATTACTACAAACCTTCCAATAACAAGATGCATTTCTAGCCAACTCCAAGCATCACCACTAAAGAAAATTCCCAAGCATATATATATTACATGTTGTATTATAATGGATCACAACGAACTTTCCTACAAAGATATCACACAAACTCTCAAACAATAGTTTTGTCCTATTATTTCAAAAATTATTTATGACCACAGTTTGTTTGTTTTCACAATGAATTTTGTAATAAAACAAAAATGGGCTCAATTTGTATTATAAGGTGGGCCCGAGGTTTGAATCATTTGCACCTTTCAAATTACTCACTCTTGAATCGTGCTCGTATAATTTGATCACTGGGACTTTTTGAAATCTTGACTAATTTGATCCATAACTTAAAACTTGGCTTTCTATTTGACCCAAATTCCCAAATTCCGGAATTCTTCTCTTGAAATGAATAAAGTCTTGAATCACCTCTTGAAATTATAGAATCCACTATGAATCAATCTCCGAGAAATAAAACTAGTCATGAATCAACCCTGGAGTTTTGAGCGGAACAAAACATTCTATTGCTTGGAATTTTCCTGACTCGTTCCAGACGACACCACTTGGATTAATGCCCTCCCCCTTGGATGAAACAGATTTTCTGGACCAGCCCTTATACAAAACATTGCTTGATAACCCGATGAGTTTCAACATACGACCCCTTGATCTTTGAATCCTTGTTGCCTAAGAAATAAACCATCCGCACCAATAATCTTGTAGTTGAAACGATCCTTTAAAAATTGGTCCCAGATTAAATCAATCATCCCTTCTAGAACAGATCGTGGATGAATAAATGTCTTTGAAGTGAAAATCGTTGTCATGCTTTATGTTGTGGTTTTCATTTATTTTATTTTTCTATGCAATATGATAGTTTAAATGCTATAAACATGAGAGGGCAAATTTTGGGGTGTTACAGTACCTACAACAATAGAGATTTAGTTTGGCTTTCATTCCCCAGGGTCATGGTATGAATCCATCCCAGTCACTCAATGTGAACACCCCAAATTTGCCCTCACCCATTCACACCATGGCTTGTGATATCCTCATATGCATAAATCCAATCATAGCATCTCATACCACATTTTTGATTCACTGCATTGGTTCAAAGTCATCTGCATCTAGGGTTTGTGATCTGAGCAATCCAAGAGCTTCTTGAGCCACTCCAAAGGTCATCAATCACTTCAAAGGGGTCCATGTATGTTCAAACATCATATTATATCCTCTCAAAGTCAATAATGTCAAAGAATCACAAGAACTGAGAATGGCATGGAAGCAGAGCCATGTTTAACTGCACAGATGACCTAGAATTAGGGTTTTGGTTTCAGAGGCCATAACTCCAAATTTTTTTGGTCATTCTTGTTTCTATTGGTCTCTATATGGTATAGGGGTCATGCATATCAATTTTCATGAAGAATTTCCATGGGGAAGTCATCTGATCAAGAGTTGACTTTTTGAGCAAGCCAGTGCAAAATCAGGGCATCTGAGGCCCCCAATGACCCAACCAAAGGGTGTTCTTCATCATTTTGATTGTGTATGATCTTTATTTGATCATAGAAGATGTTAGAAGTTCACAAAATTGAATAATTTCAAGCCATTTGCAAAGTTGACTTTTTGGGAAAGTTGACTTATAATGAAAATTGCCATTTTGGGAAACTTTTTCAACCCTTGCTTTTTGATTAAAAAATGCTTCAAATGGAAAAACTTTGGTCATGAAAGTTATAGAATGGATCATTCCCTTTTCAAAAAGTACAAGAACTTGACCTAATTCATTTTGGATCAAAAGTTATGGCTTGTCAAAGTTGGCCAAAATCACATAATTTGAAGTTTTTTACCAAAGAGGCATTTTGCAAAATGGTATGATCAAGTGTTCTAAAGGCCTCAAATGTGTACAAATTCTTCACAACATGATCACATGACCTCTAAAAATCAGAATGGGCCAAAGAACATTGCATTTTGATGCCTTGAATCTCAAGAATTTCCAAAGGGGCCAAACTTTGTGAAATTTGCAAAACACTACACAAACCTTGATCAACTTGCTGATTTATCTCATAAACAATTCCATGGTTCTCCCTAAACTCAGCTGAGCCAAGACAAGCCAAAAAGCAAGTTGTACCATTGCCCATACCTCAAGTACAAGTCAAGTTGACATTTTGGCAACTTGCCCATACCAATCACAATAGGCCAGCACCCACTCCCTGACCTATCACACTTGTTTATACAAATCAAAAGCAAGCCAAAGCACACAAGACACAAGCCTAAAAACACCAAGAACACATCATTCTCATTTTTCACCTCATATGCAAAACCATTCGAAACTCATCACACAAGCTTAAAACACACAAACAAACTTCACCATTGATCTCAACATGACTCACTGATCACAAACCAATCATTGAAACAGCTTAAAACCTCACATAAACAAAATACGATTTCTGCCCCTCTTTGAACAGAACTTCAGCAATCTCCCAAACCAGCCCTTTTAAACTCCAACCAAGTATTGCAAGCTTCTCAGGAGGTCCATTAGAGGTGTTTTGGATCAAAGGGCCAGCCAGAAAGTTCCAGAAATCAAAGCTTCGATTCAGGTAGCCATGGAAATTCATTTTTCCAGAACCCTTATTTCTTGTTTCTAAAATGATCTACATGTTTCCCTGAGTTCACTGAACCTTTTACCTTTGAAAATGATTGAGTTTTGAGGATGTATGGCTTGTCTGAAACTTTGCCCGAAAATTTGATTTTTGTTTGTTCTTCATGATTCACGAAAAAGAAATGGATTTTGTGACTGGATTGTTGTTTAGGATGTTTAGTTGAGTTGATCTGGAGGTTTTGGCATGTTTTAGTAACGTTTTGAGAGAGTTAGGTCAGAGGTCTCGCCGGAGAAGACGACCGGAAGTCTTCTCCGGCCACCTGAAGTTGATTAGGGTTAATCTGTGTCATTAATGAAATTTGAATTATGGCCCTTGGATGCGTTGACCCGCGCGCGTTTGGATGCTCAGGATTTCACCATTTTGCCCTAATCCTCATTTGACTTATTTAATTCAGTTTAATTAATTTTAATTAGAAATTAGTCCAGTTTGAATTCTAGCCACAGGATCTGGCGCGCAGTCAAGCCCTCCCTCTCCAGATTGAATCCTGGCCTCTCCTTCTGCATACTTCTCATATTTTGTTTTTTTATTTCATTTAAATTGTATTTTCTTTGTCATTTATTTTAAAATACTTAGAAAAATCACAAAAATATTTCCTTTTGCATTTTTGTTTCAAATATTTTTCTCAATCAGAAAATGATTTTTATTTTATTTTTTGCATTCAAAAATATTTTTAAATCATTTAAAAGTTTATTTTTAATTAATTAATGAGAATTAATTAATTAAAAATACTTTTAGGTATTTAAAAATCACACAAAAATTCAGGAAACATTTAAAAACATTTAGAAGCATTATCCAACTCTCAAACCAAATTTCTTTTTTGATCTTGATGCCTTTTGACAATTTTCAATGGAATTAATTTCATTTCAAGGCATTATTTTGATTCAATCTTCAAAAATTCATTTCTGCCTAGCCTTTAAGAGTTGGACAATGATTCTTTTTGCATTGCATCTTGTATAGCATGTAGTTTATAGGATTAAATTGGCATGAATTGATCTTGCATTTCCTTTTTGTTTGGCATTTTTCTTGACAAGGTACCTTAAAACCCTAGCAATCTTAGGAAATTCATAACCCTCATTAGGTTAAGATTTGGATCCCCTCCTTTGGGAAGTGAGTTTGTATAGGTTTAGGGTTCCTTTGAATGCATTTTCAAATTTTTATCATGATGTTTGCTTCTGGTTTTGAATTTTGTTTTGTGCATTGATCATAAACCCTAATTTGGACCTTCCTTTGCATCCATTTCTCATTTGCTTGCATACCATGACTTGCCATGACATTTTGTGCATCCATTTGGTTCATAACCCACCTTAGGACATATTAGAATCATTTGTGATCATTGCATCTTCCATTTGCCATGTTGTATGTCATTTGCATTCCATAACTTTTCATGTATGTTCATGGTTCTAAGAATGCTTCTCTTGCATCCATATGTTTGTATGATCATTCTAACACCTTGCCTCATGTTTGCATCATCTCTTAGCATCATTAACATCATACTCATGCTTCTGGTTTTGGTTTGCATCATGACATTGCATCTCATTTGCATTGCATTTCATTTTCTTTCACTAACCTTTCAGGTGGTAAGTTGTTTTGAGAAGTGGATTTGCCTTCACTTCTCACAATCTATTTTCATCTCTCTTATGCATCACTGCTGCATTTTGTCTTGTGCTTTGGATTGAGCTTGCTCATTCTTGTCCCCCTTACTTTCTTTCTTCAAGTGACTTGTCTTCTTAAATGAAGCAAGTTACTTTGTTTCTCTTTGCTCCTTTCATCTGCTTCCTGGTGGTTTCTTTGAAGATCTTTCTTGTAAACCTCACAAACCTTAGGAACAACCAAGCATGACAATAATTAGGGTTTTGATTAGTCCCCCCATTTAGCTTTTACCTTTGTGTCATAATTGAGTCTTCTCTTCTCATCTCATAATCAGGGACTAAACCCTAAAGACTTTAAGGCTTTGTGATTAAGCTTATGCCTGCATCCTTCTATTAGGATGGAGTGTATAACTTTAATCCTAAGTGTTAAACCCTTAATGTGTTTAAATCCTTTAATAAATCCATCTAATAATCATCAAGACATCAAGCTTGTAACTTGGGCCTTGCATTAGGGTTCTAATTCTTCCTTAATTGGTTAAGAAGGACTAACCCTAGTGTTAATGGACAAGTCCCCCTCAAGTTGTCTTACAAACCCTAAAAATCACTTCATCATCTTATCATTAACTAAAATCCACTTAATAAAGACTTTGTTCTGTCATGAGGTTAATCCCTAATCATGGATTAAGTTGAGGAGCTTTCCTCAGCTTAAACACTCTCATCTATTATCCTTCTATTAGGATGGTGTAATGAGTCTGTTTAATCTTTGATTATGGCTTAATCTCATTACTTAACACCAAACAAAAACACCAAAAACATCTAAATAATCACAAGTAGGTTAATGATCTTAATCCTACATCATGGTGATTAAGTGTGAGAAGCTGACTTCACACTTAAGGTATTCTCATTACCCCTAATCAGAGGGAAGATGTGATGAGTTTACTAAATCCATTGGTTTAGGCTTAAGCTCATTAACTTATGACAAATCCAAAAAGCAATAAAAGACTGAAAATACAAAAACAAACAATAACCGTCTCCTCCGGGATTCTTTTCTCATCTCATTCACTCATAAACGAGAACTTGCTTCTTTCGTCTAATGAAAGACAATTTGCACCTGAGCCAGACAGGTCATACACTTGAGCATAGGCAAGTAAGCAGTTCACAAGTCAATTTACCTTTCAGTCTCTTTGGGTCGAACTACGGTGTTCTGACTTCCTCTTTGCACGAGAGGATACGTAGGCATAACTTAACAGTTATCGAACGAAAGTTTCTGTATATTCCCCCTCTTTCCAGCATCATTATTTTAGCCTCATATTCTTGAGCATTCCATTCATTTCTTACACTGACATTTCACATATTACACTTTACACTTCTTTTACACTGACACTTGCATTCTTTTCCAGCTTTGATACACAAATTGCATTGACACTACCCCTTTAAAACACAAATCTTTTAAGCGTGGATCCCGTCGAGTACGACGGACAATCTGGGTGCTAATACCTTCCCAGGTTGTAACCAACCCCCTTTCTCAGTCTCTCTGGTTCGCAACCGTCTTATCCATATCATTCCAGGTCTATGCAGCATTACCTTTCCTTCGGGATAAAAATGCCTAGCTGGCGACTCTTTTCTTTCTCTTGAGTTCACTCCTGTGTGTTCTCATTTCTCCTTTCGCCGATCGTTCGCGTCTGTACCCCTTCTGACCAAGTGTCATTTGGTGGGAGCGACAGCTTGGCGACTCTGCTGGGGACCCTTATACTGTAACCAGGGCTTCTGGTTCTTTTTGTGGGTTCCTCCTAGCGCTTGATTGATTTGTGTTTACTGGGGTGTTATGTGCTAATTGTGTTTATATAGTTGCTTTTATTTATTGCTTTATGTACAGTTATTTATTGCTTTCTTTACAGCTTTATATGCATCATACTGTCATACTGTTATTTGGCTGGATCTGTTTTTGTTGCTTTGGTGGGTGGGTGTTCTATTGAGAGTTTAAGGTCCTATACCTGGGACCTGAGTGACGCCTAGGCTAGAGTGGTTCATGTTCTTTCCCATTCCATTTCGGTCTGGTGCGGGAATATGAAACACGGTTCAGATATGGGTTTCTTCTTGAGAACTCTGTGCTACAGATCTCCTGTAGTGCTAGGGCTATCTGGGAAGCCTGCTAAGTCTGGATGACCTTTATTATGACCTTCAGAAACTGAGGTGAATTAGAGGAGGATCTTTTATGGTTATTGTAAACACTGTACCTCCGGGTTAGAAGTGTTTACACTTTTCATAGTTGATCCAAGTCTGAGGATCCTTGTTTTAGAACACCACCTGTGAGGGGGTTGGGCTGTTTACAGGTTTGCAGGAACCATTGGCCACATCATACCCTGATACTTATTGTGTTTGAGAATGCTTCACTTTGGACATTTCTTGTGATTTAACTCTGGATATGTGACTCTTTATTTGAGTCCCCCACCTTGGTTACTGGACTTATGAACCTCCATCTGGACTTCTTAGACATACATGGACTTATATCAAGGCAGTTAATCAGATCCAGCTTGATCACAAACCCTTGCATATCATTTGCATACATCATCATTGCATCATTTAACATTTGCTTATTTGTTTTCCAGGGTATCCATATTACATTTGGCTTGGTTTTGACCCCTTCATCTGCATAGGCCCTTGTTCACCAGCTATCTGCTTCAGCTACCTTCACCAGCTACCTGCTTCAGCCACCTGCATCACCAGTATCAGCCTATCAGGGGCTCACTTCTAGTATCAGTCATCATCATCAGCATCTGTCTCAGCTCTTCATCAGCAGACATGGCACCCAAGAAGAGTAACATCTCATACCATTTCTTTGAGCCTGAGCTGACTGGCATTAGGAAGGTCCAGGCCCTTATCACTCCAGACCATATCCCACTATTCAGAGAACATTATGGAGGCATCCTTGATATGGTTATGGACTTGGACCCTTCCCAGAGGAGCTTGATTCACACTTGCCTATAGTTCTATGATCCTCCTTTGAGATGCTTCACCTTCCAGAGTTTTCAGTTGGGACCCCTGTTGGAGGAGTATTCATCACTGATTGGAGTGCCTATCAGGGGTGGTATCCCTTTCAACCCAGAAATGGTTTTTCCCAGCAATGAAGAAGTGGCAAAAGTACTGTGCCTGGAACCTATTCTGATTGAGCAGAACATGACAACAAAGGCTGGAATCTCTGGTCTACACTTGGATTTCTTGACTTCTCAGGCCATCCTGAAGGCCTCCTTGGGAGAATGGAAGGCAGTCTGTGCATTGTTAGCCCTCAGTATATATGGGGTTATACTGTTTGCAGATGAGCCCAAGTTTATCAGCAAGAATGCCATTCATCTTTTCATTCTGAGAAACCCAGTACCTACATTACTGGGAGATTTTTATTACTCTGTTCACCAAAGGAATGAGAAGCAAAGAGGAAGGTTGGTGAGATGCTGTGCTCCCCTGTTCCATACCTGGCTACTCAAACACTTGCCCAAGACTGATGCATTCTTGAATCCTCACCAACAGAATAATTGGGCTAGGAGACTTATTGCTTTGACTTCAGATGACATCAGGTGGTGCACCCAGAGCACCAAAGGCAGGGACATCATTACTAGTTGTGGGCAGTTCCCCAATGTACCTCTGATAGGAGTGAAGGGTTGCATCAACTACAACCCTTTGCTATTTAAAAGATAGTTGGGCTATGCTCTGGTTCACCCTCCTAAAGTGCAAGACTTGGCTGAAACCCTTTATTGTGAGATAAAACCTAATCTAGTTGTTGTCAGACAAGCATCCTGGGCTTGGGACAACATCCAGACCAAAGGGATGGCCATTCTTGGGAGATGCAACAATGTGGCCTCAGCTCAGTATTATGAGTGGTCTCATGCTAGGGCTCAAATTTCTGGGATGCCTTTCACCATTGAGGATGCACTTGGACCATCCACAACACCACCTCCAGCCATTGTCAACCTGGAAGAGTTTGAGAAACTAAAGGAAAGGAATGAGAATCTGTCTCAAGCCCTGAAGAGGACCCTCTGGGAGAGGAGTGATGGTCGTCTGGACATTGAAAGATTGGAAAAGCTTAAGGTGGAGCATCTAGCCAAGATTGAAAAAGCAGAGGACTACATCAAGAAATCAAGAGCTGGGGAGCAAATTCTGAAGAATGTCTGTAAATAGGCCCAGTTTCAAAAGGCTAGGACTGATCTCTATCTAAAAGAAAGTCAAGCTAGGTGGGTCAGGATCACTGAAGCTCGCACTCAAGAGGATAAGAGAACCCAGGACAAGATTGAGCAATTGGAGGCTAATGAAAAGAGACAACAGGAGGCCCTGCTAGCAGCCCAGAAGGAAATTTCAGAGTTGAAGCTTAGGGCTGGTGTGAAGAGGTCAAAGGACCAAGACAGGCACAAGAAGCTAACCACTGCTATTGCCACCAGGAATCTTCTTATCAGAAACCTCACAGAGCATCCAGCTGATCCTGTAACTGAAGCACTTCTGAAGGAAGTTAAGGAGGATGAGTTTGGTCTTGGTGTCTGACTTTTGCTTGTTGTTGCTTTCATTTCATGTACTTTTCTTTTATGTTGTATTTTTGACCCCTCAGAGGGCATGTGTTGTAAAAAAAACAAACTATGTATGACTCACCTTTTGTAATATATTCTTTAGTTTGTTTGAGTTTCTTTCTCCCGAGCAACATCAAAGTACCTTCCTCAGGGGTCTGGAAAGGTCAAAACCAAATGCCAAGCCGGATACCTTAGAAACTAATAAGCATACTGCATTGCATACTAACTTTTGTTTTGTTTTGTAGGTTTTTGTTTTGTTTGTTACTAACTCTGTTGTGGTTCAGGAATTATTGCTCGCCGTCGGGTGTTCCCACTCAACCGTCCACACAGATATCCTACTCGCAACAACCTTCCGGGTATACAGATGGACCAAGTACAGCAGTATCTTACAGAAGTCAGGACTCAAATGGCCAATGAGAGGTTGGAGATGAGAAACCAGATGACTCAGTTCATGGAAGTGATGAATGGCTTGGCTCAAAGTCAAGAAAGATTAAGGGCATTGGTAGAGAGACAGACCCAAGAAGAACCCCATCTAGGGACTGGAGGAACAAGCAACAATGAGAGGGTTCAGCCTCATGTTAATCCACCAGTGTATGGGCCTCATCTTCATCCAGAGATCAACATCCCTACTAATGTGCAAGGGAATGCTACTGCAGGCAGAGTATTACAAGAAGACCCCCAAGAGGATCAATTCACTGTGATGGGAGCTGGGGATGAAACCTATGATAGAAGGATTGATGAAATTGCTGAGAAATTGAGATCTCTAGAGTCTCAGAATTCCCTGGGCTTTGATGTCATGGATATGGGATTAGTGGACGGGGTAAGGATTCCCCACAAGTTTAAACCCCCGTGCTTCGAGAAGTACAACGGAACTTCCTGTCCACGAACCAACTTGCAATCCTTTCTGGGGAGGCTGAAGGCATACACCATGGATGAAAAACTGTGGATGTTTTACTTTGAAGACAGTTTGACAGGGGCTTCAAGGGAATGGTACTCACACTTGACCAGAGCAACCATCAGATGCTGGAAGGACCTAGCTGAGGCCTTCATCAGGCAGTACCAATACAACTTGGACATGGCTCCTAACAGGACCCTCCTGATGGGAATGTCTCAATCATCCAGAGAAAGCTTCAGGGAATACGCCCAGAGGTGGAGACAACTTGATGCTGCTGTCCAGCCACCCATGTCGAAAAGGGAAATGGCCGACATGTTTATGAATACCCTCCAAGGGACATATATTGACAGGCTAGCTGCCTTTTCTTCCACCAGCTTCGCTGACGTAGTCATAGCTGGAGAAAGGATTGAAAGCCTATTAAAGATGGGCAAGATTTCTGACAATGGTACGAGCTCGTCCAGCAACCCCAGAAAACCTTTTGTGGGGCCTAGAAGAACCGGTGAGACTAATTCTATTCATGCCAACAGGGGCAGACCTCAGTATGTTCATAGGTCAGTGGCAGCTGTCACTATTCCAGCTCCGATTCCTCAGCAACCAGCATATCAACCACCGCAACAACCCCACTACCAGCAACAAGTTCAATATCCACCTCAGAGGAACTATAACAACAACAACAACAATCAGCAAAGACCTTTTCAGCAGAGACCATCTCAGGCCAATAGGGTGATTGATCCAATCCCTATGCCTTATGCCGCTTTATTGCCACAACTCCTGAAGCTCAACTTGGTTGAGTTAAGGACATTGGCGCCACCAGATCCCTCCAGTCTTCCAAGAAATTATGACGCCAACGCCAGATGTGCTTTTCACTCCAATGCACCTGGCCACAGTACAGAGAAATGCAGGGCTTTACAAATGAAAGTACAGGATCTAGTGGATTCCAAAGCCCTCAACTTCGCACCCCCGCCAAATGTCAACAAGAATCCCATGCCCAACCATGGAGGACCAAGAATTAATGCCATTGAGGAGGATAAGCCATCTTTCTTAATCACCAGTGTTGGGCAGATTCGGACACCCCTGGTAGAAATTAAAGCTCAGCTCCTAGAATGCCAGATATTCCCCGGGTGCGAGCTCGGGTGTGGTTATTGCAACATTTCGGTAAACGGGTGTGATAACTTGAGAAGCGGCATAGATGGTCTTATCCAGAGTGGCATACTTCAAATCACAACATCAACACCTTCAAATCCAGCAATCCCTTTGACAACAATTCCTGAGTCTTCTACAACTGCAACGACAATCATTCCAAACAATTCATCAATTTCATCAACCAATGCTTCATCTATCACTTCAACAAACCAGATATCAACAACCATCTCTTCTACAACATCAACGGAATCTTCTACAACGCCAACAGATGTTTCGGCAGTCACCATTTATTATGATCCATTATATGTTCCTCCAAACAACGACTTTCAACAACAAACAGTGGCACCTCCTGCCAGGTCACCAGTCACCATCTACTACGATCCGCACACCATTTCAGCACCCTCCTCTGCAGTAGTCAGTCCGGTTACCATCACGGTGCCTGGACCAGTTCCATATGAAAGCAGTAATGCCATCCCTTGGCATTATGGCTCTGACCTTTACTGCAACAGAGAGAAAATCACTTTGGACTCTTCAACTTCTTCTCCACAGATTGATAATGTTGGGGGAGGCGGAGGCTTCACCAGAAGCGGACGCCTTTTTGCCTCACAAGTACAAAGACCTAATGCTGAAGCAGAAGCTACTGCCAAAGCAAAAGGAAAGAGTGTGGTAGTGGAAGAGCCAACTATCAAGGAAACTCAGAAGACATCTTTTGAACAAGATGTAGACGAGTTCGTGAGAATTATAAAGAGAAGTGATTACAAAGTGGTGGATCAGCTTCACCAAACTCCCTCAAAGATCTCTATATTATCCCTGCTGATGTGTTCTGAAGCTCACCGGAATGCATTACTAAAAGTCTTGCACGCAGCATATGTGCCAGAGGAGATCACTGTTAATCAGCTGGAGACCGTGGTAGCGAATGTCAATACCAGCCATGGATTGGGTTTTACCAATGCTGATTTAACAACCGAGGGACGTAACCACAACAAGGCTTTACACATCACCCTAGAATGCAAGGGTGTTGTTCTATCACATGTATTGGTAGACACTGGGTCTTCACTCAATGTTTTACCAAAGAAAGCCTTGGTGAAGCTGGAGTACGATGGCTTGGCATTGCGTCCAAGTAATTTGGTGGTGAGAGCATTTGATGGCTCTAAGAGATCAGTGCTAGGAGAGATTAATCTGCTTGTGATGATTGGCCCGCAGACTTTTAAAATTACCTTCTATGTGATGGACATTCAGCCGGCCTACAGCTGTTTGTTGGGTAGACCTTGGATCCATGTCGCTGGCGCAGTTACGTCTACCCTTCACCAGAAGCTGAAATTCGAGTGGGAAGGCCAGATCATCACCATCTGTGGAGAAGAAGATATCTTTGTTAGCCATTTGGCTACGTACAAATACATTGAGATGGATGGAGAAATCCATGAAACCATGAGCCAGGTATTTGAGGCCCTAAACATTAATGAAGCATCTGTTGTACTTGGAACTTCCATGACATCTTATCAGCAAGCCAGGAAGGTTGTTGAAGAAGGGACTGCCCAAGGCTGGGGCAAGCTTTTGCCTGTGGAGAAGAAAGAGGACAGATTTGGGTTGGGTTACAAACCAACTCAACAAGTTCAATCAGAGTCTGCTAAGAAGCCCAGTTTTATCAGTGGGGGGATGCTCACCCCAGATGCAGTGAACAACTTGGAAGATGAGTTGGAAGATGAGCGCAACCTGGAGAGCTGGATACGTCCAAGGATCCCGGGGAGCCGTATCTCAAACTGGTCTTCCCAGGAAATTATAAGGGTTACTCCTGCAGAGTAATTATTATTTCCTGTATATTTTTAAGCATGCATCAAGTCTTGCATCTTGCCCAAGATGACAAGACTCATTTTGTAATCGGGCCATCTTGTAATTTTGTGCAAACAGATCAATCAATGAATATCGGACATCTTTTGCAAATGAGTCTTCTTCTTTTCCGCTCACTGTTTTCCATTTTTTCTTTTTGTACAAAAATAAAATGGCGATGTTTTCCAAAATGATAAACTTTATTTCACTTTTTTCTAAACAAGATTAAAATCAATCACTAAAATGAACAATCTAAACCCTTGCAGAGAGTGCCTTTCAGACTGCACCGACAACAACAACACTGCTATGACATCGTATGACTTTGACAATCCAATCAATCAAGCTGACGAAGGGGTTGAAGAAGATTACGAGATACCTGAAGAACTAGCCAGGTTGTTAAGGCAAGAGGAGAAGGTTATCACTCCTCACCAGGAGGAGATTGAAACGGTTAATCTTGGTACGGAAGAAGATGTGAAAGAGGTTAAGATCGGGGCCTGCTTACAAGACTCAGTGAAGGAGCAGCTGATTGATATGCTTCAAGAGTATGTGGATGTGTTTGCTTGGTCTTATCAGGATATGCCAGGGTTGGACATCGATATTGTCATGCACAAGCTGCCTTTGAAAGAAGATTGCCCGCCAGTAAAGCAGAAGCTGCGCCGTACTCGCCCAGACATGGCAATGAAGATAAAGGAAGAGGTGCAAAAGCAGTGGGATGCCGGTTTCCTTGCTGTAACTAGCTATCCACCGTGGGTTGCTAATATTGTACCTGTGCCAAAGAAAGACGACAAAGTGAGAATGTGTGTTGACTACCGGGATCTGAACAGAGCCAGCCCAAAAGATGACTTCCCATTACCTCACATTGATGTATTGGTGGATAATACGGCTCAGTTCTCGGTGTTCTCGTTCATGGACGGATTTTCAGGATACAATCAGATCAAGATGTCACCTGAAGACATGGAGAAGACAACTTTCATCACACCCTGGGGCACGTTCTGTTATAAGGTGATGCCATTCGGGTTGAAGAATGCTGGTGCAACCTATCAACGGGCTATGGTAACATTGTTCCACGATATGATCCATAAAGAAATCGAATGTTATGTGGATGACATGATTGCCAAGTCCCTCACAGAAGAAGACCACCTGGTAAATCTGTTGAAGTTATTCAAGCGTCTGAGGAAGTATCAACTGAAGTTGAACCCCAACAAGTGCACATTCGGGGTGCGATCTGGTAAGCTGTTGGGATTTATTGTAAGCGAGAAAGGGATCGAAGTTGACCCTGATAAAGTCAAAGCCATTCAAGGAATGCCTGCACCGAAAACTGAGAAAGAAGTTCGAGGGTTTCTAGGTAGATTGAACTACATTTCAAGGTTCATATCTCACCTTACAGCAACCTGTGAACCCTTGTTCAAGCTGTTAAGAAAAGAACAGACGGTCAGGTGGAACGAAGACTGCCAGAGGGCTTTTGACAAGATTAAAGAATACTTACAGGAACCTCCAATCCTTATGCCTCCAGTCGAAGGAAGACCTCTAATAATGTACTTGACAGTATTAGAAGAGTCAATAGGGTGTGTGCTGGGCCAGCATGACGAGTCTGGTCGAAAAGAGTATGCAATTTACTACCTAAGCAAAAAGTTTACCGACTGTGAACAGCGTTATTCACTGCTCGAGAAAACTTGTTGTGCTTTAGCGTGGGCTGCTCGCCGACTGAGACAGTATATGTTGACCCACACTACTTTATTGATATCAAAGATGGACCCAGTTAAGTACATTTTTGAGAAGCCAGCACTTACCGGACGGGTTGCAAGATGGCAGATGATCCTCACAGAATATGACATCCAGTACACATCTCAGAAAGCCATCAAGGGCAGTGTATTGTCTGATTATCTTGCTGAGCAACCTATTGATGATTACCAGCCTATGAGATTTGACTTCCCTGATGAAGACATCATGTTCATAAAAGCGAAAGATCATGAAGAGCCTATTCACACTGAAGGGCCCGACCCAGAAGAAGAATGGACTATGATGTTTGACGGGGCTGTTAACATGAATGGTCGTGGTGTTGGTGCAGTACTCATTACACCCAAAGGAGTCCACATGCCTTTCTTGGCAAAACTCACCTTTAACTGCACTAACAATGAAGCTGAATACGAAGCTTGCATTATGGGTCTTGAGGAAGCCATTGACCTCAGGATCAAGACATTGACTGTATTCGGGGATTCATCTCTGGTAGTTAATCAAACCAACGACAAATGGTACACACACCAGGATCATCTGATACCTTAAAGGGACTATACAAGAAGGTTATTGACTTTCTTCACAACAGTCAAGCTTGAGTATATCCCTCGAGATGAGAATCAGTTTGCAGATGCTCTGGCTACCATTTCATCCATGATCAAAGTTCAAGCTGCCAACTTTGTGCCTCGGATTTCAGTATCCAGACTTGACAGACCAGCATATATATTTGCAGCAGATGTTGTTGAGGATGATAAGCCTTGGTTCCATGACATTAAGTGCTTCTTGGAGGATCAAACATACCCACCTGGGGCATCTTCCAATGATAAGAAGACTTTAAGAAGGCTTGCTGGTAGTTTCTTCCTGAACACTGATGGTTCCCTGTACAGAAGGAACTTTGATATGGTACTCCTCAGATGCGTTGATAGAACAGAAGCAGACTTGTTGATGCACGAGGTGCACGAAGGATCCTTTGGTACCCATGCAGGAGGGCATGCCATGGCCAAGAAGTTGCTAAGATCAGGTTATTACTGGATCACAATGGATGCCGACTGTTGTGCCTATGCTAGAAAATGTCATAAATGCCATATTTATGCAGATAAAGTGCATGTGCCTCCTAATCCTCTGAATGTGATGTCTTCACCCTGGCCCTTTGCTATGTGGGGCATTGATATGATTGGAAAAATTGAACCGACTGCTTCAAACGGCCACAGATTCATCCTGGTAGCCATAGACTATTTTACCAAGTGGGTTGAAGCGGCTTCCTATGCAAATGTTACAAGGCAAGTGGTAGCCCGATTTCTGAAGAGAGATATCATCTGTCGGTACGGAGTTCCCGAGCGAATCATTATTAACAATGGTTCCAACTTAAACAACAAAATGATGGCAGAGCTATGCCGGGACTTCAAGATCCAACACCATAATTCTTCTCCTTACAGGCCAAAGATGAATGGCGCTGTTGAGGCGGCTAATAAGAATATCAAGAAGATTGTGCAGAAGATGGTAGTCACCTACAAAGACTGGCATGAGATGCTACCATTTGCCTTGCACGGGTACCGCACGTTAATCAGAACATCTACTGGGGCAACGCCGTATCAGCTTGTGTATGGTATGGAGGCAGTCCTACCAGTTGAAGTTGAATTACCCTCCCTGCGGGTACTAATGGATGTTAAGCTGAATGAAGCAGAATGGGTCCGATCCCGATACGAACAACTGAATCTGATTGAAGAGAAGAGATTGGTTGCAATTTGTCATGGATAGCTATATCAGAAAAGGATGAAGAAAGCCTTTGATCAGAAAGTTAGGCTCCGAGAGTACCAAGTAGGAGATCTTGTGCTGAAAAGACTCCTCCCTCCTCATACAGACCACAGGGGCAAGTGGACTCCGAACTATGAAGGACCATTCGTAGTAAAGAAAGTTTTCTCTGGTGGAGCATTGATGCTCAGCACTATGGATGGTGAAGACTTCCCGTCCCCTGTGAATTCAGATGCAGTTAAAAAATACTTCGCATAAAAATGACCCGCTGGACATAAAAACAGAATGTAAGTTCAGGCAAAAATAGGGCATCCCGGCGAGTCAAAAACAGAATAAAAGACTCGGTAAAAAATAAGGGAAAATAAACAAAAAGATGTACACCCGCTGAGTTGAAAAGCCGTATTGGACAACTCAGGCAAAAATGGGTATCCCGATGGATTGAAAACCCGAAAGGGCGATCCATGCAAAATAAGGGAATAAGCGAACAACTGCATTCTGAATTCGTCTGTATCACTTACAACTTGGTAAGCTTCGAAAGGATCAAGCCTCTTTCAGAATCAGCCTTCTTCAGAAAGCAAGACGAGAAGAACGTCAAATGTCATACGAGTCATAACAAAAGGGAAGCTCCTTGAAGCGTCATCAACATTGCCAACATTTTGTTTCTCAATTTGTAACAATCTCCTCATTTTAGGGGATATGTTTCTTTGACTGTATCTTGCCAATTCAGGGCATATGAATTAATAAAATCAGATTTTCAGTCATGTCTCGTCTCGTACATTTTATTTTCATTTGCAAAATGTCCGATGTCTATAAGATACTGATTGCATAAATACAGATGTTTCTCTTCTAAAGAATACGTGCTTGCAGGAAATATATTTACTCCCGGGAGTGTCTAAACTCCTACGACGGAATCCGGTAAGGGATACCTCGGGATTACTTGTGCGTTTCTCTATCTTTGCAGGATTGCAGGTATCCAAAACGCGACATGGGGCATGTAAGCTTCACCCCAATAAGCTGGAAAATCACTATCCACTCAGTCTATCTCCCAATTAGCACCGGAGATGGTTTTTCCCCAGCTGAGTTGTCAAGTATCATCCTCAGCAGACCCCTTACAGAAATTTCCAGGAAGACCTTCCCTTGGTCTTTCTTCTTCCCCAGCCGAGTTACCATTTACTATTCCTCCACAGCCAAGTGCAAAAGCCAGGGAACCATCTCCCCACAGAGCCTCAGCCTCTATCCCGAAGGGCAACGCGCGAAGGAATCACAACAGAGTAATGGAAGCTTCTACAAACCCCAGCTGGGTCCCTCATTACCAAGGATGGGTCTATCAGTGACCTATTCCCCCAAGCAGATACATCTCATCAGGTCTACCAATGATCTCATCCCCAGCTGGGATGTCCACTTCAAACAGATCGACCAGAGATCTTCGTGGCAACGGGATCCGAATCCCGGATCGTTATCTTTTGCATAAACATAGCATTCGCATCATATTCACCCCACAAAGCGTAGCATTCCGTCTAATACGGAGCATTACGGCAAAAATCAAACATATGCATAATCATAAGCCATGATCTGAATTAAACACTTGAGAATATTGACAATCCATCAAAGATATACAGAAAACTCCCCAAATCCCCGGCAGAGAGCCCAGACATTTCTCTTACAAATACAAATACTTCTTGACACCCGTTCGTGTCATATCCCCAGCAGAAAGCTAAAGCATTTACCCTACACTCACAAACACCAGTACATACTCCTTGTGACACCCGTCCGTGTCATATCCCCAGTAGAAAGCCAAAGCGTCCCCTTTGCACTCGCAGATACACATATATATATATAACTTTCTTGACATCCGTCCGTGTCACTTTCCCCAGCATAATTACCTAAACACTTTGTAAAAACCATACACTTGTTTATATTACACTTTCCTCTTTTGACACTCGTCCGTGTCACTCTCCCCAGCAGGTTGAACACTCAACTATACACCACTCATACTTATTTCACTTATACAGATACTCGTCCGTATCTTGTATACACAACTTATATCCTCTCAGATTCGACACTCGTCCATGTTCTTTGTTAACCAGTTGGTACTCATCCGTACCATCATCTCAGAACATGCGTCAAGCGTTTGTTTCTACCTGATACTCGTCCGTATCGTAGTCTTAGGGATGCTCGTCCGCATCTTTAATCCATACACTGTGTCAAACACTCTTGTCTTCTTGAATTCAGACACTCATCTGTGTCTACTTTTCCCCAGAAGAGTCCCCTCAGAATCAACACTCGTCCGTGTTCCTTGTTAACCAGTTGATACTCGTCCGTATCATCATCTCTGAACACGTGTCAGTATTTGTTTCTACCCGATACTCGTCCGTATTCTAGTCTTAGGGATGCTCGTCCGCATCTTTGATCTATACACAACGTCAAAACACTTATACCTTTTATTTCTTGGATATAAACACTCGTCCGTGTTTACTATTCCCCAGTAGGTCGCCAGCAAAGCAAAATTTCTTTTCTATCTGACATTTGTCCTATGTCATGATAAACCCCGAGAGCAGCCGTCCCCTGCTAGGTGATCGTCCTTCATCTCTTGATGATCGTCCTTCATCATGCTCATCCGATGGCCGTCCCCATCGTTGACCTTTTATCCGGCATTCGTCCTATGTCGTGATTTTCGGCAGTCGTACCCTGCCAGGTGATCGTCTTTCACCTTTTGATGATCGTCCTTCATCATTTTATCTGATGGCCGTCCCCATCGTTGATTTTGTTATCTGACATTCGTCCTATGTCACGATAAACCTTGAGAGCAGCCGTCCCCTGCTAGGTGATCGTCCTTCACCTCTTGATGATCGTCCTTCATCATGCTCGTCCGATGGCCGTCCCCATCGTCGACCTTTTATCCGGCATTCGTCCTATGTCGCGATACTTTCGGCAGCCGTACCCTGCCAGGTGATCGTCCTTCACCTTAGATGACCGTCCCTCATCTTATCCCCAACAGAGCAGCCGTCCCCTGCTAGGTGATCGTCCTTCACCTTTGATGACCGTCCCTCATCATTATTTCATTTATTCTTTAACCCGATGGCCGTCCCCGTCGTGGCCCCTTTTCCTTTTCCTGATGATCGTCCTTCATCAGTTTAGCCCGATGGCCGCCCCCATCGTTGTTTGTATTGCATTATGAACCTGATGACCGTACCTCATCATTTATTTTTACCTTTAATCCCCAGAGAATCTTATAGCTTTATTTTGATGGCCGTCCCCATCATAATCTCTTATATCCCCAGCGTGTCGGCCGTCCCCGTCATTGCTTTATTTCCCGCTTTTTTCCCCAGCATGTCGGCCGTCCCCGTCATTGCTCTTTCCCCAGCAGTCGTCCTCTGCCCGGCGGTCGTTCTCCGTCACCCACACTCTATAATTATACTTTATTTTCCTTTTACAATCTATATCCCTTTTCTTCTTCATTCTGTGAGTGCAAATTTTGGACTGTCTTTGGTATTCAACCACAAGTTATCTCGTTTGCCTGATAAGCCATTGCTTACATCCTGCACAGCTAACTCATGTTTGAATAGGGGCAGCTGTGAACACCCCAAATTTGCCCTCACCCATTCACACCATGGCTTGTGATATCCTCATATGCATAAATCCAATCATAGCATCTCATACCACATTTTTGATTCACTGCATTGGTTCAAAGTCATCTGCATCTAGGGTTTGTGATCTGAGCAATCCAAGAGCTTCTTGAGCCACTCCAAAGGTAATCAATCACTTCAAAGGGGTCCATGTATGTTCAAGCATCATATTATATCCTCTCAAAGTCAAGAATGTCAAAGAATCACAAGAACTGAGAATGGCATGGAAGTAGAGCCAGGTTTAACTGCACAGATGACCTAGAATTAGGGTTTTGGTTTCAGAGGCCATAACTCCAAATTTTTTGGTCATTCTTGTTTCTATTGGTCTCTATATGGTATAGGGGTCATGCATATCAATTTTCATGAAGAAGTTCCATGGGGAAGTCATCTGATCAAGAGTTGACTTTTTGAGCAAGCCAGTGCAAAATCAGGGCATCTGAGGCCCCCAATGACCCAACCAAAGGGTGTTCTTCATCATTTTGATTGTGTATGATCTTTATTTGATCATAGAAGATGTTAGAAGTTCACAAAATTGAATAATTTCAAGCCATTTGCAAAGTTGACTTTTTGGGAAAGTTGACTTATAATGAAAATTGCCATTTTGGGAAACTTTTTCAACCCTTGCTTTTTGATTCAAAAATGCTTCAAATGGAAAAACTTTGGTCATGAAAGTTATAGAATGGATCATTCCCTTTTCAAAAAGTACAAGAACTTGACCTAATTCATTTTGGATCAAAAGTTATGGCTTGTCAAAGTTGGCCAAAATCACATAATTTGAAGTTTTTTACCAAAGAGGCATTTTGCAAAATGGTATGATCAAGTGTTCTAAAGGCCTCAAATGTGTACAAAATCTTCACAACATGATCACATGACCTCTAAAAATCAGAATGGGCCAAAGAACATTGCATTTTGATGCCTTGAATCTCAAGAATTTCCAAAGGGGCCAAACTTTGTGAAATTTGCAAAACACTACACAAACCTTGATCAACTTGCTGATTTATCTCATAAACAATTCCATGGTTCTCCCTAAACTCAGCTGAGCCAAGACAAGCCAAAAAGCAAGTTGTACCATTGCCCATACCTCAAGTACAAGTCAAGTTGACATTTTGGCAACTTGCCCATACCAATCACAATAGGCCAACACCCACTCCCTGACCTATCACACTTGTTTATACAAATCAAAAGCAAGCCAAAGCACACAAGACACAAGCCTAAAACCACCAAGAACACAGCATTCTCATTTTTCACCTCATATGCAAAACCATTTGAAACTCATCACACAAGCTTCAAACACACAAACAAACTTCACCATTGATCTCAACATGACTCACTGATCACAAACCAATCATTGAAACAGCTTGAAACCTCACATAAACAAAATACGATTTCTGCCCCTCTTTGAACAGAACTTCAGCAATCTCCCAAACCAGCCCTTTTAAACTCCAACCAAGTATTGCAAGCTTCTCAGGAGGTCCATTAGAGGTGTTTTGGATCAAAGGGCCAGCCAGAAAATTCCAGAAATCAAAGCTTCGATTCAGGTAGCCATGGAAATTCATTTTTCCAGAACCCTTATTTCTTGTTTCTAAAATGATCTACATGCTTCCCTGAGTTCACTGAACCTTTTACCTTTGAAAATGATTGAGTTTTGAGGATGTATGGCTTGTCTGAAACTTTGCCCGAAAATTTGATTTTTGTTTGTTCTTCATGATTCACGAAAAAGAAATGGATTTTGTGGCTGGATTGTTGTTTAGGATCTTTAGTTGAGTTGATCTGGAGGTTTTGGCATGTTTTAGTAACGTTTTGAGAGAGTTAGGTCAGAGGTCTCGCCGGAGAAGACGACCGGAAGTCTTCTCCGGCCACCTGAAGTTGATTAGGGTTAATCTGTGTCATTAATGAAATTTGAATTATGGCCCTTGGATGCGTTGACCCGCGCGCGTTTGGATGCTCAGGATTTCACCATTTTTCCCTAATCCTCATTTGACTTATTTAATTCAGTTTAATTAATTTTAATTAGAAATTAGTCCAGTTTGAATTCTAGCCACAGGATCTGGCGTGCAGTCAAGCCCTCCCTCTCCAGATTGAATCCTGGCCTCTCCTTCTGCATACTTCTCATATTTTGTTTTTTTATTTCATTTAAATTGTATTTTCTTTGTCATTTATTTTAAAATACTTAGAAAAATCACAAAAATATTTCCTTTTGCATTTTTGTTTCAAATATTTTTCTCAATCAGAAAATGATTTTTATTTTATTTTTTGCATTCAAAAATATTTTTAAATCATTTAAAAGTTTATTTTTAATTAATTAATGAGAATTAATTAATTAAAAATACTTTTAGGTATTTAAAAATCACACAAAAATTCAGGAAACATTTAAAAACATTTAGAAGCATTATCCAACTCTCAAACCAAATTTCTTTTTTGATCTTGATGCCTTTTGACAATTTTCAATGGAATTAATTTCATTTCAAGGCATTATTTTGATTCAATCTTCAAAAATTCATTTCTGCCTAGCCTTTAAGAGTTGGACAATGATTCTTTTTGCATTGCATCTTGTATAGCATGTAGTTTATAGGATTAAATTGGCATGAATTGATCTTGCATTTCCTTTTTGTTTGGCATTTTTCTTGACAAGGTACCTTAAAACCCTAGCAATCTTAGGAAATTCATAACCCTCATTAGGTTAATATTTGGATCCCCTCCTTTGGGCAGTGAGTTTGTATAGGTTTAGGGTTCCTTTGAATGCATTTTCAAATTTTTATCATGATGTTTGCTTCTGGTTTTGAATTTTGTTTTGTGCATTGATCATAAACCCTAATTTGGACCTTCCTTTGCATCCATTTCTCATTTGCTTGCATACCATGACTTGCCATGACATTTTGTGCATCCATTTGGTTCATAACCCACCTTAGGACATATTAGAATCATTTGTGATCATTGCATCTTCCATTTGCCATGTTGTATGTCATTTGCATTCCATAACTTTTCATGTATGTTCATGGTTCTAAGAATGCTTCTCTTGCATCCATATGTTTGTATGATCATTCTAACACCTTGCCTCATGTTTGCATCATCTCTTAGCATCATTAACATCATACTCATGCTTCTGGTTTTGGTTTGCATCATGACATTGCATCTCATTTGCATTGCATTTCATTTTCTTTCACTAACCTTTCAGGTGGTAAGTTGTTTTGAGAAGTGGATTTGCCTTCACTTCTCACAATCTATTTTCATCTCTCTTATGCATCACTGCTGCATTTTGTCTTGTGCTTTAGATTGAGCTTGCTCATTCTTGTCCCTCTTACTTTCTTTCTTCAAGTGACTTGTCTTCTTAAATGAAGCAAGTTACTTTGTTTCTCTTTGCTCCTTTCATCTGCTTCCTGGTGGTTTCTTTGAAGATCTTTCTTGTAAACCTCACAAACCTTAGGAACAACCAAGCATGACAATAATTAGGGTTTTGATTAGTCCCCCCATTTAGCTTTTACCTTTGTGTCATAATTGAGTCTTCTCTTCTCATCTCATAATCAGGGACTAAACCCTAAAGACTTTAAGGCTTTGTGATTAAGCTTATGCCTGCATCCTTCTATTAGGATGGAGTGTATAACTTTAATCCTAAGTGTTAAACCCTTAATGTGTTTAAATCCTTTAATCAATCCATCTAATAATCATCAAGACATCAAGCTTGTAACTTGGGCCTTGCATTAGGGTTCTAATTCTTCCTTAATTGGTTAAGAAGTACTAACCCTAGTGTTAATGGATAAGTCCCCCTCAAGTTGTCTTACAAACCCTAAAAATCACTTCATCATCTTATCATTAACTAAAATCCACTTAATAAAGACTTTGTTCTGTCATGAGGTTAATCCCTAATCATGGATTAAGTTGAGGAGCTTTCCTCAGCTTAAACACTCTCATCTATTATCCTTCTATTAGGATGGTGTAATGAGTCTGTTTAATCTTTGATTATGGCTTAATCTCATTACTTAACACCAAACAAAAACACCAAAAACATCTAAATAATCACAAGTAGGTTAATGATCTTAATCCTACATCATGGTGATTAAGTGTGAGAAGCTGACTTCACACTTAAGGTATTCTCATTATCCCTAATCAGAGGGAAGATGTGATGAGTTTACTAAATCCATTGGTTTAGGCTTAAGCTCATTAACTTATGACAAATCCAAAAAGCAATAAAAGACTGAAAATACAAAAACAAACAATAACCGTCTCCTCCGGGATTCTTTTCTCATCTCATTCACTCATAAACGAGAACTTGCTTCTTTCGTCTAATGCAAGATAGTTTGCACCTGAGCCAGACAGGTCATACACTTGAGCATAGGCAAGTAAGCAGTTCACAAGTCAATTTACCTTTCAGTCTCTTTGGGTCGAACTACGGTGTTCTGACTTCCTCATTGCACGAGAGGATATGTAGGCATAACTTAACAGTTATCGAACAAAAGTTTCTGTATATTCCCCCTCTTTCCAACATCATTCTTTTAGCCTCATATTCTTGAGCATTCCATTCATTTCTTACACTGACATTTCACATATTACACTTTACACTTCTTTTACACTGACACTTGCATTCTTTTCCAGCTTTGATACACAAATTGCATTGACACTACCCCTTTAAAACACAAATCTTTTAAGCGTGGATCCCGTCGAGTACGACGGACAATCTGGGTGCTAATACCTTCCCAGGTTGTAACCAACCCCCTTTCTCAGTCTCTTTGGTTCGCAACCGTCTTATCCATTCTTTTTCTAGGTTTATGCAGCATTACCTTTCCTTCGGGATAAAAATGCCTAGCTGGCGACTCTTTTCTTTCTCTTGAGTTCACTCCTGTGTGTTCTCATTTCTCCTTTCGCCGATTGTTCGCGTCTGTACCCCTTCTGACCAGGTGTCATTTGGTGGGAGCGACAGCTTGGCGACTCTGCTGGGGACCCTTATACTGTAACCAGGGCTTCTGGTTCTTTTTGTGGGTTCCTCCTAGCGCTTGATTGATTTGTGTTTACTGGGGTGTTATGTGCTAATTGTGTTTATATAGTTGCTTTTATTTATTGCTTTATGTACAGTTATTTATTGCTTTCTTTACAGCTTTATATGCATCATACTGTCATACTGTTATTTGGCTGGATCTGTTTTTGTTGCTTTAGTGGGTGGGTGTTCTATTGAGAGTTTAAGGTCCTATACCTGGGACCTGAGTGACACCTAGGCTAGAGTGGTTCATGTTCTTTCCCATTCCATTTCGGTCTGGTGCGGGAATATGAAACACGGTTCAGATATGGGTTTCTTCTTGAGAACTCTGTGCTACAGATCTCCTGTAGTGCTAGGGCTATCTGGGAAGCCTGCTAAGTCTGGATGACCTTTATTATGACCTTCAGAAACTGAGGTGAATTAGAGGAGGATCTTTTATGGTTATTGTAAACACTGTACCTCCGGGTTAGAAGTGTTTACACTTCTCATAGCTGATCCAAGTCTGAGGATCCTTGTTTTAGAACACCACCTGTGAGGGGGTTGGGCTGTTTACAGGTTTGCAGGAACCATTGTCCACATCATACCCTGATACTTATTGTGTTTGAGAATGCTTCACTTTGGACAGTTCTTGTGATTTAACCCTGGATATGTGACTCTTTATTTGAGTCCCCCACCTTGGTTACTGGACTTATGAACCTCCATCTGGACTTCTTAGACATACATGGACTTATATCAAGGCAGTTAATCAGATCCAGCTTGATCACAAACCCTTGCATATCATTTGCATACATCATCATTGCATCATTTAACATTTTCTTATTTGTTTTCCAGGGTATCCATATTACATTTGGCTTGGTTTTGACCCCTTCATCTGCATAGGCCCTTGTTCACCAGCTATCTGCTTCAGCTACCTTCACCAGCTACCTGCTTCAGTCACCTGCATCACCAGTATCAGCCTATCAGGGGCTCACTTCTAGTATCAGTCATCATCATCAGCATCTGTCTCAGCTCTTCATCAGCAGACATGGCACCCAAGAAGAGCAACATCTCATACCATTTCTTTGAGCCTGAGATGACTGGCATCAGGAAGGTCCAGGCCCTTATCACTCCAGACCATATCCCACTATTCAGAGAACATTATGGAGGCATCCTTGATATGGTTATAGACTTGGACCCTTCCCAGAGGAGCTTGATTCACACTTGCCTACAGTTCTATGATCCTCCTTTGAGATGCTTCACCTTCCAGAGTTTTCAGTTGGGACCCCTGTTGGAGGAGTATTCATCACTGATTGGAGTGCCTATCAGGGGTGGTATCCCTTTCAACCCAGAAATGGTTTTTCCCAGCAATGAAGAAGTGGCAAAAGTACTGTGCCTGGAACCTATTCTGATTGAGCAGAACATGACAACAAAGGCTGGAATCTCTGGTCTACACTTGGATTTCTTGACTTCTCAGGCCATCCTGAAGGCCTCCTTGGGAGAATGGAAGGCAGTCTGTGCATTGTTAGCCCTCAGTATATATGGGGTTATACTGTTTGCAGATGAGCCCAAGTTTATCAGCAAGAATGCCATTCATCTTTTCATTCTGAGAAACCCAGTACCTACATTACTGGGAGATTTTTATTACTCTGTTCACCAAAGGAATGAGAAGCAAAGAGGAAGGTTGGTGAGATGCTGTGCTCCCCTGTTCCATACCTGGCTACTCAAACACTTGCCCAAGACTGATGCATTCTTGAATCCTCACCAACAGAAGAATTGGGCTAGGAGACTTATTGCTTTGACTTCAGATGACATCAGGTGGTGCACCCAGAGCACCAAAGGCAGGGACATCATTACTAGTTGTGGGCAGTTCCCCAATGTACCTCTGATAGGAGTGAAGGGTTGCATCAACTACAACCCTTTGCTATTTAAAAGATAGTTGGGCTATGCTCTGGTTCACCCTCCTAAAGTGCAAGACTTGGCTGAAACCCTTTATTGTGAGATAAAACCTAATCTAGTTGTTGTCAGACAAGCATCCTGGGCTTGGGACAACATCCAGACCAAAGGGATGGCCATTCTTGGGAGATGCAACAATGTGGCCTCAGCTCAGTATTATGAGTGGTCTCATGCTAGGGCTCAAATTTCTGGGATGCCTTTCACCATTGAGGATGCACCTGGACCATCCACAACACCACCTCCAGCCATTGTCAACCTGGAAGAGTTTGAGAAACTAAAGGAAAGGAATGAGAATCTGTCTCAAGCCCTGAAGAGGACCCTCTGGGAGAGGAGTGATGGTCGTCTGGACATTGAAAGATTGGAAAAGCTTAAGGTGGAGCATCTAGCCAAGATTGAAAAAGCAGAGGACTACATCAAGAAATCAAGAGCTGGGGAGCAAATTCTGAAGAATGCCTGTAAATAGGCCCAGTTCCAAAAGGCTAGGACTGATCTCTATCTAAAAGAAAGTCAAGCTAGGTGGGTCAGGATCACTGAAGCTCGCACTCAAGAGGATAAGAGAACCCAGGACAAGATTGAGCAATTGGAGGCTAATGAAAAGAGACAACAGGAGGCCCTGCTAGCAGCCCAGAAGGAAATTTCAGAGTTGAAGCTTAGGGCTGGTGTGAAGAGGTCAAAGGACCAAGACAGGCACAAGAAGCTAACCACTGCTATTGCCACCAGGAATCTTCTTATCAGAAACCTCACAGAGCATCCAGCTGATCCTGTAACTGAAGCACTTCTGAAGGAAGTTAAGGAGGATGAGTTTGGTCTTGGTGTCTGACTTTTGCTTGTTGTTGCTTTCATTTCATGTACTTTTCTTTTATGTTGTATTTTTGACCCCTCAGAGGGCATGTGTTGTAAAAAAAACAAACTATGTATGACTCACCTTTTGTAAGATAATTGAATTGATCTTCAACCCTTAGATCTCCTTTGATTGCAAATGATGGATCATAGATCTCGCAGATCGCAGTGGTTCATTTTAGTCTCTCTTTTGTATGAATCGCCCTTTCAGGTTTTCGATCCACCAGGATACCCTTTTTTGCCTGAGTTGTCCAGTGTGGCTTTTCAACTCAGCGGGTGTACATCTTTTCGAATATTTCCCTAATTTTTGTCCGAGCCTTTTATTCTGTTTTTGGCTCGTCGGGATGCCATTTTTTGCCTGGACCTTATTTTGTTTTTGTCCAGCGGATTTTTTACACGAAGTATTTTCTCATTGTGTCTGTGTTGACAGGGGATTGGAAGTCTTCGCCATCTATGGTCGTTAACATCAAGGCTCCTTCTGAGAAGACCTTTTTAACCACGAACGGACCTTCATAGTTAGGTGTCCACTTGCCCCTGTGATTGTTGTTAGGAGGAAGAATCCCTTTTCAGCACCAGGTCACCTGGTATGTACCGTTGAGGCCGTACTTTCCTGTCGAAATCCTGTTTCATTCGCCGCTGATAAAACTGTCCATGGCATACAACTGCCAGGAGTTTCTCTTCAATAAGGCTCAGCTGCTTGTACCTAGCTTGTATCCATTCAGCTTTGTCGAGCTTGACATCCATCATTATTCTCAACGAGGGGATCTCGACCTCAACCAGTAGGACTTCCTTCATACCGTATACAAGTGAGAATGGGGTTGCCCCAGTCGAAGTGTGCACCGATGTTCGATATCCATGCAATATAAACGGTAGCCTCTCACGCCAATCTTTGAATGTCACCACCATCTTCTGCACTATCTTTTTGATGTTCTTGTTGGCTGCCTCGACGACGCCATTCATCTTCGGGCGATATGGCAATGAGTTATGATGCTCGATCTTGAAATCCCAGCACAAGTTTGCCATCATCTTGTTGTTGAGATTGGAACCATTATCAGTAATGATTCTCTTGGGAATTCTATACCGGCAAATGATATATTTTTTTATGAATCAGGATACCACTTGTTTCGTGACATTGGCATAAGACGCCGCTTCAACCCACTTTGTGAAATAGTCGATAGCCACCAGGATGAAGCGGTGACCGTTGGAAGCTATTGGCTCGATCTTGCCAATCATGTTGATGCCCCACATGGCGAAGGTCCATGGTTACGACATGATACTCAGTGGATTTGGAGGTACATGAACCTTGTCAGCATAAATTTGGCACTTGTGGCACTTGCGGAAATATTTGCAGCAATCGGATTTCATGGTAATCCAATAATACCCTGACCTTAGCAATTTCTTCGCCGTGGAATGCCCTCCAGCATGGGTACCGAAGGAGCCTTCGTGAACTTCTTGCATTAACAGGTTTGCTTTGTGTCTATCCACGCATCTGAGCAGGACCATGTCGAAGTTCCGTTTGTAGAGCACATCATCTTGGTTTAAGAAGAACCCATCTGCCAATCTCCTGAGGGTTTTCTTATCTTTACTTGATGCCCCTGCCGGGTATTCCTGAGACTTCAGGAATTGCTTGATATCATGATACCAAGGTTTGATATCGTCAGTACTGTCAACTGTAAAGACATATGTCGGCCTTTCGAGACGAGAGACATTGATTCGAGGCACGTAATTCTCCTGATGAACCTTGATCATGGAGGACAAGGTTGCCAAAGCATCAACAAACTGATTCTCATATCGAGGTATGTAGCGCAGCTTGACCTTAGTGAAGAAAGTCAAGAATCTCCTGGTATAGTCACTGTATGGAGTCAAATGAGGTTGATGAACTAGACATTTGTCGTTGACTTGGTTTATGACCAGAGCCGAATCTACGAAGATCTCGAGGATCTTGATTCTCAAGTTGATTGCTTCCTTGATCCCCATTATGCAAGCTTCGTACTTAGCTTCGTTGTTAGTGCATTCAAATGTCAGCCGAACAGTGAAGGGCATATGGATCCCTTCCGGCGAGATAATGACGACACCAACTCCACTACCATTCATGTTCACAGCTCTGTCAAACATCAGACTCCATTCGGATTCAGGGTCTGGCCCTTCCTCCGGGAGTGGTTCTTGCGGTCCTTCAACTTAAGGAACATGATTTCCTCATCTGGAAACTCGAACTTCATCGGTTGGTAATCATCAATTGGCTGCTGGGCCAGATAATCCAACAACACACTTCCTTTGATTGCTTTTTGTAAAGTGTACTGGATATCATATTTCGTCAGAATCGTTTGCAATCAGGCTACTCTTCCGATTAGAGCTGGCTTTTCGAAGATGTACTTTACAGTGTCCATCTTGGAAATCAGTGGGGTAGTGTGAGTCAGCATGTACTGTCTTAGTCGGAGAGCAGCCCATGCCAAAGCGCAACAAGTTTTCTCGAGTAGTGAGTAACGGATCTCACAGCCGGTAAACGTTTTGCTAAGGTAATAGATTGCATGCTCTTTTCGACCAGACTCGTCTTGCTGACCCAACACACAGCCCATTGATCCTTCGAGTACCGTGAGGTATTGATAACACGTAAATGTATCGTATTTTTAGACCCGACTTGCATGCAATTTAGTTTCGTTTTATTTATTTTCCATGATATATGCTTTATTATGCTGGTATTTATTACGTTTTCAGGTAACTTGGATTAAATCAGATTAGAAAGAAAAAGGGAAGAAAAGGAACCGAATCGGGCGAAAAACAGAAGAAATGGAACAATTTGCATACAAGGAGTTATCTGACGAAAATGGCCATAACTTTTGAACCGTAAATCGAAATGATGCCCCGTTCAAAGCGTCGGAAAGCTAAGACTGAGATCTGCAACCTGAATCTGGAAATTGTGGGTGTCACGGTCGTGACACCCCTGTCACGACCGTCATGGCAACAAAATCTGGAAAGACAGAACATCAGCGACAAAAAGATTAAGAAGAAGAAATTTTGTGGGTGTGACGATCGTCACACCTCCATTACGACCGTCACGCGCCTTTTTCAAGTGTCACAACCGTAACAACATCATCACGACCGTAACACGCTCAAAATGCATCATCACGAGCGTGATGGCTCCATTACGACCGTCACGCTTTCAAATTCATAAAACTGCAGAACTTGGAAACAGAAGTTACAGAATCATCCCATCTGTCCCACCTTCCTTATTTCTCTCAACTTCAACTCAACCACGAAGGATGCTGAGTCTTCCTATTTTTCCTCACATATTTTCCTATTATTTCTCACACGACCAAGACCAAGCTACTACTTCATACCAAGTCATCCTTCCTATTTTCTCTCAACTTCCTACTGTGCCCACAACTCCTTATTTCTCTCCAACGGAAGTTACAGAAGAGGAAGCTTCTCTCTATAAATAGAGTCTTCGTAGTTTTGAGAAGGATCCAAGTTTTTGGGCGCGAAAGTGCTGCTTATTTTGTTCTTAGTTTTTTAGGCATAAATTACTATTGTAAAAGGAGTAGTTTCTTACACTGAGGAACTACTCCACCATTAGTGTTTAGGCCAATCTATGTAACTGCTTGGATCAATTTATACAAGTTATTTCAATTCTGCATTTATTCCAAAGTCTCGCAATTTATCTTCGGCTTTTACAGGTTTTTATCGCATTTATTATTATTATTATTATCATTCTTGCATTCCTTAATTAATTATCACGTTTCTTTCAATTGATATTATCATGTTTGGTTTGTTTATTTTTAATTCTATGTCTAGCTAAATAGTTTAGAGTCCGGCGTATGAGGACCGTCGTTACCGACGGGACTCCGTAGAAAATACTAGGTGCGAATTAACGATTAAAATTCCGTTTTGGTTATAATTTCTATGTGTAATTTAATTAGCATTGTCACGAGAGTGAGATGTTATTTAACACGGTTTTGTCACGAGAGTGAGAAACTAATTAAGGTTAGAACCGGCACAGCGAGAGCGTGGGGATCGAACCGGATAGTAGAAATTAGGCAACTTATTTAAATACAACGAGAGCGCTTTAGAGACGTTTAGGATATTATTAGCTTTCAAAATACGTTTCTTAGTTACCGGGCGAGCGAGAGCAAAATCTTGGGATTAGGAAGTGTGGCTTTAGTTAAGACCGTGAGAGCGTGAGGCGGAGTCTTTAAGCTGATATATTCTACGGAACTAGCTATAGTCGTAATTAGTACCGAATTCTATAAAGTCCCTTAGGAGCGCGGAATCCATATCCCGGCCTCGTTTTATTCTTATTTTCTTTCTTAGATTTATTTTAGTTCTAGTTTTAGTTTCCCTTAAACCATAAAAATATCATTAGCCTTAGCTTTACAACGTAACGATAGATAACGATAGGTTGACATTGGTCTTTGTGGGTTCGATATCTTTATTACTACGCGATAGGCTGTGCACTTGCAGTTAGAAACCGTTAGACGTATAGTTTACCGCGATCAAGTTTTTGGCGCCGTTGCCGGGGACCAAAAGTCAATATTGTTATTCCGTTGTTGCACCGTATAGACTAAAGTAGTTTCTTTCTTATTTCTTTAACTATGTTCCACCCAAATTTTTTCTGCAATCCCCATTCCCAGTATTTCGAGGAATCTCAAGGATACCATAATCCCAACCTCGAAATACATATGGAGAATTTCAATCCTTCGTTCAACCATTCTCACCCAAATTACCTCTGCACCTACCAATCCCAAAATTTTGAGGAGCTGCACCCAAATGTTTCCTATGATTACCAACCCCAACATTTTCAGGAGTCTCAAGAATACCATAATTCCAACCTTGAAGCATCAATGCAAGATTTCAATGCGACACTGACTCACTCCCAGTATCTCGAGGAACCACAACCAAACTTCCTGTACGATCATCATTCCCAATATTTCGAGGAACCAGAAGAATCTATTAATCCCAACCTCGAAACATTAATGGAAGATTTCCTTGAAACCTCAGCTAACTCTAGGCTAGAGTCTACGATGGAGTGTTTTGTGGACGCACAGACTATCCAGAATGAAGAGCTTAGAAAACAACATCTCGATACTTATGAAACCCTTAGGCAGATGAACACTACAATTGAGTCCCTCACGACTCACACTGATGCATTGGAGACCCAAATTTTACTACTTGTGATGACACCTATAGGTCCTTCCCCTAAGGAGAATGCGTATGTTATAACAACCAGTAGTGAAGAACAATTCAAAAATCCTAAGGAGATTGATGATGAAGTTGAGGAGAGTTATAATAAGGTTGAGGAGAGTTCTGGTGGGAAAAGAGTAGAGGTTGAGCATAATTTACCGACACCACCCGAAAGGGAGGTTATCATAGAAGTTAAAAACGAAGAACCTATTGTAGATCTTCCTCCATATACCCCATCTATTCCTGTCCCGCATATGTTTGCCGACTCCCAATCCAAAACTTATGTGGAGGTATTGGAAAATATCCACACCGATGCAACCTTGTTCGAACCCCTGCATAAAAAGAGAAAATTTAAGGACCATGAAACGAGGGAAGTCATTAGTGCTAAGAGGGTAAGGTTTGACTTTAAGGTGATGGATTAGATGACTAAACCCAAACGTGAAAAGCTAATGCTTAGCATAGATCCTGAACCACCGCCACATGTTCAAAAGAATGAACCACCCCACAGAAGGAAGAAAAGGAAAGGTGAGGGATATGTGAGATGGCTTGATAAGTGGAAATGGAAACCGAAGAGTAACACTCATAACCGTCGAGCTATCGACGTTAAACAAAACTCTGTGGGGGTGGCAACCCACGAGTTTTAATTTAATGTTTTTTTCTTTTATTGTTTTTGTTTGCAGAAAATAAAGAAATGTATGGTTTGTCATGTCTCAGCTGCCATTAGGCGAAAGATCTCTAGACGACAACCCCTCAATATGAGATGGTGCCCACGCACATTCCTTTGAATGTCGCTGCTGGTGGTGACACCGATGTTGAGTATGATAGGAGGTGGCATGTCTCTCCCGTCGATTACTCACCTTATCCTTGTTCTTTGCATGGTCTGGCTCCCCCTGCTCACACCGCACAATATTTTCCTAACATGTTTTGCAGGTACTTCCTTCGGAAATAGGCAATATGATGAGCGACTTCAGGAAAGTGAAGTTTCAGCAAATTCAGATATCTCATAGTACAAGACGTCGGGGAAGAAGTGATCAGCGAAGACAGGGACAACAAGGGAAGAATCAGAGCGAATTTGGTCGTGGTAGAAAACAAAGGCATCCATACAGGTTCTATCACCCCTTTACCGCCTTTAATCAAAACTTTGAGGACAATGTTTGGTTTAAGTGTGGGAGAGGAACTCTATCGCTTCCATTTTACTGTTTTTCTAGTTAGATTTAATGTTCTCCAGCATAATTTTAAAAAAAAATTTCTCTATTTTAATGTTTCATTGCGTCTTTGCATGTGTTGTTGAGTCTTTATGCATGATTTTATGTTTACAAATTTCCCCATTGAGCCGTACTAAATAATTTGAAAAATTTTGAATTACGAAAATAGTGTTTCTTTTGAAAATCTTAGGCTACAGACAAAATTAAGGTTAGATCGTGAGAGTAGGGAAAATTCCGCAAGATCGGTATCGTTTTAACACCTTTAGGCTCCCAATTATGGAAATCAATTTGAGTACTTGTTATGCCATAGCCTTAGGTTCTCACCCCTTTAGTAGTCCCTAATTAGTTTATTTAGCAGTCAGCACCATCCTAAGCACACACTAAGTAGGAAGCCGATGCAAATAAGTGTATGATCTCAGAATTGAAAAGTAAATTAAGAAAATAAGAGTGAATGAATGAAAAGAAATGCTCCTTCTAAGTTAGGTGATCCTCACCTGATCATTTAGCCCAACGGTGTAAACTTCTTTATTTTATTATGTGCAAAAGAGAAAAAAATTGATGATAATGAGATCATAGTCACTAACAGGTTATCCTACCATGAGTGTGAGAGGATAACGGGCTTAATGTGATTGCACCCGAATGAAAAGGGACGAAAGGAGGATGAGTGAGTTAGACTTAGGTATAATGATGTGATTCGGATTGCTTTGTATAGGAGGGAGGCTGATGACCGCAAAAAGCGGAATCATGTTCTTACGACATCCTTAGTGTGTGAGCAAGTACCTATCGACACAAAACTTAACCAAAGTAGAGTTAGTAGCCTAGGATGAGTATTCGTATGCACTATTTTTCTTACGAGTCATGGTTTTGCTTGAGGACAAGCAAAGGTTTAAGTGTGGGGGAGTTTGATAACACGTAAATGTATCGTATTTTTAGACCCGACTTGCATGCAATTTAGTTTCGTTTTATTTATTTTCCATGATATATGCTTTATTATGCTGGTATTTATTACGTTTTCAGGTAACTTGGATTAAATCAGATTAGAAAGAAAAAGGGAAGAAAAGGAACCGAATTGGGCGAAAAACAGAAGAAATGGAACAATTTGCATACAAGGCGTTATCTGACGAAAATGGCCATAACTTTTGAACCATAAATCGAAATGACGCCCCATTCGAAGCACCGGAAAGCTAAGACTGAGATCTGCAA
The DNA here is from genome assembly GCA_963966055.1 of Lathyrus aphaca. Classification (NCBI taxonomy): domain Eukaryota; kingdom Viridiplantae; phylum Streptophyta; class Magnoliopsida; order Fabales; family Fabaceae; genus Lathyrus; species Lathyrus aphaca. The sequence goes on from OZ014519.1 coordinate 228,306,213, forward strand.
CCTGAATCTGGAAATTGTGGGTGTCACGGTCGTGACACCCCTGTCACGACCGTCATGGCAACAAAATCTGGAAAGACAGAACAACAGTGACAGAAAGATTAAGAAGAAGAAATTTTGTGGGTGTGACGATCGTCACACCTCCATTACGAGCGTCACGCGCCTTTTTCAAGTGTCACGACCGTAACAACATCATCACGACCGTAACACACTCAAAATGCATCATCACGAGCGTGATGGCTCCATTACGACCGTCACGCTTTCAAATTCATAAAACTACAGAACTTGGAAACAGAAGTTACAGAATCATCCCATTCATCCCACCTTCCTTATTTCTCTCAACTTCAACTCAACCACGAAGGATGTTGAGTCTTCCTATTTTTCCTCACACGCTCTCCACTTCCTATTATTTCTCACACGACCAAGACCAAGCTACTACTTCATACCAAGTCATCCTTCCTATTTTCTCTCAACTTCCTACTGTGCCCACAACTCTTTATTTCTATCCAACGGAAGTTACAAAAGAGGAAGCTTCTCTCTATAAATAGAGTCTTCGTAGTTTTGAGAAGGATCCAAGTTTTTGGGCGCGAAAGCGCTGCTTATTTTGTTCTTAGTTTTTTAGGCAGAAATTACTATTGTAAAAGGAGTAGTTTCTTACACTGAGGAACTATTCCACCATTAGTGTTTAGGCCAATCTATGTAACTGCTTGGATCAATTTATACAAGTTATTTCAATTCTGCATTTATTCCAAAGTCTCGCAATTTATCTTCGGCTTTTACAGGTTTTTATCGCATTTATTATTATTATTATTATCATTCTTGCATTCCTTAATTAATTATCACGTTTCTTTCAATTGATATTATCATGTTTGGTTTGTTTATTTTTAACTCTATGTCTAGCTAAATAGTTTAGAGTCCGACGTATGAGGACCGTCGTTACCGACGGGACTCCGTAGAAAATACTAGGTGCAAATTAACGATTTAAATTCCGTTTTGGTTATAATTTCTATGCGTAATTTAATTAGCATTGTCACGAGAGTGAGATGTTATTTAACACGGTTTTGTCACGAGAGTGAGAAACTAATTAAGGTTAGAACCGGCACAGCGAGAACGTGGGGATCGAACCGGATAGTAGAAATTAGGCAACTTATCTAAATACAGCGAGAGCCTTTAGAGACGTTTAGGATATTATTAGCTTTCAAAACACGTTTCTTAGTTACCGGGCGAGCGAGAGCAAAATCTTGGGATTAGGAAGTGTGGCTTTAGTTAAGACCGTGAGAGCGTGAGGCGGAGTCTTTAAGCTGATATATTCTACGGAACTAGCTATAGTCGTAATTAGTACCGAATTCTATAAAGTCCCTTAGGAGCGCGGAATCCATATCCCGGCCTCGTTTTATTCTTATTTTCTTTCTTAGATTTATTTTAGTTCTAGTTTTAGTTTCCCTTAAACCATAAAAATATCATTAGCCTTAGCTTTACAACGTAACGATAGATAACGATAGGTTGACATTGGTCTCTGTGGGTTCGATATCTTTATTACTACGCGATAGGCTGTGCACTTGCAGTTAGAAACCGTTAGACGTATAGTTTACCGCGATCAGGTATATGATTAGAGTTCTCCCTGGCACTGGAGGCATGAGAATTGGAGGTTCTTGCAAAAACTCCTTGATTGTATCGAAGGCTTTTTGGCAGTGATCATTCCATTCGACGACCTGATTCTTCCTTAGAAGCTTGAAAATAGGCTCGCATGTGGCTGTTAGGTGTGAGATGAACCTTGCAATGTAGTTCAACCTTCCTAAGAAGTCGCGCACCTCTTTCTCGGTTTTTGGTTCAGACATCTCCTGAATTGCCTTTACTTTTGCAAGGTCAACCTCGATTCCCCTTTTGTTGACGATAAAGCCCAGCTACTTACCGGAATGCACCCCGAATATGCATTTTTTCGGATTCAACCTCAGTCTGAATTTCCGAAGCCTGCCAAAAAGCTTGGCTAAGTTGACTAGATGTTCTTCTTCTGTTTGTGACTTCGCAATCATGTCATCGACGTAGACCTCAATCTCGTGATGAATCATGTCATGGAATAGAGTCACCATTGCACGTTGGAATGTAGCTCCAGCATTTTTCAAACCAAATGGCATGACCTTGTAACAGAAGGTGCCCCATGGGGTAATAAATGTAGTCTTCTCCATGTCCTCTTGCGACATTTTGATCTGGTTGTAGCCTGAAAAGCAATCCATGAAGGAGAATACAAAAAATTGGGCATTGTTGTCAACTAGCACATCGATGTGCGGCAACGGGAAGTCATCTTTGGGGCTTTCCTGATTCAAATCCCTATAGCCCACGCACATTCTTACTTTTCCATCCTTCTCGGGGACTGGCACACCTAAGTCGTGGATCATAGTACTGCAGTAAAGTATGAATGACGCTCCTATGAGAATTGTCCAGATTGAACACCAAATCCAGAATATCACTGTATTTCTCCTTGAAGTATCCTAGCTGACCCGGGGTAATAAGAGATACCATCTGGTTGATCATATCCACTTTAGTGTCGAAGAATTTGTAGAGCACAGTTCTTTTTCTGATGTCTTCCATTCTGCCAAAGTGATGACCGAGAATTAGGAGTAGTATGAACCCTGAGAATGAAAAAGAACACAATGATCAATGGTGTTAGCACAGTCTGAGCAATTCTTCTCACATCCCAGAAAGATGCTCATTTCTGCCAAGCAAGCTTTTACAACCAACAATGAAGTTTTCAGGTCCCCGAAATCAGATACCAAGTTCAGACATTCACCGCTATCGGTGGCCCCAATAGTCCTTCCATGATCAGGTATGTGATTTTGTATCACATTTGGAGTTTGAGCAAAATTAATCGCTTTGGTGCCAATCAGGACTTTACGACATGCTTTAGAGCTTGGTAGTTCTCGGTGCTATGACCAGGAGCCCTGGAGTGAAACTTACAACGGGCATTAGCATCAGAGACTACTGGGAGCTGACCCGACTTCGGAGGTTGCATGGTTCTCAACTAGACCATCTGGAGTTGAAGGAGATTCTGCAGTAGCTGGGAATACGACATTGGAGGCGCCTCAAAATTCATATCCTTCACTCTAGGAGGATAGTAAGGACGAGGAGCCCTTTGTTGTTGATATCCCTGATAGCATTGTTGTTGAGGTTGTTGAACCTGTTGATGGTTAGCAGGAGCGGTAATGGTAACAGAAGCTGCATAATCGTTTCGATTCCCTCTCTTCTTCTGAACGTAAACAACCCCAACTTCTCATTCCCTTATCTTCACGAAAGGCTTCTTAATCCCGGAGGTTAAAGCTTCGCTGCCCTGAATTTTGCCTTGTTTCATCCAACTTTCTATTCTTTCACCCATTAGAATGATATCAGAAAATCCGCTGGAAGAACAGCCAGCCAATCTCTCCATGAAGTGCCCCGGGAGGGTGTCCATGAAGAGATCGACCATTTCCCTTTCCATCAAGGGTGGTTGAACTCTAGCAGCAACCTCGCGCCATCTATGCGCATAGTCTTTGAAACTCTCCGAATTCTTTTGAGACAGGCTCTGAAGCTGAGTTCGGCTGGAAACCATGTTAATGTTATATTGATACTGCTTGAGAAAGGCTTCCCCAAGATCTTTCCAGTTACTAACAAAGTTATTTTCCAACTTCATATACCACTCCAGTGAGCCCCCAGACAGGTTGTCCTAGAAGTAATACATCCAAAGCTTCTCATCCTTGGTATGTGCAACTATTTTGCGGTAGAAGGCTTGTAGGTGATTTTACGGGAAATAGCTGCCACTATACTCGTCGAAAACAGGAGGTCTGAACTCTGGAGGGATGACCACTCTTGAAACCAGCCCCATATCAGCAACGTCAATACCAAGGGTGTCTCTGCATTTCAACGCCCTTACCTTCTCGGCCATCATCTGGAAGTCTTGGTTATTGGCCCCAGAACCAAATCCCATATCTTCATTGAGATAAGTGAATTGATCCTCCTGTCGGTCTATTACGCGAACAGGAATTGGACCACCGCCTTCAGAAGTAGGAGGCCTATTCTCCGTAGGTGGAATGACAGTGTTGTTGATCAGATTGCCTTGGGCGTCCGAAGTGACCACTAGAGGATCAATTTGCAGGGGATTAAGCCTCTGCACGATGATCCCCATTTCTTGTTGTCATTGAAATATACCCTACATTACTGCCATGAACTCCCTCATCCAGACCTCAAATTCGGGGAACATTTGGTTATTGATTTTACCCAAGTGCTTTATACCTTTCCTCTTGATGAGTTTCCAAGAACCCGCTGCTTCTCGAACCAAGGGGAGATTATCCTTTGTAGGAAAATAGAGAGTTTGAACCAACTCCGGTTCTTTGGGAATGACCTTGAGCGCATATCCCAATTGTCTTCTCAGAAGGATGGGGTTATAATTGATGCCCCCGACTACTCCTAAGAGTGGGACATTAGGATACCCTCTGCAGCTGGAGATGGGGTCCTTTCCTTTCATCCTCAAAGTAAACCATCTGATGTCCCTAGATGACAACGCGCTCATCTTGTGCGTCCAAACCACCTTAGGATTCGTGAAAGCTTCAGTAATGGGGAGATGCCTCATGAACCACCTGTAAAAGAAAGGAGCACAAAACTTGACCAATCCACCCCGTCTTTTCTCATTCTTGTAATACATTAAATAATAGAGGTCACCCTGGAGAGTGGGTACCAGATTCTTCAGCACAAACAGGTGAATAGCGTTGATATCTACGAATTTGTCCATATCAACAAACCGGATGATCCCGTATATGGACAATGCCAAGATGGCGCAAACTGAATCCCACTGATTGGTTGCAGCAAGCTCTCTAGCTCTCGTAACTAGGAACTCTAGATAAAAACCAAGCACTCCAGATTTAGTAGCAGTTAGATTGTCAGACACTTCATATGAGCTCAAATAAAGAGCTTTGGCGATGTCAGAATGAGTTGGTCTAGTCATTTCTGAGTTGAAGGGAATCTGATCTTGAATTGGCACCCCGAGAATCTCAGCATACTCTTCCAGGAGAGGGCCTAGCTGGAAGTCGCGAAAGGTGAAACACCTAAGTCGTGGATCATAGTACTGCAGTAAAGTATGAATGGCGCTCCTTTGAGAACTGTCCAGATTGAACACCAAATCCAGAATATCATTGTATTTCTCCTTGAAGTATCCTAGCTGACCCGGGGTAATAAGAGACACCATCTGGTTGATCATATCCACTTTGGTGTCGAAGAATTTGTAGAGCACAGTTCTTTTTCTGATGTCTTCCATTCTGCCGAAGTGATGACCGAGAATTAGGAGTAGTATGAACCCTGAGAATGAAAAAGAACACAATGATTAATGATGTCATAATGCTTATGCAATGCAAGGCAAGTGACTGGTGACGTGTCTGTGATGTGCCAAGCATATAATCATGTGTCTGTGCAAGGTCACAATCATAGTAACAACCCTTCTGAATAAGAACCCCAGATTTCGGAACCAAGGAGACAGATCACGATACTGAACAGTACTGGAAAAGTGGGTATGTTGGAACTTTCAGGGTTCCTGCAAACCTGTAAACCCTTCCCATCTCACGGGTGTGCTACTCGGGTCAACATCACATACTCTCAAAGCCGAAAAACAATAATATGTTCACCATCTCCGAGAAATGGTTCATGACCAATTCAGGGAATCGATTTGGCATTATGTACTACCCAGGGAGGTCTCAGTTGAGTCCAAGGAAACAAGCATCCCTCATAAGTCCCCAACTTCAGGCACTGAATCGAGAAACAATAGTACATTCAGTCATTGGGATACATTACTATTATCATATGGACATTTATGCTTTAACTGGATTCCTATGAGAGAACCAGGTCATCCCATGCGAGTTCCTAGTGGACCCTCGGATGCGAGTGGATTTGCCAACAAATGTGGTATGCCACTATCATCATTGGAGACGGGTGTTTCCATTAAGTTCCTCAATGATCGGTCACCAGATGCACATAACTATCGAGGTCGTACCCTGAAATGAGGCAAAACCCCCACACAGAATAGTACCAAGACGGTCGCAATCTGGGTGTGGAACACATCGCCACTCATCATGGTGAGATACCATGGAAGTATAATGTTTGTCCATGCTAATACTATAGTGAACTCAAGCCGGGTGTTTGGCTTATCTCACAGTAACTCCCATCCCACAGAAAAAATAGAAACCAGCACAGACAGTCCAGTATATAATGCATGTGAAAATAAATACTGAAAGCAGTAAATAAATGTTGTAAAGTAAAAAAACTGTAAATGAAAACAGTAAATAAACACACAACAACACACACATAAACACCCAATGAAACGAAAACAAATAGGCTCTAGGATTGACTCTACGAGGGAAACCAGAGATTCTGGGTTCCTATCCCCAGCAGAGTCGCCAGCTGTCGCTCCCGGGATTTTCATCCTAGTACAAACGCGGAAGTGGCGTGGAAAAGGTAGAGTCTCCAGCCAGGCATTTTTATCCCGAATGAATGGGAAAGGTAATGTTGCACAAACCTGAGGAAGAAGGAAAGGACGAGGCCTTGCGAACCAAAGATCTGGATTCGGGAGTCGGTTACGACCTAGGAAGGTGTTAGCACCCCAGATCGTCTGCCGTGCCCGACGGGATCCACGTTTGTTTGTCTTGTTTCAAAGGGTGAGGAATAAGATGCTGAACAAATGAACTGCTAACTGGAACTGGAGAATGAAATGAGAAAGGGGATAAGGAAAAAGAGATCGAAAATAAAGGGGGAAATGTAGGGAAAATAAAGAATGTGCTCGAACGGGACCTACCTCGCTGCCTACGTACCTCATTGGGAAAATGAGGATCAGAGTCGACGTGGTTCGCCTAACTAAAGGTGAAAAATTTGTTTGTATTTTTTATGCGTTGGAATTGCGTATGTCTATGCTCAGGTGTTGTAGGCTCGCCTTGAACGAGTGCGTTTATCGTCTTGCATGCGAGACAAGTCGTCACAAGTTCGCTTAAGAGCGAGTGAGGTGAGAAAAGAAGTTCCCAAAGGAAAAGACGATTCTTCTTTGTTGTTTTGTCTTTTAGAAAAGTGTTTTTGTTTATTGTTTGTGAACCTTCTTGTACTAAGACTTGTTCATTGTGGTAGATGACTTATACCTCGCCTTGAGACAAGACGTGCATAAGTAACTCACGACAAAGTTTCGTGTTGTACGAGAAAGATCAACCTTTATTAGGTGTTTTTAAGCTTTTCTTCATAAGATGAGAAAGAGAAAGCAAAGTGAATCAAAGGCAAAATGTCTAAGGGGAAGACTAAAATCCTAGTGTTATCATGCCTGGATGAACCTAAGTTAGTGTAGTTTCTAATACTAATGAGAAGTAAAAGAGAAACAAAGCAAATAGAACACAACTTACTTCCTAGGGAAGTTAAGTTGATTCTACAAGGGATTAACATGAAGTTATGAGAACAAACCTAACAAACACAAGTATGAAAGGTAAGACAAAATGAAAATTAAATGCATAAAGTAATAAAAGGAATAAGTTGTGGAAAGCTTACCTTAACCTCCCTACAAAACAAAGGTTAGTGTCGCATATTATTGAAAATAATAAAGCAAACAAAGTACCAATTAAATTCTAATGCGCTTAGGACCTAAACTAGACTCAGTCCTAAGTCTAAAAGATACTAAGAATGATGCAATGCAAAATCCAGCAGCCTACTACAACTCCTAGATGCACAGACAACAATGAAATGTAATACACAATGCACATAGCTTTTTACAGCTCACAATCAGCATGCATAACAGGTGTAAAAAGTGTGGAAATGCAACAATCAACATACATTTTACAGCTACTGTATCAAAAGACAGTTATGGAAAACAAAAGTCACATTTGATTATTTTCATTTTTATGCACAAGTAAGTGGAAAATAATGCACAAACATCACCTAACATGAATAAATGCAACATGGACATGGATCAACATACCTAATTGAATGAACATGATTGTTTTCAATGAGGAATTATGAAAGGATGCACCAAATGATCAATTATGCAACAAGTATGCAAAGTATGGCACATAAACATGATGAACATGAACATGCATCAACGTAGATCAACAAGAATGACATGTAGCTTGAAGCAAAATCAGAATTGGATTGATATGCAAATGTGATCAAACATGCAACAAAATGCGACAACATGCACATTTATATTTATGATTATGTGAAATGCAACATACGATATGTGATGCAATGATGCATATGAGTTAACGAAACATGCAAGGGATGCAAAAACAGAATGTAACATGGTTATTTACATGCTAAATGATGCATTGAACATAGCAACAATATGCACTAAATCATTTCATGTACAAATAAACAAATAAGCACAAAATATGCAAAAGAGAATGGAAACGTGTCGAAACGACTCGAAATGATGGCATAAGATACCAAAACTAATCTTGAAAATTCCCTAAAATTGATACCTAAACATGCATGAACATTAAAGGCACAAGAAAGCAAGATTAATCAATCAAACAAGCTGAAATTCTATATTCAAACAGTATTAATCGGTTAACACTATAGGTTAACCGGTTAACGGACCTAAAACAGAAGCAGTTTGTGGCAAAACGCATGTGTTAACCGGTAACCAAATGCGTTAACCGGTTAACACTGAACATAATGTGAAAAATTATTTAGAAATAAGTGTTTTTGGCCACAAACTCACTTCTAATAATCCCTAACACACACATGAACATGTTAACACGAATTTTCTACCTAGAGGGAGTATTCTAACATCTATTGGGACCTAAATTATGTTACGAATCTAGCATCTAACAAACAAAATGCACAAATCACAATCAAAACAAAATTGAATGGTAAAACGTAAACGCAATCAACAAACATGTGAAGAATGTCGTTATGGCGAGATGAAGAGAATAAGTTAAGGCAAGAGTGGTTAAGATCCCCAACCTACGAGGCGGAGGATTACTTCGGTGAGTGTTGCGATGAATCGAAATGCTAACGAAGAAGAAAACCGAAGATCCGCGAATGCAAAATAAATGCGATTCGTTCTTGATGCTTCTTGATTAATCACTTCCAATGCTCCAAAATCAATCTAAAATAGAATGCACTCCTTCAATTAAGCTCCAACGTAGATAATTGATGAAGGCTTAGCTTCAAGTTCTTCAAATTCCAATGAAGAATTTGAAGAACTTCTGTGAAGAAGCTTTTGGTGAATTTGTGAGAAAGTGGGAGGATTAAGAAAAAAATGAGAGATTGAAGATGAAAATGGTGAAAAATGAATTGCCAACCCTTTGCTTTGGTGTGGTTATGGTTTATATAGAGCATAGGCATGGATCTAGGTTTGGGAATGGAACTAGGCTTTGGTTTGGAGTTTGGTTAGGAGTTAGTTATGGTTAGGGTTGGAGTTCTAGAATATTCCTTGAAATATTCCTTGGAATAGTCTAGAAGGTGGTAGAAGATGGTAGAACAATCCAAGTGAAAATGAAATGGGAAAACCAAAGTGGAAGGAAGGGAAGGAAAATATGGAGGAAAGTGAAGGAATCCAGCTAATTTTCAAATATTTTTCCAAAATCCGCCCTCGTTAACCGGTTAACAACCTTAAAATTCCAATTTTCTCTTCTTTTGGTTGTTTCTCATGGAGTTGCTTTTGAATATATTTTTGTAGTAATTTTCCTCTCTTGAGCTACAAATATTGACAAACCTTGCCCAATCACATGCCTTATGCACATGCAAATGCTCATGATTTACTTCTATTTTATTATTTTTTGGATGTTATGCGATGCTCAGATGATCATGCAACAATGACGAAGCATAAACTACTTGAGGTTAGCAATAAATTAAGAGGGCAAATTTTAGGGTATTACACCTATGGCCCACGCCATAAATTAATTCCTTGGGTGGACTGCGTCACCCTTTAATTGCAATGGGTTGCCCGCGCCACACGTTCAACATAAAAGGAGGATTTCTTCCAATTTCGTATTTTCTGGCAATTTTCAATTCAACTATTGTCAGTTCTACAAAAATCGATTATAAGGTTGTTACAACAACTTAATTTCTTTTCACGACAAATTCAAACCACTCAATCAACTTCAACTCAACATCCAACATCATAAAAATCACGTAATCCCAATCCCACATAATAATTATCATAATCCCGAGTATAGAGTTCGAACCCCAACCTTACCTTAATCGATGGTCGTTTCGAATCTCCGATTAACTTTCCAATTTGGCTTCCGACAACAACTTCTCGTAACCGCTTTCTCCATTTTTCTTCGTTCTCCAATTTTCACGACTTTCCTTCGTTCCTCTTTTTACTGCTACTTCTCAAAAACTAACCTCCATTTATTATTATTTCTTTTTATTATAATCATTATAATAATTCAAATCTTAATTGGGCTTTCTAATCCGCACCCCCACGACTTCTACCATCAACGCCACAACTAAACTCACTTAAATAAATACTCTTATAATTCCATAATATTAATTCTAATATTATTTCTCCCGACTAAATCGACTAATTACCGACTATCAAATAAATCGTCCAAACTACCAAATCAACATATTCAACTATAAACGCAGAATATCCAATATTATTTTCCACAACTTAAATCAACTTAATTAATTAAATTTGACTTAAACCAACTTATAATTATCAACAAAATATTCTGATATTTTAGAAATCAACTTAAATCAACTCAATTACACAAATCACCGCAAATCAACACAATGCAATACACTTATATTTAATTAAATAATTAATTAAATAAACGGGCGTTACAACTCTCCCCCACTTAGAATATTTTCGTCTTCGAAAATTTATCTGATTCAACTACTCCAACTACTTATTTATTTCGACTAATCAACTCTCATCCTTGAAGGCAACCCCACTTATAATACAGACAACAATTCATAACATCAATGTTAACAACAACACACACAACAATCAAGCAATACACTTAACAACCATCAACACGACACAACGGTAACCAACTCACAACTTATACCACATCAACATAAAACACACAACTTAAACACAACATCAACTCAATCAACTATCAATATTCTTATCATTCATATACAAACAACTGCATTATGTCACACATTCGTTGCGCACTCTAACTACTTACAAAATACTAAGTTTACCGAGTCTAACTCCATCTTCCAATCATCAAAATAGACATATCAACAAAGCCTTTGACTCAATCCTTTGGAAATTTCTATTCCAACAGGTATTCTAACTCTTGTAGTTACATAGTAGGTCCAACTTAGATCCACGAGACAACATCTTTGAACGTTTGGTGTAATTACAACGACGACTACTTTCCAATCTTGAATTAGATATACTTACATTTTCTAACTACCCTCAACATAACTACAACTTTACCATCTTTTAACAACACGTCCTGCGAAAATCATCTTAACCACGCAACATCATTATTCCAACATAAGGTACAAGGGTCCAACGAATCTCCACAAGATAACTCATACCCTTCGCTTCCAACTAATTCAACTTACCGAATACTCGATTCTTATTCATACCGACCCAATCTTTAGAGATTCTTATCCGAATCAACACAACCAAACAACTCCTCTTATTCCAACCAAGGTTCACGCCTTAATAAACCAACTTAAATTTCACTTCTTGTAATACTTGCAACTCAATTATATCCGAAATTCTTGTCAAATCATCATTTTACATTTCCACCTACTTTCCTTTCTAATCATCTCAAGAGAACTTCAAGTCTCAAGCTACTTAATCCCTCACTAACCAACATTCCAATTATTCAGAGTTCAACTATGGGTTTCCTTATTACAGCTCAATCCAACCGCAACTTCATACTTTCATCTTAAATTCCAACTAATACTCCCATATATTAACTTGCATCGACAAAACAACTAATACTCAAGCACTCGACTTGACTTCAACTAATTCGACGTACATACGATACCAGTTGACATGACACATCTATCCATCAATTATGATTCCGTCTACTATCAACAATAGATTAAGGGTGATCAGTTCCTCAATTTGTCAATAGACATCCGACAATCATAACAGTGGCATAAATCATCATTACCCAACGCAATAGCGTACTTCAACTTGTACCTAAAGTTCGTAAGCATAAAGCTTCGCCAACTCTCTACGGCTTATCAACTCTTTCTTAGTCTCCTTAATTCCAACTTCATCAACGATAAAAAACATCCAAAAATCCAGTATACATTCTCTTATGTACGCATATAGTACCACACGAATTTCAATATCCCTTTAACACCGGAATCACTACAACAAGTACCATTCAAAGTGGTTTGCTCCAATTACAACTTCCAACCAATTTAAAAATTCTTATCCACACGAATCAAACATCCATCTTCTTTCAACCTTACCATCATCCAACATCAGCACTTTAATTGTCCCTAATCGACATAAATCGCATCTCTATATGTTTTCTGATACTTTCGCATTCCCCTTTAAAACCAACATTTTATTTCTATCAACATTCCACACTCGTATTCATCTTTCTAAAAACATTCAGCAATAACGCTCAACTTCGGACACAATTATCTCTTCCAATAAAGACCTCCAAATCACAAAATTATATTCCAAAGTAAATAGAATTTCGTGCATATTCTAGAACTTCAAGAATCGCTTAAATCTGACTCACGAGTAAAAATTATCCTCCTTGTAATGGGACTGATCAACAATTCCCGTGTGCAGAATTTCCCAAAAAACATAATCAGCAGCAGACCTCATTATTAAAATGCGCTTATCCCCCTCATCATAAACCTCCTGAATGCAAATCTTATATGCAAACTGTAGGGAGTTTTGTAAGCTTTCCAAAAAGTCCAGAACCGCTTCAATCCGAATCATGGCTAAAAATTTATTCCTCTTTTACCTACAGCTGCTCCAAAATTCCAAAAACCAGAATTTTGAGATTGATGAACATAAGTTCCATCTCTCTCCCTCTTTCTTATGAGATCTACCAAAAATATTTCTCTACATCCAACTTCGAAACTTAATCAACTTTAATCCAACTACACCCAAAGCATAACAATCTACCAAATTTATCCATAAACTTATCTTTTCATTTGGGATAAATCCTCTTTCTCAAACAACCCTCATCCAATATCCACGCATTTCTTAACCCGACCGGTACGAATTTGTGAGTCCGTGCTCTCGTTGGTCCGCAACAACATCCCTTTAATAACCTTGCAATCAACATCAACTTTAAACCAACTTCGACATTCCAACAACAGTCCGAGAGCAACCTCTCCCCCACTTAATTCCAAACCAACACCTGCAGACAACAACTAGGAACCAACAAACAAGTGCCGACAGTGTTTCACACACATGTCACGTACTAAAGAATTAACAACATTAGACAACATTGGTCGGACGGACCGACCTGCTCTGATACCACTAATGTAACACCCCAAATCTTCCCGGCAAAAATTCATAAATCAGAGTTTCAAAATTCAACAACAATACAGGATGCTACATTTTTCAACTTTAACAAATTCATTTAATTTTATGAACATTGATACATAACACTTTCAATCAGGATGAAACCATAATATCAACTCTCTTATTCAATTACTTGAAATAAAACAATTTTTATAAGTAGGCAGCTGTCGCTCCCCGGATTTTCGTCCTGGTACAAACGCGAACTGGTGTCGGCGATGTTGAAGGTTGAGGTTGAATAGAGTCGCCAGGTAGGCATTTTTATCCCGAAGGAAAGGTAATGCTGCATAAACCTAGAAAGATATGGATAAGACGGTTGTGAACCAAAGAGACTGGGTAAGGGGGTTGGTTACGACCTGGGAAGGTATTAGCACCCAGATCGCCCGTCGTACTCGACGGGATCCATGCTTACCTGGTTGTAAAAAAAGGGGGAAGTGTATGTGCTAGCTGTGTTATAAAATAAATGGATGTGTAGGGTGATGGTGTACAAAGAATGGGAGCTTAAATTGAGGCTAAGAAAAGAAAGCTAGAAAGAGAAGAGGGGGAGGGGAGACCTGGGGACTTTTGTTCGATAACCGTTAAGTTATGCCTACGTATCCTCTCGTGTAATGAGGAAGTCAGAACATTGTAGTTCGACTCAAAGAGACTTGGATGTTTTGGTGTGAACTGCTTGCTTATCTATGCTCAAGTGTATGACTCGTCTGACTCAAGTTCTAATTGTCTTGCATTAGACGGAAGAAGCGAGTTCTCGTTTTCAGAGTGAGTGTGATGAGAAAAGAATTCCGGAGGAGACGTTTATTGTTTGATTTTGTGTTTTCAGTTTTTTTTATTGTTTTTAATGTTTTGCATAGGATTATGAGCTTAAGCCTTAATCAAGGGTTTGCAAACTCATTATATCATCCCTGATTAGGGATAATGAGTCTACCTAAGTATGAGATGAGAATCTCAACTTAATCACCCTAATGATACTGGATTAAGATCATTAACCCATTTGTGATTATTAAGTGTTTTTGGATTTTTTTTGTTTTGTGTTAAGTAATGAGTTTAATCTCTAATCAAGGATTAGTGAACTTATTACACCTTCCTAAGAGAAGGATGATAGATGAGGACACTTAAGATGAGGAAGATACCTCAACTTAATCCATGGCCAGGGATTAAAATCATTATATAATGAACCTTTATTAGGGTGGATTTTGATTGGAGATTAGATTAAGAAGTGAATTTTATGTTTGTAAGACTAAACCTGAGGGGGACTTGTCCATTAAACACTAGGGTTAGTCCCTCTGACCCAGAGGCAGAGATGTAACCCTAATATAAGGCCCAAGTTACAAGATTAAGTCTTGATAATTATTAGGTGTTTTGATTAAGAGGTGAAAACAACTTAAAGGTTTAACACTAAGTATTAAAGTCATACACTCCATCCTAAGATAAGGATACAGGCATAACCCTAATATAGAGCCCCAAAACTTTAACTATTTAGCCTTTGTTATTGAGATGCGAAGCAGAGACTCAAAGAGACTCAAAAGGTAAAAACTAAGGGTAACTATTCACAACCCTAAAGTTATCTGGCTTGGATATTCCTATGGTTTATGAGGCTTAAAGAGAAGTCTTCAGATGGCCACCAAGGAAGAAGCAGATTAAAGAGAAAGAGAGGGAAAGATAGGTTATTTACTTCCCGAAGAAGTTAAGTAACCTAGGAGTGGGAGAGAAACAAACACAAGTGAATCAAATTCACATAAAACACAAATAAACAAGATGGTGAGAAGAGATTGGATGTAGATGCACACCCACATCCTAATTAACTTACCATTTGCACCTGAAAAGTTAGTATGCACATACACAAAGTCCATGATCAAAATCAAAAGCAAATCACATGATAAAAAATTGAAATTGCATCCAAACAAACCCTAAACCTACATTAGAACACCCTCCAAAAATGGAGATCTAAAGCTAAACCAAAGTCAAGTTATGGTTTTCCTAAGTTTGGCTAGGGTTTTGGACACTTTGCAAAGAAAAAGTTAAAACAAATTGAAAATTCAATGCAAAAATATGATTTAAATGTCCTAGATACTAGATTCAATATGTAAAAGAATGCAAAAAGAACCAAGTACAAACTCATTTTGGTTAGGCAGAAATGAATTTTTGAATTAGGGTTATGAAAAAGGGGATTTTCAAAACCCTAATTCAAGTTTAATTGTCAAAACATGATCAAACCCTAAAATAAATTTGTGAAATGAGTTTGTAAATTGATCTTAATGTTCAAAGAGGTTCTCTGATTTTTTTGGTGATTTTTAAATACCTAAGAGTATTTTTAATTAATTAAAAGTGAATTAATTAATTAAAAATACAATTAAATGATTTAAAAATAATTTTTAATGCAAAAAATGAAAATAAAAATGTTTTTGGGTTTTTAAAATTTATTAGAGTAAAAGGGTAAAAAATCAGAATTTTTGAAAATGTTTTGCTATTTTAAATAAATAAAAGAAAACAAAATGAAATAAATAAAAATAAAATGAAAAGTAATTGAAAGAGAGGGCTCAGATTGTGTGGAAGCTAGATCAAAGGCTGAGGATGCAAGTCAGTTTGACTGAAGGTATGCAAATCCAATGGTCCAGGTTTAAACTCCTAAAATGCGCGCAATCCAAAGGCTGACAATCAATCTGAGTTAATTAATTATGATTTAATTTAATTAAATAGAATTAGGGTTAATGACTAATCTGAACCGTCCACTCCCTAACCTAATCAAGATCTAAGGGCTTACAATCAATCTGGACACCCTAACCCTAATCACTTTCAGATGACCGGAACAGTGCTCCGGTCATCTTCTTCGGCCAACCAAAATCCTATCTTCTTCCCTAGGTCACTAAACATCAAAATAACTGCCCAGAAATACTCCCCACACTTCATGGAACACAAATCAACCATCAAAAATCATTTATAACACTTGAATCAAGAGAATCGAAGCAAAAATCAAAACACGGGCAAACTTTCAAAACAACATGAAATGGTCATTTCTTGCTTATTTTCAATTCTAAAGACATCTATGTGATCGGTGCAACATGTAGATTCATCTTGTAACAAGAAAATGAAGTTCTGAGGAAAAAAGTTCTTGAGCTATACCTGAGTTGGAGACCTTCGAAAGTGAGCTTTCAGAGCCTCCCTCTTGTACAAATGGCCTCCTTTGAACCTCCTGGGGCTAATGGAATGCTTTGCAAGTGGCTAGTTTGAGAGGTTCAATTCTGATATGGCAGAAAATGAGGTTCTTGTGTGTTGTGTTTCATGCCATTGTAAGGGGTGGGATTTGTTCCTTAGGTGAAGGGTGACTTGTTGGTGAAAGAATTTTTGGAGTTTGATGGCTGGATTGGGAGAATCGAAGAGAGGAAGTTTTTGGGAATTTTTGTGCAATCTGAGTGTGTGTGTGTCTTCTGAGCTCTTGTGTGTTGTGTTTTATGATCCTTAGGCAATGCATAAATAATTGGAATGAGTCAGAAGAGTAGATATCCATTGTGGGAATGGCATGGCTCAATTGGCTAAAAAGTCAAAAGTTGTGTACTTGAGGTATGGGCCATGGCAGAACTGATTTGAGGGCTTGAGCTACTTGAGCTGGCTTCAAGGAGGACCCTAGGATCAATTTCTATGAGCTGTACGGCTTGGATCAAGAGTTTGCATAGGTTTTGCAATTTTGCAACTTTGTGATTTCTTGAGAAACAAGTAATGGAATCCCTTGGTTCAAAGCTTAAATCTGACTTTGAGATGTTGTTTGATCATGCCATGATGTATTTGAGTGGATTAGAAGTTATGTAGAGGCCTGAAATTCACTTTTGCACATTTCCCTCTTTGGCCTAAACTTGAAAATTACAAGATTTTTCCCAACTTTGACATGCCATATCTTGAGTTCTAGGATGAATCAAGAGGAGTTCTTGTAATTTCTGAAAATGGGAAGATCCAATCTATAACTTTCATGTTTGAAGAAAATTCATTTGAAACCTTTTTGATCAAGAAAGAGAAGGTTGAAAATCTTTCCCAAAATGGAAAGTTTTCACTTCAAGTTATGTCCAAAAATGGCAACTTTTGCAATGGCTCAAAATTCTTCAATCTTGTGATCTTTCAAGAATT
This sequence comes from Lathyrus aphaca, assembly GCA_963966055.1. Classification (NCBI taxonomy): domain Eukaryota; kingdom Viridiplantae; phylum Streptophyta; class Magnoliopsida; order Fabales; family Fabaceae; genus Lathyrus; species Lathyrus aphaca. The sequence goes on from OZ014519.1 coordinate 228,323,791, forward strand.
CCTAAGACCAAATAAAGGTCATAGGACTTCAAATTGATGATGATGATGACCCTTTGGAACCCTTGTTGCAGGCCTCAGATGCCCTAATCCCGACTTTTCTTACACAACAAGTTACCATTTGATCAGATGACTTCCACATTGAATTTTTTCATCAAACTTCACCCACACACTCCTTATATCATATAAAGACCATTTGAATCAAGAATGACCAAACTTTTTGGTTGTGAGGGCTTCAAACCCAACACCCTAATTTTAGGTCATCTGTGTAGGAGCCTTGAGCCTGCCTGGGTGGCTCTGCAATCTCTTGTGATCTTTTGACTTTCAAGAAACCTTGGGGGTACAATATGATCTTAGAACACTCAAGGATCTTCTTGTCATGCTTCATGGCCTCTGAGATACCTCATACTCTCTCCAAGATTCATCTGATCACAAATCCTAATTGTGCAGAGATGCAACGAGATATTAAAGGTGAATATGCAATGTAAGATGTAATGATATGCTATGCAGTATGTGTGATCATAAGCCAAGACATGAGAAAGTGGGAGGGAAAATTTGGGGTGTTTACAGCTTCCCCTATTCAAGCATGAGTTAGTTGTGCGGGATGTAAGCGCCAGGCTTAGCAGACGAACAAGATAACTTGTGGTTGAATACCAAGACAGTCCAAAATTTGCGCTCTCAGGTATAAGAAGAAAAGGGATATAAATTGTTATTTACAAAACCATACGATATAGAATGAACATCGAATGATAACGATGGAGGACGGCCATCGAGCAGAGGACGACTGCTGGGGGTTAAAAGTTGGGAAATACACTGACGGGGACGGCCATCAGGCTAAAGAATAAAGAATCCACGACGGGGACGGCCATCGGGCTAAAGAATATGCATCCACGATGGGGACAACCATAGGATAAACTGATGAAATAATGATGAGGGACGGTTATCAAAAGGATAAGGACGATCACTGAGCAGGGGATGACTGCTGAAAATATCACGACATAGGATGAATGCTGAATAGAAAGATCAACGATGGGGATGGCCATCGGATAAATGATGAGGGACGGTCATCAAAAGGTGAAGGACGATCACCTAGCAGGGGACGGCTGTTGAAAATATCACGACATAAGACGAATGCCGGATAGAAAGATCAACGATGGGGACGGCCATCAGATAAATGATGAGGGACGATCATCAAAAGGTGAAGGACGATCACCTAGCAGGGGACGGCTGCTGAAGAATATCACGACATAGCATGAATTCTGGATAGAAAGATCAACGATGGGGACGACCATCAGATAAATGATGAGGGACGGTCATCAAAAGGTGAAGGACGATAGCCTAGTAGGGGACAGCTGCTGAAAATATCACGACATAGGACGAATGTCGGATAGAAAGATAGTTTTGTTGTGAGAAGAGATAAACACAGATGAGTGTTTAAGCCCAAAAATAAAATGGTATAAGTGTTTCGACAGTGTGTATAGACTAAAGATACAAACGAGTATCTTTAGGACCACGATACAGACAAGTATCGATAGAAACAAACATCGACGCGTGTTTAGGGATGATGATATGGACAGGTATCAAATGGTCAAACAAGGAGCACAAACGAGTGTTTGGTCTGCTGGAGAATAGCATAAGGGTATTTGTACTGGGAGTGCAAAAGGGTATTCTGGAGACTACAGAGGAGAGGTGCTTTTTGTTTGTACACTGCTGAGGGAGTGATTTCTGTATATACAGGTGAATGGTTCGAACCTGACTTATGATCATGCAAATGTATGTTTGACTGTTGCCGTAATGCTCCGTATTAGATGGAATGCTACGCTCTGTTTAAGGAAGATGATGTGAATGCTATGATTATGCAAATGAGAGAACCGATCCAGGATGTGAACTATGCGGGGAGAAAGGATCTCTGGGCGATCTTTCTGGAGAACTATGTGGGGAAAATCAAGATGGGGATGAGAGAAACCCCAAGGTATTGGCAATTGTATCTGTTGGGGAAGAAAGAAAATTAAATTTATTGCTCGGGAGGTCCCGCTCGGGGAGGAAAGAACTTCTGAGAGGTAATCTGTCGTAATTCTTTCACTCAGGCTGTATTCTGGGGGAATGATGAGCTTCGTGGGGGTGCCTTTGTCAAGTGATCTTGCCGATGATGTGATTGCTGACTTGGCTGGGGATATAGTGCCTGATATGTGTTGCACCCCAAAATTTGACCTCCACAAGACAAGACATTGTGTACTAAGAGGTTCACAAGGTTCACAAAGTTCACAAGACATCTCATGAGGTTCACAAGGTTCACAATTAGTCATAAAGTTTGACAATTCCCTCAGACAATGCATCCTCCAAAGCAATGCATCCTAAACTAGGGTTTTGACTTTCATCAGGCTAAGTGGACTTCCAAGACTTCAAGTGAGCTTCATATCATCCTATATGTGTTCAAGAATCCCCATGTCAAGTTTCAAGACTTTCCCAAAAGATTTGCTCAGTCAGATGATCGGATAGGTTAAAAGCAGTCAAAAAGTCAAACTGAGGTCAACTGTGGTCAAACCAAAGTCAAACTTCATGATTTTTTGCTCACATCAATTATATGAAGTAAAATGCATCATTTGATCAAGGGTTGATCATGATTCATCAAGGAGGTTTCAGATCATCAAGAATCAGGAGTTTCTAAATTAGGGTTTTCACAGGAAAAGTCAACTGAACTTTGACCAGCCATAACTTTCACAAGCTTCATCAAAAGTTTTCCATCCAAAGCTCATTTTGAAGGAAATTGAATTCTCTACAACTTTGTGTGTCACAAGCCAAGCCCAAAAATGCTTCATTTGGAAGGTATGAGCTAAGACATTATAGGTCCTTTTAAAAGTCAACAAAAAGTCAACAACTTCAAAAGAGCATAACTTGAGAATGGTAAAAGATATGGACATGAGACCAAAGATTTTGGTTAGAGGACTCTTTAAGCTTTCCAAAATGTCCAAGAACACCTTTAAAGCATTAAAATTGAAGGATTTGTACCCTTGCAAAGTTGGGAAATGTTTGGGAAATTTATGAAGCAAATAAGGCCTTAAAACCAAATTTTGCTAAATGAGCCCACCAAATTGCCATCCAAACTTTACAAACCCATCAAGAACGACCCAACCCATGCATTTTCAGATTTTTTATATTTTATTTGATATTTATTTGAATTTTATTCATTAAAATACAAATTAAATTGAAATAAAATATAAAAATCATATATTTGAAATGGATTTGGTTTCTAGAAGGTCTTAAAACTTATTTAGACTTTATTGATACAAATATAATGGAGATCATACCAAAATAGCAAGGCTAGATCAAGAATATTCAAAATTTAAGATCACATCTTTTTCAATCTTAAAAAGTCCAAAAGTCCACAAATGTGTTAAAGATTTTGACCTAAATTCATTAAGTGGTATATATACAACATGAAGCTCAACCCTATTCACGAATTCACAGCCTCAAGAATACATTACAAACTTTAAAATTTCAAGAGAAAAGAGAGATTAGGTTTTGGACTTAGAGAGGCTCTCAAGACAAAATAAGGGTTGCAAATCATTCCTTGAAGGTCACTGAATGTTTCTGGATCATAAAACCATCCATTCATGCACTGAATCATGCTAACCGAATCATCACATTCTTGCTTTTTTTTTAATTTTCGATTTCATATATTCATGTAATATAAATTGTTTTTGATCATTGATACTTGTTTGTGAAGGTATTTGGAATGTTTCTGTATGCTTGGATTGAATTTTCATTACAGGTTAAAGGATTCACCATGGCTAGGGTTTCGGCCTCTCGTTTGGGGTTTCATGATAAACCAAATATAAATAATTTTTAAGACCATAGGAAGATTGTATGAGTTATGAGGATTATATTTCACTAATCAATTTGAAGAAATTTCACTGTTTTGTTGATGTTTGAAATTCGTAGGTCATGAACATGATGAACTTCGCAGGTAAAAACGCAGCTGAACTCATAGTTATTTTCGCAGGAAATTTGGGGAAGATGAAGATCAGATGGCGCCAAAATCCAGTTTAAAAAATTGATTTAAAATATAATGTTTATTTGTTGGTTATATGTTGAATGTGTAGTAGTGGCTCAGTTGGTTAGTGTGCGCGTTTGTTATATAGATGGTCCTGGGTTCAAATCCTCCCCAGGCCATTTTGTTTGTTTTATTTTTTAGAATTTTTGTAGGTTGACAACAAAACCAATTGTTCTCCAAAGTTAGCACCAGCGCGCGCTTGGCCTGGTGGAGATGCTGCTGGTCCAGTGTTGGCAAAGCCTAGGGCCTGGGTTCGAATCCCAACCCCAGGTAAGTTTTTTTTGTTTCATTTATTTTTATTATTTCTTTTGTTTTGTTTATTTAATTTAAATAATTCTTTAATAAATTTATAAAATGAAAGTACATATTGTCTTCTTGTATAAAAAAAAAAGCTTATATTTTCTAATTCAAATGATTTTCTCAAAAAAACCAAATTATTTATATTTATTATATTATAGGTTCATATATATATATATATATATATATATATATATATATATATATATATATATATATATATATATATATATATATATATATATTGTAAATAATTAGTTAATTATTAAAATATTCAAACCCTAATCCTGATTTTTCTTAATTATAAAAATTCTAACCCTAATTTCTAAAACCCTAATTTTTTTTTTAAAAACCTTAATTTATTACCTTAATTATTTTGTTTAAATATTAAATTTAATAAATTTTTCTAATGTGTATAATTAAATAATTAATCATGCTTTATTTTTGTAAATAATTATCATATGGTTTATTATTATTATTTTTTCATCTCAAAAATTCTTTAAAGTTGTTTATTTAAATCTAAAAATACTTAATTGAATTATATATATATATATTGTATATTATTACTAACCTTTTCTTCTTATAATTATTTTATCACTAACCTTTCATTTAATTGCTTATTTTATTATGTAGTTATTATTTAATTTGTTTTTATTATAATGTAACTGCAAAAGCTTTGTAATAGTCGTAGTTTATGATTGCTTTATGTTTTATAAATATTATTGCCTTGGTTAGTAATTATAGGGAGTGATAACCTATTTGCTTTAAAATTAATTTAGATCACTAATCATAAGATAAATATTTGAACATATACACGCACACACGTAAGTCGATCTTTGATCGCCATCTCACTTCCTAAGGTTATCCCTTATGTTGCCTAGATTAAAAGGTCAAGTAAGGTGTCTAAAAAAGCAAAGTCTCTTCTCATAAACAAATCATCTAGTCCCTTTCAATATTATAAGATCAAGTCCCTTCGATGTTGCCTTCGTAAATGATCTTGTCCCTTTCGAATAAAAGATGATAAGTCCCTTCGTATTGCTAAGACACCTTACAGTTGCCTAAACACAGATGACCCTTCACATGTCCCTTATAACATCCAAGGTAATGACTACCTATTCCTTAATAATAGGGATAGTCTTATCAGTGAAAGAACATTTAAGAACAATAAAGATTCAAATTAGGGTAGGTTCCTCTTAAGTACTTGCTCACTTTTCATCAAATTACTTCATTACACTTCATATTTTCAAACAAATTTTCAAAACAAAGTGTTTATATACATCCATACTAGGATCATTATAAAGTACTTAAGAAAATTTCTAATCACACACTATACTTCTTAAAAATAATTTAAAGTGAGCTAAGTAACTAAGAGCCCATGGATAACCATGGATGTAAAGGGTGCTAACACCTTCCCTTTACATAACCTACCCCCCGAACTCAAAAATCTTTTCAGGTCTTTCCTGTTCTTTAATTCCCTTTCCTTTGGATAAAATAAAAGTCGGTGGCGACTCTTGCTATCCGCAACATAACTAAAGTCAGTTCTCCCACCGTATTACAGAACTGGCGACTCTGCTGGGGATTTAATAAAAGAGGGGTACCCTTAGGAATTAGATCATTTTAAACTTGTTTGCTTTGTTTGCTTTACTTTACTTGTTGGGTGCTCTTATGTGTTAAAGATCCTAACCCGGATCTAGTGTACCTTAGGTAAATGGCAATAGACCAAGGAAACTGTACGGCGTATACCGATATGGTTGATCTGGTGGCCATAGTTAGTGTGACTTCTTGGTTGGTGCTTATGTTCCTTAAGTAAAGTCGAGGATAATATGAGATTGCCATATGTTGTCAATACACTAACTAACTTTTAGAACCCTAGTCATCCCATCTTGGCCTTTAGAAAGTAGTGAGATAGCCGGCTTTGGTGAAGACTGAAGTTGGTTGATACTCGATGCTACACTCATTGAGATCTTAAACTTGGAGGGTTTTGGTTGGCAAGTAAGTTGCCTACTGAACAACCACCCTTGTGAAGGATCAATGATTTTGAGATCCCTTAGAACCTGGTTACTTTATAGGATAGGATGAACCAACTAAACTTCAGGGGAGGGTATTTACCTTTAAACCTCATGCAAGCCTTCAAACCTAGGGCTATTGTGTGAATTGTTTGTGTGTGCCACATGTTTGTGATTGAGCATAACATCATAGCATCATCATGCATCATAAGCATAACATTTTCACTAACCATTTCAAGGACCAAAGGATTTATCTTTGTTCTTTGATGCAGGTCATGGCTTCTGCTCGTAGGAATACTATTCGGATCAACTTTGTAGGAATACCTTCTAAGCTTAAGGAATTGGTCTCTCAAGTTTCTGAAAACTCTCAATTCATCAAGAGGCATGGTCATATACTGGATCTAGTCACTTCAGGGTTCAATGAAGACATGATGAGTGTCCTATTTCAGTTCTTTGATCCTAAACATCATTGTTTCACATTCCCTGATTATCAGCTGGTTCCTACAATGGAAGAGTTCTCCAAGCTTCTGGGTATACCTATCCTTGATCAGAGACCTTTCACAGGCTTGGAAAAAGAGCCTAAGCCTGAAGTTATTGTTGCAGCCTTACATCTAAAGAAATCAGACATTGTCTTGGAAACAAGGAGTGGAGTTAAGGGCATTCTTGCTAAGGTATTGATGGAGAAAGCTCAAGTGTTCCTGAAGGCTATGAGTTATGATGCTTTTGAGGAGATCTTAGCCCTATTGATTTATGGCTTAGTGTTGTTCCCCAATCCAGATCAGTTCATAGACGTTCACGCCATCAACATATTTCTGACACGCAATCCAGTGCCTAAATTACTTGGAGACATCTTACACTCTCTTAATACCCGTACTACAAAGGCACGAGGAACTCTGATGTGTTGTATACCTCTATTGTCTAGGTGGTTTATTTCTCACCTTCCTCGATCAGGGATGAAGAATGAACAAGGGTTCAGGTGGTCTAAAAGGATCATGTCACTTTCTCATTCAGACATTCATTGGTGCTCTAGATCTATGGAGAATATTACTATCATTGACCGTTGTGGGGAGTTCCCTAATGTGCCACTCCTTGGCATAAGAGGGGGCATTACCTACAATCCTTCCTTAGATCTACGTCAGTTTGGTTACGCTCGGAGTGATGGTCCTCATGATATGCTTATTCAGGGTATTGTGTTTGACTACGACAACGATCTTCAAGGTTATCGTCAAAGGTTTATACGAGCATGGGGTAAAGTGAACAAGGTTGACAGCAAGACTCTGGAACCCAAGTACACTATTCCCATGGAACCTTATCTCAGATGGGTACGATCTCGTGCTCAGACTCTTATGATGCCATATCCTGCTATCCTGCCAGTTACTATGGAGCCTGTTGCTAAAGGAGATACTTCTTATATCATTTTTCACCCAGACATGCCCACTGACATGGAAGATTTACAAAGGTCCTGGATCCAGTTGAAGGAGCAAAGGGATACTTTTGAGACTCATTACAAAGCAAGTCAAGAAAGAATCCTGGAGCTAACAAAGCAACTTCACGAGGAGCGGAATCTCAACTCATACCTCAACACAAAGAGGAAACGTCCATGGGAGACTTAAAACCCCATCTTTTGTATTCATTTCATTTTCATTGTAAGCCCAAGGGGCAAACAAGTTTATTACTAATAAAAGTTTACTTTTTGGTTGTTTAAACAAATTTAAATCCTGCGGTCCTTGAAAACATTGCATACGCATTTACATACCATATCACTGCATCACAAGTTTCTTATGTACAGGTATCTTATCTTCTCGCTGTTTATTTCAGCAGAAATGGCTCTTAAACAGGCTGTCAAAGATCTCTAGGCACAGAATGCACAATTCCAAGAGTTGATTCTGAACTTGTCCAAGGGGCAAGATGAGCTGAAGACACTGCTGGCTAAGAAGACTAAGAAGGCTAGAAGATCAGGAGGCCTTATTAATCTGGGAAGAAGATTCAAAGGTCCTGTCAAAACCAAGGAACAGGTTGAAGATTATGAGTCTGAAGAGTCTGAGAAAGAGGGAGGCAGTCTCCATAATACTATGGAGGATTCTGATTCTAAAGCAAATTACTATCATGATCCTAATGAAGATAAGTTCAAGATGCTGGTGGATAGAATGAATGCTATGGAATTACAAAAGTCTTCTGGGCTAGATTTTGAAGATCTGAGTTTGATATCTGGAGTGGTTATACCCATTGGTTTCAAGGTCCCTGCTTTTGTAGTATATGATGGTGTTTCATGCCCCGAGCTGCATCTAAGGTCCTATGTCCGGAGGATTCAACCCCATACTGCTGATAAGAAGTTATGGATTCATTTCTTCCAAGAGATTGTCTGGAGCTCAACTGGAATGGTACTATCAACTGGAGAGTGCCAACATTCGTGATTGGAATGATCTTGCTGAGGCCTTTTACAGGCAATACTAATATAATGCTGATTTAGCACCTACTCGCGTACAACTCCAAAGCATGTCCATGGGTGCTAAGGAGAATTTCAAGGAGTATGCCCAGAAATGGAGAGACCTGGCTGGCAGAGTTCAACCTCATTTGACTTACAGGGAGCTAGTGGATATGTTTATGAGTACGCTGAATGGTCCTTTCTATAGTCACCTCATTGGAAGCTCATCATCTGGTTTCACTGAGTTGATAATGATTGGAGAACGTGTAGAGAGTGGTATAAGAAGTGGCAAGATACAAGTGGGTGCCTCTTCATCAAGTACTACAAAGAAACCCCCTAGTGGGAAGAAGGAGTCAAATGATATTTATGGTCAACCTGGTCATAATAGAAGTCACCAATCTGTGAGTACAGTTCACATCTCCAATCCTACTCCTGCAGCACCAGAGCCACCACAGAGCAATCAGCAGAAGCCTAGAAGACAGTTCACCAAGATCAACATGTCACTGGCCCAAGCCTTGCAACACTTGTTGAAAGGGGAACTCATTACTTTGAAGGACCCTCCTCTGAATCCTAATGTTACCTCTCCTCGGTACAATCCTAATGCACGATGTGCCTATCATTCTAATTGTCCGGGACATGACACCAACAACTGCTGGATATTGAAAAACAAGATTCAAGATATGATTGATGCTGGAGAGATTGAATTTGACCCTCCTGGGACTCCAAATGTGATTACTGCTCCCGTGCCAAATCATGAGAAGACTGTTAATGCCATTGATGAAGTTTCATATATTTCCTCAGTTGCAGATGTGACTACTCCATTATCTGTTATTAAGAAGAAGTTGGTACAAGTTGGGTTCTTCCCAGGGTGTAATGAAGATTGTTTTTATTGTGTTTATAAACCTGATAGCTGCTGGAATTTGAAGGATGGTATTCAACGCCTCATGGACAATTACACCATATTGTTTGAGAGGACACCTTCTGTGGAGAGTATGGTTGAACATCTAACTCAAGGTGCGAAGGTTGAAGATGTGGATATGATTGATAAAGTACCAGTGAGGATTACCTCCAAAGGCCCTGTCAAGATCACTCATAAGGGTCCTATCAAGATTACTGCTGAAGGCCCTGTGAAGACTGTTGCTGAAGCTAGGGTGGCTCCTATGATTATTACCACTCCTGGTCCTATTCCTTATACTTCGGATAAAGTTATACCCTGGAATTACGATTCCGATGTTTATATCCATGGTGTTAAACAAGAACCTCTGACTGATACACCTGTTACTAATGATAACCTTGATGTTGATAATATTGTTGGATCTAGTAAGATCACCAGAAGTGGAAGAATTTTCTCTCCTCCGGCTACCTCAAAAAGTGCAGTTACTCCAACTACTACCTCCACTTCTGAGCCAAGTACTGATGCTCGGGGCAAAGGTCCTGTAATTGAACATGTGCAAGCTGAGGCACCGACTGCTGAGAACCTTTCTAAACAAATGGAAGAAGTGCTGAAGATCATTCGCAAGAGTGATTATGATATTGTTGATCAATTGGGGCATACTCCCTCCAAAATTTCCATGTTGTCTTTGTTGCTGTGTTCTGAGGCTCATGCTAAAGCTTTGATTAAGTTTTTGAATACTGCTCATGTACCAAATGAAATTTCTGTGGATCAATTTGAAAATTGTGTTGCACACCTGACTTATGATAATGGGTTAGGTTTTTCTGATACTGACTTGACTCCTGCCAAAAGGAACCATAACAGAGCTTTACATATCTCTATTGAATGCAGGGGCACTACCCTGTCTCATGTGTTGATAGATAATGGTTCTTCACTGAATGTACTTCCCAAAGAGGTTTTGAACAAGCTCAGTCCTGAAGATGCTGTGTTGAGACAGGGTAATATAGTGGTGAGAGCCTTTGATGGTTCAAGAAGAGTGGTGCATGGAGAAATAGATCTCACAATCAAAGTAGGCTCTCAAGTCTTCAATTCTACCTTCTATGTAATGGATATTCGTCCTTCGTACTCTTGTTTGCTTGGGCGCCCCTGGATCCATGGGGCAGGTGTTGTGACCTCCACTTTACATCAGAAGTTGAGATACCCAGTAAAGGGAAAGGTTGTCACTGTTTACAGAGAAGAAGAATATATGATCAGTCATGTGAATACATTTAAGTATCTTGAAGTGGAAGGTGAATATGTTGAGACTCCTTGCCAGACATTTGAAGTAGTTCCTTGGGTTGTTCCTGCTACTGAAGCTCCTCCTGTTGTCAAAAGAGTTCCTGTGGTCACCAGAGTACCTCCTACAATGGCCTCCCTCAAAGATGCTAGAGCTATGGTTGAAGAAGGTGGTTGTACTATTCGGGGTCAGCTTCCTGACATCCCTTACAAGTCTGACAAGTTTGGTTTAGGTTTCACTGCAGAGTCCCAGAAGGTTGTTCGTCGTGCTCGTGTCGTTCGTATCACCAATCAAGGGATCATGAAAGATCAAATCAATGTTGTGGGTGACTATAATGAAGACTACAACCTGGATGACTGGATTTTCCCTACTGTGGGTAATGGGCTCAATAACTGGAAGGCTGAAGATGTTATTCATATCTCCTTTAGTCAGGAGTAAATACTATTACTGTGTTGTTATTTTAAGTTTGTAATTTTTGAACAATTAAAATTTTAAGCCTTGTGCCTTACCCGGGGCACAATGGTATGCTTGTTTCGGGATGTCATTTCATTTGCATACTTCATTCAATAAAAACCAGTGGACGTTTCATTTTCGTAAATATTGTGTTCCTTGTCTTTCTTTTATTTTATTTTTTATCAGCTATGTGTTCTTACACACACCCACATCACTGAAATGCAGATCCTCATCCACTCTGGATCCTGTTGATAACAGTTCTACTATTGCCAATTATAATTTCGAGAATCCGATCTATCAAGCTGAAGATGGAAAGGAGGAAGATTGTGAAGTACCTGTAGAGCTTGCTAGGTTGTTACAACAAGAAGAGAAAGCTATACAGCCACATGAAGAGCCAATCGAAGTTGTGAATCTGAGAACTGAAGAAAACAGGAAAGAAGTCAAGATAGGGGCTGAATTAGAAGATGGTGTTAAGAGCAGATTAATTCAGATGTTGCATGATTATGTGGAGATCTTTGCTTGGTCCTATGAAGATATGCCAGGGTTGGATACAGACATCGTGGTTCACCGTTTACTGGTAAAAGAAGATTGTCGTCCAAAGAAACAGAAAGTTCGTCGCATGCGTCCTGAAATGTCAGAAAAGATTAAAGCAGAGGTGATGAAACAGTTTGATGTAGGGTTCTTAGCTGTGACTTCTTATCCTCAATGGGTTGCAAATGTGGTACCGGTACCTAAGAAAGATGGTAAGGTACGTATGTGTGTAGATTACAGGGATTTGAATAAGGTCAGCCCCAAAGATGACTTTCCACTTCCACATATTGATGTTTTGGTAGACAACACTGCTCAGCATAAAGTATTCTCTTTCATGGATGGTTTCTATGGTTACAATCAAATCAAGATGGCACCTGAAGATATGGAGAAGACTACGTTTGTTACACAGTGGTGCACTTTTTGTTATAAAGTGACGCCATTTGGTTTGAAAAATGTCGGGGCAACATATCAGCGTGCTATGGTGGCTTTGTTTCACGATATGATTCATCATGAGATAGAGGTATATGTGGATGATATGATAGCCAGGTCCCAGAATGAAGAGCAACACCTTGATCATCTGCATAAGTTGTTTGAGAGGTTGAAGAAATACAAGTTGAGATTGAACCCAAACAAGTGTACTTTTGGAGTTAGATCTGGTAAACTCCTGGGTTTCATTGTCAATGGAAAAGGTATTGAAGTAGATCCTGCGAAAGTAAAAGCTATACAAGAGATGCCAGCTCCCCGTACTGAGAAGGAAGTTAGAGGTTTCTTGGGACGATTGAATTACATTGCAAGATTTATTTCCCAATTAACTGCTACCTGTGAGCCAATCTTCAAGCTGTTGAAGAAAGATCAGGTAATGGAGTGGAATGATGAGTGCCAGACAGCCTTTGATGAAATCAAGAGATATCTTCTAGAACCTCCAATTTTGATGCCACCAGTTGATGGAAGACCCTTGATTATGTACTTAACAGTGTTAGACAATTCAATGGGGTGTGTGTTGGGGAAACATGACGAGTTTGGTCGAAAAGAGCAGGCAATATACTACCTTAGCAAAAAGTTTACCGACTGTGAAACAAGATACTCACTGCTCGAGAAAACTTGCTGCGCTTTGGCATGGGCTGCTCGCCGACTAAGACAGTATATGTTGACTCATACTACCTTATTGATTTCAAAGATGGATCAAATCAAGTATATATTCGAGAAACCTGCTCTCTCCGGACAAATAGCAAGATGTCAAATGATCTTGACAGAATATGACATACAGTACACTACTCAGAAGGCCATTAAGGGTAGTGTGGTAGCTGATCATTTGGCTCATCAAGCAGTGGATGATTACCAGTCAATGAGTTTTGAATTCCCTGATGAAGACATTATGATTATTACCAAAGAACCTGGACAATATGACGGACCTGAACAAGGACCCCGATGGACTATGGTTTTTGATGGAGCTTCTAATGCACTTGGTAATGGTGTTGGTGTTGTGATCATTTCCCCCTGAAGGTTGTCATACCCCGATTACTGCAAGACTTTGTTTCTATTGTACCAATAACATGGCTGAGTATGAGGCATGTATCCTGGGTATCAAAGTTGCCATTGAGATGAAGATTCAGTTCCTGGATGTATATGGAGATTCAGCCCTGGTAGTAAGTTAGATTAAAGGAGATTGGGATACCAAGCATGATAATCTCATTCCTTACAGAGAGCATGTGTTGTCTTTGATCCCATATTTTGAAGAGATTATTTTTGGACATATTCCACGAAGAGAAAATCAGTTGGCAGATGCACTAGCCACCATGGCATCTATGTTTGAGATTAGATGGGATGATGAAGCTCCCAAGATTACTATTGACAGATTTGAGAAGCCTGCATACTGCAATGAGATTGATACTGAAGAAGCAGAGGAGAAGCCTTAGTTCTATGAAGTGAAAAGATATCTTGAAGCTCAGGAGTTCCCTGAAGGGGCATCTGTCAAAGATAAGAAGTTTTTGAGGAGGTTTTCTGCTAAGTTCTTCTTGAGTAATGGAATTTTGTACAAGCGCAATCATGATTCAACTTTGCTTCGTTGTGTGGATAAGAAGGAAGCAACAGAGATTATGGAAGACATGCATGATGGGATCTTTGGCACTCATTCTAGTGGTCATACTATGGCAAAGAAGATATTGAGAGCAGGGTACTATTGGTCTACCATGGAAGCTGACTGCTATCAACATTCCAGAACATGTCACAAGTGTCAAATCTATGCTGATAAAGTGCATATACCTCCATCACCATTGAATGTGTTGACTGCTCCTTGGCCTTTTGCTATGTGGGGCATTGATATGATTGGTGAGATCAAGCCTACTGCTTCTAATGGGCATCGTTTCATCCTGGTTGCTATTGATTACTTTACAAAGTGGGTGGAGGCAGCTTCATTTGCATCTGTTACCAAGAATGTGGTGGCCCGATTCATTAAGAATAATCTCATATGTAGGTATGGCATCCCTGAAAGGATTATTACTGACAATGGCTCCAATCTAAATAACACCATGATTACTGATCTCTGCACACAGTTCAAGAATAAGCATCACAACTCTTCTCCGTATCGTCCAAAGATGAATGGGGCAGTAGAAGCTGCTAATAAGAACATTAAGAAGATTCTACAGAAGATGACTGTTACTTACAAAGATTGTCACGAGATGTTACCATTTGCTCTTCATGGTTATCGTACTACAATACGCACTTCAACAGGGGCAACCCCATTCTCCTTAGTCTATGGTATGGAAGCAGTTCTGCCCATTGAAGTTCAGATCCCCTCCTTAAGAATCATGAAGGATGCAGGCTTGGATGAAGATGAGTGGATTCAGACTCGACTTGACCAGATAAATTTGATTGATGAAAAGAGGTTGGTAGCTGTGTGTCATGGTCAGATGTACAAGAACGGATGATCAAGGCTTTCAATAAGAAAGTTAAGCCAAAGGTATATCAGGCTGGTGACTTGGTAATCAAGCGTATCATATTACCACAGGGTGATCCTAGGGGCAAGTGGACTCCTACATATGAAGGACCATTTGTAGTCAAAACAGTATTCTCAGGAGGTGCCATGATACTTACTACTATGGATGGTGAAGACTTCCCACAGTCTGTAAACGCATACATAGTTAAAAAATACTACGCATAAAAAGAGACCCGCTAGGTTGACTGGCCTAGGCAAAAATAAGGGCATCCCGGCGAACCAAAAGGGTTCGGGCAAAAATTAGGGATATATATAAAAAATGTACACCCGGCAAGTCGAAAACCTGAAAAGGCGGCTTGGGCAAAAAAGGGTATCCCGGTGGATTGAAAACCTGAAAGGACAATCCAGGCAAAAGTTAGGGATTAAAGCGTATGACTATGTCTCGTTTGGATCACCCATGTAACTACAACCAGTTGTGCTACTTAACCAAGTTCAAACAGATAAAGCTCAATCCAATCGTTTCCGTCTCAACAACAGAAGATGAGATACTTGAAGATAATGGAAATAGTAGAATTGAAACTCAATAGGATTATTTCTCACATAGTTGTCTTCTTTGTTTTGTAAAAATGTTACGACGAATTCCTCTTACTAGGATTTCTGTCTCCTTGTACAAACTTGCCTATGTGTAATACCCTAATTTTTGCCCTAAGATTGTTTCGCATATCATCTGCATTTTGCATATCAAACAAGATCGCATTGGTTTCCGAGTTTCTCCTCAGATCGGGTCTATGCTTCGCAGGGGATCACCATTATTTTTACTGTTTTATATTTGTTTATATTTACTGTCTTCTAACCAAAATACAACAAAAAAATATGTTGCAGTGTTCTTCTTCTTCTCTGTGTTGCAGGATTTTCAAAGACAGGGCAATGAATTTGATTCAGATTGCGTTTGTTCAATCACAATGCGTTTTCAGATGGATGTTTGACCTAATCTGGTCAAACTATTAAAAGATTGTGTTGACTGCAAGTTGTATGTGCCAAGGGTTCATTTCTCAGGCAATGCGTTCGCAAAGTACAAGTTGGATTGGGTGACAGTTGTTTCTTGTGCGAAGTTTGGTTTGTTCATCAGTTAGCATGCAGTGTGTTGTGGTTTGAATCTTCAGTGTTTATCAGTTCATCAACGATTCATCTGAGGATTTACTTTCCTCAGTATGAATTCGGTTTATCAGATAATAATCAGACAGCAAGTTGCAAGGTAGTTGCAAGGTATTTGGGCTGTGTTCAGAGGCTTGTTGAAATAATCGAGATCTGGTTGTGGGCTTGAAAATCAAATTCCATTCATTATCCTTTTTCTTCTCGATTAAACCATTTATCCATCCATATCTTTTTTTTATGACCATTTTTCATTTCCCGATTATTGCATTTTTGTATTTTTTTATATATAGTTCAATTTCCATTTTTTTATATTAATAATCCATTTCTTTTATTTTCTCAAATGACCATCTTTTTCAATTTTTCAATATCATAATATCCCATTTCTTTTAATACAATTACTAAATGAAAAAAAGAAACCAAATCCATTGTTTTATTTTATTTGTTGATTTTCTTTTCTTTCCCATAAATTAGCCCAACAAACAACTTGCCAAGGCCTGGCCCACAACTTCCCAGCCGCACGCAAGCCTTTGCTTGCCAAGACTCCTCACGACAACAAACTTTTCCCAAGCCCCAAGGCAATCCGTCAGCTTCTCACACATCCAAGCCTCAGGCCCAATGCAAGCTCAAGCCTTCAAACTCCTGCACACTTCACGCGCACCAGCAGTTATTCCTTGTGAAGTTTGATTTTTGTCAAGAATATTTTTATCCTCAGCAGATTATTACTTTTCCTCAGCAGGATGATATTCCTAGAAGATGTTGTATTATCATGGTTGGAGCCTTGTAGCAGGATCTTATTCCTTTGATGGCTTATGATTTTCCCCAGCAGATTTCAAGAGTTGAATCTCCAGTTGTTTCCCTGCATTGTTGCTTTGGGGTTAGCCGAGTATCCGGTTGTTGTGGTGTTTATGTCACCTGTCTCTTATCTTTATGTTTGTTTTGTCAGCATATCCATAAGCATATTCATACGCATAAGCATAGCATTGTTTGCTTGCATTTTCTTGCGTTTATCATTGTTATCTGCTCTTTGGTGTGGATTTTCCCCACAGAGTGTGCGTGTCGTATTCCTCTCAAGTTTAGAGTGTCGACCATTAAGCAGAAAGTATTAATCCTTTCTAATTCCCCACTGAGTTTGTTTCTCGTGGATGATGTTGATTCAGTTTCCTCCCCAGTTTATTATCTAGATGGATTTTCCCCAGTTGAGATATTTCCTCCTCGGGATGAGTCTTGTTTGATCGTTTCTCTCCAATTTGTTCTTGGATTGAACTTTGGTCCCTCTTTTGTGGATATTATTTGCTTGGGAATTAAGCTATCACTGTTTGATAGTGGGCAACATTTTCTCCAGCTTGAGTATATTGCTCTGGAATTTAGCTATCAGTAAATAGATAGTGGGTAATATTACCAAATTGATCAAGTCCTTTTACTTGTGCTCCTACCCAGTAAATCCGGTAGTCGAGATTTTGTCCTCTTACCCAATAAAAAGGTAATGGAGTTTATTATTCTTTGATTTAGCTCCTACCCAGTAAATCAGGTAGTCGAGAATTGTTCTACCCAGTAAATCCGGTAGTCAAGTTATTTTCTTCTTACCCAGTAAAAAGGTAATAAAAACTGTTTCCCTTCGATTGAGCTCCTACCCAGTAAATCAGGTAGTTGAGAATTTTGTTCTACCCAGTAAAAAGGTAATAGAATCAGATATTTTCATCTTACCCAGTAAAAAGGTAATTCGATTGAGTTCCTACCCAGTAAATCAGGTAGTTGATCATACTCCTATCCAGTAAATCGATAGTCGAGTCCTTTTATACCTCCTATCCAGTAAATCGATAGTCGAGTCCCTTATATTTTCTACCCAGTAAATCAGGTGATTAAAAAATTTGTTCTGCCCAGTAAATGACAGTGGAGGTCATTCCCCGTTATTTCACTCCTATCCAGTAAATCGATAGTCGAGTTCTTTTATATCTCCTACCCAGTAAATCAGGTAGTTGAGAATTTTTTTTCTTACCCAGTAAAAAGGTAATTGAGGTTATCCCTCCGTATTTTGCTCCTATCCAGTAAATTGATAGTCGAGTCTGTTGTTTTCCTACCCAGTAAACAGGTAGTTGATGATTTCTTTCCCAACTCAGTATTTCTCCATTTTTTGGATTCAAATACTATGTTTGATTGATATTTCTGGCAGGGTGTTTATCTTTCCCTGGTTGAATTTTGTTCCTTGAATATATCATATCTGTTCCCAAGCGGAGTCTGTTACCCAGTGATTTATTTTCTTGGTAACTCGTTCGTTGTCTGTTGTTTCCCCAGCGGGATTTTCTTCTGTGTCCCCAAGTTTTTGCTTTTCTCTGGTGGTCATTATTTTCCCCACAGAGATCTTGGGCTTGCATATCATATTCATATCATATCATTTGTTCTCTTAGGACAAAAATTTGGTATTCTGTATTTAAGTCTCTCCCATCTTGTAGAGATGAAGATGTCAATCTTCATATCTCCGGATTGAAGAAACTTAAATAGGGGCAGCTGTAATACCCTAATTTTTGCCCTAAGATTGTTTCGCATATCATCTGCATTTTGCATATCAAACAAGGTCGCATTGGTTTCCGAGTTTCTCCTCAGATCGGGTCTATGCTTCACAGGGGATCACCATTATTTTTACTGTTTTATATTTGTTTATATTTACTGTCTTCTAACCAAAATACAACAAAAAAATATGTTGCAGTGTTCTTCTTCTTCTCTGTGTTGCAGGATTTTCAAAGACAGGGCAATGAATTTAATTCAGATTGCGTTTGTTCAATCACAATGCGTTTTCAGATGGATGTTTGACCTAATCTGGTCAAACTATTAAAAGATTGTGTTGACTGCAAGTTGTATGTGCCAAGGGTTCATTTCTCAGGCAATGCGTTCGCAAAGTACAAGTTGGATTGGGTGACAGTTGTTTCTTGTGCGAAGTTTGGTTTGTTCATCAGTTAGCATGCAGTGTGTTGTGGTTTGAATCTTCAGTGTTTATCAGTTCATCAACGATTCATCTGAGGATTTACTTTCCTCAGTATGAATTCGGTTTATCAGATAATAATCAGACAGCAAGTTGCAAGGTAGTTGCAAGGTATTTGGGTTGTGTTCAGAGGCTTGTTGAAATAATCGAGATCTGGTTGTGGGCTTGAAAATCAAATTCCATTCATTATCCTTTTTCTTCTCGATTAAACCATTTATCCATCCATATTTTTTTTTATGACCATTTTTCATTTCCCGATTATTGCATTTTTGTATTTTTTTTTATATATAGTTCAATTTCCATTTTTTTTTATTAATAATCCATTTCTTTTATTTTCTCAAATGACCATCTTTTTCAATTTTTCAATATCATAATATCCCATTTCTTTTAATACAATTACTAAATGAAAAAAAGAAACCAAATCCATTGTTTTATTTTATTTGTTGATTTTCTTTTCTTTCCCATAAATTAGCCCAACAAACAACTTGCCAAGGCCTGGCCCACAGCTTCCCAGCCGCACGCAAGCCTTTGCTTGCCAAGACTCCTCACGACAACAAACTTTTCCCAAGCCCCAAGGCAATCCGTCAGCTTCTCACACATCCAAGCCTCAGGCCCAATGCAAGCTCAAGCCTTCAAACTCCTGCACACTTCACGCGCACCAGCAGCCTTCACAGCAAACCACTTCTTCCGTACGCCCAAGCCAAGCCAAGACACAGTCAAGCTGCCAACAGCAGGCCCCACGCATCCCGCGCCGTAGCAAAGTCATCAAAATCCAGCCCAACATTAACCAAAACATCCATCAGCTCACACGTGCATCCATCATACGCAAAGAAACAACTTCACCAGCTCACTTCATCACACCAGCCGAAGCTTCACACTTTACACCACAACCCGTATAAGCCTTCGAGCCACACACTACAGCTTCAAATAATCTGCATCAAGCAAAAACAAAACAATTCTAGCTATCACTAAACCGTAAAGCCGCAACATTTTCAAACAAAAACATTAAACTTCAGCTGTACTCTTCCTAGCCAAAACAACAGCCGCAGCTTCAAGCATAAAACACCAGCCAGCCGCAAGTCACCAAGACGTCACGCTTCCCGCACGGCCCAAGCACATGAGCTTCACACCTGAAGGCACAATCAAAACGGCAAGTAAAGCACAACATCAAAACGCAATCAAAAAAGAGATAAAACGCAAAGCAAATGAAAACGAAAATAATGCACGAGAAACTCACCGTGAGCAAAACGCATCTCACTCTTTCATGAAACGGCAACCCCAATTTCATCTTTCCTCTATAAATTCAAATGAATTCTCTCATTCTTCTGAAGCTTCAACGGCATACTAAACCTCTGCCTAAATCTTTTCCCCATCCAAAACCTAAATCACTCTCAATTCCATCAATTTCACCTTCATCCCCAAATCACCTCAAAAACCTAATTTGATTGAGAGAGAGATTGCGTTTGAGAGGCAAAGAGAATCGTGAAATCGAAACGGAGAAGAAGAAAGAAGGATTTTCGCGATTGAGAAGTGTGTTTCGGTGGATTCGTGTTGAAATTTTTTTGAAGGTGAGAGTGTGAGGTTGTTTCTGCCGTTGGTGTTTCTCCCCTGTTTCTTTTTCTTCGTCGCAAACCATAAGAAGAAGAAGCTGATTTTGATTTCTTCATTTTTTATTTATTTATTTGCTTTTTATTATTTTAATAATTAAGAATGGAAATGCTGCTGGGCCTAAGGCCATTGATCCATTTGCTTTTCTCATCCTAACCCGTGGATCTCTTTATCCATTCCCCCACCTTTCTTTTTATTTATTTATTTAATTTACTTCCATTTTCTTAATTGACTTTATATTAAGTTTCTTTACATTCAAAAGATTTCATATAAAACTTTTTTTTATTTTAAAAGGAATTTTTAAATAATGTTTTAGAAAGATTTTAAGAAATGTTTAGAAACAATTGAGAAAATCATTTTTAAACATTATTTTAGAAAAGTTTTTTTAATGAGATATTTAGAAAAAGAGTTTAAAAAATGATTAAAAAATATTTTGATTTCTTCTTATGGATCTATTTTTAGATCTATTATTCTTCATCTCTTTTTAATTTTGGTCGATGATAATCTTCCGATTCGGGATTGTTGATTTCCGATTAAGTTTAATCTTCATTATTTCAAATCTATGGATGAATTATCATTTGGATTATTCTCCATACTTTGAGATCGTGATAGGTTGCTTTTTCGAGAAATTCAACGATAATCTCGATTAAGATTAGACCTTCCTCTTTTCTTTTAGTGTGGCATGTTTTCGGAGAACGATTCATTATATCGTTTCTCTAACATGTATTAACACGAATATTTTCCACTTTAATTAGTGGTGGCCGGCCTCATTTGTAGGGTAATTACTTCGTAAATTACTCGGCGATTGCTTAACATAGACCTATATTAGTCCCGATTTGATTAAAGATCCACTTGGATCCGGTTGTCTCAATTTTATTTTCCTTGTTGTGGTTGTGCTTGATTAAGTTCATCATACCACCTTATATTGTAAATATTATAATAATGTGAATATAATTGTTTAAATTTAATCTCTTGCACCTTATCCTTTTATTTTAAATCTCTTGCTCCCTTATCTCCTTATTATATTTTGCCATATTATATCATATATCATTGTTTATATTCATATTGTGTTTGTTGATATTCATATTGTGCTTGTTTTTATTTTGTCCATTTGGACATCAAAATACTTAATAAAGGATTAAACTCTTAAAAAAATTTGTGACTTCTAACATTGGACTTATGGTTACTATCCCTTTGCTTTTGGAGAATGGACTTAGACTCCTAGGATCTCCCTTTGCTCAAGTTGGAATGGATTAGAAACCTCGGCCTCAAATTATGTCATTAACTTTTGAAGAGGAAATTCCGACCTTTGAAGAATTGTGCATATTATAGTTTGGTAACTTCTTTCCTTATCTTTTAATTCAAGTATTAGGACTAGTCTCTTCATCTCCTCCCCATTCTTTAATTTTCAAAACTTCTTCCTATTTCAAAACCTTCTTGTTTTTTAAACTTCAAACATTTTCATAAACAAACCTTGACTTAGGTCAAGTGATTTTTAATCTTTTCCTTTTATTTTCTTAATCAAATATTAAGTCATGTAAATATATCAAAAACCTTTTTGTACATACTTTAAAAAATGCAAACTCACTCACTTGTTTTGTGCTTTGTGCACCTTTTCTTTTTTTATATGTTTAGATATGATTCATCCCTTTTAGCGGAATTATTCGCTAAGGGATGACGACTTATCTCTACATCTTAAAATCAATTCAACCCACTCATTCTTTTCAAACTTTGTACCACGAACTACGAGGTTTTGATCTCGCATTGCACTTTGTGGGTACGTAGGCATAAGGCTTTAAAACCTTATCAAACACAAAATCATTAAAAAAATATTCTTCTCCTCATCTCTTCCATCATTTTAAACAAACCAATTTCAGACCAAAAAGCAATAAGTATTTCAAAGGGCTCCCGTGGAGTACCACGGATGAGTCGGGTGCCTAAAACCTTCCCGGTTCATAACCAATCCCCTTACCCAATCTCTGTTTATTTCTTTTAGCCTTTTGCTTTTAGAATCCTAGGTTTTTATTCGTTCTTTCACCTTTTTCCATTCGGAAATAAAGAAAAGCGCGGTGGCGACTCTGTGTTAATCGAGTTAAGTTAATCAATAGCTTACACTCACGATTTTACCGCTACACTATGTATAGGTCACTTTGTGATATAAATAAAATTCCATCTTTGAATCCAGATTTACTTTTACCCAATTTACATAAACGGAACATCCATTGGTTGTGTTTGAATGTATGTATGCTTTTGAATATGATTGATGTTTACCAGAAATGCATAAAGTGCTTGAATATGATTGATGTTTACCAGAAATGCATAAAAATGCAGTAATAGTATTTACTAAGGACGAACGGAGGTAGGAATTCAGCGAAGCTTCGCCAGTTCATCCCCATAAGGCAACTACAAATCCCCAGCAGGGCAAATCTATCTTTTATAGATACTTCGAGTTACATCTCCCATTGAATTTATGTCCACCTCTTTTATCCTCAGTCAGGATACTCAGGAACTTATTCCTTCACTAGAAGTACGACGAACGAAGACGGGGGGATATAAATACTATACTATCAAATAAAACGGGAACAAGTTCCTCATATTCTTCAGCAACGAATCGGGATTTATTTTCCCTAGCCAGCAGTTGTTATACAAAGATATCCAGACGCTACAGGCGGCATGATTCATACATACATCATTTACATCATACCATAACATATCCATAAGTGCATAATACATTTATTTAGATGCACCATACCATGCATGCATACATATTGCGTAAACTAACATTTTCCTCGCAGGATAGTTATATGCAGGTAAAACAATATCAACAATTCACAACAGGTTAGAAATGATCTATACATTACTCAAGATGTCCTCGGAGAGTAGGCAAACGATCTGTACAAAGATCCATTCCCTAATCCAGGATATTTAATCTTGACACTCTGTTGTCCTCGGAGAGTAGGCAAACGGTCTGTACAAAGATCCATTCCCTAATCCAGGATATTTTCAGGATATTTAATCTTGACACTTTGTTGTCCTCGGAGAGTAGGAAAACGGTCTGTACAAAGATCCATTCCCTAATCCAGGATATTTTCAGGAGACTTGATCCTGACACATTTTGTCCTCGGAGAGTAGGCAAACGGTCTATACAAAGATCCATTCCCTAGTCCAGGATATTTCCAGAAGATTTCATCTATCTGGTCTTGAATAGTAGGCAAACGGTCTGTACAAAGATCCATTCCCTAGTTCAAGATATTTTCAGAAGATTTAATCTATTTGTTCTTGAATAGTAGGCAAACGGTCTGTACAAAGATCCATTCCCTAGTTCAAGATATTTTTCAGAAGAATTAATCCTGACATTCTTTTGACCTTGGAGAGTAGGCAAACGGTCTGTTCAAAGATCCATTCCCTAATCCAAGATATTGCCAGAAGAGACAATCGTCACGAAGATTTATTTCTACTGGTCTATTCAACAATTCAAATCATGTTGCATAAACGATTCAGAGATGGCCTATACGAAGACCTAGTACTAATATCCAGTATCAACATCAAGATATCATCACCTCCTGATATTTTGGATGGCATCTCTAAGCCCGTCTCCAGTTCTTCCAAGTGGCATCTTCAAGCCCACTCAAGCATATACAATTAATTATCAGCTTTACTTTATGCACCGGCGAGTGCAAATTTTTGGGCTTTTGTGTTCAATCCCCTTCAACCTTCCAGGTCACGAATGGCACATATACCAATCTAACCCCTCAGGTTTCAGAAAATTGAACAGGGGCAACTGTTGCACCCTAAAATTTTCCCTCCACAAGACAAGAAATTGTGTACTAAGAGGTTCACAGGGTTCACAAAGTTCACAAGACATCTCATGAGGTTCACAAGGTTCACAATTAGTCATAAAGTTTGACAATTCCCTCAGACAATGTATCCTCCTAAGCAATGCATCCTAAACTAGGGTTTTGACTTTCATCAGGCTAAGTGGACTTCCAATACTTCAAGTGAGCTTCATAGCATCCTATATGTGTTCAAGAATCCCCATGTCAAGTTTCAAGACTTTCCCAAAATATTTGCTCAGTCAGATGATCAGATAGGTTAAAATCAGTCAAAAAGTCAAACTGAGGTCAACTGTGGTTAAAACCTAAGTCAAACTTCATGATTTTTTGCCCACATCAAGTATATGAAGTAAAATGCATCATTAGATCAAGGGTTGATCATGATTCATCAAGGAGGTTTCAGATCATCAAGAATCAGGAGTTTCTAAATTAGGGTTTTCACAGGAAAAGTCAACTGAACTTTGACCAGACATAACTTTCACATGCTTCATCAAAAATTTTCCATCCAAAGCTCATTTTGAAGGAAATTTAATTCTCTACAACTTTGTGTCTCACAAGCCAAGCCCAAAAATGCTTCATTTGGAAGGTATGAGCTAACATTATAGGTCCTTTTAAAAGTCAACAAAACGTCAACAACTTCAAAAGAGCATAACTTGAGAATGGTAAAAGATATGGACATGAGACCAAAGATGTTGGTTAGAGGACTCTTTCAACTTTCCAAAATGTCCAATAACACACTCATAGCATTAAAATTGAAGGATTTGTGCCCTTTCAAAGTTGGGAAATTTTTGGGAAATTTATGAAGCAAATAAGGCCTTAAAATCAAATTTTGCTAAATGAGCCCACCAAATTGCCATCCAAACTTTACAAACCCATCAAGCACGACCCAGCCCATGCATTTTCTGATTTTTTATATTTTATTTGATATTTATTTGAATTTTATTCATTAAAATACAAATTAAATTGAAATAAAATATAAAAATCATATATTTGAAAAGGATTTGGTTTCTAGAAGGTCTTAAGACTTATTTAGACTTGATTGATACAAATATAATGGAGATCATACCAAAATAGCAAGGCTGGATCAAGAATATTCAAAATTTAAGATCACATCTTTTTCAATCTTAAAAAGTCCAAAAGTCCACAAATGTGTTAAAGTTTTTGACCTAAATTCATTAAGTGGTATATATACAACATGAAGCTCAACCCTATTCACGAATTCACAACCTCAAGAATACATTACAAACATCAAAATTTCAAGAGAAAAGAGAGATTCAGTTTTGGACTTATAGAGGCTCTCAAGACAAAATAAGGGTTGCAAATCATTCCTTGAAGGTCACTGAATGTTTCTGGATCATAAAACCATCCATTCATGCACTGAATCATGCTAACCGAATCATCACATTCTTGATTTTTTTTGAATTTTCGATTTCATATATTCATGTAATATAAATTGTTTTTGATCATTGATACTTGTTTGTGAAGGTATTTGGAATGTTTCTGTATGCTTGGATTGAATTTTCATTACAGGTTAAAGGATTCACCATGGCTAGGGTTTCGGCCTCTCGTTTGGGGTTTCATGATAAACCAAATATAAATAATTTTTAAGACCATAGGAAGATTGTATGAGTTCTAAGGATTATATTTCACTAATCAATTTGAAGAAATTTCACTGTTTTGTTGATGTTTGAAATTCGTAGGTCATGAACATGATGAACTTCGCAGGTAAAAACGCAGCTGAACTCATAGTTATTTTCGCAGGAAATTTGGGGAAGATGAAGATCAGATGGCGCCAAAATCCAGTTTAAAAAATTGATTTAAAATATAATGTTTATTTGTTGGTTATATGTTGAATGTGTAGTAGTGGCTCAGTTGGTTAGTGTGCGCGTTTGTTATATAGATGGTCCTGGGTTCAAATCCTCCCCAGGCCATTTTGCTTTGTTTTATTTTTTAGAATTTTTGCAGGTTGACAACAAAACCAATTGGTCTCCAATGTTAGCACCAGCGCGCGCTTGGCCTGGTGGAGATGCTGCTGGTCCAGTGTTGGCAAAGCCTAGGGCCTAGGTTCGAATCCCAGCCCCAGGTAAGTTTTGTTTTGTTTCATTTATTTTTATTATTTCTTTTGTTTTGTTTATTTAATTTAAATAATTCTTTAATAAATTTATAAAATGAAAGTACATATTGTCTTCTTGTATAAAAAAAAAGCTTATATTTTCTAATTCAAATGATTTTCTCAAAAAAACCAAATTATTTATATTTATTATATTATAGGTTCATATTATATATATATATATATATATATATATATATATATATATATATATATATATATATATATATATATTGTAAATAATTAGTTAATTATTAAAATATTCAAACCCTAATCCTGATTTTTCTTAATTATAAAAATTCTAACCCTAATTTCTAAAACCCTAAATTTTTTTAAAAAAACCTTAATTTATTACCTTAATTATTTTGTTTAAATATTAAATTTAATAAATTTTTCTAATGTGTATAATTAAATAATTAATCATGCTTTATTTTTGTAAATAATTATCATATGGTTTATTATTATTATTTTTTCATCTCAAAAATTCTTTAAAGTTGTTTATTTAAATCTAAAAATACTTAATTGAATTATATATATATATATATATATATATATATATATATATATATATATATTGTATATTATTACTAACCTTTTCTTCTTATAATTATTTTATCACTAACCTTTTATTTAATTGCTTATTTTATTATGTAGTTATTATTTAATTTGTTTTTATTATAATGTAACTGCAAAAGCTTTGTAATAGTCGTAGTTTATGATTGCTTTATGTTTTATAAATATTATTGTCTTGGTTAGTAATTATAGGGAGTGATAACCTATTTGCTTTAAAATTAATTTAGATCACTAATCATAAGAAAAATATTTGAACATATACACGCACACACGTAAGTCGATCTTTGATCGCCATCTCACTTCCTATGGTTATCCCTCATGTTGCCTAGATTAAAAGGTCAAGTAAGGTGTCTAAAAAAGCAAAGTCCCTTCTCATAAACAAATCATCTAGTCCCTTTCAATATTATAAGATCAAGTCCCTTCGATGTTGCCTTCATAAATGATCTTGTCCCTTTCGAATAAAAGATGATAAGTCCCTTCGTATTGCTAAGACACCTTACAGTTGCCTAAACACAGATGACCCTTCACATGTCCCTTATAACATCCAAGGTAATGACTACCTATTCCTTAATAATAGGGATAGTCTTATCAGTGAAAGAACATTTAAGAACAATAAAGATTTAAATTAGGGTAGGTTCCTCTTAAGTACTTGCTCACTTTTCATCAAATTACTTTATTACACTTCATATTTTCAAACAAATTTTCAAAACAAAGTCTTTATATACATCGATACTAGGATCATTATAAAGTACTTAAGAGAATTTCTAATCACACACTACACTTCTTAAAAACAATTTAAAGTGAGCTAAGTAACTAAGAGCCCATGGATAACCATGGATGTAAAGGGTGCTAACACTTTCCCTTTACATAACCTACCCCCCGAACTCAAAAATCTTTTAAGGTCTTTCCTGTTCTTTTATGCCCTTTCCTTTGGATAAAATAAAAGTCGGTGGCGACTCTTGCTATCCGCAACATAACTAAAGTCAGTTCTCCCACCGTGTTACAATATGCCCCATGCTGCAAAAGATTAACTTCCTTGAGTACCTGCAACCTGTTAAACAAAGAAAACGCACCAGTGTCCTGAGGCATCCTCAACCGGATTCCGTCATAGGAATTAGATTTTCTTAAGAGTACATATTTCCCGCAAGCATTTATTGAAAATGGCTTATATGTTTTCATGCAAATGTTGTATTACGAACTTTGGACATTTTTGCAAACAAAACAAAAAGGTATAAAACAGAGTATGAGTGAATATTGATTTTATTGATTTGTGTGCCCTGAATAGGCGAGTACATTTGAAGAGGCTAATCCCTGAAATGAGGAGATTGCTATAAAATTGAGAAAATAAAAAGTATCCTGTTTGGCAATGCTGAAGTTGATGCTCCAATCTTCCTTTTGTTATGACATGTACGACTTTGAACGCTCTTCTTATCTTGCTTTCTGAAGGAAGTTGATTCTGATCGACACTTTGTCCTTTCGAAGCTTGCCAGGTTATGTAAGTATGATACAGACGAATTCAAAGTGCAGTTGTTCGCTTATTCCCTGATTTTGCGTGGATCGCCCTTTCGGGTTTTCAATCCACCGGGATACCCATTTTTGCCTGAGTTGTCCGATGTGGCTTTTCAACTCAGTGGGTGTACACACATTTTTTTAATAAAATTTTCCCTTATTTTTTCCCGAGTCTTTTATTCTGTTTTTGACTCGCCGGGATGCCCTAATTTTTCCTGGACTTACATTCTGTTTTTATGTCCAGCGGGTCATTTATGCGAAGTATTTTTTAACTGCATCTGAATTCACAGGAGATGGGAAATTTTCGCCATCCATGGTCGCGAGCATCAGTGCTCCGCCTGAGAAGACTTTAGTTACCACGTAGGGACCTTCATAGTTTGGCGTCCACTTGCCCCTGTGGTCTGTATGAGGAGGAATGAGTCTTTTCAATACAAGCTCTCCCACTTGATATTCCCGAGGTCTCACCTTTTGATCGAAGGCTCTTTTCATTCGTTTTTGATATAACTGACCATGACAAATAGCTGCTAATCTTTTTTCTTCAATCAGACTCAGTTGATTATAACGAGATCGGACCCATTTTGCTTCGTCCAGTTTCACATCCATTATTACCCGTAAGGAGGGCAATTCAACTTCAATGGGTAGAACGACTTCCATACCATACTCAAGTTGATAAGGCGTTGCCCCGGTCGACGTTCTGATGGAAGTTCGGTACCCATGTAAGGAAAACGGTAACACTTCGTGTCAGTCTTTGTATGTGACTACCATTTTTTGCACAATCCTCTTACTATTCTTGTTAGCTGCCTCAACAACACCATTCATCTTTGGTCTGTAAGGAGAAGAGTTGTGATGTTGAATCTTGAAATCCCGGCATAGCCCTGTCATCATTTTGTTGTTAAGGTCTGAACCATTATCAGTAATGATTCACTCAGGAACTCCATATCGACAAATGATATCCCTTTTCAGAAATCGGGCTACCACTTGTCTGGTGATGTTTGCATACGAAGCTGCTTCGACCCATTTGGTAAAGTAATCAATGGCTGCCAGGATGAATCTGTGACCATTTGAAGCAGTTGGTTCGATCTTTCCAATCATATCAATGCCCCACTTGGCGAAGGGGCAGGGGGAAGACAATACATTCAAAGGATTTGGAGGCACATGCACTTTGTCTGCGTAGATCTGGCATTTATGGCATTTTCTGGCATAGGCACAACAATTTGCATCCTTTGTGATCCAATAGTAACCTGATCTCAACAATTTATTCGCCATTGCATGTCCTCCGGCATGGGTACCGAAAGAACCCTCGTGTACTTCGTGCATCAGTAGGTCTGCTTCCTTTTTGTCAACACATCTGAGCAAGACCATGTCGAAGTTTCGCTTGTATAAGGAGCCATCAGTATTGAGGAAGAAACTGCCGGCTAGCCTTCTTAATGTCTTCTTATCACTGGACGATGCCCCAAGTGGGCATGTATGAGTCTCTAAGAAGCATTTGATGTCATGAAACCAATTAAATAATTTCTAATCCACTCCAACATTGTTATGATGGGTTTTTCTCTTTGTAACAAAATTGTTGCATTGAATGACTCACTTAAATTGTTCATTAAGACATCACATTTTGAAAACATTGGAAAAGCATGATTACACCATTTGTTCTTTGGAATTTCTTCTATCCCCTCATATGCCTCCAGACTAATCTCTTTAATCATTAACATATTTGCCTCATGTTCTTCAAAGTAGGTAGCTTTTGCAGCAACCATCATGAGATCTCTAAACAAGGTCCCTCCTCCAAATTTCTTCTTAAAGTTTGCATAAAGATGCCTCAAGCAAAACCTATACTCATATGTTGGATACTCCTCCTCAAACACCTGTACCAGACCCTGTTCAAGATAAAACAATCATCAAATCAGTACAATGTTTTAACATGTAAAAATGAAATACAATATTAACCTATGATTACCTTTTGTTGGTTAGAAATGAAGCACCATCTCCCATCACCTATGTCTTCAATTAGAAATTTCATGAACCAACTCCAAGAATCCTTAGTCTCTGTCTCAACCACATCAAATGCAATTGGTAGGTATTGCCATTAGGATCTCTCCCAACTGTAGCACCCTAATTTTTGCCCTAAGATTTCTTTGCATATTCATCTGCATTTTGCATGCAAACAAGATCACGCCTGGTTCGTTTATCCTTCTCGGTTACGGGTCTATACCTCACAGGGGATCACCGTGCTTTTACTTGCTTTTATATATTTATATTTATTAACTTCTAACCAAAATACAAAAAAATATGGTGCAGTCTGCTTCTTCTTCTTCTTCTTCTGTGTTGCAGGATTTCAAATGCAGGGTAGTATTTTTAATTCAGAGGCGGTGGTTCAATTACGATTTGA
Organism: Lathyrus aphaca; assembly: GCA_963966055.1. Lineage (NCBI taxonomy): Eukaryota > Viridiplantae > Streptophyta > Magnoliopsida > Fabales > Fabaceae > Lathyrus > Lathyrus aphaca. Next base: position 228,354,808 of record OZ014519.1, read on the forward strand.
TTCAGATGGACGTTTGACCTAATATTGGTCAAACTATCAGAAGATTGTTTCAATTGCGAGTTATTTGTGCCAGTGGTTCATTTCCTCAGACAGTGCGTATTCAAAGTTCAAGCTGTGTTATGTGCGAAGTTCATCAGTTTATCGAGAAATGTTGCGTGTGAAGTTCAGTTTGTTCATCAGTTTATCAGTAGTTCATCTGTGGATTTATTTTCCTCAGCATGGATTCAGATAATCAAGGCAATTTTCAGACGATTTCAGTGATTGTGGTTGAATTGGCAAGTTGTTCAGTGGTTCAATAATGGTTGTTTTCATTTTAATTAGTGGCTTGTGAGAAAAAAAATTAAAATCTGGTCGTGGGCTTAAAATAATCACCTCATCCATTATCCATTTTTTCGATTAAACCGTCATTTTTTTTTACCATTATTCTAAACCATTTTTTTATATATTTCCAAATCCATTATCCAATAACCATAACAATGTTTATCTTTTTAATCCATCTTTTTTTATAAAAAAAAAAACCAAATTTCCATTTTTTAATCCAATTTATTTTTATTTCTTTCAATTACCTTCTTTTTTTTTAAGTCCAAGACCAATTCTACCCTAAGCCCATTATTTGTTTTCCATTTTTCCTTCTAATACAAAGCAAATTAAAAAAAAATACAAAAAAGGCCCATCGGCCCATCCCCGTTCATCACTTTCAACCAATTTCCTTTCATACTTCATTAGCCCACCACATGTGATTTTCACATATCCGCTAGCACACCCTAAAATGCAACACCGATATTTCCCAGCCACACAAATTTCTTCAGCCTACAAACTTCCAGCTTTCTCACGCCATCCGCAAGCCTCTTTCAAGCCACAGCCACACGCGAACAAAGCTTCAAGTCGTACACGCACACCAAAACCAACATCAAAACGCATCAGCATGAGAGTGAAACGCCAACAAGCCGTTCACACACTTCCACGCCGCATCCCAATTTGGCTTCAGCTGCAAAACAAAACCAACAACAGCAGTCCAAGCCCATTCCGCAACGCACGTCACGCAGAAAATATCAGCTTCAAAACGCAGCAAAATGCATTTGAAAAAAGCAAAAATGCAGCGGATTCAAGCAAGATCAAAACGTAGTGCAAAGTATCAAAACATGGAAACATAAAAAACTCAGCAGTCACGCCTTCTCTGTGACTTCAAAACGCAGGCCAAACAAGATTAAAACGACAACAAGAATTGAATTTAAATTTTCAGCTTCTCCTTCTATAAATTCAGCCTCTCCCTCTCATTTTCCTAAAGCTTGAACAACCCCTAATCACTATACCAAAATCCATCAAAGCTTCAATTCATTCACTTTCATCCACCTTCGTCACCTCCATTAATCCCTCAATCTTCAATGCATCCATAAGAACAAATTTCATACAATAATTTCAATTTCTTACACCTTTCAACATCAAAAATCAACAACAACAATAACAAACACTAAGAGAGCCGCGACGATCTGAGAAGAGAGATCTGAAAGAGATTTAAGAGAAATCGACGGCTTTGTTAGAGAAGAAGAAGAGAAGAATGAGCGAAATTGATTGAGGGAGATAACCGTTTGCGTCTCGGGCTCGTTTTTTGACGGTGAGGTTCAGTGGCAGATTTAATTTTTGTTGTTGTTTAGCTACAGTGAAGTCGTTGCCCTGTTATATAAAGAAGAAGAAGTTGGCAAATCCTCTGCATTTTTTGTTTTATTCATTTTCTATTGTTTCAATTTTTTTTCCTTTTAAAAAAAGAACTCATAAATGTGATTTGGGCCTAGTGCCATTAGATATTGGATCCATTGCTTACTTTTACCACCTCTCAACCTGCGCAACACTCCCCCCTTCTTTCTTTTATTTTTTTGTTTTTTTATTTCTTAAATTTTCTCTTAATTTCTTTCTTTTTTTTAAATGTCTTACAATATTTCCTTATGGAATTTCTTTTTGATGTTGATTTGTTTTTTTATGGATTTTATATAAGATCTATTTTCTTTCTTCATTTTTTGGTCGATGAGATCTCCGATTCGCGATTATTGGTTTTCGAAGATGTTTAATCTTCATTATTTCAAATCTATGGATGAATGATCATTTGGACCATTCTCCATACTTTGGGATCGTGATAGGTTGCATTCAATAAATCAATGTGAAATCTCGATTAAGATTAGACCGTTACTTTTTTCTTTTCGTGCGACATGTTTTCGGAGAATGATTCATCATATCATTTCTCTAACATGTATTGGCACAAATATTTTCCACCTTAATTGGTGGTGGCCGGCCTCATTTGTAGGGTAATTACTTCATAAATTACTCGGCGATTGCTTAACATAGACCTAAACTTGTCCCGAATTCGGAATAAGATCCAATTGGATCCGGTTGCCTCTCGATTTTGGTTTATCTTTTTTGTGGTTGTGTTTGATTAAGTTCATCATACCATTTCTATGTAAATATTATTATATTATTAATATACTAACATTTTAATTCAATCTCTCGCACCTTATCCTCTTTATTTCAATCTCTCGCTCCTTATCTCTTTTATTATGCTTTTATTATACTATATCATCTATCATATTGTTTATGTTTATATTGTTATGCTTGTGATTTTTCTTTTGTCCATTTGGACACAAAAACATTAATAATGGATCAAACATCTAAAAAGACTTGTGACTTTAATTCTTGGACTATGGCCACTATCCTTAGCATTGGACTTGGAGTTTGGACTTAGATTTTAGGATCTTTCCCTTTGCTCAAGTTATTATCGATTGAAGACCCTGGCCTCGATTTAGTTCATTTTTATATGAAGATGGAAATCCGTTTGCTTTGAAGAATGTTCACCACATGGTTTGATCGCTCTTCTCTTAAATTTTTCATTTGAGTCTTAGGATAGTCACTTCATCTCTTCCCACTTCTTAAATTTTCAAATCTTCTCCCTATTTTCAAATCTTCTTGGTTTTTAAACTTCAAGCGTTTTCGCAATCAAACCTTGACTTAGGTCAAGTGATTTTACCTTTTCATTCCATCTTCTTAATAAATATTAATCCATATAAGCATATCGAAATTTTCTTCTCAAAGACTTTAAAAAATCCAAAACTCACTCAATTGTTTTTGTGCCTTCGTGCACTTTTCTTTTCATATGTTTAGATATGATTCATTCTTTCTAGCGGAATTATTCGCTAAAGAATGATGACTTATCTCTACATTTTTAAAATCAATTCAACTCATTGTTTCTTTTCAAATTTTGTACCACAAACTACGAGGTTTTGATCTCGCATTGCACTTTGTGGGTACGTAGGCATGAGGCGTTAAACCTCTTCAAACACAAAAATATTAAAAAAACGTTTTTCTTCTCATCTCTTCAATCTCTTTCAAAAAAACATTTTCAAACTAAAAAAGCAATAAATATTTCAAAGGGCTCCCGTGGAGTACCACAGACATTTTGGGTGCGTAAAACCTTCCCATTGTGTAACCTATCCCCTTACCTGTTTCTCTGTTGTGTTTCTTTAGCTTTTTGCTTTTAGATTCATTAGGATTTATTCGCTCTTTTTTCCCTTTCCTCTTGGAATAAAATAAAAGCGCGGTGGTGACTCTGTTTACTTTGAGTTAAGTTAACCAATAGCTTACACTCATGTTTTTTACCGCTACAGAAAAGTGGCGACTCTGCTGGGGAGTAATCTCTAAGTGGATTCGACCTACTTTGATTTATTTACTGCTTTGGTTTGATTTGTTTGTTATTTGTTTGTTTTGTTTCGGTTTTGGTGATCCTCTGTGAGTGAGATAGATTCTAACCCGGATATGAGTTGAACTTATGATAGGACGGCGATATTCGAAGCGATAAGCGATGGTGATCCTTCACTTGGAGCACTATTATTTATTTTAAAAGTGTTACCAGTTTATGCCTTTCTCAATTCAGCCCCATAAGACCATATAAGACTAAATTGTTTGCTTGAGTCACCTTCAACAATGGCTCTTGCAATCTTTCTTGCCTTGAATGCCCTACATGTTGGGATCTATGTTGCATACTTTTTCCTTACATCAGCTACCACCTCACTTAATCTCATATTAAAGTTATTCTTCAAACCATCAACAATTATTTTAGCTACCCATTATGCTCTAGCATTGCTGTTAAAAAACTTCCTTCCACACTTGTGTTTTACATACAAGGTTTTGATTCCAAATGTAGTGGAGGCGAATACCCTACTACATAACACATTATAGTCACATTTTTTCTTGTCCTTACACACAATCTTACATCTATTGGAGTCATTTTTTTTCAAACTTAACCTCCCTTCCATTCAACATATTATGTTCTAAAATAGCATCTTTGAACTGTCTTAGAGATGAAAACTCCATTCCAATTTTGAAAACATAATCATTACACAATGTATCATCCTCGTTATACCTCAAAATACAAGGCCTTTCATCACAACTATCATCATCACCACAATTGTCAAGCTCATCTATCATATATTCATCCTCAATCAAATTTTCTTTATCCATCTCTTCAGTTATAAATGCTTTCTTATCTTCTTTACTTTTGCCCTCTTCAGTTTCAGCATTTTCAATTTTGTTTACTACATCATCCCTATTGACAGTCACATCAACAATTCCTTCTTCAAAACCAACCATCCTCTCATCTTCATTGTCCTCAAAGTGTCACCTTCAACAAAATTATCACTAGAATCACTACTTGATTCACTCAAATTGTCAGCATTGTCTTCACATTTAACTCCCTTTCCTTTCTCTATATACTTAGTCATAAAAGTTTCCTCTCCCTCAACCTTAGGCTCACAATAAATATCAACATCACACTTATATCTAATAGCATACAAGTCTAACTCATGTTCATCTCCATAATCCCTAATTTTTTTTAAGTCTTCTTCAAGCAATGTGCTTCCACCATATCTTAACCGAAGTATAATCAAACTCTGGTTCAAGCAGTTTCACTAAATCAACTGGCTCAAAGAAACTCCAATAATTTGGATCTTTTCCACTAAAGACATATATATCCCCACCCTCGTATTTTAGATTATTGTCTTTTACAAAACGACCCTTTGTGTAAAACACTATCTTGAACTTATCAATTACCCTGTAGACATTAACCTAACTTTAATATAATTTACCATTTCAGAATCAAACATAACATTTAACCCTAATTTTTTTTATCAATTCAACATCAAAAACCACGAAATGTATAGTTGCCCTAATTATTTACTCACAATAACAACAACATTTAATTAAAGCATCTTACAACATGAATAACAAACACACACTATTAAAGAATACAACAATTGGGACCACGCGAGTACAATAATGATAGACAATGTTACAAACTTGGGACCACCTTCTAGGATACAAACGATGCTTCCTTGGGACCACTTCATTGGTTGTTGTCTTCCTTGAATTACGTGAAACCAAAGTAGACAAATATAAGGACTTGGTTCAGAGCTAGGGCATGAGTGAAAAAGGGAAGCAATGTCTCTTTGAATTACCATTGACTTTTAACCTTTTGTTTTTTGCATATATTTAAATGTGGCATAAGTAACCCACTTCAGCAAATAAATTATACACACTTGGCATCCACATCACCCTCTGTTAGTTGAAACTAATGAGAAAGACTACATTTGGAAACGAAAAACTTTGGGAGGACCAATGTTTGAAGAAAAAATTTAGAGGGACCAATCTTAGAAAGTGAGATATTTGTAGTGACCTAAAACTTATTTAACTATATATATATATATATATATATATATATATATATATATATATATATATATATATATATATATATATATATATATATATATATATATATATATATATAATTTAATTGAAATGCACTGACAGTGTAAAGAAGTTTTACATCGTCAGTGAATCACAATCGTTAAATTTTTATAGATGTTTAACTTTTTCTTTAATCACATATAAAATGTAACTTATGAATGGTTGTAATGTACTGGTCGTGTAAAATATTTTCAAAATAAAAATATATATTCCATAAATCCACTATCTTTTATTATTATAATTAATTAGTTAAAATAAAAAGATGAGTAATTAGGTGAGTGTGGTCTTTTATTAGTTTATTATTTATTTAATTTGGTAGAGATTATTATTATTATTAGTTAATTAAATTTTTTTTAATTAATTAAGGGCTAAATACACTACCTCATGTAATGTTAGCGAGTTCTCATTTTAGCCCCTGTAAAAAAAATTAAACATTCCCTCATCTTAGTTAGATTCCCTCAGAAAATCCCCCCGAATATTTTTTTTCACGTGGGCCAATGATTTACACATTGGGCATTTTTTATGTTTTTTATGCTGACTTTGTTATTTTTTTTCTTCAAAAACACCCCCTTGCAATAGTTAGGGTTTCTCTCCCCATTTCTCTCTTCTTCGTCCGCCATCATATTCCCATTTCTCTCTTCTTCATCCACCATCATATTCTACATGGGTGGAAGCAAGTCTTCGTCTGGGGGAAATTTTGGAAAGGGTTTGCAAAGATGTGGTTGCAACGATACTATAAAGATGTTTGTATCAAACACCATTGATAACCCAAGTAGAAAATTATGGAAATGTCAAAATTCATTGGTGGATTTATATTCAGCTTGTATCGAACACCATTTGTTAATTTCTGATTATGTGTTAATGATTGTTTAATTTACATAATGGTTGTGGTTTGTTTCTGTGGGACGATTTTGTTAATAAGCTTGAATCGAACGGCATGAGTCAAGTAAGATTTGTGAAGTCACAAAGGGTTATTTGAGAGAATTTGTAAAGGAGATTGCTCAGGAAATTAAAAGTGTAATGCCCCAATTTAATTGTTTAAATTATTTATTCGATTAATAGAAATTATTATGTGTAGTCGTGCCTTATTGGAAGTTGCATATCCTTAGGGAAGGGTGGAGGTGTTGAGATGAAGGATAATCTGTCGAGTAAGAAGAGTTATATTATTTGAATTAATATAAGTTTAATATTTTATATTAATATGGTGAAATAATTTAATTTGAGGAATACCAAGTGGAATGGATATGTTGGTAAATAAGTGAAAGGTTAGTAAGGGCAAAATGGGGATTCTATTATTAGGGGTCCAAGGGGTATGTTGGGAAATTGGAGAAAGAGAACAGTCAGTTCGTGAAAAATAAACCGTGGAATTTTGGGAGAGCATGAATAGAAGAAGGAAAAAGGAAGCTAGGGCAAGAGAGGAGGAAGAAAATCCCGTCAAGAGAGAAATTTTTCGTCAAATTAAGGTAAGGGTGAGATCTTTTTCATCTTTTAAGGGTAATATGATATGAATGTTAGGGCATATATCATTAGGTATGTTAATGGGATTAGGTGATCGATAAATCAATGAATATGATATGAAATTGAGGGATTTATAAAGTTTGATTCGTATGTTTGTGTTGGTATTGATGATTGTGAAAATTCTGGTGAAAAATAAAGATTAGGACTAGTATTCTACCATAATTTAGGGTGAGAATCGCAAAGGAGGAATGCAGAAATCGCAGGGTTTTTCTGCTGATTTTGTGTTGCTCACTTAGCGAGCTGTTGGAAAATTTCGCCTCTTCGAGGTAGTAACTTGCTCGCTTAGCAAGCTAGGGGTCTCTTAGCGAGACCTGGGAGTGAGAAAATGTGTTTTTAATTCATTAAAATTCCTGAAAAAATTGTGTTTTATGATTTAGGAGAGTTGGTTTGTTGTTGATGAAGTGTGAACATGTCTATAAGAGTTATACGTTCATTTTTTTAAGGTTGAATGTGATTATGTGAAATACATGCATAAACGGATGTGTATATGTTGTGGGGGAATTGTTGTTATATGTTGTCGTTAAGTCGTTGTAGTATGAACTTGTTGTAGTATGTAGTTGTTGTAGTAGGTTAAGGCGGACGAGTTGTGTAGTAGAATATTGTTGCATAGTTATTATAACATGTAGGTGTGGTGATGGTTGCATGATTGAATGGGATAAAGGGGTTGAGTTGTGGTAGTAACATAATGAGGTATATTAGCTAAAAGGCAAGTAATGGTTGAATGATGTTGATGTAATGAGGAATAGGTAGGTGTTGGTTGTTGTTGTTGCATGTTGTTGTTGATGTTGTTATATGATGTTGTTATATGTTATTATTGTTGCACTTTGTTGTTGATGTTGTTATATATTGTTGTTATTGTTGCATGTTGTTATTGATGTTGTTATATGATGTTGTTGTTGTTGTTATATGTTGTTGTTGTTGTTGCACGTTGTATTCGATGTTGTTGCATGAGGTAGTTGTTGTAGACATTGCATATTGTTATTGATGGTGCATGACATGTGCATAGTTGGGGATAATGTACCAAGGTAGGGTACTAATATCCATCTGAATTACTAAGGGAATCATTGTGTTGTTGGTGCGGTCATGAAATAGGGATCGTACGTGACCATGAAACAGGGGTCGAGGGTGTGATCATGAAATAAGGATCATACTGGACCATGAAATAGGGGTCGTGAGTTCTGATGGGAATTAGATCGTGAAACAGGGATCGATAAATGGTATCACATACATTGATTCTATGGTTGAATCTAATTTGCATGCATTGTTGTTGATGTGTATGGTGTGGGTGCATTGTTGTTGATGTGTATGAAGTGGATGCATATGTTGTTGATGTGTTTGTCGTAGTTATGTAGTCGAGTTGTGATTCTTGTTGTGATAAATATATCATTGTTGTACTTATGTGATATATGTTTTATGTTTATATCATATTTATCTTTTAATTAATTTAAGAATCTCACTCCTTTTGTCTGAATGTTACCCCTATGTTAGTAATGTGCAGGTCATCAGGAATAGTAGAATCCATAGTCGGTGAAGTAGGTGTACTTCATGTTAGAAGAGTCGGCTCTGATACGTACTTTGGGGTGTCGGGGACGAAGATTGTTATTTTATTATTTATTTGTTTTAAGAAAAACATGATGTTATTGAACCTTTGCTTTATGCTCTCCTTTGAGATTACCGCTGCGAGTAAAACATTTGTAATATGTATCAATTGAGCCATGTTTTTTTGAAGTAAATGTGACACTCAAAATTATTTTAAATTTTAGTTACTCTGATAATTAATTGAAATTTCGTGGGGATTATTTTGGGTGTTACAAAGTGGTATCAGAGCAGGTCGGTCCGTCCGACCAGGTTGCATAGTTGCCTTGTTCTTTAGTATGCGACATGTGTGTGAAAACACTGTCGGTACTTGTTTTGTTTTCCATTGCAGGTTGGAAATGAAACAAATGGGGGAGAAGTGTCTGATTCTCTTGGATATTCCAGGTGTTGTGATATGGGATATTGTGCCGCTGTAAGAAGGAGTGTTGTATTGAACTGTTCAACTATTTACAAAATGGTGATACCCTTGAAGGAAGATGGTCAGGTTTTCTTGTTGTTCTCTTCCTTGTGAAGAGAAAAGGCGATGTATTAGGCCAGATGTGGGCTAGTGATGTGTGGAGTATCCTGATGTGTTTCCTTAGGGAGTAAACAATTATCTTTAAGTTGGAACAAGGTGATGTTATTCTTGGGACAAATTAATGGAGTTAAACCATGTGTTTGTCAATCATTGAAATGAATGGTGCAGGGTGTCGTTGAACGATATTACGGCTTGGTGAGGATGGTTTATGCCTCATCATGATTGTCAGATTTATATCAACAAAATGAGGAAATGGTCACCCTTAATCTCTTGTTTATAACAGACATGATCATGTTGGATGGGATAGACGGGACTTGCTAAGATAGGATAACATGCACAATGAATGGTACATAGTTAAGCCAGGTTCTTGCATAGTGTTTGGATTAATTGATGTAAATTCCTATATCTGTAGGTGATACGGATTCAAGGCTATGAGGTTTTCCATGAATGCAAAGATAGTGTTATGGAAATTGGAAATAAGGTCACAACGATGAGCTATCAGTTGTGCGTGAATTTTAGAGTTGTTTCGAAAGGAGGTATCAGATGTTCTGTTATGAGAGGGAGATTAAATTCTATTTTAATCTTGTTCCTGGTAATGGATTATATGGTATCGTACAAGATTTCAGCGTTATAACAAGAGTAGTTAGAGGATTTAATAAAAGTGAACATTGTGAAATCAAGAGTGCCGCCTTGGAGAGTTTCAATTTGATTGGTGAAGAAGAGAATGATGGCTCGAGGTTACGTGTTAGTCGGTGAGTAGTATGGAAACTCATAGTTGTGTTCGGGATAACTTGGGTTATGAATGGTGATGAATCACAAATGGTTTGAAGTACCTTGATGGTATTAGTGTTGTTATGAGTCAAAGAATAAGTATGAAGTAACTTAATTGGAATCGACAACTGTTAAACCATGTGGAAATGTAATAGTAAGATAAAATCATGATTATATGCCTTAGGCTAATAAGACGAATATGAAATGTGAAATATGCAACCATTGTCTTCTATGGAATTCAGAAATCGATAATTTGTTGGACATGAGATTTGGAGCATTAGAAAAGTGACCCAATGAGGGAGTAAATAGAATGTGTGGAATGTTTAGGAATTGGATTATAGGTATTGAAGGAAATAAAGTTGTATGCTAAGTTGTTGAAGAGTGATTTTGGTTGGTAGAGGTGAATTTACTTGCTTATGCCAATTCAGATGAAGATATTGTTGTAAATCCATACAAGAGGATGTAGTCCTACAATGAGTAAGCTCCTAAGTAGGTAAAGATATTAAGATGTTTAGGCTATGGATTTTGGAAGGTATTTCCCAAGTTAGCAATTATGTTATCTCAGTTAACTTGTGAAAAAGTTGTATGTTTGGGATGTTTGTCGTAAGGGGAGTTTGGAGAACCGGAGTAGAAGTCAACTATGGTTCCATTTTGATTCTGTCTAATCCTAATACATCGTTTGTGGAGTATTAAGATTTGTAGGTGATGAGTTTAGGCAGGGTATGAATACAAGATGGTAAAGTTATAGTTTATGCTTTATGACAACAGAGGATTCAGGAAGGGATCCATTCTACTTAAGATTTATATTTAGTTGCGGAAGTGATTGTGTTGAAGATTAGGACATGTGTTTTATGGACCAAGATTTGGAGTGTTTAATGATCACAAAAGTATATTAAGATTGTTTGATCTAAAGAAATAAAGTAAGAGACGACAAGGAGGATTGGAATTCCTAATGAGTTAAGTTGAAACTCTTTTCATATATCAGATCTGGTGGTTAGAAAGAGTTGGAATTGAGTTAGCAGTTCAGAGCTTTGTGTCTGGTTTGAGAGGAAGCCAAATGGAGAGCAAGGTTGGGTATAGTAAATGTGAATAATGATGCCTGGTGATTGCTAGAAAGTGTCAGAAGTTGGATATGAAATTGGTGTATTTGATAGTTGCAAGTAATCAGAGTGCGCAACGGGAGCGCGAGGTAGTGCGGTTTGTTCGTATGAGTATGACTTGTAAGAATTCGAAGGCTGACGATATAATTCACGGGAATAATGAGACCATTGGATGTTCCGGAATGGAAGTGAGATGGCGAAACACTTACTTGTTAATCTTGTACTACTAGGCAGATGGGTGTACTGGCTACGTGTTCGACTGATAAATCTTAGAATGGTTGTTTTTAAGTCGTGTGATAACGAATTTGGTAGTTTAGTTATGGTGATTTTGTATTATGGAATTTGGTGTTCTTATCTTTGTTTTTGACTTGTTGCCTATGATGATGGTTCGGGTGTGTTGTACCCCAAAATTTGCCCTCCCACAATCAAAGCAATGTATCCCTAGAGGTTCACAATTGGTCAGAAAATTTGAAAGTTATCTCGGACAAAGCATCCTCTTAAGCAATGGATCCACAACTAGGGTTTTGAATTTATCTGAGCTAAATGAACTTCTAAGGCTTCAAGTGAGATTCATAACATCCCACATGTATTCAATAATCCCCATGTTAAGTTTCAAGACTTTTCCAATAAGTTTGACCAGTCAAATGATCAGATATGCAAAAATCAGTCAAAGTAGTTAAAAAGTCAAACTGAGGTCAACTGTGGTCAAATTAAAGTCAAACTTCAAGATTTTTTTCCAACATCAATATCATGAAGTAACTTTCATCATTTGATCAAGGGCTGGTCATGATTCATCAAGGAGACCTCAGATCATCAAGAATCAGGAAGTTTCTAAATTAGGGTTTCCTAGGAAAAGTCAACTGAACTTTGACCAGCCATAACTTTCACATGTTTCATCAAAAATTTCCCATCCAAAGCTCATTTTGAAGGAAATTTAATTCTCTACAACTTTGTGTCTCACAAGCCAAGCCTAAAAATGCTTCATTTGAAAGGTATGAGCTAAAACATTACAAGTCATTTCAAAAGTCAACAAAAAGTCAACTTTTTCCAAAGAGCATAATTTGAAAATGGTAAAAGATATGGACATGAGACCAAAGAGGTTTGTTAGAGGACTCTTTAATATTTCCAAAATGTCCAAGAACACCTTCATAGCCTTAAAATTGAGGGATTTATGCCTTGTCAAAGTTGGGAGATTTTCAAGGGGTGTATGATGAAAATAAGGTATTAAATACAAATATTTCCAAATGAGCCTATCATTTTGCAACCCAATCTTAACAATAACATCAAGCACGACCAAATCCCAAATATTTCTAAATTTTATAATTTATTTATTATTTATTTGGATTTTATTCATTAAAATTCAATTTAAATCAAAATAAAATATGAAAATTCAAATATTTGATTTGATTCTTCTTCTAGAAGCTCATAAACATCATTCAAGTTGATTTGATTCTATCCAAATTCGTGCACAACCTCTTGGGTATGAGAAGATATGATTTTTTATCACATTTATGGTTGATTTTGCTTCACACTCAAGGTATCTAAAAAGCCCACAAAACCATTCGATTTTTGACCTAATCTCACTCTTCTATAAGTATACAAGTCAACCAATGCATAAGACACGATTTTTGCAGCCAGGAGCATCGAATTCAATTTCAAAAAATCACACAAAAAACTTGGATTCAGTTTCAAACCTAGAAGCACTTTCAAGACCAAATAAAGGTGGCAAATCGTTCCTGGACATTCATAGAGTGAATTGGCATCATCACATTACTCCATAACACTTCATATTGACAAATCCGATTCACACTTTTTCTCATATTTTTGATTTTTCATTCTTGATTATTCAAGCATCATTAACTGATTTTGTTTGTTGATTTGTGTTTAGTTGAAGTTTGTGATGAATTCTGGGTGATTGAATTAAAGAAACTGTGGCTAATTCATAGAACGCCATTTTAGGGTTCATGACCTTCGAATTGGGGTTTCCCAATTCAATGAGTATAAATGCATTCTAAAACCATAAATCAATTGAACAAACTGTTTGGATCATGTTTGTGTGGTTAATTTGATGAAATCGTACAGGTTTGACATGATATGAGTTTTGCAGGTTTTCCTACAAGTTTAATTTCGCAGGTAAATTGGCAATAGAATTCGCAGGAAATCCCCCAGGTTTGGAGGTTGAAGACGACGACGCCAAACCCTAATTTGAAATTTCGTCTTATTTTATATACTATTATTTGCAGATAGTTGTCAAAGTGGCGTGAATGGCCTGGTGGTTTTGTTGTACGCGCATAGACATAAAGGACTTGTGTTCGATCCTGGGCGAGACCACTCTTGTTTTCTTATTTTTTAGATATTTTGCAGGTTTAATATATAATAATCAATACCCAGCATATATACACAAGGCACATGCAACCCAGTTGGTTTAAGGGCGTGTGACTGAAGAGTGGAGACCTGGGTTCGACCCCAGGCTCCCTCGGGTATGTTTTTTTTTTACTTTATTTTGTTTGTTTTGTTTAAATAATTATTATTATAAATTAATTAGGTAATTAAAATAATTCTTTTGTAAATTAAAATAAAAAACCTAAGAAATAAACAAATTTTATTTTGTAAATTCATTAAAAAAAATTAATTTGTTTCACTTTTTAATTTTATATATAATTTATAAATAACCTATTAACTTAATTATTTAATATTTTCTATAATCTTTAATTTTTTTAAATAACTAAATTTTTTATTATTAATAATTAATATTTTCTTACTAATCTCTAATCAACCTTAATTGGTTCATAACTTTATTTTTTTATTTTTTTTTATTTTAAACATTAATTTTTGTAAATAATTAAATTCTTTTTATTAATAATAATTAATTAATTCAATTTATATTTTCCTAATAACTTTTAATTAACCCTAAATCATTCCTTAAATTAAATTTCTAATCTTAATTATTATTTCCTTAATTTATTTTTGTTTCAATCTTATTATTATCATTGCTTTATTATTATTAATTTATTATTCTTGCTCTATTATTATTCTTGCTTTATTATATATTCTTATCGTAATTTATTTTTATCCGATTATTTTGTATCTGCCCATAAGCCTTGTAATAATTTAGAATTTTCTTGTTGCTTCTTATTCTTTATTATAAATTGCGTGGTTAGTAAATAAGGCGTGAAAACATACTTGTGATTAAACTGACTTAGATAATCAATGTAAAAAGATAAAATACCTGAAAACAACACTCACACACGTAAGTCGATCTATGATCGCCATCTGCACTTTCTAGGGTATTCCTCTTGGTTGCCTTATTTCAATGGTCAAGCCCCTCGAATATAGGGGTGTTTAAGCAAAGTCTCTTCAAAAAGAAATCATCATTGTCCCTTTAAGATTTTAAAAGATCAAGTCTCTTCGAGGTTGCCTACGATAATGATCTTGTCCCTTCGAATAAATGATGATAGTCCCTACGAATTGCTAAAGACACCCCTCAAGTTGCCTTCATTGACCATACGATGACCCTACGTCCGTCCCTTAACAAATCCAAGGTAATGACTACTTATTCCTTAATAATAGGGATAGTCTTACCCTTGAAAGAATATAAAAGAACATGAATGACTTAGTATAGGGTAGGTACCTCATAGTTACTTGCTCACTCTTCAAAATAAAAATACTTTTCACACCTCACAATATTTTCAAATATTTGCAAACAAGGCTTTGTATACATCCATACGAGGATCATTACAAAGTACTTAGAAAATTTCTAATCACACACTACACTTTTCAAAAACATTTAAGTGAGCTAAGTAACTAAGAGCCCATGGATAACCATGGATATAAAGGGTGCTAATACCTTCCCTTTATATAACCTACCCCCCGAACTTAAGTCTTTTCAAAGCGGTCTTTCCTGTTCTTTTATGTCCCTTCCTTATGGATAAAATAAAAGTCGGTGGCGACTCTTGCTATCCGCAACATTTATAGAAAGTCGGTTCTCCCACTGTGTTACAGAACTGGCGACTCTGCTGGGGACTTACTAAGTAAAATAGGGGCACCCTTAGGAATTAGATCACTTAATTGTTTGCTTTGTTTGCTTTATATTACTTGTTGGGCTTTTTGTGTGAAAGATCCTAACCCGAATCTAGTGTACCCTAGGAAAATGGAAATAAACCAAGGAAATTGTACGGCATATACCGATATGGTTGATCTGGTGGCCATAGTTAGTGTGACTTCTTGGTTGGTGCTTATGTTCCTTAAGTAAGTTAAGGATAATATGGGGCTACCATATGTTGTTAATACACTAACTAACCTTTACAACCCTAGTTATCCCATCCTGGCCTTTAGAAAGTAGTGAGATAGTCGGCTTTGGTGAAGACTGAAGTTGGTTGATACTCGATACTACGCTCATTGAGATCCTAAACTTGGAGGGTTTTGGTTGTCAAGTAATTTGCCTACTAAACAACCACCCTTGGGAAGGATCAGTGATATTGAGATCCCTTAGAACCTGGTTACTTTTGTAGGACAGGATGAACCAACTAAACTTCAGGGGAGGGTACTTACCTTTAAACCTCATGCAAGCCTTCAAACCTAGGGCTATTGTGTGACTTGTTTGTGTGTGCCACATGTTTGTGATTGAGCATAACATCATGACATCATAAGCATAGCATTTTCACTAACCATTTCAAGGACCGAAGGATTTATCTTTGTTCTTTGTTGCAGGTCATGGCTTCTACTCGTAGGAACACTATCAGGATCAAACTTGTAGGAATACCTTCTAAGCTTAAGGAATTAGTCTCTCACCTACTTGACTTGGTCACCTCAGGGTTTGATGAAGATATGATGAGTGTCTTGTTCCAATTCTTTGATCCTAAGCATCATTGCTTTACATTCCCAGATTATCAGCTGGTGCCCACCATGGAAGAGTTCTCCAAGTTGCTTAGGGTACCTATCCTTGATCAAAAACCTTTCACATGCTTAGAGAAGGAGCCTAAACCTGAAGTCGTTGCTGCAACCCTACATTTGAAGAAATCAGACATTGTCCTAGAAACGAGAAGCGGAGTTAAGGGTATTCTTGCTAAGGTATTGATGGAGGAAGCTCAAGTATTCTTGAAGGCTATGAGTTATGATGCTTTTGAGGAGATCCTAGCCCTATTGATCTATGGCTTAGTATTGTTCCCCAATCCAGACCAATTCATAGATGTATACGCCATCAACATAAGCAAAGAAAATAAATCATTTATTTGAAGACACTTATCTGATTTTTCGGACACATATCATACGATTTCATACTAGTGTCGAATACCATTACGTGTTAGATAGTACGACACGTTTATTTTTAAAGGTGTTCATGTTTGATAGCATGTTACATATAAACAACTGAACATGATAAACCACAATTGGCCAACATGCCAACCATGAAACACATGCTTCCAAAGAAAAAAGAGAATATGCAAGAATAGTGAAACAAGGTGGTAGAACTAGAAGAAGAAGTTAAAAAAATTAAGTTCTTGAAATGGCTCTCCATCCACCACTTTCTCCATACTCAATGTCTAACGAATAATGTGGTATTTTAATCCAAGATATAAAAAATATGCTTTAGAAAGATGATCAAACTTAACACCTCTTCTTATTATAATCTCTTGGTTCACGATTATCCTCATCCTTAAAATTGATATAACATGAGTTTCTGTTTCATTGCCAAAATAGTTCAAAATATAAAAACTCATAATAATAGTGCAAAAGAAAGAAAAGAAATTTAATATAAAAGTAAACAAATAATGAAGGTCGTTTTCAGCATCCAAGTGTGACATGAAAATAGAGTAAAAGCAACCTGCCAAGAGAGTGTTTTGCGTGTAGGGAACAACTTATCTTTCTTGTACAACTGTTTGGTGAACGATAAACGTGACAACGTGCCACCAATCTCCACTTTCATTGCCAAAATGTTCTTAAATCTAATTTATTTATTAAAAACATTTATTTTTAAATTAACTTAACTTTACATCTCTTATCAAATTTAAGAGAATTTCACTTTCACCCGCTTATATCTAATATCTCTATCATTTTCAAATTTTAAAAATATATTTGTTATCTATCAACCATTTTTTTTTAAATATCCATTATTATTAATATAATAAAAACAATTTTTATTTATAGTATAATTGAAATTGTATATTTTTTTTTGTATTTTTGAAAATTCTCATATTTATATCAACAAATTTTGAAAAAAATATACACACGTAAAATGCATTTACACTATCAATCAATCGCATACAAGTTTCTCATCAAATTACACGTTTAATTTTAAAATATTGATATGACATGACAGAATGTTATAAATCTATTGAATGATCGTGTAAAATTAGTTTACTATCAATTAAAGATAGTACACTATCAGTGTAAACTAATTTATACACAGTGTTGCTACCTTTAATCTCAAAATCTTTTATAGAAAATAATGGAAATTTATCGATTTTTTTTTTTTAATTTAGGAATAAAATATCAGAAATTAAAAAAATCTAGTTTTTTTTAGAAATCTTAAATCCATATCGAAAATTGTCAAATATTTTAGAAAAAAATCTTAAATCCATATAGATAAATTTTTTTTTATTAAATCTTATAAATTTCTAAAATTTATTACATTACAATTGCTTAAATAAGATAGAAGTTAAGTTAAATTCTCCAAATTTATATAGGCTAAATTATAGGATTACTTAGGTTTGGTCCATCGTCGTCTCTATATACAACTTTAATCGAGATTTGTCAACTATTTCAATTTCGTTTCTAAAATTGATGCTTTTAAAATTACATTCTTTCAATATTTCTTTTTCTTGAAAATGAATACTTATTAAAATTTCCTTAAGTATGAAATAGAGTAATCAATCTCATTTTTCCTATAAAAAAACACATCTTATCTTTTTGGTATTAATTTCCTTTTATCTCATACTTAATTAATATCAGGAATATTGCTATTTTGAACTTAAATCAGCTTAACAGTTTAACACACTTTTTTACTTTTTTCATTTTCTTTATTTTACAAATTATATTTATTCAAAGATAAGATAAGAACAACATGAAATTAAAATTCAAATCTATCTTCAGGTATTCAAAGCCTCCAATCATATTGAAAACCCAATTTTTCCAAGAATATTTTTTTTTAATATATTTATTTTTTCCCCCTTAAATTAGTCAAATTTTGTGGTAGCTGTTCCATGTGAGAGACAAGAGAGAGAAACATTGTCCTTTTGAGATTGTTGTATGTATCCATCAAAGTATAGAGAGTTCTTTGACTTTACAAAGTGATGATTAATAAGTAACTTTAATTTATTTGTGATCTTCATAATTGGAACACTTCAAAGCTTTGAAGATTTTGAGTTTGATTTCAAGTTCTAAAGCTGAAATTTATAATGAGTGTATGTATATCTTTCTTACTCAATCTTATCTATTTTATTCTAACTTATATGTTTTTTTATGATTTCTTTTGATGAAGATTTTGATTTTTTTAGAGATGTATAATTGATTGAGTTTGGATTGGATTCAGAGGTGGAGTTTGATCATACACCAATTGGTTTATTGAACTTTTCAATGTTGATGTTTTCTCATGTTCTTCATTGATATGGTTACTAAAACTAGCTAATCCAAGGTTAAATAGTTTTGATTTGGATCAGTACATATGTCGCGACACTGATTGCGGTCGTCGCGTGTGAATTAACCATACTTTATTAATGATGTCAATGTGTCACTGTCAATAT
This sequence comes from Lathyrus aphaca, assembly GCA_963966055.1. Taxonomy (NCBI): domain Eukaryota; kingdom Viridiplantae; phylum Streptophyta; class Magnoliopsida; order Fabales; family Fabaceae; genus Lathyrus; species Lathyrus aphaca. Next base: position 228,373,839 of record OZ014519.1, read on the forward strand.
CGTGTCTGATGTCTGTCTAAGTGCTTCGTAGTTGATAACTTCGGATCAAAACTAGTTTTCTCATATGGATAATGTTGAAAACTGTGGTGAGTCCAAAGAATGTTGGTTGGAAAAAGTTTTCATTTTAGTATTGAATGTTAAAGTGTCATGGACACTTAGATACCTTGCTTAGGATATGGCTCTGATTGCTGTTTCCATTAACCTTTTTTTGGTAATATTAATGATTGATACATTTGTTGTAATTTAGGTTCCTGTGATATCATCAGACGAAGTTACCGAAAACATGGAAGAAAAAGAAGAAAATGTAAACCATGTTGATGATGCGCTTGATATAGAAAACGACGGTAGCTATGATGGCAACGGCGAAGAAATTGGAAGATATTGGTCACAGTTTTCTGAAAGGAACATGACATATGAAGAACCTCTTCTTGTGAAGAGGATCAACACTACCTCTCAGATTGCCATAGTTGGTTCCAACCTTTGCCCTATTGAAAGTCTCGATTATGAGTAAGTAACATGCAATTCCCTTTGTATAACATGTTGCATTCATATCATTGCGAAACTGGACTATAGCAGAAAAGATAAATAAACGCGCAAGAATAAAACGCTTGAGCACAAAGTTCGGCCAATTGTGCCTATGTTAACCCAAGGGGTTGACTTGTTGGTTCAAGCTCGGGACCTCAGAGTGTGCTCCTTTTAAGGTCTCAGATTTGAATCCTGCTAGGTGCTAACGATTCCTCTGATGACTATGTCTCAAACCGTCGAGTAACTATTGTAATTCTCTATTATGTAATGCTTAAGGATACAAAGTACAATTTTTTTTTTAAAACTACGATCCAGTTACGACTTCAGCGCTTTGTCTACTTATCAGCAAATATGAACCATGCGCGAAAATACCAATTTTCAGGTTTTTTGATGCAAGTATACTTATTATGTAATTTTCAGGATTTTTGATAGTGAAACATTTAACCAGGACTGGAGGTCCAGGAAGAAGGTTCAGATATTCCAATACGTCGTACTTAAATGGGTTTTTGCTCTTCTTATTGGATTAGGAACCGGATTGGTTGGTCTTTTCAATAACGTTGCTGTCGAGAACATAGCCGGTTTTAAGCTTCTTCTTACAACTAGTCTCATGTCTAAACATAGGTGAGCTTGCTTTTAACAGCACAGAAATGTTCGTATTGTTATTCGCGTATTCTTATAGAACAGTATTGTAGTGCAGATTTTTTGAGGCGTTTCTTGTTTATGCCGGTTTGAATATGAGCTTAGCAGCAGCGGCTGCAGCTCTCTGTGCTTTCATTGCTCCGTCGGCAGCAGGCTCTGGCATTCCGGAGGTTAAAGCGTATCTCAACGGCATTGATGCTCACTCGATTCTGGCTCCATCCACTCTTTTTGTAAAGGTGAATAATACTTGATGATTCAGATAAAACTTTAACCATGTAAAACTTATGATTTGAATTGTGTCAGATTGTCGGTTCCATCTTCGGAGTATCAGCTGGATTTGTGGTGGGAAAAGAAGGACCTATGGTTCATACAGGAGCATGCATAGCTTCTATTTTGGGGCAGGGCGGATCTCGAAAGTACGGTTTGAGTTGGAGTTGGCTAAGGTATTTCAAAAATGACCGAGACCGGCGAGACATGATTACTTGTGGTGCAGCTGCTGGTGTTGCTGCCGCATTTCGATCTCCAGTAGGTGGTGTACTCTTTGCCCTCGAAGAGGCAGCTTCTTGGTGGAGGAGTGCTCTTTTATGGAGGTCATTTTTTACTACAGCAGTAGTTGCTATTGTTTTACGAAGCGGAATTCAATTTTGTTCGACCGGGAAATGTGGACTATTTGGCGAAGGTGGTCTTATATTGTACGATGTTAGTTCAGCCAAAGTAACATATAATGGCGGCGACATTTTAGCAGTTATAGTCTTGGCGACTATTGCTGGTATTCTTGGAAGCATTTATAATTTCCTCGTCGACAAGGTCGGTCGTTCTTATAGCATCATCAACGAGTATGTCCTCGCTTTTATGTTGAATATTTATTGGCCAATATACTTACTTCTTTCTGATCACCATTCGTCATAGGTGTTCCATTATGGAACCAGAATGTCCGATGAACGGTGAAATAAGATCTTGGTACAATGGAGCATGTTTTTGCTGCGGTGGAAACGCCCAAGTTAGTCAGAGAATGAAAAGTAATGTGGGAGTGTTAATGAATTTTAATATCTAAAATGACGCACATTTCTCTTTTTATAGTGAGAGTGGTTAAAACCGTTCAAGTGGTTAAAACCGTTCATGTGAAATGAGGCGCGTTGTGCAAGTAGCTGTTGGATCTATAATCAAACGGTGGTAGACATGTCTGGAGGGCGGAATTATCTGTTCTTGGATGAATGAGAGTTCACCTACTCTCCACGCTATATCATACCGCTTGATGGTGTTCTTAGACCTTTCACTTTGGGCCTTGCGGCCCAGAGCAATAGGCTCTGTTTGGATAGTCAACACAATTGAGCGTTTATAGCAGCTATTTCTATAATAAAAGATAAAATAAAGTCAAAATTGTTTCTTTTATAAGTTATAAGATGTTTTCGTAAGCTACTTTGGAGAGTTCATGAAAATAAGCTTAAAACAGCTTATACTTATATATCATAAGTTATTTCCGAAAGCTTAAATAAGTCTATCCAAACTTGTTTATAGTCTAATCTAGTGTTTTACCATCATAACTAATAGTTATTTCTTTTTCTTATTGCAGAAAGGGTCCATTTTTCAAAATCTTTCTTGCAATTACAGTTTCTCTTTTGACATCATGTTGTTATTATTTCCTACCATGGATTGCAAAATGTCTCCCTTGTCCAACCGAAGGGACGGCGGCCTGTCCCTCGATTGACGAGTCGGGAGAATACAAAATCTTCCAATGTCCGCCGGGCTACTACAACGATCTCGCTTCCCTCTTTCTAAACACCAACGACGATGCTATTCGTAATCTATTCAGTCCTAAGATAAACAAAGAGTTTCACGTTTCAAGTTTGTTTATTTTCTTTGCAGCTGTTTACTTTCTTGGTATAATCACCTACGGTATTGCTGTTCCATCTGGACTTTTCATTCCTGTGATACTTGCTGGTGCTGCGTATGGCCGTGTTATCAGTAGACTCTTCGAACCGATCACGAAACTCGACCGAGGACTCTTTTCTCTCCTAGGAGCTGCTTCTTTCCTCGGTGGCACCATGAGAATGACGGTATCGATTTGTGTTATATTACTCGAACTCACTAATGATCTCTTGTTACTTCCGCTCGTGATGTTGGCCTTGTTAATATCAAAATCCGTGGCCGACATTTTCAACAAAGGTGTCTATGATCAAATATTGAAGATCAAAGGACTTCCTTATTTAGAAGCGCACGCCGAACCATACATGAGAAACATATCTACACGTGATGTTGTCTCGGGTCCGTTAATGTCCTTTTCAGGCATTGAAACGGTCGGGAACATTTTACATGTTTTGAATACTACAGGACACAACGGGTTTCCGGTCATCGATGAACCACCTTTCACAGACTCGCGAGAGTTGTGTGGACTCGTACTGAGGTCTTACTTACTAGTTTTACTCAAGGCAAAGAATTTTACAAGAGAGAGGGTTTTCGCGAATGCGAGTATCTTAGAAAAAATTTCCGTGCTGGATTTTGGAAAGGCAGGATCGGGAAAAGGGGTCAAGTTAGAAGATTTAGATATCGAAGAAGAAGATTTGGATATGTATGTTGATCTTCATCCAATAACCAATACATCGCCGTACACCGTGGTTGAGACGATGTCCCTTGCTAAAGCCGCTATTATTTTCCGTCAACAAGGACTCAGACACATGTGTGTTGTTCCGAAGAGCCAAGAGGTATGATATTTCTTGCACATACATAATAACAGTCGATATTTCATGCACATGCATAATAATAGTCGATATTACATGCACATGCAAAACTCTTAAAAAAATTCCGCATGTTTTTATGTCAGTAAATAAGTTCGAATAAGTTAATCTGAACGGACCCTTGATGCAAAATTTGCCGACTAATCCTAACACTTTGCAGAGACCTCCAATCGTCGGGATTCTGACGCGTCACGATTTCATGCCGGAACATGTTTTGGGACTTTACCCGGATATCAAGCATCACAAATGGCACTGAAGAAGGAATCTCAATGAAAGAATAATTCATTCTTCATGATTTAGGTCCTGCATTCATTAGCTGCATTGAGGTGTGATCAAAGTTTTACTGTATACAACACAATGAGTTTAATAGTTCTTCACAGAAGCGGTTGCTGCATAGTTTTGATGGGGGTGTATTTAGCAACCATGTAAGATATGTTTTGTTATTATTATTTTTTTCTTCATGATATCAGTCAACACCAATCAGTGTTGAAGTATACGGTCAAAAAAAAATTCTTGTTCATGTTGCTTGTTGGTTTTTTTGAATGATTTTGTAAAAACTTTATGGTAAAAGTATTTTTGTATAATGTTGTTAATATTTGGCAAATGTACTGGCGTTGTGAATGTAATAAGACTGAGACACCATTCAGATACTAGTTTGTTTTTTAATATAAACAATATGTGATTCTTTTAGTAAGAAAATATATTTATATTCATTGGTCTTAAATACATGTAAGTTTCACAATAGGATGAAAGTAAATGCATATCTTAATGTATATCTCCTATCATACATCATAATAATACATATTATAGATATCACCAACAAAGTCATAATCAACGTATAAATTAATTTATAAATCCTTGTGACATAATTATTCAAGTTCAAGCATACACAAGTCATCACCATTGATGGAGCTTGAAGAAGAAGAAGATGTAACTGTTTGTAACAAACTTTTGTTACAGCAGTTAGAGCAAAAGTTTGAGAGAGGATTGCAAAGCAAGTTTGTGATTGGAGACTGAAATTCTTATCTCATTAATTAACCAATAAGCATGTACAAGTTGTATATATATACAATTCATGAAGTCTCACTAATATGCTATACAAGTGTCAAATTAATTAGCTATATACAATGGATAATACTGATATCCCCCCTCAAGTTGGACTGTGTATGCTGCAAAGTCCCAAGTTGTCCAAGATACCAGCTAAGGAAGGAAGGTGCAATGGTTTAGTGAACATGTCAGCCAATTGGTTAGTGGTGGAAATAGGAAGTAAGTGCAGAAGCTTAGACTGGATTTTTTCTCTAATGACATGACAATCCAATTCAATATGCTTACTTCTCTCATGAAAAGCTAGGTTATGAGCTAAGTAAATGGTTGACTTGTTGTCACAAAACACAGCAGCAGGTTGAGGGAGATGCACTTGCATGTCTTGTAAAATGTACTTCAACCATTGCAGCTCACAAGAAAGAGATGTTAAGGCTCTGTATTCAGCTTCAATAGAGGATCTTGAAACAGTCTTCTGCTTTTTAGATTTCCAGCAAATGAGGGAAGAACCAAGTAAGACACAAAAGCCTGTGACGGATTTCCTGGTGTCTGAGCATCTTGTCCAGTCAGAATCAGCAAATGCAGAAAATTTGAGCTGGTTGGATGCAGGATAGAGTAATCCTTTAGCAGGGACAGATTTGAGATACCTAAGAACCTTGATGGCAGCCTGATAGTGAGGAGTAAGGGGCTTTGAAACATATTGGTTGAGGTGTTGAACAGCATATGCAATATCTGGTCTTGAGTTAGTGAGATATATGAGTCTCCCAATTAGTCTTCTGTAGAGAGAAGGATCCTCTAGAGGTTGACCTTCATGAACAGACAATTTGAGAGTTGGATCAAAAGGAACAGAGGTAGGTTTTGAAGCTAGCATACCACTGTCTTCAAGAAGCTCTAGGGTGTATTTTCTTTGATTAAGAAAAATACCAGATGTACTTCTAGCAATCTCAAATCCAAGAAAGAATCTCAATTGACCAAGGTCTTTGATCTTAAAAGAGTGATGAAGCTGCTCTTTGACTTGAGAGATTTCTTCCATAGAAGTTCCTGCAAGAACTATATCATCAACATACACCAATAATGCAGTGAAGTTATTATTGGTAGATTTAACATATAGAGAATGGTCTGCTTGAGATTGTTTGTAGCCAATAGAAAGAAGAAATGAAGACAGCTTGGAATACCACTGTCTGCTTGCCTGCTTCAGACCATATAATGACTTATGTAGTCTGCACACCTTAGATGAGCTAGAAGTTTGAAAGCCAGGGGGAAGAGTCATGTACACCTCTTCATGAAGATCACCATGCAGAAATGCATTATTGACATCTAGTTGTTCCAAATGCCACCCTTTTATAGCTGCTATAGACAAGAGTACCCTTACAGTAGTGAGGTACTTTCAGATCTGCTAGAATCAAGGGATATGGACATGTCTGTGGTACTGGTGGGGGCTGGCAGGGTAGGTAGGTCTGCATAAAAACTATCAATAGGATTATGACAGACAGTCTCATCAGTAGATGGGGGAATGGTTTTGAAGGGAAAAATATTTTCATAGAATATAACATTTCTTGAAATGAAAATTTGATGACTCTGCAAATCATAGAGAATATATCCTTTGGTTCCATCTTTGAATCCAAGGAAAACAGATTTTCTAGCTCTATGGGAAAATTTTGTTCTATGTGCTTGTAATGTAGTTGCATAGCTGAGACAGCCAAACACTTTGAGATGAATTAAAGAGGGTGGTTGGGAGTATAGCATTTCATAAGGTGATTTGAATTGCAAAAGAGGGGATGGTATTCTATTGATAATGTGAACAGCATGTTGAATAGAGAAGTTCCACATGGTGACAGGAATATCAGAATGGAAATAAAGGGATCTTGCCACATTTAAGATATGTTGATGTTTTCTCTCAACCACCCCATTTTGTTGGGGTGTTTCAACACAAGTGGTTTGATGTTGTATACCCTTGGAGAGCAAGAATGAGGTTAGGGCAATAAATTCAGTGCCATTGTCAGATCTAAGGCATTTGAGAGTGGTTTTGAATTGATTTTCAATGTAAGCAATAAACTGAATTAGACTGTTTTTGGTTTGATCTTTGGTTTTTAAAAGTATCACCCAAGTGTATCTACTATAATCATCTACAAGGGTGAGAAAATATTTGTGTCCTAACATTGATATTGTGGAATATGGCCCCCAAACATCAGCATGTAAAATGGAAAAAGGAGAAAGAGAAGTAGATACACTATTTGGAAAAGGAAGTTTTCTTTTCTTGCCAAAATGACATGAATCACAAGGAATATTATTTTCTTTACATTGTATGAATGGAAAAGACTGAGATACAAATTTCATGGCAGTATTAGAGATGTGTCATAGCCTTATATGCCATAAATTGGATGAATCAATAGAGCTAGAGCTAAAAACTAAGGATTAGCTAATAGCCTGCAGGACATACAAGCCTCTTTGAAGCTTAGTTGTACCAATCACTGCCTGAGAATGATTCTGCATAATGTTGCAAACATCAGCACCAAAATGAACATGACAGTCATTATTATGTGTAAGCTTGGCAATTGAAATGAGATTAACATGAAAACTAGGAATATAGAGGACATTATGCAGGGTTAAGGATGGTGAGAGTGTCACATTACCAGACAAAGATGCAGTAATGGATGAACCATCAGGGAGATTAACAGTGATAGGAATAATGTTTTTGATATGAGCAAATGCATTAATGTCATGTGAAATATGATCTGTTGCTCCAATATCAAGAATCCATAGAGTGGAGAACTTACCACTGGTGGCAGATGTATGTGATGTCATGGCTAGTGGAGATGTGGATACATAGTTGGCTTGGGATTGAAGATTGGATTGTTGAAGCAATGCCAGGATGTTGTTGTACTGCTCTTGAGTAAAAACACATGATGAAGCAATTGAGTCTGGCTGAGGAGAATCACATACAGCATTAATTGTTGCAGCAGATTGATTATTGTTGTGAGGTGATTGAGCATTGCCTTTATGCTTGAAACCTGGTGGATATCCATGTTTGAGAAAGCAAGTTTCCACTGTGTGATTGGTTCTACCACAATGTGTACAAACACGATTGTGTCCTCTAGTAGAACCTTGATATTTGCCCTTGAAAGAATGAAATCCAGGTTTTTGTTGAGAGCTGCCATAACTAGCCTGAGCTTGGTATACTGAATTCAACACTTTAGGATTAGATGAAGCCTGAGCCATAGCAGAAGTCGAACTGTTGAGCTCATGTTCTTGTTGAATAATGAAGGAAAAAGCTTTATCCAGACCAGGCAATGGAGTCATCATCATTATTTGTGACTTGGAATAAGAAAATTTTCCATTCAATCCTTTAAGAAAACGAATAACTTGATCTTGATTTCTATGTTGTTTAGCAGAGATAACAGCTCCACAAGAACAGGGAATAGCGCAAGAACACTCAATGACTGCTCTATAATTGTCAAGCTCATCCCATAACACCTTCAATTGTGTAAAGTAGTTAGAAACATCAATGTTACCTTGGCGCAGCTTGTAGATTTCTTCTTGAAGATCAGAGATGCGGAATATGTCACTATGCGAGAAACGAGTTTCAAGATTCTTCCAAACTCCTGCAGCATTATCTATCCAAAGGACCGATTTGGCAATGGAATCAGATATAGAACGATGAATCCAAGAAAGCACCATCGTGTTGCATCGAATCCATGGCGAATACAAAGGATCAGAGATCGGTGGCTTAGTGGGAGATCCATCGATGAACTTTTCTTTGTTTTTCGAAATCAGGGCAATGTGCATAGAACGTGACCAACTATGGTAGTTCTTGTCATCAAGAAGTGGAGAAACAAGCACAATTGCAGGATTTTCATTCGGATGAAGATAGAATGGATTCGTCGAATTCGTTGAGAAATCCAGGAAATGTTGGTAAGCCATTGTTGAAGGTAATGCAGAGCTTAAAGAGGAAAACGAAAGAAAGCTCGCAAAAGAACGAAAACAAGGACGAAGAAGAAGAAACAACAATGGCTACCAGAGTTGTGTGAGCTCTGATACCATATTCAAGTTCAAGCATACACAAGCCATCACCATTGATGGAGCTTGAAGAAGAAGAAGAAGAAGATGTAACTGTTTGTAACAAACTTCTGTTACAGCAGTTAGAGCAAAAGTTTGAGAGAGGATTGCAAAGCAAGTTTGTGATTGGAGACCGAAATTCTTATCTCATTAATTAACCAATAAGCATGTACAAGCTGTATATATATACAATTCATGAAGTCTCACTAATATGTTATACAAGTGTCAAATTAATTAGCTATATACAATGGATAATGCTGATAATAATCTGTTGTGTGTTGTAGAATTTGGCTAATGGGCAAAGCCTTGTAAAAAAGGATCAGCGGTCGACCGGTCAATAATAATTTCAAGTCCATAAAAAAGGCAGGTTTCATCCCAAATAAATTTTGGTCACGGAAAGAAAATTAAACTTAGCGTCAGTTAAATCTGATGTTACACAAACACACAATACTCGATGGTATTACCATTAACCGACGTTATATATTAAATACAATAATACAATAGTGTTGCCCAAGACCACCGTTACATGATTAAATACAGTAATTAGCGTCAACAAAAGACTGACGCTAATTAGATACCCACAACACACTAGTGTCAATTTAAGTTGATGCTAGCACTAAATGTATTTGTAATTTAGCGTCGGTTTTTTGTTTTAGTATCCCTTTAGCGTTTCCTTGAGTCAACACTAAGATTAGTGTCGGTCGAACGTTATGCTTTGCTACCAGCTTTAGGATGTTCGTCGGAAATCGACACTAACAGCACTTAGCGTCGTTTTTTTGTCTTTTAGCGAGGGCTTTTGATTGACACTAAAATGCAGTTTTCTTGTAGTGTTAAAAATACGGCTTATGTGTCAAATCTAAGTTAGTGTTGACCATAACATACATTAAACAACCAACATTATCGTAACAAATCTTTAACATATATTTAGCTTATGCATATGTCTTTTGACATTGATACACTTAACCTACTTTGGCGATGAGAGAGAGAAAGGATTATTTGTGTTGAAACTGTTAAAACAAAATGATAGAACTGATGTTAGTAGGTTGTCAAATAGAACATGTCATGCATGTAAGGTTATAGCTGCACATTTTCACCAAATATGCATTAGTTTAATGGTCATGAACTTTCCACTAATAATATCAACTTCCATTTAATATGCATATTAGGGAATATGAACAAACAATACTAAAATTCTAGATATTAATATTGGGGCAATATATTTTGATCTACTACCATAATAGTGTGTTATTTCTATCATACTTAAATTCAGTTGGAAGTTTTATTCAAGTATATTGATAGAGGACTTATTCATCGATTTTGCATAATATATGTGAATTAAAAATGAACTTTAAATTTGTTACTAAGATAAATATTTTATGCTTTCATTACTTATTACTCAAGTAAAAACATAAAGACTATGTAGTTGTTATTCTGTGATTACTTAATGGTAACATTATGCTGATATTCAATTCTTCACAGGCAACCAACACATATATTGTTAATATTGCATAGTTCCCATGTTGGTTGATTTAGTATGACAAGATATATTAATCATATCACTTCATAGTCAACACAAAGTTAAACATGTAATAATTTAGGATAATTTCGACATTGAAATTTAGTTTGGATATGGTAGTAGGTTCACATTATTTGTGTTGAAAGTGATACAACAGAGTGAACTTGAAATGATATAGTAGTTGCATATGAAGAACATGTCATGCATGTAAGGTTACCTAATATTTGTCATGCAGAAGTTTGAGGAATCATCAATGAATAGAATGTTATGTTTTAATAAATGTAGATGTTAACTATACATCTGAATTTGTGTTATTAAATGATATTTCAAATTCATGCAATAACGAAACAGGAAATGTAGTTACAAAGTAAAGTATATTACTTAGAAAAAGCACATGTTGATTGAATTTACAATGTTATCTACAAGTTTATAGCCACATTTATATGAATTTTGGATTTTAAATAAACGAGTCAATAACAATTTAGTTGCGAACTTGTGAAATTTGGGAAAATATTGTGAACTTGTGAAATTCATGTTACTATAGTCAATAACAGTTTAGTTGTTGCTGCAGACAGTCTTTTTTACCATGATACAGTAGATTGTACCATATTCTAAAATGTAATGACACGTTAAGAAACCAAAATACATGGATAAACCAAATCATTTCATGGAAGTAACTACATTAACTATGTGGGAGCATATTCAGTTAAGGAATTTGGCAAAACAATGCATTGTAATGTTCTGACAGTGTGTTGACGTGTTCAGTATGCTATGGCTAATCTATAGTTAGTCTTCTCAAATTCGTTCAACTTTTGTATTGTTAACACATAAACCAAAGTGTCGTGTTTACAATATAAACCAAATTTGTGTTTACAATATTATAGTATATAGAATCCAGGTTATTAGGAGTGATAGAAAGTTCAAAAGATATTCGATAAATATGGTGATGTGACAATTCGAAAGCAGCAACCAATTGATATGAAAATATGGAGATAGTACAACAAAATATATAGAGTAAGGTAGATAAATAATGTATAAAAATGTACCTATATGACTTTTTCATGCAGCTAAGGCTTGAAATTTGAAACACAATACTTAGAAATAAAACATTGAAGCTAAAAACTTAGAAATGTACCTCATATGCAAAGTGATTCACCTCTATTGTTTTTTAAATTTCATACAATGGTAATGTGTTCAAGTTTTACTCAAAATGAATAGGGAATATGAAATGAAATGAGGCATAATGTAGGACTAGAAATTTGATTCATAAAAGGTACTATTTCAGCTCAATATGCGTAGAAGTTCTATTATTTAATGTTAAACTCTTGTGAACATAAAAGCTAATTCGAAATGCTCAATGACATTTGGAATTTGAAGTCCTTTTGTATTGTTATTTTATTTTGGCAATAATGTTGGTGTAAATTTAAATTATGGTTTAGAATTTGAAGAAAAAAGCACAAAGATTAAAATAGAGTTTTTAAATGTCATTTTTGTTTACTTCAATACAGTTCCCTCACATACAAATTAAGAACCAGTTGTGATTAAAATAGAGTTACTACCTGAGAACCAATTTCTTAGTATCTAAACCACTAGCAGTTGAGAACAAAGTTGCCACAAATTGACAACATTATATTTGTGAATGCTTCAATGAAGTCTAATACTTGTAACTAGACAAAAGATGTTAAGCAAGTGATAATAGTTTACATGAAACAATTAGTAATAATCATACAGATTGACCAAAGGTTTTGAAGAAAATGATAAAATTTAGCATGATAACATTAAACCTCTATATTGTATGATTAGAGGTACAAAAAAACATAATAAAAACATTGTAATTTCACACAGTGTTAAACTGGTTAGCAATCTCCTAACATTAGATAAATAGTTGTGATGCCTACTTAAAAAAGTCTTTGAAACAATCGATCACTCTGGCTTGATTTGTTTTGTTTCTGTTGCATGATGCTTTGGTGTTATAAATGTTTTAACAATAAGATCATCAAGTTCGATGGCATGAACATTTCTCTTAAAAGGTGTAATGGTTAAATCACGTCCAGGGCTCAAATATCCAATCTTAACAATAACATCAAGCACGACCAAATTCAAATAATTTCTGATTTTTATAATTTATTTATTATTTATTTGGATTTTATTCATTAAAATTCATTTTAAATCAAAATAAAATATGAAAATACAAATATTTGATTTGATTCTTCTTCTAGAAGCTCTTAAATGACATTCAAGGTGATTAAAGATCATCCAATTTCGTGCTAAAGCTATTTGGTAAGATATGATGTGATTTTTGGACAAATTATGAAAGGAGACCAATCGCATTCATAATGCCCTAAATCACCTTAACCGATCGCATTGTGTTCTCATTTTTCTTGAAAATCGATTTCGGTTTTATATGCATTTTAACGTTAATTCGATTGCATTATATTGCTTATGATGATGTTTAAAGCGTTTTTGGGCTGACCAATTGTATTTCTTGTGCAGGATTAGTGATATGCCATGTTTAGGGTTTGAAAACTCTAAATTAGAAACTACACAAAGAAGTAATTTAAGAGCGAATTGATGGTTCAATGATACTCCTGGGATACTCTTGGACCGATTTACGTTGTTAGATTTAATTTATATTGCTCCTATAACATTTTGTGAATCGTAGGACTTGTAGCAACGGAAAAAATCCGTCATTATAACCTTTAGTGACGAAAAACTGTCACTAAAAGTTAGTTGAACGGTCAGAGGTAGAAGATGACTTTTGGCGCGTTGGATTTTTTGAATTTTCGGCATCGCTTTTGTGGATTTTGCTTCCTTTGGATATCACGTGCGTGTTCTAGCTCATATGGTGGAAGGCTTAACCTTGGGAGGTACCGGACCTGGGTTCGATTCCCAGGTCCTTTATTTTGAGCGTTTTTTTTCTTCTTTTTCATGTTTTCTTGTTTTATTATTTTATAAATTAATTTTTAATAATAATGAAACAATTAATTTAAACTAATTATAACTTATAAAAATTCTTTTGTTTCTTTAAAAACTTCACTAACATTTTTTTATAATTAATATTTTTATATATAGATAACTTGATTAATAAAATAATAACTTAATTAATATTTAAAAAAAATACTTAATGACCTTGTTTTATTCTAATTAAATCCCTAATTATTTTTCTTTAATCATAATTATGTATATAATTAAATTTTCTTTTTATTTTCATAAATTAATAATAATTTTGTATATTTAGTTTTTGTATATTATAATTAATAATTAATTTAATTCTCTTTAATAAAAAATATAAATTTAACCTAAAAACTTAATTTATTTTCTCTAACCCTAATTTTCTCTAACCCTAAATAAATATTAACTTTTTTTTTATAACTCTTTTTTTTAATTTGTATATTAATAAAACTTTAACATATTTTTCTCTTATTATTACTATTACTAAATTAATTTCTAAAAAATTATAATTAACTTAAGTTATTTTCTTTTTTATTATTAATCCTTATTATTATCATTGCTTTATTATATTTATTATTATTATTATTATTGTTGTTTATTTATTATGTCTATTATTATTGTTTTTATCCGATTATTTTGTATCAGCCCATAAGTCTTGCAATAGTTTAGAATTTTCTTTTCGCTTCTTATTTTTTATTATAAACTGTGTGGTTAGTAATTTAGGGGGTGTGAAAACCTAATTGTGTTTAAAATAACTTAGATAATTAATTTAAAAAGATAAATATTTAAAAATGTACACTCACACACGTAAGTCGATCTTTGATCGCCATCTTGCACTTCCTAGGGTATTCCTCTTGGTTGCCTTAAAATATGGTTAAGTCCCTCGAAAATAGGGGTGTCTTAAAGCAAAGTCCCTTCAAGTATAAATCATCATAGTCCCTTCAGTTTAAAAGATCAAGTCCCTTTGAGGTTGCCTACGGAATAATGATCTTGTCCCTTCGAATAAATGATGATAGTCCCTACGAATTGCTAAAGACCCCCCTTAAGTTGCCTTCTATGACCATACGATGACCCTACGCTTGTCCCTTAACAAATCCAAGGTAATGCCTACCTATTCCTTAATAATAGGGATAGTCTTACCTTTGAAAGAACATACAAGAACATGAAAGACTTAATCTAGGATAGGTACCTCTTAATTGCTTGCTCACATTTCAAAATACTTTTTACACCTCACTTTCTTAAACATTTTTCAAAACAAGGCTTTATATACATCCATACGAGGATCATTACAAAGTACTTAGAAAAATTTCTAATCACACACTACACTCTTCAAAAACAATTTAAGTGAGCTAATTAACTAAGAGCCCATGGATAACCATGGATATAAAGGGTGCTAACACCTTCCCTTTATATAACCTACCCCCCGAACTCAAGTCTTTTAAAATAGGTCTTTCCCGTTCTTTTATGTCCTTTCCACTTGGATAAAATAAAAGTCGGTGGCGACTCTTGCTATCCGCAACATGACTAAAAGTCAGTTCTCCCACCGTGTTACATAACTGCTAAAGCCTTGTAATAATTTAGGTTTATTTTCCGCACTTTACATTTTCTGTCAGGATTTTTTACATTTATGTATCTCTCCCAAAGCCTTGTAATAGTTTAAACTAGGGTTTTATTTTCCGCACTATAAATTGTTAGATGTATGCTCAATAGGATTGTATGGTAAGACTAAAATCAACCGTTAGCTAACCCTAATTTTCAAGACTAAAATAATTGAATTGAATACACTTGCACACATACACCCCTAGGGTTTCTCCTCTTGTTGCCTTATGAAAATGGTCAAGTCCCTCGAATATAGGGGTGTCTTAGCAAAGTTGCATACAAATAAAAATCATCAAGTCCCTTCGATATAAAGATCATAGTCCCCCG
This sequence comes from Lathyrus aphaca, assembly GCA_963966055.1. Lineage (NCBI taxonomy): Eukaryota > Viridiplantae > Streptophyta > Magnoliopsida > Fabales > Fabaceae > Lathyrus > Lathyrus aphaca. The sequence goes on from OZ014519.1 coordinate 228,389,229, forward strand.
TTGTCCCTTCGAGTTGCCTACGAATAAATGATCTCGTCCCTCGATGACCCTACGGAAAAATGATGATAGTCCCTTTGAATTGCTAAGATACCCTTACATGTTGCCTTCTATGACCATACGATGACCCTACGCTCGTCCCTTTAAACATCCAAGGTAAAGACTACTTACTCACTAATAGTAAGGACAGTTTTACCCTTAAAGGAAATAAATAACAAGAAATACCTTACAAACTTAGGGTAAGTAGTTCTTAAGTGCTTGCTCACTCTATTCGAAAATACTCTTTACACCATTTTTTTTCTTCAAATATTTTCAAACTAAACAATTTGTATATATCCATATAAGGATCATTACAAAGTTAAAGACTTCTGAAATATTTTTCTAAATACACCACCACTATTTTTCAAACAAAAGTAAAGTAGGCTAAGCAGTTAAGAGCCCATGGATAACCATGGATATAAAGGGTACTAACACCTTCCCTATGTATAACCTACCCCCTGAACTCAAATCTTGTAAAGGTCTTTCATGTTCATTTATCCCTTTTCCTTATTGTATAAAATAAAAGTCGGTGGCGACTCTTGCTATCCGCAACATAGTTTTTGGAAACAAAAATGCCCAAGTCAGTTCTCCCATTGTGTTACAGAACTGGTGACTCTGCTGGGGAGTACTAAGTAAAATAGGGGTTACCTTAGGATTAGATCACCATACTTGTTTGAATTGTTTGCTTTATCTTTATTTGTTGGGATACTGTGTGAAAGATCCTAACTCGAATATAGGGTATCTTAGGTAAGTAGCAATAAACCAAGGAAATTGTACGACGTATACTGATATGGTTGATCTGGTGGCTACAGTTAGTGTGACATCTTGGTTGGTTCTGATGTTCTTTAAGTAAGTTGAGGATAACATGAGGCTGCCATATGTTGTCATTAACATTAACCACCCTTTAGAACCCTAATTGGTCCATCTTGGCCATTAGAAAGTAGTGAGATAACTGGCTTTGGTGAAGTCTAAAGCTGGTTGATACTCGATGCTACGCTCATGGAGATTCTAATCTTGGGATTTTTTAGTTGGCAAGTCAGTTGCCATACTGAACAATAGCCTTTGAAAAGAATCAGTGATATTGAGATCCCTTAGAAGCCGATTACTATTACTAGGACGGGATGAACCAACTAACTTCAGTGGGGAGGGTACTTACCTATGGACTTCATGCAAGCCTTTAAACATAGGGCTATTGTGTGATTTGTTTGTGTGTGCCACTTGTTTGTGTATGAACATAACATCATAACATCATTACATCATAAGCATGGCATTCTCACTAACCATTTCAAGGACCAAAGGATTTATCTTTGTTCTTTGTTGCAGGTTATGGCTTCCACTTGTAGGAACACTATCTGGGTCAACTTTGTAAGGATGCCTTCCAAGCTTAAGGAGTTGGTCTCAAAAGTTTCTAAAAGCTCTCAATTCCTCAAAAAGCATGGTCATCTACTTGATTTGGTTACTTCAGGGTTTGATGGAGATATGATGAGTGTTCTGTTCCCGTTCTTTCATCCTAAACATCACTGCTTCACATTTCCCGATTATCAGTTGGTGCCCATAATGGAAGAATTATCCAAATTACTTGGTGTGCCTATCCTTGATCAGAAACCTTTCACAGGCTTAGAGAAGGATCCTAAACCGAAAATTATTGCAGCAGTCTTGCATCTGAAGAAATCAGACATTGTACTGGAAACCAGAAGTGGAACCAAAGGTATTCTTGCTAAAGTATTGATAGAGAAAGCTCAGGTGTTCTTGGATGCTATGAGTTACGATGCTTTTGAGGAGATTTTGGCCTTGTTGATTTATGGTTTGGTGTTGTTCCCTGATCCTGACCAATTCATAGATGTGTATGCCATTAACATATTTCTGACTCACAATTTTGTGCCTACCTTGCTTGGATATTGTAAACACCCCAAATTTGCCCTCACCCATTTCACCATGGCTTGTGATCATTTCATATGCATAAACACAATCATATCATCTCATATCTCAATTTTGAGTCACTGCATTGGTTCTAAGTCATCTGCACCTAGGGTTTGTGATCTGAGCAATCCAAGAGCCCCTTGAGCCACTCCAAAGGCAACCAATCACTTCAGAGGGATCCATATGTGTTCAAGTATCACATTACATCCTCTCAAAGTCAAAAATTCCAAAGAATCACAAGAACTAGGGTTTGAATGGATGCAGAGCCAAGTTTGACTGCACAGTTGACCTAAAAATTAGGGTTTTGGTTTCAGAGGCCATAACTCCAAATTTTGTGGTCATTCTTGTTTCCATTGGTCTCTATATGGTATAGGGAGTATGCATATCAATTTCCATGAAGAAATTCCATGGGGAAGTCATCTGATCAAGAGTTGACTTTTCAGACAAGTCAGTGCAAAATCAGGGCATCTGAGGCCCCAATGACCCAACCAATGGTTGATCTTCATCATTTTGAGTGTATATGATCTTTATTTGATCATGGAATAGGGTTGAAGTTCACAAAAATCAAGAATTTGGAAGTTTTGCAAATGTTGACTTTTTGGGCATAGTTGACTTTTCAAGAATGCCTCATTTTTGGTCATTTTTCAAGCCTTAATTCTTGATCCAAAAATGCTTCAAATGGAAAAACTTTGGTCATGAAAGTTGTAAATCTCATCTTTTCCTTTTCAAAAAGTACAAGAACATGATCAAACTCTTCTTGGATCAAAAGTTATGGTGTGACAAAGTTGCCAAAAATCACTTATTTTCAAGATATGCACCAAGTGTGAAAATTGCAAAATCATGTACCAAGGCAAATTGCAACTTCTAATTGGCATCAAACCATCACATAAACATCATGTAAGTCCTAAAATTCAGAATGGACTAGGCATTGCTCATGTTTCATGGCTTTTGGGATAAGATCTTTCCATGTGAACCAAAAAGCCACAACTTGTAAAACTCATGATCACACTTCCTACAACTTGCAACCTTTGGATGCTGACTTTGGCTAGCCTTTCCCCTCACCCCTGCTGCGCAGCCCATGCCTTGTACTAAGCCTAGAACCAAGCCATACTTCTCTTACACAAAAGGTGGACTTTGAGCAAAAGCAAACTTACCAATCACTATAGGCCATGTCAAATCATCTGACCTATGGGATTAAAATACAATATCCCTTGGCAAGCCAAAGATATGAAGAAGCAAGGCTGAAACACTTCACAACAACACATTCACAAAACACACCCTAGCTGCATTTTACTTCGAATCTCTCTGCCCAGCCACCAAACATCCAAACCATTTTCACCAAGCATCTCACCATGATTCATTGAGAAGAAACCAGCCAAGAGCCAGGCCTGAAACCAACCACAAAACCACTTCACCATTTTCACCTCAGCCTGCATTTCTCTTCGAATCACCTTCCACAGCTTACAAACATCCAAACAAACTTTACAAAGCTTCTCCACTCACCATCTGGATCACAAAGAACCATTCACAATGGCCTGAAACTGCCTGAATCATCACTGCCATTTCCAACTGAGCTTGAGCAGAAGCTTGTCAAACTCCTCATCCAGCCAATATAAACTCCTCCAAAGCATTCAAACATCATCAAGGGGTCCTAAGGAGTGGATTGCACAAGGAGAAAGGGCCAGAAAGTCATCAGAGTGAAAGCTTCGAATCTCAGGTAGCTCAAGAAATATTTTTCCAGAAATCATTTCTTTTGTTTTAAACTTGTTCTTTGTGTCTTCCTGATCATGAATATGCCTTTGGTTTTGCAAATGGTGATGAAATGAGAGTTTAATTGCTCTCTGAAACTTGCGTGCCCTAATTCTTTCTTGCTTCGATTCAGCCTTGTTAGGAAGTATAAATTTGCTTTGATTAGGGGTTTTGGTTCGTGAGTGAGTGGAGATCATTTCCCAATTCTTAGATTTCATTTTAGTTAGGTTTTTAGAGTTTTGAGGATTTTCAGGGGAGATGCTGGCCGGAGAAGACGACCGGAAGTCTTCTCCGGCAGCCTGAAAGTAATTAGTGAGTTAATTAGGGTTAGGGCAAAATTCAAATATGGACCCTTGGATCTGGCTTCCCGCGCGCGTGTGTGTGGTCCAGATCGTGTCATTAATTCATAATCAGGATTAATTAATTTAATTAATTGAAATTAAGAGGTTTGAATTTCAGCCTTTGATCTGCGCGCGCAGTCAACCAGGCTCTTCCCAGATTCCATCCTGGCCCCTCATTTGGTTGACTTTCCATTATATTCATTTTTATTCATTTTCTTTTCCTTTTACTTGCATAATTATTTTAAAATAGTAAAAAATGTGTAAAAATTATGAAACTTTTTCCCATAAGTTTTATTAATTTTTATGACCCAAAAATATTTTCATTTTATTTTTTATCATTAAAAAAGTATTTTTAAATATTTAAAAGATTATTTTTAATTGATTAATGAGAATTAATTTATTAAAAATACTTTTAAGTATCTAAAAATCACCAAAAAATTCATGAAATGTTCTAAGACATTTAGAAACATTGTCCAACCTTCAAACCAAATTTCTTTTTTGATCTTGATGCATTTTGAGAATTTTCCATTGAATTAGATCATTTTTTGTGCATTATTTTGATCCAAAGTTCAAAAATTCATTTCTGCCTATTCATGAAGAGTTGGACATTGATTATTCTTGCATTGCATTGTGTTTGGCATATAGTTTCTAGGATTAAATGGCCATGATTTGATTCCTCATTTTCAATTTGTTTGGCATTTCTTTTGTTTAGGAACCCTAAAAACCCTAATAACTTAGAAAATTCATAACTTGAGATTGGTTGAGAGTTGAGACCTCCCCTTTGGACTTTGGTTTAGTATGGGATTAGGGTTTCTTTGGGTGGCATTTTCCATTTTTTATCTTAGGGTTTGCTTCTGTTTTTGGTTTTTGTTTGTTGTTTGATCCATAAACCCTAATTTGGGCTTTCATTTGCATCCCTTTTGCATTCTCTTGCATAACATGACTTGCCATGACATTTCAAGCATCCATTTGATTCATTTGACATCTTAAGACATATAGAAAGCATGTTTGATCATTGAATCATGTATTTGCCATGTTGTATGCCATGTGCACTTCATCACTTTTCATGTATGTTCTTGGTCCTTAACTTGCTTCATTTGCATTCATAAGCTTGTATGATCATTTCCATGTGATGCCTCATGTTTGTAGCATCTCATAGCATCATTAGCATCATGTACATGCTTCTGGTTTTGGTTTGCATCATGTTATCTCATCCCATTTTGCATTGCATTGCACTCCTTTTCTAACCTTTCAGGTGGTAAGTGACTTTGAGAAGTGAATTTGCCTTCACTTCTCATAACTTTTCTTTTCATCTCTCTTGCATCCATTGCTGCATTTTTGTTTGTGTTTGAGTTTGAGCTTGCTCATTCTTCTTCTCCCCACTTTATTTCTTCAAGTGACTTGACTTCTTGAATGAAGCAAGTCACTTTGCTTCTCTTGATCCTTTCATCTGCTTCCTGGTGGTTCCTCTGAAGATTTCTCTTGAAAACCTCACAAACCTTAGGATCAACCAAGCATGACAATGATTAGGGTTTTGATTAGTCTCCCCTCTTAGTTTTACCTTTGTGTCTCTTTGTGTCTTCTCTTCTCATCTCATAATCAGGGACTAAACCCTAAAGGCTTTAAGGCTTTGTGATTAAGTTTATGCCTGCATCCTTCTCTTAGGATGGAGTGTATAACTTTAATCCTAAGTGTTAAACCCTTAATGTGTTTAAATCTCTTAATCAATTCACTTAATAATCATCAAGACATCACACTTGTAACTTGGGCCTTGCATTAGGGTTCTAATTCTTCCTTAAATGGTTAAGAAGGACTAACCCTAGTGTTAATGGACAAGTCCCCCTCAAGTTTGTCTTACAAACCATAAAACTCACTTCATCATCTTACCATTAAATAAAATCCACTTAATCAAAGGCTTGTTTTGTCATGAGTTTAATCCCTAATCATGGATTAAGTTAAGGAGCTTTCCCCAGCTTAAACATTCTCATCTATTATCCTTCTATTAGGATGGTGTAATGAGTCTGTTTAATCCTTGATTATGGCTTAATCTCATTACTCAACACTAAACAAAAACACCAAAAACATTCAAATAATCACAAGTAGGTTAATGATCTTAATCCTACATCAAAGGTGATTAAGTGTGAGAAGCTGACTTCACACTTAAGGTATTCTCATTACCCCTAATCAGAGGGAAGATGTGATGAGTTTACTAAATCCATTGGTTTAGGTTTAAGCTCATTAACTTATGACAAAATCCAAAAAGCAATAAAAGACTGAAAACAAAAAAAAAACAATAATCGTCTCCTTCGGGATTCTTTTCTCATCATCCTCACTCATAAACGAGAACTTGCTTCTTCCGTCTAATGCAAGACAGTTAGCACCTGAGCCAGACAGGTCATACACTTGAGCATAGACAAGTAAGCAGTTCACAAGTCAATTCATCTTTCAGTCTCTTTGGGTCGAACTACGGTGTTCTGACTTCCTCATTGCACGAGAGGATACGTAGGCATAACTTAACAGTTATCGAACAAAAGTCTCTGTATATTCCCCCTCTTTCCAGCTTCATTCTTTTAGCCTCATTATCTTGAGCATATTCTCATTCCTGCACTGACACTTTCATATTTCACTTCACTTTTCCCTTGCACTGACACCTGTACATTCTTTTCCAGTTACTTTATACACAAATTGCACTGACACTACCCCTTTAAAACACAAATCTTTTAAGCGTGGATCCCGTCGAGTACGACGGACAATCTGGGTGCTAATACCTTCCCAGGTTGTAACCAACCCCCTTTCTCAGTCTCTCTGGTTCGCAACCGTCTTATCCATCTTTTTCTAGGTCTATGCAGCATTGCCTTTCCTCCGGGATAAAAATGCCTAGCTGGCGAATCTTTTCATCTCCAGTGAGTTCACGGCTGTGTGTTCTCATTGTCCTTTTCGCCGACTGTTCGCGTCTGTACCTTCATCTGATCTATTTCATTTGTCGGTAGCGACAGATATATTACACTTTTTTCACACTCGTACTACGAAGGCGCGAGGAACTATGATATGTTGCATACCCCTACTATCAAGATGGTTTATTTCATACCTTCCTCGATATGTGATGAATAATACACAAGGTTTGAGGTGGTCTAAAAGGATAATGTCACTTTCTCATTTAGACATTCATTGGTGTTCCTGGTCTATGGAGAATATTACTATCATTGACCATTGTGGAGAGTTTCCTAATGTACCATTCCTTGGTATAAGAGGGGGCATTACCTACAATCCTTCTTTAGCACTATGTCAGTTTGGTTATGTTGGGAGTAATGGTCCTCGTGATATGATTATTCAAGGCATTGTGTTTGATTATGACAATAATCTTCAAGGTTACCTTCAAATATTTATACGAGCTTGGACCAAGGTGAACAAGATCAACAACAATACTTTGGAACCAAAACACTTCATCCCTATGGAACATTACCTCAGATGGGTGTGATCTCGTGCTCAGACTTTTATGATGCCATATCCTATTTTTCTACCGGTAATTGTTGAACCAATTGTTGAAGGAGATGTTCCTTATACCATTATTCCTCCTGACATGCCTACGAATCTGGAAGAGCTACAGAAATCTTGGATTCAAATGAAGGAGAAAATTGATACTTTTGAGGCTCAGTTCCATGATTACAAAGAGAAAGTGTTGGAGCTAACAAGGCAACTTCACGAAGAGCGGAACCCCAATACATATCTCAACACAAAGAGGAAGCATCCATGGGAGACTTTAGTCTCAGATTTTCTTATTTTCTTTACAACTTTTTGTTTTCTTTCATTGTAAGCCCAGGGGGAAATTATATTTTAAACTTACTAATAAAAGTTTTATTTTTGTTTTCCTTTAATAAATTTAAATCCTACGTGGTCCTTGAAAACATTGCATGTCACTCTAACTGTCCTGGATATGACACTATAACAGTTGGGCATTAAGGAATAAGATTCAAGACCTGATTGACGAAGGAGTCCTCGAGGTTATGCCAGAAGACCAGATTGAATTCTTCTATCGTCCATCAAACATCGAAGCTTCCAGACATCTGGAGTGACAAGTTTAGAGGAAGAGGCTTTGATAATATTTGAATTTTCATTTGTAATTTATTTTGTTTGCTTAAACACTTACTACTATATCAAACTTTTGTTTTCACGATAATGCATTGCATATGTTTGTCTTGAATTAATCCATTCGTTTCACTATATTTAAACTATGCTTCTTAATTCTCTTTTGTGATATTTAAATCTCGTTAAAGTTGTAAGCCTTTAGAGGGAGGATGACGAAGACGATACCATAATTTCATATAATATGCTTTTGAACAGACTATGCTGACGATGTGCATGCATTGTTTCGATTCCTAAACAGTGGAGATATAAGGAAGTTATTCCCTAGTCAACCCTTTTGAGCCTATGAAGTAGGAGTTTTCATTCTCACGCAAATTAAAACCATTAATCATAACCTGGGGAAGGGTAGTTCCTCGGTTAACTCAGTTATGCCAGTTGTCCTTTTGTACACAACTAATGAAGGTTCCCTATAATCGTTAAGTCCGACAGTCAATATCTAGCAAAAAAAAGCTCACTAAGTCAAAACCTATGAAGGAGACTTAGTAAAAATTGAGACATCCTGCTGACTGTAATCTTGAAATAAACAGTTCAGGCAAAAAGAAGGGATAATAAAGTCAAAAGAAAAAAAAAGGTCATTACAAATCCTCAACAAAAAAAAAAGATGACTGGATTTTTTCAAATAAACTGTTGTCAGTGTTACAATTCCAAACTCCTTTGGAGCCTCAATGCATGAGTTAATTGAACATATGACCGAAGAACATCATGAAGGATAGATTGGATACAAATAAAATTTGAGTCTTTATCCTTTGTTTCTTAAACCGTAAGTCAGGCCACGTTACAACCCTTTAAAAGTCCTAACTGAAGCATGGTTAGTTCGAAAGTGTACTGCTACAAAAAGGTATCCTGACTCCTTTAGGGCTTATTATAAATCTTGAGTTAATATCACAATTTTTACAAACATTGTTTTGCTAAAATAATTCTTTTTCAAAACTTCAAGACATACATAAGCGTTTCATTTTGAATATCATTGTTTGTATATAACTAAGTGTTTGACAGCAGAGAAGCTTACATGATGAACATTCAATAAACCAAAGTCCTCCTGACAGATAAAGTTGCTTCCTGGGGCAGTCGGGTCAAGATTCAACAATGCTTAAATAGCCAGGGGAAGGTCTCCTCATCTAAATTACTAGAGGTAACATTATCGAGTTCACGGTGCCAGGGGCATATTATTGTAGGGAATTTTGTTTATTTCTCTTGAGGTAGCCTTTTTCAAATACTTCCATTATGGGACAAATCATCCTCATATAGGAGCAACGTTCTCTTTTCAAATCTAATCATGTCAAATTTAGTTGCAAGATCCTTAACCATTATCCAGGGCGTACACGATCTACCGTAGTACGAAAGCACATTCCTCTCATTAGATTGCCTTGATATTGGGTTTCAGCAGATGCCATTGTGGAAATTGATTGTCTGTGCCAATAGTATCAGATGGTGTCAGTATCATGTCTTCGAATTCAGTCATGATAATTCCTAGAAAATTACTCGAGGAAGTCGAGAATATCAGAAGTTCTGAATCCATTGGTTACTTTGAATGAATATATGCTTGATGTTTACCAAAATGCATAAAATTACAATAATAGCATTTACTAAGGACCCTTTGAGGTAGGAATCCCCAGCAAAATTCATATCCAACAGATCTTCTCAAAGTCATCCCCACAGAGTAATCTTTAAGGATTTATTTCAGCAAAGTATTTCAAGTAGCCTCTTGTCCTTCCAGCTCTACAAAGTCCCAGACAGATTTCTCTCAAGCCTGATATACTCAGAAGAATTGACACTTGGTCAGATAAGTCTCTCAGGGGAATGTCCGTCTCTTTTATCACCAGTTAGGGTATTTAGGAATTTAATCTTTCAATAAAAAGTACGATGAACGAAAATCGAAAGGTCCTTGGTACAATATTCTACGGGAATGATGTCTTCATATTTCTCAACAATAAATTGGGATTTATTTTCCCCAGTCAACAGTTGTTACATGAAGATGATAGTGTGCTTCAACTACATAATTCATACATACAGTATATCATGGCATACGCATCTGTAACACATACGACATTCTCATTTACATTAAGAACGTCATGACATGCATGCATACAACAAAAACTCTTACATAAAAACTAAATTTTCCTTTTCATGATAGTTTGCAGTCAGATAAACATTACCAACTCTCTGAGACAGTTCAGAGACGATCTAAATGAAGATCTAGTGTTTATGCTTAGTGCAAGATGCTTTTCTTTCCAGTGATAGTTCAGAGACGATCGAGACGGAGATCTTGTTCTGATACTTAGTTCTAACACTTTCCAGAGACAGTACGGAGACGATTTATACGAAGATCTAGTCCTGGTACTCAGTGTTGACATTTTCCTAAGACAGTTCAGAGACGATCTAAACGAAGATCTAGTGTTGATACTTAGTGCATGATATTTTCCAGAAACAATTCAGAGATAATCAAAACAAAAATTTAGTTCTGATGCTTAATACAAGATCTTTTCCTAGAGACATTTCAAAGACAATATAAACAAATATCTAGTGTTGATACCTAGCACAAGATATTTTTCCAAAGGAAATTTAGAGATAATTGAAACGAAGATTTAGTTCTGATGCTTAATTCAAGATCTTTTCCTAGAGACAATTTAGAGACGACCTAAACAAAGATCTAGTGTTGATACTTAGTGCATGATATTGTCCAGGAGCAATTCAAAGATAATATAAACGAAGATTTAGTTCTGATGCTTAATTCAAGATATTATCCTAGAGACAGTTCAGGGACGATCTAAACAAAGATCTAGTTCTGATACTTAGTGCAGGATATTATCCAGAAGCAATTCAGAGATAATCGAAACGAAGATTTAATTATGATGCTTAATTCAAGAAATTGTCCTTAAGACAGTTCAAATACGATATAAACAAAGATATAGTGTTGATACTTAGTGTATGATACTTTCTAGAAGCAGTTCAGAGATAATCAAAATGAAGATTTATTTCTGATACTAAACTCAATATATTTTCCCAAAGACAGTCCTGAGACGATCGAGACGAAGATCTAGTGCTGATACTTAGTTCATAGTATATTTTCCCCCAGAGACAGTTCAGAGACGATCTAAACAAAGATCTAGTGTTGTACTTAGTTCAGATATGTTATAGAGACAGTTCAGAGATGGTCGATACGGAGATCTAATTTTGATACTTAGTGCAGTAACAATATTCAGATAAAGTCAAATGTAGACACATTCTGACACTCCTATCAATAGATACTTTGGATGGCATCTATAAGCCCATCTTCGAATACTCCTAATGGCATCTCTAAGCCCATTCAAGCAATACAATCAACCAACAGTATTACTTTACGCACCAGCGAGTGCAAATTTTTGGACTTAAGTGTTCAATCCTCTTCCACCTTCAGGTCACGAATGGCGTACGTGCCAATCTAACTACTCAGGTTTTAGAAAATTGAACAGGGGAAGATATTGTACCCCAAAATTTTCCCTCCCATATTCAAGATAATGTGTCTCAGGAGGTCTCCTAATAGTCACAAGATTCACAATTGCTCAAAAGGATTCAAGGTTTCATCAGACAAAGCCTCTTCCTAAGCAATGGATCTTAAATTAGGGTTTTGAGTTTCACAAAGAAAATTGGACTTCTAAAATCCTCAAGTGGACTTCATGACATCTCACATACCTCAAAGAATCCTCATTTTAAGTTTCAAGGCTTTCCCAACAAGTTTGGTAAGTCAGATGCTCAGATAATCAAAAATCAGTTAACTTGGTCAAAAAGTCAACTGTGGTCAACACAAAGTCAAACTTTAAGATTTTTGGTCAACATCAAGATTATGAGCTGAGATTCATCATTTTATCAAGGTTTGATCATGATTCATCAAGGGAATCTCAGAATCATCAAGGATCGGGAGTTACTAAATTAGGGTTTTGTGTAGGAAAAGTCAACTATACTTTGACTAGCCATAACTTTCACATACTTCATCAGAAATTTCCCATCCAACGCTAATCTTTAAGGAAATTCGATTCTCTACAACTTTGTGTCTCACAAGCCAAGGAAAAAATGCTTCATTTGAGAGATATGAGCCAAGACATTACATGTCCTTTTAAAAGTCAACAAAAAGTCAACTTTTTCAAAAGCTCATAAATTAAAAATGGAAGATCAAATGGACATGAGACTAAAATGAGTAGTTAGAGGACACTATAAGCTTTCCAAAAAGTCATAGAAAATATACATGGGATAAATATTTAGAGAGATATGCATTGTTGAAGTTAGACAATTTTGAGGAGGTGTATGAAGCAAAAATAACCAAAACTCAAGTTTCTTCCAAAAGGGCCCATATTTTTCCAAACCAAACTCAATTATAAGATCATGCACGACTGTTGCACCCCAAAATTTGCCCTCCCCAAGACAATTCATTGTGTACTAAGAGGCTCACAAGGTTCACAAGACATCTCATGAGGTTCACAAGGTTCACAAAGTTCACAATTAGTCAGAAGATTTGACATTTCCCTCAGACAATGCATCCTCCTAAGCAATGCATCCTAAATTAGGGTTTTGACTTTAATCAGGCTAAATGGACTTCCAAGACTTAAATTAAGCTTCATAACATCTTATAAGTGTTTAATAATCCCCATGACAAATTTCAAGACTTTTCTCAAAGGTTTGCTCAGTCAGATGATCAGATAGGTTAAAATCAGTCAAAGTAGTTAAAAAGTCAAACTGAGGTCAACTGTGGTCAAACCAAAGTCAAACTTCATGATTTTTTGCCAACATCAAGTATATGAAGTAAAATTCATCATTTGATCAAGGGTTGATCATGATTCATCAAGGAGATTTCAGATCATCAAGAATCGGGAGTTTCTAAATTAGGGTTTTCACAGGAAAAGTCAACTGAACTTTGACCAGTCATAACTTTCACATGCTTCATCAAAAATTTTCCATCCAAATCTCATTTTGAAGGAAATTGAATTCTCTACAACTTTGTGTCTCAGAAGCCAAGCCCAAAAATGCTTCATTTGGAAGGTATGAGCTAAGACATTATAGGTCCTTTTAAAAGTCAACAAAAAGTCAACAACTTCAAAAGAGCATAACTTGAGAATGGTAAAAGATATGGACATGAAACCAATGGGGTTGGTTAGAGGACTCTTTAAGCTTTCCAAAATGTCCAAGAACACCCTCACAGCATTAAAATTGAAGTATTTGTGCCCTTGCAAAGTTGGGAAATTTTAGGGAAGTTTATGAAGCAAATAAGGCCTAAAATCAAATTTTTGCTAAATGAGCCCACCAAATTGTCATCCCATCTTTATAAAAACACCAAGCACGACCCAACCCACTTATTTTCTGATTTTTATTTTTTTATTTCATATTTATTTGAATTTTATTCATTAAAATACCATTTAAATTAAAATAAAATATAAAATCAAATATTTTAAAAGGGATTTTGCTTCTAGAAAGTCATGAATATTGTTTGGATTAGATTGATACACAAGTTATGAGGATTGTCCCAAAATAGCAAGGTTGGATCAAATAAAAATCAAGTTTTAATACATAATCTTTTTCAATATTCAAGTGATCCAAAAATCCAAAGAACCATAACACTTTTTAACCTAATTTGATTCACTACATATAGGAGAACATATCACAACCAAAGAAACGAATTTTCAGAGCCTCTCATAGCATTCTCAAATTTCAAAATTCTTCCAAAATTTCAATTTTCGGATTCATCCTTAGAGAGTGTTTAAAGGTATTTTAAAGACATAGAAGGTTGCCTTGGACATGACTAAACCTATCTCAATCTTCAAAAACATCTGAAAATCACTTATATGCCATGGTCGAATGCGTTTTCATCTTCATATTATTTTTTTTCGATTTTACATATTCAAGCATTATAACTTAAAATTGTTCATTGATTTGTGTTTGTTGTGAAGCATTGAAACTTTATGGGCAATTTTCTTTGAGTTTCGTGGCCGAAATTCTGTTTCGCCATTGTTAGGGTTTGCTCTTCAATTTTGGGGTTCTATGATTTGAGCCGTATAAATACTTGTTGTTGACATGGTTACACTATATGTATTGTAAGGATTGCATTGGTGCAATCAATTTGATGAAATTGCAGGTATATCATGAGGTACGGTATTCGCAGGTTAAAGATGGCAGGAAAAATCGCAGCAAAGATCGCATAAGAAATCGCAGGAAAACCTGCGGATTTGTAGGTTAAAGATGAACTTTGGAGCCCTGTTTAAAATTCAAATTAATTGTTTTTTTTATATAATATATTTGTGTTGTAGTTATATCAGAAACGCGTGTGTGGTCCAGCGGATATGTGTTGGCTTGGCAAGAGGGAAGACTGGGGTTCGAATCATGGTTCCTTCAAATGTTTTTTTCTTTTTTCAGTTATATTTTGCAGATTCTACATATTAGGGTTTGTTGTTGTCACCTATCACCACTTGCGCACGCAACCCAGTGGTCAGCCCCATTCAGGTATAGGGGAGGTCCTAGGTTCAAATCCAGGCCTCCCCATTTTTTTTCTAACCTAATTGTTTGCTATTTCTTCTTCTTTTCTTTAATCTTAATTAAAAATTATATAATGTATTAATAATAACAATATAATTTTGTTTTCATAGAATAAATTGTATATATTTTAAAATTAATATTTTAATTAATAATTTATTTATATGTCCATATTATTATTATATATAACTTTGTAAAATAGTTAAATTAATATTGTATATTAAATTAAAAAATCCTAATATTTTTATATATAAAACCTAATATTTTTTTCATAAACCCTAATTATCTTATAAATCTTAATATATTTGTTTGTAAATTTTAATTATATATATTTATTTTATAATTATTATATGTAGTTTGTTTATATATATATATATATATATATATATATATATATATATATATATATATATATAAATAATTTAATTAAGTAATTAACCCTAATTTATTTTTTCTAAACAATTAAAAACCCTAATTTTATTTTATGATTTTGGTTCTCTTATTTTTTTATGCTTACTTAATTATACTTAACAAATCTTTTTATAATATGTATATAAAATTAAATTATTAGAATTATTAATCATGTTCATTAGTATATAACTATTATTATTTATTTCTTTTATTAAAACTCTTAAAAATAATTATTTATTTAATTTTGAATTTTGAATTTATTTCTATATTATATTGTTATACTAACCTTCTTATATTTATTTTTGTTTATTATTACTAACCAATTTATTTATTTATTTATTTATTATGTGCTTATTTATTTAAATTATTTTATTATTATAATGTAATTGTACCCACTATGTAATAGTTGTAGAATTTCTTATTATTTATTTTTAATTGTCATGGTTAGTAAAATAGGGAGTGTAAACATGTTTGTATTTAAAATTAAATTTAGATCACTAATTTGTAAGATAAATACTTGAATTTGTACACGCACACACGTAAGTCGATCTTGGATCGCCGTCTCACATTCTTAAGGATACCTCTCATGTTGCCTAAAGAAAAAGGTCAAGTAAGGTGTAAAGCAAAGTCCCTTCTATCTATATCATCTAGTCCCTTAAAAGATAAAAAGATCAAGTCCCTCCATGGTTGCTTTCGTAAATGATCTCGTCCCTTTCGAATAAAGATGATAAGTCCCTTCGAATTGCTAAATACACCTTACAGTTGCCTAATCAAAGATGTCCCTTCACTTGTCCCTCAAACATCCAAGGTGATGACTACCTATTCCTTAATAATAGGGATAGTCTTACCATTTAAAGGATATTTAAGAACAGGAAAGATTTAACTTAGGGTAGGTTCCTCTTATGTACTTGCTCACCTTTTCAAAACACTTCACATTTTCAAGCAATTTTCAAAACAAAGGCTTTATATATATACATACATGGATCATTATAAAGTACTTAAGAAAATCTCTAATCATACACTACACTTCTCAAAAACATCTTAAAATGAGCTAAGTAACTAAGAGCCCATGGATAACCATGGATGTAAAGGGTGCTAACACCTTCCCTTTACATAACCTACCCCCCGAACCCAAAAATCTTTTAAAGGTCTTTCCTGTTCTTTTATGCCTTTCCTTTGGATAAAATAAAAGTCGATGGCGACTCTTGCTATCCGCAACATTTAAACTAAAGACAGTTCTCCCACCGTGTTACAGAACTAGTGACTCTGCTGTGGACTTAATAAAAGAGGGGTACCCTTAGGAATTAGATTACTTTAAAATTGTTTGCCTTGTTTGCTTTATACTTATATTGTTGGGAGCTCTTATGTGTGAAAGATCCTAACCCGGATCTAGTGTACCTTAGGTAAATGGCAATAGACCAAGGAAACTGTACGGCGTATACCGATATGGTTGATCTGGTGGCCATAGTTAGTGTGACTTCTTGGTTGGTGCTTATGTTCCTTAAGTCAAGTTAAGGATAATATGAGGCTGCCATATGTTGTCAATACACTAACTAACTTTTAGAACCCTAGTTATCCCATCTTGGCCTTTAGAAAGTAGTGAGATAGCCGGCTTTGGTGAAGACTGAAGTTGGTTGATACTCGATACTGTTGCACCCCAAAATTTTCCCTCACAATACAAGACTTTGTGTGCTAAGAAGGTTCACAAGGTTAACAAGATTCACAATGCTTTCAAGACCTTTCATGAGGTTCATGAAGTCTACAAGTCACTTCATGAAGGTTCACAAGGTTCACAAGATTCACAATGTTTTCAAGACCTTTCATGAGGCTCATGAAGTCTACAAGTCACTTCATGAGGTTCACAAGGTTCACAAGGTTCAAAATGCTTCCCATGAGGTTCACAAGACATTTTATGATGGTTCACAAGGTTCACAAAGTTCACAATTGGTCAAAAGAGTTGACAATTCCCTCAGACAATGCACCTCCTAAGCAGTGCATCCAAAACTAGGGTTTTGACTTTAATCAGGCTAAATGAACTTCCAAGACTTCAAGTGAGCTTCATAACATCTTATATGTGTGTAAGAACCCCCATGACAAGTTTCAAGACTTTTCTCAGAAGTTTGCTCAGTCAGATGATCAGATAAGTTAAAATCAGTCAATGCAGTTAAAAAGTCAAACTGAGGTCAACTGTGGTCAAACCAAAGTCAAACTTCATTATTTTTTGCCAAAATCAAGTATATGAAGTAAAATTCATCATTTGATCAAGGGTTGGTCATGATTCATCAAGGAGATTCCAGATCATCAAGAATCAGGAGTTTCTAAATTAGGGTTTCCTTAGTAAAAGTCAACTGAACTTTGACCAACCATAACTTTCACATACTTCATCACCAAGTCTCCACTAAAAGCTCATTTTGAAGGAAATTGAATTCTCTACAACTTTGTGTCTCACAAGCCAAGCCCAAAAATGCTTCATTTGGAAGGTATGAGCTAAGACATTATAGGTCCTTTTGAAAGTCAACAAAAAGTCAACAACTTCAAAAGGGCATAACTTGAGATTGGTAAATGATATGGACATGAAACCAGTGGGGTTGTTTAGAGGACTCTTCAAGCTTTCCAAAATGTCCAATAACACCCTCATAGCATTAAAATTGAAGGATATGTGCCCTTGCAAAGTTGGGAAATTTTGGGTTGGTTTATGATGAAAATGGAGGTCTAAAACCAATTTCTTCCAAATGGGCTTGCCAAATGATGACCCAATCCATACAATAACTTCATGCACGACCCAAACCATTAAAAATCAGATTTTTTATTATTTTATTTTTATTTATTTTGATTTAATTCATTAAAAATCATTTTAAATAAAAATATAATATGAAAATGTAAGATTTGATTTGGATCAAGCTTCTAGAAAATCATAAATTTGATTTGAATTGAAGAGGAAAGAAATCATGAGGATTAGCCAAAAATAGCAAGGGTTTATGCATGAATATTTGATTTTTAAGGCATGATCATTTTGAATCTTTTCATATCAAATTGTCCACATAAGTGATCAACTTTTTGACCTAAATTCAGTCACCTATAAGTAGTTAACACATTACCCTAACAAGCCACGAATTTGGACTGCCCCAAGTGTAAGTTTGCATCTCACAAAAAACCTCTCAAAACTCACATTCGGATTCATTGATACAAGGTGTTTGAAGGTAAAATAAGAACATAGCAATGTTCCTTGGACCTTCTTGAAGCAAAACCAATACTCACATGCATCAAAACCCTGCCATAATGCATAAACCGAACCTTGCTTGTTCTTGAATATCAAATTTTCGATTTCATTAATTCACTGCATTATATTGAATTTTGTTTGGCTAATCATGTTTGTAATGTGGTGTAGAATGTTTCTGGACAAAAAAATTGAAGCTTCGTGACCTAAATCACAAACGGCCATTGTTAGGGTTTCACCTTTGAATTTAGGGTTTTACGATTTACTGAATTTAAATGAATTTGAAAGACATAATGTGATTGTATGGACTGTGAGGATCATGTTTCATTGATCAATTTGTAGAAATTGTACTGTCTTGCCATTATTTGAAATTCGCAGGTTTGTGTCCACAGGAAAATTCGCAGGTATTTCCCTAGGTAATTTCGCAGGAAAACCTGCGAATTCAATGAAGAAGATGAAGCTGGTTTGCGCGTGTTCTGGAAATTCAAATTTTATTTAAAATATTTTATGTTATGTTGTTGGTTTATTATCACAAGCCAACGCTTGGCCTAGTGGTGAGAAGAATGCGCGTGTAGCCTGATGACCTGAGTTCGAGTCTTGGCTTCACCATCTTTTTTCTAGTTTTTTCATATAATTGGCATAATAATATATTATGAATTGTTGTTGGTTTGTAGACAGGTTCGCTCACCCAACAGGATTGGTCATGCGTGTGTTTGTTTGCCTAAGAGGTCCTGGGTTCGATTCTACCCCCAGGCCTTTTGGTTTTTTTCATTATTTTATGATTTTCCAGGTTTAAAGAACAAAACAACTTGGAGTTCATTCTTCTTGCACCATCAGCGCGCAGCCCAGTTGGTAATCCTCCTCCTCATCCAGGTAAAGGACCTGGGTTCAAATCCCAGGTCCTGTTTTTTTTGGTTTCTTATTTCTTTTTCTTTTGTTATATTTTCTTATTATTTCCTATATTATATTAAAATGGTTTATAAATTATAAAATATATATATATTATGTTTTCTAAATTCTGAAAATTTATTTTCTAAATTCAAAAATTAGTTTTTATTCTTATGTATTTAAATTATAAAATGTATATATGCATTATTTAGTTAAATAAATTATTCTTGTAAATTAGGTCTTAATATTTTTTGAATATCCATTAAACCTTATTTTTTCAAAACCCTAATTTTATAAACCCTAGTTTATTTTTTTTCCAAATTATTAAAAACCTAATTTTATTTTTTCTAATTTTTTGTAAATATAATATTTAATATAATTAAATTTTGTAAATATAATTATTATGTATATATTTTAGTTAATATAATTAAATTACAATTAATCCCATTTTAATAATATTATTGTTTATAATTAATTATATATGTAAATAATTTCTAAAATTGCAAATTTGATAATTTCTTATAACATGTTCATAATTTATTTAATTTGTTTATAAATGTTAAAATAATTGTTCTTATTTTTCTATTAACTATAAAAAATTTATTTTGTTTATTATTATTAATCATGTTTATCACTAATCCATTATTTTTTTAATTATGCTTATTATTATTATTTCACAAACCTTATTTATTTTTTTAATTATTATTACTAACCCCTATTATAATTATTCTTGCTTATTTATTTATTATTTATATTTTTGCTTATTTATTTATTTTGCTATTTATTATTAATTGCTTATTATTATTATGTAAATGCTCCTGGATGTAATTTTTGTAAATATTTAAATTATTTAATTTTCATGCCATGGTTAGTAAAATAGGGAGTGTAAACATGTATGATATTAAAAATTGAATTTAGATCATTTAAATTATAAGATAAGTATAAAATTAAACACTCACACACGTAAGTCGATTTTTAATCGCCATCTCACTTTCTAGGGCTACCTCTCAATGTTGCCTAATCATAAGGTCAAGTGGGGTGTATAAAGCAAAGTCCCTCAAAATAAAGTCATCTAGTCCCTTAACAATAAAAGATCAAGTCCCTTTTCGAATGTTGCCTTCATAATGATCTTGTCCCTTTCGAATAATGATGACAGTCCCTCCAAAATGCTTAATACACCCTACAGTTGCCTACATTAACAGATGACCCTCACTTGTCCCTTACATCCAAGGTAATGACTACCTATTCCTTAATAATAGGGATAGTCTTACCATTTAAAAGGATAAAGAACAAAAAGACTTAAACTTTAGGGTATGTTCCTCATAGTTACTTGCTCACTATTTCAAATCTCAAACACCTCACAAATTTCAAACAATTTTCAAACACAAGTTTTACGCATCCGTACATGGATCATTATTAAACTCTTATGAAAATTTTTATTCACACACTTCACCTTTTCAAAAAACAATTCAAAGTGAGCTAAGTAACTAAGAGCCCGTGGATAACCATGGATGTAAAGGGTGCTAACACCTTCCCTTTACATAACCTACCCCCCGGACCCAAAAATCTTTTAAAAAGGTCTTTCCTGTTCTTTTATGCCTTTCCTTTGGATAAAATAAAAGTCGGTGGCGACTCTTGCTATCCGCAACATAACTAAAGTCAGTTCTCCCACCGTGTTACAGAACTGGCGACTCTGCTGGGGATTTGTAAAAGAGGGGTACCCTTAGGAATTAGATCACTTAAAAATTGTTTGCCTTGTTTACTTTATACTTATCTGTTGGGTTGCTCTTATGTGTGAAAGATCCTAGCCCGAATCTAGTGTACCTTAGGTAAATGGCAATAGACCAAGGAAACTGTACGGCGTATACCGATATGGTTGATCTGGTGGCCATAGTTAGTGTGACTTCTTGGTTGGTGCTTATGTTCCTTAAGTCAAGTTGAGGATAATATGAGGCTGCCATATGTTGTCAATGCACTAACTAACTTTTAGAACCCTAGTTATCCCATCTTGGCCTTTAGAAAGTAGTGAGGTAACCGGCTTTGGTGCAGACTGAAGTTGGTTGACACTCGATACTACACTCATTGAGGTTCTAAACTTGGAGGGTTTTGGTTGGCAAGTAAGTTGCCTACTGAACAACCACCCTTGTGAAGGATCAATGATATTGAGATCCCTTAGAACCTGGTTACTTTTGTAGGACAGGATGAACCATCTAACTTCAGGGGAGGGTACTTACCTTAAACCTCATGCGAGCCTTTAAACCTAGGGCTATTGTGTGACTTGTTTGTGTGTGCCACATGTTTGTGATTGAGCATAACATCATAGCATCATCATGCATCATAAGCATAGCATTTTCACTAACCATTTCAAGGACCAAAGGATTTATCTTTGTTCTTTGTTGCAGGTCATGGCTTCCGCTCGTAGAAATACTATCCGGATCAACTTTGTAGGGATACCTCTTAAGCTTAAAGAATTGGTCTCCCAAGTTTCTGAAAACTCTCAGTTCATCAAGAGACATGGTCACCTACTGGATCTAGTCACTTCAGGGTTCAATGAAGACATGATGAGTGTTCTGTTTCAGTTCTTTGACCCTAAGCACCATTGCTTCACATTCCCCGACTATCAGCTGGTTCCTACAATAGAAGAGTTCTCCAAACTATTGGGTATACCTATCCTTGATCAGAGACCCTTCACGGGCTTGGAGAAAGAGCTTAAACCAGAGGTTATTGCTGCATCTCTACATCTGAAGAAGTCAGACATTGTTCTAGAAACGAGAAGCGGAGTTAAGGGTATTCTTGCTAAGGTGTTGATAGAGAAGGCTCAGGTGTTCTTGAAGGCTATGAGCTATGATGCTTTTGAGGAGATCTTAGCCTTGTTGATTTATGGCTTAGTGTTGTTCCCCAATCCAGATCAGTTCATAGACGTTCACGCCATCAACATATTTCTGAGTCACAATCCAGTGCCTACATTACTTGGGGACATCCTGCATTCTCTTTATACTCGTACTACGAAGGCACGAGGAACTCTGATGTGCTGCATACCTTTGTTGTCTAGGTGGTTTATTTCTCACCTTCCTCAATCAGTGATGAAGAATGAACAAGGGTTCAGATGGTCCAAGAGGATTATGTCACTTTCTCATTCAAATATTCATGGGTGCTCTAGATCTATGGAGAATGTTACTATCATTGACCTTTGTGGGGAGTTTCCTAATGTGCCACTTCTAGGCATAAGAGGAGGCATTACTTACAACCCTTCTTTAGCTTTACGACAGTTTGGCTACACTCGGAGTGATGGTCCTCATGACATGTTGATTCAGGGTATTGTGTTTGACTACGACAACGATCTGCAAGGTTACCGTCAAAGGTTCATACGAGCATGGGGAAAAGTGAACAAGGTTGACAGCAAGACTCTGGAGCCCAAGTACACCATTCCTATGGAAGCTTATCTCAGATGGGTGCGATCTCGTGCTCAGACTCTCATGATGCCATATCCTGCTATCCTGCCAGTTACCATGGAACCTGTTGCTGAAGGAGATACTTCTTATACCATCCTTCACCCAGACATGCCCACTGACATGGAAGACTTACAGAGGTCCTGGATCCAGTTGAAGGAGCAAAGGGATACTTTCGAGGCTCATTACAAAGCAAGTCAAGAAAGAATCCCGGAGCTAACAAAGCAACTTCACGAGGAGCGGAATCTCAACTCATACCTCAACACAAAAAGGAAACGTCCATGGGAGACTTAAAACCCCATCTTTTGTATTTATTTCATTTCATTTTTATTGTAAGCCCAAAGGGCAAACAAATTTATTACTAATAAAAGTTTACTTTCTTGGTTGTTTAAACAAATTTAAATCCTGCGGTCCTTGAAAACATTGCATACGCATTTATACACCATATCATTGCATCACAGGTTTCTTATGAACAGGTATCTTATCTTCTCGCTGTTTATTTCAGCAGAAATGGCTATTGAACAGACTATCAAAGATCTCCAGGCTCAGAATGCACAATTCCAAGAGATGATTATGAACTTGTCCAAGGGACAAGATGAGTTGAAGACATTGCTGGATAAGAAGAAGAATCCTGAGGACAGCAAGGATGATCAGCTGGAACAACTACAAGCTGAGATGACAGAAATGAGGACCCAGATGAATGACCAGGTGGCTCTTATTCAAAGTTTAGCTCAGGGGCAAGAAGAGCTAAGAACCTTTGTCCATAAATTTCAAAGTAATGATGTTATGAATCTAAGTGTTAGTCAACTTCCGTTAAAACAAGCTGATTTGGTTGAAAGGAAGATGAAGATAAAAGAAGGTAAGAGACAGGTTGCCATTGATTGTTCTTCAGTTGAAGAGGAAAGACCTGATAAGGTTAATCCACCTCAACACAAGGAATGTAGAAGGCAGTTTATCAAGTTTAGCACTCCAATGTCACAAGTTCTGCAATGCTTGTTGGAGATGAAACTAATTTCTTTGAAAAGTCCTCCTCAAAATCCTAATACTGCCTCTCCTCACTATAATTCCAAGGCAAGGTGTAAGTATCACTCCAACAGTCCTGGACATGATACTAATAACTGTTGGGCATTGAAGAAAAAGATTCAAGACCTGATTGACGAAGGAATCCTAGAGGTTACTCCAGAAGGTCAAGTTGAATTCTACTATCGTACATCAAACACCGAAGCTACAAGACAAAGTGCCCAGGTGTAACACGGTGGGAGAACTGACTTTAGTTATGTTGCGGATAGCAAGAGTCGCCACCGACTTTTATTTTATCCAAAGGAAAGGCATAAAAGAATAGGAAAGACCTTTTAAAAGATTTTTGGGTCCAGGGGGTAGGTTATGTAAAGGGAAGGTGTTAGCACCCATTACATCCATGGTTATCCATGGGCTCTTAGTTACTTAGCTCACTTTAAAATGTTTTTGAAATGTGAAGTGTGTGAATAAAAATTTTCTTAAGTGTTTTATAATGATCCATGTGCGGATGCGTATAAAACCTTTGTTTTGAAAAATTGTTTGAAAATGTGAAGTGTTTGAAATGTTTTGAAGAGTGAGCAAGTATCTAAGAGGAACCTACCCTAAGTTTAAGTCTTTTATGTTCTTGAATCCTTTAAATGGTAAGACTATCCCTATTATTAAGGAATAGGTAGTCATTACCTTGGATGCGAGGGACAAGTGAAGGGTCATCTGTTATTTAGGCAACTGTGGGGTGTATAAGCAATTCGAAGGGACTTATCATCTTTATTCGAAAGGGACAAGATCATTATGAAGGCAACATTCGAAGGGACTTGATCTTTTTATCTGTTTAGGGACTAGATGATATGAGATGAGGGACTTTTGCTTTATACACCCTACTTGACCTTTTGCAATAGGCAACATGAGAGGTATCCTTAAGGAAGTGAGATGGCGATCAAAGATCGACTTACGTGTGTGAGTGTACAAGTTCAAATATTTATCTTGAGATTTAATGATCTAAATTCAATTTTACATACAAACATGTTTTACACTCCCTACTTTACTAACCATGGCATTTAAAAATAAATAATAAAAATTATTCTACAACTATTACATAAATGGTACAATTACATAATAATAATTAAAATAATAAATAAATAAGTAAATAAATAAATAATTAAAGGGGTTAGTAATAATAACAATAATAAAATAAATAATCACATAATAGGTAAATAAATAAAGAAGTTAGTAATAATAAAAATAAATACAAGAGGAAGAAATTAGCATAACAATATAAAAAGGTTCAATTTTTTAAATAAATAATTATATTTTTAGATTTTTAATAAAAGAAATAAATAATAAATATTATATACTAATAAAATATGATTAATAGTCTAATTATTAAATTTTATATACATATTATGAAAATATTTAATTATAATTAAATAAATTATATTTACAAGATAAAATTAGGGTTTTTAATTGTTCTTTAAGAAAATAAATTGGAGTTAGTTAATTAATTAAAGTATTTACATACATGAAACTATATACAAATTATAAAATAAATACACATAATTAAAATTTATAAATAAATTAAAAGTTATAATATAATTAGGATTTATAAAAGAAAATTAGGGTTAATCAAAATAAATTAGGGTTTATGAGAATATTAGGGTTAAGTAATTAATTTACAAAATAAAATAATGTATTTACAAATTATATATATATATATTTAATAATAAGAACATATAACACATAAATATAAATAATTAAATTTTGCAAATTAAGTTTGATTAGAAAAATGAATTTTAGGTATAAGAAATAATATATATTTATTTTAACATTTTTAAGAAATTAATTAAATTTAATTACAAAATATAAACAAAATAAATAAGAGAATAAAAAAAGAAAGAAAACATGCCTGGGGCTGGGATCGAACCCATGCCCTGAGCTTTGCCACCCTTAGACGTACAGGGTTACCACTGGGCTGCCTGCGCGTTGTGTACATGATCCCAACAACAATCCTTTTATTATATGCCCTGCAAAAATCATGAAAAAACAAAATAACACAAAAAAAAGGGCCTAATGGGAATCGAACCCAGGCCAGAGAGCTTTTACACGTACACATCCACCATCTGAGCTACGCATGCATTGTGAAACAAACTTCAAACAATTACATAAAATATTAAAACAAATTTTCAAATCAGAAATTGGCACCTTTGGACTTCATCTTCTCCAAATTACCTGCGAATTTACTTACAATTTTTCCTGCGAAATTACATACGATTTTTGTTTTACAGGTTTTCCTAGGTTCTTCCCAACGATCACCAAACCTGCAATGATTCATCAAATTGGGAACACCATTGTATTCCCCATAACAAAACAAACTTATTTGCGTGTTTAGAAATTATTTATATGGCTTATTTCACGAAACCCCAATTCTAGAGGATGAACCCTAACAATGGCATCTCACGGATTCCTCCACGAAAACTTCCTGTTTTTGTCCAGAAATACTCTATGGTCCATCACAAACATCATCAAACAATCAAAAACGAATTAGAACAAGCAATTCAATGAAATCGAAAAAACAAAATAAACTTGAAGAACATGATTCGGTTTATGCCATTTATGGAGTTTTGGATGATGATAAGTGTTGCTATGCATTCAGTGAACATCAAGGAACATGTTGAAACCTTTAGAATGTCTTGAAAGTGCCTCTAAGTAGAAATCCGAATTGAGATTTTTTTGGTGAATTTTGAAAGTTTGAAATTGTTGTTTGAGGCTGCAAATTCGTCCTCTTTGCATTGCTATGTATTCATGTATATATAAGGATTGAATTAGGTCAAAAAGAATGGGCTTTGTATCATGAAAATTGATTACTTGATTATGAAGAAATCTCTCATCCAAAAATATCAAAAAATCCAATATATCCTTACTATCTTGGTCTAGCACGAATTTGGATATGAATAATTGGTCTTGAATGGTGTTTATGACCTTCTAGAATCACAATCTCTTCCAAATATATGATTTTCATATTTTATTTTAATTTAATTTGTATTTTAATGAATAAAATTAAAATAAATATTAAATAAAATATAAAAAATCAGAAAATAAATGTGTTGGGTCGTGCTTGATGTTTTTATAAAGTTTGGATGGCAATTTGGTGGGCTCATTTAGCAAAAATTGGTTTTAAGGCCTTATTTGCTTCATAAATTCCCCAAAAATTTCCCAACTTTACAAGGGCACAAATCCTTCAATTTTAATGCTATGAAGGTGTTCTTGGACAATTTGGAAAGCTTAGAGAGTCCTCTAACCAACCCCATTGGTTTCATGTCCATATCATTTACCATTCTCAAATTATGCCCTTTTGAAGTTGTTGACTTTTTGTTGACTTTCAAAAGGACCTATAATGTCTTAGCTCATACCTTCCAAATGAAGCATTTTTGGGCTTGGCTTGTGAGACACAAAGTTGTAGAGAATTCAATTTCCTTCAAAATGAGATTTGGATGGTAAAAATGTGATGAAGCATGTGAAAGTTATGGTTGGTCAAAGTTCAGTTGACTTTTCCTAAGGAAACCCTTATTTAGAAACCTTTGATTCTCGATGATCTGAAATGTCCTTGATGAATCATGATCAACCCTTGATCAAATGATGAATTTTACTTCATATAATTGATGTTGGCAAAAAATCATGAAGTTTGACTTTGGTTTGACCACAGTTGACCTCAGTTTGACTTTTTAACTACTTTGACTGATTTTGACTTATTTGATCATCTGACTGAGCAAACCTTTGAGAAAAGTTCTGAAATTTGTCATGGGGATTCTTAGACACATATAAGATGTTATGAAGCTCACTTGAGGTCTTGGAAATCCATTTAGCCTTATTAAAGTCAAAACCCTAGTTTTGGATGCACTACTTAGGAGAATGCCTTGCCTGAGGGATTTGTCAAATCTTCTGACCCATGATGAACTTTGTGAACCTTGTGAACCTCATAAGATGTCTTGTGAACCTTGTGAACCTCATGAAAGGTCTTGTGAACCTTGTTAACCTCGTAAAGTGTCTTTTGAACCTTATGAACCTCATGAAAGGTCTTGTGAACCTTATGAACCTCATGAAAGTGTCTTGTAGACTTCATGAACCTCATGAAAGGTCTTTTGAACCTTGTGAACCTCATAAAGTGTCTTGTAAACTTCATGAACCTCATGAAAGGTCTTGTGAACCTTGTGAACCTCTTAGCACACAAAGTCTTGTATTGTGAGGGCAAATTTTGGGGTGCAACACCAGGGTAGCAAGAAAGGAAGCCTACCTATTCCTGTTGAGATATGGGGCACCTTGGGATGTCCAAGTGGTAAATTTGATTTCATGGTGAAGTATACTGCTCCTCAAAGTTCACAGATTGCAATTGAAGACATTCAGCCAACTAGATGGGATAACATATGAATTTTCATTTTTTATTTGTTTAAACACTTACTATTATGTTAAAACTTTTGTTTTCATTAATACATTGCATATGTTTGTCTTGAATTAATCCATTCGTTTCACTATGTTTTGAAGTATGTTTCATATTTCTATTCTGTGATATTTAACTCCTGATAAAGCTATAAGCCTGTAGAGGGAGGATGACGAAAACAATACCATAATATTAGGCAGTATGCTTTTGAACAGACTATGCTGACGATGTACAGGCATTGTTTCAATTCCTAAACAGTGGAGATATAAGGAAGTTAATCCCTAGTCAACCCTTTTGAGCCTATGAAGTAGGAGTTTTTATTCTCGCACAAATTAAAACCCTTATTCATAACCCGGGGCAGGGTAGTTACTCGGTTAACTCAAATATGCCAATTATCTGTGTTGTACACAACTAATGATGGTTCTCTGTAATCATTAAACCTGACAGTCAATATCCAGCAAAAGAAAAAACCCACTAAGTCAAAACCTATGAAGGAGACTTAGTAAAAATAAATTGAGAAATTCCGCTGACTGTAATTATGAAACAAACAGTTCAGGCAAAAAGAAGATATAACAAAGTCAAAAGAAAAAAGAGGTCACTATGAATCCTCAACAAAGAAATATGACTGAATGTTCAAATAAATTTTTGGTTTCTGAACCATCACAAATGTCAGTGTTACAATTCCAAACTCCTTTGAGCCTCAATGCATAAGTTAACTGAGCATAGGACTGAAGAACATCATGGAGATTGGGTTGGGTACAAATAAAATTTGAGCCTTTATCCTTTGTTTCTTAAACCGTGAACCAGGCCACGTTACAACCCTTTAAAAGTCCTAACTGAAGCATGGTTAGTTCGAAAGCGTACTGCTACAAAAAGGTATCCTGACTCCTTTAGGGCTTATTATAAAACTTAAGTTAATATCACAATTTTCATAAAAATTGTTTTTTCTAAAATAACTTTTTTTCAAAAACTTCAAGACAGACATAAGCATTGCATTTTTGAATATATTTGTTTGCATATACCTGAGTGTTTGATAAACAGAGAAACTTACAGGATGAATGTTCAAAGTCCTTCCGATAAACAAAGTTGCTTCCTGGATCAAAGTCCATGTATACAAAGGGGCATAGTCATTATCTCTCAATCAAGGGGGCAGGCCATGATACTTCCTAACTCATTTGGGGCAATCAGGACAAGATTCAATTATGTTTAAGTAGCTAGGGGCAGATCTCCTCATCTATCTAAATTACCAAGGGTAACATTATAAAGTTCATGATGTCAGGGGCATATTATTGTGGGGCATTCTGCTTATCTCTCTTGAGGTAACTACATTCAGATACTTCCATCATGGGACAATTCATCCTCAACCAAGGGGCAATGCTTTCTTGTCAAATCTAATACTCGTATCGTATATAGTCCATCACAATTTGAAGACACGTTCCTCTCATTATATTACCTTGATATTGGGTTCTCAGCAGAAGACATTGTGGAAATTAATTGTCTACGCCAATAGTATCAGATGGTGTCAGTATCATATCTTTAGATCCATCCATGAGGATTTCTGGGGAGGTATTCAGGAAAGTTAAGAATCTCAGGAGCTCTAAATCCAATTGGTTATACACTCTCAAAGTTGAAACGATACTGTTTTCGAGTTCAGCTTTACTTTTCCCTCTTTATCTAGATTTACTTTTACCCTACTTACATAAGCGAAAACGTCCATTGGTTGTGTTTGAATGTATGTATGCTTTTGAATATGATTGATGTTTACCAGAAATGCATAAAGATGCAGTAATAGTATTTACTAAGGACGAACGAGGGAAGGAATTCAACGAAGCTTCGCCGGTTCATCCCCACAAGATAACTGCAAATCCCCAGTAGGGCAAATCCATCTTCATAAATACTTCGAGTTACATCTCCCCTGGAATTTATGTCCATCTCTTTTATCCTCAGTCGGGATACTCAGGAAATTATTCCTTCAACAGGAGTACGACAAACGAAGACGGGAGGTTATGGATACCATACTATCAAACGAAGACGGGAGGTTATGGATACCATAATATCAAACGAAGACGGGAGGTTATGAATACTATGTTATCAAACGAGATGGGAACGAGTTCCTCATATTCTTCACTATATTATCAAACGAGGTGGGAACAGGTTCCTCATACTCTTCAGCAACGAGTCGGGATTTATTTTCCCTGGCCAGCAGTTGTTATACAAAGATATCCAGACGCTTCAGGCTGCATGATTCATACATACATCATCTACATCATACCATAACATACATATCCATAAGTACATAATACATTACTTAGGTGCATCATACTATGCATGCATACATAATGCATAAACTAATATTTTCCTTGCAGGATAGTTATGTGCAGGTAAAACAATATCAACCATTTACAACGGATCAGAAATGATCCATATACTACTCAAGATGTCCTCGAATAGCAGGCAAACGATCTGTAAAAAGATCCATTCCCTGGTTCAAGACATCTTTCAGAAGAACAAATCCTGACGTTCTTTTGACCCTTAAGAGCAAATCCTGACGCTCTTTTGGCCTTTTGTTCAAGACTTTTTTAGAAAAACAAATCCTGACGTTCTTTTGACCCTTAAGAGCAAATCCTAACGCTCTTTTGGCCTCTTGTTCAAGACTTTTTCAGAAGAACAAATTCTGACGTTCTTTTGACCCTTAAGAGCAAATCCTGACGCTTTTTTGGCCTCTTGTTCAAGACTTTTTCAGAAGAACAAATCCTGACGTTCTTTTGACCCTTAAGAGCAAATCCTGACGCTCTTTTGGCCCCTTGTTCAAGACTTTTTCAGAAGAACAAATCCTGAAGTTCTTTTGACCCTTAAGAGCAAATCCTGACGCTCTTTTGGCCTCTTGTTCAAGACTTTTTCAGAAGAACAAATCCTAGCACTTTTTTGACCCTTAAGAGCAAATCCTGACGCTCTTTTGGCCTCTTGTTCAAGACTTTTTCAGAAGAACAAATCCTGACGTTCTTTTGACCCTTAAGAGCAAATCATGACGCTCTTTTGGCCTCTTGTTCAAGACTTTTTCAGAAGAACAAATCCTGACGTTCTTTTGACCCTTAAGAGCAAATCCTGACGCTCTTTTGGCCTCTTGTTCAAGACTTTTTCAAAAGAACAAATCCTGACGTTCTTTTGACCCTTTAGAGAAAATCCCGACGCTCTTTTGGCCCATTGTTCAAGAACAAATCCTGACGTTCTTTTGACCCTTAAGAGAAAATCCTGACGCTCTTTTGGCCTCTTGTTCAAGACTTTTTCAGAAGAACAAATCCTGACGTTCTTTTGACCCTTAAGAGCAAATCCTGATGCTCTTTTGGCCTCTTGTTCAAGACTTTTTCAGAAGAACAAATCCTGACGTTCTTTTGACCCTTAAGAGCAAATCCTGACGCTCTTTTGGCCCCTTGGTCAAGACATCTTTCAGAAGAACAAATCCTGACGTTCTTTTGACCCTTAAGAACAAATCCCGACGTTCTTTCGGCCCTTGAATAGCAGGCAAACGGTCTGTAAAAAGATCCATTCCCTGGTTCAAGATACTTTTTCAGAAGGACAAATCCTGACGTTCTTTTGACCTTGGAGAATAGGCAAACGGTCTGTACAAAGATCTATTCCCTAATCCAAGATACCTCTAGAAGAGATAATCATCACGAAGATTTATCCAACAATTCAAATCATGTTGCATAAACGATTCAGAGACGGCCTATACGAAGACCTAGTACTGATATCCAATATCAACATAAAGACATCATCATATTCTGATACTCTAGATGGCATCTCTAAACCCATCACCAGTTCTTCCTGATGGCATCTCTAAGCCCATCTCCAATTCTTCCAAGTGGCATCTTTAAGCCCACTCAAGCACAAACAATTAATCATAAATATTACTCTACGCACCGGTGAGTGCAAATTTTTGGGCTTTTGTGTTCAATCCCCTTCAACCTTCCAGGTCACGAATGACACATATATCAATCTAACCCCTCAGGTTTCAGAAAATTGAACAGGGGCAGCTATTGCACCCCAAAATTTTCCCTCCCCAAGACAAGTCAATGTGTACTAAGAGGCTCACAAGGTTCACAAGACATCTCATGAGGTTCACAAGGTTCACAAAGTTCACAATTAGTCAGAAGATTTGACATTTCCCTCAGACAATGCATCCTCCTAAGCAATGCATCCTAAATTAGGGTTTTGACTTTAATCAGGCTAAATGGACTTCCAAGACTTCAAGTAAGCTTCATAACATCTTATATGTGTTTAAGAATCCCCATGACAAATTTCAAGACTTTTCTCAAAGGTTTGCTCAGTCAGATGATCAGATAGGTTAAAATCAGTCAAAGTAGTTAAAAAGTCAAACTGAGGTCAACTGTGGTCAAACCAAAGTCAAACTTCATGATTTTTTGTCAACATCAAGTATATGAAGTAAAATTCATCATTTTATCAAGGGTTGATCATGATTCATCAAGGAGATTTCAGATCATCAAGAATCAGGAGTTTCTAAATTAGGGTTTTCATAGGAAAAGTCAACTGAACTTTGACCAGCCATAACTTTCACATGCTTCATCAAAAAAATTCCATCCAAATCTCATTTTGAAGGAAATTGAATTCTCTACAACTTTGTGTCTCACAAGCCAAGCCCAAAAATGCTTCATTTGGAAGGTATGAGCTAAGACATTATAGGTCCTTTTAAAAGTCAACAAAAAGTCAACAACTTCAAAAGAGCATAACTTGAGAATGGTAAAAGATATGGACATGAAACCAATGGGGTTGGTTAGAGGACTCTTTAAGCTTTCCAAAATGTCCAATAACACCCTCGTAGCATTAAAATTGAAGGATTTGTGCCCTTGCAAAGTTGGGAAATTTTAGGGAAGTTTATGAAGCAAATAAGGCCTAAAATCAAATTTTTGCTAAATGAGCCCACCAAATTGCCATCCCATCTTTATAAAAACACCAAGCACGACCCAACCCACTTATTTTCTGATTTTTATTTTTTATTTCATATTTATTTGAATTTTATTCATTAAAATACCATTTAAATTAAAATAAAATATAAAATCAAATATTTAAAAAGGGATTTTGCTTCTAGAAAGTCATGAATATTGTTTGGATTAGATTGATACACAAGTTATGAGGATTGTCCCAAAATAGCAAGGTTGGATCAAATAAAAATCAAGTTTTAATACATAATCTTTTTCAATATTCAAGCGATCCAAAAATCCAAAGAACCATAACACTTTTTAACCTAATTTGATTCACTACATATAGGAGAACATATCACAACCAAAGAAACGAATTTTCAGAGCCTCTCATAGCATTCTCAAATTTCAAAATTCTTCCAAAATTTCAATTTTCGGATTCATCCTTAGAGAGTGTTTAAAGGTATTTTAAAGACATATAAGGTTGCCTTGGACATGACTAAACCTATCTCAATCTTCAAAAACATCTGAAAATCACTCATATGCCATGGCCGAATGCGTTTTCATCTGCATATTATTTTTTTTCGATTTTACATATTCAAGCATTATAACTTAAAATTGTTCATTGATTTGTGTTTGTTGTGAAGCATTGAAACTTTCTGGGCAATTTTCTTTGAGTTTCGTGGCCGAAATTCTGTTTCGCCATTGTTAGGGTTTGCTCTTCAAGTTTGGGGTTCTATGATTTGAGTCGTATAAATACTTGTTGTTGACATGGTTACACTGTATGGATGGTAAGGATTGCATTGGTGCAATCAATTTGATGAAATTGCAGGTATATCATGAGGTACGGTATTCGCAGGTTAAAGATGGCAGGAAAAATCGCAGCAAAGATCGCATAAGAAATCGCAGGAAAACCTGCGGATTTGTAGGTTGAAGATGAACTTTGGCGCCCTGTTTAAAATTCAAATTAATTATTTTTTTATATAATATATTTGTGTTGTAGTTATATCAGAAACACGCGTGTGGTCCAGCGGATATGTGTTGGCTTGGCAAGAGGGAAGACTGGGGTTCGAATCCTGGTTCCTTCAAATGTTTTTTTTCTTTTTTCAGTTATATTTTGCAGATTCTACATATTTGGGTTTGTTGTTATCACCTATCACCACTTGAGCACGCAGCCCAGTGGTCAGCCCCATTCAGGTATAGGGGAGGTCTTGGGTTCAAATCTAGGTCTCCCCATTTTTTTTCTAACCTAATTGTTTGCTCTTTCTTCTTCTTTTCTTTAATCTCAATTAAAAATTATATAATGTATTAATAATAACAATATAATTTTGTTTTCATAGAATAAATTATATATATTTTAAAATTAATATTTTAATTAATAATTTATTTATATGTCCATATTATTATTATATATAACTTTGTAAAATAGTTAAATTAATATTGTATATTAAATTAAAAAATCCTAATATTTTTATATATAAAACCTAATTTTTTTTTCATAAACCCTAATTATCTTATAAATCTTAATATATTTGTTTGTAAATTTTAATTTTATATATATATATATATATATATATATATATATATATATATATATATATATATTATATATATATATATATATATTTTATAATTATTATATGTAGTTTGTTTATATATATATATATAAATAATTTAATTAAGTAATTAACCCTAATTTATTTTTTCTAAACAATTAAAAACCCTAATTTTATTTTATGATTTTGGTTCTCTTATTTTTTTATGCTTACTTAATTATACTTAACAAATCTTTTTATAATATGTATATAAAATTAAATTATTAGAATTATTAATCATGTTCATTAGTATATAACTATTATTATTTATTTCTTTTATTAAAACTCTTAAAAATAATTATTTATTTAATTTTGAATTTTGAATTTATTTCTATATTATATTGTTATACTAACCTTCTTATATTTATTTTTGTTTATTATTACTAACCAATTTATTTATTTATTATGTGCTTATTTATTTAAATTATTTTATTATTATAATGTAATTGTACCCACTATGTAATAGTTGTAGAATTTCTTATTATTTATTTTTAATTGCCATGGTTAGTAAAATAGGGAGTGTAAACATGTTTGTATTTAAAATTAAATTTAGATCACTAATTTGTAAGATAAATACTTGAATTTGTACACGCACACACGTAAGTCGATCTTGGATCGCCATCTCACATTCTTAAGGATACCTCTCATGTTGCCTAAAGAAAAAGGTCAAGTAAGGTGTAAAGCAAAGTCCCTTCTATCTATATCATCTAGTCCCTTAAAAGATAAAAAGATCAAGTCCCTCCATGGTTGCTTTCGTAAATGATCTCGTCCCTTTCGAATAAAGATGATAAGTCCCTTCGAATTGCTAAATACACCTTACAGTTGCCTAATCAAAGATGTCCTTTCACTTGTCCCTCAAACATCCAAGGTAATGACTACCTATTCCTTAATAATAGGGATAGTCTTACCATTTAAAGGATATTTAAGAACAAAAAAGATTTAACTTAGGGTAGGTTCCTCTTATGTACTTGCTCACCTTTTCAAAACATTTCAAAACACTTCACATTTTCAAGCAATTTTCAAAACAAATGCTTTATATATATCCGTACATGGATCATTATAAAGTACTTAAGAAAATTTCTAATCATACACTACACTTCTCAAAAACATCTTAAAGTGAGCTAAGTAACTAAGAGCCCATGGATAACCATGGATGTAAAGGGTGATAACACCTTCCCTTTACATAACCTACCCCCCGAACCCAAAAATCTTTTAAAGGTCTTTCCTGTTATTTTATGCCTTTCCTTTGGATAAAATAAAAGTCGGTGGAGACTCTTGCTATCCGCAACATTTAAAATAAAGACAGTTCTCCCACCGTGTTACAGAACTGGCGACTCTGCTATGGACTTAATAAAAGAGGGGTACCCTTAGGAATTAGATAATTTTAAAATTGTTTGCCTTGTTTGCTTTATACTTATCTTGTTGGGAGCTCTTATGTGTGAAAGATCCTAACCCGGATCTAGTGTACCTTAGGTAAATGGCAATAGACCAAGGAAACTGTACGGCGTATACCGATATGGTTGATCTGGTAGCCATGGTTAGTGTGACTTCTTGGTTGGTGCTTATGTTCCTTAAGTCAAGTTAAGGATAATATGAGGCTGACATATGTTGTCAATACACTAACTAACTTTTAGAACCCTAGTTATCCCATCTTGGCCTTTAGAAAGTAGTGAGATAGTCGGCTTTGGTGAAGACTGAAGTTGGTTGATACTCGATACTACGCTCATTGATATCCTAAACTTGGAGGGTTTTGGTTGGCAAGTAAGTTGCCTACTGAATAACCACCCTTGTGAAGGATCAATGATATTGAGATCCCTTAGAACCTGGTTACTTTATAGGACAGAATGAACCAACTAAACTTCAGGGGAGGGTACTTACCTTTAAACCTCATGCAAGCCTTCAAACCTAGGGCGTGTGACTTGTTTGTGTGTGCCACATGTTTGTGATTGAGCATAACATCATAACATCATCATGCATCATAAGCATAGCATTTTCACTAACCATTTCAAGGACCAAAGGATTTATCTTTGTTCTTTGTTGCAGGTCATGGCTTCCGCTCGTAGAAATACTATCCGGATCAACTTTGTAGGGATACCTCTTAAGCTTAAAGAATTGGTCTCCAAAGTTTCTGAAAACTCTCAGTTCATCAAGAGACATGGTCACCTACTGGATCTAGTCACTTCAGGGTTCAATGAAGACATGATGAGTGTTCTGTTTTAGTTCTTTGACCCTAAGCACCATTGCTTCACATTCCTCGACTATCAGCTGGTTCCTACAATAGAAGAGTTCTCCAAACTATTGGGTATACCTATCCTTGATCAGAGACCTTTCACAGGCTTGGAGAAAGAGCTTAAACCAGAGGTTATTGCTGCATCTCTACATCTGAAGAAGTCAGACATTGTTCTAGAAACGAGAAGCGGAGTTAAGGGTATTCTTGCTAAGGTGTTGATAGAGAAGGCTCAAGTGTTTTTGAAGGCTATGAGCTATGATGCTTTTGAGGAGATCTTAGCCTTGTTGATTTATGGCTTAGTGTTGTTCCCCAATCCAGATCAGTTCATAGACGTTCACGCCATCAACATATTTCTGAGTCACAATCCAGTGCCTACATTACTTGGGGACATCCTGCATTCTCTTCATACTCATACTACGAAGGCACGAGGAACTCTGATGTGCTGCATACCTTTGTTGTCTAGGTGGTTTATTTCTCACCTTCCTCGATCAGTGATGAAGAATGAACAAGGGTTCAGATGGTCCAAGAGGATTATGTCACTTTCTCACTCAAATATTCATTGGTGCTCTAGATCTATGGAGAATGTTACTATCATTGACCGTTGTGGGGATTTTCCTAATGTGCCACTTCTAGGCATAAGAGGAGGCATTACTTACAACCCTTCTTTAGCTTTACAACAGTTTGGCTACGCTCGGAGTGACAGTCCTCATGACATGTTGATTCAGGGTATTGTGTTTGACTACGACAACAATCTGCAAGGTTACCGTCAAAGGTTCATACGAGCATGGGGAAAAGTGAACAAGGTTGACAGCAAGACTCTGGAGCCCAAGTACACCATTCCTATGGAAGCTTACCTCGGATGGGTGCGATCTCGTGCTCAGACTCTCATGATGCCATATCCTGCTATCCTGCCAGTTACTATGGAACCTGTTGCTGAAGGAGATACTTCTTATACCATCCTTCACCCAGACATGCCCACTGACATGGAAGACTTACAGAGGTCTTGGATCCAGTTGAAGGGGCAAAGGGATACTTTCGAGGCTCATTACAAATCAAGTCAAGAAATAATCCTGGAGCTAACAAAGCAACTTCATGAGGAGCGGAATCTCAACTCATACCTCAACACAAAAAGGAAACGTCCATGGGATACTTAAAACCCCATCTTTTGTATTTATTTCATTTCATTTTTATTGTAAGCCCAAAGGGCAAACAAATTTATTACTAATAAAAGTTTACTTTCTTGGTTGTTTAAACAAATTTAAATCCTGCGGTCCTTGAAAACATTGCATACGCATTTATACACCATATCATTGCATCACAGGTTTCTTATGAACAGGTATCTTATCTTCTCGCTGTTTATTTCAGCAGAAATGACTCTTGAACAGACTATCAAAGATGTCGAGGCTCAGAATGCACAATTCCAAGAGATGATTATGAACTTGTCCAAGGTACAAGATGAGTTGAAGACATTGCTGGATAAGAAGAAGAATCCTGAGGACAACAAGGATGATCAGCTGGAACAACTACAAGCTGAGATGACAGAAATGAGGACCCAGATGAATGACCAGGTGGCTCTTATTCAAAGTTTAGCTCAGGGGCAAGAAGAGCCAGGAACCTTTGTCCATAAATTTCAAAGTAATGAAGTTAGGAATCTAAGTGTTAGTCAACCTCCTTTAAAACAAGCTGATTTGGTTGAAAGGAAGATGAAGATAAAAGAAGGTAAGAGACAGGTTGCCATTGATTGTTCTTCAGTTGAAGAGGAAAGACTTGATAAGGTTAATCCACCTCAACACAAGGAATGTAGAAGGTAGTTTATCAAGTTTAGCACTCCAATGTCACAAGTTCTGCAATGCTTGTTGGAGATGAAACTAATTTCTTTGAAAAGTCCTCCTCAAAATCCTAATACTGCCTCTCCTCACTATAATTCCAAGGCAAGGTGTAAGTATCACTCCAATAGTCCTGGACATGATACTAATAACTGTTGGGCATTGAAGAAAAAGATTCAAGACCTGATTGACGAAGGAATCCTAGAGGTTACTCCAGAAGGTCAAGTTGAATTCTACTATCGTACATCAAACACCGAAGCTACAAGACAAAGTGCCCAGGGTAGCAAGAAAGGAAGCCTACCTATTCCTGTTGAGATATGGGGCACCTTGGGATGTCCAAGTGGTAAATTTGATTTCATGGTGAAGTATACTGCTCCTCAAAGTTCACAGATTGCAATTGAAGACATTCAGCCAACTGGATGGGACAACATATGAATTTTCATTTTTTATTTGTTTAAACACTTACTATTATGTTAAAACTTTTGTTTTCATTAATACATTGCATATGTTTGTCTTGAATTAA
This sequence comes from Lathyrus aphaca, assembly GCA_963966055.1. NCBI lineage: Eukaryota > Viridiplantae > Streptophyta > Magnoliopsida > Fabales > Fabaceae > Lathyrus > Lathyrus aphaca. Next base: position 228,428,438 of record OZ014519.1, read on the forward strand.
TCCATTTGTTTCACTATGTTTTGAAGTATGTTTCATATTTCTATTCTGTGATATTTAACTCCTGATAAAGCTATAAGCCTGTAGAGGGAGGATGACGAAAACAATACCATAATATTAGGCAGTATGCTTTTGAACAGACTATGCTGACGATGTACAGGCATTGTTTCAATTCCTAAACAGTGGAGATATAAGGAAGTTAATCCCTAGTCAACCCTTTTGAGCCTATGAAGTAGGAGTTTTTATTCTCGCACAAATTAAAACCCTTATTCATAACCCGGGGCAGGGTAGTTACTCGGTTAACTCAAATATGCCAATTATCTGTGTTGTACACAACTAATGATGGTTCTCTGTAATCATTAAACCTGACAGTCAATATCCAGCAAAAGAAAAACCCACTAAGTCAAAACCTATGAAGGAGACTTAGTAAAAAAAATTGAGAAATTCCGCTGACTGTAATTATGAAACAAACAGTTCAGGCAAAAAGAAGATATAACAAAGTCAAAAGAAAAAAGAGGTCACTATGAATCCTCAACAAAGAAATATGACTGAATGTTCAAATAAATTTTTGGTTTCTGAACCATCACAAATGTCAGTGTTACAATTCCAAACTCCTTTGAGCCTCAATGCATAAGTTAACTGAGCATAGGACTGAAGAACATCATGGAGATTGGGTTGGGTACAAATAAAATTTGAGCCTTTATCCTTTGTTTCTTAAACCGTGAACCAGGCCACGTTACAACCCTTTAAAAGTCCTAACTGAAGCATGGTTAGTTCGAAAGCGTACTGCTACAAAAAGGTATCCTGACTCCTTTAGGGCTTATTATAAAACTTAAGTTAATATCACAGTTTTCATAAAAATTGTTTTTTCTAAAATAACTTTTTTTCAAAAATTCAAGACAGACATAAGCATTGCATTTTTGAATATATTTGTTAGCATATACCTGAGTGTTTGATAAACAGAGAAACTTACAGGATGAATGTTCAAAGTCCTTCCGATAAACAAAGTTGCTTCCTGGATCAAAGTCCATGTATACAAAGGGGCATAGTCATTATCTCCCAATCAAGGGGGCAGGCCATGATACTTCCTAACTCATTTGGGGCAATCATGACAGGATTCAATTATGTTTAAGTAGCCAGGGGCAGATCTCCTCATCTATCTAAATTACCAAGGGTAACATTATAAAGTTCATGATGTCAGGGGCATATTATTGTGGGGCATTCTGCTTATCTCTCTTGAGGTAACTACATTCAGATACTTCCATCATGGGACAATTCATCCTCAACCAAGGGGCAATGCTTTCTTGTCAAATCTAATACCCGGAGCGTATATGGTCCATCACAATTTGAAGACACGTTCCTCTCATTATATTACCTTGATATTGGGTTCTCAGCAGAAGACATTGTGGAAATTAATTGTCTATGCCAGTAGTATCAGATGGTGTCAGTATCATATCTTCAGATCCATCCATGAGGATTTCTGGGGAGGTATTCAGGAAAGTTAAGAATCTCAGGAGCTCTAAATCCAATTGGTTATACACTCTCAAAGTTGAAACGATTCTGTTTTCGAGTTCAGCTTTACTTTTCCCTCTTTATCTAGATTTACTTTTACCCTATTTACATAAGCGAAAACGTCCATTGGTTGTGTTTGAATGTATGTATGCTTTTGAATATGATTGATGTTTACCAGAAATGCATAAAGATGCAGTAATAGTATTTACTAAGGACGAACGAGTGAAGGAATTCAACGAAGCTTCGCCGGTTCATCCCCACAAGATAACTACAAATCCCCAGTAGGGCAAATCCATCTTCATAAATACTTCGAGTTACATCTCCCCTGGAATTTATGTCCATCTCTTTTATCCTCAGTCGGGATACTCAGGAAATTATTCCTTCAACAGGAGTACGACAAACGAAGACGGGAGGTTATGGATACCATACTATCAAACGAAGACGGGAGGTTATGGATACCATAATATCAAACGAAGACGGGAGGTTATGAATACTATGTTATCAAACGAGATGGGAACGAGTTCCTCATATTCTTCACTATATTATCAAACGAGGTGGGAACAGGTTCCTCATACTCTTCAGCAACGAATCGGGATTTATTTTCCCTGGCCAACAGTTGTTATACAAAGATATCCAGACGCTTCAGGCTGCATGATTCATACATACATCATCTACATCATACCATAACATACATATCCATAAGTACATAATACATTACTTAGGTGCATCATACTATGCATGCATACATAATGCATAAACTAATATTTTCCTTGCAGGATAGTTATATGCAGGTAAAACAATATCAACCATTTACAACGGATCAGAAATGATCCATATACTACTCAAGATGTCCTCGAATAGCAGGCAAACAATCTGTAAAAAGATCCATTCCCTGGTTCAAGACATCTTTCAGAAGAACAAATCCTGACGTTCTTTTGACCCTTAAGAGCAAATCCTGACGCTCTTTTGGCCTCTTGTTCAAGACTTTTTCAGAAGAACAAATCCTGACGTTCTTTTGACCCTTAAGAGCAAATCCTGACGCTCTTTTGGCCTCTTGTTCAAGACTTTTTCAGAAGAACAAATCCTGACGTTCTTTTGACCCTTAAGAGCAAATCCTGACGCTCTTTTGGCCTCTTGTTCAAGACTTTTTCAGAAGAACAAATCCTAACGCTCTTTTGGCCTCTTGTTCAAGACTTTTGATGATTATGATGATTATGAAAGAAATTAAATTCGTGCAAAACCAAAAGGGGATGATTTTATCTAATTTTTGGAAGAAAAAAAAGAAACCATCTTTCTTCATCCTCAAGCAATCCAAAATCCATTCACCCAAGCCCAAAATTCTTGACTTGATTTGTTCTTCTATAAGTATACAACATCCCCACATGCATCAAGGACAAATTTTTTGATCAAAGAGAGCATACAAAACTTCAAAAAACTTAAGAGTAAGTTGGATTCAGTTTTAGGGTTGCGGTCATTCTCAAGGAGGTTTGAAGGTCCAAGAACATTCCTTAGACTCTTCTGAAGGCGTACCAATCATCACATTGCTCAAAAACCTCATAAAACACCATAACTAAATTTGTTTTTTTTGGTTTATTGTTTTTTTTTCAATTTTTCGATTTCATATTTATACCCATGATACATCTAATCTATTTGCATATTTGTGTTTTGTATGATGTGAGCAAGCTATTTGTGCGATCAAATTGAAGTTTAGGTACACAAATCGTGATTTTCTATTGTTAGGGCACCATAGAGAACTAAAATGTTGGTTAAATTGCTATAATCTGTTTCCGCTGATACTTTGAAGGCTGCAATAGTGATAAGAATTCAAGTCTGACAGGTAAGTCAGGTAAGTGCCACTGTTTCGATTTACTCCGAATTTTTTCCAGAAGTTCAGAAAAAAATCGAAGAACAATACTCTTTTAGAATAGAATTCTAAATTATTTTGACCCTCAAAATCGCAAATTCCCCTTTTTTCTATTTTATTTGATTTATTTTCTATTTCCATATTTTCAAAAAAATCTGGAAAAAAATTGTGCGCTCTTTATTTGATTTTATTAAATTTTTAGCATCATTTTGATAGTTTTTAGATTTTATTTTAATCGCTTTTCTTATTTTCCATTATTTTAAAATCTGCAATGATTTTATCTGACTCTGCTTATTTATTTTTTATTCTTCTAATAGCATGATAAAAAAACATATCCTCCTCTCATCTCAAAGACTCAATATTCTTTTGATTTGTTTGTTTCGATTATTTTACGATTTCTAAAGATAATGTAACTGCTAAAGCCTTGTAATAATTTAGGTTTATTTTTCGTACTTTACATTTTCTGTCAGGATTTTTTATATTTATGTATCTTTCCCAAAGCCATGTAATAGTTTAAACTAGTGTTTTATTTTTCGCATTATAAACTGTTAGATGTATGCTTAATAAGATTGTATGGTAAGACTAAAATCAACTGTTAGCTAACCCTAATTTTTAAGAATAAAATAATTCAATTGAATACACTTGCACACATACACCCCTAGGGTTTCTCCTCTTGTTGCCTTACGAAAATGGTCAAGTCCCTCGAATATAGGGGTGTCTTAGCAAAGTTGCCTACGAATAAAAATCATCAAGTCCCTTCGATATAAAGATCATAGTCCCTCGTTGTCCCTTTAAGTTGCCTACAGATAAATGATCTCGTCCCTCGATGAGCCTACGGAAAAATGACGATAGTCCCTTAGAATTGCTAAGATACCCTTACATGTTGCCTTCTATGACCATACGATGACCCTACGCCCGTCCTTTTAAACATCCAAGGTAAAGACTAATAACTCACTAATAGTAAGGACAATCTTACCCTTAAAGGAAATAAATAACAAGAAAGACCTTATAAACTTAGGGTAAGTAGTTCTTAAGTGCTTGCACTCTATTCGAAAATACTCTTTACACCCCATTTTTTTTCAAATACTTTCAAACTAAACACTTTGTATATATCCATACGAGGATCAGTACAAAGTTAAAGACTTCTGAAATATTTTTCTAAATACACCACCACTATTTTTCAAACAAAAGTAAAGTGAGCTAAGCCGTTAAGAGTCCATGGATAACCATGGATACAAAGGATGCTAACATCTTCCCTTTGTATAACCTACCCCCCGAACTCAAATCTTTTAAAGGTATTTCATGTTCTTTTATTCCTTTTCCTTATTGGATAAAATAAAAGTCGATGGCGACTCTTGCTATCCGCAACATAGTTTTTGGAAACAAAAACACCCAAGTCAGTTCTCCCACTGTGTTACAATTAGCATAACATTATCGGTTACATAAGACTAGTAGTAACCTTGAATTCCTCAGAATGACATTTCTTTGCAAACTTGTGCCACACATTCTTCAATATAAAACTATACCGAATCTATGGACGTTCAAGACCGCTCTTAGGCCTCGTAATGTAGTCATCCGTGAGTTGTGACTTAAATCCCCTCCAACGAATACCGACGTAAGATATCCATTTTTTTCAATTTTGAGTTATCGATAAACTCAAAATTTAACTACATTTAAATCAGTATATAAGTATGAATTAGAAACTATAGATAGTGATATCAAATATATGAAAATTATAGTATGTAATACCGTAACGTCTGCCCATATGTTGTCTTTGACATTATCATCCACTTCTCTCCAATCATCTATCAATATACTCACTTTGCTACGTGCAAGGAACACAACATAACTCTTAAAAGTATAGTAATATGGAAAATCCAGCACTTTGTAGAACAAATCATACTCGATTAGAGTTTTTACACCTGGTGAGTTATGGACTGATGTGAATCAGGCATCATTGTGACACCTTTTTGTGATCTTTTCGATTGAGTATCAATCGTTTGAGTATCTTCACTACTTCCTGATGTAGAACTTGACAAGGTCGACATCTATGTTCAAAAACATCAACAACAACATGAACAACAAGAACATAAACAACAACAAAAACATAAACAACAACAAGAACATAAACAACAACAACAACAATAACAACAACAACAATAACATAAATAACAACAACAATAACAACAACAAGAACATAAACAACAACAACATGAAATACAAGAACATAAACAACAACAACAACAACAACGTGAACAACAAGAACATAAACAACAACCTCAACAATGGCAAATGATTTTAATGTAGATACATGGGAGAAATATTTTACGTACCCTAAACGTGATGACTAAGTAAACGATGTTGGTGTTGGTTTTGGTGTTGTTGTTGTTGTCTTCCTTTCTTACGATAATGACTGTGTTATTGTTATCTTCCTTCTCGACGATAACAACATGATTGGTGTACACTTCCTTCCGTAAAGATTGTGGCGATGATGATGAAAATGACAACAACACGATGGAGAATGGGTACTCATGATGCAAGCTTTGGTTGAAATTATGTATTGTTTCACAATATTGAACGTTAGGGTTTAAGGTTGAAATCATGTATCGTTTCGTCTAGTTTCTATTTTCAATGGAAAAAGGGATACTGGAGAGACAAGCAAACTAGGAATATATGTAACACCCATATTTAATTAAATATTTTAATTAAATATTATTGGGTATTTTCTGAATATTTATTGAATATGTTGTTTGAGATGATAAGTTGACAATCGGGTAAATAGTTGATTTAGTCGGGAGAAATTAATATTAAAAATAATATTAATTTTAGTAGAATATTAATTAATTTGGTTGGATTAAGTTGTGTGTGAGAAATAGCAAAGTTGGGGGTATTGTGTAGTAGGCCCATTAAGAGAATTAATAGATCCATTATTTTATTAAGTGATTAGAATGAGATAGTGGAGTTATGCAGCAAACAAAATAAAAGCAGTTAGGTCACATAGTCTTAGCAATTAGTGGAAACCAGGTTTGGAGGCACAAAGGTTGGAGATAAAAGAATATGAGAGTTGCTGTCAAGCCAAGTTTCATATCTGATCGGGAAATTCTAACTACCTTTAATCTAAGGTAAGGGTGAGGTTCAAATTTTATAACCGGGAATACGATGATTAGTATATAGGATTGAGAATTTTATAATTTTCTACTATGTGGTGTTGATTTGAGTAGATGATTTGTTATTGTTGTGTGGAAAAGTTGTGCGATGTTGGTTTATATTGGTGAATCGTTTCTATAGTAAATGATTTTTGGTGAATCTGAAATTGGTATTCAATACGGAGAATTTGGTTGAATTTAGGTGTAATACGTAGTCGAAAACAATTTTGAAACCGAAATATAAAAATATAGAAGGAATACTGGAAACGGGAAGGAAATTGAAAAAAAAAGTCGGTGACGGGGGCCACGAAGGAGGGGTGGCACACACCACTTGGGGAGTGGCCACCCATTTGGTGTGAAGGTGGCACAAGCCACCCGGTGGAGGCCATGAAGGTGGAGCAAGCCACCATATGGTGTGGTGAGAGCCACCAAATGTGGCGCAAGGCACATGATACGAGGTGGGGACCACTTTATTTTATTCTTGGGTGTAGTTAATAAATTAGTTAATGAATAAATTAATTAATGGTTTTACATGTGTACTTAGTTATTTAATTTAAGTGTGACATGAATGAATTAGTTAATTAATTGTTATACATGTAATTAGAGATTAATTAACTAAAAGTAGTATTATGTTGATGGATCAAAATAATACAGTAGAGTTTTAGAAACAACAATGGTAGGTTTTAGCAGAAAACAAGAACTTAGTAGGTACTGGTATATTATAGCATAATTGAATTTTGATGATAGTAAGAAATTAGTAGAAGAAAGTGTATGTATCAGTGAGCTAGAATTTCACAGAATTAGTGAAACTTATTAGTAGAAGTAACAGGGAGTAAAACAATACTAATTTAACCGAATAAGCGAGATTAAGTGTAACACCTCAAAGTTAATTCTGATTTATTTGATGTGTTTCTTGAGAATTTTGATGATTTATGATGTTATTTGATGTTTTGTGGGGGCTATGAGTATGACTTAATATTTTCACAATATTATAATATTAAGTATAGTGTGTTTGGTTAATTATTTAAGATTAATCAAATGAAATAAGAGGAATTAAAGGATAAGGGCAATGTGGTCTTTTGGTGGAGGATTAGTGGGGGTATTATGGGGAAAGTCTATTGAGGTCTTAGGGAAAGATTGACTAAAGAGTAAAGTTAGTTTGTGTACGATCAATTGGAAGATCGTACTTTTCGGAGAAAAGAAAAGAGCTCTGAAGAGGAAAAGTTAGGACCTGAAGGTTAGGGAGATTTTCCGAGAGGATTATCGAAAAGGATTACGAAACCTAAGGTATGAGGAGTATTTTCCGTTCGGTATTGTAATGTGGGAATAAAATTGGGGATTTTGAGGTATGGTTTTAGGGTACAGGGTTTTGATTGATGATTTGTGTTTTAATGATGATTTTGTGATGATTTTGATGAACATAATGATGTTAGATGATGTGTATGATGTTATTACGAGTAAAGTTGATGTTGAATATGATTTTGCTGTTATGCTGATGCTGAATGTGGATTTTTATGAGTGAAATCGCAGAAGGGCGATTCTGAAAATCGCTGAAAAATCTGCAAAAATCGCGAAGCTCGCTTAGCGAGCTACAACTCACTTAGCGAGCAAGTCAGAATTTTGAAAATCCAAAACCTGAGAGTTGGTCGCTTAGCGAGCAGGGTGGCTCGCTTAGCGAGACTTTGAATGCTTGAAAAATGATTTTTAATTCCGAAAAATGTTTTCTCGGCGTGGTTTATGTTGTAAGCTGCTATGATGTTGTAGAGTTGTTGTATGATGTGTTTTTAGAGGCTATATGAGTGAAATCAGTGATTAAATGATGTATGATAACTTATATGATTTTTTTAGTTATGAAGTATGATTACATTATGTAGAGGTATGATGTTAAATGAGTATGTAATATGATGGTATGAGTGAGTATGTGAAATGATGATTGACGATGAATGCAAATGCAATGCTTTTGAGGTTTTGATGATGATCTGTGTATATTGCGTCTTGCATTCATGGCATGATTTATAAGGGGACTTCGGTCCGTTTGGTAGCTTCAATCCTATTGTGCTGATTGAAGTGATATAATGTTATGATATGCTCCCTTAGTGGAGGGTTGATGGTCCAGTGTCCATCCATGAGGATGTTTCGATACCACATGCATAATAAGAGGTTGCATTTCATTCTAAATGATATAACATAAATTACATTGAGTTTGTGTATTGATGTGATGTCTTTAATGTTGTGTATGATTGAAATGTTAATGATGGATTTGTCATTGTTGTTTATATTTTAAATTCTCATTTCTATATTACTTTGTTGAATGTGAATTTGCTCACCCTGCATTCCTTTTGTGATGGTCGATTATTTCATCCTGCAGATAATCAAGGTTAGCTCGGTGCGTGTTAGCTTAGAGTTAGTGAGTTTACTGTGTTGGTTAGAAGTGGAGTCCTGCTCCGTGTCTAGTAATATTCGGGATAGGTTTTCGCTTGAGTTGTTTTGTTTATTTGAATTAAAAAGTTGTTTCTTTTAATTACCTTTGATTTTACTGATATTTTGGATTAATTTATGAAGTCCTTTTATTAAAGATGGGAGATGTTGTTTGTTTTCCGCTGCCAAATTTTTGAAAAAGATGTTTATGATTATTCATAGTATTTTTATAACCCGTGTTATGGGACATGACTCAATATTTCGTTTTCAGTTATTATGAAGAATGTGATATCCTTTCATGAGTTTTGCTCTGATGTTTGATTAATTTGTATTATAATTATGATGAGGTAGAAAGGGTGTTACATTAGTGGTATCAGAGCAGGTCGGTCTGTCCGATCGTGTCATGTCGTTGTCAATTGTATCGATTATTGCGTTTGAGTGTTTTGAGGTTGAGTTATTTTTTGATGTTTTTGGTGATTTGTATAATGGCTTCGAATCATGCTCTTGTGGATGCAGTAGCTACATTTTCCAGACTATGGCGCATAACAAAGTTCGTGATGAATTTCATGCCTTAGGGGTATTTCAGAGGAATAATCGGCCTAAGTTTGAGGGTACTCATGAACCAGAGAACGCGCATAAGTGGCTGAAAGCGATTGATAAGATTTTCAGGACTATGGCGTGCTCCGATGCTCAGAAGATGCAATTTGGCACCCGTCAGAGATTGGAAAGAGTTGGGGCTGCGATAACTTGGAATGTGTTCAGGAGGGAATTTCTGAGTAAGTACTTTCCTGAAGACGCTTGTGGCAAGAAAGAGGTTGAGTTCTTAGAGATGAAACAAGGGAACATGACAGTGGCAAATATGTTGCCAAGTTTGAGAGGTTAGTGAAGTTCTGTCCTTACTATAACCGTGATGATGTTGAGTTGTTTAGGTGTTTGAAGTTTGAGAATGGGCTAAGACCAGAAATCAAGTAAACGATTGGGTGTCAGCAGATCCACAAGTATGTTGAGCTTGTGGACAATAGTGGGATCTATGACAAGGACAATCGAGCTTGATCTGCTCATTATAACCAGGTGAGTGAGAAGAAAGACAAGGGCATGTTTCGAGGAAAACCTTATGTGACTCCAAATGACAAAGGGAAGCCGAAGGTTAATGAAGGGAATAAGCCAAACGGGGGAGCAAGTTCTATTCCTCTTAAGTGTTATAAGTGTGGTGAAGCTGGTCATAAATCTGATGTCTGCACTTCTACTATGATAAAATGTTATAAGTGTGGTAAGAGGGGTCATGTGAAGGATGAATGTCCAAATGCAGGACCAACTTGTTTCAATTACGGTGAAAAGGGACATATTAATACTCAGTGTCAGAAACTGAAGAAGGTTGCTATTGTTGCTCAGACTACTGGTAGAGTGTTCGCTTTGAGTGGCTCAGATGCTCAGAAGAAAGATAACTTGATTAAAGGTACTTTTTTTTATTAATGATGTTGAGTTGGTTGCTATAATTGATACTGGTGCTACTCATTCATTTATTTTGATTGAGTGTGAGACCAGGTTGAATTTGCCTTTGACTTTTATGAATGGTAGTATGTTGATTGAGATGCCTATTGATGGTTCAGTTACGACTAACCGCGTGTGTTTGAAGTGTCCTTTGACCATTTATGGTAAGGATTTCTTGATGGATTTAGTGTGTTTACCTTTATGCCATATAGATGTTATGTTGTGAATGAACTAGTTAGAGTTCAACTTTGTGCATATCAATTATTATGCAAAGATGGCGGAGTTCCCAGAGTTTGGCGATTGTAGGGAGATGATGTTTTAATCCGCGAAGCAAGTGGATGAACTTCTAGGGGATGAAGCTCAGATGTTTGCTTTGTTTGCGGCGTTATAAGTTGACCGTGAATAGGTGAGTGTTGAGTTACCTGTTGTCAGAGAATTTCTTGATGTGTTTCCATATGACATTTGTGATTTGCCTCCAGAACGTGAAGTAGAGTTTGTTGTGGATTTGGTGCTAGGTACTAGTCTAGTGTCGATGGCTCCATATCGGATGTCAGCTTCAGAACTGAGTGAGTTGAAGAAATAACTTGAGAAGAAATTTGTTCGTCCAAGTGTTTCTCCATGGGGTGCTCCAGTGTTATTGGTGAAGAAAAAGGATGGCAGTATGAGGTTGTGCGTCAATTATCGAAAATTGAATAAAATGACTATTAAAAATAAATATCCACTTCCGAGGATTAATGATTTGATGGATTAGTTGGTAGGGGCTTGCGTTTTTAGTAAGATTGATTTGAGGTCGGGTTATCATCAAATTCGAGTTAAAGCAGATGATATTCCGAAGATAACTTTTCAGATGAGATATGGTCACTATGAGTATACTATGATGCCTTTTGGTGTATCCAATTCACTTGGTGTATTCATGGAATATATGAATCAGACTTTTTAGGAGTATTTGGATAAATTTGTAGTGGTTTTCATTGATGACATCCTGATTTATTTAAAGTCAGAAGAGGAACATGAAGGACGTATGAGGATTGTACTATAAGTGTTGAGAGAGAAGAAGCTTTATGCTAAGTTGTCGAAGTGTGATTTCTGGTTGAAGGAAATGAGTTTCCTTGGCCATGTGATTTCTAGTGGTGGAATTTCAATGGATCCTTCGAAGATTGATGTTGTGGTAAAGTGGGATACTTTGAAGTCTACTACGGAGATTATGAGTTTTCTTGGGTTGGTCGGTTATTACCGAAAGTTTATAGAGGGGTTTTCTAAGTTAGCATTGCCTCTGACGCAGTTGAATCGAAAGGGCCAGGCTTATGTGTGGGATGTTGCATGCGAGAACAATTTTGTTGAATTAAAGAAGAGTTTAATAACTGCTCCAGTATTGACTTGTCCTAATCCGAATGAATCTTTTGTGGTATATTGTGATGCTTCGAGTATGGGTCTCTGTGATGTGTTGATGCAGAATGGTCAGGTAGTTGCCTATGCTTTTAGACAACTACGTGTTCATGAGAGAAACTACCCTACCCAGGACTTAAAGTCAGCAATTGTGGTATTCATGTTAAAGATTTGGAGACACTATTTGTTTAGATCAAGATTTGAGGTGTTTAGCGATCATAAGAGTTTGAAATACTTATTTGATAAAAAATAACTAAACATGAGGCAGAGAAGATGGTTAGAGATGTTGAAAGACTTGTGAGCAACCTTAGTTTTGATTGATTATAATTTTTAAGTGTTTGTGTTTTCTTCACATTAAGAAAAATGCTTGCCTTTAGATCTTTTGTTTCATTTGTTTTCAATGTTTTTGATCTTTTGAAAAAATACGCAAAATTAATCGATTCATTCTATCATGAATCGATTCATGTTGTTTGAAGGATTCTGGAAATTCGCAAAATGAATCGATTCATCTTATGATGTATCGATTCATGCTGTTTAAATGGTTCTGTTTTTATAAATATGTTCAGTATGTATCGATTCATCAGGTCTTGAATCGATTCATTAGTCTGTTTTTCTTCTAACAGAATCTGCATATATATATATATGTGGAGTGTTTCATTTAGTTGTAATAGATCACAGAAAATTGGAGACGAATTTTACAGTGATAGATCATTGAAGAACACATCAAGAAAAGGATTTTGGAGTGTTGGAACTTCAATGTTGAGCAGGATTGAAACCTAGAATCAAATTCATCTTCATCATCTTCTCAAAGATCTTAATTCAAGAACATCAACAAGGAAGTGTTTGCTGTCCTGTGAATTGAAGGCTTTCGAGATAACGTTCAGTGGTACGATCGGAGATCCAGCTGAGTTGAAGATTGATAGAAGGTTTCGAGGAAAAACCAGCTGGGTTTTCCTTCAAGAACGGGCGTGTTCTTGAGGATTTGTTAGTCACGTTTACAAGACAGATTCAGCCGCATCGTAAGTTTTGGAAATCGGGGGATTTCGCAAATAGGTCGTGGAACCGGTGAATTGCTTATATTACTTGCAGGGAATCTTGATTGGGCTCAGATCAAGTGAAGGTTGATACAATAGGAAGATCTAGGTGTATAGAATTATGGTGTTTGTATTGCAACCTTGTAATCGATGGATTCAACAATTTTGATATAAAAGTTCTCAATTTCGGTTTGAAATTGAGAGGGAGACGTACCCACACGCGAGGACGAACGTGGGGAACTTCCTTACCAAATCTCGACGTATTATATCCCTTCTCTATCTCTATTTACGTTTTCATTTGTTTTTCGATTCATTGGAAATAGCTTTAGTGATAGGTTCATTCAACTGTTTTACATATTGTGTGTTTAATCCTTTATCATCTCAATCGTAAATCCAGCATGTTATCACATGTCTGGTCTTCTAGTGGCTGGTCCAGAATAGACGCTTGTATTTTTGGGACCGTTGTTTCCGTAATTCTTTGAAAACTCTGAAAAACGTTTTAAATCCTTGAAATCAAGGAGGTGATCCATTCACCCCCCTCTAGATCACTCGCCACAGCGTCTAACAAGTGGTATCAGAGCACCGGTTCACTGGTGCTTTGTGGCTGCCTGTAACGTTATGGATTCTGAACCAAAGGGGGCGTACAATAGAGCTCCTGTTTTCAATGGTGAAAATTATGGCTACTGGAAAGACTGCATGCGAGTTCACATAAATTCTGTTGATAGGCGCGTATGGGCTGCCATTCAAAATGGTCCTTTTCAAATTACCATGATGAATGAGGCAGGTGCCATAGTACCTAAACCAGAAGATGATTGGGATGAAAAAGATGAGAAAAAGTGGTCAAGTGATTGGAGAGCTCGAAATATGCTAATTTCATCACTTAATGCAGATGAGTATTATCGAGTTTCCCATTGCTCGACAGCTAAAGAAATGTGGGATGCTTTAGAAATTGCACATGAAGGTACAACTGAAGTAAAACAGTCCCGCATTAACACACTTAATCAAGAGTTCGAACTCTTTCGCATGAAACAAGGAGAATCTATTCCCGACATGCAAAAGAGATTTGTTCATCTCATTAATCGTTTGAATGCACTTGGAAAACCTGTTTCTAATGATATTGCTACTAATAAAATTCTGAGATGTCTTAGCAGGGAATGGCAACCTAAAGTAACAGCTATCAAGGAAGCCAATGATCTAACGACACTCACAATGACTACTTTGTTTGGAAAGCTGGAGGAACATCAGCAAGAACTAGAAAGTCTAGAAAAGTTTGAGAACAAAAGTAAAAAGGGAAAGGAGAAGAATAAAGACAAAGAGGGTGAGAATAGGCCTATAGCTCTTATGGCTTCTAACTCAAAGTCCTCACAAAAAGAGCTAAGCAACAATGAGTCAAGTAGTGACGAAGACTCCGGTGACGAAGAAATGGGACTTTTTGTGAGGAGATATAATAGATTCATTCGAAAGAATGGAATCAAGCATTCCGACAAAAATCTCATAAATTTTAGTAGACAATCTATGGATTCAAAACAGGAAGAGATTAAGAAGAATAGAGAAAGAGGGTCTTGCTTTAATTGTGGCAAGTCCGGACATTATAAAACGGATTGTCCTTTAAAGAAAAAGGATAAAGGAAAAGCTCCACCAAGAAGGTATAATAAGCAAAGAAGAGCTTACATTGCTTGAGAGAGTGATAGTGTTTCATCAAGTACACAATGCACAAGTGATAGCGATGAAACCGCAAATTTGTGTCTTATGGCTCACACCAAAAATTAGTCCCACCATAAGAAGAAAAGTGATGATAAAAAGGTAAAACAAGCTTACTATAACAATTTCTCTTCTATGTCTTTTTCTGAATTGAAAGTAGCTTTTGAAAAACTGCATAATAAAGCTATAGAAGCATTTAAAAGATTATCTTCCGATTAATTTTTTTTTCATACTTGGAAGGCAAAGTACAATATGCTGAAAAAGATTTAGAATGCTTGAAAGCTAGTATTGCAGAAAATTCAAAAGCTATTGATATTGATGGTTGTAGTAAAATAAGGCATTGTGAAAGGTGTCACATTTGGCAACAAGAGGTCATCTCTCTTAAAGTCAAATTGGAAAAAGCCTTGCAACCTAAGATTACTTATGCCGTTGATACTAGGTTGTTCAAAAAGTCATTAAATCCTCCATATGCAAAATATTCTTTTGTTCCAAAGGATTTAAGGACCAATTGTAAACAACATCATTATCGTAGTGTTTGTCATTATTGTTGTCATGCTGGCCATACCATTGAGAAATGCAAATTTAGAAGATTTCTAGTGCCTAAAGGCATTTATCAATGGAAGCCTAAAGACAACCATGTTACCACTTACCCACTTGGACCCAATAAAAATTGGGTACCTACCTCTCTCTTTTGATATTGTAGGATGCGTGTCTTGCATTCATGGAAAGAAGATGGTTTCTGGACAGCGGGTGTTCAAGGCACATGACGGGTGACATATCACTTTTTATTGACTTCAAAGCAAAGAAGAAGGAGTATGTTACTTATGGAGACAATAACAAAGGAGCTATACTTGGTAAAGGTAGTGTAGGTAATCCCTCTACCACTACTATTTCTGATGTACATCTTGTAGAGGGAGTTAAACACAATTTGTTAAGTATAAGTCAACTATGCGACAAAGGTTATAAAGTTTCTTTCACAAAAACATGTTGCAAAATTGAACATACCGAACAAAATGTTGTGTTTAAGGGTATAAGAGTAAACAACATATATATGCTTGATCTTTTGAGTGTATCCTTAACAAGCACTAAATGTCTAGTAGCCTTAAATGATGATTCATGGCTATGGCATAGACGCTTAGCGCATGTTAATTTTGATTTGCTTAATAAGGTTGTATCCAAGGATCTAGTAGTAGGTCTTCCAAAAATAAAATTTTCAAAAGACCACCTATGTGATGCTTGCCAAATGGGAAAACAAACAAGGGTCTCTTTTAAATCTAAAAATATAATTTCAACTTCAAGACCCCTTGAGCTTCTCCATATGGATCTCTTTGGACCATCTAGGACAAAGAGCTTAGGTGGAAACTATTATGGTTTCGTAATAGTAGATGACTACTCTAGATTCACTTGGACTATATTCCTTCATAGCAAAGATGAAACTTTTTCTGCTTTTAAAAGTTTTGCAAAGCTGTCCCAAAATAAAATGAATTCTAAAATAGTTACAATCCGAAGCGATCATGGAGGTGAATTTCAAAACCATCTCTTTGATAAGTTTTGTGACAAGTATGGCTTTGAGCACAACTTTTCAGCTCCTCGAACTCCACAACAAAACGGTGTTGTGGAACGCAAAAATCGAGTTTTAGAGGAATTGGCAAGAACAATGCTCAATGAGGGTGGATTACCAAAATATTTTTGGGCCGATGCAATTAGTAAGGCTTGTTATGTTCTAAATAGGATTTTAATTCGTCCTATTTTGAATAAAACCCCTTATGAAATTTTAAAAGGTAGAAAGCCAAACTTGTCTCATCTTCATGTGTTCGGTTGTAAATGTTTTGTTTTGAATAACGGTAAGGAAAATCTTGGGAAGTTTGATGCCAAAGCTGATGAAGGTATTTTTCTTGGTTACTCTCAATCAAGCAAAGCATATAGAGTGTATAATAGGCGTTTACTTTCTGTTGAAGAATCTGTCCATGTTTCTTTTGATGAGTCTTACCCAAAAATTGTCGGAAAAGGTATCTCTTTTGATGACACAGGTGTATCTACAGAAGACATACTCAAAGAAGTTGGTTCGGAAATTGATCAATCTGAAGCGGTTGCTATTGAGAAGGAGGAAGATACTTGTCATGAAAAAGATAAAGAGGAAGGAACATCTGAAGTGAAGGACCTTCCACCAGCTTGGAAATCCTCTAAAGACCACCCTATAGACAATATATTGGGAGATATTTCAAAGGGAGTGTTGACTCGTTCTAAGATAAGTAATTTTTGTTCTCACTTCGCTTTTGTATCACAAGTGGAACCTAAAAATGCTAAAGAGGCCTTGGTTGATGAATTTTGGCTAATGGCCATGCAAGAAGAGCTTAATCAATTTAAAAGAAATGACGTTTGGGAACTTGTCCCTTGTCCGCGAGATCATCACATCATAGGTACTAAATGGGTTTTTAGGAATAAACTTGATGAAAGCGGAGCGATAACTAGAAACAAGGCACGCTTGGTAGCACAAGGGTATAACCAAGAGGAGGGCATAAATTATGAGGAGACTTATGCTCCGGTGGCTCGCCTTGAAGCTATACGTCTTTTGCTTGCCTATGTGTGTTCTATGAATTTCAAGCTTTACCAAATGGACGTAAAGAGTGCGTTTTTAAATGGTGTTATAAATGAAGAAGTATATGTTTCACAACCTCCCGGTTTTGAAAATTTTGAATATCTAGATCATGTTTACAAATTAAAGCGTGATTTATATGGTCTTAAGCAAGCACCCCGTGTGTGGTACGAAAGACTTAGCAAATTTCTACTTGATCATGGATATTATAGAGGTAAAGTGGATAATACACTCTTCATTAAACACAAAGGAAAGCACATTCTTTTAGTTCAAGTTTATGTAGACGATATAATTTTTGGTTCAACTAACATACACTTGGTCGAAGAATTTTCTAATGTTATGCAGGGTGAGTTTGAGATGAGTCTCATGGGGGAGTTGAACTACTTCTTAGGCCTCCAAATAAAGCAACTTGATGAAGGTACAACAGTATGTCAAACAAAATATTGTAGAGAGCTGCTCAAGCGTTTTGGAATGAATAATTCTAAATCAATTGACACTCCTATGTCTACCAACGGAAACTTGGACAAAGATGAACATGGTAAGTGTGTTGATGTCAAAAGGTATAGAGGTATGATTGGGTCTCTCTTGTATCTTACTGCTTCTAGACCGGACATCATGTTTAGTGTGTGTATGTGTGCAAAATATCAATCAAATCCTAAGGAATCTCACTTAAAATCAGTCAAGCGTATATTTAGGTATCTTAATGGAACACCTAAATATGGGCTTTGGTATTCCAAAGGAAGCGATTGCAGCTTAGTGGGTTATTCTGATTCTGATTTTGCTGGCTGCAAATCAGATAGGAAAAGCACTAGTGGCACATGTCATCTGTTTTCAAATTCTTTAATAAGTTGGCATAGTAAAAAGCAAGTATCAGTAGCTTTGTCTACTGCAGAGGCTGAGTATGTTGCAGCCGGTAACTGTTGTGCTCAAATTTTGTGGCTAAGACAACAACTACAAGACTTTGACATTGAACTTAAACGTATTCCAATTAAATGTGACAACACTAGTGCCATTAATCTCACTAAGAATCATGTTTTACACTCACGCACCAAACATATTGAGATTAGACATCACTTCCTTCGCGATCATGTTGAAAAAGGAGATGTTGTGTTTGAGCATGTTGATACTAAAAATCAACTTGCTGACATTTTCACTAAACCTTTGGCAACTGAACCATTCTTCAACATCCGTCGTGAATTAGGGATTCTTGATCTCTCCGCATTGGTGTCTTAAGTTTGATTGATGTTGTTTCTATTTATCTTATCGTATTTGCTAAGTTCTGATTGTAGTCTTCACTCGTACCTCACGAGAATACTACGACGGAGGTAATATTGTTCCTCTCTTCACTTTGTTGATATTGTATGATCAATGTATGTTTGAGAAATGATTTCTTGTTTACATGAACTTCTTTTCATATGAATGTTTGAACATTGATGTTTTTATTTGTAAAGTATTCTTAAGCATTTATACAATGTTGTGATTCATTCTGCAGCATAATGTTTGTTTTGCATATTCATTGGTGTGTCAATTCTTGCATATCCACTGAAATTTCAAATTTTCATATTATGAATCGATCCCAACAAGCTTGAATCGATTCGTGTTGATTTTATTTTAATTTCTATCAAACCAGTTACAGTATGTATTGATACATAATGGCTTGTATCGATCCATTGTCATCTGTATTTCAAAAATTCGCATTATGAATCGATCCCAACAATCTTGAATCGATTCATGTTGCTTTTATTTTAATTTCTGTCCAAATGGTTACAGTATGTATTGATACATAATGGCTTGTATCGATACATAGCATTCTGACTTATAAATTTTTTTCGTGAAATGAATCGATACATACAGTCATGAATCGATTCATCCTGTCGTAAATTCAGTTTATTTTTTAATGAATCGACACATCAGCAACTGCCATGACATGTCTATCAGTTATAAAACTTCATTATGTCTCTCTCATCATCTCATTTGCATCATTTGCATCAAACCCTAACTGTCACAAAAACCCCTCTTCTCCCAAACCCTAATCTCATCACCATGCCTCCAAGAATTTTACTTCCAAGAGAAAAAGGAAAACGTAAAGGCAAGGAACCCATTGGGTCTTCTCATCAGGCTTCTTCTATTCCTGAAATTCCTCCATCTGGGACTGCAATTCTTCATCCTGCCATTGTTGAAGAATTTGAAGCTTCTTTTAAAACAAGGTTAGTTATGAAACCACATGTTTTCAATCCTAGTGATGTACGTACTCTCTATTTAGAAGAAGTTGCGGATTTAATCGACGCACAAAGTCTTGGATCCTTTTTATCTGTTAAAGATGAGTATCACGAAGACTTTATTCGTGCTGTCTATGCTGGTGTGAAAACTGGAAAAGGCTACCTGTTCAAGTGTTCGATTGGAACCAGAACTTACCGTTTTGAGGCTGGTGACTGGTCCACAGTGTTCAATCTGCCATCTCTGCTGCCTGAATTGCAGATGTGGCATGACCAGAATTTTGAACCACAATTTAAGTTGAAGGAATATTGTGCATCCATTTCTAAATTGGAGAGACCTCTTGCTGATGATGAGCCTCTAACTTCAGGTATGATTAAAAGTGTTCCAAGAATTCTGCACTGGATCCTTTCACATATCTTGCGTCCAAGGTCCGGTGGGCATTCTCGATTGGACAAGTCGGATATCCATTTATTGTACATTTTGCAGAAGAAGATACCATTAAACTGGGCCAATTATTTTGTCAAGCGTATCTTTCTTACGCGGAACAGCTCCAAAAACATCACTCTTGCATATGCTGCCCAGATCATGCGGATTCTCAAGTTTTGGAAAGTGGCTTTCCCTCCTGTGCCTCTCTTATCAGCCTCTAGTGTGCAAGAATTCAACAATGCCACACTCTCTCATATGGGTTATCGATGGGACATCGAGCGTCGCTGCTACTACTTCTTTGAACGCAGCACTCGAACCCGCATCTACAACTTTGACATTCCGTCTGAACACATTTATGTTGAAGAACAAAGGGATGAAGATATGGAAGATGCTGAAAATCCTCCTGATGCGAATGCCAACACCGGTTGGGGTAAGTGGGTTCCACAAAGGTGGTCTCCTACAAACTATGATCCCGCTCCCTCATCGGCTCCACCGACTTCATCTACTGCTGCTCCAGCCTATCTTACTGAAATGTTTGCACAGTTGGAAGTTGCAAACAATTCCCGGCATGAAGAAGCTCGTGCGTGGCATGTCCAGCAAACAGAATGGCATAAGGAGCATCGAGAATGGCATGATGAGCATACTCGAATGTATCATAATCAACATTCATGGCATACTGAACTGGTTAAGTGGCATCAAGTGTTCTATAATGAGATGTCTGGATTTATGGATGATTGTCGTTCGCACCCGGGGATTATGGAACGGTTTCAAAGCACAGAGGTTTAGAGGCGTTTCAGGCGTTACACTTTCATGTGGCAGAATCCAGATGAAATGCCTCCTCCACCTCCTCCTCCAAGTTTCCGTGACCCTGATCGAGATGATGCGGAGTCGTGTGGTGGCCATTTCCCTCATTGAAGCTGCATTTCATTTTGCATATCATCATTGTTTGTTGCTTAAGTTTCTTTGTTTTTCTTGTTTGAACACTTTATGGTTTGGTTTGGTTATGTAATTCGCAACTCTATTTGACAATTTCACTGCCTATGATTATGTAATTTGCTTTTGTCTAAATTGTTTGCACTTTATGCTTCATTCTTTGTGAGTGAACTCTGCTTCTATATCTTAGTACTGCTGATTCTGTTTCTTCACCTATGATTCTTTCTTGCTGTTGACAAAGGGGGAGAAAAAGGCAAGTGTGAAAAGACAATGACAGGCACAAACTCAGGGGGAGTAATTCTCACACTTAAAAAATTTTGTCATCATCAAAAAGGGGGAGTTTGTGAGCAACCTTAGTTTTGATTGATTATAATTTTTAAGTGTTTGTGTTTTCTTCACGTTAAGAAAAATCCTTGCCTTTAGATCTTTTGTTTCATTTGTTTTCAACGTTTTTGATCTTTTGAAAAAATACGCAAAATTAATCAATTCATTCTATCATGAATCGATTCATGTTGTTTGAAGGATTCTGGAAATTCGCAAAATGAATCGATTCATCTTATGATGTATCAATTCATGTTGTTTAAATGGTTCTGTTTTTATAAATATGTTCAGTATGTATCGATTCATCAGGTCTTGAATCGATTCATTAGTCTGTTTTTCTTCTAACAGAATCTGCATATATATGTGGAGTGTTTCATTTAGTTGTAATAGATCACATAAAATTGGAGACGAATTTTACAGTGATAGATCATTGAAGAACACATCAAGAAAAGGATTTTGGAGTGTTGGAACTTCAATGTTGAGCAGGATTGAAACCTAGAATCAAATTCATCTTCATCATCTTCTCAAAGATCTTAATTCAAGAACATCAACAAGGAAGTGTTTGCTGTCCTGTGAATTGAAGGCTTTCGAGATAACGTTCAGTGGTACGATCGGAGATCCAACTGAGTTGAAGATTGATAGAAGGTTTCAAGGAAAAACTAGCTGGGTTTTCCTTCAAGAACGGGCGTGTTCTTGAGGGTTTGTTAGTCACGTTTACAAGACAGATTCAGCCGCAGCGTAAGTTTTGGAAATCGGGGGATTTCGCAAATAGGTCGTGGAACCGGTGAATTGCTTGTATTACTTGCAGGGAATCTTTATTGGGCTCAAATCAAGTGAAGGTTGATACAATAGGAAGATCTAGGTGTATAGAACTCTGGTGTTTGTATTGCAACCTTGTAATCGACGGATTCAGCAATTTTGATATAAAAGTTCTCAATTTCGGTTTGAAATTGAGAGGGAGACGTACCCACACGCAAGGACAAACGTGGGGAACTTCCTTACCAAATCTCGGCGTATTATATCCCTTCTCTATCTCTATTTACGTTTTCATTTGTTTTTCGATTCATTGGAAATAGCTTTAGTGATAGGTGCATTCAACTGTTTTACATATTGTGTGTTTAATCCTTTATCATCTCAATCGTAAATCCAGCATGTTATCACATGTCTGGTCTTCTAGTGGCTGGTCCAGAATAGACGCTTGTATATTTGGGACCGTTGTTTCCGTAATTCTTTGAAAACTCTGAAAAACGTTTTAAATCCTTGAAATCAAGGAGGTGATCCATTCACCCCCTATAGATCACTCGTCACAACGTCTAACAAGACTTTGATTTTTATTTGAGTTACCACCCTGGTAAGGCTAATATGGTAGCTGATACTTTGAGTAGAAAGACTTTGCATATGTTGATGTTGATAGTGAAAGAACTTAAGATGATTGAGCAATTCAGAGACACGAGTTTGTTGTGTGAAACTACATCTGAGAGTGTGAAGCTGGGTATGCTGAAATTGACAAATGATATTGTGGAAGAGATTCGTTTAGTACAATAATCAAACTTGAATTTGGTTGATCAAATGACTTTGATTAAACAAGGTAACGGAGGAGAATTCCAAATTGATGAAAATGGTATGATGAGGTTTCGGGATCGGTGTGTTCTTGATATTCCATAATTAAAGAAAAATATTCTAGAAGAAGGACATCAAAGTAAATTGAGTATCCATCTAAGTGCTACTAAGATGTATCATGATTTGCAGAAGCTGTTTTGGTGGCCGGGTATGAAGAGAGATGTTGCAGAGTTTGTGAATGTGTGTTTGGTTTGCCAGAAATCAAAGGTTGAACATTAAAAGCCTTTAGGTATGATGTAACCGTTGAGTATTCTGGAATGGAAATGGGATATCATTTCTATGGATTTTGTGACAGGTTTGCCGAAGACGGTGAAAGGAAATGATTCCATTTGGGTGATTGTTGATCGATTAACTAAGTCGGCGCATTTCTTACCGACGAAGATTAATCATTCCACGTCAAAGCTAGCAGAGATGTATATTGATGAGATTGTAAAGTTACATGGGATATCTTCGAGTATTGTATCAGATAGAGATCTGCAGTTTACAACGAGATTCTGGAAGAGTTTACAAGATGCTTTGGGAACCAAGTTGAGGATGAGTTCTGCTTATCATCCACAAACGGATGGTCAGACATAACAAACTATCCAGTCTTTAGAGGATTTACTGAGGGCTTCTGTGTTGGATCATGGAGGTGCATGATATATTCATTTTTCGTTGATTGGGTTTACTTATAAAAATAGTTTTCATGCAAGCATTGTATAAGAGGCGATGTGGGACTCTATTGTGTTGGTACGAATCAGGCGAGAGTGTTGTACTCGGACCTGCGATTGTGAAGGAGACGACTGAAAAGATTAAGATGATTCAAGAGAGAATGAAGACTTCACAAAGTCGTTAGAAGAGTTATCATGATAAGATGAGGAAAACACTTGAATTTCAAGAGGGATATCATGTGTTCTTGAGGGTTACTCCAGTGACTGATGTCAGACGAACTTTGAAGTCCAAAAAGCTCACTCCGCGTTTCATTGTACCGTATCAGATTTCGCAAAGGGTCGGAGAGGTGGCATATGGGATTACACTACCACCATCACTTGCGAATTTACATGATGTGTTTCATGTGTCACAACTGAGGAAGTACATTTCAGATTCATCGCATGTGATTCAGATGGATGATGTTCGAGTAAGAGATAATTTGACTGTAGAAGTGTTGCCAGTACGGATATATGGTAGAGAGATGAAGCGATTAAGAGGTAAAGACATTGCCTTGGTGAAGGTATTGTGGGATGGACCAGCTGGTGATAGTTGAACTTGGGAACAAGAGGATCAGATGAAGGAATCGTATCCGATGTTGTTTGCTTCAGGTACATTTTCGAGGACGAAAATTCTTAAGTGGGGGGAGAGTTGTAACACCCCAAAGTTAATTCTGATTTATTTGATGTGTTTCTTGTGAATTTTGATAATTTATGATGTTATTTGATGTTTTGTGGGGGTTATGAGTGTGACTTAATATTTTCACAATATTAGAATATTAAGTATAGTGGGTTTGATTAATTATTTAAGATTAATCAAATGAAATAAGAGGAATTAAAGGATAAGGGCAATGTGGTCTTTTAGTGGAGGATTAGTGGGGGTATTATGGGGAAAGTCTATTGAGGTCTTAGGGGCAAGAGTGACTAAAGAGTAAAGTTGGTTTGTGTACGATCAATTGGAAGATCACACTTTTGGGAGAAAAGAGAAGAGCTATGAAGAGGAAAAGCTAGGACTTGAAGGTTGGGGAGATTTTGCGAGAAAATTATCGAAAATGATTATAGAACCTAAGGTATGTGAAGTATTTTCCGTTCGGTATTGTAATATGGGAATAAAATTGGGGATTTTGAGGTATGGTTTTAGGGTATAGGGTTTTGATTGATGATTTGTGTTTTGATGACGATTTTGTGATGATTTTGATGAATATAATGATGTTAGATGATGTGTATGATGTTATTATGAGTAATGTTGATGTTGAATATGATTTTGCTGCTATGCTGATGCTGAATGTGGATTTTTATGAGTGAAATCGCAGAAGGGCGATTTTGAAAATCGCATAAAATCTGCAGAAATCGCGAAGCTCGCTTAGCGAGCAAGTCAAAATTTTGAAAATCCAAAACCCGAGAGTTGGCCGCTTAGCGAACAAGGTGGCTCGCTTAGCGAGACCTGGAATGCTTGAAACATGATTTTTAATTCCGAAAAATGTTTTCTCGATGCGGTTTATGTCGTAAGCTGCTATGATGTTGTGGAGTTGTTGTATGATGTATTTTTAGAGGCTATATGAGTGAAATCAGTGATTAAATGAAATATGATGACTTATCAGATTTTGTTAGTTATGAAGTATGATTACATGATGTGGAGGTATGATATTAAATGAGTATGTAATATGATGGTATGAGTGAGTATGTGAACCAATGATTGATGATGAATGCAGATGCAATGCTTATGAGGTTTTGATGATGATGTATGTATACCGCGTCTTGCATTCATGGCATGATTTATCAAGGGACTTCAGTCTGTTTGGTAGCTTCAATCCCATTGTGTGGATTGAAGTGATATAATGTTATAATATGCTCCCTTAGTGGAGGATTGATGGTCCAGTGTACATACAAGAGGGTGTTTCGGTACCACATGTATAATAAGAGATTGCATTTCATTATAAATGACATAACATGAATTGCATTGAGTTTATGTATTGATGTGATGTCTTCGATATTGTGTATAATTAAGCTGTTAATGGTGGATTTGTCGTTGTTGTTTATGTTTTAAATTCTCATTTCTATATTACTTTGTTTAATGTGAATTTACTCACCCTGCCTGCCTTTTGTGATGATCTATTATGCCATCCTGCAGATAATCAAGGTTAACTCGGTGCATGTTAGCTCAGAGTTAGTGAGTTTATTGTGTTGGTTAGAAGTGGAGTTCTGCTCTGTGTCTAGTATCATTCAGGATAAGGTTTCATTTGAGTTGTTTTGTTTATTTTAATTAAGAAGTTGTTTCTTTTAATTACCTTTGATTTTACCGATGTTTTGGATTAATTTATGAAGTCTTTTTTTTATTAAAGATGAGAAATGTTGTTTGTCTTCCGTTGCCAAATTTTTGAAAAAGATGTTTATGATTATTCATGATATTTTTATAACCCGTGTTACGAGACAAGACTCAATAATTATGATGGGGTAGAAAGGGTGTTACATTAAGCGTAAGAAATTAGTTGTCCGAAATTAGTTGAAATTTGTCAGGGTAGTTCGTATAAACTAGTAGGTGATTTTGGTTGGTTTATTTTGTTGGAATCTTGTTGAATACATGGATTTGCGGGTATTGCTGAATAAGTTGATTTGTCCTGGTTTATGGGCATATTCGAGTTGTACGTCTGATGACATTGTTGATTTAAGTTGTTGTAGTTGATGCATAATTGTTGTTGTTAAGTTGTAGGCCTATGGTCAATGTTGAATCGTTGTTGTTGTCAAGTTGTAGGCCTATGACCAATGTTGATTCGTTGTTGTCGATAAGTGGCGATACTAGGTATTTGTTGTTAAGTTGTTGTAGTATGTTGTTGTTGCAGCGTTGGGATAATATATTGTTGTTGTGTTGCTATACATTTATTATTGTTGTTGTTCTGATATTGGAGTTGAGTCACATTGAATACATTGTATTTTCTAAGTTGGAGCTGATGCTCAACCATGTTGGCCTGGATTGGCAAAGAATTATAAGTTGAATCTGAAGGCTTATGCCTTGTTGTCGTCTCAATAAACTGACACTTTCTAAATTGGGAGTTCTACTCCAATGGTACCACATGCATACACATAGTTGAGTCACATTTGAGTTGCATATTGTATGTATTATGTTGACTGTTGTTTTGTTGTTGTTGGATAGTGGTGAATTGTATGATTCTAGTCTAATGTATTGATTATCATACTTCTGTTTATACCTTTCGATATTTCACCCATTCTGATTGAATGTTGCCCTCTGTTGGTAACGTGCAGGTAATCTAGAGTAGAGTGAAGTACATTAGTAGATTCGAGTCGGTGTTGTTGCTCTGATACGTAGCACTCGGAGGATAACACATGTTTTCTTTTGATGTTGAATTTTAATATGTTGTCGAATTTTAGTCGCTTTTATTAAAGATTTGATGTTTTAAGTTGTTTCAAAGTTGAAAACAAGTTGTAATATTTTAAGTTGAATATGTATGAATCCACTGTGTAGTAATGAAATATTTTCTTTTAAAGACTAATTGAGTGATTTCACGTGGTTATTTAAGTTGAAATGTATCATTCTATTTGTGTTGTCGAAATTTTTTACTCTGATTTTATAATTAATTACCAGGTAGAAATGAGGTGTTACAATATACAATATTGTAAATCTACTACGACAATATATACCATTAACCGTTATGATACATAAAATATTGTAAAGCTACTACGACGGTCTATACCATTAACCGTTATGATATATTACTTTCATAATGAAATTTCATAATGAAGTGTTAGAGTTAAATTTAGAATTTAAAATAAAATAAAAAATAAAATATATTACAACGATGGAAAACACAACCATAATCATAACTTTAAAGTTTTTTTATTTAAAAGTAAATAAAAAAGAAATGACACATCTTAACATAAAAAGAATAATATATATGATGACGCTGAAATTCGAACCCATGAAAACTTGTTGGTATCACCATCTTTGACTTATCAACCGTTGTTATATACAAATAATTTTTAATTAAAAAACAAATATAATATAATAACATCTTAATTTAAAAATGTCACAACGGTGTATGGATGAACCATGATAATCATCACGTTATTGTTTACGTGTTTTATAATAATGAAATTGTTAATAGTCATAGAAAAAAGTCATTATTCAAACCAAAAAGATATATAAAAGAAGTTGTTATTGTTACCATGATTGTAAACAACAATGAAACATATTAGAACAATGAAACCATGAGTGTAAAATTAGATTGAACTGATTTAACATTGTTAACATGTTTTATAAGAAGTGAAAACATGTTAAAATTAGTTGTCATGAAACTTTTTGAAAACGTGATAAGTGTTAGAATTTTAGTTGCTTTTATTAAAGATCTGATGTTTTAAGTTGTTTCAAAGTTGAAAATAAATTGTAATATTTTAAGTTGAAAATAAATTGTAATATTTTAAGTTGAAAACGAGTTGTAATATTTTAGAAAAAGGGTATACCTGGAAGATAATTTATTTTATATGCAAATTGATTTATTATGATTTTAGACAGAAGAAGTACTACAATTTAACATGCAATTTTATTTGTTTGTTTTTTATTTTCTTAGTTCTTATTTATTCCGTTGATTAAAGATTAATAATATTACTAGTATGTTATTAGTATATTTTAGCATATTTTATTTGTATGTGAGTAGCCGGAAGTGAATGAGTATGCTAACGATATATTTTATCATATTTAATCTGTATTTTAGTGTTAGAATTAGTATGTTTAATATAATTAATTGTTAGTCCAAAATTATATTTTTTAATTATGTTATGTTATTCTTTATTTGTAATATAATGTGATTTTATTGTATTTAACATGAATACAATTCTGTCAGCAAGTAATAGTTTTTAATTTATGTTGATTTGAATTATTTTATAATACTATATTTATTTTGTAATTTATTTAATATTTAATGTTTTCAAATTTTCAAAGAATCTCACTCTCAAAAATACTATTTCCTCCTGTTATAACATCTGTCTTCTTTGAAAATTTTAGACTTTTTAAGATAATGATTAATTGTGTTGATTTCAATAATAAAATGATTATCATTTACTAAAATAGTCCTATTAATAATAAATAATGGAGTAATTATATAAATTAAAATATAATAAATAAGGATAAATTAATAAAAAAAATATCACATTGATAATACAAATAATTTGAGACAAATAAAAATAGGAAAAAGAACACCTATTATAAGACTCAGGGAATATAATTTTAAATTAAGGGTTATGTTATTCAAACCTAAAAATATTTCATAAAAAAAATTATTTTATAGTTATTTATTTAAATTATTTTAATAATTAAATTTCTTGACTGTGTAAAACTTTTATATTAGAAATTTTAAAAAATTGTTTTTTATTATATTCTTCAACCGTAACTTTGGTAATTTTCATGTTCTTATCTTCTATGTTTTCTTTAATATTTCTTTTGTAGAAATACAATAAATATTTGTTAAATTATTTATTATTTTTAAAATTACTTGTTTGAATAACCAAAATTTGTTGAGTGTATACAACTTTTTATGATAAAATTTAAGAAAAAAATGTTTCTTATTGTATTTTTTAATTGTAAATTTAGTATTGTTTTGTGGTTATCTTTATGTCTTTTTAATATCAATTTTTGCAACAAAAACGATATTTAGTGTTGTTTTGTTCTTATCTTTATGTTTTATATATATATATATATATATATATATATATATATATATATATATATATATATATATATATATATATATATATATATATATATATATATATATATATATATATATATATATATATATATATAAAAGTGGAGATATTATTACTCAAGTTTAAAAAACTTACTTTAGATCATTAATCTGACAGTTTTAATTGAGAAAAATATTTTTAAAATAATTAAACTAAATGATTTATTAAAACCGTTAGATTAATGAAAATCAATGATTATGATTTGGAGTAAATCTTTTAAACTTACTTCTGGAATAATAATATTTCCAATATATATATATATATATATATATATATATATATATATATATATATATATATATATATATATATATATATATATATATATATATATCTTTTTTTTTTGCAAAAATTAATATTAAAAAGACATAAAGATAAGAACAAAACAATACTAAATTTACAATTAAAAAATACAATAAGAAACATTTTTTTCTTAAATTTTATCATAAAAAGTTTTATACACTCAACAAATTTTGGTTATTCAAACAAGTAAGTTTAAAAATAATAAATAATTTAACAAATATTTATCTGTATTTCTACAAAAGAAATATTAAAAAACATAGAAGATAAGAACATAAAAATTGCCAAAGTTACAATTGAAAAATATAATAATAAAACAATTTTATAAAGTTTCTAATATAAAAGTTTTACACAGTCAAGAAATTTAATTATTAAAATAATTTAAATTAATAACTATAAATTAATAATAATTAAATTTAAATATTTTAATTATAAAACAATTATATTTGCCAAAAATGTAAGAAAAAAAAGTCTTTTAAAAATACCAAATATATAAATTAACCAAAAGTAATAAAAAAATATTAAATCATAAAATATTAAAATAGTATATAAAGACCAAATATTGATTTGTTCTTATCTTTATGTCTTTTTAATATCAATTTTTGCAACAAAAATATATTTAGTATTGTTTTGTTCTTATCTTTATGTCTTTTTAATATCAAATTTAATATATATATATATATATATATATATATATATATATATATATATATATATATATATATATATATATATTTTTTTTTTTTGCAAAAATTGATATTAAAAAGACATAAAAATAAGAACAAAACAATACTAAATTTACAATTAAAAAAATAAAATAAGAAACATTTTTTTTATAAATTTTATCATAAAAAGTTTTATACATTCAACAAATTTTGGTTATTTCAACAAGTAACTTTAAAAATAATAAATAATTTAACAAATATTTATCTGTATTTCTACAAAAGAAATATTAAAAAAACATAGAAGATAAGAACATAAAAATTACCAAAGTTACAATTGAAAAATATAATAATAAAACAATTTTATAAAGTTTCTAATATAAAAGTTTTACACAGTCAAGAAATTTAATTATTAAAATAATTTAAATTAATAACTATAAATTAATAATAATAATTAAATTTAAATATTTTAATTATAAAACAATTATATTTGCCAAAAATGTAAGAAAAAAAAGTCTTTTAAAAATACCAAATATATAAATTAACCAAAAGTAATAAAAAAATATTAAATCATAAAATATTAAAATAGTATATAAAGACCAAATATTGATTTGTTCTTATCTTTATGTCTTTTTAATATCAATTTTTGCAACAAAAATATATTTAGTATTGTTTTGTTCTTATCTTTATGTCTTTTTAATATCAAATTTAATATATATATATATATATATATATATATATATATATATATATATATATATATATATATATATATATATATATATATATATATATATATATTTTTTTTTTTTTTTGTTGCAAAAATTGATATTAAAAAGACATAAAAATAAGAACAAAACAATACTAAATTTACAATTAAAAAAATACAATAAGAAACATTTTTTTTATAAATTTTATCATAAAAAGTTTTATACATTCAACAAATTTTGGTTATTCCAACAAGTAACTTTAAAAATAATAAATAATTTAACAAATATTTATCTGTATTTCTACAAAAGAAATATTAAAAAAACATAGAAGATAAGAACATAAAAATTGCCAAAGTTACAATTGAAAAATATAATAATAAAACAATTTTGTAAAGTTTCTAATGCATAAAAGTTTTACACAGTCAAGAAATTTAATTATTAAAATAATTTAAAAAAATAACAATAAAAAAATAATAATTAAATTTAAATATTTTAATTATAAAACAATTATATTTGCCAAAAGTGTAAGAAAAAAAAGTCTTTTAAAAAGACCAAATATATAAATTAACCAAAAGTAATAAAAAAATATTAAATGATAAAATATTAAAATAGTAAAAAATGAAAACATTCAGTGTTTTCAGACAACATTTTTATCTCACAAAAATTTAATCATTTAAATTCAATGAATTTGCTAAAGTATATCGATTAAATCCATAAAATAAAATAAAAAACAATGTAAGAAAACCAATGGGCGCGACCCCAAATTTCATTTCCCCGCCAAATCCAAAGCACACTAAAAAAACCCACTCAAACCCCTTATTTTCAAACCAAATTTCTTTCCATCTATACCAAAACGCTTCTCAATCCCATTTCTTCAGATCTACATTCTGCGTTTTGCATACAAGGAAAACTTTCAATCTCATGGGTTCCGCTTCGCTTTTGAATCCCTCCGATTCATCTCAACCGGGTAATATAAATACTCCTCTCTCTCTAGGGTTTTCTTCATCCTATTTTGTTTTTTGCTCTTGCGCCTCTCGAATTTCTGCTTTGTTTTCCGAGTTTAGGTACTCACTTTCAACTTCTTCACTCAATGTAGCTCTTTTTTTTAATTGAATATTGTGATAACCTAACGTTTTTTCTGATTTTTTTTTTTGTGTTAACGATTTGATCTGTGATTTTTCTGTGTTTGCTTTGCGTTTCTGTTTCAGGTGAGGTATTGTTTATTTTGGATCTATCTGTAAGTCCTAACTGTGAAATTTTGTGTTTCTTCGACTACAATATGATTATTGTAATTGATATTGTTGCCGTTGTTTGATCTTTAAGTTTTACTGTCGTTCCTTTTTGAGGTTTGAAGCTATGGCGGATTTAAACTTTACTATTCTTCAACTGAAATTTGTTCTTGTTATTTTGAACTGATTTAAGCAGTGATTTACTGTTTATTTTTTGTGTGGTTGTTGTAATTCAGTATTTGAGATTTTATGTGTTCCTAGCTTAGGTTTTGATTGAAACTGAGACTTTTGTTATTTTTTTAACCATGATCTATTTTTTAAACAGTGATTTATTGTTTTTTGTTTTTGTGGTGTTATGGTTCAATCTCGGGGCTTTTCTTTGTTTCTAGCTTAGGTTTGTGTTTTTTGTTTTGTTTTTTAATTAATTAATTAATTAATTAATTAATTTTAAATAATGATCTATCTTTTAAGAAGTGGTTTATAGTTTTTTTTTGTCGGTCTTGTTATGAAATGATTCAATCTTTGATTTTTTTCTGTGTTTCTAGCTTTTAGGATTTGAAGCCATAACTCCTTTGAAATTTTGATGGGCTTTTTTAATTGAAAGTTTTGGTTGTTGTTATTTTGCAAATGGATTGTTTTAGAGTTGCTTGATGATATTGTTTAATGAAATATTGGAACATATGACATGGCGGCTTTAGTTTTTTTGTTGTTGCATGGGAAACCTTTTTTTTGTCAAAGAGTTTTGAGAAAATCTTATGTTAGATATGGTTTAATAAATGTTGAAAACATTCATATATTGGTCCCAAAGCAATCTAAAGAGACTTGTGGTTTCTTTGGGTTCCAATGTTTTAACTGTAAACAAAACATACATATTGATTGGCTGTGCATGCTTGGGAATTTTCAACAGTAAACCAGATCAACCATACTTACATAGTGGTTGATTGTAGTTGACGTGGACTGTGTATGTGACTATAGGTCAATTTTATGTGTTGTGATTTGACCTTTGTGTTTTACTGTGATTCTAGCTAGTTTTGAAGCTACAACAGCTTTGAACTTTGTTAGTCTTCAACTGAACGTTTTTCTTGTTTTTTCAACCATGATCTGCATTCAAAGCAGTGATTATTTTTGTTTATATTATCGTCATTGTTCTTGTGATTCAATCTTTGGGCTTCGTTGTAGTTCTAGCTTAGGTTTTGAAGCTATAAAATTTTTCAACCATGTTCTGCACTTTAACAGTGATTATTGCTGTTTATTTTGATGTTCTCACTGTTCTTGTGATTTGATCTTTGTGCTTTACTGCAGTTGTAGCTTAGGGTTTGAAGCTATATCAACTTTGAACTTTGCTAGTTTTCAAGTTTTGTTGTACTTTTCTACTGTGATCTGCCTTTTGTTTTAGGGCTGATTGTCATTTGTCATTGTTAATTGATATATTGGAACCTAGGGCACAATTTTTTCTAGGTTTTCCCCCCAAAGAATTTTCAGAAAACCCTAATTAGATTTATTTTAATGTTGAAAACATTCAACATACATTAGTTTGAGCATTTAAAAACAACCGTAGCTTTGTTGGGATTTCATGTTGTGATTCCTGTAAAGAAAAAAAATAGCACTTTCAGAATTGAGATTTTTTTCCTAATCAAAACATGTAAAAGCATTGTTTGAAATTTTGTATTAATTTTTGTTATGCATTGTTATCTGTAGTGCTTCATTTATTATGCTGTTCTATGACATGAATGAATTGCTTATTTTTGTTTGATGTACTTAAGAGCATTCGTGACCAAGCTTATTGGTTGGTTAACTAATAAGTGATTACTTATTCTGTTTTGATGTCTTTAAAATTTTCAATTCAAATTTTGCAGCGGTGACCAGTGGTAGATATTGGAACTAATGGGTGCTCATAAATGCAATACTACTAGGGTTAATTACAGGATGTTATCTATGCATTTGTGATCTATAGAAAAATAGCAGTTAAACTTTACATTTCTCTTTAGATTTTTTACTTTTTAATTTTTTATAAATAAGGAGGAAACAACAAAAACATAATTGGAAACAAATAAAATCTTTTGGAAATCTATCTGATGCATGTATAATTAGCATTGGTTTTAGCTCCCAAAATATCTCAATAAATGTGTGGTTTAATTTAATTAATTCATATTGATTTGGGCGATTCTCAATTAACTAATATGCACATCAAAAGATTTCACAGTTATATATTTAATGGTTGCTATCTGTTTTTTTTCCATTGCCATTGTGTCTAGTTACTCCATTTATTTTACTATTCCCCATTTCTTATCCTTTGAATTTATCAAATATTGTTCTGTTACTACTATTAATATTATTTTTTACCATGTGAAAAATATCCAAGGAAATTTATTTGTATACATGTTTGTTCATCACACATAAATTGCTCAGATGTATTCCTGTTTATTTCTTTGCTCCCATATCTTGGGTATTTTTTATTGATTGTTGATTGTATGTGATTGTTCTATTTCTTTCTTCCCCTTTTTTGTTTTATTTTACAGGCAACATGGATGATTATGATCTTATAACTGCTCTGTTGCCATGTGTTGCATTTATACTAAATTCCCTTCGTTTTTCTATCAAATTTGTATATTCATTTCCCCGTTTCTCTTACTGTTGGAAATAGGCGGGAAGGACAGCACAAGTAAAGAGGAGCCTGTTGTTTCAAACACTGAAGAGGAAGTTATGGCCGGTGGTAAGCAAAAGAAGCGGAGTTTGTCAGAGAGTAGTGAGCAGCCTGCTCCTACTCGGAAAGTACCAAAACGATCGGCGAGTGCAGCAAGTAAAAATTTGAAGGAGAAGTCTTTTTCCATATCTGATAAGTCTTGTCTTGTTGAAACAAAGAAGGATCAGGTTGCAGAAGAAGAATTGCTAGCTGTCCGTATGACTGATGGACAAGAGGATGGCCGCCCAAATAGAAGACTTACAGACTTTATCCTTCATGATGTAAGTGGTGCAGCACAGGCACTTGAGATGCTTGAAATCAAGGATTTATACATCACTGGACTTATATTGCCACTAGAAGAAAATGCCGACAAGAAAAAAGAGCAAGGTGTTAGATGTCATGGTTTTGGTCGAATAGAGTCATGGGATATTTCTGGATATGAAGATGGCTCTCCAGTGATATGGATTTCTACTGAAAATGCTGACTACGATTGCCAGAAACCAGCTGGTGCCTACAAAAAATACTATGATCTTTTCTTTGAAAAAGCTCGGGCTTGCTTAGAAGTGTACAAAAAACTAGCAAAGTCTTCTGGGGGAGATCCTGAGATAAGTCTTGATGAGTTACTTGCTGGCCTGGCACGGTCAATGGGTGGTAGCAAGTACTTTTCTGGAACTGCATCACTAAAGGAATTCATTATTTCTCAGGGTGATTTTATTTATAAGCAGCTCATTGGTTTAGACACAATGTTGAAGGCAAATGACAAGGGGTTTGCAGATATTCCTGCCTTGATATCTCTTAGGGATGAGAGCAAGAAACAAGCACACTTTGCAAACACACAAGTGAGGCCATCAAATGCGACTTTAAGGATTGGTTCAGGAATTGCAGATGAAGAGAAAAAGAATCAGATGGATTCTGTTGATGAAGAGGATGAGGATGCAAAGTTAGCTCGACTATTGCAGGATGAAGAGAATTGGAAATCTAACAGGCAGAGGAAAAACCCTAGATCATCATCTTCATCTAACAAATTCTATATCAAAATTAATGAAGATGAGATTGCAAATGATTATCCTCTCCCTGCTTATTATAAAACTTCTCTTCAAGAAACTGATGAATTTATAGTTTTTGATAATGACACTGACATATATGACACTGAAGATCTTCCAAGAAGCATGTTGCATAATTGGGCTTTATACAACTCTGATTCTAGATTGATTTCCCTGGAACTTCTTCCTATGAAACCTTGTTCAGAGATGGATGTTACAATCTTTGGATCAGGTACAATGACTTCAGATGATGGAAGTGGTTTCAATCTTGATGCAGAGGCTGGCCAATCTTCCATTGCTTCTGGAGCACAGGACACTGGTGGTATTCCAATTTATCTAAGTGCCATAAAAGAGTGGATGATTGAATTTGGATCGTCTATGGTTTTCATATCCATTAGAACAGATTTGGCCTGGTATGATACCGCCTCTAAAATTATTGCTATACCATTTCTCTCTCTCTCTCTCTCTCTCTCTCTATATATATATATATATATATATATATATATATATATATATATATATATATATATATATATATATATATAGTGTATGATTGGAATGCTGTTATTTGTATGTTTGGAATATATGCAGATCTTAGAATATTATGTTCTAAATGTTTAATTCTCTTTGAAAAATGATGACCATACTCATCCATACTTGTTATCTTTCAGGTATAGACTTGGCAAACCATCAAAGCAGTACACTCCTTGGTATGACACAGTATTGAAAACTGCAAGAATTGCTATAAGCATTATCACTTTGTTGAAGGAGCAAAGCCGTGTATCACGGCTTTCATTTCCAGATGTTATAAAAAAAGTATCTGATTATACTCAGGACAATAAGTCGTATATTTCTTCTGATCCATTGGCTGTAGAAAGATATATTGTTGTCCATGGACAGATAATTCTGCAACTGTTTGCAGAATTTCCAGATGACAAGATCAGGAAGTCTCCTTTTGTGACCGGTCTTATGAATAAAATGGAAGAACGACACCATACCAAATGGTTAGTGAAGAAGAAGAAACTGTTGCCAAAAAGTGAGCCAAATTTGAATCCTAGGGCCGCAATGGCTCCTGTTGTATCCAAAAGGAAAGCTATGCAAGCTACAACAACAAAGCTAATCAATAGAATATGGGGAGAGTATTACTCAAACCACTTACCCGAGGAATCAAAAGAAGTAACTGCTATTGAAGAAAAGGATGATGATGAAGCAGAGGAACAGGAAGAGAATGAAGATGAGGATGCTGAGGAAGAGACAATACTGTTGGAGGAAACACTAAAGCCACGTTTAGTTTCCAAGCGGATTAAGTCATTTTCTGATGATGGGGAGATTAGATGGGAAGGGGTTCCTGAAAGGAAGACCAGTTCTGGATTGCCTCTTTATAAGCAGGCAATTATTCACGGAGAAGTTGTTTCCGTGGGAATATCCGTGTCAGTCGAAGTTGATGAATCAGATGAGCTTCCTGATATATATTACATTGAATATATGTTTGAATCAAAGGATGGGAAAAAGATGTTTCATGGTAGGATGATGCAACATGGTTGTCATACTGTTCTTGACAATGCCGCAAGTGAGAGAGAGGTGTTTTTGACTAATGAGTGCAGGGATTTGGGACTGCAAGATGTTAAGCAGATAAATGTTGCAAGCATCCGAAGAACACCTTGGGGGCATCAACATCGAAAGGCTAGTAATGCTGCTGGTAAAATTGATAGGGAGAGAGCTGAAGAAAGGAAGAAGAAAGGACTGCCTACTGAATATTACTGTAAAAGCTTGTACTGTCCTGAGAGGGGTGCTTTCTTCAGTCTTCCGTTTGATACGCTGGGTTTAGGGTCTGGTGTCTGTCACTCTTGCAATATACAAGAAGCTGAAAAGGCGAAGGAAAATTTCAAAGTAAATATGTCTAAGTCTAGTTTTGTATTGGAGGGAACAGAATATTTTCTCAATGACTATGTTTTTGTAAGTCCTTTTGAATTTGAGGAAAAGATTGAGCAGGGAACTCATAAGAGTGGGAGAAATGTAGGTCTGAAAGCTTATGTTGTATGCCAAGTGCTTGAGATCATTGCCAAAAAGGAAACAAAACAAGCTGAAATAAAATCTACAGAACTCAAAGTCAGAAGATTCTTTCGACCGGAAGATGTATCAAGTGAGAAAGCATACTGCTCTGATGTACAAGAGGTAAAATATACATAGAAGTATTAATTGAATCAACATGCAAAAAAATAACATGATAATGCACATTTTTAATTTTTTTTTGTACCAAGTGATCTGTGCTCGATCTTGTTGAGTTTGATAAGTGATCTGGTCTTTGCGTGTTAATGTGTTAATGTTTGCCGCTGTCTTTGGACTTTTAGTTCTATTTTGTATACATTGTCTTCATGTAAGTATTTATATTGACACAAATATTGTGATTTATGGTTTTAGGTGTATTTCAGTGATGAAACATATACGATCTCTGTTCAATCTGTAGAAGGTAAATGTGAAGTCAGGAAAAAGATTGATATCCCTGAAGGAAGTGCCCCTGGAGCCTTCCACAATGTATTTTTCTGTGAACTCCTGTATGATCCTGCCACAGGATCACTTAAGAAGGTAATGTATTCTTCTAATTGTCAGACAACTCTGCAAAAGCATTGGTATTTTATGATTTATGAATTTTTATGCTCTATGAAGTTTTTATTTCAAATCTAAATATTCAAATTTTAATCCTTGTACTTATATAGATATATTTGCTGCCATTATTTTTTTGATTAAATTTCAAGCAATTATTTTATTGTTTTAGTATAGTGAATTGTTGTCAGAATATGCTTTTCAATGAGTAACTATTTTATTTTTCATTTGCTCCACAGTTGCCATCTCATATCAAAGTAAAATATTCTAGTGGACCTACAGCTGATGATGCAGCTAGAAAGAAAAAGGGAAAATGTAAAGAAGGAGATAGCATTTCAGTGCCTGATCTTAAAAGTAAAACATCCAATGAAAACCGTTTAGCAACCCTGGACATTTTTGCAGGTTGTGGTGGCTTATCAGAGGGGTTGCATCAGTCTGGTATGCTTACACTTCTTAGTATAGAAAGAGACACTATTGTGTGTATGTGTGTGTGTGTCTATATCCCTACATAATGTAACTTCTGTGTTACTGCTTTCATGCTTCAGGTGCTTCATCAACTAAATGGGCTATTGAGTATGAAGAACCAGCTGGCAATGCATTCAAAGCTAATCATCCTGAAGCTTTGGTGTTTATTAACAACTGTAATGTTATTCTCAGGTAAATGATCCTGAATAGAAAATATTTCGTGCCACAAAGTTGAAGAGAGTGGAAAACATTTAAGTGACTCATAAATTATATTAATGCAGGGCTATAATGGAGAAATGCGGAGATATAGATGAATGTATCTCAACAGCCGAGGCTGCAGAATTGTCCTCTAAGCTTGATGATAAGGATTTGAGTAGTTTACCATTACCTGGTCAAGTTGATTTCATTAATGGGGGGCCTCCATGCCAGGTTTGTATAGCTCTTTGCTCTGTGCAGCCAATAATACTCTTAAAATTTCATTGGGTCGAACTCAACTCTAAAAAACTGGTTCAATAACGGGTGGTTCAATGCAAATATAGGATATTTGATACCATATTTGAATTTGGGTTGTGCTTAACTCAATCCTTCAAACCAGTTTCTAAGATGTGGGATGCCTCTCACTCCTAAACTCATTTCCAGTCCACGTTTTATTCAAATGTAGGGCTCTTAACAAATATTTTGGTAATTATTGAATAATTTGTTTTTGCAGGGTTTCTCTGGGATGAATAGATTTAACACAAGCACTTGGAGTAAAGTCCAGTGTGAGATGATATTAGCGTTCTTATCCTTTGCTGATTATTTCCGGCCAAGGTATTTCCTCTTGGAGAATGTGAGGAACTTTGTGTCTTTTAATAAAGGACAGACGTTCCGTTTAACTTTGGCTTCACTTCTTGAGATGGGTTATCAGGTAATTCTTCATAATTTATTTCACTTTGGAGTTGAATAGAATCTTGAGGAAAACTAATTAATGCTGATTTTCTTGTTCAAAAGGTGAGGTTTGGTATCCTTGAGGCTGGAGCTTTTGGTGTTTCTCAGTCAAGAAAAAGGGCATTTATATGGGCTGCCTCTCCAGAAGATGTGCTTCCTGAGTGGCCAGAACCAATGCATGTCTTCTCTGCCCCCGAGTTGAAAATCAGATTGTCAGAAAATGTCCAGTATGCTGCTGTCCGCAGTACTTCAAATGGTGCTCCGTTACGCGCAATAACTGTTCGGGATACCATTGGTGAACTCCCAGCTGTTGGCAATGGAGCCTCTAGGACAAACATGGAGGTATGTGGAATAGAAAGACATGTTATCTATCTTTCTACTTTTGAAGTAATTTGAGCTACCTCTACACTCTACTGACATTTTTTTTAAGACATTATTGTGGAAGATAGAAATTATTTATAATCAAAGTAATGCTAATGGTCTACAAGGTCAACCTTATATTCACTTGTCTTTATGCTTGCAGTATCAAAGTGATCCTATCTCGTGGTTTCAAAAGAAGATCCGAGGCAATATGGCTGTCTTGACTGATCATATTTCAAAGGAAATGAATGAGTTGAACTTGATTCGATGTCAGAAAATTCCCAAGAGACCAGGTTGTGATTGGCGTGATCTTCCAGATGAAAAGGTAAATTGAAATCTTTGTGAATTTTAGCATGGCAATTTTGTGTGGTTATTTTAATAGTATTATCTAATATAATGCAGATAAAACTTTCAAATGGACAACTTGTTGATTTGATACCATGGTGCTTGCCACACACAGCTAAGAGGCATAATCAATGGAAGGGACTGTTTGGTAGGTTGGATTGGCAAGGAAATTTCCCAACTTCCATCACTGACCCTCAACCAATGGGGAAGGTTGGAATGTGCTTCCATCCTGATCAAGATAGAATTCTTACTGTTCGTGAATGTGCTCGATCTCAAGTAAGTCTTGCATAAAAGTTACTACCACCAATTGGAATTTAACTATGGATTTAGGTCCCATTTGTTTTATAATTTTTAAAAATTATTTGATGTTATAGTTATGTTGAATGGTGTTCTTAATAGTTGTGATAGGAAAATATCATCTGATTTGGTATCATCTTTAACTTATCATATTTTTCATCTATAATTGCAGGGCTTTCCAGACCACTATCAATTTTCTGGAAACATCATACACAAGCACAGGCAGATTGGTAATGCGGTTCCTCCTCCTCTGGCATTTGCATTAGGAAGGAAACTCAAGGAAGCATTGGATAGTAAGAGCTCCAATTAGAGGATTAGGGCATGCATCCTTTAAAAGCATGTGTTTATCATATTAAACATTTGAATAACAATCACTAGTCACAAAGACACTGCAAAGTTTTATCTTTCAGTGTTCCGGAAACAACCAACCCTTGTATAGAGTTGTTTTCTTGGCTATTCATCTAAGCTAAATCAATTCTTTGTTTAAAAGGATCATTTTTTCTACCAACTTGGGGTTTCTTGATTTGGTGATGGTTTGCTGTTACTTCATGAAAGAAATGATTGGAATATTACCCAATGTTTAGTTCAACTAGATTGAATCCTATATTGCTTTAATTAGTTTCTGCTCATGAGTTTGTTTGAGTTTGAACTTAAACATTGCCTTTCTTTTTTAACATTTCAAAAAATCATAATAAAATAAAATATAATGGTGCGTATGAAAATAAATTTGATTTTTTACAAGATTTGTGAGAATTACATAGAACATGATGAAAACTCTTCTCATGTATATATTTTTGACATCTATCACAGAAATAACATGTGAAATATCTAAACATACTGCCCTAATATTTTTGCCTATTCATGAAATTCAACTCTACAAATAAACTGGTAATTCTGGAAAATAAAAGAATACATAATTCATATTTGGATAGGGCATTCCTTTTCCTACCCTATGGATAGGAGTGAACACACTTAAAATCTGCAATTGCTTTATTATATTCTAGAAATGCATCTTAGATCGTAATTAAAATGAACACAATGTTGCAATCATTTCTTTCAGAGCACTTTGTGCTATACTAGTAGTTCAGATTAAATTGATCTAAGGGTTGTTATTAGATCATACATTATAGTTTCATTGTAGTGTATATATATCTGATGTATTGCCACTTGTACTCTTCAATAATAAATCACCATATTTCATCCTACATAAAAATTACCAGACCTCCACATTCTGAAAGTTTTTGGTTGTAGAACCTGGATATTAAAGGATGTGTTTTGTATGATATTAACAACAAATAAATCTTTATATCTAGACATACTAAGCATCAGGAAAATATCCTACCCTATAACCCACATTCCAAACCTGCAAGTTGGCATTACCATTACCCTACAAATAATACATGTGATTATCCAATGGTTAATTCACCCTCCCATGTACCAGCTTCTGTACCACTTGTCACTCCTGGACAACCTAAACCTACTAGCTGTGACAAATCTGAACCTGGCCAACCTGTCTCAGTACCTACTGATACCTCAAAACCTGTCCCACCTATCATACCTGTTTCTAAACCGCAAGACTTATCCATGTCTCTCCCTACTGAACAACCATCAAACCAACAAACAAACCAATATTCCAAACCCATCAGACAAAAACATACCTCTTCTTATTTAGCAGATTATGTATGCAATGCTTCTAAAAATTCAAATAAATCAACATCCCCAGGTACATTATATCCTATCTCTCATTTTCATTCTTTCTCACATTTATCTCCATCTCAACATGTTTTTTCAGTTTCACTCACCCATAATATTGAATCAAAAACATACAAAGAAGCTAGTTTGTCTGACAATTGGTTATCTGCTATTAAATCTGAGCTAGATGCCCTTGATAAGCTTGACACTTGGATTATTGTTGATCTTCCACCTCATGTCAAGCCTATAGGCAACAAATGGGTTTTCAAAATCAAACACGAAGTTGATGGTTCCATAGAAAGGTATAAGGTACGGTTAGTAGCTAAGGGTTACAACCAAATTGAGGGACTAGCTTTTTTTGATAGTTTCATCCCTGTAGCCAAACTTACCACCGTGAGAATGTTACTTCCATTGGCATCTATTTACAATTGGCATTTACACCAATTAGATGTAAACAATGCATTCCTCCATGGAGATTTACAGGAGGATGTCTATATGACCATACCTGATGTAGTCTCTTGCAATAAATATAATCAGGCTTGCAAGTTAGTTAAGAGTATTTATGGTCTTTAGACAGTCTAGCAGAAAGTGGTATGAGAAGTTAACTACACTCTTGATCCTGGAAGGCTACACACAATCTACATCAGATTATTCTCTCTTCACACTAAAAACTCCCACTGACTTCACATCTATTTTGGTGTATGTGGATGATGTAATATTGGTTGGGACTTCTCTTAGTGAGTTTCAAAGGATCAAGACTACACTTGATAACCATTTTAAAATCAAAGATCTAGGAATTCTCAAATATTTTTTGGGCTTAGAGGTAGCACATTCCAAATCAGGGATCACTATTTCCCAAAGAAAAATATTGCTTAGATCTTCTCAATGATTCTGGCCTATTGGGATCAAAACCTGCAGCAACTCCCCTTGACCCTTCCATAAAATTACATCAAGATAGTTGTAAGCCATTTGAGAATGTAGTTGCATACAAGAGGCTTATTGGAAGATTGTTGTATCTCAACAAAATAAGGCCAGACATTACCTTTGCCATTCAATAACTAAGCCAGTTTCTCCATGCTCCAACCATGACTCACTTTAATGCAACATGCCGAGTAATTAGGTATCTCAAACATAATCCTGGAAGAGGACTTCTATTTCCTCGAAATTCTGAAGTTCAACTCTTAGGGTACTCTGATTCCGACTGGGCAGGGTGTATAGACTCTCGCATATCCATTTCTGGTTATTGCTTTTTTCTTGGTTCTTCTTTAATTTTCTGGCTGGCCAAGAAAAAACAGACAATTTCCAGATCTTCTTCTGAAGCTGATATAGAGCCCTCTCAATAGCAACTTGTGGTTACTATACCTATTCAGAGATCTGCAAATCACCACTACCAGACAACCAGTTCTTTATTGTGACAGTCAGAGCGCAATTCACATTGCCTCTAATCCGATGTTTCATGAGAAAACTAAACACTTGGATATTGATTGCCATTTGGTTAGAGAAAAAGTGCAACAAGGAGTTCTTAGACTTTTTCCTATTTCTTCACAAGAGTAATTGGTAGATTTTTTAACAAAAGCATTGGCTGCTCAAAAGTTCAATAATTTCATATCCAAACTGAGCATGATTGACATTTGTCGCTCCCCGGACTTTCGTCCCGGTGCAGACGCGAACGGTCGGCGATGTTGGAGGTTGAGGTTAAATATAGTCGCCAACTAGGCATTTTTATCCCGAAGGAAAGGTAATGCTGCATAAACCTGAAAGGGTATGGATAAGACGGTTGCGAACTAAAGAAACAGAGTAAGGGGGTTGGTTACGACCTGAGAAGGTATTAGCACCCAGATCGTCCGTCGTACTCGACGGGATCCACGCTTACTTGATTGTGTTTAAAAGGGGTACTGATATGCTGACTGTGTATGAAAGGATAGGAATGTGTACAATGTGTCAGTGTAAAAAAGGGAGTGAGATGCTCAAGACTGAGACTTAGAAAAGAAAGCTGAAAGAGGGGGAAGACAAAGAGACTTTTGTTCGATAACTGTTAAGTTATGCCTACGTACCCGCTCGTGCAATGAGGAAGTCAGAACACCGTAGTTTGACTCAAAGAGACTGGGATGATTTGTTGTGAACTGCTTACTTGTCTATGCTCAAGTGTGTGACTCGTCTGACTCGAGTGCTAACTGTCTTGCATTAGACGGAAGAAG
The DNA here is from genome assembly GCA_963966055.1 of Lathyrus aphaca. NCBI lineage: Eukaryota > Viridiplantae > Streptophyta > Magnoliopsida > Fabales > Fabaceae > Lathyrus > Lathyrus aphaca. The sequence continues at coordinate 228,473,058 of OZ014519.1, forward strand.
CGAGTTCTCGTTTTCAGAATGAGTGTGATGAGAAAAGAATTCCGGAGGAGACGTTTATTGTTTGTTTTTGTGTTTTCAGTTTTTTTTTGTTTTTGGTGTTTTGCGTAAGATAATGAGCTTAAGCCTAAATCAAGGGTTGTAAACTCATTATATCCTCCCTGATTAGGGATAATGAGCCTACTTAAGCATGAGATGAAGATCTCAACTTAATTACCATGATGATATAGGATTAAGATCATTAACCTACTTGTAATTATTAAGTGTTTTTTTTGGGATTTTGTTTAGTGTTAAGTAATGAGTTTAATCTCTAATTAGGGATTAGTGAACTCATTACACCATCCTAAGAGAAGGATGATAGATGAAAACACTTAGTTGAGGAAGACTCCTCAACTTAATCCATGGTTAGGGATTAAATTCATTATATAACAAGCCTTTATTAAGTGGATTTTAATTAAAGAGTGGGATTAAGAAATGAGTTTTATGTTTGTAAGACTAACTTGAGGGGGACTTGTCCATCGAACACTAGGGTTAGTCCCTCTTAACCAGGAGGAAGAAATGTAACCCTAATATAAGGCCCAAGTTACAAGCTTAAGTCTTAATAGTTATTAGGTGTTTTGATTAAGAGGTGTAAACAAATTAAAGGTTTAACACTAAGGATTAAAGTTATACACTCCATCCTAAGATAAGGATACAGACATAACCCTAATTCAAAGTCCTAAAGCTTTAAGTGTTTAGCCTCTGATTATGAGATGAGAAGAGAGACTCAAGGAGAATCAAAGGTAAAAGACTAGGGGAGACTATGTACAAACCTAAAATTATCATGCTTGGATGTTCCTATGATTTGTGAGGCTTAAAGAAAGATCTTCAGGAAGGCCACCAAAGGAAGAGAAGCAGATGAAAAAGAGAAGAGAGAGGAGAATAAGTAACTTACTTCCTGAAGAAGATAAGTAACCTAAAAGAAAGAGATGGAGAAAGAGAGCACAAGTAAAGCAAGTTCACTTCAAAGAAAAATAGAATATGCAAATGAAGAGATAAGAAGAAGGTGGGATGTGAAGGCAAATCCACATCCCAAACAACTTACCATAAGCCCCTGAAAGGTTAGTGTGAGATGCATAAGGAAAGAAATGAAATGAAATGCAACAAGTAATGATGCAAAGACCAAGACCAGAAGTGAATATGCTATGAAAATGTGTTATGCAATGATGCAAAGGCATGTGAGATGCTTATGAATGTTCATACAAGGGATGAGATGCAAAACAAGGCATGTTAGAAGCTTAGAAACACATGGATACACATGAAAAACAATGAATGCAAGGCATACCAAATGAATGAAGAAATGATCAAGCAATGTTCAAACATGTTCTAAGATGTCTAAGATGGCATACAAGAGCATGGAATGTCATGGCAAGTTTATATGATTGAGATATGCAAAGATGAATGCAAATGATCATGAGAAATTAGGGTTTTATGAATGTATGAGGTGCAAATGACCAAAACAGAAGCATACATCATGATAAAAATTTGAAAATGAACTCAAACAAACCCTAAACATACAAAAGAACACTCCCCAAAGATGGAGGTCAGAAGCTAAACCTAAAGGAAGTTATGAATTTTCTAAGTTAAGCTAGGGTTTTTGGGTGATTCTTCATGAAAAATGCAAAACAATTTGAAAACGCAATGCAAAATTATGAGTTAAATAAACTAGATACTAGATGCAAAGTATGAAACAATTCAAAAAGAACCAAATGCAAACTCATCACGGTTGATCAGAAATGATTTTTTGAAGTTAGGGTTAGAAAAATGTGAAATTTGGAAACCCTAATTCATGATTAATTGTGAAAATATGATCAAACCTAAAAAGAAATTTGTGTGATGAGTTTGTAAATTGTTCTAAATGTATGATAATGCTTCATGAATGTTTTTGTGATTTTTAGATACCTAAATGTATTTTTAATTAATTAAAATGAATTAATTAATTAAATAAAACATTTAAATGATTTAAAAATACATTTTTAATGCAAAAGTTAAAAATATAAATGTTTTTGAGTTTAGAAAAATATTTAAAATGAAAATGCAGAAAATGGTGATTTTATAAATATTTTTGCTATTTTAAATAAATGCATGAAATAAAATGAAAAGAAAGATAAAATAAAAATGAAAGTATGCTAAAGCAATGGCTGAGATTGGATATTGAGATATTCTAAGGCCCAGATGCAAAGTCCACGTGACTTAGGGTATTGTAGCGGTAAAATCATGAGTGTAAGCTATTGATTAGCTTAACTCAATGTACACAGAGTCGCCACCGCGCTTTTATTTATTTCCAAAAAGGAAAAAGGAAAAAGAACGAACAAAACCTAATGAATCTAAAAGCAAAAGCTAAAAGAAACAAACAGAGAACGGGTAAGGGGATATGTTACAAATCGGGAAGGTTTTACGCACCCGACTTGTCCGTGGTACTCCACGGGAACCCTTTGAAATATTTACTGCATTTTTGGTTTGAAATGGTTTTCTTAAAAAAAGATTGAAGAGATGAGAAGAAGAATGTTTTTTAAGATTTTTGGTGTTTGAAGAGACGAACGCCTCATGCCTACGTACCCACAAAGTGCAATGCGAGATCAAAACCCCGTAGTTCGTGGTACAGAATTTGAAAAGAAACAATGAGTTGAATTGATTTTAAAATGTAAAGATAAGTCGTCATTCTTTAGCGAATAATTCCGCTAGAAAGAATGAATCATATCTAAACATATGAAGAGAAAAGGTGCACAAAGGCACAAAAACAATTGAGTGAGTTTTTGGATTTTTTTAAAGTATGTAAGAAAAGAATTTCGATATATTTACATGGATTAACATTTATTAAGAAAATAACGTGAAAAGATTAAAAATCGCTTGACCTAAGTCAAGGTTTGATTGCGAAAGCATTTGAAGTTAGAAAACAAAGAAAGTTTTGAAAATAGGAAGGAGATTTGAAAATTGAAGAAGTGGGAGGAGATGAAGGGACTATCCTAAAACTTGAAAATAAAAGCTAAAGGAAGAACGATCAAACCATATGGCAAGCATTTTTTGAAACGATCGGATTTCCATCTTCATAATCAAGTGAACTCAATCGGAGCCAAAGTCTTCAATCCATAACAACTCAAGCAAAGGGAGAGATCCTAAAATCTAAGTCCAAACTCCAAGTCCAATGCTAAGGATAATAACCATAGTCCGAAATTAAAGTCACCAATTTTTTAAAATGTTGAATTACGTGAATCATTCGAAGCTAGGTTGAAGGTTAATTTGAAGATTGGATGGATTTATGAATTCAGGTTTTCCGCTTGAATTAGGTTTTTTCAGGGGTTTTATAGGCTTTCGAAGCTTGAGAAGAATGAAAGGAGAATGGTTTAATTTATAGGAAAATGAAGCTGGGATTTGAATGCCGTTTTGCAATTTTGGATGCGTTTTGGGGTTCACGGAAATCTCGTTTGAGCTCGCGTGTGTTTTTGAGCTGCTAGCTGCGTTTTGATTCTTCTTTTGTGTTACGTTTTTCGTGACTTGGCTTGTGTTTTGTTGCTTGCGTGAAGCTGGGCAAGTGCTGAGTTCGTGTGTGAAGGGGTGTTAGATGAGCTGCGTGTGGGGCTGGCTGCTGCTGTGTTGTTTCGGCGTGAACAACTTTGGTGAAGGCTTGGTTAGTGAATGCGGTGTGTTTCGTGAATGCGTTGCTGTTTTAGCTTGGCTGGAGTGTTACTTGCATACGGCTTGTGGTAATAATGGCTTGGAAAGTGTAGCTGGAATTTGTGGCTTGAAGTGTGCGTGATGATTGTTTGCGTACGGCTGAGACTTGATGAAGTGAAGTTGCATACGGATGGGCGTGTGGAAGGCTTGTAAAAGCTGTTGGATGGCTTAGCTGAAGTTGGGCCTGCGGCTTGTTGTAATGTGAAGCTGGGTTATTCACGTGGGTGATGAGTGGAAGGCTGTTGGGAGTGTGAGCTGAATTGATGTGTGATGGCTGCAAAATGGATGTGTGGGTTGAATTGAAGTCACGTGGGGAAATGTTGTGAGGAAGTGGGCCAAAGGGCCCTTTCCATCTTTTGTTCAATTTGTTGTGAAGAAAAAAAACAAATGGTTAAAAAACAAATAAATTTCATTTTTTTGTTTTGTGGTAAATGATAAAAAATAAAAATGATTTTTTTATTTGGGTTAAAAAAATGTAATGGGTTGATGACATAAAAAAAAGGATATTGATTAAAAAAAGGATAATATTTGGAATGAATTAAAAAAAATGGGAATAAAAATAGAATTGGACATAGAAGAATTGGAAATCGGTTAAAAAAAAAGGTAATTTGGATAATTGATCTAAAAAAGAAAGGTATGAATCGGGTAACAAAACTGGAAGAAAAATGGTCATTGGTTAAAATGGATAATAACTGGTTTAATAGACAGTGGATAATGGATGAGGAATCTTGATTTTAAGGTCCACGACCAACCCCTGATTTTTCACAAGCCACTGATTAAAAATGAACACAACCATCACTGAACCACTGAACAAACATGCCACTCCAACCACAATCACTGAAATCTGTCTTGATTATTTGAATTCATGCTGAGAAAAATAAATTCTCAGATGAATCACTGATAAACTTGATGAACTAACTGATTCAAACCAAACTTCACACAAAACACTATCTGATAACTGATGACTTCGCACATAACACAGTCTTGAACTTTGAATACGCACAATTTGAGGAAAATTCACTGGCACACACAACTTGCAATTGAAACAATCTTCTGATAGTTTGACCAATATTAGGTCAAACGTCCATCTGAATCTAATCGTGACTGAACAAACGCCTCTGAATTGAAAATATTGCCCTGTCCTTAAAATCCTGCAACACAGAGAAGAAGAAGAAACAAACTGCAACATATTTTTTTTTTGTATTTTGGTTAGAAGTTAGTAAATATAAACAAATAACAGAAATTAAACATGGTGATCCCTTGCGACGCATAGATCTGTACCTGAAAAAGGATAAACGAACCAGTGCGTGATCTTGTTTGTATGCGAAATGCAGACGAAATGCGAAAAATCTTAGGGTCAAAAATTAGGGTCTGACAGGTATGAAGATCTGATGGCTAGGGTTCAAAATTACATTTGGCGCGTGATCTGATGGCTGGGATCTCATCTGACTAAATTAATTTAAATTGAACTAATTAATGATGATTAGGGCTAATGGATTAATCTGGACCATTCAAAACGCGCTCTAAGCACATATCCTAGGGTCCACATTCAAACCTGGCTAATTAATGAGATTAACCCTAATTAAACTCAGGTGGTCGGAGAAGAACTCATGTCGTCTTCTCCGGCGTGCCCCTCACCTGAGCCCACTCAAAACACCACCCCAAGCCCCCAAAATCTCCAGAATGAATCATCTAACATCCCTAAACAAGAATCCAGCCCCAAAACTCATTTATATTGCATCAAACTCATGAATCGAACAAGAACAAGTTTAGGTTAAAAATTTCAGAACAACAATACATCCTTGTTTCTCAACCATTTTCAAAAGCAAACATACCATGATGATCAGGAGAGCACATATAATCAATTTATAACTTAAAATGAAGGTTCTGGAAAAGTGATTTGAGAGAGCTACCTGAGCTGAAGCTTTCTAATATGGAGCTTTCTGGCCTCTCCTTTGATGCAAACCCACTCTAATGGATCCCCTGAGGCTTATGAAGTGCTTAGAACAAGTTTGTTTGGCCTCTTTTGTGAGTTACAGTTCTGCTAAAGCAGAAATCGTGTTTTTGTTTGAGAGGTTTTCATGCCATTGTAAGTGGTGCTTTGTGTTCTATAGGTTATGTGGAGATGATTGATGGAAAAAGATTTGGGTTTTGAGGCTTGTGCAGTGAGATTCGAAGAGATGAATGTTTTGAGGATTTTTGTGATTCTGCTTGTGTGTGAGCTTTCAGGCTTGTGTGTTGTGTTGTTTGAGGTCCTTAGGGTTTGTATAAGCCAATAAGAGTGATCAGAAAGTGGGTGGTGGCACAACTTGATTGGTATGGGTTAATTTGCAAAAAAGTCAAAGTTGTTGTACCACAAGCATGGCACAGGTCAGAGGAGATCTAAAGGGTGGATCTGCTCCAGCTAGTATTGTGGAGAGCCCTTGGATTGAGTTTGAGGATCTGTACCACTTGATTCATGAGATAGCAAGATTTTTGCATTTTTCCCTCTTTGAGATTTTGTGAAAATGACTCATAAGAATCTTGTAATCCAAGGCATAATTCTGATCAAGCAATGTTGAATTATCATGTAATGATGCTTAGAAGTGGATTAGAGGTCACAAGAAGTCTTAAAACTTGGTTTTGCAAAAATCCCTCTTTGGCACATACTTGAAAATTATGTGATTTTTCCCAACTTTGAAACATCATAACTTGAGTTGTAGGATGAATCAAGAGGAGTTCTTGTACTTTTTGAAAATGGGAAGATCCAATCTACAACTTTCATGTTTAAAGATTTTTCATTTGAAGCCTTTTTGATCAAGAAAGAGGAGGTTGAAAATCTTTCCCAAAATGGAAAGTTTTCATTACAAGTCATGTCCAAAAATGGAAAGTTTGCAAATGGCTTGAAATTCTTCAATCTTGTGAACTTATAACCACTTCTAAGATCAAATAAAGATCATAGAACCTCAAAATGATGAAGATGACCCTTTGGTACCATTGGTGGTGGCCTCAGATGCCCTAATTCTGACTTTTCTTGCATAATAAGTTACCAATTGATCAGATGACTTCCACAATGAATTTTTTCATCAAATTTGGTACACATGATCCTTATAACATGTAAAGACCATTAGAATAAAAAATGACCAAAAAATTTGAGGTTAAGGGCCTCAAACCCAAAATCCTAATTTTAGGTCATCTATGTAGAAACTGCTCAGTCTACTTGAACACCTTTGTAATGCTTTGTGATTTTTTGACTTTAATGAACTTTGGGGAGCATAATATGATCATGGAACACACATGGGACCTCTTGACAAGCTTCAAGCCCTTTGAGATGGCTCATATCACTTCTTTGGATTCTCCTGATCACAAACCCTAATTGTGCCGTCATGCAATGATTTGATGAAGTTATTTATGCAATGTAAATGTAATGATATGCTTATGAAAATGCAATATGAAAGATCATAAGCCATGGTGTGAGAAAAAGTGAGGGAAAATTTGGGGTGTTTACAGCTGCCGCTATCAAGCATGAGTTAGCTGTGTAGGGTGTAATCGCCTGGCTTAACAGACAAACAAGATAACTTGTGGTTGAATACCAAGACAGTCCTAAATTTGCACTCTTTATTAAAAGAAGGAAATGGATTGTAACAGGTAGTATAGTATGAGTATCAAATGAAAGCAATGGAGGACGACCATCGAGCAGAGGACGACTGTTGGGGATGAAAAACAATAAGTAAAGCAATGACGGGGACGACCATCATGATGGGAAATAAAGAGACCGTGATGGGGACGACCATCGGGTAAACTGATGAAAGACGATCATCAGGATAAAGGAAAAGACCACGACGGGGACGACCATCGGGTAAAGAAATAAAACTCTTTGGGGATTAAAGAAATGAGGAAAGCACTGACGGGGACGACCATCAGGTTAAAGGGTAAATGAAATAGTGATGAGGGACGATCATCAAAAGGTGAAGGACGATCACCTAGCAGGGGACGACTGCTGAAAATATATCGCGACATAGGACGAATGTCGAATAGAAAAGATCAACGATGGGGACGACCATCAGATAAACATGATGAAGGACGATCAATAAGAGGTGAAGGACAATCACCTAGCAGGGTACGACTGCTGAAAATATCTCTACATAGGACAAATGCCGGATAGAAAAGATCAATGATGGGGACGGCCATCAGATAAGCATGATGAAGGACGATCATCAAGAGGTGAAGGACGATCACCTAGCAGGGTACAACTGCTTTGTTGGGGATTATCTCACATAGGACAAATGTCGGATAACAAAGATCAATGATGGGGATGGCCATCATATAAATGATGAGGGACGGTCATCATAAGATGAAGGACGATCACCTAGCAAGGGACAGCTGCTAAAAGATATCTCGACATAGGACGAATGCTGGATTGAAAGTTCCAACAATGGGGACTCCATTGGGAAATAGGATGAGGGATAGTCATCCAAAGGCGAAGGACAATCACCTGGAAGGGGACGGCTGCCGAAAATATCACGAATGGATAGAAAAGTTGTTTTGTTGGTGACTTACTGGTGAATGGTAAACACGAACGAGTGCTTACGCTTTAAAATAAACGGTATAAGTGTTTGACAGTGTGTATAGACTAAAGATGCGGACGAGCATCCTTAGGATCACGATACGGATGAGTATCGATAGAAACAAACGCTGACACGTGTTTAAGGATGCTGATACGGACGATTATCAATCGGTTCAGCAAGGAACACGAACGAGTGTTGATCTGCTGAGGAGATGATACATACAAGATACAGACGAGTATTAGAGGATTGTGTATAAGTATGTACAAGTGTTTGACCTGCTGGGGAAATATGTGCAAGACACGGACGAGTGTCAAAAAGATTGAGCAAGGGACACAGACGAGTGTTTGACTTGCTGGGGAAGTATGACACGGGCGAGTGTCAAAAAGAATATGTACAAGTATGAACAAGTATCTGTATTGAGAGTGCAAAAAGTATTTTGGCTTTGTCTGCGGGGGATAAGTTTTGTATATTGTTGGTGAAGTGATTCTGATGTTTGCAGGTGATTGGCTCGAACCTGGCTCATGATCATGCAAATGTTTGATTTTTTCCGTAATGCTCCATATTAGATGGAATGCTACGCTTATTTTGGGGAAAAAATGATGCGAATGCTATGATTATGCAAAATGAGAGAACCAATCTGAGATCCGGATCCTGCGGGGAGAAAGATCTCTGGGCGAACTGTCTGGAGGGAGAACTCCGCTGGGGAAAGAGATCATTGGCCTATCTGTGGGGAGAGAGGATCATCGAACGATCTTCCTAGGGAAATCTATGGGGATCTCGGTTGGGGAAGCTTATGTTGAAGAGACTCATGCTGGGGATGAGGAGGCTTTGGCAACTCCATTGGGGAGGAACTGGCAACTATGATAGGGAACAGAAAGTCCTGGCGACTGGCTGAGGAAAAGGAAAACTCTGGCAACTTGCTGGGGAACAACAGTTCAAGCATTGCTCGGGAGATCCTGGTTGGGGAGAAGAGAACTTCTGGGAAGTAATCTGTTGTAACTCCTTCGTCCAAGCGACATGTTGGGGATTTAATGAGTTTCTCGAAGGATCCTCTGAGGGGATGACAACTTCGTGGGGGAAAAATCCTGTCAAGTAACCCTGCTGATGAGGTGATTGCTGACTTGGCTGAGGATACGAGGCTTGATATACCCCATGCTATTAGATTGTCTGTCTTGAGTACCTGCAACCTGTTAAAAATAAACGCACAAGTGTCCCGAGGTATCCTCAACCGAATTCCGTCATAGGAGTTAGATTTGCTCAAGAGTACATATTTCCTGCAAGCATATATTGAAAATGACTTATATGTTTTCATGCAAGTGTTGTATTATGAACTTTGGACATTTTGCAAACGAAACAAAAATGTACAAAACAAAGCGTGACTGAATATTCTGATTTTATTGATTTGTGTGCCCTGAATGGGCAAGTACAGTGAAGAAGCAAATCCCTGAAAGGAGGAGATTGCTGTAAATTGAGAAAATAAAGGTGTTGGCAATGTTGAAGTTGACGCTCCAGTGAACTTCCTTTGCTATGACCTGTATGACCTTGACGTTCTTCTTATCTTACTTTCTGAAGAAGGTTGATTCTGACCGATGCTTTATCCTTTCGAAGCTTGCCATGTTGTGAGTGATACAGACGAATTCAGAATGTAGTTGTTCGCTTATTCCCTGATTTTGTGTAGATCGCCCTTTCGGGTTTTCAATCCACTGGGATACCCATTTTTGCCTGAGCTGTCCGATGTGGCTTTTCAACTCAGCGGGTGTACACATTTTTTTAAAATTTTTTTCCCTTATTTTTGCCCGAGTCTTTTATTCTGTTTTTGACTCGCCGGGATGCTCTTTTTTTGCCTGGACTTACATTCTGTTTTTATGTCCAGCGGGTCTTTTATGCGAAGTATTTTTTAACTCCATCTGAATTCACAGGAGATAAGAAATCCTCGCCATCCATAGTAGTGAGCATTAGTGCCCCACCAGAGAAAACTTTCCTTATTATGAATGGGCCTTTGTAGTTTGGCGTCCATTTGCCCCTGTGGTCTGTATGAGGAGAAAGAAGTCTTTTCACAACAAGCTCTCCCACTTGGTATTCCCGAGGTCTGACTTTCTGATCGAAGGCTTTCTTCATTCGCTTTTGATATAACTGCCCATGACAGATGGCTGCTAATCTCTCTTCTTCAATCAAACTCAGTTGATTATATCGAGATCGGACCCATTCTGCTTCATCCAGTTTCACATCCATCATTACCCGTAAGGAGGGTAGTTCAACTTCAACAGGTAGGACAACTTCCATACCATACACAAGCTGATAAGGTGTTGCCCCTATATATGTTCTGATAGAGGTTCGGTACTCATGCAAGGCAAATGGTAGCATTTAGTGCCAGTCTTTGTAGGTGACTACCATCTTTTGCACAAATTTCTTGATGTTCTTGTTAGCTGCCTCAACAACGTCATTCATCTTTGGCCTGTAAGGAGAAGAGTTGTGATGATGAATTTTGAAGTCCCAACAAAGTTCTGCCATCATCTTGTTGTTCAAATTGGAGCCATTATCAGTAATGATTCATTCGGGAACTCCATATCGACAGATGATATCCCTTTTCAAAAATCGAGCTACCACTTGCCTGGTGACATTTGCATACGAAGCTTCTTCAACCCATTTTGTGAAGTAATCAATGGCTACCAGGATGAATCTGTGACCATTTGAAGCAGTCGGTTCAATCTTTCCAATCATATCAATGCCCCACATGGCGAAGGGCCAAGGTGAAGACACTACATTCAAAGGATTCGGAGGAACATGCACTTTATCTGCGTAGATCTGGCATTTGTGGCATTTTCTGGCATAGGTACAACAGTCTGCATCCATTGTGATCCAGTAGTAATCCGATCTTAACAATTTATTAGCCATTGCATGTCCTCTTGCATGGGTACCGAAAGAACCTTCATGTACTTCGTGCATCGGTAGGTCTACTTCCTTCTTGTCAACACATCTGAGCAAGACCATGTCGAAGTTTCGCTTGTACAAAGAACCATCAGTATTGAGGAAGAAACTGCCGGCTAGCCTTCTTAATGTCTTCTTATCGTTTGATGATGCCCCAGGTGGGTATGTCTGAGTTTACAAGAAGCATTTGATGTCATGGTACCAAGGCTTGTTATCAGTGACAATGTCCACAGAGAATACATATGCCAGTTGTCGCTCCCTGGATTTCCATCCTGGTACAAACGCGAAAGTGGCGTGGAAGAAGGTAGAGTCGCCATCCAGATATTTTTTATCCCGAAGGAATGTGAATGGTAATGCTGCACAAACCGAAGAAAAGAAAAGGAAGGACACAGGTCCTGCAAACCAAAGAATCTGGGTTCGGGAGTCGGTTACGACCTGAGAAGGTATTAGCACCCCATATCGTCCGCCGTACCCGACGGGATCCACGCTTGCCAAGAAAACTGTTTCAAAGGGTGAAGAAATGAAAGCTGCTGCAAAGAAAAGGAACTGAACTAGACAAAAAGAAAAGAAAGCGGGAAAATGTAGGGAAAATAAAAGAGTGTGCTCGAACGGGCCCTACCCCGCTGCCTACGTACCTCATATGGACATGAGGATCAGAGTCGCCGTAGTTCCCCTAACTAGGGGTGGATAATATTGCTTGTGAATTAAGGCTTGAACTGCCTATGTCAATGCTCAAGTGTTGCAGGCTCGGACGACGAGTGCGTAACCGTCTTGCAAAGTGACAAGTAGGAGCAAGTTCGCGGACGGAGCGAAAGAGATGAGAAAAGAAGTCCCGAAGGAGACACTTATTGTTTGTTTGTGTTTTTTAGAAGTCTTTTATTGGTGTGGCACAAGGGAATGAACTCAAACTCTCTTCCATGGAATGTGTACTTGCTACTACATTCCAAGATGGAATAATAGAACAAGTACACCAAGTAAGGAGAATTTATCCAAGAATTGTTTCCAAGGGAAAGGGCCTAAATTCATTGACTTGTTGTATTTATTAAGTGTTTTAGTGATTAAAAATGAAGAAGTATTTTTTAGGATTTTTCTTGAGGAAGATGACTTCATGATCTGACTTGTGCATCATGCTAGACAAATGCACTATTCCAAGTTGGAATGAATACATATGCCCCATGGAATAAGGCTATTACACAAGAAGTCACTTCTTTCTTTATTAATGTTTTTTATGCTTTTGTTTTGAGATGAGAAGAGAAAGAACCAAAAGAGAAAAAGGTAAAAGTCTAATGGGGAAAGACTAAACCTAATATTAGCATGAAAAGGTGGTCCTAAGGTTAGTGAGGTTTCAACTATCCTAAGAGAAAAGAAGAACCAAAGGAAAAGAAAAGAAGAGGAGAAGAAAGCTAGCAAGCAACATACTCCTCTAAAGGAGATAAGTTGCTTCTAAGGGGGAAGATGCAAATTGGATCACATGATGGCATAAGGCACATCAAAAACCACAAAGAAAAAAGCAACTTAAAAAGAAAAGATGAAGAGTTGAAATGTGGATAAACATCCACACTTCTCTTACCATGAGCCCCTGCAAGTGTTAGAAAAAAAATCCAGCATATGGTCATCGACAAAACTCATGGAAATAGCATGCTCAAAGTTCTAGCAAACAAAGATCAAACAACATGCCAAGCTTTGCACATACATGACTTACGCGTCGAAAATATGAAAGCATACATCAACCAACAAGAAAATCACCCTAAACTAGCATGTTCAATGATCATACAATGATCCATGGCAATTACAACAAGTGAGGGGATCAAACACGCTCAAAACAGCTCAAATATGGCATTCTGCATCAGTTTTAACCGGTTAACCAAAGCGTTAACCGATTAACCAGTTCAAACCTGCAGCAAATTACGCAGAAAAAGGGTGCGTTAACCGGTTAACCAAAGCGTTAACTGGTTAACACTGTCAAAACAACAACAAATCCTGCAGAAAATCAGCTAAAATCCAGCTTATCCAAATAATTCCACCACAGACCAGCAATCAATCAAGCATGAAATAAATGGATCAATTTACATTAATTAACATCATTAAGCTTATGAACATTATCACATGGATCCGGTTACAAATCAACCAATCAATTCAAGCAACACAAGCAAATACACAAGCACATGGCGGATCTAAAGCACAAGCATGCAAATAAGCGAAAACAGAGCTAAATCTGAATTTAACCAACCAACAAAGATGAGGTATGATTTGGTAGTTGTTGTTTGAGTTGGAAATGAGAGATTTCGCGAAAAACTATGAAGATCCGGTGCTAAGCTTCACACTCCATGCAAAATAAATGCAAGCAAAAGGTCTTGATGCAGAATTTTGGCTCCACAAGCAACTTCTAATCTCCAAACCAGATATGAACCACCAAGTAAACCAGCAAAATGATGCAAAGAAGCTATGGATGGAGGTCTAGTTCCAAGATCTACACACTTTAAATCAAATTTATGTGATCTTCAAAGAGGAACTTTGAGTGATTTGGAAAATTGAGAGAAAAAAGTGAGAGAATGGTGAGAGAGATCAAAATTCAGAAAATGAGAATTGAAAATTGCGAGAGAGCTAGTCCCTTGGTTTGGAGGGAAATGGATTAAATATGGTTTAGGTTTGGGGCCCAAAATTTAGGCTTGGGATCCAAAAATATGGTTTGGGAAAGTGATTAGGATATAGCATTGGAATTAGGCTTGAATAAATGCTCTAGATCCTTCTCCTTAATTCAAAATGAATAAAAATCAGAAAATTAGAAAATTGGAGCCAAAACACATGCTGAATTTTGCTGCTGGAATTCAAAATTCATAGCCGTTATCCGGTTAACCAAAGTGTTAACCGGTTACCAGTTAACGCCAGTGAATTTTGAATTCTCCCTCCTTTTGGTGGGAAACCTCAAAAATAACCCGGTACTGACCGTTTTGATCTGATTTTGACCTTCAATCTTTCTAGGGCTTTGAACATGATACATAACTTGCATAAGAGATCCTGTGAGCTTCTTGCCAGGTCACCCTGCTCTTGATTTTGACTTGTAGTGCTTCGAATTTCCCGGATGATCGACCATATGCCTTATGCTAGAACATGCGAATGCTATGCTTCATCTTTCTATGCAAAATGCTAAGGACATGACATGCTTATGATGATTATGATATGATGATGATGCTAAACAGAAGAGGGAAAATTTGGGGTGTTACACCAGTCTGTCCAGTCTGGATACCAAAATCCGAGGTACATAATTGGCGACCTGTACTTTGATCATGGATGAAATGGTAGCCAAAGCGTCTGCAAACTGATTCTTATCTCGAGGGATGTATCCAAGCTTGACTGTTGTGAAGAAGGTCAACAATCTCCTCGTATAGTCACGGTAGGGAATCAGATGCTCCTGATGAGTGTACCACTTTCCGTTGGTCTGGTTGATTACCAATGCTGAATCTCCGAATACATTCAAGGTTTTGATCCTGAGGTCAATGGCTTCCTCAATACCCATGATACAAGCCTCGTATTCTGCTTCGTTGTTAGTGCAGGCAAATTGAGCCTTGCTGAGGCATATGAACCCCTTTAGGTGTAATAAGCACTGCACCAACCCCACGACCGTTGCAATTAACTGCCTCGTCAAACATCATAATCCATGCTTCTTCTGGGTCAGGCCCTTCAGTGTGAATAGGCTCTTCACAATCTTTTTCTTTTAAGAACATGATGTCTTCATCAGGGAAGTCAAATCTCATAGGCTGGTAATCATCAATGGGTTGCTCAGCCAGATAGTCAGACAATACACTGCCCTTGATGGCTTTCTGAGAGGTGTACTGAATGTCATATTCTGTTAGAATCATTTGCCAGCTGGCAACCCTTCCGGTAAGTGTTGGCTTCTCAAATATGTACTTGAATGGATCCATCTTTAAGATCAATAAGGTAGTATGAGTCAACATATACCGTCTTAGTCGGCGAGCAGCCCACGCTAAAGCATAACAAGTTTTCTCGAGCAGTGAATAACGTTGTTCACAGTCGGTAAACTTTTTGCTTAGGTAGTATATTGCATACTCTTTTCGACCAGACTCATCATGCTGGCCCAACACACACCCCATTGACTCTTCTAATACTGTCAGATACATGATTAGAGGTCTTCCTTTAACTGGAGGCATGAGAATTCGAGGTTCTTGCAGATATTCTTTGATCTTGTCAAAAGCTCTCTGACAGTCATCGTTCCACTTGACTGTTTGTTCCTTTCTTAACAGCTTGAACAAGGGTTCGCAGGTTGTAGTGAGATGAGATATGAACCTTGAAATGTAGTTCAATATACCTGAGAACGCTCGAACTTCTTTCTCAGTCTTAGGTGCAGGCATTTCCTGAATGGCTTTGACTTTATCGGGATCAACCTCAATTCCTTTTTCACTTACAATAAAACCCAGTAGCTTACCAGAGCGTACCCCGAATGTGCATTTGTTGGGGTTCAACCTTAGCTGATACTTCCTCAGACGCTTGAACAACTTCAATAGATTCACCAAATGCTCTTCCTCTGTAAGGGACTTGGAAATCATATCATCCACATAACACTCGATTTATTTATGGATCATATCGTGGAATAATGTTACCATAGCCCGTTGATATGTTGCACCGACGTTCTTCAGACCAAACGACCTTACCTTGTAGCAGAACGTGCCCCAAGGTGTGATGAAGGTTTTCTTCTCCATATCTTCAGGTGACATCTTGATCTGATTGTATCCAGAAAATCCATCCATGAAGGAAAATACCGAGAACTGAGCTGTGTTATCCACCAATACATCAATGTGAGGTAATGGGAAGTCATCTTTCGGGCTGGCTCTGTTCAGATCCCGGTAAATATCGACACACATACGCACCTTGTTATCCTTCTTAGGTACGAGTACAATGTTAGCAACCCAAGGCGGGTAACTAGTTACAGCAAGAAAACCGGCGTCCCACTACTTTTGTACTTCTTCTTTGATTTTCATGGCCATGTCTGGGCGAGTACAACGCAACTTCTGTTTGACCGGTGGAAAATCCTCTTTCAATGGCAGTCTGTGCATGACAATATCTGTGTCCAGACCCGACATATCCTGATAAGACCAAGCGAACACATCGACATATTCTCGAAGCATACTAATGAGCTGTTCCTTCACTGAAGCCTGAAGACTGGCCCCGGTCTTCACCTCTTTCACATCTTCCTTGGTACCAAGATTGATAGTCTCAACCTCCTCCTGATGAGGAGAAATCACTTTTTCCTCTTGGCTCAATAACTTGGCCAACTCTTCAGGCAAATCATAGTCTTCACCAACCCCTTCATCTGCTTGATTAATCAGATTGTCAAAGTCATACAAGGTCATAGCAGTGTCGTTGTCGGTGCATTTTGGAGGGCTATCTCTGCAAGGGTTGAGAGTTGTTAATTTTAGTGATTGATTTTATCTTATTTAGAAAAAGTGAATGAAGTTTATTAAGAAAACATTGCCATTTATTGTTTTGTGCGGAAACAAAATGAAAAGACATTGAGCGAAAAGATTGTTTGCAAAAGATGTCCATTGTTCATTAATTTCAATTTGCACAAAATACATATATGGCCCTATTACAAAATGAGTCCGGACACCTTGGGCAAGATACAGGACTTGATGCATGCTTAAAACAGGAAATAATAATTACTCTGCAGCAGTAACCCTTATAATTTCCTGGGAAGACCAGTTGAGGACTTGTTGGCCCGGGACTCTTGGACGAATCCAACTTTCCAGGTTGCAGTCGCTTTCAGCCTCGTCTTCCACATTGTTGATAGCATCCGGGGTCAGAATTCCCCCACTTATGAACTTGGGAGCTTGAAGAGCCTCCTCTGGAACTTGTCGGGATGGTCTGTAACCCAACCCGAGTTTGTCTTCTTTGATATGAACTTGCAGCAACTTGCCCTAGCCCTGGGCATTCTCGTCTTCTACAACCTTCCGAGCCTGTTTGTAAGAAGCAATTGAAGTACCCGACACTTCAGCTGTTGCTTCATTGACATTAAGAGCTTCAAAACCCTGACTCATTGTTTCATGGATCTCCCCATCCATCTCTATGTACTTGTAAGTGGCCAGGTGACTGACAAAGATGTCTTCCTCTCCACAGATGGTGATAATTTGGCCTTCCCACTCGTATTTTAACTTCTGGTGAAGGGTCGATGTTACTGCGCCAGCGACATGAATCCAGGGTCGACCTAACAAACAGCTGTAGGCAAGCTGTATGTCCATCACGTAGAAGGTAGTTTTGAAAATTTGTAGGCCAATTATCACAGGCAGCTCTATTTCTCCAAGAACCGATCTCTTAGAACCGTCAAAGGCTCTCACAACCAGGTTACTCGGACGGAGTGCAAGACCATCATATTCCAGCTTGACTAAGGCTTTCTTCGGAAGGACATTGAGAGATGACTCAGTGTCAACCAGGACATGAGAAAGTACAACACCTTTACACTCTAAGGTGATATGTAAAGCCTTATTGTGGTTACGGCCCTCCGTAGTCAGATCAGCATTGGTGAAACCTAGCCCGTGACTAGTATTAACATTTGAAACCACCGTCTCTAGCTGATTAACTGTAATCTCCTCAGGCACGTAAGCTGCATGCAAAACCTTGAGCAACGTATTCCTATGAGCTTCGGAACACATGAGCAGAGATAGAATGGAGATCTTGGAGGGTGTCTGGTGGAGCTGGTCCACAACTTTATATTCACTCTTCTTGATAATCCCCATGAACTCGTCTACATCCTGATCAAAGGACGTCTTTTGAGTCTCTTTTGCAGCTGGTTCTTCTGGCACCACATTCTTGCCTTTAGCTTTGGCAGCAGCTTCTGCTTCAGCATTAACTCTGGGAAATTGTGACGCGAAGAGACGTCCGCTTCGAGTGAAGCCTCCGCCGCCCCGACATTATCAATCTGTGGTGTAGAAGTTGAAGAATCAAGTGTGACTTTCTTACCGTTGCAATATAGATCTGAGCCATAGTGCCAAGGCACGACACTGTTGCTGTCATATAGAACTGGTCCAGGTACCGTGATGGTAACCAGACTGATTACTGCGGAAGAAGGAGTTGTGACAGTTTGTGGATCATAATAGATAGTGACAGGAGGTCTGATTGCAGGTGATATAGGTGCAGGAAGTTGTTGATGAGACTGTTGATGTTACTGAAAGTTGTTGTCAAGTGAATCCGGAACATGAATGGTTGCTGGGTCATAATAAATGGTGACCGTTGAGATGTCATCATTGATGGTTGCTGTTGTTGTAGAAGATTTTGTTGGAAATATGTTTGCTGAATTTGTAGGAGATTCCTTTGAAATGATGTTTGCTGGTGTTGTAGGAGAGATGTTTGTTGAAGTTGTAGAAGTTTGAGCCGTTGATGTGATTTGCAAGATGCCTTCTCTGATAGGACTACTGATACTAATCTTCAGATTTGCACAACCGTTGGCAGAAATCTTGCAAGCTTCACAATGGGCCTCACAACCCGGGAACACTTGGCACTTCAATAGCTGAGCCTTAACTTCGGCCAGTGGTGTTTGAATACTTGCAATGTCATCAATCAGAATAGATGGTTGGTCTTCCTCAAAAGCATTAAACCTCGGTCCACTGTGATTTTGTATTGGATTCTTTGTGACATTAGGTGGAAGTGCAAAATTCAAAGCTTTAGAATCGACTAAGTCCTGAACTTTCATGTTCAAGGCCCTGCATTTCTCTGTTGTATGGCCAGGTTCATTGGAGTGGAAGGCACTCCTAGCGTTGACATCATAGTTCCTTGGGAGATTCAGAGGATCAGGTGGAGTCAAGGTTGTTAATTCAATCAGGTTGAGCTTCAATAACTGTGGAAGTAGAGTTGCATAGGGCATCGAGATGGAATCGATAACCCTATTGATTTGTGAAGTCCTTTGCTGGAACGGACGTTGCTGCTGATTGTTGTTGTTCTAAGATCTTTGTTGTTACGGGAACTGTTGTTGCTGTGGGAAGTGTTGTTGTTGAGGATACTGTTGTTGCTGAGGTGTTGGAGCAGGAATGGTGACTGCGGCCACTGATATTTGCAAGTATTGGGGCCTACCTCTGTTAACATGCACTGCATTAGTCTCTCCTGTTCTTCGGGGCCCGGAGACAGATTTCCTTGCATTGCTGGAGCTAGCACCGTTGTCAGAAATCTTACCCATCTTCAATAGGCTTTCAATTCTCTCTCCTGCTATGACCACATCAGCAAAGCTAGTGGAAGAGAAAGCAGCAAGTCTATCAATGTAGGTTCCTTGCAAGATGTTCATAAACATATCAACAATTTCCCTTTCAGACATAGGTGGCTGGACAGCGGCAACGAGTTGTCTCCACCTTTGAGCGTATTCACGAAAACTTTCTCTTGAAGGTTGAGACATACCCATCAGGAGGGTCCTATTGGGAGGCATATCCAGGTTGTACTGATATTGGCTCATAAAGGTCTTGGCTAAGTCCTTCCAGTTTCTGACAGTAGCCATTGATATGTGTGAATACCACTCTCTAGATGCCCCAGTTAAACTGTCTTCAAAGTAAAACATCCACAATTTCTCATCCATGGTATACACTTTCAATCTTCCCAGAAAAGATTGTAAATGGGTACAAGGACAGGAGGTACCATTGTACTTTTCAAAGCATGGAGGTTTGAACTTGTGAGGAATCCTTACTCCTTCAACTAGGACCATATCCATCACATTAAATCCCAAAGAATTATGGGATTCCAAGGATCTTAAATATTCATATATTTCATCCAGACGACGATCATAAACTTTATCAGCCCCATCACCTAACACTGTAAACTGCTCGTCATGAGGATCTTCCTATAGAACACATTCTCCAGTGTTTCTCTGGGTATTTCCAATAACATTGACTTCAGGGTTGATGTGGGGCCCAAACTCTGGTGGATTTATTTGCGGCTGATCGCGCGCGTTGTTACTTGTACCCCCAATGCCTGCATGGTTATCTTCTGGAGTTTGCCGCTCGACTAACTCCTTCAATCTTTCCTGGGTCTGTGCCAACCCAGTCATCAGAGCCATGAATTGATTCATCTGAGTCCTTACTTCTGTCCTCACATCAGTCATATGAGTCATCACATCTGCCAGTTCTTGCTGTAACTGATCCATTTGTAGGCTCGAAAGGTTGTGTCGAGTCGGATATCTGTGGATGCGATTGACGGGAAAAAACCTCATGCGAGCAATATTTCCTGAAACAATTAGCAAAGTGAGAAAACAACAACAAAACACCTGCAAAACAAATGAATGAGGTTAGAATGCAATGCAGTATGTCTATTTGTCTTCAGAGGGTATCCGATTTGATTCTTTAGTTTTGACCTTCCAGACCTCTGGGAATGATGAAGATGCTGAAGTGAACGAAGTCCAAAAGAAATTCCAGGTAACACATAAACCATAACATTACAAAATGCCAAAATACATAGTTTATGATTACAACAAGTTCCCATGGTGGGTCAGAATACAATAAAGTCAAGAATACAAACAAAATCACCATGGAGGATTAAAGTACAACCAAAATAAAATACAAGTAAAAGAGAAATCAAACATCCAACCCAAATTCATCCTCCTTGACTTCTTTCAGGAGAGCATCAGTCACTGGTCCAATTGGATGCTCTGTGATGGTCCTGAAGAGAAGGTTTCTGGTCACAATGGCACTTGTCATCTTCTGGTACTTGTCTTGTTCTTTTGATCTCTTTAAACCTGCCCGAAGTTTCAACTCGAAGATTTCCTTCTGTGCTGCTAGGAGTACTTCTTGACTCTTCTTCTCATTGGCTTCTAACTGCTCGATCTTTGCTTTCATTTTCTGATCTTCTTGCAAGAGAGCTTCAGTTATTCTGATCCATCTAGCCTGATTCTCTTCCAGATAGTGCTAAGCTCTGGCTTTCTGAATCTTGGCTTCTTTGCAAGCATTCTTCAATACCAGTTCTCCTGCTCGGGCTTTTCTGATGAAGTCCTCTGTCTTTTCTATCTTGGTTATATGCTCGATTCAGAGCTTCTCTAAATTTTCATTGTCCAGAAGATTGTCATTCCTTTCCCCAAGGGTCTTCTTTAGAGCTTCAGAAAGTTGGGCATTCCTATCTTTTAGCTTTTCAAACTCTTCCAAACTGACTGTGGCTATGGGCTCAACTGCTGATGACCCTGGTACATCTTCTAGGGTGAATGGCATACGAGTAACCTGTCCTCTGATGCAAGACCATTCAGTGTACTGAGCAGAAGCTATGTTGTTTCATTTCCCCAAAATAACAGTCCCTTTAGTCTGTATATTGTCCCAAGCCCAGGCTGCTTGTCGGACAATGGCATGATTGCTCTGAAAGGCACAATAAAGAGATTCTTCTAAGTCCTACTCCCTTGGTGGATGTATCAATGCATATCCTAACTGTCTTTTGAAAAGTAAATGATTGTAGTTGATGCAACCCTTCACTCCAATAAGTGGCACATTTGGGTATTTCCCACAACTTGTTATTATGTCTCGGCCCTTGGTGTTCTGATTACACCACCTGATATCTTCTGAAGTAAGGGCAATCATCCTCTTAGCCTTATTCCTTGACTGATGTGGATTCAGGAAAGCTTCCGTCTTCGGCATATGTCTTATCAACCAACTGTAGAAGAGAGGTGCACAACATCTCACCAGTCTCCCTCTCTGTTTCTCATTCCTCTGATGAAATGAGTAGTAAAAGTCTCCTAACAAGGTGGGAACTGGGTTCTTGAGCATGGAGATGTGGATGGAATTTTTGCTTACAAACTTAGGCTCGTCTGCAAATAAAATGATGCCATATATACTGAGAGCTAAGAGAGCACAAACAGATTCCCAATTCCCTAATGCATCTTGATTTGTAGCCTGAATGATCAAGAAATCCAGATGAAGGCCTGAGATTCCAGCCTTAGAAGTTAGGTGCTCATCAATAGTAGCTACTTCCAGATGTAGTGCCTTAGCTATATCTTCATTTTTTGGAGGGGTCATTTCAGGGTTGAAAGGAATTCCTCTTCTGATAGGGACACCTAACAACATAGAATATTCTTCCAGCAAAGGACCTATCTGGAAATCTGGGAAAGTGAAGCAACGGAGAGGAGGGTCATAAAACTGAAGGCACGTGTGAATCATGCTCCTCTGTGATGCATCCAAGTCCATGATCATGTCCAGGATTCCACCATAAGGCTCTCTGAATAAGGGAACATGATCAGGGGTAATAAGGGCCTGAATCTGCCTGATGCCTGCTAGAGGGTACTCAAAGAAGTGGTAAGTAATGTTTCTCTTTCTAGTTGAATCATACTGAAGATATGCTGATGAAGATAACTGGATAAGATAACCAAAGCAGATAGCTGAAGAGGATGGCTGAAGCAGATATCTGAGCAGAAGAACGGTCAAAACCAACCCAAAGAAGATGTGGATACCCTGTAAAAAAAATAGACAAATGTTAAATGATGCAATATGATGTATGCTTATGATATGCAAGGGTTTGTGATCAGGTGCTGGATTGTCAGTTGCTTTTGGTAGGGTCCATGAGTGTTCAGAATTCCGAATGAAGGCTAGAGAACCAGTAACCAGGTGGGGGACTCAAATAAAGAGTCACTTGTCCAGGGTTTCAAAGAACTAGTCCAAAATAGTATGACCTTATAACATTCCAGTAGCAAGATATGATGAGGTCAAGGGTTCTTGCAAACCTGTAAACAACCCCACCCACTCACAGGTATTTTTCTAGAACAAGGATCCTCAGGTTCGGATCTATTATGAGAAGTGTAAACACTTCTAACCCGGAGGTACAATGTTTACCCTAATCATAAAGGATCCTCCTATAATTCACCTCAGATGCTGAAGGTCATCTAAAAAGGTCATCCAGACTTAGCAGGCTTCCCAGATAGCCCTAGCACTACAGGAGATCTGTAGCACAGAGTTCTCAAGAAGAAACCCATGTCTGAACCGTATTTTCATATTCCCGCACCTGACCGAAATGGAATGGGAAAGAATATGAATCCACTCTAATCCTATGTCTGTCACCCAGGCCTCTGTGTTGGACCTTTCTCACTGGAATACCCCTCCCACCAAAGCAAACCAGCAAATCCAACACATATGATATGATAAAAATGAAATGCGTAAAGCAGTAAATGAAAGCGATAAAGTAAATGCAATAAATAAAGCTGTACAGAAAGCAATAAATAAAGCAAAGACAAAAACACATATAGCACATAACACCCCCATAAACACAAACAAACAAGCGCTAGGAGAAACCCTCAAAAGAACCAGAAGCCCTGGTTGCAAAGAATCCCCAGCAGAGTCGCCAAGCTGTCGCTCCCCGGACTTTCGTCCTGGTGCAGACGCGAACGGTCGGCGATGTTGGAGGTTGAGGTTAAATAGAGTCGCCAGCCATGCATTTTTATCCCGAAGGAAAGGTAATGCTGCATAAACCTGGAAGGGTATGGATAAGACGGTTGCGAACCAAAGAAACTGAGTAAGGGGGTTGGTTACGACCTGGGAAGGTATTAGCACCCAGATCGTCCGTCGTACTCGACGGGATCCACGCTTACTTGATTGTGTTTAAAAAGGGTAATGTATGTGCTGACTGTGTATGAAAGGATAGGAATGAATGTACAGTGTGTCAGTGAAAAAAAGGGAGTGGGATGCTCAAGACTAAGGCTTAGAAAAGAAAGCTGAAAGAGGGGGAAGACAAAGAGACTTTTGTTCGATAACTGTTAAGTTATGACTACGTATCCTCTCGTGCAATGAGGAAGTCAGAACAACGTAGTTCGACTCAAAGAGACTGGGATGATTTGTTGTGAACTGATTACTTGTCTATGCTCAAGTGTGTGACTCGTCTGGCTCGAGTGCTAATTGTCTTGCATTAGACGGAAGAAGCGAGTTCTCGTTTTCAGAATGAGTGTGATGAGAAAAGAATCCCGGAGGAGACGTTTATTGTTTGTTTTTGTGTTTTCAGTTTTTTTTTATTTTTGGTATTTTGCGTAAGATAATGAGCTTAAGCCTAAATCAAGGGTTGTAAACTCATTATATCCCCCCTGATTAGGGATAATGAGCCTACTTAAGCATGAGATGAAGATCTCAACTTAATTACCATGATGATATATGATTAAGATCATTAACCTACTTGTAATTATTAAGTGTTTTTTGGGTTTTTGTTTAATGTTAAGTAATGAGTTTAATCTCTAATCAAGGATTAATGAACTCATTACACCATCCTAAGAGAAGGATGATAGATGAGAACACTTAAGTTAAGGAAGACTCCTCAACTTAATCCATGGTTAGGGATTAAATTCATTATATAACAAGCCTTTATTAAGTGGATTTTAATTAAAGGGTAGGATTAAGAAATGAGTTTTATGTTTGTAAGACTAACTTGAGGGAGACTTTTCCATTGAACACTAGGGTTAGTCCCTCTTAACCAGGAGGAAGAGATGTAACCCTAATATAAGGCCCAAGTTACAAGCTTAAGTCTTAATAGTTATTAGGTGTTTTGATTAAGAGGTGTAAACAAATTAAAGGTTTAACACTAAGGATTAAAGTTATACACTCCATCCTAAGATAAGGATACATGCATAACCCTAATTCAAAGTCCTAAAGCTTTAAGTGTTTAGCCTCTGATTATGAGATGAGAAGAGAGACTCAAGGAGACTCAAAGGTAAAAGACTAGGGAAGACTATGTACAAACCTAAAATTATCATGCTTGGATGTTCCTATGGTTTGTGAGGCTTAAAGAAAGATCTTCAGGAAGGCCACCAAAGGAAGAGAAGCAGATGAAAAAGAGAAGAGAGAGGAGAATAGGTTACTTACTTCCTGCAGAAGATAAGTAACCTAAAAGAAAGAGATGGATAAAGAGAGCACAAGTAAAGCAAGTTCACTTCAAAGACAAATAAAATATGCAAATGAAGATATAAGAAGAAGGTGGGATATGAAGGCAAATCCACATCCCAAACAACTTACCATAAGCCCCTGAAAGGTTAGTGTGAGATGCATAAGGAAAAAAATGAAATGAAATGCAACAAGTAATGATGCAAAGACCAAGACGAGAAGTGAATATGCTATGCAAATGTGTCATGCAATGATGCAAAGGCATGTGAGTTGCTTATGAATCTTCATACAAGGGATGAGATGCAAAACAAGGCATGTTAGAAGCTTAGAAACACATGGATACACATGAAAAGCAATGAATGCAAGGCATATCAAATGAATGAAGAAATGATTGGGAAATGTTCAAACATGTTCTAAGATGTCTAAGATGGCATACAAGAGCATGGAATGTCATGACAAGTTTATATGATTGAGATATGCAAAGATGAATGCAAATGATCATGATAAATTAGGGTTTTATGAATGTATGGGGTGCAAATGACCAAAATAGAAGCAGACATCATGATAAAAATTTGAAAAAGAACTTAAACAAACCCTAAACACACATAAGAACACTCCCCAAAGATGGAGGTTAGAAGCTAAACCTAAAGGAAGTTATGAATTTTCTAAGTTAAGCTAGGGTTTTTGGGTGATTTTTCATGAAAAATGCAAAACAATTTGAAAATGCAATGCAAAATTATGAGTTAAATAACCTAGATACTATATGCAAAGTATGAAACAATGTAAAAAGAACCAAATTCAAACTCATCATGGTTGATCAGAAATGATTTTTTGAAGTTAGGGTTAGAAAAATGTGAAATTTGAAAACCCTAATTCATGATTAATTGTGAAAATATGATCAAACCTAAAAATAAATTTGTGTGATGAGTTTGTAAATTGTTCTAAATGTATGAGAATGCTTCATGATTTTTTTTGTGATTTTTAGATACCTAAATGTATTTTTAATTAATTAAAATCAATTAATTAATTAAATAAAACATTTAAATGATTTAAAAATACATTTTTAATGCAAAAATTAAAAATAAAAATGTTTTTGAGTTTAGAAAAATATTTAAAATGAAAATGCAGAAAATGGTGATTTTATAAATATTTTTGCTATTTTAAATAAATGCATGAAATAAAATGAAAAGAAAGATAAAATAAAAATGAAAGTATGCTAAAGCAATGGCTGAGATTGGAGATTCTAAGGCCCAGATGCAAAGTCCACGTGACTTAGGGTATGAAGATCTGATGGCTAGGGTTCAAAATTACATTTGGCGCGTGATCTGATGGCTAGGTTCTCATATGACTAAATTAATTTAAATTAAACTAATTAATGATGATTAGGGCTAATGGATTAATCCGGACCATTCAAAACGCGCGCTAAACACATATCCTAGGGTCCATATTCAAACCTGGCTAATTAATGAGATTAATCCTAATTAAACTCAGGTGGCCGGAGAAGAACTCCGATCGTCTTCTCCGGCGTGCCCCTCACCTGAGCTCACTCAACACACCACCCCAAGCCCCCAAAGTCTCCAGAATGAATCATCTAACATCCCTAAACAAGAATCCATCCCCAAAACTCATTTATATTGCATCAAACTCATGAATCAAACAAGAACAAGTTTAGGTTAAAAATTTCAGAACAACAATACATCCTTGTTTCTCAACCATTTTCAAAAGCAAACATATCTTGATGATAAGGATAACACATAGAATCAATTTATAACTTAAAATGAAGGTTCTGGAAAAGTGATTTGAGAGAGCTACCTGAGCTGGAGCTTTCTAATCCGGAGCTTTCTGGCCTCTCCTTTGATGCAAACCCACTCTAAGGGATCCCCTGAGGCTTATGAAGTGCTTAGAACAAGTTTGTTTGGCCTCTTTTGTGAGTTACAGTTCTGCTAAAGTAGAAATCGTGTTTTTCTTTGAGAGGTTTTCAGGCCATTGTAAGTGGTGCTTTGTGTTCTCTAGTCTATGTGGAGATGATTGGTGGAAAAAGATTTGAGTTTTGAGGCTTGTGCAGTGAGATTCAAAGAGATGAATGTTTTGAGGATTTTTCTGATTCTGCTTTTGTGTGAACTTTCAGGCTTGTGTGTTATGTTGTTTGAGGTCCTTAGGGTTTGTATAAGCCAATAGGAGTGATCAGAAAGTGGGTGGTGGCACAACTTGATTGGTATGGGTTAATTTGCAAAAAAGTCAAAGTTGTTGTACCACAAGCATGGCATGGGTCAGAGGAGATCAAAAGGGTGGATCTGCTTCAGCTAGCATTGTGGAGAGCCCTTGGATTGAGTTTGAGGATCTGTACCACTTGATTCATGAGATAGCAAGACTTTTGCATTTTCCCCTCTTTGAAATTTTGTGAAAATGGCTCATAAGAATCTTGTAATCCAAGGCATAATTCTGATCAAGAAATGTTGCATTATCATGTTATGATGCTTAGAAGTGGATTAGAGGTCACAAGAAGTCTTAAAACTTGGTTTTGCAAAAATCCCTCTTTGGCACATACTTGAAAATTATGTGATTTTTCCCAACTTTGAAACATCATAACTTGAGTTGTAGGATGAATCAAGAGGAGTTCTTGTACTTTTTTAAAATGGGAAGATCCAATATACAACTCTCATGTTTAAAGATTTTTCATTTGAAGCCTTTTTGATCAAGAAAGAGGAGGTTGAAAATCTTTCCCAAAATGGAAAGTTTTCATTACAAGTCATGTCCAAAAATGGAACGTTTGCAAATGGATTGAAATTATTCAATCTTGTGAACTTCTAACCACTTCTAAGATCAAATAAAGATCATAGTACCTCAAAATGATGAAGATGACCCTTTGGCACCATTAGTGGTGGCCTCAGATGCCCTGATTCTGACTTTTCTTGCACAATAAGTTACCAGTTGATCAGATGACTTCCACAATGAATTTTCTCATCAAATTTGCTACACATGATCCTTATAACATGTAAAGACCATTAGAATAAAAAATGACCAAAAAATTTGAGGTTAAGGGCCTCAAACCCAAAACCCTAATTTTAGGTCATATGTGTAGAAACTGCTCAGTCTGCTTGAACACCTTTGCAATGCTTTGTGATTTTTTGAATTTAATGAACTTTGGGGAGCATAATATGATCATGGAACACACATGGAACCTCTTGACAAGCTTCAAGTCCTTTGAGATGGCTCATATCACTTCTTTGGATTCTCCTGATCACAAACCCTAATTGTGCAGTCATGCAATGATTTGATGAAGTTATTTATGCAATGTAAATGTAATGATATGCTTATGAAAATGCAATATGAAAGATCATAAGCCATGGTGTGAGAAAAAGTGAGGGAAAATTTGGGGTGTTTACAACATTTACAATGCTCAGCTTGAGGGAGGTTGTGGAAATATTAGTGGTTCAGATTAAATTGATCTAAGGACTGTTATTATATCATGCATTATAGTTTCACTGTAGTGTATAAATATTTGATGTATTGCCATTTGTAATCTTATCTAAAATGAAATAATATCTACCAATACATTTTGTGATCAACCTTATCTTCTCATCCAGTTTTTCTGTTACGTTTCTGTTACTTTCAGTTACAATCTTGTGAGACATAAAGGATATTTTGAATGATGACAAAACTTCTATGCTTTAAGATGTCTTATGGGATCACAAGAAAAAGGAAGAATTCATCAAAAAGGGTTTTTATAGTGTTTTGAAAGAAATGAGTCGACTCAATTCTCTAAACAGGTCGACTCATTCAGTTAGAGAAATTTGAGTCGACTCAATGAAAGTGTTAGGCCGACTCATTTGATGGATTTCTTCCCTTTAAACTCACGGGTCCCAACAGGCTGACAGAGGGGTAATTTTAGGTCGACTCAAAAGTGACAAACAGGTCGAATCAAATGCTTCATCAAGTCGACGCATTCCTATATATCATCCAGGTCAATGCAAAACAATAAACAGGCCGACTCATTCCTGATGTGAGTGCCCTTTTTGTTTTCTCTCTCTTTATTCATTGTATTTCAATTTTATCTTTCTTTTACTAACCCATATAAATAGCTGTCATATTATTTTGTGGAAACTAACAAGAAAAGTGAAATAGATACACAAATGCTCTCTTCATCTTATCCTTCTCTAGCATTCATCAACAATTACACACAAGAATTTTTGTTCATCAAAGTGCAAGATCAAGGTGATAACATTCAAACGTGAGATTGCAATTTCAGTTTGGGTTGAGAGGTTTTTGGAATTTTCTTGAATAAACCTTGAGGGCTTGTCCTCCAAGATCATTGCGATTTGGGCTTTCTGCATGCAATATTCGTTCGTAGATTCAGCCGAGTGAGGAGGTTTGAAGATCAAGGTGATCGTTCATTCATATCACGATAACCGGAGGATTGCGAAGAACAATTTGGGTTCACAAGCATCGAATCAAAGCGGCCGTACTCAAAGTTTGGAGAATTGTAAATTCTTGAAAGAGGGGAGCAATTAATCAGATGTTTGTTCTACGCACTTGGAGGACTTGGTTCATCTCGAATAAAGAGGCAAGAAGAGTTATAACAACAATCACAATTCGGATTGGTTTATTGTTCCTATTTTATTCTTGTATTAACATTGCAATATTAATATTTTAGAGTCTCACATCATACTAAAGCTAAATCTATGTGGGAAGCATTACAGATTGCCCTTGAGGAAACTGATGACGTGAATCTAGCTAGAATTAATACATTGCAACAAGAGTTTGATCGCTTTCACATGAACCAAGGGGAAACCATTGGTGAACTGGGAAAGAGATTTTCTCACTTATTAAATCGCTTAAATGCTCTTGATAAACCCACTCCTAACGATGTAGCTACTAACAAAATTCTAAGATGTCTTACTAGGGAATGGTTACCAAAAGTCACGTCAATCAAGGAAGCAAATGATGTAAGAACTTTGGATTTGACCAAGTTAATTGGAAAGATATAAGAGCATGAGCAAGAGATCTTGAATTTACATGAGCATGAAGAAAGTGAAAAGAAAGAAAAAAAAGAAAAATCTAAAGACAACGAGAAGAAGAAAAAGTCTATCACATTGAAGGCTTCTACTTCCAAATCATCCACCAACTACGAATGTGAGAGTGAGTCTAATGACTAAGATGATGAATCTAATGTGGAAATTGGGTTGTTTGTAAGAAAATACAATATGTACCTCAGAAAGAATGAAATTTCTCATTCGGACAAACGTCTAGTCAATTATATAAGGCGATCAAATCCCTCTAAGCAAGATCAAATCAAGAGTACTAAGTCAAAAGGATCATGTTATAATTGCGGAAAACCTGGTCATTACAAACCGGAATGTCCAATGTTGAAGAAAAAAAAAGGCAAAGATAAATATCAAAAGAAAGGCAACAAAGCAAGGAAAACATATATCACATGGGAAAGTGATAATGAAGTCTCTAGCAACGCTAGCTCAAGTGATGAGGAAGAGAAAGTAAATCTTTGTCTTATGGCTCACAACAAGGGCAAAAAGCTAGTAAGTCATTCCAAATTTGATAGTTTCGAAAAATTGTCTTATCCCAATTTACTTAGTACTTTTAGAGCTCTTCACCATGAAACTAAAGAACCTTTTAAGCTCATATAGGCTTATTTTTAAGCACTTGGAGAAAAAGGTTTTCGATTCTCAAAAGGCATTGGAAGGTCTTAAGCAATCTACGGTGGAACCTATTAAGAAATACAAACAAGGGTGGTAAAATTTTCATAGTTGTGAAACTTATTGTATTTGGCAAAAAGAAGTCAAGACTCTTCAAGCCAAATTAGACAAGATGTCACAACCAAAGATGACATTTTCTATTGATCGTTCAAATTTTAGAAATTCTATGAATAGTCCATATAAAAAATACACCTATGTGATGAAGGATCAAAATAGCAAATGAGACCCTAAACCAACCTTGAATTGCCTTTATTGTTGCAAGAGGGGTCATACTATTCCCAAATGTCGATTTAGGAGATTCTTAGTTTCTAAAGTCATTTTCCAATGGTTTCCCAAATGCAACCAAAGTTTCACTCCCACACAAGGACCCAATGAAAATTGGGTACCTCTTTCTCTTGTTTAATCATGTAGGTGGAATGTCTTGAGGCTACAGAGAAAAGATGGTTTCTCGATAGTGGTTGCTCAAGACATATGACGGGTGACATCTCCTTATTCTATGACTTCGTGGCTAAGAAGAAGGGTTTTGTTACTTATGGTGATAATAACAAGGGTGCGATACTCGGTAAAGGTAGTGTAGATAATCCCTCTTCCACATCTATCTCCAATGTCCTTTTAGTTGAAGGTCTTAAACATAATCTTATTAGCATTAGTCAATTAAGTGATAAGGGATATACAGTCTCCTATTCAAAAGAAGGTTGCATAATTGAACATGATGATAAGAAAAATGATGTGTTTAAGGGCTTGAGGGTGAATAATGTATACATGCTTGACTTGAATGATATGTCCGTTAATGATCCTAAGTGTCTAGTCTCTAAGAGTGATGACTCTTGGGTTTGGCATAGATGCTTAGCACACATTAACTTTGATTTTCTAAACAAAATTGTTTCCAAAGATTTAGTAGTTGGTCTACCTAAAATAAAATTTACTAAAGATAATCTTTGTGATGCATGCCAAATGGGGAAGCAAACAAAGGTATCTTTTAAATCTAAAAACATCGTTTCAACGACCAAACCTCTTGAACTTCTTCATATGGATTTATTTGGTCCATCTAGAATCAAAAGTCTAGGAGGAAAATATTATGGTTTTGTTATTATGGATGACTACTCAAGATTTTGTTGGACACTTTTATTAGCAAGTAAAAGTGACACATTCTCGGCATTTGAAACGTTTGCCAAGTTATCTCAAAATAAACTTAACACCAACATTATTACATTTCGAAGTGACCATGGAGGTGAATTTTAAAATCATCTTTTTGAAGCCTTTTGTGAGAAACATGGAATTGAACATAATTTTTCCGCTCCTAGAACTCCGCAACAAAATGGTGTTGTGGAACGTAAAAATCGTGTTCCAGAGGAGTTACGAAGAACTATGATCAATGATAGCAGGCTTCCTAAATATTTTTGGGCCTATGCTGTAAGTACTCTATGTTATGTGTTAAATATGGTAATTATTCGACCAATTCTTAATAAAACACCCTATGAACTTTTAAAAGGTAGAAAGCCAAATGTATCTCATCTCCATGTCTTCGGTTGTAAATGTTATGTGTTAAATAATGGTAAAGAAAATCTTGGTAAATTTGACTCAAAAGCAGATGGAGGGATCTTTCTCGGATACTCTAACTCAAGTAAAGCTTATAGAGTATACAACAAGAGATTACTTATTGTTGAAGAATCTGTGCATGTTTCCTTTGATGAATCTTGTCCGAAAATTGTCGGAAAAGGTAGTTATGTTTTTGGTGAAGGTGCTTCTTCTGAGGATATTGTTAAAGATCAAGAAGCTTCATGTGTTAAACCCTTTCCAGATAAAGCTGAGGAGGAGCCGAATAAAGGATCTGAAATCAAAGATGAGGATCATGCATCAATTCAAGATGATCTACCTTTGGAGTGGAAAACTTCTAAAGATCACCCCATTGACAATATTCTTGGAGACATATCAAAGGGAGTCACCACTCGATCAAAGATAAGTAATATTTGTTATCATTACACTTTCGTCTCTCAAATTGAGCCTAAGAACTCCAAAGATGCTTTACTCTATGAAAATTGGTTTTTGGATATGCAAGAGGAACTTAATCAATTAAAAAGAAATGAGGTTTGGGACCTTGTCCCTCTTCCACGAGGTCATCGAGTAATTGGAAAAAATGGGTGTTTAGGAACAAGATTGACGAAAACGGTATTATTACTTGCAACAAGTACCGTCTTGTTGCTCAAGGTTATAACCAAGAGGAAGGCATAGATTATGAGGCAACTTATGCTCCCGTTGCCCGACTTGAGGCTATACGCCTTTTGCTTGCATTTGCATGCTCACAAAACTTTAAGTTATATCAAATGGATGTCAAGAGTGCTTTCCTTAACGGATACATAAATGAAGAAGTGTATGTTTGTCAACCTCCTGGTTTTGAAAATCATGAAAATCCTAACTATGTATACAAGCTTAAACGTGCCTTGTATGGCCACAAACAAGCTCCTAGAGCTTGGTATAAGCGTCTCAGCAAATTTTTGTTAAATCAAGGATTTTCAAGAGGAAAGGTTGATACTACTCTTTTCATTAAACGTGAAGGAAATAACTCAATTTTAGTTCAAGTGTACGTAGATGATATTATCTTTGGGTCTACTAATATGAAATTGGTAAAAGAATTCTCAAGTTCGATGCAAGATGAATTTGAGATGAGTATGATGGGGGAGCTTAATTACTTTCTTGGACTTCAAATCAGACAAATTGAAGAAGGAACTTTCATAATTCAAACAAAATATTGTAATGAGCTTCTCAAGCGGTTTGATATGACAAATTCAAAACCTATCAATACACCAATGCCAACCGCAACAAGTTTAGATCGTGATGATAATGGTAAGTGTCATTTGGTGGTGTAAACACCCCAAATTTTCCCTCACTAAGTTCACACCATGGATTGTGATATTTCATATTTGCATTAGTTCAATCATATCATATCATGTTGCATTTTTGCTTCACTGTATTAGTTCAAGTTCATCTGCATTTAGGGTTTGTGATCTGAGCAATCCAAGATCCATCTGAGCCACTCCAAAGGCCTATAATCATCTCAAGAGGGTCCATGTATGTTCAATCATCATATTATATCCTCCAAAGATCAAGTAAGTCAAAGAATCACAAGAACTGACAAAGCATGGAAGCATAGCTAGGGTTTAACTTCACAGATGACCTAAAATTAGGGTTTTGGTTTCAGAGGCCATAACTCTAAATTTTTTGGTCATTCTTGTTTCTATTGGTATCAGTATGTTATAAGGATCATGCATACCAAGTTTGATGAAGAAATTCATTGTGGAAGTCATCTGATCACTGGGTAACTTCCTGAGCAAGTCAGAGCAAAATCAGGGCATCTGAGGCCCCTCAACATGGAACCAAAGTGGATTTTTCATCAAATTGAAGTTATATGGTCTTTATTTGATCATTGAAGTGCTTAGAAGTTCACAAATTTGAAGAAAAATAAGCTAAACCAAAAGTTGCCAAAAATGGAAATGACTTGTAATGTAAACTTTCCATTTTGGGAAAGATTTTCAACCTCCTCTTTCTCAACCAAAAATGCTTCAAATGAAAAATTGTTGGTCATGAAAGTTGTAGATTGGATCATTCCCTTTTCAAAAAGTACAAGAACAAGTTCTAATTCATTATGGAACTCAAGTTATGGCTTGTCAAAGTTGGCAAAAATCACATAATTTCAAGTTTCATGCCAAAGAGGGATTTTTGCAAAACCTCTTGCCAAGTTATTTTGTGACTTCAAATGCACTTCTAAGTATCATATAAACATTATGCAATGTCTAAAACTCAGAATTGGCCCAAGAATCTCAAGTTTTCATGCCTTGCCCATGAAGAAATCTCAAAGGGGCCAAAGTTTCATGAAATTGCAAAATGACCAAGAACCTTTCACAAACATGCTGAATCGCCTCAAAGTGAATTCCATGGCCATCCTTGATTCTTGATGCACCAGACACCCAATTGTACCAAGCCTGCCACTTGCCCATACCTCAAGTACAAGAAATGTTGACTTTTTGCATTTCACACCATACCAATCAGCATAGCCCACATCAACTCCACAGACCTATCACAACTTGATATGTGGACTTTATGCAAGCCATAACACACAAGAACACAAGCTGAAAACCTCAGATTGCCAAAGTTCACAAAAATCATCCCTCTTGCATTTTCCTTCGAAACACACAACACACTTGCTCATTCTTCAAACAAACACCACCATTCATTCTTAAATCATTCACTGATCATAAACCACCCATCAAAACAGCCAAGAACACACCATAAGCCAAACACGATTTTCTGACCAGTGGAGCACAAACTCACAAACCAGACATCCTCAAAGCTCTCAAAGCATCAAAGCTTCTTCAGGGAGGTCATTGGAGACATTTTGCACCAAGGAAGCAGCCAGAAAGCTCCAGGGTTGAAAGCTCCATCTCAGGTAGCCATGCGAATTAATTTTTCCAGAACCTTTATTTTATGTTACTAAATGATTAAGCATGTTCCCCTGAGTACACTGAACTTGTTATCTTTGAAAATGATGAAGAAATGAGAATGTATTGCTTGTCTGAAATTTTTGACATATTTATGTTCTTCTTCGAATCAAGAGATTGAGTGAAAAGAAATTGTTTTTGAGGGTGGATTTGATCTTAGGGGAGTAGGAGGAGTGAATCTGGAGCTTTAGAGCTCCAAAAAGTGCCTAGGGAAGAAGTTGAGAATTTTCAGGTGAGGAGTTGGCCGAAGAAGATGACCGGAGGTCTTCTCTGGCCACCTGAGAGTCATTAAGTGACTAATTAGGGTTAGGGCAAACTTTGAATGTGGACCCTTGGATTTGTCCTTCCCGCGTGCAGTGAATGACCAAGATCTTTTCATTAGTGATTAATCTGGACTAATTAATAATTTAATTAGGATTAATAGAATTTGAATTTGAGCTGTAGGATAGCGCGTCAAGTCAATCCCTTTAAACCCAGAACCAATCCAGGCCCTCCATTCTGTATACTTTCCATTTATTTTAATTTTATTTCATTTTTCTCATTTTATTTTTGCACGAATTATTAAAAATAGTAAAAATGATCAAAAAAATCTGAAATTTTTTATCAAGCCTTTTATTAATTTTCAGAAATCAAAAATATTTTTATTTTTATTTTTTGGATTTAAAAAGTATTTTTAAATCATTTAAATGTTTTATTTAATTAGTTAATTGATTTTAATTAATTAAAAATACATTTAAGTATTTAAAAATCACCAAAAAAATCAGAGAACATTCTTAGACATTTAGAAACATTTACAAACTCACCATACAAATTTCATTTTGGTTTTGACCATGCTTTGACATTTTTCAATGAATTAGGGTTCTTAAAATTGTTCATTTTCTAACCCTAACTTCAAAATTTCATAACTTTTAAACCAAGTTGAGTTTGTGAATGGTTCTTTTTGAATTGTTCTATGCATAGCTTCTAGCATCCAAAAACATTTTTGTTTCATTTTTATCTTGCATTTTCAAATTATTTGGCATTTTGCATTGGGGATCACCCAAAAAACCCTAGAAACTTAGGAAATTCATAACTCCTTCTAGGTTTAGCTTCTGACCTCCCCCTTTGGATGGTAACCTAGTATAGGTTTAAGGTTCCTTTGAGTGCATTTTCAATTTTTTATCATGTCATTTGCTTCTGTTTTTGCCATTTGCATCTCATCCTCTCATAAAACCCTAATTTGGTATCTTCACTTGCATTCATCTTACATAAGCATTCATATAAGAACTTGCCATGACATTTTATGCATCCACATGACTTCTAAGACATCTTAGGACACATTAGAATCATGTTTGATCATTGCATCATCCATTTGCCATATTATGCCTTCATTTCATTTCATGTACATTCATGATCTTTCATGCTTCTTTCATGCTTCATTTGCATCTTCATTGCTTGTATGCTCATTCACATCTCTTAACATACATTTGTACCATCTCTTAGCATCATTGGCATCATGATTATGCTTCTGGTTTTGGTTTGCATCCTTGAATTCATTTCATTTTCATTTCATTTCATTTCCTTTTACTAACTTTTCAGGTGATAAGTTACTTTGAGAAGTGAATTTGCCTTCACTTCTCACAATCTCTTCTCATCTCTCTTATGCATTCATTGCTGCATTTTGTATTTGTATTAGGATGAGCTTGCTCATTCATGTTCCCTCCTCACCTTCTTCCTTCAATCAACTTATCTTCTTAAGTGAAGTAAGTTGACTTGCTTCTTCTACTTCTCTTCCTTCCATCTTTGCTTCTTCCTTGGTGGCTCTACTTGAAGATTTCTTGTAAGCCTCATAAACCCTAGGAATACCCAAGCATGATAACAATTAGGGTTTGATTAGTCCCCCATTAGTTTTACCTTTGTGTCATCTTTTGTGTCTTCTCTTCTCATCTCTTCTCATCTCTTAATCAGGGACTAAACCTTCAAGGTTTTAAGGCTTTGTGATTAAGGTTATGCCTGCATCCTTCTCTTAGGATGGAGTGTATAACTTTAATCCTAAGTATTAAACCCTTAATGTTGTTTAAACCCCTTAATCAATCCATCTAATAATCACTAAGACATCAAGCTTGTAACTTGGGCCTTGCATTAGGGTTCTAATTCTTCCTTAATTGGTTAAGAAGGACTAACCCTAGAGTTAATGGACAAGTCCCCCTCAAGTTGTCTTACAAACCATAAAGTCCACTTCTTAATCTTACCATTAACTAAAATCCACTCTAATAAAGGCTTTGTTTTGTCATGAGGTTAATCCCTAATCATGGATTAAGTTGAGGTATCTTCCTCAGTTTAAATGTTCTCATATATTATCCTTCTATTAGGATGGTGTAATGGGTTCATTAAATCCTTGATTATGGCTTAAACTCATTACTTAACACTAAAAAAAAACTCAAAAACATCTAAATAATTACAAGTAGGTTAATGATCTTAATCCTACATCACGGTGATTAAGTGTGAGGTGTTTACTTCATACTTAAGGTATTCTCATTACCCCTAATATGAGGGGAGATGTGATGAGTTTACTAACCCTTGGTTTAGGCTTAAACTCATTTTCTTATGACAAACACAAAAATCAATAAAAGATTGAAAGCACAAAAACAAACAATAATCGTCTCCTCCGAGATTCTTTTCTCACCTCATTCACTCATAAACGAGAACTTGCTTCTTCCGTCTAATGCAAGACAATTTGCACCTGATCCAGACAGGTCATACACTTGAGCATAGACAAGTAAGTAGTTCACAAGTCAATTTGTCTTTCAGTCTCTTTGAGTCGAACTACGGTGTTCTGACTTCCTCATTGCACGAGAGGATACGTAGGCATAACTTAACTATTATCGAACAAAAGCCTCTATGTCTTCCCCCTCTTTCAGCATTTTTCTTCTAAACCTCATTCCTGAGCACCTCACTTCACTCTCTTGCACTGACACTTGTACCTTCTTTTCCAGCTCTTGCACACAGATAGCACAGACACTACCCCCTTTAAACACAATCTTTCAAGCGTGGATCCCGTCAAGTACGACGAACAATCTGGGTGCTAATACCTTCCCAGGTTGTAACCAACCCCCTTTCTCAGTTTCTCTGGTTCGCGACCGTCTTATTCATCTTTCCTAGGTTTATGCAGCATTACCTTTCCTTCGGGATAAAAATGCCTAGCTGGCGACTCTTTTCAGTTCATCTTCATGGTCTCTCTTTCGCCGACCGTTCGCGTCTGTACCCCTTCTGACCATGTGTCATTTGGTGGGAGCGACAGTAAGGATGCGGTGTCACTCCCGGGATTTTCATCCTAGTACAAACGCGAAAGTGGCGCGGAAAAGGTAGAGTCGCCATCCAGGCAATTTTATCCCGAAGGAATGGGAAAGGTAATGCTGCACAAACCTGAGGAAGAAGGAAAAACAAGGTCTTACGAACCAAAGATCAGGGTTCGGGAGTCGGTTACGACCTGTGAAGGTATTAGCACCCCAGATCGTCCGTCGTACCCGACGGGATCCACGCTTGCTTGTTTTGTTTCAAAGGGTGAGAAATAAAGAGTTGCTGAACAAATGAACTGCTAACTGGGATGTGAATGGAAATGAGAAAGGGAATTGGAAAAGAAAATGGAAAGAAAGGGGGAAATGTAGGGAAAATAAAGAATGTGCTCGAACGGGCCCTACCCCGCTGCCTACGTACCTCATCGGGATAATGAGGATCAGAGTCGACGTAGTTCGCCTAACTAAGACGGTAACTATTTGTTTGTGTTTTTTATGAGGATCAGGTGTTGCAGGCTCGTCTGGTACGAGTGCATTTACCGTCTTGCATGCGAGACAAGTCGTCGCAAGTTCGCGTTATGAGTGAATGAGATGAGAAGAGAAGTTCCCGCAGGATAGTCGCTTATTATTTGTTTTTGTCTTTTATGAGAGATGTTTTGAATTTGTTTGTGAACATTCTCAAACTAAGACCTATCCATCGCGGTAAGTATTTACACCTCGCCCCGAAACAGGACGCATATAAGCACTCCGCAACAAAGTCTCGTGTCGTACAAGAACGTTCGGTTTTTATTAAGTGTTTTATTGTTTTTCTTTATGAGATGAGAAAGAAGGACTCAAGTTGAAAAAGGCAAAAGCTAAGGGACTAAGACTCAATCCTAATTTTGCTTATTTATTCAAAAGTGGTCCTAATGGTTTGTGTGGTTTCCTAATCCTAATGAATAAAAGGAACTAGAAACTACTAGAATTCAACTTACTTCCTAAGGAAGTTAAGTTGATTCTAAGAACAATGGGAAGCCTATACAAGTGAAAAATTCAAATAGTAAGGCCAAACATTAAAATTGGAGCAAAGAAATAAAATCTAAAAAATGTATTTCAAGGTATAAAACCAAAAACAAGCCTAATCTTCATCTAAATCTATTTATTAGAAATTCTAAGCCTAAGTCCTAAAACTAAGGGAACTATCTAATATTATCAATACTAAAAATCAGTACTTAAACTATACTAAGTCATTTTAAAATCCTAAGACTAAACCTAATTAAACTAGTTCTTAATGGAGCATAATATCCAAAACTAAACTAAGTGAATTTTACATGTAAAAATAGCCTAAAGATTAATACACTAAATATATTAAAAGTCCTGGAAAAAATATGAAATTAATTCTATAGGGTCCTAAAACTGACTATAACATTGTTCTAAAAGATATCCTAAAAATTCAGAAGCTAACAATATTTAAAAACCACTTAAATCTACTTAGGGATTAACTACCATTTTTCATGAATTAAGCTACCAAAACGGTGGATAAAATGGCCTAAAAATCTACCAAAAAATATCCTAAGTTATATTATTAGTCCTCTAAACATAACGAAAAGAATGGGCCAAAAATCCTACAGGAAGCAGAAAAAATAAAATGAATAAAAACAAGTGCAATTAAAGGAATTCAATAAAATGCTAATTAAGAGAAAAATCGAAATTAAATAAAAAATAACCAAAATTCAGAAAATAAAATTGTCACAAATTTCTAAAATGAGTTATTAAGCTACTGAATGATTTTTACTATTTTTTAATTAATTGTTTCTAAGCTAGACTAAACTTAAGATAAAATCTAAAAGAAAATAAGAAAGGGGGTGAAAAGAGTGATTTTTATTAGTTCTTATTTAATGGGCTTAAGATGAAGGGGTGTCAATAGCAAAGGGCAAGGACCAATTTGCGCTTGGCCTGAGGGTATATGGTGGGCTTTCGGTCAATAACATTGACTAAAATCTGGGCCACTGGAATGGGGGTCTTCCTACGGTAATCAAATCATGTGGTTCATGGACTTGGACGCATGGTTATTACTATGGATGACACACACACAATCAGCCACAGGAGAAGCTAACTGGACGGTGACACGTGTCACCGCCTGTGTGGCTGGAACTCAAAAATCAGATCCTATCTTATCCTCTTCTAACGGCTCTTTATGGGGAATTAGTGTAGCTTAATCTCATATTAATGCTCTTAACTCTTTCTTAAATCCTTGATATTTTCTTAATTGCCAATAAACTATATTAATTATCTTCATAATTTAAAACTAAAATTAACAAACATAAACTGAAACAAAAGGGGTTGGGAAAATAATCCAAACCCTAAATCCTTTCTCTCCCCCTTTCCGCCGCCGACCCTCTCATCTTCCCTACTCCTTCTTCTTCTTCTCCCTTTCCGACACCATCATCTTCTTCGTCTTAACCCTAACCTCACCCTAGACCTCTTCTTCTTCACTCCTCCACGCTGCCTTCTCTCCCTCAACTTCATCACCCTTTTCCGATCCAACAACCACCTTCCACTCATCATCATCCTTCGAAACCTAACCCTCCTTCTATTTTCTTCTCCAAATTGAACACCATCAACCTAACGCCCTCACCACCTTAACCCTCTAATGGGACAATTAAACGGCCAACTCGCAACGACACCAACACGCAATAGAAATTTATGCTTGAATAGTTGCGATAGGCGTACCTGTAAATTGACGTCGTGAAGGATGAAACCACGACAAGCTTTGCTTACAATCCCTCTCGCGCCTTCCTTATTTCTTCTACAATTCGGATTAGGGTTTGAGGCTTGATCAAGGATAAGGAGACAATAATGATTCTCGCTCCATCTTGTTGAAGAGGATGAATGATTCTGTTGTGGGGCTCTTGCGAATCATTACTCAGCGAAACTGTTCCTGCAGATTCCTTAGGATGCCGCCGCAAGATTAATACACAAAGGTATGAACCGCAGTGGATCGCATTAGATTGTATGAAACCCTTGCTGAATCAATTGAGCTGAACCAATGTTGGTGTTGTTGATTCTTGCCTCCTTACAGGTTTGATGTTGTTACGGATCTTGATTTTGCAGGTGTTTGATGAACACTTATGATGAAGATAGAAGTTGCAGAGAGTGTTCGAAAGAGATGAGGAGAAGGTACATGATAATGAAGAGAGATTGAAGGGTGTGAAGTTGAAGAAGGGTGAAGATTGGAGAAAGCAAAAATGTGAGAGAGATCGAAGGAAAAAGATTGAAGAAGAAGAGATTCAAATTTATAGAAAATGGATTCAGCTTGTAAAGATTTTCAGGTGAACTTTCTAGAAGGATTCAGTTACAAAAGTTTGTTATTTTTCAGTTATGATTTGGTTATCAGTTTTGATTTCGGTTAGAGCCATTGTAACTGACTTTTCTTATTGAATCTTGCAGGATTTTTGTTATATGCAGGTGAGTTTCGCTTCTCAAAGGGGTCTGAAAAAAAGTTGATGAAGAGTTGTTTTGGGTGATGATTCAAATCGAAGAAAGTTGAGGATTTTGAACATTGAGTAGTTGAAAGTTGATGAGGTAGAAGAGTGCTGGGTGAAAAGATCCAGTTGCTGACTTTTTTTTGTCCTGCCTTTCTCTTCCCTTTTTTGTTTGTCATGTTATCAGTCTCCTATCAGTTAGGATTTCTAACTGTTTTGTTCTCATTTTTCAGTGAAATTTGGTTTATCAAGGAGTTTGATGAGGATTACTCTTGTGCTGCAGGTTAACTGATTTTGTTGATTGAAGGTGGAGGGATGATGGAACTGCAGAATTGATGATGATATGATGTGCGAAAGAGTTGAAGTTTCCGGTTCAAGATTGGTGAAAAGTTGTTGATGATGCGATGGTGCAAACTCTATTCTTGGATTCAGTTCAGATTGCAGATTCAGTTCTTGCTCTTCTTCTTTCGAATCTGCCGTTGTCGTTGATGCTCATTTCTTGGTTTAAATTTGCAGGATTCTTCTTTTGAAGGTGTGTGATGAAGATGAGGATTGGAGGACTTCTGAGAGTGGTGATTGAAGGTTAAAAGAAGATTGCCGACGGAGTCGAGGAAAAATGGTTGAAAAGTTCTCAGTAGTGTGTGTCTCTTTGCAGAATGAGTCAGTTAGGGATAGATTCAAGAATTTCATTTCTGTTAGAGTTTAAATGAATGTAACTGATTTTCCTGATAAAATCTTCTTCTGTGAAATTCTGTTGGCCAACTATATAACTGAATTTTTTGTTAAGTTTTGTATCAGATTTCCCCTTGGTTTGTAACTGATTTTTTGGTTTTTGTAACTCATCCTGTTTACTTCTAGTATGAAATGTGGTTTCAATCCACCATCTTGCAGCATCATAACCTCATGAATTAGCAACCTAAAAAGAAAATGGCCCTAAAGTGCCCTTACAAATAATACTTTAACTAAGTACTTTGAAACTAAATTTCAAGATGATTTGAAACGTCTCGATGAATCACAAACCATGGATCTGATCCACTATAATGACTCTAAGCCCGAATAAATGTTATCTTGAAACTGAATTTGAAATTAACAACGAAGTAAATTTCAATGAGGTTCTATCTTATAATGTCTCAAACAAATTCTCGAAAAACTTGATGAATGATATGAAGGTAAGGTTCAAACCGATTAGAAACCTTGGGACCATACTTCGTAGTGATAACACAAACCAAAATACTTGACATTCTTGAAGGTCCTTAAATAAGATGAATTTGAAGGAGAACTCCACATTGTTCATGAACTAAGACTCTAGTTCTATATAACATGCTCATAGAAGGACTAGATGAATTTAGCTTGTAGAAACCTTTAATCCAATATAGCATCCCCAACACCAAGCTTCCATGATGCCTTAGTCAATACCTTAATCTATTTCCTTACGGCTTCAATGAAATGTAATTAAGGATAATAACTTGGGTAATAAAATCACATATGGGTTGGATAATTGACTTTTCATTTGAATAAAGGAATTAAAAAGGAAATCGTTGGATCTTTAAGATGGAGAATGGAATTCCGAAATGAATAATGGATTGATTTTAGAAAAGAAAATGTACCAATTGGAGTGTGGACAATATTGTGACAAAGCGGGCCATTAGATATTAAAGTACGAATTTCAATATGGATGAACTTGATTAATAACATTGGATATGGACACGAAGGTGGGCTTAAAATGATATTGGTTTTATTTGACCGGCACTATCAAATAAACCATAATTGTGCATTTTCTATCCTTCAACAAACAAATTCCTTGAGGAAACCTTGAAGATGGTAATGAAGTCATAACAACAAGTACGCCCAAGAAAACCTCTGTCACGAACCCCCTAATCTCATGGCCTTCCATAATATGCGTTAAGGAGAATGACTTTGGGTAAGAAGAACACTTGAGACATTGTGGGGAAACAAAACCCTAGTCCATGGTAAACCTCAATTATAACCTTGACAACTTGTAACTTAAAAAGATCGCCCATGATAGTAAGAATTCCACCTTTGTATTAACTTGAGTGCAATAACCAAATATATCACCTATGAATAGGAAAATCCATATCACAAGAAAACGCTTCGATCACATGCCTTAGGAATCAATGGAATGCATGATTATGGATATTATGACCTAATGAGAAATGCCGGTAAATGCGAAGCGAAAAGCTAGTTGAAGAATAAATATGAGGGCAAATTTTGAGGTATTACAGCTGCCCCTATTCAATCATCTGCAAGCCTGAACGAATAATTGCAACAACTTTTAGACGTTCAAGGTATGGAGTGATTGAATACTCGAATAAAACCTGGAAATTTGCACATTGTGGGTAATAAAATATGCTGGGAAGAATGTAATCCTCGAATGACAACTCACAAGAGATCCTCAGATCAAGCACTAAAACCATCCTCGAATGGAGCCACAATGGTATACCGTCCTCAGGCGATAACCAAAAACACAAAGATTGACCTCAGACAGACTTTGCAAAAGGGACAAACTAACCTCAATCAATGAGCTCAAAATGGTCTATCATCCTCGAATGATAACCACAACAAACACAAACAAGACCAACCTCAGAAGGACTTGAAGCAAAGAATGCCATCCTCGAATGACAATTCTCAAAAGATCCTCGGATCTAACAGGAAACCATCCTCGAATTGAGACACAATGGTATACCGGCCTCAGGCGGTAACCAGGAACACAAAGACTGACCTCAGACAGACTTTGCAAAATAGACAAACTGACCTCAATCAATAGGGTCAAAACGGTCTATCATCCTCGAATGATAGCCACAACCAAAAAACAA
Organism: Lathyrus aphaca; assembly: GCA_963966055.1. Lineage (NCBI taxonomy): Eukaryota > Viridiplantae > Streptophyta > Magnoliopsida > Fabales > Fabaceae > Lathyrus > Lathyrus aphaca. Next base: position 228,517,847 of record OZ014519.1, read on the forward strand.
GACCAACCTCAGAAGGACTTGAAGAAAAGAATGCCATCCTCGAATGACAATTCTCAAAAGATCCTCGGATCTAACACGAAACCATCCTCGAATGGAGACGCAATGATATACCGGCCTCAGGCGGTAACCAAAAACACAAAGACTGACCTCAGGCAGACTTTGCAAAAGAGACAAATTGACCTCAATCAATAAGCTCAAAACGATCTATCATCCTCGAATGATAGCCACAACAAAGAAACAAGACCAACCTCAGAAGAACTTGAAGAAAAGAATGCCATCCTCGAATGACAATTCTCAAAAGATCCTCGGATCTAACACGAAACCATCCTTGAATGGAGACGCAATGGTATACCGGCCTCACGCGGTAACCAGGAACACAAAGACTGACCTCAGACAGACTTTGCAAAAGAGACAAACTGACCTCAATCAATAAGCTCAAAACGGTCTATCATCCTCGAATGATAGCCACAACAAACAAACAAGACCAACCTCAGAAGGACTTGAAGAAAAGAATGCCATCCTCGAATGACAAATCTCAAAAGATCCTCGGATCTAACACGAAACCATCCTCGAATGGAGACGCAATGGTATACCGGCCTCAGGCGGTAACCAGAAACACAAAGACTGACCTCAGACAGACTTTGCAAAAGAGACAAACTGTCCTCAATCAATAAGCTCAAAATGATCTATCATCCTCGAATGATAGCCACAACAAACAAACAAGACCAACCTCAGAAGGACTTGAAGAAAAGAATGCCATCCTCGAATGACAACTCTCAAAAGATCCTCGGATCTAACACGAAACCATCCTCGAATGGAGACGCAATGGTATACCGGCCTCAGGCGGTAACCAGAAACACAAAGACTGACCTCAGACAGACTTTGCAAAAGAGACAAACTGACCTCAATCAATAAGCTCAAAACGGTCTATCATCCTCGAATGATAGCCACAACAAACACAAACAAGACCAACCTCAGAAGGACTTGAAGAAAAGAATGCCATCCTCGAATGAAAATTCTCAAAAGATCCTCGGATCTAATACGAAACCATCCTCAAATGGAGACGCAATGGTATACCGGCCTCAGTCGGTAACCAGAAACACAATGGAAATAGGAAAAGATGGAACGGGATCGTTGTACATAAACGAGAGCCCAGGCAAACAGGACCGTTGTACAAAATGAGAACCTGCGACGCGACTGTTGTACCAAACAAGACGCAGAATAAGTGACAAACATTGACTTGAAAAGACAAGGATGTCTGAAAAATGATGTTGGTATCCTCTGTACGGAGTACTTCAGGTTGAGAAGATGTTACAGGTCATACGTAATATACCTCAAAACTGGCCCATTCTGGCATGCATATGTTTGAATTTATGGCGTAATGCTCCATGATGATGGAAATGCTACGCTTTGGAGGATGCACATGCAATGACGATTATGAAAAATGCAAATGCAAAGGATCTCCCAGAAAGGAGACTGCAAGTATCCCAGACGGCTTGACTGGGGAGAAACGATGATCACTGCACTAATCTGATCCATCCTGATGAGGAGGAGACAACTCTGCGGGGAAGGTTGTCAATGATACACCGGCTCTGAACAGCCGCCATTGCCAAAAATAAATTGGACTTTTAAGATTGGAGTGCCAAGACCCTACTGGAGATGGACCCTTCTTGAACTCTAATGGGGAAGTGAAGACCTCCTGACTTGGCTGGGAACCAAAGGCATGACATTTTTGAGGGAGCAAACTGCTGGGGAGGAATGAAACTCCTTGTACTACTGGGAATTTCCCCTGTGTCTGAAGGAAAACTTCTGCTTGGGGATGACACCCACATTCTTCTGCCTTGTTGGGAGAGACTTCAACTTCCACTTTACTGGGGATGACTGGAGACACCCTGGGAGACACCTGCTCTTGTTCAAACATAAAGAAATTCTCCTCCTAGGAATCTGCTTTTAGCTTTGTTAGCAACACCTGTACCTGTACCTGCATAAACACAATCGATAGTGCCTGCAACATGGAGAGTTAGTTTGGGACCTGCCTGCCCCAGGCTCGTAGCATGAATCATTATCTGGGTATCTTGACACCCTTTTAGAGTTGTATTAAATGTTTCTGTCCTCCTGCACGAGTTAGAAACCATTCAAATGTTCACAACACAATATAAATCACAATTTGCTGGACGTTTTCACAATCAATCAATGCTAGATGAAAAAACAAAAAGAAGAAGTAAATAGTCACAAATTGACTGCAGTTGAATTTTTATTGATTCAGAAAAATGGCCATGAATAGGCAATACAAAGGAAGCAGTTCCCTGGAAAGAGGAAACAACCAAAAAGGAAAACAAACTATCCTATTGGCAATGTAATGAGTGGATCTCATCAAGTTTCAACCCGGTTATGACTCGTATATCTTCAAGACGCTCCGCTCGCTCTGCCCCTTGAGAAAGGTAATTGAACTGATCTTCAACCCTTAGAATAGCCTCAGCTGCAGATAGGTTACGGATCTCGCAGATCGCAGTCGTTCGTGTTAGTCCCTCTTTTGCGTGGATCGCCTTTTCAGGTTTTCAATCCACCGGGATACCCTTTTTTGCCTGAGCTGTCCGATGTGGCTTTTCAACTCAGCGGGTGTACATTTTTTTAAGCCCGAGCCTTTTATTCTGTTTTTGGCTCGCTGGGATGCCCATTTTTGCCTGGATCTCTATTCTGTTTTTATCTAGCGGGTCCTTTTTACACGAAGTATTTTCTTACTGCGTCTGCATTGACATGGGATTGGAAGTCTTCTCCATCCATGGTTGTCAGCATCAAGGCTCCACCTGAGAAAACCTTTTTAACCACGAACGGTCCTTCATAGTTGGGTGTCCACTTTCCCCTGTGATCGTTAAGAGGAGGAAGAATCCTTTTCAGCACCAACTAACCTGACATGTACCTCTGTGGTCGTACCTTCTTGTCAAAAGCCTGCTTCATCTGCCGCTGATATAACTGTCCATGACATACAACTGCTAGACGTTTTTCTTCAATGAGGCTCAATTGATTATATCTGGATCGGAGCCACTCAACTTCATCTAGATTAATGTCCATCATCAACCTCAACGAGGGGATTTCCACTTCAATTGGTAGGACTGCCTCCATACCATACACCAGTGAGAACGGGGTTGCCCCTGTTGAAGTAAGCACTGCCGTTCTGTACCCATGCAACGCAAATGGTATCATCTCATGCCAGTATTTGTATGTTACAACCATCTTCTTCACGATCTTCTTGATGTTCTTGTTGGCCTCCTCGACGACACCATTCATCTTCGGGCGATATGGAGAAGAGTTGTGATGTTCTATTTTGAAATCCTGACACAAGTCGGCCATCATCTTGTTGTTGAGATTAGAACCATTATCAGTAATGATTCTTTCAGGAATTCTGTACTGGCAAATGATGTCTCTTTTAATAAACCGGGCTACCACTTGTTTAGTGACATTGGCATAAGATGCCACTTCGACCCACTTCGTGAAGTAGTCTATAGCAACCAGGATGAAGCAATGACCGTTAGAAGCTATCAGCTCGATCTTGCCAATCATATCAATGCCCCACATGGCGAACGGCCATGGTGAAGACATGACACTCAATGGATTCAGAGGCACATGGACCTTATCGGCATAAATCTGACACTTGTGACATTTACGGGAGTATTTACAGCAATCGGATTCCATGGTAATCCAATAATATCCTGATCTCAACAATTTCCTAGCCATAGCATGTCCTCCAGCATGGGTACCAAAGGAACCTTCGTGAACCTCCTGCATTAACAGGCCTGCTTCGTGTCTATCCACGCATCTGAGCAGAACCATGTCGAAGTTTCGCTTGTATAGCACACCATCTTGATTCAAGAAGAAACCACCTGCTAGTCTTCTAAGGGTCTTCTTGTCCTTACTGGATGCCCCAGTTAGGTATTCTTGAGCCTTCAAGAACTGCTTGATATCATGATACCAAGGTTTGTTATCTTCACCACTGTCAACTGCAAAGACATAAGCGGGTCTTTCAAGATGGGAGACCGTGATTCGAGGCACGAAATTCTCTTGACAAACTTTAATCATAGACGACAAAGTTGCTAGAGCATCGGCGAATTGGTTTTCATCTCGAGGAATATAATTCAACTTGACTTTGGTGAAGAAAGTTAACAGCCTCCTGACATAATCTCTATAAGGAACCAGGTGAGGTTGATGAACTAACCATTTTCCATTGACTTGATTCACCACCAGAGCAGAATATCCAAAGATCTCGAGGTTCTTGACTCGTAAGTTGATTGCCTCTTCGATCCCCATGATGCAAGCTTCATACTTTGCCTCATTGTTAGTGCACTCGAAAGTCAACCGAGCTGCCAAAGGTGTATAGACCCCTTCTGGTGAGATGATAACAACACCTACTCCACTTCCATTCATGTTCACAGCTCCGTCAAACATCAACTTCCATTTGGATTCAGGGTCTGGCCCCTCCTCCGGAAGTGGTTCTTCATAGTCTTTCATCTTGAGGAACATGATGTCCTCATCCGGAAACTCGAACCTCATGGGTTGATAATCATCAATTGGCTGCTGAGCCAAGTATTCTGACAATACACTTCCTTTGATTGCCTTTTGCGAAGTGTAATGTATATCATACTCTGTTAGTATCATCTGCCATCGGGCTACCCTTCCTGTTAGAGCCGGCTTCTCGAAAATGTATTTCACAGGATCCATCTTGGAAATTAAGAGAGTGGTGTGAGTCAGCATGTACTGTCTTAGTCGGCGAGCAGCCCACGCCAAAGCGCAACAAGTTTTCTCGAGTAGTGAGTAGCGTGTCTCACAATCGGTAAACTTTTTTCTAAGGTAATAAATGGTGTGCTCTTTTCGACCAGACTAGTCCTGCTGACCCAACACACATCCCAACGATCCTTCAAGCACAGTAAGATACATGATCAAAGGTCTCCCTGGCACTGGAGGCATGAGAATTGGAGGTTCTAGAAGGTATTCTTTGATTCGGTCAAAGGCTTGCTGGCAGTCTTCGTTCCATTTAATGGCCCGATTCTTCCTCAGAAGCTTAAATATGGGCTCACACGTGGCCGTTAGGTGAGAGATAAACCATGCAATGTAGTTTAGTCTCCCTAAGAAACCACGCACTTGCTTTTCAGTCTTTGGCTCAGGCATCTCTTGGATGGCTTTCACTTTGGCTGGATTGACCTCAATTCCTCGCTCACTAACGATGAAGCCGAGTAGCTTTCCAGAACGGACCCCGAAGGTACACTTATTCGGATTCAACCTCAATCTGAACTTCCGAAGTCTGTCAAACAACTTTGCTAGATTAACCAAGTGCTCTTTTTCTGTTTGGGATTTCGCTATCATATCATCAACATAAACCTCAATTTCATGATGAATCATGTCGTGAAATAGCGTCACCATCGCCCGTTAATAAGTGGCTCCAGCATTCTTCAAACCAAATGGCATAACCTTGTAACAGAAGGTGCCCTAAGGCGTGATGAAGGTTGTCTTTTCCATATCATCGGGAGACATCTTAATCTGGTTATAACCGGAAAATCCGTCCATGAAAGAGAACACAGAAAATTGAGTAGTATTATCGACAAACACATCTATGTGAGGTAGATGGAAATCATCTTTGGGGCTGGCCCTATTCAAATCCCTATAGTCTACACACATCCTGACCTTTACCTTCTTTCTTAGGGACCGACACAATGTTGGCAACCCACGGAGGGTAACTGGTCACGGCCAAGAAACCAGCATCAAACTGTTTTTGTACTTCTTCTTTTATCTTGATTGCCATATCAGGACATGTGCGCCTCAACTTCTGCTTTACTGGAGGACAATCTTCTCTGAGAGGCAGCTTGTGTACCACAATGTCAGTGTCTAAACCATGCATATCTTGATAGGACCATGCAAAGACATCAACATACTCTCGAAGCATAGCAATTAAACGAGTATTGACAGATTCTTCTAATGCGGCCCCGATCTTGACTTCTTTCTTGTCTTCTTCAGTACCCAGGTTTATCACTTCGACAACTTCTTCGTGCGGCTGAATCATCTTCTCCTCCTGTTTAAGCAGTCTGGCCAATTCTTCAGGTAGTTCGCAATCCTCTTCACCTTCCTCATCGGCTTGATAAATTGGATTGTCAAAGTCATACTCAGCCATAACAGGGTCGTCAGTGATAAGATCCGGTGACGAGCACCTGCATGAATGGTGATTCATGCAAGACTTTAGCAAAAACTTGAGAAAATGAGAAACATTGCCATTTTAAAACTTTTCTTTCTTTTTGAAAAACAAAAGCAAAAATGAAAGACAAAGAACAACATGGATGAATGTGAAATGTCATCTTTATTTATGATTATGAATTGTGTTAAGAACAAAAGAACCCTTACAAAAAGCTACTATGCCCCGGGCAAGACATAGTGCTTGAATACAGAAAAAACAGAAACAAAAATTATTACTCTTCGAAAGAGGTGACTGAGATAAGCCTTTCTGATGTCCAATTGCTAAGCTGAGTCCCTTGAACAGCAGGCCTGATCCACTCATCTAAGTCACAATCACTATCAACTGCGTCATCCTGCACGGCACTGATGTTTCCATAATCCACCACTCCCGCACTCGTGAAAGTAATCGGGCTTTGACAACCTTTAGCACTTGGTCCAGATGATGACTGCCCAGGATGATAACCAATTCCGAACATATCTTTCTTTTCTGGCACTTCTACTGGACTACCCCAGCCTTCTCTCACCCCTGACTCTACCAACTCAAGAGCTTGCTTATAAGAGGCCACAAAAACTCCCTTCTTTGGTTCTTCAGGAGAAGCTGCCACTGCAGATGCTTGTTCAGTTTTCAAGGGCTCAAAAGCCTGACATGGAGTTTCAACTATTTCGCCATCCATCTCCACATACTTGAATGAAGCCAGATGACTAACAAAAATGTCTTCTTCCCCACTGACAGTTACAATTTGACCCTCCCAGATGAACTTTAGCTTTTGATGAACTATGGACGATACTACTCCTGTTGAATATATCCAAGGTCTTCCGAGCAAACAACTGTATGCAGGCTGTATATCCATTACGTAGAACGTGGTATTGAAGATTTGCGGACCTACTTTAATCGATAACTCTACCTCCCCGAACAACGATCTACTCGACCCATCAAATGCTCGAACTACCAGGTCGCTGGGCTTTAGAACTACTCCATCGTAATCCAACTTCATCAATGCTTTCTTGGGCAGAACATTCAACGACGATCCGGTATCTACCAACACGTGAGAGAGTACTGCACCTTTACATTCTAAAGAGATATGCAGTGCCCAATTATGAGCACGTCCTTCAGATGTTAGATCCATGTATGTAAAACCCAATCCGTGTCTGGCATTGACACTAGATACCACCGCTTCCAACTGATTTACTGAAATATCCTGAGGAACATACGCCTTGTTCAAAATATTCAAGAGAGCCTTCCTGTGGGAATCAGAACACATGAGCAAGGACAAGATGGAAATCTTCGACGGAGTCTGCTGCAGATGGTCCACAATCTTGTAGTCGCTCTTTTTGATAATTCTCAGAAATTCTTCAGCTTCTTTATCAAAGGTAAGGTCTGGATCAGTTACTGGTGCGGGCTCATTGACAACCACTGGCTGTTTCCCTCTTGCTTTAGCCTGGGCTTCTGCGGTGTCTCTGGGTGGTATCATACTATTTCTTAGTGTTTCCGGCGCAAATAACCTTCCACTTCTAGTAAAGCCCCCTACTCCAACATTTTCTACTTGAGCTGGGGTTGTACTAGACGTGGCCAACTCTTACTTCTGGCCGTTACAGTATACTTCGCCACCATAATTCCAGGGAATGGCTCTATCGCTTTGATACATTACCGGTCCTGTAATGGTGATGGTTATCGGTGCCGCTCTGGCCCTCGGAGGAACTTGAGATGGATCGTAGAAGATGGTTACTGTAGAGACTTCGCTTTCTTTTATGACCTTGTCAAACTGTAGCATTCCTTCATTAATCATACTCTGGATCCCTGCTTTCAACTGCTCACAACCATTTGTAGCTTCAGCACACCCTGGACAATCAACTTCATATCCAGGAAAAATACCCTTCTGTGACAAACAGACTTTAACAACACTCAACGGAGTCTGCAGATCGTTAACATCACACACTAGGTTTAGATTCTCCCCTTTATACACTGCCTCAACCGTACCTCCCTGAGAAGGCATAGGGTTCTGTATCAAATTGGGAGTAGGAGCGAAATTAATCGCTTTAGAATCCAGTAGGTCTTGAACAACATGCTTCAGTGCTTTGCAGTTCTCTGTGGTATGCCCGGGAGCTCCGGAATGAAATTCACATCTGGCGTTTGTATCATAACCCTTGGGGATTTGGCTTGGCTTCGGGGGTTGTAAAGTTCGGAGTTGAATCATCTGGAGTTGTAGGAGATTCTTCAAAAGCTGTGAATAGGACATCGACATAGCTTCGAAATGTCTTTCTCTGTTCTTCTGGGGGTAGTATGGACGAGGAGCTCTTTGTTGATACCCTTGTTGACGTTGTGACTGCGGTGGTTGGACTTGCTGTTGAACAGGTTGAGTTGAGATAGTCACAGGGGCCACTTGCTGATAAAAACCTCTGTTACTTCCTCCCCTCTACGCGTACACTGCCCCGGTCTCTCCTTCTCTTCTCTTCATGAAGGGTTTCTTGATACCAGAATTTGAAGTGCCTCCGTTCTGAATATTCCCTTGCTTGATCCAACTTTCTATCCTCTCGCCAGTCAAGATGATATCTGAGAATCCACTTGAAGAACATCTAGCTAGCCTTTCCATGAAATGCCCAAGGAGGGTATCCAGGAACAGGTCAACCATTTCTCTCTCCAACAAAGGCAGTTTCACTCTAGCGGCCACTTCACGCCACCTTTGTGCGTAATCTTTGAAACTCTCTGAGCTCCTCTGAGTCAGACTTTGAAGTTGAGTGCAACTGGGCGCCATGTCAATATTATACTGATACTGCTTGAGGAACGCTTCTCCCAATTCCTTCCAGTTTCTTAAAGAGCTTCTCTATAGCTTCATATACCATTCCAAGGACCCTCCAGAGAGACTATCCTGAAAGTAGTACATCCAAAGCTTTTCATCCCTAGTATGGGCAGCGATCTTCCGGTAGAACGCCTGCAAGTGAGTCTTTGGGCAGGAGCTACCGTTATACTTGTCAAAAGTAGGCGGCCTAAATTTGTGAGGAATAACCACCCCGGGAACTAGGCCCATGTCAGACACATCTATCCCCAAAGTGTCTCTACACTCGAGGGCTTTGACTTTCTCAGCAAGCATAAAAAAGTCTTGAAAATTTCCTTCTCCACCGAACCCCATGTCGTTGTTGTAAGGAGAGAACTGATCCTCCTGCCTGTCGTGTACCGGAATGAAAGTTGTTGTGCCCTGTCCTGGAACTTGAGGTCCGCCTAGGCCATTAATGGTGTTGGGAGGAGTCACTTGCACGTCAGGAGTGGTTACAGGAGGATTAGTCTGAGGAGATGTGAGCCCTTGAATTGAATTTCTTAACTCTTGATGTCCCTGAGCCATCCCTTGCATCATTACATGAATTCTCCCATTCTGGTGCGAAACTCATTAAGCTCAGTTTGCATAGCGTCTATGACTATCCTCTGGTTGCTGCGAGTTGCGTAGCGATGTGGGATATCTTGTCGGAGATGCCGGGTCTTGGCAGCTCTCACAATCTTTGCCTGAAACACAAATAAGTTAAGCATCCTGTAGAAAAACCTGCAAAAACAAAGAAGAAATGCGAATGATGCGTATGCAATGCAATGTGTCCCTTTTATTCCCAAGGCTTTCCCTTTTTCCGGTCCTGGTATTAAGAGAATAATAATTGGGAAGAAGACCTAAGTGATGTTCAAATAAAGTGACGGCCGTGGAGAATTGGTGCTCATTACCCCGTGTCGGTGCAACAAATAACAAACAAGAGATTCAAAGCAAGTCAATCACATAAACTGAAGTTTGAAAAAACTAAGTCCCCGAAGGGTGCCAATTAAAAGAACAACAAAGTATATCAATAAAAGGAATCCCACAACAAGCCTGTGGGTAATCCAAGTACAATAACATGAAACTAAACTCTAGGGAGCTCTAAGTCTTGTAGCCTCCAGCTAAGACGCTTGACATTGTGGAACAACTGAACGATATCCGGATGATCGGGCTCCTGGATGAGTCTCTGGATGAGGAGATCCCTTAGATAAAAGGAAACATGTAACTCTTCAATCTGCTGCAGAAAAGAAAACTCATTCTCTTTGCTTGGACCCGGCTCGGCCTTTGACTTCTTCACATCCACACGAAGCTTCAGCTCTTCAACTTCTTTCTGGACATCTTTAGCTATTTGTTGAATCTTTGTCATCTGATGAAGGTACTCTCTCTGTTGCTCTTGTGCCTTCTGAACTAACTTCTCTTGCTCAACCAGGGCATCCTGAAGGTTCTTGATCTTCAACTCGAATTCTGCTTCTACCTCCTTTTGCTTCTTCTGATTATCACTCCACTTCTCTTGGCAAAGTGTGATGGCTTCATTAGCCTTATTCAGTTCTTTCTTATCCCTCCGGCGCTGACTCGCCTTATGGATCTCAGGCAATCCTCTCTTCCTAAAGTATAGCTCCCTTTCCTCGAAGTCCTTCTGCTTAAGATGAACCGTCTCTTCAGCTCAGAGAGCTCTATCTTCTAACTGCTGGTTCTGAATCATCAATTTCTGACAAGAATTGTAAGCCTCCTGATTCTCAACTCTAAGCTGCTTGACCAAAGCTTCCAATTTCTGATAATCTTCTAAAGGCACTGTGGTAGGTGGTGGTAACGGTGCAGAGAAAAGGATTAGAGTTACTTGAGCTTTCTCTCTTACCCAAGCTTCAAATTCGGGAAACATTTGATTATTACTCCTGCCCAAGCATTCTATACCCTTTCTATTAATCAATTCCCAAGCACCTGCAGCTTCTCGAACCAATGGGAGATTGTCCTTCACAGGGAAATAGAAAGTCTGATCCAGCTCCGAATCTTTAGGAACATTCTTCAGTGCATATCCTAATTGTCTTCTCAAGAGTATGGGGTTGTAATTAATGCCCCCGGCTACTCCTAAGAGGGGAACATTAGGATACCCTCCACAGCTGGAGATGAGCTCTTTCCCTTTTAGCCTTAAGGTGAACCATCTAATGTCTTTGGCGGTCAGCGTGCTTAGCTTTTGCGACCAAATTACTTTGGGATCCGTGAATACTCCAGTAATAGGGATGTGTCTCATAAACCATGTGTAGAATAACGGGGCACAACACCTAACCAGGCCACCTCGTCTCTTCTCATTCTTATAATGTACTGAATAATACAAATCTCCCAAGAGAGTGGGTATAGGATTTTTCATCACAAACAAATGAATGGCATTCATATCCATGAACTTTTCCATGTTAGCAAACAAAACTATCCCATATACAGATAATGCCAAGATGGCGCAAACTGAATCTCACTGCTTTTCCACGGCACGTTCTTCAGCTCTTCTGACCAGAAACTCTAAGGGAAAACCAAGTACTCCTGCCTTGGTGGCAACCAGATTAGCAGATATCTCTGACGAGCTCAAATAAAGAGCTTTAGCGATGTCAGGATGAGTCGGTCTTGTCATTTCTAAATTGACAGGAATTTGATCTTTGATAGGCAGTCCCAAAATCTCAACATACTCTTCTAGCAATGTACCTAGCTGGAAATCAGGAAATGTGAAACATCGGAGTCTAGGGTCATAATACTGTAGCAAGGTATGGATGGCACTCCTTTGTGAACTATCCAGATTGAACACCATGTCCATAATATCACCATATCGCTCTTTGAAAAATCCCTAATGACCCGGGGTAATAAGAGACACCATCTGCTTGAGAAAATCTACCTTGGTATCAAAAAATTTGTAGAAAATATTCTTCTTTCTGATATCTTCCATCTTTGAAGCAAGTATACGACCAGGAACTGGGAGTAGTGCGGACCCTGAGAATAAAAAGAACACAAATGATTAATGATGTTATGATGCTTATGCAAGGCGAGGCATGTGATCAGTGAAGTGTCTATGATGTGCCAATCATATAATCAGGTGTCGGTGCAAGGTCACAATATCCACATATCACAATAACAATCCCTCTGACCCAGGATCCATATCTTAGAACCAGAGAACCAGATCACAAAACTGAACCAAAGGCAAAGCGGGTATGCTGAAGGTCTTAGGGTTCCTGCAAACCTGTAAACCCCTCCCAATCTCACGGGTGTGATACTCGGGTCAACATCACGCACTCTCAAAGCCGAATAGCAATAATACGTTCACCATTTCCGAGAAATGGCTCATGACCAAATCAGGGAATCGGTTTGGCATTATGTACTACTCAGGGAGGCCTCAACTGAGTCCGAAAAAACAAGCATCCCTCATAAGTCCCCAGCTTCAAGCACTGAATCGAGAAACAATAGTACATTCATCCCGAAGGGTACAATACTACCGTCATACGAACAATTTGCTTTAACTAGATTCCTATGAGAGAACCAGGCCATCCTATGCGAGTTCCCAATGGACCCTCAGATGCGAGTGGGTTTGCCAACAAATGTGGTCTGCCACTGTCATCACTGGAGAGAGGTGTTCCCATTAAGGTCCTCGAAGATCGGTCACCAGATGCACATAACTATCAAGCTCGTACCCTGAAGTGGGGTAATCCCCACACAGCATAGTTCCAAGATGGTCTCAATCTGGGTGTGGAACACATCGCCACTCATCATGGTGAGATACCATGGAAGTACAATGTCTGTCCATGCTAATCCTATAGTGAACTCAAGCCGAGTATTTGACTTATCTTACAGTAACTCCCATCCCACAGAAAAATGAAAACCAGCACAGCCAGACAGTCCAATATAATATGATGCATGGAAAATAAATACTGAAAGCGGTAATAAATGCTGTAAAGTAAAGCTGTAAAGTAAAACTGTAAATGAAAACAGTAAAGCTAAACCAAAGCACACATAAACAAATAGATAAAAACCCAAAGAAACAAAACCAAACAGGCTCTAGGATTGACTCTACAAGGGAAACCAGAGATTCTGGGTTCGATCCCCAGCAGAGTCGCCAACTGTCGCTCTCGGGATTTTCATCCTATTACAAACGCGAAAGTGGCGCGGAAAAGGTAGAGTCGTCAGCCAGTCATTTTTATCCCGAAGGAATGGGAAAGGTAATGCTGCACAAACCTGAGGAAGAAGGAAAAGACAAGGTCTTGCGAAGCAAAGATCAGGGTTCGGGAGTCGGTTACGACCTGGGAAGGTATTAACACCCCAGATCGTCCGTCGTACCCGACGAGATTCACGCTTGCTTGTTTTATTTCAAAGGGTGAGAAATAAAGTGCTGCTGAACAAATGAACTGCTAACTGGGATGTGAATGGAAATGAGAAAGGGAATTGGAAAAGAAAATGGAAAGAAAGGGGGAAATGTAGGGAAAATAAAGAATGTGCTCGAACGGGCCCTACCCCGCTGCCTACGTACCTCATCGGGATAATGAGGATCAGAGTCGACGTAGTTTGCCTAACTAAGGCGGGAACTATTTGTTTGTGTTTTTTATGGATGGAACTGCGTATGTCTATGCTCAGGCATTGCAGGCTCGTCTGGTACGAGTGCGTTTACCGTCTTGCATGCGAGACAAGTCGTCGCAAGTTCGCGTTATGAATGAATGAGATGAGAAGAGAAGTTCCCGTAGGATAGTCGCTTATTATTTGTTTTTGTCTTTTATGAGAGATGTTTTGAATTTGTTTGTGAACATTCTCATACTAAGACCTATCCATCGCGGTAAGTATTTACACCTCGCCCCGAAACAGGACGCGTATAAGCACTCCGCAACAAAGTCTCGTGTCGTACAAGAACGTTCGGTTTTTATTAAGTGTTTTATTGCTTTTCTTTATGAGAAGAGAAAGAAGGACTCAAGTTGAAAAAGGCAAAAGCTAAGGGACTAGTACTCAATCCTAATTTTGCTTATTTATTCAAAAGTGGTCCTAATGGTTTGTGTGGTTTCCTAATCCTAATGAATAAAAGGAACTAGAAACTACTAGAATTCAACTTACTTCCTAAGGAAGTTAAGTTTATTCTAAGAACAATGGGAAGTCTATACAAGTGAAAAATTCAAATAGTAAGGCCAAACATTAAAATTGGAACAAAGAAATAAAATCTAAAAAATGCATTTCAAGGTATAAAACCAAAAACAAGCCTAAACTTCATCTAAATCTATTTATTAGAAATTCTAAGCCTAAGTCCTAAAACTAAGGGAACTATCTAATATTATCAATCCTAAATATTAGTATTTAAACTATACTAAGTTATTTTAAAATCCTAAGACTAAACCTAATTAAACTAGTTCTTAATGGAGCATAATATCCTAAACTAAACTAAGTGAATTTTACATGTAAAAATAGCCTAAAGATTAATACACTAAAAATATTAAAAGTCCTGGAAAAAATATGAAATTAATTCTATAGGGTCCTAAAACTACTATAACATTGTGCTAAAAGATATCCTAAAAATTCAGAAGCTAACTATATTTAAAAATCACTTAAATCAACTTAGGGATTAACTACCATTTTTCATGAATTAAGCTACCAAAACAGTGGATAAAATGGCCTAAAAATCTACCAAAAAATATCCTAAGTTCTATTATTAGTCCTCTAAACATAGCAAAAAGAATGGGCCAAAAATCCTACAGGAAGCAGAAAAAATAAAATGAATAAAAACAAGTGCAATTAAAGGAATTCAATAAAATGCTAATTAAGAGAAAAATCGAAATTAAATAAAAAATAACCAAAATTCAGAAAATAAAATTGTCACAAATTTCTAAAATGAGTTATTAAGCTACTGAATGATTTTTACTATGTTTTAATGAATTGTTTCTGATCTTACCTGATCAGGAGGGCCTTCCAAGGATTTGAAGACTGGGCCAGAGAGTAAGGTGAGTGAGGGGGTGTACCTGCAAGGTGCTCCAATGCTTAAGTCAGAAGAGGTACAGAGTAAGGTTATTTTAGAGTAAGTTAGAATACCTGACCCTTTGCTATGAAAGGGTATTTATATTGAGCCCCCAGCGCTGGGCCAAGGCTCCAAATGGGCTGGATTTAGCTAAGCCCAAGGAGGAGCTGCCAGGGGACGCGTAAGAAGCGTGAAGACCTAGACCAAAGGTCTATTCCCTGGTCCAACTGCCCCTATCCCTACGGAGATAATATAGGGGAGTTGGGTGACGTGCCAGATGAGGTGGCAGACGTGGTTCTGCCCGACATGGCTCATGTGCCCGCGATATAGGTAGGTGATATGTGGATGAAGATCAATGAGCGGGGGACGCGCTCCCTGCCCGACACGCAGTAGAGTTGTCGAGATGGCGTCCCTTCGACATGGATGGAAGGACCCTTGCCCGACGCACTCATGTGCCCGGACGTTTGGGCCTGTACCTGACGAGCATTGGGCCATGCCGTGCATATCGTCATGGCCCAGTCCAGAACAGGAGCCCCCCAAGTCGAGTCTCTGAGTTAGAGTGATGACTTATATTGCAACTGGGGTTCCCCGTGTTGAGGGAGAGGCGCGGTCGTTCGGCATGGGAGGTTATAATAGATTTGCTCGCGAGCTCCTCTTTCCACGGTAGTGTCGGGGATGGAAAGTGATCGATGGGTGCGCATCTTCCTCGTAACGGCCGAGGGTTCGACGCGGGGGTATGGAGTCTTGATGAGTCGGGGAGATGGATAGGTGCCCGGTGTCGTTTCAGTTTCTTTTTTGGGTAGACGTGTCTCAGACTTAATGGCGTCGCTTCGTTTTGTGTGCAAAGACGGCGTAGGCAGTAGGCAATGATGATATAGCGCGTTGGCCCACGCGCCAGGGACTATAAAAGGAAGTTGAGTGACTTCATTTTCACTTTTTTGCTCCTACGTTCACCGGAAGTTCTGAAGATTTCTCCTGCATCTGCTCGCCTGGCCGTCTGAACCGCCGCCTCCGCCCGTTTCGTTGCCTGAACCACCGTCTCCGCCCGTGTGCCACCGTCTCTTTCTCAACTTCTATATGTCAGGTACCACTTTGCTTCCGTAATCCATCATTTTCCCTTCTATTTGTGTCAAATGTTTACAAATGTATGTTATATTCGTAGCATGTGGTTAGATTTGACTTAGGAATAGTATAATGGACTGTAGATGGACTATAGATGGTAGAAAATAGGGTTAGGGTTATACTGTCCCGGGCAGAAATTACATATGCCGGGCAATATTTGCATAAGCTGTATGAACTTTCTGCCCGGTCTCTTAAGAACGTGCGTATCTTCGCGTCGAACACAGTTAGTGTCCGTTGCTGCTACGCCCTTTCACTTGACCTGCGGTGGAAGGGTGGATTTGATATGACGTCGAATTCACTCTTTCTGTCTGTGTTTCAGGTGCTACCGGGCGTTTACGACCGAGGAGGGAAGACTCCGGTTCCTCGACTGAAGATGCGGCCATCGCTCGTCTACCTGTTGGGGATGGGAGTGTCAGGGACAGTACTGAGCACGCCTCATCCTCCGGGAAGATTGATCTCACCTGGGTTGCGGATGAACCTTTGGAGGAGGAGTCATATTTCTGTGACGAGGCTATCCCCGCTTACGCCGTGGTCGAAGACATAAGCCGGGAAGATCCGCCGAATTGGTATTGCTGTGCCCCCAAGGAGGAGGACCGTATATGCCATCATTTCCCGGGGAAGCAGTTCACTATGTACGAGTTCGCTTTCTGGGAGGCGGGGATCAGGCTGCCCTTCAATTCCTTCCAGATGTCGATTTTTAAATGGCTTCGGCTGGCACCATCCCAACTGCATCCCAACGCCCTCGCCTTCATGCGGGCATTCGAGTTGGTCTGCCGCTTCCTCGGCATTGGGTGTACTCGAGCCCTCTTCTTCCACGTCTTCCACCTCCAGCGGTCCGGCCTCCGCGGGCGCCACAGTTGGGTTTCTTTTAAACAGCCCGTGCGCTTGTTCAAGACGTACGTGGACTCTGCCCGCCATTTCAATGGTCGTTGGTATGTGGTGATGCCGATCACCCGTGCCGCCCTTCATTCACTCTACTACTATCAATGAGCATCAAACGGGGAGGAGACATTGATGTCGAAGATACCGCTGAGGTGGCAACACGATCATTTCGACCTCTCCACCGCCCATTATAGGATCAAATATGCGATGCTCGGTGTTGAGGATAGGCTCGCGTACAAGAAGCTGGTTGATTACGTGCAGAGTTTCAGTTTGGGGGTCTGGGCGAATCGACAGGGCGTGCCCTATCTTGACGAGGCCGGAGCGCCAATTACCGAGACGCGCTATATTAATACAAAGGCCTTGCTCGAGTGTGGGACCGAGGAGGAGGCTCTAGCATTATTGAGTAGGCAGATTTTTCTTAATCTTTTATTTTTGTCTATGTTTTCGCTCGCTAATGTTTGTGTGTAATGTTTCGCAGGTGCCATGCCCAGTACGCGTGATCGAGTCCTAAAGCTGGTCAATCAGGCCGGTGCGGCTGACCGGGTGCCGAAGAAGAAAAAGAAAACCGTGGCTCGTGTTCAGGTGACCGCTGCTGATGCTAGGATCGGGACTTCGAACACGGCAAGCTCGACACCTTCCTCTCCTCCTCGGGTGTCTCCGATAAACATACCTGATAGTCCGTCGCCATCGGCCTCTCCTCTCCATAAACGGAAACGTCCGGCGGGGACTCTTTCGAGGTCATCCTTGGGATGTCCGGGTGGACCGGGCAGCTATTTGTTACCTCCCTGCTATGTGGAGCGGTCGTTCTTCAAAGCCGAGGATGTGATCGCTGTGCCGGCGCCTGAGGCAAAGGCTATCCTGGACCAAGATGCTGGTGCCCGACGTAAGGAGCTGGCTAGGGACCTGGCAGCTGTCATCCGGGTGATGGAGACGGCCATGGTATTGACTGATACTTCGGTCTCTACTGCCTCCCTGGAGGACGCTCTCGTGCAGGTTCGGTCGGAGAAGGATAAGCTGTCCAAAGACCTGTTGGACTACAAGGAAGAGCATCAGCTGCAGGAGGGGCTGAATAAGAAATTGGAAGAGGCAGAACAAGAGCGGGACCAGCTGAAGGCAGCCAAGGTGAGCTTGGAGGAACAGGTAGTCGGTCACCAAAAGCTGATCGAGGACAATGCTGGCCTGCGGGCTCAGCTTGAATCTCTTGAGGAAAAGGTCCGTCCTTTGGCTGATGAGACCGAGGAGGAGCTTGCCCTTGGTTCCCGCGGCGAGCTGCTGGGGCACATACGCTCTCTCAACCAGGACCTCGTGGCCGTTTTCAAGGAGGGTTTCGACAATGCCGTCGAACAACTGAGGCTTCTGAATCCTGAGTTGGTGACGGAGGGGTCGGCCCATAATTATTGCGTCAGGGAGGGAGAGATCGTATGCCCGTTTGAAGCTGAGGAGGAGCTGGGGGATGACGAGGAGGAGGTGGAGGATGTTGAGGAAGAGCTCCGGGCGGAGACTTGATTATTTTATTTTGATTTGCTGTTTTTGTTATGGCCTGCGTGCCTTGTTGTGTGGCCTGCGTGCCCGTCATGTATTTTGGCCTTCGGGCATATGTAATATGGCCTTCGGGCGTACTTGGCCTCGACCGTTGTTATGTTATTATTTTTAAATATATGAATGTTTTCTGTTGTCATTCATTGTGTTCGTGTATGCGTTATATTTGCTTTTTTATGAGTTTATACTCTGCTCGACCTTGTTAGTCTCCTCGGTTTAGGGAACCGACGAAGTGTCGGACTTTGTGCCCGTTGGGATCGAAGCCCGGGTTTGTTGTTCGGACTCTGGCCTCGAGGCTTGGGCTTTCCCATCGCGAGCTGGGTGCCCTGCCTGCCGTGGTACTTCGACGTTAAGTCTCGATTGAGATCTCAATCGTCGGGGAGGGTTGTGTTCGCTGTGTGGCCCGGTTCGTCCCCGGGTCTTGCGGTTCCTCTTTGGGGTTTTGGAGACGAAGAGCGTGGTCGTACCCCCCACGTCTCCCCGTGATACATTTAGCTGTAATATTGTCTAAGTTTTTCTGCGTTCCATGGTCGAGCGAGTTCTTCCCCTTGTAGGTTTTCTAGGTAATAGGCCCCGTTGTTCGTCTTGTCGCGGACGCGGTAGGGGCCTTCCCAGTTGGCGGCCAGTTTACCCTCTTTTGGGTTTTTCTGGTTTCTTCTGAGGACCAGGGTGCCGACCTGGAACTCTCTTCTTATGACCTTCGCGTCGTGGCGTAGTGCTATTTTTTGTTTGAGGGACATTTCCCTTAAGGCTGCTTCGGAACGGATCTCTTCGACTAGGTCGAGCTCGGCTCTAAGGGTCTCGTCGTTCATTTCCTCGTCTAGGGGCTCTTCTATCCTCCTCGTTGGTTCCCGTATTTCCACCGGGATGACTGCTTCGGTGCCGTAAGTCAGTCGGAATGGGGTCTCCCCGGTGTTGGAGTGTGGTGTCGTGCGGTAAGCCCATAGGACGCTATGTAGTTCCTCGACCCATGCCCTTTTAGCCTCGCCGAGTCTTCGTTTAAGGCCACGTAAGATTACCCTGTTGGCCGCCTCCGCTTGCCCGTTCGTCTGTGGATGTTCGACAGACGTGAAATGCTGTTTAGTACCTAGGCTGGCGACGAAGTCCTGGAATCCTCCGTCCGTGAATTGTGTCCCGTTGTCTGTGACGAGGGCCTGGGGTACGCCAAACCGAGCGAGGATGTTGCGTTTAAAGAACCGGAGAATGTTCTGTGCGGTTATTTTAGCTAATGCTTCTGCTTCAATCCATTTTGTAAAATAATCCACCCCGACGATGAGGTATTTATTCTGGTACGATCCGGTGACGAAAGGTCCGAGGATGTCCATGCCCCACCATGCGAAGGGCCATGGGGAAGACAGTGATTTTAGGTCATGCGGGGGTGCGAGGTGCATGTCGGCGTGTCGTTGGCATTTGTCGCATTTTTTTACGTGCTCCTTTTGTTAGAACAATTATGGTTCTGAACCTCTAAGTGTTTTGATGATAACAAAGCTTTTTATATTAGAAGTTCTAATGAATATATTTATTCTTGTGTAGAAGACAAACTTATTTAAGTAAAACCGTACGTGCTTAGAAGATTCATTTGGTCACATACAGAAGATACTCTCTAATGAGAATCCAGCATTAAATAAACATATTTATTGGCTGCACATCTTTTATTTATTATCTCTGATCTCCGCTTAGAAGATGCTGGTATCCTTATTAAAGACATTAATTAAAGAATATTTTAATTAATGATCAAAGACAAGTATCTCTACTTATGGAAGGAATTTATGATATTAAAGTCTATCCTAATTTAATTCAAGATGTCTCCAACGGCTATTTTCTCAAGAACTATATAAAGGACTCCATTTGAAGAAATCAGTAACGCAACGCAACGCAACGCATCTCATCATATTCACGCAAACCAATTAAATCTTATTGTGCTTATTATTGTAACTTTCACTTAGTGATACTTGCTTATCAAGAAGCATTCTAAGTTACTTCTTTATTATATTTTTGTAATAGTTATTCTATTTCTTGAGTGACTAAGTTTAGTCAGAAGACTCAAGAGGACATTGACTATAGGTCTTTGTGTGTATTCTTATTGAATAGTGGATTAAGACCTCAGTAGAGGCAAAATCACCTTGGCGGGTGGACTGGATGTAGTTTGAGTTCAAACGAACCAGGATAAATTAAACGTGTCATTAGAAGTTATTTTCAATTGTTAAAGAAAACCCAATTCCAACCCCCCCTTCCTTGTGTTTTGCGCACCTTCAATTGGCATCAGAGCGCTAGGTTCTGAGTATTACACTTAACCGTGTCAGTAAAAGATCCAGAAGTTAAACACATGGCAGAAACTGGAATTAACAACAATGACTATCAGAATGACAAGATCAATGCTAAACCTCCAATATTCAATGGTGACAATTTTGACTACTGGAAGGATGTTCTGGAGAGTTTCTTTCTAGCTCTAGATGGAGATCTCTGGGACATGGTGACAGATGGATACATTCATCCTGTTGGAGCAGATGGTCAGAAGATTGAAAGAAAAAATATGACAGCTCAACAGAAGAAGGAATTCAAAAATCATCACAAAGCTAGGACCATACTTCTAAGTGCCATCTCTTACACAGAATATGAGAAGATCACAAACAGGGATTCAGCTAAACACATGTTTGATTCTCTGAGGATGACACATGAAGGCAACTCTCAAGTCAAGGAGACTAAAGCTCTAGCTCTCATCCAGAAGTATGAAGCTTTCAAGATGGAAGAAGATGAAACCATTGAAAAAATGTTTTCAAGGTTCCGAATCCTGGTAGCTGGACTAAAAGTTCTGGACAAAGGCTACTCAACAGCAGATCATGTGAAGAAAATCATCAGAAGTTTACCAAAAGCTTGGAGGCCCATGGTCACTGCTTTAAAGTTATCAAAAAATCTGAATGAAATTTCTTTAGAAGAACTGATCAGCTCCTTGAGAAGTCATGAGATTGAGTTAGAAGAGGATGAACCCCAGAAGAAAGGTAAGTCTGTAGCTCTTAAATCTAACAAACATGTTTCTAAAGCTTTACAGGCAGAAGAAGAAGAAAGCTCTGGATGTTCATCAGAAGAAGATGAATTATCTCTCCTATCAAGAAGAGTTCAACAACTCTGGAAGCATCGTCAGAAGAAGTTCAGAAATACCAGAAGAACAAATAATTATTCTGAATCAACATCTGGTCACAAGAAACCCAGAAGCAAAGAGGTTGTATGCTACGAATGCAAAGAACCAGGACACTATAAAAGTGAATGTCCAAAACTTCAGAAAGAAAAACCCAGAAACAAATTCAGCAGAGAAAAGAAAAAGAGTCTCATGGCAACATGGGATGATTCTGAATCATCTGAAGCAGAGTCAGATTCTGAAGATGAACAAGCTAATATTGCATTAATGGCAAATATACCAGAAGATGATCACTCATCAGAATCAGAGTTAGAATCAGATTCAGAAGAGGTATTTTCTAAATTTTCTAGACCTCAATTAGAAGCTAGCCTCTCAGAAATTCTTGAAAAATATCAGAAGCTTCAATTCAAATACAAAGACATTAAACATAGTCTAGTATCTGAATTAGAAGAAGTTAGAAAACTAAAAACAGAAAACTCTGAGCTGAAAGAAAACCTCTTTGAATGTAAAAACTCTTTTGAGAAACTTAAAGCTCAGAAGAAATCTGAATTAGAAGATCTAATCAACTCTGATAATATCATAAAACAATATGATTATAGCTTTCAACAATTTCTTACTAAAAGCTTAGATAGAAGTAAGATTGCTTCTATGATCTATGGTGTTAGCAGAAATGAAAGAAGAGGCATAGGCTATGTGAAAAATAAAGAAACTCTGAAGCTGAAAAATATTGATGACATTGTCATAAATACTAATACTCCTCTAAGTTCTCATTTCACCTATGGTCATAATCATGATCTTATATACACTAGTGAGTCATCTTGTTCTACAAGTTCTGATTTAAAAACTAAAATGAATCAGAAGTTTGTAAAAACTAACAAACAAGGACCCAGAAGAATATGGGTACCCAAGGATAAAATTGTGTATGTTGCAGATGTCTTTAACAGCAAAACTGAAACACCAATCATGGTACCTGGACTCTGGATGCTCACGTCACATGACGGGAAGAAAGCATATGTTCCAAAGTCTTGAATTAAAAGATGGAGGCCACGTAGGTTTTGGAGGCAATCAAAAAGGAAGAATAATTGGCTCCGGAACTATTGGTAATGGAAATCTTCCCTCTATCTCTAATGTTCTACTTGTAGAAGGATTAATGCATAATTTATTATCCATAAGTCAATTAAGTGATAATGGCTATGACATAATCTTCAATCAAAAGTTCTGTAAAGCTGTTAGTCAGAAAGATGGAACAATCCTCTTTAGTGGAAAGAGAAAGAACAACATTTATAAAATAAAGCTTTCAGAATTAAAAATTCAAAATGTAAAATGTCTAATGTCTGTGGAAACTGAGCAATGGGTCTGGCACAGAAGATTGGGACATGTTAATATGAGAAGATTATCTCAACTTAACAAACTCAATCTAGTCAGAGGACTTCCAAATTTGAAGTTCAACTCAGAAGCTCTGTGTGAAGCATGTCAGAAAGGCAAATTTTCAAAAACTGGTTTTAAAGCTAAAAATGTTGTATCTTCCTCTAGACCATTAGAACTTTTGCACATTGACTTGTTTGGACCAGTGAAAACTGCTTCTGTCAATGGCAAAAAGTATGGATTGGTGATCGTAGATGACTTTAGCAGATGGACATGGGTAAAGTTTCTTAGACACAAGGATGAGTCAATTGCTGTATTTTCTAACTTCTGCAAACAAGTTCAAAATGAAAAAGAATCTAAAATCATTAAAGTCAGAAGTGATCATGGTGGAGAATTTGAAAATAAACAATTAGAATCATTCTTTAATGAAAATGGCATCTCTCATGATTTTTCTTGTCCTAGAACTCCACAACAAAATGGGGTTGTAGAACGTAAAAATAGAACATTACAAGAGATGGCCAGAACCATGTTAAATGAAACTAATATGGCTAAACACTTTTGGGCAGAAGCAGTAAATACAGCATGCTATATTCAGAATAGAATCTCTATAAGACCTATTCTTGAAAAGACTCCTTATGAATTGTGGAAGAACAGAAAACCCAACATTTCATACTTTCATCCCTTTGGATGTATTTGTTTTATCTTAAATACTCTTGATACTCTGAATAAATTTGATTCTAAGGCACAAAAGTGTTATATGTTAGGATACTCTGAACGTTCTAAGGGATACAGAGTATACAATACAGAAACACGAATTGTGATAGAATCAATTCATGTCAGATTTGATGATAAGCTTGGTTCTGGAAAACCAAAGCAGAATGAATTTTCTGCAGATATAGAAGTAGAAATCTCTACAAACAGAACTTCTAAAGATCAATCATCTAAAGATCAAAACAATACAATTTCTCCAACAACATCTGAAGAACCCATCCAGAAGAAGCTATCCAGAAGCAATATTAATCACCCAGAAGATAAAATCTTGGGAAAGAAAGATGAACCAATCAGAACAAGATCTTCATTCAAAAACTCTGAAGAGACGTTAATGGGACTTGTCTCTATGATTGAACCATCTTCGGTAGAAGAAGCTCTCTCAGAAAATGATTGGATTCTGGCTATGCAAGAAGAACTAAATCAATTCACCAGAAATGATGTGTGGGATCTAGTTCCTAGGCCCAGAGGATTTAACATCATTGGCACCAAATGGGTATTCAGAAACAAGCTAAATGAGCAAGGAGAAGTTGTCTGAAACAAAGCAAGACTGGTTGCACAAGGTTATAGTCAACAAGAAGGAATTGACTATACAGAAACCTATGCACCAGTCGCCAGGTTAGAATCAATCAGACTTCTAATATCATTTGCTGTAAATCATAATATTATTCTATATCAAATGGATGTCAAAAGTGCATTTTTAAATGGTTATATTGATGAAGAAGTGTATGTACACCAATCCCCTGGTTTTGAAAATACAAAATTTCCAGAACATGTTTACAAACTCAAAAAATCATTATATGGTTTAAAACAAGCTCCCAGAGCTTGGTATGAAAGACTAAGTAATTTTCTTCTGGAAAATAAGTTCATCAGAGGGAAAGTGGATACAACTCTTTTCAGTAAAAACATTAAAAATGATCTTCTGATATGTCAAATCTATGTAGATGATATAATTTTTGGTTCTACTAAGAGTGCCTTGGGAAAGGAATTTGCTAAATCTATGCAGGCAGAATTTGAAATGAGCATGATGGGAGAACTAAAGTTCTTTCTGGGAATTCAAATAAATCAAACATCAGAAGGAACATATATCCATCAAAGCAAATATGTAAAAGAACTTCTGAATAAATTTGACTTATCAGAAAGCACTATATCTAAAACTCCTATGCATCCTACTTGTATCTTGGAGAAAGAAGAGGTAAGTAAGAAAGTAGATCCGAAGCTCTACAGAGGTATGATTGGATCTCTTCTCTATCTAACTGCTTCTAGACCAGATATTCTATACAGTGTATGTTTATGTGCTAGATTCCAATCAGATCCTAGAGAAACGCACTTAACAGCAGTTAAGAGAATCTTTAGATATCTGAAAGGTACTACTAATCTTGGTCTGTACTACAGAAGATCAGAAGAGTATAAACTTGTAGGATATTGTGACGCTGATTTTTCCGGAGACAGAACAGAAAGAAAAAGTACTTCTGGAAGTTGTCAATTTCTAGGAGACAATCTAATCTCTTGGTCTAGCAAAAGACAACCAACCATAGCATTATCAACTGCAGAAGCTGAATACATTGCAGCAGCTGGATGCAGTACTCAGATGCTCTGGATGAAAAATCAGCTTGAGGACTTCAATATCTATGAGAGTAACATTCCCATCCTCTGTGACAATACTTCTGCTATTTGTCTCTCTAAAAATCCAATTTTACATTCTAGAGCTAAACACATAGAAGTTAAACATCACTTCATTAGGGACTATACTCAGAAGGGAATTTTAATGTTAAAATTTATAGACACAAATCACCAATGGGCTGATATTTTTACAAAACCCCTTTCTGAAGATAGATTTAATTTCATACTAACTAACCTTAGCATGAAGTTATGTCCAGAATGAAAATGCTTTAATCATATGTCTTTATCATCTAGAAGTTCTGATATTTATCTTCTATATGATTATCTCAGAAGATGCTATGCTCTAATTGCTTCATTCTTAGAACTTCTGTTCAAAGGATTAACTTGCAGATCTTCAAATCAACAAGTGTCAACAAGGCTCTAAGGATTTCCATCAGAATTAAAACAAGTGTCCAAATTCTAAATAGTGACAGAACATGCCTTGGTAACTGTTCTCTCAGAAGGACAACTGTTGAGATTCTGGAATCTGATACGGCTAGGTTTGATACCAAAAAGGCAAGAAAATCTCTTGGGTAACTGTTCCAGAATCGTTTACGCATTACCCTATGTCAGCGCATTTAATGCTTTTAATCATTATGTTTTTTAAACTTAAATTTTCCCACTAATTTCTCAACTAATTAAATGCTTTATTTTTCTATATATGTCAAGTGTCTCTCTCACTTTCAACTTTTACCCGTATTTTACTCATACTGAATTTTCTTAACCTCACTCTTGCTTCTTCTCTAAATTTTTTTTTCAAAAACCCTAAAACCTTCAAATTTCATCTTAGTAACTAATGGCTTCATCTTCTCATCAACGCAAAGATTTTACTGATGTGCACTATGTTGAGCCCACAAAGACTCTCTCAACTCCTACAGACAAATTGGAAGTTCTGTGTGAGTTATTTGTGGATTTTGAAAGTTTAAAGGAAAATGGTTTTGATCT
Source organism: Lathyrus aphaca (assembly GCA_963966055.1). NCBI lineage: Eukaryota > Viridiplantae > Streptophyta > Magnoliopsida > Fabales > Fabaceae > Lathyrus > Lathyrus aphaca. The sequence continues at coordinate 228,544,242 of OZ014519.1, forward strand.
CCTCCCGCATGTTGAAGCTCAGGGCTGGGAAAAGTATTTTGACAGATTAATGGGACCAGTCTTTCCTAAATTGGTTAAATAATTCTGGGTTTATGCATCATCAAACGACGCACAGGTTACTTCTTACGTGCTTGGTAAAAAGGTGGTTATTTCTGAAGACCATCTTGCTAAACTTCTTGAAGCTGATGGTAATGGCATCAAGTGCAGTGACATGGACAAAGACTCTGATACTGTTGTGATAGCAAAAGAAATTTTTACCTCTGGAAAACCCTCCAACAAAATCAAAGACTTGAAGACTCCTCTCCGTATTTGGGCAAAAATCATTCTTGGGACAATCTGTCACAGGAAACCTACCAACTCTCCAGATTACATCAACCTGGACCAACAATTTCTTCTCTACTTCATTGCTAAAAAGAAGAAGATCAACCTTGCACACACTCTCTTCCAGAATCTTAGAGTCAGTGTGAAGGAAACCAGAGATGGTGAGAAGACCAAAAGGGATTGGATTCCTTTTGGACGTATTATTTCTGATATACTCTGCCAAAACAAGCTGGTAGACTTTCTAGCAGAGTTGAAGCAAACTGAACTTCTAGAAACAGATGTTGGCAAACCTCTGAATGCTAAGAACTTGAAAAAGATGAAGTTCATTACATCTATTCAGCAAGAACCTGTTCTTCATTCTAGAGAAGTAATCAGCACCAGAAGGATCCCATTGGAAGACTTTCCTCTCTTCTCCTCTGACACACCCGCAGATGTTGTAGTTAACTACCTGGATATCTGCAAGCAACAAGGTATGGAAACTCAGTTCAAGCTTACTGAACTCAAACAGAGTGCTCCAGATGCTGCTTCTGTAAGGCTCAAGAAGAGAAAGACTGCTGAAGGACCTTCTCAGAAGATGCCAAAATCATCTAGAACATCAGGTAAATCTTCTGCCTCTAACTCTGAATTCATTTCTGTAGTAGAAGCAGTAAATGTAGAAGTGTCTGAACTACCTTCTAGCACCTTACCTTCTAGCCAACCATCTTCTGCTGATATTCCCTCTGAACAAATTCCTGCTTCTGAACCACCTCAAAATGTTAACCCCATTCAAACTGAAATCCCTGCAACTTCTGCAGTAGCATCCATCCTCTCATCATTATATCCACCAGAAACTGAAACCCATCAACAACAAACTATTTCCGATTTTGACATACCCATTGATAATACTCCACTATCTGATATTGATCGCTCTCCAACAACTGAAACACAAACTGCTTTGCAAGATGCTCTAGATCTTGATCTTGAACATTTTCAAGACTCAGATTCTGTCCAACTTCCATCCCCTGAACATACACCCAGAATATCTCCCACAAGAGAAAGCTCGCTATCCTCTTATATGTCTACACCACCAAACTCACCTACTGTCATAAACATTCCTGATACTCCAGAAGAAACTGAAAATGAAAATCCTCTCAGAACATCTGTTGATTTTGACGCACTACAAAAACTGTCCTCCGTATCAAACAAAAGAGCAATACCCATACCAAAACCAAAACCAACTAGAACAGACATTTCTGCTTTACTTCTTGCTTTTGAAACAGGCTTGAAATTAAAGTTAGAGGATCTGAAGTCTGCCTGCTCAGTGCTTACAGATCCATCTACTTCTGATTTTCTGTGGGCTACCCTCAGAAAGTGGTTTAATGCTGAGTCCAAAAGACTTAAGGACATCTGCCACGATGTTGCTCACCAGAACTTCTGTGAGTACCTTCAAGCAGTAGTCTCTAATGTTGAACAGGCTAAACCTCTTCTGCTGGATAATAAGCCCTGGACAGAGTCAGAACCTCTGGATGAACTCTCAGCACTTCAAATGGTCTTGGTATCTTCTATAGAAGAGAATGCTGATGAACCTGATACTCAAGCTGCTCCAGAAGCTGAAGAACCTCTGGCTACAGATTTTGTTCTGCAAACTCTACAAGAACTGAAGAAGGAAAATCAGCTGGTGAAAGAACGTCTGGATAAGCAAGAAGAAACCACTGCTGAAATGAAGACATTACTTAGCAAGCAAGTGGAATCTTCATCAGATATAAAATCTTTGTTGGAGACCTTAGTCACTAAGATGAACTCCTAAAATTTTTTTTGCTTATCTTCTGCATTACCTGTTCTGTTGTTTTATCTTCTGCTTCTGCATAACTCCTTGAACTTCTACTGGTTTTGTTTTTGCTTATAATTCTTAATATGTTGGTTACCTTTTATTTTTTACTTGCTCTAATTCTTTTTGATTATGACAAAAAGGGGGAGAAACGTAAATGATTCTGATCCATAGCAGTTTACCATAATCTGCCTCTTACATATAATTCTAATAAAACTATTTGAGTTGTTATCATGAAAAGAAACAGGTCAAGTAATCAACTCAGGGGGAGCTAAGAATCATGGAACATCTGAAAGAATTCTTCTTCTAATAAAAGGGAGTTCACTTGATTTCATTAAACTCTATTCTCTTTATATTTAAATGTTTTGTCATCATCAAAAAGGGGGAGATTGTTAGAACAATTATGGTTCTGAACCTCTAAGTGTTTTGATGATAACAAAGCTTTTTATATTAGAAGTTCTAATGAATATATTTATTCTTGTGTAGAAGACAAACTTATTTAAGTAAAACCGTATGTGCTTAGAAGATTCATTTGGTCACATACAGAAGATACTCTCTAATGAGAATCCAGCATTAAATAAACATATTTATTGGCTGCGCATCTTTTATTTATTATCTCTGATCTCCGCTTAGAAGATGCTGGTATCCTTATTAAAGACATTAATTAAAGAATATTTTAATTAATGATCAAAGACAAGTATCTCTACTTATGGAAGGAATTTATGATATTAAAGTCTATCCTAATTTAATTCAAGATGTCTCCAACGGCTATTTTCTCAAGAACTATATAAAGGACTCCATTTGAAGAAATCAGTAACGCAACGCAACGCAACGCATCTCATCATATTCACGCAAACCAATTAAATCTTATTGTGCTTATTATTGTAACTTTCACTCAGTGATACTTGCTTATCAAGAAGCATTCTAAGTTACTTCTTTATTATATTTTTGTAATAGTTATTCTATTCCTTGAGTGACTAAGTTTAGTCAGAAGACTCAAGAGGACATTTACTATAGGTCTTTGTGTGTATTCTTATTGAATAGTGGATTAAGACCTCAGTAGAGGCAAAATCACCTTGGCGGGTGGACTGGATGTAGTTTGAGTTCAAACGAACCAGGATAAATTAAACGTGTCATTAGAAGTTATTTTCAATTGTTAAAGAAAACCCAATTCCACCCCCCCTTCCTTGTGTTTTGCGCACCTTCACCTTTGAGTCGTTTTGCATGGTCGGCCAGTAGTAGCCTGCTCGAAGGGCTTTTCGTGCGAGCAATCGCCCGCCGAGGTGTTGAGCGTTAATTCCCCGGTGTATTTCTCCAAGTATGTCGGGAACTATCTCTTCCTCGACACACTTAAGTAACGGGATGGAGAACCCTCTACGGTAGAGTTTACCTTCGAGGAGTACGTACGAGCATGCCCGTCGTTTGGTAGTGGCCGCCTCCTTTGGGTCAACTGGGAGTTCGTCTCTTGTTAGGTAATTGTAGATGGGCGTCATCCAACAGTGAGCATCCCCGATCGCGTTGACCTCGAATGGAGGAGGTATTTTGTCGATGCTAGGTCGAGGAAGGATTTTTTGAATTACGGATTTGTTTCTGCCCTTTTTCCTCGTGCTGGCTAGTTTTGAGAGGATATCTGCCCGTGTGTTGTGCTCGCGAGGTACGTGTCGAACTTCCCATTTCTCGAATTTCTCAAGTTTTTCTTTGACAAGGGACAAGTATTCGACGAGGTTGTCGTTCTTGGTTTGGTATTCTCCTCGTACTTGTGATGCCACGAGTTGGGAGTCTATGGATATTTTCACTTCTTTTGCTCCTAGGTCCTCGGCTAATCTCAGACCGGCGATAAAAGCTTCGTATTCGGCCTGGTTGTTCGACGTCGGGAAAGCGAGTGCTAATGAGACCTCAATCAGGATCCCATCCTCATTTTCGAGGATGATCCCGGCTCCACTGCCTGATGTGCTGGAGGAGCCGTCGACGAAGATCGTCCACTTGTGGGCGCCGTCCGCCGGTTTTGGGCAGTGGGTCATTTTCGCGACGAAGTCGGCCAGTGCTTGGGCTTTCAAGGCCTTTCTATTTTCGTATTGTATGTCGAATTCGGAGAGTTCCAGTGACCACTTGAGCATTCTGCCGGCCATATCTGGTCGCCCGAGTAGCTGTTTGATCGGCTGGTCAGTCCTTACTTTTATCGTATGTGCGAGGAAGTAATAACGTAGCCTCCTCGCCGCATTTATGAGGGCCAGGGCGACCTTTTCGATTTGCTGATATCGGAGCTCAGGGCCTTGGAGTGCTTTGCTCGTAAAATAGATGGGTTTTTGTCCCTCGTCGGTCTCCCTTATTAGAACGGCGCTGACGGCCTCGGTCGCCACGGATAGATATAGGTATAGAGTTTCCTTTTCCAATGGTCGTGATAAGACCGGGGGTTCGGAGAGAACCTTTTTCAAATGGAGTAATGCTTGCTCGCACTCGTCGGTCCAGTCGAAGCTGGCCTCTTTGCGAAGGAGTCTGAAGAATGGCAGTGCATGCTGGGCGGACTTGGCGATGAAACGGGAGAGTGAGGCGAGCACTCCGTTGAGGGATTGGATTGATTTCTTGGTCCTCGGGGTCGGAAATTCTGAGAATTCCCGGCATTTGTCGGGGTTGGCTTCGATCCCCCTTTCGGTGAGGTAGAACCCCAGGAATTTTCCTGCCCGTACCCCGAACGTGCATTTTTCAGGATTGAACCTCATTTTGCACTACCTCGCCTGCTCGAAAACTTTGGTTAGGTGTCGAGCATGGGTAACCTCCTCGTGTGACTTGACGATCATGTCGTCCATGTATACTTCGAGCATGTCCCCTATTTCTTCCTTGAAGACTTTGTTCATCATGCGTTGGTACGTGGCACCGGCGTTCTTGAGCCCGAACGGCATTACGTTGTAATAGTAATTGCCCGTTGGGGTCATGAATGCCGTGTGTCTCTTGTCTGTGGGCGACATAGGGATTTGGTTGTATCCACTATATGCGTCCATGAAGGACAAGAGTTTAAAACCTGCAGAATTGTCTACGAGCATATCTATATTAGGGAGGGGGAAAGCATCTTTCGGGCAAGCCCTATTAAGATCAGTATAATCAACACACATACGCCATTTTCCATTATTTTTCTTAACGAGGACTACATTAGAGAGCCAGGTTGTGTACTGGGCTTCAGAAATAAAATTTGCCTCTAAGAGGTCTTTTACAGCTCGTTCGGCAGCCTCTGCCTTCTCGGGGGACTGTTTGCGCCTACGCTGTGCTACGGGCTTGACTGCCCGATCTAAAGCTAGCTGGTGACACGCGATCTCAGGATCCAGCCCAGGCATTTCTGCGGCATTCCAAGCGAAGAGGTCAGAATTCTCTTTGAGGCATGCCACGAGCTTCTCCCTTGTTTCCTCGGGCAGTCCCTTGCCTATCTTCACTGTCCTGTCTGGATCGTCCCCGAGAGGAATGAGTTCGAACTCTCCGTCGGGTATTGGTCGGACCGGGTGTTCGAGAGATCGTTCCTCGGTGGGCTTACCTTCTTTGGTTTCGTCTAGCCCAATGCGACAGTCGAGGTCGATGGCGTTAACTCCCTGGGGGGGAGGATCCTCGGTCCTGAGTTTTTTGTTGTTGCTGCTACTCTTTGTGTTGACCATGGCCTGTCCTTTTACCGCAACGTCGTAGCACCGTCGGGCGGCTTCGATGTCACCGTGGATGGTGACAACGCGACCCAATTTGGTGTAGTATTTCATCTTCAGGTGGACGGTGGATGGGACCGCGGTGAGTTCGGCCAGTGTCGGGCGTCCAAAGATGCAATTGTAAAGGGATGGACAGTCCACGACCAGGAATTGGATCTTGATTTCCCTGGTCGTTTCCTGCTCCCCGAAGGTGACGAGGAGCTCGACATATCCCCACGGCCTCGTTGTTGCTCCGTTGAATCCCTAGAGGTCGGATCCAACGTAGGGGGCCAGGTTGGTCTTGTCTAATTTCAGAGTCTTGAAGAGGTGGACATACATGATATCCACCGAGCTGCCCTGATCGACCAGGATGCGTCTGACGTCGAACTGGGCCATCTTTGCCCTGATCAACAGTGGGATGCCCGAATTCGGGGATCCGCCTGGAAGTTCCTCCAGAAAGAAGGATATTGGGTTGGATTTACCCCGGTATTTTGTCAGCGTCGCCTTTTGCTCAGGGGCAGTTAGTAGGAGCTCGTCGAACTTGCGTTTGAACAAGAGGGCAGCGGCTTCACCGTTAATTCCTCCACCTGATATAACCAGTGCGGTTGGGAAATCTTCCCAGGGGCTGAGTGCAGTGATTCTACCTTCGGGCAATGGCTCGGGGAGGACGAAATCTTCCGGGCGTGACACGCAGAGGGCCACTTGATAAGGAGAGTTGTCGGGGGGTGTTTCTTCCCGGGGTCTCTTCTTCTCTGCCTCGTCATGTCTGGGGGTTTCGTTCTTCCTCGTATACTGTTTTAGGTGCCCCTCTTGGATTAAAATCTCTATTGCATCTTTCAGGTGGACGCAGTCCTCGGTCACGTGCCCGTGGCTCCTGTGGAACCGGCAATACTTGGATTTGTCGGTGTGAGGTTTTGGCGCAGATGGTTTTGGGAACCTGACTCTGCCCTGTTTAAATTCAGAGTTGATGCATTCCGCGAGGATGCGCTCTCGAGGAGCTGTCAGTAAGGTGTACTCACTGTATCGGCCCGCGGGGCCTCTTCCTTCTCGGAGCTCGCGAGGTCTTTCTTCCCTTCGCTTGTCCCCGTTGCGACGGGGGATGTTTGGGTCCTCGCGTTTGGAATGCTCGGTATCCCCAGCATTACGGCCGCTGCGGGCGTTGTGTGCTACCTGTTTTTCCTCATATCTGATGTAGGCCTGGGCCTTGTGCAGAAGTTCGTTCAAGGTGCGGGGAGGCTCGATCCCGACGGCTCTGCTAAGTTCACTGCCGGGCAAGAGTCCTCTTTCGAGGAGATACTTCTTCATGTGTTCGGTGGTATCCACCTCGACAGCTTCTTGGTTGAATCGCTCGATGTACGAGCGCAGTGTTTCATTCTTCTTTTGTACTATGGCTTCAAGGGTCGCCTCAGTCTTGGGATGACGACGGGAAGCCGTGAAGTGCCTGGTGAACATGGACCTCATGACTCTCCAAGATGTGATGGATTCGGGAGTCAAGCTTTTGTACCAAGCCATGGCCCCTTTCCTGAGGGTTGTTGAAAACAGTCGGCATTTGAGGTGACCGGTGATATCATTGCGGTAGTCGAGCATTATGTTGACGTTGTCGACGTGGTCGTCGGGATCTGTAGTCCCGTCGTACACAGCTAGATTGGGCGGTTTCTCCATGCCTTTGGGGAGCGGGGCTTCCATTATTGCCCGAGACAGGGGGCAGTACAAGTCTTCCTCGTCGCTCCTTAATGGAGATAATTCATTGTTGTCGGGGCTGCGCCCGCGCCTTGGTGATGTTCCTGCTCGATCGTTGTCACGACGGGCGCGTGCCCTGCTGACGTGAGGTTCGGGAGAGCGACGCCCGCGCTTCTTTGTTGGCTCTGGACGTTGCTGTGTCCTCCACTCCTGCTGGGGTCGGGCCTCTTGTCGCTCGGCTTCGAGGGCCATGATTCTTTCGTGCTGCTGGTAGAGCATAGAACCGGCCTGGTTGAGGGCATTCACCATGGCAATCATTGTGGCGTCTCCTTCAACGGGAACGGGGATGGGATGAAATGTCTCTGCCCCTTGGTTTTGGGTGTGAGAGACATCCCCGTTGTTTTGAGGTTCTGGAGACGGGGTAGATGGACGACCGTCTCGAGCGTCTGCTTCATGGGGCTGCGGGCCATCGTCCATAGTGTAGTCGACAAGGGGACGGCTGCGCTCGCTAGGTTGTTCTCCGGCCATGTTGGAAGGACAGGGATGGATGAGCTTTGATCCTCTGTTGATGAAGACGGGGATAGCTAGTTCCCACAGACGGTGCCACTGATCTTACCTGATCAGGAGGGCCTTCCAAGGATTTGAAGACTGGGCCAGAGAGTAAGGTGAGTGAGGGGGTGTACCTGCAAGGTGCTCCAATGCTTAAGTCAGAAGAGGTACAAAGTAAGGTTATTTTAGAGTAAGTTAGAATACCTGACCCTTTGCTATGAAAGGGTATTTATATTGAGCCCCCAGCGCTGGGCCAAGGCTCCAAATGGGCTGGATTTAGCTAAGCCCAAGGAGGAGCTGCCAGGGGATGCGTAAGAAGCGTGAAGACCTAGACCAAAGGTCTATTCCCTGGTCCAACTGCCCCTATCCCTACGGAGATAATATAGGGGAGTTGGGTGACGTGCTAGATGAGGTGGCAGACGTGGTTCTGCCCGACATGGCTCATGTGCCCGCGATATAGGTAGGTGATATGTGGATGAAGATCAATGAGCGGGGGATGCGCTCCCTGCCCGACACGCAGTAGAGTTGTCGAGATGGCGTCCCTTCGACATGGATGGAAGGACCCTTGCCCGACGCACTCATGTGCCCGGACGTTTGGGCCTGTACCTGACGAGCATTGGGCCATGCCGTGCATATCGTCATGGCCCAGTCCAGAACAGTTTCTAAGCTAGACTAAACTTAAAATAAAATCTAAAAGAAAATAGGAAAGGGGGTGAGAAGAGTGATTTTTATTAGTTCTTATTTAATGGGCTTAAGATGAAGGGGTGTCAATAGCAAAGGGAAAGGCCCAATTTGCGCTTGGCCTGAGGGTATATGGTGGGCTTTCGGTCAACAACATTGACTAAAATCTGAGCCACTGGATTGGGGGTCTTCCTACGGTAATCACATCATGTGGTTCATGGACTTGGATGCATGGTTATTACTATGGTGACACGCACACAATCAGCCGCAGGAGAAGCCAACCGGACGGTGACACGTGTCACCACCGGTGTGGCTGGAACTCATAAATCAGATCCTATCTTATCCTCTTCTAACGGCTCTTTATGGGGAATTAGTGTAGCTTAATCTCATATTAATGCTCTTAACTCTTTCTTAAATCCTTGATATTTTCTTAATTGCCAATAAACTATATTAATTATCTTCATAATTTAAAACTAAAATTAACAAACATAAACTAAAACAAAAGGGGCTGGGAAAACAATCCAAACCCTAAATCCTTTCTCTCCCCCTTTCCGCCGCCGACCCCTCTCATCTTCCCCACTCCTTCTTCTTCTTCTCCCTTTCTGACACCATCATCTTCTTCGTCTTAACCCTAACCTCACCCTAGAACTCTTCTTCTTCACTCCTCCACGCCGCCTTCTCTTCCTCAACTTCATCACCCTTTTCCGATCCAACCACCACCTTCCACTCATCATCATCCTTCGAAACCTAACCCTCCTTCTTCTTCTTCTTCTCCAAATTGAACACCATCAACCTAACACCCTCACCACCTTAACCCTCTAATGGGACAATTAAACAGCCAACTCGCAACGACACCAACACGCAATCAATATTTATGCTTGAATAGTTGCGATAGGCGTACCTGTAAATTGACGTCGCGAAGGATGAAACCACGACAAGCTTTGCTCGCAATCCCTCTCACGCCTTCCTTATTTCTTTTGCAATTCGGATTAGGGTTTGAGGCTTGATCAAGGATAAGGAGACGATAATGCAGATTCCTTAGGATGCCGCCGCAAGATTAATATACAAAGGTATGAACCGCAGTGGATCACATTAGATTGTATGAAACCCTTGCTGAATCAATTGAGCTGAACCAATGTTGGTGTTGTTGATTATTGCCTCCTTACAGGTTTGATGTTGTTACGGATCTTGATTTTATAGGTATTTGATGAACACTTATGATGAAGATAGAAGTTGCAGAGAGTGATCGATAGAGATGAGGAGAAGGTACATGATAATGAAGAGAGATTGAAGGGTGTGAAGATGAAGAAGGGTGAAGATTGGAGAAAGTGAAAATGTGAGAGAGATCGAAGGAAAAAGATTGAAGAAGAAGAGATTCAGATTTATAGAAAATGGATTCAGCTTGTGAAGATTTTCAGGTGAACTTTCTAGAAGGATTCAGTTACAAAAGTTTGTTATTTTTCAGTTATGATTTAGTTATCAGTTTTGATTTCGGTTAGAGCCATTGTAACTGACTTTTCTTATTGAATCTTGCAGGATTTTTGTTATATGCAGGCGAGTTTCGCTTCTCAAAGGGGTCTGAAAAAACGTTGATGAGGAGTTGTTTTGGATATTGATTCAAATCGAAGAAAGTTGAGGATTCTGAACATTGAGTTGTTGAAAGTTGATGAGGTAGAAGAGTGCTGGGTGAAAAGATCCGGTTGCTGACTTTTTTTGTCCTGCCTTTCTCTTACCTTTTTTGTTTGTCATGTTATCAATCTCCTATCAGTTAGGATTTCTAACTGTTTTGTTCTCATTTTTCAGTGAAATTTGGTTGATCAAGGAGTTTGGTGAGGATTACTCTTGTGATGCAGGTTAACTGATTTTATTGATTGAAGGCAGAGGGATGATGGAACTGAAGAATTGATGATGATATGATGTGCGGAAGAGTTGAAGTTTTCGGTTCAAGATTGATGAAAAGTTGTTGATGATGCGATGGTGCAAACTCTATTCTTGGGTTCAATTCAGATTGCAGATTCAGTTCTTGCTCTTCTTCTTTCGAATCTGCCGTTGTCGTTGATGCTGATTTCTTGGTTTAAATTTGCAGGATTCTTCTTTTGAAGGTGTGTGATGAATATGAGGATTGGAGGACTTCTGAGAGTGGTGATTGAAGGTTAAAAGAAGATTGCCGACGGAGTCGAGGAAAAATGGTTGAAGAGTTCTCAGTAGTGTGTGTCTCTTTGCAGAATGAGTCAGTTAGGGATAGATTCAAGAATATCGTTTCTGTTGGAGTTTAAATGAATGTAACTGATTTTCCTGATAAAATCTTCTTCTATGAATTTCTGTTGGCCAACTCTATAACTGAATTTTTTGTTAAGTTTTGTATCAGATCTCCCCTTGGTTTGTAACTGATTTTCTGGTTTTTGTAACTCATCCTGTTTATTTCTAGTATGAAATGTGGTCTCTGACAGTCATCGTTCCACCTGACTGTTTGCTCTTTGCTTAACAGCTTGAACAAGGGTTCACAAGTTGCAGTGAGATGAGATATGAACCTTGAGATGTAATTCAATCTACCTAAGAACCCTCAAACTTCTTTCTCAGTCTTAGAAGCAGGCATTTCCTGAATAGATTTGGCTTTATCGGGATCAACCTCAATTCCTTTTTCGCTTACAATAAAACCCAGTAGCTTACCAGAACGTACCCCGAATGTACATTTGTTGGGGTTCAACTTCAACTGATACTTCCTCAGAAGCTTGAACAGTTTCAACAGGTTTACCAAATGGTCTTCTTCTGTAAGGGACTTGGGATTCATATCATCCATATAGCACTCGATTTCTTTATGGATCATATCGTGGAATAACGTTACCATAGCCCGTTGATATGTTGCACCGACGTTCTTCAGACCGAACGACATTACTTTGTAGCAGAACGTGCCCCAAGGTGTGATGAAGGTTGTCTTCTCCATGTCTTCAGGTGACATCTTGATCTGATTGTATCTAGAAAATCCATCCATGAAGGAAAATACCGAGAACTGGGTTGTGTTATCCACCAATACATCAATGTGAGGTAATGGGAAGTCGTCTTTCGGGCTTGCTTTGTTCAGATCCCGATAATCAACGCACATACGCACCTTGCCATCCTTCTTAGGCACGAGTACAATGTTAGCAACCCAAGGCGGGTAACTAGTTACAGTGAGAAAACCGGCTTCCCACTGCTTTTGTACTTCCTCTTTGATTTTCATGGCCATGTTTGGGCGAGTACGGTGCAACTTCTGTTTAACTGGCGGACAATCCTCTTTTAATGGCAGTCTGTGCATGACAATATCTGTATCTAGACCTGGCATATCTTGATAGGACCAAGCAAAGACGTCGACATATTCCCGAAGCATACTGATGAGTTGTTCTTTCACTGGAGCTTGCAGACTGACCCCGATCTTTACCTCTTTCACATCTTCCTCGGTACCAAGATTAATAGTCTCAACTTCCTCCTGATGAGGAGTAATCATTTTTTCCTCTTGTCTCGACAACCTGGCCAACTCTTCAGGAAAATCATAGTCTTCATCAACCCCTTCACCTGCTTGATTAATCGGAATATCGAAGTCATACGAGGTCATAACAGTGTTGTTGTCGGTGCAATCTGGAGGGCTATCTCTGCAAGGGTTGAGATTTGTTCATTTTAATGATTGATTTTATCTTATTTAGAAAAAGTGAATGAAGTTTATTAAGAAATCATTTCCATTTATTGTTTTGTGCGAAAATAACAAAAATGAAAGACAGTGAGCGAAAAAAATTGTTTGCAAAAGATGTCCATTGTTCATTAATTTCCATTTGCACAAAATACATATATTGCCCTATTACAAAATGAGTCCCGACACCTTGGGAAAGATGCAGGACTTGATGCATGCTTAAACAGGAAATAATAATTACTCTGCAACAGTAATCCTTATAATTTCCTGGGAAGACCAGTTGAGGACTTGTTGGCCCGGGACTCTTGGACGAATCCAACTTTCCAGGTTGAAGTCGCTTTCAGCCTCATCTTCCACATTTTTGATTGCATCCGAGGTTAGCATTCCCCCACTTATGAAGTTGGGAGCTTCAACAACCTCCTCTTGGACCTGTCGGGATAGTTTGTAACCCAAACCGAACTTGTCTTCCTTGACTTGAACTTGCAGTAGTTTGCCCCAGCCTTGGGCATTCTCGTCTTCAACAACCTTCCAAGCTTGTTTGTAAGAAGCAATTGAAGTTCCACACACTTCAGTTGTTGCTTCATTGACATTGAAAGCTTCAAAACCTTGACTCATCGTCTCATGGATCCCCTCATCCATCTCAATGTACTTATAAGTAGCTAGATGACTGACGAAGATGTCCTCTACCCCACAGATGGTGATAATTTGGCCCTCCCACTCATATTTTAACTTCTGGTGAAGGGTCGATGTTACGGCGCCAGCGGTACGAATCCAGGGTCGACCCAACAAACAGCTGTAGGCAGACTGAATGTCCATCACATAGAAGGTAGTTTTGAAAATCTGTGGGCCAATTACCACAGGCAGCTAAATTTCTCCAAGAACCGTCAAAGGCTCTCACAACCAGGTTGATGTTGCTGAAAGTTGTCAAAAGAATCTGGAACATGGATCGTTGCTGGGTCATAATAAATGGTGACTGTTGAGATGCCTTCATTGATGGTTGTTGTTGTAGGAGACTCTGTTGAAAAAATGTTTGCTGAATTTGTAGGAGATACCTCTGGAATGGTGTTTGCTGATGTTGTAGGAGATATGTTTGTTGGAGTTGTAGAAGTGGGAACTGTTGAAGTGATTTGTAGGATGCCTTCTTTGATAAGACTGTTGATACCAATCTTCAAGTTTGCACAACCATTGGCAGAAATCTTGCAAGCTTCACAACAGGCCTCACAGCCTGGAAACACCTGGCACTTCAATAGCTGAGGTTTAAATTCGGCCAGTGGTGTTTGAATGTCCACAATGTCATCAATTAGGACTGCTGGTTGGTCTTCCTCAATGGCATTAATCCTCAGTCCACCGTGGTTTGGTATTGGATTCTTTGTGACATTAGGAGGAGGTGAAAAATTCAAAGCTTTGGAATCAACTAAGTCCTGAACTTTCATGTGTAATGCCCTGCATTTCTCTGTTGTATGGCCAGGTGTCACTCCCGAAAAGACTTACGTCCCCAGTGCAGACGCGAACTGTCGGCGATGTTGGAGGTCGAGGTTGAATAGAGTCGCCAGCTAGGCATTTTTATCCTGAAGGAAAGGTAATGCTTCAAAAACCTAAAATGATATGGATAAAACGGTTGCGAACCAAAGAAACTGAGGAAGGGGGTTGGTTACGACCTAGGAAGGTATTAACACCCAGATCTTCCGTCGTACTCGACGGGATCCACTCTTCCTTGATTGTGTTTAAAAGGGGTAGTGTATGTGCTGACTGTGTATAAAAGCCAAGGAATGGAAATACATAGTGTTAGTGCAAAAGAGAGGTGAGTGCACAAGAATGAGGATTAGAAAAGAAAGCTGAAAGAAGAGAAGGGGATGTCACATAGACTTTTGTTCGATAACTATTAAGTTATACCTACGTATCCTCTCGTGCAATGAGGAAATCAGAACACTGTAGTTCGACTCAAAGAGGCTGGATGATTTGACTGTGAACTGTTTGCTTGTCTATGCTCAAGTGTGTGACTCGTTTGGCTCGAGTGCTAACTATCTTGCATTAGACGGAAGAAGCGAGTTCTTGTTTTCAGAGTGAATGTGATGAGAAAAGAATCCCGGAGGAGACGTTTATTGTTTGTTTTTGTGTTTTAAGTTTTTTATTATTTTTGGTGTTTTGCATGGGATATTGAGCTTAAGCCTAAATCAAAGGTTGTAAACTCATTATATCCTCTCTGATTAGGGATAATGAGCCTACTTAAGTGTGAGGTAAGCATCTCAAATTAATTACCATGATGATATAGGATTAAGATCATTAACCTACTTGTGATTATTAAAATGTTTTTGGGTTTGTTTACTGTTAGGTAATGAGTTTAATCTCTAATCAGGGATTAATGAACTCATTACACCATCCTAAGAGAAGGATGATAGATGAGAACACTTAAGTTGAGGAAGATACCTCAACTTAATCCATGGTTAGGGATTAAATTCATTATATAACAAGTATTTATTAAGATGGATTTTAATTAAAGGGTGAGATTAAGAAGTGATTATTAAGTTTGTAAGACAACTTGAGGGGGACTTGTCCATTAAACACTAGGGTTAGTCCCTCTTAACCATAAGGAAGAGATGGAACCCTAATGTAAGGCCCAAATTACAAGCTTAAGTCTTGACCATTATTAAGTGTTTTGATTTAAGAGGTGTAAACTAATTAAAGGTTTAACACTAAGGATTAAATTTATGCACTCCATCCTAAGATAAGGATCCAGGCATAACCCTAATTCAAAGTCCTAAAACTTTAAGTGTTTAGCCTCTGGTTATGAGATGAGAAGAGAGACTCAAGGAGACTCAAAGGTAAAAAGCTAGGGGGACTATATACAACCCTAAAGATTATCATGCTTGGATATCCTATGGTTTGTGAGGCATAAGATAAGGATCTTCAGAAGGCCACCAAGGAAGAGAAGCAGATGAAAAAAAAAGAGAAAGAATAGGTTACTTACTTCCTGAAGAAGATAAGTAACCTAAAAGAAAGAAAGTAAGAACAAGAGAGCATAGGTGAAGCAAGTTTACTTCAAAGAAAAATAAGATATGCAAATTAAGAGAAGAGAAGAGGTGGGATATGAAGGAAAATCCACATCCCAAACAACTTACCATAAGCCCCTGAAATGTTAGTATGAATGCATAAGATGCAAAGAAAAAGGAAATGAAATGAATAAAGATTAAAAGACCAAAACAAGAAGTGTATATGCAAGGAAAATGTGTTATGAGATGATGCAAGGTCATACATAATGCTTATGAATGTTCATACAAGGATGAGATGCAAATGGAAGCAAGTAAGAAGCTTGAAAACACATGGATGTTCATGAAATGCAATGGATACAAGGCATATCAAATGAATGAAGAAATGATCAAGAAATGTTCAAGCATGTTTTAAGATGTCTAAGATGTCATATAAATTCTTGAAATGTCATGGAAAGTTCATATGATTGAGCTATGCAAAGATGAATGCAAATGAACATGAGAAATTAGGGTTTTAAGACAACATGAGATGAATATGACCCAAATAGAAGCATATATCATGATAAAAATTTGAAATTGAACTCAAACAAACCCCTATCATACACAAGATCACGACCCAAAGGAGGAGGTCAGAAGTTAAACCTAGTGGAAGTTATGAAATTTCTAAGTTAACTAGGGTTTTTGGATACGTCTAAGGGAAAAATGGAAATCAAATTGAAAATGCAATGCAAAATTATGAAATAAATATCCTAGGTACTAGATGAAATATTTGAAACAATGCAAAAATAATCAAGTTCAAACTCATCATGGTTGACCAAAAGTGTTTTTTTTTAAGTTAGGGTTAGAAAATGTGATTTTTATGAACCCTAATTCAAAGATAATTGTGAAAATATGATCAAACCTAAAAAGAAATTTGTATGGTTAGTTTGTAAATGATTCTAAATGTATGAGAATGCTCCCTGAATTTTTTGGTGATTTTTAGAAACCTAAATGTATTTTTAATTAATTAAAATCAATTAATTAATTAAATAAAACATTTAAATGTTTTAAAAATACTTTTTTAATGAAAAAATTAAAATAAAAAAAAATTTTGAGTTAAGAAAAATATTTGAAATGGAAATGCAAAGTTTGAGATTTTTTAAAAGTCTTTTGCTATTTTAAAATAAATATGGAAAAGAAATGAAATAAAATGGGAAGTCAACATAATCTAAGGCTGGGATTTGAACCTGGGGAGACTACGCGCGCTATCCTAGGGTCCAGAACAAATCTGGCTACTTATCCTAATTAATTTAATTAATTAATAATTAGGGCTAACTGAATGAATCCTGGCCATCCAAAAACGCGCTAAACAAGATCCAAAGACTATTATTCAAACTGACCTGATTAACCCTAATCTTAACCCTAACTACTTTCAGGTGACCGGAGAAAGCTCCGGTCATCTTCTCCGGTCACCCTTCTCATCTGAATCCCTCAAAACGCCACCCCAAGCCCTCTAAAGCTCCAGAATGAACCATCTAATAACCCTAAACATGAATCCAGTCCCAAAATCATTTATTTTGCATCAACAACAAGAATCGAAGCCAAACAGAAAATGTGTAAAAAATTCAGAAGTTGAATACATCCTACATACTCAACCATTTTCAGTGATTCAAAGTGCATAATGATCAGGGAAACATGCTTTATCACATTGTAACTTAAAATCAAAGCTCTGAGAAAAATGTTCTTGAGCTATACCTGAGCTAGAATTGAGCAAATGTGGACCTCCAAAGCCTGTCTCTTGTGCTAGACACCTCCTTTGATCACCCTGATGCTATTGAGAAGCTTTGCAAGAGTTTAAATGGCCTCGTTTTGAAGATTCAGTTATGAGAGGTGGAAAATCGTGTTTGAGTTTTAGTGACTTTCATGCCATGGCAATGGGTGGTTTGTGATCCTTATGATGTGTGGAGATGAATGGTGGAAGAAGATTTGAGGTTTGATGCTTGTGTGATGAGATTCTAAGAGATGAATGTCATTTAGGTTTTTTGTGAAAATGAGCTTAGGGCTTGATTCATGCTTGTGTGTCTTATGTAATGAGCTCCTTGATGTCCACATAAACAATGTTGATTGGCCAGAGAGTTGTTGTGGCACAGGCTGATTGGTATGGGAGGTTTTGCAAAAAGTCAAGATTGTGTACTATGAGGTATGAGCTCGGGTCAGAGATGGATTGGGGGCTTGTCCTGTCTCAGCTTGCATCAAGGATGGCCTTAGGATTGGATTTGAGGATCTGGATGGCATGATACAAGAGTTATCACATGTTTTGCAAATTTCCCTCTTTGAAATTTCTTAGGTCACAAGTCATGAAAACCTTAGGTCCAATGCCCAATTATGATCAAGGAAAGTTGTGTTATCATGTAATGATGCTTAGAAGTGGATTAAAGGTCATTAGAAGTCTTGAAACTTGATTTTGCAAAAATCCCTCTTTGGCATGAACTTGAAAATTATATGATTTTTCCCAACTTTGAAAGATCATATCTTGAGTTCTAGGATAAATCAAGAGGAGTTCTTGTACTTTTTGAAAATGGGAAGATCCAATCTACAACTTTCATGTTTAAGGATTTTTCATTTGAAGCATTTTTTATCAAGAAAGAGGAGGTTGAAAATCTTTTCCAAAATGGAAAGTTTCCTTTACAAGTCATGTCCAAAAATGGAAAGTTTGCAAATGGCTTGAAATTCTTCAATCTTGTGAACTTCTAACCACTTATAAGATCAAATAAAGATCATAGACCCTCAATTTGATGAAATTCTCCTTTGGTTCCATTGTTGGGGGCCTCAGATGCCCTGATTCTGACTTTTCTTGCATAATAAGTTACCCGTTGATCAGATGACGTCCACAATGAATCTCTTCATCAAATTTGGTACACATGATCCTTATAACATATTAAGACCATTAGAAACAAGAATGACCAAAAAATTGAGATTAAGAGCCTCAAACCCAAAACCCTAATTTTAGGTCATTTGTGCAGGAAATCTTCAGTCTGCCTTTATGCCTTTGCCAAAATTTGTGATATTTTGACTTCAAAGACTTCTTGGGGATGTAATAAGATCATAGTCCACTCATGGACCCTTTTGGCATGCTTCAATACCATTGGGATAGCTCAGATCACTTCTTGGATTGCTCAGATCACAAACCCTAGATGCAGACTAAATGAACTATGCAGTGAGATAAAGATGCAATGTAAGATGATATGCCTATGAAAATGCAATATGAAATAGATCACAAGCCATGGTGTGAGAAAAAGTGAGGGCAAATTTGGGGTGTTTACAGCTGCCCCTATTCAAACATGAGTTAGATGTGCAGGGTGTAAGCGCCTGGCTTAACAGACAAACAAGATAACTTGTGGTTGAATACCAAAGACAGTCCAAAATTTGCACTCACTGGGGAGAAGAAGAAAATGGATATGTATTGTGAAAGGCAGTATAGTATGAGTATCAAATGAAAACGATGGAGGACGACCATCGAGCAGAGGATGACTACTCTGGATGAAAAACGGTAAGTAAAGCAATGACGGGGACAACCATCATGCTGGGAAATAAAGAGACCGCGACGGGGACGGCCATCGGGCAAAGAAATAAAACTCTCTAGGGATTAAAGAAATGAGGGAAGCACTGAAGGGTATGGCCATCAGGTTAAAGGGTAAATAAACCGCGACGGGGACGGCCATCAGGTAAAAGAATACATGAAATAATGATGAGGGACGATCATCAAAAGGTGAAGGACGATCACCTAGCAGGGGATGGCTACTGAAAATATCACGACATAGGACAAATGTCGGATATAAAAGGTCAACGATGGGGACGGCCATCGGATAAGCATGATGAAGGACGATCATCAAGAGGTGAAGGACGATCACCTAGCAGGGTACAACTGCTCTGGGGATTATCTCGACATAGGACGAATGTCGGATAACAAATATCGGTGATGGGGACGACCATTGGATAAGCATGATGAGGTACGATCATCATAAGGTGAAGGACGATCACCTAGCAGGGGACGGCTTCTACAAAGATCACGACATAGTACGAATGTCGGATAAGAGGATCAACAATGGGGACGGCCATCGGATAAAATGATGAGTTACGGTCATCAAGAGGTGAAGGACGATCACCTAGCAGGGGACGACTGCTAAAAAGATATCGCGACATAGGACGAATGCCGGATAGGAGTTCCAACAATGGGGATTCCACTGGGGAAAGGATGAGGGACAGTCATCTGGAGGTGAAGGACGATCACCTGGCAGGGGACGGCTGCCGAAAGTATCACGACATAGGACGAATGTCAGATAGAAAATCTGTTTTGTTGGTGACTTACTGGGGGACGGTAAACACGGATGAGTGCTTATGCTTTGAAATAAAAGGTATAAGTGTTTGACAGAGTGCATAGACCAAAGATGCGGATGAGCATCCCTAGGACCATGATACGGACGAGTATCGATAGAAGCAAAAACTGACACGTGTTTAAGGATGATGATACATACGAGTATCAATTGGTTAAACAAGGAACACAGACGAATGTTGATTTGCTGGGGAGGTGATATATGCAAGATACAGACGAGTATCAAAAGGATTTTGTATAAGTATGTACAAGTGTTTAACCTACTGGTGAAATATGTGCAAGACACGGACGAGTGTAAAAAAGATTGAGCCAGGGACACGGACGAGTGTTTGACTCGCTGGGAAAGTATGACACGGGCGAGTGTCAAAAAGAATATGTACAAGTATGAACAAGTATCTGTATTGAGGGTGCAAAAAGTATTTTGGCTTTGTCTGCGGGGGATACGTTTTGTATATTGTTGGTGAAGTGATTTTGTGTTTACAGGTGACTGGCTCGAACCTGGCTTATGATCATACAAATGTTTGATTTTTGTCGTAATGCTCCATATTAGACGGAATGCTACGCTTTGTGTGGGAAATGATGATGCGAATGCTATGATTATGCAAGATGAGAGAATCGATCCGAGATCTGGATCCTGCAGGGAGAAAGATCTCTGGGTGATCTGTTTGGAGGGAGAAACTCCGCTGGGGAAAGATATCATTGGCCGATCTGTGGGGAGAGAGGATCACCGAGCGATCTTCTTAGGGAACTCTATGGCACTCTGGGGGAAGAAATATGGGGGGATCTCGGGTGGGGAAGCTTTCGTTTGAAGAGACTCATGATGGGGATGAGGAGGCTTCAGCAACTCCGTTGGGGAAGAGTATTTCAAGCATTGCTCTACTAGGGAGAGGCTGGCAACTCTACGGGAAAGTGATTTTGCTGACTCTGCTGAGGATGAGAAGATCCTAGCAACTCTGATGGGGAATAGCAGTTTAAGCACTGCTCGGGAGATTCTGCTTGGGGAGAAGAGCACTTATGGGAAGTAATCTGTTGTAACTCCTTCGTCCGAGCAACACGCTGAGGATTTAATGAGTTTCTCGGAGGATCCTCTGAGGGGATAACAGCTTCGTGGGGGAATACTTCTGTCAAGTAATCCCGTTGATGAGGTGATTGTTGACTTGGCTAGGGATATAACGCTTGATATGTCCCATGCTGTGAGATTGTCTGTCTTGAGTACCTGCAGCCTATTAAAAAGAAACGCACAAGTGTCCCGAGGTATCCTCAACCGGATTCCGTCATAGGAGTTAGATTTGCTCAAGAGTGCATATTTCCTGCAAGCATATATCTTAAATGGCTTATATGTTTTCATGCAAGTGTTGTATTATGAACTTTGGACATTTTTGCAAACGGAACAAAAAATGTACAAAACAAAGTGTGACTGAAAATTCTGATTTTATTGATTTGTGTGCCCTGAATAGGCAAGTACAGTGAAGAAGTGAATCCCTGAAAGGAGGAGATTGTTGTAAATTGAGAAAATAAAAGTGTTGGCAATGTTGAAATTGACGCTCCAGTGAGCTTCCTTTGCTATGACCTGTATGACCTTGACGTTCTTCTTATCTTGCTTTCTGAAGAAGGTTGATTTTGACCGATGCTTTATCCTTTCGAAGCTTGCCATATTGTGAGTGATACAGACGAATTCAGAATGCAGTTGTTCGCTTTTTCCCAGATTTTGCGTGGATCTCCCTTTCAGGTTTTCAATCCACAGGGATACCCATTTTTGCCTGAGCTGTCCGATGTGGCTTTTCAACTCAGCGGGTGTACATTTTTTTTCAATTTTTCCCTTATTTTTGCCCGAGTCTTTTATTCTGTTTTTGACTCGCCGGGATGCCCTATTTTTTCCTGGACTTACATTCTGTTTTTATGTCCAACAGGTCTTTTATGCGAAGTTTTTTTTAACTGAATTTGAATTCACAGGAGATAAGAAGTCCTCGCCATCCATAGTAGTGAGCATTAGTGCTCCACCAGAGAAAACTTTCTTTACTATGAATGGGCCTTCGTTATTTGGCGTCCATTTTCCCTTGTGGTCTGTATGAGGAGGAAGAAGTCTTTTCAGAACAAGCTTTCCCACTTGGTATTTCCGAGGTCTGACTTTCAGATCGAAGGCTTTCTTCATTCGCTTCTGATATAACTGCCCATGACAGATATATGTTAATCTCTTTTCTTCAATCAGACTCAGTTGATTATATCGAGATCAGACCCATTATGCTTCATCTAGTTTCACATCCATCATTACTCGTAAGGAGGGTAGTTCAACTTCAACAGGTAGGACAGCTTCCATACCATACACAAGCTGATAAGGTGGTTCCCCAGTAGATGTTCTGACAGAGGTCCGGTACCCATGCAAGGCAAATGGTAGCATTTCGTACCAGTCTTTGTAGGTGACTACGATCTTTTGCTCAATCTTCTTGATATTCTTGTTAGTTGCCTCAACAGCGCCATTCATCTTTGGCCTGTAAGGAGAAGAGTTGTGATGTTGAATTTTGAAGTCCCGACAAAGTTCTGCCATCATCTTGTTGTTCAAATTGGAACCATTATCAGTAATGATTCGCTCGGGAACTCCATATCGATAGATGATATCCCTTTTCAGAAATCGAGCTACCACTTGTCTGGTGACGTTTGCATACGAAGCTGCTTCAACCCATTTGGTGAAGTAATCAATGGCTACCAGGATGAATTTGTGACCATTTGAAGCAGTCGGTTCAATCTTTCCAATCATATCAATGTCCCACATGGCGAATGGCGAAGGTGAAGACATTACATTCAAAGGATTTGGAGGCATGTGCACTTTATCTGTGTAGATCTGGCATTTGTGGCATTTATTGGCATAGGCACAATAGTCTGCATCCATTGTGATCCAGTAGTAACCCGATCTTAACAACTTCTTTTCCATCACATGTCGTCCGGCATGGGTACCGAAAGAACCTTCATGTACTTCGTGCATTAGTAGGTCTGCTTCTTTCTTGTCAACACATCTGAGCAAGACCGTGTCGAAGTTTTTATTGTACAAGGAACCATCAGTATTGAGGAAGAAACTGCCGGCTAGCCTTCTTAATGTCTTCTTATCATTTAACGATGCCCCAGGTGGGTATGTCTGAGTTTCCATGAAGTATTTGATGTCATTGTACTAAGGTTTGTTGTCCGTAATAGTGTCCACAGAGAATACATATGTCGGCCTGTCCAGTCTGGATACCTAAATCCGAGGTACATAATTAGCAGCTTGTACTTTAATCATGGATGAAATGGTAGCCAAAGCGTCCGCAAATTGATTCTCATCTCGAGGGATGTATTCAAGCTTAACTGTTGTGAAGAAGTTCAACAATCTCCTCGTATAGTCACGGTAGGGAATCAAATGCTCCTGATGAGTGTACCACTTGCCATTGGTCTGGTTGATTACCAAAGCTGAATCTCCTAATACCTTCAAGGTTTTGATCCTGAGGTCAATGGCTTCCTCAAGGCCCATGATATAAGCTTCGTATTCTGCTTCATTGTTAGTGCAGGCAAAGGTGCGCCTTGCTGAGAAAGGCAGGTGAACTCCTATAGGTGTAATAAGGACTGCACCAACTCCACGACCGTTGCAATTAACTGGCCCATCAAACATCATAGTCCATGCTTCTTCTGGGTCAGGCCCTTCAGTGTGAATAGGCTCTTCACAATCTTTTGCTTTTAAGAACATGATGTCTTCATTAGGGAAGTCAAATCTCATAGGCTGGTGATCATCAATGGGTTGCTCAGCCAGATAGTCAGACAATACACTGCCCTTGATGGCTTTCTAAGAGGTGTACTGAATGTCATATTCTATTAGAATCATTTGCCATCTTGCAACCCTTCTGGTAAGTGCTGGCTTCTCAAATATGTACTTGACTGGATCCATCTTTGAGATCAATAAGGTAGTATGAGTCAACATATATTGTCTTAGTCAGCGAGCAGCCCACACTAAAGCACAACAAGTTTTCTCGAGAAATGAATAACGTTGTTCACAGTCGGTAAACGTTTTGCTTAGGTAGTATATTGCATACTCTTTTCGACCAGACTCGTCATGCTGGCCCAACACACACACCATCAACTCTTCTAATACTGTCAGATACATGATTGGAGGTCTTCCTTCGACTATATGCATGAGAATTGGAGGTTCTTGCAGATATTCTTTGATCTTGTCAAAAGCTCTCTGACAGTCATCGTTCCACCTGACTGTTTACTCTTTTCTTAACAGCTTGAACAAGGGTTCGCAGGTTGCAGTGAGATGAGATATGAACCTCAAGATGTAGTTCAATCTACCTAAGAACCCTCGAACTTCTTTCTCAGTCTTAGGCGCAGGAATTTCCTGAATTGCTTTGACTTTGTCGGGATCAACCTCAATTCCTTTTTCACTTACAATAAAACCTAACAACTTACCAGAACGTACCCCGAATGTGCATTTGTTGGGGTTCAACCTTAATTGATACTTTCTCAGACGCTTGAACAAATTCAATAGATTCACCAAATGATCTTCCTCTGTAAGGGACTTAGCAATCATATCATCCACATAGCACTCGATTTCTTTATGGATCATATCATGGAATAATGTTACCATAGCCCGTTGATAAGTCGCACCAGCGTTCTTCAGACCAAACGACATTACCTTGTAACAAAACGTGCCCCAAGGTTTGATGAAAGTTGTCTTCTCCATGTCTTCAGGTGACATCTTGATCTGATTATATCCAAAAAATCCATCCATGAAAAAGAATACCGAGAACTGAGTTGTGTTGTCTACCAATACATCAATATGAGGTAATAGGAAGTCATCCTTTGGGCTAGCTCTGTTCAGATCCCGGTAATCCACACACATACGCACCTTGCCATCCTTCTTAGGTACGGGTACAATATTAGCAACCCACGGCGGGCAACTAGTTACAGCAAGAAAACCAATGTCCCACTGCTTTTGTACTTCTTCTTTGATTTTCATGGCCATATTTGGGTGAGTACGGTGCAACTTCTATTTAACTGGCGGACAATCTTCTTTCAATGGCAATTTGTGCATGACAATATATGTATCCAGACCTGGCATATCTTGATAGGACCAAGCAAAGACGTCGACATATTCTCGAAGCATACTGATGAGTTATTCTTTCACTAAAGCATGCAGATTGGCCCTGATCTTCACCTCTTTCACATCTTCTCGGTACCAAGATTGACAGTTTCAACTTCCTACTGATGAGGAGCAATCACTTTTTCCTCTTGTCTCAACAACCTTGCCAACTCTTCAGGCAAATCATAGTCTTCATCAACCCCTTCATCTGCTTGATTATCGGATTGTCGAAGTCATACGAGGTCATAGCAGTGTCGTTGTCGGTGCAATCTGGAGGATTATCTCTGCAGGGGTTGAGATTTGTTCATTTTAGTGATTTATTTTATCTTATTTAGAAAAAGTGGATGAAATTTATTAAGAAAAACATTTCCATTTATTGTTTTGTGCGAAAATAAAAATGAAAGACAGTGAGCGCAAAGATTGTTTGCAAAAGATGTTCATTGTTCATTAATCATTCATTTGCACAAAATACATATATGGCCCTATTACAAAATGAGTCCTGACACCTTGGGCAAGATGCAGGACTTGATGCATACTTAAACATGAAATAATAATTTCTCTGCAGCAGTAATCCTTATAATTTCCTAGGAAGACCAGTTGAGGACTTGCTGGCCTGGGACTCTTGGATGAATCTAGCTTTCCAGGTTGTAGTTGCTTTCAGCCTCATCTTCCACATTTTTTTATTGCATCAGGGGTCAGCATTCCCCCACTTATAATCTTGGGAGCTTCAACAGCCTCCTCTTGGACCTGTCGGGATGGTCTGTAACCCAAACCAAACTTGTCTTCCTTGATCTGAACTTGCAGCAGCTTGCCCCAGCCTTGGGCATTCCCGTCTTCAACAACCTTCCGAGCTTGTTTGTACAAAGAGATTGAAGTACCAGACGCTTCAACTGTTGCTTCATTGACATTGAGGGCCTCAAAACCCTGACTCATTGTTTCATGGATCTCCCCATCCATCTCAATGTATTTGTAGATAGCTAGATGACTGAAAAAGATGTCCTCCTCCCCACAGATTGTGATAACTTGGCCTTCCCACTCGTATTTTAACTTCTGGTGAAGGGTCGATGTCTCGGTGCCAGCGGCATGAATCCAGGGTCAACCCAACAAACAGCTGTAGGTAGGCTGAATGTCCATCACATAGAAGATAGTTTTGAAAATCTATGGGTCAATTACCACATGCAACTCAATTTCTCCAAGAACCGATCTCTTAGAACCATCGAAGGCTCTCACAACTAGGTTACTCGGGCGGATTGCAAGACCATCATATTCCATCTTGACTAAGGCTTTCTTTGGAAGAACATTGAGTGAGGACCTAATGTCAAACAAGACATGAGAAAGTACATCACCTTTACACTCCAAGGTGATATGTAAAGCCTTATTGTGGTTACGGCCCTCCGTAGTCAGATCAACATCAGTAAAACCTAGTCAATGACTAGTATTGACATTTGAAACCACTGTTTCTAGCTGATTAACTGTAATCTCTTCTGGCATGTAAGCTGCGTGCAGGACTTTGAGAAGTGCATTCCTGTGAGCTTCGAAACACATGAGCAATGATAGTATAGAGATTTTGGAGGGTGTCTGATTGAGTTGGTCCACAACCTTGTAGTCACTCTTCTTGATTATTCTCATGAACTCGTCTACATCCTGATCAAAGAGTGTCTTTTGAGCTTCTTTAGCAATTGGTTCTTCAGGCACCACACTCTTGCCTTTTGCTTTGGCAGCAGCTTCTGCTTCGGCATTAACTCTTGGGAACTGTGATGCGAAGAGACGTCCGCTTCGAGTGAAGCCTCCGCCTCCCCCGACAATATCAATTTATGGTGTAGTTGAAGAATCAAGAGTGACTTTCTTTCCGTTGCAATAAAGATCTGAGCCATAGTGCCAAGGTATAGCACTGCTGCTTGGTCCTGGTACCGCTATGGTAACCGGACTGATTGCTGCGGAAGAAGGAGTTGTGACAGTTTGATGATCATTATAGATATTGACAGGAGGTCTGACTGGAGATGTCACAGGCGCAGGGAGTTGTTGATGTTGATGTTGATGTAAGTTGTTGAAAGAATCTGGAACATGGATTATTGCCGGATCATAATAGATGGTGACTGTGGAAATGTCTTCATTGATGGTTGTTGTTGTTGTAGAAGGATGTGTTGAACTGATGTCTGTTGAAGTTGAAGAAGGGATGGTTGTTGATGTTGTAGAAGAATCTGTTGGAATGATTGTTGCTGAAGTTGTAGGAGTGATATATGTTATATCTGATGAAGTGATGTTTGCTGGTGTTGTAAGAGGAATGGTTGTTGATGTTGTAGGGGCTGGAACTGTTGAAGTGATCTGTAAAATGCCTTCTCTGATAAGGCTGTTGATACCGGTCTTCAAATTTTCATAACCTTTGGTAGAAATCTTGCAAGCTTCGCAATGGTCCTCACAACCTAGAAACACTTGGCACTTCAAAAGCTGGGCTTTAACCTCGGCCAGAGGTGTTTGAATACTTGCTACATTGTCAATTAGGCTTACTGGTTGGTCCTCCTCAATGGCATTTATCCTAGGCCCATCATGGCTAGGCATAGGATTCTTGGTAACATTTGGAGGGGGTGCAAAGTTGATTGCCTTAGAATCAACCAAATCTTGAACCTTCATGTGTAAGGCCCTGCATTTTTCTGTTGTATGGCCAGGTGCATTGGAGTGGAAGGCACATCTGGTGTTGACATCATAATTCCTTGGGAGATTCTGGGGATCTTGTGGAGCCAGAATCCTCAATTCGATCAGATTGAGCTTCAATAACTGTGGAAGTAAGGCAGGATAGGGCATCGGAATGGGATCGATAACCCTGTTGATTTGAGAAGTCCTTTGCTGGAACGGACATTGTTGTTGGTTATTGTTGTTATTATAAGATCTCTGTTGCGGAGGAAACTGTTGTTACTGTAGGAAGTGTTGTTGCTGTGGATATTGTGGTTGCTGAGGTGCCGGAGTGGGAATGGTGATAGCAGTTACTGATCTTTGCATGTATTGAGGCCTACCTCTGCTCATATGCATCGAGTTAGTCTCACTTGTCCTTCGAGGTCCCGAAAAGGTTTTCCTTGCATTGCTGGAGCTAGCACATTGTCTGAAATTTTCCCCATCTTCAAAAGACTCTCAATTCTCTCACCAACTATAACTACATCAGCAAAACTGGTGGAAGAGAAAGCAGCAAGTCTGTCAATGTAGGTACCTTGCAATGTGTTCATAAACATGTCAGCCATTTCTCTTTCTGACATAGGTGGCTGGACAGCAGCAACACGTTGTCTCCACCTTTGGGCATATTCCCGAAAACTTTCTCTTGAAGATTGAGACATACCCATCAGGAGGGTCCTATTGGGAGCCATATCCAGGTTGTACTGATACTGGCGTATGAAAGCTTCAGCTAAGTCCTTCCAATTCCTGACAGTAGCTCTGGATAGGTGAGAATACCACTCACGGGATGCCCCGATCAAGCTATCTTAGAAATAAAACATCCACAGCTTCTCATCCATGGTATAAGCTTTTAATCTTCCCATAAAGGATTGAAGGTGGGTACGAGGACAGGAGGTACCATTGTACTTCTCAAAGCATAGAGGCTTGAACTTGTGAGGAATCCTGACTCCTTCGACTAATCCCATATCCATTACATCAAATCCCAAAGCGTTTTGGGATTTCAAAGACCTTAGCTTCTCTGCTATTTCATCCAGATGATGATCATAAGCTTCATCCCCAGCACCAATTATTGTGAACTGTTCATCCTAAGGATCTTCTTGTAGAACACGACCTCCTGCATTTCCTTGGGTATTTTCGATAACATTGACTTCAGGATTGAGATGGGGCCCAAATTCTGGCGGATTTGTTCGTGGCTGCCCGTGATCATTGTTACTAGTACCTCCAGTGTCTGGATGATTCTCTTCTGGAGTTTGCCGCTCGACTAACTCTCTCAATCTTTCTTGGCTCTGAGCTAACCCAGTCATCACTGCCATGAACTGGTTCATCTGAGCCCTCATCTCAGTTCTCTCATTAGTCATCTGAGTTCTAACGTCAGTCAAATCTTGTTGAACTTGGTCCATCTGAACTCTCAGAAGGTTGTGTATTGTAGGATACCTGTGGACTCTGTTGATGGGGAAAACCCTCCTACGAGCAATGTTTCCTGAAACACACAGCAAAGTGAGAAAACAACAACAAAAACACCTGCAAAAACACAGAGAATGAGGTTAGCATGCAATGCAGTATGCCTATTTGTCTTCCAAGGGTATCCGGTTTGGCTCTTTGGTTTTGACCTTCCAGACCTCTAGGAATGAAGATGTTGAGGAGAAGTGAAATTCACAAGCAGATCCAGGAAATACACAAACTATAACATTACAAAATGCCAAAATACATAGTTTATGATTACAACAAGTTCCCATGGTGGGTCGAAATACAATTAAGTTAAGAAATACAACAAAATCACCATGGAGAATTAAAGTACAACCAAAATAAAATACAAGTAAAGGAAATCAAACATCCAGCCCAAATTCATCCTCCTTGACTTCCTTCAGGAGAGCATCAGTCACTGGTCCAACTGGATGCTCTGTGATGGTCCTGATAAGAAGGTTTCTGGTTGCAATGGCACTTGTCATCTTCTAGTACTTGTCTTGTTCTTTTGATCTCTTAAACCCCGCCCGGAGTTTCAGCTATGAGATTTCCTTTTGTGCTGCTAACAGGGCCTCCTGACTCTTCTTCTCATTGGCTTCCAGCTGCTCTATCTTAGCTTGTGTCTTTTGATCTTCTTGAAAACGAGCTTCAGTGATCCTGATCCATCTAGCCTGACTCTCTTCTAGATAGTGCTCAGCTTTGGCCTTCTGAATCTTGGCTTCTTTGCAAGCATTCTTCAATACCAATTCTCCTGCTCGGGCTTTTCTGATGAAGTCCTTTGTTTTCTCTATCTTAATCACATGCTCAATACGGAGCTTCTCTAACTTTTCAATGTCCAAACGACCATCATTCCTTTTCCAAAGGGTCTTATTTAGAGCTTCAGAAAGCTGGGTATTCCTTTCTTTCAACTTCTCAAATTCCTCCAGCCTTACTGTAGCTATGGGCTCTACTGCTGATGGCCCTGGCACATCTTCTAGGGTGAATGGCATGTGAGTGATCTGTCCTCTGATGCATGACCATTCAATGTATTGAGCAGAGGCTATGTTGTTACACTTCCCCAGAATAGCAGCCCCTTTTGTCTGTATGTTATCCCAAGCCCAGGCTGCTTGTCGGACAATGGCATGATTATTCAGAATAGCACAGTAAAGAGACTCTGCTAAGTCCTACTCTCTAGGTGGATGTACCAATGCATATCCCAACTGTCTTTTGAAAAGCAAAGGATTGTAGTTGATGCAACCCTTCACTCCAATGAGAAGTACATTAGGATATTGTCCACAACTTGTAATTATGTCCCTGCCCTTGGTGTTCTGAGTAGACCACCTGATGTCTTCTGAAGTAAGGGCTATCATCCTCTTAGCCCAATTCCTTGACTGATGTGGATTCAGGAAAACTTCCGTCTTCGGCATGTGTCTCATCAACCAACTGTATAAGAGAGGTGCATAACATCTGACTAGTCTTCCCCCCTGCTTCTCATTCCTTTGATGCACTAAGTAGTAGAAATCCCCTAGCAAGGTAGGAACCATATTCTTGAGCATTAAGATATGGATAGCATACTTGCTTACAAACTTAGGCTCGTCTGCAAACAAGATGATACCATATATACTGAGGGCTAGGAGAGCACATACAGTTTCCCACTTCCCTGTTGCAGCATGGCTGGTGGCCTGGGTGATTAAGAAGTCCAAATGAAGGCCTGGGATTCCAGCCTTGGTGGTCATATGATGATCAATGATAGTAACTTCCAAATGTAGAGCCTTAGCTATGTCTTCATTCTTAGGAGCAGTCATCTCAGGGTTGAAAGGAATTCCTTTTCTGATAGGGACACCCAACAACATGGAAAACTCTTCCAACAAAGGACCTATCTGAAAGTCTGGGAAAGTGAAACATCGGATAGGAGGGTCATAAAACTGGAGATAGGTGTGAATCATGCTCCTCTGTGATGCATCCAAGTCCATGATCATGTCCATAATACCACCATAATGCTCTCTGAATAAAGGAACATGATCAAGAGTGATAAGGGCCTGAATCTGCCTGATGCCTGCTAGGGGATACTCAAAGAAATGGTATGTGATGTTGCTCTTCCTGGTTGAATCCATACTGACAAAGGGTGTTGATGAAGATAACTGGAAAAGATAACTGATGAAAGTAGCTGATGCAGATAGCTGAAGAAGACAGCTGAAGAAGATATCTGGTGAAGATGGCTGAAGAAGATATCTGAGCAGAAGAACGGTCAAAACCAAACCAAATAAGATGTCGATACCTTGTAAAACAAATAGAAAATTGTTAAATGGTGCAAAATGATGTATGCTGAATGATATGCAAGGGTTTGTGATCAGGTGGTGGATTTTTCAGTTGCTCTGGATAGGGTCCATGAGTGTTCAGAATTTCGGATGAAGGTCTGAGAACCAGAAACCAGGTGGGGGACTCAAATAAAGAGTCACTTGTCCAGGGTTTCATAGAATCAGTCCAATATTAGTATAACCTTAACAATATCAGTAACATGGTATGTTGAGGCCAAGGGTTCCTGCAAACCTGTAAACATCCCCACCCACTCACAGGTATTGTTCTAGAACAAGGATCCTCAGATTCGGATCTATTATGAGAAGTATAAACACTTCTAACCCGGAGGTACAGTGCTTACCCTAATCATAAAGAATCCTCCTCTAATTCACCTCAGATGTTGAAGTTCATCTAAAAAGGTCATCCAGACTTAGCAGGCTTCCCAGATAGCCCTAGCACTACAGGAAATCCGTAGCACAGAGTTCTTAAGAAGAAACCCATGTCTAAACCGTGTTTCATATTCCCGCACCAGACCGAAATGGAATGGGAAAGAATATGAAGCCATTCTAATCCTATGTCTGTCACTCAGGCCTTTGTGTTGGACCTTTCTCACTGGAATACCCCTCCCACCAAGGCAAACCAACAAATCCAGCACAAATATGATATGATAATATAAAAAATGAAATGCATAAAATAGTAAATGAAAGCGATAAATAAATGCAGTAAATAAAGCTGTATAGAAAGCAAAAATTAAAGCAATAAACAAAAGCATACATAGCATATAACACCCCTATAAACACAAATCAAACAAGCTCTAGGAGAAACCCACAAAAGATCCAGAAGCCCTGGTTGCAAAGATATTTCCCCAGCAGAGTCGCCAAGTTGTCGCTCCCGAAAAGACTTACATCCCCAGTGCAGACGCGAACTGTCGGCGATATTGGAGGTCGAGGTTGAATAGAGTCACCAGCTAGGCATTTTTATCCCGAAGGAAAGGTAATGCTGCATAAACCTAGAAAGATATGGATAAGACGGTTGCGAACCAAAGAAACTGAGGAAGGGGGTTGGTTACGACCTAGGAAAGTATTAGCACCCATATCGTTTGTCGTACTCGAAGGGATCCACCCTTACTTGATTTTGTTTAAAAGGGGTAGTGTATATGCTGACTGTGTATAAAAGCTAAGGAAAGGAAATACATAGTGTTAGTGCAAAAGAGAGGTGAATGCCCAAGAATGAGGCTTAGAAAAGAAAGCTGAAAGAAAAAAAGGGGATGACACAGAGACTTTTGTTCGATAACTGTTACGTTATGGCTACGTATCCTCTCGTGCAATGAGGAAGTCAGAACACCGTAGTTCGACTCAAAGAGACTGGATGATTTGACTGTGAACTGCTTGCTTGTCTATGCTCAAGTGTGTGACTTGTCTGGCTCGAGTGCTAACTGTCTTGCATTAGACGGAAGAAGCGAGTTTTCGTTTTCAGAGTGAATGTGATGAGAAAAGAATCCCGGAGGAGACGTTTATTGTTTATTTTTTAGTTTTTAGTTTTTTATTGTTTTTGGTGTTTTGCATGGGATAATGAGCTTAAGCCAAAATCAAAGGTTGTAAACTCATTATATCCTCCCAGATTCGGGATAATTAGCCTACTTAAGTGTGAGGTAAGCATCTCAACTTAATTACCATGGTGATATAGGATTAATATCATTAACCTACTTGTGATTATTAAAATGTTTTTGGGTTTTTGTTTAGTGTTAAATAATGAGTTTAATCTCTAATCAGGGATTAGTGAACTCATTACACCATCCTAAGAGAAGGATGATAGATGAGAACACTTAAGTTGAGGAAGATACCTCAACTCAATCCATGGTTAGGGATTAAATTCATTATATAACAAGCATTTATTAAGATGGATTTTAATTAAAGGGTGAGATTAAGAAGTGAGTTTTAAGTTTGTAAGACAACTTGAGGGTGACTTGTCCATTAAACACTAGGGTTAGTCCCTCTTAACCATAAGGAAGAGATGGAACCCTAATGTAAGGCCCAAGTTGCATGCTTAAGTCTTGACCATTATTAAGTGTTTTGATTTAAGAGGTATTAACAGATTAAAGGTTTAACACTAAGGATAAAAGTTATGCACTCCATCCTAAGATAAGGATGCAGACATAACCCTAATTCAAAGTCCTAAAACTTTAAGTGTTTAGCCTCTAGTTATGAGATGAGAAGAGAGACTCAATGAGACTCAAAGGTAAAAAGCTAGGGGGAATATATACAACCCTAAAGATTATCATGCTTGGATATCCTATGGTTTGTGAGGCTTAAAGAAAGCTCTTCAGGAGGCCACCAAGGAAGAAGAAGCAGATGAAAAGAGAAGGAGAGAAAGAATAAGTTACTTACTTCCTGAAGAAGATAAGTAACCTAAAAGAAAGAAAGTAAGAATGAGAGAGCATAAGTGAACCAAGTTCACTTCAAATAAAAGTAAATAATTCATATGAAGAGATAAGAAGAAGGTAGGATGTGGAGGCAAATCCACATCCCAAACAACTTACCATAAGCCCCTGAAATGTTAGTATGAATACATAAGATGCAAAGCAAAAGGAAATGAAATGAATAAAGATGCAAAGACCAAAACCAGAAGTGTATATGCAAGGCTAATGTGTTATGAGATGATGCAAGGTCATAGATAATTCTTATGAATGTTCATACAAGGATGAGATGCAAATGGAAGCAAGTAAGAAGCTTGAAAACTCATGGATGTTCATGAAATGCAATGGATGCAAGGCATATCAAATGAATTAAGAAATGATCAAGCAATGTTCAAGCATGTCTTAATATGTCTAAGATGTCATACAAATGCTTGAAATGTCATGGCAAGTTCATATGATTGAGCTATGCAAAGATGAATGCAAATGAACATGAGAAATTAGGGTTTTAAGACAACATGAGATGCATATGACCAAAATAGAAGCATACATCATGATAAAAATCTGAAATTGAACTCAAACAAACCCCTATCATACACAAGATCACTACCCAAAGGAGGAGGTCATAAGCTAAACCTAGTGGAAGTTATGTAATTTCTAAGTTAACTAGGGTTTTTGGATACTTCTATGGGAAAAATGCAAATCAAATTGAAAACGCAATGCAAAATTATGAAATAAATATCCTAGGTACTAGATGCAATATGTGAAACAATGCAAAAATAATCAAGTTCAAAATCATCATGGTTGACCATAAGTGATTTTGTTAATTTAGGGTTAGAAAATGTGATTTTTATGAACCCTAATTCAAATATAATTGTGAAAATGTGATCAAACCTAAAAAGAAATTTGTATGGTTAGTTTTTAAATGATTCTAAATGTATGAGAATGCTCCCTGAAATTTTTGGTGATTTTTAGAAACCTAAATGTATTTTTAATTAATTAAAATCAATTAATTAATTAAATAAAACATTTAAATGTTTTAAAAATACTTTTTTAATGCAAAAATTAAAATAAAATATGCTTTTGAGTTAAGAAAAATATTTGAAATGAAAATGAAAAGTTTGAGATTTTTTAAAAGTCTTTTGCTATTTTAAAATAAATATGGAAAAGAAATGAAATAAAATGAAATTAAAATTAAATAAAATGGGAAGTCAACATGATCTAAGGCTGGGATTTGAACCTGGGGAGACTGTGTGTGCTATCCTAGGGTCCAGATCAAATCTGGCTAATTATCCTAATTAATTTAATTAATTAATAATTAGGGCTAACTGAATGAATCATGACCATCCAAAAACGTGCTAAACAAGATCCAAAGGCTATTATTCAAACTGACCTGATTAACCCTAATATTAACCCTAACCACTTTCAGGTGACCAGAGAAAGCTCCGGTCACCCTTCTCACCTGAATCCCTCAAAACGCCACCCCAATCCCTCTAAAGCTCCAGAATCAACCATCTAATAACCCTAAACATGAATCCAACCCCAAAATCATTTATTTTGCATCAACAACTAGAATCGAAGCCAAACGGAAAATGTGCAAAAAATTCAGAAGTTGAATACAACCTACATACTCAACCATTTTCAGTGATTCAAAGTGCATAATGATCAGGGAAACATGCTTTATCACATTGTAACTTAAAATCAAAGCTTTGAGAAAAATGTTCTTGAGCTATACCTGAGCTGGAGTTGAGCAAATGTGGACCTCCAAAGCCTGACTCTTGTGCTAGACACCTCCTTTGATCACCCTGATGCTATTGAGAAGCTTTACAAGAGTTTAAATGGCCTCCTTTTGAAGATTCAGTTCTGAGAGGTGGAAAATCGTGTTTGAGTTTTAGTGACTTGCAGGCCATGTCAATGGGTGGTTTGTGATCCTTATGATGTGTGGAGATGATTGGTGGAAGAAGATTTGAGGTTTGATTCTTGTGTGATGAGATTCAAAGAGATGAATGTCTTTTAGGTTTTTTGTGAACTGAGCTTAGGGCTTGATTCAGGTTTGTGTGTCTTGTGTAATGGGCTCCTTGATGTCCACATAAACAATGTTGATTGGCCAGAGAGTTGTTGTGGCACAGGCTGATTGGTAAGGGAGGTTTTGCAAAAAGTCAAGATTGTATACTATGAGGTATGGGCTCGGGTCAGAGCTGGCTTGGTGGATTGTCCTGTCTCAGCTTGCATCAAGGATGGACCTAAGATTGGATTTGAGGATCTGGATGGCATGATACAAGAGTTATCACATGTTTTGCAAATTTCCCTCTTTGAAATTTCTTAGATCACAAGTCATGAAAACCTTAGGTCCAATGCCCAATTTTGATCAAGGCAAGTTGTGTTATCATGTAATGATGCTTAGAAGTGGATTAGAGGTCATTAGAAGTCTTGAAACTTGATTTTGCAAAAATCCCTCTTTGGCATGAACTTGAAAATTATATGATTTTTCCCAACTTTGAAAGATCATATCTTGAGTTCTAGGATGAATCAAGAGGAGTTATTGTACTTTTTGAAAATGGGAAGATCCAATCTACAACTTTCATGTTTAAGGATTTTTCATTTGAAGCATTTTTTATCAAGAAAGAGGAGGTTGAAAATCTTTCCCAAAATGGAAAGTTTCCATTACAAGTCATATCCAAAAATGGAAAGTTTGCAAATGGCTTGAAATTCTTCAATCTTGTGAACTTATAACCACTTCTAAGATCAAATAAAGATCATAGATCCTAAATTTTATGAAAATGATCCTTTGGTTCCATTGCTGGGGGCCTCAGATGCCCTGATTCTGACTTTTCTTACACAATAAGTTACCAGTTGATCAGATGACTTCCACAATGAATCTCTTCATCAAATTTGGTACACATGCTCTATATAACATATTAAGACCATTAAAAACAAGAATGACCAAAAAATTTGAGATTAAGGGCCTCAAACCCAAAACCCTAATTTTAGGTCATCTGTGCAGGAAATCTTCAGTCTGCCTTTATGCCTTTGCCAAACTTTGTGATATTTTGACTTCAAAGACTTCTTGGAGATGTAATAAGATCATAGAACACTCATGGACCCTTTTGGAATGCTTTAAGACCATTGGGATAGCTCAGATCACTTCTTGGATTGCTCAGATCACAGACCCTAGATGCAGATGAAATGAACTATGCAGTGAGATAAAGATGCAATGTAAGATGATATGCCTATGCAAATGCAATATGAAAAAGATCACAAGCCATGGTGTGAGAAAAAGTGAGGGAAAATTTGGGGTGTTTACACCAGGTGCATTGGAGTGGAAGGCACATCTGACGTTGACATCATATTTCTTGGAAGATTCAGATGATCTGGTGGAGTCAAGGTCCTCAATTTAATCAGATTAAGCTTCAATAACTTTGGAAGTAGAGCTGCATAGGGCATCGGGATGGGATCGGTAACCCTGTTGATTTGTGAAGTCCTTTGTTGAAATGGACATTTTTGTTGATTATTGTTGTTATTGCCATAAGATCTCTGTTGTTGAGGAAACTGTTGTTGCTGAGGATACTGTTGTTGCTGAGAATGCTGTTGCTGAGGTGATGGAGTGGGAATAGTAACAACGACTACTGATCTTTGCATGTATTGAGGCCTACCTCTGCCCAGATGTATTGGATTAGTTTCACCCGTCCTACGAGGCCCTGAGAAAGGTTTTCTGGCATTGTTAGAGCTAGAACCATTGTCAGAGATCTTACCCATCTTCAAAATACTTTCAATTCTCTCACCAGCTATAACCACATCAGCAAAACTGGTGGAAGAGAAAGCAGCGAGTCAGTCAATGTAGGTTCCCTGTAATGTGTTCATAAACATGTCAGCCATCTCTCTTTCTGACATAGGTGGTTGGACAGTAGTAGCAAGTTGTCTCCACCTTTGGGCATATTCACGGAAACGTTCCCTTGAGGATTGAGACATACCCATCAACAAAGTCATATTGGGAGCCATATCCAGGTTGTACTGATATTGATGTATAAAGGCCTCGGCAAAGTCCTTCCAGTTCCCGACTGTTTCTCTGGATAGGTGAGAATACCATTCACGGGATGCCTCGGTCAAGCTATCTTCAAAGTAAAACATCCACAGTTTTTCATCCATAGTATAAGCTTTCTATCTCCCCAGAAAGGATTGAAGATGGGTACGAGGGCAGGAGGTACCATTGTACTTCTCAAAGCAATGAGGTTTGAACTTGTGAGGAATCCTGACTCCTTCAACTAGGCCCATATCCATCACATCAAATCCCAAAGAGTTTTGGGATTCCAGAGATCTCAGCTTCTCAGATATCTCGTCCAGACGACGATAATAAACTTCATCAGCTCCAGTACCTAACACCGTAAACTGCTCGTCTTGAGGATCTTCCTACAGAACACGATCTCCAATGTTTCTCTGGGTATTTACAATTACATTGACTTCACGGTTGATATGGGGCCCAAACTCTGGTGGATTTACTTGCGGCTGATCGCGCGCATTGTTACGTGTACTCCCAGTACCAGCATGGTTCACTTCTGGAGTTTGCCGCTCGACTAACTCCCTCAATCTTTCTTGGGTCTGTGCTAGCCCAGTCATCACAGCCATGAACTGATTCATCTGAGTCCTCACTTTTGTCCTTACATCAGTCATCTGAGTCCTCACATTTGTCAGTTCTTGCTGAAGTTGATCTATTTGCAGACTCGAAAGGTTGTTTCTGGTCAGATACCGGTGGATGCGATTGACGGGAAAGACTCTCCTGCGAGCAATATTTCCTGAAACAATAGCAAAGTGAGAAAAAACAACAAAACACCTGCAAACAAAGAGAATGAGGTTAGCATGTAATGCAGTATGTCTTTTGTCTTCAGAGGGTATCCGGTTTGGTTCTTTGGTTTTGACCTTCCAGCCCTCTGGGAATGATGAAGATGCTGAAGTGAACGAAGTCCAAGAGAAAATCCAGGTAACACATAAACCATAACTTTACAAAATGCCAAAATACATAGTTTATGATTACAACAAGTTCCCATGGTGGGTCAGAATACAATCAAATCCAAAATACAAACAAAATCACCATGGAGAATTAAAGTACAACCAAAATAAAATACAAGTAAACGAAATCAAACATCCAGCCCAAGTCATCCTCCTTGACCTCTTTCAGGAGAGCATCAGTCACTGGTCCAACTAGATGTTCTGTGATGGTCCTGATAAGAAGGTTCCTGGTTGCAATGACACTTGTCATCTTCTGGTACTTGTCTTGTTCTTTTGACCTCTTTAACCCTTCCCGGAGTTTCAGCTCAGAGATTTCCTTCTGTGCTTCTAACAATGCTTCTTGACTCTTCTTTTTATTGGCTTCCAACTGCTCTATCTTAGCATGTGTCATTTGATCTTCTTGCAAACGGGTTTCAGTTATTCTGATCCATCTAGCCTGACTCTCTTCCAGATAGTGTTCAACTCTGACCTTCTGAATCTTGGCTTCTTTGCAAACATTCTTCAATTCCAACTTGTAATACCTCAAAATTTGCCCTCTCATATCCTCAACCTTTTGCATATCATTTAGCATACATAAGTTCATAAAAATAACCAAAAACATTGCATCATGTGTAGCATAGCTGAGGCATAGGTATGTGGTCCACAAAGCTTCTCAATCATGTGCAAGGGGTCTACAACATCCCACAAGTCTCCATTTGAAGCCTCAAGTCTTGGAAAGAAGTGAATGGCTCCAAGGAATGCAAGCAGTGCAACATCTCCTGAGGAAATGATCCAAATTAGGGTTTCAATTGTGAAGGGCTTCCTCGTGAATTTTTGAGCAAAAGTGGATTCCATTTTGTTCTATATGGAAACCAGTGTATAGGGTTCAAATTTCATCCACAAATTCATTTTGGAAGAGGTTCAATTGGTTAGATGATTGGAAATCAGGAATTTGGGGAAAAGTCAACCATGCTGAAGAAAACGTCAACTCCTGACTTTTTGAGATCAAAATCATGAAATTAGGGTTACAAGGATTCTATGATTTAAATTTGATCAAGAAATGATGGAGGAATCAAGAGAAATCAATAAAACCAAAACTTACCATTTTTGTAAAATTAGGGTTTCCAAAAATGGCAAGTTTTGGCCATTTTGGCAGCTACTTTGAATGAGGCCTTCTCCCAAAATATGAAAGATATGAAAATTATACTAGGATCCAATTAAAGAGGGTATATTGAGCTTCAAATCCATAGGTGGAACTCTTCCATATCATAAAAAAATGAGAAAGATATGATCTTGCAAAGTTGAGGAAAATCAAGGCAAAACTAGGTCATGGGCGAGGCAAGAAGTTGGCCAGCGCGCGTGCCCTGCAAGGCATTTGATCAAACAGGTGGAGGATCAAACGGAAAGCCACTTTTCTTGGTCAAAAAAGCCTCAAATTAATTTTTAGTGAACTACAAAGTTGTTCATCTACATGATTACTACAACTTTCATGTTCAAGGTTTTTCCATTGGATCAAAGGATTGGGAGTTATGAAAGGTCAAAGTGAGGCTCCTACACTGGTCAAGTCATAAACAAGTTTCCTAGGCATGCCACGGATCCTCAGGCCCAAGTGTGCAAGCTTAATGACATGATGTTCATAACAACATTTGAGTAACTTAGAGGACTTATTTCATTTTAAGGGAAACATCAAAGTTATTCTATGAATTGTGTTCTTTGATTTGCACATAAGAACCATAAGAATTGATACCTTGGATACCAAGTTATAACATGTGGAAGGTCACCAGTTGCACTGAATTTTCTTAGGAGTCAAGGCATGATTTTGTGAGAATGCATTATTCAGTTCAGCCTCATATGTTCTTGTTAGTAGGTCATCATCTTAAGGCATCATGTTAGAGGTGCAAGTCATCCCATACATGAGCATAATGTCATATTATGCATGATCATGCATGCTTATGGTGAAACCAAAATGTGATAAGCTTGAAGCATTGCTGCATTGCTTGTATCTCCACCCTGCATTACTCACACCTCACCATAAGAGCATGAGCATGCTTACATTGAACCCAATTCGAGCAGGGCAATGTGTTATTTGCTTCAAGCTCACTATGCTTAACAAACTCACTACACTTGGGATGCAATTATGTGCATGCTGATCACACCAGCTAGCATGGAGAACAAGCAGGTAGATTAGCATTGGCTTTGTTGCAATATTGACCTCAGTTCCATGGTAATTGTCATGAGAGCCATCATAGAGGATTCAGCTCGAGCAGTGGAAGATTCTGGAGATTCCAACTCATAACCAACTTGACTCAGCTTCAACTGAATCCACTCAGTTAACCAAGGTTCTAACACTGGTTCTAACTGTTAATCAGAGGTCAAGGACCCTATAAAATAAAGAGCTCAATGCACATTCAAGGCTAAGATTCATTTTGCTCGAAATTCATCATAGAGTTCATCCTTCATGCTCTGATTTTTCTTTGCAAATTCAGTGCAAATTGAGTGGATCTAGCTTCATCTATTACCAACATTCTCCATCTGATTCATTGAGTATCATCATCATCAATTCAGAGCTCTACTTCCATGGTTGCAGTCAAGTAACTTCTTCAAATTGCACCATTGAGAATCTCTGCAATTTGTCCAAGTTTGCATTCATCTCCATCATCAGTCATCATCATATCAACTTCCTCTTCATCAAAGGATTGAGTCCCATAGTGAAATTGGATTGAGATAGCAAGAATCAGGTTCAGCAACATCTCTGCATTTTTCAAGACACAGTGGAATTCATCAACATTAGAGTGTTTATTTCACTCGATTGTGGATCAAGAACACATCACATTGAGATTGGGATCATCACCTCTGGTTTTCTTCAACTAAGAACTTCTCTACAACTTAGGTTCTTCCTCAAAATTCTCTTGCTCGTTTTCACCTTTTTTTAATGGATTTGTGATGTGTGAAGCTTAATAGAAGCTCTGGATAATCTGGCTAGTTGATAGGCCTCTTACAGGCTTAGATGACATTTTTAGGTGCATTTTGTTTGGCTTCGATATGCTTTGTTCTTGATTCAAAAATGGACTATATGCATGGATTATTGATGTGCGCATTGAGACGAGTGAGATGATAGTCTTAGATTTTATTATTGTTAGGTTTTGAGCAAACCCTAACCAGGCTGTGATCGGAGAAGACGACCGGAGACTAGCTCTGGCCGTCGGAACAGTGCCCTAATGTTAGATGAGAGAACATAACGTGACTGTTAGATGGGATTGATCCAATGATCCATAGCTTGCCAACACATAAATGAAATGCGTGCAAGTCACATGGCACAAAGTCAAACCAAAGTCAATCAGTTCCTATCCACACCCCCACGCGTGTATGACCAAGCCCAGTTGTGTGGTTTTTGTTGCTTTCTGAACCCCCCAGGCCCAATCCAGTTTTTATTTTAATTTCATTTTCTTTCTTTCATTCCCATTTTATTTCAATTTCGTTTTTTATTATTAAAAATACGAAAAAGTCTCCAAAAGTTCCCAATTAATTCATGGACATTTCTCATATTTTTCCCTAATTTTCCATAATTTTTGTTTTCATTTTTCTTTAATATTTTAGTCATAATTAATTTCTCATTTGAATTAATTCTATTTTTCTCATATTTTGACCAATCATCTTGTGCATTTTTGTTCTCCTAAACTACAAAAGATAAATGGTTCATTCCTTTTGCATTAGTCAGAGGATTCCCTAACCCTTCCAACAATATTTTTATTTTTATTTTTAGGGTCATGTTTAGATCATTTTTGAATCCTTCCTTTCATTTGTGTGTTCATAAACCCAAATTGAATTCCACCCTTTCATTAACCATCCAAAAATAGGAATTGTACATATGTTACTCTCTGGATTTTGTATTGAGTTGTTAAATTTCATAATTTTTCTAGTTCATTTGATATTTTTTTCAAGTTACTTAAGGCCTTAATTCATTTTTGGTCCCTTTTAGAAACCTCACCCATTCCTTTTGAATAAGTCATTCATGCCATTGTTATAATGTCTTGATTTTGAGTCTTGTGAGTCATATTATAGGTCCTCTAATATTGAAAGCCATCCTTGGTCCTTTACCTTTGTTTTAGGGTTTTACTTGAACCTTAAGCCACCATTACCCCAATTTTAACCTAATTCTTCTTCATCCCTCATCTTAACCACTCAAAACCTCTCAAATACTCTAAATAAATTTGTCTAAGTCTTGTTTTGTGTCTTATAAACATGTTTAGGTCATTCCTCTATGTTCACTTCACATGTATAAAGCTTTGCACCTTTTTATGTTTCATTTGCCATTAAGAAGGTAAAAAAAAACCTAATTTGAACACATAGCCTTAGGATGCTTCTTAACCCACCATTTGTGTGCATTTTCCAAGTATAATATCCATTTTATTTTGTGGTCAAGCCCCTGGTTTTTGTATGGGGAGGTCAAGTCCCTTTGGTTATTTTTGAATATTTTCCTAAATCATTTTGTTTCATCTTTATAACCATGCTTCTATATGCTTACTCTCCCCTTTCAATCTCATACGTGAATATCCTTAACTTGGATCTCTTCCTTCTCATTTGATATATCCATTTCCTCCACCTCCACACAAGTCTAAGTTCTGGATTTTTTATGTACCTTTGAGTTTAAGAGATTTTAGCAATAGTGAACACTTAGGTTGTATTTCTAACCTCATCCTTAGGGTTTAGTGGTACTTTAGGACATAGTTTGACTTTAATTCAATTAATTCCTTTAGAAACTTTTGAATTGGTTTAGCTACTGACTTTTTAAGTATGTCACCTTATAAGATGCTTTAGGCTTAGGTATTGACATTAAAAGCTCACCAACATCTTTCCTTAGATAATGTGAATTGTTTGTGAAATTGCCATGTAATAATTGTTCATGTTTCTCCATCATGCTAACTCTTGTTTTGTAGGGGGGAAGATGAGGTAATCACTTCATTCTTTATCTCTTATGCATTCATTGTATTTTGCCTAAGCACTTTGTGCTTTGTTTATAGGTTCCTTCTTTCTCTCTTTAGATTCAACTTGACTTCCTTAGGAAGTAAGTTGAATTCTAACTTGTTATTTCTTCTCCTTAGGTTAGAATACCTCATTAACCATAGGACCTCTTTGTACATAATAATGACTTAGGGTTGTGTCTTAGTCCCCCATTAGCTTTGACCTTTGCCTTTTGAGTTTTTCTCTTCTCATCTTCAAACAAAAATAAAAAAGACTTAATAAATGCATGAAAGGATCCCTTGTGTATAGCCTTATTCCATGGGGCACTTGAATTCATTCCATCTTGGAGTGGTGTAGGCTTGTCTAGCATAATGTACAAGTCTTATCAATGGGTTATTTCACAAAGAAAAATCTAAAAGACATTTCTTCACAAAAGCCACAAAAACATGTAATTAAGTTCAACAAGCTAGTGAACTTAGACCCTAATCTGTGGAAACAAGTCTTGGATAAATTCTCCTTGCTTGGTGTACTTGTTCTATTATTCCATCTTGGAATGTGTCGCTCCCCCGAAAAGACACCAGGGTCCCAGGGTGCAGACGCGAACGGTCGGCGAAAGAGGAAATGTGAGGTTGAAATGAATAGAGTTTCCAGCTAGGCATTTTTATCCCGAAGGAAAGGTAATGCTGCATAAACCTGGAAAAAGATAGATAAGACGGTTGCGAACCAGAGAAACTAAGAAAGGGGGTTGGTTACAACGTGAGAAGGTATTAGTACCCAGATTGTCCGTCGTACTTGACGGGATCTATGCTTACGAGATTGTGTTTAAAGGGGGTAGGTGTATGTGATATCCGTGTGCAAAAGCTAAGGGAAGAAAATACAGGTATCAGTGCAAAAGGTGTGAATTGCTCAAGCACTGAGGCTTAGAAAAGAAAGATGAAAGAGGGGGATG
The DNA here is from genome assembly GCA_963966055.1 of Lathyrus aphaca. Taxonomy (NCBI): domain Eukaryota; kingdom Viridiplantae; phylum Streptophyta; class Magnoliopsida; order Fabales; family Fabaceae; genus Lathyrus; species Lathyrus aphaca. Next base: position 228,588,781 of record OZ014519.1, read on the forward strand.
ACACATAAACTTTTGTTCGATAATTGTTAAGTTATGCTTACGTATCCTCGTGTGCAATGAGGAAGTCAGAACACCGTAGTTCAACTCAAAGAGACTGAAGATGAATTGACTGTGAACTGCTTACTTGTCTATGCTCAAGTGTATGACTCGTCTGGCTCGAGTGCTAATTGTCTTGCATTAGACGGAAGAAGCGAGTTCTCGTTTGTGAATGAGTGTGATGTGAAAAGTGTCCCGAAGGAGACGATTATTGTTTGTTTTTGTGTTTTCAGTTTTTTATTGTTTTTGATGTTTTGCATAGGATTATGAGCTTAAGCCTAAATCAAAGGTTGTAAACTCATTATATCCTCCCTGATTAGGGATAATGAGCATACTTAAGTATGAGATAAGCATCTCAACTTAATTACCATGATGATGTAGGATTAAGATCATTAATCTATTTGTGATTATTTAGATGTTTTTGGGTTTTTGTTTAGTGTTAAGTAATGTGTTTAATCTCTAATCACATATTAGTGAACTCATTACACCATCCTAATAGAAGGATGATAGATGAGAACACTTAAGCTGAGGAAGACTCCTCAACTTAATCCATGGTTAAGGATTAAATTCATTATATAACAAAGCCTTTATTAAGTGGATTTTGATTACAGGATGAGATTAAGAAGTGGATTTTATGGTTTGTAAGACAACTTGAGGAGGACTTGTCCATTAAACACTAGGGTTAGTCCCTCTAAACCATAAGGAAAAGATAGAACCCTAATGTAAGGCCCAAGTTACAAGATAAAGTCTTAGTGATTATTAATGTGTTTTGATTAAGAGGTGTAAACAAATTAAAGGTTTAACACTTAGGATTAAAGTTATACACCCCATCCTAAGAGAAGGATGCAGGCATAACCCTAATTCAAAGTCCTAAAGCTTTAAGAGTTTAGTCTCTGATTATTGAGATGAGAAGAGATACTCAAGAAGAATCAAAGGTAAAAGACTAAGAGGGACTATACACAACCCTAAAGTTTATCATGCTTGGGTATCCTATGGTTTGTGAGACTTAAGATAAAAGATCTTCAAGAAGGCCACCATGGAAGAAGCAGATGCAAAGAGAAGGAGGAAGAAGAATAAGTTACTTACTTCCTGAAGAAGATAAGTAACTTAAAAGAAAGAAAGTAAGAAAGAGGGAGCATAAGTGAAACAAGTTCACTTCAAAGACAAATAAATATGCAAATGAGAGGAAAGAAAATGTGGGAGATGAAGGCAAATCCACCTCCCAAATAACTTACCAAAAGTTCCTGCAAATGTTAGTATGAATGCATAAGACATAAAGTAAAAGGAAATGAAATGAAATGAGATGTGAATACCAAAGTCAGAAGTGAAAATGCAATGTAAATGGCATATGAAATGATGCAAAGTCATACAAGATGCATATGAATGTTCATACAAGGATGAGGTGCAAAGGAAGCATGAATGAAGCATGAAAACACATGAATGTTCCTGAAATGTAATGGATGCAAAGCATAACAAATGAATGAAGAAATGATCAAGCAATGTTCAAGCATGTCTTAAGATGTCTAAGATGTCATACAAATGCTTGAAATGTCATGGCAAGTTCACATGATGATGATATGCAAAGATGAATGCAAATGAACATGAGAAATTAGGGTTTTATGAATGTATGAGATACAAATGACCAAAACAGAAGCAATCAACATGATAAAAAATTGAAATCAAGCTCAATCAAACCCTAACCCCATATAATATCACACCCCAAAGGAGAAGTTCAGAAGCTAATCTTATTGAAAGTTATGAATTTTCTAAGTTTGCTAGGGTTTTTGGGTGATTCTTAAGGGAAAATGCAAATCAAATTGAAAATTCAAGATAAATTCATGAGAAAATTAACCTAGAAACTATATGAAATATGTGAAACAATGCAAAAAGAATCAAGTTCAAACTCATCATGGTTAGGCAGAAATGAATTTTTCAATCTAGGGTTAGAAAATGTGATTTTTAAGAACCTTAATTCAAATAAAATTGTGAAACTGAGAACTAAACCCTAATTACCCTACGGTGACCGGAACAGTGTTCCGGTCATCTTCTCCGGTGACCCCCTTCCCTGAAATGCTCAAAACACCATAACAATGCACTAAAATCTCCAGAAATGATCCTTGAACAACATTAAACACGAATCAAACCTCAAAAATCATTTATCACTCAAGAACATCATGAATCGAAGCAAAACGGAAAAACGCATACAACTTTCAGAAGCTAAATACATGCTCATTTTTGACTCATTTTCAAAACTAAACATATCAAAATGATAAGTGAAACACATAGATTGATATTGTAACTTAAATGGCAAGTTCTGGAAAATTTGTTCTTGAGGATACCTGAGATGAAGCTTTTAAGTTTGGTGCTTTCTGGCCTCATCTCTTGTGTAATCCAACCCCTTTGAGTCCCCTGGTGCTATTGAGAAGCTTTGCAAGAGTTTAAATGGCTTGGTTTGTGATGTTTGGTTCTGGTGTGGCAGAAATCGTGTTTTGGTTTAGGGATCTTTTAGGCCATGGGAATGGGTGCTTTGTGGTCATTATGATGTTTATGATTGAATGGTGCAAAGAGTTTTAAGGTTTGTGTCTTGTGTTGAGAGAATCGAAGAGATGAAATTTTTGCAAGTTTTTGTGCAATCTGACTTGTTGGAGGTTTCAGGCTTGCTTGTTGTTTTGAATGAGTTGCATAAGGTCCCTATGTGATGTCTTGATTGGCCAGAGGAGTTGTTGTGGCTCAGTGTGATTGGCATGGGCAATTTGCAAAAAGTCAAAAGTTTTTGTACCTCAAGTATGGGCCATGGCAGAGCTGGCTTTTGGGGTGTCTTGGCCTCAACATGATTTGTGGATAGCCCTAGGATCAAAGTTATGCAGCTGGCACAAGTGGATGAAGAGTTTCAAAGCATTTTGCAAATTTCCCTCTTTGAACTTTCTTGAGAAGCAAGGCATGGAAACTTGGGATTCTTGGTGCAATCTATATCAAAATGTGTTGCATTATGTTTGTATGATGTTTAGCAATCAATTAGAGGTCATGAAATGGCTTGGCAAGTGAAATTGCAAAAAATCCTCTTTGGCATGAACTTGAAAATTATAGGATTTTTGCCAACTTTGAAAGGCCATATCTTGAGTTCTAGGATGAATCAAGACACGTTCTAGTACTTTTTGAAAATGGGAAGACATAATCTACAACTTTCATGCCCAATAATTTTTCATTTGAATCATTTTTGGTCATGAAAGAATAGGTTGAAAATCTTTCCCAAAATGGAAAGTTTCCATTACAAGTCATTTCCAAAAATAGCAAGTTTGCATTTGGCTCAAAATTCTTCAACTTTGTGAACTTACAACCACTTCTAAGATCAAATAAAGATCATAGAGACTCAAAATGATAATGATGATGACCCTTTGGTACCCTTGTTGGGGGCCTCAGATGCCCTGATTTTGACTTTGCTTGCTCAAGAAGTTACCCAATGATCAGATGACTTCCACAGTGAATTTCTTCATCAAACTTGGTACACATGATCCTTATAACATATTTAGACCATTAGAAACAAGAACCAAATATGCAATGTGAGATGGTATGCAAATGGACCCTCTTGGAAAGCTTCAAGACATTTAGGATGGCTCTGATCATTTCTTGGATTGCTCAGATCACAAGCCCTAGATGCAGATGAAAAGGGACTATGAAGATGAAACAAATATGCAATGTGAGATGGTATGCTTATGCTTATGCAAAAATGAAAGATCACAAGCCATGGTGTGAGAAAAAGTGAGGGCAAATTTGGGGTGTTTATAGCTTCCTCTATTCAAGCATGAGTTAGCTGTGCAGGATGTAAGCGCCTGGCTTAACAGACAAACAAGATAACTTGTGGTTGAATACCAAAGACAGTCCAAAATTTGCACTCGCTGGGGAAAAGAAGAAAAGGGATATAAATTGTAAAAGATAGTATAGTATGAATATCAAATGAAAGCGATGGAGGACGACCATCGAGCAGAGGACGACTGCTGGAGGTAAACGATAAGCAAAGCAATGACGGGGACGGCCATCATGCTGGAAAATAAAGAAACCGCGATGAGGACGGCCATCGGGTAAAGTGATGAAGGACGATCATCAAAAAAATAAAAAAGACCACGACGGGGACGGGGACGGTCATCGGGTAAAGAAAATAAAACTCTATGGGGATTTTGAAGAAGTGAGAAAAAAAATGATGGGGACGACCATCATGCTGGAAAGTAACTAAACCGCGACGGGGACGGCCATCGAGTAAAAGAATAAATGAAATGACGATGAGGGACGGTCATCAAAAAGGTGAAGGACGATCACCTAGCAGGGGATGGCTGCTGAAAATCTCGACATAGGACGAATGCCGGATAGAAATGATCAATGATGGGGATGACCATCGGATAAGCATGATGAAGGACGATCATCAAGAGGTGAAGGACGATCACCTAGCAGGGTATAGCTGCTCTTGGGGAATATCACGACATAGGACGAATGTTGGATAACAAGATCAACGATGGGGACGACCATCAGATAAATGATGAGGGACGGTCATCAAAAGGTGAAGGACGATCACCTAGCAGGGGACAACTGCTCTTTATCACGACATAGGATGAATGTCGGATAGAAGGTTCCAACAATGGGGATTCCACTGGGGAAAGGATGAGGGACGGTCATCCAAAGGTGAAGGAAGATCACCTAGCACGGGACGGCTGCCAAAAGTATCACGACATAGGACGAATGTCGGATAGAAGAAATTTGTTTTGTTGGCGACTTACTGGGGAATGGTAAACACAGACGAGTGCTTACGCTTTTAAAAATAAAAGGTACAAGTGTTTGACGGTGTGTATAGATTAAAGATGCGGACGAGCATCCTTAGGACTACGATACGGACGGGTATCGATAGAAACAAACGTTGATGCGTGTTTAAGGATGATGATACGGACAAGTATCAATCGGTTAAGCAAGGAACACGGACGAGTGTTGCATCTGTCGGGGAGGTGATATATACAAGATACAAACGAGATTCATAGGATTGTATAAGTATGTACGAGTGTTGATCTGCTGGTGAAGTATGTGCAAGACACGGACGAGTGTCGAAAGATTGGGCAAGGGACACGGACGAGTGTTTGACTTGCTGGGGAAATATGATACGGACGAGTGTTTGACTTGCTGGGGAAATATGATACGGACGAGTGTCAAATAAGTATGAACAAATATCTGTATTGAGAATGCAGAAGGTATTCTGACGGCCTTACTGGGGAAAGATGACACGGACGAGTGTCAAAAAGAGCGTGTATAGGTATCTGTATTTGAGAGTGCAAAGGGGATGCTTTGGCTTTTATCTGCAAGGGATGTGAGTTTTGTATATTATTGATGAAATGATGATGGTATTTGCAGGTGACTGGCTCGAACCTGGCTCATGATCATGCAAATGTTTGATTTTTGTCGTAATGTTCCGTTTTAGACGGAATGCTACGCTTATTTTGGTGAATATGATGCGAATGCTATGATTATGCAAATGAGGAATCCGATCCAAGATTCGGATCCCACGGAGAGTAAATATCTCTGGCTGATCTGTTTGGAGGGAGAACTCAGCTGGGGAAAGAGATTATTGATCGATCTATCCAGAGGGAGAACTCCTAATGAGGATGAGGAAGTTTTAGCAACTCCTCTGGGGACGTGTTTCCGGCATTGCTCTACTGGGGAGGCAACTTTATGGGGAATCAGTTCCACCAATTCTGCTGAGGATGAGGGAAATCTGGCATTTCTGATGGGGAAAAGAAAGTTCTTTGTCCACTTTGTTGTGAAAGAGTTGTCATTTATTGCTCGAGAGGTTCTTCTTGGGGAGGAGATAACTTCCGGGAAGTAGTATGTTGGGGATTTAATGCTTGATATGCCCCATGTTGCGAAAGATTGTCTGCCTTGAGTACCTGCAACCTGTTAAGACATAGGAAAACGCACAAGAGTCCCGAGGTATCCTTAACCAGATTCCGTCATAGGAATTAGATTTGCTTTAAGAATTCATATTTCCTGCAAGCATTTTGTTAAAAATGGCCTATAAGTTCCATGCAAATGTTGTATTACGAACTCTGGACATTTTACAAACAAAACACAAAGGAAAAAACAAAGTGTGACTGAATATTCTGATTTTATTGATTTGTGTGCCCTGAATAGGCAAGTACAATCAAAGAAGTGAATCCCCTGAAAGGAGGAGATTGCTGTAAATTGAGAAAATAGAAGTGTTGGCAATGTTGAAGTTTGGCGTTTCGGTGAGCTTCCTTTGCTATGGCCTGTATGACCTTGACGTTCTTCTTATCTTGCTTTTTGAAGAAGTTTGATTCTAACCGATGCTTTATCCTTGCGAAGCTTTCCATGTTGTGAACGATACATTCCGTTTTTATGTCCAGTGGGTCATTTTTGCGAAGTATTTTTTAACTGCATCTGAATTCACAGGAGACAGGAAGTCTTCACCATCCATGGTTGCGAGCATCAGTGCTCCACCTGAGAAGACTTTGTTTATTACGTAGGGACCTTCATAGTTTAGTGTCCACTTGCCCCTGTGGTCTGTATGAGGAGGAATGATTCTTTTCAGAACAAGCTCTCCCACTTGGTATTCCCGAGGTCTGACTTTCTGATCGAAGGCCTTCTTCATTCGCTTCTGATATAACTGCCTATGACAGATTGCCGCTAATCTTTTCTCTTCAATCAGATTCAGTTGATTGTAACGAGACCGGACCCATTCTGCTTCATCCAGTTTTACATCCATCATTACCCGTAAGGAGGGCAGTTCCACTTCAACAGGTAGGAAAGCTTCCATACCATACACAAGCTAATAAGGTGTTTCCCCAATAGACGTTCTGATAGAGGTCTGATACCCGTGTAAGGCAAATGGTAGCATCTCATGCCAGTCTTTGTAGGTGACTACCATCTTTTGCACAATATTCTTGATGTTCTTGTTGGCTGCCTCAACAGCGCCATTCATCTTTGGCCTGTAAGGAGAAGAGTTTTGATGTTGAATTTTGAAGTCCCGGCAAAGTTCTGCCATCATCTTGTTGTTTAAATTGGAACCATTATCAATAATGATTCGCTCGGGAACTCCATATCGATAAATGATATCCCTTTTCAGAAAACGAGCTACCACTTACCTGGTGACGTTTGCATACGAAGTTGCTTCAACCCATTTGGTGAAGTAATCAATGGCTACCAGGATGAATCTGTGACCATTTGAAGCAGTAGGTTAAATCTTTCCAATCATGTCAATGCCCCACATGGCGAAGGGCCAAGGTGAAGACATTACGTTCAAAGGATTCGTAGGCACATGCACTTTATCTGCGTAGATCTGGCATTTGTGGCATTTTTTGACATAGGCACAACAGTCTGCATCCATTATGATCCAATAGTAATCCGATCTTAATAACTTCTTTGCCATTGCATGTCCTCCGGCATGGGTACCGAAAGAACCTTCATGTACTTTGTGCATCAGGAGGTCTGCTTCTTTCTTGTCAACACATCTGAGCAGGATCATGTCGAAGTTTCACTTGTATAATGAACCATCAGTATTGAAGAAGAAACTGTCAGCCATCCTTCTTAATGTCTTCTTAACATTTGATGATGCCCCAGGTGGGTATGTCTGATTCTCCAAGAAGCATTTGATGTCATGGTACCAAGGCTTGTCGTCACTAACAGTGTCCGTCGAGAACACATATGCCGGTCTGTCCAGTCTGGATACCAAAATTCGAGGTACATAATTGGCAGCTTGTACTTTGATCATGGATTAAATGGTAGCCAAAGCATCTGCAAACTGATTCTCATCTCAAGGGATGTATTCAAGCTTAACTGTTGTGAAGAAGGTCAACAATCTCCTCGTATAGTCACGGTAGGGAATCAGATGCTCCCGATGAGTGTACCATTTGTCGGTTGTCTGGTTGATTACCAAAGTTGAATCTTTGAATACCTTCAAGGTTAGCAGAGAAGTGGATGCCACCAAAGGTAAAGTACTTTTCTTAGATTTTCTTATCAAGGAAGCTCAGGACCTGGCCTCTGAAAACAAATGGGCTAATTTCAGCACTTTGCTTGCTTTGATAGTGTATGGGACCAGTTTGTTTCCAGGAGAGAAGGGTTTAATCAACATGGAAGATATCACTATATTTGCCAGAAGAAATCCAGTACCCACTTTGCTAGGTGACTTTTACTATGGAGTTCACCACAGGAATGAAAAGAGGAAGGGACATGTAAATTGTTGTGTTCCCCTATTTGCTTATTGGTTTGTAAGACAACTCCCTAAATCAGGGCCTTTTTAGGATTTGAAACAATCTTGGAAGTGGTCCAAAAGATTAATGGGCTTAACCTCAGCTGACATTTCATGGGGATGCAACAGAGACCTTGTGGGCAAAGAAATATTGGCCAGTTGTGGTAGCTTCCCAAGTGTGCCTCTGATAGGAAGGAAAGGTGGGATCAGTTACAATCCTATCTTGTCCAGGAAGCAATTTGGTTATCCATTAAGAGTTGTGCCTTTGATTGAAGAGGCAAATGAATCTTTATACTTTCCAGCAGAAGGAAATCTTAAGAAGAGCATGCTGATATCCCAAGCTTGGGAGGTTAGAGTGATGAAAGGGAAGAAAGACTTTGGGAGAGTGGATCCCAACACTTATGATCCTTTTTCCAGCTGGTTGGAGGATCGTGTGAAGACCCTATTACTCCCATTTTCTAGAGAAACACCTCTCTACCCTAAGGAGGTATCACCCACAACTTCAGTGCCTCTTCAAGAATATCAAAAGTTGGAAGCCATGGTTCAACAACTCGGGTTGGAGAATCAAGAAGCTTAAAATTCATGCCAGAAACTGAAGATGCAAAATCAAAAGTTGGAGGAGAGAACTCACAAAGCTGAAGAGATGGTTAGGCTCAAGCAGCAAGACTTTCAGGAGAGAGAGCTATAATTCAAGAAAAGGGGATTAGCTGAAACTCACAAGGCGGACCAACGTCGGAAGGAGAAGAAAGATTTGAATGAAGCCAATGAAGCTGTCACCTTATGGCAAGAGAAGTGGGAAAACAATTTGAGGAAGCAGAAGGAGTTGGAGATCAAGCACAAGCTAGAAGTCAAGAGTCTTCAAGATTCTTTGGATGGACAGAGAGAGCTCCTTCGGAAGGCCTATCATCAAGAGAAGGGTTGTCTCCAAAGTTTAGAAGAAAGCCAACAAGCAATGAAGGAAGCTCAAAAAGAAATAAAAGATTTGAAATTGAAAGCTGATGTCAAGAGAGCCAAGAATGATTCTATTACAACCCAGGAAAATGAAAAGGTGTTCCTACAACAAATTGAGGAATTGCATGCCTATTTTTACCTTAGGGATATCTTAATTCAGAAGCTTGTATAGGAGCCTATGCATCCGGATATACCTCTGATGTTGCAAAATGTCAAGCGCCTTAGTTGGAGATTACAGGATGTAGACCTTCCTAAGCTTTAGTTTTATATACATATGACTTGGATTACCTGCAGGATTGTTGTGGGAATCCCCTCTCTCTTGATGTACCCTTTTCTTTCTTGACATATGAATTTGTACCTTGTGAGGATCTTTGTTATTTCAATTGTCTTCTGATCCACTTGAAGTCTCTGGTTGTTATCTGTTGCACAGACACAAAATAAATGCCACCACTTCAAGTTTGAATGTCACACAGGATTTTCTCAACACCAGAATGGGAAAGTAATTGAGGCCTTGGGAATAAAAGGAACACATTGCATTGCATACACATCATTTGCATGTCTTCTTTGTTTTGCAGGTTTTCTACAGGTTGCTTAACTTATTTGCATTTCAGGCAAAGATTGCGAGGGCCGCCAAGACCCGTCATCTTCGACAGAATATCCCGCATCGTTACGCAACTCGCAATAACCAGAGGACAGTCATGGACTCTATGCAAACTAAGCTTAATGAGTTTCGCACCAAAATAGGAGAGTTAATGGTCATAATGCAAGGGATGGCTCAGGGACAACAAGAGTTAAGAAATGCAATTCAGGGGCTCAACCCTCCTCAGACTAATCCTCCTGTAACCACTCCTGAAGTACAAGTGACTCCTCCCAACACCAACAATGGCCCAGGTGGACTTCAAATTACAGAACATGTCGCAACAACTTTCATTCCAGTACAAGACAGGCAGGAGGATCAATTCCCTTCTTTTAATAATGATATGGGATTTGGTGGAGAAGGAAGTCTTCAAGACTTTTTGATGCTTGCTGAGAAAGTCAAAGCCCTAGAGTGTAGAGATACTTTGGGGATAAATGTGTCTGACATGGGTCTAGTCCCTGGGGTGGTTATTCCTTATAAATTCAGGCCACCTACTTTTGACAAGTATAATGGTAGCTCCTTCCCTATAACTCACTTGCAGGCATTCTACCGGAAAATTGCTGCCCACACTAGGGATGAAAAGCTCTAGATGTACTACTTCCAGGATAGTCTCTCCAGAGGGTCCTTGGAATGGTATATGAAGCTAGAGAGAAGCTCTGTGAGAAGCTGGAAGGAATTGGGAGAAGCGTTCCTCAAGCAATATCAGTATAATATCGACATGGCGCCCAGTCTCACTCAACTTCAAAGTCTGACTCAGAAGAACTCCGAGAGCTTCAAAGATTATGCACAAAGGCGACGCAAAGTGGCCGCTAGAGTGCAACCACCTTTGTTGGAGAGAGAAATGGTAGACCTGTTCCTAGATACCCTCCCTGGGCATTTCATGGAAAGGCTAGCTGGATGTTCCACAAGTGGGTTCTCGGATATCATCTTGACTGGCGAGAGGGTAGAAAGCTGGATCAAGCAAGGGAAGATTCAGAATGGGGGCGCTTCAAGTTCTGGTGTCAAGAAGCCCTTCTTGAAGAAGAGAGAAGGAGAGACTGGGGCAGTATACGCGCAGAGGGGAGGAAGTAATAGAGGGTTTTATCAACAAGTAGCCCCCGTCACTATATCAGCTAAGCCTGTTCAACAACAAGTCCAACCACCGCAGCCGCAACGCCAACAAGGGTATCAGCAGAGAGCTCCTCGTCCATATTACCCCCAGAGGACCAAAGAAAGACATCTCGAAACTCTGCTGGTGTCTTATTCACAGCTTTTGAAGAATCTCATATAGCTCCAGATGATTCAACTCCGAACTCTACAAACTCCGAAGCCAGGCCAAATCCCAGAGGGTTATGATACGAACGCCTGATGTGAGTTTCATTCCGAAGCTCCTGGGCATACCACAGAAAACTGTAAAGCTCTGAAGCATGTTGTTCAAGACCTACTGGATTCTAAAGAGATTAATTTCGCTCCTACTCCTAATGTAATACAGAACCCCATGCCTCCTCACGGGGGTATAGTTGGGGCAGTTGACGATGGGGAGAATATGAACTTGGTGTGTGATATTGACGACCTACAAACTCCGTTGAGTGTTGTTAAAGCAAGTTTGGCCCTGAAGGGTATGTTTGTAGGTTGTGGGAGTGATTGTCCAGGATGTGTTGAAATGCCAAGTGGTTGTGAGCAGCTGAAAGCAGAGATCCAAAGTATGATTAATGAAGGAGTGTTGCAGTTTGACAAAGTTGTAAAGGAAAGTGAAGTCTCCACAGTAACCATTTTCTATGATCCATCTCAAGTTCCTACACGGGCCAGAGTGGCATCGATAACGATTACCACTACAGGACCAGTAATGTATTAGAGTGATAAAGCCATCCCCTGGAATTATGGTGGCGAAGTATATTGTAACGGCCAGAAACAAGATTTGGCCACATCTAGCACAATCCCAGCTCAAGTAGAAAATGTTGGAGTAGGGGACTTTACTAGAAGTGGAAGATTATTTGCGCCGAAAACACTAAGAAATAGTGTGATACCACCCAGAGACACCGCAGAAGTCCAGGCTAAGGCAAGAGGGAAGAAGCCAGTGGTTGTCAATGAGCTCGTACCAGTGACTGATCCAGACATTACATTTGATAAAGAAGCTGAAGAATTTTTGAGAATTATCAAAAAGAGTGATTACAAGATTGTGGACCATCTACAACAGACCCCATCGAAGATTTCCATCTTGTCTTTGCTAATGTGTTCTGACTCCCACAGGAAAGCTCTCTTGAATATTCTGAACAAGGCTTATATGCCTCAGGATATTTCAGTAAATCAGTTAGAAGCGGTGGTATCTAGTATCAATGCCAGTCATGGATTGGGCTTTACGGACATGGATCTAACATCTGAAGGGCGTGCTCATAATCAAGCATTGCATATCTCTTTAGAATGCAAGGGTGCAGTACTTTCTCACGTGTTGGTAGATACTGGATCCTCGCTGAATGTTCTTCCTAAGAAGGCATTGATGAAGTTGGATTATGATGGAGTGGTTTTAAAGCCCAGTGACCTGGTGGTTAGAGCATTTGATGGGTCGAGAAGGCCAGTGTTCGGGGAGGTGGATTTACCAATTAAAGTAGGTCCACAAATCTTCAATACCACATTCTACGTAATGGATATACAGCCTGCATATAGTTGTTTGCTGGGAAGACCTTGGATACATTCAACAGGAGCAGTATTGTCCACACTTCATCAAAAACTAAAGTTCGTATGGGAAGACCAAATTGTAACAGTCAGTGGGGAAGAAGACATTTTCGTCAGTCATTTGGCTTCATTCAAGTATGTGGAGATGGATGGCGAGATAGTCGAAACTCCATGTCAGGCTTTTGAGCCCCTGAAAACTGAACAAGCATCTTCATTGGCAGCTTCTTTTGAAGAACCAAAGAAGGGGGTTTCCATAGCCTCTTATAAGCAAGCTCTTGAAGTGGTAGAATCTGGGATACGAGAAGGCTGGCGCAGTCTAGTAGAAGTGCCAGAAAAGAAAGATATGTTTGGGATTGGTTACCATCATGGGCAGTCATCATCTGGATCGAGTGCTAGAGGTCGTCAAGACCCAATTACTTTCACGAGTGCAGGAGTGGTGGATTATGGAAGCATCAGTGTCGTGCAGGATGATGCAGTTGATAGTGACTGTGACTTAGATGAGTGGATCAGACTTGCTGTTCCAGGGACTCAGCTTAGCAACTGGTCGTCTGAAAGGCTTATCTCAGTCACCTCCTTCGAAGAGTAATAATCTTTGTTTCTGTCTTTTCTGTACTCAAGCATTATGTCTTGCCCAGGGCATAATAGCTTTTTGTAAGGGTTCTTTTGTTCCTAACACAATTCATAATCATAAATAAAGCTGACGTTTCACATTCATCCATGTTGTTATTTGCCTTTCATTTTTTGCTTTTGTTTTTCAAAAAGAAAGAAAAGTTTTAAGATGGCAATGTTTCTCATTTTCTCAAACTCTTTCTAAAGCCTTGCATGAATCACCATTCATGCAGGTGCTCATCACCGGATCTTATCAATGATGACCCTGTTATGGCTAAGTATGACTTTGACAATCCAATTTATCAAGCCGATGAGGAGGGTGAAAAAGATTGCGAACTACCTGAAGAATTGGCCAGATTGCTTAAACAGGAGGAGAAGATGATTCGGCCACATGAAGAGGTTGTCGAAGTGATAAATCTGGGTACCAAAGAAGACAAGAAAGAAGTTAAGATCGGAGCTGCGTTAGAAGAATCCATCAAGACTCGTCTAATTTCCATGATTCGAGAGTATGTTGATGTCTTTGCATGGTCTTACCAGGATATGCCTGGTTTAGACACTGACATTGTGGTGTACAAGTTGCCTCTGAAAGAAGACTGCCCGCCAGTGACACAAAAGTTGAGACGCACACGCCCTGATATGGAAATCAAGATAAAAGAGGAAGTACAAAAGCAATTTGATGTTGGCTTCTTGGCCGTGACTAGTTACCATCCGTGGGTTGCCAACATTGTGCTGGTCCCTAAAAAAGACGGTAAGGTCAAGATGCGTGTAGACTATAGGGATTTGAACAGGGCCAGTCCTAAAGATGATTTCCCTCTGCCTCACATAGATGTGCTTGTTGATAATATTGCTCAGTTTTCTGTGTTCTTTTTCATGGACGGGTTTTCAGGTTATAACCAGATTAAGATGTCTCCCGATGATATGGAAAAGACTACCTTCATCACTCCTTAGGGCACTTTCTGTTACAAGGTCATGCCATTTGGTCTGAAGAACGCTGGGGCCACTTACCAACGGGCGATGGTGACACTATTTCACGACATGATTCATCATGAAAAGGTTTATGTTGATGATATGATAGCAAAATTCCAAACAGAAGAAGAGCATTTGGTCAATCTAGCAAAGTTGTTTGACAGACTCCGGAAGTTTAGATTGAGGTTGAATCCGAACAAGTGCACCTTTGGGGTCCGTTCCGGAAAGTTACTTGGTTTCATTGTTAGTGAGCGGGGAATTGAGGTTGATCCATCCAAAGTAAAAGCCATCCAAGAGATGCCTGAACCAAAGACTGAAAAAGCAAGTGCGTGGTTTCTTAGGGAGACTAAATTACATTTCACGGTTTATCTCTCACTTAACAGCCACGTGTGAGCCCATTTTCAAGCTTCTGAGGAAGAATCAAGCCATCAAATGGAATGAAGACTGTCAGCAAGCCTTTGACCGGATCAAGGAGTACCTGCTAGAACCTCCAATTCTCATGCCTCTAGTGCCAGGGAGACCCTTGATCATGTATCTTATTGTGCTCGAAGGATCAATGGGATGTGTGTTGGGACAGCAAGACGATTCTGGTCGAAAAGAGCATGCCATTTATTACCTTAGAAAAAAGTTTACCGATTGTGAGACACGTTATTCACTACTCGAGAAAACTTGTTGCGCTTTGGCATGGGCTGCTCACCGACTAAGACAGTACATTCTGACCCACACCACTCTCTTGATTTCCAAGATGGATCCCGTGAAATATATCTTCGAGAAGCCGGCTCTGACAGGAAGGGTAGCCCGATGGCAGATGATACTAACAGAGTATGATATCCATTACACTTCGCAAAAAGCAATCAAAGGAAGTGTATTGTCAGAATACTTGGCTCATCAGCCAATTGACGATTATCAACCCGTGAAATTCGAGTTTCCGGATGAGGACATCATGTTCCTCAAGTTAAAAGACAGTGAAGAACCACTTCAGGAAGAGGGGCCAGACCCTGAATCCAAATGGAAGTTGATGTTTGACGGAGCTGTGAACATGAACGAAAGCGGAGTAGGTTTTGTTATCATCTCACCAGAAGGGGTACATACACCTTTAGCCGCTCGGTTGACTTTCGAATGCACTAACAATGAGGCAGAATACGAAGCTTGCATCATGGGGGTTGAAGAAGCAATCAACTTACGAGTCAAGAACCTCGAGATTTTTGGAGATTCTGCTCTGGTAGTGAACCAAGTCAATGGCAAATGGTTAGTTCATCAACCTCACTTGGTTCCTTATAGGGATTATACCAGGAGGCTGTTAACTTTCTTCACCAAGGTCAAGTTGAGTTATATTCCCCGAGACGAAAATCAGTTTGCTGATGCTCTAGCAACTTTGTCATCTATGATTAAAGTTTGCCAAGAGAACTCCGTGCCTCGAATCATGGTCTCCCGCCTCGAAAGACCTGCCTTTGTCTTTGCAGTTGATAGTGGTGAAGATAACAATCCTTGGTATTATGATATTGTTGCTCCCACCAAATGACACCGGGTCAGATAGGGTACAGACGCGAACGGTCGGCGAGAAGAGAGAACACATAAGGGTGAACTGAAAAGGAAAGAGTCGCCAGCTAGGCATTTTTATCCCGAAGGAAAGGTAATGCTGCATAGACCTAAGAAAAGATGGATAAGACAGTTGCGAACCAGAGAAACTGAGAAAGGGGGTTGGTTGCAACCTGGGAAGGTATTAGCACCCAGATTGTCCGTCGTACTCGACGAGATCCACGCTTGAAAGTTTGTGCTTAAAGGGGTAGTGTCAGTGCTATTTTGTGTGCAAAAAGCTGGGAAAGAATACAGGTGTCAGTGCTGGAAAGAAGTGGAGCTCAAGACTATGAGGCTTAAAGAATAATGCTGGAAGAGGGGGGGATATACAGAGACTTTTGTTCGATAACTGTTAAGTTATGCCTACGTATCCTCTCGTGCAATGAGGAAGTCAGAACACCGTAGTTCGACTCAAAGAGACTAAAAGATAAATTGACTTGTGAACTACTTACTATTCTATGCTCAAGTGTATGACCTGTCTGGCTCAGGTGCAAACTGTCTTGCATTAGACGGAAGAAGCGAGTTCTCGTTTATGAGTGAATGAGGTGAGAAAAGAATCCTGGAGGAGACGATTATTGTTTGTTTTTGGTGTTTTCAAACTTTTATTGCTTTTGGAGTTTGTCATAAGAAAATGAGCTTAAGCCTAAACCAAGGGTTAGTAAACTCATCACATCTTCCCTCTGATTAGGGGTAATGAGAATACTTTAAGTATGAAGTAAGCACCTCACACTTGATCACCATGATGTAGGATTAAGATCATTAACCTACTTTCATTTATTTAGATGTTTTTGTTGTTTGGTGCTAAGTAATGAGTTTAAGCCATAATCAAGGATTTAATGGACTCATTACACCATCCTAATAGAAGGATAATAGATGAGAACATTTAAGCTGAGGAAGGCTCCTCAACTTAATCCATGATTAGGGATTAACTTCATGACAAAGCAAAGCGTTTATTAAATGGATTTTAGTTAATGGTAGGATTAAGAAGTGAATTTTATGGTTTGTAAGACAACTTGAGAGGGACTTGTCCATTAACACTGGGGTTAGTCCTTCTTAACCAATTAAGGAAGAATTAGAACCCTAATGCAAGGCCCAAGTTACAAGCTTGATGTCTTAGTGATTATTAGATGGAAGGAGCATGAAGGCCCAATTAAGGTAAGTTGCTTGAGGAAAGAGAGAGAGGAAGGAGCATGAATGAGCATGCTCACTCTAATACACAAGTAAAAATGCAGCAAAGATGCATAAAAGGGATGAGAAGAGATTGTGAGAAGTGAAGGCAAATTCACCTCTCAAAGTAACTTACCACCTGAAATGGTTAGTATAAAGAAAGAATGAGATGAAAATGAGATGTGTGCAAAGATGCAAACCAAAACCAGAAGCACAATCATGATGCAAGTGATTCTATAAGGTGGTATGAAAGCATTTCAAGTGATATGTATGTTCATACAAGAGAGGAGAATGCAAAATGAGACAAGTAAGAAGCATGGAAGTTCATGAATGCACATGACATCAAATGAAAGCAAAAGCATGGCAAATGGATGATGCAATGATCAAACATGATTCTAATGTGTCTTATATGTCATTTGGATGCGCAAAATGTCATGGCAAATTCATGTATGCAAGCATATGAAGGATGGATGCAAATGGAGATGCACATTAGGGTTTATGAACAAGATGCAATGCAAAATTCAAAATCAGAAGCAAATGACAAGATAAAAAATTGAAAATAGGATCAAAGGAACCCTAACCCTATATAAGTTCACTGCCCAAAGGGGAAGACCTAACTCTTAACCTAATGAAAGTTATGATTTTCCTAAATTTGCTAGGGTTTTAAGGCACCTCAAAAGGAAAAATGCAAAACAAATTGAAAATAAAAGATAAATTCATGCCAATTTTATCCTAGAAACTATATGGTAGGTGGAATGCAATGCAAAAAGAACCATCATCAAACTCTTCATGGTTTGGCAGAAAGAATATTTCTAAGTTAGGGTAAAAATATTGATTCTTTAGAACCCTAAATCCAAAGAAAAATGTCAAAATAGGTCAAGAACCAAAAAGAAATTTGTGTGAAGGGTTTGATAATGTCTCTAAATGTATCAAGATGCAATGTGATTTTTTTGGTGATTTTTAGAAACTTAAATGGTATTTTAATTAATTAATTCTCATTAATTAATTAAAATAAACATCTAAATATTTTAAAAATACGAATTTTATGCAAAAAATAAAATAAAATTTATTTTCAGAATGAAAAAAATATTTGAAAGGGAAATGCAAAAGATAAAAAATTTTGAAAGTGTTTTGCTATTTTTAATAAAATGATGAAGAAATGCAATAAAAATGAAAATTAAATTGTGAATTAATGGAAGTATGCTGATCTAGTGGTCCAGGTTCAAATGAAAAAGGGAGGGAATTGACTTCGCGCGCGATCCAAAGGCCAAAATTCAAACTACGCTAATTATGATTAAAACCCTAATCTGAGCCCTAATTACTTTCAGGTGACCGGAACAGTGTTCCGGTCATCTTCTCCGGCCAGCCTCTCATCCAATCTCTCTCAATACGCAACCCCAAGCCCTAAAACTCTCCAGAAATGATCAATGAACAACAATAAACAAGAATCCAGGCACGAAATCCATTTATATTACATCAACAAGAAGAATCGAAGCAATCAAGTTTCACGGGCAAAATTTCAGAACAAGCATACATGGCCATTTTCCACTCATTTTCTAAACAAATCATATCATGGTGATCAGTGAAGCATAAAGAATCATTTAGAAACTTAAAATGGGAATTCTGGAAAAAAAGTTCTTGAGCTCACCTGAACTTGAGCTTTCACCTTTGGTACTTTCTGGCCAGTTCTTTGCTTCAAATCAACTCCACTGATCCCTCTGAAGAGTTTTTGATGCTTGGTTGGAGTTTATATGGCCTCTAAGTGATGTTGGCTGAAACTCAGTTCAAGAAATGTGAAAATCGTGTTTTTGATTCAGTGTGTTTCAGGGCAAAGTGATGGTTGGAAGATGATCAGAAAGTCATGGTGAGTTGTTCTATGGAATTTGTTTTGAGGTTTGAAGCTTGTGTGTTGAGTTTCGAAGAGTTTTGCAGGTTTGAGAGTTTTTGGCAATTCTAAGGATTCTCAAGTGTTAGGCTGCAATGTTATGTGCTTTGTCTTGGTTTTGATCCACATAATAAGCTGTGATAGGTCATAGGGTGGGTGGTGGCCTATGTTGATTGGTATGGGGCAAAATGCATAAAGTCAAGAGTTGGTGTACTTGAGGTATGGACACATGGAAGGACAAGGACAATGGGGTGTCCTGCGCAGCTGGCTTTAGGGAGGTCCATGGGATCAGTTTTGAGGCAAGGCAGCAAGTTGAATGAAGTTTGTGGGTGATTTTGCAAATTATGAAGGTTTTGGCCCCTTTGAGAAATCTTAATGATCAAGGCATGAAATTTGAGAAATCTTTGGGAAATTCTGAATTTTATGTCATGTATGATGTTTGTGTAATGCTTAGACATCAATTAGAGGTCACAAATTGCCTTGGCATAAGAATTTGCAAGTTTCCCTCTTTGGTGTAAAAGTGAAATTTATGTGATTTTTCCCAACTTTGACAAGCCATAACTTGAGTTCCAAAATGAATTAGGTCAAGTTCTTATACTTTTTGAAAAGGGAATGATCCAATATACAACTTTCATGACCAAGAATTTTTCATTTGAAGCCTTTTTGGTTAAGAAAGAGGAGGTTGAAAAACTTTCCCAAAATGGCAAGTTTGCATTACAAGTCACTTTCCAAAAATGGCAACTTTGCAAATGGCTTGGAATTCTTCAATTTTGTGAACTTATAACTTCTTCTAAGATCAAATAAAGATCATACACACCCAAAATGATGGAGAAGACCCTTTGGTTGGATGATTGGGGGCCTCAGATGCCCTGATTTTGCACTGACTTGCTCAAGAAGTCATCTAATGATCAGATGCCTTCCCCAGTGAATTTCTTCATGAAAATTGGTATGCATGATCCTTACATCATATAGAGACCCATAGAAACAAGAATGACCAAAAAATTTGGAGTAATGGCCTCTGAAACCAAAACCCTAATTTCAGGTCATCTGTGCAGTTAAACCTGGCTCTGCTTCCATGCCTTTCCCAGTTCTTGTGATTTTTTTGACTTTCTTGATCTTGTGAGGATATGATAAGATGATTGAACATACATGGACCCTCTTGAGATTATTGAAGACCTTTGGAGTGGCTCAAATGGCTCAGGGATTGCTCAGATCACAAACCCTAGATGCAGATGACTTTGAACCAATGCAGTGAAGCAAAAATGTAATATGAGATAATATAATTGAACTTATGCAAATGAAAAGATCATAAGCCATGGTGTGAACTTAGTGAGGGAAAATTTGGGGTGTTTACAGCTTCCCCTATTCAAACATGAGTTAGCTGTGTAGGATGTAAGCGGTGGCTTAATAGGCAAACAAGATAACTTGTGGTTGAATACCAAAGACAATCCAAATTTTGCACTCACCGGTTGTGAAGAAGAAAAGGGATATAGATTGTAAAAGGAAGTAAAGTATGATTATAAAGTGCGGGCGACAGAGGACGACTGTCGAGCAGGGGACGACTACTGGGGATGAGGCAATGACAGGGACGACCGACATGCTGGGGAAATGAATAGACCATGATGGGGACGGTCATCAGGTAAAGTAACAAGACTCTATAGGGATTAAAGGTAAATGGGGGCGGCCATCGGGTTGAAGAAATAAATGATGAGGGACGGTCATCAAGGGTGAAGGACGATCACCTAGCAGGGGACGGCTGCTCTGTTGGGGATAAGGATGAGGGACGGTTATCCAAGGTGAAGGACGATCACCTGGCAAGATACGGTTGCCGAAAGTATCACGACATAGGACGAATGCCGGATAGAAAAGGTCGACGATGGGGACGGCCATCGGATAAGCATGATGAAGGACGATCATCAAGAGGTGAAGGACGATCACCTAGCAGGGTACGGCTGCTCTCGAGGTTTATCATGACATAGGACGAATGTCAGATAACAAGATCAACGATGGGGATTACCATTGGATAAAATGATGAAAGACGATCATCAAGAGGTGAAAGACGATCACCTAGAAGGGTACGACTGCTAAAATATGACGACATAGGATGAATGCCGGATAGGAAAGGGTTCCGATAATGGAGACTCCGCTGGGGGATGATGAAGGACGACCATCAAAAAGGTGAAGAACGATCACCTGGCAGGGTACGGATGCCGAAAGTATCATGACATAGGACGAATGCCAGATAGAAAGGAAATTTTACTTTTTACTGGGGATTCTTTTGGGGAATGGTAGACACGGACGAGTGTCTGAATTCAAGAAAAGGTATAAGTGTTTGACATTGTGTATAGATTAAAGATGCGGACGAGCATCCTTAAGACTACGATACTGACGAGTACCAGTAGAAACAAACGCGGACGCATGTTCAGAGATGATGGTACGGACGAGTACCAACTGGTTAACAAAGAACACGGACGAGTGTTCCAATCTAAGGAAGATAAGTGGTGTATACAAGATACGGACGAGTATCTGTATGAGTAAAAAGTATGAGTGAGACACAGACGAGTGTTCAACGAGTGTATAGATATTTGTTTGTTCGGGCGACTTTACTGGGGAATAATGACACAGACAAGTGCCAAAAGGAACATGTATCTGTATTTGTGAGTGAAACGGGGACACTTAGGCTTTCTGCTGGGGCTGCGAGTCTTTGTATATATATTGCTGATGGAGTGTTGGTATAGACAGGCGTTTGATTCAAAACATGACTTATGATTATGCAGTATGCTTGATTTTTGCCGTAATGCTCCGTATTAGACGGAATGCTACGCTTTGAGGGGAAATATGATGCGAATGCTATGATTATGCAAAGATACCGATCGGGGGTCCGGATCCCACTGCTGTGAAGATCTCCGATTGATCTGCTTGCAGTGATATCCCAGCTGGGGGAAAAGATCATTGGTAGATCTGATAAGATGTATGATTCGGCTTGGGGAAATAAGTCACTGGTAAACTTATCTTCGGTGATGAGGAGCCCAGCTGGGGTTATGGAAGCTTCCGTCATTCTGTTGTGGGATCTTCAAGACATTGCTCTTCTGGATAGAGGCTGGAGCTCTACGGGGAGATGGTTCCCTGTCTAGCACTTGGCTGGGGAGGAATGATCGCTGAACGACCTTCCTAGTGATTTCTGTAGAGGATCCTGCTGAGGATGGTGAAAATTGCTGGGGAAAGGAGCCCTTTTTGATGCTGTTTGGTTTGGGGAGGAGCTTACATGCCCCACGTTGCGCTTTGAACACCTGCAATCCTGTTATGACAAGGAAACGCACAAGTATCCCGAGGTATCCCTTACTGGATTCCATCATAGGAGTTTAGACACTCCCGGGAGCAAATATATTTCCTGTAAGCATTTAATTAGAAAAAGCGTATTTGTATTTATGCAACTATTATATCAAGGATACCAGACATTTTTGCAAATAAAATAAAGTGTACGAGACGAAACGTGACTGAAAATATGATTTTATTGATTTGTGTGCCTTGAATTGGCAAGTACAGTTAAAGAAACAGATCCCCTGGAATGAGGAGATTGTTAAAAATTGAGAAACAAAAGGGTGCTGGAAATGTTAACGATGCTTTACCGAGCTTCCTTTGCTATGACCCGTATGACCTTGACGTTCTTCTCATCTTGCTTTCTGAAGAAGGTTGATTCTGACCGATGCTTTAACCTTTCGAAGTTTGCCACGTTGTAAGTGATACAAACGAATTCAGAATGCAGTTGTTCGCTTATTCCCTTATTTTGAGTGGATCGCCCTTTCGGGTTTTCAATCCACCGGGATACCCATTCTTGCCTGAGCTGTCCAATGCGGCTTTTCAACTCAGCGGGTGTACATTTTTTTTAATTTTCCCTTATTTTTGCCCGAGTCTTTTATTCTGTTTTTGACTCGCCGGGATGCCCTATTTTAACCTGGACTTACATTCTGTTTTTGTGTCCAACGGGTCATTTTTTTATGCGAAGTATTTTTTAACTGCATATGAATTCACAGGGGACAGGAAGTCTTCACCATCTATAGTACTGAGCATCAGTGCTCCACCAGAGAAAACTTTCTTTAATATGAACGGACCATCGTAATTCGGAGTCCACTTGCCCCTGTGGTCTGTATGAGGAGGAAGGAGTCTTTTCAGCACAAGATCTCCCACTTGGTATTCCCAAAGCCTGACTTTCTGATCAAAGGCTTTCTTCATTCTCTTCTGATATAACTGCCCATGACAGATTGCAGCTAATCTCTTTTCTTCGATCAGATTCAGTTGTTCGTATCGGGATCGGACCCATTGTGCTTCATTCAACTTGACATCCATCAGTACCCGCAAGGAGGATAATTCAACTTCAACAGGTAGGACTGCCTCCATACCATACACAAGCTGATACGGTGTTGCCCCAGTGGATGTTCTGATTGACTTACGGTACCCATGCAAGGCAAATGGTAGCATTTCATGCCAGTCTTTGTAGGTGACCACCATCTTCTGCATAATCTTCTTGATATTCTTGTTAGCTGCCACTACAACGCCATTCATCTTTGGCCTGTAAGGAGAAGAGTTGTGGTGTTGGATCTTGAAGTCCCGACACAGTTCTGCCATCATTTTGTTATTCAGATTGGAACCATTATCAGTAATGATTTGCTCGGGTACTCCATATCGACAGATGATGTCTCTCTTCAGGAATCGGGCTACCACTTGCCTGGTGACATTTGCATATGAAGCTGCCTCAACCCACTTGGTGAAATAGTCAATGGCTACCAGGATGAATCTGTGGCCATTTGAAGCAGTCAGTTCAATCTTGCCAATCATATCAATGCCCCATATGGCGAAGGGCCAAGGTGAAGACATCACATCCAAAGGATTCGGAGGCACACACATTTTGTCTGCATAAATCTGGCATTTGTGGCACTTTCTGGCATAAGCACAACAGTCTGCATCCATTGTGATCCAGTAGTAACCTGACCTTAGCAATTTCTTAGCCATTGCATGCCCTCCAGCATGGGTACCGAAAGATCCTTCATGCACCTCGTGCATCAGTAAATATGCCTCTGTCTTATCCACACACCTGAGAAGTACCATATCAAAGTTTCTCTTGTACAAGGAACCATCAGTATTCAGGAAGAAACTACCAGCTAGCCTTCTTAATGTCTTCTTATCATTGGATAATGCCCCAGGTGGGTATATTTGATCCTCCAAGAAGCATTTAATGTCATGAAACCAAGGCTTATCATCTTTAACATGGTCTATTGAGAACATGTATGCTGGTCTGTCAAGTCTGGATACTGAAATCCGAGGCACAAAGTTGGCAGCTTAAACTTTGATCATGGATGAAATGGTAGCCAGAGCATCTGCAAACTGATTTTCATCTCGAGGGATATACTCAAGCTTGACTGTAGTGAAGAAAGTCAGTAATCTCCTTGTATAATCCCGGTATGGAACCAGATGATCCTGGTGAGTGTACCATTTGCCGTTGGTTTGATTGATTACCAGAGCTGAATCTCCAAATACTGTCAAAGTCTTGATCCTGAGGTAAATGGCTTCCTCAAGACCCATAATACAAGCTTCGTATTCAGCTTCGTTGTTAGTGCAATTAAAGGTGAGCTTTGCCGAGAAAGGCATGTGAACTCCCTTAGGTGTAATGAATACTGCACCAACACCACGACCATTCATATTAACAGCCCCATTAAACATCATAGTCCATTCTTCTTCTGGGTCAGGCCCTTCAGTGTGAATAGGATCTTCATGATCTTTTGCTTTTATGAACATGATGTCTTCATCAGGGAAGTCAAATCTCATAGGATGGTAATCATCAATGGGTTGCTCAGCAAGATAGTCAGACAATACACTGCCTTTGATGGCTTTCTGGGATGTGTATTGAATGTCATATTCTGTGAGGATCATTTGCCATCTTGCAACCCGTCCGGTAAGTGCTGGCTTCTCAAAAATGTACTTAACTGGGTCCATTTTGGAGATCAATAAAGTGGTGTGGGTCAACATATACTTCCTTAGTCGGCGAGCAGCCCACGCTAAAGCACAACAAGTTTTCTCGAGCAGTGAATAACGTTGTTCACAGTCAGTAAACTTTTTGCTTAGGTAGTAAATTGCATACTCTTTTCGACCAGACTCGTCATGCTGGCCCAACACACACCCCATTGACCCTTCTAATACTGTCAAGTACATGATTAGAGGTCTTCCTTCAACTGGAGGCATAAGGATTGGAGGCTCTTGTAAGTATTCCTTGATTTTGTCAAAAGCCTTATGGCAGTCTTCATTCCACCTGACCGTTTGTTCTTTCCTTAACAATTTGAACAAGGGCTCACAGGTTGCTGTAAGGTGAGATATGAACCGTGAAATGTAGTTCAATCTACCTAGAAACCCTCGAACTTCTTTTTCGGTCTTCGATGCAGGCATTTCTTGAATGGCTTTGACTTTGTCAGGGTCAACTTTAATCCCTTTCTCACTCACAATAAATCCCAGCAGTTTACCGGATCGCACCCCGAATGTGCATTTGTTGGGGTTTAACTTCAATTGGTACTTCCTCAGACGCTCGAATAGCTTCAACAGATTCACCAGGTGATCTTCTTCTGTGAGGGACTTGGCAATCATGTCATCCACATAACATTCAATTTCTTTATGGATCATGTCATGGAATAATGTTACCATAGCCCGTTGATAAGTGGCACCAGCATTCTTCAGTCCGAATGGCATCACCTTATAACAAAATGTGCCCCAGGGTGTGATTAAAGTTGTCTTCTCCATGTCTTCAGGTGACATTTTGATCTGATTATATCCTGAAAATCCGTCCATGAAGGAGAACACCGAGAACTGAGCCGTATTGTCGACCAATACATCAATGTGAGGTAATGGGAAGTCATCTTTCGGGCCAGCTCTGTTCAGGTCCCGGTAATCCACACACATCCTCACCTTGCCATCCTTCTTTGGTACAGGTACAATGTTAGCAACCCACGGCGGGTAACTGGTCACAGCAAGGAAACCGGTGTCCCACTGTTTTTGTACCTCTTCTTTTATCTTCATTGCCATATCTGGGCAAGTACGGCGCAACTTCTGTTTTACTGGTGGACAATCTTCTTTCAGAGGTAGCTTGTGCATAACAATGTCAGTGTCCAACCCTGGCATATCCTGATAAGACCAAGCAAAAACATCCACATATTCCCGAAGCATGTCAATCAGTTGCTCTTTTACTGAATCTTACAGGCAGGCCCCGATCTTAACTTCTTTCACGTCTTCTTCCGTACCAAGATTAACCGTCTCAACTTCCTCCTGATGAGGAGTGATAACCTTCTCCTCTTGTCTCAACAACCTGGCTAGCTCTTCAGGTAGCTCATAATCTTCTTCAACCCCTTCATCAACTTGATTAATCAGATTGTCAAAGTCATACGAAGTCATAGCAGTGTTGTTGTCGGTGCGGTCTGGAGGGCACTCTCTGCAAAGGTTTAGATTTGTTCATTTTAGTGATCAGTTTTATCTTGTTTAGAAAAAGTGAAAATGAAGTTATTTATTTTGAAAAACAGTGCCATTTTATTTTTGTACAAAAAAATAAAGAATGAAAAACAGTGAGCGGAAAAGAAGAGACTCATTTGCAAAAGATGTCCTGATATTCATTAATTGATCTTTGCACAAAATACAAGATGGCCCGATTACAAAATGAGTCCTCACATCTTGGGAAAGATACAGGACTTTATGTATGCTCTAAAGACACAGGAAATAATAATTACTCTGCGGGAGTAACTCTTATAATTTCCTGGGAAGACCAGTTTGAGACATGGCTCCCCGAGATCTTTGGACGTATCCAGCTTTCCAGGTTGCGCTCGTCTTCTGACTCATCTTCCAAATTATTCACAACATCCGGGGTGAGCATCCCCCTGCTGACAAACTTGGGCTCCTTTGCAGCCTCTGGTTGATCTTGTCGAGTTGGCCTGTAACCCAACCCGAATCGGTCCTCTTTCTTCTCCACGGGCAGCAGCTTGCCCCAGCCTTGGGCGGTACCTTCCTCAATAACCTTCCGGGCTTGTTGATAAGATGCGATGGAGGTCCCAAGTACAACAGATGTTTCATTAATGTTAAGGGCCTCAAACCCTTGGCTCATGGTTTCATGGATCTCTCCATCCATTTCATTGTATTTGAAAGTAGCCAGCTGGCTAACAAACATATCCTCCTCCCCACAAATGGTAACGATTTGGCCCTCCCACTTGAATTTTAACTTCTGGTGAAGGGTTGACGTCACGGCGCCAGTGGCGTGTATCCATGGTCTACCCAATAGACAGCTGTAGGCAGGCTTTATATCCATCACAAAGAAGGTCGTTTTGAAAACCTGTGGGCCAATCATTATTGGTAACTCTATCTCTCCCAGAACGGATCTTTTAGAACCGTCAAAGGCTCTTACTACCAAGTTGCTTGGGCGTAATTCCAATCCATCATGCTCCAGCTTCACAAGGGCTTTCTTGGGTAGGACATTGAGTGATGTCCCTGTGTCCACCAATACGTGAGAAAGAACTGCACCCTTACACTCCAAGGTGATTTGCAAAGCCTTGTTGAGATTGCGACCTTCCGTTGTCAGATCAGAGTTGGTAAATCCCAGTCCATGACTAGCGTTGACATTTCCAACCACGGCCTCTAACTGATTGACAGTGATCTCCTCCGGCACATAAGCTGCATGCAGGACTTTTAATAGTGCGTTCCGATGAGCCTCGGAGCACATTAACAATGATAGTATGGAGATTTTGGAAGGTGTTTGGTGAAGCTGGTCCACCACCTTATAGTCACTCTTTTTGATGATTCGCATGAACTCATCAACCTCTTGATCAAAAGGAGTCTTCAAAGCTTCTTTAGCAACTTGTTCTTCCTGCACCATGCTCTTCCCTTTTGCCTTAGCAGCAGCTTCTGCTTCAGCAATGTGCCTTGGTATTTGCGGGGCGAAGAGACGTCCGCTCCTAGTGAAGCCTCCGCCTCCCCCCACATTGTCTATCTGAGGTGAAGAAGTTAATGATTCCAAAGTGATTTTCTGCCCCTCGCAGTATAGATCTGAGCCATAATGCCAAGGGATGGCATTATTGCTTTCGTAAGGAACTGGCCCCGACACTGTGATAGTGACTGGACTGATAGCAGCTGCAGAGGGGACCACAATGGTGTGTGGATCATAGTATATGGTAACTGGAGTCCTGACAGGAGTAGCATTTTGTTGTGAATTGTTGGAAGGAACATTTGCGGGATCGTAGTATATCGTAACTGCCGAGACACTTTCATTAATTGTTGCTGATGTTGTAGAAGATATTGTTGACTGGACAAGTGCTGAAGTTGTAGTAGGAAATGATGGAATAATGGGTGTTGTCGTTGTAGAAGGGATCGTGACCGAACTTGTATCCGCTGAAGTGATTGACTGAGTAATTGTTGGAGTTGTAGTAGAATCTGTTGGAACAATGGTTGCTGACGTTGTAGGAGTATCTGTGATTGTTGATGAAGGAATTATTGGAGTTGTAGTTGCTTTTGTCGTAATCTGAAGAATACCATCTTTAATGAGACCATTAATGTCGTTTCTCAGTCTCTCAAATCCATTAACGACAATGTTGCAATATCCACAGCCGACCTCGCATCCGGGGAACACTTGGCACTCTAACAACTGAGCTTTGATTTCAACCAAGGGTGTTCGGATTTATGCAACACTGGTGATTAATGTGGATGGTTTTCCTTCCTCAATAGCATTAATCCTAGGCCCGCTGTGACTAGGCATTGGATTTCTCGTGACATTTGGAGGAGGTGCAAAGTTGAGAGCTTTTGAGTCCACCAGATCTTGGACTTTCATCTGTAGGGCCCTGCACTTTTTAGTATTATGCTCCGGTGCGTTTGAGTGGAATGCACACCTGGCATTTGCATCATAGTTCTTTGGCATATTAAGAGGATCTGGAGGAGCCAACGTCCTTAACTCAACTAGGTTGAGCTTTAGGAGTTGTGGCAAGAGTGCAACATACGACATTGGGATTGGGTCAATTACCCTGTTTGCCTGTGATGGCCTCTGTTGGAAGGGACGCTATTGTTGGTTGTTATTGTTGTTGTTGTACGACCTTTGTTGCGGATAATGAACTTGTTGCTGATATTGTGGTTGTTGTTGTTGAGGATATGATAATTGTTGTGGAATTGGAGCTGGGATGGTAACAAATGCTACTGACCGGTGAGCATATTAAGGCCTGCCCCTGCTTGTATGAATGGAATTTGTTTCACCTGCCCTTCGGGGTCCTGAAAAAGGTTTTCTGGGATTGCTAGAAGAACTTGCACCATTGTCAGAAATTTTACCCATCTTTAAGAGGTTTTCAATCCTCTCACCAGCTATGACCACATCAGCAAAGCTGGTAGAGGAAAAAGCAGCCAGTCTATCAATATAGGTCCCTTGCAATGTATACATGAACATGTCAGCCATTTCCCTTTCTGACATGGGTGGTTGGACAGCAGCAGCAAGCTGTCTCCACCTTTGGGCATACTCCCTGAAGCTCTCTCTAGGAGATTGAGACAATCCCATCAGAAGGGTCCTGTTGGGAGCCATGTCCAGGTTGTATTGATATTGACGGATGAAAGCCTCAGCCAAATACTTCCAGCATCTTATGGTGTCCCTAGACAAGTGTGAATACCACTCTCTCGAAGCCCCAGTCAGACTGTCTTCAAAGTAGAACATCCACAACTTTTCATCCATAGTATAAGCTTTTAGCCTTCCCAAGAAAGACTGCAGATGAGTGCGAGGACAGGAGGTACCATTGTACTTTTCAAAACATGGGGGTTTGAATTTGTGGGGAATTCTCACCCCATCTACTAATCCCATATCCATCACATCGAAGCCCAAAGAATTCTGAGATTCCAAAGATCTTAACTTCTCGGCAATCTCATCCAATCTTCTGTCATATACCTCATCTCCAGCCCCAATAACAGTAAACTGTTCTCCCTGAGGATCTTCCTGCAGGATTGGGCCTCCAGTAGCATTACCTTGACCATTCCTTAGGATATTAACTTCTGGGTTCAGGTGAGGCCCAAACTATGGTGGGTTAATATGAGGTTGGCCCCCTTCATTGTTGCTAGTTCCTCCTGTCCCAAGATGAGGCTCTTCAGGAGTTTGCCTCTCCACCAGCTCTCTTAACCTCTCCTGACTTTGGGCCAAGCCAGTCATTACTACCATGAATTGAGACATCAGGTTTCTCATCTCCAATCTCTCATTGACCATCTGATTCCTGACCTCAGTCAGATCCTGTTGTACTTGTTCCATTTGAATGTCGGGAAGGTTGTTACGAGTCGGGTACCGGTGCGCGCGGTTGACATTGAACACTCGGCGACGAGCAATGTTTCCTGAAGTCACAACAAAGTTAGCAACAACAAATAACAACAAAACCTACAAAATAAACAACAAAGTTAGTATGCAATGCAGTATGCTTATTTGTTTTCCATGGTATCCGGTTTGGTTCTTGGTTTTGACCTTTCCAGACCTCGAGGAAGATGCTTGATATTGTTGAGAGAAAAGCCCAAAATGAAAACAAACTAAAATATATTACAAATGGTGATCAATACATAGTTTGTTTTACAACACACGCCCATGGAGGGTCAAAATATAATAAAAGGAAAAGTACATCAAAAGGAAACAACAACAAACAAAGAGTCAGACATCCAGCCCAAATTCATCTTCTCTGACCTCCTTCAGGAGTGCCTCAGTCACTGGACCAGCTGGGTGCTCCGTAATGGTCCTAATGAAGAGGTTCCTGGTAGCAATGGCAGTGGTCAGCTTCTTATGCATGTCCTGATCTTTAGACCTCTTCAATCCTGCCCTAAGCTTTAATTCTGAAATCTCTTTCTGAGCTGCCAACAAAGCTTCCTGCTGCTTCTTTTCACTGGCCTCTAGCTGTTCAATCTTGGCTCTAGTCTTCTGGTCTTCTTGTGTACGGGCTTCAGTGATCCTGACCCACCTAGCCTGACTCTCTTGTAGATAAAGCTCAGTCCTAGCCTTCTGAATTTTGGCCTCTTTACAGGCATTCTTCAATATTTGTTCCCCAGCTCTTGCCTTCCTGATGTAATCCTCTGTCTTCTCAATTTTGGCAAGATGCTCCACCCTGAGTTTTTCCAATCTCTCAATGTCCAGACGACCATCACTCCTTTCCCAAAGGGTCTTTTTCAAGGCTTGAGATAGCTGCTCATTCCTTTCCTTCAACTTTTCAAATTCCTTCAGGCTTACTGTTGCTGCAGGCTGTACTGTGGATGGCCCAGGTATGTCTTCCAAGATGAAAGGCATTCTGGTAATCTGAGCTCTAGTACGGGACCAGTCATAGTACTGAGCTGAAGCAACATTATTACATCTTCCAAGAATAGCCACTCTTTTTGTCTGGATGTTGTCCCAAGCCCAGGATACTTGTCTGACAACAGCTGAATTAGGCTTCACTTCATAATACAGGGTCTCAGCTAAATCCTGTCCTCTGGGAGGATGAACCAAGGCATAGCCCAGTTGTCTCTTCCAGTAGAGGCCCTAGATGGAAGTCTGGAAAGGTGAAGCATCTCAAAGGAGGGTCATAAAACTATAAGCAGGTGTGGATCATGCTCCTCTGAGAAGGGTCAAGGTCCATAACCATATCCAGGATACCTCCATAATGCTCCCTGAACAGTGGGATGTGATCTGGTGTGATGAGTGACTGGACCTGCCTGATACCAGTCAACACAGGCTCAAAGAAGTGGTAGGATATGTTGCTCTACCTGGGAGTAGTCATGAGTGTTGCTGAGGAAGCTGAAAATAAGTACTGATAAAGATCACAGACTGGTGTTGGAAATGAGCCACTGACAGGCTGATGCTGGTGGTGATGGAGATAACTGAAGCAGGTAACTGATGAAGACAACTAAAACAGAGGTCTGAGCAGAAGAAGGGGTCAAAACCAAAACCAAGATGCAATGAAGTGGATACCCTGAAAAGCAAATAAACAAATGTCAAATGATGCAATGATGATATATGAAAATGATATGCAAGGGTTTGTGATCAAGATGGATCTGATTATCCGTCTTGATATAAGGCCCATGTAGGTTCAAAAGTCCAGATGAAGGCTCAAAAATCCAGTAACCAGGGTGGGGGACTCAAATAAAGAGTCACATGTCCTGGGTTAATCACAAAAACTGTCCAAAGTGGAGTACTCTTAAACAAAACAGTAACAAGGTATGATGTGGCCAAGGGTTCCTGCAAACCTGTAAACAGCCCAACCCCCTCACAGGTAGTGTTCTAGAACAAGGATCCTCAGACTTGGATCAGTTATGAGAAGTGTAAACACTTCTAACCCGGAGGTACAATGTTTACAATAAAGGTCATAATAAAGGTCATCCAGACTTAGCAGGCTTCCCAGATAGCCCTAGCACTACAGGAAATCTGTAGCACAGAGTTCTCAAGAAGAAACCCACATCTGAACCGTGTTTCATATTCCCGCACCATACCGAAATGGAATGGGAAAGAACATGAACCACTCTAGCCTAGGTTTCACTCAGGTCCTAGGTATAGGACCTCAAACTCTCAATGGAATCCCCACCCACCAAAACAGCAAACCAGATCCAGCAATGATAATGACAGTATGATGTATAAAAAACTGTAAAGAAAGCAATAAATAAAGTTGTACATGAAGCAGTAAATAAAACAAAATAAATAAACACACATAGCACATAACACCCCAGTAAACACAAATCAAACAAGCGCTAGGAGGAACCCACAAAAAGAACCAGAAGCCCTGGTTGCAGTATAAGGGTCCCCAACAGAGTCGCCAAGTTGTCGCTCCCACCAAATGACACCGGGTCAGATAGGGTACAGACGCGAACGGTCAGCGAGAAGAGAGAACACACAAGGGTGAACTGAAAAGGAAAGAGTCGCCAGCTAGGCATTTTTATCCCGAAGGAAAGGTAATGCTGCATAGACCTAAGAAAAGATGGATAAGACGGTTGCGAACCAGAGAAACTGAGAAAGGGGGTTGGTTACAACCTGGGAAGGTATTAGCACCCAGATTGTCCGTCGTACTCGACAGGATCCACGCTTGAAAGTTTGTGCTTAAAGGGGTAGTGTCAGTGCTATTTTGTGTGCAAAAAGCTGGGAAAGAATACAAGTGTCAGTGCTGGAAAGAAGTGGAGCTCAAGACTATGAGGCTTAAAGAATAATGCTGGAAGAGGGGGGGATATACAGAGACTTTTGTTCGATAACTGTTAAGTTATGCCTACGTATCCTCTCGTGCAATGAGGAAGTCAGAACACCGTAGTTCGACTCAAAGAGACTAAAAGATAAATTGACTTGTGAACTGCTTACTAGTCTATGCTCAAGTGTATGACCTGTCTGGCTCAGGTGCAAACTGTCTTGCATTAGACAGAAGAAGCGAGTTCTCGTTTATGAGTGAATGAGGTGAGAAAAGAATCCCGGAGGAGACGATTATTGTTTGTTTTTGGTGTTTTCAAACTTTTATTGCTTTTGGAGTTTGTCATAAGAAAATGAGCTTAAGCCTAAACCAAGGGTTAGTAAACTCATCACATCTTCCCTCTGATTAGGGGTAATGAGAATACTTTAAGTATGAAGTAAGCACCTCACACTTGATCCCCATGATGTAGGATTACGATCATTAACCTACTTTCATTTATTTAGATGTTTTTGTTGTTTGGTGCTAAGTAATGAGTTTAAGCCATAATCAAGGATTTAATGGACTCATTACACCATCCTAATAGAAGGATAATAGATGAGAACATTTAAGTTGAGGAAGGCTCCTCAACTTAATCCATGATTAGGGATTAACCTCATGACAAAGCAAAGCCTTTATTAAATGGATTTTAGTTAATGGTAGGATTAAGAAGTGAATTTTATGGTTTGTAAGACAACTTGAGAGGGACTTGTCTATTAACACTAGGGTTAGTCCTTCTTAACAAATTAAGGAAGAATTAGAACCCTAATGCAAGGACCAAGTTACAAGCTTGATGTATTAGTGATTATTAGATGGATTGATCAAAGGAATTAAACACATTAAGGGTTTAACACTTAGGAATAAAGTTATACACTCCATCCTAATAGAAGGATGCATGCATAAGCTTAATCACAAAGCCTTAAAACCTTTAAGGTTTAGTCCTTGATTAAGAGGTGAGAAGAGAAGACTCAAAGATGACACAAAGGTAAAACTAATGGGGGACTAATAAAACCCTAATTGTTAACATGCTTGGGTATTCCTAGGGTTAATGAGGCTTGCAGGAAGATCTTCAGAGAAACCACCAAGGAAGGAGCATGATGAAGGAAGGAGAAGCAAGAAGAAGCAAGGCAACTTACTTCACTTAAGAAGGTAAGTTGCTTGAGGAAAGAGAGAGAGGAAGGAGCATGAATGAGCAAGCTCACTCTAATACACAAGTAAAAATGCAGCAAAGATGCATAAAAGGGATGAGAAGAGATTGTGAGAAGTGAAGGCAAATTCACCTCTCAAAGTAACTTACCACCTGAAATGGTTAGTATAAAGAAAGAATGAGATGAAAATGAGATGTGTGCAAAGATGCAAACCAAAACCAGAAGCACAATCATGATTCAAGTGATGCTATAAGGTGGTATGAAAGCATGTCAAGTGATATATATGTTCATACAAGAGAGGAGAATGCAAAATGAGACAAGTAAGAAGCATGAAAGTTCATGAATGCACATGACATCAAATGAAAGCAAACGCATGGCAAATGGATGATGCAATGATCAAATATGATTCTAATGTGTCTTAGGATGTCTTATATGTCATTTGGATGCGCAAAATGTCATGGCAAGTTCATGTATGCAAGCATATGAAGGATGGATGCAAATGGAGATGCAAATTAGGGTTTATGAACAAGATGCAATACAAAATTCAAAATCAAAAGCAAATGACAAGATAAAAAATTGAAAATAGGATCAAAGGAACCCTAACCCTATATAAGTTCACTTCCCGAAGGGGAAGACCTAACTCTTAACCTAATGAAAGTTATGATTTTCCTAAATTTGCTAGGGTTTTAAGGCACCTCAAAAGGAAAAATGCAAAACAAATTGAAAATGAAAGATAAATTCATGCCAATTTTATCCTAGAAACTATATGGTATGTGGAATGCAATGCAAAAAGAACCATCATCAAACTCTTCATGGTTTGGCAGAAAGAATATTTCTAAGTTAGGGTAAAAATATTGATTCTTTAGAACCCTAAATCCAAAGAAAAATGTCAAAATAGGTCAAGAACCAAAACTAAATTTGTGTGAAGGGTTTGATAATGTCTCTAAATGTATCAAGATGCAATGTGATTTTTTTGGTGATTTTTAGAAACTTAAATGGTATTTTAATTAATTAATTAAAATAAACATCTAAATATTTTAAAAATACGAATTTTATGCAAAAAATAAAATAAAAATTATTTTCAGAATGAGAAAAATATTTGAAAGGGAAATGCAAAAGATAAATATTTTTGAAAGTGTTTTGCTATTTTTAATAAAATGATGAAGAAATGCAATAAAAATGAAAATTAAATTGTGAATTAATGGAAGTATGCTGATCTAGTGGTACAGGTTCAAATGAAAAAGGGAGGGAATTGACTTCGCGCGCGATCCAAAGGCCAGAATTCAAACTACGCTAATTATGATTAAAACCCTAATCTGAGCCCTAATTACTTTCAGGTGACCAGAACAGTGTTCCGGTCATCTTCTCCGGCCAGCCTCTCATCCAATCTCTCTCAATACGCAACCCCCAAGCCATAAAACTCTCCAAAAATGATCAATGAACAACAATAAACAAGAATCCAGGCACGAAATCCATTTATATTACATCAACAAGAAGAATCGAAGCAATCAAGTTTCACGGGCAAAATTTCAGAACAAGCATACATGGCCATTTTTCACTCATTTTCTAAACAAATCATATCATGGTGATCAGTGAAGCATAAGGAATCATTTAGAAACTTAAAATGGGAGTTCTGGAAAAAAGTTCTTGAGCTCACCTGAACTTGAGCTTTCACCTTTGGTACTTTCTGGCCAGTTCTTTGCTTCAAATCAACTCCACTGATCCCTCTGAAGAGTTTATGATGCTTGGTTGGAGTTTATATGGCCTCTAAGTGATGTTGGCTGAAACTCAATTCAAGAAATGTGAAAATCATGTTTTTGATTCAGTGTGTTTCAGGGCAAAGTGATGGTTGGAAGATGATCAGAAAGTCATGGTGAGTTGTTCTATGGAATTTGTTTTGAGGTTTGAAGCTTGTGTGTTGAGTTTCAAAGATTTTTGCAGGTTTGAGATTTTTTGGCAATGCTGAGGATTCTCAAGTGTTAGGCTGCAATGTTATGTGCTTTGTCTTGGTTTTGATCCACATAATAAGCTGTGATAGGTCAGAGGGTGGGTGGTGGCCTATGTTGATTGGTATGGGGCAAAATGCATAAAGTCAAGAGTTGGTGTACTTGAGGTATGGACACATGGAAGGACAAGGACAATGGGGTGTCCTGCGCAGCTGGCTTTAGGGAGGTCCATAGGATCAGTTTTGAGGCAAGGCAGCAAGTTGAATGAAGTTTGTGGGTGATTTTGCAAATTATGAAGGTTTTGGCCCCTTTGAGAAATCTTAATGATCAAGGCATGAAATTTGAGAAATCTTTAGGAAATTCTGAATTTTATGTCATGTATGATGTTTGTGTAATGCTTAGACATCAATTAGAGGTCACAAATTGCCTTGGCATAAGAATTTGCAAGTTTCCCTCTTTGGTGTAAAAGTGAAATTTATGTGATTTTTCCCAACTTTGACAAGCCATAACTTGAGTTCCAAAATTAATTAGGTCAAGTTCTTGTACTTTTTGAAAAGGGAATGATCCAATATACAACTTTCATGACCAAGAATTTTTCATTTGAAGCCTTTTTGGTTAAGAAAGAGGAGGTTGAAAAACTTTCCCAAAATGGCAAGTTTGCATTACAAGTCACTTTCCAAAAATGGCAACTTTGCAAATGGCTTGGAATTCTTCAATTTTGTGAACTTATAACTTCTTCTAAGATCAAATAAAGATCATACACACCCAAAATGATGGAGAAGACCCTTTGGTTGGATGATTGGGGGCCTCAGATGCCCTGATTTTGCACTGACTTGCTCAAGAAGTCATCTAATGATCAGATGCCTTCCCCAATGAATTTCTTCATGAAAATTGGTATGCATGATCCTTACATCATATAGAGACCCATAGAAACAAGAATGACCAAAAAATTTGGAGTAATGGCCTCTGAAACCAAAACCCTAATTTCAGGTCATCTATGTAGTTAAACCTGGCTCTGCTTCCATGCCTTTCCCAGTTCTTGTGATTTTTTTGACTTTCTTGATCTTGTGAGGATATGATAAGATGATTGAACATACATGGACCCTCTTGAGATGATTTAAGACCTTTAGAGTGGCTCAAATGGCTCAGGGATTGCTCAGATCACAAACCCTAGATGCAGATGACTTTGAACCAATGCAGTGAAGCAAAAATGTAATATGAGATAATATAATTGAACGTATGCAAATGAAAAGATCATAAGCCATGGTGTGAACTTAGTGAGGGAAAATTTGGGGTGTTTACAGATATCAAGCAATTCTTGAAGACTCGAGAATACCCGGCTGGGGCATCCAATAAAGACAAGAAGACCCTCAGAAGACTGGCAGGTGGTTTCTTCTTGAATCAAGATGGTGTGTTGTACAAGTGAAACTTCGACATGGTTCTGCTTAGATGCATGGATAGACACAAAGCAGACCTTCTGATGCAAGAGGTTCATGAAGGCTCCTTTGGTAGCCATGCTGGAGGACATGATATGGAATCCGATTGCTGTAAATACTCCCTTAAATGGAATCCGATTGCTGTAAATACTCCCTTAAATGTCACAAGTGTCAGATTTATGCCAATAAGGTCCATGTGCCTCCGAATCCATTGAGTGGCATGTCTTTACCATGGCCGTTCGCCATGTGGGGCATTGATATGATTGGCAAGATCGAGCCGACAGCTTCCAACGGTCACCGCTTCATCCTGGTTGCTATAGACTAATTCACGAAGTGGGTCGAAGCGGCATCTTATGCCAATGTTACTAAACAAGTGGTAGCCCGGTTTATTAAAAGAGACATCATTTGCCGGTACGGAATTCTCGAAAGAATCATTACTGATAATGGTTCTAATCTCAACAACAAGATGATGGCTGACTTGTGTCGGGATTTCAAAATAGAACATCACAACTCTTCTCTATATCGCTCGAAGATGAATGGCACCGTCGAGGTGGCCAACAAGAATATCAAGAAGATCGTGCAGAATATGGTTGTGACATACAAAGACTGGCATGAGATGCTACCATTTGCGTTGCATGGATACAGAACGTCAGTGCGTACCTCAACAGGGGCAACCCCGTTCTCACTGGTACATGGTATGGAGGCAGTCTTACTAATTGAAGTGGAAATCCCCTCGTTGAGGTTAATGATGGACATTAAGCTGGATGAAGTTGAGTGGCTCCGATCCAGATATAATCAACTGAGACTCATTGAAGAAAAACACCTAACAGTTGTATGCCATGGACAGTTGTATCAACGGCGGATGAAGCAGGCTTTTGACAAGAAGGTACGACCACAGAGGTACATACCAGGGGACCTAGTGCTAAAAAGGATTCTTCCTCCTCTTAACGATCACAAGGACAAGTGGACACCTGATTATGAAGGGCCATTCGTGGTTAAAAAGGTTTTCTCAGGTGGAGCCTTGTTGCTAACAACCATGGATGGAGAGGACTTCTAGTCCCCTGTCAATGTAGACGCATTAAGAAAATACTTCGTGTAAGAAAGGACCCGCTGGATAAAAACAGAATAAAGATCCAGGAAAAAATGGGCATCCCGGCGAGCCAAAAACAAAATAAAAGGCTCGGGCAAAAATTAGGGAAATATTGAGAAAAAAATGTACACCCGCTGAGTTGAAAAGCCACATCGGACAGCTCA
Organism: Lathyrus aphaca; assembly: GCA_963966055.1. Classification (NCBI taxonomy): domain Eukaryota; kingdom Viridiplantae; phylum Streptophyta; class Magnoliopsida; order Fabales; family Fabaceae; genus Lathyrus; species Lathyrus aphaca. The sequence continues at coordinate 228,627,489 of OZ014519.1, forward strand.
GGAAAAAAAGGGTATCCCGGTGGATTGAAAACCCGAAAGGGTGATCCACGCAAAAGAGGGACTAACACGAATGACTGCGATCCACGAGATTCATAACTCATCTACAATTGAGGTTATTCAAAAGGTTGAAGACCAGTTCAATCACCTTTCTCAAGGGGCAGAGTGAGCGGATAGTCTTGAAGATATATGAGCCATAACCGGGTTGAAAATTGATGAGATCCACTTATCACATTTCCAATAGGATAGTTTGTTTTCCTTTTTTTGCTATTTCCTCTTTCTAGGGAATTGCTTCCTTTGTAATGCCTATTCATGGCCCTTTTTTCCAAATCAATAAAAATTCAATTTCAGTCAACTTGTGACTATCTGCTTCTTGTTTTTGTTTTTCATCTAGAATTTATTGATTGTGAAAACGTCCAGTAAATTGTGATGTATATCGTGTTGCGAACATTTGAACGCTTTCTAACTCATGCAGGAGGACAGAAACATTTAATATAACTCTAAAAGGGTGTCAAGATGCCCAAATAATGATTCATGCTATGAGCTTGGGACATACAGGTCCAAACTAACTCTCCATGTTGCAGGCACTATCGATTATGTTTATGCAGGTACAGGTACAAGTGTTGCTAACAGAGCTAAAGTAGATTTCCACGAGGAACATTTCATTATACTTGAACAAGAACAGGTGTTTTCCCGGGTGTCTTCAGTCATCCCCAGTAGAAGTGGAAATTGAAATCTCCCCCAGCAAGGCAGCAGAAGGTTGGTGTCCTCCCCAAGCAGGGACTTCCCTTCAACACAGGGGCAATTCCCAGCAGTACAAGGAGTGTCTTGGCTCTCCAATCTCAAAGTCCAATTTATTTTTGGCAACGACGGCAGTTCAGAGTCGGTGTATCATTAACAACGTTCCCCGCAGGGTTGTTCCCTCTCACGGAGGTCAACCAGATCAATGCAGTGATCATCAGTTCCCCCCAGTCAACCCACCTAGGATACTTGCAGTCTCCTTATCAGGAGATCTCTTTGCATTTTCATATGCATGATCATCATTACATTTGAATCCTCCAAAGCGTAGCATTTCCATCATTATGGAGCATTACGCCATAAATTCAAACATATGCATGCCAGCATAAGCCAGTTTTGAGGTATATTGCCTACAACTTATAACACCTTCTCAACCTGAAGTACTCCCCACAGAAGATACTTATACCATCTGCCAGACATCTTTGTCTTTCCAAGTCAATCTTGTCATTTTTATTTGTGGCTTGATTCGCTCAGCAGTCACATTTCTGAGTTCCGTTTTGTACAATGGTCTCGTTCAAAGCCCTGTTTTGTACAACAGGCCCCCTTTGTGGCTTGATTCGCTCAGCAGTCACATTTCCGAGTTCCGTTTTGTACAATGGTCTCGTTCAAAGCCTTGTTTTGTACAACAGGCCCCTTTTGTGACTTGATTCGCTCAGCAGTCACATTTCCGAGTTCCGTTTTGTACAATGGTCTCGTTCAAAGCCCTGTTTTGTACAAAAGGCCCCCTTTGTGGCTTGATTCGCTCAACAGTCACATTTCCGAGTTCCGTTTTGTACAATGGTCTCGTTCAAAGCCCTATTTTGTACAACAGGCCCCTTTGTGGCTTGATTCGCTCAGCAGTCACATTTCCGAGTTCCGTTTTGTACAATGGTCTCGTTCAAAGCTCTGTTTTGTACAACAGGCCCTTCCTTTCTGTGGCTTGATTCGCTCAGCAGTCACGTCGCAGGTTATCATTTTGTACAATGGTCCTGTTTGCCTGGGCTCTCGTTTATGTACAACGATCTCGTTTATCCACCGAGTTCAAATTTCCAGGTTTTATTCGAGTATTCAATTACTCCATATCTTGAATGTCTAAAAGCTTTCACAATTATTCATTCAAGCTTGCAGATAATTGAATAGGGGCAGCTGTAATACCTCAAAATTTTCCTTCTTATATCCTCAACCTTTTGCATATCATTTAGCATACATAAGTTCATAAAAATAACCAAAAACATTGCATCATGCGTAGCATAGTTGAGGCATAGGTATGTGGTCAATGACTGGAGCAACTGAAGGCTATACAAAGACAATCAAAGGGCCACAAAGCTTCTCAATCATGTTCAAGGGGTCTACAACATCCCACAAGTCTCCATTTGAAGCCTCAAGTCTTGGAAAGAAGTGAATGGCTCCAAGGAATGCAAGCAGTGCAACATCTCCTAAGGATATTATCCAAATTAGGATTTCAATTGTGAAGGGGTTCCTCATGATTTTTTGAGCAAAAGTGGATTCCATTATGTTCTATATGGAAACCAGTGTATAGGGTTCAAATTTCACCCACAAATTCATTTTGGAAGAGGTTCAATTGGTCAGATGATTGGAAATCGGGAATTTGGGGGAAAGTCAACCATGCGGAAGAAAAAGTCAACTCCTGACTTTTTGAGATCAAAATCATGAAATTAGGGTTACACGGATTCTATGATTCAAATTTGATCAAGAAATGATGGAGGAATCAAGAGAAATCAAGAAAACCAAAACTTACCATTTTTGGAAAATTAGGGTTTCCAAAAATGGCATGTTTTGGCCATTTTGGCAGCTACTTCGAATGAGGCCTTCTCCCAAAATATGAAAGATATGAAAATTCTACTTAGAGCCAATTAAAGAGGGCATATTGAGCTTCAAATCCATAGGTGGAACTCTTCCATATCATAAAAAATGAGAAAGATATGATCTTGCAAAGTTGAGGAAAATCAAGGCAAAACTAGGTCATGGGCGAGGCAAAAAGCTGGCCAGCGCGCGTGCCCTCTAAGGAATTTAATCAAACAGGTGGAGGATCAAATGGAAAGCCATGTTTCTTGGTCAAAAAAGCCTCAAATGAATTTTTAGTGAACTACAAAGTTGTTCATCTACATGATTACTACACCTTTCATGTTCAAGGTTTTTCCATTGAATCAAAGTATTGGGAGTTATGAAAGGTCAAAGTGAGGCTCCTACACTGGTCAAGTCATAAAAAAGTTGCCTAGGCATGCCACGAATCCTCAGGCCCAAGTGTGCAAGCTTAATGACATGATGTTCATAACATCATTTGAGTAACTTAGAGGACTTATTTCATTTTAAGGGAAACATCAAAGTTATTCTAAGAATTGTGTTCTTTGATTTGCACATAAGAACCATACAAATTGATACCTTGGATACCAAGTTATGACCTGTGGAAGGTCACCAGTTGCATTGAAGTTTCTTAGGAGTCAAGGCATGATTTTGTGAGAATGCATTGTTCAGTTCAGCCTCATATGTTCTTGTTAGCAGGTCATCATCTTAAGGCATCATGTTAGAGATGCAAGTCATGCCATACATGAGCATAATGTCATCTTATGCATGATCATGCATGCTTATGTGTCGCTCCCACCAAATGACACCCGGTCAGAAGGGGTACAAATGCGAACGGTCGGCGAAAGGGAAGGAAAGGAAAAGAGTCGCCAGCTAGGCATTTTTATCCCGAAGGAAAGGTAATGCTGCATAAACCTAAAAAAAGATTGATAAGACGGTTTCGAACCAGAGAAACTAAGAAAGGGGGTTGGTTACAACCTGGGAAGGTATTAGCACCCAGATTTTCCGCCGTACTCGACGGGATCCACGCTTGAAAGTTTGTGCTTAAAGGGGTAGTGTCAGTGCTATTTTTTGTACAAGAGCTGGAAAAGAATGCAAGTGTCAGTGCAAAAGAAATATGAAGTGAGATAAAGAAGTGTCAGTGTAAGGACAAGAGTGAAATGCTCAAGACTATGAGGCTTAAAGGATGATGCTGGAAGAGGGGGAATATACAGAGACTTTTGTTCGATAACTGTTAAGTTATGCCTACGTATCCTCTCGTGCAATGAGGAAGTCAGAAGCAGGTTTTCGGTTGTGAGTGAATGAGGTGAGAAAAGAATCCTGGAGGAGACGATTATTGTTTGTTTTTGGTGTTTTCAGTCTTTTATTGCTTTTGGAGTTTGTCATAAGAAAATGAGCTTAATCCTAAATCCAGGGTTAGTAAACTCATCACATCCTCCCTCTGATTAGGGGTAATGAGAATACCTTAAGTATGAGGTAAGCACCTCACACTTAATCACCATGATGTAGGATTAAAATCATTAACCTACTTGCATTTATTTAGATGTTTTTGGTATTTTTGTTTAGTGTTAAGTAATGAGTTTAAGCCATAATCAAGGATTTTTAATGGACCCATTACACCATCCTAATAGAAGGATAATAGATGAGAACATTTAAGCTAAAGAATGCTCCTCAACTTAATCCATGCTTAGGGATTATCCTCATGACAAAACAAAGCCTTTATTAAAGTGGATTTTAATTAATGGTAATGTTAAGAAATGGATTTTATGGTTTGTAAGACAACCTGAGGGGGACTTGTCCATTAACACTAGGGTTAGTCCTTCTTACCCAATTAAGGAAGAATTAGAACCCTAATGCAAGGCCCAAGTTACAAGCTTGATGTCTTAGTGATTATTAAAGTGGATTGATTAAAGGAATTAAACACATTAAGGATTTAACACTTAGGATTAAAGTTATACACTCCACCCTAATAGAAGGATGCAGGCATAAGCTTACTCACAAAGCCTTAAAACCTTTAATGTTTAGTCCTTGATTGAGAGATGAGAAGAGAAGACTCAAAGATGACACAAAGGTAAAACTAATGGGGGACTAATCAAACCCTAATTGTAATCAAACACAAAGGTAAATTGACTTGTGAACTGCTTACTTGTCTATGCTCAAGTGTATGACCTGTCTGGCTCAGGTGCAAATTGTCTTGCATTAGACGGAAGAAGCAAGTTCTCGGTTGTGAGTGAATGAGGTGAGAAAAGAATCCCGGAGGAGACGATTATTGTTTGTTTTTGGTGTTTTCAGTCTTTTATTGCTTTTGGAGTTTGTCATAAGAAAATGAGCTTAATCCTAAACCCAGGGTTAGTAAACTCATCACATCCTCCCTCTGATTAGGGGTAATGAGAATACCTTAAGTATGAGGTAAGCACCTCACACTTAATCACCATGATGTAGGATTAAAATCATTAACCTACTTGCATTTATTTAGATGTTTTTGGTATTTTTGTTTAGTGTTAAGTAATGAATTTAAGCCATAATCAAGGATTTTTAATGGACCCATTACACCATCCTAATAGAAGGATAATAGATGAGAACATTTAAGCTGAAGAATGCTCCTCAACTTAATCCATGATTAGGGATTATCCTCATGACAAAACAAATCCTTTATTAAAGTAGATTTTAATTAATGGTAATGTTAAGAAATGGATTTTATGGTTTGTAAGACAACCTGAGGGGGACTTGTCCATTAACACTAGGGTTAGTCCTTCTTAACCAATTAAGGAAGAATTAGAACCCTAATGCAAGGCCCAAGTTACAAGCTTGATGTCTTAGTGATTATTAAAGTGGATTGATTAAAGTAATTAAACACATTAAGGGTTTAACACTTAGGATTAAAGTTATACACTCCACCCTAATAGAAGGATGCAGGCATAAGCTTAATCACAAAGCCTTAAAACCTTTAAGGTTTAGTCCTTGATTGAGAGATGAGAAGAGAAGACTCAAAGATGACACAAAGGTAAAACTAATGGGGGACTAATCAAACCCTAATTGTAATCATGCTTGGGTATTCCTAGGGTTTGTGAGGCTTGCAAAAGATCTTCAAGAGAAAAGCCACCAAGGAAGAAACAGATGAAAGGAGAAAGAGGCAGAAGAAGCAAGTCAACTTACTTCACTTAAGAAGATAAGTTGCTTGAAGAAAGAAAGTGATAAGGAGACATGAATGAGCAAGCTCACTCTAATACACAAGTAAAATGCAGCAATGAATGCATAAGAGAAGTGAAAAGAGATTATGAGAAGTGAAGGCAAATTCACTTCTCAATGACTTACCACCTAAAAAGTTAGTAACAAGAAAGTGAAATGAAATGAGAATGAGATGAAATTCAATGATGCACACTAAAGTCATAAGCATAAACTTGATGCTAATGATGCTAAGAGATGAAGCAAACACAAGTCAAGAGTTGTGGATGATCATACAAGGATAAGGATGCAAATGGAGCATGCCTTGAACCATGAAAGTTCATGAAAGTTTATGAAATGGAATGAATGCATAACATGGAAAATGAATGATGAAATGATCAAACAAGATTCTAATGTGTCCTAAGATTTCTTAGAAGTCATGTGAATGTACAAAATGTTATGGCAAGTTCATGTATGCAAGCATATGGAAGATGAATGCAAATGAAGGCAAAAATTAGGGTTTATACACAAGTCACAAAGCAAAATCCAAAATCAGAAGCAAATAACAAGATAAAAAATTGAAAATGGGATCAAAGGAACCCTAACCCTATATAAGTTCACTGCCCAAAGGAGGGGACCTAACTCTTAACCTAATGGGAGTTATGATTTTCTCAAGTTAGCTAGGGTTTTAAGGCAATCCAAAAGGAAAAATGCACATCAAATTGAAAATGAAAGATAAATTCAAACCAATTTTAACCTAGAAACTACATGATATGAAGAATGCAATGCAAAAAGAACCAACATCAAACTCTTCATGGTTAGGCAGAATGAATTTTTCTAAGTTGGAACAAAAATATTGCCTTTTAAGAACTTTAATTCCAAGAAAAAATGTCAAAATAGGTCAAGGACCAAAAAGAAATTTGTTTGAAGAGTTTGATAATGTTTCTAAATGTATCAAAATGCAATGTGATTTTTTTGGTGATTTTTAAATACCTAAATGCATTTTTAATTAATTAATTTTCATTAACTAATTAAAAATAAACATTTAAATGATTTAAAAATAATTTTTAATGCAAAAAATAAAAATAAAAATATTTTTGGGTTTTGAAAATTAATTAAAGTTTGGATAAAAATTTTCAGAATTTTTTGAAGTCTTTTTTCTATTTTTTAAATTTCGTGCAAGTTTAAATAAAGAAAATGAAATAAAAATTAAAAATAATGAAAGTATGCTGGATGGAGAGCCAGGATCTAATCTGGGCCTGAAAAGTTTGACCTGGCGCGTATCTGGACGGCCCAGGTTCAAACCTGCCTAAACTTAATTAAATATTTAATTAATCTTGATTAATTGTTAATGACAAGATCTGGACCTCACGAATGCGCGCGGGAACACACATCCAACGGCCCATATTCAAACGAAACCCTAAACCTGATTAAAAGCCCTAATGACTTTCAGGTGGCCGGAAATGACCTCCGGTCATCTTCTCCGGCCACACTCTCCCCTGAGAATCTCTATCTCACTCCCTAAGCTATAAAATCATGCCAAAATCTCCAGAACTCTTCTCCTAACATCAAATAACAAGAATCCAGCATCAATAACAATTTATTTTACTTACACAAGGAGAATCGAAGAAGAACAGATTTAGGGCAAAAGTTTTAGAGCAACATAAAATGCTTGTCTTTGGCTCATTTTCAAAAATAAACACATCCCCATGATCAGGGCAACACATAGAACAATATTTTAACAAGAAATCTGAGTTCTGGAAAAATTGTTCATCATGTTACCTGAGGTTGAGCTTTCGAATCCTTGGCTTTCTGACCTTTTGCCTTGTGCTTTTCCACTCTAATGAACTCCTTGATGCTTCTGGTGAGCTTGGAATGAGTTTATATGGAGGGTTTTGAAGCTTTCAGTTCAGGGGTGGTGAAAATCGTATTTCTGTTTGGGGTAGTTTTAGGCTGTTTTGATGGGTGAGAAATGATCAGTGAAGCATTTTGAAATGAATGGTGGAAGAAGTTTGGAGAATAAATGGCTGAGTTATGGGATTCGATAGAAAATGCAAAAGAGGGAGTTTTTGTGAACTATGGTGATGTTGTGGTTTTAGGCTTGCTTCTTGTGTGTTTTGAGTTTCATTTTGTCCACATATCAAGCTGTGATAGGTCTGTGGAGATGGTGTGGGCTATGCTGATTGGTATGGCCTTCTTGCAAAAAAGTCAACAAAGTTATACTTTGAGGTATGGGCTGGTTCAGGCCAAGGACTAAGGGGTGTCTGGTGCAGCTGGGATTGAGGATGTCCATGGAAATCACTTTGAGGCAAACCAGCAAGTTTATGAAAAGTTATGGGTGGTTTTGCAAATTTGTGAACCTTTGGCCCTTTTGAGATTTCTTTATGTACAAGTCATGAAATTTGGAAATTCTTGGGCCAATTCTGAGTTTTAGGCAATGTGTTATGTTTGTATGATGGTTAGAAGTCAATTTGAGGCCTCATTTGGTTTTGGCAAGGGTTTTTGCAAGTTTCCTCTTTGGCACAAAAGTGAAAATTTAGTGATTTTGTCCAACTTTGCAAGGCCATAACTTTTGTTCTATGATGAATTAGAATGAGTTCTTGTACTTTTTGAAAATGGGAGGATCCAATCTACAACTTTCATGACCAAGAATTTTTCATTTGAAGCATTTTTGGATCAAAAAGAGGAGGTTGAAAAACTTTCCCAAAATGGCAAGTTTTCATTACAAGTCACTTTCCCAAAATGGCAACTTTGCAAATGGCTTGAAATTCTCCAATTTTGTGAACTTCCAACTTCTTCTAAGATCAAATAAAGATCATACACATCCAAAATGATGGAGAAAACCCTTTGGCTGGATGATTGGGGGCCTCAGATGCCCTGATTTTGCACTGACTTGCTCAAGAAGTCATCTTCTGATCAGATGCCTTCCCCATTGAATTTCTTCATGAAAATTGGTATGAATGATCCCTATAACATATAGAGACCAATAGAAACAAGAATGACCAAAAAATTTGAAGTTATGGCCTCTGAAACCAAAACCCTAATTTTAGGTCATCTGTGCAGTTAAGCTTGGCTCTACTTCCATGCCTTTCCCAGTTCTTGTGATTCTTTGACTTCCTTGACCTTGGGAGGACATAATATGATACTTTAACATACATGGACCCTCTTGAGAAGATTGATGACATTTGGAGTGGCTCAGATAGCTCATGGATTGCTCAGATCACAAACCCTAGATGCAGATGACTTAGAACCAATGTAGTGAGGCAGAAATGCAATATGATATGATATGATTGAACTTATGCAAATGAAAAGAAACACATGCCATGGTGAAATGAGTGAGGGCAAATTTGGGGTGTTTACAGCTGCCCCTATTCAAACATGAGTTAGCTGTGCAGGATGTAAGCAATGGCTTAACAGGCAAACAAGATAACTTGTGGTTGAATACCAAAGACAGTCCAAAATTTGCACTCACTGAATGAAGAAGAAAAGGGATATAGATTGTAAAAGGAAGTAAAGTATGATTATAAAGCACGGGAGACGGAGGACGACCGTCGAGCAGAGGACGACTGCTGGGGATAAAGCAATGACGGGGACGGCCGACATGCTGGGGAAACATAGAGATTATGGTGGGGACGACTATCAAATAAGGTAACAAGACTCTCTGAGGATTAAAGGTAAATGATGGGGACAATCATCGGGTTGAAGAAATAAATGATGAGGAACGATCATCAAAGGTGAAGGACGATCACCTAGCAGGGGCGGCTGCTCTGTTGGGGATAAGATGAGGGACGGTCATCTAGGGTGAAGGACGATCACCCGGCAAGGTACGATTGCCGAAAGTATCACGACATAGGATGAATGTCAGATGAAAAGGTCGACGATGGGGACGGCCATCGGATAAGCATTGATGAAGGACGATCATCAAGAGGTGAAGGATGATCACCTGGCAAGGTACGATTGCCGAAAGTATCACGACATAGGACGAATGTCGGATGAAAAGGTCGACGATGGGGACGGCCATCGGATAAGCATTGATGAAGGACGATCATCAAGAGGTGAAGGACGATCACCTGGCAAGGTACGAATGCCGATAGTATCACGACATAGGACGAATGTCGGATGAAAAGGTCGACGATGGGGACGGCCATCGGATAAGCATTGATAAAGGGCGATCATCAAGAGGTGAAGGACGATCACCTAGCAGGGTACGGCTGCTCAAATACCACAACACAGGACGAATGTCGGATAGGAAAGGGTTCCAATAGTGGAGACTCCGCTGGAGGGATGATGAAGGACGATCATCAAAAGGTGAAGGACGATCACCTGGCAGGGTACGGCTGCCGGAAGCATAATTTATTGGGATCTGCTGGAGACTTTCACGGAGAAGGGTAGACACAGACGAGTGTCTAAATATAAGTGTTTGACATTGTGTATGGATTAAAGATGCGGACGAGCATCCTTAAGACTATGATACGGACGAGTATCAGTAGAAACAACTGCTGACGCATGTTTAGAGACGATGATACGGACGAGTACCAACTGGTTAACAAAGAACACGGACGAGTGTCGACTCTGAGGGGATTTAAGTGGTATATACGAGATACAGACGAGTATCTGAAATAAGTAAACATGGGTGAGACGCCGACGAGTGTTCAACTTGCTGGGGAGAGCACGACACGGACGGGTGTCGGAAGAAGTGTACTATAAACAAGTATTTGGTTTACAAAGTGTTTAGGCAACTATGCTGGGGAATGGTGTCACGGACGAGTGCCAAAAGGAGCATGTATCTGTATTTGTGAGTGCAAAGTGGACGCTTTGGCTTTCTGCCGGGGGTTTGGGAAGTATTTTGTATATTGTTGATGGAATGTCAGTATTTACAAGTGTTCGGTTCGACACATGGCTTATGATTATGCAATATGTTTGATTTTTTCCGTAATGCTCCGTGTTAGATGGAATGCTACGCTCTGGGGGAAAATATGATGTGAATGTTATGTTTATGCAAAGATACCAGTCCGGGATTTGGATCCCGTTACAGAGAAGATTCCTGGCTGACTTGCTTGAAGTGGATATCCCAGCTGGGGAATGAGATCATTGGTAGATCTGATAAAATGATTCTGCTTGGGGAAACAGGTCACTGATAGACCTATCTTTAATGATGATGAGCCCAACTAGGGTCTGTGGAAGCTTTCGTCGCTTTGTTGTGAGATCTTCGGACATTGCTCTTCTGGATAGAGGCTGAAACTCTGTGGGGAGATAGTGCCATGTCTGACACTTGGCTGAGGAGGAATGATGACTGACAACTCAGCTGGGGATAAAGCATCTCTGGTGCTTAGACGTGCCGAGTAAATAATGATTTGGCAGCTTGCTGGGGAGAAGTTTCCATGCCCCATGTTGCACTTTGAGCACCTGCAATCATGTAAAGACAAAGAAACGTACAAGTACCCCGAGGTATCCCCTATTGGATTCCATCATAGGAATTTAGACACTCCCGGGAGTAATATATTTCCTGTAAGCATGTGATTTAGAAAAGGTGCATCTGTACTTATGCAATCAATATTATGAGGACATCGGACATTTTTGCAAACGAAAATAAAATGTACGAGACAAAGTGTAACAGAAAATCTGGTTTTATTAATTTATGTGCCCCTGAATGGGAAAATACAGTCAAAGAAACAAATCCCCTGAAATGAGGAGATTGTTACAAATTGAGAAACAAAAAGATGCTGGCAACGTTGATGACGCTTCAAGGAGCTTCCCTTTTGCTATGAATTGTATGACATTGACGTTCTCCTTATCCTGCTTTTGAAGAAGGCTGATTCCGACCGAAGCTTGAACCTTTCGAAGCTTACCACGTTGCAAGTGATACAGACGAATTCAGAATGCAGTTGTCCGCTTATTCCCTTATTTTGCGTGGATCGCCCTTTCGGGTTTTCAATCCACCGGGATACCCATTTTTTCCTGAGTTGTCCAATGTGGCTTTTCAACTCAGCGGGTGTACAAATTTTTTATTTATTTCCCTTATTTTTGCCCGAGTCTTTTATTCTGTTTTTGACTCGCCGGGATGCCCTATTTTTGCCTGGACTTACATTCTGTTTTTATGTCCAGCGGGTCATTTTATGCGAAGTATTTTTTAACTGCGTCTGAATTCACAGCGGACAGGAAGTCTTCACCATCCATAGTACTGAGCATCAGTGCTCCACCAGAGAAAACTTTCTTTACTATGAACGGACCATCATAATTTGGAGTCCACTTGTCCCTGTGGTCTGTATGAGGAGGGAGGAGTCTTTTCAGCACAAGATCTCCTACTTGGTATTCCCGAAGCCTGACTTTCTGATCAAAGGCTTTCTTCATTCTTTTCTGATACAGCTGCCCATGGCAGATTGCAGCTAATCTCTTCTCTTCAATCAGATTCAGTTGTTCGTATCGGGATCGGACCCACTCTGCTTCGTTCAACTTAACATCCATCAATACCCGTAAAGATGGTAACTCAACTTCAACAGGTAGGACTGCCTCCATACCATACACAAGCTGATACGGCGTTGCCCCAGTGGATGTTCTGATTGACGTTCGGTACCCATGTAAGGCAAATGGTAGCATTTCATGCCAGTCTTTGTAGGTAACTACCATCTTCTACACAATCTTCTTGATATTCTTGTTAGCTGCCTCCACAACGCCAGTCATCTTTGGCCTGTAAGGAGAAGAGTTGTGGTGCTGGATCTTGAAGTCCCGGCACAGTTCTGCCATCATTTTGTTGTTCAAGTTGGAACTATTATCAGTAATGATTCGCTCGGGAACTCCATATCGACAAATGATATCTCTCTTCAGAAATCGGGCTACCACTTGCCTTGTAAAATTTGCATAAGAAGCTGCTTCGACCCACTTGGTAAAATAGTCAATGGCTACCAGGATGAATCTGTGGCCATTTGAAGCAGTCGGTTCAATCTTGCCAATCATATCAATGCCCCACATGGCAAAGGGCCAGGGTGAAGACATCACATTCAAAGGATTGGGAAGCACATGCACTTTATCCGCGTAAATCTGGCATTTATGGCATTTTCTGGCATAGGCACAACAGTCTGCATCCATTGTGATCCAGTAATAGCCTGATCTTAGCAACTTTTTAGCCATAGCATGTCCTCCAGCATGAGTACCAAAGGATCCTTTGTGTACCTCGTGCATCAACAAGTCTGCTTCTGTCTTATCAACACATCTGAGGAGTACCATATCAAAGTTTCTCTTGTACAAGGAACCATCAGCATTCAGGAAGAAACTACCAGCTAGCCTTCTTAATGTCTTCTTATCATTGGAAGATGCCCCAGGTGGGTATGTTTGATCCTCCAAGAAGCACTTAATGTCATGGAACCAAGGCTTGTCGTCTTTAACAACATCTGCTGAGAACACGTATGCTGGTCTGTCAAGTCTGGATACTGAAATCTGAGGCACAAAGTTGGCAGCTTGAACTTTGATCATGGATGAAATGGTAGCCAGAGCATCTGCAAACTGATTTTCATCTCGAGGGATATACTCAAGCTTGACTGTAGTGAAGAAAGTCAATAACCTTCTTGTATAATCCCGATAAGGTATCAGATGATCTTGATGGGTGTACCATTTGCCGTTGGTTTGATTAATTACCAGAGTTGAATCTCCGAATACAGTCAAAGTCTTGATCCTGAGGTCAATGGCTTCCTCCAGACCCATAATACAAGCTTCGTATTCAGCTTCGTTGTTAGTGCAGTTAAAGGTGAGTTTTGCCGAGAAAGGCATATGAACTCCTTTAGGTGTAATGAGTACTGCACCAACACCACGACCATTCATATTAACAGCCCCATCAAACATCATAGTCCATTCTTCTTCCGGGTCAGGCCCTTCAGTGTGAATAGGCTCTTCATGATCTTTTGCTTTCAAGTACATGATGTCTTCATCGGGGAAGTCAAATCTCATTGGATGGTAATCTTCAATGGGTTGCTCAGCGAGATAATCAGACAATACACTGCCTTTGATGGCCTTTTGAGACGTGTATTGAATGTCATATTCTGTGAGGATCATTTTCCATCTTGCAACCCGTCCGGTAAGAGCTGGCTTCTCAAAAATGTACTTAACTGGGTCCATCTTTGAAATCAATAAAGTAGTGTGGGTCAACATATACTGCCTTAGTCGGCGAGCAGCCCACGCTAAAGCACAACAAGTTTGCTCGAGCAGTGAATAACGTTGTTCACAGTCGGTAAACTTTTTGCTTAGGTAGTATATTGCATACTCTTTTCGACCAGACTCGTCATGCTGGCCCAGCCCACACCCCATTGACTCTTCTAATACTGTCAAGTACATTATCAGAGGTCTTCCTTCAACTGGAGGCATAAGGATCGGAGGCTCTTGTAAATACTCCTTGATTTTGTCAAAAGCCTTCTGGCAGTCTTCGTTCCACCTGACCGTTTGTTCTTTTCTTAACAGCTTGAACAAAGGCTCACAAGTTGCTGTAAGGTGAGATATGAACCTTGAAATGTAGTTCAATCTACCCAGAAACCCCCGAACTTCTTTTTCAGTCTTTGGTGCAGGCATTTCTTGAATGGCTTTGACTTTGTCAGGGTCAACTTCAATCCCTTTCTCACTTACAATAAATCCCAGCAGCTTACCGGATCGCACCCCAAATGTGCATTTGTTGGGGTTTAACTTCAATTGGTACTTCCTTAGATGCTTGAATAACTTTAACAGATTCGCCAGGTGGTCTTCTTCTGTGAGGGACTTGGCAATCATGTCATCCACATAACATTCAATTTCTTTGTGGATCATGTCATGGAATAATGTCACCATAGCCCGTTGATAAGTGGCACCGGCATTCTTCAGTCCGAATGGCATCACCTTATAACAGAATGTGCCCCAGGGTGTAATGAAAGTTGTCTTCTCCATGTCTTCAGGTGACATTTTGATCTGATTGTATCCTGAAAATCCATCCACGAAGGAGAACACCGAGAACTGAGCCGTATTATCCACCAATACATCAATGTGAGGTAGAGGGAAGTCATCTTTCGGGCTGGCTCTGTTCAGGTCCCGGTAATCCACACACATCCTCACCTCGCCGTCCTTTTTAGGCACAGGTACAATATTAGCAACCCACTGCGGATAGCTAGTCACAGCGAGGAAACCGGCGTCCCACTGCTTTTGTACCTCTTCTTTTATCTTCATTGCCATATCTAGGCGAGTACGGCGCAAATTCTGGTTTACTGGTGGGCAGTCTTCTTTCAGAGGTAGCTTATGCATGACAATGTCGGTGTCCAACCCTGGCATGTCCTGATAAGACCAAGCAAAAACATCCACATACTCCCGAAGCATGTCAATCAGTTGCTCTTTCACTGAATCTTGCAGGCAGGCCCCGATCTTAACTTCTTTCACGTCTTCTTCCGTACCAAGATTGACCGTCTCAACCTCCTCCTGATGAGGGGTGATAACCTTATCCTCTTGTCTCAACAACCTGGCTAGCTCTTCAGGTAGCTCGTAATCTTCTTCAACCCCTTCATCAACTTGATTGATTGGATTGTCAAAGTCATACGAAGTCATAGCAGTGTTGTTGTCGGTGCAGTCTGGAGGGCACTCTCTGCAAGGGTTTAGATTTGTTCATTTTAGTGATTAGTTTTATCTTGCTTAGAAAAAGTGAAAATGAAGTTATTTATTTTGAAAACATTGCCATTTTATTTTTGTACAAAAAATGAAAAATGAAAAACAGTGAGCGGAGAAAGAAAAAGACTCATTTGCAAAAGATGTCCTGATATTCATTAATTGATCTTTGCACAAAATACAAGATGGCCCGATTACAAAATGAGTCCTGACATCTTGGGCAAGATGCAGGACTTGATGCATGCTTTAAAATATAGGAAATAATAATTACTCTGCAGGAGTAACTCTTATAATTTCCTGGGAAGACCAGTTTGAGACATGGCTCCCCGGGGTCCTTAGACGTATCCAGCTTTCCAGGTTGCGCTCATCTTTTGACTCATCTTCCAAGCTATTCATAGCATCCGGGGTGAGCATCCCCCCACTGACAAACTTGGGCTCTATTGCAGCCTCTGATTGATCTTGTCGAGTTGGTCTGTAACCCAACCCGAATCGGTCTTCTTTCTTCTCCACGGGCAGTAGCTTGCCCCAGCCTTGGGCGGTACCTTCCTCAACAACCTTCCGGGCTTGTCGATATAATGTGATGGAAGTCCCAGACACAGCAGATGCTTCATTGATATTAAGGGCCTCAAACCCTTGGCTCATGGTTTCATGGATCTCCCCATCCATCTCAATGTATTTGAAAGTAGCCAGCTGGCTAACAAAAATATCCTCCTCCCCACAAATAGTAATGACTTGGCCTTCTCACTCGAATTTTAACTTCTGGTGAAGGGTTGACGTCACGGCGCCGGCGGCGTGTATCCATGGTCTACCCAATAGACAGCTGTAGGCAGGCTGTATATCCATCACAAAGAAGGTCGTTTTGAAAACTTGTGGGCCAATCATTATAGGCAACTTTATCTCTCCCAGAACTGATCTCTTAGAACTGTCAAAGGCTCTCACTACCAAGTTACTTGGGCGTAGTGCCAATCCATCATACTCCAGCTTCACAAGGGCTTTCTTGGGTAGGACATTGAGGGATGACCCTGTGTCCACCAGTACATGAGAAAGAACTGCACCCTTACACTCCAAGGTAATGTGCAAAGCCTTGTTGTGATTGCGACCTTCCGTTGTTAGATCAGTGTTGGTGAACCCTAGTCCATTACTAGCATTGACATTTCCAACCACGGCCTCTAACTGATTGACGGTAATCTCCTCCGGCACATAAGCTGCGTGCAGGACTTTTAATAGTGCGTTCCGATGAGCCTCGGAGCACATTAGTAATGATAGTATGGAGATTTTGGAAGGTGTTTGGTGAAGCTGGTCTACCACCTTGTAATCACTTTTCTTGATGATTCTCATGAATTCATCAACTTCTTGATCAAAAGGAGTCTTCAAAGCTTCTTTGACAACTTGTTCTTCTTGCACCGTGCTCTTCCCTTTTGCCTTAGCAGCAGCTTCTGCTTCGGCGATGGGTCTTGGAATTTGCGAATTAAAGAGACGTTCGCTCCTAGTGAAGCCTCCGCCTCCCCCCACATTGTCTATCTGGGGTGAAGAAATTGATGATTCTAAAGTGATTTTCTGCCCCTCGCATTACAGATCTGAGCCATAATGCCAAGGAATGGCACTATTGCTTTCGTAAGGAACTGGCCCAGGCACTGTGATAGTGACTGGACTGATAGCAGCTGCAGAAGGGACCACAATGGTGTTTGGATCATAGTATATGGTAACTGGTGCTCTGACAGGAGTGGCATTTTGTTGGTTGTTGGCAGGAATATTTGCAGGGTCATAGGATATGGTAACCGTTGATACGCTTTCATCAATTGTTGCTGATGTTGTAGAAGACACTATTGACTGGATGGGTGTTGAAGTTGTAGCAGGGATGGTGACTGAACTTGCATCCGTTGAAGTGATTGATTGAGCAGTTGTTGGAGTTGTAGTAGAATCCGTTGGAACAATGGTTGCTGACGTTGTAGGAGTATCTGTGATTGCCGGTGAAGGAGTTGCGGGATTTGTAGGCGCCGTTGTCGTAATCTGAAGGATACCATCCTTAATAAGACCATCTATGCCGTTTCTCAGCCCTTCACACCCATTGACTGCAATATTGCAATACCCACAGCCGAGCTCACACCCAGGGGACACTTGGCATTCTAAAAGCTGAGCTTTGATTTCAACCAAAGGTGTTCGAATCTGTGCAACACTGGTGATTAAGGTGGATAGTTTGCCTTCCTCAATAGCATTAACCCTAGGCCCGTTGTGACTAGGCATTGGATTCCTTGTGACATTTGGAGGAGGTGCAAAGTTGAGAGCTTTTGAGTCCACCAGGTCTTGGACTTTCATCTACAAGGCCCTGCATTTTTCAGTATTATGCCCCGGTGCGTTTGAGTGGAATGCACACCTGGCATTGGCATCATAGTTCTTTGGGAGATTGAGGGGATCTGGAGGTGCCAATGTCCTTAACTCAACTAGGTTGAGCTTCAGGAGTTGTGGCAAGAGTGCAACATACGGCATGGGAATTGGGTCAATTACCTTGTTTGCTTGTGATGGTCTTTGTTGGAAAGGACGCTGTTGTTGGTTGTTGTTGCTGTTGTTATAGGTTCTCTGTTGCGGATACTGAACTTGTTGTTGATACTGTGGTTGTTGTTGTTGAGGATATGCTGATTGTTGAGGAATCGAAGATGGAATGGTAACAGCTGCTACTGACCGGTGAACATACTGAGGTCTGCCCCTGCTTGCATGAATGGAATTGGTCTCACCGGCTCTTCGGGGTCCCACAAAAGGCTTTTTGGGATTACTGGATGAACTTGCACCACTGTCAGAGATTTTGCCCATCTTTAAAAGGCTTTCAATCCTTTCTCCTGCTATGACCACATCAGCAAAACTGGTAGAGGAGAAGGCAGCCAGTCTATCAATATATGTCCCTTGCAATGTGTTCATGAACATGTCATCCATTTCCCTCTCTGACATGGGTGGTTGGACAGCAACAACAAGATGTCTCCACCTTTGGGCATATTCCCTGAAGCTTTCTCTAGAAGATTGAGACATTCCCATCAGAAGGGTCCTGTTAGGAGCCATGTCCAGGTTGTATTGATATTGTCGGATGAAAGCCTCAGCCAAATCCTTCCAGCATCTTATGGTGGCTCTAGACAAGTGTGAATACCACTCCCTTGAAGCCCCAGTCAGACTGTCTTCAAAGTAGAACATCCACAGCTTTTCATCCATAGTATAAGCTTTAAGTCTCCCTAGGAAAGACTGCAAATGAGTGCGAGGACAGGAGGTACCATTGTACTTTTCAAAGCATGGGGGTTTGAATTTGTGGGGAATTCTCACCCCATCCACCAATCCCATATCCATCACATCGAAGCCCAAAGAATTTTGAGACTCCAGAGATCTCAACTTCTCAGCAATTTCGTCCAATCTCCTGTCAAAAACTTCATCTCCAAATCCCATAATAGTAAACTGTTCCTCTTGGGGATCCTCTTGCAAGATTCTCCCTCCAGCAGTATTACCTTGCACATTCCTTGGGATGTTAGCTTCTGGATCCAGATGAGGTCCAAATACTGGTGGATCAATACGAGGCTGGCCCCGTTTATTGTTACTAGTTCCTCCAGTTCCAAGATGAGGCTCTTCAGGAGTTTGTCTTTCCACCAGCTCTCTTAACCTTTCTTGACTCTGGGCCAAGCCAGTCATCACAGCCATGAATTGAGACATCTGATTTCTCATCTCCACTCTCTCATTAGCAATCTGATTTCTGACCTCAGTCAGGTCCTGCTGTACTTGTTCCATTTGAATACCGGGAAGGTTGTTGCGAGTAGGGTACCGGTGCGCGCGGTTGACAGGGAACACTCGGCGACGAGCAATGTTTCCTGAGATCACAACAAAGTAAGAAACAATAATAATAAAACCTACAAAACAAAACAAAAGTTAGTATGCAATGCAGTATGCTTATTTGTTTTCCAAGGTATCCGGTTTGGCTCTTGGTTTTGAGCTTTCCAGACCTCGAGGAAGATGCTTGATGTTGTTGAGGGAAAACCCAAATGAAAACAAACTGAAATATATTACAAATGGTGAAAAATACATAGTCTGTTTTACAACACATGCCCAAGGAGGGTCAAAATACAATAAAAGAAAAGTACATCAAATGGAAATAACAACAAACAAAGAATCAGACATCCAGCCCAAATTCATCCTCTCTGACTTCCTTCAAGAGTGCCTCAGTCATTGGACCAGCTGGGTGCTCCGTAATGGTCCTAATGAGGAGGTTCCTGGTAGCAATGGCAGTGGTCAGCTTCTTGTGCCTGTCCTGGTCCTTTGATCTCTTCAATCCTGCCCTAAGCTTCAACTCTGAAATCTCCTTCTGGGCTGCCAACAGAGCTTCCTGCTGCTTCTTCTCATTGGCCTCTAACTGTTCAATCTTGGCTTGAGTTTTCTGGTCTTCTTGCGTTCGGGCTTCAGTGATCCTGACCCACCTAGCCTGACTTTCTTGTAGATAGAGTTCAGTCCTAGCCTTCTGAATCTTGGCTTCTTTACAGGCATTCTTCAATATTTGTTCCCCAGCTCTTGCTTTCCTGATGTAGTCCTCTGTCTTCTCAATTTTGGCAAGATGCTCCACCCTGAGCTTCTCCAACCTCTCAATGTCCAAACGACCATCACTTCTTTCCCAGAGAGTCTTCTTTAAAGCTTGAGATAGGTTCTCATTCCTTTCCTTCAGCTTCTCAAATTCTTCTAGGCTAGCAGTTGCTGCTGGCTGTACTGTGGATGGTCCAGGTATGTCTTCCAAGGTGAAAGGAATTCCAGTGATCTGAGCTCTAGTACGGGACCAGTCATAGTACCGAGCTGAAGCAACATTATTACACCTTCCAAGGATAGCTACCCCCTTTGTCTGGATGTTGTCCCAAGCCCAAGATGCTTGTCTGGCAACAGCTGAATTAGGTTTTACTTCACAATACAGGGTCTCAGCTAAATCTTGCACTCTGGGAGGGTGAACCAAAGCATAGCCCAGTTGTCTCTTAAACAGTAAAGGATTGTAGTTGATGCAACCCTTTACTCCTATCAGAGGCACATTTGGGTATTGTCCATAGCTGGTGATAATGTTCTTGCCCTTGGTGCTTTGGGTGCACCATCTAATATCATCTGAAGACAAGGCAATGAGCCTCTTAGCCCAATTCTTCTGTTGGTGGGGATTCAGGAAGGCATCTGACTTAGGCAGGTGTCTGAGTAGCCAGGTGTAAAACAAAGGAGCACAACATCTCACCAACTTCCCCCTTTGTTTCTCATTCCTCTGATGAATGGAGTAGTAAAAGTCTCCCAGCAATGTAGGCACTGGGTTCCTCAGAAGAAACGGATGGATGGCATTCTTGCTGAAAAATTTGGGCTCATTTGCAAACAGTACAACCCCATATATGTTGAGGGCTAATAGTGCACAGACTGCCCTCCATTCTCCCAATGAGGCCTTCAGGATGGCCTGAGAAATCAAAAAGTCTAAGTGCAAACCAGGGATCCCAGCTTTTGTTGTCATACTCTACTCAATCAAAGTAGGCTCCAGGTACAGTGCTTTTGCTATTTCTCCATTGCTGGGAGCTGGCATTTCTGGGTTGAATGGGATTCCACCTCTGATAGGTACTCCAATCAATGAAGAAAACTCTTCCGGCAGAGGCCCTAGCTGAAAGTCTGGAAATGTGAAACATCTCAAAGGAGGGTCATAAAACTGCAAGCATGTGTGGATCATGCTCCTCTGAGAAGGGTCAAGGTCCATAACCATATCCAGGATACCTCCATAATGCTCTCTAAACAATGGGATGTGGTCAGGTGTGATAAGTGACTGGACCTGCTTGATGCCAGTCAACACGGGCTCAAAGAAATGGTAGGATATGTTGCTCTTCCTGGGAGTAGTCATGAGTGCTGCTGAAGAAGATGAAGATAGGTGCTGATGAAGATCACAGACTGATACTGGAAATGAGCCACTGACAGGCTGATGCTAGTGATGATGAGAATAGCTGAAGTAGATAACTGATGAAGCAAAGGTTTATGCAGGAGAAAGGGTCAAAACCAAACCAGATCTAATATGGATACCCTGAAAAACAAATAAACAAATGTTAAATGATGCAATGATGATGTATGCAAATGATATGCAAGGGTTTGTGATCAAGCCGGATCTGATTATCTGCCTTGATATGAGTCCATGTATGTTCAAAAGTCCAGATGGAGGTTCAGAAATCCAGTAACCAAGGTGGGGGACTCAAATAAAGAGTCACATGTCCGGGGTTAATCACAAGAACTGTCCAAAGTGAAACATTCTTAAACAATACAGTAACAGGGTATGATGCGGCCAAGGGTTCCTGCAAACCTGTAAACAGCCCAACCCCCTCACAGGTAATGTTCTAAAACAAGGATCCTCAGACTTGGATCAGTTATGAGAAGTGTAAACACTTCTAACCCGGAGGTACAGTGTTTACAATAACCACAAAAGATCCTCCTCTAATTCACCTCAGCTTCTGAAGGTCATAATAAAGGTCATCCAGACTTAGCAGGCTTCCCAAATAGCCCTAGCACTACAGGAAATCTGTAGCACAGAGTTCTCAAGAAGAAACCCACATCTGAACCGTGTTTCATATTCCCGCACCAAACCGAAATGGAATGGGAAAGAACATGAACCACTCTAGCCTAGGTGTCACTCAGGTCCTAGGTATAGGACCTCAAACTCTCAATGGAACCCCACCCACCAAAACAGAAACCAGATCCAACAATGATAATGACAGTATGAAATATGTAAAACTGTAAAGAAAGCAATAAATAAAACTGTACATAAAGCAATAAATAAAGCAAAAATAAATAAACACACAATCAGCACATAACGCCCCTGTAAACACAAATCAAACAAGCGCTAGGAGGAACCCACAAAAAGAACCAGAAGCCCTGGTTACAGTATAAGGTTCCCCAGCAGAGTCGCCAAGCTGTCGCTCCCACCAAATGACACCCGGTCAGAAGGGGTACAGACGCGAACGGTCGGCGAAAGGGAAGGAAAGGAAAAGAGTCGCCAGCTAGGCATTTTTATCCCGAAGGAAAGGTAATGATGCATAAACCTAAGAAAAGATGGATAAGACGGTTGCGAACCAGAGAAACTGAGAAAGGGGGTTGGTTACAACCTGGGAAGGTATTAGCACCCAAATTGTCCTCCGTACTCGACGAGATCCACGCTTGAAAGTTTGTGCTTAAAGGGGTAGTGTCAGTGCTATTTTGTGTACAAGAGCTGGAAAAGAATGCAAGTGTCAGTGCAAAAGAAATGTGAAGTGAGATAAAGAAGTGTCAGTGTAAGGACAAGAGTGAAATGCTCAAGACTATGAGGCTTAAAGGATGATGCTGGAAGAGGGGGAATATACAGAGACTTTTGTTCGATAACTGTTAAGTTATGCCTATGTATCCTCTCGTGCAATGAGGAAGTCAGAACACCGTAGTTCGACTCAAAGAGACTGAAAGATAAATTGACTTGTGAACTGCTTACTTGTCTATGCTCAAGTGTATGACCTGTCTGGCTCAGGTGCAAATTGTCTAGCATTAGACGGAAGAAGCAAGTTCTCGGTTGTGAGTGAATGAGGTGAGAAAAGAATCCCGGAGGAGACGATTATTGTTTGTTTTTGGTGTTTTCAGTCTTTTATTGCTTTTGGAGTTTGTCATAAGAAAATGAGCTTAATCCTAAACCCAGGGTTAGTAAACTCATCACATCCTCCCTCTGATTAGGGGTAATGAGAATACCTTAAGTATGAGGTAAGCACCTCACACTTAATCACCATGATGTAGGATTAAAATCATTAACCTACTTGCATTTATTTAGATGTTTTTGGTATTTTTGTTTAGTGTTAAGTAATGAATTTAAGCCATAATCAAGGATTTTTAATGGACCCATTACACCATCCTAATAGAAGGATAATAGATGAGAACATTTAAGCTGAAGAATGCTCCTCAACTTAATCCATGATTAGGGATTATCCTCATGACAAAACAAAGCCTTTATTAAAGTGGATTTTAATTAATGGTAATGTTAAGAAATGGATTTTATGGTTTGTAAGACAACCTGAGGGGGACTTGTCCATTAACACTAGGGTTAGTCCTTCATAACCAATTAAGGAAGAATTAGAACCCTAATGCAAGGCCCAAGTTACAAGCTTGATGTCTTAGTGATTATTAAAGTGGATTGATTAAAGGAATTAAACACATTAAGGGTTTAACACTTAGGATTAAAGTTATACACTCCACCCTAATAGAAGGATGCAGGCATAAGCTTAATCACAAAGCCTTAAAACCTTTAAGGTTTAGTCCTTGATTGAGAGATGAGAAGAGAAGACTCAAAGATGACACAAAGGTAAAACTAATGGGGGACTAATCAAACCCTAATTGTAATCATGCTTGGGTATTCCTAGGGTTTGTGAGGCTTGCAAAAGATCTTCAAGAGAAAAGCCACCAAGGAAGAAACAGATGAAAGGAGAAAGAGGCAGAAGAAGCAAGTCAACTTACTTCACTTAAGAAGATAAGTTGCTTGAAGAAAGAAAGTGATAAGGAGACATGAATGAGCAAGCTCACTCTAATACACAAGTAAAATGCAGCAATGAATGCATAAGAGAAGTGAAAAGAGATTATGAGAAGTGAAGGCAAATTCACTTCTCAATGACTTACCACCTGAAAAGTTAGTAACAAGAAAGTGAAATGAAATGAGAATGAGATGAAATGCAATGATGCACACCAATCTCAGAAGCATAAGCATGATGATAATGATGCTAAGAGATGAAGCAAACACAAGTCAAGATTTGTGGATGATCATACAAGGATAAGGATGCAAATGGAGCATGCCTTGAACCGTGAAAGTTCATGAAAGTTTATGAAATGGAATGAATGCATAACATGGAAAATGAATGATGCAATGATCAAACATGATTCTAATGTGTCCTAAGATGTCTTAGAAGTCATGTGAATGTACAAAATGTTATGGCAAGTTCATGTATGCAAGCATATGGAAGATGAATGCAAATGAAGGCAAAAATTAGGGTTTATACACAAGTCACAAAGCAAAATCCAAAATCAGAAGCAAATAACAAGATAAAAAATTGAAAATGGGATCAAAGGAACCCTAACCCTATATAAGTTCACTGCCCAAAGGAGGGGACCTAACTCTTAACCTAATGGGAGTTATGATTTTCTCAAGTTAGCTAGGGTTTTAAGGCAATCCAAAAGGAAAAATGCACATCAAATTTAAAATGAAAGATAAATTCAAACCAATTTTACCCTAGAAACTACATGATATGAAGAATGCAATGCAAAAAGAACCAACATCAAACTCTTCATGGTTAGGCAGAATGAATTTTTCTAAGTTGGAACAAAAATATTGCCTTTTAAGAACTTTAATTCCAAGAAAAAATGTCAAAATAGGTCAAGGACCAAAACGAAATTTGTTTTAAGAGTTTGATAATGTTTCTAAATGTATCAAAATGCAATGTGATTTTTTTGGTGATTTTTAAATACCTAAATGCATTTTTAATTAATTAATTTTCATTAACTAATTAAAAATAAACATTTAAATGATTTAAAAATAATTTTTAATGCAAAAAATAAAAATAAAAATATTTTTGGGTTCTGAAAATTAATTAAAGTTTGGATAAAAAATTTCAGAATTTTTTGAAGTCTTTTTTCTATTTTTTAAAATTCGTGCAAGTTTAAATAAAGAAAATGAAATAAAAATTAAAAATAATGAAAGTATGCTGGATGGAGAGCCAGGATCTAATCTGGGCCTGAAAAGTTTGACCTGGCGCGCATCTGGAAGACCCAGGTTCAAACCTGCCTAAACTTAATTAAATATTTAATTAATCTTGATTAATTGTTAATGACAAGATCTGGACCTCACGAATGCGCGCGGGAACACACATCCAACGGCCCATATTCAAACGAAACCCTAAACCTGATTAAAAGCCCTAATGACTTTCAGGTGGCCGGAAATGACCTCCGGTCATCTTCTCCGGCCACACTCTCCCCTGAGAATCTCTATCTCACTCCCTAAGCTATAAAATCATGCCAAAATCTCCAGAACTCTTCTCCTAACATCAAATAACAAGAATCCAGCATTAATAACAATTTATTTTACTTACACAAGGAGAATCGAAGAAGAACAGATTTAGGGCAAAAGTTTCAGAGCAATATAAAATGCTTGTCTTTGGCTCATTTTCAAAAATAAACACATCCCCATGATCAGGGCAACACATAGAACAATATTTTAACAAGAAATCTGAGTTCTGGAAAAATTGTTCATCATGTTACCTGAGGTTGAGCTTTCGAATCCTGGGCTTTCTAACCTTCTGCCTTGTGCTTTTCCACTCTAATGAACTCCTTGATGCTTCTGGTGAGCTTGGAATGAGTTTATATGGAAGGTTTTGAATCTTTCAGTTCAGGGGTGGTGAAAATCGTATTTCTGTTTGGGGTAGTTTTAGGCTGTTTTGATGGGTGAGAAATGATCAGTGAAGCATTTTGAAATGAATGGTGGAAGAAGTTTGGAGAATAAATGCCTGAGTTATGGGATTCGATAGAAAATGCAAAAGAGGGAGTTTTTGTTAACTATGGTGATGCTGTGGTTTCAGGCTTGCTTCTTGTGTGTTTTGAGTTTCATTTTGTCCACATATCAAGCTGTGATAGGTCTGTGGAGTTGGTGTGGGCTATGCTGATTGGTATGGCCTTCTTGCAAAAAAGTCAACAAAGTTGTACTTTGAGGTATGGGCTGGTTCAGGCCAAGGACTAAGGGGTGTCTGGTGCAGCTGGGATTTAGGATGTCCATGGAAATCACTTTGAGGCAAACCAGCAAGTTTGTGAAAAGTTATGGGTGGTTTTGCAAATTTGTGAACCTTTGGCCCTTTTGAGATTTCTTTATGTGCAAGTCATGAAATTTGGAAATTCTTGGGCCAATTCTGAGTTTTAGGCAATGTGTTATGTTTGTATGATGGTTAGAAGTCAATTTGAGGCCTCATTTGGTTTTGGCAAGGGTTTTTGCAAGTTTCCTCTTTGGCACAAAAGTGAAAATTTAGTGATTTTGTCCAACTTTGCAAGGCCATAACTTTTGTTCTATGATGAATTAGAATGAGTTCTTGTACTTTTTTAAAATGGGAGGATCCAATCTACAACTTTCATGACCAAGAATTTTTCATTTGAAGCATTTTTGGATCAAAAAGAGGAGGTTGAAAAACTTTCCCAAAATGGCAAGTTTTCATTACAAGTCACTTTCCCAAAATGGCAACTTTGCAAATGGCTTGAAATTCTCCAATTTTGTGAACTTCCAACTTCTTATAAGATCAAATAAAGATCATACACATCCAAAATGATGGAGAAAACCCTTTGGTATGATGATTGGGGGCCTCAGATGCCCTGATTTTGCACTGACTTGCTCAAGAAGTCATCTTCTGATCAGATGCCTTCCCCATTGAATTTCTTCATGAAAATTGGTATGTATGATCCCTATAACATATAGAGACCAATAGAAACAAGAATGACCAAAAAATTTGAAGTTATGGCCTCTGAAACAAAAACCCTAATTTTAGGTCATCTGTGCAGTTAAGCTTGGCTCTGCTTCCATGCCTTTCCCAGTTCTTGTGATTCTTTGACTTCCTTGACCTTGGGAGGACATAATATGATGCTTGAACATACATGGACCCTCTTGAGAAGATTGATGACCTTTGGAGTGGCTCAGATAGCTCATGGATTGCTCAGATCACAAACCCTAGATGCAGATGACTTAGAACCAATGTAGTGAGGCAGAAATGCAATATGATATGATATGATTGAACTTATGAAAAAGAAAAGAAACACAAGCCATGGTGAAATGAGTGAGGGAAAATTTGGGGTGTTTACATTATGGTGAAACCAAAATGTGAGAAGCTTGAAGCATTGAAGCATTTTTGCATTGCTTGTATCTCCACCCTGCATTCCTCACACCTCACCATAAGAGCATGAGCATGCTTACATTGAATCCAATTCGAGCAGGGAAAGGTGTTATTTGCTTCAAGCTCACTATGCTTAACAAACTCACTACACTTGGGATGCAATTATGTGCATGCTTGATCACACCAGATAGCATGGAGAACAAGCAGGTAGATTAGCATTGGCTTTGTTGCAATATTGACCTCAGTTCCATGGTAATTGTCATGAGAGCCATCATAGAGGATTCAGCTCGAGCAGTGGAAGATTTTGGAGATTCAAACTCATAACCAACTTGACTCAGCTTCAACTGAATCCACTCAGTTAACCAGAGTTCTAAAAAAGCAAGAGCTCAATGCACATTCAAGGCTAAGATTCATTTTTCTCGAAATTCATCATAGAGTTCATCCTTCATGCTCTGATTTTTCTCTGCAAATTCAGTGCAAATTGAGTGGATCTAGCTCCATCTCTTACCAAAATTCTCCATCTGATTCATTGAGTATCATCATCATTGAAATTCTGGGATCAGATATGTGATGTCGAACCAGATGTTTAGACACTGATATTCTAAACAATAAATTAATGAGCTAGTAAATTAAATGACACAGGAAATTGTTAACCCAGTTCAGTGTATCTCCACACTTACATCTGGGGGTTACCAAGCCAGGAAGGAAATCCAATATAAGTAATATTAATTATGGAGTTAAACTAATCAGTTTAATCCTTCACTTAATATCTACCCAAGGCAATTTCTATCTAAGACTCTACTTAGATATGAGTACCTACTCACTCCCCCTCAATCACACAGTGATCTTTAACTTAGAATAATTAATAAGTTTGAAGTCACACTTCAGACACACCAGCTTGATCTTACTTATCAGTTTCAATCAAGACACAATTCACTTTTTGCTTAAAAACTTATAAAGTGACTAACAAACAATTAAAACCTAGCTTCACTAAACACCCTTGACAGTCTTCTTAAATTCGTGAAATTTTCTTGAGTGTTTCAGTTTCTTAAATAGATGCTTGGTTTGTGGGCTTTTTGCAAATTATCCAGACTTTGATAAATCCCATAGTTATCTCCTTGAATCAAGGTGAGTTAGTTTGTTATCTCCTTAAATCAAGGTGAGTTAGTTTTTCTGTTTCCTTTACACTGGAACCAGATAACTAATCTTCCTAAAGAGGCGCCTTGGAGTGCTTATCCTTTTAAAATTAATTCCAGATATTTACTCCTGATTTTAAGCACTTCTGTTACGCATCATTTAAGGAAGATAGCAGGTTTGCGATGTCACAACATCTGGTGTGACATCCTGATGTCCTGAACCAAGCTCATAACTTTTACTTTGTTTGTCAAAAATTCTGCCAATTTCTAACATCTACAAACTCCCCCTTTGGCTAATTTTTGGCTAACATATTCTTCTGGTTTTGTCAGAGAGCAGCGGAGTTCCTTTCTGTTGGATCATGTGAGAGCTAATAATTTTCTCCCCCTCAAACATGTATGTATACTGCCATGACTTGGCACAACAGAATTTGATAATTATTCATTTCACCCAGTGACACTTTGATATACCATTGAAAATTCAAATTCAACTTAGTTCAGCAGTCAGCGATTAACATCATTGTTCAATACACTTCTCCCCCTTGTTAGACATAAATTTTGGGGCCAAACAAAACAATACAGAAACAGATAAAAACAGTCAGAATTACAATGCAGAACAGACAATACATTTTCCACCAACACACAGCTTCACTCAGACTCTGTATCCTCTGTATCCTCTGTATCCTCAGACTCATCATCAGATCCATCAACATTCCCAGCAACCTCTTCCAGCTCCAGTCTTTGAATCAGGTCCTCAAGCTTCTTCTTCCTTTCCTCCAGCTCTTTGCAGGTTGTCTTGAGCTCTGCAATTAGGGATGCCTTTGATATAGGTGTCTTGACAGCAGATGTCCCAGCAGATGTCCCACCTGGTGCTTCAACATCTGCAGCATGATGACCTAGAAATAGCTTGTAATGAAAGGACAGCGGACTTTCCCTTTTACAGACAGAATCCTTGTCAGTAAGGATTCCTGGATACTGGTTGAGAATCACCCCACAGAGTAGTGATGGGAAGGCTATTGGAAGCTTGATGGCTGAGGTTCCTGCATGCTTGAGAGTCTGGTCAAAGATATATGCCCCATAATCCAGCTTGGTTTGGGTGCCTACAACACAGATAAACCTCCCAAGCCCAGTAGCTATAGATGAGGTGTGGTTGGTTGGGACCCAGTTGACTGTTCCAATTCTGTGTAGCATGGCATACTTCCTGGTTAACAAGCTGACTGAGAGTTTGCCTTTTACTGGCCATGTCTTGACCTGGTTAGCTGTGATTATTTTGCATACTTGATTGTCAGTCTTGCCAAGCTCAGTTGGCCCATCTGCTTCTCTCCCCAGGTACTGATTTATCACCCTAGGAGAAAAGTCTACACATTTTCCCCTGACATACACTTTCCTGAAATCCTCAGATTTCCCATCAGGACATCCTTCTTGTAAGTTGACTATAAATTCTTTTACCAGCAGTTCATAACAAGGAGAAAATTTAGAAACAGTCTTGAACAGTCCAGCATTGGAGATTAAATCAATTACCTCAGTGCAATCCAAGGCATTGCTACCCAGCTCTCGTTCCAGAGCCACCCTTCTCTGATAGACATATTTCCACTTGCTTACACTAGAGACATGGTGGAAGGACACATTATCCAGGGGTGCTTCAGGGACATCAGTGGCAGTCCTAGGAGGTGCTGGCCTCTTTCTGGGTTGAGATGTTGGGACATCCTCCTCAACATCAGAATCAGATGGAATTATGCCCTTCCTCTTCTGTGTGATGACCTTACTTCATTGCTTTGTAGGTCCAAAAGCAGTTTTGACCTTGTCCTTCTTGGGAGTTGGCTGTCTTTTCTCAGGAGTTGCATGAGCAGCTGGCTTCTTATCCTTCCTAGCCCTAAGCCTCTTGGCTATGATAGGATCAACAGATGCTATGATCTCTGTATCAGAATCATCATCCAGGTTTTCAACTGGTGGAGGTTGGGAAGCCTCATTCTCAGCAACTTGATCATTAGTAGCTTGATCATCAGTAGAACCTTCTACTCCTTCATCATTATTTGGGGCTTTGTCCTGGCCCTCAATTGTCTCAACATTGCTTGGGACATCTTTTGGAGCAGGTATGTCTTCTTCAGCTTGGTTGCTTGGGACATCTTGTGGAGCAGGCATACTGTTCAGGGGAACTGACACCCCAGGCACAACCCTTTCTTCTGCCAGGATCCTGGTTACAAGCGTTTTTGATTGTTGCGTCCACGTAAGCAGAAGCTTTGGGAGTACTGGTAGATGAAGAGGCTCCCTTACTTTTGCTGAAGACTGGTCCTTGGGTCTTCTTACATGGGGAGTCCTGGGCTTTTGAGCAATGGGAATGCTTCCTCTGATCACATTTATAGGTGTAGCATCCATGGGTACTACAGACAATGGAGTGGCGTTCACTACTTCTTCCTGAATGAGACCCTCATCAATGGAGTTAGGGTTCTGATGTTGTGACATGTTTTCGAATGTAGTAAGGATGTATAAAGGTTTGATGATGGATTTAGATGATTTCAGAATTTCAGCTGTAGCATGCAAAAGGTTCAGTGATGCTAATGAGAATGTGAGAAGCTGAAAGCACGTTTGTACATAAATAGAGCCCGTTGCTATTGGAATTTTTAAAATTGGAATACAAACATTTATTGGCCAGACTGGTGCTGCCATCTGGTGATCATGCCATACGATGTCATGAGACATGCTGGCACTTCTCCATAATTGCTATATGTCACATATGCAGATTCCCAATTTACCCCTTAGGTTTTCAAATTGGTTAGCATCCAAAGCCTTGGTGAATATGTCAGCTAATTGCAGCTCTGTGGCTACATGCTCCAATGTGATCACCTTCTCCTCCACAAGGTCTCTGATGAAGTGATGTCTGATATCTATGTGCTTAGTCCTGCTGTGTTGGATAGGATTTTTGGAGATATTAATAGCACTTAAATTGTCACAGTACAATGTCATGACATCTTGTGTGACATTGTATTCTGTGAGCATTTGTTTCATCCATACCAAATGTGAACAACTGCTACCAGCTGCAATGTATTCAGCTTCAGTAGTGGATAAAGACACACAATTTTGTTTCTTACTGAATCAAGAAATTAAATTGTTCCCTAGAAAGAAGCATCCTCCTGATGTACTCTTTCTATCATCAACACTTCCAGCCCAGTCAGCATCACAAAACCCAGTGAGGATGGGTTCACAACCATGAGAGTACATTATACCATAGTCACAAGTACCATTTACATATTTCAAGATCCTCTTAACCTGGTTGAGATGGATCACCTTTGATTCAGCTTGATACCTTGCATACACACCTACTGCAAAGGCTATATCTGGTCTGCTAGCTGTAAGATATAGTAGAATTCCAATAATGCTTCTGTACAAGCTTTGGTCCACACTCTCACCTTTGTCATCCTTTGTCAGTTTTAGATGAGTGGGGGCAGGTGTTCTCTTGTGACTTGCATTGTCCATCCCAAACTTCTTGACAGTGTTCTTTGCATACTTGCTTTGGGATATGAATATGGAGTCCTCCATCTGTTTGATTTGTAGTCCAAGGAAGTAAGTTAATTCTCCCACTAGACTCATTTCAAACTCAGACTCCATTTGAGTCACAAAATGTTTAACCATCATGTCTGACATCCCACCAAACACTATGTCATCCACATATATCTGAGCAATCATAACCTTTCCCTCTTCATCCTTTACAAACAAGGTTTTGTCTATTCCTCCCTTCCTGTATCCATGCTTAACGAGAAAGGTGGTCAGTCTTTCATACCAAGCTCTGGGAGCTTGCTTTAGCCCATACAGAGCCTTCCTCAGCTTATATACATGCTCTGGACAGCTTGGATCAACAAATCCCTTTGGTTGCTCCACATATACTTCCTCATTAAGGTACCCATTTAGGAAGGCACTCTTAACATCCATCTGAAATAATTTGAACTTTAGGATGTAAGCAATTCCTAGGAGTAGTCTGATGGATTCAAGTCTTGCTACTGGTGCAAAAGTTTCATCAAAATCCACCCCCTCAATTTGAGTATATCCTTGAGCCACAAGCCTAGCCTTGTTTCTTGTAACTACTCCCTTCTCATTAGACTTGTTTTTGTACACCCACTTAGTGCCAATCACATTAATGCCATCAGGCCTAGGAACAAGATCCCATACTTCATTCCTTGTAAACTGGCCTAATTCTTCCTGCATAGCAGAGATCCAGTATTCATCATTCAGAGCTTCCTTGATGTTCTTAGGTTCTTCCTTTGAAACAAAGCAGGAACCTGAGATCATCTCTCTTGATCTAGTGGTGACACCACTGTTGTGATCACCAATTATCAATTCTTTAGGATGATCTTTCTGGATTCTGATGGAAGGAGATTTGTTGGGTTGCTCTGACTTTATCTCAGTCAAAGTGAAGTCAAGATTATCACTTTCTATTTTAACTTCAGTTGGATTGTCAGCAGATGTTCCAACATCATTAGCAACATCTGTCTTTGCATATGTATCATCAATAGTCACATTTATTGACTCCATCATAACATTGGTTCTGGAGTTAAATACTCTGTAAGCTCTGCTATTTATAGAGTATCCAAGAAATATCCCTTCATCACTCTTAGGGTCCATCTTCCTTCTTTGATCCCTATCAGCCAGGATATAACACTTACTTCCAAATACATGAAAGTACTTGACTGTAGGTTTTCTACCCTTCCAGACTTCATAGATAGTGGATAGAGTTCCCTTTCTTAGTGTGACTCTATTGTGGATGTAGCATGCTGTGTTCATGGCTTCAGCCCAAAAGTACAGGGGTAACTTCTTGGCATGAATCATGGCTCTAGCTGACTCCTGAATAGTTCTGTTTTTCCTTTCTACAACCCCATTCTGTTGAGGGGTGATGGGTGAAGAGTACTCATGGTTGATCCCTTCTGATGAACAGAAGTCTGAGAATTTTTTATTTTCAAACTCCTTTCCATGATCACTTCTTATTCTGACCACACAACTTGCCTTTTCTCTTTGGATCCTATGGCACAGATCTCTAAACACCTCAAACACTTCTAACTTTTCTTTGATTAAGCTTATCTAGGTATATCTTGAGAAGTCATCAACAACCACATAGGCATATCTTTTTCCACCAAGACTCTCTACCTGCATTGGTCCCATAAGGTCCATGTGCAGTAATTCCAAGACTTTGGAGGTTGTCAGATGTTGAAGCTTTGGGTGTGACATCTTGGTTTGCTTACCCTTTTGACATTCACCACACACTTTTCCTTCATCAATCTTAAGTCTTAGGATCCCTCTTATAGCCTCCATAGAGATGATCTTCTTCATTCCTCTGAGATGGAGATGACCCAATCTTTGGTGCCATAGCTTTACTTCTTCTTCTTTGGCCATGGAACAAGTAGATATGAGGATGGAATCTTGAGGTTCCCACATATAGCAGTTATCGTTTGATCTAGCTCCTCTCATGACCACTTTCTGCTCTTTATCAGAAACGATGCACTCAGCTTTGGTGAAGCTGAAACTATACCCTTGGTCACATAACTGACTTATGCTGATCAAGTTAGCAGTTAACCCTTTCACCAACAGCACACCATCTAGACTTGGTACACCTGAGCAGTCCAGGGTCCCAACTCCCTTGATTTCCCCCTTTGCTCCATCTCCAAAGGTTACTTAGCTGGATGAGTGTGACTTTAAGTCTACCAACAGATTCTTCAGTCCAATCATGTGCCTTGAGCAGCCACTGTCAAAATACCAGTCTTCCTTAGCAGATACCCTGAGAGATGTGTGTGTTATAGAGGCAATAACCTGCTTGGACCACTTGTGCTTGTTGTGAGGTTTCCTTTGTGAGTTCAGATCAGGCTGTCTTTCTCTCTTAGGCTCCCACTGCTGGATGTATGTGTGTCTCTTCTGATGCATCTGCCCTGGGTAGTGTCCATCTCTAGAGTTCCAAGGTTTCCTGGTGAACTTGTTCTTCTGCTTAGGCATGTACTGGTAGCTATGATCAGTATAATGTCTATCTTTAGGTATCCAAGTTTTCCTGGTGACCTCTGTCTTCTGCTTAGGAAGGTGTTGGGAACTCTGATTGGGGTATCCATGCAGTTTGTAGCAAAAAGGTTTGATGTGACCAAACCTGCCACAGTGATGGCATCTCCACCTTTGATATTTCTTTTTCATCATGTTTTTCTCATGATGTTGAGACATCTGCTTGAACATCTTGTTTGACTCCATAGGATCTGGAGTTGTTTGGATGGTGCTAGACTCAGAGTTTTGAGCTTTATTAAATCTCAGCCTAGTCCTATCCCCTGTGTGCTTGTTGTTGTTGAGAATTGTATCCAGTGTGTTTGAACCACTGTTCAGCATTCTGACAGATTTGGACATATGCTCCATTTTGGAGTTGAGTAGGCTGACTTCATTTTTTAGAGTGTCAATGATCTCTAGATGACTTGCCTTTTCAGCCTTTAATTCCTCAATCTGTTTCTTCTTCTGTTTACTTTCCTTGCATACCTCAGTGCTCCTTTCACACAGCATCCTGTAAGATGTTTCAAACTCTTCAAATGTCAGATCCTCATCACTTGATCCCCCTTCAGTTTCACATACTCCAGCTAGAGCAGTAATGTGCTTTGCATACTCTTCTTCTGACTTACTACCTGAGTCTTCATCTGACCAGGACACAGAAAGACCTTTCTTTTTCTTCTTTAGATAGGTTGGGCATTCACTTCTAATGTGTCCATAACCTTCACATCCATGACATTGGATCCCTTTTCCTTGGTTAGTCTTCTCATCATAGTTTGACCTTCTGTTAGAGTCATAGGATCTTTTATTCTCAGAGGTTGAGTTTCTTCCACTTGGTCTGGGCCTGTTGTCCATTCTTTTGATAATTTTGTTAAATTGTCTCCCAAGCATAGCAATTGCATCTGATAAGTTGTCCTCAGAACCTGCTTCATGACTTTCTTCTTCCTTATCAGTGTTTGAGACCAGGGCTATGCTTTTGTTTTTCTTCACAATTGTATCACTCATTCCCATCTCAAAGGTTTGAAGGGAACCAATGAGCTCCTCAACTTTCATTGTGCAGATGTCCTGTGCTTCTTCTATGGCAGTGACCTTCATGTCAAACCTCTTGGGCAGGGATCTGAGAATTTTCCTTACCAACTTTTCATCACTCATTTTCTCTCCCAAGGCACCAGAAGTATTAGCAATCTCCAGGATGTTCATGTAAAACTCATGAATGGTCTCATCTTCCTTCATCCTCAAGTTCTCAAACTTGGTGGTGAGAAGTTGAAGTCTTGACATCTTCACCTTTGATGTTCCTTCATGAGTAGTTTTGAGGGTGTCTCAAACATCCTTGGCTAGCTCACAGTGATGCACAAGCCTAAATATGTTCCTGTCAATGCCATTGAACAAGGCATTTAAGGCTTTGGAATTTCCAAGTGCTGACTCCTCTTCCTCCTTGCTCCACTCTTCTTCAGGCTTCATCACTTTTGCCCCATCCTTATTGTCTTTGACAGGGTGCTCCCATCCTTTGTTAGTTGCTTTCCAAGCCCTGCTATCAAGAGATTTCAAGAATGCTACCATTCTTGGCTTCCAGTAATCATAGTTGGATCCATCCAAAATAGGTGGCCGATTCACAGATCCTACATCTCTGTCCATGTTCCCAAAATTTGCAGTCCCTAGATCTCACCCAGTTATACAGGCAGGGTGCCTGCTCTGATGCCAATTGAAATTCTGGGATCAGATATGTGATGTCGAACCAGATGTTTAGACACTGATATTCTAAAAAATAAATTAATGAGCTAGTAAATTAAATGACACAGGAAATTGTTAACCCAGTTCAGTGTATCTCCACACTTACATCTGGGGGCTACCAAGCTAGGAAGGAAATCCAATATAAGTAATATTAATTATGGAGTTAAACCAATCAGTTTAATCCTTCACTTAACATCTACCCAAGGCAATTGCTATCTAAGACTCTATTTAGATATGAGTACCTACTCACTCCCCCTCAATCACACAGTGATCTTTAACTTAGAATAATTAATAAGTTTGAAGTCACACTTCAGACACACCAGCTTGATCTTACTTATCAGTTTCAATCAAGACACAATTCACTTTTTACTTAAAAGCTTATAAAGTGACTAACAAAAAATTAAAACCTAGCTTCACTAAACACCCTTGACAGTCTTCTTAAATTCGTGAAATTTTCTTGAGTGTTTCAGTTTCTTAAATAGATGCTTGGTTTGTGGGCTTTTTGCAAATTATCCAGACTTTGATAAATCCCACAGTTATCTCCTTGAATCAAGGTGAGTTAGTTTGTTATTTCCTTGAATCAAGGTGAGTTAGTTTTTCTGTTTCCTTTACACTGGAACCAGATAACTAATCTTCCTAAAGAGGCGCCTTGGAGTGCTTATCCTTTTACAATTAATTCCAGATATTTACTCCTGATTTTAAGCACTTATGTTACACATCATTTAAGGCAGATAGCAAGTTTGCGATGTCACAACATCTGGTGTGACATCCTGATGTCCTGAACTAAGTTCATAACTTTTACTTTGTTTGTCAAAAATTCTGCCAATTTCTAACATCTACAATCATCAATTCAGAGCTCTACTTCCATGGCTGCAGTCAAGTAACTTCTTCAAATTGCACCATTGAAAATCTCTGCAATTTGTCCAGGTTTGCATTCATCTCCATCACTCCATCATCAGTCATCATCATATCAACTTCCTCTTCATCAAAGGATTGAGTCCCATGGAGAAATTGGATTGAGATAGCAAGAATCAGGTTCAGCAGCATCTCTTCATTTTTCAAGACACAGTGGAATTCATCAACATTAGAGTGTTTATTTCACTCGATTGTGGATCAAGAACACATCACCTTGAGATTGGGATCCTCACCTCTGGTTTTCTTCAACTAAGCATTGCTCTGCAACTCAGGTTCTTCCTCAAAATTCTCTTGCTCGTTTTCACCTTTTTTTAATGGATTTGTGATGTGTGAAGCTTAATAGAAGCTCTGGATAATCTGGCTAGTTGATAGGCCTCTTACAGGCTTAGATGACATTTTTAGGTGCATTTTGTTTGGCTTCGATCTGCTTTGTTCTTGAATCAAAAATGAACTCTAGGTATGGATTATTGATGTGAGCATTGAGACGAGTGAGATGATAGTCTTATATTTTATTATTGTTAGGTTTTGAGCAAACCCTAACCAGGTTGTGATCGGAGAAGACGACCGGAGACTAGCTCCGGCCGTCGGAACAGTGCCCTAATGTTAGATGAGAGAACATAACGTGACCGTTAGATGGGATTGATCCAATGATCCAGAGCTGGCCAACACATAAATGAAACGCGTGCAAGTCATATGGCACAAAGTCAAACCAAAGTCAATCAATTCCTATCCACACCCCCACGCGTGTATGACCAAGCCCAGTTGTGTGGTTTTTGTTGCTTTCTGAACCCCCCAGGCCCAATCCAGTTTTTCTTTTAATTTCATTTTCTTTCTTTCATTCCCATTTTATTTCAATTTCGTTTTTTATTATTAAAAATACCAAAAAGTCTCCAAAAATTCCCAATTAATTCATGGACATTTCTCATATTTTTCCCTAATTTTTCATAATTTTTGTTTTCATTTTTCTTTAATATTTTAGTCAGAATTAATTTCTCATTTAAATTAATTCTATTTTTCTCATATTTTGACCAATCATCTTGTGCATTTTTGTTCTCCTAAACCACAAAAGATAAATGGTTCATTCCTTTTGCATTAGTCAGAGGGTTCCTTAACCCTTCCAACAATATTTTTTTATTTATTTTTAGGGTCATGTTTAGATCATTTTTGAATCCTTTCTTTCATTTGTGTGTTCATAAACCCAAATTGAATTCCACCCTTTCATTAACCATCCAAAAATAGGAATTTTCAAGAGAATGTTTGTACATATGTTACTCTCTGGATTTTGTATTGAGTTGTTAAATTTCATAATTTTTCTAGGTCATTTGATATTTTTTTCAAGTTACTTAAGGCCTTAAGTCATTTTTGGTCCCTTTTAGAAACCTCCCCCATTCCTTTTGAATAAGTCATTCATGTCATTGTTATAAGGTCTTGATTTTGAGTCTTGTGAGTCATATTATAGGTCCTTTAATATTGAAAGCCATCCTTGGTCCTTTACCTTTGTTTTAGGGTTTTACTTGAACCTTAAGCCACCATTTCCCCCATTTTAACCTAATTCTTCTTCATCCCTCATCTTAACCACTCAAAACCTCTCAAATACTCCAAATAAATTTGTCCAAGTCTTGTTTTGTGTCTTATAAACATGTTTAGGTCATTCCTCTATGTTCACTTCACATGTATAAAGCTTTGCACCATTTTATGTTTCATTTTCCATTAAGAAGGTCAAAAAAACCTAGTTTGAACACATAGCCTTAGGATGCTTCTTAACCCACCATTTGTGAGCATTTTCCAAGTATAATCTCCATTTTATTTTGTGGTCAAGCCCTTGGTTTTTGTATGGGGAGGTCAAGTCCCTTTGGTTATTTTTGAATATTTTCCTAAATCATTTTGTTTCATCTTTATAACCATGCTTCTATATGCTTCCTCTCCCCTTTCAATCTCATACTTGAATATCCTTAACTTGGATATCTTCCTTCTCATTTGATATATCCATTTCCTCCACCTCCACACAAGTCTAAGTTCTGGATTTTTTATGTACCTTTAAGTTTAAGATATTTTAGCAATAGTGAACACTTAGGTTGTCTTTCTAACCTCATCATATGGGTTTAGTGGTACTTTAGGACATAGTTTGACTTTAATTCAATTAATTCCTTTAGAAACTTTTGAATTGGTTTAGCTACTGACTTTTTAAGTATGTCACCTTATAAGATGCTTTAGGCTTAGGTATTGACCTTAGAAGCTCACTAACATCTTTCCTTAGATAATGTGAATTGTTTGTGAAATTGCCATGTAATAATTGTTCATGTTTCTCCATCATGCTAACTCTTGTTTTGTAGGGGGGAAGATGTGGTAATCACTTAATTCTTTATCACTTATGCATTCATTGTGTTTTGCCTAAGCACTTTGTGCTTTGTTTATAGGTTCCTTCTTTCTCTCTTTAGATTCAACTTAACTTCCTTAGGAAGTAAGTTGAATTCTAACTTGTTCTTTCTTCTCCTTAGGTTAGAATACCTCATTAACCATAGAACCTCTTTGTACATAATAATGACTTAGGGTTGTGTCTTAGTCCCCCATTAGCTTTGACCTTTGCCTTTTGAGTCTTTCTCTTCTCATCTTCAAAAAAAAATCAAAAAAGACTTAATAAATGCATGAAAGGATCCCTTGTGTATAGTCTTATTCCATGGGGCACTTGCATTCATTCCATCTTGGAGTGGTGTAGGCTTGTCTAGCATGATGTACAAGTCTTATCAAGGGTTTATTTCACAAAGAAAAATCTAAAAGACATTTCTTCACAAAATCCACAAAAACATGTAATTAAGTTCAACAAGCTAGTGAACTTAGACCCTAATCTGTGGAAACAAGTCTTGGATAAATTCTCCTTGCTTGGTGTACTTGTTCTATTATTCCATCTTGGAATGTAGTGGCGAGTACACATTCGATGGAAAAGAGTTTGAATTCACTTCCTTGTGCCAAATTCATACAAAACTCTTAAAAAGAAAACAACAAACAATAAGCGACTTTCCTGCGGGAACTTCTCTTCTCATCTCATTCATTCTCAGCGCGAACTTACGACGACTTGTCTCGCATGCAAGATGGTAAACACACTCGTACTAGGCGAGCCTGCAACACCTGAGCATAGACATACGCAGTTCCAGCCATAAAAAACACAAACAAATAGTTCCCGCCTTAATTAGTCGAACTACGTTGACTCTGATCCTCATTTTTCCGATGAGGTACGTAGGCAGCGGGGTAGGGCCCGTTTGAGCACATTCTTTATTTTCCCTACATTTCCCTCTTTCTTTTCATTCTTTTTTTCCAATTACTTTCTTCATTTCATTCCCATTCCAGTAGCAGTCCATTTATTCAGTAGCATTCATATTCTTTTACCCTTTGAAATAGACAAACAAGCGTGGATCCCGTCGGGTACGACGGACGATTTGGGGTGCTAATACCTTCCCAGGTCGTAACCGACTCCCGAACCCAGATCTTTGATTCGCAAGGCCTTGTCCTTTCCTTCTTCCTCAGGTTTGTGCAGCATTACCTTTCCCATTCATTCGGGATAAAAATGCATGGCTGGCGACTCTACCTTTTCCGCGCCACTTTCGCGTTTGTACTAGGATGAAAATCCCGGGAGCAACACAACTCCCCTGCTCGGGCTTTTCTGATGAAGTCCTCTGTCTTTTCTATCTTGGTTATATGCTCGATGCGGAGCTTCTCTAACCTCTCATTGTCCATACGATTATCATTTCTTTCCCAAAGGGTCTTCTTTAAGGCTTCAGAAAACTGGGCATTCCTATCTTTCAACTTCTCAAATTCCTCCAGACTCACTGTGGCTATAGGCTTTACTGTTGATGGCCCTGGTACATCCTCCAGGGTGAATGGCATGCGAGTGATCTGTCCTATGATGCGCGACCATTCAATGTACTGAGCTGAAGCTATGTTGTTACACTTACCCAGAATAGCAGTCCCTTTAGTCTGTATATGGTCCCAAGCCCAGGATGCTTGTCGAACAATGGTATGATTGTTCAGAATATCACAGTAAAGAGACTCTGCTAAGTCCTTCTCCTTTTATGGATGTATCAATGCATATCCCAACTGTCTTTTGAAAAGTAAAGGATTGTAATTGATGCAACCCTTCACTCCAATAAGTGGCACATTAGGATAATGTCCACATCTTGTAATTATGTCTCTGCCCTTGGTGTTCTGAGTACACTACCTGATGTCTTCTGATGTGAGGGAAATCATCCTCTTAGCCCAGTTCCTTGACTGATGTGGATTCAGGAAAGCTTTCGTCTTCGGCATGTGTCTCATCAATCAACAGTAGAAAAGAGGTGCACAACATCTGACCACTCTTCCTCTCTACTTCTCATTCCTCTGATGTACTGAGTAATCGAAATCTCCCAGCAAGGTAGGAACTGGATTCTTGAGCATGAAGATGTGGATAGCATTCTTGCTTACAAACTTAGGCTCGTCTACAAACAAGATGATACCATATATACTAAGAGCCAAAAGAGCTTAAACAGTTTCCCACTTCCCTGTTGCAGCATGACTGGTAGCCTGAGTGATTAAGAAGTCCAAATGGAGGCTTGGGATTCCAGCCTTGGTGGTCATATGCTGATCAATGATGGTGGTTTCCAAATGTAGAGCCTTAGCTATGTCTTCATTCCTAGGAGCAGTCATCTCAGGGTTG
The DNA here is from genome assembly GCA_963966055.1 of Lathyrus aphaca. Taxonomy (NCBI): domain Eukaryota; kingdom Viridiplantae; phylum Streptophyta; class Magnoliopsida; order Fabales; family Fabaceae; genus Lathyrus; species Lathyrus aphaca. The sequence continues at coordinate 228,669,218 of OZ014519.1, forward strand.
AAAGGGATTCCTCTTTTGATAGGGACACCCAACAACATAGAATACTCTTCCAACAAAGGGCCCATCTGAAAATCCGGGAAAGTGAAGCAACGGAGAGGAGGGTCATAGAACTGAAGACAGGTGTGAATCATGCTCCTCTGTGATGCATCCAAGTCCATGATCATGTCCAGGATCCCACCATAATGCTCTCTGAATAAAGGAACATGATCAGGAGTGATAAGGGCATGTATATGCCTGATGCCTGCTAGAGGGTACTAAAAGAAGTGGTAAGTGATGTTGCTCTTCCTGATTGAATCCATACTGACAATGGGTGCTGATGAAGACAACTGAAGAAGGTAACTGATGAAGACAACTGATGAAGATGGCTGAAGCAGAAGAACGGTCAAAACCAAACCAAAGAAGATATGGATACCCTGTAAAACAAATAGACATATGTTAAAATGAGGCAATATAATGTATGTTGAATGATATGCAAGGGTTTGTGATCACGTGCTGGATTTTTCAGTTGCTTTGATAGGGTCCATGAGTGTTTAGAATTCCGGATGAAGGTCTGAGAACCAGTAACCAGGTGGGTGACTCAAATAAAGAGTTACTTATCCAGGGTTTCAAAGGATCATTCCAAAATAGTGTAACCTTAAAACAAATTCCAGTAACAGGGTATGTTGAGGCCAAGGGTTCCTGCAAACCTGTAAACAACCCAACCCACTCACAGGTAGTGTTCTATAACAAGGATCCTCAGGTTCGGATCTATTATGAGAAGTGTAAACACTTCTAACCCCGAGGGTACAGTGTTTACTCTAATCATAAAGGATCCTCCTCTAATTCACCTCAGATGCTGAAGGTCATCTAAAAAGGTCATCCAGACTTAGCAAGCTTCCCAGATAGCCCTAGCACTACAGGAGATATGTAGCACAGAGTTCTTAAGAAGAAATCCATGTCTGAACCGTGTTTTCATATTCCCTCACCAAACCGAAATGGAATGGGAAAGAATATGAATCCACTATAATCCTATGTCTGTCACTCAGGCCTTTGTGTTGGACCTTTCTCACTGGAATACCCCTCCCACCAAAACAAACTAGCAAACTAGCACATGATATGATAATAAAATGAAATGCATAAAGCAGTAAATGAAAGCGATAAAGTAAATGCAGTAAATAAAGTTGTACAGAAAGCAATAAATAAAGCAAAAACAAAAGCACATATAGCATATAACACCCCCATAAACACAAACAAACAAGCTCTAGGAGAAACCCACAAGAAAACTAGAAGCTCTGGTTGCAAAGATTCCCCAAGAGAGTCGGCAAGCTGTCTCTCCCCGTACTTTTACGTCCCGGTGCAGACGCGGACGGTCGGCGATGTTGGAGGTTGAAGGTTGAATAGAGTCACCAGCTAGGCATTTTTATCCCAAAGGAAAGGTAATGTTGCATAAACCTGGAAGGGTGTGGATAAGACGGTTGCGAACCAAACTGAGAAAGGGGGTTGGTTACGACCTGGGAAGGTATTAGCACCCAGATCGTCCGTCGTACTCGACGGGATCCACACTTACTAGATTGTGTTTAAAAGGGGTAGTGTATGTGCTGACTGTGTATAAAAAGCTAGGGAGAAATATACAGTGTGTCAGTGCAAAAGAAAAGGGTGAGATGCTCAAGAATGAGGCTTAGAAAGAAAGCTGAAAGAGGGGGGTGACAAAGAGACTTTTGTTCGATAACTGTTAAGTTATGCCTACGTATCCTCTCGTGCAATGAGGAAGTCATAACACCGTAGTTCGACTCAAAGAGACTGGGTGATTTTTCTGTGAACTGCTTGCTTGTCTATGCTCAAGTGTGTGATTCGTCTGGCTCGAATGCTAACTGTCTTGCATTAGACGGAAGAAGCAAGTTCTCGTTTATAGAACGAGTTTGATGAGAAAAGAATCCTGGAGGAGACGATTATTTTTTTTTTGTGTTTTCAGTTTTTTATTGTTTTTGGTGTTTTGCATAGGATAATGAGCTTAAGCCTAAATCAAGGGTTGTAAACTCATTATATCCTCCCTGATTAGGGATAATGAGCCTACTTAAGTGTGAGATAAGCATATCAACTTAATTACCATGATGATATAGGATTAAGATCATTAACCTACTTGGTAACTATTAAGTGTTTTTGGGTTTTTGTTTAGTGTTAAGTAATGAGTTTAATCTCTAATCAGGGATTAGTGAACTCATTACACCATCCTAAGAGAAGGATGATAGATGAGAACACTTAAGCTGAGGAAGACTCCTCAACTTAATCCATGGTTAGGGACTAAATTCATTATATAACAAGCCTTTATTAAATATGGATTTTAATTAAAGGTGAGATTAAGAAGTGATTTTTATGTTTGTAAGACAACTTGAGGGGGACTTGTCCATTAAACACTAGGGTTAGTCCCTCTTAGCCAAAAGGAAAAGATGGAACCCTAATGTAAGGCCCAAGTTACAAGCTTAAGTCTTGATCATTATTAGGTGTTTTGATTAAGAGGTGTAAACAAATTAAAGGTTTAACACTAAGGATTAAAGTTATACACTCCATCCTAAGATAAGGATGCAGGCATAACCCTAATTCAAAGTCCTAAAGCTTTAAGTGTTTAACCTCTGATTATGAGATGAGAAGAGAGACTCAAGGAGACTCAAAGGTAAAAACTAAGGGGAGACTATATACAACCCTAAAAATTATCATGCTTGGATATCCTATGGTTTGTGAGGCATAAGAGAAGGATCTTCAGAAGGCCACCAAGGAAGAGAAGCAGATGAAAAAAAAGAGAAAGAATAGGTTACTTACTTCCTGAAGAAGATAAAGTAACCTAAAAGAAAGAAAGTAAGAACAAGAGAGCACAGGTGAAGCAAGTTTACTTCAAAGACAAATAAGATATGCAAATTAAGAGATGAGAAGAGGTGGGATATGAAGGCAAATCCACATCCCAAACAACTTACCATAAGCCCCTGAAATGTTAGTATGAATGCATAAGATGCAAAGCAAAAGGAAATAAAGCAAATCGAAGTGCAATGACCAAAGCCAGAAGTGAATATGCTATGAAAATGTGTTATGAGATGATGCAAAGTCATACATAATGCTTATGAATGTTCATACAAGAGATGAGATGCAAGGATGGCATGTTAAAAGCTTGAAAACACATGGATGTACATGGAATGTAATGAATGCAAAGCATATCAAATGAATGAAGAAATGATCAAGCAATGTTCTAACATGTCCTAAGATGTCTAAGATAGCATACAAAGGCATGGAATGTCATGGCAAGTTCATATGATTGAGATATGCAAAGGTGAATGTAAATGAACATGAGAAATTAGGGTTTTATGAAAGTATGAGATGCATATGACCAAAACAGAAGCATACATCATGATAAAAATTTGAAATTGAACTAAAACAAACCCTAAACACATACAAGATCACTACCCAAAGATGAAGGTCAGAAGCTAAACCTAGAGGAAGTTATGAATTTCCTAAGTTAACTAGGGTTTTTGGGTGATTCTAAAGGAAAAATGCAAATCAATTTGAAAATGAAATGAAATATTATGAGTTAAATAACCTAGATACTAGATGCAATATATGAAACAATTCAAAAAGAATCAAGTTCAAACTCATCATGGTTGATCAGAAATGATTTTTTCAAGTAAGGGTTAGAAAATAGGAATTTTATGAACCCTAATTCAAAGATAATTGTGAAAACATAATAAAACCTAAAAAGAAATTTGTATGGTGCGTTTGTAAATGTTTGTAAATGTATGAGAATTCTTCATGAATTTTTTGGTGATTTTTAGATACCTAAATGTATTTCTAATTAATTAAAATCAATTAATTAATTAAATAAAACATTTAAATGATTTAAAAATACTTTTTTGATGCAAAAATTAAAATAAAAAATGTTTTTGAGTTGAAAAAAATATTTGAAGTGAAAATGAAGAAAATGATATTTTTAAAAGTCTTTTTGCTATTTTAAATAAATATATGAAAGAAATGAAATAAAAATGAAAATAAAATAAAAGAAAATGAAAGTAAGCAAAATCTATGGTCCGGGTTCAAAGCTGAGGAGACTGCGCGAGTGAATGTAAGGCTAGGATTGAATCTGGCTAATTAAACTTAATTAATTTAATTAATTTTGATTAGGGCTAACTGAGCGAATCTTGGCCATCCAAAACCGCGCTAACACAAGATCCTAGGGCTGACATTCAAACTGGCTTAATTAATTAGGTTTAGGGAAAATCACTTTCAGGCGACCGGAACAGTGTTCCGATCGTCTTCTCCGGCCACTCTTCTTCCCTCTCTCTCTTTATAAGCTACCCCAAGCCCCAAAAAGCTCCAGAGTTCATCCTCAAACAACACTGAACAAGAATCCAGCCTCAAAAACAATTTATCTTGCATCAAAAGGGAGAATCGAAGAAGAACATGTTTTAGGGTTAAACTTTCAGAAGCACGATACACACTCATCTCTCACTCATTTTCAAAAATAATCACATCATGGCAACCAGGGAAGCATGTAGATTCATATTATAACTTGAAATAAGAGTTTTGGAAAAAAGTTTGAAGAAGCTACCTGAACTGAAGCTTTGCACTTTTAAGCTTTCTGACCTTCTTTCTAGTGCAAACCAACTCCAATGGACCCCCTGAGGATATTGTGATGCTTAGAACAAGTTTATAGGGGCTATTTTGAGGTGTGTGGTTCTGGTTTGAAAGAAAATGGAGTTCTTGTAGGGGAGGTTTCAGGCCATGGCAATGGGTGTTTTTTTATCCTTATGGTGTGTATGATTGAATGGTGAAAGAAGTTTTCAGGTTTGATGGTTGTGTGTTGAGTTTCGAAGAGATGAAGCTTATGGAGGATTTTTGTGATTTTGATCATATGAGAGGTTTCAGCATTGTGTGTTGTATGAAATAAGGTCCATGATGTTAGTATAGAGCATTGTGATTGGTCAGAAATTTGGTAGTGGCATAGTTTGATTGGTATGATCCAAGTTGCAAAAAACTTCAATGTTATGGTACCACAAGCATGGCACGAGTCAGAGCTTGTTTGAAGGCTTGTCCTTCCTCAGCTTCATTCATGGAGGGCCCTTGGATGGTTTGTGATGATCTGCAGCCTTTGATTCAAGAGTTTGAGGTGGTTTTGCAATTTGGCCCCTTTGGAAATTTTATGAAGATTGCTCATAGAAACTTGTGATCCAAGGCATAATTTAGGTCAAGCAATGTTGTGTTATAATGTAATGAAGCTTAGAAGTGGTTTAGAGGTCATAAGAGGTCTTGAAACTTGATTTTGCAAAAATCCCTCTTTGGCACATACTTGAAAATTACAAGATTTTTCCCAACTTTGAAACATCATATCTTGAGTTCTAGGATGAATCAAGAGAAGTTCTTGTACTTTTTGAAAATGGGAAGATCCAATCTACAACTTTCATGTTTGAAGATTTTTCATTTGAAGCATTTTTGATCAAGAAAGAGGAGGTTGAAAATCTTTCCCAAAATGGAAAGTTTCCATTACAAGTCATGTCCAAAAATGGAAAGTTTGCAAATGATGAAGATGGCCCTTTGGTACCATTGGTGGTGGCCTCAGATGCCCTGATTCTGACTTTTCTTGCACAATAAGTTACCAGTTGCTCAGATGACTTCCACAATGAATTTCTTCATCAAATTTGGTACACATGCTCCTTATAACATATTAATACCATTAGAATCAAGAATGACCAAAAAATTTGAGGTTAAGGGCCTCAAACCCAAAACCCTAATTTTAGGTCATCTGTGTAGGAAATCTTCAATCTTCCTCTATGCCTTTGCCATGTTTTATGATCTCTTGACTTTTATGAACTTTGGGGAGAAAATTATGATCACGGAACACATATGGACCCTCTTGAAAAGTTTCAAGGCCTTTGAGATAGCTCAGATTACATCTTGGATTCATCTGATCACAAACCCTAATTATGCCGCTTATGCAGTGAAATAAACTATGTAGTGTGAGATGCAATGCTTATGCAAATGCAATATGAAAGATCACAAGCCAAGGTGTAAAAAAAAGTGAGGGCAAATTTGGGGTGTTTACACCAACGAATGAAGGTGAGGATCCCTAACCATCCTTTACGAAATAAGCACCCAATAGTGAATAACCCCCCCCCCCCCCCCCCCACCTGTATTTTGCAGCAACAAGATTGAATTTTCAGCAATGGAGATTCCTTTCACTAGGTTGTACTCTTCCACTAAAATTCCTTATCCCAATTTCACGTACCGCGTGCCCTATTATTCCCCTTCTTTTTCTTTTAAATGAAAAACCATTTAATCTTTTATTATTTCTAAATTTTTCCCCTCAACTTTTGGTCTCTCACTCCTTACCATACCAATTACTTCTTTATCCTACTTTCCACCCCATGCCTCAACATTTCTTATTTTTGCTACTTTTTATTATTATTTTAATTAACTAAAAATAGTGATAAATTACATCCCACCTCAAATAATTCCACAAAAATACATATAACACGTCAATAAATTATATAAGTATATATTGACTCAATAAAATAAAGTAAATTCAAAATTTGGGGTGTTACTCGGGTCATCCCCATTTTGACCAAACAATTTTTTGGATATGCATCTTCATAATAATCTTTAATTCAAAAAATCTTTTTTTAAGCTTTGTAAGTTTGACAGAGATGCTTTTTCGAACTGGTTTTATTTTATATATCTTGCGCCAGAACCTTCCTTCTTCATTTGTTACAATTTTACAAACCCTTCAAAGAGCTCTGAGAAATATTCAAGTGTGCCTTTTTTTTAAGCTTCAACACTAATTTAATTTTATTTCAATCAATCCCAGTAGATTTCATTCACTTTATTCAAGCTTTCGCACAACAACTATGAATCGGTAAGTCTCTCATTTTCTTTCTATTTTTCTAATTGTGATGCATGTATTAGGTAGAAGTTGTTTAAAATGCATTAGTTTGTAGTTACATTCAAAATTGGTACTTTCTTTAAACACACATACTAATTTGTTGGGTTTTAGGTTATTGTCTGAATTTTCTAGAATTTCTAATATCGCACATTTTTACGGAGTTACATCTCTGATTTTTTTTATGGATTTTTTGCCTTCCCTGTTTTACGAATATGAATCTTCAGATATTCTGGATTTTGCTTTGTTGTTTTACGAAGATGCAATTCCAAATTATACTTTCCTTGATTTTTATATTGTTTTCATGTTTTGTATTATAGAAATAATGGTTGAAACTAGGACAAGTTGAGGCACGGTCGTGTATCCTAACATGTGTTTGTTCGTAGGGAGAGGGCAATGTGCTTGTGGCCACGTGTTAGAGCTAGTTTGTTTGACACAGAAGCGTCAACTTTACATTGTTGTGTGTCTCAACCTTCACAAGTTCGTGTGTCTCATGCCTCGATCACCTGAGGGCACGTGTCTCCTGCTGACCCTCCAACTTACAAAGCCCCATGAAGTCATTGAACCCCAACGAAATAAACTATTATTCTATCTCATTCCTAATAGTTTTCCATGAGGCCCCTATGACACCTCATTACTTCCTCTCTATGTTGAACAACCTACTAGGCATGTATGGGAGGAAAGGTATATTTATTTTCTTTTATGTTACATGAGCGTGAAACTGTAAAATTTGTAAACCACACCAAGAATATTTTGAACCTGGAACAGAATGTATACACATGGTTTCAAGATATAGTTCATTACTCTTGGCTAGTAGGTTTATGCGTCATTGGATACATGACCATTCACGATGGAATGTTAGTGGCTTTTGTAGATATATGGCACAAGAAGACGTCATCTTTCTGCATCCCTCGTGGTGAGATATCCATCACCCTTGATGATGTCTCATGCCTTGTGCATCTTTCGATTAGGGGAAGATTACTAAATCGTTTAGATAACAAATTTGAGGTACTCGAATTGATGGTAAACTATTTGGGAGCTGACCCCAGGTGAGGCCTAATAGGAGTTTTATGCCACGATAAGTGCTCATGCTCAATTTTCATACCTGGAAGAACTTTACAAATACCACCTAGTTACAAAAGTGGAGGCTAGGTGATGACTATAAGGTTTTGTTCCACAGACAATGTGCATTGAGGTCATACTTCTTATACTTGTTTGGCACAACAATATTTATGGTCAAAAGTTCAACATATGTCGATGTTGTCTACCTGGCATACTTCATTGACTTAGAGCAAACCTACGAGTTCAACTAGGGGGTGCGTGTTTGGTTTATCTGTACTTCAAACTAGGTGAAGTTTATCTTTGGAAAACAAGAAAAATGACAGGTAGTTGCACATTGTTTACAATAATATATTTGCAACCTTTATTATTACTAATATTTTCATAACATGTGTGTTACACTTGTTACTAATATTTTATCTGAACCATTTTTATGCTAGGATCATCTCTCAGTTTCCTGGTGTATCTGGTTGTAAATCTGAGATGGAATACATTAAGGATTGTCCATGTGGTTGCGTCTTTGCCCCGTTCAGAGAGAATCATGAAATAGAGACATATAGGGTACTTATAGACCGCACTGTAGCAGATGATATAACACCCTAAACCCCAATAATAATTTATAAAATATTGCGGAAAAATTAAGATGAAATAAGGGTGTCACTTGACAAAATATTCAACTTTGATTCCAAATGAGGAATTTAAAATTCAAAGCATAGCATAGTAATTCAATTTAAAATAAATCATAAGACTTAACAAGTATTTCCAACCCAATGTTACAATATCAAAGAAAAAAATCTGAAAAATGTTGATATTCGAAAAAGGTTCAACGAAAACATAAAACAAAAACAAAATAAGTTAAAGAGTCCAATTATGTCATCCTCCACAAAATAGTAGTTACCACTCTTCAGTATCAACCTAGGTATTATCGGCATAAAGTAGATAGGTAGAAACATGGAAACAAAAAGGGGTGAGAATAAATTATATAAATTAAATGGTGTAAAAACAAAAATGATAGTATACAACATCATTTACAATCAACACAGATATACAATTCACAACATAGACAAAATTAATTATGCAATGCTTATTTCCTCTACTCCCATGCATGTGGTACCAATCACTGGATAACAGAGGTATGTTACTGAGTGATCCTAAACATTATACTGAAATCATAACACTGGACCGGAGTCTTAAACACGTGACTGAATTCCTAAACTAGGGTTACGTTGCACAATTAGACATTTTTATTACTCATTCACAGGGTATGAGTTGTAGGGAATAGCATTTAGGGTTCTGAGAACAACTTTATTTATTATCAAATGTTTCTCAAACTCTTCAACTCTAATATATAAATATGTCAACTCAAATTACTTAAATCAATCCAAGTATTTCCTAAACTCTCGCCCTCCTGAGTTACTCTTAGGACTATAAACCCTTGACTTAACTCTAAAATTGTCTCACTGTAATTAACAGGGTTGCTTTTCCCTAATTGTCAAAACCTAACAAACTCAACACAAACCTAAAAAACATAACCCCAAAAGCTAATGAATCAGCGAAACAAACTAAAAAGTCCTGAAACACAAAAATGAGACATCTAGCACGAAAAGCCAATAAAATCAAAATTGTTTTTATGTGAGATGTCTCATTTTTATTTTCATGTTTTGTGACGGGTGTATCTAGATCTGCATGAGCGGGTCATGCACCATTTCAGGTATCTTCAGATTATTCCAAGATTTCCCTCTATGTCAGCTCCTCAGATAGTATGTCGCAAAGATCTTGATGTCATACTCGATGATTTCTACAGTCACCTGGTGCCATATGAGGCATGCAGGGTGTCACCTCCTTATCCTTATCTTGTTGTAGAAGGTTACATCCATTGGTTCTATCAGGTATCACATCCTCACATGACACGATATGTCGCGGGAGCACCACCTATATCATCTCATCAAGAGATATTGGAAGATGAGTAGGTTATGGATAACCACACCCAGAACTTGTTGTTGGTATGTCGTCGTACCGTGACAATTGATAGAGAAAGATAGGGGGAGAGGGTGGATTTTGAGGAAGAAATCAAACTCTTGTGAAAGCGATCAAACTCTTATTTCAATGTATTAATTCTAGCTAGCTTCAAATCACCAGTTCCCTCATGGGCAATCTATAACGCTTCCCACATAGCTTTAGTTGTAGTATGATGTGAGACTCTAAAATATTCATTATCTCCCAAAGAAGCAATAATCATATTTCGAGCTTTTCAATCATAACTATAGTTATTTTCATCTTTTTCATCCTATTGTGCTTCTAGTTTAGGTATTTCAAGGTTATTCTCGTCGGTTATATTTATTTGCATAGGACCGTCTTGAATAACCTTCCATATCTTTCTATCAACAGAGTTGATATGAATCCGCTTGTAATCCTTCCAGTGACTATAGTTTTCTCCGGTGAAAACGGGTGCTCTATTATACGCCTATGTTGGATCATTATCCATTTTCTAAAAAGTTATATGTGAAGCACTAGATGAACCGGTGCTCGTGATACCACTTGTTAGACGATGGCGCGGATCTAGAAGGGGGTTGAATAGATCCCTTTTTAAAATTAAGCTTTTCAAAATTAATTGAAAAATAACTTGCGGAAGTTCCCCGCAAAAATCATATAAAATCAAGTCACCGGTGATCGGATATGCGTTCAAAACCAAATGGGATATAAGAGATGAATAGATGAATTAATAAAATTCCAATTAATCACTTAAATTCAGCACAATTGAGTAATCCACTACCAACAATGAATAAAGATGATAAATAAGCACATATAATAAGAAGTTATGTGTTTTGAGTTTTTATCAAATACTTGGTTTACATAAAAGAGGCCCGCTAGACAAAAAACAGAATAAAGAGTCCAGGAAAAAAAGGCATCTCAGCGAGCCCAAAACAGAATAAAAGACTCGGGAAAAAGTTAGGGATATAAATAAAAAATGTACACCCAATGAGTTGAAAATCCACATTGGACAGCTCAGGCAAAAAAATGGTATCTCGGTGGATTGAAAACTCGAAAGGGCGGTCCATGCAAAAGAGGGAATAAGTGAATGATTGCATCTGAGTTATTTGTACTACATCTTCGTCTCACTCAACCTAGAAATCTCCAAAGGATAGGAATCAGTCAAATCTTCCTCTTCAAAAAGCAAGTTCAAATGGGAGTAATCTTGAAGACATATCGGTCATAGCAGAATTACTCAGTGGAATGTTGTTTCACATTTCCATTTGGATAGTTTCTTTTCTCAATTTATAGTGATCACCTCTTTCCAGGTGGTTTCTTCCTGATTTATCTTTTCCTATTCACAGGCCCATCAATAAAAGAATTATTCAGTCAAAAAGTTGTGTCCTTGTTTTTATTTTTTACATGTTTTGTTTGCAAAAATGTACTGAATTTTTTATAAAAGAACATTGCATTTAAACGAGGTGGCTTTAAGAATAACATGCAAAAAGGAAAACATTTAAAATCACTTTGAATGTTGAGAAACATCGTATGATTGATTCATACCATACAGCTTCTCGGGGCATATGTGTGCAAACTTTATTGTTACAGGTTTAGCAGCCAGAAGTGGAAGATGTTACAAGGCGACATTCCCTAAGCAGATTCTTCTCCCCAGCGAGAGATTCCTTACAACTCTTATCTCCAGCAGAAGGGTGATCCCCATCATCTCCAGTAGAGTTCAGATTGAAACTTTTCCAACTGAGTCAGAATAGGGTGGTTTTCCTCAACAGAACTTCAAGGTCATTTGAATAGTTCTCATCCCCAACCGGAGTCATCATTTCACAATGAAACATTCCCAGCATGCAGGTGAATGTCTTGTTTCCCCATAGAGTTAGAATTGTCATAATTCTCTCCCCAGCAAGGGTATGTGACCAAGTGTCTCCCCGACCAAGTCTGAAGATGGTCATTCCACACAGAGTTTCATGATTGAGATTTACTTTCATCATTGAAATATTCCCCAGAGGAGTCGCCAATTTATTTTTGGCCAGTGTGGCAAGTGTTGTAGATGGTTGCTCACTTCTGATTCTTCAATCAGAGTCAAGTATTGTCATAGTATCTTGATCTCGTGCCTCAGCAGAATATCAGTCAGGAAGTTCTTTTACTCAACAGAGTTCTACAGCAAAATCTTTCCCCTACAGAAGTAACTTCCTATGGAACTTTACTTTCATAACATTCTCAAGGCCCACATTCCTGTGGCAGGCCAGTAGTCTCCTGGTTCTTTATAAAAGAAATTTCTCTGAGTCGTAAATCCTATGATCTTATGTTCTTATCTGTATGGTTATGGATCTTATGATAGCATGTCCTAATTACTTCTTCGGGTTGTAAGTCCTATGATGTTACAACACCATTTAAGGCCCACATCCATGTGGCAGGCCAATAGTCTCCTGGTTCCTTATAAAAGACAACATTGTCAAGGCCCACATCTCTGTGGCAGGCCAGTAGTCATCTGGTTCATTATAAAAGAAATTTCAAGGCCCACATCTTTATGGCAGGCCAGTAACCCCCTGGTTCATTATAATGGACATAATCCATTTTTGATGGATTAGACCTTGAAAGGCATATCTTTTGGTTAGATAGATTGCACATTTCAAGAAGAGGATTTCACAATACATCTTGATCAACACTTGTTTGTTTTACAGACTTAGTTGCATTAAGGCACACATTCCTGTGGCAGGTCAGTAGTCGTCTGGCTTCACTCAAAAGATATTTCAAGGCCCACATCCCTGTGGCAGGCCAGTAGTCTCCTGGTTCATTATAAAAGACACTTCTCTAGGTTGTAAATCCTATGATGTTACAACACTATCTAAGACCCACTGTCGTTGTGGCAGGTCAGTAGTCATTTGGCTTCACTCAAAAGACATTCCTAAGGCCCACAGCTTTGTGGCAGGCTAGTAGTCATCTAGCTTCGTATAAAAGACAGGATTTTCAAGGCCCATTGTTGTTGTGGCAGGATAGTAGTCGTCTAGCTTCGTATAAAAGACATTTCTCCATTGTTACCATTGGTTACTTTTGACTTTATCAAATATTTCCCCAAGCAGAGTTTTCCTTGGTCAGGTTTATATCCCTTTTCTACTTCATCAGAGTGCAAATTTTCTGGTTGTTTTTGGTATTCAATCACAATTCATCTCAAACATCTGATAGCTGGTGCTCTCATCCTTTTCCGATTAACAGATGATTGAATAGGGGAAGTTAAAACACCCTAAAATTTTCCCTTTCATTTCATGTCATGTAGCATAGAATATAGAATACATATCATTACATCTTTGCATATAAAGATGAGGCATAACATCCATGGTTAGAAGCATAGGGCATGTGATCAGTGGTCTATCAACTTGGGATTCTTAAAATCCAAGATGAGAGCCAAGTTATCTTGCAACAAGCATACAAGGGGTCCTCACATCTTGCACAAGCTCAAACTTTTCCTAAAATCCCTAGAAGAGGTTTGGTTCATCGGTAATTCATCAGTGCATTATCCTCCTACACAAGAAACCCTAATTAGGGTTTTGTCTCAAGGCAAGCTATACTCATGGCTTTGATCAATTCTTGTTATAAAAGGCTTATATATGTCATACAAGGCCTAGGGATTAAATTTTTCCCAAGGAATCATTGAGAAAGTCAGGCAATGGCTCAGTTACTTGTACTTGAAGAAAGAAGACAATTGTGCAGAAGAAAACTCAACCTAGGGTTTTCAACGATTCCAATAATGATTTTCAAGTCTATGAACCTTGATTTGAACAATAAATAGCATGAATGATCTCAAATGTCAAGAATCAAGAGTTTGGAAAAAAGTTACTAAAATTAGAAAGTGAACTATAATGAAAACTTTCTATTTTTGGCAATTTTTTTCCCTAACTTCAACCAATTCTTTCATGATAAAAGAAGCTCCATATGAATTTTCCATGAACATTAAAGTTGTAGGGCTTGTTCTCCCATTTTCAAAAAGTACAATAACTCCTTCATAGCCTTCATGGATCAAAAGTTATTCTTGATGGAAGGCAATGTGCATTTTAGGTTTTTTCAAATATCCAAGTTTTCCAAACTTTGCAAAATGGTTCCAAATGACTTGTAATGAGTTCTTATGGACCAATTCACATCACCACACCAAAATACAACCCATGACAATCATTTTTTTCCCTTGAAGCATCCAAATTCGTGCCATATACATGAGGTATTTCCCATTATGCATTTTTGCACAAGCATTCAAAACTCTGGAATCCAATCATTTCCAACCATGAGGGTGATCCAAGGGCAATCAAGGAAGGAAATGAAGAGTGGTCATGCACTTCATGTGAGGAATGCATGAGCAAATGATCACATTTCCATATTTTTGCATTTTGCTTTTTGATCCAAATCATTTGGTTCTGAGTCCCTCCACTTCTAAAACCTAAACAGAATAAAAGACTCGGGAAAAAGTTAGGGATATAAATAAACAATGTACACCCGGTGAGTTGAAAATCCACATTGGACAGCTCAGGCAAAAAAAATGGTATCCCGGTGGATTGAAAACCCGAAAGGGCGGTCCATGCAAAAGAGGGAATAAGTGAATAATTGCATCTGAGTCATTTGTACTACATCCTCGTCTCACTCAACCTAGCAATCTCCAAAGTATAGGAATCAGTCAAATCTTCCTCTTCAGAAAGCAAGTTCAAATGGGAGTAATCTTGAAGACATATCGGTCATAGCAGAATTGAAACTCAGTGGAATGTTGTTTCACATTGCCATTGGGATAGTTTATTTTCTCAATTTATAGTGATCACCTCTTTTTAGGTGGTTGCTTCCTAATGTATCTTTTCCTATTCACAGGCCCATCAATAAAAGAATTACTCAGTCAAAAAGTTGTGTCCTTATTTTTATTTTTTACATGTTTTGTTTGCAAAAATGTCCTGAATTTTTGATAAAAGAACATTGCATTTAAACGAGGTGGCTTTACGAATAACATGCAAAAAGGAAAACATTTAAAATCACTTTGAATGTTGAGAAACATCGAATGATTTATTCATACCATACAGTTTCTCGGGGCATATGTGTGCAAACTTTGTTGTTGCAGGTTTAGCAGCCAGAAGTGGAAGATGTTACAAGGCGACATTCCCTAAGAAGATTCTTCTCCCCAACGAGAGATGCCTTACAACTCTTATCTCCAGCAGAAGGGTGATCCCCAGCATCCCCAGTAAAATTCAAATTGAAACTTTCCCAGCTGAGTCAGAATAGGGTGGTTTTCCCCAACAGAACTTCAAGGTCATTTGAACAGTTCTCATCCCCAAGCGGAGTCATCATTTCACAATGAAACATTCCCAGCATGCAGGTGAATGTCTTGTTTCCCCATAGAGTTAGAATTGTCATAATTCTCTCCCCAGCAAGGGTATGTGACCAAGTGTCTCCCCGACCAAGTCTGAAGATGGTCATTCCACACAGAGTTTCATGATTGAGATTTACTTTCATCATTGAAATATTCCCCAGAGGAGTTGCCAATTTATTTTTGGCCAGTGTGGCAAGTGTTGTAGATGGTTGCTCACTTCTGATTCTTCAATCAGAGTCAAGTATTGTCAAAGTATCTTGATCTCGTGCCTCAGCAGAATGTAAGTCAAGATGTTCTTTTACTCAACAGAGTTCTACAGCAAAATCTTTCCCCTGCAAAAGTAACTTCCTATGTAACTTTACTTTCTTAACATTCTCAAGGCCCACATCCCTGTGGTAGACCAGTAGTCTCCTGGTTCTTTATAAAAGACATTTCTCTGTGTCGTAAATCCTATGATCTTACGTTCTTATCTTTATGGTTATGGATCTTATGATACCATGTCCTAATTACTTCTTCGGGTTGTAAGTCCTATGATGTTACAACACCATTTAAGGCCCACATCCATGTGGCAGACCAATAGTCTCCTGGTTCCTTATAAAAGACAACATTGTCAAGGCCCACATCTCTGTGGCAGGCCAGTAGTCATCAGGTTCATTATAAAAGAAATTTCAAGGCCCGCATATTTGTGGCAGGCCAGTAACCCCCTGGTTCATTATAATGGACATAATCCAGTTTTGATGGATTAGACCTTGAAAGGCATATTTTTTTGTTATATAGATTGCACATTTCAAGAAGAGGATTTCACAATGCATCTTGATCAGCACTTGTTTGTTTTACAGACTTAGTTGCATTAAGGCCCACATCCCTGTGGTAGGTCAGTAGTCGTCTGGCTTCACTCAAAAGATATTTCAAGGCCCACATCCCTATGGCAAGCCAGTAGTCTCCTGGTTCATTATAAAAGACACTTTTCTGGGTTGTTAATCATATGATGTTACAGCACTATTTAAGGCCCACCGTCGTTGTGGCAGGTCAGTAGTCATCTGGCTTCACTCAAAAGACATTCCTAAGGCCCACATCTTTGTGGCAGGCTAGTAATCATCTAGCTTCATATAAAAGACAGGATTTTCAAGGCTCGTCGTTGTTGTGGCAGGCTAGTAGTCGTCTAGCTTCGTATAAAATACATTTCTCCGTTGTTACCATTAGTTACTTTTGACTTTATCAAATATTTCCCCAAGCAGAGTTTTCCTTGGTCAGGTTTATATCCCTTTTCGTCTTCATCAGAGTGAAAATTTTCTGGTTGTTTTTGGTATTCAATCACAGTTCATCTCGAACGTCTGATAGTTGGTGCTCTCATCCTTTTTCGATTAACAAATGATTGAATAGGGGAAGTTGTAACACCCCAAAATTTTCCCTTTCATGTCATGTAGCATAGAATATAAAATACATATCCTTGCATCTTTGCAAAGAAAGATGAGGCATAACATCCATGGTTAGAAGCATAGGGAATGTGATCAGTGGTCTATCAACTTTGGATTCTTAAAAGCCAAGATGAGAGCCAAGTTATCTTGCAACAAGCATATAATGGGTCCTCACATCTTGCACAAGCTCAAACTTTTCCTAAAAGCCCTATAAGAGGTTTAGTTCGTCGGGAATTCATCAGTGCATTATCCTCCTACACAAGAAACCTTAATTAGGGTTTTGTCTCAAGGAAAGCTATACTTATGGTTTTGATCAATTCTTGTGATCAAAGGCTTCTATATGTCATACAAGGCCTAGGGATGAAATTTGGCCCAAGGAATCATTGAGAAAGTCAGGCAATGGCTCAGTTATTTGTACTTGAAGAAAAAAGACAATTGTGCAGAAGAAAAGTCAACCTAGGGTTTTCAACGATTCCAATAATGATTTTCAAGTCTATGAACCTTGATTTGCACAAGAAATAGCATGAATGATCTCAAATGTCAAGACTCAAGAGTTTGGAAAAAAGTTACTAAAATTGGAAAGTGAACTATAATAAGAACTTTCTATTTTTTGGCATTTTTTTGCCCTAACTTCAACCAATTCTTTCATGATCAAAGAAGCTCCAAATGAATTTTCCATGAACATCAAAGTTGTATGGCTTGTTCTCTCATTTTCAAAATTTACAAGAACTCCTTCATAGCCTTCATGGATTAAAAGTTATTCTTGATGGAAGGAAATGTGCATTTTAGGTTTTTTCAAATATCCAAGTTTTCCACACTTTGCAAAATGGTTCCAAATGACTTGTAATGAGTTCTTATGGACCAATTCACATCACCACACCAAAATACAGCCCATGACAATCATTTTTCCCCTTGAAGCATCCAAATTCGTGCCATATACATGAGGTATTTCCCATTATGCATTTTTGCACAAGCATGCAAAACTCGTGAATCCAATCATTTCCAACCATGAGATTGATCCAAGGGAAATCAGGGAAGGAAATGAAGAGTGTTCATGCACTTCATGTGAGGAATGCATGAGAAAATGATCACATTTCCATATTTTTTCATTTTTTCATTTTGATCCAAATCATTTGGTTTTAAGTCCCTCCACTTCTAAACCTAATCAGGTTTATAATCACACCATATAAAAGCCATTCACACAAATGGTTGAGGCTCATGCACTCTCATTCACTCAGATTAAAAAAAACACCAAATATCTTCCTCTCTTTGAAACTCACAATCCATAAGGTTTCAGTGCATCACATATTCTTGATCCAGAAGCTTCATAGATCACAAATTCACCATTGCTTTGGCCTGACAGCAAGGATTTCATCAAGTGCAGTTCAAGGTGTTTCAGCTTTGAATCTTCAGATCCAGTCCAATCCAAGCCTCTATTTTCATTTATTTTGCAAATAGAGCTCAAGAGGAGTTGATTTGCACCTTCTCAATGTTTTTCTTGGTATTTTTTACCTACTTCCATCTCTGGTTAGCATTTGAGTTCATCATCATTATGTGATTTTTAATTGTGTGCTTTGTGTTCATCTTGCTCTGTGGATCATTATGATGTGATTTATGTATGAAATGGGTGTGTAGCATGCCTTAATTTCAGATCTGGAAATTTTTAGTTCATGTTGTTTTGCTTCAATCTGGCTGATTTGTGCTTTGTTTGAGAAAATGGATGTGATATTCATGATCACCATGAATTCTGTGTGGAACTATGGTCTTGTTTTTTATTTCTGGAAAATTTGTGGTTGATCTCCATTTGATGTCACCGGAGAAGACGACCAGAGCTAGGGCTCCGGCGTCTGGTTTGGAATTCTCAAGTGAAGGGATTTATGAAGAAGATGAAGCCCAAGTCGTTCGCATCTTTGATCCAAGGGTTGTCAGCTTGACTACGCATAAAAAAACTCATGTGATGTGCACGTGGTTTTTGTTTTTCATTTAATTCACTTTGTTTTCCAGCACATGGTTTTGATTGTGAACCCTAGATCTCACACGTCCATTGGTTTGACTTGGTTTGTTGACTTGTGTTGTGGTGCATTGATTCACATTACTTTTGGGCTGACTCTTGATGACCACTGGATTGGTGTACTTTGTTGATTGACTTATTCATACGCGTTGATTCTGATGACTTCTCCCTTATGTTGACTACGTGGTGGCCTTCAGATTAATCCATTAGCAATGAGAGAGTCAACTTTTGTTGACTCTGAGCCTTCTATGAAGCGCATTGGGCCTTCTTGCTCTTGGCACCCCTCCTTAAGCCTGCTTCCTGGTTTTGAACTATGTTAGATCACTCTTTGCACCCCTTCCACATTTCATTCAATTTTATTTTTCTTATTTTATTCACTTTAGATTTTAATTTTTAAAATTAGTATTATGCTTTTAAAAATTCCAAAAAAAAAATCACCATTGATCTTTAGTATTTTATAAAATATTTGCAAATTTTATTTTCTTTATTTTTTTATTTTTTTACCTTCTGAATTAATTTTTACATTATTTTATTTTGGTTTTCTTTCCTTCATGTATACCTTGGCTTGTTGATTTTCTATCTTGAAATCCATAAAATCTTTGAGCCTGATCCTTTTGTATTGTGTTAACAACATGTTAAGGTGTATTAAAACATTTTTGTACTTTTTTTAGGTCTTGTTTGGTTAAGTTTTGAGGTCTTGCTTTGAGCATAAGTTTGTGAAACCCTAGCCAGTTTTGCTTGATTGTTTGAGAGCCATATCTTCTGAATCTTTGCATGAGACTTTTTCTTGATGTTTTCCCCTTATGTAGATCCTTTAGGACTTAATTGCATGATTTTTGAAGTATGTTTGATATTTCTTCGATGCTTGAACCCTTGCTTGCCCATTTTATGAAAGTTTTGATCATGACTTGCTTGCTTGCATTAGGAGGCACTTGTGCCATCATGTTAGGATCTGATTATGCATCTTGACATCATCTTAGGCATTCATAGGACTTGTATGAATCATATGCTTGCTTGTTGACTTGCATTGATGAATGTTTTCCAAGCATGAACCATAAGTGACCTAATTTCCCTTCATCTCTTCTCCTAACTTCATTATGTGCCATCCATGTTCAAATGTGACTACTTGTGCATCTTATATGCATCTTAACATGTTGATATACTTCTGAATTTGGTTCATACTCATCTCACGTCATGTTTGTATGCTTGTCTTATCTCATTAAGTGACATTGTTTCATAAACACATGTTTGCATCTTCATCTCCTTTCATCTTCACTTCATCTCCTATGCTTCCATGTCATAACTCATGACTTGTATGACATTTCATTGACATTATATGGAATTATTAAACGTGTTTAGGTTCTAACTTTGACCTTAGGTGTTGCATTTTGACTTGTTTGCCTTAATTGATCACTTTCTTTCCATCTTACTCTTTCTTTGGTGCATTGTTGGATGTTTGTGGGACTTGTCCCATTTACTTGAGTTTTCATGACTAACATTAGAGGTTATATGTGTCTTATAGGTTCTGACTTGTGTGAGGTTTAGGGTTAGACCTTTGTTCTCTCTTGTCTTGTGCTTGTTTGAGTTCCATTTGCCTTTACGTGAATATGTCTAACCTTGTTGGGGCTTTGGTAAGTTTGAGAGGTGTGGATGTTGCTTCCACATCTCAACTTCTTGCTTCATCTCTTTAAGTTTCTTACTTGTGTTTGTGATGTGCCTAAGCCATATTTGTTTAATTCTTCTTCATCCCCTTTAGTATCAACTTATCTTCTATTAAGAAGTAAGTTGAATCCTTTGCTCCTTTCTTCTTCTTCTTCTTTTCTTCTTCTCTCTTTCTTCTTCATTAGGGTAGAACTCAAACCACACTAACTTAGGGATCCTATGCATAATAACACTTAGGATTATTAGTCTCCCATTAGTCTTTTACCTTTGATATCCTTTTGGTGCTCTCTCTTTCTCATCTCTAAACAAAAGATAAAAAAAACACTTAATAATGGTTGAGGTAACTTTGTATGTATGGACTTATTCCATGGGGTATTTGTATTCATCCCATCTTGGGATAGTGAAAACTTGTCTAGTATCATGTACAAGTCTAATCATGAGATCACCTTCACAAAGAAAAGCTAAAAATCACATTTTCTCTTCAAACCACAAAAACACTTAATAAATTCAAAAAGTTAGTGTGCTTAGGCCCTAATCTTTGGAACCAAGTCTTGGGGATCTTCTCCTTACTTAGGTGTGCTTTTTCCTAATTCCATCTTGGAATGAAGTAATAAGTACACATTTCATGGAAAAGGACTTGAATACATTTTCACATGCCAAACACAAAGAAAAAACTCATAAAAAACATTGAACAAACAATAATTGTCTTTCCTTCGGAAGTTCTTTTCTCATCACCCTCATTCAACATAAGAACTTGCTCCTACTTGTCTTTTTGCAAGACAGTAACGCACTCATGCCAGACGAGCATGCAACACCTGAGCATACACTAAGCAGTTCAAGCTTTAAAAAACAAAAAAAAAGTTTTCCTCCCTAATTAGGGGAACTACGTCTTCTCTGATCCTCATTTCCCGATGAGGTACGTAGGCAGTGGAGTAGGGCCCATTCAAGCACTCTTTATTTTTCCTACATTTTCCTAAAATTGAAATACAATGAAGAAAGAAAGAGAAAACAAAAAGGGCGCTCACAACATGAATGAGTCGACCTGTTTATTGTTTTGCGTCGACCTGGTTTATATACAGGAATGCATAGACCTGATGAAGCATTTGAGTCGATCTATTTGTCACTTTTGGGTCGACCTAAAATTGCCCATATGTTAGCCTGTTGGGACCCGTGAGTTTCAAGGGAAGAAATCCATCAAATGAGTCGAGCTAACACTTTCATTGAGTCGACTCAAATTTCTCTAACTGAATGGGTCGACATGTTTAGAGAATTGAGTCGACTCATTTCTTTCAAAACACTACAAAAACCCTTTTTGATGAATTCTTCCTTTTTCTTATGATCCCATAAGACATCTTAAAGCATAGAAGTTTTGACATCATTCAAAATATCCTTTATGTCTCACAAACTCCCCCTATTTTATGATGGCAAAACTTGTTGAAATTAAAAGAGCATTTTGTACAACACCATGCTCCCCCTGAATATGTGCCACCAAAATGATACAACTTTTACCAAATCACATCTCCCCCTAGAGAGAGAGAAAATTAGACAAGACCCAGATAGTGAGAAATATTATTAGGTGACACATTGCAATAAGAGTCAATCATCAACAAACACACAATAAGCGATGAAAGAACAATAATCAACAAATAAACAAGATAGAATAACCAAACCTACGAAAAAGATTAAATATTATTCAAATCAAGATAGAATAAACAAACTAACCAATATGATGAAATATTAACCATTGTCATATATAAAATACAATAACGAAAGAAAAAAAATGCATATGAAAATGAGATGAAATGAAACATGCTCTCATGGCCTTGGGCCCCTTTGTGAAGGATAACGACGATGGTACACAACTGGTTGACATTCGCCCTCATATTGAGAAGTGTAGTGGATGAATTGGTGTTGAGGGTGTTGAATGAATTTGCAAGAGCCAAATGGGAACCATGAATCTCATTAATTCGGGCCAATGAATTTGATGCGAAAGAATCAAAATTGTCACTTTGAGTTTGTAGGTGAGCTTGCAAAGCGGTATATCGTTCACCTTGAACTGACATATAAGAGGCAAGAGCCTTGTCTTGCTCACTGATTCTCCGCTCCAATTTAGCATAACGCTCGGATTGAGCTTCATAATAACTTTGTTGTTCCACGTGCATATTCTAAAGTATATTCATGATTCCGATATTGTTGTCATGCGGTGGTGGTGGAGATGGAGGAGAAAACGACGTTGCAGTATGAGTCCTTCCGGTGTACTGCCATTCACCCCAGCCTTGGTTCTCATATTGTGCAGAATCGTCGGAAGGAGCGTGATACCAATCTTCGTTATCCACTTGTACTTCATCAATGTTCATTGGAGCAACATTTGGATCAATTTCTGGATTTTGATCCTCATTTGCATTTTGAACACCTTCAGCATCACCTTCATCCTCATGATCATTACCGTAACCAACCCGAATTATATACTGATAGCGCTTCTCTTTAGAATCCCACATATGACCCATCAAGCTCAGAGTCTTTTGATGAAATGGATTATTTTCGGAAATAGGATCAAACAGAATACCTTGAACCATAATTTGTGCTTTGTTGATAATAGCTTGAATTATTGAAGGATAAGCAAGAGCAACACCCTTCTTCTCCTTAAGGGCAAAGACACGACTCGCAAAATAATATGGCCAATTCACTTTCACTTTATTCCAAAGAATATATATGAGATGAAATTCAGGAATATCAATGCAAGAAAAAACGCCTTTCTTGGGACAAAGGTTGTGTGAGACAATCCAATGAAGAATGCGATCAGTAGGATTGACCTTGTTGGTAGTGGTGGAAGTCAGAAATAATTCGGTGTTGACAATTGACTCAATGAAAGGCTCTTTTAGCATGCCATTCAATTTCTTACGAAATTCGTAGTTATCAACATGATCTAAATTCGTCATCAAAATACTAGGAGCAGTAGGATCAATTTTGAACAAATCTTTCCAAATTTTTGCATTCACCGCAAACATTTTGTCACCCATTCTGAAGTTAAACTCAAAACCTCTAAATTTTCCAACCAAACCAGCGTAAAACATATGAATCATATCCTCATTGTACTCAACTTGACAAGATAAGAAAGGATTGATTTCTTGAAAATCAATTAGTTCAACAATATGAGGATTTTCCATTTGAGAAGCAGTTCTCTTTGAATAAACATATTGAGGAATGACTTTCCTATTTTTGAATTTTCTATCATAAGTTTCAGCAAGGTCAGAAGGAAGAAGTGATAAAGTAGTTATCGGAAGTGTCGATTGAGACGAAAAGCCCATCAAAGTTCTTTTTCAGTAGTTCTTGAAGCCATTGATGGAGACTTTGAGTGAATTTTGAGAAAGATGAGTTTTAGGGTTGCTTGAGAGAAGTGAGTGTTCTTTGAGATGAAGATGAATGAGGAAATGAAATTTGATGATTATATTACATAAAATATAATTAAAGCACATAAAAGTAATTAAGGCACTCTTAATTGGAATTGAAAAAACGTGTGTGCCGACCTAGGGAGAGGAAATATCAGAAAAACATGTATTCCAAAGCGCTTTGAGCAGCATAAAAGGCGTTGAGTCGACCTCAATGATTTAATGAGTCGACACATTTTGAATTTCAAAATGAGTCGACGCAGTCATATGAATAGGTCAACGCAAAATTCCCTGAGTCGACGCAATGGGTCGACCTGTTGGGACCCGAGAGAATCAGTAAATTTTGCAACACAATTTTCAAAGATTTCACTCAGAAACTTCATAACATTATACGATAATGTATTCTAATTATATATATCTTAATATTTTGACATATTGACCAACATAAGGGATAAATAATTACCAAAAACATGAACACGTTCATAACTACTTCTTTATATCAAATATGACAAACAAATTACCATAGATGAATCATATTTGTGAGTAAGACAAAAGAAAAACAATATTACTTCTCGCTTGTGAAATGTAATGAGGTAAAACCAAATTAATATGCTTCAGGAAGACTTGTTGTTAGTGACACGATACGATAACTCAAGAGATAATATATAATAAACATATGACAAGCATTAAGAACAATCTGAAATATCAAGAACACCAAGTTCCCTACGGATGTGAACAAAAGGCTCTGCGGCAAGTGGTTTTGTAAAAATATCGGCAAGTTGATTTGAATTTTCAACAGGCTCAAATACCATGTCTCCTTTCTCTTCATGAACTCTAAGGAAATGATGATGAATTTCAATGTGCTTAGTGTGTGAGTGTAAGATTAGATTTTTGGTAAGATTCATCGTGCTAGTGTTGTCACATAAAATGGGAATATTTTTTAGATTAATGTTGAAGTCGAGAAATTGTTGTTTGAGCAACAAAATTTGGGCACAACAATTTCCGGCCGCAACGTGTTCTGCCTCTGCAGTTGACAATGCAACAGAAACTTGCTTTTTTCTATGATAACTTACAAGAGAGTTTGAAAAGAAGTGACAAGTACCACTAGTGTTTTTCCTATCTACTTTGCAACCGAAAAAGTCGGAGTCGGAAAAACCTACGAAAGAACAATCACTACCCTTGGGATACCAAATTCCATACTTAGAATACCGCAAAGGTATCTAAGAATGCGTTTAACAGATTTTAAATGTGATTACTTAGGGAAAGATTGAAATCTAGCACACATACAAACATTAAACATTATATCCATACGAGATGTGGTAAGATAAAGAAGAGATATGGTCATACCTCTATACTTTTTATGTCCGCATGTAATACCTCAAAATTTGCCCTCATATTTATTCTTCAACTAGCTTTTCGCTTCGCATTTACCGGCATTTCTCATTAGGTCATAATATCCATAATCATGCATTTCATTGATTCCTAAGGCATGTGATCAAAGCGTTTCCTTGTGATATGGATTTTCCTATTCATGGGTGATATATTTGGTTATTGCACTCAAGTTGATACAAAGGTGGAATTCTTACTATCATGGGCGATCTTTTTAAGTTACAAGTTGTCAAGGTTATAACTGAGGTTTACCATGGACTAGGGTTTTGTTTCCCCTCAATGTCTCAAGTGTTCTTCTTACCCAAAGTCATTCTCCTTAACACATATTATGGAAGGCCATGAGATTAAGGGGTTTGTCACAGAGGTTTTCTTGGGCGTACTTGTTTCTATGACTTCATTACCATCTTCAAGGTTTCCTCAAGGAATTTGTTTGTTGAAGGATGGAAAATGCTCAATTATGGTTTATTTGATAGTGTTGGTCAAATAAAACCAATATCATTTTAAGCCCACCTTCGTGTCCATATCCAATGTTATTAATCAAGTTCATCCATGTTGAAATCCGTATTTTAATATCTAATGGCCCGCTTTGTCACAATATTGTCCACACTCCAATTGGTCCATTTTCTTTTCTAAAATCAATCCATTATTCATTTCGGAATTCCATTCTCCATCTTAAAGATCCAACGATTTCCTTTTTAATTCCTTTATTCAAATGAAAAGTCAATTATCCAACCCATATGTGATTTTATTACCCAAGTTATTATCCTTAATTACATTTCATTGAAGCCGCAAGGAAATAGATTAAGGTATTGACTAAGGCATCATGGAAGCTTGGTGTTGGGGATGCTATATTGGATTAAAGGTTTCTACAAGCTAAATTCACCTAGTCCTTCTATGAGCATGTTATATAGAACTAGAGTCTTAGTTCATGAACAACATGGAGTTCTCCTTCAAATTCATCTTATTTAAGGACCTTCAAGAATGTCAAGTATTTTGGTTTGTTTTATCACTACGAAGTATGGTCCCATGGTTTCTAATCGGTTTGAACCTTACCTTCATATCATTCATCAAGTTTTTCGAGAATTTGTTTGAGACATTATAAGATAGAACCTCATTGACATTTAGTTCGTTGTTAATTTCAAATTCAGTTTCAAGATAACATTTATTCGGGCTTTGAGTCATTATAGTGGATCAGATCCATGGTTTGTGATTCATCGAGACGTTTCAAATCATCTTGAAATTTAGTTTCAAAGTACTTAGTTCAAGTATTATTTGTAAGGGAACTTTAGGGCCATTTTCTTTTTAGGTTGCTAATTCATGAGGTTATGATGCTGCAAGATACTACCTAAGCAAAAAGTTTACCGACTGTGAACAACGTTATTCACTGCTCGAGAAAACTTGATGTGCTTTAGCGTGGACTGCTCGCCGACTAAGACATTATATGTTGACTCATACTACCTTATTGATCTCAAAGATGGATCCAGTCAAGTACATATTTGAGAAGCCAGCACTTACCGGAAGGGTTGCAAGATGGCAAATGATTCTAACAGAATATGACATTCAGTACACCTCTCAGAAAGCCATCAAGGGTAGTGTATTGTCTGACTATCTGGCTGAGCAACCCATTGATGATTACCGGCCTATGAGATTTTATTTCCCTGATGAAGACATCATGTTCTTGAAGTCAAAAGATTGTGAAGAGCCTATTCATACTGAAGGGCCTGACCCAGAAGAAGCATGGACTATGATGTTTGATGGGGCAGTTAATTGCAACGGTCGTGGGGTTGGTGCACTGCTTATTACACCCAAAGGAGTCCATTTGCCTTTCTCATTAAGGCTCACCTTTGCCTGTACTAACAACGAAGCAGAGTACGAAGCTTGCATCATGGGTCTTGAGGAAGCCATTGACCTTAGGATCAAAACCTTGAATGTATTTGTGAGATTCATCTTTGGTAATCAACCAGGCCAACGACAAGTGGTACATTCATCAGGAGCATCTGATTCCCTACCGTGACTATACGAGGAGATTGTTGACCTTCTTCACAACAGTTAAGCTTGAATACATCCCTCGAGACGAGAATCAGTTTGCAGACACTTTGGATACCATTTCATCCATGATCAAAGTACAAGCTGCCAATTATGTACCTCGGATTTTGGTATCCAGACTGGACAGACCGACATATGTTTTCTCTGTAGACACTGTCACTGATAACTAGCCTTGGTACCACGACATCAAATGCTTCTTGGAAACTCAGATATACCCACCTGAGGCATCGTCAAACGATAAAAAGACATTAAGAAGGCTAGCCGGCAGTTTCTTTCTCAATACTGATGGTTCTTTGTACAAGTGAAACTTCGACATGGTCTTGCTCAGATGTGTTGAGAAGAAGGAAGCAGACCTACTGATGCACGAAGTACATGAATGTTCTTTCGGTACCCATGCTGGAGGACATGCAATGGCAAATAAGTTATTAAGGTCGGGTTACTACTGGATCACAATGGATGCAGATTGTTGTGCTTATGCTAGAAAATGCCACAAATGTCTGATCTACGCAGATAAAATGCATGTGCCTCTGAATCCTTTGAATGTAATGTCTTCACCTTGGCCCTTCGCCATGTGGGGCATTGATATGATTGGAAAGATTGAACTGACTGCTTCAAATGGTCACCAATTCATCCTGCTAGCCATTGATTACTTCACCAAATGGGTTGAAGCAACTTCATATGCAAAGGTCACCAGGAAAGTGGTAGCCCGATTTCTGAAAAGGGACATCATTTGTCGATATGGAGTTCCCGAGCGAATCATTACTGATAATGGTTCCAATTTGAACAACAAGATAATGGCAGAACTTTGTCGGGACTTCAAAATACAACATCACAACTCTTCTCCTTACATGCCAAAGATGAATGACGCTGTTGAGGCCGCTAACAAAAACATCAAGAAGATTATGCAAAAGATGGTAGTCACCTACAAAGACTGGCACAAAATGCTACCATTTGCCTTGCATGGGTAATGAACCTCTATCAGAACATCTATTGGGGCAACACCTTATCAGCTTGTGTATGGTATGGAAGTTGTCCTACCTGTTGAAGTTGAACTACCCTCCTTACGGGTAATGATGGATGTAAAACTGGATGAAGCTGAATGGGTCCGATCTCGATATAATCAACTGAGTCTGATTGAAGAAAAGAGATTAGCAGCCATCTGTCATGGGCAGTTGTATCAAAGCGAATGAAGAAAGCCTTTGATCAGAAAGTCAGACCTCGGGAATACAAAGTGGGAGAGCTTTTTCTGAAAAGACTTCTTCCTCCTCATACAGACCACAGGGGAAAATGGACGCTAAACTACGAGGGCCCATTCATTGTAAATAAAGTTTTCTCTGGTGGGGCACTGATCCTCACTACTATGGATGGCGAGGATTTCTTATCTCCTGTGAATTCAGATGCAGTTAAAAAAAACTTCGCATAAAAGACCCGCTGGACATAAAAACATAATGTAAGTCCTGGCAAAAATAGGGCATCTCGGCGAGTCAAAAACAGAATAAAAGACTCGGGAAAAAATAAGGGAAATTGCAAAAAAATGTACACCCACTGAGTTGAAAAGCCACATCGGACAGCTCAGGCAAAAATGGGTATCCCGGTGGATTAAAAACCCGAAAGGGCGATCCACGCAAAATCAGGGAAAAAGTGAACAACTGCATTCTGAATTCGTATGTATCACTCACAACATGGCAAGCTTCAAAAGGATAAAGCGTCGGTCAGAATCAACCTTCTTCAGAAAGCAAGATAAGAAGAACGGTCATACAGGTCATAGCAAAGGAAGCTCACTGGAGCTTCAACTTCAACATTGCCAACACTTTTATTTTCTCAATTTATAGCAATCTCCTCCTTTCAGGGATTTGCTTCTTCACTGTACTTACCCATTCAGGGCACACAAATCAATAAAATCAGAATTTTCAGTCACACTTTGTTTTGTACATTTTTGTTTCGTTTGCAAAATGTCCAGAGTTCATGATACAACACTTACATAAAACATATAAGCCATTTTAATAAATGATTGTAGGAAATATGTTGCTCTCAGATAAATCTAACTCCTATGACGGAATCCAATTGAGGATACCTCGGTACACTTGTGTGTTTCTCTTTTAACAGGTTGCAGGTACTCAAGACAGACAATCTTTCACAGCACGGGGTATATCAAGCCTCATATCCCCAGCCAAGTCAGCAATCACCTCATTAGTAGGGTTACTTGATAAGAGTATTCCCCCGTGAAGCTTCCATCGCCTCAGAGGAGCCTTCGAGAAACTCGTTAAATCCCCAACGTGTTGCTTGGACGAAGGAGTTACAACATATTACTT
This sequence comes from Lathyrus aphaca, assembly GCA_963966055.1. Classification (NCBI taxonomy): domain Eukaryota; kingdom Viridiplantae; phylum Streptophyta; class Magnoliopsida; order Fabales; family Fabaceae; genus Lathyrus; species Lathyrus aphaca. Next base: position 228,698,723 of record OZ014519.1, read on the forward strand.
CTCAGAAGTTCTCTTCTCCCCAAGCAGGATCTCCAGAGCAATGCCTGAATTTCTCTTCCCCAGCGGAGTTGCCGAGGCCTCCTCATCCCCAGCATGAGTCTCTTCAACGGAAGCTTCCCCAACCGGGATCCCCACAGATTTTCTCCCCTAGAGCGCCACAGAGTTCCCTAGGAAGATTTTTTGGTAATCCTCTTTCCCCACAGATCAATCAATGATCTCTTTCCCCAGCGGAGTTCACCCTCCAGACAGATCGCCCAGAGATCTTTCTCCCCGCAGGATCCGGATCTCGGATTGGTTCTCTCATTTTTGTATAATCATAGCATTCGCATCATTTTCCCCAAACTAAGCGTAGCATTCCGTCTAATACGGAGCATTACGGCAAAAATCAAACATTTGCATGATCATAAGCCAGGTTCAAGCCAATCACCTGCAAACATCAAAATCACTTCACCAGCAATATATAAAATTTATCCCCCGCAGACAAAGCTAGAATACCTTTTGCACTCTCAAAAATAGATACTTGTTCATACTTGTACATATTCTTTTTGACACTCGCCCGTGTGCATACTTCCCCAGCAATTCAAACACTCGTCTGTGTCCCTTGCTCAATCTTTTTGACACTCGTTTGTGTCTTGCACATATTTCCCCATCAGGTCAAACACTTGTACATGCTTATACACAATCCTCTGATACTCGTCTGTATCTTGTATATATCACCTCCCCGGCATATCAAACACTCGTCCGTGTTCCTCGCTTAACCGATTGATACTCGTCCGTATCATCATCTTTAAACACATGTCAACATTTGCTTCTATCGATACTCGTCCGTATCGTGGTCCTAAGGATGCTCGTCCGCATATTTAGTCTATACACACCTTCAAACACTTATACCGTTTATTTCAAAGCGTAAGCACTCGTCCGTGTTTACCATTCCCCAGTAAGTCACCAACAAAACAACTTTTCTATCCGGAATTCGTCCTATGTCGTGATATTTTTGGCAGCCGTCCCCTGCCAGGTGATCGTCCTTCACCTTTTGATGACCGTCCCTCATCATTTTATCCGATGGCCGTCCCCATCGTTGATCCTCTTATCCGATATTCGTCCTATGTCGTGATATTTTTAGCAGCCGTACCCTGCTAGGTGATCGTCCTTCACCTTCGAATGACCGTCCCTCATCCTATCCCCAATGGAATCCCCATTGTTGGAACTTTCTATCCGACATTCGTCCTATGTCGCGATATCTTTTTAGCAGTCGTCCCCTGCTAGGTGATCGTCTTTCACCTCTTAATGATTGTCCCTCATCATTTATCTGATGGCCGTTCCCATCATTGATCTTTGTTATCCGACATTTGTCCTATGTCGAGATAATCCCCAGAGAAACCGTACCCTGCTAGGTGATCGTCCTTCACCTCTTGATGATCGTCCTTCATCATGCTTATCCGATGGTCATCCCCATCGTTGATCTTTTCTATCTGGCATTCGTCCTATGTCGTGATATTTTCAGCAGCCGTCCCCTGCTAGATGATCGTCCTTCACCTTTTGATGACCGCCCCTCATCATTATTTCATTTATTCTTTTACTCGATGGTCGTCCCCGTCGCGGTTTAGTTACCCTTTAACCTGATGGTCGTCCCCGTTGGTGCTTTCCTCATTTCTTTAATCCCCAGAGAGTTTAATTTATTTACCTGATGGTTGTCCCCATCGCGGTCTCTTTATTTCCCAGCATGATGGTCGTCCCCGTCATTTCTTTACTTACCATTTTTTCATCCCCAGTAGTCGTCCTCTGCTCGATGGTCGTCCTACATTGCTTTCACTTGATACTTACACTATACTATTTGTTACAATTTATATCCCTTTTCTTCTTCTCCCCATTGAGTGAAAATTTAGGACTGTCTTTGGTATTCAACCACAAGTTATCTTGTTTGTCTGTTAAGCCAGGCGCTTACACCATGCACAGCTAACTCATGCTTGAATAAGGGCAGTTGGTTGTTGTGTTTTTTCTCCAATGATGAGATATGGATGAGGAGAAGGTTTGTGCAAAACCTTTCTCCCAATTAATATTTAAAATATGGATGTTGATTGTTCATGTTGTTGTGCTTTAATATGATGAATATGTGATTGATTTAGTGTAAATATGTGGAATAAATGGTTAATATGTGCGCAAAATGTATATTAAACATGGAATAAATATGTATGATGTTTCTTTATTCGATTTGAGTGGTTAGGGGTTAAAATCGGAGCTTTGAAAGAGCTCTAATGGTGAAAACACTGTTTCTATGTTCTGCACTATGGTGACAGGTGTCACCACCATGACGAGCCGGCCATCACCGTACTGAGAGAGATGAAGAATGTCAGAATGATGACGGGCCAACCATCATGGTCTCCAGAGCAGAAGACCATATCGTTCGTCACATGGATGACGAGTGTGCGAGAAGAGGGATGGCATATAAGTCATGACGGGCGTCATGACACGTGGGTTGTCCATCATGACATGTATTGACTAGTTTTTGGTTGTCGACTCAATTTTTTTGATATATTTTCGATTCTAATTACTGTTTGTGTCCTGTTTTGTTGAGTTTGTTGAGTCGGTGAGTAAAATTGTTGTGTTATAAGAATTGTTTGTTTTTGCTCTGATGAGATATGAGTAAATTATTGTTGAATACTTGTATGATTATATGTTGGTGAATCATAATTACATGTTATTTTTATTGTGTTGAATTGGTGAAATATGTGGTTCGGAGAGGAATCAATGGTGATTATTGTATCTGCATATGTTGTTGCATTTCGTGAATCATGGTGTACGGGCTTCGGTCCTGTGGTGTGTCGCTGGTTCAAAAGAGGGAACCAGTGACAAGTTGTTGATTAAGAATGAGGGATCAATGGAGTTTATGGTTCTTAGAGGTACCAAGTTCAAAGAGGAACCATCAATGATGTGGAATAAATAAGTAACATACCTCTGATGTCCAAATTGGTACCACATGCATATAGAGTTGAGGAGTTGATGCATTGCATACATACCTGCTTTATGGACGAGTTATTATTATAGTTGACACATTTTTATGAATGATAATCATGTGATTGATGATTTCTTGAATTATACTATTCGTTACTATTTATGCAACCCTAACTCTATTTAATGTATTCTTACCCCCTGGTTGTTTTGTTTGTGGTGTTTTGTACTCTCGTGGTTAATATACTCATGCAAAGGAACACTAGGTGTTGTATGTAACAGCCTTTCTACCCCATCACAATTGACATACATTTAATCATTCATCAGAGTAAAACTCAAGAAAAGATGTCACATACTTCAAATAACTCATGCATCATAAGACATCACATTGAGTTCTGTCCCGTAACACGAGTTAATAACATCATGAAAAACACTTTAAATCTCTTTTGAACAATACGCAACGGAAAAAAATATGTCATAATCCGTCTTTAATAAAATAAACCTAAATAATCATCCCAAGTATCATTTAATCAAAACTACTCAACAAAGATAACGTCTTAATTCAAATAAAATAAAACAACTCAAGCAAAACCCATCCCGATGTTACTAGACACAGAGCAGGACTCCACTTCTAACTAACTCGACAACTCGTTGTAACACCCTAAATTTGACCTCTCTTTTTCATATAGCATAGAATAAAGCAAACATGTCTTAGCATTTGGCATAGAAAAATGAGGCATGGCATTCATAGTTACAAGCATAGGGCATGTGATCAGTCATCTAGCAAGTTATAATTCTTCAATGTCAAGTGGAGATCCAAGTGGTCTTGAAATAAGCCTACAAAGTATCTTCATATATTATACAAGTTCAAATTCATCCTCAAATCTCAAAAAGGGGTGTGATTCATCAGAAGCTCAGCAGTGCAATTTGCTCATATACAAGGAAACCCTAATTAGGGTTTTGCCTCAGATTCTCATGTCCTCATAGCTTTGAACAATTATTGTGGTCAAAGGATTCTATATGATATATAAGGCCTATGGATGAATTTTGATGCAAAAATTCATTGAAGAAGTCAGGCATTGGTTCAGTTACTTGTAAATGAAGAAAAAGGTCAATTGTGTAGAAGAAAAGTCAACCAATGGATTTCAAGGGTTCTAATAATCATTTTCAAGCCTATGGACATTCATGAGGGAAAATAATAGATTGGGTGATCTCAAGAATTAAGAATCAAGAGGTTGGAAGAAATTTGCTAAATATGGAAAGTGACCTATAATTAAACTTTCTATTTTTGACATTTTTTGCCCTAACTTCGTTCAAATATTTCATGATCAAGATGGCTCCAAATGAATTTTACTCAAACATGAAAGTTGTAGGGTTTGTTCTCCCCTTTCAGAAAAGGCCTAGAAATCCTCCATATCATTTGTGGTTTGAAAGTTATGGTCATTTGAATTTGGCATATTTTTAGGGTTTTCCATATTTTCAAAATTTCTACCATTTGAAAAAATGTTCATGGTGAATTTTATTGACCTCTAATGTATCAATTCTGATCATTACATTCAAATACATCTCACAACAATCATTTTTCCCAAGAAATCAAAGGAACTCGTGGCTTGTACTTGAATTATTTCACAACTTGCCATTTTTCATATTCATCCATAATTCAAAAATTAAAGCATCTCATGCCATGTGATTGATCCAAGGGTGCTAAGTGAACAAAAATATCAGATTGTGCACATGGATACAAGGTTGCACGCACAAATGACATCATCACAACTTTCATGCAATTTGCATTTTAATCGGTATCACACATTCCATGCTCTCATTACTTGCAAAACCTTAATCATCCTCTTAAACCCTTCATATATAAGTGGAGCACACAAATTTCTCAGCCATTCCATTCACCATTTCTCACTTCCACACTTTTTGCTCCATTTTCATTTTCTTTCGAAACTCACAAATCCCTCACACATTGCCTCATTTTTTTGCACATTCTTCATCCTTGGAGTGTGAGGATCACAAATCCACCATTAGTTTGAGCTGGAAGCCAGGATTTCTCATATTGCAATTCAGAAGCAATTTCATTTGAATCTCAAGATCTAGGTTGATTTGAACGTCTATTTTCATTTATTTTGCAAATAGAATTTCTAAGGAGTGGATATGCATCATTTCAGTGGATTTCTTGGCGTATCTGACAAGCTTCAAGTTCAGGTTAGCTTTTGAATTCATTGTTCTAGATCTTGAATTTTATGTGTGTATAATGATATGCATGCTTCAGTTAACATGCTGATGTGATTTGTTTTGAAAATGGATGAGAATTGAGCTTGCATTGTTGATTTGAAAGTTTGATGTCAAAACTTATTCTCTTCGATCCGTGAAATATACTGCTTGTTTGATGTTTTTGAGTTCAAATTTGTGATCAACATGTGAAACACCATGGATCTGGAGCTTTGTTTAAGTTTTTATGCAATTTGGGTTCTGGCTATGCGTTTTCCGATGACCGGAGCTAGGGCTTCGTCATCGGACCATGTTTCAGGTGAAGAGGATGTCCAAGGTTGAAAATGATGATTCTACCGTTGGATCTTGTGATCTAACGGCTAATGTGGGGACAATGCATTAAAAAAGCATGCATGTCATGTGACTTCTTAATTCATAATTAATCCTTGTGCGTGCTTGTCCATATTTGTTACAATGAGTGTGCATTTGGATGCGTGTGATATGTTGACTTGTGTGATGTGTTGACCTCATAAGGAGCCTTGGATTGATCTTGTGTGTGTAAATGAATCTGAGTATTACTTGAAGTCCATGGATAATTGTGTGAACCCTGCGCATAGTAGACCAGGCTTATTAGCTATTCAAACCCCCTTTTTAAGCCCATTTGTGATTATGAACGTGACTGGATTGCTTATTCATACCTCCCATGCTTTATTTTCTTTTTTATTTCAGTTTAAAAATTTGATTTTAAACAAATAGTAAAAGACTTTCAAAAATTACAAAAAAAATCATATGATCTCTTTTGAGTTTTCTAAATTTTTTCCATATTTTATTTTCCATTTTCTTTTATTTTTTGTGTCCTGATTTAATTGTTTAATTGATTTCTTTTATTTTGCTTTCTTCTTTGCACATCCTGACTTGTATGATTTTTAATTTTAGTTCTATAAGTGATATTAGTCTGATTCTTTTTTCTATGCTTTGTTAACAAGATATTGTAACTTAGTGATTTTTTTCTTATTTTTTAGGATTTGTTTGGCTTACTTTTAGCTTATTGCTTCATGTGTAAGATAAAGAAACCCTAATTGTGTTTTGACCACTTATTTGATTATGTTTGCTTCTGATTTTGGTCATGTGACTTTGATATGATGTTTGTGCATACTTGAGGTGTCTTGTTGTTTATTGGTTTAATTTTTAAGACATGTTCACTATTTTTTTGAGATTTGTCCTTTTAAATGCTTAATTTGAAGTGTTCTTGAACCATGGTTGATTGTTTGAGTAGAAAGGCATTTGTGCCATCTCTTAGGACCTTATTTGTGGATTGATAATGTGTCATGTGATCCCTGGTTTTAGTATGAGAACCTTTACCTTTGCTTGTTTGATGTTAACTTATGCACTAAGCTACACTTTCACAAGCATGCCTCACTTCACTTCAAACTTCCCATGTCTCTTCTAATTGACCTAGTATGTGTTTGTATGCCTTGATTAATGATAAAATATTCTTATTAGGCACTTACTTAACATGTTTAGATTCTGACTTTGAGTTTACTTAGTGATTTTTGACTTGTTCATTTCTCTTGATCTCGTGTTTTCATCTTACTTCTCCATGCTTCTTTGCTAGTTATTTGTATGACTTCTTGCACCCTTCTTTGTGTGACTTTGTATGACTAATTTTAGGACACTTGCATGATCTTTAGGTTCTGGTTGTGATGGTTTGTGGTGATTAGATGTTTGTTCTTCCTTTGTTTGGACCTATTTGATCTTTGCTTATCATTTGTAAATGTTTCTAACACTTGCAGGGGCTATGGTAAGTAAGAGGTGTTGATGAGATTTACATATTTCAAACTTCTTTCTCCTCTTTCTTTTATGCTTCTTGTTTTTGTAGGTTATGAGCTTAGGCCATCAATTTTTCAACTTCATCACTCCTTCTTAGAAACAACTTAACTTCTTTAGAGAAGTAAGTTGTTTTCTAACTTCCTTTCGTCTTCTTCTTCTTCTTCTTCTTCTTCTTCTTCTTTATTTTCTTTCCTTCTTCTTCATTAGGATAGACTTAAAGCCACACTAACCTAGGACTCTTATGCATGATAACATCTAGGATTGTTAGTCCCCCCTTTAGTCTTTTAACTTTGAGATCCTTTTGACGTTCTCTCTCTTCTCATCTTCAAACTTAATTTCAACTCATCTAATAACTGACAAGTATTATCATGTGCCATGAGAATTTGCCATGGGGTACTTGAATGCGTCCCATTTTAGGGTGAGGTGTAGGGTATCTATCATGATGAATAAGTTTTAGCATGAGACTACTTCACAAAGAAAAGCTAAAAAACATTTCTTAATCAAAAAACCACAAAAGCACTTAATAAATGCCAGTAGGTCAGTGTGTCTGAGCATTTACTCATGGGGACTAGATTTGGGGATTTCCCCCATAGATAGGTGTGCTTCTTGCGCATTCCATTTCGGGATGATGTAAGAAGTACACATCCCATTGAGTAAGACGTTGGTACACTCACCTATGCCAACCTCAAAGCAAAAACTCATAAAAAAACACCAGACAAAGAATAAATGTCTCTCCTTCGGGACTTCTTTTCTCATCACTTTCACTTATAACGTAATAACTTGCTCCTACTTGTCTTCACAAGACGGTAATGCACTCGTGCCATATGAGCATGTAACACCTGAGCATTGACATAAGCAGTTCAAGCTTCGAAACACAAGCCGTTTTCCTCCCTAGTTAGGGGAACTACGACGACTCTGATCCTCATGTCCAGATGAGGTACATAGGCAGCGAGGTAGGGCCTGTTCGAGCATTCTTTTATTTTCCCTACATTTCCCCCTTTCTTTTCTTTTCTTATCCAGTTTCAGTCTTTCTTTTTGCAGCAACTTTAATTTCCCCACCCTTTGAAACATTTTCTTTGCAAGCGTGGATCCCGTCGGGTACGACAGACGATCTGGGGTGCTAATACCTTCCCAAGTTGTAACCGACTCCCGAACCCAGTTCTTTGTTTCGCAGGACCTTTGTCCTTCCTTTTATTTTCTTCGTTTTGTGAAACATTACCTTTCCCGTTCCCTCGGGATAAAAATGCCTGGCTGGCGACTCTACCCTTTCCGCGCCAGTTTCGCATTTGTACCAGGATGGAAATCCAGGGAGCGCCAACTAGCGACTCTGCTGGGGATGAAACATCCAGAATCTATGGTTTCCTCTTTGAGAGTCTCTCCTAGAACTTGCGTGTTTATGTTTTATTGGGTGTTTGATTGTTTGCTGTTGTGTGTTTATTTTACTGTTGTTTATTTACAGTTTTATTTACAGCTTTATTTATCGCTTTCAGTTTTTTTTTAATGCATCATTATTATATTGTCTGGTTGTACTGGATTTTCTGTTTGGTGGGATTGGGGATATTATTACTGTGAGATGAGCTCGTAACCGGGGCTCAAGTGCACCCTAGGAATTAGCATGGACAGACATTATACTCGCATGGTATCATGATGAGTGGGGGTGTGTTCCACACCCAGACTGCGAATGTCTTGGAAATATCTTGTGTGGGGATTTCCTCCACTTCGGGATAGGACCTTGATAATTATGTGCATCTAGGGACCGATCATTGAGAACTTTTGTGGAAATAACCCTCTCCAGTGGTGACAGTGGCAGACCACATTTTGTGGCAAACCCATTCGCACTCGAGGGCCCATTGGGGACTCACATAGGATGTCCTGGTTCTCTTATAGGAACTCAGTCAAAGCAATATGGTTGTATGACGGTAGTACTGTATCCCATGGGCTGAATGTACTATTGTTTCTCGATTTCAGCGCTTGAAGCTGGGGACTTATAAGGGATGCTTGTTTTCCCAGACTCCAACTGAGACCCTCCTGAGTAGTACATAATGCTAAACCGATTCCTTAATCTGGTCATGAGCCATTTCTCAAAAATGGTGAAAGTATTATTGCTATTCAGCTTTGGGAGTCCGTGATGTTTGACCCAGAGCACACTCGTGAGATTGGGAGGAGTTTACAGGTTTGCAAGAACCCTTGACCTCAACATACCCTTTATCATCAGTGTGATCTTATGTTCTGATTCAGTTATTATGGTTTTGGAGTTCTTGATTATTTGTTTTTGAGTTCTTATCTGAGGGGTATTATCCAGAGGATATTTTGGGTTTCAAATTACTTGGCTCCTACATTCTATTTCCCGGTGAAGGACAATAGGCCTTTGGTGAGGAAGGCTGCTGGAGCTTGGAAGTGTATCAGAAGAAAGGGAGTAGCTTGCTTTGGTAAGAGCAATAATCAGAATTTCCTAGAGTATGAGACATGGCTAAAGAGTAGAGCTCAAGCACTGTTATTACCATTTTATACTCCAGTTCCTCCAGTGGATGAGCCTAAGACTACAGTTCCCCTTGAAGAGTATAAGAAGTTAGAAGCCCAATTGCATGAGCTACGGGTGGAGAATTCTGAAGTCATTAGCTTGTATCATCGTATGGCCCGTGCTAACCAGGTCTTAGAAGAGAAGATGCAGAAGATGCAGTAAGAGAGAGAGGTCAAAGGGAAATAATTTGCTGGAAGAGAAGCTTACTTCAAAAGGAAAGGCTTGATGGACATCAGAAGGGAGACCGGGCGTAAAAAGACTAGAAAGTCTCTAAGGGAAGCTAATCAAGCTATCACCTTGTGGCAGCACAAATGGGATCAAATTCAGAAAAATCGTAAAGAAAAAGAGAAGGATTACGAGCTGCGAATTAAATACCAGAAAGAAGAGTTAGATTCAACCCACAAAAGTCGTCGAGAGAAGTCCCAATAGCTAGAAGAAGCACTTAAGGAGATTGTCGATATCAAACTGAGGGCTGGAGTCAAGAAGACTAGGTCTGAGCCAGGATCTAGTGGAGAGGGCACTGAAGTTGTCATACAGCTATAGCTTTTAGGTTGCTTTCTTTTATGTATCCGGATTACCTACAAACATGTTGTAGGATTCTTGGTTTTCTTTCTACATTATCTTTTTCTTTGTAAAAACTTGTACCCTATTGGGAGTTATGTTACTGTTGTAATATCTCAAAATTTTCCCTCTCATTTCCTCAACATTTTTCATAGCATTTAGCATAAACAAATTCATGAAATAATAAAAAACATTGCATCATGTGTATCATAGTTGAGGCATAGGCATGTGATCTTTGATTGGAGAAATTGAAGGCTATACAAAGGCAACCAAGGAGCCACAAAGCTTCTCAACCTTGTGCAAAGGGTTCACAACATCCCATAAGTCCTCACTTGAAGCCACAAGTCATGAAAATATTTGAATTGATCAAAGGAGGCAAGCAGTGCAACATCTCTTGATGAAAATGGGCCAAATTAGGGTTTCATTTCTACTGGGCTTCTCAATGAAATTTTGATCCAAAGTGGATTCCATTTTTTATGTATGATGTCAAGTGGGTTCAAATTTCATCCATAGAAACATTTTGGAAGAGGTTCAATTGGCCAAATGATTGAAAATCAGGGAATTGGGGAAAAGTCAACCATGCTGAGGAAAAAGTCAACTCCTGACTTTTTGAGATCAAAATCATGAAATTAGGATTACAAGGATCCTATAGTTCAAATTTTATCAAGAAATGATGGAGGAATCAAGAGAAATCAAGGAAACCAAAACTTACCATTTTTGGAAAATCAGGGTTTCGAAAAATGGCAAGTTTTGGCAATTTTTGCAGCAACTTCAAGAGAGGCCTTCTCCCAAAATATGAGGGCTATAAAAATTATACCTTGAGCCAATTAAAGAGGGCATATTAAGCTTTAGATCCATAGGTGTAACTCATTCATAGCATCAAAATTGAGAGAGTTATGATCTTGCAAAGTTTGAACAAATCAAGGCAAACTAGGGCAAAACCAAGGCAGGCCTTGCAAGCTGCGCGCGTGCCAGGCAAGGAATTCTATCAAACAGGTGGTATGCCATGATTCAAGCTATTTTTATCCATGTTAAAGGCCTCAAATGAAAATTCTTTGAACTACAAAGTTGTTTATTGCCATGTTTCCAATAACTTTGATGTTCAAAGATTTTTCATTTGATCAAGGGATTAAGAGTTATGGAGAGGCAAAATGGAAGTCTTCAAACTGAAAACTTGCAAGGCATCTTGCCAGGCCAAGGGCAGGCCCATGCATGCAGTCTTGTGTATTGAGTTCAATGACTATTTTGAAGCACTTAGATGCCTAGTCTCATCTTGGGGTAAACACCAAACTTGGTGTAGGCAATGTCATCTTTAAGTTAAGTCCAAGAAACACATCAAATGATGCCTTGGTCATGAAGAAAGCTTCCATGGAAGAGCATGGCATCAAACTGATTTTGCTTGTGTGATGATGCATTGCATTATGCAGCAAACTTCAAGTCATCTCTTTTCTTTTACACCATTCAACAGGTCATGGCCATAATGCATTGCCTTAGAGGGGATATGATCTCATGGCTGCTGGTTCACCTTACTTATCATACATCACCATCCCAATTCAAGCCAATGGAATAAGATCAAGCATGTTGCAGCATTGCTCAAACTTTGCAGCCTGCATCATGATGAATCCCATCATAAGAGTTATGGACTTGGTGGAATTGAGTTCACTTGTTTCAAATGCATTGGATTCTAAGCATTTCACAAGCTAGCTGCAATCAAGTGCAGGTATCATCATATCAATTGTCATGTATTTCATGTGGATCAAGCAAGCAAATGGCATTGTGTTTCAAACTGTCATCAGTGGATCCAACCATTGCATCTCATTATCTCAAACTACCATAAGTGATATGCTCCTTCCACATTGTATCCAGCTTGAGCATTAGAAAGCTCTAGAGAATTTCAGTTGCATAACTAACTTGACTCACTCTTAACTAAACCAACTCAGTTAACCAGGGTTCTAACCCTGGTTCTAACTATTAACCAAGGGTGTAGAGCTTTATAAAAGGAGGATATGCAAGAGAGTTGAGGGTTGACTTCATTCTGCTCGAATCACACCCCAAATTCATCAATTTTGCTCTGAGTTTTTTTCTCTGCAAGTTACATGCATTCTGAGTGAATTCAACTTCATCTCTCATCAGTATCCTTCATCTTCTTCACTGAATATCATCATCATCATCATTGCAGAGCTCCATTGCCATGGCTACATTCAAGTGAATCTCTCAAATTGCACCACTGCAAATTTATGTAATTTGGCCTGAATCTCACTAATCTTAATCTCCAGTATTGCATTCATCATAAGATCAACTTCCTCTTCATCACCATAATGATTGACATGGCTTTCACAACTTGAAGCTCCAAGAACATAGCTCTGCAAACTCTCTGCTTTAGATCAATTCTTCCCAATAATTCACATCCAGCAAGTGTTTATTTCACTTTGCAAGAGCTCAAGATCAAGCACCTAGGAAATTTGAATCTCTCCTCTGGTTTTCTTCAACCTTGAGCACGCTGCATTTCCAGGTTTCATATTGAATTTACCTTGTACGATTTCTATAGATTTTGTCTGTTTTGCATGATGTTGAGCTTATTAGAAGCATTTCTCACTCTGGCTAGTTGATAGGCATTCTAAATGCTTAGTTTCAAAATTTTAGGCTGATTTATTTGCTTCGATTTGCATTGAATAGGAAAGGGAAATGGATTTTGAACCTGGATTTGGATTGTACTCATTGAAACAAACCTAGTGATTGTCTTGATTCTCATTTTCATGGCATTTTGAGGAAACCCTAGGTGAGGAGTGACCGAAGAAGATGACCGGAGGCTAGCTCTGGTCACCTGAACATTGCCCTAATTATTTTGGTGAAATTATAACGCAACCGTTTGATCATTCACCATCCTAGGGTTCCAGTTGCGCCAACGCATTAATGATAAGCATGAGACTCACGTGCACAATTTTGTGAAGAAAATACTTAGCATTCTTTTAGCACCCCTAACGTGTTCACTTAAAGCCCATCCTAGTGTTATTTGTTGCTGAAAGCACCCCCAGGCCCAATCACTAACTCAGTCCTATTTTCTTTTTATTTCCTTTTTTCATCTTTTATTCCATTTTCGTTTCTAATTTTTAAAAATACCAAAACCACATAAAAAATTACAAATAAATTCATATGAAGTCTTTATTTTTTTTCCTAATTTTCCATAATTTTTGTTCCCATTTTTCTTTTATTCTTTAATCAGAATTAATTTCTCAATGAATTAATTTTCTTTTTCCATTCTCTGACCAATCCATTTGTCTATTTTATTTTTCCCAAACCACAAATAATAAATTGTCCATTCTTTTTGCATTAGTCAAAGGACTCATTGATTTTCTTCAACATATTTTTGTTTTAATTTTTAGGTCACTATAAGTCATGATTTGGTCCCTTTCTTTCACACATATGCATATGAACCCTAATTCACTTCTACACTTCATTTCACCACTCAAAAATGAGAATTTTTGTGAGAATTTTTAGATGTAATTCACCCTCTGGATTTTGTATTCAAGTGTCAATTTTCATAGTTTTTCATGATCATTTAGTATTTTTCCAAGTTGCTTGGTTCACTAGTCATATTTTTGTTCATTTCCTTCACCTCCTTTGGTCCCATTAGCATAAGACATTCATGCCATTACCTTGAGGTCTTAATTTTGAGTCTATTAGTTCCTATAGGATGTCTTTAAGTCTTAAGTACAATCCTTGGGTCTTCACATTTTATTTTTAGGTTTGCCTTGAGTCATAAGTCACCTATGCTCCATTTTAACCTAATCTCACTTCTCCTTCCATCTTAGCCATCTCAAATTCCATTTGTGCATGAGTTAACTTCATATTATCTTTGTTTGGTGTCTCATAAGTGTTTTGTGATCATCCATACTTGTTCATCTCATTTTTAGAGTCTTTTGCATCCTTTTGAACTTCACTTGTCATCTAAAGGACCTTAAAAACCCTAATTTGAACACCTGGTCTTAGGATACCTCTTACCACATCACTTGTGAATATTTTACAAATCTAATTTCCATTCTAATTTGTTGTCAAGCCTCTGGTTTTTGTATGGAGAGGTCAAGTCCCTTTTTTCACTTTTTAATTTTCTTCTAAGTCATTTTGTTTCATCTTTAGAATCATGTTTCCATATGCATTCTCCCACCTTTCAACCTCATGTTTGAATATCTTTGACTTGAATCTCTTCTTTCTCCTATGATATAATCTCATCCTTCATTTCCATATAGTGTTAAGTTCTTGATCTTTCATTTACCTTTGATTATAGGAGATTTTAGTTTGCTAAACACTTAGGTTACCCTTTCAACTTTATCCTTATGTCTCATTAGGGTTTAGTAGTACTTTAGGGCATAGTTTGACTTTAATTCAATTAATCCCATTAGATGCTTTTTAATTAATATAGCTACTTAATTTTTAAGTGTGTTACCTAATAGGATACTTTAGACTTAGGTATTAACCTTAGAAGTTCACTAACATCTTTCTTAGCTAGTGTGAATTGTTTATTGGAGTTTGCCATGTCATAATTGTTCACATTACTTCATCATGATAACATTTGTTTTGTAGGGGGGAAGATGAGGTAATCATTCTTCATTCCTATCTCTTATGCATGTTATTGTATTTTTCCTTAGCACTTGTTGCTTTGTTAATAGGTTCCCTTTTGTTCTTTAGATTCAACTTAGCTTCCTTAGGAAGTAAGTTGAACTTTAACTTGATTTTCTTTTCCTTAGGATTAGAATATCTCATTAACCATAGGATCACTCCTTTTACATAATAATATAACTTAGGGTTGTGTCTTAGTCCTCCATTAGCTTTGACCTTTTGCCTTTTGAGTCTTCTTTTCTCATCTTCAAACAAAATAAAAAAGACTTAATAAAGACATGAAGGAATCTCTTGTGTATAGCCTTATTCCATGGGGCACTTAAATTAATTCCATCTTGGAATAGTGTGGGCTAGTCTAGCATGATGTACAAGTCTGATAAAGAGGTTATTTCACAAAGGAAACTTAAAAGACACTTCTTCACAAACCACAAAAACATGTAATAAAGCTCAACAAGCTAATGAACTTAAACCCTAATCCTTGGGAACAAGTCTTGGATAAATTCTCCTTACTTGGTGTGCTTGTTCTACTATTCCATCTTGGAATGTAGTAGCAAGTATACATTCCATGGAAAAGAGTTTGAATTCACTTTCTTGTGCCAAATTCATACAAAACTCTTAAAAAGCAAACAACAAACAATAAGTGACTTTCCTGCGGGAACTTCTTTTCTCACCTCATTCATTCTCAGCGCGAACTTGCGACGACTTGTCTCGCATGAAAGACGATAAACGCACTCGTACTAGACGAGCCTGCAACACCTGAGCATAGACATACGCAGTTCCATTTATAAAAAAAACACAACAAAGAGTTCCCGCCTTAGTTAGGCAAACTACGTCGACTATGATCCTCATTTTCCCGATGATGTACGTAGGCAGTGGGGTAGGGCCCATTCGAGCACATTCTTTATTTTCCCTACATTTTCCCCATTCTTTCTTTTTGTTCTCTTTTTATTCCATTTCTCATTTCAGTTCCAGTTCCAGTAGTAGTTCTTTGTTCAGCAGCATCTTATTTCTCACCCTTTGAAACAAACAAACAAGCGTGGATCCCGTCGGGTACGGCGGATGATCTGGGGTGCTAATACCTTCCCAGGTCGTAACCGACTCCCGAACCCAGATCTTTGGTTTGTAGGACATCGTCCTTTCCTTCTTCCTTAGGTTTGTGCAGCATTACCTTTCCCATTCCTTCGGGATAAAAATGCATGGCTGGCGACTCTACCTTTTCCGCGCCACTTTCGCGTTTGTACTAGGATGAAAATCCCGGGAGCGACAATTGCTGCCTTATAGGCTTGTTATGTAGCTTTTATTCAATTTCTTAATTATGTATGCACTGACACTTGGGCCGTTCCAGCTAGCTGAATCTGATTTCGTACAAAGGTTTTCTCAAAGTCGAGGGTCAAAAGCCATTTGGATTTCTTTGTTAAATACCAGAATCGGGGCATTATTGACCTTGAGATAGGAAATACAAACATTTACATTGCATGCATATCACCATTCTTCTTGTTTTACAGGTATAAGTCACAAGTTTCTAACATCTCTTCCAATTTCAGGCATTATTGCTACGAATAGAGTTCATAGATAACCGACCAAGGAGAATCGAGGAAGAATCAGAATCATGGAACAAATGCAGATTGAGCTTGTGGAACCGCGCAACATAATGGATCAGTTTATGAACGTGATGACTAGTATGCACTAGAATCAAGAGAGGATCAGAGAAATGGTTGAAAGAAATCGTGGCATTGGTGAGGGTGCAGGTAATGGTACTGGTACTGGCGCTCGAGGTGATGGTACTGGTACAAGCGCTAGAGGTGATGGTACTGGTACAAGTGCTAGAGGGGATGGTACTGGTGATGGTACTGGTATTCCTGTTCATGTTAATACTGGTGGCCCAACTCAAGTTCTTATGGATGGTCAGGAGGACCAATTTACCCTTATTGATGGTGATATGGGCAATCAAAATGTTGATGTGCATCATCACTATGATGAACTAGCTGAGTAGATCCGTGCTATGTGCCCCTGTTCAATTTTCTGAAACCTGAGGGGTTAGATTGGTATATGTGCCATTCGTGACCTGGAAGGTTGAAGGGGATTGAACACAAAAGCCCAAAAATTTGCACTCGCCGGTGCGTAAAGTAACACTGATGATTAGTTGTATATGCTTGAGTGGGCTTGAAGATGCCACTTGGAAGAACTGGAGATGGGCTTATAGATGCCATCCAAAATATCAGGAGGTGATAATATCTTGATGTTGATACTGGATATCAGTACTAGGTCTTTGTATAGGCCATCTCTGAATCGTTTATGCAACATAGTTTGAATTGTTGAATAGACCAGTAGAAATAAATCTTCGTAACGATTATCTCTTCTGGGAATATCTTGGATTAGGGAATGGATCTTTGTACAGACCGTTTGCCTACTCTCCAAGGACAAAAGAATATCAGGATTAATTCTTCTGAAAAATATCTTGAACTAGGGAATGGATCTTTGTACAGACCATTTGCCTACTATTCAAGAGCAAATAGATTAAATCTTCTGAAAATATCTTGAACTAGGGTATGGATCTTTGTACAGACCGTTTGCCTACTATTCAAGACCAGATAGATGAAATCTTCTGGAAGTATCCTGGACTAGGGAATGGGTCTTTGTACAGATCGTTTGCCTATTCTCCGAGGACAAAAGAGTGTCAGGATTAAATTTCCTGAAAATGTCCTGGATTAGGGAATGGATCTTTGTACAGACCGTTTGCCTACTCTCCGAGGACAAAAGAGTGTCAGGATTAAATCTCCAGAAAGTATCCTGGACTAGGGAATGGATCTTTGTACAGACCGTTTGCCTACTCTCCGAGGACAAAAGAGTGTCAGGATTAAATCTCCTGAAAGTATCCTGGATTGGGGAATGGATCTTTGTACAGACCGTTTGCCTACTCTCCGAGGACAAAAGAGTGTCAGGATTAAATCTCCTAAAAATATCCTGGATTAGGGAATGTATCTTTGTACAGATTGTTTGCCTACTCTCCGAGGACATCTTGAGTAATGTATAGATCATTTCTGACCTGTTGTGAATTGTTGATAGAATTTTATCTGCATATAACTATCCTGCAAAGAAAAGGTTAGTGTATGCAATATGTATGTGTAAACACCCCAAATTTTCCCTCACCCATTCACACCATGGCTTGTGATCTTTTCATATGCATAAGTTCAATCACATCATCACATATTGCATTTTTGCTTCACTGCATTGTTTCTAAGCCATCTGCATCTAGGGTTTGTGATCTGAGCCATCCTTGAGCCATTTGAGCCACTCCAAAGGTCATCAATCACTTCAAAGGGGTCCATGTATGTTCAAGCATCATAATATATCCTCTCAAGATCAAAGAAGTCAAAGAATCACAAGAACTGGGAAAGGCATGGAAGCAGAGCCAGGTTTAACTGCAGATGACCTAGAATTAGGGTTTTGGTTTCAAAGGCCATAACTCCAAATTTTTTGGCCATTCTTGTTTCTATTGGTCTCTATATGGTATGAGGATCATGCATATCAATTTTCATGAAGAAATTCCATGGGGAAGGCATCTGATCAAGAGTTGACTTCTTGAGCAAGTCAGTGCAAAATCAGGGCATCTGAGGCCCCCAATGACCCAACCAAAGGGGTTTCTCCATAATTTTGAATGTGTATGATCTTTATTTGGTCATAGAAGATGTTGGAAGTTCACAAAATTGAAGAATTTCAAGCCATTTGCAAAGTTGCCTTTTTGGGAAAGTGACTTTTAATGTAAACTTGCTATTTTGGGAAAGTTTTTCTACCTCCTCAAATTGATTCAAAAATGCTTCAAATGAGAAAACTTTGGTCATGAAAGTTGTAGAATGGATCCTCCCATTTTCAAAAAGTACAAGAACTCATTCTAATTCATTTTGGGATCAAAAGTTATGGCTTGTCAAAGTTGGACAAAATCACATAATTTCATGTTTTACACCAAAGAGGCAATTTGCAAAATGATATGATAAGGCATTCTAAAGGCTTCAAATGTGCACAAACACTTTACATCATGCCCATATGACCTCTAAAGATCAGAATTGGCCCAAGAATTATACATGTTGGTGCTTTGAACTTGAAGAATTTCCAAAAGGGGCAAAGTTGTGCCAACTTGCAAAATGGATCAAAGCTTTTCATCCACTTGCCTCAGTTCACAAAATCTGATCCACAAGCATTCCATGATCTCAGCTGAACCAAGCCATGCCCCTAAACCAGCCTGCCATGACCCATACCTCAAGTACACCAACTTTTGACATTTTGGCAACTTGCCCATACCAATCAGCATAGGCCAGCACCCACTCTCTGACCTATCACACTTCTTTATGTGGATCAAAACCAAGCAAAAGCACATAACAACATAGCCTGAAACTCCAAGAACTCAGCATACTCAAAAATCCCCAAATTTGCAAAAGCCTTCGAATCTCTTGATTCAACCATCAAACCTTCAAGTTTCTTTCACCATTCAACTCACCATGATCCACTGATCATTTCCCACCCTTCACTTGACCCTAAAACCTCCACAATCCAAAACACGATTTTCACATTTTCACAAACTGAACTTCTGCCATTTCCATTTTGAGGCCATTTAAACTCCAACCAAGCATCACAAGCTCTTGGGGGGAATCATTGGAGTTGATTTGAGGCAAAGAACTGGCCAGAAAGTCCCTGTTTCGAAAGCTCAAGCTCAGGTAGCCATGGCATTTATTATTCCAGAACTCTCATTTTATGTTATAGGATGATTCTACATGTTTCACTGATTGCCATGATGTGTTTAGTTTTGAAAATAGTGGAGAAATAAGCATTTCATGAGCTTCTGAAATTTCTGAGTTCTTTTCCGTTTTGCTTTAATTCGTGCTTTTGTGGATGAATAAATGAATTTTGATGGTGGATTCTTGTTGGGGTTGGAGAGAGGATCATTTCTGGAAAGTTTTAGGGTTTGGGGATGCGTATTAAGAGAGATAGCATAAGTGACTGGCTGGAGAAGATGACCGGAACACTGTTTCGGTCACCTGAATGTAATTAGGGTTAGGATTAGGGCTAATGACATAATTAGGCAAGTTTGAATTTGGACCGTTCATTTGCGCGCGCTGGTCAATTCCCTCCCCTTTTTGTTTGAATCTCAGCCACTGGATTGGATTACCTTCATTAATTCATATTTAAAATTCATTTTTATTGCATTTTCTTTCTCATTTATTTTAAAATATCAAAACACATTACAAAAATTTTATTTTTTGCATGCTGACTTAAAATATTTTTCTCATTCTGAATATAATTTTATTTTTATTTTTTGCATTAAAAATTATTTTTAAATCATTTAAATGTTTATTTTTAATTAGTTAATGAGAATTAATTAATTAAAAATACATTTAGGTATTTAAAAATCACAAAAAAAATTCACATTGCATTTTAAAAAATTTAGAAACATTATCAAACTCTCAAAACAAATTTCTTTTTGGTTCTTGATGCATTTTAATAATTTTCATTGGAATTAAATTCATTTAAGGGCAATATTTTGGTTCAAACTTTGAAAAATCCCTTCTGCCTAACCATTGAGAGTTTGATGATGATTCTTCTTGCATTGTATCCTCCATAGCATGCATATTATAGGATAAAATTGGCTTGAATTCACATTCCATTTTCAATTTGTTTTGCATTTTTCATTGTGAGGTACCTTGAAACCCTAATTGACTTGAGAAATTCATAACTTGCACTAGGTTAAGAGTTAGGTCTCCTCCTTTGGGCAATGAACTTGTGTAGGGTTAGGGTTCCTTTGATCCCATTTTCAATTTTTTATCACATCATTTGCTTCTGGTTTTGAATTTTTGCATTGCATGTTGTATGTAAACCCTAATTTGTGTCTTCCTTTGCATCCATCCCTCATTTGCTTGCATTTAAGAACTTACCATGACATTTTGTGCATCCACATGATTCATAAGACATCTTAGGACATATTGAAATCATGTTTGATCATTGCATCATCCATTTGCCATGTTTTGCTTTCATTTCATTTCATGTGCATTCATAAACTTTCATGCCTCTTGTATGCTTCATTTGCATTCCCATCCCTTGTATGATCATCCTCATCTCTTGACATGCTTTCATACCATGTCATAGCATCACTTGCATCATGATTATGCTTCTGACTTTGGTTTGCATCATGACATTCCATCTCATTTGCATTGCATTTCATTTCTTTTGCTAACTTTTCAGGTGGTAAGTTGTTTTGAGAAGTGAATTTGCCTTCACTTCTCACAATCTCCTTTCATATCTCTCTTGCATCTTTGCTGCATTTTATCTTTATATTAGAGTGAGCTTTCTCATTCATGTTCATCTCTTACCTTCTTTCTTCAGGCAACTTGCCTTCTTAAGTGAAGCAAGTTGTCTTGTTTTTCTCTGCCTCTTCCTCCTTTCATCTGCTTCTCCTTGGTGGCTTCCTTGAAGATTCTTTCTCTCTTAAGCTTCATAAACCCTAGGATCTCCAAGTATGATAACAATTAGGGTTTTATTAGTCCCCCATTTAGGTTTTACCTTTGTGTCATCTTTGAGTCTTCTTTTCTCATCCCATAATCAAGGACTAAACCCTAAAGGTTTTAAGGCTTTGTGATTAAGTTTATGCCTGTATCCTTCTATTAGGATGGAGTGTATAACTTTAATCCTAAGTATTAAACCCTTAATGTGTTTAAATCCTTTAATAAATCCACTTAATAATCACTAAGACATCAAACTTGTAACTTGGGCCTTGCATTAGGGTTCTAATTCTTCCTTAATTGGTTAAGAAGGACTAACCCTAGTGTTAATGGACAAGTCCCCCTCAAGTTGTCTTACAAACCATAAAAATCACTTCTTCACCTTATCATTAATTAAAATCCACTTAATAAAGGATTTGTTTTGTCATGAGGTTAATCCCTAATCATGGATTAAGTTGAGGAGTCTTCCTCAGCTTAAATGTTCTCATCTATTATCCTTCTATTAGGATGGTGTAATGAGTTCATTAAATTCCTGATTATGGCTTAAACTCATTACTTAACACTAAACAAAATACCAAAAACATCTAAATAAATGCAAGTAGGTTAATGATCTTAACCCTACACCATGGTGATTAAGTGTGAGGTGCTTACTTCATACTTAAGGTATTCTCATTACCCCTAATTAGAGGGAAGATGTGATGAGTTTACTAACCCTTGGTTTAGGTTTAAGCTCATTATCTTATGACAAACACCAAAAAGCAATAAAAGATTGAAAACACCAAAAACAAACAATAATCGTCTCCTCCGGGATTCTTTTCTCACCTCATTCACTCACAAACGAGAACTCGCTTCTTCCGTCTAATGCAAGACAGTTTGCACCTGAGCCAGACAGGTCATACACTTGAGCATAGACAAGCAAGTAGTTCACAAGTCAATTTATCTTTCAGTCTCTTTGAGTCGAACTACGGTGTTCTGACTTCCTCATTGCACGAGAGGATACGTAGGCATAACTTAACAGTTATCGAACAAAAGTCTCTGTATATTCCCCCCTTCCAGCATTCTTCTTTTAAAGCCTCATAGTCTTGAGCTTCATTCTTTCCTTACACTGACACTTCTCTTATACACTTCACTTTTCTTTTGCACTGACACTTGCATTCTTTTCCAGCTTTGACACACCGATTGCACTGACACTACCCCTTTAAAACACAAATCTTTTAAGCGTGGATCCCGTCGAGTACGGCGGACAATCTGGGTGCTAATACCTTCCCAGGTTGTAACCAACCCCCTCTCTCAGTCTCTCTGGTTCGCAACCGTCTTATCCATATCTTTTCTTAGGTTTATGCAGCATTACCTTTCCTCCGGGATAAAAATTCCTAGCTGGCGACTCTATTCATTTCCTTCTCTTTTCACCGACCGTTCGCGTCTGTACCCCTCTTGGCCCAGTGTCATTTGGTGGGAGCGACAGTATGCATGCATGGCATGATGTATTATGCTTTTATGGATATGTTATGGTATGATGTAAATGATGTATGTATGAATCATGCAGCCTGAAGCGTCTGGATATCTTTGTATAACAACTGCTGGCTAGGGAAAATAAATCTCGATTCGTTGCTGAAGAATATGAGGAACTTGTTCTCGTCTTGTTTGATAGTATAGTACTTATAACCTCCCGTCTTTGTTCATCGTACTTTTATTGAAGGAATAAGTTCCTGAGTATCCCGACTGAGGATAAAAGAGATGGACATAAATTCAAGGGGAGATGTAACTCGAAGTATCTATAAAGATAGATTTGCTCTGCTGGGGATTTGTAGTTGTCTTGTGGGGATGAACCGGCGAAGCTTCGTTGAACTACTACCCTCGTTCGTCCTTAGTAAATATTATTACTGCATTTCATGCATTTCCTATAAACATCAATCATATTCAAGCATTTTATGCATTTTTGGTAAACATCAATCATATTCAAAAGCATACATACATTCAAACACAACCAATGGACGTTCCGCTTATGTAAATAGGGTAAAAGTAAATCTGGATTCAAAGATGAAATTTTATTTATATTACAAAGTGACCTATACATAGGCAAGTTTGTACAAGGAGACAGAAATCCTAGTAAGAGGAATTCGTCGTAAAATATTTTACAAAACAAAGAAAACAGCCATGTGAAAAATGATCCTATTGAGTTTCAATTCTACTATTGCCATTATCTTCAAGTATCTCATCTTCTGCTGTTGAGACGAAAACAATTGGATTGATCTTTATCTGTTCGAACTTGAGTTAGGTAGCACAACTGGTTGGAGTTACATGGGTGACCCAACGAGACATAGTCATGCGCTTTAATCCCTAACTTTTGCCTGGATTGCCCTTTCAGGTTTTCAATCCACCGGGATACCCTTTTTTGCCCAAGCCGCCTTTTCAGGTTTTCGACTTGCCGGGTGTACATTTTTTTTTATATCCCTAATTTTTGCCCGAACCCTTTTGGTTCGCCGGGATGCCCTTATTTTTGCCTAGGCCAGTCAACCTAGCGGGTCTCTTTTTATGCGTAGTATTTTTTAACTATGTCTGCGTTTACAGGTTGTGGGAAGTCTTCACCATCCATAGTAGTAAGCATCATGTCACCTCCTGAGAATACTGTTTTGACCACAAATGGCCCTTCATATGTAGGAGTCCACTTGCCCCTAGGATCACCCTGTGGTAGTATGATACTCTTGATTACTAAGTCACCAGCCTGATATACCTTTGGCTTAACCTTCTTATTGAAAGCCTTGATCATCCGTTTCTGGTACATCTGACCATGACAAACAGCTGCCAATCTCTTTTCATCAATCAAATTTATCTGGTCAAGTCGAGTCTGAATCCACTCATCTTCATCCAAGCCTGCATCCTTCATGATTCTTAAGGAGGGTATTTGAACTTCAATGGGCAGAACTGCTTTCATACCATAGACTAAGGAGAATGGGGTTGCCCCTGTTGAAGTACGTATTGTAGTACGATAACCATGAAGAGCAAATGGTAACATCTCGTGCCAATCTTTGTAAGTAACAGTCATCTTCTGTAAAATCTTCTTAATGTTCTAATTAGCAGCTTCTACTGCCCCATTCATCTTTGGAAGATACGGAGAAGAGTTGTGATGCTTAATCTTGAACTGCGTGTAGAGATCAGTAATCATAGTGTTGTTCAGATTAGAGCCATTGTCAGTAATAATCCTTTCAGGGATGCCATACCTACATATGAGATTATTCTTAATGAATCGAGCCACCACATTCTTAGTAACAGATGCAAATGAAGCTGCCTCCACCCACTTCGTAAAGTAATCAATAGCAACCAAGATGAAACGATGTCCATTAGAAGCAGTAGGTTTGATCTCACCAATCATATCAATGCCCCACATGGCAAAAGGCCAAGGAGCAGTCAACACATTCAATGGTGATGGAGGTATATGTACTTTATCAGCATAGATTTGACACTTGTGACATGTTCTGGAGTGTTGATAGCAGTCAGCTTCCATGGTAGACCAATAGTAACCTGCTCTCAATATCTTCTTTGCCATGGTATAACCACTAGAATGAGTGCCAAAAATCCCATCATGCATGTCTTCCATAATCTATGTTGCTTCCTTCTTATCCACACAACAAAGCAAAGTTGAATCATGATTGCGCTTGTACAAAATTCCATTACTCAAGAAGAACTTAGCAGAAAACCTCCTCAAAAACTTCTTATCTTTGGCAGATACCCCTTCAGGGAACTCCTGAGTTTCAAGATATCTTTTCACTTCATAGAACCAAGGCTTCCCCTCTGCTTCTTCAGTGTCAATCTCATTGCAGTATGCAGGCTTCTCAAATCTGTCAATAGTAATCTTAGGAGCTTCATCATCCCAGCTGATCTCAAACATAGATGTCATGGTGGCTAATGCATCTGCCAACTGATTTTCTCTTCGTGGAATATGTCCAAAGGTAATCTCTTCAAAATATGGGATCAAAGACAACACATGCTCTCTGTGAGGAATGAGATTATCATGCTTGGTATCCCAATCTCCTTTGATCTGACTTACTACCAGGGTTGAATCTCCATATACGTCTAGGAACTGAATCTTCATATCAATGGCAGCTTTGATACCCAGGATACATGCCTCATACTCAGCCATGTTATTGGTACAATAAAAACAAAGTCTTGCAGTAATCGGGGTATGACAACCTTCAGGGGAAATGATCACAACACTAACGCGATTACCAAGTGCATTAGAAGCTCCATCAAAAACCATAGTCCATCGGGATCCTTGTTCAGGTCTGTCATATTGTCCAGGTTCTTTGGTAATAATCATAATGTCTTCATCAGGGAACTAAAAACTCATTGACTGATAATCATCCACTGCTTGATGAGCCAAATGATCAGCTACAACACTTCCTTTAATGGCCTTTTGAGTAGTGTAATGTATATCATATTCTGTTAAGATCATTTGCCATCTTGTTATTCGTCCGGAAAGAGCAAGTTTCTCGAATATGTACTTAATTGGGTTCCATTTAAATTCGTGTAAAATACTAAATATCATCTAAAAATTCCGAAAAAAATCCTGAACATTCTTTTATGTCTCTAATATTTTGTCATATTTTTATTATTTTTTTTTCATTGATCCACGTGCCAGAAATAATTCACCATTGCACCTAGCTTCTTTTACTTCATTTCTTGACCAGTCTGGCTTGTTTATTTTCCATAGCCTCCAACATTTGGAGTTTTGATCCCATTCTTTTTGCTTTGTACTCCTAATTCATTGTACTTTTGATATGTGTTCCTTGTGCTTCCCTGATCATGCTGCACTTTGTAGATTTGATTTTGGTGCATTATATCATGAGTTATGTGCATTTAAAGTTTGATGATCAATGTTGTTTTGCTTCGATCCGGCCGATCCTTTGAGTTTTAGCTATTTTTGATGTCATATTTGGATTCAGTGATGTCGAGTTAGTCAATTTGGACTATTGGTTTGCATTATTAGAAGAATTTTTGCTTCCGATTTGGTCTCCGGAATTTTTTTTGTAAGTTCCATTGGAGAAGATGAACAGTAGCCATCGGGTCTTCAATCTGGCCGTCCACAGCGCGCCACGTGTCCCATAATGCTTCTATTTTTATGTTCTTTTATTTCATTTATTTCTTTTTCTTCAACTTAATTTCTTTCAATTCAGTTCCATTTAAATTCGTGTAAAATACTAAAAATCATCTAAAAATTCCGAAAAAAATCCTGAACATTCTTTTATGTCTCTAATAATTTGTTATATTTTTATTTTATTTTTTTCATTGAACCACGTGCCAGAAATAATTCACCATTGCACCTAGCTTCTTTTACTTCATTTCTTGATCAGTCTGGCTTGTTTATTTTCCATAGCCTTCAACATTTGGAGTTTTGATCCCATTCTTTATGCTTTGTACTCCTAATTCATTGTACTTTTCATGTGATTTTTCTCAGAATTTTTAGAAATTTATTTCTTGAGTCTTGGTCTGGAAACTTGTGATGTAAGTTTTCTGTCTTAGCTTGTGTTCTTGCCTCCATTTGACTTAGTTCCTTTCTGAATCTTTGCAAATCCTTTTGGCTAGTTGATATAAAATGTTTGAGGACCAATTTGTTTCAGTTGTGGAATTTTTAGATGGCTGGTTGATTATTTGTGGATTTTATCTTGAACCTTGTCCCGTTTTGCTTCCTTTGAACCTTTAAGCCTCTCATAAGCCTAAAAAACCACTTGTGCCCAAAGTGTGCACAAAGTGAGATATGCATGCTTCCCTCATGAGAATTCCTCTCATACACTTTTGAAAACTCCCTCCAAAACACTCCAATTTGCAAAATTCATGAAACAAGTGTGAGAGTTTGATCTAAGGGCCAGGAGTTAATGGATCTGGATCAAGGGTGGAGAATGCAACTCGCACATGCTGAGAAGCCCAAGGAAGCATGAGGGAAGCATGCATATCTCACTTTGTGCACAATTTGCATAATCACACTTTTCTCATTCAATTTTCGTGCACTTTTCATCACACCTTCAACACTCACTCTAAAGATCATTCTAAGGAAATTGAGCAAAGAACCAGATCTGAATCTCTCTCATTCTCAACCTTCTTTCATTTTTTCATTTTGCTTCATATCTCTCATTCCTTCACATTCTCCACAAATCTCTTCCATATTCTTGATCATTGAATCATTTAGATCAAGAATCATCCACTCATTCAAGCTTAGATCACAGAATTTGAGGTTCACCATTTCAAAGCCTCTTGTGTTGAAATATCAGATCCACACCATTCCAAGATCTTAGATGCATTTATTTTGCATCTAAGGAGTAAGAGGAGTCATTTGCACGGATTATTTGGCTTTCTATTTCAACATTTCGAGATCTCCATCTCAGGTATGGCTTGAAACTTTTTGTTCTGGAAATGGAATTTTATGGTTGATATGTGTTCCTTGTGCTTCCCTGATCATGCTGCACTTTGTAGATTTGATTTTGGTGCATTATATCATGAGTTATGTGCATTTAAAGTTTGATGATCAATGTTGTTTTGCTTCGATCTGGCCGATCCTTTGAGTTTTAGCTATTTTTGATGTCATATTTGGATTCAGTGATGTCGAGTTAGTCAATTTGGACTATTGGTTTGCATTATTTGATGAATTTTTGCTTCCGATTTGGTCTCCGATCGCCGGAATTTGTTTTGTAAGTTCCATTGGAGAAGATGAACAGTAGCCATCGGATCTTCAATCTGGCCGTCCACAATGCGCCACGTGTCCCATAATGCTTCTAGTTTTATGTTCTTTTATTTCATTTATTTCTTTTTCTTCAACTTAATTTCTTTCAATTCAGTTCCATTTAAATTCGTGTAAAATACTAAAAATCATCTAAAAATTCCGAAAAAAATCATGAACATTCATTTATGTCTCTAATAATTTTTCATATTTTTATTTTATTTTTTTCATTGATCCACGTGCCAGAAATAATTCACCATTGCACCTAGCTTCTTTTACTTCATTTCTTGACCAGTCTGGCTTGTTTATTTTCCATAGCCTTCAACATTTGGAGTTTTGATCCCATTCTTTATGCTTTGTACTCCTAATTCATTGTACTTTTCATGTGATTTTTCTCAGGATTTTTAGAAATTTATTTCTTGAGTCTTGGTCTGGAAACTTGTGATGTAAGTTTTCTGTCTTAGCTTGTGTTCTTGCCTCCATTTGACTTAATTCCTTTCTGAATCTTTGCAAATCCTTTTGGCGAGTTGATATAACATGTTTGAGGACCAATTTGTTTCAGTTGTGGAATTTTTAGATGGTTGGTTGATTATTTGTGGATTTTATCTTGAACCTTGTCCCGTTTTGCTTCCTTTGAACCTTTAAGCCTCTCATAAGCCTAAAAAACCACTTGTGCCCAAAGTGTGCACAAAGTGAGATATGCATGCTTCCCTCATGAGAATTCCTCTCATACACTTTTGAAAACTCCCTCCAAAACACTCCAATTTGCAAAATTCATGAAACAAGTGTGAGAGTTTGATCTAAGGGCCAGGAGTTAATGGATCTGGATCAAGGGTGGAGAATGCAACTCGCACATGCTGAGAAGCCCAAGGAAGCATGAGGGAAGCATGCATATCTCACTTTGTGCACAATTTGCATAATCACACTTTTCTCATTCAATTTTCGTGCACTTTTCATCACACCTTCAACACTCACTCTAAAGATCATTCTAAGGAAATTGAGCAAAGAACCAGATCTGAATCTCTCTCATTCTCAACCTTCTTTCATTTTTGCATTTTGCTTCATATCTCTCCATTCCTTCACATTCTCCACAAATCTCTTCCATATTCTTGATCATTGAATCATTTAGATCAAGAATCATCCACTCATTCAAGCTTAGATCACAGAATTTGAGGTTCACCATTTCAAAGCCTCTTGTGTTGAAATATCAGATCTACACCATTCCAAGATCTTAGATGCATTTATTTTGCATCTAAGGAGTAAGAGGAGTCATTTGCACGGATTATTTGGCTTTCTATTTCAACATTTCGTGATCTCCATCTCAGGTATGGCTTGAAACTTTTTGTTCTGGAAATGGAATTTTATGGTTGATATGTGTTCCTTGTGCTTCCCTGATCATGCTGCACTTTGTAGATTTGATTTTGGTGCATTATATCATGAGTTATGTGCATTTAAAGTTTGATGATCAATGTTGTTTTGCTTCGATCCGGCCAATCCTTTGAGTTTTAGCTATTTTTGATGTCATATTTGGATTCAGTGATGTCGAGTTAGTCAATTTGGACTATTGGTTTGCATTATTTGATGAATTTTTGCTTCCGATTTGGTCTCCGATCGCCGGAATTTGTTCTGTAAGTTCCATTGGAGAAGATGAACAGTAGCCATCGGATCTTCAATCTGGCCGTCCACAATGTGCCACGTGTCCCATAATGCTTCTAGTTTTATGTTCTTTTATTTCATTTATTTCTTTTTCTTCAACTTAATTTCTTTCAATTCAGTTCCATTTAAATTCGTGTAAAATACAAAATATCATCTAAAAATTCCGAAAAAAATCCTGAACATTCTTTTATGTCTCTAATATTTTGTCATATTTTTATTTTATTTTTTTCAATGATCCACGTGCCAGAAATAATTACCCATTGCACCTAGCTTATTTTACTTCATTTCTTGACCAGTCTGGCTTATTTATTTTCCATAGCCTTCAACATTTGGAGTTTTGATCCCATTCTAATTGCTTTGTTCTCCTAATTCATTTTACTTTTAATGTGATTTTTCTCAGAATTTGTAGAAATTTATTTCTTGAGTCTTGGTCTGGAAACTTGTGATGTATGTTTTTTGTCTTAGCTTGTGTTCTTGCCTCCATTTGACTTAGTTACTTTCTGAATCTTTGCAAATCCTTTTGGCTAGTTGATATAACATGTTTGAGTACCAATTTTTTTCAGTTGTGGAATTTTTAGATGGCTGGTTGGTTATTTGTGGATTTTATCTTGAACCTTGTCCCGTTTTGCTTCCTTTGAACCTTTAAGCCTCTCATAAGCCTAAAAAACCACTTGTGCCCAAAGTGTGCACAAAGTGAGATATGCATGCTTCCCTCATGAGAATTCCTCTCATACACTTTTGAAAACTCCCTCCAAAACACTCCAATTTGCAAAATTCATGAAACAAGTGTGAGAGTTTGATCTAAGGGCCAGGAGTTAATGGATCTGGATCAAGGGTGGAGAAAGCAACTCGCACATGCTGAGAAGCCCAAGGAAGCATGAGGGAAGCATGCATATCTCACTTTGTGCACAATTTGCATAATCACACTTTTCTCATTCAATTTTCGTGCACTTTTCATCACACCTTCAACACTCACTCTAAAGATCATTCTAAGGAAATTGAGCAAAGAACCAGATCTGAATCTCTCTCATTCTCAACCTTCTTTCATTTTTGCATTTTGCTTCATATCTCTCCATTCCTTCACATTCTCCACAAATCTCTTCCATATTCTTGATCATTGAATCATTTAGATCAAGAATCATCCACTCATTCAAGCTTAGATCACAGAATTTGAGGTTCACCATTTCAAAGCCTCTTGTGTTGAAATATCAGATCTACACCATTCCAAGATCTTAGATGCATTTATTTTGCATCTAAGGAGTAAGAGGAGTCATTTGCACGGATTATTTGGCTTTCTATTTCAACATTTCGAGATCTCCATCTCAGGTATGGCTTGAAACTTTTTGTTCTGGAAATGGAATTTTATGGTTGATATGTGTTCCTTGTGCTTCCCTGATCATGCTGCACTTTGTAGATTTGATTTTGGTGCATTATATCATGAGTTATGTGCATTTAAAGTTTGATGATCAATGTTGTTTTGCTTCGATCCGGCCAATCCTTTGAGTTTTAGCTATTTTTGATGTCATATTTGGATTCAGTGATGTCGAGTTAGTCAATTTGGACTATTGGTTTGCATTATTTGATGAATTTTTGCTTCCGATTTTGTCTCCGATCGCCGGAATTTGTTCTGTAAGTTCCATTGGAGAAGATGAACAGTAGCCATCGGATCTTCAATCTGGCCGTCCACAATGTGCCACGTGTCCCATAATGCTTCTAGTTTTATGTTCTTTTATTTCATTTATTTCTTTTTCTTCAACTTAATTTCTTTCAATTCAGTTCCATTTAAATTCGTGTAAAATACTAAATATCATCTAAAAATTCCGAAAAAAATCCTGAACATTCTTATATGTCTCTAATATTTTGTCATATTTTTATTTTATTTTTTTCAATGATCCACGTGCCAGAAATAATTCCCCATTGCACCTAGCTTATTTTACTTCATTTCTTGACCAGTCTGGCTTATTTATTTTCCATAGCCTTCAACATTTGGAGTTTTGATCCCATTCTAATTGCTTTGTACTCCTAATTCATTTTACTTTTCATGTGATTTTTCTCAGAATTTGTAGAAATTTATTTCTTGAGTCTTGGTCTGGAAACTTGTGATGTATGTTTTTTGTCTTAGCTTGTGTTCTTGCCTCCATTTGACTTAGTTACTTTCTGAATCTTTGCAAATCCTTTTGGCTAGTTGATATAACATGTTTGAGTACCAATTTTTTTCAGTTGTGGAATTTTTAGATGGCTGGTTGGTTATTTGTGGATTTTATCTTGAACCTTGTCCCGTTTTGCTTCCTTTGAACCTTTAAGCCTCTCATAAGCCTAAAAAACCACTTGTGCCCAAAGTGTGCACAAAGTGAGATATGCATGCTTCCCTCATGAGAATTCCTCTCATACACTTTTGAAAACTCCCTCCAAAACACTCCAATTTGAAAAATTCATGAAACAAGTGTGAGAGTTTGATCTAAGTGCCAGGAGTTAATGGATCTGGATCAAGGGTGGAGAATGCAACTCGCACATGCTGAGAAGCCCAAGGAAGCATGAGGGAAGCATGCATATCTCACTTTGTGCACAATTTGCATAATCACACTTTTCTCATTCAATTTTCGTGCACTTTTCATCACACCTTCAACACTCACTCTAAAGATCATTCTAAGGAAATAGAGCAAAGAACCAGATCTGAATCTCTCTCATTCTCAACCTTCTTTCATTTTTGCATTTTGCTTCATATCTCTCCATTCCTTCACATTCTCCACAAATCTCTTCCATATTCTTGATCATTGAATCATTTAGATCAAGAATCATCCACTCATTCAAGCTTAGATCACAGAATTTGAAGTTCACCATTTCAAAGCCTCTTGTGTTGAAATATCAGATCTACACCATTCCAAGATCTTAGATGCATTTATTTTGCATCTAAGGAGTAAGAGGAGTCATTTGCACGGATTATTTGGCTTTCTATTTCAACATTTCGAGATCTCCATCTCAGGTATGGCTTGAAACTTTTTGTTCTGGAAATAGAATTTTATGGTTGATATGTGTTCCTTGTGCTTCCCTGATCATGCTGCACTTTGTAGATTTGATTTTGGTGCATTATATCATGAGTTATGTGCATTTAAAGTTTGATGATCAATGTTGTTTTGCTTCGATCCGGCCAATCCTTTGAGTTTTAGCTATTTTTGATGTCATATTTGGATTCCGTGATGTCGAGTTAGTCAATTTGGACTATTGGTTTGCATTATTTGATGAATTTTTGCTTCCGATTTGGTCTCCGATCGCCGGAATTTGTTCTGTAAGTTCCATTGGAGAAGATGAACAGTAGCCATCGGATCTTCAATCTGGCCGTCCACAATGCGCCACGTGTCCCATAATGCTTCTAGTTTTATGTTCTTTTATTTCATTTATTTCTTTTTCTTCAACTTAATTTCTTTCAATTCAGTTCCATTTAAATTCGTGTAAAATACTAAATATCATCTAAAAATTCCGAAAAAAATCCTGAACATTCTTTTATGTCTCTAATATTTTGTCATATTTTTATTTTATTTTTTTCATTGATCCACGTGCCAGAAATAATTCCCCATTGCACCTAGCTTATTTTACTTCATTTCTTGACCAGTCTGGCTTATTTATTTTCCATAGCCTTCAACATTTGGAGTTTTGATCCCATTCTAATTGCTTTGTACTCCTAATTCATTTTACTTTTCATGTGATTTTTCTCAGAATTTTTAGAAATTTATTTCTTGAGTCTTGGTCTGGAAACTTGTGATGTATGTTTTTTGTCTTAGCTTGTGTTCTTGCCTCCATTTGACTTAGTTACTTTCTGAATCTTTGCAAATCCTTTTGGCTAGTTGATATAACATGTTTGAGTACCAATTTTTTTCAGTTGTGGAATTTTTAGATGGCTGGTTGGTTATTTTATGGATTTTATCTTGAACCTTGTCCCGTTTTGCTTCCTTTGAACCTTTAAGCCTCTCATAAGCCTAAAAAACCACTTGTGCCCAAAGTGTGCACAAAGTGAGATATGCATGCTTCCCTCATGAGAATTCCTCTCATACACTTTTGAAAACTCCCTCCAAAACACTCCAATTTGCAAAATTCATGAAACAAGTGTGTGAGATTGATCTAAAGGCCAGGAGTTAATGGATCTGGATCAAGGGTGGAGAATGCAACTCGCACATGCTGAGAAGCCCAGGGAAGCATGAGGGAAGCATGCATATCTCACTTTGTGCACAATTTGCATAATCACACTTTTCTCATTCAATTTTCGTGCACTTTTCATCACACCTTCAGCACTCGCTCTAAAGATCATTCTAAGGAAATTGAGCAAAGAACCAGATCTGAATCTCTCTCATTCTCAACCTTCTTGCATTTTTGCATTTTGCTTCATATCTCTCCATTCCTTCACATTCTCCACAAATCTCTTCCATATTCTTGATCATTGAATCATTTAGATCAAGAATCATCCACTCATTCAAGCTTAGATCACAGAATTTGAGGTTCACCATTTCAAAGCCTCTTGTGTTGAAATATCAGATCTACACCATTCCAAGATCTTAGATGCATTTATTTTGCATCTAAGGAGTAAGAGGAGTCATTTGCACGAATTATTTGGCTTTCTATTTCAACATTTCGAGATCTCCATCTCAGGTATGGCTTGAAACTTTTTGTTCTGGAAATGGAATTTTATGGTTGATATGTGTTCCTTGTGCTTCCCTGATCATACTGCACTTTGTAGATTTGATTTTGGTGCATTATATCATGAGTTATGTGCATTTAAAGTTTGATGATCAATGTTGTTTTGCTTCGATCCGGCCGATCCTTTGAGTTTTAGCTATTTTTGATGTCATATTTGGATTCAGTGATGTCGAGTTAGTCAATTTGGACTATTGGTTTGCATTATTTGATGAATTTTTGCTTCCGATTTGGTCTCCGATCGCCGGAATTTGTTCTGTAAGTTCCATTGGAGAAGATGAACAGTAGCCATCGGATCTTCAATCTGGCCGTCCACAATGCGCCACGTGTCCCATAATGCTTCTAGTTTTATGTTCTTTTATTTCATTTATTTCTTTTTCTTCAACTTAATTTCTTTCAATTCAGTTCCATTTAAATTCGTGTAAAATACTAAATATCATCTAAAAATTCCGAAAAAATCCTGAACATTCTATTATGTCTCTAATATTTTGTCATATTTTTATTTTATTTTTTTCATTGATCCACGTGCCAGAAATAATTCCCCATTGCACCTAGCTTATTTTACTTCATTTCTTGACCAGTCTGGCTTGTTTATTTTCCATAGCCTTCAACATTTGGAGTTTTGATCCCATTCTATTTGCTTTGTACTCCTAATTCATTTTACTTTTCATGTGATTTTTCTCAGAATTTTTAGAAATTTATTTCTTGAGTCTTGGTCTGTAAACTTGTGATGTAAGTTTTCTGTTTAGCTTGTGTTCTTGCCTCCATTTGACTTAGTTACTTTCTGAATCTTTGCAAATCCTTTTGGCTAGTTGATATAACATGTTTGAGTACCAATTTTTTTCAGTTGTGGAATTTTTAGATGGCTGGTTGGTTATTTGTGGATTTTATCTTGAACCTTGTCCCGTTTTGCTTCCTTTGAACCTTTAAGCCTCTCATAAGCCTAAAAAACCACTTGTGCCCAAAGTGGGCACAAAGTGAGATATGCATGCTTCCCTCATGAGAATTCCTCTCATACACTTTTGAAAACTCCCTCCAAAACACTCCAATTTGCAAAATTCATGAAACAAGTGTGAGAGATTGATCTAAAGGCCAGGAGTTAATGGATCTGGATCAAGGGTGGAGAATGCAACTCGCACATGCTGAGAAGCCCAGGGAAGCAAGAGGGAAGCATGCATATCTCACTTTGTGCACAATTTGCATAATCACACTTTTCTCATTCAATTTTCGTGCACTTTTCATCACACCTTCAGCACTCGCTCTAAAGATCATTCTAAGGAAATTGAGCAAAGAACCAGATCTAAATCTCTCTCATTCTCAACCTTCTTGCATTTTTGCATTTTGCTTCATATCTCTCCATTCCTTCACATTCTCCACAAATCTCTTCCATATTCTTGATCATTGAATCATTTAGATCAAGAATCATCCACTCATTCAAGCTTAGATCACAGAATTTGAGGTTCACCATTTCAAAGCCTCTTGTGTTGAAATATCAGATCTACACCATTCCAAGATCTTAGATGCATTTATTTTGCATCTAAGGAGTAAGAGGAGTCATTTGCACGGATTATTTGGCTTTCTATTTCAACATTTCGAGATCTCCATCTCAGGTATGGCTTGAAACTTTTTGTTCTGGAAATGGAATTTTATGGTTGATATGTGTTCCTTGTGCTTCCCTGATCATACTGCACTTTGTAGATTTGATTTTGGTGCATTATATCATGAGTTATGTGCATTTAAAGTTTGATGATCAATGTTGTTTTGCTTCGATCCGGCCGATCCTTTGAGTTTTAGCTATTTTTGATGTCATATTTGGATTCAGTGATGTCGAGTTAGTCAATTTGGACTATTGGTTTGCATTATTTGATGAATTTTTGCTTCCGATTTGGTCTCCGGTCGCCGGAATTTGTTTTGTAAGTTCCATTGGAGAAGATGAACAGTAGCCATCGGATCTTCAATCTGGCCGTCCACAACGCGCCACGTGTCCCATAATGCTTCTAGTTTTATGTTCTTTTATTTCATTTATTTCTTTTTCTTCAACTTAATTTCTTTCAATTCAGTTTAATTTAAATTCGTGTAAAATACTAAAAATCATCTAAAAATTCCGAAAAAAATCCTGAACATTCTTTTATGTCTCTAATATTTTGACATATTTTTATTTTATTTTTTTCATTGATCCACGTGCCAGAAATAATTCCCCATTGCACCTAGCTTATTTTACTTCATTTCTTGACCAGTCTGGCTTGTTTATTTTCCATAGCCTTCAACATTTGGAGTTTTGATCCCATTCTATTTGCTTTGTACTCCTAATTCATTTTACTTTTCATGTGATTTTTCTCAGAATTTTTAGAAATTTATTTCTTGAGTCTTGGTCTGGAAACTTGTGATGTAAGTTTTCTGTCTTAGCTTGTGTTCTTGCCTCCATTTGACTTAGTTACTTTCTGAATCTTTGCAAATCCTTTTGGCTAGTTGATATAACATGTTTGAGGACCAATTTTTTTCAGTTGTGGAATTTTTTGATGGCTGGTTGGTTATTTGTGGATTTTATCTTGAACCTTGTCCCGTTTTGCTTCCTTTGAACCTTTAAGCCTCTCATAAGCCTAAAAAACCACTTGTGCCCAAAGTGTGCACAAAGTGAGATATGCATGCTTCCCTCATGAGAATTACTCTCATACACTTTTGAAAACTCCCTCCAAAACACTCCAATTTGCAAAATTCATGAAACAAGTGTGAGAGATTGATCTAAAGGCCAGGAGTTAATGGATCTTGATCAAGGGTGGAGAATGCAACTCGCACATGCTGAGAAGCCCAAGGAAGCATGAGGGAAGCATGCATATCTCACTTTGTGCACAATTTGCATAATCACACTTTTCTCATTCAATTTTCGTGCACTTTTCATCACACCTTCAGCACTCGCTCTAAAGATCATTTTAAAGAAATTGAGCAAAGAACCAGATCTGAATCTCTCTCATTCTCAACCTTCTTGCATTATTGCATTTTGCTTCATATCTTTCCATTCCTTCACATTCTCCACAAATCTCTTCCATATTCTTGATCATTGAATCATTTAGATCAAGAATCATCCACTCATTCAAGCTTAGATCACAGAATTTGAGGTTCACCATTTCAAAGCCTCTTGTGTTGAAATATCAGATCTACACCATTCCAAGATCTTAGATGCATTTATTTTGCATCTAAGGAGTAAGAGGAGTCATTTGCACGGATTATTTGGCTTTCTATTTCAACATTTCGAGATCTCCATCTCAGGTATGGCTTGAAACTTTTTGTTCTGGAAATGGAATTTTATGGTTGATATGTGTTCCTTGTGCTTCCCTGATCATACTGCACTTTGTAGATTTGATTTTGGTGCATTATATCATGAGTTATGTGCATTTAAAGTTTGATGATCAATGTTGTTTTGCTTCGATCCGGCCGATCCTTTGAGTTTTAGCTATTTTTGATGTCATATTTGGATTCAGTGATGTCGAGTTAGTCAATTTGGACTATTGGTTTGCATTATTTGATGAATTTTTGCTTCCGATTTGGTCGCCGGTCGCCGGAATTTGTTTTGTAAGTTCCATTGGAGAAGATGAACAGTAGCCATCGGATCTTCAATCTGGCCGTCCACAACGCGCCACGTGTCCCATAATGCTTCTAGTTTTATGTTCTTTTATTTCATTTATTTCTTTTTCTTCAACTTAATTTCTTTCAATTCAGTTTAATTTAAATTCGTGTAAAATACTAAAAATCATCTAAAAATTCCGAAAAAAATCCTGAACATTCTTATATGTCTCTAAAATTTTGTCATATTTTTATTTTATTTTTTTCATTGATCCACGTGCCAGAAATAATTCCCCATTGCACCTAGCTTATTTTACTTCCTTTCTTGACCAGTCTGGCTTGTTTATTTTCCATAGCCTTCAACATTTGGAGTTTTGATCCCATTCTATTCGCTTTGTACTCCTAATTCATTTTACTTTTCATGTGATTTTTCTCAGAATTTTTAGAAATTTATTTCTTGAGTCTTGGTCTGGAAACTTGTGATGTAAGTTTTCTGTCTTAGCTTGTGTTCTTGCCTCCATTTGACTTAGTTACTTTCTGAATCTTTGCAAATCCTTTTGGCTAGTTGATATAACATGTTTGAGGACCAATTTTTTTCAGTTGTGGAATTTTTAGATGGCTGGTTGGTTATTTGTGGATTTTATCTTGAACCTTGTCCCGTTTTGCTTCCTTTGAACCTTTAAGCCTCTCATAAGCCTAAAAAACCACTTGTGCCCAAAGTGTGCACAAAGTGAGATATGCATGCTTCCCTCATGAGAATTCCTCTCATACACTTTTGAAAACTCCCTCCAAAACACTCCAATTTGCAAAATTCATGAAACAAGTGTGAGAGATTGATCTAAAGGCCAGGAGTTAATGGATCTGGATCAAGGGTGGAGAATGCAACTCGCACATGCTGAGAAGCCCAGGGAAGCATGAGGGAAGCATGCATATCTCACTTTGTGCACAATTTGCATAATCACACTTTTCTCATTCAATTTTCGTGCACTTTTCATCACACCTTCAGCACTCGCTCTAAAGATCATTCTAAGGAAATTGAGCAAAGAACCAGATCTAAATCTCTCTCATTCTCAACCTTCTTGCATTTTTGCATTTTGCTTCATATCTCTCCATTCCTTCACATTCTCCACAAATCTCTTCCATATTCT
The DNA here is from genome assembly GCA_963966055.1 of Lathyrus aphaca. Taxonomy (NCBI): domain Eukaryota; kingdom Viridiplantae; phylum Streptophyta; class Magnoliopsida; order Fabales; family Fabaceae; genus Lathyrus; species Lathyrus aphaca. The sequence goes on from OZ014519.1 coordinate 228,737,669, forward strand.
TGATCATTGAATCATTTAGATCAAGAATCATCCACTCATTCAAGCTTAGATCACAGAATTTGAGGTTCACCATTTCAAAGCCTCTTGTGTTGAAATATCAGATCTACACCATTCCAAGATCTTAGATTCATTTATTTTGCATCTAAGGAGTAAGAGGAGTCATTTGCACGGATTATTTGGCTTTCTATTTCAACATTTCGAGATCTCCATCTCAGGTATGGCTTGAAACTTTTTGTTCTGGAAATGGAATTTTATGGTTGATATGTGTTCCTTGTGCTTCCCTGATCATACTGCACTTTGTAGATTTGATTTTGGTGCATTATATCATGAGTTATGTGCATTTAAAGTTTGATGATCAATGTTGTTTTGCTTCGATCCGGCCGATCCTTTGAGTTTTAGCTACTTTTGATGTCATATTTGGATTCAGTGATGTCGAGTTAGTCAATTTGGACTATTGGTTTGCATTATTTGATGAATTTTTGCTTCCGATTTGGTCTTCGGTCGCCGGAATTTGTTTTGTAAGTTCCATTGGAGAAGATGAACAGTAGCCATCGGATCTTCAATCTGGCCGTCCACAACGCGCCACGTGTCCCATAATGCTTCTAGTTTTATGTTCTTTTATTTCATTTATTTCTTTTTCTTCAACTTAATTTCTTTCAATTCAGTTTAATTTAAATTCGTGTAAAATACTAAAAATCATCTAAAAATTCCGAAAAAAATCCTGAACATTCTTATATGTCTCTAAAATTTTGTCATATTTTTATTTTATTTTTTTCATTGATCCACGTGCCAGAAATAATTCCCCATTGCACCTAGCTTATTTTACTTCATTTCTTGACCAGTCTGGCTTGTTTATTTTCCATAGCCTTCAACATTTGGAGTTTTGATCCCATTCTATTCGCTTTGTACTCCTAATTCATTTTACTTTTCATGTGATTTTTCTCAGAATTTTTAGAAATTTATTTCTTGAGTCTTGGTCTGGAAACTTGTGATGTAAGTTTTCTGTCTTAGCTTGTGTTCTTGCCTCCATTTGACTTAGTTACTTTCTGAATCTTTGCAAATCCTTTTGGCTAGTTGATATAACATGTTTGAGGACCAATTTTTTTCAGTTGTGGAATTTTTAGATGGCTGGTTGGTTATTTGTGGATTTTATCTTGAACCTTGTCCCGTTTTGCTTCCTTTGAACCTTTAAGCCTCTCATAAGCCTAAAAAACCACTTGTGCCCAAAGTGTGCACAAAGTGAGATATGCATGCTTCCCTCATGAGAATTCCTCTCATACACTTTTGAAAACTCCCTCCAAAACACTCCAATTTGCAAAATTCATGAAACAAGTGTGAGAGATTGATCTAAAGGCCAGGAGTTAATGGATCTGGATCAAGGGTGGAGAATGCAACTCGCACATGCTGAGAAGCCCAGGGAAGCATGAGGGAAGCATGCATATCTCACTTTGTGCACAATTTGCATAATCACACTTTTCTCATTCAATTTTCGTGCACTTTTCATCACACCTTCAGCACTCGCTCTAAAGATCATTCTAAGGAAATTGAGCAAAGAACCAGATCTGAATCTCTCTCATTCTCAACCTTCTTGCATTTTTGCATTTTGCTTCATATCTCTCCATTCCTTCACATTCTCCACAAATCTCTTCCATATTCTTGATCATTGAATCATTTAGATCAAGAATCATCCACTCATTCAAGCTTAGATCACAGAATTTGAGGTTCACCATTTCAAAGCCTCTTGTGTTGAAATATCAGATCTACACCATTCCAAGATCTTAGATGTATTTATTTTGCATCTAAGGAGTTAGAGGAGTCATTTGCACGGATTATTTGGCTTTCTATTTCAACATTTCGAGAGCTCCATCTCAGGTATGGCTTGAAACTTTTTGTTCTGGAAATGCAATTTTATGGTTGATATGTGTTCCTTGTGCTTCCCTGATCATACTGCACTTTGTAGATTTGATTTTGGTGCATTATATCATGAGTTATGTGCATTTAAAGTTTGATGATCAATGTTGTTTTGCTTCGATCCGGCCGATCCTTTGAGTTTTAGCTATTTTTGATGTCATATTTGGATTCAGTGATGTCGAGTTAGTCAATTTGGACTATTGGTTTGCATTATTTGATGAATTTTTGCTTCCGATTTGGTCTCCGGTCGCCGGAATTTGTTTTGTAAGTTCCATTGGAGAAGATGAACAGTAGCCATCGGATCTTCAATCTGGCCGTCCACAACGTGCCACGTGTCCCATAATGCTTCTAGTTTTATGTTCTTTTATTTCATTTATTTCTTTTTCTTCAACTTAATTTCTTTCAATTCAGTTTAATTTAAATTCGTGTAAAATACTAAAAATCATCTAAAAATTCCGAAAAAAATCCTGAACATTCTTTTATGTCTCTAATATTTTTTCATATTTTTATTTTATTTTTTTCATTGATCCACGTGCCAGAAATAATTCCCCATTGCACCTAGCTTATTTTACTTCATTTCTTGACCAGTCTGGCTTGTTTATTTTCCATAGCCTTCAACATTTGGAGTTTTGATCCCATTCTATTCGCTTTGTACTCCTAATTCATTTTACTTTTCATGTGATTTTTCTCAGAATTTTTAGAAATTTATTTCTTGAGTCTTGGTCTGGAAACTTGTGATGTAAGTTTTCTGTCTTAGCTTGTGTTCTTGCCTCCATTTGACTTAGTTACTTTCTGAATCTTTGCAAATCCTTTTGGCTAGTTGATATAACATGTTTGAGGACCAATTTTTTTCAGTTGTGGAATTTTTAGATGGCTGGTTGGTTATTTTTGGATTTTATCTTGAACCTTGTCCCGTTTTGCTTCCTTTGAACCTTTAAGCCTCTCATAAGCCTAAAAAACCACTTGTGCCCAAAGTGTGCACAAAGTGAGATATGCATGCTTCCCTCATGAGAATTCCTCTCATACACTTTTGAAAACTCCCTCCAAAACACTCCAATTTGCAAAATTCATGAAACAAGTGTGAGAGATTGATCTAAAGGCCAGGAGTTAATGGATCTGGATCAAGGGTGGAGAATGCAACTCGCACATGCTGAGAAGCCCAGGGAAGCATGAGGGAAGCATGCATATCTCACTTTGTGCACAATTTGCATAATCACACTTTTCTCATTCAATTTTCGTGCACTTTTCATCACACCTTCAGCACTCGCTCTAAAGATCATTCTAAGGAAATTGAGCAAAGAACCAGATCTGAATCTCTCTCATTCTCAACCTTCTTGCATTTTTGCATTTTGCTTCATATCTCTCCATTCCTTCACATTCTCCACAAATCTCTTCCATATTCTTGATCATTGAATCATTTAGATCAAGAATCATCCACTCATTCAAGCTTAGATCACAGAATTTGAGGTTCACCATTTCAAAGCCTCTTGTGTTGAAATATCAGATCTACACCATTCCAAGATCTTAGATGTATTTATTTTGCATCTAAGGAGTTATAGGAGTCATTTGCACGGATTATTTGGCTTTCTATTTCAACATTTCGAGATCTCCATCTCAGGTATGGATTGAAACTTTTTGTTCTGGAAATGGAATTTTATGGTTGATATGTGTTCCTTGTGCTTCCCTGATCATACTGCACTTTGTAGATTTGATTTTGGTGCATTATATCATGAGTTATGTGCATTTAAAGTTTGATGATCAATGTTGTTTTGCTTCGATCCGGCCGATCCTTTGAGTTTTAGCTATTTTTGATGTCATATTTGGATTCAGTGATGTCGAGTTAGTCAATTTGGACTATTGGTTTGCATTATTTGATGAATTTTTGCTTCCGATTTGGTCTCCGGTCGCCGGAATTTGTTTTGTAAGTTCCATTGGAGAAGATGAACAGTAGCCATCGGATCTTCAATCTGGCCGTCCACAACGTGCCACGTGTCCCATAATGCTTCTAGTTTTATGTTCTTTTATTTCATTTATTTCTTTTTCTTCAACTTAATTTCTTTCAATTCAGTTTAATTTAAATTCGTGTAAAATACTAAAAATCATCTAAAAATTCCGAAAAAAATCCTGAACATTCTTTTATGTCTCTAATATTTTTTCATATTTTTATTTTATTTTTTTCATTGATCCACGTGCCAGAAATAATTCCCCATTGCACCTAGCTTATTTTACTTCATTTCTTGACCAGTCTGGCTTGTTTATTTTCCATAGCCTTCAACATTTGGAGTTTTGATCCCATTCTATTCGCTTTGTACTCCTAATTCATTTTACTTTTCATGTGATTTTTCTCAGAATTTTTAGAAATTTATTTCTTGAGTCTTGGTCTGGAAACTTGTGATGTAAGTTTTCTGTCTTAGCTTGTGTTCTTGCCTCCATTTGACTTAGTTACTTTTTGAATCTTTGCAAATCCTTTTGGCTAGTTGATATAACATGTTTGAGGACCAATTTTTTTCAGTTGTGGAATTTTTAGATGGCTGGTTGGTTATTTGTGGATTTTATCTTGAACCTTGTCCCGTTTTGCTTCCTTTGAACCTTTAAGCCTCTCATAAGCCTAAAAAACCACTTGTGCCCAAAGTGTGCACAAAGTGAGATATGCATGCTTCCCTCATGAGAATTCCTCTCATACACTTTTGAAAACTCCCTCCAAAACACTCCAATTTGCAAAATTCATGAAACAAGTGTGAGAGATTGATCTAAAGGCCAGGAGTTAATGGATCTGGATCAAGGGTGGAGAATGCAACTCGCACATGCTGAGAAGCCCAGGGAAGCATGAGGGAAGCATGCATATCTCACTTTGTGCACAATTTGCATAATCACACTTTTCTCATTCAATTTTCGTGCACTTTTCATCACACCTTCAGCACTCGCTCTAAAGATCATTCTAAGGAAATTGAGCAAAGAACCAGATCTGAATCTCTCTCATTCTCAACCTTCTTGCATTTTTGCATTTTGCTTCATATCTCTCCATTCCTTCACATTCTCCACAAATCTCTTCCATATTCTTGATCATTGAATCATTTAGATCAAGAATCATCCACTCATTCAAGCTTAGATCACAGAATTTGAGGTTCACCATTTCAAAGCCTCTTGTGTTGAAATATCAGATCTACACCATTCCAAGATCTTAGATGTATTTATTTTGCATCTAAGGAGTTATAGGAGTCATTTGCACGGATTATTTGGCTTTCTATTTCAACATTTCGAGATCTCCATCTCAGGTATGGCTTGAAACTTTTTGTTCTGGAAATGCAATTTTATGGTTGATATGTGTTCCTTGTGCTTCCCTGATCATACTGCACTTTGTAGATTTGATTTTGGTGCATTATATCATGAGTTATGTGCATTTAAAGTTTGATGATCAATGTTGTTTTGCTTCGATCCGGCCGATCCTTTGAGTTTTAGCTATTTTTGATGTCATATTTGGATTCAGTGATGTCGAGTTAGTCAATTTGGACTATTGGTTTGCATTATTTGATGAATTTTTGCTTCCGATTTGGTCTCCGGTCGCCGGAATTTGTTTTGTAAGTTCCATTGGAGAAGATGAACAGTAGCCATCGGATCTTCAATCTGGCCGTCCACAACGTGCCACGTGTCCCATAATGCTTCTAGTTTTATGTTCTGTTATTTCATTTATTTCTTTTTCTTCAACTTAATTTCTTTCAATTCAGTTTAATTTAAATTCGTGTAAAATACTAAAAATCATCTAAAAATTCCGAAAAAAATCCTGAACATTCTTTTATGTCTCTAATATTTTTTCATATTTTTATTTTATTTTTTTCATTGATCCACGTGCCAGAAATAATTCCCCATTGCACCTAGCTTATTTTACTTCATTTCTTGACCAGTCTGGCTTGTTTATTTTCCATAGCCTTCAACATTTGGAGTTTTGATCCCATTCTATTCGCTTTGTACTCCTAATTCATTTTACTTTTCATGTGATTTTTCTCAGAATTTTTAGAAATTTATTTCTTGAGTCTTGGTCTGGAAACTTGTGATGTAAGTTTTCTGTCTTAGCTTGTGTTCTTGCCTCCATTTGACTTAGTTACTTTCTGAATCTTTGCAAATCCTTTTGGCTAGTTGATATAACATGTTTGAGGACCAATTTTTTTCAGTTGTGGAATTTTTAGATGGCTGGTTGGTTATTTGTGGATTTTATCTTGAACCTTGTCCCGTTTTGCTTCCTTTGAACCTTTAAGCCTCTCATAAGCCTAAAAAACCACTTGTGCCCAAAGTGTGCACAAAGTGAGATATGCATGCTTCCCTCATGAGAATTCCTCTCATACACTTTTGAAAACTCCCTCCAAAACACTCCAATTTGCAAAATTCATGAAACAAGTGTGAGAGATTGATCTAAAGGCCAGGAGTTAATGGATCTGGATCAAGGGTGGAGAATGCAACTCGCACATGCTGAGAAGCCCAGGGAAGCATGAGGGAAGCATGCATATCTCACTTTGTGCACAATTTGCATAATCACACTTTTCTCATTCAATTTTCGTGCACTTTTCATCACACCTTCAGCACTCGCTCTAAAGATCATTCTAAGGAAATTGAGCAAAGAACCAGATCTGAATCTCTCTCATTCTCAACCTTCTTGCATTTTTGCATTTTGCTTCATATCTCTCCATTCCTTCACATTATCCACAAATCTCTTCCATATTCTTGATCATTGAATCATTTAGATCAAGAATCATCCACTCATTCAAGCTTAGATCACAGAATTTGAGGTTCACCATTTCAAAGCCTCTTGTGTTGAAATATCAGATCTACACCATTCCAAGATCTTAGATGTATTTATTTTGCATCTAAGGAGTAAGAGGAGTCATTTGCACGGATTATTTGGCTTTCTATTTCAACATTTCGAGATCTCCATCTCAGGTATGGCTTGAAACTTTTTGTTCTGGAAATGGAATTTTATGGTTGATATGTGTTCCTTGTGCTTCCCTGATCATACTGCACTTTGTAGATTTGATTTTGGTGCATTATATCATGAGTTATGTGCATTTAAAGTTTGATGATCAATGTTGTTTTGCTTCGATCCGGCCGATCCTTTGAGTTTTAGCTATTTTTGATGTCATATTTGGATTCAGTGATGTCGAGTTAGTCAATTTGGACTATTGGTTTGCATTATTTGATGAATTTTTGCTTCCGATTTGGTCTCCGGTCGCCGGAATTTGTTTTGTAAGTTCCATTGGAGAAGATGAACAGTAGCCATCGGATCTTCAATCTGGCCGTCCACAACGCGCCACGTGTCCCATAATGCTTCTAGTTTTATGTTCTTTTATTTCATTTATTTCTTTTTCTTCAACTTAATTTCTTTCAATTCAGTTTAATTTAAATTCGTGTAAAATACTAAAAATCATCTAAAAATTCCGAAAAAAATCCTGAACATTCTTTTATGTCTCTAATATTTTGTCATATTTTTATTCTATTTTTTTCATTGATCCACGTGCCAGAAATAATTCCCCATTGCACCTAGCTTATTTTACTTCATTTCTTGACCAGTCTGGCTTGTTTATTTTCCATAGCCTTCAACATTTGGAGTTTTGATCCCATTCTATTCGCTTTGTACTCCTAATTCATTTTACTTTTCATGTGATTTTTCTCAGAATTTTTAGAAATTTATTTCTTGAGTCTTGGTCTGGAAACTTGTGATGTAAGTTTTCTGTCTTAGCTTGTGTTCTTGCCTCCATTTGACTTAGTTACTTTCTTAATCTTTGCAAATCCTTTTGGCTAGTTGATATAACATGTTTGAGGACCAATTTTTTTCAGTTGTGGAATTTTTAGATGGCTGGTTGGTTATTTGTGGATTTTATCTTGAACCTTGTCCCGTTTTGCTTCCTTTGAACCTTTAAGCCTCTCATAAGCCTAAAAAACCACTTGTGCCCAAAGTGTGCACAAAGTGAGATATGCATGCTTCCCTCATGAGAATTCCTCTCATACACTTTTGAAAACTCCCTCCAAAACACTCCAATTTGCAAAATTCATGAAACAAGTGTGAGAGATTGATCTAAAGGCCAGGAGTTAATGGATCTGGATCAAGGGTGGAGAATGCAACTCGCACATGCTGAGAAGCCCAGGGAAGCATGAGGGAAGCATGCATATCTCACTTTGTGCACAATTTGCATAATCACACTTTTCTCATTCAATTTTCGTGCACTTTTCATCACACCTTCAGCACTCGCTCTAAAGATCATTCTAAGGAAATTGAGCAAAGAACCAGATCTGAATCTCTCTCATTCTCAACCTTCTTGCATTTTTGCATTTTGCTTCATATCTCTCCATTCCTTCACATTCTCCACAAATCTCTTCCATATTCTTGATCATTGAATCATTTAGATCAAGAATCATCCACTCATTCAAGCTTAGATCACAGAATTTGAGGTTCACCATTTCAAAGCCTCTTGTGTTGAAATATCAGATCTACACCATTCCAAGATCTTAGATGTATTTATTTTGCATCTAAGGAGTAAGAGGAGTCATTTGCACGGATTATTTGGCTTTCTATTTCAACATTTCGAGATCTCCATCTCAGGTATGGCTTGAAACTTTTTGTTCTGGAAATGGAATTTTATGGTTGATATGTGTTCCTTGTGCTTCCCTGATCATACTGCACTTTGTAGATTTGATTTTGGTGCATTATATCATGAGTTATGTGCATTTAAAGTTTGATGATCAATGTTGTTTTGCTTCGATCCGGCCGATCCTTTGAGTTTTAGCTATTTTTGATGTCATATTTGGATTCAGTGATGTCGAGTTAGTCAATTTGGACTATTGGTTTGCATTATTTGATGAATTTTTGCTTCCGATTTGGTCTCCGGTCGCCGGAATTTGTTTTGTAAGTTCCATTGGAGAAGATGAACAGTAGCCATCGGATCTTCAATCTGGCCGTCCACAACGCGCCACGTGTCCCATAATGCTTCTAGTTTTATGTTCTTTTATTTCATTTATTTCTTTTTCTTCAACTTAATTTCTTTCAATTCAGTTTAATTTAAATTCGTGTAAAATACTAAAAATCATCTAAAAATTCCGAAAAAAATCCTGAACATTCTTTTATGTCTCTAATATTTTGTCATATTTTTATTTTATTTTTTTCATTGATCCACGTGCCAGAAATAATTCCCCATTGCACCTAGCTTATTTTACTTCATTTCTTGACCAGTCTGGCTTGTTTATTTTCCATAGCCTTCAACATTTGGAGTTTTGATCCCATTCTATTCGCTTTGTACTCCTAATTCATTTTACTTTTCATGTGATTTTTCTCAGAATTTTTAGAAATTTATTTCTTGAGTCTTGGTCTGGAAACTTGTGATGTAAGTTTTCTGTCTTAGCTTGTGTTCTTGCCTCCATTTGACTTAGTTACTTTCTGAATCTTTGCAAATCCTTTTGGCTAGTTGATATAACATGTTTGAGGACCAATTTTTTTCAGTTGTGGAATTTTTAGATGGCTGGTTGGTTATTTGTGGATTTTATCTTGAACCTTGTCCCGTTTTGCTTCCTTTGAACCTTTAAGCCTCTCATAAGCCTAAAAAACCACTTGTGCCCAAAGTGTGCACAAAGTGAGATATGCATGCTTCCCTCATGAGAATTCCTCTCATACACTTTTGAAAACTCCCTCCAAAACACTCCAATTTGCAAAATTCATGAAACAAGTGTGAGAGATTGATCTAAAGGCCAGGAGTTAATGGATCTGGATCAAGGGTGGAGAATGCAACTCGCACATGCTGAGAAGCCCAGGGAAGCATGAGGGAAGCATGCATATCTCACTTTGTGCACAATTTGCATAATCACACTTTTCTCATTCAATTTTCGTGCACTTTTCATCACACCTTCAGCACTCGCTCTAAAGATCATTCTAAGGAAATTGAGCAAAGAACCAGATCTGAATCTCTCTCATTCTCAACCTTCTTGCATTTTTGCATTTTGCTTCATATCTCTCCATTCCTTCACATTCTCCACAAATCTCTTCCATATTCTTGATCATTGAATCATTTAGATCAAGAATCATCCACTCATTCAAGCTTAGATCACAGAATTTGAGGTTCGCCATTTCAAAGCCTCTTGTGTTGAAATATCAGATCTACACCATTCCAAGATCTTAGATGCATTTATTTTGCATCTAAGGAGTAAGAGGAGTCATTTGCACGGATTATTTGGCTTTCTATTTCAACATTTCGAGATCTCCATCTCAGGTATGGCTTGAAACTTTTTGTTCTGGAAATGGAATTTTATGGTTGATATGTGTTCCTTGTGCTTCCCTGATCATACTGCACTTTGTAGATTTGATTTTGGTGCATTATATCATGAGTTATGTGCATTTAAAGTTTGATGATCAATGTTGTTTTGCTTCGATCCGGCCGATCCTTTGAGTTTTGGCTATTTTTGATGTCATATTTGGATTCAGTGATGTCGAGTTAGTCAATTTGGACTATTGGTTTGCATTATTTGATGAATTTTTGCTTCCGATTTGGTCTCCGGTCGCCGGAATTTGTTTTGTAAGTTCCATTGGAGAAGATGAACAGTAGCCATCGGATCTTCAATCTGGCCGTCCACAACGCGCCACGTGTCCCATAATGCTTCTAGTTTTATGTTCTTTTATTTCATTTATTTCTTTTTCTTCAACTTAATTTCTTTCAATTCAGTTTAATTTAAATTCGTGTAAAATACTAAAAATCATCTAAAAATTCCGAAAAAAATCTTGAACATTCTTTTATGTCTCTAATATTTTGTCATATTTTTATTTTATTTTGTTCATTGATCCACGTGCCAGAAATAATTCACCATTGCACCTAGCTTCTTTTACTTCATTTCTTGACCAGTCTGGCTTGTTTATTTTCCATAGCCTTCAACATTTGGAGTTTTGATCCCATTATATTTGCTTTGTACTCCTAATTCATTTTACTTTTCATGTGATTTTTCTCAGAATTTTTAGAAATTTATTTCTTGAGTCTTGGTCTGGAAACTTGTGATGTAAGTTTTCTGTCTTAGCTTGTGTTCTTGCCTCCATTTGACTTAGTTACTTTCTGAATCTTTGCAAATCCTTTTGGCTAGTTGATATAACATGTTTGAGGAACAATTTGTTTCAGTTGTGGAATTTTTAGATGGCTGGTTGGTTATTTGTGGATTTTATCTTGAACCTTGTCCCGTTTTGCTTCCTTTGAACCTTTAAGCCTCTCATAAACCTAAAAAACCACTTGTGCCTAAAGTGTGCACAAAGTGAGATATGCATGCTTCCCTCATGAGAATTCTCTCATACACTTTTGAAAACTCCCTCCAAAACACTCCAATTTGCAAAATTCATGAAACAAGTGTGAGAGTTTGATCTAAGGGCCAGGAATTAATGGATCTGGATCAAGGGTGGAGAATGCAACTCGCACATGCTGAGAAGCCCAGGGAAGCATGAGGGAAGCATGCATATCTCACTTTGTGCACAATTTGCATAATCACACTTTTCTCATTCAATTTTCGTGCACTTTTCATCACACCTTCAGCACTCGCTCTAAAGATCATTCTAAGGAAATTGAGCAAAGAACCAGATCTGAATCTCTCTCATTCTCAACCTTCTTGCATTTTTGCATTTTGCTTCATATCTCTCCATTCCTTCACATTCTCCACAAATCTCTTCCATATTCTTGATCATTGAATCATTTAGATCAAGAATCATCCACTCATTCAAGCTTAGATCACAGAATTTGAGGTTCGCCATTTCAAAGCCTCTTGTGTTGAAATATCAGATCTACACCATTCCAAGATCTTAGATGCATTTATTTTGCATCTAAGGAGTAAGAGGAGTCATTTGCAAGGATTATTTGGCTTTCTATTTCAACATTTCGAGATCTCCATCTCAGGTATGGCTTGAAACTTTTTGTTCTGGAAATGGAATTTTATGGTTGATATGTGTTCCTTGTGCTTCCCTGATCATACTGCACTTTGTAGATTTGATTTTGGTGCATTATATCATGAGTTATGTGCATTTAAAGTTTGATGATCAATGTTGTTTTGCTTCGATCCGGCCGATCCTTTGAGTTTTAGCTATTTTTGATGTCATATTTGGATTCAGTGATGTCGAGTTAGTCAATTTGGACTATTGGTTTGCATTATTTGATGAATTTTTGCTTCCGATTTGGTCTCCGGTCGCCGGAATTTGTTTTGTAAGTTCCATTGGAGAAGATGAACAGTAGCCATCGGATCTTCAATCTGGCCGTCCACAACGCGCCACGTGTCCCATAATGCTTCTAGTTTTATGTTCTTTTATTTCATTTATTTCTTTTTCTTCAACTTAATTTCTTTCAATTCAGTTCAATTTAAATTCGTGTAAAACACTAAAAATCATCTAAAAATTCCGAAACAAATCCTGAACATTCTTTTATGTCTCTAATATTTTGTCATATTTTTATTTTATTTTGTTCATTGATCCACGTGCCAGAAATAATTCACCATTGCACCTAGCTTCTTTTACTTCATTTCTTGACTAGTCTGGCTTGTTTATTTTCCATAGCCTTCAACATTTGGAGTTTTGATCCCATTCTTTTTGCTTTGTACTCCTAATTCATTTTAATTTTCATGTGATTTTTCTCATAATATTTAGAAATTTATTTCTTTAGTCTTGGTCTAGAAACTTGTGATGTAAGTTTTCTGTCTTAGCTTGTGTTCTTGCCTCCATTTGACTTAGTTTCTTTCTGAATCTTTGCAAATCCTTTTGGCTAGTTGATATAACATGTTTGAGGAACAATTTGTTTCAGTTGTGGAATTTTTAGATGGCTGGTTGATTATTTCTGGATTTTATCTTGAACCTTGTCCCGTTTTGCTTCCTTTGAACCTTTAAGCCTCTCATAAGCCTAAAAAACCACTTGTGCCCAAAGTGTGCACAAAGTGAGATATGCATGCTTCCCTCATGAGAATTCTCTCATACACTTTTGAAAACTCCCTCCAAAACACTCCAATTTGCAAAATTCATGAAACAAGTGTGAGAGTTTGATCTAAGGGCCAGGAATTAATGGATCTGGATCAAGGGTGGAGAATGCAACTCGCACATGCTGAGAAGCCCAGGGAAGCATGAGGGAAGCATGCATATCTCACTTTGTGCACAATTTGCATAATCACACTTTTCTCATTCAATTTTCGTGCACTTTTCATCACACCTTCAGCACTCGCTCTAAAGATCATTCTAAGGAAATTGAGCAAAGAACCAGATCTGAATCTCTCTCATTCTCAACCTTCTTGCATTTTTGCATTTTGCTTCATATCTCTCCATTCCTTCACATTCTCCACAAATCTCTTCCATATTCTTGATCATTGAATCATTTAGATCAAGAATCATCCACTCATTCAAGCTTAGATCACAGAATTTGAGGTTCGCCATTTCAAAGCCTCTTGTGTTGAAATATCAGATCTACACCATTCCAAGATCTTAGATGCATTTATTTTGCATCTAAGGAGTAAGAGGAGTCATTTGCAAGGATTATTTGGCTTTCTATTTCAACATTTCGAGATCTCCATCTCAGGTATGGCTTGAAACTTTTTGTTCTGGAAATGGAATTTTATGGTTGATATGTGTTCCTTGTGCTTCCCTGATCATACTGCACTTTGTAGATTTGATTTTGGTGCATTATATCATGAGTTATGTGCATTTAAAGTTTGATGATCAATGTTGTTTTGCTTCGATCCGGCCGATCCTTTGAGTTTTAGCTATTTTTGATGTCATATTTGGATTCAGTGATGTCGAGTTAGTCAATTTGGACTATTGGTTTGCATTATTTGATGAATTTTTGCTTCCGATTTGGTCTCCGGTCGCCGGAATTTGTTTTGTAAGTTCCATTGGAGAAGATGAACAGTAGCCATCAGATCTTCAATCTGGCCGTCCACAACGCGCCACGTGTCCCATAATGCTTCTAGTTTTATGTTCTTTTATTTCATTTATTTCTTTTTCTTCAACTTAATTTCTTTCAATTCAGTTCAATTTAAATTCGTGTAAAACACTAAAAATCATCTAAAAATTCCGAAACAAATCCTGAACATTCTTTTATGTCTCTAATATTTTGTCATATTTTTATTTTATTTTGTTCATTGATCCACGTGCCAGAAATAATTCACCATTGCACCTAGCTTCTTTTACTTCATTTCTTGACCAGTCTGGCTTGTTTATTTTCCATAGCCTTCAACATTTGGAGTTTTGATCCCATTCTTTTTGCTTTGTACTCCTAATTCATTTTAATTTTCATGTGATTTTTCTCATAATTTTTAGAAATTTATTTCTTGAGTCTTGGTCTGGAAACTTGTGATGTAAGTTTTCTGTCTTAGCTTGTGTTCTTGCCTCCATTTGACTTAGTTACTTTCTGAATCTTTGCAAATCCTTTTGGCTAGTTGATATAACATGTTTGAGGACCAATTTGTTTCAGTTGTGGAATTTTTAGATGGCTGGTTGATTATTTGTGGATTTTATCTTGAACCTTGTCCCGTTTTGCTTCCTTTGAACCTTTAAGCCTCTCATAAGCCTAAAAAACCACTTGTGCCCAAAGTGTGCACAAAGTGAGATATGCATGCTTCCCTCATGAGAATTCTCTCATACACTTTTGAAAACTCCCTCCAAAACACTCCAATTTGCAAAATTCATGAAACAAGTGTAAGAGTTTGATCTAAGGGCCAGGAATTAATGGATCTGGATCAAGGGTGGAGAATGCAACTCGCACATGCTGAGAAGCCCAGGGAAGCATGAGGGAAGCATGCATATCTCACTTTGTGCACAATTTGCATAATCACACTTTTCTCATTCAATTTTCGTGCACTTTTCATCACACCTTCAGCACTCACTCTAAAGATCATTCTAAGGAAATTGAGCAAAGAACCAGATCTGAATCTCTCTCATTCTCAACCTTCTTGCATTTTTGAATTTTTCTTCATATCTCTCCATTCCTTCACATTCTCCACAAATCTCTTCCATATTCTTGATCATTGAATCATTTAGATCAAGAATCATCCACTCATTCAAGCTTAGATCACAGAATTTGAGGTTCACCATTTCAAAGCCTCTTGTGTTGAAATATCAGATCTACACCATTCCAAGATCTTAGATGCATTTATTTTGCATCTAAGGAGTAAGAGGAGTCATTTGCACGGATTATTTGGCTTTCTATTTCAACATTTCGAGATATCCATCTCAGGTATGGCTTGAAACTTTTTGTTCTGGAAATGGAATTTTATGGTTGATATGTGTTCCTTGTGCTTCCCTGATCATGCTGCACTTTGTAGATTTGATTTTGGTGCATTATATCATGAGTTATGTGCATTTAAAGTTTGATGATCAATGTTGTTTTGCTTCGATCCGGCCGATCCTTTGAGTTTTGGCTATTTTTGATGTCATATTTGGATTCAGTGATGTCGAGTTAGTCAATTTGGACTATTGGTTTGCATTATTTGATGAATTTTTTCTTCCGATTTGGTCTCCGGTCGCCGGAATTTGTTTTGCAAGTTCCATTGGAGAATGAACAGTAGCCATCGGATCTTCAATCTGGCCGTCCACAACGCGCCACGTGTCCCATAATGCTTCTAGTTTTATGTTCTTTTATTTCATTAATTTCTTTTTCTTCAACTTAATTTCTTTCAATTCAGTTCAATTTAAATTCGTGTAAAACACTAAAAATCATCTAAAAATTCCGAAAAAAATCCTGAACATTCTTTTATGTCTCTAATATTTTGTCATATTTTTATTTTATTTTTTTCATTGATCCACGTGCCAGAAATAATTCACCATTGCACCTAGCTTCTTTTACTTCATTTCTTGACCAGTCTGGCTTGTTTATTTTCCATAGCCTTCAACATTTGGAGTTTTGATCCAATTCTTTTTGCTTTGTACTCCTAATTCATTTTAATTTTCATGTGATTTTTCTCATAATTTTTAGAAATTTATTTCTTGAGTCTTGGTCTGGAAACTTGTGATGTAAGTTTTCTGTCTTAGCTTGTGTTCTTGCCTCCATTTGACTTAGTTACTTTCTGAATCTTTGCAAATCCTTTTGGCTAGTTGATATAACATGTTTGAGGACCAATTTGTTTCAGTTGTGGAATTTTTAGATGGCTGGTTGATTATTTGTGGATTTTATCTTGAACCTTGTCCCGTTTTGCTTCCTTTGAACCTTTAAGCCTCTCATAAGCCTAAAAAACCACTTGTGCCCAAAGTGTGCACAAAGTGAGATATGCATGCTTCCCTCATGAGAATTCTCTCATACATTTTTGAAAACTCCCTCCAAAACACTCCAATTTGCAAAATTCATGAAACAAGTGTGAGAGTTTGATCTAAGGGCCAGGAGTTAATGGATCTGGATCAAGGGTGGAGAATGCAACTCGCACATGCTGAGAAGCCCAAGGAAGCATGAGGGAAGCATGCATATCTCACTTTGTGCACAATTTGCATAATCACACTTTTCTCATTCAATTTTCGTGCACTTTTCATCACACCTTCAGCACTCACTCTAAAGATCATTCTAAGGAAATTGAGCAAAGAACCAGATTTGAATCTCTCTCATTCTCAACCTTCTTGCATTTTTGCATTTTGCTTCATATCTCTCCATTCCTTCACATTCTCCACAAATCTCTTCCATATTCTTGATCATTGAATCATTTAGATTAAGAATCATCCACTCATTCAAGCTTAGATCACAGAATTTGAGGTTCGCCATTTCAAAGCCTCTTGTGTTGAAATATCAGATCTACACCATTCCAAGATCTTAGATGCATTTATTTTGCATCTAAGGAGTAAGAGGAGTCATTTGCACGGATTATTTGGCTTTCTATTTCAACATTTCGAGATCTCCATCTCAGGTATGGCTTGAAACTTTTTGTTCTGGAAATGGAATTTTATGGTTGATATGTGTTCCTTGTGCTTCCCTGATCATGCTGCACTTTGTAGATTTGATTTTGGTGCATTATATCATGAGTTATGTGCATTTAAAGTTTGATGATTAATGTTGTTTTGCTTCGATCCGGCCGATCCTTTGAGTTTTGGCTATTTTTGATGTCATATTTGGATTCAGTGATGTCGAGTTAGTCAATTTGGACTATTGGTTTGCATTATTTGATGAATTTTTGCTTCCGATTTGGTCTCCGGTTGCCGGAATTTGTTTTGCAAGTTCCATTGGAGAATGAACAGTAGCCATCAAATCTTCAATCTGGCCGTCCACAACGCGCCACGTGTCCCATAATGCTTCTAGTTTTATGTTCTTTTATTTCATTTATTTCTTTTTCTTCAACTTAATTTCTTTCAATTCAGTTCCATTTAAATTCGTGTAAAATACTAAAATCATCTAAAAATTCCGAAAAAAATCCTGAACATTCTTTTATGTCTCTAATATTTTGTCATATTTTTATTTTATTTTTTTCATTGATCCACGTGCCAGAAATAATTCACCATTGCACCTTGCTTCTTTTACTTCATTTCTTGACCAGTCTGACTTGTTTATTTTCCATAGCCTTTAACATTTGGAGTTTTGATCCCATTCTTTTTGCTTTGTACTCCTAATTCATTTTAATTTCATGTGATTTTTCTCATAATTTTTAGAAATTTATTTCTTGAGTCTTGGTCTGGAAACTTGTGATGTAAGTTTTCTGTCTTAGCTTGTGTTCTTGCCTCCATTTTACTTAGTTCCTTTCTGAATCTTTGCAAATCCTTTTGGCTAGTTGATATAACATGTTTGAGGACCAATTTGTTTCAGTTGTGGAATTTTTAGATGGCTGGTTGATTATTTGTGGATTTTATCTTAAACCTTGTCCCGTTTTGCTTCCTTTGAACCTTGAAGCCTCTCATAAGCCTAAAAAACCACTTGTGCCCAAAGTGAGCACAAAGTGAGATACGCATGCTTCCCTCATGATAATTCCTCTCATACACTTTTGAAAACTCCCTCCAAAACACTCCAATTTGCAAAATTCATGAAACAAGTGTGAGAGTTTGATCTAAGGGCCAGGAGTTAATGGATCTGGATCAAGGGTGGAGAATGCAACTCGCACATGCTGAGAAGCCCAAGGAAGCATGAGGGAAGCATGCATATCTCAATTTGTGCACAATTTGCATAATCACACTTTTCTCATTCAATTTTCGTGCAATTTTCATCACACCTTCAGCGCTCACTCTACAGATCATTCTAAGGAAATTGAGCAAAGAACCAGATCTGAATCTCTCTCATTCTCAACCTTCTTGCATTTTTGTATTTTGCTTCATATATCTCCATTCCTTCACATTCTCCACAAATCTCTTCCATATTCTTGATCATTGAATCATTTAGATTAAGAATCATCCACTCATTCAAGCTTAGATCACAGAATTTGAGGTTCGCCATTTCAAAGCCTCTTGTGTTGAAATATCAGATCTACACCATTCCAAGATCTTAGATGCATTTATTTTGCATCTAAGGAGTAAGAGGAGTCATTTGCACGGATTATTTGGCTTTCTATTTCAACATTTCGAGATCTCCATCTCAGGTATGGCTTGAAACTTTTTGTTCTGGAAATGGAATTTTATGGTTGATATGTGTTCCTTGTGCTTCCCTGATCATGCTGCACTTTGTATATTTGATTTTGGTGCATTATATCATGAGTTATGTGCATTTAAAGTTTGATGATCAATGTTGTTTTGCTTCGATCCGGCCGATCCTTTGAGTTTTAGCTATTTTTGTTGTCATATTTGGATTCAGTGATGTCGAGTTAGTCAATTTGGACTATTGGTTTGCATTATTTGATGAATTTTTTCTTCCGATTTGGTCTCCGGTCGCCGGAATTTGTTTTGCAAGTTCCATTGGAGAATGAACAGTAGCCATTAAATCTTCAATCTGGCCCTCCACAACGCGCCACGTGTCCCATAATGCTTTTAGTTTTATGTTCTTTTATTTCATTTATTTCTTTTTCTTCAACTTAATTTCTTTCAATTCAGTTCCATTTAAATTCGTGTAAAATACTAAAAATCATCTAAAAAATCCGAAAAAAATCCTGAACATTCTTTTATGTCTCTAATATTTTTTTCATATTGTTATTTTATTTTTTTCATTGATCCACGTGCTAGAAATAATTCACCATTGCACCTAGCTTCTTTTACTTCATTTCTTGACCAGTCTGGCTTGTTTATATTCCATAGCCTTCAACATTTGGAGTTTTGATCCCATTCTTTTTGCTTTGTACTCCTAATTCATTGTACTTTTCATGTGATTTTTCTCAGAATTTTAAGAAATTTATTTCTTGAGTCATGGTCTTGAAACTTGTGATGTATGTTTTCTGTCTTAACTTGTGTTCTTGCCTCCATTTTACTTAGTTCCTTTCTGAATCTTTGCAAATCCTTTTGGATAGTTGATATAACATGTTTGAGGACCAATTTGTTTCAGTTGTGGAATTTTTAGATGGCTGGTTGATTATTTGTGGATTTTATCTTAAACCTTGTCCCGTTTTGCTTCCTTTGAACCTTGAAGCCTCTCATAAGCCTAAAAAACCACTTGTGCCCAAAGTGTGCACAAAGTGAGATATGCATGCTTCCCTCATGATAATTCCTCTCATACACTTTTGAAAACTCCCTCCAAAACACTCCAATTTGCAAAATTCATGAAACAAGTGTGAGAGTTTGATCTAAGGGCCAGGAGTTAATGGATCTGGATCAAGGGTGGAGAATGCAACTCGCACATGCTGAGAAGCCCAAGGAAGCATGAGGGAAGCATGCATATCTCACTTTGTGCACAATTTGCATAATCACACTTTTCTCATTCAATTTTCGTGCACTTTTCATCACACTTTCAGCGCTCACTCTAAAGATCATTCTAAGGAAATTGAGCAAAGAACCAGATCTGAATCTCTCTCATTCTCAACCTTCTTGCATTTTTGTATTTTGCTTCATATCTCTCCATTCCTTCACATTCTCCACAAATCTCTTCCATATTCTTGATCATTGAATCATTTAGATCAAGAATCATCCACTCATTCAAGCTTAGATCACAGAATTTGAGGTTCGCCATTTCAAAGCCTCTTGTGTTGAAATATCAGATCTACACCATTCCAAGATCTTAGATGCATTTATTTTGCATCTAAGGAGTAAGAGGAGTCATTTGCACGGATTATTTGGCTTTCTATTTCAACATTTCGAGATCTCCATCTCAGGTATGGCTTGAAACTTTTTGTTCTGGAAATGGAATTTTATGGTTGATATGTGTTCCTTGTGCTTCCCTGATCATGCTGCACTTTGTAGATTTGATTTTGGTGCATTATATCATGAGTTATGTGCATTTAAAGTTTGATGATCAATGTTGTTTTGCTTCGATCCGGCCGATCCTTTGAGTTTTAGCTATTTTTGATGTCATATTTGGATTCAGTGATGTCGAGTTAGTCAATTTGGACTATTGGTTTGCATTATTTGATGAATTTTTGCTTCCGATTTGGTCTCCGGTCGCCGGAATTTGTTTTGCAAGTTCCATTGGAGAATGAACAGTAGCCACTAAATCTTCAATCTGGCCGTCCACAACGCGCCAAGTGTCCCATAATGCTTCTAGTTTTATGTTCTTTTATTTCATTTATTTCTTTTTCTTCAACTTAATTTCTTTCAATTCAGTTCCATTTAAATTCGTGTAAAATACTAAAAATCATCTAAAAATTCCGAAAAAAATCCTGAACATTCTTTTATGTCTCTAATATTTTGTCATATTTTTATTTTATTTTTTTCATTGATCCACGTGCTAGAAATAATTCACCATTTCACCTAGCTTCTTTTACTTCATTTCTTGACCAGTCTGGCTTGTTTATATTCCATAGCCTTCAACATTTGGAGTTTTGATCCCATTCTTTTTGCTTTGTACTCCTAATTCATTGTACTTTTCATGTGATTTTTCTCAGAATATTTAGAAATTTATTTCTTGAGTCTTGGTCTGGAAACTTGTGATGTAAGTTTTCTGTCTTAGCTTGTGTTCTTGCCTCCATTTTACTTAGTTCCTTTCTGAATCTTTGCAAATCCTTTTGGCTAGTTGATATAACATGTTTGAGGACCAATTTGTTTCAGTTGTGGAATTTTTAGATGGCTGGTTGATTATTTGTGGATTTTATCTTAAACCTTGTCCCGTTTTGCTTCCTTTGAACCTTGAAGCCTCTCATAAGCCTAAAAAACCACTTGTGCCCAAAGTGTGCACAAAGTGAGATATGCATGCTTCCCTCATGATAATTCCTCTCATACACTTTTGAAAACTCCCTCCAAAACACTCCAATTTGCAAAATTCATGAAACAAGTGTGAGAGTTTGATCTAAGGGCCAGGAGTTAATGGATCTGGATCAAGGGTGGAGAATGCAACTCGCACATGCTGAGAAGCCCAAGGAAGCATGAGGGAAGCATGCATATCTCACTTTGTGCACAATTTGCATAATCACACTTTTCTCATTCAATTTTCGTGCACTTTTCATCACACTTTCAGCGCTCACTCTAAAGATCATTCTAAGGAAATTGAGCAAAGAACCAGATTTGAATCTCTCTCATTCTCAACCTTCTTGCATTTTTGTATTTTTCTTCATATCTCTCCATTCCTTCACATTCTCCACAAATCTCTTCCATATTCTTGATCATTAAATCATTTAGATCAAGAATCATCCACTCATTCAAGCTTAGATCACAGAATTTGAGGTTCGCCATTTCAAAGCCTCTTGTGTTGAAATATCAGATCTACACCATTCCAAGATCTTAGATGCATTTATTTTGCATCTAAGGAGTAAGAGGAGTCATTTGCACGGATTATTTGGCTTTCTATTTCAACATTTCGAGATCTCCATCTCAGGTATGGCTTGAAACTTTTTGTTCTGGAAATGGAATTTTATGGTTGATATGTGTTCCTTGTGCTTCCCTGATCATGCTGCACTTTGTAGATTTGATTTTGGTGCATTATATCATGAGTTATGTGCATTTAAAGTTTGATGATCAATGTTGTTTTGCTTCGATCCGGCCGATCCTTTGAGTTTTAGCTATTTTTGATGTCATATTTGGATTCAATGATGTCGAGTTAGTCAATTTGGACTATTGGTTTGCATTATTTGATGAATTTTTGCTTCCGATTTGGTCTCCGGTCGCCGGAATTTGTTTTGCAAGTTCCATTGGAGAATGAACAGTAGCCATTAAATCTTCAATCTGGCCGTCCACAACGCGCCACGTGTCCCATAATGCTTCTAGTTTTATGTTCTTTTATTTCATTTATTTCTTTTTCTTCAACTTAATTTCTTTCAATTCAGTTCCATTTAAATTCGTGTAAAATACTAAAAATCATCTAAAAATTCCGAAATAAATCCTGAACATTCTTTTATGTCTCTAATATTTTGTCATATTCTTATTTTATTTTTTTCTTTGAGCCATGTGCTAGAAATAATTCACCATTGCACCTAGCTTCTTTTACTTCATTTCTTGACCAGTCTGGCTTGTTTATTTTCCATAGCCTTCAACATTTGGAGTTTTGATCCCATTCTTTTTTCTTTATACTCCTAATTCATTGTACTTTTCATGTGATTTTTCTCAGAAATTTTAGAAATTTATTTCTTGAGTCTTGGTCTGGAAACTTGTGATGTAAGTTTTCTGTCTTAGCTTGTGTTCTTGCCTCCATTTTACTTAGTTCCTTTCTGAATCTTTGCAAATCCTTTTGGCTAGTTGATATAACATGTTTGAGGACCAATTTGTTTCAGTTGTGGAATTTTTAGATGGCTGGTTGATTATTTGTGGATTTTATCTTAAACCTTGTCCCGTTTTGCTTCCTTTGAACCTTGAAGCCTCTCATAAGCCTAAAAAACCACTTGTGCCCAAAGTGTGCACAAAGTGAGATATGCATGCTTCCCTCATGATAATTCCTCTCATACACTTTTGAAAACTCCCTCCAAAACACTCCATTTTGCAAAATTCATGAAACAAGTGTGAGAGTTTGATCTAAGGGCCAGGAGTTAATGGATCTGGATCAAGGGTGGAGAATGCAACTCGCACATACTGAGAAGCCCAAGGAAGCATGAGGGAAGCATGCATATCTCACTTTGTGCACAATTTGCATAATCACACTTTTCTCATTCAATTTTCGTGCACTTTTCATCACACTTTCAGCGCTCACTCTAAAGATCATTCTAAGGAAATTGAGCAAAGAACCAGATCTGAATCTCTCTCATTCTCAACCTTCTTGCATTTTTGTATTTTGCTTCATATCTCTCCATTCCTTCACATTCTCCACAAATCTCTTCCATATTCTTGATCATTGAATCATTTAGATCAAGAATCATCCACTCATTCAAGCTTAGATCACAGAATTTAAGGTTCGCCATTTCAAAGCCTCTTGTGTTGAAATATCAGATCTACACCATTCCAAGATCTTAGATGCATTTATTTTGCATCTAAGGAGTAAGAGGAGTCATTTGCACGGATTATTTGGCTTTCTATTTCAACATTTCGAGATCTCCATCTCAGGTATGGCTTGAAACTTTTTGTTCTGGAAATGGAATTTTATGGTTGATATGTGTTCCTTGTGCTTCCCTGATCATGTTGCACTTTGTAGATTTGATTTTGGTGCATTATATCATGAGTTATGTGCATTTAAAGTTTGATGATCAATGTTGTTTTGCTTCGATCCGGCCGATCCTTTGAGTTTTAGCTATTTTTGATGTCATATTTGGATTCAGTGATGTCGAGTTAGTCAATTTGGACTATTGGTTTGCATTATTTGATGAATTTTTGCTTCCGATTTGGTCTCCGGTCGCCGGAATTTGTTTTGCAAGTTCCATTGGAGAATGAACAGTAGCCATTAAATCTTCAATCTGGCCGTCCACAACGCGCCACGTTTCCCATAATGCTTCTAGTTTTATGTTCTTTTATTTCATTTATTTCTTTTTCTTCAACTTAATTTCTTTCAATTCAGTTCCATTTAAATTCGTGTAAAATACTAAAAATCATCTAAAAATTCCGAAAAAAATCCTGAACATTCTTTTATGTCTCTAATATTTTGTCATATTTTTATTTTATTTTTTTCATTGATCCACGTGCTAGAAATAATTCACCATTTCACCTAGCTTCTTTTACTTCATTTCTTGACCAGTCTGGCTTGTTTATATTCCATAGCCTTCAACATTTGGAGTTTTGATCCCATTCTTTTTGCTTTGTACTCCTAATTCATTGTACTTTTCATGTGATTTTTCTCAGAATATTTAGAAATTTATTTCTTGAGTCTTGGTCTGGAAACTTGTGATGTAAGTTTTCTGTCTTAGCTTGTGTTCTTGCCTCCATTTTACTTAGTTCCTTTCTGAATCTTTGCAAATCCTTTTGGCTAGTTGATATAACATGTTTGAGGACCAATTTGTTTCAGTTGTGGAATTTTTAGATGGCTGGTTGATTATTTGTGGATTTTATCTTAAACCTTGTCCCGTTTTGCTTCCTTTGAACCTTGAAGCCTCTCATAAGCCTAAAAAACCACTTGTGCCCAAAGTGTGCACAAAGTGAGATATGCATGCTTCCCTCATGATAATTCCTCTCATACACTTTTGAAAACTCCCTCCAAAACACTCCAATTTGCAAAATTCATGAAACAAGTGTGAGAGTTTGATCTAAGGGCCAGGAGTTAATGGATCTGGATCAAGGGTGGAGAATGCAACTCGCACATGCTGAGAAGCCCAAGGAAGCATGAGGGAAGCATGCATATCTCACTTTGTGCACAATTTGCATAATCACACTTTTCTCATTCAATTTTCGTGCACTTTTCATCACACTTTCAGCGCTCACTCTAAAGATCATTCTAAGGAAATTGAGCAAAGAACCAGATTTGAATCTCTCTCATTCTCAACCTTCTTGCATTTTTGTATTTTTCTTCATATCTCTCAGTTCCTTCACATTCTCCACAAATCTCTTCCATATTCTTGATCATTGAATCATTTAGATCAAGAATCATCCACTCATTCAAGCTTAGATCACAGAATTTGAGGTTCGCCATTTCAAAGCCTCTTGTGTTGAAATATCAGATCTACAACATTCCAAGATCTTAGATGCATTTATTTTGCATCTAAGGAGTAAGAGGAGTCATTTGCACGGATTATTTGGCTTTCTATTTCAACATTTCGAGATCTCCATCTCAGGTATGGCTTGAAACTTTTTGTTCTGGAAATGGAATTTTATGGTTGATATGTGTTCCTTGTGCTTCCCTGATCATGCTGCACTTTGTAGATTTGATTTTGGTGCATTATATCATGAGTTATGTGCATTTAAAGTTTGATGATCAATGTTGTTTTGCTTCGATCCGGCCGATCCTTTGATTTTAGCTATTTTTGATGTCATATTTGGATTCAGTGATGTCGAGTTAGTCAATTTGTACTATTGGTTTGCATTATTTGATGAATTTTTGCTTCCGATTTGGTCGCCGGTCGCCGGAATTTGTTTTGCAAGTTCCATAGGAGAATGAACAGTAGCCATTAAATCTTCAATCTGGCCGTCCACAACGCGCCACGTGTCCCATAATGCTTCTAGTTTTATGTTCTTTTATTTCATTTATTTCTTTTTCTTCAACTTAATTTCTTTCAATTCAGTTCCATTTAAATTCGTGTAAAATACTAAAAATCATCTAAAAATTCCGAAAAGAATCCTGAACATTCTTTTATGTCTCTAATATTTTGTCATATTTTTATTTTATTTTTTTCTTTGAGCCACGTGCTAGAAATAATTCACCATTGCACCTAGCTTCTTTTACTTCATTTCTTGACCAGTCTGGCTTGTTTATTTTCCATAGCCTTCAACATTTGGACTTTTGATCCCATTCTTTTTGCTTTGTACTCCTAATTCATTGTAATTTTCATGTGATTTTTCTCAGAATATTTAGAAATTTATTTCTTGAGTCTTGGTCTGGAAACTTGTGATGTAAGTTTTCTGTCTTAGCTTGTGTTCTTGCCTCCATTTTACTTAGTTCCTTTCTTAATCTTTGCAAATCCTTTTGGCTAGTTGATATAACATGTTTGAGGACCAATTTGTTTCAGTTGTGGAATTTTTAGATGGCTGGTTGATTATTTGTGGATTTTATCTTAAACCTTTTCCCGTTTTGCTTCCTTTGAACCATGAAGCCTCTCATAAGCCTAAAAAACGACTTGTGCCCAAAGTGTGCACAAAGTGAGATATGCATGCTTACCTCATGATAATTCCTCTCATACACTTTTGAAAACTCCCTCCAAAACACTCCAATTTGCAAAATTCATGAAACAAGTGTGAGAGTTTGATCTAAGGGCCAGGAGTTAATGGATCTGGATCAAGGGTGGAGAATGCAACTCGCACATGCTGAGAAGCCCAAGGAAGCATGAGGGAAGCATGAATATCTCACTTTGTGCACAATTTGCATAATCACACTTTTCTCATTCAACTTTCGTGCACTTTTCATCACACCTTCAGCGCTCACTCTAAAGATCATTTTAAGGAAATTGAGCAAAGAACCAGATTTGAATCTCTCTCATTCTCAACCTTCTTGCATTTTTGTATTTTGCTTCATATCTTTCCATTCCTTCACATTCTCCACAAATCTCTTCCATATTCTTGATCATTGAATCATTTAGATCAAGAATCATCCACTCATTCAAGCTTAGATCACAGAATTTGAGGTTCGCCATTTCAAAGCCTCTTGTGTTGAAATCTCAGATCTACACCATTCCAAGATCTTAGATGCATTTATTTTGCATCTAAGGAGTAAGAAGAGTCATTTGCACGGATTATTTGGCTTTCTATTTCAACATTTCGAGATCTCCATCTCAGGTATGGCTTGAAACTTTTTGTTCTGGAAATGGAATTTAATGGTTGATATGTGTTCCTTGTGCTTCCCTGATCATGCTGCACTTTGTAGATTTGATTTTGGTGCATTATATCATGAGTTATGTGCATTTAAAGTTTGATGATCAATGTTGTTTTGCTTCGATCCGGCCGATCCTTTGAGTTTTAGCTATTTTTGATGTCATATTTGGATTCAGTGATGTCGAGTTAGTCAATTTGGACTATTGGTTTGCATTATTTGATGAATTTTTGCTTCCGATTTGGTCTCCGGTCGCCGGAATTTGTTTTGCAAGTTCCATTGGAGAATGAACAGTAGCCATTAAATCTTCAATCTGGCCGTCCACAACGCGCCACGTGTCCCATAATGCTTCTAGTTTTATGTTCTTTTATTTCATTTATTTCTTTTTCTTCAACTTAATTTCTTTCAATTCAGTTCCATTTAAATTCGTGTAAAATACTAAAAATCATCTAAAAATTTCGAAAAAATATCCTGAACATTCTTTTATGTCTCTAATATTTTTCATATTTTTATTTTATTTTTTTCTTTGATCCACGTGCTAGAAATAATTCATCATTGCACCTAGCTTCTTTTACTTCATTTCTTGACCAGTCTGGCTTGTTTATTTTCCATAGCCTTCAACATTTGGAGTTTTGATCCCATTCTTTTTGCTTTGTACTCCTAATTCATTGTACTTTTCATGTGATTTTTCTCAGAATTTTTAGAAATTTATTTCTTGAGTCTTGGTCTGGAAACTTGTGATGTAAGTTTTCTGTCTTAGCTTGTGTTCTTGCCTCATTTTTACTTAGTTCCTTTCTGAATCTTTGCAAATCCTTTTGGCTAGTTGATATAACATGTTTGAGGACCAATTTGTTTCAGTTGTGGAATTTTTAGATGGATGGTTGATTATTTGTGGATTTTATCTTAAACCTTGTCCCGTTTTGCTTCCTTTGAACCTTGAAGCCTCTCATAAGCCTAAAAAACCACTTGTGCCCAAAGTGTGCACAAAGTGAGATATGCATGCTTCACTCATGATAATTCCTCTCATACACTTTTGAAAACTCCCTCCAAAACACTCCAATTTGCAAAATTCATGAAACAAGTGTGAGAGTTTGATCAAAGGGCCAGGAGTTAATGGATCTGGATCAAGGGTGGAGAATGCAACTCGCACATGCTGAGAAGCCCAAGGAAGCATGAGGGAAGCATGAATATCTCACTTTGTGCACAATTTGCATAATCACACTTTTCTCATTCAATTTTCGTGCACTTTTCATCACACCTTCAGCGCTCACTCTAAAGATCATTCTAAGGAAATTGAGCAAAGAACCAGATATGAATCTCTCTCATTCTCAACCTTCTTGCATTTTTGTATTTTGCTTCATATCTCTCCATTCCTTCACATTCTCCACAAATCTCTTCCATATTCTTGATCATTGAATCATTTAGATCAAGAATCATCCACTCATTCAAGCTTAGATCACAGAATTTGAGGTTCGCCATTTCAAAGCCTCTTGTGTTGAAATATCAGATCTACACCATTCCAAGATCTTAGATGCATTTATTTTGCATCTAAGGAGTAAGAGGAGTCATTTGCACGGATTATTTGGCTTTCTATTTCAACATTTCGAGATCTCCATCTCAGGTATGGCTTGAAACTTTTTGTTCTGGAAATGGAATTTTATGGTTGATATGTGTTCCTTGTGCTTCCCTGATCATGCTGCACTTTGTAGATTTGATTTTGGTGCATTATATCATGAGTTATGTGCATTTAAAGTTTGATGATCAATGTTGTTTTGCTTCGATCCGGCCGATCCTTTGAGTTTTAGCTATTTTTGATGTCATATTTGGATTCAGTGATGTCGAGTTAGTCAATTTGGACTATTGGTTTGCATTATTTGATGAATTTTTGCTTCAGATTTGGTCTCCGGTCGCCGGAATTTGTTTTGTAAGTTCCATTGGAGAAGATGAACAGTAGCCATTAAATCTTCAATCTGGCCGTCCACAACGCGCCACGTGTCCCATAATGCTTCTAGTTTTATGTCCTTTTATTTCATTTATTTCTTTTTCTTCAACTTAATTTCTTTCAATTCAGTTCCATTTAAATTCGTGTAAAATACTAAAAATCATCTAAAAATTCCGAAATAAATCCTGAACATTCTTTTATGTCTCTAATATTTTGTCATATTTTTATTTTATTTTTTTCTTTGAGCCACGTGCTAGAAATAATTCACCATTGCACCTAGCTTCTTTTACTTCATTTCTTGACCAGTCTGGCTTGTTTATTTTCCATAGCCTTCAACATTTGGAGTTTTGATCCCATTCTTTTTTCTTTGTACTCCTAATTCATTGTACTTTTCATGTGATTTTTCTCAGAATTTTTAGAAATTTATTTCTTGAATATTGGTCTGGAAACTTGTGATGTAAGTTTTCTGTCTTAGTTTGTGTTCTTGCCTCCATTTTACTTAGTTCCTTTCTGAATCTTTGCAAATCCTTTTGGCTAGTTGATATAACATGTTTGAGGACCAATTTGTTTCAGTTGTGGAATTTTTAGATGGCTGGTTGATTATTTGTTGATTTTATCTTAAACCTTGTCCCGTTTTGCTTCCTTTGAACCTTGAAGCCTCTCATAAGCCTAAAAAACCACTTGTGCCCAAAGTGTGCACAAAGTGAGATATGCATGCTTCCCTCATGATAATTCCTCTCATACACTTTTGAAAACTCCCTCCAAAACACTCCAATTTGCAAAATTCATGAAACAAGTGAGAGTTTGATCTAAGGGCCAGGAGTTAATGGATCTGGATCAAGGGTGGAGAATGCAACTCGCACATGCTGAGAAGCCCAAGGAAGCATGAGGGAATCATGCATATCTCACTTTGTGCACAATTTGCATAATCACACTTTTCTCATTCAATTTTTGTGCACTTTTCATCACACCTTCAGCGCTCACTCTAAAGATCATTCTAAGGAAATTGAGCAAAAAACCAGATCTGAATCTCTCTCATTCTCAACCTTCTTGTATTTTTGTATTTTGCTTCATATCTCTCCATTCCTTCACATTCTCCACAAATCTCTTCCATATTCTTGATCATTGAATCATTTAGATCAAGAATCATCCACTCATTCAAGCTTAGATCACAGAATTTGAGGTTCGCCATTTCAAAACCTCTTGTGTTGAAATATCAGATCTACACCATTCCAAGATCTTAGATGCATTTATTTTGCATCTAAGGAGTAAGAGGAGTCATTTGCACGGATTATTTGGCTTTCTATTTCAACATTTCGAGATCTCCATCTCAGGTATGGCTTGAAACTATTTGTTCTGGAAATGGAATTTTATGGTTGATATGTGTTCCTTGTGCTTCCCTGATCATGCTGCACTTTGTAGATTTGATTTTGGTGCATTATATAATGAGTTATGTGCATTTAAAGTTTGATGATCAATGTTGTTTTGCTTCGATCCGGCCGGTCCTTTGAGTTTTAGCTATTTTTGATGTCATATTTGGATTCAGTGATGTCGAGTTAGTCAATTTGGACTATTGGTTTGCATTATTTGATGAATTTTTGCTTCAGATTTGGTCTCCGGTCGCCGGAATTTGTTTTGTAAGTTCCATTGGAGAAGATGAACAGTAGCCATCGGATCTTCAATCTGGCCGTCCACAATGCGCCACGTGTCCCATAATGCTTCTAGTTTTATGTTCTTTTATTTCATTTATTTCTTTTTCTTCAACTTAATTTCTTTCAATTCAGTTCCATTTAAATTCGTGTAAAATACTAAAAATCATCTAAAGATTCCGAAAAGAATCCTGAACATTCTTTTATGTCTCTAATATTTTGTCATATTTTTATTTTATTTTTTTCATTGATCCACGTGCCAGAAATAATTCACCATTGCACCTAGCTTCTTTTACTTCATTTCTTGACGAGTTTGGCTTGTTTATTTTCCATAGCCTTCAACATTTGGAGTTTGGATCCCATTCTTTTTGCTTTTTACTCCTAATTCATTGTACTTTTCATGTGATTTTTCTCACAATTTTTAGAAATTTATTTCTTGAGTCTTGGTCTGGAAACCTGTGATGTAAGTTTTCTGTCTTAGCTTGTGTTCTTACCTCCATTTGACTTAGTTCCTTTCTGAATCTTTGCAAATCCTTTTGGCTAGTTGATATAACATGTTTGAGGACCAATTTGTTTCAGTTGTGGAATTTTTAGATGGCTGGTTGATTATTTGTGGATTTTATCTTAAACCTTGTCCCGTTTTGCTTCCTTTGAACCTTGAAGCCTCTCATAAGCCTAAAAAACCACTTGTGCCCAAAGTGTGCACAAAGTGAGATATGCATGCTTCCCTCATGAGAATTCCTCTCATACACTTTTGAAAACTCCCTCCAAAACACTCCAATTTGCAAAATTCATGAAACAAGTGTGAGAGTTTGATCTAAGGGTCAGGAGTTAATGGATCTGGATCAAGGGTGGAGAATGCAACTCGCACATGCTGAGAAGCCCAAGGAAGCATGAGGGAAGCATGCATATCTCACTTTGTGCACAATTTGCATAATCACATTTTTCTCATTCAATTTTCGTTCACTTTTCAACACACGTTCAACACTCACTCTAAAGATCATTCTAAGGAAATTGAGCAAAGAACCAGATCTGAACCTCTCTCATTCTCAACCTTCTTGCATTTTTGCATTTTGCTTCATATCTCTCCATTCCTTCACATTCTCCACAAATCTCTTCCATATTCTTGATCATTGAATCATTTAGATCAAGAATCATCCACTCATTCAAGCTTAGATCACAGAATTTGAGGTTCGCCATTTCAAAGCCTCTTGTGTTGAAATATCAGATCTACACCATTCCAAGATCTTAGATGCATTTATTTTGCATCTAAGGAGTAAGAGGAGTCATTTGCACGGATTATTTGGCTTTCTATTTCAACATTTCGAGATCTCCATCTCAGGTATGTCTTGAAACTTTTTGTTCTGGAAATGGAATTTTATGGTTGATATGTGTTCCTTGTGCTTCCCTGATCATGCTGCACTTTGTAGATTTGATTTTGGTGCATTATATAATGAGTTATGTGCATTTAAAGTTTGATGATCAATGTTGTTTTGCTTCGATCCGGCCGGTCCTTTGAGTTTTAGCTATTTTTGATGTCATATTTGGATTCAGTGATGTCGAGTTAGTCAATTTGGAATATTGGTTTGCATTATTTGATGAATTTTTGCTTCAGATTTGGTCTCCGGTCGCCGGAATTTGTTTTGTAAGTTCCATTGGAGAAGATGAACATTAGCCATCGGATCTTCAATCTGGCCGTCCACAACGCGCCACGTGTCCCATAATGCTTCTAGTTTTATGTTCTTTTATTTCATTTATTTCTTTTTCTTCAACTTAATTTCTTTCAATTCAGTTCCATTTAAATTCGTGTAAAATACTAAAAATTCCGAAAAGAATCCTGAACATTCTTTTATGTCTCTAATATTTTGTCATATTTTTATTTTATTTTTTTCATTGATCCACGTGCCAGAAATAATTCACCATTGCACCTAGCTTCTTTTACTTCATTTCTTGACCAGTTTGGCTTGTTTATTTTCCATAGCCTTCAACATTAGGAGTTTGGATCCCATTCTTTTTGCTTTTTACTCCTAATTCATTGTACTTTTCATGTGATTTTTCTCACAATTTTTAGAAATTTATTTCTTGAGTCTTGGTCTGGAAACTTGTGATGTAAGTTTTCTGTCTTAGCTTGTGTTCTTACCTCCATTTGACTTAGTTCCTTTCTGAATCTTTGCAAATCCTTTTGGCTAGTTGATATAACATGTTTGAGGACCAATTTGTTTCAGTTGTGGAATTTTTAGATGGCTGGTTGATTATTTGTGGATTTTATCTTAAACCTTGTCCCGTTTTGCTTCCTTTGAACCTTAAAGCCTCTCATAAGCCTAAAAAACCACTTGTGCCCAAAGTGTGCACAAAGTGATATATGCATGCTTCCCTCATGAGAATTCCTCTCATACACTTTTGAAAACTCCCTCCAAAACACTCCAATTTGCAAAATTCATGAAACAAGTGTGAGAGTTTGATCTAAGGGTCAGGAGTTAATGGATCTGGATCAAGGGTGGAGAATGCAACTCGCACATGCTGAGAAGCCCAAGGAAGCATGAGGGAAGCATGTATATCTCACTTTGTGCACAATTTGCATAATCACACTTTTCTCATTCAATTTTCGTGCATTTTACATCACACCTTCAGCGCTCACTCTAAAGATCATTCTAAGGAAATTGAGCAAAGAACCAGATCTGAATCTTTCTCATTCTCAACCTTCTTGCATTTTTGTATTTTGCTTCATATCTCTCCATTCCTTCACATTCTCCACAAATCTCTTCCATATTCTTGATCATTGAATCATTTAGATCAAGAATCATCCACTCATTCAAGCTTAGATCACAGAATTTGAGGTTCGCCATTTCAAAGCCTCTTGTGTTGAAATATCAGATCTACACCATTCCAAGATCTTAGATGCATTTATTTTGCATCTAAGGAGTAAGAGGAGTCATTTGCACGGATTATTTGGCTTTCTATTTCAACATTTCGAGATCTCCATCTCAGGTATGGCTTGAAACTTTTTGTTCTGGAAATGGAATTTTATGGTTGATATGTGTTCCTTGTGCTTCCCTGATCATGCTGCACTTTGTAGATTTGATTTTGGTGCATTATATAATGAGTTATGTGCATTTAAAGTTTGATGATCAATGTTGTTTTGCTTCGATCCGGCCGGTCCTTTGAGTTTTAGCTATTTTTGATGTCATATTTGGATTCAGTGATGTCGAGTTAGTCAATTTGGACTATTGGTTTGCATTATTTGATGAATTTTTGCTTCAGATTTGGTCTCCGGTCGCCGGAATTTGTTTTGTAAGTTCCATTGGAGAAGATGAACAGTAGCCATCGGATCTTCAATCTGGCCGTCCACGCCACGTGTCCCATAATGCTTCTAGTTTTATGTTCTTTTATTTCATTTATTTCTTTTTCTTCAACTTAATTTCTTTCAATTCAGTTCCATTTAAATTCGTGTAAAATACTAAAAATCATCTAAAAATACCGAAAAGAATCCTGAACATTCTTTTATGTCTCTAATATTTTGTCATATTTTTATTTTATTTTTTTCATTGATCCACGTGCAAGAAATAATTCACCATTTCACCTAGCTTCTTTTACTTCATTTCTTGACCAGTTTGGCTTGTTTATTTTCCATAGCCTTCAACATTTGGAGTTTGGATCCCATTCTTTTTGCTTTTTACTCCTAATTCATTTTATTTTTCATGTGATTTTTCTAACAATTTTTAGAAATTTAATTCTTGAGTCTTGGTCTGGAAACTTGTGATGTAAGTTTTCTGTCTTAGCTTGTGTTCTTACCTCCATTTGACTTAGTTCCTTTCTGAATCTTTGCAAATCCTTTTGGCTAGTTGATATAACATGTTTGAGGACCAATTTGTTTCATTTGTGGAATTTTTAGATGGCTGGTTGATTATTTGTGGATTTTATCTTAAACCTTGTCCCGTTTTGCTTCCTTTGAACCTTGAAGCCTCTCATAAGCCTAAAAAACCACTTGTGCCCAAAGTGTGCACAAAGTGAGATATGCATGCTTCCCTCATGAGAATTCCTCTCATACACTTTTGAAAACACCCTCCAAAACACTCCAATTTGCAAAATTCATGAAACAAGTGTGAGAGTTTGATCTAAGGGTCAGGAGTTAATGGATCTGGATCAAGGGTGGAGAATGCAACTCGCACATGCTGAGAAGCCCAAGGAAGCATGAGGGAAGCATGCATATCTCACTTTGTGCACAATTTGCATAATCACATTTTTCTCATTCAATTTTCGTTCACTTTTCAACACACGTTCAGCACTCACTCTAAAGATCATTCTAAGGAAATTGAGCAAAGAACCAGATCTGAACCTCTCTCATTCTCAACCTTCTTGCATTTTTGCATTTTGCTTCATATCTCTCCATTCCTTCACATTCTCCACAAATCTCTTCCATATTCTTGATCATTGAATCATTTAGATCAAGAATCATCCACTCATTCAAGCTTAGATCACAGAATTTGAGGTTCACCATTTCAAAGCCTCTTGTGTTGAAATATCAGATCTACACCATTCCAAGAACTTAGATGCATTTATTTTGCATCTAAGGAGTTAGAGGAGTCATTTGCACGGATTATTTGGCTTTCTATTTCAACATTTCGAGATCTCCATCTCAGATATGGCTTGAAACTTCTTGTTCTGGAAATGGAATTTTATGGTTGATATGTGTTCCTTGTGCTTCCCTGATCATGCTACACTTTGTAGATTTGATTTTGGTGTATTATATCATGAGTTATGTGCATTTAAAGTTTGATGATCAATGTTGTTTTGCTTCGATCCGGCCGGTCCTTTGAGTTTTAGCTATTTTTGATGTCATATTTGGATTCAGTGATGTCGAGTTAGTCAATTTGGACTATTGGTTTGCATTATTTGATGAATTTTTGCTTCCGATTTGGTCTCCGGTCGCCGGAATTTGTTTTGCAAGTTCCATTGGAGAAGATGAACAGTAGCCATCGGATCTTCAATCTGGCCGTCCACAGCGCGCCATGTGTCCCATAATGCTTCTAGTTTTATGTTCTTTTATTTCATTTATTTCTTTTTCTTCAACTTAATTTCTTTCAATTCAGTTCCATTTAAATTCGTGTAAAATACTAAAAATCATCTAAAAATTCCGAAAAGAATCCTGAACATTCTTTTATGTCTCTAATATTTTGTCATATTTTTATTTTATTTTTTTCATTGATCCACGTGCCAGAAATAATTCACCATTGCACCTAGCTTCTTTTACTTCATTTCTTGACCAGTCTGCCTTGTTTATTTTCCATAGCCTTCAACATTTGGAGTTTTGATCCCATTCTTTTTGCTTTGTACTCCTAATTCATTTTACTTTTCATGTGATTTTTCTCACAATTTTTAGAAATTTATTTCTTGAGTCTTGGTCTGGAAACTTGTGATGTAAGTTTTCTGTCTTAGCTTGTGTTCTTACCTCCATTTGACTTAGTTCCTTTCTGAATCTTTGCAAATCCTTTTGGCTAGTTGATATAACATGTTTGAGGACCAATTCGTTTCATTTGTGGAATTTTTAGATGGCTGGTTGATTATTTGTGGATTTTATCTTGAACCTTGTCCCGTTTTGCTTCCTTTGAACCTTTAAGCCTCTCATAAGCCTTAAAAACCACTTGTGCCCAAAGTGTGCACAAAGTGAGAAATGCATTCTTCCCTCATGAGAATTCCTCTCATACACTTTTGAAAACTCCCTACAAAACACTTCAATTTGCAAAATTCATGAAACAAGTGTGAGAGTTTGATCTAAGAGCCAGGAGTTAATGGATCTGGATAAAGGGTGGAGAATGCAACTCACACATGCTGAGAAGCCCAAGGAATCATTCATATCTCACTTTGTGCACAATTTGCATAATCACACTTTTCTCATTCAATTTTCGTGCACTTTTCATCACACCTTCAGCACTCACTCTAAAGATCATTCTAAGGAAATTGAGCAAAGAACCAGATCTGAATCTCTCTCATTCTCAACCTTCTTGCATTTTTGCATTTTGCTTCATATCTCTCCATTCCTTCACATTTTCCACAAATCTCTTCCATATTCTTGATCATTGAATCATTTAGATCAAGAATCATCCACTCATTCAAGCTTAGATCACAGAATTTGAGGTTCACCATTTCAAAGCCTCTTGTGTTGAAATATCAGATCTACACCATTCCAAGATCTTAGATGCATTTATTTTGCATCTAAGTAGTAAGAGGAGTCATTTGCACGGATTATTTGGCTTTCTATTTCAACATTTCGAGATCTCCATCTCAGGTATGGCTTGAAACATTTTGTTCTGGAAATGGAATTTTATGGTTGATATGTGTTCCTTGTGCTTCCCTGATCATGCTGCACTTTGTAGATTTGAATTTGGTGCATTATATCATGAGTTATGTGCATTTAAAGTTTGATGATCAATGTTGTTTTGCTTCGATCCGGCCGATCCTTTCAGTTTTAGCTATTTTTGATGTCATATTTGGATTCAGTGATGTCGAGTTAGTCAATTTGGACTATTGGTTTGCTTTATTTGATGAATTTTTGCTTCCGATTTAGTCTCCGGTCGCCGTAATTTGTTTTGTAAGTTCCATTGGAGAAGATGAACAGTAGCCATCGGATCTTCAATTTGGTCGTCCACAGCGCGCCACGTGTCCCATAATGCTTCTATGTTTATGTTCTTTTATTTCATTTATTTCTTTTTCTTCAACTTAATTTCTTTCAATTCAGTTCCATTTAAATTCGTGTAATATACTAAAAATCATATAAAAATTCCGAAAAATATCCTGAACATTCTTTTATGTCTCTAATATTTTGTCATATTTTTATTTTATTTTTTTCATTGATCCACGTGCCAGAAATAATTCACCATTGCACCTAGCTTCTTTTACTTCATTTCTTGACCAGTCTGCCTTGTTTATTTTCCAAAGCCTTCAACATTTTATAGTTTTGATCCCATTCTTTTTGCTTTGTACTCCTAATTCATTTTACTTTTCATGTGATTTTTCTCTGAATTTTTTGAAATTTATTTCTTGAGTCTTGGTCTGGAAACTTGTGATGTAAGTTTTCTGTCTTAGATTGTGTTCTTGCCTCCATTTGACTTAGTTCCTTTCTGAATCTTTGTAAATCCTTTTGGCTAGTTGATATAACATGTTTGAGGACTAATTCGTTTCAGTTGTGGAATTTTTAGATGGCTGGTTGATTATTTGTGGATTTTATCCTTAACCTTGTCCCGTTTTACTTCCTTTGAACCTTTAAGCCTCTCATAAGCCTAAAACACCACTTGTGCCCAAAGTGTGCACAAAGTGAGATATGCATGCTTACCTCATGAGAATTCCTCTCATACACTTTTGAAAACTCCCTACAAAACACTTCAATTTGCAAAATTCATGAAACAAGTGTGAGAGTTTGATCTAAGGGCCAGGAGTTAATGGATCTGGATCAAGGGTGGAGAATGCAACTCACACATGCTGAGAAGCCCAAGGAAGCATGAGGGAAGCATGCATATCTCACTTTGTGCACAATTTGCAAAATCACACTTTTCTCATTCAATTTTCGTGCACTTTTCATCACACCTTCAGCACTCACTCTAAAGATCATTATAAGGAAATTGAGCAAAGAACCAGATCTGAATCTCTCTCATTCTCAACCTTCTTGCATTTTTGCATTTTGCTTCATATCTCTCCATTCCTTCACATTCTCCACAAATCTCTTCCATATTCTTGATTATTGAATCATTTAGATCAAGAATCATCCACTCATTCTCGCTTAGATCACATAATTTGAGGTTCACCATTTCAAAGCCTCTTGTGTTGAAATATCAGATCTACACCATTCCAAGATCTTAGATGCATTTATTTTGCATCTAAGGAGTAAGAGGAGTCATTTTCACGGATTATTTGGCTTTCTATTTCAACATTTCGAGATCTCCATCTCAGGTATGGCTTGAAACTTTTTGTTCTGGAAATGGAATTTTATGGTTGATATGTGTTCCTTGTGCTTCCCTGATCATGCTGCACTTTGTGGATTTGAATTTGGTGCATTATATCATGAGTTATGTGCATTTAAAGTTTGATGATCAATGTTGTTTTGCTTCAATCCGGCCGATCCTTTGAGTTTTAA
The DNA here is from genome assembly GCA_963966055.1 of Lathyrus aphaca. Taxonomy (NCBI): domain Eukaryota; kingdom Viridiplantae; phylum Streptophyta; class Magnoliopsida; order Fabales; family Fabaceae; genus Lathyrus; species Lathyrus aphaca. Next base: position 228,776,129 of record OZ014519.1, read on the forward strand.
CTATTTTTGATGTCATATTTGGATTCAGTGATGTCGAGTTAGTCAATTTGGACTATTGGTTTGCATTATTTGATGAATTTTTGCTTCCGATTTGGTCTCCGGTCGCCGGAATTTGTTTTGTAAGTTCCATTGGAGAAGATGAACAGTAGCCATCGGATCTTCAATCTGGCCGTCCACAGCGCGCCACGTGTCCCATAATGCTTCTATTTTTATGTTCTTTTATTTCATTTATTTCTTTTTCTTCAACTTAATTTCTTTCAATTCAGTTCCATTTAAATTCGTGTAAAATACTAAAAATCATATAAAAATTCCGAAAAAAATCCAGAACATTCTTTTATGTCTCTAATATTTTGTCATATTTTTATTTTATTTTTTTCATTGATCCACGTGCCAGAAATAATTCACCATTGCACCTAGCTTCTTTTACTTCATTTCTTGACCAGTCTGCCTTGTTTATTTTCCATAGCCTTCAACATTTGGAGTTTTGATCCCATTCCTTTTGCTTTGTACTCCTAATTCATTTTACTTTTCATGTGAGTTTTCTATGAATTTTTTGAAATTTATTTCTTGAGTCTTGGTCTGGAAACTTGTGATGTAAGTTTTATGTCTTAGCTTGTGTTCTTGCCTCCATTTGACTTAGTTCCTTTCTGAATCTTTGCAAATCCTTTTGGCTAGTTGATATAACATGTTTGAGGACCAATTCTTTTCAGTTGTGGAATTTTTAGATGGCTGGTTGATTATTTGTGGATTTTATCTTGAACCTTGTCCCGTTTTGCTTCCTTTGAACCTTTAAGCCTCTCATAAGCCTAAAAAACCACTTGTGCCCAAAGTGTGCACAAAGTGAGATATGCATGCTCCCCTCATGAGAATTCCTCTCATACACTTTTGAAAACTCCCTCCAAAACACTCCAATTTGCAAAATTCATGAAACAAGTGTGAGAGTTTGATCGAAGGGCCATGAGTTAATGGATCTGGATCAAGGGTTGAGAATGCAACTCACACATGCTGAGAAGTCCAACGAAGCATGAGGGAAGCATGCATATCTCACTTTGTGCACAATTTGCATAATCACACTTTTCTCATTCAATTTTCGTGCACTTTTCATCACACCTTCAGCACTCACTCTAAAGATCATTCTAAGGAAATTGAGCAAAGAACCAGATCTGAATCTCTCTCATTCTCAACCTTCTTGCATTTTTGTATTTTTCTTCATATCTCTCCATTCCTTCACATTCTCCACAAATCTCTTCCATATTCTTGATTATTGAATCATTTAGATCAAGAATCATCCACTCATTCTCGCTTAGATCACATAATTTGAGGTTCACCATTTCAAAGCCTCTTGTGTTGAAATATCAGATCTACACCATTCCAAGATCTTAGATGCATTTATTTTGCATCTAAGGAGTAAGAGGAGTCATTTGCACGGATTATTTGGCTTTCTATTTCAACATTTCGAGATCTCCATCTCAGGTATGACTTGAAACTTTTTGTTCTGGAAATGGAATTTTATGGTTGATATGTGTTCCTTGTGCTTCCCTGATCATGCTGCACTTTGTAGATTTGAATTTGGTGCATTATATCATGAGTTATGTGCATTTAAAGTTTGATGATCAATGTGGTTTTGCTTCAATCGGGCCGATCCTTTGAGTTTTAGCTATTTTTGATGTCATATTTGGATTCAGTGATGTCGAGTTAGTCAATTTGGACTATTGGTTTGCATTATTTGATGAATTTTTGCTTCCGATTTGGTCTCCGGTCGCCGTAATTTGTTTTGTAAGTTCCATGGGAGAAGATGAACAGTAGCCATCGGATCTTCAATCTGGCCGTCCACAGCGCGCCACGTGTCCCATAATGCTTCTATGTTTATGTTCTTTTATTTCATTTATTTCTTTTTCTTCAACTTAATTTCTTTCAATTCAGTTCCATTTAAATTCGTGTAAAATACTAAAAATCATCTAAAAAATCCGAAAGAAATCCTGAACATTGTTTTATGTCTCTAATATTTTGTCATATTTTTATTTTATTTTTTTCATTGATCCACGTGCCAGAAATAATTCACCATTGCACCTAGCTTCTTTTACTTCATTTCTTGACCAGTCTGCCTTGTTTATTTTCCATAGCCTTCAACATTTGGAGTTTTGATCCCATTCCTTTTGCTTTGTACTCCTAATTCATTTTACTTTTCATGTGAGTTTTCTATGAATTTTTTGAAATTTATTTCTTGAGTCTTGGTCTGGAAACTTGTGATGTAAGTTTTATGTCTTAGCTTGTGTTCTTGCCTCCATTTGACTTAGTTCCTTTCTGAATCTTTGCAAATCCTTTTGGCTAGTTGATATAACATGTTTGAGGACCAATTCTTTTCAGTTGTGGAATTTTTAGATGGCTGGTTGATTATTTGTGGATTTTATCTTGAACCTTGTCCCGTTTTGCTTCCTTTGAACCTTTAAGCCTCTCATAAGCCTAAAAAACCACTTGTGCCCAAAGTGTGCACAAAGTGAGATATGCATGCTCCCCTCATGAGAATTCCTCTCATACACTTTTGAAAACTCCCTCCAAAACACTCCAATTTGCAAAATTCATGAAACAAGTGTGAGAGTTTGATCGAAGGGCCATGAGTTAATGGATCTGGATCAAGGGTTGAGAATGCAACTCACACATGCTGAGAAGTCCAACGAAGCATGAGGGAAGCATGCATATCTCACTTTGTGCACAATTTGCATAATCACACTTTTCTCATTCAATTTTCGTGCACTTTTCATCACACCTTCAGCACTCACTCTAAAGATCATTCTAAGGAAATTGAGCAAAGAACCAGATCTGAATCTCTCTCATTCTCAACCTTCTTGCATTTTTGTATTTTTCTTCATATCTCTCCATTCCTTCACATTCTCCACAAATCTCTTCCATATTCTTGATTATTGAATCATTTAGATCAAGAATCATCCACTCATTCTCGCTTAGATCACATAATTTGAGGTTCACCATTTCAAAGCCTCTTGTGTTGAAATATCAGATCTACACCATTCCAAGATCTTAGATGCATTTATTTTGCATCTAAGGAGTAAGAGGAGTCATTTGCACGGATTATTTGGCTTTCTATTTCAACATTTCGAGATCTCCATCTCAGGTATGACTTGAAACTTTTTGTTCTGGAAATGGAATTTTATGGTTGATATGTGTTCCTTGTGCTTCCCTGATCATGCTGCACTTTGTAGATTTGAATTTGGTGCATTATATCATGAGTTATGTGCATTTAAAGTTTGATGATCAATGTGGTTTTGCTTCAATCGGGCCGATCCTTTGAGTTTTAGCTATTTTTGATGTCATATTTGGATTCAGTGATGTCGAGTTAGTCAATTTGGACTATTGGTTTGCATTATTTGATGAATTTTTGCTTCCGATTTGGTCTCCGGTCGCCGTAATTTGTTTTGTAAGTTCCATGGGAGAAGATGAACAGTAGCCATCGGATCTTCAATCTGGCCGTCCACAGCGCGCCACGTGTCCCATAATGCTTCTATGTTTATGTTCTTTTATTTCATTTATTTCTTTTTCTTCAACTTAATTTCTTTCAATTCAGTTCCATTTAAATTCGTGTAAAATACTAAAAATCATCTAAAAAATCCGAAAGAAATCCTGAACATTTTTTTATGTCTCTAATATTTTTTCATATTTTTATTTTATTTTTTTCATTGATCCACGTTCCAGAAATAATTCACCATTGCACCTAGCTTCTTTTACTTCATTTCTTGACCAGTCTGCCTTGTTTATTTTCCATAGCCTTCAACATTTGGAGTTTTGATCCCATTCTTTTTGATTTGTACTCCTAATTCATTTTAATTTTCATGTGATTTTCCTCTGAATTTTTTGAAATTTATTTCTAGAGTCTTGGTCTGGAAACTTGTGATGTAAGTTTTTTGTCTTAGATTGTGTTCTTGCCTCCATTTGACTTAGTTCCTTTCTGAATCTTTGCAAATCCTTTTGGCTAGTTGATATAACATGTTTGAGGACCAATTATTTTCAGTTGTGGAATTTTTAGATGGCTGGTTGATTATTTGTGGATTTTATCTTGAACCTTGTCCCGTTTTGCTTCCTTTGAACCTTTAAGCCTCTCATAAGCCTTAAAAACCACTTGTGCCCAAAGTGTGCACAAAGTGAGATATGCATGCTTCCCTCATGAGAATTCCTCTCATACACTTTTAAAAACTCCCTCCAAAACACTCCAATTTGCAAAATTCATGAAACAAGTGTGAGAGTTTGATCTAAGGGCCATGAGTTAATGGATCTGGATCAAGGGTGGAGAATGCAACTCACACATGCTGAGAAGCCCAAGGAAGCATGAGGGAAGCATGCATATCTCACTTTGTGCACAATTTGCATAATCACACTTTTCTCATTCAATTTTCGTGCACTTTTCATCACACCTTCAACACTCACTCTAAAGATCATTCTAAGGAAATTGAGTAAAGAACCAGATCTGAATCTCTCTCATTCTCTTATTCTCAACCTTCTTGCATTTTTGCATTTTGCTTCATATCTCTCCATTCCTTCACATTCTCCACAAATCTCTTCCATATTCCTGATCATTGAATCATTTAGATCAAGAATCATCCACTCATTCAAGCTTAGATCACAGAATTTGAGGTTCACCATTTCAAAGCCTCTTGTGTTGAAATCTCAGATCTACACCATTCAAGGATCTTAGATACATTTATTTTGCATCTAAGGAGTAAGAGGAGTCATTTGCACGGATTATTTGGCTTTCTATTTCAACATTTCGAGATCTCCATCTCAGGTATGGCTTGAAACATTTTGTTCTGGAAATGGAATTTTATGGTTGATATGTGTTCCTTGTGCTTCCCTGATCATGCTGCACTTTGTGGATTTGAATTTGGTGAATTATATCATGAGTTATGTGCATTTAAAGTTTGATGATCAATGTTGTTTTGCTTCGATCCGGCCGATCCTTTGAGTTTTAGCTATTTTTGATTTCATATTTGGATTCAGTGATGTCGAGTTAGTCAATTTGGACTATTGGTTTGCATTATTTGATGAATTTTTGCTTCCGATTTGGTCTCCGATCGCCGGAATTTGTTTTGTAAGTTCCATTGGAGAAGATGAACAGTAGCCATCGGATCTTCAATCTGGCCGTCCACAGCGCGCCACGTGTCCCATAATGCTTCTATTTTTATGTTCTTTTATTTCATTTATTTCTTTTTCTTCAACTTAATTTCTTTCAATTCAGTTCCATTTAAATTCGTGTAAAATACTAAAAATCATCTAAAAAATCCGAAATAAATCCTGAACATTGTTTTATGTCTCTAAAATTTTGTCATATTTTTATTTTATTTTTTTCATTGATCCACGTGCCAGAAATAATTCACCATTTCACCTAGCTTCTTTTACTTCATTTCTTGACCAGTCTGCCTTGTTTATTTTCCATAGCCTTCAACATTTGGAGTTTTGATCCCATTCTTTTTGATTTGTACTCCTAATTCATTTTAATTTTCATGTGATTTTTCTCTAAAATTTTAGAAATTTATTTCTTGAGTCTTGGTCTGGAAACTTGTGATGTAAGTTTTCTGTCTTAGCTTGTGTTCTTGCCTCCATTTGATTTAGTTCCTTTCTGAATCTTTGCAAATCCTTTTGGCTAGTTGATATAACATGTTTGAGGACCAATTAGTTTCAGTTGTGGAATTTTTAGATGGCTGGTTGATTATTTGTGGATTTTATCTTGAACCTTGTCCCGTTTTGCTTCCTTTGAACCTTTAAGCCTCTCATAAGCCTAAAAAACCACTTGTGCCCAAAGTGTACACAAAGTGAGATATGCATACTTCCCTCATGAGAATTCCTCTCATACACTTTTGAAAACTCCCTCCAAAACACTCCAATTTGCAAAATTCATGAAACAAGTGTGAGAGTTTGATCTAATGGCCAGGAGTTAATGGATCTGGATCAAGGGTGGAGAATGCAACTCACACATGCTGAGAAGCCCAAGGAAGCATGAGGGAAGCATGCATATCTCACTTAATACACAATTTGCATAATCACACTTTTCTCATTTAATTTTCGTGCACTTTTCATCACACCTTCAACACTCACTCTAAAGATCATTCTAAGGAAATTGAGCAAAGAACCAGATCTGAATCTCTCTCATTCTCAACCTTCTTGCATTTTTGCATTTTGCTTCATATCTCTCCATTCCTTCACATTCTCCACAAATCTTTTCCATATTCTTGATCATTGAATCATTTAGATCAAGAATCATCCACTCATTCTCGCTTAGATCGCATAATTTGAGGTTCACCATTTCAAAGCCTCTTGTGTTGAAATATATGATCTACACCATTCCAAGATCTTAGATGCATTTATTTTGCATCTAAGGAGTAAGAGGAGTCATTTGCACGGATTATTTGGCTTTCTATTTCAACATTTAGAGATCTCCATCTCAGGTATGGCTTGAAACTTTTTGTTCTGGAAATGGAATTTTATGGTTGATATGTGTTTCTTGTGCTTCCCTGATCATGCTGCACTTTGTAGATTTGAATTTGGTGCATTATATCATGAGTTATGTGCATTTAAAGTTTGATGATCAATGTGGTTTTGCTTCGATCCGGCCAATCCTTTGAGTTTTAGCTATTTTTGATGTCATATTTAGATTCAGTGATGTCGAGTTAGTCAATTTGGACTATTGGTTTGCATTATTTGATTAATTTTTGCTTCCGATTTGGTCTCCGGTCGCCGTAATTTGTTTTGTAAGTTCCATTGGAGAAGATGAACAGTAGCCATCGGATCTTCAATCTGGCCGTCCACAGCGCGCCACGTGTCCCATAATGCTTCTATGTTTATGTTCTTTTATTTCATTTATTTCTTTTTCTTCAACTTAATTTCTTTCAATTCAGTTCCATTTAAATTCGTGTAAAATACTAAAAATCATATAAAAATTCCGAAAAAAATCCTGAACATTCTTTTATGTCTCTAATATTTTGTCATATTTTTATTTTATTTTTTTCATTGATCCACGTGCCAGAAATAATTCACCATTGCACCTAGCTTCTTTTACTTCATTTCTTGACCAGTCTGCCTTGTTTATTTTCCATAGCCTTCAACATTTGGAGTTTTGATCCCATTCTTTTTGATTTGTACTCCTAATTCATTTTAATTTTCATGTGATTTTCCTCTGAATTTTTTGAAATTTATTTCTTGAGTCTTGGTCTGGAAACTTGTGATGTAAGTTTTCTGTCTTAGATTGTGTTCTTGCCTCCATTTGACTTAGTTCCTTTCTGAATCTTTGCAAATCCTTTTGGCTAGTTGATATAACATGTTTGAGGACCAATTCTTTTCAGTTGTGGAATTTTTAGATGGCTGGTTGATTATTTGTGGATTTTATCTTGAACCTTGTCCCGTTTTGCTTCCTTTGAACCTTTAAGCCTCTCATAAGCCTAAAAAACCACTTGTGCCCAAAGTGTGCACAAAGTGAGATATGAATGCTTCCCTCATGAGAATTCCTCTCATACACTTTTGAAAACTCCCTCCAAAACACTCCAATTTGCAAAATTCATGAAACAAGTGTGAGAGTTTGATCTAAGGGCCAGGAGTTAATGGATCTGGATCAAGGGTGGAGAATGCAACTCACACATGCTGAGAAGCCCAAGGAAGCATGAGGGAAGCATGCATATCTCACTTTGTGCACAATTTGCATAATCACACTTTTCTCATTCAATTTTCGTGCACTTTTCATCACACCTTCAGCACTCACTCTAAAGATCATTCTAAGGAAATTGAGCAAAGAACCAGATCTGAATCTCTCTCATTCTCAACCTTCTTGCATTTTTGAATTTTGCTTCATATCTCTCCATTCCTTCACATTATCCACAAATCTCTTCCATATTCTTGATCATTGAATCATTTAGATCAAGAATCATCCACTCATTCAAGCTTAGATCACAGAATTTGAGGTTCACCATTTCAAAGCCTCTTGTGTTGAAATATCAGATCTACACCATTCCAAGATCTTAGATGCATTTATTTTGATCTAAGGAGTAAGAGGAGTCATTTGCACGGATTATTTGGCTTTCTATTTCAACATTTCGAGATCTCCATCTCAGGTATGGCTTGAAACTTTTTGTTCTGGAAATGGAATTTTATGGTTGATATGTGTTCCTTGTGCTTCCCTGATCATGCTGCACTTTGTAGATTTGATTTTGATGCATTATATCATGAGTTATGTGCATTTAAAGTTTGATGATCAATGTTGTTTTGCTTCGATCCGGCAGATCCTTTGAGTTTTAGCTATTTTTGATGTCATATTTGGATTCAGTGATGTCGAGTTAGTCAATTTGGACTATTGGTTTGCATTATTTGATGAATTTTTGCTTCCGATTTGGTCTCCGGTCGCCGGAATTTGTTTTGTAAGTTCCATTGGAGAAGATGAACAGTAGCCATCGGATCTTCAATCTGGCCGTCCACAGCGCGCCACGTGTCCCATAATGCTTCTATTTTTATGTTCTTTTATTTCATTTATTTCTTTTTCTTCAACTTAATTTCTTTCAATTCAGTTACATTTAAATTCGTGTAAAATACTAAAAATCATCTAAAAAATCCGAAATAAATCCTGAACATTGTTTTATGTCTCTAATATTTTGTCATATTTTTATTTTATTTTTTTCATTGATCCACGTGCCAGAAATAATTCACCATTGCACCTAGCTTCTTTTACTTCATTTCTTGACCAGTCTGCCTTGTTTATTTTCCATAGCCTTCAACATTTGGAGTTTTGATCCCATTCTTTTTTATTTGTACTCCTAATTCATTTTACTTTTCATGTGATTTTTCTCTAAAATTTTAGAAATTTATTTCTTGAGTCTTGGTTTGGAAACTTGTGATGTAAGTTTTCTGTCTTAGCTTGTGTTCTTGCCTCCATTTGATTTAGTTCCTTTCTGAATCTTTGCAAATCCTTTTGGCTAGTTGATATAACATGTTTGAGGACCAATTGGTTTCAGTTGTGGAATTTGTAGATGGCTGGTTGATTATTTGTGGATTTTATCTTGAACCTTGTCACGTTTTGCTTCCTTTGAACCTTTAAGCCTCTCATAAGCCTAAAAAACCACTTGTGCCCAAAGTGTGCACAAAGTGAGATATGCATACTTCCCTCATGAGAATTCCTCTCATACACTTTTGAAAACTCCCTCCAAAACACTCAAATTTGCAAAATTCATGAAACAAGTGTGAGAGTTTGATCTAAGGGCCAGGAGTTAATGGATCTGGATCAAGGGTGGAGAATGCAACTCACACATGCTGAGAAGCCCAAGGAAGCATGAGGGAAGCATGCATATCTCACTTTGTGCACAATTTGCATAATCACACTTTTCTCATTTAATTTTCGTGCACTTTTCATCACACCTTCAGCACTCACTCTAAAGATCATTCTAAGGAAATTGAGCAAAGAACCAGATCTGAATCTCTCTCATTCTCAACCTTCTTGCATTTTTGCATTTTGCTTCATATCTCTCCATTCCTTCACATTCTCCACAAATCTTTTCCATATTCTTGATCATTGAATCATTTAGATCAAGAATCATCCACTCATTCTCGCTTAGATCACATAATTTGAGGTTCACCATTTCAAAGCCTCTTGTGTTGAAATATCAGATCTACACCATTCCAAGATCTTAGATGCATTTATTTTGCATCTAAGGAGTAAGAGGAGTCATTTGCATGGATTATTTGGCTTTCTATTTCAACATTTCGAGATCTCCATCTCAGGTATGGCTTGAAACTTTTTGTTCTGGAAATGGAATTTTATGGTTGATATGTGTTCCTTGTGCTTCCCTGATCATGCTGCACTTTGTAGATTTGAATTTGGTGCATTATATCATGAGTTATGTGCATTTAAAGTTTGATGATCAATGTGGTTTTGCTTCGATCCGGCCGATCCTTTGAGTTTTAGCTATTTTTGATGTCATATTTGGATTCAGTGATGTCGAGTTAGTCAATTTGGACTATTGGTTTGCATTATTTGATGAATTTTTGCTTCCGATTTGGTCTCCGGTCGCCGTAATTTGTTTTGTAAGTTCCATGGGAGAAGATGAACAGTAGCCATCGGATCTTCAATCTGGCTGTCCACAGCGCGCCACGTGTCCCATAATGCTTCTATGTTTATGTTCTTTTATTTCATTTATTTCTTTTTCTTCAACTTAATTTCTTTCAATTCAGTTCCATTTAAATTCGTGTAAAATACTAAAAATCATCTAAAAAATCCGAAAGAAATCCTGAACATTGTTTTATGTCTCTAATATTTTGTCATATTTTTATTTTATTTTTTTCATTGATCCACGTGCCAGAAATAATTCACCATTGCACCTAGCTTCTTTTACTTCATTTCTTGACCAGTCTGCCTTGTTTATTTTCCATAGCCTTCAACATTTGGAGTTTTGATCCCATTCTTTTTGATTTGTACTCCTAATTCATTTTACTTTTCATGTGATTTTCTTCTGAATTTTTTGAAATTTATTTCTTGAGTCTTGGTCTGGAAACTTGTGATGTAAGTTTTCTGTCTTAGATTGTGTTCTTGCCTCCATTTGACTTAGTTCCTTTCTGAATCTTTGCAAATCCTTTTGGCTAGTTGATATAACATGTTTGAGGACCAATTGGTTTCAGTTGTGGAATTTGTAGATGGCTGGTTGATTATTTGTGGATTTTATCTTGAACCTTGTCCCGTTTTGCTTCCTTTGAACCTTTAAGCCTCTCATAAGCCTAAAAAACCACTTGTGCCCAAAGTGTGCACAAAGTGAGATATGCATACTTCCCTCATGAGAATTCCTCTCATACACTTTTGAAAACTCTCTCCAAAACACTCAAATTTGCAAAATTCATGAAACAAGTGTGAGAGTTTGATCTAAGGGCCAGGAGTTAATGGATCTGGATCAAGGGTGGAGAATGCAACTCACACATGCTGAGAAGCCCAAGGAAGCATGAGGGAAGCATGCATATCTCACTTTGTGCACAATTTGCATAATCACACTTTTCTCATTTAATTTTCGTGCACTTTTCATCACACCTTCAGCACTCACTCTAAAGATCATTCTAAGGAAATTGAGCAAAGAACCAGATCTGAATCTCTCTCATTCTCAACCTTCTTGCATTTTTGCATTTTGCTTCATATCTCTCCATTCCTTCACATTCTCCACAAATCTTTTCCATATTCTTGATCATTGAATCATTTAGATCAAGAATCATCCACTCATTCTCGCTTAGATCACATAATTTGAGGTTCACCATTTCAAAGCCTCTTGTGTTGAAATATCAGATCTACACCATTCCAAGATCTTAGATGCATTTATTTTGCATCTAAGGAGTAAGAGGAGTCATTTGCATGGATTATTTGGCTTTCTATTTCAACATTTCGAGATCTCCATCTCAGGTATGGCTTGAAACTTTTTGTTCTGGAAATGGAATTTTATGGTTGATATGTGTTCCTTGTGCTTCCCTGATCATGCTGCACTTTGTAGATTTGAATTTGGTGCATTATATCATGAGTTATGTGCATTTAAAGTTTGATGATCAATGTGGTTTTGCTTCGATCCGGCCGATCCTTTGAGTTTTAGCTATTTTTGATGTCATATTTGGATTCAGTGATGTCGAGTTAGTCAATTTGGACTATTGGTTTGCATTATTTGATGAATTTTTGCTTCCGATTTGGTCTCCGGTCGCCGTAATTTGTTTTGTAAGTTCCATGGGAGAAGATGAACAGTAGCCATCGGATCTTCAATCTGGCCGTCCACAGCGCGCCACGTGTCCCATAATGCTTCTATGTTTATGTTCTTTTATTTCATTTATTTCTTTTTCTTCAACTTAATTTCTTTCAATTCAGTTCCATTTAAATTCGTGTAAAATACTAAAAATCATCTAAAAAATCCGAAAGAAATCCTGAACATTGTTTTATGTCTCTAATATTTTGTCATATTTTTATTTTATTTTTTTCATTGATCCACGTGCCAGAAATAATTCACCATTGCACCTAGCTTCTTTTACTTCATTTCTTGACCAGTCTGCCTTGTTTATTTTCCATAGCCTTCAACATTTGGAGTTTTGATCCCATTCTTTTTGATTTGTACTCCTAATTCATTTTAATTTTCATGTGATTTTCCTCTGAATTTTTTGAAATTTATTTCTGGAGTCTTAGTCTGGAAACTTGTGATGTAAGTTTTCTGTCTTAGATTGTGTTCTTGCCTCCATTTGACTTAGTTCCTTTCTGAATCTTTGCAAATCCTTTTGGCTAGTTGATATAACATGTTTGAGGACCAATTCTTTTCAGTTGTGGAATTTTTAGATGGCTGGTTGATTATTTGTGGATTTTATCTTGAACCTTGTCCCGTTTTGCTTCCTTTGAACCTTTAAGCCTCTCATAAGCCTAAAAAACCACTTGTGCCCAAAGTGTGCACAAAGTGAGATATGCATGCTTCCCTCATGAGAATTCCTCTCATACACTTTTGAAAACTCCCTCCAAAACACTCCAATTTGCAAAATTCATGAAACAATTGTGAGAGTTTGATCTAAGGGCCAGGAGTTAATGGATCTGGATCAAGGGTGGAGAATGCAAATCACACATGCTGAGAAGCCCGAGGAAGCATGAGGGAAGCATGCATATCTCACTTTGTTCACAATTTTCATAATCACACTTTTCTCATTCAATTTTCGTGCACTTTTCATCACACCTTCAGCACTCACTCTAAAGATCATTCTAAGGAAATTGAGCAAAGAACCAGATCTGAATCTCTCTCATTCTCTCATTCTCAACCTTCTTGCATTTTTGCATTTTGCTTCATATCTCTCCATTCCTTCACATTATCCACAAATCTCTTCCATATTCTTGATCATTGAATCATTTAGATCAAGAATCATCCACTCATTCAAACTTAGATCACAGAATTTGAGGTTCACCATTTCAAAGCCTCTTCTGTTGAAATCTCAGATCTACACCATTCCAAGATCTTAGATGCATTTATTTTGCATCTAAGGAGTAAGAGGAGTCATTTGCACGGATTATTTGGCTTTCTATTTCAACATTTCGAGATCTCCATCTCAGGTATGGCTTGAAACTTTTTGTTCTGGAAATGGAATTTTATGGTTGATATGTGTTCCTTGTGCTTCCCTGATCATGCTGCACATTGTAGATTTGATTTTGGTGCATTATATCATGAGTTATGAGCATTTAAAGTTTGATGATCAATGTTGTTTTGCTTCGATCCGGCCGATCCTTTGAGTTTTAGCTATTTTTGATGTCATATTTGGATTCAGTGATGTCGAGTTAGTCAATTTGGACTATTGGTTTGCATTATTTGATGAATTTTTGCTTCCGATTTGGTCTCCGGTCGCCGTAATTTGTTTTGTAAGTTCCATGGGAGAAGATGAACAGTAGCCATCGGATCTTCAATCTGGCCGTCCACAGCGCGCCACGAGTCCCATAATGCTTCTATGTTTATGTTCTTTTATTTCATTTATTTCTTTTTCTTCAACTTAATTTCTTTCAATTCAGTTCCATTTAAATTCGTGTAAAATACTAAAAATCATCTAAAAAATCCGAAAGAAATCCTGAACATTTTTTTATGTCTCTAATATTTTGTCATATTTTTATTTTATTTTTTTCATTGATCCACGTGCCAGAAATAATTCACCATTGCACCTAGCTTCTTTTACTTCATTTCTTGACCAGTCTGCCTTGTTTATTTTCCATAGCCTTCAACATTTGGAGTTTTGATCCCATTCTTTTTGATTTGTACTCCTAATTCATTTTAATTTTCATGTGATTTGCCTCTGAATTTTTTGAAATTTATTTCTGGAGTCTTGGTCTGGAAACTTGTGATGTAAGTTTTCTGTCTTAGATTGTGTTCTTGCCTCCATTTGACTTAGTTCCTTTCTGAATCTTTGCAAATCCTTTTGGCTAGTTGATATAACATGTTTGAGGACCAATTCTTTTCAGTTGTGGAATTTTTAGATGGCTGGTTGATTATTTGTGGATTTTATCTTGAACCTTGTCCCGTTTTGCTTCCTTTGAACCTTTAAGCCTCTCATAAGCCTAAAAAACCACTTGTGCCCAAAGTGTGCACAAAGTGAGATATGCATGCTTCCCTCATGAGAATTCCTCTCATACAATTTTTGAAAACTCCCTCCAAAACACTCCAATTTGCAAAATTCATGAAACAAGTGTGAGAGTTTGATCTAAGGGCCAGGAGTTAATGGATTTGGATCAAGGGTGGAGAATGCAACTCACACATGCTGAGAAGCCCAAGGAAGCATGAGGGAAGCATGCATATCTCACTTTGTTCACAATTTGCATAATCACACTTTTCTCATTCAATTTTCGTGCACTTTTCATCACACCTTCAGCACTCACTCTAAAGATCATTCTAAGGAAATTGAGCAAAGAACCAGATCTGAATCTCTCTCATTCTCTCATTCTCAACCTTCTTGCATTTTTGCATTTTGCTTCATATCTCTCCATTCCTTCACATTATCCACAAATCTCTTCCATATTCTTGATCATTGAATCATTTAGATCAAGAATCATCCACTCATTCAAGCTTAGATCACAGAATTTGAGGTTCACCATTTCAAAGCCTCTTGTGTTGAAATCTCAGATCTACACCATTCCAAGATCTTAGATGCATTTATTTTGCATCTAAGGAGTAAGAGGAGTCATTTGCACGGATTATTTGGCTTTCTATTTCAACATTTCGAGATCTCCATCTCAGGTATGGCTTGAAACTTTTTGTTCTGGAAATGGAATTTTATGGTTGATATGTGTTCCTTGTGCTTCCCTGATCATGCTGCACTTTGTAGATTTGATTTTGGTGCATTATATCATGAGTTATGTGCATTTAAAGTTTGATGATCAATGTTGTTTTGCTTCGATCCGGCCGATCCTTTGAGTTTTAGCTATTTTTGATGTCATATTTGGATTCAGTGATGTCGAGTTAGTCAATTTGGACTATTGGTTTGCATTATTTGATGAATTTTTGCTTCCGATTTGGTCTCCGGTCGCCGTAATTTGTTTTGTAAGTTCCATGGGAGAAGATGAACAGTAGCCATCGGATCTTCAATCTGGCCGTCCACAGCGCGCCACGTGTCCCATAATGCTTCTATGTTTATGTTCTTTTATTTCATTTATTTCTTTTTCTTCAACTTAATTTCTTTCAATTCAGTTCCATTTAAATTCGTGTAAAATACTAAAAATCATCTAAAAAATCCGAAAGAAATCCTGAACATTTTTTTATGTCTCTAATATTTTGTCATATTTTTATTTTATTTTTTTCATTGATCCACGTGCCAGAAATAATTCACCATTGCACCTAGCTTCTTTTACTTCATTTCTTGACCAGTCTGCCTTGTTTATTTTCCATAGCCTTCAACATTTGGAGTTTTGATCCCATTCTTTTTGATTTGTACTCCTAATTCATTTTTATTTTCATGTGATTTTCCTCTGAATTTTTTGAAATTTATTTCTGGAGTCTTGGTCTGGAAACTTGTGATGTAAGTTTTCTGTCTTAGATTGTGTTCTTGCCTCCATTTGACTTAGTTCCTTTCTGAATCTTTGCAAATCCTTTTGGCTAGTTGATATAACATGTTTGAGGACAAATTCTTTTCAGTTGTGGAATTTTTAGATGGCTGGTTGATTATTTGTGGATTTTATCTTGAACCTTGTCCCGTTTTGCTTCCTTTGAACCTTTAAGCCTCTCATAAGCCTAAAAAACCACTTGTGCCCAAAGTGTGCACAAAGTGAGATATGCATGCTTCCCTCATGAGAATTCCTCTCATACAATTTTTGAAAACTCCCTCCAAAACACTCCAATTTGCAAAATTCATGAAACAAGTGTGAGAGTTTGATCTAAGGGCCAGGAGTTAATGGATTTGGATCAAGGGTGGAGAATGCAACTCACACATGCTGAGAAGCCCAAGGAAGCATGAGGGAAGCATGCATATCTCACTTTGTTCACAATTTGCATAATCACACTTTTCTCATTCAATTTTCGTGCACTTTTCATCACACCTTCAGCACTCACTCTAAAGATCATTCTAAGGAAATTGAGCAAAGAACCAGATCTGAATCTCTCTCATTCTCTCATTCTCAACCTTCTTGCATTTTTGCATTTTGCTTCATATCTCTCCATTCCTTCACATTATCCACAAATCTCTTCCATATTCTTGATCATTGAATCATTTAGATCAAGAATCATCCACTCATTCAAGCTTAGATCACAGAATTTGAGGTTCACCATTTCAAAGCCTCTTGTGTTGAAATCTCAGATCTACACCATTCCAAGATCTTAGATGCATTTATTTTGCATCTAAGGAATAAGAGGAGTCATTTGCACGGATTATTTGGCTTTCTATTTCAACATTTCGAGATCTCCATCTCAGGTATGGCTTGAAACTTTTTGTTCTGGAAATGGAATTTTATGGTTGATATGTGTTCCTTGTGCTTCCCTGATCATGCTGCACTTTGTAGATTTGATTTTGGTGCATTATATCATGAGTTATGTGCATTTAAAGTTTGATGATCAATGTTGTTTTGCTTCGATCCGGCCGATCCTTTGAGTTTTAGCTATTTTTGATGTCATATTTGGATTCAGTGATGTCGAGTTAGTCAATTTGGACTATTGGTTTGCATTATTTGATGAATTTTTGCTTCCGATTTGGTCTCCGGTCGCCGTAATTTGTTTTGTAAGTTCCATGGGAGAAGATGAACAGTAGCCATCGGATCTTCAATCTGGCCGTCCACAGCGCGCCACGTGTCCCATAATGCTTCTATGTTTATGTTCTTTTATTTCATTTATTTCTTTTTCTTCAACTTAATTTCTTTCAATTCAGTTCCATTTAAATTCGTGTAAAATACTAAAAATCATCTAAAAAATCTGAAAGAAATCCTGAACATTTTTTTATGTCTCTAATATTTTGTCATATTTTTATTTTATTTTTTTCATTGATCCACGTGCCAGAAATAATTCACCATTGCACCTAGCTTCTTTTACTTCATTTATTGACCAGTCTGCCTTGTTTATTTTCCATAGCCTTCAACATTTGGAGTTTTGATCCCATTCTTTTTGATTTGTACTACTAATGCATTTTACTTTTCATGTGATTTTTCTATGAATTTTTTGAAATTTATTTCTGGAGTCTTGGTCTGGAAACTTGTGATGTAAGTTTTATGTCTTAGATTGTGTTCTTGCCTCCATTTGACTTAGTTCCTTTCTGAATCTTTGCAAATCCTTTTGGCTAGTTGATATAACATGTTTGAGGACCAATTCGTTTCAGTTGTGGAATTTTTAGATGGCTGGTTGATTATTTGTGGATTTTATCTTGAACCTTGTCCCGTTTTGCTTCCTTTGAACCTTTAAGCCTCTCATAAGCCTAAAAAACCACTTGTGCCCAAAGTGTGCACAAAGTGAGATATGCATGCTTCCCTCATGAGAATTCCTCTCATACAATTTTTGAAAACTCCCTCCAAAACACTCCAATTTGCAAAATTCATGAAACAAGTGTGAGAGTTTGATCTAAGGGCCAGGAGTTAATGGATCTGGATCAAGGGTGGAGAATGCAACTCACACATGCTGAGAAGCCCAAGGAAGCATGCATATCTCACTTTGTTCACAATTTGCATAATCACACTTTTCTCATTCAATTTTCGTGCACTTTTCATCACACCTTCAGCACTCACTCTAAAGATCATTCTAAGGAAATTGAGCAAAGAACCAGATCTGAATCTATCTCATTCTCTCATTCTCAACCTTATTGCATTTTTGCATTTTGCTTCATATCTCTCCATTCCTTCACATTCTCCACAAATCTCTTCCATATTCTTGATCATTGAATCATTTAGATCAAGAATCATCCACTCATTCAAGCTTAGATCACAGAATTTGAGGTTCACCATTTCAAAGCCTCTTGTGTTGAAATATCAGATCTACACCATTCCAAGATCTTAGATGCATTTATTTTGCATCAAAGGAGTAAGAGGAGTCATTTGCACGGATTATTTGGCTTTCTATTTCAACATTTCGAGATCTCCATCTCAGGTATGGCTTGAAACTTTTTGTTCTGGAAATGGAATTTTATGGTTGATATGTGTTCCTTGTGCTTCCCTGATCATGCTGCACTTTGTAGATTTGATTTTGGTGCATTATATCATGAGTTTTGTGCATTTAAAGTTTGATGATCAATGTTGTTTTGCTTCGATCCGGCCGATCCTTTGAGTTTTAGCTATTTTTGATGTCATATTTGGATTCAGTGATGTCAAGTTAGTCAATTTGGACTATTGGTTTGCATTATTTGATGAATTTTTGCTTCCGATTTGGTCTCCGATCGCCGGAATTTGTTTTGTAAGTTCCATTAGAGAAGATGAACAGTAGCCATCGGATCTTCAATCTGGCCGTCCATAGCGCGCCACGTGTCCCATAATGCTTCTATTTTTATGTTCTTTTATTTCATTTATTTCTTTTTCTTCAACTTAATTTCTTTCAATTTAGTTCCATTTAAATTCGTGTAAAATACTAAAAATCATCTAAAAAATCCGAAATAAATCCTGAACATTTTTTTATGTCTCTAATATTTTGTCATATTTTTATTTTATTTTTTTCATTGATCCACGTGCCAGAAATAATTCACCATTGCACCTAGCTTCTTTTACTTCATTTCTTGACCAGTCTGCCTTGTTTATTTTCCATAGCCTTCAACATTTGGAGTTTTGATCCCATTCTTTTTGATTTGTACTACTAATGCATTTTACTTTTCATGTAATTTTTCTATGAATTTTTAGAAATTTATTTCTTGAGTCTTGGTCTAGAAACTTGTGATGTAAATTTTCTGTCTTAGCTTGTGTTCTTGCCTCCATTTGATTTAGTTCCTTTCTGAATCTTTGCAAATATTTTTGGCTAGTTGATATAACATGTTTGAGGACCAATTCGTTTCAGTTGTGGAATTTTTAGATGGCTGGTTGATTATTTGTGGATTTTATCTTGAACCTTGTCCCGTTTTGCTTCCTTTGAACCTTTAAGCCTCTCATAAGCCTAAAAAACCACTTGTGCCCAAAGTGTGCACAAAGTGAGATATGCATACTTCCCTCATGAGAATTCCTCTCATACACTTTTGAAAACTCCCTCCAAAACACTCAAATTTGCAAAATTCATGAAACAAGTGTGAGAGTTTGATCTAAGGGCCAGGAGTTAATGGATCTGGATCAAGGGTGGAGAATGCAACTCACACATGCTGAGATGCCCAAGGAAGCATGAGGGAAGCATGCATATCTCACTTTGTGCACAATTTGCATAATCACACTTTTCTCATTCAATTTTCGTGCACTTTTCATCACACCTTCAGCACTCACTCTAAAGATCATTCTAAGGAAATTGAGCAAAGAACCAGATATGAATCTCTCTCATTCTCAACCTTCTTGCATTTTTGCATTTTGCTTCATATCTCTCCATTCCTTCACATTCTCCACAAATCTCTTCCATATTCATGATCATTGAATCATTTAGATCAAGAATCATCCACTCATTCAAGCTTAGATCACAGAATTTGAGGTTCACCATTTCAAAGCCTCTTGTGTTGAAATATCAGATCTACACCATTCCAAGATCTTAGATGCATTTATTTTGCATCAAAGGAGTAAGAGGAGTCATTTGCACGGATTATTTGGCTTTCTATTTCAACATTTCGAGATCTCCATCTCAGGTATGGCTTGAAACTTTTTGTTCTGGAAATGGAATTTTATTGTTGATATATGTTCCTTGTGCTTCACTGATCATGCTGCACTTTGTAGATTTGATTTTGGTGCATTATATCATGAGTTTTGTGCATTTAAAGTTTGATGATCAATGTTGTTTTGCTTCGATCCGGCCGATCCTTTGAGTTTTAGCTATTTTTAATGTCATATTTGGATTCAGTGATGTCGAGTTAGTCAATTTGGACTATTGGTTTGCATTATTTGATGAATTTTTGCTTCCGATTTGGTCTCCGATCGCCGGAATTTGTTTTGTAAGTTCCATTAGAGAAGATGAACAGTAGCCATCGGATCTTCAATCTGGTCGCGCCACGTGTCCCATAATGCTTC
The DNA here is from genome assembly GCA_963966055.1 of Lathyrus aphaca. Taxonomy (NCBI): domain Eukaryota; kingdom Viridiplantae; phylum Streptophyta; class Magnoliopsida; order Fabales; family Fabaceae; genus Lathyrus; species Lathyrus aphaca. The sequence goes on from OZ014519.1 coordinate 228,796,239, forward strand.
TATTTTTATGTTCTTTTATTTCATTTATTTCTTTTTCTTCAACTTAATTTCTTTCAATTCAGTTCCATTTAAATTCGTGTAAAATACTAAAAATCATCTAAAAAATCCGAAAAAAATCCTTAACATTCTTTTATGTCTCTAATATTTTATCATATTTTTATTTTATTTTTTTCATTGATCCACGTGCCAGAAATAATTCACCATTGCACCTAGCTTCTTTTACTTCATTTCTTGACCAGTCTGCCTTGTTTATTTTCCATAGCCTTCAACATTTGGAGTTTTGATCTCATTCTTTTTGCTTTGTACTCCTAATTAATTTTACTTTTCATGTGATTTTTCTCTGAATTTTTAGAAATTTATTTCTTGAGTCTTGGTCTGGAAACTTGTGATGTAAGTTTTCTGTCTTAGCTTGTGTTCTTGCCTCCATTTGACTTAGTTCCTTTCTGAATCATTGCAAATCCTTTTTGCTAGTTGATATAACATGTTTGAGTACCAAATCGTTTCAGTTGTGGAATTTTTAGATGGCTGGTTGATTATTTGTGGATTTTATCTTGAACCTTGTCCCGTTTTGCTTCCTTTGAACCTTTAAGCTATTCATAAGCCTAAAAAACCACTTGTGCCCAAAGTGAGCACAAAGTGAGATATTCATGCTTCCCTCATGAGAATTCCTCTCATACACTTTTGAAAACTCCCTCCAAAACACTCCAATTTGCAAAATTCATGAAACAAGTGTGAGAGTTTGATCTAAGGGCCAGGAGTTAATGGATCTGGATCAAGGGTGGAGAATGCAACTCACACATGCTGAGAAGCCCAAGGAAGCATGAGGGAAGCATGCATATCTCACTTTGTGCACAATTTGCATAATCACACTTTTCTCATTCAATTTTCGTGCACTTTTCATCACACCTTCAGCACTCACTCTAAAGATCATTCCAAGGAAATTGAGCAAAGAACCAGATCTGAATCTCTCTCATTCTCAACTTTCTTGCATTTTTGCATTTTGCTTCATATCTCTCCATTCCTTCACATTCTCCACAAATCTCTTCCATATTTTTTATCATTGAATCATTTAGATCAAGAATCATCCACTCATTCAAGCTTAGATCACAGAATTTGAGGTTCACCATTTCAAAGCCTCTTGTGTTGAAATATCAGATCTACACCATTCCAAGATCTTAGATGCATTTATTTTGCATCTAAGGAGTAAGAGGAGTCATTCGCACGGATTATTTGGCTTTCTATTTCAACATTTCGAGATCTCCATCTCAGGTATGGCTTGAAACTTTTTGTTCTGGAAATGGAATTTTATGGTTGATATGTGTTCCTTGTGCTTCCCTTATCATGCTGCACTTTGTAGATTTGATTTTGGTGCATTATATCATGAGTTATGTGCATTTAAAGTTTGATGATCAATGTTGTTTTGCTTCGATCCGGCCGATCCTTTGAGTTTTAGCTATTTTTGATGTCATATTTGCATTCAGTGATGTCGAGTTAGTCAATTTGGACTATTGGTTTGCATTATTCGATGAATTTTTGCTTCCGATTTGGTCTACGGTCGCCGTAATTTGTTTTGTAAGTTCCATTGGAGAAGATGAACAGTAGCCATCGGATCTTCAATCCGGCCGTCCACAGCGCGCCACGTGTCCCATAATGCTTCTATGTTTATGTTCTTTTATTTCATTTATTTCTTTTTCTTCAACTTAATTTCTTTCAATTCAGTTCCATTTAAATTCGTGTAAAATACTAAAAATCATCTAAAAAATCCGAAAATATCCTGAACATTGTTTTATGTCTCTAATATTTTGTCATATTTTTATTTTATTTTTTTCATTGTTCCACGTGCCATAAATAATTCACCATTGCACCTAGCTTCTTTTACTTCATTTCTTGACCAGTCTGCCTTGTTTATTTTCCATAGCCTTCAACATTTGGAGTTTTGATCCCATTCTTTTTGATTTGTACTCCTAATTCATTTTAATTTTCATGTGATTTTCCTCTGAATTTTTTGAAATTTATTTCTTGAGTCTTGGTCTGGAAACTTGTGATGTAAGTTTTCTGTCTTAGATTGTGTTCTTGCCTCCATTTGACTTAGTTCCTTTCTGAATCTTTGCAAATCCTTTTGGCTAGTTGATATAACATGTTTGAGGACCAATTCTTTTCAGTTGTGAAATTTTTAGATGGCTGGTTGATTATTTGTGGATTTTATCTTGAACCTTGTCCCGTTTTGCTTCCTTTGAACCTTTAAGCTATTCATATGCCTAAAAAACCACTTGTTCTCAAAGTGTGCACAAAGTGAGATATGCATGCTTCCCTCATGAGAATTCCTCTCATACACTTTTGAAAACTCCCTCCAAAACACTCCAATTTGCAAAATTCATGAAACAAGTGTGAGAGTTTGATCTAAGGGCCAGAAGTTAATGGATCTGGATCAAGGGTGGAGAATGCAACTCACACATGCTGAGAAGCCCAAGGAAGCATGAGGGAAGCATGCATATCTCACTTTGTGCACAATTTGCATAATCACACTTTTCTCATTCAATTTTCGTGCACTTTTCATCACACCTTCAGCACTCACTCTAAAGATCATTCTAAGGAAATTGAGCAAAGAACCAGATCTGAATCTCTCTCATTCTCAACCTTCTTGCATTTTTGCATTTTGCTTCATATCTCTCCATTCCTTCACATTCTCCACAAATCTCTTCCATATTCTTGATCATTGAATCATTTAGATCAAGAATCATCCACTCATTCAAGCTTAGATCACATAATTTGAGGATCACCATTTCAAAGCCTCTTGTGTTGAAATATCAGATCTACACCATTCCAAGATCTTAGATGCATTTATTTTGCATCTAAGGAGTAAGAGGAGTCATTTGCACGGATTATTTGGCTTTCTATTTCAACATTTCGAGATCTCCATCTCAGGTATGGCTTGAAACTTTTTGTTCTGGAAATGGAATTTTATGGTGTATATGTGTTCCTTGTGCTTCCCTGATCATGCCGCACTTTGTAGATTTGAATTTGGTGCATTATATCATGAGTTATGTGCATTTAAAGTTTGATGATCAATGTGGTTTTGCTTCGATCCGGCCGATCCTTTGAGTTTTAGCTATTTTTGATGTCATATTTTGATTCAGTGATGTCGAGTTAGTCAATTTGGACTATTGGTTTACATTATTTGATGAATTTTTGCTTCCGATTTGGTCTACGGTCGCCGTAATTTGTTTTGTAAGTTCCATTGGAGAAGATGAACAGTAGCCATCGGATCTTCAATCTGGCCGTCCACAGCGCGCCACGTGTCCCATAATGCTTCTATGTTTATGTTCTTTTATTTCATTTATTTCTTTTTCTTCAACTTAATTTCTTTCAATTCAGTTCCATTTAAATTCGTGTAAAATACTAAAAATCATCTAAAAAATCCGAAAAAAATCCTGAACATTGTTTTATGTCTCTAATATTTTGTCATATTTTTATTTTATTATTTTCATTGATCCACGTGCAAGAAATAATTCACCATTGCACCTAGCTTCTTTTACTTCATTTATTGACCAGTCTGCCTTGTTTATTTTCCATAGCCTTCAACATTTGGAGTTTTGATCCCATTCTTTTTGCTTTGTACTCCTAATTCATTTTAATTTTCATGTGATTTTCCTCTGAATTTTTTGAAATTTATTTCTTGAGTCTTGGTATGGAAACTTGTGATGTAAGTTTTCTGTCTTAGATTGTGTTCTTGCCTCCATTTGACTTAGTTCCTTTCTGAATCTTTGCAAATCCTTTTGGCTAGTTGATATAACATGTTTGAGGACCAATACTTTTCAGTTGTGGAATTTTTAGATGGCTGGTTGATTATTTGTGGATTTTATCTTGAACCTTGTCCCGTTTTGCTTCCTTTGAACCTTTAAGCTATTCATAAGCCTAAAAAACCACTTGTGCCCAAAGTGTGCACAAAGTGAGATATGCATGCTTCCCTCATGAGAATTCCTCTCATACACTTTTGAAAACTCCCTCCAAAACACTCCAATTTGCAAAATTCATGAAACAAGTGTGAGAGTTTGATCTAAGGGCCAGGAGTTAATGGATCTGGATCAAGGGTGGAGAATGCAACTCACACATGCTGAGAAGCCCAAGGAAGCATGAGGGAAGCATGCATATCTCACTTTGTGCACAATTTGCATAATCACACTTTTCTCATTCACTTTTCGTGCACTTTTCATCACACCTTCAACACTCACTCTAAAGATCATTCTAAGGAAATTGAGCAAAGAACCAGATCTGAATCTCTCTCATTCTCAACCTTCTTGCATTTTTGAATTTTGCTTCATATCTCTCCATTCCTTCACATTCTCAAAATATCTCTTCCATATTCTTGATCATTGAATCATTTAGACAAGAATCATCCACTCATTCAAGCTTAGATCACAGAATTTGAGGTTCACCATTTCAAAGCCTCTTGTGTTGAAATCTCAGATCTACACCATTCCAAGATCTTAGATGCATTTATTTTGCATCTAAGGAGTAAGAGGAGTCATTTGCATGGATTATTTGGCTTTCTATTTCAACATTTCGAGATCTCCATCTCAGGTATGGCTTGAAACGTTTTGTTCTGGAAATGGAATTTTATGGTTGATATGTGTTCCTTGTGCTTCCCTGATCATGCTGCACTTTGTAGATTTGATTTTGGTGCATTATATCATGAGTTATGTGCATTTAAAGTTTGATGATCAATGTTGTTTTGGTTCGATCCGGCCGATCCTTTGAGTTTTAGCTATTTTTGATGTCATATTTGGATTCAGTGATGTCGAGTTAGTCAATTTGGACTATTGGTTTGCATTATTAGAAGAATTTTTGCTTCCGATTTGGTCTCCGGTCGCCGGAATTTGTTTTGTAAGTTCCATTGGAGAAGATGAACAGTAGCCATCGGATCTTCAATCTGGCCGTCCACAGTGCGCCACGTGTCCCATAATGCTTCTATGTTTATGTTCTTTTATTTCATTTATTTCTTTTTCTTCAACTTAATTTCTTTCAATTCAGTTCCATTTAAATTCGTGTAAAATACTAAAAATCATCTAAAAAATCCGAAACAAAATCCTGAACATTGTTTTATGTCTCTAATATTTTGTCATTTTTTTATTTTATTTTTTTCATTGATCCACGTGCCAGGAATAATTCACCATTGCACCTAGCTTCTTTTACTTCATTTCTTGACCAGTCTGCCTTGTTTATTTTCCATAGCCTTCAACATTTGGAGTTTTGATCCCATTCTTTTTGATTTGTACTCCTAATTCATTTTAATTTTCATGTGATTTTCCTCTGAATTTTTTGAAATTTATTTCTTGAGTCTTGGTCTGGAAACTTGTGATGTAAGTTTTCTGTCTTAGCTTGTGTTCTTGCCTCCATTTGACTTAGTTCCTTTCTGAATCTTTGCAAATCCTTTTGGCTAGTTGATATAACATGTTTGAGGACCAATACTTTTCAGTTGTGGAATTTTTAGATGGCTGGTTGATTATTTGTGGATTTTATCTTGAACCTTGTCCCGTTTTGCTTCCTTTGAACCTTTAAGCCTCTCATAAGCCTAAAAAACCACTTGTGCCCAAAGTGTGCACAAAGTGAGATATGCATGCTTCCCTCATGAGAATTCCTCTCATACACTTTTGAAAACTCCCTCCAAAACACTCCAATTTGCAAAATTCATGAAACAAGTGTGAGAGTTTGATCTAGGGGCCAGGAGTTAATGGATCTGGATCAAGGGTGGAGAATGCAACTCACACATGCTGAGAAGCCCAAGGAAGCATGAGGGAAGCATGCATATCTCACTTTGTGCACAATTTGCATAATCACACTTTTCTCATTCAATTTTCGTTCACTTTTCATCACACCTTCAGCACTCACTCTAAAGATCATTCTAAGGAAATTGAGCAAAGAACCAGATCTGAATCTCTCTCATTCTCAACCTTCTTGCATTTTTGCATTTTGCTTCATATCTCTCCATTCCTTCACATTCTCCACAAATCTCTTCCATATTCTTGATCATTGAATCATTTAGATCAAGAATCATCCACTCATTCAAGCTTAGATCACAGAATTTGAGGTTCACCATTTCAAAGCCTCTTGTGTTGAAATATCAGATCTACACCATTCCAAGATCTTAGATGCATTTATTTTGCATCTAAGGAGTAAGAGGAGTCATTTGCACGGATTATTTGGCTTTCTATTTCAACATTTCGAGATCTCCATCTCAGGTATGGCTTGAAACTTTTTGTTCTGGAAATGGAATTTTATGGTTGATATGTGTTCCTTGTGCTTCCCTGATCATGCTGCTCTTTGTAGATTTGAATTTGGTGCATTATATCATGAGTTATGTGCATTTAAAGTTTGATGATCAATGTGGTTTTGCTTCGATCCGGCCGATCCTTTGAGTTTTAGCTATTTTTGATGTCATATTTTGATTCAGTGATGTCGAGTTAGTCAATTTGGACTATTGGTTTGCATTATTAGAAGAATTTTTGCTTCCGATTTGGTCTCCGGTCGCCGGAATTTGTTTTGTAAGTTCCATTGGAGAAGATGAACAGTAGCCATCGGATCTTCAATCTGGCCGTCCACAGCGCGCCACGTGTCCCATAATGCTTCTATGTTTATGTTCTTTTATTTCATTTATTTCTTTTTCTTCAACTTAATTTCTTTCAATTCAGTTCCATTTAAATTCGTGTAAAATACTAAAAATCATCTAAAAAATCCGAAACAAAATCCTGAACATTGTTTTATGTCTCTAATATTTTTTCATATTTTTATTTTATTTTTTTCATTGATCCACGTGCCAGAAATAATTCACCATTGCACCTAGCTTCTTTTACTTCATTTCTTGACCAGTCTGCCTTGTTTATTTTCCATAGCCATCAACATTTGGAGTTTTGATCCCATTCTTTTTGATTTGTACTCCTAATTCATTTTAATTTTCATGTGATTTTCCTCTGAATTTTTAGAAATTTATTTCTTGAGTCTTGGTCTGGAAACTTGTGATGTAAGTTTTCTGTCTTAGATTTTGTTCTTGCCTCCATTTGACTTAGTTCCTTTCTGAATCTTTGCAAATCCTTTTGGCTAGTTGATATAACATGTTTGAGGACCAATTCTTTTCAGTTGTGGAATTTTTAGATGGCTGGTTGATTATTTGTGGATTAAATCTTGAACCTTGTCCCGTTTTGCTTCCTTTGAACCTTTAAGCTATTCATAAGCCTAAAAAACCACTTGTGCCCAAAGTGTGCACAAAGTGAGATATGCATGCTTCCCTCATGAGAATTCCTCTCATACACTTTTGAAAACTCCCTCCAAAACACTCCAATTTGCAAAATTCATGAAACAAGTGTGAGAGTTTGATCTAAGGGCCAGGAGTTAATGGATCTGGATCAAGGGTGGAGAATGCAACTCACACATGCTGAGAAGCCCAAGGAAGCATGAGGGAAGCATGCATATCTCACTTTGTGCACAATTTGCATAATCACACTTTTCTCATTCACTTTTCGTGCACTTTTCATCACACCTACAACACTCACTCTAAAGATCATTCTAAGGAAATTGAGCAAAGAACCATATCTGAATCTCTCTCATTCTAAACCTTCTTGCATTTTTGAATTTTGCTTCATATCTCTCCATTCCTTCACATTCTCCAAAAATCTCTTCCATATTCTTGATCATTGAATCATTTAGATCAAGAATCATCCACTCATTCAAGCTTAGATCACATAATTTGAGGTTCACCATTTCAAAGCCTCTTGTGTTGAAATCTCAGATCTACACCATTCCAAGATCTTAGATGCATTTATTTTCCATCTAAGGAGTAAGAGGAGTCATTTGCATGGATTATTTGGCTTTCTATTTCAACATTTCGAGATCTCCATCTCAGGTATGGCTTGAAACGTTTTGTTCTGGAAATGGAATTTTATGGTTGATATGTGTTCCTTGTGCTTCCCTGATCATGCTGCACTTTGTAGATTTGATTTTGGTGCATTATATCATGAGTTATGTGCATTTAAAGTTTGATGATCAATGTTGTTTTGGTTCGATCCGGCCGATCCTTTGAGTTTTAGCTATTTTTGATGTCATATTTGGATTCAGTGATGTCGAGTTAGTCAATTTAGACTATTGGTTTGCATTATTAGAAGAATTTTTGCTTCCGATTTGGTCTCCGGTCGCCGGAATTTGTTTTGTAAGTTCCATTGGAGAAGATGAACAGTAGCCATCGGATCTTCAATATGGCCGTCCACAGCGCGCCACGTGTCCCATAATGCTTCTATGTTTATGTTCTTTTATTTCATTTATTTCTTTTTCTTCAACTTAATTTCTTTCAATTCAGTTCCATTTAAATTCGTGTAAAATACTAAAAATCATCTAAAAAATCCGAAACAAAATCCTGAACATTGTTTTATGTCTCTAATATTTTTTCATATTTTTATTTTATTTTTTTCATTGATCCACGTGCCAGAAATAATTCACCATTGCACCTAGCTTCTTTTACTTCATTTCTTGACCAGTCTGCCTTGTTTCTTTTCCATAGCCTTCAACATTTGGAGTTTTGATCCCATTCTTTTTGATTTGTACTCCTAATTCATTTTAATTTTCATGTGATTTTCCTCTGAATTTTTAGAAATTTATTTCTTGAGTCTTGGTCTGGAAACTTGTGATGTAAGTGTTCTGTCTTAGATTTTGTTCTTGCCTCCATTTGACTTAGTTCCTTTCTGAATCTTTGCAAATCCTTTTGGCTAGTTGATATAACATGTTTGAGGACCAATTCTTTTCAGTTGTGGAATTTTTAGATGGCTGGTTGATTATTTGTGGATTTTATCTTGAACCTTGTCCCGTTTTGCTTCCTTTGAACCTTTAAGCTATTCATAAGCCTAAAAAACCACTTGTGCCCAAAGTGTGCACAAAGTGAGATATGCATGCTTCCCTCATGAGAATTCCTCTCATACACTTTTGAAAACTCCCTCCAAAACACTCCAATTTGCAAAATTCATGAAACAAGTGTGAGAGTTTGATCTAAGGGTCAGGAGTTACTGGATCTGGATCAAGGGTGGAGAATGCAACTCACACATGCTGAGAAGCCCAAGGAAGCATGAGGGAAGCATGCATATCTCACTTTGTGCACAATTTGCATAATCACACTTTTCTCATTCACTTTTCGTGCACTTTTCATCACACCTTCAACACTCACTCTAAAGATCATTCTAAGGAAATTGAGCAAAGAACCAGATCTGAATCTCTCTCATTCTCAACCTTCTTGCATTTTTGAATTTTGCTTCATATCTCTCCATTCCTTCACATTCTCAAAATATCTCTTCCATATTCTTGATCATTGAATCATTTAGACAAGAATCATCCACTCATTCAAGCTTAGATCACAGAATTTGAGGTTCACCATTTCAAAGCCTCTTGTGTTGAAATCTCAGATCTACACCATTCCAAGATCTTAGATGCATTTATTTTGCATCTAAGGAGTAAGAGGAGTCATTTGCATGGATTATTTGGCTTTCTATTTCAACATTTCGAGATCTCCATCTCAGGTATGGCTTGAAACGTTTTGTTCTGGAAATGGAATTTTATGGTTGATATGTGTTCCTTGTGCTTCCCTGATCATGCTGCACTTTGTAGATTTGATTTTGGTGCATTATATCATGAGTTATGTGTATTTAAAGTTTGATGATCAATGTTGTTTTGGTTCGATCCGGCCGATCCTTTGAGTTTTAGCTATTTTTGATGTCATATTTGGATTCAGTGATGTCGAGTTAGTCAATTTGGACTATTGGTTTGCATTATTAGAAGAATTTTTGCTTCCGATTTGGTCTCCGGTCGCCGGAATTTGTTTTGTAAGTTCCATTGGAGAAGATGAACAGTAGCCATCGGGTCTTCAATCTGGCCGTCCACAACGCGCCACGTGTCCCATAATGCTTCTATTTTTATGTTCTTTTATTTCATTTATTTCTTTTTCTTCAACTTAATTTCTTTCAATTCAGTTCCATTTAAATTCGTGTAAAATACTAAAAATCATATACAAATTCCGAAATAAATCCTTAACATTCTTTTATGTCTCTAATATTTTTTCATATTTTTATTTTATTTTTTTCATTGATCCACGTGCCAAAAATAATTCACCATTGCACCTAGCTTCTTTTACTTCATTTCTTGACCAGTCTGCCTTGTTTATTTTCCATAGCCTTCAACATTTGGAGTTTTGATCCCATTCTTATTGCTTTGTACTCCTAATTCATTTTAATTTTCATGTGATTTTTCTCTGAATTTTTTGAAAATTATTTCTTGAGTCTTGGTCTGGAAACTTGTGATGTAAGTTTTCTGTCTTAGCTTTTGTTCTTGCCTCCATTTGACTTAGTTCCTTTCTGAATCTTTGCAAATCCTTTTGGCTAGTTGATATAACATGTTTGAGGACCAATTGGTTTCAGTTGTGGAATTTTTAGATGGCTGGTTGATTATTTGTGGATTTTATCTTGAACCTTGTCCCGTTTTGCTTCCTTTGAACCTTTAAGCTATTCATAAGCCTAAAAAACCACTTGTGCCCAAAGTGTGCACAAAGTGAGATATGCATGCTTCCCTCATGAGAATTCCTCTCATACACTTTTGAAAACTCCCTCCAAAACACTCCAATTTGCAAAATTCATGAAACAAGTGTGAGAGTTTGATCTAAGGGCCAGGAGTTAATGGATCTGGATCAAGGGTGGAGAATGCAACTCACACATGCTGAGAAGCCCAGGTAAGCATGAGGGAAGCATGCATATCTCACTTTGTTCACAATTTGCATAATCATACTTTTCTCATTAAATTTTCGTGCACTTTTCATCACACCTTCAACACTCACTCTAAAGATCATTCTAAGGAAATTGAGCAAAGAACCAGATCTGAATCTCTCTCATTCTCTCATTCTCAACCTTCTTTCATTTTTGCATTTTGCTTCATATCTCTCCATTCCTTCACATTCTCCACAAATCTCTTCCATATTTTTGATCATTGAATCATTTAGATCAAGAATCATCCACTCATTCAAGCTTAGATCACAGAATTTGAGGTTCACCATTTCAAAGCCTCTTGTGTTGAAATCTCAGATCTACACCATTCCAAGATCTTAGATGCATTTATTTTGCATCTAAGGAGTAAGAGGAGTCATTTGCATGGATTATTTGGCTTTCTATTTCAACATTTTGAGATCTCTATCTCAGGTATGGCTTGAAACGTTTTGTTCTGGAAATGGAATTTTATGGTTGATATGTGTTCCTTGTGCTTCCCTGATCATGCTGCACTTTGTAGATTTGATTTTGGTGCATTATATCATGAGTTATGTGCATATAAAGATTGATGATTAATGTTGTTTTGGTTCGATCCGGCCGATCCTTCGAGTTTTAGCTATTTTTGATGTCATATTTGGATTCAATGATGTCGAGTTAGTCAATTTGGACTATTGGTTTGCATTATTAGAAGAATTTTTGCTTCCGATTTGGTCTCCGGTCGCCGGAATTTGTTTTGTAAGTTCCATTGGAGAAGATGAACAGTAGCCATCGGATCTTCAATCTGGCCGTCCACAGCGCGCCACGTGTCCCATAATGCTTCTATTTTTATGTTCTTTTATTTCATTTATTTCTTTTTCTTCAACTTAATTTCTTTCAATTCAGTTCCATTTAAATTCGTGTAAAATACTAAAAATCATATAAAAATTCCGAAATAAATCCTGAACATTCTTTTATGTCTCTAATATTTTTTCATATTTTTATTTTATTTTTTTCATTGATCCACGTGCCAAAAATAATTCACCATTGCACCTAGCTTCTTTTACTTCATTTCTTGACCAGTCTGCCTTGTTTATTTTCCATAGCCTTCAACATATGGAGTTTTGATCCTATTCTTTTTGCTTTGTACTCCTAATTCATTTTAATTTTCATGTGATTTTTCTCTGAATTTTTAGAAATTTATTTCTTGAGTCTTGGTCTGGAAACTTGTGAAGTAAGTTTTCTGTCTTAGCTTGTGTTCTTGCCTCCATTTGACTTAGTTCCTTTCTGAATCTTTGCAAATCCTTTTGTCTAGTTGATAAAACATGTTTGAGGACCAATTGGTTTCAGTTGTGGAATTTTTAGATGGCTGGTTGATTATTTGTGGATTTTATCTTGAACCTTGTCCCGTTTTGCTTCCTTTGAACCTTTAAGCTATTCATAAGCCTAAAAAACCACTTGTGCCCAAAGTGTGCACAAAGTGAGATATGCATGCTTCCCTCATGAGAATTCCTCTCATACACTTTTGAAAACTCCCTCCAAAACACTCCAATTTGCAAAATTCATGAAACAAGTGTGAGAGTTTGATCTAAGGGCCTGGAGTTAATGGATCTGGATCAAGGGTGGAGAATGCAACTCACACATGCTGAGAAGCCCAGGTAAGCATGAGGGAAGCATGCATATCTCACTTTGTTCACAATTTGCATAATCATACTTTTCTCATTCAATTTTCATGCACTTTTCATCACACCTTCAGCACTCACTCTAAAGATCATTCTAAGGAAATTGAGCAAAGAACCAGATCTGAATCTCTCTTATTCTCTCATTCTCTCATTCTCAACCTTCTTTCATTTTTGCATTTTGCTTCATATCTCTCCATTCCTTCAAATTCTCCACAAATCTCTTCCATATTTTTGATCATTGAATCATTTAGATCAAGAATCATCCACTCATTCAAGCTTAGATCACAGAATTTGAGGTTCACCATTTCAAAGCCTCTTGTGTTGAAATCTCAGATCTACACCATTCCAAGATCTTAGATGCGTTTATTTTGCATCTAAGGAGTAAGAGGAGTCATTTGCATGGATTATTTGGCTTTCTATTTCAACATTTCGAGATCTCTATCTCAGGTATGGCTTGAAACGTTTTGTTCTGGAAATGGAATTTTATGGTTGATATGTGTTCCTTGTGCTTCCCTGATCATGCTGCACTTTGTAGATTTGATTTTGGTGCATTATATCATGAGTTATGTGCATTTAAAGTTTGATGATCAATGTTGTTTTGGTTCGATCCGGCCGATCCTTTGAGTTTTAGCTATTTTTGATGTCATATTTGGATTCAGTGATGTCGAGTTAGTCAATTTGGACTATTGGTTTGCATTATTAGAAGAATTTTTGCTTCCGATTTGGTCTCCGGTCGCCGGAATTTGTTTTGTAAGTTCCATTGGAGAAGATGAACAGTAGCCATCGGATCTTCAATCTGGCCGTCCACAGCGCGCCAAGTGTCCCATAATGCTTCTATTTTTATGTTCTTTTATTTCATTTATTTCTTTTTCTTCAACTTAATTTCTTTGAATTCAGTTCCATTTAAATTCGTGTAAAATACTAAAATTCATATAAAAATTTCGAAATAAATCCTGAACATTCTTTTATGTCTCTAATATTTTTACATATTTTTATTTTATTTTTTTCATTGATCCACGTGCCAAAAATAATTCACCATTGCACCTAGCTTCTTTTACTTCATTTCTTGACCAGTCTACCTTGTTTATTTTCCATAGCCTTCAACATTTGGAGTTTTGATCCCATTCTTTTTGCTTTGTACTCCTAATTCATTTTACTTTTCACGTGATTTTTCTCTGAATTTTTAGAAATTTATTTCTTGAGTCTTGGTCTGGAAACTTGTGATGTAAGTTTTCTGTCTTAGCTTGTGTTCTTGCCTCCATTTGACTTAGTTCATTTCTGAATCTTTGCAAATATTTTGGCTAGTTGATATAACATGTTTGAGGACCAATTGGTTTCAGTTGTGGAATTTTTAGATGGCTGGTTGATTATTTGTGGATTTAATCTTGAACCTTGTCCCGTTTTGCTTCCTTTGAACCTTTAAGCCTCTCATAAGCCTAAAAAACCACTTGTGCCCAAAGTGTGCACAAAGTGAGATATGCATGCTTCCCTCATGAGAATTCCTCTCATACACTTTTGAAAACTCCCTCCAAAACACTCCAATTTTCAAAATTCATGAAACAAGTGTGAGAGTTTGATCTAAGGGCCAGGAGTTAATGGATCTGGATCAAGGGCGGCGAATGCAACTCACACATGCTGAGAAGCCCAAGGAAGCATGAGGGAAGCATGCATATCTCACTTTGTGCAAAATTTGCATAATCACACTTTTCTCATTCAATTTTCGTGCACTTTTCATCACACCTTCATCACTCACTCTAAAGATCATTCTAAGGAAATTGAGCAAAGAACCAGATCTGAATCTCTTTCATTCTCAACCTTCTTGCATTTTTGAATTTTGCTTGATATCTCTCCATTCCTTCACATTCTCCAAAAATCTCTTCCATATTCTTGATCATTGAATCATTTAGATCAAGAATCATCCACTCATTCAAGCTTAGATCACAGAATTTGAGGTTCACCATTTCAAAGCCTCTTGTGTTGAAATCTCAGATCTACACCATTCCAAGATCTTAGATGCATTTATTTTGCATCTAAGGAGTAAGAGGAGTCATTTGCATGGATTATTTGGCTTTCTATTTCAACATTTCGAGATCTCCATCTTAGGTATGGCTTGAAACGTTTTGTTCTGGAAATGGAATTTTATGGTTGATATGTGTTCCTTGTGCTTCCCTGATCATGCTGCACTTTGTAGATTTGATTTTGGTGCATTATATCATGAGTTATGTGCATTTAAAGTTTGATGATCAATGTTGTTTTGGTTCGATCCGGCCGATCCTTTGAGTTTTAGCTATTTTTGATGTCATATTTGGATTCAGTGATGTCGAGTTAGTCAATTTGGACTATTGGTTTGCATTATTAGAAGAATTTTTGCTTCCGATTTGGTCTCCGGTCGCCGGAATTTGTTTTGTAAGTTCCATTGGAGAAGATGAACAGTAGCCATCGGGTCTTCAATCTGGCCGTCCACAGCGCGCCACGTGTCCCATAATGCTTCTATTTTTATGTTCTTTTATTTCATTTATTTCTTTTTCTTCAATTTAATTTCTTTCAATTCAGTTCCATTTAAATTCGTGTAAAATACTAAAAATCATATAAAAATTCCGAAATAAATCCTGAACATTCTTTTATGTCTCTAATATTTTTTCATATTTTTATTTTATTTTTTTCATTGATCCACGTGCCAAAAATAATTCACCATTGCACCTAGCTTCTTTTACTTCATTTCTTGACCAGTCTGCCTTGTTTATTTTCCATAGCCTTCAACATTTGGAGTTTTGATCCCATTCTTTATGCTTTGTACTCCTAATTCATTTTAATTTTCATGTGATTTTTCTCTGAATTTTTAGAAATTTATTTCTTGAGTCTTGGTCTGGAAACTTGTGATGTATGTTTTCTGTCTTAGCTTGTGTTCTTGCCTCCATTTGACTTAGTTCCTTTCTGAATCTTTGCAAATCCTTTTGTATAGTTGATATAACATGTTTGAGGACCAATTGGTTTCAGTTGAGGAATTTTTAGATGGCTGGTTGATTATTTGTGGATTTTATCTTGAACCTTGTCCCGTTTTGCTTCCTTTGAACCTTTAAGCTATTCATAAGCCTAAAAAACCACTTGTGCCCAAAGTGTGCACAAAGTGAGATATGCAAGCTTCCCTCATGAGAATTCCTCTCATACACTTTTGAAAACTCCCTCCAAAACACTCCAATTTGCAAAATTCATGAAACAAGTGTGAGAGTTTGATCTAAGGGCCAGGAGTTAATGGATCTGGATCAAGGGTGGAGAATGCAACTCACACATGCTGAGAAGCCCAGGTAAGCATGAGGGAAGCATGCATATCTCACTTTGTTCACAATTTGCATAATCATACTTTTCTCATTAAATTTTCGTGCACTTTTCATCACACCTTCAACACTCACTCTAAAGATCATTCTAAGGAAATTGAGCAAAGAACCAGATCTGAATCTCTCTCATTCTCTCATTCTCAACCTTCTTTCATTTTTGCATTTTGCTTCATATCTCTCCATTCCTTCACATTCTCCACAAATCTCTTCCATATTTTTGATCATTGAATCATTTAGATCAAGAATCATCCACTCATTCAAGCTTAGATCACAGAATTTGAGGTTCACCATTTCAAAGCCTCTTGTGTTGAAATCTCAGATCTACACCATTCCAAGATCTTAGATGCATTTATTTTGCATCTAAGGAGTAAGAGGAGTCATTTGCATGGATTATTTGGCTTTCTATTTCAACATTTTGAGATCTCTATCTCAGGTATGGCTTGAAACGTTTTGTTCTGGAAGTGGAATTTTATGGTTGATATGTGTTCCTTGTGCTTCCCTGATCATGCTGCACTTTGTAGATTTGATTTTGGTGCATTATATCATGAGTTATGTGCATATAAAGATTGATGATTAATGTTGTTTTGGTTCGATCCGGCCGATCCTTCGAGTTTTAGCTATTTTTGATGTCATATTTGGATTCAATGATGTTGAGTTAGTCAATTTGGACTATTGGTTTGCATTATTAGAAGAATTTTTGCTTCCGATTTGGTCTCCGGTCGCCGGAATTTGTTTTGTAAGTTCCATTGGAGAAGATGAACAGTAGCCATCGGATCTTCAATCTGGCCGTCCACAGCGCGCCACGTGTCCCATAATGCTTCTATTTTTATGTTCTTTTATTTCATTTATTTCTTTTTCTTCAACTTAATTTCTTTCAATTCAGTTCCATTTAAATTCGTGTAAAATACTAAAAATCATATAAAAATTCCGAAATAAATCCTGAACATTCTTTTATGTCTCTAATATTTTTTCATATTTTTATTTTATTTTTTTCATTGATCCACGTGCCAAAAATAATTCACCATTGCACCTAGCTTCTTTTACTTCATTTCTTGACCAGTCTGCCTTGTTTATTTTCCATAGCCTTCAACATATGGAGTTTTGATCCTATTCTTTTTGCTTTGTACTCCTAATTCATTTTAATTTTCATGTGATTTATCTCTGAATTTTTAGAAATTTATTTCTTGAGTCTTGGTCTGGAAACTTGTGAAGTAAGTTTTCTGTCTTAGCTTGTGTTCTTGCCTCCATTTGACTTAGTTCCTTTCTGAATCTTTGCAAATCCTTTTGTCTAGTTGATAAAACATGTTTGAGGACCAATTGGTTTCAGTTGTGGAATTTTTAGATGGCTGGTTGATTATTTGTGGATTTTATCTTGAACCTTGTCCCGTTTTGCTTCCTTTGAACCTTTAAGCTATTCATAAGCCTAAAAAACCACTTGTGCCCAAAGTGTGCACAAAGTGAGATATGCATGCTTCCCTCATGAGAATTCCTCTCATACACTTTTGAAAACTCCCTCCAAAACACTCCAATTTGCAAAATTCATGAAACAAGTGTGAGAGTTTGATCTAAGGGCCTGGAGTTAATGGATCTGGATCAAGGGTGGAGAATGCAACTCACACATGCTGAGAAGCCCAGGTAAGCATGAGGGAAGCATGCATATCTCACTTTGTTCACAATTTGCATAATCATACTTTTCTCATTCAATTTTCGTGCACTTTTCATCACACCTTCAGCACTCACTCTAAAGATCATTCTAAGGAAATTGAGCAAAGAACCAGATCTGAATCTCTCTTATTCTCTCATTCTCTCATTCTCAACCTTCTTTCATTTTTGCATTTTGCTTCATATCTCTCCATTCCTTCAAATTCTCCACAAATCTCTTCCATATTTTTGATCATTGAATCATTTAGATCAAGAATCATCCACTCATTCAAGCTTAGATCACAGAATTTGAGGTTCACCATTTCAAAGCCTCTTGTGTTGAAATCTCAGATCTACACCATTCCAAGATCTTAGATGCGTTTATTTTGCATCTAAGGAGTAAGAGGAGTCATTTGCATGGATTATTTGGCTTTCTATTTCAACATTTCGAGATCTCTATCTCAGGTATGGCTTGAAACGTTTTGTTCTGGAAATGGAATTTTATGGTTGATATGTGTTCCTTGTGCTTCCCTGATCATGCTGCACTTTGTAGATTTGATTTTGGTGCATTATATCATGAGTTATGTGCATTTAAAGTTTGATGATCAATGTTGTTTTGGTTCGATCCGGCCGATCCTTTGAGTTTTAGCTATTTTTGATGTCATATTTGGATTCAGTGATGTCGAGTTAGTCAATTTGGACTATTGGTTTGCATTATTAGAAGAATTTTTGCTTCCGATTTGGTCTCCGGTCGCCGGAATTTGTTTTGTAAGTTCCATTGGAGAAGATGAACAGTAGCCATCGGATCTTCAATCTGGCCGTCCACAGCGCGCCAAGTGTCCCATAATGCTTCTATTTTTATGTTCTTTTATTTCATTTATTTCTTTTTCTTCAACTTAATTTCTTTGAATTCAGTTCCATTTAAATTCGTGTAAAATACTAAAATTCATATAAAAATTTCGAAATAAATCCTGAACATTCTTTTATGTCTCTAATATTTTTACATATTTTTATTTTATTTTTTTCATTGATCCACGTGCCAAAAATAATTCACCATTGCACCTAGCTTCTTTTACTTCATTTCTTGACCAGTCTACCTTGTTTATTTTCCATAGCCTTCAACATTTGGAGTTTTGATCCCATTCTTTTTGCTTTGTACTCCTAATTCATTTTACTTTTCACGTGATTTTTCTCTGAATTTTTAGAAATTTATTTCTTGAGTCTTGGTCTGGAAACTTGTGATGTATGTTTTCTGTCTTAGCTTGTGTTCTTGCCTCCATTTGACTTAGTTCATTTCTGAATCTTTGCAAATATTTTGGCTAGTTGATATAACATGTTTGAGGACCAATTGGTTTCAGTTGTGGAATTTTTAGATGGCTGGTTGATTATTTGTGGATTTAATCTTGAACCTTGTCCCGTTTTGCTTCCTTTGAACCTTTAAGCCTCTCATAAGCCTAAAAAACCACTTGTGCCCAAAGTGTGCACAAAGTGAGATATGCATGCTTCCCTCATGAGAATTCCTCTCATACACTTTTGAAAACTCCCTCCAAAACACTCCAATTTTAAAAATTCATGAAACAAGTGTGAGAGTTTGATCTAAGGGCCAGGAGTTAATGGATCTGGATCAAGGGCGGCGAATGCAACTCACACATGCTGAGAAGCCCAAGGAAGCATGAGGGAAGCATGCATATCTCACTTTGTGCAAAATTTGCATAATCACACTTTTCTCATTCAATTTTCGTGCACTTTTCATCACACCTTCATCACTCACTCTAAAGATCATTCTAAGGAAATTGAGCAAAGAACCAGATCTGAATCTCTTTCATTCTCAACCTTCTTGCATTTTTGAATTTTGCTTGATATCTCTCCATTCCTTCACATTCTCCAAAAATCTCTTCCATATTCTTGATCATTGAATCATTTAGATCAAGAATCATCCACTCATTCAAGCTTAGATCACAGAATTTGAGGTTCACCATTTCAAAGCCTCTTGTGTTGAAATCTCAGATCTACACCATTCCAAGATCTTAGATGCATTTATTTTGCATCTAAGGAGTAAGAGGAGTCATTTGCATGGATTATTTGGCTTTCTATTTCAACATTTCGAGATCTCCATCTTAGGTATGGCTTGAAACGTTTTGTTCTGGAAATGGAATTTTATGGTTGATATGTGTTCCTTGTGCTTCCCTGATCATGCTGCACTTTGTAGATTTGATTTTGGTGCATTATATCATGAGTTATGTGCATTTAAAGTTTGATGATCAATGTTGTTTTGGTTCGATCCGGCCGATCCTTTGAGTTTTAGCTATTTTTGATGTCATATTTGGATTCAGTGATGTCGAGTTAGTCAATTTGGACTATTGGTTTGCATTATTAGAAGAATTTTTGCTTCCGATTTGGTCTCCGGTCGCCGGAATTTGTTTTGTAAGTTCCATTGGAGAAGATGAACAGTAGCCATCGGGTCTTCAATCTGGCCGTCCACAGCGCGCCACGTGTCCCATAATGCTTCTATTTTTATGTTCTTTTATTTCATTTATTTCTTTTTCTTCAATTTAATTTCTTTCAATTCAGTTCCATTTAAATTCGTGTAAAATACTAAAAATCATATAAAAATTCCGAAATAAATCCTGAACATTCTTTTATGTCTCTAATATTTTTTTATATTTTTATTTTATTTTTTTCATTGATCCACGTGCCAAAAATAATTCACCATTGCACCTAGCTTCTTTTACTTCATTTCTTGACCAGTCTGCCTTGTTTATTTTCCATAGCCTTCAACATTTGGAGTTTTGATCCCATTCTTTTTGCTTTGTACTCCTAATTCATTTTAATTTTCATGTGATTTTTCTCTGAATTTTTAGAAATTTATTTCTTGAGTCTTGGTCTGGAAACTTGTGATGTATGTTTTCTGTCTTAGCTTGTGTTCTTGCCTCCATTTGACTTAGTTCCTTTCTGAATCTTTGCAAATCCTTTTGTATAGTTGATATAACATGTTTGAGGACCAATTGGTTTCAGTTGTGGAATTTTTAGATGGCTGGTTGATTATTTGTGGATTTTATCTTGAACCTTGTCCCGTTTTGCTTCCTTTGAACCTTTAAGCTATTCATAAGCCTAAAAAACCACTTGTGCCCAAAGTGTGCACAAAGTGAGATATGCATGCTTCCCTCATGAGAATTCCTCTCATACACTTTTGAAAACTCCCTCCAAAACACTCCAATTTGCAAAATTCATGAAACAAGTGTGAGAGTTTGATCTAAGGGCCAGGAGTTAATGGATCTGGATCAAGGGTGGAGAATGCAACTCACACATGCTGAGAAGCCCAGGTAAGCATGAGGGAAGCATGCATATCTCACTTTGTTCACAATTTGCATAATCATACTTTTCTCATTCAATTTTCGTGCACTTTTCATCACACCTTCAACACTCACTCTAAAGATCATTCTAAGGAAATTGAGCAAAGAACCAGATCTGAATCTCTCTCATTCTCAACCTTCTTGCATTTTTGAATTTTGCTTCATATCTCTCCATTCCTTCACATTCTCAAAATATCTCTTCCATATTCTTGATCATTGAATCATTTAGACAAGAATCATCCACTCATTCAAGCTTAGATCACAGAATTTGAGGTTCACCATTTCAAAGCCTCTTGTGTTGAAATCTCAGATCTACACCATTCCAAGATCTTAGATGCATTTATTTTGCATCTAAGGAGTAAGAGGAGTCATTTGCATGGATTATTTGGCTTTCTATTTCAACATTTCGAGATCTCCATCTCAGGTATGGCTTGAAACGTTTTGTTCTGGAAATGGAATTTTATGGTTGATATGTGTTCCTTGTGCTTCCCTGATCATGCTGCACTTTGTAGATTTGATTTTGGTGCATTATATCATGAGTTATGTGCATTTAAAGTTTGATGATCAATGTTGTTTTGGTTCGATCCGGCCGATCCTTTGAGTTTTAGCTATTTTTGATGTCATATTTGGATTCAGTGATGTCGAGTTAGTCAATTTGGACTATTGGTTTGCATTATTAGAAGAATTTTTGCTTCCGATTTGGTCTCCGGTCGCCGGAATTTGTTTTGTAAGTTCCATTGGAGAAGATGAACAGTAGCCATCGGATCTTCAATCTGGCCGTCCACAGCGCGCCACGTGTCCCATAATGCTTCTATGTTTATGTTCTTTTATTTCATTTATTTCTTTTTCTTCAACTTAATTTCTTTCAATTCAGTTCCATTTAAATTCGTGTAAAATACTAAAAATCATCTAAAAAATCCGAAACAAAATCCTGAACATTGTTTTATGTCTCTAATATTTTGTCATATTTTTATTTTATTTTTTTCATTGATCCACGTGCCAGAAATAATTCACCATTGCACCTAGCTTCTTTTACTTCATTTCTTGACCAGTCTGCCTTGTTTATTTTCCATAGCCTTCAACATTTGGAGTTTTGATCCCATTCTTTTTGATTTGTACTCCTAATTCATTTTAATTTTCATGTGATTTTCCTCTGAATTTTTAGAAATTTATTTCTTGAGTCTTGGTCTGGAAACTTGTGATGTAAGTTTTCTGTCTTAGATTTTGTTCTTGCCTCCATTTGACTTAGTTCCTTTCTGAATCTTTGCAAATCCTGTTGGCTAGTTGATATAACATGTTTGAGGACTAATTGGTTTCAGTTGTGGAATTTTTAGATGGCTGGTTGATTATTTGTGGATTTAATCTTGAACCTTGTCCCGTTTTGCTTCCTTTGAACCTTTAAGCCTCTCATAAGCCTAAAAAACCACTTGTGCCCAAAGTGTGCACAAAGTGAGATATGCATGCTTCCCTCATGAGAATTCCTCTCATACACTTTTGAAAACTCCCTCCAAAACACTCCAATTTTCAAAATTCATGAAACAAGTGTGAGAGTTTGATCTAAGGGCCAGGAGTTAATGGATCTGGATCAAGGGTGGCGAATGCAACTCACACATGCTGAGAAGCCCAAGGAAGCATGAGGGAAGCATGCATATCTCACTTTGTGCAAAATTTGCATAATCACACTTTTCTCATTCAATTTTCGTGCACTTTTCATCACACCTTCATCACTCACTCTAAAGATCATTCTAAGGAAATTGAGCAAAGAACCAGATCTGAATCTCTTTCATTCTCAACCTTCTTGCATTTTTGAATTTTGCTTGATATCTCTCCATTCCTTCACATTCTCCAAAAATCTCTTCCATATTCTTGATCATTGAATCATTTAGATCAAGAATCATCCACTCATTCAAGCTTAGATCACAGAATTTGAGGTTCACCATTTCAAAGCCCCTTGTGTTGAAATCTCAGATCTACACCATTCCAAGATCTTAGATGCATTTATTTTGCATCTAAGGAGTAAGAGGAGTCATTTGCATGGATTATTTGGCTTTCTATTTCAACATTTCGAGATCTCCATCTCAGGTATGGCTTGAAACGTTTTGTTCTGGAAATGGAATTTTATGGTTGATATGTGTTCCTTGTGCTTCCCTGATCATGCTGCACTTTGTAGATTTGATTTTGGTGCATTATATCATGAGTTATGTGCATTTAAAGTTTGATGATCAATGTTGTTTTGGTTCGATCCGGCCGATCCTTTGAGTTTTAGCTATTTTTGATGTCATATTTGGATTCAGTGATGTCGAGTTAGTCAATTTGGACTATTGGTTTGCATTATTAGAAGAATTTTTGCTTCCGATTTGGTCTCCGGAATTTTTTTTGTAAGTTCCATTGGAGAAGATGAACAGTAGCCATCGGGTCTTCAATCTGGCCGTCCACAGCGCGCCACGTGTCCCATAATGCTTCTATTTTTATGTTCTTTTATTTCATTTATTTCTTTTTCTTCAACTTAATTTCTTTCAATTCAGTTCCATTTAAATTCGTGTAAAATACTAAAAATCATATAAAAATTCCGAAATAAATCCTGAACATTCTTTTATGTCTCTAATATTTTTTCATATTTTTATTTTATTTTTTTCATTGATCCACGTGCCAAAAGTAATTCACCATTGCACCTAGCTTCTTTTACTTCATTTCTTGACCAGTCTGCCTTGTTTATTTTCCATAGCCTTCAACATTTGGAGTTTTGATCCCATTCTTTTTGCTTTGTACTCCTAATTCATTTTACTTTTCACGTGATTTTTCTCTGAATTTTTAGAAATTTATTTCTTGAGTCTTGGTCTGGAAACTTGTGATGTAAGTTTTCTGTCTTAGCTTGTGTTCTTGCCTCCATTTGACTTAGTTCATTTCTGAATCTTTGCAAATATTTTGGCTAGTTGATATAACATGTTTGAGGACTAATTGGTTTCAGTTGTGGAATTTTTAGATGGCTGGTTGATTATTTGTGGATTTAATCTTGAACCTTGTCCCGTTTTGCTTCCTTTGAACCTTTAAGCCTCTCATAAGCCTAAAAAACCACTTGTGCCCAAAGTGTGCACAAAGTGAGATATGCATGCTTCCCTCATGAGAATTCCTCTCATACACTTTTGAAAACTCCCTCCAAAACACTCCAATTTTCAAAATTCATGAAACAAGTGTGAGAGTTTGATCTAAGGGCCAGGAGTTAATGGATCTGGATCAAGGGTGGCGAATGCAACTCACACATGCAGAGAAGCCCAAGGAAGCATGAGGGAAGCATGCATATCTCACTTTGTGCAAAATTTGCATAATCACACTTTTCTCATTCAATTTTCGTGCACTTTTCATCACACCTTCATCACTCACTCTAAAGATCATTCTAAGGAAATTGAGCAAAGAACCAGATCTGAATCTCTTTCATTCTCAACCTTCTTGCATTTTTGAATTTTGCTTGATATCTCTCCATTCCTTCACATTCTCCAAAAATCTCTTCCATATTCTTGATCATTGAATCATTTAGATCAAGAATCATCCACTCATTCAAGCTTAGATCACAGAATTTGAGGTTCACCATTTCAAAGCCCCTTGTGTTGAAATCTCAGATCTACACCATTCCAAGATCTTAGATGCATTTATTTTGCATCTAAGGAGTAAGAGGAGTCATTTGCATGGATTATTTGGCTTTCTATTTCAACATTTCGAGATCTCCATCTCAGGTATGGCTTGAAACGTTTTGTTCTGGAAATGGAATTTTATGGTTGATATGTGTTCCTTGTGCTTCCCTGATCATGCTGCACTTTGTAGATTTGATTTTGGTGCATTATATCATGAGTTATGTGCATTTAAAGTTTGATGATCAATGTTGTTTTGGTTCGATCCGGCCGATCCTTTGAGTTTTAGCTATTTTTGATGTCATATTTGGATTCAGTGATGTCGAGTTAGTCAATTTGGACTATTGGTTTGCATTATTAGAAGAATTTTTGCTTCCGATTTGGTCTCCGGAATTTTTTTTGTAAGTTCCATTGGAGAAGATGAACAGTAGCCATCGGGTCTTCAATCTGGCCGTCCACAGCGCGCCACGTGTCCCATAATGCTTCTATTTTTATGTTCTTTTATTTCATTTATTTCTTTTTCTTCAACTTAATTTCTTTCAATTCAGTTCCATTTAAATTCGTGTAAAATACTAAAAATCATATAAAAATTCCGAAATAAATCCTGAACATTCTTTTATGTCTCTAATATTTTTTCATATTTTTATTTTATTTTTTTCATTGATCCACGTGCCAAAAGTAATTCACCATTGCACCTAGCTTCTTTTACTTCATTTCTTGACCAGTCTGCCTTGTTTATTTTCCATAGCCTTCAACATTTGGAGTTTTGATCCCATTCTTTTTGCTTTGTACTCCTAATTCATTTTACTTTTCACGTGATTTTTCTCTGAATTTTTAGAAATTTATTTCTTGAGTCTTGGTCTGGAAACTTGTGATGTAAGTTTTCTGTCTTAGCTTGTGTTCTTGCCTCCATTTGACTTAGTTCATTTCTGAATCTTTGCAAATATTTTGGCTAGTTGATATAACATGTTTGAGGACTAATTGGTTTCAGTTGTGGAATTTTTAGATGGCTGGATGATTATTTGTGGATTTAATCTTGAACCTTGTCCCGTTTTGCTTCCTTTGAACCTTTAAGCCTCTCATAAGCCTAAAAAACCACTTGTGCCCAAAGTGTGCACAAAGTGAGATATGCATGCTTCCCTCATGAGAATTCCTCTCATACACTTTTGAAAACTCCCTCCAAAACACTCCAATTTTCAAAATTCATGAAACAAGTGTGAGAGTTTGATCTAAGGGCCAGGAGTTAATGGATCTGGATCAAGGGTGGCGAATGCAACTCACACATGCAGAGAAGCCCAAGGAAGCATGAGGGAAGCATGCATATCTCACTTTGTGCAAAATTTGCATAATCACACTTTTCTCATTCAATTTTCGTGCACTTTTCATCACACCTTCATCACTCACTCTAAAGATCATTCTAAGGAAATTGAGCAAAGAACCAGATCTGAATCTCTTTCATTCTCAACCTTCTTGCATTTTTGAATTTTGCTTGATATCTCTCCATTCCTTCACATTCTCCAAAAATCTCTTCCATATTCTTGATCATTGAATCATTTAGATCAAGAATCATCCACTCATTCAAGCTTAGATCACAGAATTTGAGGTTCACCATTTCAAAGCCCCTTGTGTTGAAATCTCAGATCTACACCATTCCAAGATCTTAGATGCATTTATTTTGCATCTAAGGAGTAAGAGGAGTCATTTGCATGGATTATTTGGCTTTCTATTTCAACATTTCGAGATCTCCATCTCAGGTATGGCTTGAAACGTTTTGTTCTGGAAATGGAATTTTATGGTTGATATGTGTTCCTTGTGCTTCCCTGATCATGCTGCACTTTGTAGATTTGATTTTGGTGCATTATATCATGAGTTATGTGCATTTAAAGTTTGATGATCAATGTTGTTTTGGTTCGATCCGGCCGATCCTTTGAGTTTTAGCTATTTTTGATGTCATATTTGGATTCAGTGATGTCGAGTTAGTCAATTTGGACTATTGGTTTGCATTATTAGAAGAATTTTTGCTTCCGATTTGGTCTCCGGAATTTTTTTTGTAAGTTCCATTGGAGAAGATGAACAGTAGCCATCGGGTCTTCAATCTGGCCGTCCACAGCGCGCCACGTGTCCCATAATGCTTCTATTTTTATGTTCTTTTATTTCATTTATTTCTTTTTCTTCAACTTAATTTCTTTCAATTCAGTTCCATTTAAATTCGTGTAAAATACTAAAAATCATATAAAAATTCCGAAATAAATCCTGAACATTCTTTTATGTCTCTAATATTTTTTCATATTTTTATTTTATTTTTTTCATTGATCCACGTGCCAAAAGTAATTCACCATTGCACCTAGCTTCTTTTACTTCATTTCTTGACCAGTCTGCCTTGTTTATTTTCCATAGCCTTCAACATTTGGAGTTTTGATCCCATTCTTTTTGCTTTGTACTCCTAATTCATTTTACTTTTCACGTGATTTTTCTCTGAATTTTTAGAAATTTATTTCTTGAGTCTTGGTCTGGAAACTTGTGATGTAAGTTTTCTGTCTTAGCTTGTGTTCTTGCCTCCATTTGACTTAGTTCATTTCTGAATCTTTGCAAATATTTTGGCTAGTTGATATAACATGTTTGAGGACTAATTGGTTTCAGTTGTGGAATTTTTAGATGGCTGGTTGATTATTTGTGGATTTAATCTTGAACCTTGTCCCGTTTTGCTTCCTTTGAACCTTTAAGCCTCTCATAAGCCTAAAAAACCACTTGTGCCCAAAGTGTGCACAAAGTGAGATATGCATGCTTCCCTCATGAGAATTCCTCTCATACACTTTTGAAAACTCCCTCCAAAACACTCCAATTTTCAAATTTCATGAAACAAGTGTGAGAGTTTGATCTAAGGGCCAGGAGTTAATGGATCTGGATCAAGGGTGGCGAATGCAACTCACACATGCAGAGAAGCCCAAGGAAGCATGAGGGAAGCATGAATATCTCACTTTGTGCAAAATTTGCATAATCACACTTTTCTCATTCAATTTTCGTGCACTTTTCATCACACCTTCATCACTCACTCTAAAGATCATTCTAAGGAAATTGAGCAAAGAACCAGATCTGAATCTCTTTCATTCTCAACCTTCTTGCATTTTTGAATTTTGCTTGATATCTCTCCATTCCTTCACATTCTCCAAAAATCTCTTCCATATTCTTGATCATTGAATCATTTAGATCAAGAATCATCCACTCATTCAAGCTTAGATCACAGAATTTGAGGTTCACCATTTCAAAGCCCCTTGTGTTGAAATCTCAGATCTACACCATTCCAAGATCTTAGATGCATTTATTTTGCATCTAAGGAGTAAGAGGAGTCATTTGCATGGATTATTTGGCTTTCTATTTCAACATTTCGAGATCTCCATCTCAGGTATGGCTTGAAACGTTTTGTTCTGGAAATGGAATTTTATGGTTGATATGTGTTCCTTGTGCTTCCCTGATCATGCTGCACTTTGTAGATTTGATTTTGGTGCATTATATCATGAGTTATGTGCATTTAAAGTTTGATGATCAATGTTGTTTTGGTTCGATCCGGCCGATCCTTTGAGTTTTAGCTATTTTTGATGTCATATTTGGATTCAGTGATGTCGAGTTAGTCAATTTGGACTATTGGTTTGCATTATTAGAAGAATTTTTGCTTCCGATTTGGTCTCCGGTCGCCGGAATTTTTTTTGTAAGTTCCATTGGAGAAGATGAACAGTAGCCATCGGGTCTTCAATCTGGCCGTCCACAGCGCGCCACGTGTCCCATAATGCTTCTATTTTTATGTTCTTTTATTTCATTTATTTCTTTTTCTTCAACTTAATTTCTTTCAATTCAGTTCCATTTAAATTCGTGTAAAATACTAAAAATCATATAAAAATTCCGAAATAAATCCTGAACATTCTTTTATGTCTCTAATATTTTTTCATATTTTTATTTTATTTTTTTCATTGATCCACGTGCCAAAAGTAATTCACCATTGCACCTAGCTTCTTTTACTTCATTTCTTGACCAGTCTGCCTTGTTTATTTTCCATAGCCTTCAACATTTGGAGTTTTGATCCCATTCTTTTTGCTTTGTACTCCTAATTCATTTTACTTTTCACGTGATTTTTCTCTGAATTTTTAGAAATTTATTTCTTGAGTCTTGGTCTGGAAACTTGTGATGTAAGTTTTCTGTCTTAGCTTGTGTTCTTGCCTCCATTTGACTTAGTTCATTTCTGAATCTTTGCAAATATTTTGGCTAGTTGATATAACATGTTTGAGGACTAATTGGTTTCAGTTGTGGAATTTTTAGATGGCTGGTTGATTATTTGTGGATTTAATCTTGAACCTTGTCCCGTTTTGCTTCCTTTGAACCTTTAAGCCTCTCATAAGCCTAAAAAACCACTTGTGCCCAAAGTGTGCACAAAGTGAGATATGCATGCTTCCCTCATGAGAATTCCTCTCATACACTTTTGAAAACTCCCTCCAAAACACTCCAATTTTCAAAATTCATGAAACAAGTGTGAGAGTTTGATCTAAGGGCCAGGAGTTAATGGATCTGGATCAAGGGTGGCGAATGCAACTCACACATGCAGAGAAGCCCAAGGAAGCATGAGGGAAGCATGCATATCTCACTTTGTGCAAAATTTGCATAATCACACTTTTCTCATTCAATTTTCGTGCACTTTTCATCACACCTTCATCACTCACTCTAAAGATCATTCTAAGGAAATTGAGCAAAGAACCAGATCTGAATCTCTTTCATTCTCAACCTTCTTGCATTTTTGAATTTTGCTTGATATCTCTCCATTCCTTCACATTCTCCAAAAATCTCTTCCATATTCTTGATCATTGAATCATTTAGATCAAGAATCATCCACTCATTCAAGCTTAGATCACAGAATTTGAGGTTCACCATTTCAAAGCCCCTTGTGTTGAAATCTCAGATCTACACCATTCCAAGATCTTAGATGCATTTATTTTGCATCTAAGGAGTAAGAGGAGTCATTTGCATGGATTATTTGGCTTTCTATTTCAACATTTCGAGATCTCCATCTCAGGTATGGCTTGAAACGTTTTGTTCTGGAAATGGAATTTTATGGTTGATATGTGTTCCTTGTGCTTCCCTGATCATGCTGCACTTTGTAGATTTGATTTTGGTGCATTATATCATGAGTTATGTGCATTTAAAGTTTGATGATCAATGTTGTTTTGGTTCGATCCGGCCGATCCTTTGAGTTTTAGCTATTTTTGATGTCATATTTGGATTCAGTGATGTCGAGTTAGTCAATTTGGACTATTGGTTTGCATTATTAGAAGAATTTTTGCTTCCGATTTGGTCTCCGGTCGCCGGAATTTTTTTTGTAAGTTCCATTGGAGAAGATGAACAGTAGCCATCGGGTCTTCAATCTGGCCGTCCACAGCGCGCCACGTGTCCCATAATGCTTCTATTTTTATGTTCTTTTATTTCATTTATTTCTTTTTCTTCAACTTAATTTCTTTCAATTCAGTTCCATTTAAATTCGTGTAAAATACTAAAAATCATATAAAAATTCCGAAATAAATCCTGAACATTCTTTTATGTCTCTAATATTTTTTCATATTTTTATTTTATTTTTTTCATTGATCCACGTGCCAAAAGTAATTCACCATTGCACCTAGCTTCTTTTACTTCATTTCTTGACCAGTCTGCCTTGTTTATTTTCCATAGCCTTCAACATTTGGATTTTGATCCCATTCTTTTTGCTTTGTACTCCTAATTCATTTTACTTTTCACGTGATTTTTCTCTGAATTTTTAGAAATTTATTTCTTGAGTCTTGGTCTGGAAACTTGTGATGTAAGTTTTCTGTCTTAGCTTGTGTTCTTGCCTCCATTTGACTTAGTTCATTTCTGAATCTTTGCAAATATTTTGGCTAGTTGATATAACATGTTTGAGGACTAATTGGTTTCAGTTGTGGAATTTTTAGATGGCTGGTTGATTATTTGTGGATTTAATCTTGAACCTTGTCCCGTTTTGCTTCCTTTGAACCTTTAAGCCTCTCATAAGCCTAAAAAACCACTTGTGCCCAAAGTGTGCACAAAGTGAGATATGCATGCTTCCCTCATGAGAATTCCTCTCATACACTTTTGAAAACTCCCTCCAAAACACTCCAATTTTCAAAATTCATGAAACAAGTGTGAGAGTTTGATCTAAGGGCCAGGAGTTAATGGATCTGGATCAAGGGTGGCGAATGCAACTCACACATGCAGAGAAGCCCAAGGAAGCATGAGGGAAGCATGCATATCTCACTTTGTGCAAAATTTGCATAATCACACTTTTCTCATTCAATTTTCGTGCACTTTTCATCACACCTTCATCACTCACTCTAAAGATCATTCTAAGGAAATTGAGCAAAGAACCAGATCTGAATCTCTTTCATTCTCAACCTTATTGCATTTTTGAATTTTGCTTGATATCTCTCCATTCCTTCACATTCTCCAAAAATCTCTTCCATATTCTTGATCATTGAATCATTTAGATCAAGAATCATCCACTCATTCAAGCTTAGATCACAGAATTTGAGGTTCACCATTTCAAAGCCCCTTGTGTTGAAATCTCAGATCTACACCATTCCAAGATCTTAGATGCATTTATTTTGCATCTAAGGAGTAAGAGGAGTCATTTGCATGGATTATTTGGCTTTCTATTTCAACATTTCGAGATCTCCATCTCAGGTATGGCTTGAAACGTTTTGTTCTGGAAATGGAATTTTATGGTTGATATGTGTTCCTTGTGCTTCCCTGATCATGCTGCACTTTGTAGATTTGATTTTGGTGCATTATATCATGAGTTATGTGCATTTAAAGTTTGATGATCAATGTTGTTTTGGTTCGATCCGGCCGATCCTTTGAGTTTTAGCTATTTTTGATGTCATATTTGGATTCAGTGATGTCGAGTTAGTCAATTTGGACTATTGGTTTGCATTATTAGAAGAATTTTTGCTTCCGATTTGGTCTCCGGTCGCCGGAATTTTTTTTGTAAGTTCCATTGGAGAAGATGAACAGTAGCCATCGGGTCTTCAATCTGGCCGTCCACAGCGCGCCACGTGTCCCATAATGCTTCTATTTTTATGTTCTTTTATTTCATTTATTTCTTTTTCTTCAACTTAATTTCTTTCAATTCAGTTCCATTTAAATTCGTGTAAAATACTAAAAATCATATAAAAATTCCGAAATAAATCCTGAACATTCTTTTATGTCTCTAATATTTTTTCATATTTTTATTTTATTTTTTTCATTGATCCACGTGCCAAAAGTAATTCACCATTGCACCTAGCTTCTTTTACTTCATTTCTTGACCAGTCTGCCTTGTTTATTTTCCATAGCCTTCAACATTTGGAGTTTTGATCCCATTCTTTTTGCTTTGTACTCCTAATTCATTTTACTTTTCACGTGATTTTTCTCTGAATTTTTAGAAATTTATTTCTTGAGTCTTGGTCTGGAAACTTGTGATGTAAGTTTTCTGTCTTAGCTTGTGTTCTTGCCTCCATTTGACTTAGTTCATTTCTGAATCTTTGCAAATATTTTGGCTAGTTGATATAACATGTTTGAGGACTAATTGGTTTCAGTTGTGGAATTTTTAGATGGCTGGATGATTATTTGTGGATTTAATCTTGAACCTTGTCCCGTTTTGCTTCCTTTGAACCTTTAAGCCTCTCATAAGCCTAAAAAACCACTTGTGCCCAAAGTGTGCACAAAGTGAGATATGCATGCTTCCCTCATGAGAATTCCTCTCATACACTTTTGAAAACTCCCTCCAAAACACTCCAATTTTCAAAATTCATGAAACAAGTGTGAGAGTTTGATCTAAGGGCCAGGAGTTAATGGATCTGGATCAAGGGTGGCGAATGCAACTCACACATGCAGAGAAGCCCAAGGAAGCATGAGGGAAGCATGCATATCTCACTTTGTGCAAAATTTGCATAATCACACTTTTCTCATTCAATTTTCGTGCACTTTTCATCACACCTTCATCACTCACTCTAAAGATCATTCTAAGGAAATTGAGCAAAGAACCAGATCTGAATCTCTTTCATTCTCAACCTTCTTGCATTTTTGAATTTTGCTTGATATCTCTCCATTCCTTCACATTCTCCAAAAATCTCTTCCATATTCTTGATCATTGAATCATTTAGATCAAGAATCATCCACTCATTCAAGCTTAGATCACAGAATTTGAGGTTCACCATTTCAAAGCCCCTTGTGTTGAAATCTCAGATCTACACCATTCCAAGATCTTAGATGCATTTATTTTGCATCTAAGGAGTAAGAGGAGTCATTTGCATGGATTATTTGGCTTTCTATTTCAACATTTCGAGATCTCCATCTCAGGTATGGCTTGAAACGTTTTGTTCTGGAAATGGAATTTTATGGTTGATATGTGTTCCTTGTGCTTCCCTGATCATGCTGCACTTTGTAGATTTGATTTTGGTGCATTATATCATGAGTTATGTGCATTTAAAGTTTGATGATCAATGTTGTTTTGGTTCGATCCGGCCGATCCTTTGAGTTTTAGCTATTTTTGATGTCATATTTGGATTCAGTGATGTCGAGTTAGTCAATTTGGACTATTGGTTTGCATTATTAGAAGAATTTTTGCTTCCGATTTGGTCTCCGGTCGCCGGAATTTTTTTTGTAAGTTCCATTGGAGAAGATGAACAGTAGCCATCGGGTCTTCAATCTGGCCGTCCACAGCGCGCCACGTGTCCCATAATGCTTCTATTTTTATGTTCTTTTATTTCATTTATTTCTTTTTCTTCAACTTAATTTCTTTCAATTCAGTTCCATTTAAATTCGTGTAAAATACTAAAAATCATATAAAAATTCCGAAATAAATCCTGAACATTCTTTTATGTCTCTAATATTTTTTCATATTTTTATTTTATTTTTTTCATTGATCCACGTGCCAAAAGTAATTCACCATTGCACCTAGCTTCTTTTACTTCATTTCTTGACCAGTCTGCCTTGTTTATTTTCCATAGCCTTCAACATTTGGAGTTTTGATCCCTTCTTTTTGCTTTGTACTCCTAATTCATTTTACTTTTCACGTGATTTTTCTCTGAATTTTTAGAAATTTATTTCTTGAGTCTTGGTCTGGAAACTTGTGATGTAAGTTTTCTGTCTTAGCTTGTGTTCTTGCCTCCATTTGACTTAGTTCATTTCTGAATCTTTGCAAATATTTTGGCTAGTTGATATAACATGTTTGAGGACTAATTGGTTTCAGTTGTGGAATTTTTAGATGGCTGGTTGATTATTTGTGGATTTAATCTTGAACCTTGTCCCGTTTTGCTTCCTTTGAACCTTTAAGCCTCTCATAAGCCTAAAAAACCACTTGTGCCCAAAGTGTGCACAAAGTGAGATATGCATGTTTCCCTCATGAGAATTCCTCTCATACACTTTTGAAAACTCCCTCCAAAACACTCCAATTTTCAAAATTCATGAAACAAGTGTGAGAGTTTGATCTAAGGGCCAGGAGTTAATGGATCTGGATCAAGGGTGGCGAATGCAACTCACACATGCAGAGAAGCCCAAGGAAGCATGAGGGAAGCATGCATATCTCACTTTGTGCAAAATTTGCATAATCACACTTTTCTCATTCAATTTTCGTGCACTTTTCATCACACCTTCATCACTCACTCTAAAGATCATTCTAAGGAAATTGAGCAAAGAACCAGATCTGAATCTCTTTCATTCTCAACCTTCTTGCATTTTTGAATTTTGCTTGATATCTCTCCATTCCTTCACATTCTCCAAAAATCTCTTCCATATTCTTGATCATTGAATCATTTAGATCAAGAATCATCCACTCATTCAAGCTTAGATCACAGAATTTGAGGTTCACCATTTCAAAGCCCCTTGTGTTGAAATCTCAGATCTACACCATTCCAAGATCTTAGATGCATTTATTTTGCATCTAAGGAGTAAGAGGAGTCATTTGCATGGATTATTTGGCTTTCTATTTCAACATTTCGAGATCTCCATCTCAGGTATGGCTTGAAACGTTTTGTTCTGGAAATGGAATTTTATGGTTGATATGTGTTCCTTGTGCTTCCCTGATCATGCTGCACTTTGTAGATTTGATTTTGGTGCATTATATCATGAGTTATGTGCATTTAAAGTTTGATGATCAATGTTGTTTTGGTTCGATCCGGCCGATCCTTTGAGTTTTAGCTATTTTTGATGTCATATTTGGATTCAGTGATGTCGAGTTAGTCAATTTGGACTATTGGTTTGCATTATTAGAAGAATTTTTGCTTCCGATTTGGTCTCCGGTCGCCGGAATTTTTTTTGTAAGTTCCATTGGAGAAGATGAACAGTAGCCATCGGGTCTTCAATCTGGCCGTCCACAGCGCGCCACGTGTCCCATAATGCTTCTATTTTTATGTTCTTTTATTTCATTTATTTCTTTTTCTTCAACTTAATTTCTTTCAATTCAGTTCCATTTAAATTCGTGTAAAATACTAAAAATCATATAAAAATTCCGAAATAAATCCTGAACATTCTTTTATGTCTCTAATATTTTTACATATTTTTATTTTATTTTTTTCATTGATCCACGTGCCAAAAATAATTCACCATTGCACCTAGCTTCTTTTACTTCATTTCTTGACCAGTCTGCCTTGTTTATTTTCCATAGCCTTCAACATTTGGAGTTTTGATCCCATTCTTTTTGCTTTGTACTCCTAATTCATTTTAATTTTCATGTGATTTTTCTCTGAATTTTTAGAAATTTATTTCTTGAGTCTTGGTCTGGAAACTTGTGATGTAAGTTTTCTGTCTTAGCTTGTGTTCTTGCCTCCATTTGACTTAGTTCCTTTCTGAATCTTTGCAAATCCTTTTGTCTAGTTGATATAACATGTTTGAGAACCAATTGGTTTCAGTTGTGGAATTTTTAGATGGCTGGTTGATTATTTGTGGATTTTATCTTGAACCTTGTCCCGTTTTGCTTCCTTTGAACCTTTAAGTTATTCATAAGCCTAAAAAACCACTTGTGCCCAAAGTGTGCACAAAGTGAGATATGCATGCTTCCCTCATGAGAATTCTTCTCATACACTTTTGGAAACTCCCTCCAAAACACTCCAATTTGCAAAATTCATGAAACAAGTGTGAGAGTTTGATCTAAGGGCCAGGAGTTAATGGATCTGGATCAAGGGTGGAGAATGCAACTCACACATGCTGAGAAGCCCAAGGAAGCATGAGGGAAGCATTCATATCTCACTTTGTGCACAATTTGCATAATCACACTTTTCTCATTCAATTTTCGTGCACTTTTCATCACACCTTCAGCACTCACTCTAAAGATCATTCTAAGGAAATTGAGCAAAGAACCAGATCTGAATCTCTCTCATTCTCAACCTTCTTGCATTTTTGAATTTTGCTTCATATATCTCAATTCCTTCACATTCTCCACAAATCTCTTCCATATTCTTGATCATTGAATCATTTAGGTCAAGAATCATCCACTCATTCAAGCTTAGATCACAGAATTTGAGGTTCACCATTTCAAAGCCTCTTGTGTTGAAATCTCAGATCTACACCATTCCAAGATCTTAGATGCATTTATTTTGCATCTAAGGAGTAAGAGGAGTCATTTGCATGGATTATTTGGCTTTCTATTTAAACATTTCGAAATCTCTATCTCAGGTATGGCTTGAAACGTTTTGTTCTGGAACTGGAATTTTATGGTTGATATGTGTTCCTTGTGCTTCCCTGATCATGCTGCACTTTGTAGATTTGATTTTGGTGCATTATATCATGAGTTATGTGCATTTAAAGTTTGATGATCAATGTTGTTTTGGTTCGATCCGGCCGATCCTTCGAGTTTTAGCTATTTTTGATGTCATATTTGGATTCAGTGATGTCGAGTTAGTCAATTTGGACTATTGGTTTGCATTATTAGAAGAATTTTTGCTTCCGATTTGGTCTCCGGTCGCCGGAATTTGTTTTGTAAGTTCCATTGGAGAAGATGAACAGTAGCCATCGGATCTTCAATCTGGCCGTCCACAGCGCGCCACGTGTCCCATAATGCTTCTATGTTTATGTTCTTTTATTTCATTTAATTCTTTTTCTTCAACTTAATTTCTTTCAATTCAGTTCCATTTAAATTCGTGTAAAATACTAAAAATCATCTAAAAAATCCGAAACAAAATCCTGAACATTGTTTTATGTCTCTAATATTTTGTCATATTTTTATTTTATTTTTTTCATTGATCCACGTGCCAGAAATAATTCACCATTGCACCTAGCTTCTTTTACTTCATTTCTTGACCAGTCTGCCTTGTTTATTTTCCATAGCCTTCAACATTTGGAGTTTTGATCCCATTCTTTTTGATTTGTACTCCTAATTCATTTTAATTTTAATGTGATTTTCCTCTGAATTTTTAGAAATTTATTTCTTGAGTCTTGGTCTGGAAACTTGTGATGTAAGTTTTCTGTCTTAGCTTGTGTTCTTGCCTCCATTTGACTTATTTCCTTTCTGAATCTTTGCAAATCCTTTTGGCTAGTTGATATAACATGTTTGAGGACCAATTCTTTTCAGTTGTGGAATTTTTAGATGGCTGGTTGATTATTTGTGGATTTTATCTTGAACCTTGTCCCATTTTGCTTCCTTTGAACCTTTAAGCTATTCATAAGCCTAAAAAACCACATGTGCCCAAAGTGTGCACAAAGTGAGATATGCATGCTTCCCTTATGAGAATTCCTCTCATACACTTTTGAAAACTCCCTCCAAAACACTCCAATTTGCAAAATTCATGAAACAAGTGTGAGAGTTTGATCTAAGGGCCAGGAGTTAATGGATCTGGATCAAGGGTGGAGAATGCAACTCACACATGCTGAGAAGCCCAAGGAAGAATGAGGGAAGCATGCATATCTCACTTTGTGCAAAATTTGCATAATCACACTTTTCTCATTCAATTTTCGTGCACTTTTCATCACACCTTCATCACTCACTCTAAAGATCATTCTAAGGAAATTGAGCAAAGAACCAGATCTGAATCTCTTTCATTCTCAACCTACTTGCATTTTTGAATTTTGCTTGATATCTCTCCATTCCTTCACATTCTCCAAAAATCTCTTCCATATTCTTGATCATTGAATCATTTAGATCAAGAATCATCCACTCATTCAAGCTTAGATCACAGAATTTAAGGTTCACCATTTCAAAGCCTCTTGTGTTGAAATCTCAGATCTACACCATTCCAAGATCTTAGATGCATTTATTTTGCATCTAAGGAGTAAGAGGAGTCATTTGCATGGATTATTTGGCTTTCTATTTCAACATTTCGAGATCTCCATCTCAGGTATGGCTTGAAACGTTTTGTTCTGGAAATGGAATTTTATGGTTGATATGTGTTCCTTGTGCTTCCCTGATCATGCTGCACTTTGTAGATTTGATTTTGGTGCATTATATCATGAGTTATGTGCATTTAAAGTTTGATGATCAATGTTGTTTTGGTTCGATCCGGCCGATCCTTTGAGTTTTAGCTATTTTTGATGTCATATTTGGATTCAATGATGTCGAGTTAGTCAATTTGGACTATTGGTTTGCATTATTTGATGAATTTTTGCTTCCGATTTGGTCTCCGGTCTTCGGAATTTGTTTTGTAAGATCCATTGGAGAAGATGAACAGTAGCCACCGGGTCTTCAATCTGGCCGTCCACAGCGCGCCACGTGTCCCATAATGCTTCTATTTTTATGTTCTTTTATTTCATTTATTTCTTTTTCTTCAACTTAATTTCTTTCAATTCAGTTCCATTTAAATTCGTGTAAAATACTAAAAATCATATAAAATTCCGAAATAAATCCTGAACATTCTTTTATGTCTCTAATATATTTTCAAATTTTTATTTTATTTTTTTCATTGATCCACGTGCCAAAAATAATTCACCATTGCACCTAGCTTCTTTTACTTCATTTCTTGACCAGTCTGCCTTGTTTATTTTCCATAGCCTTCAACATTTGGAGTTTTGATCC
The DNA here is from genome assembly GCA_963966055.1 of Lathyrus aphaca. Taxonomy (NCBI): domain Eukaryota; kingdom Viridiplantae; phylum Streptophyta; class Magnoliopsida; order Fabales; family Fabaceae; genus Lathyrus; species Lathyrus aphaca. The sequence goes on from OZ014519.1 coordinate 228,834,653, forward strand.
CATTCTTTTTGCGTTGTACTCCTAATTCATTTTACTTTTCATGTGATTTTTCTCTGAATTTTTAGAAATTTATTTCTTGAGTCTTGGTCTGGAAACTTGTGATGTAAGTTTTCTGTCTTAGCTTGTTTTCTTGCCTCCATTTGACTTAGTTCCTTTCTGAATCTTTGCAAATCCTTTTGGCTAGTTTATATAACATGTTTGAGGACCAATTGGTTTCAGTTGTGGAATTTTTAGATGGCTGGTTGATTATTTGTGGATTTTATCTTGAACCTTGTCCCGTTTTGCTTCCTTTGAACCTTTAAGCCTCTCATAAGCCTAAAAAACCACTTGTGCCCAAAGTGTGCACAAAGTGAGATATGCATGCTTCCCTCATGAGGATTCCTCTCATACACTTTTGAAAACTCCCTCCAAAACACTCCAATTTGCAAAATTCATGAAACAAGTGTGAGAGTTTGATCTAAGGGCCAGGAGTTAATGGATCTGGATCAAGGGTGGAGAATGCAACTCACACATGCTGAGAAGCCCAAGGAAGCATGAGGGAAGCATTCATATCTCACTTTGTGCACAATTTGCATAATCACACTTTTCTCATTCAATTTTCGTGCACTTTTCATCACACCTTCAGCACTCACTCTAAAGATCATTCTAAGGAAATTGAGCAAAGAACCAGATCTGAATCTCTCTCATTCTCAACCTTCTTGCATTTTTGAATTTTGCTTCATATATCTCAATTCCTTCACATTCTCCACAAATCTCTTCCATATTCTTGATCATTGAATCATTTAGGTCAAGAATCATCCACTCATTCAAGCTTAGATCACAGAATTTGAGGTTCACCATTTCAAAGCCTCTTGTGTTGAAATCTCAGATCTACACCATTCCAAGATCTTAGATGCATTTATTTTGCATCTAAGGAGTAAGAGGAGTCATTTGCATGGATTATTTGGCTTTCTATTTAAACATTTCGAAATCTCTATCTCAGGTATGGCTTGAAACGTTTTGTTCTGGAACTGGAATTTTATGGTTGATATGTGTTCCTTGTGCTTCCCTGATCATGCTGCACTTTGTAGATTTGATTTTGGTGCATTATATCATGAGTTATGTGCATTTAAAGTTTGATGATCAATGTTGTTTTGGTTCGATCCGGCCGATCCTTCGAGTTTTAGCTATTTTTGATGTCATATTTGGATTCAGTGATGTCGAGTTAGTCAATTTGGACTATTGGTTTGCATTATTAGAAGAATTTTTGCTTCCGATTTGGTCTCCGGTCGCCGGAATTTGTTTTGTAAGTTCCATTGGAGAAGATGAACAGTAGCCATCGGATCTTCAATCTGGCCGTCCACAGCGCGCCACGTGTCCCATAATGCTTCTATGTTTATGTTCTTTTATTTCATTTATTTCTTTTTCTTCAACTTAATTTCTTTCAATTCAGTTCCATTTAAATTCGTGTAAAATACTAAAAATCATCTAAAAAATCCGAAACAAAATCCTGAACATTGTTTTATGTCTCTAATATTTTGTCATATTTTTAATTTATTTTTTTCATTGATCCACGTGCCAGAAATAATTCACCATTGCACCTAGCTTCTTTTACTTCATTTCTTGACCAGTCTGCCTTGTTTATTTTCCATAGCCTTCAACATTTGGAGTTTTGATCCCATTCTTTTTGATTTGTACTCCTAATTCATTTTAATTTTAATGTGATTTTCCTCTGAATTTTTAGAAATTTATTTCTTGAGTCTTGGTCTGGAAACTTGTGATGTAAGTTTTCTGTCTTAGCTTGTGTTCTTGCCTCCATTTGACTTATTTCCTTTCTGAATCTTTGCAAATCCTTTTGGCTAGTTGATATAACATGTTTGAGGACCAATTCTTTTCAGTTGTGGAATTTTTAGATGGCTGGTTGATTATTTGTGGATTTTATCTTGAACCTTGTCCCGTTTTGCTTCCTTTGAACCTTTAAGCTATTCATAAGCCTAAAAAACCACATGTGCCCAAAGTGTGCACAAAGTGAGATATGCATGCTTCCCTCATGAGAATTCCTCTCATACACTTTTGAAAACTCCCTCCAAAACACTCCAATTTGCAAAATTCATGAAACAAGTGTGAGAGTTTGATCTAAGGGCCAGGAGTTAATGGATCTGGATCAAGGGTGGAGAATGCAACTCACACATGCTGAGAAGCCCAAGGAAGAATGAGGGAAGCATGCATATCTCACTTTGTGCAAAATTTGCATAATCACACTTTTCTCATTCAATTTTCGTGCACTTTTCATCACACCTTCATCACTCACTCTAAAGATCATTCTAAGGAAATTGAGCAAAGAACCAGATCTGAATCTCTTTCATTCTCAACCTACTTGCATTTTTGAATTTTGCTTGATATCTCTCCATTCCTTCACATTCTCCAAAAATCTCTTCCATATTCTTGATCATTGAATCATTTAGATCAAGAATCATCCACTCATTCAAGCTTAGATCACAGAATTTGAGGTTCACCATTTCAAAGCCTCTTGTGTTGAAATCTCAGATCTACACCATTCCAAGATCTTAGATGCATTTATTTTGCATCTAAGGAGTAAGAGGAGTCATTTGCATGGATTATTTGGCTTTCTATTTCAACATTTCGAGATCTCCATCTCAGGTATGGCTTGAAACGTTTTGTTCTGGAAATGGAATTTTATGGTTGATATGTGTTCCTTGTGCTTCCCTGATCATGCTGCACTTTGTAGATTTGATTTTGGTGCATTATATCATGAGTTATGTGCATTTAAAGTTTGATGATCAATGTTGTTTTGGTTCGATCCGGCCGATCCTTTGAGTTTTAGCTATTTTTGATGTCATATTTGGATTCAATGATGTCGAGTTAGTCAATTTGGACTATTGGTTTGCATTATTTGATGAATTTTTGCTTCCGATTTGGTCTCCGGTCTTCGGAATTTGTTTTGTAAGATCCATTGGAGAAGATGAACAGTAGCCATCGGGTCTTCAATCTGGCCGTCCACAGCGCGCCACGTGTCCCATAATGCTTCTATTTTTATGTTCTTTTATTTCATTTATTTCTTTTTCTTCAACTTAATTTCTTTCAATTCAGTTCCATTTAAATTCGTGTAAAATACTAAAAATCATATAAAATTCCGAAATAAATCCTGAACATTCTTTTATGTCTCTAATATATTTTCAAATTTTTATTTTATTTTTTTCATTGATCCACGTGCCAAAAATAATTCACCATTGCACCTAGCTTCTTTTACTTCATTTCTTGACCAGTCTGCCTTGTTTATTTTCCATAGCCTTCAACATTTGGAGTTTTGATCCCATTCTTTTTGCGTTGTACTCCTAATTCATTTTACTTTTCATGTGATTTTTCTCTGAATTTTTAGAAATTTATTTCTTGAGTCTTGGTCTGGAAACTTGTGATGTAAGTTTTCTGTCTTAGCTTGTTTTCTTGCCTCCATTTGACTTAGTTCCTTTCTGAATCTTTGCAAATCCTTTTGGCTAGTTTATATAACATGTTTGAGGACCAATTGGTTTCAGTTGTGGAATTTTTAGATTTCTGGTTGATTATTTGTGGATTTTATCTTGAACCTTGTCCCGTTTTGCTTCCTTTGAACCTTTAAGCCTCTCATAAGCCTAAAAAACCACTTGTGCCCAAAGTGTGCACAAAGTGAGATATGCATGCTTCCCTCATGAGGATTCCTCTCATACATTTTTGAAAACTCCCTCCAAAACACTCCAATTTGCAAAATTCATGAAACAAGTGTGAGAGTTTGATCTAAGGGCCAGGAGTTAATGGATCTGGATCAAGGGTGGAGAATGCAACTCACACATGCTGAGAAGCCCAAGGAAGCATGAGGGAAGCATTCATATCTCAATTTGTGCACAATTTGCATAATCACACTTTTCTCATTCAATTTTCGTGCACTTTTCATCACACCTTCAGCACTCACTCTAAAGATCATTCTAAGGAAATTGAGCAAAGAACCAGATCTGAATCTCTCTCATTCTCAACCTTCTTGCATTTTTGAATTTTGCTTCATATATCTCAATTCCTTCACATTCTCCACAAATCTCTTCCATATTCTTGATCATTGAATCATTTAGGTCAAGAATCATCCACTCATTCAAGCTTAGATCACAGAATTTGAGGTTCACCATTTCAAAGCCTCTTGTGTTGAAATCTCAGATCTACACCATTCCAAGATCTTAGATGCATTTATTTTGCATCTAAGGAGTAAGAGGAGTCATTTGCATGGATTATTTGGCTTTCTATTTCAACATTTCGAGATCTCCATCTCAGGTATGGCTTGAAACGTTTTGTTCTGGAAATGGAATTTTATGGTTGATATGTGTTCCTTGTGCTTCCCTGATCATGCTGCACTTTGTAGATTTGATTTTGTTGCATTATATCATGAGTTATGTGCATTTAAAGTTTGATGATCAATGTTGTTTTGGTTCGATCCGGCCGATCCTTTGAGTTTTAGCTATTTTTGATGTCATATTTGGATTCAGTGATGTCGAGTTAGTCAATTTGGACTATTGGTTTGCATTATTTGATGAATTTTTGCTTCCGATTTGGTCTCCGGTCGCCGGAATTTGTTTTGTAAGTTCCATTGGAGAAGATGAACAGTAGCCATCGGATCTTCAATCTGGCCGTCCACAGCGCGCCACGTGTCCCATAATGCTTCTATTTTTATGTTCTTTTATTTCATTTATTTCTTTTTCTTCAACTTAATTTCTTTCAATTCAGTTCCATTTAAATTCGTGTAAAATACTAAAAATCATATACAAATTCCGAAATAAATCCTGAACATTCTTTTATGTCTCTAATATTTTTACATATTTTTATTTTATTTTTTTCATTGATCCACGTGCCAAAAATAATTCACCATTGCACCTAGCTTCTTTTACTTCATTTCTTGACCAGTCTGCCTTGTTTATTTTCCATAGCCTTCAACATTTGGAGTTTTGATCCCATTCTTTTTGCTTTGTACTCCTAATTCATTTTAATTTTTATGTGATTTTTCTCTGAATTTTTAGAAATTTATTTCTTGAGTCTTGGTCTGGAAACTTGTGATGTAAGTTTTCTGTCTTAGCTTGTGTTCTTGCCTCCATTTGACTTAGTTCCTTTCTGAATCTTTGCAAATCCTTTTGTCTAGTTGATATAACATGTTTGAGAACCAATTGGTTTCAGTTGTGGAATTTTTAGATGGCTGGTTGATTATTTGTGGATTTTATCTTGAACCTTGTCCCGTTTTGCTTCCTTTGAACCTTTAAGTTATTCATAAGCCTAAAAAACCACTTGTGCCCAAAGTGTGCACAAAGTGAGATATGCATGCTTCCCTCATGAGAATTCTTCTCATACACTTTTGGAAACTCCCTCCAAAACACTCCAATTTGCAAAATTCATGAAACAAGTGTGAGAGTTTGATCTAAGGGCCAGGAGTAAATGGATCTGGATCAAGGGTGGAGAATGCAACTCACACATGCTGAGAAGCCCAGGTAAGCATGAGGGAAGCATGCATATCTCACTTTGTTCACAATTTGCATAATCATACTTTTCTCATTCAATTTTCGTGCACTTTTCATCACACCTTCAGCACTCACTCTAAAGATCATTCTAAGGAAATTGAGCAAAGAACCAGATCTGAATCTCTCTCATTCTCTCATTCTCAACCTTCTTTCATTTTTGCATTTTGCTTCATATCTCTCCATTCCTTCACATTCTCCACAAATCTCTTCCATATTTTTGATCATTGAATCATTTAGATCAAGAATCATCCACTCATTCAAGCTTAGATCACAGAATTTGAGGTTCACCATTTCAAAGCCTCTTGTGTTGAAATCTCAGATCTACACCATTCCAAGATCTTAGATGCATTTATTTTGCATCTAAGGAGTAAGAGGAGTCATTTGCATGGATTATTTGGCTTTCTATTTAAACATTTCGAAATCTCTATCTCAGGTATGGCTTGAAACGTTTTGTTCTGGAACTGGAATTTTATGGTTGATATGTGTTCCTTGTGCTTCCCTGATCATGCTGCACTTTGTAGATTTGATTTTGGTGCATTATATCATGAGTTATGTGCATTTAAAGTTTGATGATCAATGTTGTTTTGGTTCGATCCGGCCGATCCTTCGAGTTTTAGCTATTTTTGATGTCATATTTGGATTCAGTGATGTCGAGTTAGTCAATTTGGACTATTGGTTTGCATTATTAGAAGAATTTTTGCTTCCGATTTGGTCTCCGGTCGCCGGAATTTGTTTTGTAAGTTCCATTGGAGAAGATGAACAGTAGCCATCGGATCTTCAATCTGGCCGTCCACAGCGCGCCACGTGTCCCATAATGCTTCTATGTTTATGTTCTTTTATTTCATTTATTTCTTTTTCTTCAACTTAATTTCTTTCAATTCAGTTCCATTTAAATTCGTGTAAAATACTAAAAATCATCTAAAAAATCCGAAACAAAATCCTGAACATTGTTTTATGTCTCTAATATTTTGTCATATTTTTATTTTATTTTTTTCATTGATCCACGTGCCAGAAATAATTCACCATTGCACCTAGCTTCTTTTACTTCATTTCTTGACCAGTCTGCCTTGTTTATTTTCCATAGCCTTCAACATTTGGAGTTTTGATCCCATTCTTTTTGATTTGTACTCCTAATTCATTTTAATTTTAATGTGATTTTCCTCTGAATTTTTAGAAATTTATTTCTTGAGTCTTGGTCTGGAAACTTGTGATGTAAGTTTTCTGTCTTAGCTTGTGTTCTTGCCTCCATTTGACTTATTTCCTTTCTGAATCTTTGCAAATCCTTTTGGCTAGTTGATATAACATGTTTGAGGACCAATTCTTTTCAGTTGTGGAATTTTTAGATGGCTGGTTGATTATTTGTGGATTTTATCTTGAACCTTGTCCCGTTTTGCTTCCTTTGAACCTTTAAGCTATTCATAAGCCTAAAAAACCACATGTGCCCAAAGTGTGCACAAAGTGAGATATGCATGCTTCCCTCATGAGAATTCCTCTCATACACTTTTGAAAACTCCCTCCAAAACACTCCAATTTGCAAAATTCATGAAACAAGTGTGAGAGTTTGATCTAAGGGCCAGGAGTTAATGGATCTGGATCAAGGGTGGAGAATGCAACTCACACATGCTGAGAAGCCCAAGGAAGAATGAGGGAAGCATGCATATCTCACTTTGTGCAAAATTTGCATAATCACACTTTTCTCATTCAATTTTCGTGCACTTTTCATCACACCTTCATCACTCACTCTAAAGATCATTCTAAGGAAATTGAGCAAAGAACCAGATCTGAATCTCTTTCATTCTCAACCTACTTGCATTTTTGAATTTTGCTTGATATCTCTCCATTCCTTCACATTCTCCAAAAATCTCTTCCATATTCTTGATCATTGAATCATTTAGATCAAGAATCATCCACTCATTCAAGCTTAGATCACAGAATTTGAGGTTCACCATTTCAAAGCCTCTTGTGTTGAAATCTCAGATCTACACCATTCCAAGATCTTAGATGCATTTATTTTGCATCTAAGGAGTAAGAGGAGTCATTTGCATGGATTATTTGGCTTTCTATTTCAACATTTCGAGATCTCCATCTCAGGTATGGCTTGAAACGTTTTGTTCTGGAAATGGAATTTTATGGTTGATATGTGTTCCTTGTGCTTCCCTGATCATGCTGCACTTTGTAGATTTGATTTTGGTGCATTATATCATGAGTTATGTGCATTTAAAGTTTGATGATCAATGTTGTTTTGGTTCGATCCGGCCGATCCTTTGAGTTTTAGCTATTTTTGATGTCATATTTGGATTCAATGATGTCGAGTTAGTCAATTTGGACTATTGGTTTGCATTATTTGATGAATTTTTGCTTCCGATTTGGTCTCCGGTCTTCGGAATTTGTTTTGTAAGATCCATTGGAGAAGATGAACAGTAGCCATCGGGTCTTCAATCTGGCCGTCCACAGCGCGCCACGTGTCCCATAATGCTTCTATTTTTATGTTCTTTTATTTCATTTATTTCTTTTTCTTCAACTTAATTTCTTTCAATTCAGTTCCATTTAAATTCGTGTAAAATACTAAAAATCATATAAAATTCCGAAATAAATCCTGAACATTCTTTTATGTCTCTAATATATTTTCAAATTTTTATTTTATTTTTTTCATTGATCCACGTGCCAAAAATAATTCACCATTGCACCTAGCTTCTTTTACTTCATTTCTTGACCAGTCTGCCTTGTTTATTTTCCATAGCCTTCAACATTTGGAGTTTTGATCCCATTCTTTTTGCGTTGTACTCCTAATTCATTTTACTTTTCATGTGATTTTTCTCTGAATTTTTAGAAATTTATTTCTTGAGTCTTGGTCTGGAAACTTGTGATGTAAGTTTTCTGTCTTAGCTTGTTTTCTTGCCTCCATTTGACTTAGTTCCTTTCTGAATCTTTGCAAATCCTTTTGGCTAGTTTATATAACATGTTTTAGGACCAATTGGTTTCAGTTGTGGAATTTTTAGATTTCTGGTTGATTATTTGTGGATTTTATCTTGAACCTTGTCCCGTTTTGCTTCCTTTGAACCTTTAAGCCTCTCATAAGCCTAAAAAACCACTTGTGCCCAAAGTGTGCACAAAGTGAGATATGCATGCTTCCCTCATGAGGATTCCTCTCATACATTTTTGAAAACTCCCTCCAAAACACTCCAATTTGCAAAATTCATGAAACAAGTGTGAGAGTTTGATCTAAGGGCCAGGAGTTAATGGATCTGGATCAAGGGTGGAGAATGCAACTCACACATGCTGAGAAGCCCAAGGAAGCATGAGGGAAGCATTCATATCTCACTTTGTGCACAATTTGCATAATCACACTTTTCTCATTCAATTTTCGTGCACTTTTCATCACACCTTCAGCACTCACTCTAAAGATCATTCTAAGGAAATTGAGCAAAGAACCAGATCTGAATCTCTCTCATTCTCAACCTTCTTGCATTTTTGAATTTTGCTTCATATATCTCAATTCCTTCACATTCTCCACAAATCTCTTCCATATTCTTGATCATTGAATCATTTAGGTCAAGAATCATCCACTCATTCAAGCTTAGATCACAGAATTTGAGGTTCACCATTTCAAAGCCTCTTGTGTTGAAATCTCAGATCTACACCATTCCAAGATCTTAGATGCATTTATTTTGCATCTAAGGAGTAAGAGGAGTCATTTGCATGGATTATTTGGCTTTCTATTTCAACATTTCGAGATCTCCATCTCAGGTATGGCTTGAAACGTTTTGTTCTGGAAATGGAATTTTATGGTTGATATGTGTTCCTTGTGCTTCCCTGATCATGCTGCACTTTGTAGATTTGATTTTGTTGCATTATATCATGAGTTATGTGCATTTAAAGTTTGATGATCAATGTTGTTTTGGTTCGATCCGGCCGATCCTTTGAGTTTTAGCTATTTTTGATGTCATATTTGGATTCAGTGATGTCGAGTTAGTCAATTTGGACTATTGGTTTGCATTATTTGATGAATTTTTGCTTCCGATTTGGTCTCCGGTCGCCGGAATTTGTTTTGTAAGTTCCATTGGAGAAGATGAACAGTAGCCATCGGATCTTCAATCTGGCCGTCCACAGCGCGCCACGTGTCCCATAATGCTTCTATTTTTATGTTCTTTTATTTCATTTATTTCTTTTTCTTCAACTTAATTTCTTTCAATTCAGTTCCATTTAAATTCGTGTAAAATACTAAAAATCATATACAAATTCCGAAATAAATCCTGAACATTCTTTTATGTCTCTAATATTTTTACATATTTTTATTTTATTTTTTTCATTGATCCACGTGCCAAAAATAATTCACCATTGCACCTAGCTTCTTTTACTTCATTTCTTGACCAGTCTGCCTTGTTTATTTTCCATAGCCTTCAACATTTGGAGTTTTGATCCCATTCTTTTTGCTTTGTACTCCTAATTCATTTTAATTTTCATGTGATTTTTCTCTGAATATTTAGAAATTTATTTCTTGAGTCTTGGTCTGGAAACTTGTGATGTAAGTTTTCTGTCTTAGCTTGTGTTCTTGCCTCCATTTGACTTAGTTCCTTTCTGAATCTTTGCAAATCCTTTTGGCTAGTTGATATAACATGTTTGAGGACCAATTGGTTTCAGTTGTGGAATTTTTAGATGGCTGGTTGATTATTTGTGGATTTTATCTTGAACCTTGTCCCGTTTTGCTTCCTTTGAACCTTTAAGCCTCTCATAAGCCTAAAAAACCACTTGTGCCCAAAGTGTGCACAAAGTGAGATATGCATGCTTCCCTCATGAGAATTCCTCTCATACACTTTTGAAAACTCCCTCCAAAACACTCCAATTTGCAAAATTCATGAAACAAGTGTGAGAGTTTGATCTAAGGGCCAGGAGTTAATGGATCTGGATCAAGGGTGGAGAATGCAACTCACACATGCTCAGAAGCCCAAGGAAGCATGAGGGAAGCATGCATATCTCACTTTGTGCACAATTTGCATAATCACACTGTTCTCATTCAATTTTCGTGCACTTTTCATCACACCTTCAGCACTCACTCTAAAGATCATTCTAAGGAAATTGAGCAAAGAACCAGATCTGAATCTCTCTCATTCTCTCATTCTCAACCTTCTTTCATTTTTGCATTTTGCTTCATATCTCTCCATTCCTTCACATTCTCCACAAATCTCTTCCATATTCTTGATCATTGAATCATTTAGATCAAGAATCATCCACTCATTCAAGCTTAGATCACAGAATTTGAGGTTCACCATTTCAAAGCCTCTTGTGTTGAAATCTCAGATCTACACCATTCCAAGATCTTAGATGCATTTATTTTGCATCTAAGGAGTAAGAGGAGTCATTTGCATGGATTATTTGGCTTTCTATTTCAACATTTCGAGATCTCCATCTCAGGTATGGCTTGAAACGTTTTGTTCTGGAAATGGAATTTTATGGTTGATATGTGTTCCTTGTGCTTCCCTGATCATGCTGCACTTTGTAGATTTGATTTTGTTGCATTATATCATGAGTTATGTGCATTTAAAGTTTGATGATCAATGTTGTTTTGGTTCGATCCGGCCGATCCTTTGAGTTTTAGCTATTTTTGATGTCATATTTGGATTCAGTGATGTCGAGTTAGTCAATTTGGACTATTGGTTTGCATTATTAGAAGAATTTTTGCTTCCGATTTGGTATCCGGTCGCCGGAATTTGTTTTGTAAGTTCCATTGGAGAAGATGAACAGTAGCCATCGGATCTTCAATCTGGCCGTCCACATCGCGCCACGTGTCCCATAATGCTTCTATTTTTATGTTCTTTTATTTCATTTATTTCTTTTTCTTCAACTTAATTTCTTTCAATTCAGTTCCATTTAAATTCGTGTAAAATACTAAAAATCATATAAAAATTCCGAAATAAATCCTGAACATTCTTTTATGTCTCTAATATTTTTACATATTTTTATTTTATTTTTTCATTGTTCCACGTGCCAAAAATAATTCACCATTGCACCTAGCTTCTTTTACTTCATTTCTTGACCAGTCTGCCTTGTTTATTTTCCATAGCGTTCAACATTTGGAGTTTTGATCCCATTCTTTTTGCTTTGTACTCCTAATTCATTTTACTTTTCATGTGATTTTTCTCTGAATTTTTAGAAATATATTTCTTGAGTCTTGGTCTGGAAACTTGTGATGTAAGTTTTCTGTCTTAGCTTGTGTTCTTGCCTCCATTTGACTTAGTTTCTTTCTGAATCTTTTCAAATCCTTTCGGCTAGTTGATATAACATGTTTGAGGACCAATTGGTTTCAGTTGTGGAATTTTTAGATGGATGGTTGATTATTTGTGGATTTTATCTTGAACCTTGTCCCGTTTTGCTTCCTTTGAACCTTTAAGCCTCTCATAAGCCTAAAAAACCACTTGTGCCCAAAGTGTTCACAAAGTGAGATATGCATGCTTCCCTCATGAGAATTCCTCTCATACACTTTCGAAAACTCCCTACAAAACACTCCAATTTGCAAAATTCATGAAACAAGTGTGAGAGTTTGATCTAAGGGCCAGGAGTTAATGGATCTGGATCAAGGGTGGAGAATGCAACTCACACATGCTGAGAAGCCCATGGAAGCATGAGGGAAGCATGCATATCTCTCTTTGTGCACAATTTGCATAATCACACTTTTCTCATTCAATTTTCGTGCACTTTTCATCACACCTTCAGCACTCACTCTAAAGATCATTCTAAGGTAATTGAGCAAAGAACCAGATCTGAATCTCTCTCATTCTCAAACTTCTTGAATTTTTGCATTTTGCTTCATATCTCTCCATTCCTTCACATTCTCCACAAATCTCTTCCATATTCTTGATCATTGAATCATTTAGATCAAGAATCATCCACTCATTCAAGCTTAGATCACCGAATTTGAGGTTCACCATTTCAAAGCCTCTTGTGTTGAAATCTCAGATCTACACCATTCCAAGATCTTAGATGCATTTATTTTGCATCTAAGGAGTAAGGGGAGTCATTTGCACGGATTATTTGGCTTTCTATTTCAACATTTCGAGATCTCCATCTCAGGTATGGCTTGAAACGTTTTGTTCTGGAAATGGAATTTTATGGTTGATATGTGTTCCTTGTGCTTCCCTGATCATGCTGCACTTTGTAGATTTGATTTTGGTGCATTATATCATGAGTTATGTGCATTTAAAGTTTGATGATCAATGTTGTTTTGCTTCGATCCGGCCGATCCTTTGAGTTTTAGCTATTTTTGATGTCATATTTGGATTCAGTGATGTCGAGTTAGTCAATTTGGACTATTGTTTTGCATTATTTGATGAATTTTTGCTTCCGATTTGGTCTCCGGTCGCCGGAATTTGTTTTGTAAGTTCCATTGGAGAAGATGAACAGTAGCCATCGGATCTTCAATCTGGCCGTCCACAGCGCGCCACGTGTCCCATAATGCTTCTATTTTTATGTTCTTTTATTTCATTTATTTCTTTTTCTTCAACTTAATTTCTTTCAATTCAGTTCCATTTAAATTCGTGTAAAATACTAAAAATCATATAAAAATTCCGAAATAAATCCTGAACATTCTTTTATGTCTCTAATATTTTTACATATTTTTATTTTATTTTTTTCATTGATCCACGTGCCAGAATAATTCACCATTGCACCTAGCTTCTTTTACTTCATTTCTTGACCAGTCTTCCTTGTTTATTTTCCATAACCTTCAACATTTGGAGTTTTGATCCCATTCTTTTTGCTTTGTACTCCTAATTCATTTTAATTTTCATGTGATTTTTCTATGAATTTGTAGAAATTTATTTCTTGAGTCTTGGTCTGGAAACGTGTGATGTAAGTTTTTTGTCTTAGCTTGTGTTCTTGCCTCCATTTGACTTAGTTCCTTTCTGAATCTTTGCAAATCCTTTTGGCTAGTTGATATAACATATTTGAGGACCAATTGGATTCAGTTGTGGAATTTTTAGATGGATGGTTGATTATTTGTGGATTTTATCTTGAACCTTGTCCCGTTTTGCTTCCTTTGAACCTTTAAGCCTCTCATAAGCCTAAAAAACCACTTGTGCCCAAAGTGTGCACAAAGTGAGATATTCATGCTTCCCTCATGAGAATTCCTCTCATACACTTTTGAAAACTCCCTACAAAATACTCCAATTTGCAAAATTCATGAAACAAGTGTGAGAGTTTGATCTAAGGGCCAGGAGTTAATGGATCTGGATCAAGGGTGGAGAATGCAACTCACACATGCTGAGAAGCCCAAGGAAGCATGAGGGAAGCATGCATATCTCACTTTGTGCACAATTTGCATAATCACACTTTTCTCATTCAATTTTCGTGCACTTTTCATCACACCTTCAGCACTCACTCTAAAGATCATTCTAAGGAAATTGAGCAAAGAACCAGATCTGAATCTCTCTCATTCTCAACCTTCTTGCATTTTTGCATTTTGCTTCATATCTCTCCATTCCTTCACATTCTCCACAAATCTCTTCCATATTCTTGATCATTGAATCATTTAGATCAAGAATCATCCACTAATTCAAGCTTAGATCACCGAATTTGAGGTTCACCATTTCAAAGCCTCTTGTGTTGAAATCTCAGATCTACACCATTCCAAGATATTAGATGCATTTATTTTGCATCTAAGGAGTAAGAGGAGTCATTTGCACGGATTATTTGGCTTTCTATTTCAACATTTCGAGATCTCCATCTCAGGTATGGCTTGAAACTTTTTGTTCTGGAAATGGAATTTTATTGTTGATATGTGTTCCTTGTGCTTCCCTGATCATGCTGCACTTTGTAGATTTGATTTTGGTGCATTATATCATGAGTTATGTGCATTTAAAGTTTGATGATCAATGTTGTTTTGCTTCGATCCGGCCGATCCTTTGAGTTTTAGCTATTTTTGATGTCATATTTGGATTCAGTGATGTCGAGTTAGTCAATTTGGACTATTGGTTTGCATTATTTGATGAATTTTTGCTTCCGATTTGGTCTCCGGGCGCCGGAATTTGTTTTGTAAGTTCCATTAGAGAAGATGAACAGTAGCCATCGGATCTTCAATCTGGTCGCGCCACGTGTCCCATAATGCTTCTATTTTTATGTTCTTTTATTTCATTTATTTCTTTTTCTTCAACTTAATTTCTTTCAATTCAGTTCCATTTAAATTCGTGTAAAATACTAAAAATCATCTAAAAATTCCGAAAAATATCCTGAACATTCTTTTATGTCTCTAATATTTTGTCATATTTTTATTTTAGTTTTTTCATTGATCCACGTGCCAGAAATAATTCACCATTGCACCTAGCTTCTTTTACTTCATTTCTTGACCAGTCTGCCTTGTTTATTTTCCATAGCCTTCAATATTTGGAGTTTTGATCCCATTCGTTTTTCTTTGTACTCCTAATTCATTGTAATTTTCATGTGATTTTTCTCTAAATTTTTAGAAATTTATTTCTTGAGTCTTGGTCTGGAAACTTGTGATGTATGTTTTCTGTCTTAGCTTGTGTTCTTGCCTCCATTTGACTTAGTTCCTTTCTGAATCTTTGCAAATCATTTTGGCTAGTTGATATAACATGTTTGAGGACCAATTCGTTTCAGTTGTGGAATTTTTAGATGGCTGGTTGATTATTTGTGGATTTTATCTTGAACCTTGTCCCGTTTTGCTTCCTTTGAACCTTTAAGGCTCTCATAAGCCTAAAAAACCACTTGTGCCCAAAGTGTGCACAAAGTGAGATATGCATGCTTCCCTCATGAGAATTCCTCTCATACACTTTTGAAAACTCCCTCCAAAACACTCCAACTTGCAAAATTCATGAAACAAGTGTGAGAGTTTGATCTAAGGGCCAGGAGTTAATGGACCTGGATCAAGGGTGGAGAATGCAACTCACACATGCTGAGAAGCCCAAGGAAGCATGAGGGAAGCATGCTTATCTCACTTTGTGCACAATTTGCATAATCACACTTTTCTCATTCAATTTTCGTGCACTTTTCATCACACCTTCAACACTCACTCTAAAGATCATTCTAAGGAAATTGAGCAAAGAACCAGATCTGAATCTCTCTCATTCTCTCATTCTCAACCTTCTTGCATTTTTGCATTTTGATTCATATCTCTCCATTCCTTCACATTCTCCACAAATCTCTTCCATATTCTTGATCATTGAATCATTTAGATCAAGAATCATCCACTCATTCAAGCTTAGATCACAGAATTTGAGGTTCACCATTTCAAAGCCTCTTGTGTTGAAATCTCAGATCTACACCATTCCAAGATCTTAGATGCATTTATTTTGCATCTAAGGAGTAAGAGGAGTCATTTGCACGGATTATTTGGCTTTCTATTTCAACATTTCAAAATCTCCATCTCAGGTATGGCTTGAAACTTTTTGTTCTGGAAATGGAATTTTATGGTTGATATGTGTTCCTTGTGCTTCCCTGATCATGCTGCACTTTGTAGATTTGAATTTGGTGCATTATATCAGTGATGTCGAGTTAGTCAATTTGGACTATTGGTTTGCATTATTTGATGAATTTTTGCTTCCGATTTGGTCTCCGGTCGCCGGAATTTGTTTTGTAAGTTCCATTGGAGAAGATGAACAGTAGCCATCGGATCTTCAATCTGGTCGCGCCACGTGTCCCATAATGCTTCTATTTTTATGTTCTTTTATTTCATTTATTTCTTTTTCTTCAACTTAATTTCTTTCAATTCAGTTACATTTAAATTAATGTAAAATACTAAAAATCATCTAAAAATTCCGAAATAAATCCTGAACATTCTTTTATATCTCAAATATTTTGTCATATTTTTATTTTTTTTGTTTCATTGATCCACGTGCCAGAAATAATTCACCATTGCACCTAGCTTCTTTTACTTCATTTCTTGTCCAGTCTGTCTTGTTTATTTTCCATAGCCTTCAATATTTGGAGTTTTGATCCCATTCGTTTTGCATTGTACTCCTAATTCATTGTACTTTTCATGTGATTTTTCTCTGAAGTTTTAGAAATTTATTTCTTGAGTCTTGGTCTGGAAACTTGTGATGTAAGTTTTCTGTCTTAGCTTGTGTTCTTGCCTCCGTTTGACTTAGTTCCTTTCTGAATCTTTGCAAATCCTTTTGCCTAGTTGATATAACATGTTTTAGGACCAATTTGTTTCATTTGTGGAATTTTTAGATGGCTGGTTGATTATTTGTGGATTTTATCTTGAACCTTGTCCCGTTTTGCTTCCTTTGAACCTTTAAGCCTCTCATAAGCCTAAAAAACCACTTGTGCCCAAAGTGTGCACAAAGTGTGCACAAAGTGAGATATGCATGCTTCCCTCATGAGAATTCCTCTCATACACTTTTGAAAACTCCCTCCAAAACACTCCAATTTGCAAAATTCATGAAACAAGTGTGAGAGTTTGATCTAAGGGCCAGGAGTTAATGGATCTGGATCAAGGGTGGAGAATGCAACTCACACATGCTGAGAAGCCCAAGGAAGAATGAGGGAAGCATGCATATCTCACTTTGTGCACAATTTGCATAATCACACTTTTCTCATTCAATTTTCGTGCATTTTTCATCACACCTTCAACACTCAATCTAAAGATCATTCTAAGGAAATTGATCAAAGAACCAGATCTGAATCTCTCTCATTTTCTCATTCTCAACCTTCTTGCATTTTTGCATTTTGATTCATAACTCTCCATTCCTTCACATTCTCCACAAATCTCTTCCATATTCTTGATCATTGAATCATTTAGATCAAGAATCATCCACTCATTCAAGCTTAGATCACAGAATTTGATGTTCACCATTTCAAAGCCTCTTGTGTTGAAATCTCAGATCTACACCATTCCAAGATCTTAGATGCATTTATTTTGCATCTAAGGAGTAAGAGGAGTCATTTGCACGAATTATTTGGCTTTCTATTTCAACATTTCGAGATCTCCATCTCAGGTATGGCTTGAAACCTTTTGTTCTGGAAATGGAATTTTATAGTTGATATGTGTTCCTTGTGCTTCCCTGATCATGTTGCACTTTGTAGATTTGATTTTGGTGCATTATATCATGAGTTATGTGCATTTAAAGTTTGATGATCAATGTTATTTTGCTTCGATCCGGCCGATCCTTTGAGTTTTAGCTATTTTTGATGTCATATTTGGATTCAGTGATGTCGAGTTAGTCAATTTGGACTATTGGTTTGCATTATTTGATGAATTTTTGCTTCCGATTTGGTCTCCGGTCGCCGGAATTTGTTTTGTAAGTTCCATTGGAGAAGATGAACAGTAGCCATCGGATCTTCAATCTGGTCGCGCCACGTGTCCCATAATGCTTCTATTTTTATGTTCTTTTATTTCATTTATTTCCTTTTCTTCAACTTATTTTCTTTCAATTCAGTTCCATTTAAATTCGTGTAAAATACTAAAAATCATCTAAAAATTCCGAAATAAATCCTGAACATTCTTTTATATCTCAAATATTTTGTCATATTTTTATTTTATTTGTTTCATTGATCCACGTGCCAGAAATAATTCACCATTGCACCTAGCTTCTTTTACTTCATTTCTTGTCCAGTCTGTCTTGTTTATTTTCCATAGCCTTCAATATTTGGAGTTTTGATCCCATTCTTTTTGCATTGTACTCCTAATTCATTGTACTTTTCATGTGATTTTTCTCTGAAGTTTTAGAAATTTATTTCTTGAGTCTTGGTCTGGAAACTTGTGATGTAAGTTTTCTGTCTTAGCTTGTGTTCTTGCCTCCATTTGACTTAGTTCCTTTCTGAATCTTTGCAAATCCTTTTGCCTAGTTGATATAACATGTTTGAGGACCAATTTGTTTCAGTTGTGGAATTTTTAGACGGCTGGTTGATTATTTGTGGATTTTATCTTGAACCTTGTCCCGTTTTGCTTCCTTTGAACATTTAAGCCTCTCATAAGCCTAAAAAACCACTTGTGCCCAAAGTGTGCACAAAGTGAGATATGCATGCTTCCCTCATGAGAATTCCTCTCATACACTTTTGAAAACTCCCTCCAAAACACTCCAATTTGCAAAATTCATGAAACAAGTGTGAGAGTTTGATCTAAGGGCCAGGAGTTAATGGATCTGGATCAAGGGTGGAGAATGCAACTCACACATGCTGAGAAGCCCAAGGAAGCATGCATATCTCACTTTGTGCACAATTTTCATAATCACACTTTTCTCATTCAATTTTCGTGCACTTTTCATCACACCTTCAACACTCACTCTAAAGATCATTCTAAGGAAATTGAGCAAAGAACCAGATCTGAATCTCTCTCATTCTTTCATTCTCAACCTTCTTGCATTTTTGCATTTTGATTCATATCTCTCCATTCCTTCACATTCTCCACAAATCTCTTCCATATTCTTGATCATTGAATCATTTAGATCAAGAATCATCCACTCATTCAAGCTTAGATCACAGAATTTGAGGTTCACCATTTCAAAGCCCCTTGTGTTGAAATCTCAGATCTACACCATTCCAAGATCTTAGATGCATTTATTTTGCATCAAAGGAGTAAGAGGAGTCATTTGCACGGATTATTTGGCTTTCTATTTCAACATTTCAAAATCTCCATCTCAGGTATGGCTTGAAACTTTTTGTTCTGGAAATGGAATTTTATGATTAATATGTGTTCCTTGTGCTTCCCTGATCATACTGCACTTTGTAGATTTGATTTTGGTGCATTATATCTTGAGTTATGTGCATTTAAAGTTTGATGATCAATGTTGTTTTTCTTCGATCCGGCCGATCCTTTGAGTTTTATCTATTTTTGATGTCATATTTGGATTCAGTGATGTCGAGTTAGTCAATTTGGACTATCGGTTTGCATTATTTGATGAATTTTTGCTTCCGATTTGGTCTCTGGTCGCCGGAATTTGTTTTGTAAGTTCCATTGGAGAAGATGAACAGTAGCCATCGGATCTTCAATCTGGTCGCGCCACGTGTCCCATAATGCTTCTATTTTTATGTTCTTTTATTTCATTTATTTCTTTTTCTTCAACTTAATTTCTTTCAATTCAGTTCCATTTAAATTCGTGTAAAATACTAAAAATCATCTAAAAATTCTGAAATAAATCCTGAACATTCTTTTATATCTCAAATATTTTGTCATATTTTTATTTTATTTGTTTCATTGATCCACGTGCCAGAAATAATTCACCATTGCACCTAGCTTCTTTTACTTCATTTCTTGTCCAGTCTGTCTTGTTTATTTTCCATAGCCTTCAATATTTGGAGTTTTGATCACATTCTTTTTGCATTGTACTCCTAATTCATTGTACTTTTCATGTGATTTTTCTCTGAAGTTTTAGAAATTTATTTCTTGAGTCTTGGTCTGGAAACTTGTGATGTAAGTTTTCTGTCTTAGCTTGTGTTCTTGCCTCCATTTGACTTAGTTCCTTTCTGAATCTTTGCAAATCCTTTTTCCTGGTTGATATAACATGTTTGAGGACCAATTTGTTTCAGTTGTGGAATTTTTAGATGGCTGGTTGATTATTTGTGGATTTTATCTTGAACCTTGTCCCGTTTTGCTTCCTTTGAACATTTAAGCCTCTCATAAGCCTAAAAAACCACTTGTGCCCAAAGTGTGCACAAAGTGAGATATGAATGCTTCCCTCATGAGAATTCCTCTCATACACTTTTGAAAACTCCCTCCAAAACACTCCAATTTGCAAAATTCATGAAACAAGTGTGAGAGTTTGATCTAAGGGCCAGGAGTTAATGGATCTGGATCAAGGGTGGAGAATGCAACTCACACATGCTGAGAAGCCCAAGGAAGCATGCATATCTCACTTTGTGCACAATTTGCATAATCACACTTTTCTCATTCAATTTTCGTGCACTTTTCATCACACCTTCAACACTCACTCTAAAGATCATTCTAAGGAAATTGAGCAAAGAACCAGATCTGAATCTCTCTCATTCTCTCATTCTCAACCTTCTTGCATTTTTGCATTTTGATTCATATCTCTCCATTCCTTCACATTCTCCACAAATCTCTTCCATATTCTTGATCATTGAATCATTTAGATCAAGAATCATCCACTAATTCAAGCTTAGATCACAGAATTTGAGGTTCACCATTTCAAAGCCCCTTGTGTTGAAATCTCAAATCTACACCATTCCAAGATCTTAGATGCATTTATTTTGCATCAAAGGAGTAAGAGGAGTCATTTGCACGGATTATTTGGCTTTCTATTTCAACATTTCGAGATCTCCATCTCAGGTATGGCTTGAAACTTTATGTTCTGGAAATGGAATTTTATGATTAATATGTGTTCCTTGTGCTTCCCTGATCATGCTGCACTTTGTAGATTTGATTTTGGTGCATTATATCATGAGTTATGTGCATTTAAAGTTTGATGATCAATGTTGTTTTGCTTCGATCCGGCCGATCCTTTGAGTTTTAGCTATTTTTGATGTCATATTTGGATTCAGTGATGTCGAGTTAGTCAATTTGGACTATTGGTTTGCATTATTTGATGAATTTTTGCTTCCGATTTGATCTCCGGTCGCCGGAATTTGTTTTGTAAGTTCCATTGGAGAAGATGAACAGTAGCCATCGGATCTTCAATCTGGTCGCGCCACGTGTCCCATAATGCTTCTATTTTTATGTTCTTTTATTTCATTTATTTCTTTTTCTTCAACTTAATTTCTTTCAATTCAGTTCCATTTAAATTAATGTAAAATACTAAAAATCATCTAAAAATTCCGAAATAAATCCTGAACATTCTTTTTTATCTCAAATATTTTGTCATATTTTTATTTTTTTTGTTTCATTGATTCACGTGCCAGAAATAATTCACCATTGCACCTAGCTTCTTTTACTTCATTTCTTGTCCAGTCTGTCTTGTTTATTTTCCATAGCCTTCAATATTTGGAGTTTTGATCCCATTCTATTTTCATTGTACTCCTAATTCATTGTACTTTTCATGTGATTTTTCTCTGAATTTTTAGAAATTTATTTCTTGAGTCTTGGTCTGGAAACTTGTGATGTAAGTTTTCTGTCTTAGCTTGTGTTCTTGCCTCCGTTTGACTTAGTTCCTTTATGAATCTTTGCAAATCCTTTTGGCTAGTTGATATAACATGTTTGAGGACCAATTTGTTTCAGTTGTGGAATTTTTAGATGGCTGGTTGATTATTTGTGGATTTTATCTTGAACCTTGTCCCGTTTTGCTTCCTTTGAACCTTTAAGGCTTTCATAAGCCTAAAAAACCACTTGTGCCCAAAGTGTGCACAAAGTGAGATATGCATGCTTCCCTCATGAGAATTCCTCTCATACACTTTTGAAAACTCCCTCCAAAACACTCCAATTTGCAAAATTCATGAAACAAGTGTGAGAGTTTGATCTAAGGGCCAAGAGTTAATGGACCTGGATCAAGGGTGGAGAATGCAACTCACACATGCTGAGAAGCCCAAGGAAGCATGAGGGAAGCATGCATATCTCACTTTGTGCACAATTTGCATAATCACACTTTTCTCATTCAATTTTCGTGCACTTTTCATCACACCTTCGGCACTCACTCTAAAGATCATTCTAAGGAAATTGAGCAAAGAACCAGATCTGAATCTCTCTCATTCTCTCATTCTCAAACTTCTTGCATTTTTGCATTTTGATTCATATCTCTCCATTCCTTCACATTCTCCACAAATCTCTTCCATATTATTGATCATTGAATCATTTAGATCAAGAATCATCCACTAATTCAAGCTTAGATCACAGAATTTGAGGTTCACCATTTCAAAGCCTCTTGTGTTGAAATCTCAGATCTACACCATTCCAAGATCTTAGATGCATTTATTTTGAATCTAAGGAGTAAGAGGAGTCATTTGCACAGATTATTTGGCTTTCTATTTCAACATTTCGAGATCTCCATCTCAGGTATGGCTTGAAGCTTTTTTGTTCTGGAAATGGAATTTTATGGTTGATATGTGTTCCTTGTGCTTCCCTGATCATGCTGCACTTTGTAGATTTGATTTTGGTGCATTATATCATGAGTTATGTGCATTTAAAGTTTGATGATCAATGTTATTTTGCTTCGATCCGGCCGATCCTTTGAGTTTTAGCTATTTTTGATGTCATATTTGGATTCAGTGATGTCGAGTTAGTCAATTTGGACTATTGGTTTGCATTATTTGATGAATTTTTGCTTCCGATTTGGTCTCCGGTCGCCGAAATTTGTTTTGTAAGTTCCATTGGAGAAGATGAACAGTAGCCATCGGATCTTCAATCTGGTCGCGCCACGTGTCCCATAATGCTTCTATTTTTATGTTCTTTTATTTCATTTATTTCTTTTTCTTCAACTTAATTTCTTTCAATTCAGTTCCATTTAAATTCGTGTAAAATACTAAAAATCATCTAAAAATTCCGAAATAAATCCTGAACATTCTTTTATATCTCAAATATTTTGTCATATTTTTATTTTATTTGTTTCATTGATCCACGTGCCAGAAATAATTCACCATTGCACCTAGCTTCTTTTACTTCATTTCTTGTCCAGTCTGTCTTGTTTATTTTCCATAGCCTTCAATATTTGGAGTTTTGATCCCATTCTTTTTGCATTGTACTCCTAATTCATTGTAATTTTCATGTGATTTTTCTCAGAAGTTTTAGAAATTTATTTCTTGAGTCTTGGTCTGGAAACTTGTGATGTAAGTTTTCTGTCTTAGCTTGTGTTCTTGCCTCCATTTGACTTAGTTCCTTTCTGAATCTTTGCAAATCCTTTTTCCTGGTTGATATAACATGTTTGAGGACCAATTTGTTTCAGTTGTGGAATTTTTAGATGGCTGGTTGATTATTTGTGGATTTTATCTTGAACCTTGTCCCGTTTTGCTTCCTTTGAACATTTAAGCCTCTCATAAGCCTAAAAAACCACTTGTGCCCAAAGTGTGCACAAAGTGAGATATGCATGCTTCCCTCATGAGAATTCCTATCATACACTTTTGAAAACTCCCTCCAAAACACTCCAATTTGCAAAATTCATGAAACAAGTGTGAGAGTTTGATCTAAGGGCCAGGAGTTAATGGACCTGGATCAAGGGTGGAGAATGCAACTCACACATGCTGAGAAGCCCAAGGAAGCATGCATATCTCACTTTGTGCACAATTTGCATAATCACACTTTTGTCATTCAATTTTCGTGCACTTTTCATCACACCTTCAACACTCACTCTAAAGATCATTCTAAGGAAATTGAGCAAAGAACCAGATCTGAATCTCTCTCATTCTCAACCTTCTTGCATTTTTGCATTTTGATTCATATCTCTCCATTCCTTCACATTCTCCACAAATCTCTTCCATATTCTTGATCATTGAATAATTTTGATCAAGAATCATCCACTAATTCAAGCTTAGATCACAGAATTTGAGGTTCACCATTTCAAAGCCTCTTGTGTTGAAATCTCAGATCTACACCATTCCAAGATCTTAGATGCATTTATTTTGCATCTAAGGAGTAAGAGGAGTCATTTGCACGGATTATTTGGCTTTCTATTTCAACATTTCGAGATCTCCATCTCAGGTATGGCTTGAAACTTTTTGTTCTGGAAATGGAATTTTATGGTTGATATGTGTTCCTTGTGCTTCCCTGATCATGCTGCACTTTGTAGATTTGATTTTGGTGCATTATATCATGAGTTATGTGCATTTAAAGTTTGATGATCAATGTTGTTTTGCTTCGATCCGGCCGATCCTTTGAGTTTTAGCTATTTTTGATGTCATATTTGGATTCAGTGATGTCGAGTTAGTCAATTTGGACTATTGGTTTGCATTATTTGATGAATTTTTGCTTCCGATTTGGTCTCCGGTCGCCGGAATTTGTTTTGTAAGTTCCATTGGAGAAGATGAACAGTAGCCATCGGATCATCAATCTGGTCGCGCCACGTGTCCCATAATGCTTCTATTTTTATGTTCTTTTATTTCATTTATTTCTTTTTCTTCAACTTAATTTCTTTCAATTCAGTTACATTTAAATTAATGTAAAATACTAAAAATCATCTAAAAATTCCGAAATAAATCCTGAACATTCTTTTATATCTCAAATATTTTGTCATATTTTTATTTTTTTTGTTTCATTGATCCACGTGCCAGAAATAATTCACCATTGCACCTAGCTTCTTTTACTTCATTTCTTGTCCAGTCTGTCTTGTTTATTTTCCATAGCCTTCAATATTTGGAGTTTTGATCCCATTCGTTTTGCATTGTACTCCTAATTCATTGTACTTTTCATGTGATTTTTCTCTGAAGTTTTAGAAATTTATTTCTTGAGTCTTGGTCTGGAAACTTGTGATGTAAGTTTTCTGTCTTAGCTTGTGTTCTTGCCTCCGTTTGACTTAGTTCCTTTCTGAATCTTTGCAAATCCTTTTGCCTAGTTGATATAACATGTTTGAGGACCAATTTGTTTCATTTGTGGAATTTTTAGATGGCTGGTTGATTATTTGTGGATTTTATCTTGAACCTTGTCCCGTTTTGCTTCCTTTGAACCTTTAAGCCTCTCATAAGCCTAAAAAACCACTTGTGCCCAAAGTGTGCACAAAGTGTGCACAAAGTGAGATATGCATGCTTCCCTCATGAGAATTCCTCTCATACACTTTTGAAAACTCCCTCCAAAACACTCCAATTTGCAAAATTCATGAAACAAGTGTGAGAGTTTGATCTAAGGGCCAGGAGTTAATGGATCTGGATCAAGGGTGGAGAATGCAACTCACACATGCTGAGAAGCCCAAGGAAGAATGAGGGAAGCATGCATATCTCACTTTGTGCACAATTTGCATAATCACACTTTTCTCATTCAATTTTCGTGCATTTTTCATCACACCTTCAACACTCAATCTAAAGATCATTCTAAGGAAATTGATCAAAGAACCAGATCTGAATCTCTCTCATTTTCTCATTCTCAACCTTCTTGCATTTTTGCATTTTGATTCATATCTCTCCATTCCTTCACATTCTCCACAAATCTCTTCCATATTCTTGATCATTGAATCATTTAGATCAAGAATCATCCACTCATTCAAGCTTAGATCACAGAATTTGATGTTCACCATTTCAAAGCCTCTTGTGTTGAAATCTCAGATCTACACCATTCCAAGATCTTAGATGCATTTATTTTGCATCTAAGGAGTAAGAGGAGTCATTTGCACGAATTATTTGGCTTTCTATTTCAACATTTCGAGATCTCCATCTCAGGTATGGCTTGAAACCTTTTGTTCTGGAAATGGAATTTTATAGTTGATATGTGTTCCTTGTGCTTCCCTGATCATGTTGCACTTTGTAGATTTGATTTTGGTGCATTATATCATGAGTTATGTGCATTTAAAGTTTGATGATCAATGTTTTTTTGCTTTGATCCGGCCGATCCTTTGAGTTTTAGCTATTTTTGATGTCATATTTGGATTCAGTGATGTCGAGTTAGTCAATTTGGACTATTTGTTTGCATTATTTGATGAATTTTTGCTTCCGATTTGGTCTCCGGTCGCCGGAATTTGTTTTGTAAGTTCCATTGGAGAAGATGAACAGTAGCCATCGGATCTTCAATCTGGCCGTCCACAGCGCGCCACGTGTCCCATAATGCTTCTATTTTTATGTTCTTTTATTTCATTTATTTCTTTTTCTTCAACTTAATTTCTTTCAATTCAGTTCCATTTAAATTCGTGTAAAATACTAAAAATCATCTAAAAATTCCGAAAACAATCCTGAACATTCTTTTATGTCTCTATTATTTTTTTATATTTTTATTTTATTTTTTTCATTGATCCACGTGCCAGAAATTATTCACCATTGCACCTAGCTGTTTTTACTTCATTTCTTGACCAGTCGGCCTTGTTTATTTGCCATAGCCTTCAATATTTGGAGTTTTGATCCCATTCTTTTTAATTTGTACTCCTAATTCATTGTAATTTTCACTTGATTTTTCTCTGAAATTTTAGAAATTTATTTCTTGAGTCTTGGTCTGGAAACTTGTGATGTAAGTTTTCTGTCTTAGCTTGTGTTCTTGCATCCATTTGACTTAGTTCCTTTCTGAATCTTTGCAAATCCTTTTTCCTAATTGATATAACATGTTTGAGGACCAATTTGTTTCAGTTGTGGAATTTTTAGATGGCTGGTTGATTATTTGTGGATTTTATCTTGAACCTTGTCCCGTTTTGCTTCCTTTGAACCTTTAAGCCTCTCATAAGCCTAAAAAACCACTTGTGCCCAAAGTGTGCACAAAGTGAGATATGCATGCTTCCCTCATGAGAATTCCTCTCATACACTTTTGAAAACTCCCTCCAAAACACTCCAATTTGCAAAATTCATGAAACAAGTGTGAGAGTTTGATCTAAGGGCCAGGAGTTAATGGATCTGGATCAAGGGTGGAGAATGCAACTCACACATGCTGAGAATCCCAATGAAGCATGCATATCTCACTTTGTGCACAATTTGCATAATCACACTTTTCTCATTCAATTTTCGTGCACTTTTCATCACACCTTCAGCACTCACTCTAAAGATCATTCTAAGGAAATTGAGCAAAGAACCAGATCTGAATCTCTCTCATTCTCTCATTCTCAACCTTATTTCATTTTTGCATTTTGCTTCATATCTCTCCATTCCTTCACATTCTCCACAAATCTCTTCCATATTCTTGATCATTGAATCATTTTGATCAAGAATCATCCACTCATTCAAGCTTAGATCACAGAATTTGAGGTTCACCATTTCAAAGCCTCTTGTGTTGAAATCTCAGATCTACACCATTCCAAGATCTTAGATGCATTTATTTTGCATCTAAGGAGTAAGAGGAGTCATTTGCACGGATTATTTGGCTTTCTATTTCAACATTTCGAGATCTTCATCTCAGGTATGGCTTGAAACTTTTTGTTCTGGAAATGGAATTTTATGGTTGATATGTGTTCCTTGTTCTAAATACCCCAAATTTTCCCTCACCCATTCACACCATGGCTTGTGATCTTTTCATATGCATAAGTTCAATCATGGCATCTCATATTGCATTTGTGATTCATTGCATTGTTTCTAAGTCATCTGCATCCAGGGTTTGTGATCTGAGCAATATAAGAGCCATTTGAGCCACTCCAAAGGTCACCAATCACCTCAAAGGGGTCCATGTATGTTCAAGCATCATATTGTATCCTCACAAAGTCAAGAAAGTCAAAGTATCACAAGAACTGAGAAAGGCATGGAAGCAGAGCCATGTTTAACTGCACAGATGACCTGAAATTAGGGTTTTGGTTTCAAAGGCCATAACTCCAAATTTTTTGGTCATTCTTGTTTCTATTGGTCTATATATGGTATGGGGATCATGCATATCAATTTTCATGAAGAAATTCAATGGGGAAGGCATCTGATCAATAGTTGACTTTTTGAGCAAGTCAGTGCAAAATCAGGGCATCTGAGACCCCCAATGACCCAACCAAAGGGTGTTCATCATCATTTTGATTATGTATGATCTTTATTTGATCATAGAAGATGTTAGAAGTTCACAAAATTGAAGAATTTCAAGCCATTTGCAAAGTTGACTTTTTGGGAAAATGACTTGTAATGGAAACTTGCCATTTTGGGAAAGTTTTTCAACCTCCTCAAATTGATTCAAAAATGCTTCAAATGAGAAAACTTTGGTCATGAAAGTTGTAGAATGGATCATTCCCTTTTCAAAAAGTACGAGAACTCATTCTAATTCATTTTGGATCAAAAGTTATGGCTTGTCAAAGTTAAGGAAAATCACATAATTTCAAGTTTTCTACCAAAGAGGAAAAGTTGCAAAACCTCTTGCCAAGGCAAAATGTGACTTCAAAGTGACTTCTAAACTTTACACAAACATGAACCAATGTCTAAAAGTCAGATTGCATCAAAGGTTTGGCCATTTTCATAACTTATGGATCAAGAAACTTCAAAAGGGCCAAAGTTGATTAAAGTTGCAAAACATCATTCAAACCCTAATCCATTTGCTGGCTGGCTTCAAAACTGATCTCATGGCCCTCCTCATTTCTTGCTGTGCAGGACACCCCTCTTGTCCTTGGCTAACTATTGGCCCATACCTCTCTTACACAAAGCTTGACTTTTTTGCAAAAGACCCATACCAATCACAATAGGGCACAACCACTCCACAGACCTATCCATGAGTGATAAGTGGACCAAAGGCAAGCCATAACAACACACAACTCATGCTGAAACACACTCCAAGCCATAGTTATCAAAAATCCTCCAACTTGCAAAACCATTCGAATCTCTCAGCTCACTCAACCATTCTTCAAACCAACTTCACCATTGATCTCAAAATGACTCACTGATCACAAACCATCCATCAAAACAGCCAAGAGCCTCACATAAACCAAATACGATTTCTTCCCCTCTCTGAACAGAACTCAATCAATCTCACAAACTAGCCAAAATAAACTCCAGATAAGCTTTGCAAACACTTGAGGAAGGTCAGTAGAGTTGATTGGAAGTAAGGAACTGGTCCAGAAGCTCTTGGGTTGAAAGCTTCGATTCAGGTAGCCATTGAAATTCATTTTTCCAGAAGCTCTATTTTAAGTTGTTAAATGGTTAAGTTTGATTCCCTGAGTTCAATGAACCTTTTATTTTTGAAAATGATGAAGAAATGAGTGTGTATGATCTGACTGAAATTTCTGCCATTTTTGAACTTTGCTTCGAATCTTGTTAATGGTGAGGAATAAATTCCATTTGAGGGCAGGGATGAGCTTAGGGAAGTGAGAGGAAGTGATCTGGAGCTTTAGAGCTCCAGAAATGACCTAGGGAGTGAGTTTGAGTTTTTCAGGGAAGGGGGTCACCGGAGAAGACGACCGGAGCTCGTCTCCGGTGACCTAAAAATAATTAGGGTTAATTAATTAGGGTTAGCCAGGTTTGAATATGGACCCTTGATTCAGTGGACTTTGGTTGACTTGCGCGCAAACGTGTGGCCAGGATCTCATCATTATGCCCTAATCCCATTTAATTAAATTAATTAATTAGGTTTAGTCAGTTTAAATGCCAGCCGTAGGATAGCGCGCGCAGTCAACCCTGGACTCTCAGCTTTGAATCTCAGCCTTCAGATCTGATTACTTTCATTTATTTTCATTTTAATTCATTTTCTTTTGATTTATTTTGCACGAATTAATTAAAATAGCAAAAAATGTTTAAAAATTATGAAAATTTTTGTCAAGGTTTTCATTATTTTTCAGAACACAAAAATATTTTTATTTTTATTTTTTGCATTAAAAATTATTTTTAAATCATTTAAATGTTTATTTTTAATTAATTAATTAAAAATACATTTAGGTATTTAAAAATCACAAAAAAATTCACATAGCATTTAGAAACATTTAGAAACATTGTCCAACTCTCAAACCAAATTTCTTTTTTGATCTTGATGCCTTTTGATCATTTTCATTGGATTTAATTTCATTTTAAGGCAATATTTTGTTTCAAACTTCAAAAATTCATTTCTGCCTAACCATTGAGAGTTGGATGATGATTCTTTTTGCATTGCATCTTGTATAGCATGTAGTTTATAGGATAAAATTGGTTTGAATTGATCTTGCATTTTCAATTTGTTTGACATTTTTCTTGACAAGGTACCTTAAAACCCTAGCAATCTTAGGAAATTCACAACTTTCAATAGGTTAGGAGTTGGATCCTCTTCTTTGGGAAGTGAGTTTGTGTAGGTCTAGGGTACCTTTGATAGCATTTTCAAATTTTTATCATGTCTCTTGCTTCTGATTTTGGATTTTGCTTTGTGTGTTTATCATAAACCCTAATTTGTGCATTCCTTTGCATCCATTTCTCATTTGCTTGCATCCATTGACTTGCCATGATATTTTGTGCACCCACATGATTCATAATACATCTTAGGACATATTAGAATCATGTTTGATCATTGCATCTTTCATTTTCCATGTTGTATGTCCATTACATTTCATAACTTTTCATGAACATCCATGGTTCAAAGCATGCTTCTTTTGCATCCATATGCTTGTTTGATCATTCTCATGCCTTGCCTCATGATTGTATCATCTCTTAGCATCATTAACATCATGTTTATGCTTCTGGTTTTGGTTTCCCTCATTGCATTCCATCTCATTTGCATTGCATTTCATTTCTTATGCTAACATTTCAGGTGGTAAGTTGTTTGAGAAGTGAATTTGCCTTCACTTCTCACATTCTCTTTTCATCTCTTTCATACTTCCTTTGCTGCATTTTGTATGTGTATTGGAGTGGGCTTGCTCATTCATGTTCATCTCTTACTTTCTTTCTTCAAGTAACTTGTCTTCTTAAGTGAAGCAAGTTGTTTTGCTCCTCTTTGCTTTTTCCTCCTTTCATCTGTTTCCTGCCTGGTGGTTTCTCTGAAGATCTTTCTCTCTTAAGCCTCATAAACCCTAGGATCTCCAAGCATGATAACAATTAGGGTTTGATTAGTCCCCCATTTAGTTTTACCTTTGTGTCATTCTTGAGTCTTCTCTTCTCATCTCATAATCAAGGACTAAACCCTTAAGGCTTTAAGGCTTTGTGATTAGGGTTATGCCTGCATCCTTCTATTAGGATGGAGTGTATAACTTTAATCCTAAGTGTTAAACCCTTAATGTGTTTAAATCCTTTAATCAATCCACTTAATAATCATCAAGACATCAAGCTTGTAACTTGGGCCTTGCATTAGGGTTCTAATTCTTCCTTAATTGGTTAAGAAGGACTAACCCTAGTGTTAATGGACAAGTCCCCCTCAAGTTGTCTTACAAACCATAAAAATCACTTCTTCATCTTACCATGAACTAAAATCCACCTTAATAAAGGCTTTGTTTTGTCATGAGGTTAATCCCTAATCATGGATTAAGTTGAGGAGTCTTTCTCAGCTTAAATGTTCTCATCTATTATCCTTCTATTAGGATGGTGTAATGGGCCCATTAAATCCTTGATTATGGCTTAATCTCATTACTAAACACTAAACAAAAACAACAAAAACATCTAAATAATCACAAGTAGGTTAATGATCTTAATCCTACATCATGGTGATTAAGTGTGAGATACTGACTTCCCACTTAAGGTATTCTCATTACCCCTAATCAGAGGGAGGATGTGATGAGTTTACTAACCCTTGGTTTAGGCTTAGGCTCATTATCTTATGACAAACTTCAAAAAGCAATAAAAGATTGAAAACTCAAAAACAAACAATAATCGTCTCCTCCGGGATTCTTTTCTCATCTCATTCACTCACAAGCGAGAACTTGCTTCTTCCGTCTAATGCAAAACAATTTGCACCTGAGCCAGACAGGTCATACACTTGAGCATAGGCAAGTAAGCAGTTCATCAGTCAATTTACCTTTCAGTCTCTTTGGGTCGAACTACGGTGTTCTGACTTCCTCATTGCACGAGAGGATACGTAGGCATAACTTAACAGTTATCGAACAAAAGTCTCTGTATATTCCCCCTCCTTCCAGCATTATTCTTTTAGCCTCATTATCTTGAGAATTTCATTCTTATTCTTACACTGACACTTCACATATTTTACTTCACTTTCTTCCAGCACTGACACTTGCATTTTTTCCAGCTTTGATACACAAATTGCACTGACACTACCCCTTTAAAACACAAATCTTTCAAGTGTGGATCCCGTCGAGTACGACGGACAATCTGGGTGCTAATACCTTCCCAGGTTGTAACCAACCCCCTTTCTCAGTTTCTCTGGTTCGCAACCGTCTTATCTATATCTTTCTAGGTTTATGCAGCATTACCTTTCCTTCGGGATAAAAATGCCTAGCTGGCGACTCTTGTCTTTCTGAGTTCACCCCTGTGTGTTCTCATCCCTCTTTCGCCGACCGTTCGCGTCTGTACCCCTTCTGACCTGAGGTGTCATTTGGTGGGAGCGACAGCTTGGCGACTCTGCTGGGGACCCTTATACTGTAACCAGGGCTTCTGGTTCTTTTTGTGGGTTCCTCCTAGCGCTTGTGTGATTTGTGTTTACTGGGGTGTTATGCGCTATATGTGTTTATGTATTTATTTTATTTTATTGCTTTATGCACAGTTTTATTTATTGCTTTCTTTACAGTTTTATACACATCATACTGTCATACTGTTATCTGGATGGATCTGGTTTTTGTTTTGTTGGGTGGGGTTCATTGAGAGTTTAAGGTCCTATACCTGGGACCTGAGTGACACCTAGGCTAGAGTGGTTCATGTTCTTTCCCATTCCATTTCGGTCTGGTGCGGGAATATGAAACACGGTTCAGATGTGGGTTTCTT
The DNA here is from genome assembly GCA_963966055.1 of Lathyrus aphaca. NCBI lineage: Eukaryota > Viridiplantae > Streptophyta > Magnoliopsida > Fabales > Fabaceae > Lathyrus > Lathyrus aphaca. The sequence goes on from OZ014519.1 coordinate 228,867,424, forward strand.
CTTGAGAACTCTGTGCTACAGATTTCCTGTAGTGCTAGGGCTATCTGGGAAGCCTGTTAAGTCTGGATGACCTTTATTATGACCTTCAGAATCTGAGGTGAATTAGAGGAGGATCTTTTATGGTTATTGTAAACACTGTACCTCCGGGTTAGAAGTGTTTACACTTCTCATAACTGATCCAAGTCTAAGGATCCTTGTTTTAGAACACCACTTGTGAGGGGGTTGGGCTGTTTACAGGTTTGCAGGGACCCTTGGCCACATCATACCCTGATACTTGTTTTGTTTAAGAATGCTTCACTTTGGACAGTTCTTATGATTTAACCCCGGACATGTGACTCTTTATTTGAGTCCCCCACCTTGGTTACTGGATTTCTGAACCTCCATCTGGACTTCTTAAACATACATGGGCCTTTTATATCAAGACAGTAATCAGATCCAGCTTGATCACAAACCCTTGCATATCATTTGCATATTCATCATTGCATCATTTAACATTTGTTTATTTGTTTTTCAGGGTATCCACATTACATCTGGCTTGGTTTTGACCCCTTCATCTGTATAGACCTCTGTTCATCAGCTATCTGCTTCAGCTATCTTCATCAGTTGTTTGCTTCAGTTACCTTCATCATTAGTTTATCAGTGGCTCATCTCCAGTATCAGTCTTCATCATCAGCATCTGTTTCCAGCTCTTCATCAGCAGTCATGGCACCCAAGAAGAGCAACATTTCATACCATTTCTTTGAGCCTGTGTTGGCTGGCATCAGGCAGGTCCAGGAACTTATCACCCCAGACCACATCCCATTATTCAGAGAGCATTATGGAGGCATCCTTGAAATGGTTATGGACCTAGACCCTTCTCAGAGGAGTTTGATCCACACTTGCCTACAGTTTTATGACCCTCCTTTGAGATGCTTCACTTTCCAGAACTTTCAGTTAGGACCTCTGCTAGAGGAGTTTTCATCACTGATTGGAGTGCCTATTAGGGGTGGAATTCCCTTCAACCCAGAGATGACTCCTCCCAGCAATGGAGAAGTGGCAAAAGCACTGCACCTAGAGCCTATATTGATTGAGCATAACATGACCACAAAGGCTGGAATCCCTGGTTTGCACCTAGACTTTCTGATTTCTCAGGCTATCCTGAAGGCCTCTTTGGGAGAATGGAGGGCAGTTTGTGCATTGTTAGCCCTCAGTATATATGGGGTTATACTATTTGCAGATGAGCCCAAGTTTATCAGCAAGAATGCCATTCATCTCTTCCTTTTGAGGAACCCAGTACCCACATTGCTGGGGGATTTCTATTATTCTGTTCACCAAAGAAATGAGAAACAGAGAGGAAAGTTGGTGAGATGCTGTGCTCCTCTATTTCACACCTGGCTGCTCAAACACTTAGCTAGGACTGATGCCTTCCTGAATCCTCACCAACAGAAAAATTGGGCTAAGAGACTTATTGCTTTGACTTCAGACGACATCAGATGGTGCACCCAGAGCACCAAGGGTAGGGACATAATCACTAGCTGTGGGCAGTACCCCAATGTGCCTCTAGTAGGAGTAAAGGGTTGCATCAACTACAATCCTTTGCTGTTCAAGAGATAACTGGGCTATGCTTTGGTTCGCCCTCCTAGAGTGCAAGACTTGGCTGAAACCCTGTATTGTGAGATAAAGCCTAATCTAGCTGTTGTCAGACAAGCATCCTGGGCTTGGGACAACATCCAGACCAAAGGTATGGCCATTCTTGGAAGATGCAATAATGTAGCTTCAGCTCAGTATTATGAATGGTCTCATGCTAGGGCTCAAATTTCTGGGATGCCCTTCACCATTGAGGATGCACCTGGACCATCCACAGTACCACCTCCAGCCACTGTCAGCCTAGAAGAATTTGAGAAGCTGAAGGAAAGGAATGAGAATCTGTCTCAAGCTCTGAAGAAGACCCTCTGGGAGAGGAGTGATGGTCATCTAGACATTGATAGGTTGGAGAAGCTTAAGGTGGAGCATCTGGCCAAGATTGAGAAAGTAGAGGACTACATCAAGAAATCAAGAGCTGGAGAGCAAATATTGAAGAATGCCTGTAAAGAGGCCCAGTTTCAGAAGGCTAGGACTGATCTATATCTAGAGGAAAGTCAAGCTAGGTGGGTCAGGATCACTGAAGCTCACACTCAAGAAGATAAGAGGACTCAAGCCACGATTGAGAAATTGGAGGCTAATGAGAAGAAGCAACAGGAGGCTTTGCTGACAGCCCAGAAGGAGATTTCAGAATTGAAGCTTAGGGCTGGTGTGAAGAGGTCAAAGGACCAAGACAGGCACAAGAAGCTGACCACTGCTATTGCCACCAGAAACCTCCTCATTAGGAACATCACAGAGCATCCAGCTGGTCCCGTAACTGAAGCACTTTTGAAGGAGGTTAAGGAGGATGAGTTTGGACTAGATGTCTGACTCTTTGTTTGTTGCTATTTCCATTTGATGTACTTTTCTTTTGTATTTTGACCCCTCAGGGGCATATGTTGTAAAAACAAACTATGTATGGTCCACCATTTGTAATGAATGTGTTAGTTTGTCTCATTGAGTTTCTTTGTCTCAAGCAGCATCAAAACATCTTCCTCAGGGTCTGGAAAGGTCAAAACCAAGAGCCAAGCCGGATACTTTGGGAAACAAATAAGCATACTGCATTGCATACTGACCTTTGTTTTGTGTTGTAGGTTTTTTTTGTTTGTTACTAACTCTGTTGTGGTTCAGGAATTATTGCTCGCCGCCGGGTGTTCCCTCTCAACCGTCCGCACCGGTATCCTACTCGCAACAATCTTCCTGGTATCCAAATGGATCAAGTACAGCAAGATCTGACAGAGGTCAGAAATCAGATGGATAATGAAAGGCTGGAGATGAGAAACCAAATGACCCAATTCATGGAAGTAATGAATGGCTTGGCTCAAAGTCAAGAAAGGTTGAGGGCATTGGTAGAAAGACAAACCCCGGAGGAACCTCCTCTGGGAACTGGAGGAACAAGTAACAATGAGAGGGGTCAGCCTCATGTTAATCCACCAGTGTATGGGCCTCATCTACATCCGGAAGTCAACATCCCGGGTAATGTGCAAGGAAATACTACTGGGGGAAGGATCTTACAGGAAGACCCCCAAGAAGAACAATTTACTGTAATGGGAGATGGGGATGAAGTTTATGATAGGAGGTTTGATGAAATTGCTGAGAAGTTGAGATCTCTGGAGTCTCAAAACTCCCTAGGTTTTGATGTTATGGATATGGGGTTAGTGGATGGGGTAAGAATTCCCCATAAGTTTAAACCCCCATGCTTCGAGAAGTACAACGGAACTTCCTGTCCACGAACTCACTTGCAGTCTTTTCTGGGAAGACTTAAGGCATACACCATGGATGAGAAACTGTGGATGTTTTACTTTGAAGACAGTTTGATTGGGGCTTCAAGGGAGTGGTACTCTCACTTGACCAGAGCTACTATCAGGTGCTGGAAGGATTTAGCTGAAGCTTTCATCAGACAGTACCAATACAATCTAGACATGGCTCCTAACAGAACCCTTCTGATGGGAATGTCTCAATCCTCCAGAGAAAGCTTCAGGGAATATGCCCAGAGGTGGAGACAGCTTGCTGCTGCTGTCCAACCACCCATGTCGGAAAGAGAAATGGCCAACATTTTTATGAATACCCTGCAAGGAACTTATATTGATAGGCTAGCTGCCTTTTCTTCCACCAGCTTCGCTGACGTAGTCATAGCTGGAGAAAGAATTGAAAGCCTTCTGAAGATGGGTAAGATTTCTGATAATGGTGCAAGTTCGTCAAGTAATCCCAAGAAGCCTTTTGTGGGACCTCGAAGGACCGGTGAGACAAATGCCATTCATGCCAGCAGGGGCAGACCTCAGTATATCCACAGATCAGTAGCAGCTGTCACTATTCCAGCTCCGATTCCTCAACAACCAACATATCAACCACAACAACAACCACACTATCAACAGCAAGTTCAGTATCCGCCACAAAGGACCTACAACAACAACAACAACAGTAATCAGCAACAAAGACCCTTTCAGCAAAGACCACCACAGGCAAATAGGGTGATTGATCCTATCCCTGTGCCTTATGCTGCCTTATTGCCACAACTCCTGAAACTCAACTTGGTTGAATTAAGGACTTTGGCACCACCAGATCCCTCTAATCTGCCAAGAAACTATGATGCCAACGCCAGATGTGCTTTTCACTCCAATGCACCTGGCCACAATACGGAAAAATGCAGGGCTTTAGAAATGAAGGTACAAGATCTGGTAGATTCTAAAGCCCTTAACTTTGCACCCCCGCCAAATGTCAACAAGAATCCCATGCCCAATCATGGAGGACCAAGAATTAATGCTATTGAGGAAGATAAGCCATCTTTCTTAATCACCAGTGTTGGACAGATTCGGACACCTCTGGTAGAAATTAAAGCTCAGCTTCTAGAATGCCAGATGTTCCCGGGGTGTGAGCTCGGTTGTGGTTATTGCAACCTTTCGGTCAACGGGTGTGATAACTTGAGAAGCGGCATAGATGGTCTTATCAAAAGTGGTATGCTTCAGATCTCAACAACGGCGCCTACAAACCCAACAATCCCTTTGACAACAATTCCTGACTCTTCTACAACTGCAACAACAATCATTCCGACCAATTCATCAATATCATCGACAATGGCTCCGTCCATCACTTCAGCAAACCAGATGTCAACAACCATTTCTTCTACAACATCAGCACCCATTTATTCAGCAGAATCTTCTACAACGCCAACAGAAATTAATGAAGATATCTCAGCAGTCACCATTTACTATGATCCATCAGATGTTCCTCCAAACAACAACTTTCAACAACAAACAGTGGCACCTCCTTCCAGATCACCGGTCACCATTTACTACGATCCGCACACCATTTCAATACCCTCCTCTGCAGCAGTCAGTCCAGTTACTATCACGGTACCTGGACCAATTCCATATGAAAGCAGTAATGCCATACCCTGGCATTATGGCTCTGATCTTTACTGCAACGGGGAGAAAATCACCTTGGACTCTTCAACTTCTTCTCCACAGATTGATAATGTTGGGGGAGGCGGAGGCTTCACCAGAAGCGGACGCCTTTTTGCCTCACAATTGCAGAGACCTAATGCCGAAGCAGAAGCTGCTGCCAAAGCAAAGGGAAAGAGTGTGGTATTTGAAGAGCCGACTGCCAAAGAAACTCAGAAGACATCCTTTGAACAAGATGTAGACGAGTTTATGAGGATTATAAAGAGAAGTGATTACAAGGTGGTGGATCAGCTTCACCAAACTCCCTCAAAGATCTCCATTTTATCCCTGTTAATGTGTTCTGAAGCTCACAGGAATGCATTACTCGAAGTCCTGCACGCAGCTTACGTGCCAGAGGAGATCACTGTTAATCAGCTAGAAACCGTGGTAGCAAATGTCAATACCAGTCATGGGCTGGCCTTTACCAATACTGACTTAACGACTGAGGGACGTAACCACAACAAGGCTTTACACATCACCCTAGAATGCAAGGGTGCTGTCCTATCTCATGTACTGGTGGACACTGGGTCGTCACTCAATGTTTTACCAAAGAAAGCCTTAGTGAAGCTGGAGTATGATGGTTTGGCACTGCGTCCGAGTAATTTGGTGGTGAGAGCGTTTGATGGCTCTAAAAGATCAGTGCTTGGGGAGATTGATCTGCCTGTGATGATTGGCCCGCAGACTTTTAAGACTACCTTCTTTGTGATGGACATTCAGCCGGCCTACAGCTGTTTGTTGGGTAGACCCTGGATCCACGCCGCTGGCGCTGTTACGTCTACCCTTCACCAGAAGTTGAAATTCGAGTGGGAAGGTCAAATCATCACCATCTGTGGGGAAGAGGACATCTTTGTTAGCCAGCTGGCTACGTATAAGTACATTGAAATGGATGGAGAAATCCATGAAACCATGAGCCAGGGGTTTGAGACTCTGAACATTAATGAAGCGTCTGCTGTACTGGGAACCTCCATGATGTCTTATCAGCAAGCCAGGAAGGTTGTTGAAGAGGGTACTGCCCAAGGCTGGGGCAAGTTGCTGCCCGTGGAGAAGAAGGAAGATAGATTTGGGTTGGGTTACAAACCAACTCAACAAGATCAATCAGAGGCTGCCAAGAAGCCCAGTTTTGTCAGCGGGGGAATGCTCACCCCGGATGCAGTGAACAATTTGGAAGATGAGTCGGAAGATGAGCGCAACCTGGAGAGCTGGATACGTCCAAGGACCCTGGGGAGCCATATCTCAAACTGGTCTTCCCAGGAAATTATAAGGGTTACTCCTGCAGAGTAATTATTATTTCCTGTATTTTTAAGCATGCATCAAGTCTTGCATCTTGCCCAAGATGACAAGACTCATTTTGTAATCGGGCCATCTTGTAATTTTGTGCAAACAGATCAATCAATGAATATCGGACGTCTTTTGCAAATGAGTCTTTTCCTTTTCCGCTCACTGTTTTTCATTTTTCTTTTGGTACAAAAATAAAATGGCAATGTTTTCCAAAATGATAACTTCATTTCACTTTTTCTAAACAAGATTAAAATCGATCACTAAAATGAACAATCTAAACCCTTGCAGAGAGTGCCTTTCAGACCGCACCGACAACAGCACAGCCATGACTTCGTGTGACTTTGACAATCCAATCAATCACGCTGATGAAGGGGTTGAAGAAGATTATGAGCTTCCTGAAGAGCTAGCCAGGTTGTTAAGGCAAGAGGAGAAGGTTATCACTCCTCATCAGGAGGAGATCGAAACGGTTAATCTTGGTACGGAAGAAGATGTGAAAGAGGTTAAAATCGGGGCCTGCCTACAAGATTCAGTAAAAGAACAACTGATTGATATGCTTCGGGAGTATGTGGATGTGTTTGCTTGGTCTTATCAGGATATGCCAGGGTTGGACATCGATATTGTCATGCACAAGCTGCCTTTAAAGGAAGATTGCCCGCCAGTAAAACAGAAGCTACGCCGTACTCGCCCAGATATGGCAATGAAGATCAAAGAAGAGGTACAAAAGCAGTGGGACGCCGGCTTCCTTGCTGTAACTAGCTATCCACCATGGGTTGCTAATATTGTACCTGTGCCTAAGAAAGACGGCAAGGTGAGGATGTGTGTGGACTACCGGGATCTGAACAGAGCCAGCCTGAAAGATGATTTCCCTTTACCTCACATTGATGTATTGGTTGATAATACGGCTCAGTTCTCGGTGTTCTCCTTCATGGATGGATTTTCAGGATACAATCAGATCAAGATGTCACCTGAAGACATGGAGAAGACAACTTTCATCACACCCTGGGGCACGTTTTGTTATAAGGTGATGCCATTTGGACTGAAGAATGCTGGTGCAACGTATCAACGGGCTATGGTAACGTTATTCCATGACATGATCCATAAAGAAATTGAATGTTATGTGGATGACATGATTGCCAAGTCCCTCACAGAAGAAGACCACCTGGTAAACCTGTTGAAGTTATTCAAGCGTCTGAGGAAGTACCAACTGAAGTTAAACCCCAACAAGTGCACATTCGGGGTGCGATCTGGTAAGCTGCTGGGATTTATTGTAAGTGAGAAAGGGATTGAAGTTGACCCTGATAAAGTCAAGGCCATTCAAGAAATGCCTGCACCTAAGTCTGAAAAAGAAGTTCGAGGTTTTCTAGGTAGATTGAACTACATTTCAAGGTTCATATCTCACCTTACAGCAACCTGTGAGCCTTTGTTCAAGCTGTTAAGAAAAGAACAAACGGTCAGGTGGAACGAAGACTGCCAAAAGGCTTTTGACAAGATCAAGGAATACTTACAAGAGCCTCCAATCCTTATGCCTCCAGTTGAAGGAAGACCTCTAATCATGTACTTGACAGTATTAGAAGAGTCAATGGGGTGTGTGTTGGGCCAGCATGACGAGTCTGGTCGAAAAGAGTATGCAATATACTACCTAAGCAAAATGTTTACCGACTGTGAACAACGTTATTCACTGCTCGAGAAAACTTGTTGTGCTTTAGCGTGGGCTGCTCGCCGACTAAGACAGTATATGTTGACCCACACTACCTTATTGATCTCAAAGATGGACCCAGTTAAGTACATATTCGAGAAGCCAGCACTTACCAGATGGGTTGCAAGATGGCAAATGATTCTCACAGAATATGACATTCAGTACACATCTCAGAAAGCCATCAAGGGCAGTGTACTGTCTGATTATCTTGCCGAGCAACCTATTAACGATTACCAGCCTATGAGATTTGACTTCCCTGATGAGGACATCATGTTCATAAAAGCAAAAGATCATGAAGAGCCTGTTCACACTGAAGGGCCTGACCCAGAAGAAGAATGGACTATGATGTTTGACGGGGCTGTTAATATGAATGGTCGTGGTGTTGGTGCAATACTCATTACACCTAAGGGAGTTCACATGCCTTTCTCGGCAAAACTCACCTTTAACTGCACTAACAACGAAGCGGAGTACGAAGCTTGTATTATGGGTCTTGAGGAAGCCATTGACCTCAGGATCAAGACTTTAACTGTGTTCGGAGATTCAGCTCTGGTAATTAACCAAACCAATGGCAAATGGTACACCCACCAGGATCATCTGATACCTTACATGGATTATACAAGGAGGTTATTGACTTTCTTTACAACGGTCAAGCTTGAGTATATCCCTCGGGACGAGAATCAATTTGCAGATGCTCTTGCCACCATTTCATCCATGATCAAAGTTCAAGCTGCCAACTTTGTGCCTCGGATCTCAGTGTCCAGACTCGACAGACCAGCGTATGTATTTGCAGCAGATGTTGCTAAAGATGGTAAGCCTTGGTTCCATGACATTAAGTGCTTCTTGGAGGATCAAACATACCCACCTGGGGCATCTTCCAATGATAAGAAGACATTAAGAAGGCTAGCTGGTAGTTTCTTCCTGAATACTGACGGTTCCCTGTACAAGAGAAACTTTGATATGGTACTCCTCAGATGCGTTGATAGAACAGAAGCAAGCTTGTTGATGCACGAGGTGCACGAGGGATCCTTTGGTACCCATGCTGGAGGGCATGCTATGGCTAAAAAGTTGCTAAGATCAGGCTACTACTGGATCACAATGGATGCAGACTGTTGTGCTTATGCCAGAAAATGTCATAAATGCCAGATTTATGCAGATAAGGTGCATGTGCCTCCCAATCCTTTGAATGTAATGTCTTCACCCTGGCCCTTTGCCATGTGGGGCATTGATATGATTGGAAAGATTGAACCGATTGCTTCAAATGGCCACAGATTCATCCTGGTAGCCATTGACTATTTTACCAAGTGGGTTGAAGCAGCTTCCTATGCAAATGTTACAAGGCAAGTGGTAGCCTGATTTCTGAAGAGAGATATCATCTGTCGGTATGGAGTGCCCGAGCGAATCATTACTGATAATGGTTCCAACTTGAAAAACAAAATGATGGCAGAACTGTGCCGGGACTTCAAGATCCAACACCACAATTCTTCTCCTTACAGACCGAAGATGAATGGCGCTGTCGAGGCAGCTAATAAGAATATCAAGAAGATTGTGCAGAAGATGGTAGTTACCTACAAAGACTGGCATGAAATGCTACCGTTTGCCTTGCATGGGTACCGAACGTCAATCAGAACATCCACCGGGGCAACACCGTATCAACTTGTGTATGGTATGGAGGCAGTCCTACCTGTTGAAGTTGAATTACCCTCCCTGCGGGTATTAATGGATGTTAAGCTGAATGAAGCAGAATGGGTCCGATCCCGATACGAACAACTGAATCTAATTGAAGAAAAGAGGCTGGCTGCAATTTGTCATGGGCAGTTATATCAGAAAAGAATGAAGAAAGCCTTCAATCAGAAAGTCAGGCTCCGAGAGTACCAAGTAGGAGATCTTGTGCTGAAAAGACTCCTCCCTCCTCATACAGACCACAGGGGCAAGTGGACTCCGAACTATGAAGGGCCATTCGTAGTAAAGAAAGTTTTCTCCGGTGGAGCACTCATGCTCAGTACTATGGATGGTGAAGACTTCCTATCCCCTGTGAATTCAGATGCAGTTAAAAAATACTTCGCATAAAAATGACCCGCTGGACGTAAAAACAGAATGTAAGTCCAGGCAAAAATAGGGCATCCCGGCGAGTCAAAAACAGAATAAAAGACTCGGGCAAAAATAAGGGAAAATAAATGAAAAAAATGCACACCCGCTGAGTTGAAAAGCCGCATTGGACAGCTCAGGCAAAAATGGGTATCCCGGTGGATTGAAAACCTGAAAGGGCGATCCACGCAAAATAAGGGAATAAGCAAACAATTGCATTCTGAATTCGTCTGTATCACTCACAACTTGGTAAGCTTCTTTCAAAATCAGCCTTCTTCAGAAAGCAAGACGAGAAGAACGTCAACTTTCATACGAGTCATAGCAGAGGGAAGCTCCTTGAAGCGTCATCAACATTGCCAATACCTTTTATTTCTCAATTTATAACAATCTCCTCATTTTAGGAGATTTGTTTCTTTGACTGTATCTTGCCAATTCAGGGCACATAAATTAATAAAATCAGATTTTCAGTCATGTTTCTTTTCGTACATTTTATTTTCATTTGCAAGAATGTCCGATGTCTGTAAGATACTGATTGCATGAATACAGATGCTCCTCTTCTAAAAAATACGTGCTTACAGGAAATATACTCACTCCCAAGAGTGCCTAAACTCTTGTGATGGAATCTGGTAAAGGATACCTCGGGATTACTTGTGTGTTTCTCTGACTTTTCAGGATTGCAGGTATTCAAAACGCAACATGGGGCATGAAGGTTTCATCCCAGCAAGCTGGCAAATCACTATCCACTCAGTCTTAAACACCGGAGGTGCCTTCTCCCCAGCTAAGTTGCCATTTACTTCCTCCTCAGCCAAGTGCAAAAGCCAGGGAACCACCTTCCCACAGAGTGTCGACCTCTATCCAGAAAGGCAACGCGCGAAGAAATCACAACAGAGTGAAGAAAGCTTCTACAAACCCCAGCTGGGTCCCTCATTACCAAAATAGGTCTATCAGTGACCTATATCCCCAAGCGGAGTCCCATATGTCAGATCTACCAATGATCTCATCCCCAGCTGGGATGTCCATTTCAAGCAGATCAACCCGAGATCTTCGCAGTAACGGGATCCAAATCCCGGATCAGTATCTTTTGCGTAATCATAGCATTCACATCATATTCTCCCCGCAGAGCGTAGCATTCCGTTTAATACGGAGCATTACGGCAAAAATCAAACATATTGCATAATCATAAGCCATGTTCTGAATCAAACACTTGTGAATACTGACAATCCACCAACGATATACAAACAACTCCCCAGATTCCCCGGCAGAAAGCCAAAGCACTTTCCCTGAAGATACAGATACTTCCTGACACCCGTCCGTGTCATGTCCCCAGTAGAGAGCCAAAGCGCCCACTTTGCACTCACAAATACTTATACACAACATTTTTGTAAATCATACACTTGTTTACATTATACTTTCCTCTTTTGACACTCGTCCGCGTCACTCTCCCCAGCAAGCTAAACACTCATCTGTACACCACTCATACATATTACTCCTGTTTCACTCATTCAGATACTCGTCCGTATCTTTTGTACACCGCTTATACCCCCTCAGATCCGACACTCGTCCGTGTTCTTTGTTAACCAGCTGGTACTCGTCTGTATCACCATCTCAGAACATGCGTCAAGCGTTTGTTTCTACCCGATACTCGTCCGTATCGTAGTCTTAAGGATGCTCGTCCGCATCTTTAATCTATACACCGTATCAAACACTCATGTCTCCTTGAATTTAGACACTCGTCTGTGTCTACTATTCCCCAGAAGAGTCCCCGCAGAACCAATACTCGTCCGTGTTCTTTGTTAACCAGTTGGTACTCGTCCGTATCATCATCTTTGAACATGTGTCAGCATTTGTTTCTACCTGATACCCGTCTGTATCATAGTCTTAAGGATGCTCGTCCGCATCTTTAGTCTATACACAGTACCCAAACACTTATACCTCTCATTCCTTGGATATAGACACTCGTCCGTGTTTACTTGTCCCAGCAAATTCCAGTGAACTATTTCTTTTCTATCTGACATTCGTCCTATGTCATGATACTTTCGGCAGCCGTACCCTGCCAGGTGATCGTCCTTCACCTTTTGATGACCGTCCCTCATCATTTCCCCAGCGGAGTCTCCATTATTGGAACCCTTTTCTATCCGGCATTCGTCCTATGTCGTGATATTTAGCAGCCGTACCCTGCTAGGTGATCGTCCTTCACCTCTTGATGATCGTCCTTCATCATTTTATCCGATGGCCGTCCCCATCATTGATCTTGTTATCTGACATTCGTCCTATGTCATGATAAACCTTGAGAGCAGCCGTACCCTGCTAGGTGATCGTCCTTCACCTCTTGATGATCGTCCTTCATCATGCTTATCCGATGGCCGTCCCCATCGTCGACCTTTTTCTATCCGGCATTCGTCCTATGTTGTGATACCTTTTGGCAACCGCACCTTGCCAGGTGATCGTCCTTCACCATAGATGACCGTCCCTCATCTTATCCCCAACAGAGCAGCCGTCCCCTGCTAGGTGATCGTCCTTCACCTTTGATGACCGTACCTCATCATTTATTTCAATCTCCTATAATCCCCAGAGAGTCTTATAGCTTTACTTGATGGCCGTCCCCATCATAATCCCTTATATCCCCAGCATGACGGCCGTTCCCGTCATTGCTCCTTCCCCCAGCAGTCGCCCTCTGCTCGACGGTCGTCCTCCGTCGCCCGCACTTTATAATATACTTTATTTTTCCTTTACAATTTATATCCCTTTTCTTCTTCATTCTGTGAGTGCAAATTTTAGACTGTCTTTGGTATTCAACCACAAGTTATCTTGTTTGCCTGTTAAGACGATGCTTACATTCTACACAGCTAACTCATGCTTGAATAGGGGCAGCTGTAAACACCCCAAATTTGCCCTCACCCATTCACACCATGGCTTGTGATCTTTTCATATGCATAAGTTCAATCATGGCATCTCATATTGCATTTGTGATTCATTGCATTGTTTCTAAGTCATCTGCATCTAGGGTTTGTGATCTGAGCAATCCAAGAGCCATTTGAGCCACTCCAAAGGTCACCAATCACCTCAAAGGGGTCCATGTATGTTCAAGCATCATATTTTATCCTCACAAAGTCAAGAAAGTCAAAGAATCACAAGAACTGAGAAAGGCATGGAAGCAGAGCCAGGTTTAACTGCACAGATGACCTGAAATTAGGGTTTTGGTTTCAAAGGCCATAACTCCAAATTTTTTGGTCATTATTGTTTCTATTGGTCTCTATATGGTATGGGGATCATGCATATCAAATTTCATGAAGAAATTCAATGGGGAAGGCATCTGATCAATAGTTGACTTTTTGAGCAAGTCAGTGCAAAATCAGGGCATCTGAGACCCCCAATGACCCAACCAAAGGGTGTTCATCATCATTTTGATTATGTATGATCTTTATTTGATCATAGAAGATGTTAGAAGTTCACAAAATTGAAGAATTTCAAGCCATTTGCAAAGTTGACTTTTTGGGAAAATGACTTGTAATGGAAACTTGCCATTTTGGGAAAGTTTTTCAACCTCCTCAAATTGATTCAAAAATGCTTCAAATGAGAAAACTTTGGTCATGAAAGTTGTAGAATGGATCATTCCCTTTTCAAAAAGTACAAGAACTCATTCTAATTCATTTTGGATCAAAAGTTATGGCTTATCAAAGTTAAGGAAAATCACATAATTTCAAGTTTTCTACCAAAGAGGCAAAGTTGCAAAACCTCTTGCCAAGGCAAAATGTGACTTCAAAGTGACTTCTAAACTTTACACAAACATGAACCAATGTCTAAAAGTCAGATTGCATCAAAGGTTTGGCCATTTTCATAACTTATGGATCAAGAAACTTCAAAAGGGCCAAAGTTGATTAAAGTTGCAAAACATCATTCAAACCCTAATCCATTTGCTGGCTGGCTTCAAAACTGATCCCATGGCCCTCCTCATTTCTTGCTGCGCAGGACACCCCTCTTGTCCTTGGCTAAATATTGGCCCATACCTCTCTTACACAAAGCTTGACTTTTTTTGCAAAAGACCCATACCAATCACAATAGGGCACAACCACTCCACAGACCTATCCATGAGTGATAAGTGGACTAAAGGCAAGCCATAACAACACACAACTCATGCTGAAACACACTGCAAGCCATAGTTATCAAAAATCCTCCAACTTGCAAAACCATTCGAATCTCTCAGCTCACTCAACCATTCTTCAAACCAACTTCACCATTGATCTCAAAATGACTCACTGATCACAAACCATCCATCAAAACAGCCAAGAGCCTCACATAAACCAAATACGATTTCTTCCCCTCTCTGAACAGAACTCAATCAATCTCACAAACTAGCCAAAATAAACTCCAGATAAGCTTTGCAAACACTTGAGGAAGGTCAGTAGAGTTGATTGGAAGCAAGGAACTGGTCCAGAAGCTCTTGGGTTGAAAGCTTCGATTCAGGTAGCCATTGAAATTCATTTTTCCAGAAGCTCTATTTTAAGTTGTTAAATGGTTAAGTTTGATTCCCTGAGTTCAATGAACCTTTTATTTTTGAAAATGATGAAGAAATGAGTGTGTATGATCTGACTGAAATTTCTGCCATTTTTGAACTTTGCTTCGAATCTTGTTAATGGTGAGGAATAAATTCCATTTGAGGGCAGGGATGAGCTTAGGGAAGTGAGAGGAAGTGATCTGGAGCTTTAGAGCTCCAGAAATGACCTAGGGAGTGAGTTTGAGTTTTTCAGGGAAGGGGGTCACCGGAGAAGACGACCGGAGCTCGTCTCCGGTGACCTGAAAATAATTAGGGTTAGCCAGGTTTGAATATGGACCCTTGATTCAGTGGACTTTGGTTGACTTGCGCGCAAACGTGTGGCCAGGATCTCATCATTATGCCCTAATCCCATTTAATTAAATTAATTAATTAGGTTTAGTCAGTTTAAATGCCAGCCGTAGGATAGCGCGCGCAGTCAACCCTGGACTCTCAGCTTTGAATCTCAGCCTTCAGATCTGATTACTTTCATTTATTTTCATTTTAATTCATTTTCTTTTGATTTATTTTGCACGAATTAATTAAAATAGCAAAAAATGTTTAAAAATTATGAAAATTTTTGTCAAGGTTTTCATTATTTTTCAGAACACAAAAATATTTTTATTTTTATTTTTTGCATTAAAAATTATTTTTAAATCATTTAAATGTTTATTTTTAATTAATTAATTAAAAATACATTTAGGTATTTAAAAATCACAAAAAAATTCACATAGCATTTAGAAACATTTAGAAACATTGTCCAACTCTCAAACCAAATTTCTTTTTTGATCTTGATGCCTTTTGATCATTTTCATTGGATTTAATTTCATTTTAAGGCAATATTTTGTTTCAAACTTCAAAAATTCATTTCTGCCTAACCATTGAGAGTTGGATGATGATTCTTTTTGCATTGCATCTTGTATAGCATGTAGTTTATAGGATAAAATTGGTTTGAATTGATCTTGCATTTTCAATTTGTTTGACATTTTTCTTGACAAGGTACCTTAAAACCCTAGCAATCTTAGGAAATTCACAACTTTCAATAGGTTAGGAGTTGGATCCTCTTCTTTGGGCAGTGAGTTTGTGTAGGTCTAGGGTACCTTTGATAGCATTTTCAAATTTTTATCATGTCTCTTGCTTCTGATTTTGGATTTTGCTTTGTGTGTTTATCATAAACCCTAATTTGTGCATTCCTTTGCATCCATTTCTCATTTGCTTGCATCCATTGACTTGCCATGATATTTTGTGCACCCACATGATTCATAATACATCTTAGGACATATTAGAATCATGTTTGATCATTGCATCTTTCATTTTCCATGTTGTATGTCCATTACATTTCATAACTTTTCATGAACATCCATGGTTCAAAGCATGCTTCTTTTGCATCCATATGCTTGTTTGATCATTCTCATGCCTTGCCTCATGATTGTATCATCTCTTAGCATCATTAACATCATGTTTATGCTTCTGGTTTTGGTTTCCCTCATTGCATTCCATCTCATTTGCATTGCATTTCATTTCTTATGCTAACATTTCAGGTGGTAAGTTGTTTGAGAAGTGAATTTGCCTTCACTTCTCACATTCTCTTTTCATCTCTTTCATACTTCCTTTGCTGCATTTTGTATGTGTATTGGAGTGGGCTTGCTCATTCATGTTCATCTCTTACTTTCTTTCTTCAAGCAACTTGTCTTCTTAAGTGAAGCAAGTTGTTTTGCTCCTCTTTGCTTTTTCCTCCTTTCATCTGTTTCCTGCCTGGTGGTTTCTCTGAAGATCTTTCTCTCTTAAGCCTCATAAACCCTAGGATCTCCAAGCATGATAACAATTAGGGTTTGATTAGTCCCCTATTTAGTTTTACCTTTGTGTCATTCTTGAGTCTTCTCTTCTCATCTCATAATCAAGGACTAAACCCTTAAGGCTTTAAGGCTTTGTGATTAGGGTTATGCCTGCATCCTTCTATTAGGATGGAGTGTATAACTTTAATCCTAAGTGTTAAACCCTTAATGTGTTTAAATCCTTTAATCAATCCACTTAATAATCATCAAGACATCAAGCTTGTAACTTGGGCCTTGCATTAGGGTTCTAATTCTTCCTTAATTGGTTAAGAAGGACTAACCCTAGTGTTAATGGACAAGTCCCCCTCAAGTTGTCTTACAAACCATAAAAATCACTTCTTCATCTTACCATTAACTATAATCCACCTTAATAAAGGCTTTGTTTTGTCATGAGGTTAATCCCTAATCATGGATTAAGTTGAGGAGTCTTTCTCAGCTTAAATGTTCTCATCTATTATCCTTCTATTAGGATGGTGTAATGGGCCCATTAAATCCTTGATTATGGCTTAATCTCATTACTCAACACTAAACAAAAACAACAAAAACATCTAAATAATCACAAGTAGGTTAATGATCTTAATCCTACATCATGGTGATTAAGTGTGAGATACTGACTTCACACTTAAGGTATTCTCATTACCCATAATCAGAGGGAGGATGTGATGAGTTTACTAACCCTTGGTTTAGGCTTAGGCTCATTATCTTATGACAAACTTCAAAAAGCAATAAAATATTGAAAACTCAAAAACAAACAATAATCGTCTCCTCCGGGATTCTTTTCTCATCTCATTCACTCACAAGCGAGAACTTGCTTCTTCCGTCTAATGCAAAACAGTTTGCACCTGAGCCAGACAGGTCATACACTTGAGCATAGGCAAGTAAGCAGTTCATCAGTCAATTTACCTTTCAGTCTCTTTGGGTCGAACTACTGTGTTCTGACTTCCTCATTGCACGAGAGGATACGTAGGAATAACTTAACAGTTATCGAACAAAAGTCTCTATATATTCCCCCTCCTTCATTCTTATTCTTACACTGACACTTCACATATTTTACTTCACTTTCTTCCAGCACTGACACTTGCATTTTTTCCAGCTTTGATACACAAATTGCACTGACACTACCCCTTTAAAACACAAATCTTTCAAGCGTGGATCCCGTCGAGTACGACGGACAATCTGGGTGCTAATACCTTCCCAGGTTGTAACCAACCCCCTTTCTCAGTTTCTCTGGTTCGCAACCGTCTTATGTATATCTTTCTAGGTTTATGCAGCATTACCTTTCCTTCGGGATAAAAATGCCTAGCTGGAGACTCTTGTCTTTCTGAGTTCACCCCTGTGTGTTCTCATCCCTCTTTCGCCGACCGTTCGCGTCTGTACCCCTTCTGACCTGAGGTGTCATTTGGTGGGAGCGACAACTTGGCGACTCTGCTGGGGACCCTTATACTGTAACCAGGGCTTCTGGTTCTTTTTGTGGGTTCCTCCTAGCGCTTGTGTGATTTGTGTTTACTGGGGTGTTATGTGCTATATGTGTTTATGTATTTATTTTATTTTATTGCTTTATGCACAGTTTTGTTTATTGCTTTCTTTATAGTTTTATACACATCATACTGTCATACTGTTATCTGGCTGGATCTGGTTTTTGTTTTGTTGGGTGGGGTTCATTGAGAGTTTAAGGTCCTATACCTGGGACCTGAGTGACACCTAGGCTAGAGTGGTTCATGTTCTTTCCCATTCCATTTCGGTCTGGTGCGGGAATATGAAACACGGTTCAGATGTGGGTTTCTTCTTGAGAACTCTGTGCTACAGATTTCCTGTAGTCCTAGGGCTATCTGGGAAGCCTGTTAAGTCTGGATAACCTTTATTATGACCTTCAGAATCTGAGGTGAATTAGAGGAGGATCTTTTATGGTTATTGTAAACACTGTACCTCCGGGTTAGAAGTGTTTACACTTCTCATAACTGATCCAAGTCTAAGGATCCTTGTATTAGAACACCACTTGTGAGGGGGTTGGGCTGTTTACAGGTTTGCAGGGACCCTTGGCCACATCATACCCTGATACTTGTTTTGTTTAAGAATGCTTCACTTTGGACAGTTCTTGTGATTTAACCCCGGACATGTGACTCTTTATTTGAGTCCCCCACCTTGGTTACTGGATTTCTGAACCTCCATCTGGACTTCTTAAACATACATGGGCCTTTTATATCAAGACAGTAATCAGATCCAGCTTGATCACAAACCCTTGCATATCATTTGCATATTCATCATTGCATCATTTAACATTTGTTTATTTGTTTTTCAGGGTATCCACATTACATCTGGCTTGGTTTTGACCCCTTCATCTGTATAGACCTCTGTTCATCAGCTATCTGCTTCAGCTATCTTCATCAGTTGTTTGCTTCAGTTACCTTCATCATCAGTTTATCAGTGGCTCATCTCCAGTATCAGTCTTCATCATCAGCATCTGTTTCCATCTCTTCATCAGCAGTCATGGCACCCAAGAAGAGCAACATTTCATACCATTTCTTTGAGCCTGTGCTGGCTGGCATCAGGCAGGTCCATACACTTATCACCCCAGACCACATCCCATTATTCAGAGAGCATTATGGAGGCATCCTTGAAATGGTTATGGACCTAGACCCTTCTCAGAGGAGTTTGATCCACACTTGCCTACAGTTTTATGACCCTCCTTTGAGATGCTTCACTTTCCAGAACTTTCAGTTAGGACCTCTGCTAGAGGAGTTTTCATCACTGATTGGAGTGCCTATTAGGGGTGGAATTCCCTTCAACCCAGAGATGACTCCTCCCAGCAATGGAGAAGTGGCAAAAGCACTGCACCTAGAGCCTATATTGATTGAGCAGAACATGACCACAAAGGCTGGAATCCCTGGTTTGCACCTAGACTTTCTGATTTCTCAGGCTATCCTGAAGGCCTCTTTGGGAGAATGAAGGGCAGTTTGTGCATTGTTAGCCCTCAGTATATATGGGGTTATACTATTTGCAGATGAGCCCAAGTTTATCAGCAAGAATGCCATTCATCTCTTCCTTTTGAGGAACCCAGTACCCACATTGCTGGGGGATTTCTATTATTCTGTTCACCAAAGAAATGAGAAACAGAGAGGAAAGTTGGTGAGATGCTGTGCTCCTCTATTTCACACCTGGCTGCTCAAACACTTACCTAGGACTGATGCCTTCCTGAATCCTCACCAACAGAAAAATTGGGCTAAGAGACTTATTGCTTTGACTTCAGACGACATCAGATGGTGCACCCAGAGCACCAAGGGTAGGGACATAATCACTAGCTGTGGGCAGTACCCCAATGTGCCTCTTGTAGGAGTAAAGGGTTGCATCAACTACAATCCTTTGCTGTTCAAGAGACAACTGGGCTATGCTTTGGTTCACCCTCCTAGAGTGCAAGACTTGGCTGAAACCCTGTATTGTGAGATAAAGCCTAATCTAGCTGTTGTCAGACAAGCATCCTGTGCTTGGGACAACATCCAGACCAAAGGTATGGCCATTCTTGGAAGATGCAATAATGTAGCTTCAGCTCAGTATTATGAATGGTCTCATGCTAGGGCTCAAATTTCTGGGATGCCCTTCACCATTGAGGATGCACCTGGACCATCCACAGTACCACCTCCAGCCACTGTCAGCCTAGAAGAATTTGAGAAGCTGAAGGAAAGGAATGAGAATCTGTCTCAAGCTCTGAAGAAGACCCTCTGGGAGAGGAGTGATGGTCGTCTAGACATTGAGAGGTTGGAGAAGCTTAAGGTGGAGCATCTGGCCAAGATTGAGAAAGCAGAGGACTACATCAAGAAATCAAGAGCTGGAGAGCAAATATTGAAGAATGCCTGTAAAGAGGCCCAGTTTCAGAAGGCTAGGACTGATCTCTATCTAGAGGAAAGTCAAGCTAGGTGGGTCAGGATCACTGAAGCTCGCACTCAAGAAGATAAGAGGACTCAAGCCAGGATTGATCAATTGGAGGCTAATGAGAAGAAGCAACAGGAGGCTTTGCTGACAGCCCAGAAGG
Source organism: Lathyrus aphaca (assembly GCA_963966055.1). Taxonomy (NCBI): domain Eukaryota; kingdom Viridiplantae; phylum Streptophyta; class Magnoliopsida; order Fabales; family Fabaceae; genus Lathyrus; species Lathyrus aphaca. The sequence continues at coordinate 228,887,915 of OZ014519.1, forward strand.
AGATTTCAGAATTGAAGCTTAGGGCTGGTGTGAAGAGGTCAAAGGACCAAGACAGGCACAAGAAGCTGACCACTGCTATTGCCACCAGAAACCTCCTCATCAGGAACATCACAGAGCATCCAGCTGGTCCCGTAACTGAAGCACTTTTGAAGGAGGTTAAGGAGGATGAGTTTGGACTAGATGTCTGACTCTTTGTTTGTTGCTATTTCCATTTGATGTACTTTTCTTTTGTATTTTGACCCCTCAGGGGCATATGTTGTAAAAACAAACTATGTATGGTCCACCATTTGTAATGAATGTGTTAGTTTGTCTCATTGAGTTTCTTTGTCTCAAGCAGCATCAAAACATCTTCCTCAGGGTCTGGAAAGGTCAAAACCAAGAGCCAAGCCGGATACTTTGGGAAACAAATAAGCATACTGCATTGCATACTGACCTTTGTTTTGTGTTGTAGGTTTTTTTGTTTGTTACTAACTCTGTTGTGGTTCAGGAATTATTGCTCGCCGCCGGGTGTTCCCTCTCAACCGTCCGCACCGGTATCCTACTCGCAACAATCTTCCTGGTATCCAAATGGATCAAGTACAGCAAGATCTGACAGAGGTCAGAAATCAGATGGCTAATGAAAGGCTGGAGATGAGAAACCAAATGACCCAATTCATGGAAGTAATGAATGGCTTGGCTCAAAGTCAAGAAAGGTTGAGGGCATTGGTAGAAAGACAAACCCCGGAGGAACCTCCTCTGGGAACTGGAGGAACAAGTAACAATGAGAGGGGTCAGCCTCATGTTAATCCACCAGTGTATGGGCCTCATCTACATCAGGAAGTCAACATCCCGGGTAATGTGCAAGGAAATACTACTGGGGGAAGGATCTTACAGGAAGACCCCCAAGAAGAACAGTTTACTGTAATGGGAGATGGGGATGAAGTTTATGATAGGAGGTTTGATGAAATTGCTGAGAAGTTGAGATCTCTGGAGTCTCAAAACTCCCTAGGTTTTGATGTTATGGATATGGGGTTAGTGGATGGGGTAAGAATTCCCCATAAGTTTAAACCCCCGTGCTTCGAGAAGTACAACGGAACTTCCTGTCCACGAACTCACTTGCAGTCTTTTCTGGGAAGACTTAAGGCATACACCATGGATGAGAAACTGTGGATGTTTTACTTTGAAGACAGTTTGACTGGGGCTTCAAGGGAGTGGTACTCTCACTTGACCAGAGCTACTATCAGGTGCTGGAAGGATTTAGCTGAATCTTTCATCAGACAGTACCAATACAATCTAGACATGGCTCCTAACAGAACCCTTCTGATGGAAATGTCTCAATCCTCCAGAGAAAGCTTCAGGGAATATGCCCAGAGGTGGAGACAGCTTGCTGCTGCTGTCCAACCACCCATGTCGGAAAGAGAAATGGCCGACATGTTTATGAATACCCTGCAAGGAACTTATATTGATAGGCTAGCTGCCTTTTCTTCCACCAGCTTCGCTGACGTAGTCATAGCTGGAGAAAGAATTGAAAGCCTTCTGAAGATGGGTAAGATTTCTGATAATGGTGCAAGTTCGTCAAGTAATCCCAGGAAGCCTTTTGTGGGACCTCGAAGGACCGGTGAGACAAATGCCATTCATGCCAGCAGGGGCAGACCTCAGTATGTCCACAGATCAGTAGCAGCTGTCACTATTCCAGCTCCGATTCCTCAGCAACCAACATATCAACCACAACAACAACCACACTATCAACATCAAGTTCAGTATCCGCCACAAAGGACCTACAACAACAACAACAGTAATCAGCAACAAAGACCCTTTCAGCAAAGACCACCACAGGCAAATAGGGTGATTGATCCTATCCTTGTGCCTTATGCTGCCTTATTGCCACAACTCCTGAAACTCAACTTGGTTGAATTAAGGACTTTGGCACCACCAGATCCCTCTAATCTGCCAAGAAACTATGATGTCAACGCCAGATGTGCTTTTCACTCCAATGCACCTGGCCACAATACGGAAAAATGCAGGGCTTTACAAATGAAGGTACAAGATCTGGTAGATTCTAAAGCCCTCAACTTTGCACCCCCGCCAAATGTCAACAAGAATCCCATGCCCAATCATGGAGGACCAAGAATTAATGCTATTGAGGAAGATAAGCCATCTTTCTTAATCACCAGTGTTGGACAGATTCGGACACCTCTGGTAGAAATTAAAGCTCAGCTTCTAGAATGCCAGATGTTCCCGGGGTGTGAGCTCGGTTGTGGTTATTGCAACATTTCGGTCAACGGGTGTGATAACTTGAGAAGCGGCATAGATGGTCTTATCAAAAGTGGTATACTTCAGATCTCAACAACGGCGCCTACAAACCCAGCAATCCCTTTGACAACAATTCCTGACTCTTCTATAACTGCAACAACAATCATTCCGACCAATTCATCAATATCATCGACAATGGCTCCGTCCATCACTTCAGCAAACCAGATGTCAACAACCATTTCTTCTACAACATCAACACCCATTTATTCAGCAGAATCTTCTACAACGCTAACAGAAATTAATGAAGATATCTCAGCAGTCACCATTTACTATGATCCATCAGATGTTCCTCCAAACAACAACTTTCAACAACAAACAGTGGCACCTCCTGCCAGATCACCGGTCACCATTTACTACGATCCGCACACTATTTCAATACCCTCCTCTGCAACAATTAGTCCAGTTACTATCACGGTACCTGGACCAGTTCCATATGAAAGCAGTAATGCCATACCCTGGCATTATGGCTCTGATCTTTACTGCAACGGGGAGAAAATCACCTTGGACTCTTCAACTTCTTCTCCACAGATTGATAATGTTGGGGGAGGCGGAGGCTTCACCAGAAGCGGACGCCTTTTTGCCTCACAATTGCAGAGACCTAATGCCGAAGCAGAAGCTGCTGCCAAAGCAAAGGGAAAGAGTGTGGTATTTGAAGAGCCGGCTGCCAAAGAAACTCATAAGACATCCTTTGAACAAGATGTAGACGAGTTTATGAGGATTATAAAGAGAAGTGATTACAAGGTGGTGGATCAGCTTCACCAAACTCCCTCAAAGATCTCCATTTTATCCCTGTTAATGTGTTCTGAAGCTCACAGGAATGCATTACTCAAAGTCCTGCACGCAGCTTACGTGCCAGAGGAGATCACTGTTAATCAGCTAGAAACCGTGGTAGCAAATGTCAATACCAGTCATGGGCTGGGCTTTACCAATACTGACTTAACGACTGAGGGACGTAACCACAACAAGGCTTTACACATCACCCTAGAATGCAAGGGTGCTGTCCTATCTCATGTATTGGTGGACACTGGGTCGTCACTCAATGTTTTACCAAAGAAAGCCTTAGTTCCTTTCTGAATCTTTGCAAATCCTTTTGCCTAGTTGATATAACATGTTTGAGGACCAATTTGTTTCAGTTGTGGAATTTTTAGATGGCTGGTTGATTATTTGTGGATTTTATCTTGAACCTTGTCCCGTTTTGCTTCCTTTGAACCTTTAAGCCTCTCATAAGCCTAAAAAACCACTTGTGCCCATTTCTTCTTCTCATTTGGGGTTCCTTTGGAGTGTGGGTACCTTCCTGGTCCTAGGATAGGTCTTGTGTCTTCTGGATTTTTGAGTTAGCTTCTTCTTTAAGTCTTTTGTTTCTTTAAGTGTTTTAACTCCATCTTTTGATTCTGTTGCTTCCATTTTGGTATTGTTTGGTCTTGTATCTCCTCCCTCTTCATCTTGCTGGCTTCCTAAGCCATTCTTCACATCATTTTGATTCTGGTTGTGAGTCTTAGGTTTTTATTTTGTGCATTTTGCATTGCATATTTCATAAGTGTGCATTGGTTTTCATATGTATTCATGTTGCATCCTTTTGAGTCATAAGTCTTTTCTCCTCTTTTCTTTGAGTTGCATTTGCATTGTTCATTTGTTCATATCATGTCACTTCTGATTGTTTGATGTTAGCATGTTATCTTGCTCATTTTGTTTCATGTATATGCATACTAACCTTGCAGGGGCTATGGTAAGTGTGAGATGTGGGAATTGAGTTCCACATCTCCAATTCTCATCTTTCCCTCTTATGTTTGTGTGAATTAAACCTTTGTTGTTGGGCTTAGGCCTTTCTCATCCCTTCTTCTATCTTCTTCTTTCCTTCTTCATTAGGATAGAAACTTCACTAACCCTTAGGACATCCATGCATGTTAACACTTAGGATTATTTTAGTCCCTCTTTAGAATTTTTCCTTTGAGATCCTTTGGTGCTCTCTCTTCTCATCTTCAAACTTAATTCTAATTCACTTAATAAAGGTTGAGTACTTTCATGTGACATGAGACTTTGCTATGAGATGCTTGCACGCGTTCCGTTTCAGGGCGAGGTGTGAGTCATCACTCGTGGTGGACAGGTCTTAGCATGAGTACCTCACAAAGAAAAAGCTAAAAAACACTTCTTAACCAAAAAACCACAAAAATACTTAATAATGGTAATAGGCCAGTGTGCTTAAGCCTTCACTTGTGGGACTAGCTTTGGGGATTTCCTCCATAGATAGGTGTGCCTCTTGCGCATCCATTTCGGGATGATGTGAGATGTACACATCCCATTGAGTAAGACTTAGGTACACTTACCTATGCAAACTTTCACTCATAAAAGCTTCTAAAAAACACCAAACAAACAATAAGCGTCTTTCCTTCGGGAATTCTTTTCTCACCTCATTCGCTCCGTCCGCGAACTTACTCCTACTTGTCATTTTGCAAGACGGTTACGCACTCGTCGTCCGAGTCTGCAACACCTGAGCAATGGCATAGGCAGTTCAAGCCTTAATTCACAAGCAATTTCCTCTTAGTACCCCTAGTTAGGGGAACTGCGGCGTCTCTGATCCTCATTATCCTGATGAGGTACGTAGGCAGCGGGGTAGGGCCCGTTCGAGCACAATCTTTATTTTCCCTACATTTTTCTCTTTGTTTCTTATTTCATTTCTTTTCCAGTTACAGTTTCTTTTTATTTTCATTTCTTTTGCTGCAGTTTTCATACCCCACCCTTTGAAATATTTTCTTTTGCAAGCGTGGATCCCGTCGGGTACGGCGGACGATCTGGGTGCTAATACCTTCCCAGGTCGTAACCGACTCCCGAGCTCAGACTCTTTGGTTCGCAGGACCTGTGTCCTTCCTCTTTCGTTCTTCTGGTTTGTGCAGCATTACCATTCCCTTTCTTCGGGATAAAAATGCATGGCTGGCGACTCTATTATTTTTCCGCTCCACTTTCGCGTTTGTACCAGGATGAAAATCCGGGGAGCGACAAGGCTGAAGCGCTAGCTTGTTTGCGAGATAGAATGATTTAAACAATTTTCGTTTTGGAAGAAAAGCGTTTGACTTTTGTTAAGATGTTTTAAACGAAAGGGCGAATGAACCACGTCGCGTGGGGCTAGCCCAGGAGCGTTTCATTCCAAAACGTGCGGAGTGCTGGACTCCGGAGTTCTGTCTTTCGCTGATTAATTATGAAAATGATTTAAATTGGTTGGTAAGTTTTAAATTGTTTTAAGATATGAAAGAGCGAATGGACCACGTTGCGTGGGGCTAGCCCAGTTGTAGTCCATTTTAGAACGTGCGGAGTGCTAGACTCCGGAGCTCTAATCTTTCGTATTTGAATTTATAAAATAGATGGGATATTTTGATATACGAATGGTCATTGAACGCATCGCGTGGGGCTAGCCCAGTAGCGGTCCAATCCAGAACGTGCGGAATGCTAGACTCCGGAGCTCTGTTTTTGTACATTAACTTAAGCGATTATTTATTTCGAAATACGGGAGGCAAATGGACCACGTTGCGTGGGGCTAGCCCAACTGCAGTCCATTTTAGAACGTGCGGAGTGCTAGACTCCGGAGTTCTGTTTCCGTATTAAATTAATTGAAATAATTTTTTTTAGACGTTTTAGAAATCGATGTAATTAAAAACGAAGGAGTGAACGAAACAATACGCGTGGGGCTAGCCCAGTTGTAGTTCGTTCTAGAACGTGCGGAGTGCTAGACTCTGGAGTTCCGTTCCTTATTTAATTAATTAAGATATGCAAAAAGTCGTGCAGACGGCGATCGTTTGATAATCGACTTACGTGTGTGTGAAGTGTAGGCGAGATTTGTTTACTCGGTGTTGGACCAAGAAATTTAATTATTTTTTTAACAGTTATTCTTAAAATGATCATGTTTATTCTACCTAATAAATTATCGTCACAATGCGAGAATAATATTCAAACACGTACAAAGTATAGACTATTACCGTTCAACTAACTAAATTGATTCAAATAAATAAAATATAATGGAACAAAATAATAAATAAAATAAATAATTAAATAAAAAGGAATAAAAAAAAATTAACTAACTAATTTAAATACAATATGTCCAATAAATTAATTAAAAAATAAACAAAACAAATCAAAAAATAATAATAAATGAAAAAACAAAATCATAAAATAAAATGGTTTGTTTTAAGAATCCAAAACAAATAAACAACAAAGGGCTGGGTACTTAACAAAGGCATAATATTGGGCCGGGCAAGACCCAAAACGCGGGTTGGGGGTGGAAAAACCGACCGGGTCATGGGTCGACCCGGTCCGGTTGGTTTTAAAACGAAAATGAAAAGTGAAAGGGTTTGTACCGCAGCCAACCTCCCTTCTTATTATTTTTCAGAAAAAGGAAACAAGGCGATGCAGCCTTCAAATGTCAAACAGGAAAAATGCAGAATCCCAAGATCCTCAACGTCTCCCTCTCATACTTCACTCTTCAGAAACACAAAGAAAAAAAAGAAAATGCGATGCGCTCAAACTCTTACCCCCTTTCAAAACCCTAACCCCTGCCTTATGATCTCAGACACAGATCCTATGCTACAAGGCCAAGTTAACGGAAGAACATTCGACAAGATGCGGGTAAGCAAGGGAAAACAACAAAAGAAAACTACCTCCGACGAAGAAACGATTCCGGCTTGCGAGAAGGTATGATTCGACACGATCTTCTTCTTCTTCTCCTTCCGCTCCTTCTCCTCACTTCTTCTCCCTTGGTGTTACGCTTCTTTCACGGATGGCGAGGTGGTTCGCGAATTCGAGTTTTCGCGGCGGGGGAACCTATGGAGGGTTTGCACCAATGATTCGCGGTGGAGGTGTTTTCGATTGAGGATGGTTTGGCGATGCGGTTTTGAAGGATGCTGGTTCCGTTGAAGCGTGCGGTTTTGGGTTGTTGATGATCTTTGTTGGTGGTATTTGAAATGTCTCGGTGGCTGTAATGGAGGTGTTTTTTGATTGAGGATGGTTATTATTGTTGGTTGTTGAAAGGTAGAAGGTGCAGGGTGGACCGTGGATAAAAGATGAATAATGTTGTTATATTGGTTTCAAATTACAGGTTGGTGATTTGTGTGACTCGTCCAGGTATCAATTGAGGAGTGGCGAGGTATTTTTTTCCGGTTATTTGAAGTTGTTTGTGGCTAAAAAAAATAGGGTCCTTTTCTTTTGCAGTGAACCCTTTGTTTTAAAGCCAAATTTTCAAGTTTGTATTTTTGAGCTGTCACTTTCCACTGTGCAAGCCTTGGTTTTGTTTTTTTTACTTTTCATGAAGAATTTTCTTTACTTTTCTTCTGCAAGTTTATGTGTATGCTGGAATTGTGTAAAAAAACCTTGTGTAAGAGAGCAGGATTTGCAGCAGAGGGGGGGGGGGGTAGCGTGTTGTTGGTCAAAGGTTAAAGGTCAATAGACTCTGTTGTTTGGAGGGTAGGACAGCAGGCAAACAGGTTGTGGGGATTGTGTGAATCAAGTTTTGTAAACCCATTGCAAATGAACTACATACTATTAAATCAATTAAATACTCAATTCAATTAAAATTAAACAAAAATGATAAAAACAAATAATTAATATACTAAATTTGAATAAACATATACAAGAGTAACAAAAATAACTAATAAAATTATGAATTTAAATTAAATTTAAATTGACTAATAAAAATTTAAAACAAAAAATTAAAATCATACTTAAATAAAAAATTTAAATTTAAAAGAATAATAACTAATTAATAAAAAATATATTCTAAGTTTAAAACAATAAAATTTCTAAGTCTACACCTTAAAATTCTAAGCTTATAAAATTAAAACAAAATCTAACATTTTTTGACATGAATTATTTACCTAGGAATAGAAATAAGCAAAATGATTATAAAATGAGACGGAACAGATAAATTCTAAAATTGACTCGAATTCTAATGTATAGATTAAAATGATTAATAAAAGACAAGCCTTCTTATTCAAGAATCGAAACAAAAAATTTTAAAATAAAAACAAGACATGAAATGGTAAAAAGTATGGTTAAGGAAATGTTTTAACTTTAAAAATGCAAAATGATTGATTAATGATATTGCGACAAAATGCGTTAAAAAAATGCAATGATAAATGATTAATGATACGTAAAACAAGAAGTGCTTGAATTCTCATATATCGACAGAATGCGTCAGAAAAATGAACAAAAATTTGAAAATGTTCGGTCAAAATTTAGGGCGTGACAGTTGCCCCTATTTAATCATCTTGAACTAGAATGAATGAAAAACAAAGTTCTTGGACATTCGGGGTAGAAGAGGATTAAATATTAAAATACCTAAAATTTTGACCGAATGCAGATGAAGTGCGTTGATATGCAATGCTATGAAATCAAAAGAGACTCCCCTTTTTTGCTGGGGATGACAAGACAGAAACTAGATGTATTCAAAGTAATAGACCAGCAGGTTCGAGTGTAACTGCTGGCACTAAGAATGACAGAAGACGAAAAAACAAAACGCAAGATTAAAGACAGACTAACTGAAGTGATGAGTTAGCAAGTCCAAGGTGGTTGCTAGGGATCCCAATACAACAATTCGGTGATTGAGAAGAAAAATGAAATGACATCGACTCGACAGTCAGGAGAACAAAATAGCAGACATTGACACGGCGGTCGGGAAAATAAAATGACAGACATCGACAACGGCGGTCGGGGAAACAAAATAGCAGGTGTCGACAACGGTGGTTGGGAAAATAAAATAACAGGTGTCGACAACGGTGGTCGGGAAAACAAAATTACAGGTGTCGACAACGGTGGTCGGGAAAACAAAATTTAGGTGTCGACAACGGTGGTCGGGAAAACAAAATTCAACACGGCGGTTGAAGAAATAAATAAATAACTATCATCGACGCGGCGGTCGGAAAACAAAACTCAACACGGCGGTTGAATAAATAAATAACTGTCATCGACGCGGTGGTCGGAAAACAAAACTCAACACGGCGGTTGAAGGAATAAATAACTGTCATCGACGCGGCGGTCGGAAAACAAAACTCAACATGGCAGTTGAAGAAATAAATAACTGTCATCGACGCGGCGGTCGGAAAACAAAACTCAACATGGCAGTTGAAGAAATAAATAACTGTCATCGACGCGGCGGTCGGCAAACAAAACTCAACATGGCAGTTGTAGAAATAAATAACTGTCATCGACGCGGCGGTCGGAAAACAAAACTCAACATGGCAGTTGAAGAAATAAATAACTGTCATCGACGCAGTGGTCGGAAAACAAAACTCAACACGGCGGTTGAAGAAATAAATAACTGTCATCGACGCGGCGGTCGGCAAACAAAACTCAACATGGCAGTTGTAGAAATAAATAACTGTCATCGACGCGGCGGTCGGAAAACAAAACTCAACATGGCAGTTGAAGAAATAAATAACTGACATAAATCCAAAGTAGTAAATCAACAGGTTCAAGTGTAACTGTTGAGACCGAGGATTGGAAAACGAAAATAGTATTCAGGCAGTGGCTCCGTGCAAACCACGGATACTGGAAAAAAATGCGAAGCGTTTAAAGATAAATCAAACGGCTCTAAGCGACCGAGCTGGAAAATAAGAATAAATGTTGGAGTTTTCAACGAGATAAACGACCAACCTCAAGAAATTCTTTAAATGAAGAGTTCAAAGAAGAACTTTTAGGAACTATCAGGGGAACACAGGTGCGTTTGAATTAGACAACCCTAAATCTTAAGCAAACAGCTTGAAGGATTTATGCCAATGATAATTGGGCTTAAAAGAAGTATTGGTTGTACTAAGGTACATCAAGAAGGGTCTCTGCAGGGGATACCGGTGTTTCTGGAAAAAACCTAGGTTAACCATATTGCGGGGTACCAACAATAGTGGACTTTAAAATAACAAAAGACAGTAATCGGGACCTGGAGTTAGACAGACGAAAAACGGGGATAGACAGATGATTATCTCAAATGCGTATGATTGAACATGATGCGAATGACCATGATATGCAAATGCTGACTCTATAGAGAGACATAGAGTTTTGATAAAGCAGGAAGAGTAGGATCTCAGCGCAAATACTCATACGAGCAATAAGAAAGATGCTGGGGAGATGTCTTCAAACATGGAAATCGATATTTGGTCCAAGGATTCATCCAAGAGTGCTACCAGCTTTTAATTCTCTGCGGGGATTTTTGTAATAATTGCATGGGAGTGTTTCTGCAAGCCAGAGGGTTTTTTAGAAGACAGAAAATCTTTTAATTTTTCTAAAGTCAAAGAAATTTGAATGTTTTTCAGTACGTTTTCAAAACTGTTTCTAAAATTTTTTTTTATCATTCTCAACATTAAATTGTAATTCAGTAAAGACATTTTGCATAACAAAGAAAATAAGAAGCTGAACGACAAAGTTTAAAGGCAAAGGTTGTATTTCATTCAAGAATGGTAGCTTGCCAATAGCAAAAAGCTCCATGGAAAATTACAAATTGAAAATGGCAATGGGGAAAGGTCTACATTAAATCCAACGACCACTATAATCCCTAATGACTAAAACCGCCCAACACCTTGCTTCTGACAAGAGCGACTGGATTAATCTTCGGGTAATGATCTTCAGTAATGATAAACACCATCTGATACAGTCAAATTCCTTTGTCCCTAACTTTTGCCTGGACCGCCCTTTCGGGTTTTCAATCCACCGGGACGCTCTTTTTTGCCTAAGCCGCCATTTCGGGTTTTCAACTTAGCGAGCTCTATTTTTTATTTTTATCCCTAACTTTTGCCTGGATCTCCTTCATAGGTTATGATCCACCGGGATACCCATTTTTGCATAGGTCGCCATTTCTGGTTTTTGACCTATCGGGCTTTATTTAGGCATAATATTTTTTGACTACATCAGAATTCACCGGGTGTTTCAGTTGTTCGCCATCCATAGTTGTGAGGATTAGGGAACCTCCATAGAATGCCATTTTCACAACATATGGACTTTCATAGTTAGGACTCCATTTTCCACGCATGTCTTTGTGGACTGGCAAGATTTTCTTGAGTACAAGATCTCCTTCTTTGAATTCTCGGAGTTGGACTTTCTTGTCAAATGCTCTCTTGATGCGCTTCTGGTACAACTGGCCATGGCACATGGCGGTCATTCTCTTCTCATCAATGAGGTTCAGCTGGTCATATCTGCTCTGGACCCACTCAGCTTCTTCCAGTTTGGTTTCCATCAAGATTCTCAAAGATGGTATCTCTACTTCAATAGGGAGAACTGCATCCATCCCATATACCAAAGAAAAAGGGGTTGCCCCTGTTGAAGTGCGAACTGATATTCTGTATCCGTGTAAGGCATACGGTAACATCTCATGCCAGTCTTTATAAGTCTTCACCATCTTCTGCAAGATCTTCTTGATGTTCTTGTTCGCGACTTCAACAGCTCCATTCATCTTCGGACGGTAAGGAGAAGAGTTATGATGTTCAATTTTGAAAGTATTACACAACTCTTTCATCGTCTTGTTGTTCAAATTGGTCCCATTATCTGTGATGATCCGGCTTGGGATCCCATAGCGGCAGATAATTTGGTTCTTGATGAAACGGGTGACCACTTGCTTGGTCACATTGGCGTAGGAAGCTGCTTCTACCCATTTGGTGAAGTAATCGATTGCAACCAAGATAAACCGATGACCATTGGAAGCTTTAGGCTCAATTGCCCCTATCATATCAATGCCCCACATTGAGAAAGGCCAAGGTGATGACAGAACATTCAAAAGGGTTGGAGGTACGTGCACCTTGTCGGCATAAATCTGGCATTTATGACACTTCCTGGCGTATTTGAAACAATCTGATTCCATGGTCAACCAGAAGTATCCAGCACTTAAAATCTTCCTGGACATGGCATGTCCATTGGCATGTATTCCAGATGATCCTTCATGGATTTCCCTTATCAATAAGTCTGCCTCGCGCCTGTCCACACATCTGAGCAGAACCATATCATGATTTCTCTTGTAAAGTACATTGTTGCTGAGGAAACACTTGGATGCCAATCTCCTCAAAGTCTTCTTGTCCAGAGTTGTTGCATCAGCTGGATACTCCTGGTTTTGCAAGTAGTTCTTGATGTCATAGAACCACGGTTTCTCATCAGTTTCCTCTTCGACCAGTAGACAGTAGGTTGGTGTAGTTTTTCGCTCAATTGTAATGAGTGGAGCTTCATTAAGAAATCTGACTTGAAACATAGAGGCCAACATAACCAAAGCGTCTGCAATTTGATTCTCTGCCTTTGGAACATGATGGAAAGTAACTTCATCAAAGTATTTAATTAATTCCACAATGTGGGCACGGTAAGGGATCAACTTCTCATCACAGGTCTCCCATTCACCTTTGACTTGGTAGATTACCAAAGCTGAGTCTCCATATACTTCAAGGACCTTGATTCTGGTATCAATTGCAGCTTCGATACCCAAAACACACGCTTCATACTCAGCGATGTTGTTTGTACATTCAAAACATAGTCTGGCCGTGAAGGGAGTGTATCCACCATCAGGATTCATCAAAACAGCTCCCACACCATGCCCCATGTAATTAGAGGAACCATCAAACATCATCTTCCAACGAGAAACTGGCTCGAGACCTTCATCTGGACCTGGAACTTCACAGTCCTTTATCAACATAATGTCCTCGTCTGGGAAATCGAATTTCAAAGGTTCATAGTCCTCAACAGGGTGATCATCAAGGTAGTCAGACAAAACGCTGCCTTTGATAGACTTTTGGGTTACATACTGGATGTCATATTCGGATAACAGCATGTGCCAACGGGCGAGTCTCCCAGTCAAGGCAGGCTTCTAAAAAATGTACTTTATTGGATCCATTTTCGAGATCAACAAAGTAGTGTAACAAATCATATACTGCCTGAGACGTCTGGCCGCCCATGCCAAAGCACAACAAGTCTTCTCTAAAAGTGAATATCTGCTTTCACAATCTGTGAACTTCTTGCTTAAGTAATAAATGGCATGTTCCTTACGACCAGTTTCGTCTTGTTGGCCTAAAACACAACCCATAGATCCCTCAAGTACAGCCAGGTACATGAAAAGAGGCTTCCCTGGAGTAGGTGGGATTAAGATAAGAGGTTCCTGTAGGTAAACCTTGATCTTCTCAAAAGCCAGTTGACAATCGGGACTCCACTCAATTTCTTGATTCTTCCGGAGTAACTTGAATAAAGGTTCACAAGTAGTAGTCATGTTGGAGATGAATCTGGAGATGTAGTTCAGTCTTCCAAGGAAGCCTCTGACTTGCTTTTCTGTTTTTGGAGCTGGCATCTCTTGAATTGCTCTGACCTTATCTGGATCTACTTCAATTCCTTGCTGACTAAAAATGAAACCAAGTAATTTTCCTGATCGGACACCAAAGGTACACTTGGCTAGATTCAGACGCAGTTGGAACTTTCTGAGACGCTCAAATAACTTCAGGAGATGATTCAAATGATCCTCCTTACTCTGTGATTTGGCAATCATATCATCCACATAAACTTCTATTTCCTTATGCATCATATCATGGAAAAGGGTGACCATTGCCCTTTGATAGGTGGCTCCTGCATTTCTGAGACCGAATGGCATAACCTTGTAACAATAAGTCCCCCATGGTGTGATAAAAGTGGTATTTTCCATATCATCAGGATCCATCTTGATCTGGTTATATCCTGAAAATCCATCCATGAAGGAGAAAACAGCGAACTTAGCAGTGTTGTCAACCAAAGTATCAATGTGCGAAAGAGGGAAATCGTCTTTTGGGCTGGCTTTGTTCAAATCCCTATAGTCCACGCACATTCTAACCTTGCCATCCTTCTTGGGGACTGGCACGATGTTAGCTACCCACTCAGGGTACTTTGCAACTGCGAGGAATCCAGCATCAAACTGTCTTTTGACCTCTTCTCGAATCTTCAAAGCCATGTCTGGTCTTGTTCTTCAGAGCTTTTGCTTTACGGGAGGACAATCTGGTCGAAGAGGTAACTTGTGAACAACTATGTCTGTGTCCAGACCGGGCATATCCTGATACGACCATGCAAACACATCCAATACTCTTTGAGAAGCTTGACCAATCTTTCTCTGATGTCTGCCCCAAGTGTTGTACCAATCTTGACTTCCTTCTTGTCTTCATCGGTGCCAAGGTTGATGGTCTCTACCTGCTCCTTATGTGGCTGAAGATCTGTGTGCTCATACTCAACTAATCTTGCCAGTTTTTCGGGAATGTCACAATCTTCCTCACTTTCATCTTCCGCTTGGTAGATGGGAGAATCAAGGCTAAGAGAGAATATAGAGTCATTGGATTCAACAGGGTTTTCATTTGTTCTGCATATGGGAATGATTTGCTTTTATTAAAAGTGAAAATAGAGGGATGCAAGAAAACTTTTTATTAGCTTTGAAAGATTGCCATTTTCTTTTTAAAAGAGAAAAGAGAAAAACAGGAAATAAAAACAAAGTAAGAATTTAACAAAATGCCTTCATTGATTGAATAACTTGAAAATGAGAAGGGGCCCTACAAAATGATCCCATAATTTGGGCAGAGCTAGGGAACTTTGAAAACACTTAAAGAAAACAAATAAATTACTTTGACAATGGAAAAAATTCTGGGATCTCAACTGCCTCCCAATTGCCCAAAGCTGCTTCACATTGATAAACCAAATGATCCACATCTTCATCTTCAGCATCCCCATTAATTGCATTGATCTGATAGCCGGTGCTGGAAAACACCTCTTGAATGGTCTTTGGACGTCCTTTGACAAAGGTTGACGCTCTTTCCCTCGCATGAGTTGGTTTGTAACCCAACCCGTAACGATCTAGCTTTTGCTTGACCTCAATGACATCACCCCAACCTTCATGGCTTCCTTCTTTAATAGTGGAAATGGTACTTGTCGCTCCCCGGATTTCCATCCTGGAACAAACACGAAAGTGGCGCGGAAAAAAATAATAGAGTCGCCAGCCAGGCATTTTTATCCCGAAGAAAGGGAATGGTAATGCTGCACAAACCAGAAGAAAGAAGAGGAAGGACACAGGTCCTACGAACCAAAGAGACTGAGTTCTGGAGTCGGTTACGACCTGGGAAGGTATTAGCACCCAGATCGTCCGCCGTACTCGACGGGATCCACGCTTGCAAAAGAAAATGTTTCAAAGGGTGAGGGTATGAAAGCTGCTGCGAAGAAATGAAAACGAACTAGAAAAGAAATTGAGAAAAGAACTGAAAGAGAAAACAAGGAGAAAAATGTAGGGAAAATAAAGATTGTGCTCGAACGGGCCCTACCCCGCTGCCTACGTACCTCATCAGGATAATGAGGATCAGAGACGCCGTAGTTCCCCTAACTAGGGGTAACAAGGAAATTGCTTGTGAATTAAGGCTTGAACTGCCTATGCCATTGCTCAGGTGTTGCAGACTCGGACGACGAGTGCGTAACCGTCTTGCAAAATGACAAGTAGGAGCAAGTTCGCGTACGGAGCGAATGAGATGAGAAAAGAATTCTCGAAGGAAAGACGCTTATTGTTTGTTTGTGTTTTTTATGAAGCTTTTATGAGTGTGTCACAAGTAAGTGAACTCAAGCTCTTTTCCATGGAATGTGCACTTGTCACTACATTCCAAGATGGAATAATAGAACAAGCCCACTCAAGTAAGGAGAAGATCCCCAAAACTTGAACCCAAAGATTAGGGCCTAAGCTCACTAACTTGTTGAATTATTAAGTGTTTTTGGTATTTACAGATGAAGAAGTGTCTTTTATGCTTTTCTTGGTGAAGATGATACCTTGATCAGACTTGTGCATCACAAGGTAAACTTGTACTATCCCAAGATGGGAAGACTACAAGCACACCTCATGGGATAAGGCTATTGCTCAAGGCATAACTTCAAACTTATTAAGATGTTTTTTTTATGGTTATGAGATGAGAAGAGAAGAAGAACCAAAAGGATCACAAAGGTAAAATTCTAAAATGGGCCTAAAGAATCCTAAGTGTTAACATGCATGGATGTCCTAAGGTTAGTGTGGTTTTATATCCTAATGAAGAAAGAAAAGAAGAAGAGAAGAAGAAGAATATATGGGATGAGTAAGGCCTAAGCCCAACAAGCAAAAGGTTAGCTCAACAGAGAAATAAGAAGAGAAGATGAGATTTGGAGATGTGGAACTCAACTTCCACACCTCACACTTACCATAGCCCTTGCAAGGTTAGTAACACGCAAATAAGTGAAGCAAGATGAACAAGATAACATGTTAACATCATACAAACAGAAGTGAAATGATATGTACAAGTACTCAATGCAAATTCAAGACAAAAGAATGAGAGATGAAGCATACAAGTTAACATGATGCAACATGAAACAAATGACAAACATATACAAACTTAAGAAAGATGCAAAGCAAATATGCACAAACATGGACTCAATGCACAAGACCAGAACCAAAATAAACCAAAGAAGAGCTTAAGAAGCTAGCAAGATGAAGAGAATGGACACACAATATCAAACAATCACAAAATGGGAGTGAAAGAAGTAAGGAAGTGAGATGACAACACTTAAGAAATGAAAGGACTTACAAGGTAAGCAAACACAAAATTTCTAAGACACAAACCCTAAGCTAGGACCAGGAAGGAACCCATACCCCAAAGGAACCCCAAATGAGAAGAAGAAGTTGGAACAAGTGCCCTTCTAAGCTTATAAGAGAGCTAAAGATCCAAAGGAAGCAAAATGGGACAAGGTGAGAACAAAAATTCAAATTAAATCATCCAAGCATCTAAAAATTCCACAACTTAAACCAAATGATCTTCAAACATGGTAAAACAAGAAACCAAAAGGGTTTGGAAGAATTCAGAAGCAAACTAGGTCAAATGGAGGCAAGAACACAAACTAGGGTTAATAACTTCCAACACAAGTCAAAGGACCAAGACCCAAGGAATAAATTTCTAAAAAATAATGGGAAAAATCATACATGAAGTAAATCATCTTAGGAATCCAGAGCAAAAAGAATGAGCACCAAACTCAAAATAATGACCTCTATAGAAAATGGACAAGGCAGTGTACTCACAAAAGGATTAAAAAGAAATTAAATGAAAGAGGAAATTAATATGACACGTGGAAAATAGGAATAAATGAAAAAATAAAAATGTGAAAAATTAAGGGAAACTTAAAAGAAGACTCATGAATTTTTTGGGAATTTTTTAATGATCAGAACTATTTTTAATATTTAGAAACTAAAATGAATAAAAGAAATAAATGAAAAAAGAAATTAAAAAGAGAAATGGACTGGGGGGTGGAAACAGCAGGAAGTTTGCGTTCAAAATGATTGGGCCCAAAGTTGGAGAGGTGCGAATATCAAGCTGAGGCCCAGCTCATGCGCAGGCTTATGGCTCTTGTTGTGGAAATTCAGGAAAATAAGCTGGGAAATACGTGAGCCTTGGGATTGATCAAACGCATATGGTGAGACTGGTCATTAATTGACGTGGCAGGAAGCTGCATTCTAATTGGAGACGCATGGTAAGTATTGTAGGCTGAGAAACATGAAGCATTTAAATGAAATAAAAGAAACACGTGACTGGGAGGAGGGTTCTAGGGCTATGTGGCAGCATCTGGACGCTTGAGGGGCTGGATCCAATGGCTGCTGGCTCGTCTTCTTCACCAGAAACCCTAGCTGGCCTGAACGCAAGCTCCGGTGACCGGAGCTAGGGCTCCGGCACCAGAAACATCATAATATGAACAAAACTATATTAAAATGCACCAAATCATCCAGATCCACTAATTGGCATGCCCTGGTTACGAAAATGACAATGAAATTGGCTAACACTCAATGAATCAACGGGATCGAACCAAAACAAGTGTGACCATGAAACTTTAAATTCAAATATATCATGCTAAAATGCACCATTTTCAAAACTACAAAGTGCAGAATGATCAGTGTACTTCAAACATCACAAAACACCTAATCAATTTCATTTCCAGATCTCAAGATTCAGAACCATACCTGAGTTGCAGATCTTGATTCATGATGTTAGAAGACCAGATAATGGATGCAATGCACTCCTACTTCACTCTAGATGCAAAATAAATGCATCTAAAGTCTTGAATGAAGCTGGATTCGAAGCTTTGCTCACACCTGCCCTGAAATGGCAATGTTGTTAAACTTGAGAGAGAGCTTGAAAGAATGGGTGATTAATGATCCTTAGCTTGCCTAGAACAAGGATCCACAATTTGTTTTGAGATTGAGCACTTGTATGAGGAGAAATGAGAGAAAATGCAATTGTTGCATAAACTTGGAAATGAGAGAATGAGAGAGAGGTTGCCAATTCTGAAACCCTAGCTCCTTTTATGTGAGGTCACAAGCCCATGCTGAAAGAATTGTGTGATTTTCACGTGTGGATCATGAGAATTTTGTGAATTTGCAAAATTTGCAAATTGGTGTGAGAGCATGCCACCCTCATGCTTTGCTTGGCTTCCCAGCCCATGTGCAATCCTCTTTCAACCCTTGATCATAATCTAATCAATTCTGGCCTTTAGATCAAAGTTATCACACTTCCCTCATGATTTTGCAAATTATCCACTTATGTAATTCCTTTCTTATTGTGCACGAATTTGTGACTTTCCTTGGAGCAAAAGGATCCAAATGCAATGTATTTTAAATTTACAAACTTACTTGAACCATTCCAAGTCTTGAAAACAAGTTTTGAAGCCTTTTGCTTTGGGTGCATGCATGAAAATTTGATTTTGCCCTAATTTTGGTGAGTTTTTCGAAGAGGCTAGAGAACAAACCATGCATCCCATGAAAATGTACTTGTACTTTTTGAAAATGGGAGCCCTTAATGTCCAACTTTCATGTTTGACTTTGGTCCATTTGAAGAATTTTTGATCATGTTAAGGCCATTTGAAAATTAGGGCAAAAGTTGCCAAATTTGGAAATTTCTCAAAATCAAGTTTGTACCATTTTTGCAAAAAGCCTCAAATCTCCATGATTCTTGATATTTAAGCATCCAAAACCTCTTATAACATTTTAAGGATCCCTCTTGGCAAGAAAAAGTGGCTTGGACCCCTTGAAATTACACAGTTGACTTTTTAAGGGCACAATTGACCAATTACTTCATCTGCAAGCAACTGAGGCATTCTTTGACTTCCACATGGAATTTTTTCATGAAAATTGGTACCTAGGATCCTCTTGACATATAAAAGAATTTACCCAAATGAAATGGCCAAAGTTGTGAGGTTTTGATGCTTGAATCTCAAACCCTAGTTTAAGTGCCTTGTGTAGGAGCTTTGCCTTATCCTGAGACCTCTGGTGATCATGCAACCTTCTGAGCTTTTGCAAATGGACTTGATCTTGTAAATGGAGTGTATACCCCTCATATGACTTGTACAAAACCATTGGGACCCTTGTCATGGCTTGTGGTGCCTCAAGAACCTCCACAGATGATCATATGCTTGATGCTAGGTCATGAAGAATGTTATGCCTCATCTTTCCATGCTAGGATGCTGAGAAAATGATATGTTCATGATGAATATGATGTGATATGATGCTTAAAAAGAGGGAAAATTTGGGGTGTTACAGCTAAACCTATTCAAACAACTGTTGGTCTGAAAAGGACGGTAGCACGGGCTATCGACCGTTCAAGATAAACTGTGGTTGAATACCAAGAAGACCAGGAATTTGCACTCTGACGAAGAATGCAAAACTGGGAAATAAACCCACCAAATGACGCTTTGGTGATTGAAGGGGAGAGAAAGAGCAGACGAGCTTCTTCCAAGTTGAAACTGTTATCTGGAATAAGAGTACTATGTGTAAACACCCCAAATTTGCCCTCACTCATTCCCCATGGCTTGTGATCATTCTCATATGCATAAACACAATCATATCACTTCATATCTCAATTTTGAGTCACTGCATTGGTTCTAAGTCATCAGCACCTAGGGTTTGTGATCTGAGCAATCCAAGAGCCCCTTGAGCCACTCCAGAGGCAACCAATCACTTCAAAGGAATCCATATGTGTTCAAGTATCATATTGCATCTTCTCAAAGTCAAAAATTCCAAAGAATCACAAGAACTAGGGTTTGAATGGATGCAGAGCCAGGCTAGACTGCACAGTTGACTGAAAATTAGGGTTTTGGTTTCAGAGGCCATAACTCCAAATTTTTTGGTCATTCTTGTCTCCATTGGTCTCTATATGGTATAGGGAGTATGCACATCAATTTTCATGAAGAAATTCCATGGGGAAGTCATCTGATCAAGGGTTGACTTTTCAGACAAGTCAGTGTAAAATCAGGGCATCTGAGGCCCCCAATGACCCAACCAATGGGTGATCTTCATCATTTTAAGTGTATATGATCTTCATTTGATCATGGAAGAAGGTTGAAGTTCATAGAAATCAAGAATTTGAAAGTTTTGCAAATGTTGACTTTTTGGGCATAGTTGACTTTTCAAGGATGCATCATTTTAGGTCATTTTTCAAGCCTTGATTCTTGATCCAAAAATGCTTCAAATGGAAAAACTTTGGTCATGAAAGTTGTAGATCTCATCTTTCCCTTTTCAAAAAGTACAAGAACATGATCAAACTCTTTTTGGATCAAAAGTTATGGCAATGCAAAGTTGGCTAAAATCATTGATTTTCAAGGCATGCTTCAAATGGAAATTTTGCAAAGTCATGGACCAATGCATTATGTGACCTCTAATTCATTTGAAACCATTACACAAACATTCTATGAGCCTTAAAAATCAGAATTGGACCAAGTTTCCCCATGGTTTGGTTTGTGTAACAAGACTTTCTCACATGTGAACCAAAGTTACAACAACTTGCAAAACCACTCATCATGCTTCCTACAACTTGTGACCTTGGATGCTGACCTTGCTAGCTCACTCACCATCCCATGCTGCGCAGCCCCTAGGCTTTGTACCAAGCTAGCACTTCACCATACCTCTCTTACACAATTTTTGACTTTTTGCAAAAGGCAACTTACCAATCAATAAAGCACATGTCCAATCAACTGACCAATGAGAGAGAGTTATGTGGACAATTTGCAAGCCATTTCATGCAAAAAGGCAAGGCTGAAACATCTCATACCAAGACATTCACAAAAACACTCCCAATTGCAAGTTGCTTCGAATCTGCCTACACAGCTTGCAAACATTCAAACCCTCTTCACCATTCAACTCACCTTGCTCCATAGACCACCCAGCACCAAGAACACAAGCCTGAAACAGCCTGAACATCTCACTGCCATTTCTCACTTCATTTTGCAGTTTCAATCGAATCTCCTTCCACAAACCACAAACACACCAACAAACACTCCAGACCTTCTCCATTCATCCTCAGGATCACAAACCATCATTCACAATGGCCTGAAACCTCCAGAAACTCCATTGCCATTTCTGACCAAGCTTGAGCAGAAGCTTTCGAATCTCTCTATTCAGCCAGCTTAAACTCTCTTTGAGCATTCAAACATCTTCTGGGGACCAAGTGGAGTGGATTGCACAAGGAGAAGTGGCCAGAAAGTCCTCAAACTGAAAGCTCCAAATCTCAGGTAGCTCGAAAATTATTTTTCCAGAAATCATTTTTCTTGTTACAAACTTGTTCTATGTGATTCACTGATCATCCTGATGTTCTTAGTTTTTGAAATGGCTTTGTTTTGAGTATTTAATTTGTCTCTGAAGCTTGCGTGCCCTAGAACTTGTTCTCTTCGATTCAGCTTGTTTAGGAAGAATAAATTTGTTTTGAGAGAGGGGTTTGATTCGTGAGAGGTTGGAGATCATTTCCCAATTCATAGATTTTGTTTTTGTTACGATTTGAGGGAGTTGGTGAGTTTCCCGGTGAGGTGCTGGCCGGAGAAGACGACCGGAAGTCTTCTCCGGCCACCTGAGTCATTAAACCCTAATCTCAGGTCATTAACTCTAGTTTGAATTTGAGCCATGGATGTGCGTTGACCTGTTGACTTCCCTCTCTTTTGGATGGCCCAGATCATCTCATTTGCCCTAATCTCTCTCATTAGCTTTAATTAATTCGTAATTAAACTAATTAAGTCAGATGCAATCTCCACCCTTCATTTGCGCGCTGGTCAACAGATTCAAACCCTGGGCGCATCTCATCCCTCCATTCTGATTACTTTCTTTTTATTTGATTTTTATTTCATTTTTATTTCAATTAACTTGCATAATTATTTAAAAATAGCAAAAAATACATAAAAATTATGAAACTTTTTCCTCTGAGTTTTAATAATTTTTATGACACAAAAATATTTTTATTTTATTTTTTATCATTAAAAAAAGTATTTTTAAATATTTAAAGGATTATTTTTAATTGATTATTGGAAATTAATTAATTAAAAACACTTTTAGGTATTTAAAAATTACAAAAAAATTCATGAAATGTTCTAAGACATTTAGAAACATTGTCCAACCTTCAAACCAAATTTCTTTTTTGATCTTGATGCATTTTTAGAATTTTTCATTGAATTAAATCATTTTTTATGCATTATTTTGATCATGGATTCAAAAATTCATTTCTGCCTATTGGTGAAGGTTGAGACATTGATTCTTTTTGCTTTGTTTTCTATTTGGCATGTAGTTTCTAGGATAAAATGGCCATGATTTGATCTTGCATTTTCTATTTGTTTGGCATTTATTTTGTTAAGAACCCTAAAAAACCCTAATAACTTAGAAAATTCATATCTTGAATTTGGTTGAGAGTTGAGAGCTCCCCTTTGGGAACTGGTTCATTATAGGTTTAGGGTTTCTTTGGGTACCATTTTCCATTTTTATCTTAGGGTTTTGTTTCTGTTTTGGATTTTTGTTTGATGTTTGATTCATAAACCCTAATTTGGGCTTTCATTTGCATCCCTCTTGCATTCCCTTGCATAACATGACTTGTCTTTGCATTTTGTGCATCCTTGTGATCCATTTGATATCTTAAGACATATAGAAAGCATGTTTGACCATTGCATTACATATTTGCCATGTCATTTGTCTTGTATGATTCATAACTTTTCATGTTCATTCATGCTCCTTAGCTTGCATCATTTGCATTCATAATCTTGTATGAGCATCCCCATGCCTTGCCTCATGTTTGCAGCACTTCATAACATCATAATCATCATCAACATGCTTCTGGTTTTGCTTTGCATCATACCATTTCATCTCATCTTGCATTGCATTGCATTTCTTTCTAACATTTCAGGTGGTAAGTAACTTGAGAAGTGAATTTGCCTTCACTTCTCATAACTCTTCTTCTCATCTCTCTTGCATCCATTGCTGCATTCTTGTATGTGTTTGAGATTGAGCTTGCTCATTCTTCTTCCTCCCACTTTCTTTCTTCAAGTGACTTGACTTCTTGAATGAAGCAAGTTGCTTTGCTTCTCTTGATCTTTTCATCTGCTTCCTGGTGGTTCCTCTGAAGATCTTCTTTTGAAAACCTCACAAACCTTAGGAACAACCATGTATGACAATGATTAGGGTTTTGATTAGTCTCCCCTCTTAGGTTTACCTTTGTGTCTCTTTTGAGTCTTCTCTTCTCACCTCATAATCAGGGACTAAACCCTAAAGGCTTTAAGGCTTTGTGATTAAGCTTATGCCTGCATCCTTCTCTTAGGATGGAGTGTATAACTTTAATCCTAAGTGTTAAACCCTTAATGTGTTTAACTCCCTTAATCAATTCATTTAATAATCATCAAGACATCACACTTGTAACTTGGGCCTTGCATTAGGGTTCTAATTCTTCCTTAAATGGTTAAGAAGGACTAACCCTAGTGTTAATGGACAAGTCCCCCTCAAGTTGTCTTACCAATCATAAAAATCACTTCATCATCATATCATTAAATAAAATCCACTTAATCAAAGGCTTGTTTTGTCATGGGTTTAATCCCTAATCATGGATTAAGTTGAGGAGCTTTCCTCAGCTTAAACACTCTCATCTATTATCCTTCTATTAGGATGGTGTAATGAGTTTGTTTAAATCCCTGATTATGGCTTAACCTCATTACTCAACACTAAACAAAAACCACAAAAACATCTAAATAATCACAAGTAGGTTAATGATCTTAATTCTACACCTAAGGTGATTAAGTGTGAGAATCTGACTTCACACTTAAGGTATTCTCATTACCCCTAAACAGAGGGAAGATGTGATGAGTTTACTAACCCATTGGTTTAGGCTTAAGCTCATTACCCTATGACAAACTTTCAAAAGCAATAAAAGACTGAAAACTCAAAAACAAACAATAATCGTCTCCTCTGGGATTCTTTTCTCATCATCTTCACTCACAAACGAGAACTCGCTTCTTCCGTCTAATGCAAGACAGTTTGCATCTGTGCCAGACAGATCATACACTTGAGCATAGACAGCAAGCAGTTCGCAAGTCAATTCATCTTTCAGTCTCTTTGGGTCGAACTACGGTGTTCTGACTTCCTCATTGCACGAGAGGATACGTAGGCATAACTTAACAGTTATCGAACAAAAGTCTCTGTACATTCCCCCTCTTTCAGCTTCATCCTTCTAAGCCTCATGATCTTGAGCATTTTATCCTCGTTCCTACACTGACACTTTCATACTTCACATCACTTATACACTTTACACTGACACCTGTACATTCCTTTCCAGCTATTTTATACACAGATTGCACCGACACTACCCCTTTAAAACACAAATCTTTTAAGCGTGGATCCCGTCGAGTACGACGGACAATCTGGGTGCTAATACCTTCCCAGGTTGTAACCAACCCCCTTTCTCAGTCTCTCTGGTTCGCAAGCCGTCTTATCCATATCTTTCTAGGTTTATGCAGCATTACCTTTCCTCCGGGATAAAAATGCCTAGCTGGCGACTCTATTCATCTCCAGTGAGTTCACGGCTGTGTGTTCTCATTGTCCCTCTCGCCGACCGTTCGCGTCTGTACCTTCATATGACCCGGTTTCATTTGTCGGGAGCGACAGCTTGGCGACTCTGCTGGGGACCCTTATACTGTAACCAGGGCTTCTGGTTCTTTTTTGTGGGTTCCTCCTAGCGCTTGTTTGATTTGTGTTTACTGGGGTGTTATGTGCTTGTATTTATTTTTGTTTATTGCTTTATGTACAGTTACTTTACTGCTTTCTTTATTGCATTTATGTATATCATACTGTCATTGCTGCTGGCTGGATCTGGTTGTTTGCCTTGGTGGGTGGGTGATTCATTGAGAGTTAAGGTCCTATACCTGGGACCTGAGTGACACCTAGGCTAGAGTGAATCATATTCTTTCCCATTCCATTTCGGTCTGGTGCGGGAATATGAAACACGGTTCAGATATGGGTTTCTTCTTGAGAACTCTGTGTTGCAGATTTCCTGCAATGCTAGGGCTATCTGGGAAGCCTGCTAAGTCTGGATGACCTTTTAGTATTGACCTTCAGAAACTGAGGTGAATTAGAGGAGGAATTGTTATGGTTATTGTAAACACTGTACCTCCGGGTTAGAAGTGTTTACACTTCTCATAACTGATCCAAGTCTGAGGATCCTTGTTCTAGATCACCACCTGTGAGGGGGTTGGGCTGTTTACAGGTTTGCAGGTACCTTGACCTCAGAATACCCTGTTACTTTGACTTTGTTAAGAATACTCCATGTTGGACAGTTCTTGTGATTCTAAAACCTTGGACTTGTGGATCTTTATTTGAGTCCCCCACCCTGGTTACTGGATTTTTAGACCTCCATCTGGATTTCTTATACACATGGATCTACACCAGGGCATTTTGATCAGATCCAGCTCAGTCACAAACCCTTGCATTTCATTTGCATACATACTCATTGCATCATATTAACATTTGCTTATTTGTGTTTCAGGGTATCCACCTTCATCTGGTTTTGGTTTTGACCCCATCTGCAGTATTGACCTATCTCCACCACCACTTGCTTCAGTCTGTCAGCCATATACTCCAGTTACTTGCACTAGCCAGCCAGTGGCCCATTTCTCAGCATCTTCATCAGCACTCTGCTCAGTCTTCAGCATCATGGCTCCAAAGAAAAGCAACATCACCTATCATTTCTTCCAACCAGACTTATCAGACATCAGGAGGATCCAAACCCTGATCACTCCAGATCACATACCCTTGTTCAGGGAGAGTTTTGGAGATATACTGGACATGGTTATGGATCTGGACCCTTCACAGAGGAGCCTCATCCACACCTGCATTCAGTTTTATGATCCCCCATTGAGATGTTTCACCTTTCAAGACTTTCAGATGGGGCCTCTTTTAGAAGAATACTCATCTTTGATTGGTTTGCCTATCAAGAGGGAAATCCCTTTCAACCCTGAAATGGTCTTTCCCAGCAATGGAGAGGTGGCAAAAGCTCTGCACCTGGAACCTGCTTTGATTGAGCAGCATATGACCTCTAAAGCTGGAATCCCTGGCTTTCATCTGGACTTCTTAATTTCTCAAGCTATCCTGAAAGCTTCTCTAGGAGAGTGGAAAGCTGTTTGTGCCTTACTGGCCTTGAGTATATATGGGATTGTATTGTTTGCGGATGAGCCTCGATTCATTAGCAAGAATGCAATCCATCTGTTCATCTTGAAGAACCCAGTGCCCACTTTATTGGGGGATCTTTATTATTCAGTACATCAGAGGAATGAAAAGCAGAGGGGAAGATTAGTAAGGTGTTGTGCCCCATTGTTCCATACTTGGCTTCTAAGGCATCTACCCAGGACAGATGCATTTTTGAATCCTCATCAGCAGAGCAACTGGGCTAAGAGGCTCACTACCCTAACTTCAGCAGATATCAGATGGTGTACTCAAAGCACCAAGGGTAGAGATATCATCACCAGCTGTGGGCATTTTCCTAATGTGCCTTTGATAGGAGTTAAGGGAAGTATCGATTACAACCCTCTGCTGTTTAGAAGACAACTGGGCTATGCACTGGTCCATACTCCTAAGGCACAAGACTTGGTTGAGACCCTATACTGCGAGAACAAGATTAGTTTGGCTGTTGTTAGGCAGGCTGCATGGGCCTGGGATAGTGTTCAAACCAAGGGAGTCACCATTCTGGGGAAGTGTAATAATGTGGCATCAGCGCAATATTATGAGTGGTCCCATGCCAGGGCCCAATTCTCTGGAATGCCCTTTACCATAGAAGATATGCCTGAATCATCTTCAGCACCACCCCCTGCCACTATCAGTTTGGAGGAGTTTGAGAGCTTGAAGGAAAGAAATGAGAAGCTAACCCAGGCTTTGCAGAAGACCCTCCGGGAGAGGAGTGAAGGTGTGAGGGAGATTGAAAGATTGGAGAAGTTGAGAGTAGAGCATCTGGCTAAGATTGAAAAGTCTGGGGATTATATCAACAAGTCTAGAGCTGGTGAACAAATTCTGAAGAATGCTTGCAAAGAAGCCCAGTTCCAAAGAGCAAGGACAGACTTGTATTTGAAGGAGAGTCAAGCCCGGTGGGTCCGGATCACTGAGGCCCGTACTCTAGAAGACAAGAGAGTCCAGGACAAGATGGAGCAGATGGAAAAAGCCCTGGCAGCAGCCCAGAAGGAAATATCAGAGCTAGAAATCAGAGCTGGAGTGAAGAGGTCTAAAGACCAAAGTCAGAGCAAGAAGTTGACTGCAGCTGTTGCAACAAGAAACCTTCTCATCAGAAATCTTACGGAGCGGCCGGCTGATCCTGTGACCGAAGCACTTCTTAAGGAAGTTCGTGAGGATGAGTTTGGCCTTGGGGTTTGATCATTTGCTTGTTGTTATTCCTTTTCATGTACTTTTGCTTGTTGTGATGTATTTTGACCCCTTTGAGGGCTCGTGTTGTAAAAAGAACAAGATGTATTATTTCACCTTCTGTAATATATTTGTGTTAGTTTCCGTCTGGGTTTATTTCGAAAGCAACTTCAACAGCAACATCTTCAAGGGTCTGGAAGGGTCAAAACTGAAGACCAAACCGGATACCTTGAGAGCAAATAAGCATAACTGCATTGCATACTAACCCCTTTGTTTGTTTTGTAGGTTTTTGTTTTGTTGTTGCTAACCTCTGTTGTGATACTCAGGAATTATTGCTCGCCGCCGGGTATTTCCCCTCAACAGGCCACACAGGTACCCAACTAGAAACAACCTTCCGGGAATTCAGATGGATCAGATGCAGCAGGACCTTACGGAGATCAGAAACCAGATGGCCAACGAAAGGTTGGAGATGAGAACTCAGATAACGCAGTTCATGGAAGTAATGAACAATTTAGCTCAAAGCCAGGAGAGGCTCAGAGCTTTGGTAGAAGGGAGGAATCAAGATGAGCCCCATGTGGGAACTGCTGGCACGAGTAACAACGAGAGGGTCCAACCTCATGTCAATCCCCCAGTTTTTGGACCCCACCTCCATCCAGAGGCCAACATTCCAGTTAATATACCAGGAACTGCTACAGCCGGGAGGGTACTTCAGGAAGACCCTCAAGAAGACCAGTACACAGTAATGGGTGCTGGAGAAGAAGCTTACGATAAACGGTTGGATGAAATAGCTGAGAAGTTGAGGTCCTTAGAATCTCAAAACTCTTTGGGATTCGACGTTATGGATATGGGTTTGGTAGACGGGGTCAGGATTCCCCATAAGTTCAAGCCTCCTTGTTTCGAAAAGTATAATGGGACTTCATGCCCCCGGACTCATCTACAATCATTTCTGGGAAGGCTGAAGGCCTATACAATGGATGAGAAATTGTGGATGTTCTATTTTGAGGATAGCTTGACTGGAGCTTCGAGGGAGTGGTATTCCCATCTGACAAGAGCGACAATTAGATGCTGGAAGGACCTGGCAGAGGCCTTCATTAGACAGTATCAATACAATCTAGACATGGCACCCAACAGGACTCTCCTGATGGGAATGTCACAGTCTTCGAGGGAGAGTTTCCGAGAATACGCCCAAAGGTGGAGGCAGCTGGCTGCTGCTGTTCAACCACCTATGTCTGAGCGAGAAATGGCAGATATGTTTATGAACACTCTTCAGGGAACGTATATTGACAGGTTGGCTGCTTTCTCTTCCACTAGCTTCGCAGATGTTGTCATAGCTGGGGAAAGAATTGAAAGCCTGCTAAAAATGGGAAAGATCTCAGACAACGGTGCAAGCTCGTCCAGTAGTACAAGGAAGCCTTTTGCAGGCCCGAGAAGAACTGGCGAGACCAACGCCATCCACACCAACAGGGGTAGGCCCCAATATGTTCAAAGGTCAATAGCAGCAGTCACTATCCCTGCTCCAGCTCATCTACAGCCCGTCTATCAACCTCCTCAACAAAACTTCCAACAACAACCTCAGTATCACCAGAATCAGTATCCTCCAAGGAACTTCAACAACAACAGCAACAACAGTCAACAGAGGCCATTTCAGCAAAGGCCATCCCAAGCTAACCGAGTGATCGACCCGATCCCAATGCCGTATGCTACTTTGCTGCCACAACTTCTGAAACTCAACTTGGTTGAGCTAAGAACGTTGGCACCTCCGGATCCCAACAGTCTACCAAGGAATTATGACTCCAATGCTAGGTGTGCCTTTCATTCAAACGCACCTGGCCACAGCACAGAAAAATGCAGGGCTCTGCATATGAAGGTACAAGACTTGGTAGACTCCAAGGCTCTGAATTTCGCACCACCACCCAATGTCAATAAAAATCCTATGCCAAACCATGGTGGTCCCAGGATTAACGCTATTGAAGAAGACAAGCCGTCTTATTTAATAACCAGTGTGGGACAGATCAGGACACCGTTAGTGGAAATCAAGGCTCAGCTCTTGGAACGTCAGATGTTCCCAGGATGTGAGTTAGGCTGTGCTTACTGCAACATCTCGGTAAATGGGTGCGATAATTTGAGGAATGGCATAGATGGCCTTATTCAGAGTGGCCTGCTACAGATCACTACATTATTTCCGACAAATCCGACAACTTCATCAACAACGGTTTCAGAACCTCCTACAACCGCAGCAACTATTGTTCCCGACAATTCATCAGCAACACCGACAAGTACTTCGTCTGTCCTCTCAACCGATCAGTTTTCAACAAATTTTCCTGCTACAACTTCAGCTTCACTCCATTTTGAACCTCCTACAACAACAACATCCGTACTTCCAACAATGTCTCCTACAACTCCAGCAACAAATCATGAAGACGTCTCTACTGTCACCATATTTTATGATCCTGAGAACAACTCTGCCTACCATTCAGAAGGTGCTGCTCCCATCAGAGCACCAGTTACAATCTTTTATGATCCACAAACAATTACAGTCCCTTCAGCAGCAGCAATCAGTCCAGTCACTGTCACGGTGCCTGGACCAGTACCATATGAAAGCAATAGGGCCATCCCTTGGCACTATGGCTCTGACGTGTACTGTGAAGGGAAAAGAATCACTCTTGAAACATCAACACCTGCACCACAAGTAGATAATGTGGGGGGAGGCGGAGGCTTCACTCGAAGCGGACGTCTCTTCGCCTCACAAGTTCAAAGACCCACTGCCGAAGCAGAAGCTGCTGCCAAGGCAAAGGGAAAGGGCCCGGTGCAGGAAGATCAAGCTGCTAAAGAAGCCCTGAAAACTCCATTCGATCAGGAAGTTGATGAGTTTATGCGAATCATCAAAAAGAGTGATTATAAAGTTGTGGATCAGCTTCACCAGACGCCATCCAAAATCTCTATCCTCTCACTGCTTATGTGCTCCGAAGCCCATCGGAATGCACTACTTAAAGTCTTGCACGCAGCTTACGTGCCTGAGGAGATTACTGTCAACCAATTGGAAACCGTGGTTGGGAATGTTACTGCTAGCAATGGGCTAGGGTTTACCAATTCTGACTTGACAGCGGATGGCCGCAACCACAACAAAGCCTTGCATATAACCATGGAATGCAAAGGAGCTGTCCTTTCTCATGTGCTGGTGGACACAGGTTCTTCCCTGAATGTCTTACCAAAGAAGGCTCTGGTGAAGTTAGAATATGGTGGATTGGCATTGAGACCCAGCAACCTGGTGGTGAGAGCCTTTGATGGCTCGAAGAGATCGGTTCTGGGAGAGATTGAGCTACCTGTGACGATTGGCCCACAGACCTTTAAAACTATCTTTTATGTGATGGACATTCAGCCCGCCTACAGCTGTTTGTTGGGTAGACCCTGGATTCACGCCGCCGGCGCAATAACGTCTACCCTTCACCAAAAGTTAAAATTTGAGTGGGAAGGCCAAGTTGTCACAATCTGTGGAGAGGAGGACATTTTTGTCAGCCACCTGGCAACCTATAAGTACATTGAAATGGATGGGGAGATCCATGAAACAATGAGCCAGGGGTTTGAAGCTTTGAATGTGAATGAGGCATCTGCTGTATCTGGTACTCCAATGTCATCATACCAACAAGCCCGGAAGGTTGTTGAAGAAGGAACTGCCCTAGGCTGGGGCAAGGTTTTAGCTGTGGAGGAGAAGAAGGACAAGTTTGGGTTGGGTTACAGACCAACTCAACATCAAGCAAAGGCTGCTGCAGAGCCTGGTTTTGTCAGTGGGGGGATGCTTACCCCCGATGCTATCAACTGTCTGGAAGACGAGCTGGAAGAAGAGCGCAATCTGGAGAATTGGATTCGTCCAAAAATCCCGGGGAGCAGTGTCTCGAACTGGTCTTCCCAGGAAATTATAAGAGTTACTCATGCAGAGTAATTATTATTTCCTGCATTTTTATAGCATGCATCAAAGTCTTGCATCTTGCCCAAGATGACAAGACTCATTTTGTAATCAGGGCCATCTGTACTTTTGTGCAAACAAGATTAAATTAACGAAATATCAGACATCTTTTTGCAAACGAGTCTTTTTCTTTTCTGCTCATTGTTTTTCCATTTTTCTTTTTGTACAAAAATAAATGGCGGTGTTTTCAAAATGATAACTTTATTTCACTTTTTTTTCTAAAGCAAGATTAAAATCAATCACTAAAATGAACCAACTTAACCCTTGCAGAGAGTGCCTTCCTGACAGCACCGACAACAGCACGGCTATGACATCGTATGACTTTGACAATCCAATCAATCAAGCTGATGAAGGGGTTGATGAAGAATATGAGCTTCCTGAAGAGCTAGCTAGGTTGTTGAGACAAGAGGAAAGGGTTATTACTCCTCACCGGGAGGAGGTTGAAGTGATCAATCTTGGTACAGATGAAGATGTGAAGGAAGTTAAAATCGGGGCCTGCCTGCAAGACTCAGTGAAGAGACAACTGATAGATCTGCTTCAAGAGTATGTTGATGTGTTTGCTTGGTCGTATCAAGATATGCCAGGGTTGGATACCGACATTGTTGTGCACAAGCTGCCTTTAAGAGAAGAGTGCCCACCGGTCAAACAGAAGTTGCGCCGAACTCGCCCAGACATGGCTATGAAAATCAAGGAAGAGGTACAAAAGCAATGGGACGCCGGGTTCCTTGTTGTGACTAGCTATCCGCCGTGGGTTGCTAACATAGTGCCTGTGCCTAAGAAAGACGGCAAAGTAAGAATGTGTGTTGATTACCGGGATCTGAACAGAGCCAGCCCGAAAGATGACTTCCCATTACCTCACATTGATGTATTGGTGGATAACACGGCTCAGTTCTCGGTATTCTCCTTCATGGATGGATTTTCAGGATATAATCAGATCAAGATGTCACCTGAAGACATGGAGAAGACAACATTCATTACACCTTGGGGCACGTTCTGTTACAAAGTGATGCCATTCGGACTGAAGAATGCTGGTGCCACATATCAACGGGCTATGGTGACATTGTTCCACGATATGATCCACAAGGAAATAGAATGTTATGTGGATGATATGATCGCCAAGTCCCTTACAGAAGAAGATCACCTGGTGAATCTGCTGATGTTGTTCAAGCGTCTGAGGAAGTATCAACTGAAGTTGAACCCCAACAAATGTACGTTCGGGGTACGATCCGGTAAGCTGCTGGGCTTTATTGTAAGCGAGAAAGGGATTGAAGTTGACCCTGATAAAGTCAAAGCTATTCAAGAAATGCCTGCGCCGAAAACAGAGAAAGAAGTTCGAGGGTTCTTAGGTCGATTGAATTACATCTCACGGTTCATATCTCACCTTACAGCAACCTGTGAACCTTTGTTTAAGTTGTTAAGAAAAGAACAGACGGTCAGGTGGAACGAAGATTGCCAGAAGGCTTTTGACAAGATCAAAGAGTACTTACAAGAACCTCCAATCCTCATGCCTCCAGTAGAAGGAAGACCTCTGATTATGTACTTGACAGTGTTAGAAGAGTCGATGGGGTGTGTGCTGGGCCAGCATGACGAGTCTGGTCGAAAAGAGTATGCAATATACTACCTAAGCAAAAAGTTTACCGACTGTGAACAGCGTTATTCACTGCTCGAGAAAACTTGTTGTGCTTTAGCGTGGGCTGCTCGCCGACTGAGACAGTATATGTTGACCCACACTACCTTATTGATCTCAAAAATGGACCCAGTTAAGTACATTTTCGAGAAACCAGCTCTTACCGGACGGGTTGCCAGATGGCAGATGATTCTCACAGAATATGACATCCAGTACACATCTCAGAAAGCCATCAAAGGCAGTGTGTTGTCTGAATATCTTGCTGAGCAACCCATCGATGATTACCAGCCTATGAGGTTTGACTTCCCTGATGAAGACATCATGTTCATTAAATCAAAAGATCATGAAGAGCCTATTCACACTGAAGGGCCTGACCCAGGAGAAGAATGGACTATGATGTTTGATGGGGCAGTTAACATGAATGGTCGTGGTGTTGGTGCAGTACTCATTACACCCAAAGGAGTTCACATGCCTTTCTCGGCAAAACTCACTTTCAACTGCACTAACAACGAAGCTGAATACGAAGCTTGCATTATGGGTCTTGAGGAAGCCATTGACCTCAGGATCAAAACTTTGACTGTATTCGGAGATTCAGCTTTGGTAGTCAATCAAACCAACGGGAAATGGTACACACACCAAGATCATCTGATACCTTACAGGGATTATACAAGAAGGTTATTGACTTTCTTCACAACAGTCAAACTTGAGTATATCCCTCGGGATGAGAATCAGTTTGCAGATGCTCTTGCTACCATTTCGTCCATGATCAAAGTTCAAGCTGCTAACTTTGTACCTCAGATTTCAGTGTCCAGACTTGACAGACCAGCATATGTGTTCGCAGCAGAAGTTGTCAAAGATAATAAGCCTTGGTTCCATGACATTAAAAGCTTCTTGGAGGATCAAACATACCCACCTGGGGCATCTTCCAATGATAAGAAGACTTTGAGAAGGCTTGCTGGTAGTTTCTTCCTGAACACTGATGGATCTTTATACAAAAGAAACTTTGATATGGTACTCCTCAGATGTGTTGACAAGACAGAAGCAGATTTGTTGATGCACGAAGTGCACGAAGGATCTTGTGGTACCCATGCTGGAGGGCATGCCATGGCTAAAAAGTTGTTAAGATCAGGCTATTACTGGATCACAATGGATGCAGACTGTTGTGCTTACGCCAGAAAATGCCACAAATGCCAGATCTACGCAGATAAGGTGCATGTGCCTCCTCATCCTTTGAACATCATGTCTTCACCATGGCCCTTTGCTATGTGGGGCATTGATATGATTGGCAAGATTGAGCCAACTGCTTCAAATGGCCATAGATTCATCCTGGTTGCCATTGATTATTTCACCAAGTGGGTTGAAGCAGCCTCATATGCAAATGTTACGAGGCAAGTGGTAGCCAGATTTCTGAAAAGAGATATCATCTGTCGATATGGAGTTCCCGAGCGAATCATTACTGATAATGGTTCCAACTTAAACAACAAAATGATGGCTGAATTATGCCGGGACTTCAAGATCCAACATCACAATTCTTCTCCTTACAGGCCAAAGATGAATGGCGCTGTTGAGGCAGCAAATAAGAATATCAAGAAGATTGTGCAGAAGATGGTAGTCACTTACAAAGACTGGCATGAAATGTTACCATTTGCCTTGCATGGGTACCGCACATCAATCAGGACATCCACTGGGGCAACACCGTATCAGCTTGTATATGGTATGGAAGCAGTCCTACCTGTTGAAGTTGAACTACCCTCGTTACGGGTATTAATGGATGTTAAACTGAGTGAAGCAGAATGGGTTCGGTCCCGATACGAGCAACTGAGTCTGATTGAAGAGAAGAGATTGGCTGCAATCTGTCATGGACAATTGTATCAGAAGAGAATGAAGAAAGCCTTCGATCAGAAAGTCAGGCACCGAGAGTACCAAGTGGGAGATCTTGTGCTGAAAAGAATCCTCCCTCCTCATACAGACCACAGGGGCAAATGGACTCCAAATTATGAAGGACCATTCGTTGTAAAGAAAGTTTTCTCTGGTGGAGCGCTGATGCTCAGCACCATGGATGGTGAAGATTTCCCGTCCCCTGTGAATTCAGATGCAGTTAAAAAATACTTCGCATAAAATGACCCGCTGGACATAAAAACAGAATGTGAGTCCAGGCAAAAATAGGGCATCCTGGCGAGTCAAAAACAGAATAAAAGACTCGGGCAAAAATAAGGGAAATAAATGAAAAAATGTACACCCGCTGAGTTGAAAAGCCGCATTGGACAACTCAGGCAAAAATGGGTATCCCGATGGATTGAAAACCCGAAAGGGCGATCCATGCAAAATAAGGGAATAAGCGAACAACTGCACTCTGAGTTCGTCTGTATCGCTTACAACTTGGAAAGCTTCAAAGGATCAAGCTTCAATCAGAATCAACTTTCTTCAGAAAGCAAGACGAGAAGAACGTCATTGTCATACGAGTCATAGCAGGAGAGGAAGCTCCTCAAAGCGTCGCCAACACTGCCAGCTTTTTGTTTCTCAATTTGTAACAGTCTCTTCATTTCAGGAGATATGTTTCCTTGACTGTATCTTGCCAGTTCAGGGCACATGAATTAATAAAATCAGATTTTCGGTCATGTTTCGTTTTTTGCATTTATGTTTTGCAAAGAGTTGTCTGATATCTCTAAAAATACAATTGCATAAGTACAGATGCCTTTCTCTAAAAATAAAAACACATGCTTACAGGGAATGTGATTATTCTCGAAAGTACTTGACTCCTATGACGGAATCCGGTAAGGGATACCTCGGGACCTTTTGTACGTTTCCTTACCTTTGCAGGATTGCAGGTATCCAGAACGCAACCTGGGGCATGCAAGTTACGTCTCAGCAAGATGGCGAATCGTTATCAACTCGGTCTATCTTCCACGTGGCAATGGAGAGTGCCCATTTCCCCAGCAAAGTTGCCAAATCAACAAACAGGCTTAACACTCAGGATGTTTTCTCCCCAGCCGGGTTGCCTCTCATTGCTATCCCCAGCTGAGTTGCTTCCCATTGCTCTCCCCAGCTGAGTTACCAACAGCATTTCCCAGTTGAAGCACCAACCATTCTTCCTCAGCAGAATGCAGAAATCAGGGAATCATCTCCCCACAGAATTCCCAGCCTCTATTCAGAAGAGCAACGCGCGAAGAAGTCACAACAGAGTACAGAAAGCTTCTACAAACCCCAGCTGGGTCCCGTATTGTAAGGATATGTCAATCAGTGACCTATATCCCCGAACAGATACACCATTAGATCTACCAGTGATCTCATCCCCAGCTGGGATGTCCGTTTCAAGCAGATCAATCAGAGATCTTCGCGGCAACGGGATCCGAATCCCGGATCTTTGCTCCTTTGCATAATCATGGCATCCGCATCATACTATCCCCCTCAGAGCGTAGCATTCCGTCTAATACGGAGCATTACGGCAAAAATCAAATGCATAGCATAA
Source organism: Lathyrus aphaca (assembly GCA_963966055.1). Classification (NCBI taxonomy): domain Eukaryota; kingdom Viridiplantae; phylum Streptophyta; class Magnoliopsida; order Fabales; family Fabaceae; genus Lathyrus; species Lathyrus aphaca. The sequence goes on from OZ014519.1 coordinate 228,924,909, forward strand.
TCATAAGCCATGTTTTGGAGTAACACTTGTGAATAATAAACCGTTCATCATCATTATACAGAAAAATCCCCACCAGAGTCCCAGCAAAAGCAGTTGCCTCACAATCACAAACACCAGTATATACACCTTTTGGCACCCGTCCGTGTCATCACTTCCCCAAACAGGTCGCCCGAATACACTCTACAAACAAGATCACCCGCATTACAGATGCCTCCTGACGCCCGTCCGTGTCATATCACCAGCAGAAAGCCGAAGACGTCCTCTTTGCACTCACATATACTTGTATATGCACTTTTCTTGACACCCGTCCGTGTCACATCCCCAGCGCAGTCGCTTACACCTTTATCACTCATACACTTGTTAATATTATGCTTTTCTCTCTTGACACTCGTCCGTGTCACTCTCCCCAACAGATAAACACTCATCTATACACCACTCGCTCTTATACAGATACTCGTCCGTATCTTGTATATACCAGTTATATACCCCTCAGATTCAATGGTAGTCTTTGTTCTTTGTTAACTAGTTGGTACTCGTCCGTACCATCATCTCAAAACATTGTGTCTAGCGTTTGTTTCTACCATGATACTCGTCCGTATCATAAGTCTTAAGGATGCTCGTCCGCATCTTTAATCCATACACCGTGTCAAACACTTGTGTCTTCTTGAATATAGATGCTCGTCCGTGTCTACTATTCCCCAGAAGAGTCCCCTCAGATTCAACACTCGTCTGTGTTCTTTGTTAACCAGTTGATACTCGTCCGTATCATCATCTCTGAACATGTGTCAATTTGTTTCTACATGATACTCGTCCGTATCATAGTCTTAAGGATGCTCGTCCGCATCTTTAATCTATACACAATACCAAACACTTATACCTTTTGTTTCTTGGATGTAAATACTCGTCCGTGTTTACTATTCCCCAGTAGATCACAAAACAATTTTCCTTTTTATCTAACACTCGTCCTGTGTTATGATAAACCCTGAGAGCAGCCGTCCCCTGCTGAGTGGTCGTCCTCCACTTCTTGATGGTCGTCCTCCATCATGCTCGCCCGATGGCCGTCCCCATCGTTGATCTTTTTAGCAGCCGTCCCCTGCAAGGTGGTCGTCCTCCACCTTTTGATGATCGTCCTTCATCAACTTTATCCAATGGCCGTCCCCATTGTTGATTTTGGTTATCTAACACTCGTCCTGTGTTATGACAAACCTCGAGAGCAGCCGTCCCCTGCTGAGTGGTCGTCCTCCACTTCTTGATGGTCGTCCTCCATCATGCTCGTCCGATGGCCGTCCCCATCGTTGACCTTTTCTATCCGATGGCCGTCCCCATCGTTGATATTTTCGGCAGCCGTACCCTGCCAGGTGGTCGTCCTCCACCTTTGATGGCCGTCCCCATCATATTTCTTTTATCCCCAACAGAGCAGCCGTCCCCTGCTAGGTGATCGTCCTTCACCTTTGATGGCCGTACCCCATCATCTGTTTATTTCATTTATTCTTTGACCCGATGGCCGTCCCCGTCGTGGTCCCTTTTCCTTTTTAGCCCGATGGCCGTCCCCGTCGTTGGTTACCTTGCTTTGTGAACTTGATGGCCGTCCCCGTCATTTTTTTTCATCAATCCCCAGAGAATTTTGCAACTTTACCTTGATGGCCGTCCCCATCATTATTTCATTTTTCCCAGCTAGTCGGCCGTCCCCGTCTTAGCTTTATCTTTTATCCCCAGCATGTCGGCCGTCCCCGTCATTGCTTTATTTTTAGCACTTTCCCAGCATGTCGGCCGTCCCCGTCATTGCTCTTTACCCAGCAGTCGTCCTCTGCTCGACGGTCGTCCTCCGTCGCCTACACCTTACAACATACTTTATTTTCCTTTTACAATCTATATCCCTTTTCTTCTTCATTCTGTGAGTGCAAATTTTGGACTGTCTTCGGTATTCAACCACAAGTTATCTTGTTTGCCTGTTAAGCCGTCGCTTACAACCTGCACAGCTAACTCATGTTTGAATAGGGGCAGCTGTAAACACCCCAAATTTGCCCTCACTCATTCCCCATGGCTTGTGATCATTCTCATATGCATAAACACAATCATATCACTTCATATCTCAATTTTGAGTCACTGCATTGGTTCTAAGTCATCAGCACCTAGGGTTTGTGATCTGAGCAATCCAAGAGCCCCTTGAGCCACTCCAGAGGCAACCAATCACTTCAAAGGAATCCATATGTGTTCAAGTATCATATTGCATCTTCTCAAAGTCAAAAATTCCAAAGAATCACAAGAACTAGGGTTTGAATGGATGCAGAGCCAGGCTAGACTGCACAGTTGACTGAAAATTAGGGTTTTGGTTTCAGAGGCCATAACTCCAAATTTTTTGGTCATTCTTGTCTCCATTGGTCTCTATATGGTATAGGGAGTATGCACATCAATTTTCATGAAGAAATTCCATGGGGAAGTCATCTGATCAAGGGTTGACTTTTCAGACAAGTCAGTGTAAAATCAGGGCATCTGAGGCCCCCAATGACCCAACCAATGGGTGATCTTCATCATTTTAAGTGTATATGATCTTCATTTGATCATGGAAGAAGGTTGAAGTTCATAGAAATCAAGAATTTGAAAGTTTTGCAAATGTTGACTTTTTGGGCATAGTTGACTTTTCAAGGATGCATCATTTTAGGTCATTTTTCAAGCCTTGATTCTTGATCCAAAAATGCTTCAAATGGAAAAACTTTGGTCATGAAAGTTGTAGATCTCATCTTTCCCTTTTCAAAAAGTACAAGAACATGATCAAACTCTTTTTGGATCAAAAGTTATGGCAATGCAAAGTTGGCTAAAATCATTGATTTTCAAGGCATGCTTCAAATGGAAATTTTGCAAAGTCATGGACCAATGCATTATGTGACCTCTAATTCATTTGAAACCATTACACAAACATTCTATGAGCCTTAAAAATCAGAATTGGACCAAGTTTCCCCATGGTTTGGTTTGTGTAACAAGACTTTCTCACATGTGAACCAAAGTTACAACAACTTGCAAAACCACTCATCATGCTTCCTACAACTTGTGACCTTGGATGCTGACCTTGCTAGCTCACTCACCATCCCATGCTGCGCAGCCCCTAGGCTTTGTACCAAGCTAGCACTTCACCATACCTCTCTTACACAATTTTTGACTTTTTGCAAAAGGCAACTTACCAATCAATAAAGCACATGTCCAATCAACTGACCAATGAGAGAGAGTTATGTGGACAATTTGCAAGCCATTTCATGCAAAAAGGCAAGGCTGAAACATCTCATACCAAGACATTCACAAAAACACTCCCAATTGCAAGTTGCTTCGAATCTGCCTACACAGCTTGCAAACATTCAAACCCTCTTCACCATTCAACTCACCTTGCTCCATAGACCACCCAGCACCAAGAACACAAGCCTGAAACAGCCTGAACATCTCACTGCCATTTCTCACTTCATTTTGCAGTTTCAATCGAATCTCCTTCCACAAACCACAAACACACCAACAAACACTCCAGACCTTCTCCATTCATCCTCAGGATCACAAACCATCATTCACAATGGCCTGAAACCTCCAGAAACTCCATTGCCATTTCTGACCAAGCTTGAGCAGAAGCTTTTGAATCTCTCTATTCAGCCAGCTTAAACTCTCTTTGAGCATTCAAACATCTTCTGGGGACCAAGTGGAGTGGATTGCACAAGGAGAAGTGGCCAGAAAGTCCTCAAACTGAAAGCTCCAAATCTCAGGTAGCTCGAAAATTATTTTTCCAGAAATCATTTTTCTTGTTACAAACTTGTTCTATGTGATTCACTGATCATCCTGATGTTCTTAGTTTTTGAAATGGCTTTGTTTTGAGTATTTAATTTGTCTCTGAAGCTTGCGTGCCCTAGAACTTGTTCTCTTCGATTCAGCTTGTTTAGGAAGAATAAATTTGTTTTGAGAGAGGGGTTTGATTCGTGAGAGGTTGGAGATCATTTCCCAATTCATAGATTTTGTTTTTGTTACGATTTGAGGGAGTTGGTGAGTTTCCCGGTGAGGTGCTGGCCGGAGAAGACGACCGGAAGTCTTCTCCGGCCACCTGAGTCATTAAACCCTAATCTCAGGTCATTAACTCTAGTTTGAATTTGAGCCATGGATGTGCGTTGACCTGTTGACTTCCCTCTCTTTTGGATGGCCCAGATCATCTCATTTGCCCTAATCTCTCTCATTAGCTTTAATTAATTCGTAATTAAACTAATTAAGTCAGATGCAATCTCCACCCTTCATTTGCGCGCTGGTCAACAGATTCAAACCCTGGGCGCATCTCATCCCTCCATTCTGATTACTTTCTTTTTATTTGATTTTTATTTCATTTTTATTTCAATTAACTTGCATAATTATTTAAAAATAGCAAAAAATACATAAAAATTATGAAACTTTTTCCTCTGAGTTTTAATAATTTTTATGACACAAAAATATTTTTATTTTATTTTTTATCATTAAAAAAAGTATTTTTAAATATTTAAAGGATTATTTTTAATTGATTATTGGAAATTAATTAATTAAAAACACTTTTAGGTATTTAAAAATTACAAAAAAATTCATGAAATGTTCTAAGACATTTAGAAACATTGTCCAACCTTCAAACCAAATTTCTTTTTTGATCTTGATGCATTTTTAGAATTTTTCATTGAATTAAATCATTTTTTATGCATTATTTTGATCATGGATTCAAAAATTCATTTCTGCCTATTGGTGAAGGTTGAGACATTGATTCTTTTTGCTTTGTTTTCTATTTGGCATGTAGTTTCTAGGATAAAATGGCCATGATTTGATCTTGCATTTTCTATTTGTTTGGCATTTATTTTGTTAAGAACCCTAAAAAACCCTAATAACTTAGAAAATTCATATCTTGAATTTGGTTGAGAGTTGAGAGCTCCCCTTTGGGAACTGGTTCATTATAGGTTTAGGGTTTCTTTGGGTACCATTTTCCATTTTTATCTTAGGGTTTTGTTTCTGTTTTGGATTTTTGTTTGATGTTTGATTCATAAACCCTAATTTGGGCTTTCATTTGCATCCCTCTTGCATTCCCTTGCATAACATGACTTGTCTTTGCATTTTGTGCATCCTTGTGATCCATTTGATATCTTAAGACATATAGAAAGCATGTTTGACCATTGCATTACATATTTGCCATGTCATTTGTCTTGTATGATTCATAACTTTTCATGTTCATTCATGCTCCTTAGCTTGCATCATTTGCATTCATAATCTTGTATGAGCATCCCCATGCCTTGCCTCATGTTTGCAGCACTTCATAACATCATAATCATCATCAACATGCTTCTGGTTTTGCTTTGCATCATACCATTTCATCTCATCTTGCATTGCATTGCATTTCTTTCTAACATTTCAGGTGGTAAGTAACTTGAGAAGTGAATTTGCCTTCACTTCTCATAACTCTTCTTCTCATCTCTCTTGCATCCATTGCTGCATTCTTGTATGTGTTTGAGATTGAGCTTGCTCATTCTTCTTCCTCCCACTTTCTTTCTTCAAGTGACTTGACTTCTTGAATGAAGCAAGTTGCTTTGCTTCTCTTGATCTTTTCATCTGCTTCCTGGTGGTTCCTCTGAAGATCTTCTTTTGAAAACCTCACAAACCTTAGGAACAACCATGTATGACAATGATTAGGGTTTTGATTAGTCTCCCCTCTTAGGTTTACCTTTGTGTCTCTTTTGAGTCTTCTCTTCTCACCTCATAATCAGGGACTAAACCCTAAAGGCTTTAAGGCTTTGTGATTAAGCTTATGCCTGCATCCTTCTCTTAGGATGGAGTGTATAACTTTAATCCTAAGTGTTAAACCCTTAATGTGTTTAACTCCCTTAATCAATTCATTTAATAATCATCAAGACATCACACTTGTAACTTGGGCCTTGCATTAGGGTTCTAATTCTTCCTTAAATGGTTAAGAAGGACTAACCCTAGTGTTAATGGACAAGTCCCCCTCAAGTTGTCTTACCAATCATAAAAATCACTTCATCATCATATCATTAAATAAAATCCACTTAATCAAAGGCTTGTTTTGTCATGGGTTTAATCCCTAATCATGGATTAAGTTGAGGAGCTTTCCTCAGCTTAAACACTCTCATCTATTATCCTTCTATTAGGATGGTGTAATGAGTTTGTTTAAATCCCTGATTATGGCTTAACCTCATTACTCAACACTAAACAAAAACCACAAAAACATCTAAATAATCACAAGTAGGTTAATGATCTTAATTCTACACCTAAGGTGATTAAGTGTGAGAATCTGACTTCACACTTAAGGTATTCTCATTACCCCTAAACAGAGGGAAGATGTGATGAGTTTACTAACCCATTGGTTTAGGCTTAAGCTCATTACCCTATGACAAACTTTCAAAAGCAATAAAAGACTGAAAACTCAAAAACAAACAATAATCGTCTCCTCCGGGATTCTTTTCTCATCATCTTCACTCACAAACGAGAACTCGCTTCTTCCGTCTAATGCAAGACAGTTTGCATCTGTGCCAGACAGATCATACACTTGAGCATAGACAGCAAGCAGTTCGCAAGTCAATTCATCTTTCAGTCTCTTTGGGTCGAACTACGGTGTTCTGACTTCCTCATTGCACGAGAGGATACGTAGGCATAACTTAACAGTTATCGAACAAAAGTCTCTGTACATTCCCCCTCTTTCAGCTTCATCCTTCTAAGCCTCATGATCTTGAGCATTTTATCCTCGTTCCTACACTGACACTTTCATACTTCACATCACTTATACACTTTACACTGACACCTGTACATTCCTTTCCAGCTATTTTATACACAGATTGCACCGACACTACCCCTTTAAAACACAAATCTTTTAAGCGTGGATCCCGTCGAGTACGACGGACAATCTGGGTGCTAATACCTTCCCAGGTTGTAACCAACCCCCTTTCTCAGTCTCTCTGGTTCGCAAGCCGTCTTATCCATATCTTTCTAGGTTTATGCAGCATTACCTTTCCTCCGGGATAAAAATGCCTAGCTGGCGACTCTATTCATCTCCAGTGAGTTCACGGCTGTGTGTTCTCATTGTCCCTCTCGCCGACCGTTCGCGTCTGTACCTTCATATGACCCGGTTTCATTTGTCGGGAGCGACACTATGACAGACGAGTCTTCTTCAAACAATCATGTTACGCCAGGAGCTGGACATACGAGTCCTCACTGCAAGAACATATGACCTGAGACAGATGAGTCTCCTTCGGATACACCTGTTACGCCAGGACCGGGATGCATTAAAGTCTGTGGGATAGACATGCATAATCAAGGTAAACAAACCTTCTTCATATATTATCTATGGATATATGGTATAAGATAGACGAGTCTTCTCCGAGCAAACCTGTTACGCCAGGTGCAACAATAATAATTGGCTGAGATAGACGAGCCTCCTTCAGATTTACCTGTTACGCCAGGACCGGTAACCATTTTGACATTTATTCCCATTGTCAGGATTTTAAACCTCTTCAATACAGACGAGTATTGGATGATCATCAAGATAACACAGACGAGTGCCAAAAGTCAATGATACAGACGAGTATCAGACGATGATCTGAGAAACACAGACGAGCGCTTCAGGCAATGATACAGACGAGCATCAGCCACTGGTATAGACGAATACCAGAAATTCAAACACAAACGAGCATTTGGAGTAGCATACAGAAAAATATCAGGATGATCAACAAATCCTTACATACAGATATAAGCTAGCACAGACGAGTGTTGGGGATGATACAGACTAGTATCCAAACAAAGCAGATAGCTTCAAACAGGTAATAAATACAGACGAGTGCTAGAGAATGCAGACGAGCAACCACAAATATTACATACCAAACACAGACGAGTGTTGGAAAGTGCAGACGAGCAATAACAAATATCAGCCACAGATGAGTGTTGGGAAGCGCAGACGAGCAACAACCAATATCAAATATCAAACACAGACGAGTGTTGGAAATTGCAGACGAGCAACAACAATTATCAAATATCAAACACAGACGAGTGTTGGAAATTGCAGACGAGCAACAACAATTATCAAATATCAAACACAGACGAGTGTTGGAAATTGCAGACGAGCAAATACCAAGGTAATCATGGACCACTGCTGGGGAAAGCAAATGAGCAATACCAAAGTGATAACACAGACGAGTGTTGAGAGATGCAGATGAGCAACAATAAAGATCAAACACAGACTAGTGCTGGAGATTGCAGACGAGCAACAACAAAGCGAGAGCACAGACGAGTGCTGGAGATTGCAGACGAGCAACAAACAAATGCCTGATTGGCAGCAAGAGGTACAAATCTGCAGGGGAAGACAAGTCAGGAGGCCTGGATACCTAACTCTGACTGAGGTGACGAATGCCTGACTGTATCATCAAATTGACCCAAAAGTATGGCAACTTTGCTGGGGAATATTTCACTGACGGAAGTGAAAATCCAATATGAACTCTATGGGGAATGATCATCTTCAGACTTGGCTGGGAAAGATGCTTCAACAATACTCTAGCTGGGGAGAGCATTTGCTGATTCAAAGCTCTGGATGTGACCCTTGCTGGGGATAGAATTCTGGCAATTCTAACTCTGTGAGGACATCAGACACTCAGCTTCCTCTTGGGCATACTCCACTGGGGGGAAGAAATAGACTGCTTGGGCTGCATTCCAAGGCTTAGCTGGGGAAGAATTCTGCTGGAGATACTCTACTGGGGGAGAGTAAATTGCTCGGGAGAATGCGAAGCCATCCTACAACCTGCAACAACAGAAAACACAAGTGTGCCCCGGGGACTTGCATGGTATGATCTGTTCATCCATCGTCACCCGACACTCAAAGAGGGTTTACAGTGTTTCCCTGCATGTCACTTTCTTTTTAAATCATCACCATGTTTAAATGCAATGCTATTTTTGCCAAAAATTCAGGACATTTTTCAAACAAAAATAAACACACACATCTTTTTTTGACTGAATATTCTTTTTATTGAAAGGCCTCTGAATAGGCAAAGATTTTACATCAGGAAGCAACCACCTGGAAAGAGGTAGCCACCATAAAATTGAGAAAGAAAACTATCCTAATGGCAATGGCCACGGCATTCCAATGAGTTCCATTCCTGATATGACCAACATGTCTTCGAGACTCTCCGTTCTGCTTTTGCTTTTTGAGAGGATGAGGGGACTGTTTCCTATCCTTCTGATATTGTCAAGTTGTACAAAACGATGATGTGGTTCAGATTACTCGGATCGCAGTTGTTCGCTTATTCCCTTATTTTGTGTGGATCGCCCTTTCGGGTTTTCAATCCACCGGGATACCCTTTTATGCCTGAGCTGTCCAATGCGGCTTTTCAACTCAGCGGGTGTACGTTTTTTTTTATTTCCCTAACTTTTGCCCGGGCTTTTTATTCTGTTTTTAGCTCGCCGGGATGCCCTTTTCTTGCCTGGACTATAATTCTGTTTTTGTGTCCAGCGGATCTTTTTATGCGACGTATTTTTTAACTGCGTCCGAGTTAACAGGGGACTGGAAGTCATCTCCATCCATAGTGGTGAGCATCAGTGCTCCTCCTGAGAAGACTTTCTTCACTATGAATGGTCCTTCGTAGTTTGGGGTCCACTTGCCCCTGTGATCTGAACCTGGAGGAATGATCTTCTTCAGTACAAGCTCTCCCACTTGATACTCTCGAGTACGTACTCGTTGGTCAAATGCATGCTTCATTCTCCTCTGATAAAGCTGACCATGATAGATAGCCGCTAATCTCTTTTCCTCAATTAGACATAGCTGATTATAACGAGCACGCACCCATTCAGCCTCATCAAGCTTTACGTCCATCATCACACGCAATGAAGGGATCTCTACTTCAACAGGCAGGACTGCTTCCATGCCATATACCAGAGAGAAGGGAGTTGCCCCTGTTGATGTCCTGACTGACGTTCGGTACCCATGCAATGCAAACGGTAACATCTCATGCCAATCTTTGTAGGTGACAACCATTTTCTGCACAATCTTCTTGATATTCTTGTTAGCTGCCTCTACCGCACCATTCATCTTTGGTCGGTAAGGAGAAGAATTATGATGCTGAATCTTGAAGTCCCGACACAACTCTGCCATCATCTTGTTGTTGAGATTAGAACCATTGTTAGTAATGATCCTTTCGGGCACTCCGTATCTGCATATGATATCTCTTTTCAGAAATCTTGCCACTACTAGACGAGTGACATTGGCATAAGATGATGCTTCCACCCATTTGGTAAAGTAATCAATCGCGACCAAGATGAAGCGATGACCATTTGAAGCAGTAGGCTTTATCTTCCCGATCATGTCAATGCCCCACATGGAAAAGGGCTAAGGAGATGACATGACGTTGAGCGGGCTTGGAGGAACATGCATTGTGTTTGCATATATCTGACACTTGTGGCACTTACGAGCGAATGAACAACAGTCTGCATCCATTGTCATCCAGTAATACCCTAATCTTAACAATTTCTTTGCCATAACATGCCCTCCTGCATGGGTACCGAAAGATCCCTCGTGGACTTCCTGCATCAACAGGCTTGCTTCGTGTCTATCCACGCATCTGAGCAAGACCATGTCAAAGTTTCTCTTGTACAAACCCCATCTGTGTTCAAGAAGAAGCTACCAGCAAGTCGCCTTAAGGTCTTCTTGTCGTTGGAAGATGCCCCAGCTGGGTATTCTTGCTTTTCCAGGAATAACTTGATATCAAAATACCAAGGTTTCTCATCAGACACTGCGTCTACAGAGAAGGCATGAGCTGGAGCGTCCATCCTGGATATGTCAATTCTGGGCACATAATTCCAACACAAGACTTTGATTGACGAAGAAAGAGTGGCCAATGCGTCGGCAAACTGATTTTCATCACGTGGTATGTATTGAAGCTTAACTGTTGTGAAGAACGTCAATAGTTTTCTAGCATAATCCCTGTATGGAATTAGATGCTCTTGATGCGTATACCACTTGTCGGTAACTTGATTAATGATGAGGGCTGAATCTCTGAATATATCGAGGTTCTTAATCTGAAGATTAATAGCCTCCTCTATTCCCATTATGCATGCCTCGTATTCCGCTTCATTGTTGGTGCAGCCAAAAGTAATTTTGGTAGCAAAGGGAAAGTGAACACCTTCGGGAGTGATATGAACAGCACCAACTCCACGTCCATTGATATTGATTGTCGCATCAAACATCAACTTCCATTTGGATTCAGGGTCTGGCCCCTCCTCCGGAAGTGGTTCCTCGCAATCGTTTGCTTTGAGGTACATGATGTCCTCATCAGTGAAATCAAACTTCATTGGCTGATAATCATCTTCAAGAGGTTGTTGTGCAAGGTAATCCGACAATACACTTCCCTTGATGGATTTCTGAGAAGTATACTGGATGTCGTATTCAGTTAAAATCATCTGCCACCTAGCAACCCTTCCGGTTAACGCTGGTTTCTCAAAGATGTACTTGACAGGATCCATTTTGGAAATGAACAGTGTGGTATGAGTCAACATGTACTGCCTCAGTCGGCGAGCAGCCCATACCAAAGCGCAACAAGTTTTCTCGAGCAGTGAGTATCGGGATTCACAGTCGGTAAACTTTTTGCTAAGGTAATAAATAGCGTACTCTTTTCGACCAGACTCGTCATGTTGGCCTAGAACACACCCCATTGACCCTTCTAGCACGGTCAAGTACATGATTAAAGGTCTTCCTTCCACATGAGGAATTAGAATTGGAGGCTCCTGCAAATATTCTTTTATTTTGTCGAAAGCTCTTTGACAATCATCGTTCCACCTGACCGTTTGCTCTTTTCTTAGCAATTTGAATATTGGTTCACACGTGGCAGTTAAATGAGATATGAACCGGGAAATGTAGTTCAACCTCCCTAAAAACCCGCGCACTTCTTTTTCTATTCTCGGTGCAGGCATATCTTGAATAGCTTTTACTTTTGCAGGATCTACCTCAATTCCTCTTTGACTAACAATGAAACCCAGCAGTTTCCCGGAACGCACTCCGAAAGTGCACTTGTTTGGATTCAACCTCAGCTTGTATTTGATCAGTCTATCAAATAGCTTCTTCAGGTTGACCAAATGCTCTTCTTCGTCTCGGGACTTAGCAATCATATCGTCCACATAACACTCAATCTCCTTGTGTATCATGTCGTGGAACAATGTGACCATCGCCCGTTGATAAGTTGCCCCAGCGTTCTTCAAACCAAAGGGCATGACCTTATAGCAGAATGTACCCCACGGGGTAATGAACGTTGTCTTCTCCATGTCTTCCGGTGCCATCTTAATCTGATTATAACCGGAGAAGCTATCCATGAAGGAAAATACCGAGAATTGAGCAGTATTGTCTACCAACACATCAATGTGTGGCAACGGAAAATCATCTTTTGGGTTTGCTCTATTCAAATCCCGGTAGTCAACGCACATTCGGACCTTGCCGTCCTTCTTTGGTACAGGTACAATGTTAGCTACCCAAGGTGGGTAACTAGTTACAACAAGGAACCCGACATCCCACTGCTTCTGAACCTCCTCTTTGATCTTCATCGCCATGTCAGGACGAGTTCTTCTCAATTTCTGTTTCACCGGAGGACAATCCTCTCTCAAAGGTAGCTTATGCACAACGATGTCGGTATCCAACCCTGGCATATCTTGATATGACCAAGCAAAGATATCCACATACTCTCTCAGCATACTGATCAGCTAATTCTTGACGTCGGCCTGCAGACTGGCCCCAATTTTGATCTCTTTCTTCACATCTTCACTGCCAATGTTGATGATCTTAATTTCTTCTTGATGAGGCTGAATAACTCGTTCCTCTTATTTCAACAATCTGACCAATTCTTCAGGGAGGTCACAGTCTTCCTCAACCCCTTCATCAGCTTGGTAGACAGGATTGTCAAAGTCATGCGTGGTCATAGCAGGAACGTTATCAATGGAATCCGGATGATCAACACTGCATAGATGATGTGCTTATTCAGAATCTGCTTATTTTGAAAAAGAGACGCAAACACAAAAACAAAAGGAAAAACACGTTTCCATTTTTATATTTTTGTGAAAAGTTTTAAAAACAAAGAAAGAGAACACAATTTGTCTGAAAATGTCCTTTTATTTCATGGTAAAATAAAATGCATACAAAACATGGTGGCCCAATACAATGGATCCTAGCATCTTGGGCAGAATGCTGGATTTGACAATGCAGTATGATAATAAAAGGAAACAAATGAATTACTCTGAGTGCCAGGTGACTTGAACAATGTCTTCAACAGACCAGTTCCTTAGCTCCTCTCCGGGCGCACACGGATGTATCCAGTTGTCCCAGTCACCATCACTGTCCCCCTCTTGGCTTGTCACACAAATCTGGTTGCGGTCGAGCATCCCAGCGCTTGTGAAGGTAATAGCCTTACCACTTGGAGTAGATCCCCCAGGCTGATACCCCAAACCAAACTTGTCGTCTTTCTTTTCTAGCTCCAGCAACTTGCCCCAGCCTTGGGCACTTCCTGATTGAACGACCTCATTTGCCTGCTTGTAGGAATGGATGGAGGTACCTTCACTGCTCTTCTCTACAGGAGTTAAAATGCTAGCATTGACTGCTTTGAAGGCTTGGCACAGAGTCTCATGGATCTCCCCATCCATCTCAACATACTTGAATGTTGACAAGTGGTTTACGAAGATGTCTTCCTCTCCGCAGACTGTAATGACCTGGCCATCAACCACATATTTGAGCTTCTGATGCAGGGTTGAAGTAACAGCTCCAGCAGCATGAATCCATGGGCGTCCCAACAAGCAGTTGTACGCCGGCTAGATGTCCATGACGTAGAAGACACTTTTGAAGACTTGAGAACATATTTTGACGGGCAACTCAACTTCTCCAAAAACTGACCTTCTAGAACCATCGAAAGCTTTGACAATCAAATCACTTGGTCTCAGGACTATTCCATCAACATTGAGCTTCATTAATGCCTTCTTCGGAAGCACATTAAGGGAAGAACCTGTATCTACAAGAACATGTGACAACACAACACCCTTGCACTCCATAGTGATATGTAGTGCTTTGTTGTTGTTTCGACCCTCTGACGTGAGGTCTCTGTCTGTAAAGCCCAGCCCGTGGCTTGCATTTACACTCCCCACTACAGCTTCAAGTTGGTTGACAGTGATTTCTTGAGGAACATAGGGCATCTACAACACTTTCAATAAGGCCTCTCTGTGTGCGGGAGAACACATCAGCATTGATAGAATGGATATCTTGGAAGGTGTCTGGTTCAACTGCTCGACCACCTTATAATCACTCTTTTTGATAATGCGCATGAATTCCTCGACCTCTTTTTCAAACGTACCCTGCCCAGCAACAGGAGTATTCGATTCATCAGTCACAGCCTGCTTTCCTTTGGCTTTGGACAAAGCTTCAGCCTCAGGATCCCCCCTCAGCACAGGTGGAGCAAATAAACGACCACTTCTGGTAAAGCCTCCAACTCCTCCGACATTCTCTACAGTCAGGTCAACAACAACAGACTTGCTCTCAATCTTCTGTCCAACCACATATATATCTGAGCCATAATGCCAAGGAATGGCTTTATCGTCTGTGTAAGGAACAAGCCCAGGCACGGTGATAGTCACAGGACTAATCTCAGGAGCATAAATGGTAACAGGCTCTCTTCTGGCAGGCATCTCTGCTTCATCATAGAATATGGTAATCATTGACACATCATCAGCTTCAGTACCAACTCTGTTAAACTGCAAAGACCCATCATCAATCAAACTCTGCAATCCCATCTTCAGCTTCTCACACCCATTCTCTGAACTCAGATATTCTTCACAACCAGCACAACATCCTGGAAACACTTGACCATTCAACAGCCTCTCTTTCACTACTCTCAAAGGAGTCTTCACTTCTTCAATACTCAGCATCAGTCTCAACTTTTCACCACCCTCAACATCATTGATTCTTGCCCCTCCATGATTCGGAATAGGGTTCGAATTAACATTCGGCGGTGGTGTGAAATTGATTGCTTTAGAGTCTATCAAATCTTGAACCTTGTGATGTAGTGCCCTGCACTTCTTAGTCGAGTGCCCGGGTGCTCCTGAGTGGAAAGCGCATCTTGCATTGACATCGTAACCCACTGGAAGCTCTCCAGGAGGTGGTGGTGCCAAAGTTCTCAATTGAATCAGATTCAGGTCTAACAGTCTTGGAAGCAAAGCAGCATAAGTCATGGGGATGGCCTCAATCACCTTATTAGCCGGGCGAGTTTGCCTTGGCTGATATGGTCTCTGCTAATAGTTGGTTCTTTGTGGTTGTTGTTGTTGTTGTTGTTGTTATTGAGGTTGCATCTGTTGCACTGGAGTAGAAGGAATTATGACTGTTGCCACATGCTCGTATGGTCTTCTATAACCTCGGCCCCGGCCTCGGCCAAACACAGCATTTGTCTCCCCCTCTCTTCTTCTAGGAGGTCCACTGAAAGCTTTCCTAGCTCCATTCGAGCGACTAGCACTTGTATCTTGTATCTTCCCCATCTTCAACAAGGTCTCAACCCTCTCTCCAGCAATTACAATGTCATTGAATTTAGTTGCAGAACTGGACGCCAATCTTTCAAGAAACACACCCTGCAGAGTTCCCATAAACATGTCAGCCATCTCGTTCTCTAGCAGCGGTGGTTGCACTTTGGTAGCAAGCTGACGCCACCTCTGAGCATATTCTTTGAAACCCTCCTTAGCAGTCTGAGACATGTGCTGCAATTGAGTGCGATTTGGAGCCATGTCCAAATTATATTGATATTATCTCACAAAATCTTCCGCTAGGTCTTTCCAGCTCTTTATGTTGACTCTGCTAAGCTTCATATACCATTCCAGAGAAGCTCCAACCAAGCTGTCTTGGAAATAATACATCCAAAGTTTTTCATCATCGGTGTGAGCAGCGATCCTTCCTACGAAGGATTGAAGATGGATCTTTGGGCATGCAGTGCCATTATATTTCTCAAAAGTTGGAACTTTGAACTTGTAAGGGATTCTAACCCCTGGAACCAAGCCCAAATTTGTAATGTCAAATCCCAAAGAGCTCTGGAATTGAATAGCCTTGATTTGTTCTGCCATTTCCTCAAACCTCTTGTTCATCTCAGCCCCCTGACCCTCAACTTCGTCCAGCAAAGTGAACTGTTCGTCCTGGTTATCCATTTGAATATTATTCAATCCATCATTGATTATAGTCACCCCTGGCTGTGTTACAGGGACTTCAACCTGACGTGCGCCCGCACCATTACGATTACCATCAGCAGTACCAGTGTTATTCCTAGCTTGACCATTTTCTATCATCTCCCGCAGACGCTCTTGATTCTGACCCATGCCTGCCATCAAGGTCATAAAGTTGTCCATCCTCAGCCTCAGGTCAGCTAAGTCAGCTTGCATCTGGTCCATAATTCTCTCTCTGTTGACCTTTGTTGGATATCTGTGTGCGACTGGTTGTTCTCGAACTTTCCTGGGAGCTATAGTGCCTGAAACACAAAACACATTAGCAACTGTAGCACTACCTGCAAAACAAACAAACAGGTTATATGCAATGCAATGTAACTGCTCATGTTCCCAAGTTTTTTTTAAGCATTTGCATGCCCCAGTTCTGGCATCTACTCCAGACAATTACTTTCAGCATTAGCTTTCAAACTTTCTCTTTGATGAGTGTTCAGACGTTAGCAGTTTCAGACAAACGAGTCTTGCACATTCAAAAATGACGACTTGCATATTAACACTATACCATGGACAAACCACTGCTGGCCCAAAAGTCAGAGTACAAACAGAAATATTCCCCGAAGGGTCACAAGCCATTACATGAATAAAAGACAAAATACAAAAATAAACAAGACTCCTACAACAAGTTTGTAGGTAGTCTGAAAAATAAACAACTAAGCTAAAGACCCAGGCTCTGCCACCTCTACTCTGCTCTTCTTGACACCCGCTCTCAGCTTGAGCTCTTCAATCTCTTTCCTTGCTTCCTTCAGGGCTAACTGGCTTTGTGCTAGCTGCTGAGTCTTTTCCCTCCGGATGGTGTGGACTTGCTCCACCTCTTCCTTCTTGAAGGCCATTTGCACTTCAAAGAACTCTTCTTTCTCTTTGAATTTCTTCTGCTCTTCCTCCCTTTGGCCTTGCAACCAAACAATGGATTGTCGAGCTTCCTTGAGAGTCTTCAAAGTCTTTTTGCGTTCAGCTTCTCTTTTAGCCTCCATCAGACCCAACCTGTGGAAGTGAGCTTCCCTTCCAGCAAAGTTTTTCTCCTTGGCTTCCAAAGAGGCTTGGATCTTCAGCAACTTGCTTTCTGCTTCATTCTTGGCCCTATTGGCATGATGGAACAGGCTTACCATTTCAGCATTCTCCACTCTAACTTCATGCAGCTGAGCCTCTAGCTTCTTGTGCTCTTCAAGGGAAACAGTACCACTCTAACTTGGAACTTCTCTGGGATAAAGTGGAGCTTCAACTGAGAAAGACATGAGGACCTCTTCTACATGTTTTTGCAACCATGCATCAAATGGTGGATACATCTTGGGATCAACTCTACCAAAGTCTTTCTTACCCTTCCTTATTCTGTGAGCACAGGCTTGGACTGCTTGTTGAACTAACTCCTTGTTTCCCTCAACAGGAAAGTACAAAGACTCAGCAAACTCTTCCATCTGTGGAGGATCTCTCAAAGGGTAGCCAAATTGTTTCCTGGCTAGTGTTGGATAATAACTAATTACACCCTTCCTTCCCAGCAAAGGTATTCCAGCAAACCTTCCACAACTGACCATCAATTCTTTACCTAGCAAATCCCTGTCATATCCCCAGGCAATATCTTCAGCAGTTAACCCCATCAGTCTTCTTGACCATCTCCACTCATCCCTCATCTCCTTGAAGGCACCTGACTTTGGCAGTTGTCTGGCAAACCACTCAGCAAACAAAGAAGCACAGCAGCAGACTGGACCACCCCTACCTTTCTCATTCCTGTAATGCACACTATAGTAGAAGTCACCCAAAAGAGTAGACACTGGATTGCCTTTGGCAAAGATTGAGATCACCTCCGAGCTGAAAAATTCTTTCTCTCCAGGGAACAAGCTGGACCCATACACCATCAAGGTTAGCAAAGAACCAAATTCATTCCAATTAGCCTGTGTAGCATATCTCTCTGCCTCTGGGATGAGTACACTCCAAGGGAGTCCTTTACCTTCACTCTCTTTCAGAGCTCTCTTGACTGTAGCAGCTGGCAAACGGCAAACTTTGGCTATGTCTTCTTCTTTAAGCACAACCTAAGACCCATAGAATGGAAATGTCTCTCTGACTGGAACATTCAGCATGCTGGAGATCTCTTCCAATATGGGAACTAAGATGTAACCTGGAAAAACGAAGCAACGCAACAGAGGATCATAAAACTACAACAAGGTATGCAAACTGTCCTTCAGGTATGCAGTGGGCTTGTCCACAAACTTCAGTATCTGGCCATATTTTTTCCTGAAATTGCCCAAGACCTAGTCATTCATCAGACCTGCTAACTTCTGAACACTTCTAACTTCAGGCTGAAGAAAAGTATAGTGAACATTCTTTTTCCTTGGAACTCTTTTGATTTCTGCCATGGAGATAAGATTTAGCAGAACTGGGACTTGATTAAGAACAATGACCTGAAAAATGGGAAACATAAACAGTTAATGCAAGAATGATGCAAATGCAATGCAATGCAAGCATATGATCAACTGGGACCATCTGAACTGGACACTGAACACAAGGGCCCCTCTAATCAACTGGCAAACCAAAAGTCCTCTGAGTCACAACTCTCTGATATAAGATCTTAGAATCTCAGTACCAAGAAAACCAGAACCAAGAAAACCAGAACTCCAGAACCATAGGACCATAGAACCAGAAATCATAACATAGGACCACTGATAATGAGTGTATGTAGAGGCCAAAGGTTCCTGCAAACCTGTAAACCCCTCCCCAATCTCACTGGTAGTAGGCTCCGGGTCAAACATCACGGACTCTCAAAGCCGAATAGCAATAATACTTTCACCATCTCCGAGAAATGGCTCATGACCAAATCAGGGAATCGGTTTGGCATTATATACTACACAGGGAGGCCTCAGCTGAGTCCGGGAAACAAGGTCATCCTATGCAATTCCCAGGTGGGCCCTCGGATGCGAATGGGTTTGCCACACAATGTGGTCTGCCACTGTCATCACTAAAGAGGGATGTTTCCACAAGGTTCTCAATGATCGGTCCCCAGCTGCACATAAATGTCAAGGTTATGAAATGAGAGAGGAAGATCCCCAAATCAAGACATTTCCAAGACAATCCCAAATCTGGGTGTGGGACTCACTACTAACCCTATGACAAGATCTCATGAGGCCAAAGTGGATCCACTCTAAGTCCTAAGGTGCACTCGAGCCGTGGTAATGAGCTCATCTCTCAGAAACAGGTAACACCCCTCCCACCAAACAGAAAACCAGTCTGTCGTACCTCGAAAAATACGATCCTAAAACAAACAACAGAGTCGCCACCTAATTCTATTTATTCTACGAGAGAAAAGGGAGATATAGATACAACCTAAAGGAAGGATAAGAAATGGTCAACGAAACCAAATTCTAAGTTCGGGAGTCGGTTACGCAAGGGGAAGGTATTAGCACCCCTCACGTCCGTTGTACTCAACGGGAACCTCTTAGCTAGTTATGCGATTAAATGTTTGATCTTAAGTCTTTGTCTTCTAAATGATGGTTAATATGTTTGTTCTTAAGGAAATTAAGGTTATTTTATTAATAAGTCGGAGAAAAGATTAAATGTTTGTTAAGCAGAGAAATAGTTAAATTTTTTATTAGGGTGCCCGCGAAGGATTAAAAGTCCTCGTGCCTACGTATTCCCTTGTGCAATGGGAAAGTCAGAGCTCCGTAGTTCGTGCGACTACGGTTTTTGATTTTTATTGAACAGTTATTTTAAACGCATTCTACTGATAAGCGTTGGCTTATACTCGCGGTAGAGGCTGAAGCGCTAGCTTGTTCGAGAGATAGAATGAGTTAAACAATGTTCGTTTTAGAAAAAAGTGTTTGACTTTGGCTAAGTTGTTTTAAATGAAAGGGCGAATGAACCACGTCGCGTGGGGCTAGACCATGAGCGATTGCATTCTAGAACGTGCGGAGTGCTAGACTCCGGAGTTCTTTCTTTCGCTGATTAATTATGAAAATAATTTAAATTGGTTGGTAAGTTTGAATTTGTTTTTAAGATATAAAAGAGCGAATGGACCACGTTGCGTAGGGCTAGCCCAACTGCAATACATTTTAGAACGTACGGAGTGTTGGACTCCGGAGTTCATTTTTTTCGTAATTTATAAAATGATATTTTGAAAATCGGAAAGCGAATGGACCACGTTGCGTGGGGCTAGCCCAGCTGCAGTCCAATCTAGAACGTGCAAAATGCTAGACTCCGGAGTTCTGTTTTTCGTATTTAAATTTATAAAATAAGTTGAATAATTGTTTTAGACTTTTTTAGAATTGATGTGCTTAATAACGAAGGAGCGAACGAGACATTACGCGTGGGGCTAGCCCAGTTGTGGTTCGTTCTAGAATGTGCGGAGTGCTAGACTCCGGAGCTCTATTCCTTGTTAAATTAGTTAAGGCGCGTAGAAAAAATTTGCAGACGGCGATCACTTGGTAATCGACTTACGTGTGTGCGATGTAATCGTGGATTAAAAGATTACTTGGCGTCGGACCAAGCAAATAAATTATATTTGAATATATGATTAGAAATTAAGGTGATCATGTTTATTTTTATTTACTTGACAAAATGCAGTCGAAATACGGTAAACAGAACCAATACAAGTCTCCTCAAGACATACGCATAATCATACGACTACAATAACGAGCAAAGACATAATCATACTCCATAAAATAAAAACAATCGATCACAAGATAATAAACTAACTAGATTAAATAGAATTATTTAAACAAACTAACTTAAAATTTATTGATCAAATAAAAAAAATTTAAAATAAATAATTAATACAAATATTTTTCTGTAATTTTATGATTTTTGATAAAAAAGAGAAAAACAATAAAACAAAGAAATAAACAAATAAATTGAAGAACTAGAAAAAGAATTTTAGAAAAAGATTATAAGTCTCGTTTGTAAGCAAACCAAAGGGGATGTTGTTATGAGAAAAGGCACAAGGCCCACCGACACAAAATCAGGCCCGAATGCCAAAATGGTGACAGGTGTCCCATGGTAGCAACACCTGTCGCCGCTCACACTGCCAATGAAAGGTTCAACCAAATGAAGAGAGGAACATGGGGAAGGGAAACTTATTCAATGATTTTAAATGCTCATAAAACTTGATATCAACAAAACCAAAATCAAAGAAAATAAAATAAAGACCGAACGTTCTCAGTCTTCAACCTTCATCTGATATCTCGACCTCTCTCCTCTCACACTCAAAACACAACCACGCCGGAAAACGCGAAGGACTGTCGGAGAAGATGACGCGCGGTGGCTCGCGGTGGTGACCGCTGTCCTCTCCGGCGGATCAACCTCAATATGACATCAAAACAAACGGAAATGAAGTGGAGGAAGGCGACTTACCCCATCGGAGCTGGTCCGACTTTAAAAATCCAACGAAGTCTCGGGTAACGTTCTCCCCTTTCTCATTAATTTCTTTGTTATTTTCTCCTTTTTGATGTTTCTGCTCTTTAATTCCCTCTCTTCTCTTTTCGATGTAGTTGTAACATCCGTTGAACCGGCTTAAACAAAAAGGGAAAGATGGACTCGCGGCGGATGAATAGTTTCTGGGCTTTTCAGGTGAAGGTTTGAGCTTAAGATTTTGATGGCGACGGAAGGTGAAAGGTGGTAAAGGCGGTGGTTCTGTGTTGTTGATGAAGGTATGTTAGTGTTGCTGCAAAACTACCGAAAAATGAGAGGGGTTAGTGGGTAAGGTTAGGGGGAATTTGCTTCTGTAAACCAGTAATTTTACGATCTCCGTAATTTTGGATGGCTTAATGAATCTGTGTTTTTCCTTATGTTTGTTGATGTTTTTTCAGGTCTGAGACAGGGTGATGGTGGCCTTGCGGAAAAGGTAAAGGGCTCCGGTGATAGCGTTGGAGGGGCCTTGTTCTTTGAAACAAACTGCAGGTGATGTTCTTTGGTTTTGTTTTTCTGTTGTTTCGTTTTTTTGCGAATGGCTGGGATCCTTGTTAATAGGGTTCTTTCATGTGTTGGGTTTGAATTTATTGTTGTAAACAGGTGGTTTCGGAGGTGGTGGTTGATTGTTCCGGTTGCGGTAATGGTGTAAGGATGGATGATGTTTGTAGAAGAACAAAAGAAGGTTTATGCGGTTTACGTTGTTTCGTTAGGGCGACAAAGGAGAGGAAAGAAGAAGGGGAGTTGCCTTTGTTGTTTGAAGAACAAGGATTCGGTTTAGTGGAGAAAAGCTTGAGGCTGATGCAGGGTAAGTTTTTGGATCTCAGGCTTTTTGTGGCTGCTATTTTTGTGACAGGGTTGGCTGGAGTTTTTTGTGTATGATTTTAAACGTTTGGCTGTAGTTTTCCTGTGAAAAATGTGGCTCTGGTTTTGTATTTGTTGTTGATGAGTTTTTTGGTATCCGTTTTTGTGTCTCGTTCGAAGTTGGCTGGAGTTTTTATAAGACTCTTTAGGGTTTTCTTTTGGTAACATGTGGTTAGGGTATTCTTGATTGATTCTTTGGATTTTCTATGATGGCTGGAAATTTGGTGTAATTTTGGTGTAGTTTTGCTGTTATGTTTTGGTATTGTTTTGCTACTATGTTTTGGATATGAAGGTTTTTTGATGTTTTGCGGCCTCCCCCTGATGTTTGATAAAACAGTGAATTTTATAGCATGGGATTAGGGTTTTTTAGTTTGAAATTGAGACAACTTGCTAGCTAAGGGTTGACTGAGTTTTGGGGGAAAACAAATGAGTTTGAGAGTGATGGGTGAGGGCAGGGCAGCATGCACAAGCTATAGGTCTGCTGTATTTTCTGTAGTATTGACCCTTGTTTGCTTGTGAAAATAAAGTAGTTCCTACTGCACTTTAAAAAATCTGTTTTTAATGTTTTCAATACTTTATGATATGCTGGAAATGCTTGAATGAAAAATGAGTATGGTTATGTGAGTGTGACGAGTCTTAGTACAAATTTGGTTATGCAAGGGTTGAATGGAATTGTATATGGATATGAATGTGTGTGAGAATATTTGAAATGGTGAATTGGACTTGAAATGAGCTTTGAATGGATCTTGTTTGGATTTGTTTGACATGATTTGGATGGAATTTACGAATACTAACTCTTATTATTATTTTTGTGTACAAGGGAATGAAAGAAACATGGATAATCATGGAGCTTGAAGAGATAGACCAAAGTCAACCAATATAAAGCATATGGAATTTGTATCTTATTTCTTTAATTTGTATGTAATATTTTGAGCCTTTAAAGACACATGAAGGAACATGTATATAAGTAAATATTTGAATGTAATGAAGAAACAAAGTTCTGAATATGAATGTAATGTTGGATTGGAGTAGGAGCATGTGAATGAATACTTCAAGTATTGGAATAATGCTATGAATGAATTGTGTTTGAATGCTTGAAGTAGTATATGGGGAATGGTTTTGAATGAACATTAGAGTGAAATAGGACTTGAAGTCTTGAAACGAGTAGGAATTGAAAAGGGAGGTGAGGATGGAAAATGTAAATTTAAACTTGAAAAGAGTTGGATATCTTGAATTGAATATGAATTGAATCTGAAATAAACATTGAAATTTTAGCATTTGGAAGAGATTTGAAGTTTAGGGATTTTGAAAATTGAACTTGAACTTTTGAAAATAATTTTTAAATAGAAATTGAATTGAGAATTTTGAACTAGAAATTGAATATGAATTTGAATAGAAAATGAATTTAAATATAGGAATTAAACTTAGAATTGAAGGTCTTAGAAATTAATAAATAAATTTGGAATTTAGGAAAAATAGATACATGAATGTGAATTGAAATGGAAAAAATGGATTAAAAAAAAATGGAAATAGAGTTGGAAATGGAATTTGGGATGAAAATTTGAACTAGTATTTAAAACAAGATAGTTATGAATACACTTGAACTTGGAATTTGGACTTTTAAAGTTGGAAATAAAAATGGTATAAAATTAGAAAAGAAACTTAATAATGTATTAAAAATAAAATAGAAATAGAAACTAAAAACTTAAAAAAAAAGAAATAGATTAGAATTATATTTATAAATAAAACTTGACAATAATAATAAAAAAACTTGTTGCAAAAGAATAAAACTTGACCATAATAATATGAATGTATGAAAAAGAATAAAAAATTAGGGGTAAAATTAGGGGTGTGACAGTTGCCCCTATTTAAATAACTTTACCAGATATAATGAGTGATGTTAATCCTCATAAAATCGGAGTGAAAGGTATTTAAATATAGAAATAACCGAAAATTTTGCCCCTAAATGCAATGACATGCTATGAACTTATGAGGGACTCTCTGGGGAAATGATGTGCGAGATGCAATGAAACCTAACATGCTGATTTTTTTTAACAAAACGATAAATATGCTGAAAAATGGTATGATGAAGACAAATGCGAACGGCAATCCGCAGAAACGCAAACTGAAGGTAAAGACTCACTAGGGATAACAATATGCTGGGTATGACAAGACAAAAAAGGGATGTATTCAAAGTGATAATACAGCAGGTTCAAGTGTAACTGCTGGCACTAAGAATGACAAGACGGAAAACAAAACGCAAGATTAAAGACAGACTATCTGGAAAGATGAGTTAGCAAGTTCAAAGTGGTTGTTGGGGATCTCAATACAGCGATTCGGTGATTGAGAAAGATAGAAATGATCTTGACTCGGCAGCCAGGAGAACCAAATAGCAGGCACTGACACAACAGTCTGGAATAAACAAACATCGACATCGTGATCGGGAAATAAAATAACAGACATCGACACGGTGGTCGTGAAATAAAAGACAGACATCGACACGGTGGTCAGGAAATAAAATAACAGACATTGACGCGGTGGTCAGGAAATAAAATAACAGACGTTGACGCGGTGGTCAGGAAATAAAATAATAGACATTGACGCGGTGGTTAGGAAATAAAAAGACAGACATTGACGCGGTGGTTAGGAAATAAAATAACAGACATTGACGCGGTGGTCAGGAAATAAAATAACAGACATTGACGCGGTGGTCAGGAAATAAAAAGACAGACATTGACGCGGTGGTCAGGAAATAAAATAGCAAACATTGACGCGGTGGTCGGGAAATAAAATAACAGACATCGACACGGTGGTCTGGAAATAAAAGATAGGCAACGACACGATGGTCTAGAAATAAAATAACAGACATTGACGCGGTGGTCGGAAAATAAAATAACAGGCATTGACGCGGTGGTCAGGAAATAAAAAGACAGACATTGACGCGGTGGTCAGGAAATAAAATAACAAACATTGACGCGGTGGTCGGGAAATAAAATAACAGACATCGACACGGTGGTCTGAAAATAAAAGATAGGCAACGACACGGTGGTCTAGAAATAAAATAACAGACATTGACGCGGTGGTCTGAAAATAAAATAACAGGCATTGACGCGGTGGTCATAAAATAAAATACCAGACATTGACGCGGTGGTCAGGAAATAAAATAACAGACATTGACGCGGTGGTCAGGAAATAAAATAACAGACATTGACGCGGTGGTCGAGAAATAAAATAACAGACATTGACGCGGTGGTCAGGAAATAAAATAACAGACATTGACGCGGTGGTCGAGAAATAAAATAACAGACATTGACGCAGTGGTCAGGAAATAAAATAACAGGTAAATAATCCAAAGTGGTAAATCAACAGGTTCAAGTGTAACTGTTGATACCGAGAATAAAGAAAACGAACACAAAGTTTAGGCAGGGGCTCTGTGCAACCAACTGATATCAGGGGTAGAAAACAACGTACTCAAATAGTCAACGACTCCAAGAGACCGACTGGTGCTGAGAATAAAGACGAGAAGGTTGGATTTTTCAGCAGGATATCCAACCTCTAGAAATTCCTTACACGGAGAGTCAAGAGAAGACTTTCAGGAACCATCAGGAAACATAGGTATCTGCCAAATCAAATGGGCTTAGACTACAAGCAAAGGGTTTCACAATTAGCTTAACAGATTTGCGCCAATGACAATTGGACTTCAGAGATTCTTGCAAAATGATAGTAGATTACATGTCAGAAGAGGCTTATTTTGCAAGGTATGACTCTTTTCTACCGTGAGCAGATGCTCGATGAGACGGTATCAGGGCTTAACGCTAAGAGCGAAGCGACATGACTAGCACATGAGAAAGACAAATCGACTCATATGATTTCCAAAAAAAAAGCCCCTGGGTGGGTATTGGATGAAAAAGGTTCTTGGAAGACGACTCTTTAGACAAAGATGACGACATGATTCCCGACATACGTCTTGAACTTGAAATTCACAGACACAAGGTCTGCTAGAACAACCTGAAGGCATGGAGAAGATTTGCCCCTGTGTGATTCCTCTTGCCCCGGAATCAATGGTTTTGAAAATTTCCTCTTCTCAAAAAGTTTAGACCAGCCTGCCATGACATGGCCTTTGAAATGGTTGCTCCGGTGCTCGAACATCGGAAATTTTCCCCTGGTTATCTGATCCCTGGGATGGGAGACTTCTGGTCTGGCTGGCCATTGAACTCTTGAATTCTTTCTGATAACTCGCTCAAGTAAGAGTCTTGAGGAAAGGTTCAACCTCTGAGGTGCTGACTCTTGAAGAGATTAATTCAGATTGACTGGTTTTTGAAGTGTTTTGTCCCTGGTTAACCAACTCCTAGTATGGGAATCTTTTGATTTGACTGGTAATTGAACTCTTGAACCGTTTGTGATAGGTCACACTAGTCTGTGTCTTGAGAAAAGGTTCAACCTCTGAGTAGCTGACTCTTAAAGGGATTGATTCTGATCAACTTATTCTTGAAGTGGTTGCCCCTGGGTGGGCTTCTCTTACTCAGTCGAATTCCCTAGCTGGCTGCGTTCGTCGGGATTTCATTGATGCTGAATTGACTTGCAAACATACATTATTTATTTAAAATTGGCAATTTTAATGTAACATTTATGCAAGTTTTGAAATCATAATTTAGTAGTATGACAGTGATACAATGGAGTTGATTTAAAATAAAAATGGATTTAGCCATTTAGGGGATGGCAGATCAAATGATCAATACAAATGATTAGCAAAGATCGTTAGGAGTCAGGTTAACACAACCTTGTTGTAGTATTCTCTCAAAATAAACCCTGCCTCAATTAGGTCTTTTAAGGGTTGTAACGTGGCTTGGTTCATGGTTTATGAAACAAAAGATAAAGGCTCAAAATTTATTTGTACCCATCCCATCTTCGTGATGAACTCCAATCCTATGTTCAGTTAACTTGACATACGCATTCATATCTCAAAACGCTTTTGACAATGGGTGATACGGATCAGAATTTGAAAGTGATGGCAGCCACCTTACTTTATCCTGCTTTGCTGGATTTGATGACTTCATTAATCTCGCTTAAGTTGTCTTTTTCTATTTTGACTTAGCGGACTTTTTCTTTGCATTTCTTTTTCCTTGCGTCATTCTTTTGTTGAATGGTTATGACTGCCATCTTATTGGATGATAGAGAATACATACTACAAACTTTTGGCTCTTCACGGCTTCTTTGGCAGTGAATGAAAGTATGCAGCTGATCCTTTTTAAATGATGGATTGAACCTCTTGAAGATTGAATGTAACTAGATTAACTGAGCCGACTACCCTGCCCCAGGTTTGAAATTAAGGGTTTTTGCATTTTTCGAAAAAGAAAACTCCTACTTCTAGGCTCGAAGGGGTTAGTGAGGGATTATCTTCCTTATTTCACCAGTGTTTGGGAGTTTGAAGCAATGCCTGTACATCATTGGTAAGGTTTTAATTGAGAGCATACAAATGGAGAATTCAGGCATCTGGTTTTCATCATCCTCCCTCCAATCTTTGGTAAAACAAAAGTTTGATAGAAATATTTTTATTATATATTTAAATAATGAAAGAAAATGAGTGAATACGAATGGATTGATTCAAAAGATGCATAAACATTTCATTAATTTTGCCAATTCAAAAACAACAATGCTAACAAGCAAATACAAAATCAACATGCAAAGAAAATACAACAGTGCTGAAACAAATAAGGGATTGCCAGCTTTAGGGAATTGAATATGTCTTGATTAACTGTCTTCAAGAGATGCACCAAGAAGTCACTCAGGCGAGAGGTTGACATGCACCAACAGGCTTCCTTCTAAAAAGGATATGTACCTCTTGTCGATCAATTGTTGTACCTTGGCTTGAAAAGCTCTGCAGTCTTCAGTTGAATGCCCCATTGATCCAGCATGATATCTACATTGTTCATGTGGATTATACTCAGGAAGGTATGGCTCTGTCAATGGCTTGAGAGATTTAGGAACCACCAATGAGTGTTGAATCAAAGGTTGCAGAATTTGAGTGTATGATAAAGGTACTGGGTGAAGAGGAGCACTCCTTCTTTCCAAATTGTTGCGAGGCTTATGTGGACTCTGATGCTGATTCAGATATCCTTGACTCTGGGCTTGCTGACTTGGACGAGAGTTGTCCCTGATAATAGGAGTAGTGTCTTCAAATGAAAGAGTGTCCTTCTCAATTAAATACTTCACATCATGTTTTAAGGCATAACAGCCTTCCAAATCGTGCCCTGAAGCACCATCATGGAATAGACAACGGACATTTGGATTGTAGTTTGCTGGGAGTGGATCCGGTAAGGGACCAAAAGGCTTTGGAACAACCAATCCTTTCTTCAACAATGAAGGATATAATTCCGTGTAGGTCATAGGGATTTGAGGGGTTGGAGGCCTTCTCCCTTGTCTTCTACTCTGATTTGAGACACCCTTTGGACAAGAATCATGAGCTTTCAAACTCTGACAAGCTGGCACTACTGGCACTATAGGTACTGCTAGTCGCTTGATGTGATGACTTTTGAGTTCCTCACACTCAATGCTAGATGTCATCTCTTCCGATCCGCCTCTTACTTCTTTTTTGTTTCCGCCAGCAGGAGTGGTGACATTGAAATTCCAAGATGGTGTCCTATTACTCTTGTGAGAAGGCAAAGACGCTCCATCAGTTATGCGCATGACCTGTTCTTTGTGGTTCAAAATCTTAAGAACCTTCATAGGTCTCTTTCCTTTCTTATCTCCCGGCTCAACAATCAAATTGTCCGCAATCGGCTCTCCTCCTCGGGGAACTTGCGACTTAATCACACCTTGTAACTTGAGCTCAAAACTCTGGCATTCTTCGATAGGGTGCCCCATGGCTCTAGTGCGGTATCCACATTCAAACTCTGGATGGTCCTCTTCAAGAATTAACCTTTTGTTATGGATCAACCTTTGTACCCAGACTTTCAATTCAAGGCAAGTATTCAAATCATGTCCTACCACCCCTTTATGGAATTCACACATCGCATTCGTATCAAGGTTGTACCATGTATTTGGCGATGGAACAGGTTTGTAAGGAGTTATCAATGAATTTTGGATAAGTAGTAGGTAGAGCTTGCTGAGTGGCACTAGAATGGGTTCATAATGAGCTTCACTCCCTTTGTTCTGACACTGTCCCTTGTTTCGCTTTCGCTTCTTTTTCTGACCTTGAGAAGAAACTGCCAGTGGATATTGAGGTATTGATTTGAAAATCAGAGGTTGACTTTGATCTAATAGGGTAGAGCCATGAGTTGGCAGATGAGGAGTTGTCACAGGGAAACACTCTTGACTCGAGGTAGCATCGAATGGAGGTAGGACATTAGCTTTCTCTGTTGCGGCAATGGATACACAGGGCGACCCTCCTTCTTCAAAAGAGCTTGTAAGGTTTCCAAGACCCACTCCATCTGTTTCTTCAAGGAAATAACCTCTTCTTTCAACAATTCTTGACCTTTTCTCAGTTCATCCACTGTTTCTTGAGACATGGTTCTCAGTTCTGAACACGTGCCGGGAATCAAACACGCTGACCCAAGACAAAGGATATAATGAGCTTACTCTGAGGGAAGAAAATGATTATGCAATGTAGATGCAATGGTATGCGAATGGATGCAAAGCAAGGATGGTTTCAAGGAACTCAAAAGGTAAATGCAAACATCCTATTATAAAAAAACTTTTCCAAAAGGGATTATAAGCTGAAGTTTGTCTATGGTTAAACTTGTGATGTTTGCAATAGACGTCTCTTTGTTCCTTGAAGACCTTACTGAAATGATGCATATGATGCCGAGATGCAAAGACGCAGGGATGCAAGGGTGCAATGTGAGTTCGGAGCTTTCCTAATAGGTGGGCTGTAAGAGAGTTGTTCTATGTTTTACTACCCATAAGTCCCACTCACGGGATGGTTTCTACAGTGATGGTTTAAGGAAACTCAAGGTCACAGACGTTTATCGTATTAACGCCCCGCCGCAGGCTAGCTGCATTGTGACGATAATAACGATAAGGTCCACCTTGAGTGGAGTTCTCATGCTAGGCGTGCAAGGAGCGAGTCCTCGGAGCCCAACATTACATAACTACCAAAATTGAAACAGGTCCTAGGGGGTCCTAGAATCACAGCCCTTTCGTGAATCAGGTAACGCGACAAGCTAGCTGCGTTGTGACAAGATCTACGAAAAGTCTAACTATCCGGGGGAGCTTTCATGTTAGGCGTGCAAGGAGCGTGTCCTTGGAGACTAACACTAATAACATCCAATTCTAATCTTAGGTGTTCCCTCTGCTTTTTCCACCACTCAAATTTACTTGCAAGGTGGCCCCGAGATCCCACAGACAAATAATATAATGAGCGATAAATGAAAGCGGTAAAAGAACAGATAAACAAACATAAATAATAAACATAGAGAAGACAAGAAGAGACAAGACCAAAAAAATAAACACACAAAGCTAAGTTAGGCTCGACCCTCTCTAGCATGGAGCTAATGTCCCCAGCAGAGTCGCCAACTGTCGTACCTCGAAAAATACGATCCTAAAACAAACAACAGAGTCGCCACCTAATTCTATTTATTCTACGAGAGAAAAGGGAGATATAGATACAACCTAAAGGAAGGATAAGAAATGGTCAACGAAACCAAATTCTAAGTTCGGGAGTCGGTTACGCAAGGGGAAGGTATTAGCACCCCTCACATCCGTTGTACTCAACGGGAACCTCTTAGCTAGTTATGCGATTAAATGTTTGATCTTAAGTCTTTGTCTACTAAATGATGGTTAATATGTTTGTTCTTAAGGAAATTAAGGTTATTTTATTAATAAGTCGGAGAAAAGATTAAATGTTTGTTAAATAGAGAAATAGTTAAATTTTTTATTAGGGTGCCCGCGAAGGATTAAAAGTCCTCGTGCCTACGTATTCCCTTGTGCAATGGGAAAGTCAGAGCTCCGTAGTTCGTGCGACTATGGTTTGTGATTTTTATTGAACAGTTATTTTAAACGCATTCTACTGATAAGCGTTGGCTTATACTCGCGGTAGAGGCTAAAGCGCTAGCTTGTTCGAGAGATAGAATGATTTAAACAATGTTTGTTTTAGAAAAAAGTGTTTGACTTTGGTTAAGTTGTTTTAAACGAAAGGGCAAATGAACCACGTCGCGTGGGGCTAGCCCAGGAGCGATTGCATTCAGAACGTGCGGAGTGCTAGACTCCGGTGTTCTTTCTTTCGCTGATTAATTATGAAAATAATTTAAATTGGTTGGTAAGTTTGAATTTGTTTTTAAGATATAAAAGAGCGAATGGACCACGTTGCGTGGGGCTAGCCCAGCTGCAATCCATTTTAGAACGTACGGAGTTCTGGACTCCGGAGTTCGGTTTTTTCGTAATTTATAAAATGATATTTTGAAAATCGGAAAGCGAATGGACCACGTTGCGTGGGGCTAGCCCAGCTGCAGTCCAATCTAGAACGTGCGGAATGCTAGACTCCGGAGTTCTGTTTTTTCGTATTTAAATTTATAAAATAAGTTGAATAATTGTTTTAGACTTTTTTAGAATTGATGTGCTTAATAACGAAGGAGTGAATGAGACATTACACGTGGGGCTAGCCCAGTTGTGGTTCGTTCTAGAACGTGCAGAGTGTTAGACTCCGGAGCTCTATTCCTTGTTAAATTAGTTAAGGCGCGTAGAAAAATTTTGCAGACGGCGATCACTTGGTAATCGACTTACGTGTGTGCGATGTAATCGTGGATTAAAAGATTACTTGGCGTCGGACCAAGCAAATAAATTATATTTGAATATATGATTAGAATTTAAGGTGATCATGTTTATTTTTATTTACTTGACAAAATGCAGTCAAAATACGGTAAACAGAACCAATACAAGTCTCCTCAAGACATACGCATAATCATACGACTACAATAACAAGCAAAGACATAATCATACTCCATAAAATAAAAACAATCGATCACAAGATAATAAACTAACTAGATTAAATAGAATTATTTAAACAAACTAACTTAAATTTTATTGATCAAATAAAAAAAATTTAAAATAAATAATTAATACAAATATTTTTCTGTAATTTTATGATTTTTGATAAAAAAAAAGAGAAAAACAATAAAACAAAGAAATAAACAAA
Organism: Lathyrus aphaca; assembly: GCA_963966055.1. Lineage (NCBI taxonomy): Eukaryota > Viridiplantae > Streptophyta > Magnoliopsida > Fabales > Fabaceae > Lathyrus > Lathyrus aphaca. The sequence continues at coordinate 228,957,550 of OZ014519.1, forward strand.
TAAATTGAAGAACTAGAAAAAGAATTTTAAAAAAAGATTATAAGTCTCGTTTGTAAGCAAAACACAGGGGATGTTGTTATGAGAAAAGGCACAAGGCCCACCGACACAAAATCAGGCCCGGATGCCAAAATGGTTACAGGTGTCCCATGGTAGCAACACTTGTCGCCGCTCACACTGCCAATGAAAGGTTCAACCAAATGAAGAGAGGAACATGGGGAAGGGAAACTTATTCAATGATTTTAAATGCTCATAAAACTTGATATCAACAAAACCAAAATCAAAGAAAATAAAATAAAGACCGAACGTTCTCAGTCTTCAACCTTCATCTGATATCTCGACCTCTCTCCTCTCACACTCAAAACACAACCATGCCGGAAAACGCGAAGGACTGTCGGAGAAGATGACGCGCGGTGGCTCGCGGTGGTGACCGCTGTCCTCTCCGGCGGATCAAACTCAAATCAACAACAAAAACACCCTAACCTAATAAACACTAAACCCTGAGTTCGAAACTCACCACAAAAGTTTCAAACAACTCAAACAACAAAAGGGATTCGGAACCCTAAATTCACAAAACCGAACAACCATTCAATCAAACAAAGGAGGGTTTCGTAGATCACCTCAATATGACATCAAAACAAACGGAAATGAAGTGGAGGAAGGCGACCTACCCCATCGGAGCTGGCCCGACTTTAAAAATCTAACGAAGTCTCGGGTAACGTTCTTCCCTTTCTCTTTGATTTCTTTGTTATTTTCTCCTTTTTGATGTTTCTGCTCTTTAATTCCCTCTCTTCTCTTTTCGACGTAGTTGTAACATCCGTTGAACCGGCTTAAACAAAAAGGGAAAGATGGACTCGTGGCGGATGAATAGTTTCTGGGATTTTCAGGTGAAGGTTTGAGCTTAAGATTTTGATGGCGACGGAAGGTGAAAGGTGGTAAAGGCGGTGGTTCTGTGTTGTTGATGAAGGTATGTTAGTGTTGCTGCGAAACTACCGAAAAATGGGAGGGGTTAGTGGGTAAGGTTAGGGGGAATTTGCTTCTGTAAACCAGTTATTTTATGATCTCCGTAATTTTGGATGGCTTAATGAATATGTGTTTTTCCTTATGTTTGTTGATGTTTTTTCAGGTCTGAGACAGGGTGATGGTGGCCTTGAGGAAAAGGTAAAGGGCTCCGGTGATAGCGTTGGAGGGGCCTTGTTCTTTGTAACAAACTGCAGGTGATGTTCTTTGGTTTTGTTTTTCTGTTGTTTCGTTTTTTTTTTCCGAATGGCTGGGATCCTTGTTAATAGGGTTATTTCATGTGTTGGGTTTGTATTTATTGTTGTAAACAGGTGGTTTCAGAGGTGGTGGTTGATTGTTCCGGTTGCGGTAATGGTGTAAGGATGGATGATGTTTGCAGAAGAACAAAAGAAGGTTTATGTGGTTTATGTTGTTTCGTGAGGGCGGCAAAGGAGAGGAAAGAAGAAGGGGAGTTGCCTTTGTTGTTTGAAGAAAAAGGATTCGGTTTAGTGGAGAAAAGCTTGAGGCTGATGCAGGGTAAGTTTTTGGATCTCAGGCTTTTTGTGGCTGCTATTTTTGTGACAGGGTTGGCTGGAGTTTTTTGTGTATGATTTTAAACGTTTGGCTGTAGTTTTCCTGTGAAAAATGTGGCTCTGGTTTTGTATTTGTTGTTGATGAGTTTTTTTGTTATCCGTTTTTGTGTCTCGTTCGAAGTTGGCTGGAGTTTTTCTAAGACTCTTTAGGGTTTTCTTTTGGTAACATGTGGTTAGGGTATTCTTGATTGATTCTTTGGATTTTCTATGATGGCTGGAAATTTGGTGTAATTTTGGTGTAGTTTTGGTGTAGTTTTGCTGTTATGTTTTGGTATTGTTTTGCTGCTATGTTTTGGATATGAAGCTTTTTTGATGTTTTGCGGCCTCCCCCTGATGTTTGATAAAACAGTGAATTTTATAGCATGGGATTAGGGTTTTTAGTTTGAAATTGAGACAACTTGCTAGCTAAGGGTTGACTGAATTTTGGGGGGAAAACAAATGAGTTTGAGAGTGATGGGTGAGGGCAGGGCAGCCTGCACAAGCTGCAGGTCTGCTGTATTTTCTGTAGTATTGACCCTTGTTTGCTTGTGAAAATAAAGTAGTTCCTACTGCACTTTAAAAAATCTATTTTTAATGTTTTCAATACTTTATGATATACTGAAAATGCTTGAATGAAAAATGAGTATGGTTATGTGAGTGTGACGAATCTTAGTACGGATTTGGTTATGCAAGGGTTGAATGGAATTGTATATGGATATGAATGTGTGTGAGAATATTTGAAATGGTGAATTGGACTTGAAATGAGCTTTGAATGGATCTTGTTTGGATTTGTTTGACATGATTTGGATGGAATTTACGAATACTAACTCTTATTATTATTTTTGTGTACACGGGAATGAAAGAAGCATGGATAATCATGGAGCTTGAAGAGATAGACCAAAGTCAACCAATATAAAGCATATGGAATTTGTATCTTATTTCTTTAATTTGTATGTAATATTTTGAGCCTTTAAAGACACATGAAGGAACATGTATATAAGTAAATATTTGAATGTAATGAAGAAACAAAGTTCTGAATATGAATGTAATGTTGGATTGGAGTAGGAGCATGTGAATGAATACTTCAAGTATTGGAATAATGGTATGAATGAATTGTGTTTGAATGCTTGAAGTAGTATATGGGGAATGGTTTTGAATGAACATTGGAGTGAAATAGGACTTGAAGTCTTGAAACGAGTAGGAATTGAAATGGGAGGTGAGGATGGAAAATGTAAATTTAAACTTGAAAAGAGTTGGATATCTTTAATTGAATATGAATTGAATCTGAAATAAACATTGAAATTTTAGCATTTGGAAGAGATTTGAAGTTTAGGGATTTTGAAAATTGAACTTGAACTTTTGAAAATAATTTTTAAATAGAAATTGAATTGAGAATTTTGAACTAGAAATTGAATATGAATTTGAATAGAAAGTGAATTTAAATATAGGAATTAAACTTAGAATTGAAGGTCTTAGAAATTAATAAATAAATTTGGAATTTAGGAAAAATAGATACATGAATGTGAATTGAAATGGAAAAAATGGATTAAAAAAAATGGAAATAGAGTTGGAAATGGAATTTGGGATGAAAATTTGAACTAGTATTTAAAACAAGATAGTTATGAATACACTTGAACTTGGAATTTGGACTTTTAAAGTTGGAAATAAAAATGGTATAAAATTAGAAAAGAAACTTAATAATGTATTAAAAATAAAATAGAAATAGAAACTAAAAACTTCAAAAAAAAGAAATAGATTAGAATTATATTTATAAATAAAACTTGACAATAATAATAAAAAAACTTGTTGCAAAAGAATAAAACTTGACCATAATAATATGAATGTATGAAAAAGAATAAAAAATTAGGGGTAAAATTTGGGGTGTGACACAGTCCAGGGAGTCCAGTAATAATATGATGCAGGAAATAAATACTGAAAACTGTAAATAAAACTGTAAATAAAGCTGTAAATAAACAACAGTAAATATACAACACACAACAGCAAACAAGCATCACCCAAAGAAACAACAACTAACAAGTGCTAGGAGAGACTCACAAGGGAACTAGAGATTCTGGGTTCGATTCCCAGCAGAGTCACCAGCTGTCGCTCCCCGGATTTCCATCCTGGTACAAACGCGAAAGTGGTGCGGAAAAAAAGAATAGAGTCGCCAGCCAGGCATTTTTATCCCGAAGAAAGGGAATGGTAATGCTGCACAAACCAGAAGAAAGAAGAGGAAGGACACAAGTCCTACGAACCAAAGAGACTGAGTTCGGGAGTCGGTTACGACCTGGGAAGGTATTAGCACCCAGATCGTCCGCCGTACCCGACGGGATCCACGCTTGCAAAAGAAACTGTTTCAAAGGGTGATGGTATGAAAGCTGTTGCGAAGAAATGAAAATGAATTGGAAAAGAAATTGAGAAAAGAACTGAAAGAGAAAACAAGGAGAAAAATGTAGGGAAAATAAAGATTGTGCTCGAATGGGCCCTACCCCGCTGCCTACGTACCTCATCAGGATAATGAGGATCAGAGACGCCGTAGTTCCCCTAACTAGGGGTAACAAGGAAATTGCTTGTGAATTAAGGCTTGAACTGCCTATGCCATTGCTCAGGTGTTGCAGACTCGGACGACGAGTGCGTAATCGTCTTGCAAAATGACAAGTAGGAGCAAGTTCGCGTACGGAGCGAATGAGATGAGAAAAGAATTCCCAAAGGAAAGACGCTTATTGTTTGTTTGTGTTTTTTATGAAGCTTTTATGAGTGTGTCACAAGTAAGTGAACTCAAGCTCTTTTCCATGGAATGTGCACTTGTCACTACATTCCAAGATGGAATAATAGAACAAGCCCACTCAAGTAAGGAGAAGATCCCCAAAACTTGAACCCAAAGATTAGGGCCTAAGCTCACTAACTTGTTGAATTATTAAGTGTTTTTGGTATTTACAGATGAAGAAGTGTTTTTTATGTTTTTCTTGGTGAAGAAGATACCTTGATCAGACTTATGTATCACAAGGTAAACTTGTACTATCCCAAGATGGGAAGACTACAAGCACACCTCATGGGATAAGGCTATTGCTCAAGGCATCACTTCAAACTTATTAAGATGTTTTTTTTATGGTTATGAGATGAGAAGAGAAGAAGAACCAAAAGGATCACAAAGGTAAAATTCAAAAATGGGCCTAAAGAATCCTAAGTGTTAACATGCATGGATGTCCTAAGGTTAGTGTGGTTTTCTATCCTAATGAAGAAAGAAAAGAAGAAGAGAAGAAGAAGAGTAGATGGGATGAGTAAGGCCTAAGCCCAACAAGCAAAGGGTTAGCTCAACAGAGAAATAAGAAGAGAAGATGAGATTTGGAGATGTGTAACTCAACTTCCACACCTCACACTTACCATAGCCCCTGCAAGGTTAGTAACACGCAAATAAGTGAAGCAAGATGAACAAGATAACATGTTAACATCATACAAACAGAAGTGAAATGATATGTACAAGTACTTGTTGCACCCCAAAATTTGCCCTCACAAGACAAGACTTGGTGTACTAAGAGGTTGACAAGGTTCACAAGGTTCACAAGGTTCACAAGACATCTCATGAGGTTCACAAGGTTCACAAAGTTCACAATCAGTCAGAAGATTTGACATTTCCCTCAGATAATGCATCCTCCTAAGCAATGCATCCTAAACTAGGGTTTTGACTTTAATCAGGCTAAATGGACTTCCAAGACTTCAAGTGAGCTTCATAGCATCTTATATGTGTTCAAGAATCCCCATGACAAGTATCAAGACTTTTCCCAAAGGTTTGCTCAGTCAGATGATCAGATTGGTTAAAATCAGTTAAAGCAGTTAAAAAGTCAAACTGAGGTCAACTGTGGTCAAACCAAGGTCAAACTTCATGATTTTTTGTCAACATCAAGTATGTGAAGTAAAATTCATCATTTGATCAAGGGTTGATCATGATTCATCAAGGAGATTTCAGATCATCAAGAATCAGGAGTTTCTAAATTAGGGTTTCCTTAGGAAAAGTCAACTGAACTTTGACCAGCCATAACTTTCACATGCTTCATCAAATTTTTCCCATCCAAAGCTCATTTTGAAGGAAATTTAATTCTCTACAACTTTGTGTCTCACAAGCCAAGCCCAAAAATGCTTCATTTGGAAGGTATGAGCTAAGACATTATAGGTCCTTTTAAAAGTCAACAAAAAGTAAACAACTTCAAAAGGGCATAACTTGAGAATGGTAAAAGATATGGACATGAAACCAATGGGGTTGGTTAGAGGACTCTTTAAGCTTTCCAAAATGTCCAAGAACACCCTCATAGCATTAAAACTGAAGGACTTGTGCCCTTGCAAAGTTGGGAAATGTTTGGGTGGTTTATGAAGAAAATAGGGTCTTAAAATCATAATTCTTCAAATGGGCTGAACTCTTTGTGACCCAAGGTGTTCCATGACATCATGCACGAAATTTATTTAATATTTTCATAATTTTATTTTATTTATTTTATTTATTATGATTTTTTATATTAAAAATCATTTTAAATTCAAATAAAATATAAAATATGAAGATTTAAAATATATTTTGATTCTAGAAGGTCATAAACATGAATTAGATCAGATTGATGTGCAATTTATGGTGATTGTCTTAAGATAGAAAGGTTTCATTCAAGAATATATGAAATTCAAGTCATGATCTTTTTCAATCTTTTGAATCCAAAAAGTCCAAACAACCATTCAATTTTTTGACCTAGTTTCATATACTATAAGTATCTAAACACATGACAATGCAAAGGGGACGAATTTGCTGCCTCAAGAGTAAGTTTCCAATTTTTCAAAACTCACCAAAAACTCAAATTCGGATTCCATTCCTTAAGCCCTTTCAAGATAATTTGAAGGTTGCTACATGTTCTATGATCATCACTGAACCCATTCCAATCATTAAAAGCATCAAAAACATGACATATTGCATAACCCGAATCAAACTCTTCATACTTTGATGAATTTTTCGTTTTCTTATATTTGTGTGTTATACATTAAATTTGATCATTGTTTCATGTTTATAATGAGTTGTTGATTGTTTCTAGGCTGGTTAATTGAAGTTTTGATACAGGTTTGAGGAACGGCCATTGTTAGGGTTTCGGCCAAGCTTTTAGGGCTTCATACTAAACCTAATATAAATAAATTTGAAAGACATAGGATGATTGTGTGAGCTCTGGGAATCATAATGCCCTAATCAATTGGAAGAAATTGTACCGTTTGCTTGCTGTTTGAAATTCGCAGGTTATGAGTATCAAGAACTCGCAGGAAAATGCATAGGTGATTTTGCAACAAAATTCGTAGGTATCCAGGAAGAAGATGAAGTCCTGGCGCGCATTCTGGAATTCAAATATTGTCTTAATATTTTATTGTATTGTTGTTGGTTTATTTCACAGAAGCCTGCTTGGCCCAGTGGTGATGGATGCGCGTATATTGGTTCAAGGCCTGGGTTCGATTCCTGGGAGGCAGCATTCTTTTTGCTTGATTTTCTCACTTATTCACAGGACTTAATATATTATTATTTGTAATGGTTATATAAACAGGTGCGCCCTTCTGGCTGGATGGTTGGAGTTTGTGTTTGTTTGGTAGAGGGTCCTGGGTTCGAATCCTCCCCAGGCCCTTTTTGTGTTGTTTTTTTTTGTTTTGTTGTGATTTTTACAGGATGTGAAACAAAAGCATGTGGATCTCAGTCTCTATCACTAGTGCACGCTGGCCTGGATGGTTTTGTGACTTGCATATGAGATAGGGGACCTGGGTTCAAATCCCAGGTCCTTTCTTTTTGAGTAATTTTCCATATTTTCTTATTTTTCTTTCATTATACTATTTCTATTTTATTTAAATTGATTAATATAAATTATAAAAAATATTTTCTAATATTATTAAAATATTCTTGTGTATGTATTCCTAAAAATATTATTTTATATTTATTTCATGATATATATTTAATTTGTAAATAAATTGATTTATTTTGTAAATTAATAAAAAGAAACCCTAATATTTTATAAAACCTAATTATTTTTTACAAACCCAAATTTTCTTTTATAAAACTTAATTATATTATAACTTTTAATTTATTTATTTGTAAATTTTAATTATGTACATTATTTTATAATTTGTTTATAATTATTATTGAATATAGTTTTACATGTAAATAATTTTAGATTATGTTTTAAAATAATCAAAAACTCCTAATTTAATCTTATAAATATAATTTATTTTTATAATATCTTTACTTAATTGTAATTAACTATTATTTTTTTTATAACATGTATATAAATTTAAATCTTTATAATAATTAGTATATAGTATGAATTGCTTATTTTTCTTCTTAAAATCTTAAAAAAATAATTATTTATTAAAAATTGAACTTTTAATTTATTATTCATTATTATGCTAATTTTTTTTATTTTATTATTACTAACCCCATTTATTTATATATTATATGATTTTTATTATTATTATTGTTACTAACCCAATTATTTATTATTATTTATTTGCTTATTTATTTTATTATTATTATTATTATGTAATTGTATCCAATATGTAATAGTTGTAGTAATTTTTAATATTTAATTTTAAATGCTATGGTTAGTAAAATAGGGAGTGCAAGACATGTTTGTATGTAAAATTGAATATAAATCACTAATCTCAAGATAAATATTTGAATTGGTACACTCACACACATAAGTCGATCTTAGATCGCCATCTCACTTCTTAAGGGTTACCTCTCAAGTTGCCTAAATAAAAGGTCAAGTAGGGTGTATAAAGAAAAGTCCCTCATCTCATATCATCTAGTCCCTTAACAGATAAAAAGATCAAGTCCCTTCGAATGTTACCTTCGTAATGATCTCGTCCCTTTCGAATAAAGATGATAAGTCCCTTCGAATTGCTTATACACCTTACAGTTGCCTAAATAAAGAGTTGTCCCTTCATTGGTCCCTCACACATCCAAGGTAATGACTACCTATTCCTTAATAATAGGGATAGTCTTACCATTTAAAGGATATTTAAGAACAGAAAAGACTTAACTTAGGGTAGGTTCCTCTTATGTACTTGCTCACTTTTCAAAAACATTTCAAACACTTCACATTTTTCAAACAAATTTTCAAAACAAAGACTTTATATATATCCGTACATGGATCATTATAAAGTACTTAAAGGAAATTTTATTCACACACTACACGTTTCAAAAACATTTTAAAGTGAGCTAAGTAATTAAGAGCCCATGGATAACCATGGATGTAAAGGGTGCTAACACCTTCCCTTTACATAACCTACCCCCCGAACCCAAAAATCTTTTTAAGGTCTTTCCTGTTCTTTTATGTCATTTCCTTATGGATAAAATAAACGTTGGTGGCGACTCTTGCTATCCGCAACATAACTAAAGTCAGTTCTCCCACCGTGTTACAGTACTCAATGCAAATGCAAAACTAAAGAATGAGAGATGAAGCATACAAGTTAACATGATGCAACATGAAACAAATGACAAACATATGCAAACTTAAGAAAGATGCAAAGCAAATATGCACAAACATGGACTCAATGCACAAGACCAGAACCAAAATAAACCAAAGAAGAGCTTAAGAAGCTAGCAAGATGAAGAGAATGGACACACAATATCAAACAATCACAAAATGGGAGTGAAAGAAGTAAGGAAGTGAGATGACAACACTTAAGAAATGAAAGGACTTACAAGGTAAGCAAACACAAAGTTTCTAAGACACAAACCCTAAGCTAGGACCAGGAAGGAACCCATACCCCAAAGGAACCCCAAATGAGAAGAAGAAGTTGGCACAAGTGCCCTTCTAAGCTTATAAGAGAGCTAAAGATCCAAAGGAAGCAAAATGGGACAAGGTGAGAACAAAAATTCAAATTAAATCAACCAAGCATCTAAAAATTCCACAACTTAAACCAAATGATCTTCAAACATGGTAAAACAAGACACCAAAAGGGTTTGGAAGAATTCAGAAGCAAACTAGGTCAAATGGAGGTAAGAACACAAACTAGGGTTAATAACTTCCAACACAAGTCAAAGGACCAAGACCCAAGGAATAAATTTCTAAAAAATCAGGGGAAAAATCACACATGAAGTACATCATCTTAGGAATCCAGAGCAAAAAGAATGAGCACAAAACTCAAAATAATGACCTCTATAGAAAATGGACAAGGCAGTGTACTCACAAAAGGATTAAAAAGAAATTAAATGAAAGAGGAAATTAATATGACACGTGGAAAATAGGAATAAATGAAAAAATAAAAATGTGAAAAATTAAGGAAAACTTAAAAGAAGACTCATGAATTTTTTGGGAATTTTTTAATGATCAGAACTATTTTTAATATTTAGAAACTAAAATGAATAAAAGAAATAAATGAAAAAAGAAATTAAAAAGAGAAATGGACTAGGGTGTGGAAACATCAGGAAGTTTGCGTTCAAAATGATTGGGCCCAAAGTTGGAGAGGTGCGAATATCAAGCTGAGGCCCAGCTCATGCGCAGGCTTATGGCTCTTGTTGTGGAAATTCAGGAAAATAAGTTGGGAAATACGTGAGCCTTGGGATTGATCAAACGCATATGGTGAGACTGGTCATTAATTGACGTGGCAGGAAGCCACTACAACAAACAAGACCTTAGACAGCGCTTTTTTTAGCCTTAGACAGCGCTTTAAAGCGCTGTCTAAACCTCCGCTGCTAAAGGTTTAGACAACGCTTTTTTAAATCTTAAAAGCGCTGTCTAAGCCCCCACCCTTAGACAGCGCTTTGGCCAAAAGCGCTTTATAAGACCCTCTTATTTTAAAATTTTTAGGTATACCTTAGACAGCGCTTTTGAAAAGTGTTGTCTAAGCCCCCCCCCCCCCTTAGACAGCGCTTTGGCCAAAAGCGCTTTCTAAGCCCCTCCTATTTTAATTTTTTTAGGTATACCTTAGACAGCGCTTTTCAAAAAGCGCTGTCTAAGCCCCCCCCCCCCCTTAGACAGTGCTTTTGCCTAAAGCGCTTTCTAATCCCCCCCTTAGACAGCGCTTTTTACAAAAGCGTTGTGTAAGGTATACGAAAGTTTTTGAAGGATTTGTTTGAAACCACATTTTTTCCAGGTTTATAAACCAGAATTTCTACCTGTTTTCAACCAGATTTTGGCAGACAATTATCACATTTTATATATGCCATTTTGGCCTTTTTTCTACCAATTTTTGGCTAACAATTATATATATATATATATATATATATATATATATATATATACCAATTGAAACAAATTTTGCAGTAAATGTATCAAAATATATACAAATTTATGTACACATTTACAAGTCATTACATATACTACAAATGTACACATTAATTACACAAATTTATGAACAAACTTTGAGCTCTATCATGAATTGACACCACTCCTCTTTGATTTCGTCCACTTGATCCTTTGTATAAGATGCACACTTGAATTCATCAAAGTACTACATAATAATATAACATATTTTGAATTAATTCCAACTATTTAATTATATGAGATATGTGTAAATATAAAAATAACTCATAAGTTAGAAATACATACATCGGTGGGAATCTCTAATCGGCCCAAAACAAGAGTATCTCGCATAAACCTCAACATGAAATACCCGCAATCTATTTGATTACGTTGACGAGGACACTACATATGAAAAAAAAATATGGATTATAAATCCTAAGTTTTATCAAGTGTCATCACTAATATAATAAAAAACGTGGTAATTAAAAATATACCGCCACTTTAATCCATGTAATGGAGTTGGCGCCCCTCCTTGAGGTTTGGATAACTCGTTGGGCCCGAAAAGCTTGTAGGACGCTAATAAAATAAAAATGAAGCAATTAGAACAATTCACATAAACTAAGAAAAATTTTGAACATTCTCACTTACGTGTCAATTAGGACCTTCATATCCGGGTATGTTGTCCAATCATTTCCTAACGAGTCAAGATAATACACAATTTCTCGGATAGGATTGATTGCGAGCAACAACCAATGTCCACTGTAATGATTAGGCAAATGTTAGATGGTAACTTGGAAAATAATTATAATAGATGAATTTAGAATGAAATGCTAACCCGGTATTAAACGGTATAAAAAACAACTTCTCCGCATCTTTATTTTCCATGAGGATCCGAAGAACGTACTCCGTCACGGTATCCGGTCTACTTAACATTAAACCATAGTTGACGGTCGCGGGTGCTAAGAATCCGAATGACACGTCCAAACCATTGGGGCGCATCAATTTGTCATACAAAAACCTAATATAAAAACATCATTAACATAAAGTAAACATCATTAACATAAGTTGTTTAATTAATAAAACAAAGTAGTCCGGATTTACCTAACATATGTATTGACAACGGTGACGCCGATTTCTTCACGACCAAAAACTTGCATGAAGTCCTCATTACCAATCATTTGGTCGTAATCAAAGCCGAAAATCCCTACCTCCATATATACAGTCCGAACACCTTCGGTCGGTATATCGGTCATCTCTAAAAATGTCCTGAGGCACGACCTATACTTGGTGGTAGGTTTTTTCCTAGCTACGGTCTTCTTAGCACCAGAACTTTTTACCCGTGCGGAGGCGTTGCTAACCTCCTTTTTTTGTTGTGCGGAGGCATTGCTATCCTCATTTTCTTGAAGCTACATGTCATATAAATAGTTAGATCAAATTAAGAATGTAACAACTTCCATGAATATATGTCATATAATTGTATATTACCTCTTTTCTTGAAACCGTGGACTCGGTATGCCGTGGAATCGCACTATCTTTTGATTTGGATTTTGTGGGAGTCTATTTAACATAGGAAAATATGTAAGTAAAATTTTAAGCATAAATTTTAAATTTTGAATATACCAAGGAAGTTAACATAAGTTTTAAGCATACCTCATATCCTACGCATATGAGGTTTGTCGGCCATGCAACAAACGAACCTACTGCTTCGTGCACCGTTGTTGCATCCGAATCATCGCTAGGATATGGTAATGCTGCATTCGGCTCAACTGCAATATCAACTGATACCTTCAAACATCCAGCAGGGAGCTCTCTAGTGTGGAGTAATACTCCGCTAACGTTATGCACTTTTCCCTTGCCAACCATCTGATAGTATGGTGACGACAAATACAGCTGACAATGGGAAATGCCCTAAAACCAATAATAACAAGAAATCGTTAATGTGTATATATGTCAAATACATAATTTAAGCAAATAGTTCAATTTAAGACAATTATATGTAATTACCTCTGGAATGTTCGACTGAAAGGTACAGTTGATACTGTCTTTGTCTGAAGCATCTCTGTATACTGTTGAGGCGCTAGCCTCTCTTTCTCTCCTCAATGCATCAAGCTCAGCTTGCATGGCTTCCATTCTTGCATGAAGCTCCCGATTACTAGGAGCCTTTCCTTTTTTAATACTCAGGGAGGTCGGAGTGACTCCAAATCCCTTACCCCTCACCCGACCAGAATACTCAGGGACATCTAATGCCCGACCAAGTATGCTCCTAGTATCATCGGGAGATAAAGACTGAGATAGCTCCTCCTGAAAAATCAGATGAATACCGTATACTTGTCAAATATTTGTGTATAAAAATGTTATTCAATTAATGAAAAAATGTTATACTTACACATTTCTGGTATACGTGTAAAACTTCTTCTTGAGGAACTCCAGATTTGCCCACACGGGCTTCCTTCCACAAAACATGTGCAGGAAGAGATGTTTCTGAACTTTCCTCCTTCTGCAGCTACACATTAAGTCATACAATTTGATCAGATAAAACTAATATATGATGAACAAATTTGTTATCGCAATTTATAAATACTTACCATGGATTGTTCTAAGCGTCCATATCCGACACGTCCTTTTCGGTACGGATATGCGGGACTTGATGCTCTTTCCCGATTTGTAGCACTTATTCTTTGAAAAACCGGGTCTTTTCTTTTGGATTTGAAAGCTTCCCATTCTTCAGCCGATATCAAACTTTCATATTTTTTAGGAAGCTCCGCATCCACAAAATTACCATCCGCATCCTTAAGGAACTTGGATGGTAAAAATGTCTGAAACCCTCTTAGAAGCTTTCCGGCCAATTTCATACAAAAACCTCTTCTTTCTTCTTCGATGTTAAAACATCGCTAAGAAAAACATACAGATTGATCGTTAGTATCGGTAATTGAAAAAACATAATTGATACCGTATAATTAAGGGCCAAATGATTGTACCTTTATCTCACTCCAAATTTTTTCTTTGGACTCATTCAGCTCTTTGTTTCTCCAATCATCACATGTAATGGGAATTTCATTCCTTACTAGTGCACCGATAAAACTAGTTAAGGTATGCCCATTAGGTTCTATAAGCTGTCCATGGTTGCTCCAATAGACATCTAGTATGATGCCTCGAGATCTTCCTTGGACCACCCTTCTCATTACTGTGATGCCTCTTCGAATTTCTTCTTCCGCAGAAACTTTTTTACTAACTTCCTCATGTTGGTCATCAGCCATGTCTAACCTGTAATAAACCAAGGAAACCATCAAATATCAAATATAACTTATAATCAAAGCAATTGAAAACAAAAAAATAAAGAAATCATGCATTATCAGATATAACTTATAATCAAAGCAATTGAAAACAAAAATATAACGAAATCATGCATTATCAGATATAACTTATAATCAAAGCAATTTAAAACAAAAAAATAAAGAAATCATGCATTATCAGATATAACTTATAATAAAAGCAATTGAAAACAAAAATATAATGAAATCATGCATTATCACATATAACTTATAATCAAAACAATTGGAAAAAAAAAATAAAGAAACCATGGATAATTTACCTAAGTCACTAACATCTCTTTCTTTTCTTTGTTGGAATATTAATCACTTGTTTCTTAGCAATGCGTACGGATGAATTGATCCAAATTCCCTCATTATGATCGTTTCTTATATATGACTCATCCGGTATAAGATCCTCAACTTCATCATTTCTATTCAACTCATTCCGTCTAATGCATGACTCATTCTCAACATCAATATCACATTGATCGACACCGCTATCATCAGTCACTTTGTTAGAGAAAAGCACTATAGACCATTTTGTACTCTTCGGGTCATTCACATAGAACACTTGTTTAGCTTGAGATGCTAGAATAAAAGGTTCATCTTTGTACCCCACCCTAGTAAGATCAACTTGCAAAAATCCAGACTTATCCATTCGTATGCCACTACTATTCACCCACTTGCAACCAAAGATGGGAATCTGAAACTTCTCGTAATCAAACACCCAAATGTGCTCAATAACTCCAAAATATGACAAATTTGCATATTTGGGGTTTAAGTCCTTCATACTTGATATATGCATTGCTTCAGCTAGCACGGTGACACCACTATTTTGCATAGTACTCTTATCATCTTGTTCTTTGGTATAAAATGTGTATCCATTAATTGAATATGCGTTATGAGAAAACACATGCAAACTTGGACCATATGCCAAACATCTCAACCTTTCTGTTACCGAAGAAGGATCTGAAGAGCGCTTCAAATAAATATGATCCTTCAACCATTGTATGAAACTTTGATTGTGCTCTATAACTATCCAATTTTCATTTCTGTTCGGATTTAACTTTCGGAGTACATCCTTGTGCATTTCAACATATGGCTCAACCTCATTATTATTGTGCAGAACATACAAATGAACTTGATCCCGTTCATCCCTTGATATTGTCACAATTTTATTCCCAATTAATTTTTTACCTTCAATTTTGTCGAAAATCTGAGCTCTTGGGAGTCCAATCGATTGAACGTTAGACAAATATTCAGTACAAAACTCAACAGCTTCTTCAACAATGTATCGTTCAACAATACAACCCTCTGGTCGACTTCGGGATTTCACGTACCCTTTTAATATTTTCATATACCGTTCAGCAGGGTACATCCATCTCATATAAGCTGGTCCACACAACTGTGTCTCTTTCACAAGATGAACAACTAAATGAACCATTATGTCAAAAAAAGACGGAGGAAAATACATCTCAAGCTCACACAAGGTAATTACAATCTCTTTTTGTAGTGTTGGTAAGATCTCGGGATCGATCACCTTACTACAAATTGACCTAAAGAAAAAACACAATTTAGTTATGGAACTTCTTACTTTTTTTGGCAAAATAGAACGTATACCTATCGGTAGAAAATGTTCCATTATAACATGGCAATCATGTGTCTTCAAATTCTTCAACTTGAGGTCTTTCATAGAAACAAGTCTTCTGATATTAGATGAGTATCCTTCTGGAACCTTAACTTCACTCAGAGACTTACACAAAATTTTTTTCTCCTTTCTAGATAAAGTAAAAGCAGCAGGTGGTAGATATGTTCGTCTTCCTTTCTTCACGGGTGCTAATTCAGTTCTCATTCCCATTTTTAACATGTCCTCCCTTGCTTTAAGGCCATCCTTAGACTTGCCTTTTATATTGAGTAATGTACCGATAACACTTTCAAATACATTTTTTTCAATATGCATAACATCGAGAAAATGTATCACGTACAAAGACTTCCAATATGGCAATTCAAAAAATATCAACCTTTTCTTCCACCCACCTTTCACAATCTTATATGCAAAAGGCTTGCCAAACTCAGTACGCACATCTTTCACCTTTTCAAAAACTTGTTCACCTGACAATGCGGGTGGAGCTCTACGATGTTCGGTGTCTCCATTGAATGCTTTTCTCCACCCACGGTAGTGATGTTTAGAATGTAAGAATCTACGATGACCGAGAAACACATTCTTCTGGCAAAGTTCCAATCGAATCGTATCGGTTCCGTCTTCACAAACAGGACACGCACGTTGACCTTTAATGCTATACCCAGATACATTCCCGTATGCTGGAAAATCATTAATTGTGCCAAACAACATCGCCCTCAAATTGAAACTTTCTTTCCTATATCCATCATAAACCTCCACACCGTTCTCCCACAAAATCTTTAAATCTTCGATCAGAGGTGTCAAGTAAACGTCTATGTCATTACCTGGTTGTTTAGGCCCAGAGATTAACATAGATAACATCATGTACTTATGCTTCATACATAGCCACGGAGGTAGGTTATAAATCATAAGAATCACAGGCCATGTGGTATGTGAAATACTTTGAAGACCATGTGGGTTCATTCCATCAGTAGATAATGCCAATCGAAGGTTTCTTGCTTCTGATCCAAACTCAGGATAATCATTATCAATCTTCGACCACTGTGGTGAATCAGCCGGATGCCGATACTTTCCATCAATAATTCTTTCATCTGCATGCCAAGTAAGATGTCTTGCATCGGTTTCACTACGAAACATGCGCCTAAATCTCGGAATTATCGGAAAATACCATAAGACTTTTGCGGGAGATAATCTTTTCTTATATCGAGACAAACCGCATTTAGGGCACTCAGTTAACATTGCATATTCGTTACGAAACAAAATGCAATCGTTAGGACAAGCATGTATCTTATCATAGCTCATGCCAATAGAGCACAACATTATTTTTGCCTCATAGGTTCGATTAGGAAGAACATTATCATCCGGTAGCATTTCTCTCATAAGGGCCAACAACTCTGTGAAACTTTTATCCGACCATCCATTGCCCGCCTTTAAGTTGTACAACTTTAATACCGCAGAAATTCTTGAGAATTTAGTGCAACCTTTGTACAACGGTTTCTCTGCATCGCTTACCATCCTCTCAAAAATTTCAGGACAATCATGAAGATCTTCTTCCAGTGCTTCTACAATCTCTTCAACTCGATCACAATCATATGTTTCCGTGTCTTTGTCGTATGAAGCATAGGTCGTATTACTTTTTCCACTCGATTCAACATTCTCGTTAATTTTCTCACCATGAAATATCCAACACTGATAACTTTGATCAATTCCATGCCTCAGCAAATGCGATTTCAATCCATGTGCGTCAACCTTACCAATATAACAACAACGCAAGCAAGGACAATGCATTCGTCTGGGGTTTTCAGCGTGTTGAACAACATACTTAACGAATTCCGCAACCCCACTCTCGTACTCTTTGGTCATTCGATCGGCACAGATCCATGTTTTATCCATGGTTTTCCTACTTATTAAAGTAAACAATCAATCTAGACGAAAATACATAACTAAGGTAGTATCTTTGAATATCCTAACAATTTTAAAGTTCAATTCATTTTAAACTTCAAAAACGTATACATAACCAATGTTAATATAAACTTCAATAACGTATTCGATACGCCAATATACCAACTTTAATTACCTCATCACTTTCATTTTTTATATTATAAGAATCAAACTTTTTCTATTACAATATACCTATAACTATACCTATAACACGTTAATTTTTCTATAACTAACTTTAATTTTCTATTAGAATATACCTATAACTATACCTATAACTATACTTATAAACATTTTCTATGAATCAAAACAAAGGATAATACACTAAACTCACTTTTTATGAATCAAAACAACAATGTACCTTCTACACTCAATGTACCTTATGAATCAAAGCAACTTAAACAAAGGATAATACACTAAACTCACTTTTTATGAATCAAAACAACAATGTACCTTCTACACTCAATGTACCTTATGAATCAAAGCAACTAAAACAAAGGATAATACACTAAACTCAGTTTTTATGAATCAAAACAACAATGTACCTTCTAAACTCAATTTTTATTAATCAAAACAACTTAAACAACAATAATAAACTAAACTCAGATTTTATGAATCAAAACAACTAAAACAAAGGATAAACTAAACTCATTTTTTTTCAATCCAAACAACAATGTACCTCCTAAAATCAATTTTTAAGAATCAAAACAACATAAACAAGAATATTACACTAATTGAAATGAAGTTACTGTGTTCAAGAATCGAAAAATCAAGAAATGACCAAACATACCGCAAGAATGGAGAATGAAGAACGAAGAATCAAGAATCGAACTCAAGAAATGAACAAACGAAGTCAATGATTCTTCAAACACGTTCACTGATTCTTCAAACTGTGTTTCGCTTCAACTGTGTTTCGCTGCTGTTAGGGTTTCTTTCGCAGGAGGGAAAACAAAAGAACAGAGAACGCAAATAGAAGTCTGAAATTTTATTTTAATTAGACCTTAGACAGCGCTTTTGGGAAAAGCGCTTTCTAAGGTATGCCTTAGACAGCGCTTTCCAAAAGCGCTTTCTAAACCCCCCCATTAGACAGCGCTTTTGGTTTTAGTTTTTTTTTTAATTTAAAAACATTAAACAGCGCTTTATTAAAAGCGCTGACTAAGGTATATATTTAAAAGCGCTTTCTATAAGCGCTGTCTAAGGGGGGGTCTTAGACAGCGCTTTTAGAAAGCACTGTCTAAGACCCCCCCTTAGACAGCGCTTTCATTATTTTTTTGGAAGATTTTCCGTGTTTTATTTTAATTTTAACCTTAGACAACGCTTTCTTTTAAAAGCGCTGTCTAAGATGCGCTGTTAAAAAACATTTTTGGTGTAGTGAGCTGCATTCTAATTGGAGACGCATGGTAAGTATTGTAGGCTGAGAAACACGAAGCATTTAAATGAAATAAAAGAAACACGTGACTGGGAGGAGGGTTCTAGGGCTATGTGGCAGCATCTGGACGCTTGAGGGGCTGGATCCAATGGCTGCTGGCTCCTCTTCTTCACCAGAAACCCTAGCTGGCCTGAACACAAGCTCCGGTGACCGGAGCTAGGGCTTCGGCATCGGAAACATCATAATATGAACAAAACTATATTAAAATGCACCAAATCATCCAGATCCACTAATTGGCATGCACTGATTACGAAAATGACAATGAAATTGGCTAACACTCAATGAATCAACGGGATCGAACCAAAACAAGTGTGACCATGAAACTTTAAATTCAAATATCTCATGCTACAATGCACCATTTTCAAAACTACAAAGTGCAGAATGATCAGTGTACTTCAAACATCACAAAACACCTAATCAATTTCATTTCCAGATCTCAAGATTCAGAACCATACCTGAGTTGCAGATCTTGATTCAAGATGTTAGAAGACCAGATAATGGATGCAATGCACTCCTACTTCACTCTAGATGCAAAATAAATGCATCTAAAGTCTTGAATGAAGCTGGATTTGAAGCTTTGCTCACACCTGCCCTGAAATGGCAATGTTGTTAAACTTGAGAGAGAGCTTGAAAGAGTGGGGGATTAATGATCCTTAGCTTGCCTAGAACAAGGATCCACAATTTGTTTTGAGATTGAGCACTTGTATGAGGAGAAATGAGATAAAATTCAATTGTTGCATAAACTTGGAAACGAGAGAATGAGAGAGAGGTTGCCAATTCTGAAACCCTAGCTCCTTTTATGTGAGGTCACAAGCCCATGTTGAAAGAATTGTGTGATTTGCACGTGTGGATCATGAGAATTTTGTGAATTTGCAAAATTTGCAAATTGGTGTGAGAGCATGCCACCCTCATGCTTTTCTTGGCTTCTCAGCCTATGTGCAATCCTCTTTCAACCCTTGATCATAATCTAATCAATTCTGGCTTTTAGATCAAAGTTATCACACTTCCCTCATGATTTTGCAAATTATCCACTTATGTAATTCCTTTCTTATTGTGCACGAATTTGTGACTTTCCTTGGAGCAAAAGGATCCAAATGCAATGTATTTTAAATTTACAAACTTACTTGAACCATTCCAAGTCTTGAAAACAAGTTTTGAAGCCTTTTGCTTTGGGTGCATGCATGAAAATTTGATTTTGCCCTAATTTTGGTGAGTTTTTCGAAGAGGCTAGAGAACAAACCATGCATCCCATGAAAATGTACTTGTAATTTTTGAAAATGGAGCCCTTAATCTCCAACTTTCATGTTTGACTTTGGTCCATTTGAAGAATTTTTGATCATGTTAAGGCCATTTAAAAATTAGGGCAAAAGTTGCCAAATTTGGAAATTTCTCAAAATCAAGTTTGTACCATTTTTGCAAAAAGCCTCAAATCTCCATGATTCTTGATCTTTAAGCATCCCAAACCTCTTATAGAATTGTAAGGATCCCTCTTGGCAAGAAAAAGTGGCTTGGACCCCTTGAAATTACACAGTTGACTTTTTAAGGGCACAGTTGACCAATTACTTCATCTGCAAGCAACTGAGGCATTCTCTGACTTCCACATGGAATTTTCTCATGAAAATTGGTACATAGGATCCTCTTGACATATATAAGACTTTGCCCAAATGAAATGGTCAAAGTTGTGAGGTTTTGATGCTTGAATCTCAAACCCTAGTTTAAGTGCCTTGTGTAGGAGCTTTGCCTTATCCTGAGACCTCTGGTGATCATGCAACCTTCTGAGCTTTTGCAAATGGACTTGATCTTGTAAATGGAGTGTAGACCCCTCATAGGACTTGTAAAAAACCATTGGGACCCTTGTCATGGCTTGTGGTGCCTCAAGAACCTCCACAAATGATCATATGCTTGATGCTAGGTCATGAAGAATGTTATGCCTCATCTTTCCATGCTAGGATGCTAAGAAAATGATATGTTCATGATGAATATGATGTGATATGATGCTTAAAAAGAAGGCAAATTTGGGGTGTTACAGTACTCTTCAGCGATGCAAAAGATGGAATACCTTTCCCCTTTGACTCTTCTACTTCCATAAGGACGACATTGGCTATCTCTAGAGCTTGGAAAGCAGTTTCCAAAGCATCCTCATCAGCCTCAATATAACTAAAGGAAGAAAGGTTGCTGACCATGAGATCTTCTTCACCAGACACAGTTACCAGCTTATTATCGACCACAAACTTCATCTTCTGGTGTAAGGTAGAAGTGACTGCCCCAGCGGCATGGATCCAAGGTCTTCCCAGCAAACAACTGTAATTAGGATTGATGTCCATAACCTGGAAAGTGATTTTGAAGACCTGTGGCCCAATCAGGATTGGTAGGTCTACTTCTCCAATAACAGTCCTCCTTGACCCATCGAAAGCTTTCACAATCAGTGCACTGGGCCTCATCTCTGCCCCTTGATAAGATAACTTGGCAAGCGTTCTCTTTGGAAAAACATTCAGTGAAGATCATGTATCCACAAGAACTCTTGCTAAAGTATCCTCCTGACACTTTACAGATATGTGAAGAGCACAGTTATGGTCCAAGCCGTCCTTCGGAAGATCCTCCATACTGAAGCTAAGATTGTTAAATGCAGTGATATTGGCAATGACTCCATCAAACTGATTCACAGTTATATCATGCGTAACATGAGCTTAGGATAGTAATATCTGGAGAGCACCCCGATGGGCCGGTGAATGTATAAGAAGTGATAAGATAGATATTTTGGAAGGTGTTTGATGTAGCTGATCAATAACCTTGTAATCACTCTTCTTAATGATTCTGAGAAATTCTGCATCCTCTTCTTCCAAGACTACCCCTTTATCCTGGTTGACAACAGTGGGAATGACTTCTTTAGGTGGAACCAGTGGAGTGGTATTGACTTGCTGAGTGTAAACACGACCACTGCGAGTTAAACGACCTGCACCTGCTATGTCAGCACTTGCCACTTTTGAACTAGCTTGTTCAAACTTCTGATGAACTCTCCCTATATCATACTTCCACGGAACTGCTTTGGTATCTTCATAGAAGAAAGGGTTACTCCTCTGCTCAAACCTTGGTTTAGGTATATTGAAAATGGGCACCACGGGTTCTGGTATATTAAATATGGGTTGAACTCTTGGGAACTCAGGCAGGTTAAACACCGGTGACATGGTAGAATCAGATTTAGGCAAGTTGAAAATGGGTTCAATCATTGCCACTTCATTCCTCTTCACGCGACCGCTTACTCGTAAAACACCCAGATTAATCAAACTTTTAACATCTCTTAAAACCAGTTCACATCCCTTTGGATTATTCGCACAAGCTTCACAATTCTTATGACAGTTCTTCAGTATACCCACCTCTACTAACTTCGCATGGAAGTCTCTAAGCGGGGTTTTGATCTCTGTAGCGTTGAAAATCAAATCTTCGTCAGACTCGTCAACAATGGCATTTATGGACCCATGCTTAGGTAAAGGATTATTTTTAACATTCCGACCAGTATCTCCAAATGACAAAATGTTTTTATCCATTAGATCCTTCACAACATACCTCAAAGCAATACAATTTTCCAAATCGTGCCCCGGAGCACCTTCATGGAACAAACAGTGGGCACTTGAGTTGTAACCTGGCGGAAGCGGATCTGGTGGAGGACCCAGAGGCCTTGGAGTAACCAAGCCTTTCTTCAGTAGTGAGGGATACAATTCAGTATAGGTCATAGGGATCCGAGGATGAAGAGGCCTTCCTCCTGGTCTTCTATTCTGAAAGTTGGAATTCAGATGAGGAGCTGGAGTCCTCTGCTGGTAGGCTGAAGCATTGGGCGCTCGTTGATAGCCTGGATTGTTGAGCATTGGTTGATAAGCTGGAATCACTGGAGCCGCTTGCTGATACATCGGTACTGCTTGAGTTGACCGATACATTGGGACTTGCGGATTGTATGACGGTTGAACTGCCGCCACATAAGGATGTTGAACATACTGTGGTGGGTAGACATACTGGTGTTGAGCCACAGGTGGAGGCCTCTACCATAGCTGATTCCTTCTTTGACTCGTCATTATTGCATTCGTCTCGCCCTCTTTCTTCTTGTGGAAATTGCTGGTAAATTTCTTGACATTGTTTCCACTACCATTGCTGGAACTGCTAGATGCACCACTCATCTTTCCATTTTTCAGTCCAAGTTCAACCTTGATTCCCACAGCTACAAGGTCAGAGAAGCTAGCAGTTACGCTTCCCACCATTCTCTCAAAGAATTCTGGTCGCACCGTGTCAACAAACCAATCAGCTAACTCCTTTTCAGACAACGGGGGATCTACCTGAGAAGCGGTCCCTCTCCACCTCTGAGCATATTCTTTAAATGATTCAGAATCCTTTTGTGACATACTCAACAGCTGCCTCCTATCGGGAGCAAGGTCCATATTGTATTTGTACTGCTGGATGAAAGCATCTGTCAAGTCTTGAAAACTGCGAATCTTCGACTGGTCTAGCATTAGATACCACTTGGAGGAGATTCCCTTCAGACTGTCCTGGAAGCATTGGATCATTAATTTGTCATTGTCCACTTGCGCAGCCATTCTTCGATAATACATCAAGAGGTGGTTCTTAGGACACGTCGCGCCCTCGTACATGTCAAAAGTGGGTATCTTGAACTTTGGAGGAACTACCAATCCAGACACCAGACACATCTCTCTAGCAGCAGCCCCAAAGATCTGGTCGCCTTCAATTGCACTCAACCTTTTTTCAAGGGTATCAAAATTCTCTTGCATCTTTTCATGTTTCTAATTTCCATTCTCAGACATATCTGACACGTCGTACACCTGAGGGTCATTAAAGTATGGTTGGGCACGGGTGTGCATAATGTCTGGCGTGAAATTAGTAACAACATGGTTCTCTTCATTAGTCACAAAAATAGTCTGCTGAGCAACAAATCCTTGAGGGGGAGGTACAAAACCTTGGGAAGGAAATGCAAGACCCTGAGAAGGAGGTGCGAAACTTTGAGAAGCGAAACCTTGGGAAGGAGGGAAGAAACCCTGAGCAGTAAGTCCTTGGGAAGGATGGATAAAACTTTGAGAAGCAAAACCCTGAGGAGGAGGTACAAATCCATGAGGAAGCCCAAAAGGAGGCCAGGTCACAGGAGTAGTGACTGATGGCGTAGGCTCAGTCGTTGCAGTGACAATCTCTGACACTACAGTCTGTTGGGTATCTAATTTTGCTCGAATGACTTGCAGCATTTCCATCATCTGACTCATATTTCCACGAAGATCAAAAAGCTCATCATTAACTCTGTCCATCTCTAGGTCTCTTTCAGCCATCTTCTTCTTGGTCTGAGCTCGGGTGGAATACTTGTGTGAGATCCTCAGTGTGACAGCTGGAAAGGAGTTGACGAGAATGAGTTTTTGACAAATGCAAATGCGGAGATGCACTCATGAGTAAAAAATGCAAATGCTTCAAAGGACTTAAGAAGTTATTGCAAAACATCAAAATGGGTAAAGTTTTCTTGTTAAGTTTTTTCAAAAAACTAAAATAACTGAAGTCCATTCATGGTAAAATATATGATGTTTGCAACAAAAATCTCTTTGTTCTTTGAAACATTTACTAAAATGATGCATATGATGCTGAGATGCAAAGATGCAAGGATGCGAGGATGCAAGGTGTCACAGGTAAATTCAGAACCTTCCTAATAGGTGGGCTGTAAGAGATTGGTTCTATGTTTTACTACCCATAAGTCCCACTCACGGGAGGGTTTTTACGGTGATGGTTTAAGGAGACTCAAGGTCACGGACATTTATCATACTAACGCCCCGCCGCAGGCTAGCTGCATTGTGACGATAATAACGATAAGGTCCACCTTGAGTGGAGTTCTCATGCTAGGCTAATAAAGGGGCGAGCCCTCGGAGCCTAACATTACACAACTACCAAAATTGAAACAGGTTCTAGGGGGTCCCAGAATCACAGCCCTTTCGTGAATCAGGTCACGCGACAGGCTAGCTGCGTTACGACAAGATCTACGAAAATTCTAACTATCTGGGGGAGCTTTCATGTTAGGCGTGCAAGGAGCAAGTCCTTGGAGACTAACACTAATAACAACCAAATCTAAACTTAGGTGTTCCCTCTGCTTTTTCCACCACTCAAATTTACTTGTAAAGTGACCCCGAGATCTCACAGACAAATAATATAATGAGCGATAAATGGAAAGCGGTAAAAGAACAAATAAACAAGCATAAATAATAAACAATAGAGAAGACAAGAAGAGACAAGGTCAAACAAATAAACACACAAAGCTAAGTTAGGCTCGACTCTCTCTAGCATGGAGCTAGTCCCCAGCAGAGTCGCCAACTGTCGTACCTCGAAAAATACGATCCTAAAACAAACAACAGAGCCGCCACCTAATTCTATTTATTCTACGAGAGAAAAGGGAGATATAGATACAACCTAATAAATGATAAGAAATGGTTTACGAAACCAAATTCTAAGTTCGGGAGTCGGTTACGCAAGGGGAAGGTATTAGCACCCCTAACGTCCGTTGTACTCAACGAGAACCTCTTAGCTAATTATGCGATTAAATGTTTGATCTTAAGTCTTTGTCTTCTAAATGATTGTTAATATGTTTGTTAAAGTTTTTAATTATTATTATTAAGACGGAGAAAAGAATAAATGTTTTTTTATTGTGCTTCAAACGGAGAAATAATTAAATTTTTTATTAGGGTGCTCGCGAAGGATTAAACTCCTCGTGCCTACGTATTCCCTTGTGCAATGGGAAAGTCAGAGCTTCATAGTTCGTGCCACTACGATTTGCGATTTTTAAATTGGACGGTTGTTTAAAACGCATTCTACTGCTAAGCGTTGGCTTATACTCGTGGTGGACGCTGAAGCGCTAGCTTTTTTGCGAGATAGAATGATTTAAACAATTTTCGTTTTGGAAGAAAAGCGTTTGACTTTTGTTAAGATGTTTTAAACGAAAGGGCGAATGAACCACGTCGCGTGGGGCTAGCCCAGGAGCGTTTCATTCCAAAACGTGCGGAGTGCTGGACTCCGGAGTTCTGTCTTTCGCTGATTAATTATGAACATAATTTAAATTGGTTGGTAAGTTTTAAATTGTTTTAAGATACGAAAGAGAGAATGGACCACGTTGCGTGGGGCTAGCCCAGTTGCAGTCCATTTTAGAACGTGCGGAGTGCTAGACTCTGGAGCTCTAATCTTTCGTATTTTAATTTATAAAATCTATGGGATATTTTGATATACGAATGGTGATTGAACGCATCGCGTGGGGCTAGCCTAGTAGCGGTCCAATCCAGAACGTGCGGAATGCTAGACTCCGGAGCTCTGTTTTCGTACATTAACTTAAGCGATTATTTATTTCGAAATACGGGAGGCGAATGGACCACATTGTGTGGGGCTAGCCCAACTGCAGTCCATTTTAGAACGTGCGGAGTGCTAGACTCTGGAGTTCTGTTTCCGTATTAAATTAATTGAAATAATTTTTTTTAGACGTTTAAGAAATCGATGTAATTAAAAACGAAGGAGTGAACGAAACAATACGCGTGGGGCTAGCCCAGTTGTAGTTCGTTCTAGAACGTGCGGAGTGCTAGACTCCGGAGTTCCGTTCCTTATTTAATTAATTAAGATATGCAAAAAGTCGTGTAGACGGTGATCGTTTGATAATCGACTTACGTGTGTGTGAAGTGTATGCGAGATTTGTTTACTCGGTGTTGGACCAAGAAATTTAATTATTTTTTTAACAGTTATTCTTAAAATGATCATGTTTATTCTACCTAATAAATTATCGTCACAATGCGAGAATAATATTCAAACACGTACAAAGTATAGACTATTACCGTTCAACTAACTAAATTGATTCAAATAAATAAAATATAATGGAACAAAATAATAAATAAAATAAATAAATAAATAAAAAGGAATAAAAATAAAAATATAACTAACTAATTTAAATACAATATGTCCAATAAATTAATTAAAAAATAAACAAAATAAATCAAAAAAAAATAATAAATGAAAAAACAAAATCATAAAATAAAATGGTTTGTCTTAAGAATCCAAAACAAATAAACAACAAAGGGCTGGGTACTTAACAAAGGCATAATATTGGGCCGGGCAAGACCCAAAACGCGGGTTGGGGGTGGAAAAACCGATCGGGTCATGGGTCGACCCAGTCCGGTTGGTTTTAAAACGAAAATGAAAAGTGAAAGGGTTTGTACCGCAGCCAACCTCCCTTCTTATTATTTTTCAGAAAAAGGAAACAAGGCGATGCAGCCTTCAAATGTCAAACAGGAAAAACGCAGAATCCCAAGATCCTCAACGTCTCCCTCTCATACTTCACTCTTCAGAAACACAAAGAAAAAAAAGAAAATGTGATGCGCTCAAACACTTACCCCCTTTCAAAACCCTAACCCCTGCCTTATGATCTCAGACACAGATCCTATGCTACAAGGCCAAGTTAACGGAAGAACATTCGACAAGATGCGGGTAAGCAAGGGAAAACAACAAAAGAAAACTACCTCCGACGAAGAAACGATTTCGGCTTGCGAGACGGTATGATTCGACACGATCTTCTTCTTCTTCTCATTCTGCTCCTTCTCCTCACTTCTTCTCCCTTGGCGTTACGCTTCTTTTGCGGATGGCGTGGTGGTTCGCGGATTCGAGTTTTCGCGGCGGGGGAACCTATGGAGGGTTTGCGCCAATGATTCGCGGTGGAGGTGTTTTCGATTGAGGATGGTTTGGCGATGCGGTTTTGAAGGATGCTGGTTCCGTTGAAGGGTGCGGTTCTGGGTTGTTGATGATCTTTGTTGGTGGTATTTGGAATGTCTCGGTGGCTGTAATGGAGGTGTTTTTCGATTGAGGATGGTTATTGTTGTTGGTTGTTGAAAGGTAGAAGGTGCAGGGTGGACCGTGGATGAAAGATGAATGATGTTGTTATATTGGTTTCAAATTACAGGTTGGTGATTGTGTGACTCATCCAGGTATCAATTGAGGAGTGGCGAGGTATTTTTTTCGGTTATTTGAAGTTGTTTGTGGCTAAAAAAAAATAGGGTCCTTTTCTTTTGCAGTGAACCCTTTGTTTTAAAGCCAAATTTTCAAGTTTGTATTTTTGAGTTGTCACTTTCCACTCTGCAAGCCTTGGTTTTGTTTTTTTTTGCTTTTCATGAAGAATTTTCTTTACTTTTCTTCTGCAGGTTTATGTGTATGCTGGAATTGTGTAAAAAAAACCTTGTGTAAGAGAGCAGGATTTGCAGCAGAGGGGGGGTAGCGTGATATTGGTCAAAGGTTAAAGGTCAATAGACTCTGTTGTTTGGAGGGTAGGACAGCAGGCAAACAGGTTGTGGGGACTGTGTGAATCAAGTTTTGTAAACCCATTGCAAATGAACTACATATTATTAAATCAATTAAATACTCAATTCAATTAAAATTAAACAAAAATGATAAAAATAAATAATTAATATACTAAATTTGAATAAACATATACAAGAGTAACAAAAATAACTACTAAAATTATGAATTTAAATTAAATTTAAATTGACTAATAAAAATTTAAAACAAAAATTTAAAATCATACTTAAATAAAAAATTTAAATTTAAAAGAATAATAACTAATTAATAAAAAAGATATTCTAAGTTTAAAACAATAAAATTTCTAAGTCTACACCTTAAAATTCTAAGCTTATAAAATTAAAACAAAATCTAACATTTTTTGACATGAATTATTTACCTAGGAATAGAAATAAGCAAAATGATTATAAAATGAGACGGAACAGATAAATTCTAAAATTGACTCGAATTCTAATGTATAGATTAAAATGATTAAAAAAAGACGAGCCTTCTTATTCAAGAATCGAAACAAAAAATTTTAAAATAAAAACAAGACATGAAATGGTAAAAAGTATGGTTAAGGAAATGTTTTAACTTTAAAAATGCAAAATGATTGATTAATGATATTGCGACAAAATGCGTTAAAAAAATGCAATGATAAATGATTAATGATACGTAAAACAAGAAGTGCTTGATTTCTCATATATCGACAGAATGCGTCAGAAAAATGAACAAAAATTTGAAAATGTTCGGTCAAAATTTAGGACGTGACACCCATGATGCAATGTTTTTGGTTATTTTGTGAACTTATATATGCTAAATGCTATGCAAAATGTTGAGGATATGAGAGGGTAAATTTTGAGGTATTACAGCTGCCCCTATTCAATCATCTGCAAGCTTGAATGAGTAATTGCGAAAGCTTTTAGACATTCAAGGTATGGAGTGATTGAATACTAGAATAAACCTGGAAATTTGAACTCTATGGATAATGGAAATGCCATCTTTTTTTTATTTGTTTTTTTGTTTTGACCTCTGAATAGGTAGCGGGAAAAGAACAAGGTGGAACGGGATCGTTGTACATAAACGAGAGCCCAGGCAAACAGGACCATTGTACAAAATGATAACCTGCGACGTGACTGCTGAGCGAATCAAGCCACGAAAAGGAAGGGCTTGTTGTACAAAACAGGGCTTTGAGTGAGACCATTGTACAAAACGGAACTCGGAAATGTGACTGCTGAGCGAATTAAGCCACAAAGAAAACACGCGACTTCTGAGCGGATCAAGCCACGGCAAGGGGCCTGTTGTACAAAACAGGGCTTTGAACGAGACCATTGTACAAAAAAGGAACTCGGAAATGTGACTACTGAGCGAATCAAGCCACAAAGGGGGCCTGTTGTACAAAACAGGGCTTTGAACGAGACCATTGTACAAAACGGAACTCAGAAATGTGACTGCTGAGCGAATCAAGCCACAAAGGCGGCCTGTTGTACAAAACAGGGCTTTGAACGAGACCATTGTACAAAAAAAAATCGGAAATGTGACTGCTGAGCGAATCAAGCCACAAAGAAAAATGACAACATTGGCTTGGAAAGACAAAGATGTCCGGCAAATGGTATAAGTATCTTTTGTGGGGAATATCTCAGGTTGAAAAGATGTTACAGGTCGTATGTAATGTACCTCAAAACTGGCCCATGCTGGCATGTGTATGCTTGGGTTTATGGCGTAATGCTCCATAATGATGGAAATGCTATGCTTTGGAGGATGCAAATGTAATGATGATTACTAAATGTAAATGCAAAGAGATCTCCTAATAAGGAGACTGCAAGTATCCCAGGCGGCTTGACTGGGGAGAAACGATGATCACTACATTGATCTGGTTAGTCCTGATGAGGAGGAAATAACTCTGCGGGGAAAGCTGTTAATGATACACCGACTTTGAACTTCCATCGTTGCCAAAAATAAATTGGACTTTTAGATTGGAGAGCCAAGACCCTGCTGGAGATGGACTCTTCTTGAACTCTGTTGGGGAAGTGAAGACCTCCTGATTTGGCTAGGAACCAGAGGTATGGTGCTGCTGAGGAAGCAACTTGCTGGGGAGGAAATACACTCCTTGTACTATTGGGAATTGCCCTTGTGTTGAAAGAAAACTTCTGCTTTGGGAGGGCAAACATTTCTTGCCATTGATGCTGGAGAAGAACTTCAACTTCACTTCTACTGGGGATAGCTGGAGACATTCGGGAAACCACTTGTTCTTGTTTAAGTATTAATGAATTGCTCCTCCTGGAAATCTTCTTTAGCTCTGTTAGGAACACATGTACCTGCGTAAACACAATTGATAGTGCCTGCAACATGGAGAGTTAGTTTGGACCTATATGCCCCAGGCTCGTAGCATGAATCATCATCTGGGCATCTTGACATCCTTTTAGAGTTGTATTAAATGTTTTTGTCCTCCTGCATGAGTTAGAAAGCATTCAAATGTTCACAACACAATATAAATCACAATTTGCTAGACGTTTTCGCAATCAATCAATGCTAGATGAAAAAACAAAAACAAAAAGCAGATAGTCACAAGTTGACTGAAATTGAATTTTATTGATTCGAAAAATGGCCATGAATAGGCATTACAAAGGAAGCAATTCCCTGGAAAGAGGAAATAGCCAAAAAGGAAAACAAACTATTCTATGTGCAATGTGAGAAGTGGATCTCATCAAGTTTCAACCCGGTTATGACTAGTATATCTTCAAGACTATCCGTTCGCTCTGCCCCTTGAGAATGGTGATTGAACTGGTCTTCAACCTTTAGAATAACCTCAATTGCAAATGAGTTACGAATCTCGCAGATCGTAGTCGTTCGTGTTAGTCCCTCTTTTGCGTAGATCGCCCTTTCGGGTTTTCAATCCACCGGGATACCCTTTTTTGCCTGAGTTGTCCGATGTGGCTTTTCAACTCAGCGGGTGTACATTTTTTTAAAGATTTCCCTAATTTTTGCCCGAGCCTTTTATTCTGTTTTTGGCTCACCGGGATGCTCATTTTTTCCTAGATCTTCATTCTGTTTTTATCCAGTGGGTCCTTTTTACACTAAGTATTTTCTTACTGCGTCTGCGTTGATAGGGGACTGGAAGTCTTCTCCATCCATGGTTGTCAGCATCAAGGATCCCCCTGAGAAGACCTTTTTAACCACGAACGGTCCTTCATAATTAGGTGTCCGTTTTCCCCTGTGATCGTTAAGAGGAGGAAGAATCCTTTTCAGCACCAGATCACCTGGTACATACCTTTGTGGTTGTACCTTCTTGTCAAAAGCCTGCTTCATCCGCCGTTGATACAACTGCCCATGGCATACAACTGCTAGATGTTTTTCTTCAATGAGGCTCAATTAATTATATCTGGATCAGAGCCACTCAACTTCATCTAGCTTAATGTCCATCATTAACCTCAACGAGGGGATTTCCACTTCAATTGGTAGGACTACCTCCATACCATATACCAGTGAGAACGGGGTTGCCCCTGTTGAAGTACACACCGACGTTCTGTACCCATGCAACGCAAATGGTAGCATCTCATGCCAGTCTTTGCATGTCACAACCATCTTCTGCACGATCTTCTAGATGTTCTTGTTGGCCGCCTCGACGGTGCCATTCATCTTCGGGCGATATAGAGAAGAGTTGTGATGTTCTATTTTGAAGTCCCGACATAAGTTAGCCATCATCTTGTTGTTGAGGTTAGAACCATTATCAGTAATGATTCTTTCGGGAATTCCATACCGGAAAATGATGTCTCTTTTAATAAACTGGGATAACACTTGTTTAGTGACGTTTGCATAAGACGCCGCTTCGACCCACTTCGTGAAATAGTCTATAGCAACTAGGATGAAGCGGTGACCGTTGGAAGCTGTCGGCTCAATCTTACCAATCATATCAATGCCCCACATGGAGAAAGGCCATAGTGAAGACATGACACTCAAAGGATTCGGAGGCACATGGACCTTATCGGCATAAATCTGACACTTGTGACATTTACGGGAGTATTTATAGCAATCGGATTCCATGGTGATCCAGTAATATCCTGACCTCAACAATTTCTTAGCCATAACATGTCCTCCAACATGGGTACCAAAGGAGCCTTCATGAACATCTTGCATCAGCAGCTCTGCTTCGTGTCTATCCACACATCTGAGCAGAACCATGTCGAAGTTTCGCTTGTACATCACACTATTTTGATTCAAGAAGAAACCACATGCTAGTCTTCTAAGGGTCTTCTTGTCTTTACTGGATGCCCCAGCCGGGTATTCTTGAGTCTTCAAGAATTGCTTGATATCATGATACCAAGGTTTGTTATCTTCACCACCGTCAACTTCAAAGACATAAGCAGGTCTTTCAAGATAGGAGACCATGATTCGAGGCACAAAATTCTCTTGACAAACTTTAATCATAGACGACAAAGTTGCTAAAGCATCAGCGAACTGGTTTTCATCTCGAGGAATATAGTTTAACTTGACCTTGGTGAAGAAAGGTAACAGCCTTCTGGTATAATCCCTGTAAGGAACCAAGTGAGGTTGATGAACTAACTATTTGCCATTGACTTGGTTCACTACCAGAGCGGAATCTCCGAAGATCTCGAGGTTCTTGACTCGCAAGTTGATTGCTTCTTCAACCCCCATGATGAAAGCCTCATATTCTGCCTCGTTGTTAGTGCACTCGAAAGTCAACCGAGCAGCTAAAGGTGTATGGACCCCTTCTGGTGAGATGATAACAACACCTACTCCGCTTCCGTTCATGTTCACAACTCCATCAAACATCAACTTCCATTTGGATTCAGGGTCTGGCCCCTCCTCCATAAGTGGCTCTTCACAGTCTTTCAACTTGAGGAACATGATGTCCTCATCCGGAAACTCGAATTTCATGGGTTGATAATCATCAATTGGCTGCTGATCCAGGTATTCTAACAGTACACTTCCTTTGATTGCTTTTTGCGAAGTGTAATGGATATCATACCCTGTTAGTATCATCTGCCATCGGGCTACCCTTCCTGTCAGAGTCGGCTTCTCGAAAATATATTTCACAGGATCCATCTTGGAAATCAAGAGAGTGGTGTGAGTCAGCATGCACTGTCTTAGTCGGCAAGCAGCCCATGCCAAAACGCAGCAAGTTTTCTCGAGTATTGAGTAGCGTGTCTCACAATCGATAAACTTTTTGCTAAGGTAATAAATGGCATGCTCTTTTTGACCAGACTCGTCTTGCTGTCCCAACACATCCCATTGATCCTTAGAGCACAGTAAGATACATGATCAAGGGTCTCCCTGGCACTGGAGGCATGATAATTGGAGGTTCTAGCAGGTATTCTTTGATTCGGTCAAAGGCTTGTTGACAGTCTTCATTCCATTTAATGGCCTAATTCTTCCTTAGAAGCTTAAAAATGGGCTCACACGTGGTCGTTAAGTGAGAGATAAACCGTGCAATATCATTTAGTCTCCCTAAGAAACCACGCACTTGCTTTTCAGTCTTTGGCTCAGGCATCTCTTGGATGTCTTTTACTTTGGCTGGATCAACCTCAATTCCCCGCTCACTAACAATGAAACCAAGTAACTTGCTGAAACGGACCCCAAAGGTGCACTTGTTTGGATTCAACCTCAATCTGAACTTCCGGAGTCTATCAAACAACTTTGCTAGATTGACCAAGTGCTCTTCTTCTGTTTGGGATTTTGCTATCATATCATCAACATAAACCTCAATTTCATGATGAATCATGTCGTGAAATAGTGTCACCATCGCCCGTTGGTAAGTGGCCCTAACATTCTTCAGACCAAATGGCATGACCTTGTAACAGAAAGTTCCCCAAGGCGTGATAAAGGTAGTCTTTTCCATATCATCGGGAGACATCTTGATCTGGTTATAACCTGAAAACCCGTCCATAAAAGAGAACACAGAAAACTGAGCAGTATTATCAACAAGCACATCTATGTGAGACAGAGGTAAATCATCTTTAGGGCTGGCCTTATTCAAATCCATGTAGTCTACATACATCCTGACCTTACCGTCTTTTTTAGGGACTGGCACAATATTGGCAACCCATGGAGGGTAACTAGTCACAGCCAAGAAACCAACATCAAATTTCTTCTGTACTTCCTCTTTTATTTTGATTGCCATATCAGGGCGTGTGCGTCTCAAGTTTTGCTTCACTGGCGGGCAGTCTTCTTTCAGTGGCAGCTTGAGTACCACACTGTCAGTGTCTAAACCAGACATATCTTGATACGACCAAGCGAAGACATCAACATACTCTTGAAGCATGGCAATTAGACGAGTCTTGATAGATTCTTCTAATGCGGCCCCAATCTTAACTTCTTTCTTGTCTTCTTCGGTACCCAGGTTTATCTCTTCGATGGCCTCTTCATGCAGCAGAATCATCTTTTCCTCCTGTTTAAGCAGTCTGGCTAACTCTTCAGGTAGTTCGTAATCTTCTTCTCCTTCCTCATCGGCTTTGTAAATTAGATTGTCAAAGTCATACTTAGCCATAACAGGGTCATCATTGAGAAGATCTGGTGACGAGCACCTGCATGAATGGTGATTCATGCAAGGCTTTAGAAAAAGCTTGAGAAAATGAGAAGCATTGCCCTTTTAAAACTTTTCTTTCTTTTTGAAAAAGAAAAGAAAAAAATGAAAGACAAAGAACAACATGGATGAATGTGAAACGTCAGCTTTATTTGTGATTATGAATTGTGTTAGGAACAAAGGAACCCTTACAAAAAAAACTATTATGCCCCGGGCAAGACATGGTGCTTGAGTACAGGAAAGACAAAAAACAAAAATCATTACTCTTCGAAGGAGGTGATTGAGATAAGCCTTTCAGATGTCCAATTGCTAAGTTGAGTTCCTAGAATAGAAGGCCTGATCCACTCATCTAAGTCATAGTCACTATCAATTGCATCGTCTTGCACGACACTGATGCTTCCATAATCCACCACTCCCGCACTCGTGAAAGTAATCGGGCCTTGATGATCTCTAGCACTCGGTCCAGATGATGACTTCCCAGGATGGTAACCAATCCCAAACATATCTTTCTTTTCTGGCACTTCTACTAGACTTCTTTAGCCTTCTCGTATCCCAGATTCTACCACTTCAAGAGATTGCTTATAAGAGTCTATGGAAACCCCCTTTTTTGGTTCTTCAAAAGAAGCTGCCAATGAAGATGCTTGTTCAGTTTTCAGGGGCTCAAAAGCCTGACATGGAGTTTCAACTATCTCGCCATCTATCTCCACATACTTGAATGAAGCTAGATGACTGACGAAAATGTCTTCTTCCCCACTGACTGTTACGATTTGGCCTTCCTAGACGAACTTTAGTTTTTGATGAAGTGTGGACGATACTGCTCCTGCTGAATGTATCCAAGGTCTTCCCAGCAAATAGCTGTATGCAGGTTGTATATCCATTACGTAGAATGTGGTATTGAAGATTTGTGGACCTACTTTAATTGGTAAATCCACCTCCCCAAATACTGATCTTCTTGACCCATCAAATGCTCTAACTACCAGGTCGCTAGGCTTTAAAACCACTCCATCATAATCCAACTTCATCAATGCCTTCTAAGGAAGAACATTCAGCGACGGTCCAGTATCTACCAACACGTGAGAAAGTACTGCACCTTTACATTCTAACGAGATATGCAGTGCCCGATTATGAGAACGACCTTCGGATGTTAAATCCATGTTCGTAAAGCCCAATCCATGACTGGCATTGACACTAGATACCACCGCTTCTAACTGATTTACTAAAATATCCTGAGGCACATAAGCCTTGTTTAGGATATTCAAGAGAGCTTTCCTGTGGGAGTCGGAACACATTAGCAAAGACAAGATGGAAATCTTCGATGGGGTCTGCTGCAGATGGTCCACAATCTTGTAATCGCTCTTTTTGATAATTCTCAAAAATTCTTCAGCTTCTTTATCAAAGGTAATGTCTGGATCAGTCACTGGCATGGGCTCATTGACAACCACTGGCTGATTCCCTCTTGCCTTAGCCTGGGCTTCTGCGGTGTCTCTGGGTGGTATCACACTATTTCTTAGTGTTTCCGGCGCAAATAACCTTCCACTTCTAGTAAAGTCCCCCACTCCAACGTTTTCTACTTGAGCTGGGGTCGTGCTAGACATGGCCAACTCTTGCTTCTGGCCGTTACAATATACTTCGCCACCATAATTCCAAGGAATGGCTTTATCGCTCTGATACATTACTGGCCCTGCAGTGGTAATCGTTATCGGTGCCACTCTGGCCCATGGAGGAACTTGAGATGGATCGTAGAAAATGGTTATTGTGGAGACTTCACTTTCCTTTACAACTTTGTCAAACCGCAACACTCCTTCATTAATCATACTTTGGATCTCTGCTTTCAACTGCTCACAACCACTTGGAATTTCAACACATCCTGGACAATCACTCCCACAACCTACAAACACACCCTTCAGGGTCAAACACGCTTTAACAACACTCAACGGAGTTTGCAGTTCGTCAATATCACACACCAAGTTTAGATTATCCCCATCGTCAATTGCCCCAACTGTACCCCCGTGAGGAGGCATGTGGTTCTGTATTACATTAGGAGTAAGAGCGAAATTAATCGCCTTAGAATCTAGTAGGTCTTGAACAACATGCTTCAGAGCTTTGCAGTTTTCTGTGGTATGCCCCGGGGCTCCGGAATGAAATTCACATCTGGCGTTTGTATCATAACCCTCGGGGATTTGGCTTGGCTTCGGGGGATGTAGAGTTCGGAGTTGAATCATCTAGAGTTGTAGGAGATTCTTCAAAAGCTGTGAATAAGACATCGGCGGAGTTTCGAGATGTCTTTCTCAGGTCCTCTAGGGGTAATATGGACGAGGAGTTCTTTGCTGATACCCTTGTTGGCGTTGTGGCTGCGGTGGTTGGACTTGTTGTTGAACAAGTTGAGCTGATATAGTGACGGGGGCCACTTGTTGATAAAACCTTCCATTACTTCCTCCCCTTTGCGCGTATACTGCCCCAGTCTCTCCTTCTCTCCTCTTCAACAAGGGCTTCTAGACACCAGAACTTGAAGCGCCCCCATTTTGAATCTTCCCTTGCTTGATCCAGCTTTCTACCCTCTCGCCAGTCAAGATGATATCTGAGACCCCACTTGAGGAACATACAGCTAACCTCTCCATGAAATGCCCAGGGAGGGTATCCAGGAACAAGTCTACCATTTCTCTCTCCAACAAAGGTGGTTGCACTCTGGCGGCCACTTCACGCCACCTTTGTGCGTAATCTTTGAAGCTCTCGGAGTTCTTCTAAGTCAGACTTTGAAGTTGAGTGCGACTGGGTGCCATGTTGATAATATACTGATATTGCTTGAGGAATGCTTCTCCCAATTCCTTCTAGCTTCTCACAGAGCTTCTCTCTAACTTCATATACCATTCCAAGGATCCTCCGGAGAGACTATCCTAGAAGTAGTACATCCAGAGCTTTTCATCCCTAATATGGGAAGCAATTTTCCAGTAGAATGCATGTAAGTGAGTTTTAGGGAAAGAGCTACCGTTATACTTGACAAAAGTAGGTGGCCTGAATTTGTGAGGAATAACCACCCCATGGACTAGACCCATGTCAGACACATCTATTCCCAAAGTGTCTCTACACTCTAGGGCTTTGACTTTCTCAGCAAGCATCAAAAAGTCCTGAAGATTTCCTTCTCCACTAAATCCTATATCATTGTTAAAAGAAGGGAACTGATCCTCCTGCCTGTCTTGTACTGGAATGAAAGTTGTTGCGCCATGTTCTGGAACTTGAAGTCCACCTGGGACATTGTTGGTGTTGGGAGGAGTCACTTGTACTTAAGGATGTAATACCTCAAAATTTTCCCTCTCATATCCTCAACATTTTTCATATCATTTAACATACATAAGTTCACAAATAACCAACAACATTGCATCATGTGTAGCATGGCTGAGGCATAAGTATGTGATCAATGATTGGAGCAACTGAAGGCTATACAAAGGCAATCAAAGGGTCACAAAGCTTCTCAACATCATGCTAAGGGTCCCCAACATCCCACAAGTTCTTATTTGAAGCCACAAGTCATGGAAAGTTTTGGTTTGATCAAAGAAGGTAAGCAGTGCAACATCTCCTAAAGAAATGATCCAAATTAGGGTTTCAATTGTGAAGGGCTTCTCCATGAATTCTTGAGCAAAAGTGGATTCCTTTGTGTTCTATATGACAACAAGTGCATAAGGTTCAAATTTCATCAACAAATTCATTTTGGAAGAGGTTCAATTGGTCAGATGATTGAAAATCAAGAATTTGGGGAAAAGTCAACCATGCTGAAGAAAAAGTCAACTCCTGACTTTTTGAGATCAAAATCATGAAATTAGGGTTACAAGGGTCCTATGTTTCAAATTTCATCAATAAATGATGGAGGAATCAAGAGAAATCAAGAAAACTAAAACTTACCATTTTTGGAAAATTAGGGTTTCCAAAAATGGCAAGTTTTGGCTATTTTTGCAGCTACTTTGAATGAGGCCTTCTCCCAAAATATGAAAGATATGAAAATTCTACTTGAGCCAATTAAAGAGGGCATCTTGAGCTTCAAATCCATAGGTGTAACTCTTCCATATCATAAAAAATGAGAAAGTTATGATCATGTAAGTTGAGGAAAATCAAGGCAAAATTAGGTCATGGGCGAGGCAGCTTCCAGGCCAGCGCGCGTGCCCTGCCTGGAAATTCATCAAACAGGT
Organism: Lathyrus aphaca; assembly: GCA_963966055.1. Taxonomy (NCBI): domain Eukaryota; kingdom Viridiplantae; phylum Streptophyta; class Magnoliopsida; order Fabales; family Fabaceae; genus Lathyrus; species Lathyrus aphaca. Next base: position 228,996,753 of record OZ014519.1, read on the forward strand.
GGTGGGTCACAAGGTAAGCCATTTTTATCCATGTTATAGGCCTCAAATGAATTTTCTTTGAACTACAAAGTTGTTCATTGCCATGTTTCCAACAACTTTGATGTTCAAAGATTTTTCATCTGATCAAAGGATTGAGAGTTATGGGAAGGCAAAGAGAGGGTGTTCAAACTGAAAGTGTGCAGGGCATCTTGTCAAGCCCAAGGCATACCACGCATTCCCATTTTGCAGCTTCATGACATGATGTTCATTGGCATGTTTGAGATGTTTATAGGTCATGTTTCATCTTGAACCAAACACCAAACATGTCCATTGCATCACTCTCTTCAATTTCATCACAAGAAGTCAATGCTTTGATGCCTTGAGGAGGAAGAAACATCCTTTATAAGATTTCCATGAGAAAGCTGGTTACTTGTATGCAAAGGCATTGTATCAAGGCTTGAATCCAAGTCAGTTCAATTGGTAGACAGCATTCACTCTGCTATGATCACAAAGTATCCAATTGAAGGATCAAATTATTCCATGTATGCACATACATCATAGCTGCCATGCACTATGGGGATAGTTCAAGTGAATGCAAAGTTTCTTGCATATACCAGCTGCATTGTTCTCAGCTTCATCACACCTCATTGAAACCTCATCATAAGGCTTGAACCTCACCACATTCAATCAGTTTCAAGCCAAGCCAAATCAGTATTGTACACTTGCTATACACCTTTGATGGAGTTCAAGTCAACTGAATAAGCGGGAACTTTCTGCAAGCATGATTAGGATAGCTTCACTTTTCTTCACTTTAGCTCATCATAAGTGCCATGTTAATCATTGAATGAGATCACAACCATCATGGAGAATCCAGCTAAATATGGAAGTTTCTAGAGAGTTTCAGTAGCATAACCAACTTGACTCACCTCTAACAAACTCAACTCAGTTAACCAGGGTTATAACCCTGGTTCTAACTGTTAATCAGAGGTTAAGGACCCTATAAAAGTAAGAGCTCACTGCATCTTGATCCTCTCTCTCACTTTTTGCTCAAAATCCACCATAGAAATCTAAAATTTCTCTCTGCAATCTCTGCAAATTCTTTGATAATTGAAGAGGATCAAGCTTCTTCAATCATCAACATTCATCAGTTTCTTCTTGATGCTTGCTTCAAATCTTCATCAGAACCATATTGCCATGGAGAAACTCATCTGAAACATCCAATTGCATCATTTTCAATATCACTGCACTTTGATTCGAGCATCCTCAATCTTCATCTTTCTAGCACTGATCTTCATCTATCCATCATCAGCATCTTGTTTTGCTCAACTTCTGTGGAGTTCATTTCTTGAAGCTTTGAGTTTCCATCTCTAAAAGGTGAAGAATTAATTAAATTAATGGTAATGATATCGGTACATAATTGATTCACCTTCGCAAATTCAATAAAGGTTCAACTTATTAAAGTTTATTAAGTTATCTCTCCGTAGAAACTCTCGGTTTAAAAGTCGTTGACTCACACTCTCGTAGTCTTGCCTATTACTATACTCCTAAGTTCATTTGAGCGCTCTCGCTGTGTCAATTCAAGTTAGAAATATTTTTTGGAAACCTAAAGGTTCTAATTAATTTTAAAGCGCTTCCGCTGTATTTAAAACAAATGTCCAATTTCAGCTATCTGATTATGATCTCACACTCCCGTGGTCTTAATCCTAATATTTTATAATCTCTTAATCTCATAACAAAAGTTATTTAAAACAATAAATCGAAACCGGAAAATAACTTAATTTAAAGCATAGCCTAATTCTATCGAATTTGTTCCCATTAGACAATTACATACCGATTAACGATTTAGCCAGACATATTAAATAAAAATAGAGAAAGGTAGAAGGAGAAAAAATTCATAATATAAATAAAGTCGATGATAAATAAACAATAAAGCATTAAAATTTAGAAACCTGGTTGCTGAAGGTGCGTAAAACACAAGGAAGGGGGGGTTGGAATTGGGTTTTCTTTAACAACTAAAAATAACTTCTAATGACAAGTTAATTTATCCTGGTTCGTTTGAACTCAAACTACGTCCAGTCCACCCGCCAAGGTGATTTTGCCTCTACTGAGGTCTTAATCCACTATTCAATAAATGAATACACACACTGACCTATAGTCAATGTCCTCTTGAGTCTTATGACTGAAACTAGTCACTCAAGGAATATTACTTAACTATTACAATAATAATAATATAGTAACAATTTGCTTCTAATCAAGCTAAGATCACTAAGTGAATGTTACAATATTTTAGCACAAATGATTCAGTCTTTTTGTTCGTGAGTGTATTGTCTTCAAATCTTCAATTTGATTCCTTTATATAGTTCTTGAATAAATGTAGCCGTTGGAGATATCTTGAGCTAATTTAGGATATTAGTTAATACCATAAATTTCTTCCAAAACAAGAGATACTTGTCTTTACCATTAATTAAAATATTCTTTAATTAATGTCTTCATTATGAAGATCATCATCTTCTAGACGTAAATCAGAGATATTAAAGACTTGATGCGCAGCCATTTAATCATGTCATTAAATGATGGATTCTTAATTAATTGTATCTTCTATATATGGCTCAATATATCTTCTAGTAATGCATGTCTCCTTTAATTAAATTCCTCTTCTACACAATAATAAAGGTAGTCATTAGAACTTCTATTCTAGTATAATAATATTTGTTATCATCAAAACTCTTAGAGGTTTAGAACCATAATTGTTCTAACAATCTCCCCCTTTTTGATGATGACAAAACATTTATTTAGATATTGAGAATAGAGTTTAATAGGATTAGAAGAACTCCCTTTGACGGTAACCTTGCCCATGCTCGTATGAACCTTTGATGGTAACCTTGCAGATCGTTGTCGTAGTCAAACACAATACCCTGAATCAACATGTCATGAGGACCATCACTCCGAGCGTAACCAAATTGTCGTAAAGCTAAAGAAGGGTTGTAAGTAATGCCTCCTCTTATGCCTAGAAGTGGCACATTAGGAAACTCCCCACAACGGTCAATGATAGTGACATTCTCCATAGATCTGGAGCACCAATGGATATCTGAATGAGAGAGTGACATGATCCTTTTAGGCCACCTGAACCCTTGTTCATTCTTCATCACTGAGCGAGGAAGGTGAGAAATAAACCACCTAGATAGCAAAGGTATGCAACACATCAGAGTTCCTCGCGCCTTTGTAGTTCGAGTGTGAAGAGAATGCAGAATGTCTCCAAGTAATGTAGGCAATGGATTACGAGTCAGAAATATGTTGATGGCATGAACATCTATGAACTGATCTGGATTGGGGAACAACACTAAGCCATAAATCAACAAGGCTAAGATCTCCTCAAAAGCATCATATCTCATAGCCTTCAAAAACACTTGAGCCTTCTCTATCAACACCTTAGCAAGAATACCCTTAACTCCGCTTCTCGTTTCTAGAACAATGTCTGACTTCTTCAGATGTAGAGCTGCAGCAATAACCTCTGGTTTAAGCTCTTTCTCCAAGCCTGTGAAGGGTCTTTGATCAAGAACAGGTATACCCAGAAGTTTAGAGAACTCTTCCATTGTAGGAACCAGCTGATAGTCAGGGAATGTGAAGTAATGATGCTTAGGGTCAAAGAATTGAAACAGCACACTCATCATGTCTTCATTGAATCCTGAAGTGACTAGATCCAGTAGGTGACCATGTCTCTCGATGAACTGGGAGTTTTCAGAAACTTGAGAAACCAACTCCTTAAGCTTAGGAGGTATTCCTACAAAGTTGATCCTGATAGTATTCCTACGAGCAGAAGCCATGACCTGCAACAAAGAACAAAGATAAATCCTTTGGTCCTTGAAATGGTTTGTGAAAATGCTATGCTTATGATGCATGATGATGCTATGATGTTATGCTCAATCACAAACATGTGGCACACACAAACAAGTCACACAATAGCCCTAGGTTTGAAGGCTTGCATGAGGTTCAAAGGTAAGTACCCTCCCCTGAAGTTTGGTTGGTTCATCCTGTCCTATAAAGTAACCAGGTTCTAAGGGATCTCAATATCATTGATCCTTCAAAAGGGTGGTTGTTCAGTAGGCAACTTACTTGCCAACCAAAAACCTCCAAGTTTAGAATCTCAATGAGCGTAGCATCGAGTATCAACCAACTTCAGTCTTCACCAAAGCCGGTTATCTCACTACTTTTCTAAAGGCCAAGATGGGATAACTAGGGTTCTAAAAGTTAGTTAGTGCATTGACAACATATGGCAGCCTCATATTATCCTCAACTTGACTTAAGGAACATAAGCACCAACCAAGAAGTCACACTAACTATGGCCACCAGATCAACCATATCGGTATACGCCGTACAGTTTCCTTGGTCTATTGCCATTTACCTAAGGTACACTAGATCCGGGTTAGGATCTTTCACACATAAGAGCACCCAACAAGTAAAGTAAAGCAAACAAAGCAAACAAGTTTAAAGTGATCTAATTCCTAAGGGTACCCCTCTTTTATTAAATCCCCAGCAGAGTCGCTAGTTCTGTAACACGGTGGGAGAACTGACTTTTAGTTAAATGTTGCGGATAGCAAGAGTCGCCACCGACTTTTATTTTATCCAAAGGAAAGGGCATAAAAGAACAGGAAAGACCTTAAAATATTTTTGGGTTCGGGGGGGGTAAGTTATGTAAAGGGAAGGTGTTAGCACCCTTTACATCCATGGTTATCCATGGGCTCTTAGTTACTTAGCTCACTTTAAAATGTTTTTGAGAAGTGTAGTGTGTGTTTAGAAATTTTCTTAAGTACTTTATAATGACCCATGTACGGATATATATAAAGCCTTTGTTTGGAAAATTGCTTGAAAAAATGTGAAGTGTTTTTGAAATGTTTGAAAAGGTGAGCAAGTACATAAGAGGAACCTACCCTAAGTTAAATCTTTTCTGTTCTTAAATATCCTTTAAGTGGTAAGACTATCCTTATTATTAAGGAATAGATAGTCATTACCTTGGATGTGTGAGGGACAAATGAAGGGACAACTGTTATTAGGCAACTGTAAGGTGTATTTAGCAATTCGAAGGGACTTATCATCTTTATTCGAAAGGGACAAGATCATTTACGAAGGCAACATCGAAGGGACTTGATCTTATAATATTGAAAGGGACTAGATGATATGAGAGAAGGGACTTTGCTTTACACCTTACTTGACCTTTTTGTTTAGGCAACATGAGAGGTATCCTTAAGAATGTGAGATGGCGATCCAAGATCGACTTACGTGTGTGCGTGTACAAATTCAAATATTTATCTTACAAATTAGTGATCTAAATTCAATTTTAAATACAAACATGTTTAAACTCCCTATTTTACTAACCATGGCAACTTAAAATAAATAATAAGAAATTCTACAACTATTACATAGTGTGTAAAATTACATTATAATAATTAAAATAAGCATATAATAAATAAATAAATAAATTGGTTAGTAATAACAAAAAAAAAATATAAGACGGTTAGTATAGCAATATAATATAGAAACAAATAAAAAGTTCAAAATTAAATAAATAATTATTTTTAAGAGAATTTTAATAAAAGAAATAATAATAATTATATACTATGACTAATAGTCTAATTATTTAATTTTATATACATATTATAAAAATATTTGTTAATTATAATTATATAAAAATAATAAATTAAACTCATAAAATAAAGTTAGGGTTTTTAATTATTTAGAAAAATAAATTAGGGTTAATTACTTAATCTAATCCTAATTACATTATTTATATTAAAAAAACTACATATAATAATAATATAAACAAATTATAAAATAAATATATATAATTAAAATTTACAAACAAATAAATTAATATTTATATCATAATTAGGGTTTATAAAGAAAATTAGGTTTTATATAAAAATATTAGGGTTTATGAGTTAATCTAAATATAATTAATTTATTTATACAAAACATATAATATTAATAATATACAATAAAATAAATATTAAATAATTTTATTAATAAAATTTGAGATTTAAAATATAAGTTTTTTTGAATTATATACAAGAAATAATATAACAATTTTATTTTAAACATTTATCATTAATTAGATTAATTATAACATAAACAAAAATTAAATAAAATAGGAAAAAGTGAGAAAAAGAACTTACCTAGGGCTGGGATTCGAACCCAGGCCCTAGGCTTTGCATCTCTAAGACCAACAAGCTCTCCACCAGGCCAGCGCGCGTTTGGTGATAGTGAATGGGTACGAATCATTATATTTTAAACCTGGAAAATAAATGGATAAAACACAAAAAATTGGTGAAGCTGGGATTTGATCCCTTGACCTTTGCCTCACACGCGCATGACTCCTACCACTGGGCTAGCCACTGTTAACTGAAATAATATAGAAACATAACAATAAAATATTAATCTCAATTTTTAAATTCCAGCTTTGGCGTCATCTGACTTCATCTTCTCCAATTTTCCTGCGAATTCACTTGCGTTTTCTTCTACGAATTTACCTGCGAATCCAGTTTCGTAGATTTTCCTAGCTTGCTTCAATGATCATCAAACCTGTAATAATTCATCAAATTGAAAGCACCAATGCATTCTATACAACAAACCCAGTTCAATTACGTTTTTAGAATTCATTTATATTCATTATTTCGCAAAACCCCAAATGAGGAGTATAAACCCTAGCCATGGCAGTTTATGATTCAGGTCATGAACCTTCAATCTAATTATCCAGAAAGTATCCTAGGGTCATTACAAACACAAACCAGCCATTAGAATCAATTAATAATGCATCAAAGTATGAAATCAAAAAAATCATTAAACTTGAAAAAGAACGATTCGGTTTGGCCAATTCATGGGCTCTTAGATGCATATGATCATTGGTATATGTTCAGTGATGTATAGGGAAGAGGTTAGCATGCTCCATTCACCTGAAAAACTACCAAATGTTAGAATCCGAATTTCAAAAATATGATGAATTTTGAAAGTTTGAAAGTGGTTTTAGAGGCTGCAAAAATCCGTTCCCCTTGTTGTGATATGTTCTTTGTATATATATGAATGATATTAGGTCAAAAAATTGTATGATTATTTGGACTTTTGGATCATTTGAATATTGAAAAAGATTATGTCTTAAAACTTGATTTTTATTTGATCCAACCTTGCTATTTTGAGACAATCCTCATAACTTGTGTATCAATCTAATCCAAACAATATTCATGACTTTCTAGAAACAAAATCCCTTTTTAAATATATGATTTTATATTTTATTTCAATTTAAATGATATTTTAATGAATAAAATTCAAATAAATATGAAATAAAAAAATAAAAATCAGAAAATAAGTGGGTTGGGTCGTGCTTGGTGTTTTTATAAAGATGGGATGGCAATTTGGTGGGCTCATTTAGCAAAAACTTGATTTTAGGCCTTATTTGCTTCATAAACTTCCCTAAAATTTCCCAACTTTGAAAGGGCACAAATCCTTCAATTTTAATGCTATGAGGGTGTTCTTGGACATTTTGGAAAGCTTAAATAGTCCTATAACCAACCCCATTGGTTTCATGTCCATATCTTTTACCATTCTCAAGTTATGCTCATTTGAAGTTGTTGACTTTTTGTTGACTTTCAAAAGGACCTATAATGTCTTAGCTCATACCTTCCAAATGAAGCATTTTTGGGCTTGGCTTGTGAGATACAAAGTTGTAGAGAATTCAATTTCCTTCTAAATTAGCTTTGGATGGAAAATTCTTGATGAAGCATGTGAAAGTTATGGCTGGTCAAAGTTCAGTTGACTTTTCCTAAGGAAACCCTAATTTAGAAACTCCTGATTCTTGATGATCTGAAATCTCCTTGATGAATCATGATCAACCCTTGATCAAATGATGAATTTTACTTCATATACTTGATGTTGGCAAAAAATTATGAAGTTTGACTTTGGTTTGACCACAGTTGACCTCAGTTTGACTTTTTAACTGCTTTGACTGATTTTGACCTATCTGATCATCTGACTGAGCAAATCTTTGGGAAAGTCTTGAAACTTGTCATGGGGATTCTTAAACACATATAAGATGTTATGAAGCTCACTTGAAGTCTTGGAAGTCTATTTAGCCTAATTAAAGTCAAAACCCTAGTTTAGGATGCATTGCTTAGGAGGATGCATTGTCTGAGGGAAATGTCAAATCTTCTGACTAATTGTGAACTTTGTGAACCTCATGAGATGTCTTGTGAACCTCTTAGTACACAAAGTCTTGTCTTGTGAGGGCAAATTTTGGGGTGCAACAGCTTCCCCTGTTCAATTTTCTGAAACCTGAGGGGTTAGATTGGTATATGTGCCATTCGTGACCTGGAAGGTTGAAGGGGATTGAACACAAAAGCCCAAAAATTTGAACTCACCGGTGCGTAGAGTAATACTGATGATTAGCTGTATATGCTTGAGTGGGCTTGAAGATGCCACTTGGAAGGACTAGGGATGGGCTTAGAGATGCCATCAGGATGAACTAGAGATGGACTTAATGATGCCATCTAAAATATCTGGATGTGGTGATGTTCTGATGTTGATACTGGATATCAGTACTAGGTATTTGTATAGGCCGTCTCTGAATCATTTATGCAACATGATTTGAATTGTTGAATGGACCAGTAGAAATAAATCTTGTGATGATTATCTCTTCTAGAGGTATCTTGAATTAGGGAATGGATCTTCGTACAGACCGTTTGCCTACTCTCCAAGGTCAAAAGAACGTCAGGATTAGTTCTTCTGAGAAATATCTTGAACCAGGGAATGGATCTTTTTACAGACCGTTTGCCTGCTATTCAAGGGGCCAACAGAACGTTAGGATTTGTTCTTAAGGGTCAAAAGAACGTCAGGATTTGTTCTTCTGAAAAAGTCTTGAACAAGGGGCCAAAAGAGCGTCAGGATTTGCTCTTAAGGGTCAAAAGAACGTCAGGATTTGTTCTTCTGAAAAAGTTTTGAACAAGGGGCCAAAAGAGCGTCAGGATTTGCTCTTAAGGGTCAAAAGAACGTCAGGATTTGTTCTTCTGAAAAAGTCTTGAACAAGGGGCCAAAAGAGCGTCAGGATTTGCTCTTAAGGGTCAAAAGAACGTTAGGATTTGTTCTTTTGAAAAAGTCTTGAACAAGGGGCCAAAAGAGCGTCAGGATTTGCTCTTAAGGGTCAAAAGAACGTCAGGATTTGTTCTTCTGAAAAAGTCTTGAACAAGGGGCCAAAAGAGCGTCAGGATTTTCTCTTAAGGGTCAAAAGAACGTCAGGATTTGTTCTTCTGAAAAAGTCTTGAACAAGGGGCCAAAAGAGCGTCAGGATTTGCTCTTAAGGGTCAAAAGAATGTCAGGATTTGTTCTTATGAAAAATGTCTTGAACCAGGGAATGGATCTTTTTACAGATCGTTTGCCTGCTATTCGAGGACATCTTGAGTAGTATATGGATCATTTCTGACCCGTTGTAAGTTGTTGATATTGTTTTACCTGCATATAACTATCCTGCAAGGGAAATATTAGTTTATGCATTATGTATGCATGTGTAGTATGATGCACCTAAGTAAATGTATTATGTACTTATGGATATGTATGTTATGGTATGATGTAAATGATGTATGTATGCATCATGCAGCTCGAAGCGTCTGGATATCTTCATATAACAACTGCTGGCCAGGGAAAATAAATCTCGATTTGTTGCTGAAGAATATGAGGAATTCGTCTTATTTGATAATATAGTGAAGAATATGAGGAACTCGTTCCCGTCTCGTTTGATAACATAGTATTCATAACCTCCCGTCTTCGTTTGATAGTATGGTATCCATAACCTCCCGTCTTCGTTTGTCGTACTCTTATTGAAAGAATAAATTGCCGACTATCCGTCTGAGGATAAAAGAGATGAATATAAATTCCAGGGGAGATGTGACTCGAAGTATTTATGAAGATGGATTTGCCCTACTGGGGGATTTGTAGTTGTCTTGTGGGGATGAACCGGCGAAGCTTCGTTGAATTCCTTCCCTCGTTTGTCCTTAGTAAATACTATTACTGCATTTTCATGCATTTCTGGTAAACATCAATCATATTAAGCCTTTTATGCATTTCTGGTAAACATCAATCATATTCAAAAGCATACATACATTCAAACACAATCAATGGACGTTTCGCTTATGTAAATAGGGTAAAAGTAAATCTGGATTCAAAGATGAAATTTTATTTATATCACAAAATAACCTATACATAGGCAAGTTTGTACGAGGAGACAGAAATCCTAGTAAGAGGAATTTGTCGTAAAAATTTTACAAAACAAAGAAAATCAGCTATGTGGGAAATAATCCTATTGAATTTCAATTCTACTATTGCCATTATCTTCAAGTATCTCATCTTCTGCTGTCGAGACGGGAACGATTGGATTGAGCTTTATCTGTTCGAGCTTGAATTAGGTAATACAACTGGTTGTAGTTACATGGGTGATCCAAACGAGACGTAGTCATACGCTTTAATCCCTAACTTTTGCCTGGATTGCCTTTTCAGGTTTTCAATCCACCGGGATACCCTTTTTTGCCCAAGCCGCCTTTTCAGGTTTTCGACTTGCCGGGTGTACATTTTTTATATATATCCCTAATTTTTGCCCAAACCCTTTTGGTTCGCCGGGATGCCCTTATTTTTGCCTAGGCCAGTCAACCTAGCGGGTCTCTTTTTATGCGTAGTATTTTTTAACTATGTCTGCGTTTACAGGCTGTGGGAAGTCTTCACCATCCATAGTAGTAAGTATCATGGCACCTCCTAAGAATACTGTTTTGACCACAAATGGTCCTTCATATGTAGGAGTCCACTTGCCCCTAGGATCACCCTGTGGTAATATGATACGCTTGATTACCAAATCACCAGCCTGATATACCTTTGGCTTAACCTTCTTATTAAAAGCTTTGATCATTCGTTTCTGGTACATCTGGCCATGACAAACTGCTGCCAACCTTTTTTCATCAATCAAATTTATCTGGTCAAGTCGAGTTTGAATCCACTCATCTTCATCTAAGCCTGCATCCTTCATAATTCTTAAAGAGGGGATCTGAACTTCAATGGGTAGAACTGCTTCCATACCATATACTAAGGAGAATGGGGTTGCCCCTGTTGAAGTACGTATTGTAGTACGATAATCATGAAGAGAAAATGGTAACATCTCATGCCAATCCTTATAAGTGATAGTCAACTTCTGTAGAATCTTCTTAATGTTCTTATTAGCAGCTTCTACTGCCCCATTCATCTTTGGACGATACGGAGAAGAGTTGTGATGCTTAATCTTGAACTGCGTGCAGAGATCAATAATCATAATGTTGTTCAGATTAGAGCCATTGTCAGTAATAATCCTTTCAGGAATGCCATACCTACATATGAGATTATTCTTAATGAATCGAGCCACCACATTCTTAGTGACAGATGCAAATGAAGCTGCCTCTACCCACTTTGTAAAGTAATCAATAGCAACCAGGATGAAACGATGCCCATTAGAAGCAGTAGGTTTGATCTCGCCAATCATATCAATGCCCCATATGGCAAAAGGCCAAGGAGCAGTCAACACATTCAATGGTGATGGAGGTATATGTACTTTATCAGCATAGATTTGACACTTGTGACACGTTCTGGAATGTTGATAGCAGTCAGCTTCCATGGTAGACCAACAGTAACCTGCTCTCAATATCCTTTTTGCCATAGTATGACCACTAGAATGAGTTCCAAAGATCCCATCATGCATGTATTCCATAATCTCAGTTGATTCCTTCTTATCTACACAACAAAGCAAAGTTGAATCATGATTGCGGTTGTACAGAATGCCATTACTCAAAAAGAACTTAGCAGAAAACCTCCTCAGAAACTTCCTATCTTTGACAGATGCCCCTTCAGGGAACTCCTGGGCTTCAAGATATCTTTTCACTTCATAGAACCAAGGCTTCTCCTCTGCTTCTTCAGTGTCAATCTCATTGCAATATGCAGGCTTTTCAAACCTATCAATAGTGATCTTGGGAGCTTCATCATCCCAGCTGATCTCAAACATTGATGCCATGGTGGCTAGTGCATCTGCCAACTGATTTTCTCTTCGTGGAATATGTACAAACGTAATCTCTTTGAAATGTGGGATTAAAGACAACACATACTCTCTGTAAGGAATGCGATTATCATGTTTGGTATCCCAATCTCCTTTGATCTGACTTACTACCAGGGCTGAATCTCCATATACGTCTAGGAACCGAATCTTCATATCAATGGCAGCTTTGATACCCAGGATACATGCCTCATATTCAGCCATATTATTGGTACAATAGAAACAAAGTCTTGCAGTAATCGGGGTATGACAACCTTCAGGGGAACTGATCACAACACCAACACCATTACCAAGTGCATTAGAAGCTCCATCAAAAACCATAGTCCATCGGGATCCTTGTTCAGGTCCGTCATATTGTCCAGGTTCTTTGGTAATAATCATAATGTCTTCATCGGGGAACTCAAAACTCATTGACTGATAATCATCCACTGCTTGATGAGCCAAATGATCAGCCATAACACTTCCTTTAATGGCCTTCTAAGTAGTGTATTGTATGTCATATTCTATCAAGATCATTTGCCATCTTGCAATTCTTCCGGAGAGAGCAGGTTTCTCAAATATGTACTTGATTGGATCCATCTTCAAAATCAATAAGGTAGTATGAGTCAACATATATTGTCTTAGTCGGCGAGCAGCCCATGCCAAAGCGCAGCAAGTTTTCTCGAGCAGTGAGTATCTTGTTTCACAGTCGGTAAACTTTTTGCTAAGGTAGTATATTGCCTGCTCTTTTCGACCAGACTCGTCATGTTGCCCCAACACACACCCTATTGATCTGTCTAATACTGTTAAGTACATAATCAAGGGTCTTCCATCAACTGGTGGCATCAAAATTGGAGGTTCTAGCAGATATTTCTTGATTTCATCAAAGGCAATCTGGCACTCATCATTCCACTCCATTACCTGATCTTTCTTCAACAACTTGAAGATTGGCTCACAGGTAGCTGTTAATTGGGAAATAAATCTTGCAATGTAATTCAATCGTCCCAAGAAACCTCTAACCTCCTTCTCAGTACGGGGAACTGGCATCTCTTGTATAGCTTTCACTTTCGCAGGGTCTACTTCAATACCTTTTCCACTGACAATGAAACCCAGGAGCTTACCAGATCTGACTCCAAAAGTACACTTGTTTGGGTTCAATCTCAACTTGTATTTCTTCAATCTCTCAAACAACTTATGCAGATGATCAAGATGTTGCTCTTCATTCTGGGACCTGGCTATCATATCATCCACATATACCTCTATCTCTTGATGAATCATATCATGAAACAAAGTCACCATAGCACGCTGATATGTTGCCCCGGCATTCTTCAAACCAAATGGCATCACTTTATAGAAAAAGGTGCCCCACTGTGTAACGAATGTTGTCTTCTCCATATCTTCAGGCGCCATCTTGATATGATTGTAACCAGAGAAACCATCCATGAAAGAGAATACTTTATGCTGAGCAGTGTTGTCTACCAGAACATCAATATGAGGAAGTGGAAAGTCATCTTTGGGGCTGGTCTTGTTCAAATCCCTGTAATCTACACACATACGTACCTTACCATCTTTCTTAGGTACCGGCACCACATTTGCAACCCACTGAGGATAAGAAGTCACAGCTAAGAACCCTACATCAAACTGTTTCATTACCTCTGCTTTAATCTTCTCTGATATTTCAGGACGCATGCGACGAACCTTCTGCTTCTTTGGACGACGGAGTTCTTTTACTGGTAAACGGTGAACCACAATGTCTGTATCCAACCCTGGCATATCTTCATAGGACCAAGCAAAGATCTCCACATAATCATGTAACATCTGAATCAATCTGCTCTTAACACTATCCTCTAATTCAGCCCCTATCTTGACCTCTTTCCTGTTTTCTTCAGTTCCCAGATTCACAACTTCGATTGGCTCTTCATGTGGCTGTATAGCTTTCTCTTCTTGTTGTAATAACCTAGCAAGCTCTACAGGTACTTCACAATCGTCCTCATTTCCATCTTCAGCTTGATAGATCGGATTCTCGAAATTATAATTGGCAATAGTAGAACTGTTATCAACAGGATCCAGAGTGGATAAGGATCTGCATTTTAGTGATGTGGGTGTGTGTAAGAACACATAGCGGATAAAACAAAAATAAAAGAAAAGAAAGACAAGGAACACAATATTTACGAAAACGAAATGTCCACTGATTTTTATTGAATGAAGTATGCAAATGAAATGACATCCCGAAACAAGCATACCATTGTGCCTCGGGTAAGGCACAAGGCTTTGGAGTTTAATTGTTCAAAAATTACAAATTTTAAAAGTAACAACACAGTAATAGTATTTACTCCTGACTAAAGGAGATAGGAATAACATCTTCAGCTTTCCAGTTATTGAGCCCAGCACCCACAGTAGGAAAAATCCAAGCATCCAAGTTGTAGTCTTCATCATAGCCACCCACAGCATTGATCTGATCTTTCATAATCCTCTGATTGGTGATATGAACAGCACACGCACGACGAACAGCCTTCTGGGACTCTGCAGTGAAACCCAAACCAAATTTGTCAGACTTGTAAGGAATGTCAGGAAGCTGACCCCAAATAGTACAACCACCTTCATCCACCACAGCTCTAGCATCTTTAAGGGAGGCCATTGTAGGAGGTACTCTGGTGACCACATGAACTTTCTTGACAACAGGAGGAGCTTCATAATTATTAACAACCCAAGGAACTACTTCGAATGTCTGGCACGGAGTTTCAACATATTCACCTTCCACTTCAAGATATTTAAAGGTGTTCACATGGCTAACTATATATCCTTCCTCTCCGTAAACAGTAACAACTTTTCCTTCTACTGGATATCTCAACTTCTGATGTAAGGTGGAGGTTACAGCACCTGCCCCATGGATCCAGGGACGCCCAAGCAAACAAGAATACGAAGGACGGATATCCATTACATAAAAAGTAGCATTGAAGACTTGAGAACCTACTTTTATTGGGAGATCAATTTCTCCATGCACCACTCTTCTCGAGCCATCAAAAACCTTCACCACTATATTACTGGGCTTCAACACAACATCTTCAGGGCTAAGCTTATTCAGAACTTCCTTGGGCAACACATTCAGCGAGGAACCATTGTCTATTAATACATGTGACAGGGTAGTGCCCCTACATTCAATAGAGATATGTAGAGCCCTGTTATGATCCCTCTTGGCCAGAGTCAAATCAGCATCGGAGAAACCTAACCCATTATCATAGGTCAGGTGTGCAACACAATTTTCAAACTGGTCTACAGAAATCTCATTTGGTACGTGAGCAGTCTTCAAAAATTTAATCAAGGCTTTGGCATGAGCCTCAGAACACAACAATAAAGACAACATAGAAATCTTGGAGGGAGTATGCCCCAATTGATCAATAATGTCATAATCACTCTTGCGAATGATCTTTAATACTTCTTCCATCTGATTAGAAAGATCATCAGCAGCTGGTACATTAGTTTGTATAGGTTCAATAACAAGACCTTTGCCCCGAGCATCAGCAGTGGAGGTAGTAGTTGGAGTAACTGTATTCTTGGAGGTAACTGGAGGAGAGAAGACTCTTCCACTTCGTGTGATCTTACTAGATCCAGCAATATTATTAACATCCAGATTTTCATCAACAATAGGTGCATCAGCCAAGGATTCCTGCTTAACACCATGAATATAAACATCGGACCCATAATGCCAAGGCACAGCTTTATCAGAAGTATATGGAATAGGACCAGGAGTGGTAATGATCATAGGAGCCACTCTAGCTTCAGCAACAATCTTCACAGGGCCTTCAACAGTAATTTTAATTGGACCCTTACGAGTGATTTTTACAGGTCCCTTGGAAGTAATCCTTACCGGCAATTTATCAACCATATCCACCTCTTCAACCTTCACACCTTTAGTTATATGTTCAACCATGCTCTCTACAGAAGGTGTCCTCTCAAACAATATGGTGTAATTGTTCATGAGGCGCTGAATTCCGTCCTTCAACTTCCAGCAACTATCCGGCTTATAAGCACAATATAAACAATCTTCATGACAACCTGGAAAGAACCCAGCTTGTACCAACTTCTTCTTAATAAAAGACAATGGTGTGGTTACATCTGCAACTGAGGAAATATGTGAAACTTCATCAATGGCATTAACAGTCTTTTCATGATTTGGCATGGGAGCAGTAATCACATTTGGAGTACCCGGAGGGTCAAACTCAATTTCTCCAGCATCAATCATATCCTGAATTTTATTCTTCAATATCCAGCAACTATTGGTATCATGTCCCTGACAATTAGAATGATATGCACATCGTGCATTAGGATTGTACCTGGGAGAGGTAACATTGGGGTTCTGAGGAGGGTCCCTCAAAGTGATGAGTTCACCCTTCAACAAGTGTTGCAAGGCTTGGGCTAGTGACATATTGAGCTTAGTGAACTGTCTTCTAGGCCTCTGTTGATTTCCCTGTGGTGGCTCTGGTGTTGCAGGAGTAGGATTGGAGATATGAACCGCACTCACAGATTGATGCCTCCTATTACGATCAGATTGACCATAAACAACATTCGACTCTTTCTTCCCACTAGGGGGCTTCTTTGTAGTACTGGATGAAGAAGCACCCACTTGGATCTTGCCACTCCTTATACCACTTTCTACACGCTCTCCTGTCATTATCAACTCAGTGAAGCCAAATGATGAGCTTCCAATAAGATGACTGTAAAAAGGACCATTCAACGTACACATGAACATATCCACCAACTCCCTGTCAGTTAGAGGAGGTTGTACCCTACCAACCAAATCTCTCCACTTTTGGGCATACTCCTTGAAATTTTCTTTAGCACCCATAGACATGCTCTGTAGTTGCATGCGAGTAGGGGCTAGGTCAGCATTGTATTGATATTGCTTATAAAAAGCCTCAGCAAGATCATTCCAATCACGGATGTTGACACTCTCCAACTGATAGTACCATTCCAATTGAGCTCCAGATAAGCTCTCTTGGAAGAAATGGATCCACAACTTTTTATCAGCAGTATGGGGTTGGATTCTCCGGACATAAGACCTCAGATGCAGCTTGGGACAAGAGACACCATCATACACTACAAAAGCGGGAACCTTGAAACCAATGGGTATGACCACCCCAGATATCAAACTCAGGTCTTCAAAATACAGC
Organism: Lathyrus aphaca; assembly: GCA_963966055.1. Lineage (NCBI taxonomy): Eukaryota > Viridiplantae > Streptophyta > Magnoliopsida > Fabales > Fabaceae > Lathyrus > Lathyrus aphaca. Next base: position 229,013,985 of record OZ014519.1, read on the forward strand.
CCAGAAGACTTTTGCAATTCCATAGCATCCATTCTATCCACCAGCATTTTGAACTTATCTTCATTAGGATCACGATAGTAGTTAGCTTCAGAATCAGAGTCCCCCATAGTGTTGTGGAGACTGCCTCCCTCTTTATCAGACTCATAATCTTCAACCTGTTCTTTGGTCTTGACAGGACCTCTGAACCTTCTTCCCATGTTGATTAGGCCTCCTGACCTTCTAGTCTTCTTAGTCTTCTTGTCCAGCAGTGTCTTCAATTCATCCTGCCCCTTGGACAAGTTCAGGATCAGCTCTTGGAACTGTGCATTTTATGCCTGAAGATCTTTGACTGTTTGTTCAAGAGCCATTGCTGAAATAAACAGCGAGAAGATAAGAAACCTGTATATAAGAAACATGTGATGCAATGATATGGTGTATAAATGCGTATGCAATGTTTTCAAGGACCGCAGGATTTAAATTTGCTTAAACAATCAAGAAAGTAAACTTTTATTAGTAATAAATTTGTTTTCCCTTTGGGCTTACAAAATGAAATGAAGTAAATACAAAAGATGGGGTTTTAAGTCTCCCATGGACGTTTCCTCTTTGTGTTGAGGTATGAGTTGAGATTCCGCTCCTCGTGAAGTTGCTTTGTTAGCTCCAGGATTCTTTCTTGACTTGCTTTGTAATGAGTCTCAAAAGTATCCCTTTGCTCCTTCAACTGGATCCAGGATCTCTGTAAGTCTTCCATGTCAGTGGGCATGTCTGGATGAAGGATGGTATAAGAGGTATCTCCTTCAGCAACAGGCTCCATAGTAACTGGCAGGATGGCAGGATATGGAATCATGAGAGTCTGAGCACGAGATCGCACCCATCTGAGGTATGCTTCCATAGGAATAGTGTATTTGGGCTCCAGAGTCTTGTTGTCAACCTTGTTCACTTTTCCCCATGCTCGTATGAACCTTTGACGGTAACCTTGCAAATCGTTGTCGTAGTCAAACACAATACCCTGAATCAACATGTCATGAGAACCATCACTCCGAGCGTAACCAAACTGTCGTAAAGCTAAATAAGGGTTGTAAGTAATGCCTCCTCTTATGCCTAGAAGTGGCACATTAGGAAACTCCCCACAACGGTCAATGATAGTGACATTCTCCATAGATCTGGAGCACCAATGGATATCTGAATGAGAGAGTGACATGATCCTTTTAGGCCACCTGAACCCTTGTTCATTCTTCATCACTGATCGAGGAAGGTGAGAAATAAACCACCTAGATAGAAAAGGTATGCAACACATCAGAGTTCCTCGCGCCTTTGTAGTACGAGTGTGAAGAGAATGCAGAATGTCTCCAAGTAATGTAGGCACTGGATTACGAGTCAGAAATATGTTGATGGCATGAACATCTATGAACTGATCTGGATTGGGGAACAACACTAAGCCATAAATCAACAAGGCTAAGATCTCCTCAAAAGCATCATAGGTCATAGCCTTCAAAAACACTTGAGCCTTCTCTATCAACACCTTAGCAAGAATACCCTTAACTCCGCTTCTCGTTTCTAGAACAATGTCTGACTTCTTCAGATGTAGAGCTGCAACAATAACCTCTGGTTTAAGCTCTTTCTCCAAGCCTGTGAAGGGTCTTTGATCAAGAACAGGTATACCCAGAAGTTTAGAGAACTCTTCCATTGTAGGAACCAGCTGATAGTCAAGGAATGTGAAGCAATGATGCTTAGGGTCAAAGAATTGAAACAGCACACTCATCATGTCTTCATTGAATCCTGAAGTGACTAGATCCAGTAGGTGACCATGTCTCTCGATGAACTGGGAGTTTTCAGAAACTTGAGAAACCAACTCCTTAAGCTTAGGAAGTATTCCTACAAAGTTGATCCTGATAGTATTCCTACGAGCAGAAGCCATGACCTGCAACAAAGAACAAAGATAAATCCTTTGGTCCTTGAAATGGTTAGTGAAAATGCTATGCTTATGATGCATGATGATGCTATGATGTTATGCTCAATCACAAACATGTGGCACACACAAACAAGTCACACAATAGCCCTAGGTTTGAAGGCTTGCATGAGGTTCAAAGGTAAGTACCCTCCCCTGAAGTTTGGTTGGTTCATCCTGTCCTATAAAGTAACCAGGTTCTAAGGGATCTCAATATCATTGATCCTTCACAAGGGTGGTTGTTCAGTAGGCAACTTACTTGCCAACCAAAAACCTCCAAGTTTAGAATCTCAATGAGCGTAGCATCGAGTATCAACCAACTTCAGTCTTCACCAAAGCCGGTTATCTCACTACTTTTCTAAAGGCCAAGATGGGATAACTAGGGTTCTAAAAGTTAGTTAGTGCATTGACAACATATGGCAGCCTCATATTATCCTCAACTTGACTTAAGGAACATAAGCACCAACCAAGAAGTCACACTAACTATGGCCACCAGATCAACCATATCGGTATACGCCGTACAGTTTCCTTGGTCTATTGCCATTTACCTAAGGTACACTAGATCCGGGTTAGGATCTTTCACACATAAGAGCACCCAACAAGTAAAGTAAAGCAAACAAAGCAAACAAGTTTAAAGTGATCTAATTCCTAAGGGTACCCCTCTTTTATTAAATCCCCAGCAGAGTCGCTAGTTCTGTAACACGGTGGGAGAACTGACTTTTAGTTAAATGTTGCGGATAGCAAGAGTCGCCACCGACTTTTATTTTATCCAAAGGAAAGGGCATAAAAGAACAGGAAAGACCTTAAAATATTTTTGGGTTCGGGGGGGTAAGTTATGTAAAGGGAAGGTGTTAGCACCCTTTACATCCATGGTTATCCATGGGCTCTTAGTTACTTAGCTCACTTTAAAATGTTTTTGAGAAGTGTAGTGTGTGTTTAGAAATTTTCTTAAGTACTTTATAATGACCCATGTACGGATATATATAAAGCCTTTGTTTGGAAAATTGCTTGAAAAAATGTGAAGTGTTTTTGAAATGTTTGAAAAGGTGAGCAAGTACATAAGAGGAACCTACCCTAAGTTAAATCTTTTCTGTTCTTAAATATCCTTTAAGTGGTAAGACTATCCCTATTATTAAGGAATAGGTAGTCATTACCTTGGATGTGTGAGGGACAAATGAAGGGACAACTGTTATTAGGCAACTGTAAGGTGTATTTAGCAATTCGAAGGGACTTATCATCTTTATTCGAAAGGGACAAGATCATTTACGAAGGCAACATCGAAGGGACTTGATCTTATAATATTGAAAGGGACTAGATGATATGAGAGAATGGACTTTGCTTTACACCTTACTTGACCTTTTTGTTTAGGCAACATGAGAGGTATCCTTAAGAATGTGAGATGGCGATCCAAGATCGACTTACGTGTGTGCGTGTACAAATTCAAATATTTATCTTACAAATTAGCGATCTAAATTCAATTTTAAATACAAACATGTTTAAACTCCCTATTTTACTAACCATGGCAATTTAAAATAAATAATAAGAAATTCTACAACTATTACATAGTGTGTAAAATTACATTATAATAATTAAAATAAGCATATAATAAATAAATAAATAAATTGGTTAGTAATAACAAAAAAAAAAAAATATAAGACGGTTAGTATAACAATATAATATAGAAACAAATAAAAAGTTCAAAATTAAATAAATAATTATTTTTAAGAGAATTTTAATAAAAGAAATAATAATAATTATATACTATGACTAATAGTCTAATTATTTAATTTTATATACATATTATAAAAATATTTGTTAATTATAATTATATAAAAATAATAAATTAAACTCATAAAATAAAGTTAGGGTTTTTAATTATTTAGAAAAATAAATTAGGGTTAATTACTTAATCTAATCCTAATTACATTATTTATATAAAAAAACTACATATAATAATAATATAAACAAATTATAAAATAAATATATATAATTAAAATTTACAAACAAATAAATTAATATTTATATCATAATTAGGGTTTATAAAGAAAATTAGGTTTTATATAAAAATATTAGGGTTTATGAGTTAATCTAAATATAATTAATTTATTTATACAAAACATATAATATTAATAATATACAATAAAATAAATATTAAATAATTTTATTAATAAAATTTGAGATTTAAAATATAAGTTTTTTTGAATTATATACAAGAAATAATATAACAATTTTATTTTAAACATTTATCATTAATTAGATTAATTATAACATAAACAAAAATTAGAACTTACCTGGGGCTGGGATTCGAACCCAGGCCCTAGGCTTTGCATCTCTAAGACCAACAAGCTCTCCACCAGGCCAGCGCGCGTTTGGTGATAGTGAATGGGTACGAATCATTATATTTTAAACCTGGAAAATAAATGGATAAAACACAAAAAATTGGTGAAGCTGGGATTTGATCCCTTGACCTTTGCCTCACACGCGCATGACTCCTACCACTGGGCTAGCCACTGTTAACTGAAATAATATAGAAACATAACAATAAAATATTAATCTCAATTTTTAAATTCCAGCTTTGGCGCCATCTAACTTCATCTTCTCCAATTTTCATGCGAATTCACTTGCGTTTTCTTCTACGAATTTACCTGCAAATCCAGTTTCGTAGATTTTCCTAGCTTGCTTCAATGATCATCAAACCTGTAATAATTCATCAAATTGAAAGCACCAATGCATTCTATACAACAAACCCAGTTCAATTACGTTTTTAGAATTCATTTATATTCATTATTTCGCAAAACCCCAAATGAGGAGTATAAACCCTAGCCATGGCAGTTTATGATTCAGGTCATGAACCTTCAATCTAATTATCCAGAAAGTATCCTAGGGTCATTACAAACACAAACCAGCCATTAGAATCAATTAATAATGCATCAAAGTATGAAATCGAAAAAATCATTAAACTTGAAAAAGAACGATTCGGTTTGGCCAATTCATGGGCTCTTAGATGCATATGATCATTGGTATATGTTCAGTGATGTATAGGGAAGAGGTTAGCATGCTCCATTCACCTGAAAAACTACCAAATGTTAGAATCCGAATTTCAAAAATATGATGAATTTTGAAAGTTTGAAAGTGGTTTTAGAGGCTGCAAAAATCCGTTCCCCTTGTTGTGATATGTTCTTTGTATATATATGAATGATATTAGGTCAAAAAATTGTATGATTATTTGGACTTTTGGATCATTTGAATATTGAAAAAGATTATGTCTTAAAACTTGATTTTTATTTGATCCAACCTTGCTATTTTGAGACAATCCTCATAACTTGTGTATCAATCTAATCCAAACAATATTCATGACTTTCTAGAAACAAAATCCCTTTTTAAATATATGATTTTATATTTTATTTCAATTTAAATGATATTTTAATGAATAAAATTCAAATAAATATGAAATAAAAAAATAAAAATCAGAAAATAAGTGGGTTGGGTCGTGCTTGGTGTTTTTATAAAGATGGGATGGCAATTTGGTGGGCTCATTTAGCAAAAATTTGATTTTAGGCCTTATTTGCTTCATAAACTTCCCTAAAATTTCCCAACTTTGCAAGGGCACAAATCCTTCAATTTTAATGCTATGAGGGTGTTCTTGGACATTTTGGAAAGCTTAAAGAGTCCTATAACCAACCCCATTGGTTTCATGTCCATATCTTTTACCACTCTCAAGTTATGCTCTTTTGAAGTTGTTGAGTTTTTGTTGACTTTCAAAAGGACCTATAATGTCTTAGCTCATACCTTCCAAATGAAGCATTTTTGGGCTTGGCTTGTGAGACACAAAGTTGTAGAGAATTCAATTTCATTCAAAATGAGCTTTGGATGGAAAATTCTTGATGAAGCATGTGAAAGTTATGGCTGGTCAAAGTTCAGTTGACTTTTCCTAAGGAAACCCTAATTTAGAAACTCCTGATTCTTGATGATCTGAAATCTCCTTGATGAATCATGATCAACCCTTGATCAAATGATGAATTTTACTTCATATACTTGATTTTGGCAAAAAATCATGAAGTTTGACTTTGGTTTGACCACAGTTGACCTCAGTTTGACTTTTTAACAACTTTGACTGATTTTGACCTATCTGATCATCTGACTGAGCAAATCTTTGGGAAAAGTCTTGAAACTTGTCATGGGGATTCTTAAACACATATAAGATGTTATGAAGCTCACTTGAAGTCTTGGAAGTATATTTAGCCTAATTAAAGTCAAAACCCTAGTTTAGGATGCATTGCTTAGGAGGATGCATTGTCTGAGGGAAATGTCAAATCTTCTGACTAATTGTGAACTTTGTGAACCTCCTGAGATGTATTGTGAACCTTGTGAACCTATTAGTACACAAAGTCTTGTCTTGTGAGGGCAAATTTTGGGGTGCAACAAGAGGTTCTTCAACTTCTGGAGCAGCTTGATTCTTAGGAACTTCTACATTTGCTGGTGATTGAGCAGGTTCATCATCATGATCTTCTTCAGAAGGTACCAGAACCATTTGAAGTCCAGAGTTTTCTTCCAGAGGTACTGACTTTGTCCATGGTTTATTGTCCAGCAGAAGAGGTTTATTCTGTTCAATGTTAGAAACAACTGCTTTGAGATACTCACAGAAGTTCTGGTGAGCAATGTCATAGCAGATGTCCTTGAGTCTCTTTGTCTCAGCATTAAACCATTTTCTGAAGGTGGCCCACAGAAAGTCAGAAGCAGCTGGATCTGGAAGCTCTGAACAAGCAGACTTCAGATCCTCTAACTTCAGTTTCATTACTGTTTCAAAAGCAAGTAACAATGTAGAAATGTCTATTTTTGAGGGCTTTGGTTTAGGTGCAGGTATGGCAGTTTTGTTAGAGACAGAGGACAATTTGTGTAAAGCTTCAATATCAACAGAGGTTCTAAGGGGATTTTCATGTTCAACTTCTTCTGGTGGTGTGTCAGGGATGGTTATAAAAGTTGGTGAGTTAGGAGGGGTAGACTCATATGAAGACAGTGAGCTTTCTCTTATAGGGGAAAGATTAGAAACAAGGCCATCATAATTTGAAGGTTGGAAACGGCTATGGTGATGTGTTTCAACATTTTCAGAGGATGGGATTTGGACAGACTCTGGGGGTTGGAAATTATCAATGTTAGAGAGAACATGTTGCAGGGCAGTGTGTGTTTCAGCTGTTGGTGAGCGGTCAATATCAGAAAGGGGTGTTGTATCAATTGGAATATTAAAATCTGAAAGTGTTTGTGGTTGATGGTGTTCAGCTTCTGGTGGATAAAGTGATGATAGAATGGATGAGACAACATCAGTTGCAGGTATAACAGATGGAATAGGGTTAGAAGGTGAAATAGGTTTAGAGGATTGAGGTGGTTCAGATGATGGGATTTGTGCAGAAGCAATGTCAACAGAAGGTGTTGGGTCAGAAGGGGTTTCAGACACTTCTACTATAACTGTTTCTACTACAGAAATGAATTCAGAGTTAGAGGCAGAAGTTTTACCTGTTCTTCTGATTGATTTGGGAGCCTTCTGAGACGATCCTTCTCCAGCCTTTCTTTTCTTGGTTCTTACAGAGGCAACATCTGGAGTTTGCTGAGTGAGTTCTGTTGCCTTGAACATTGGATCCACACCATGTTGCTTGCATAAGTCCAAGTAATTGACCACAACCTCTGGAGGTGTGTCAGAAGAGAAGAGGGGGAGTTCTGCAGGGGAATCTTCCTGGTGGTTATAACTTCTCTAGAATAGAGGACATGTTCTTTCGTGATAGAAGTTATAAACTTCATCTTCTTCAGATTCTTTGCATTCAGAGGCTTACCAACATCTGTTTCAAGAAGTTCTATCTGTTTTAGTTCTGCCAGAAAGTCCACCAACTTATTCTCACAGAGAATGTCAGATATTAAACGGCCTAGAGGAATCCAATCCCTCTTGTTTTTATCCACATCTCTTGTTTCCTTCACACTGTTCTTCAGATGTTGAAAGAGAGAGTGTGCAATGTTGACCTTCTTCTGTTAATTCAAGACTTTGGAACATATGATTTCTTCCCGTCATGTGTCGTGAGCATCCAGAGTCCAGGTACCATGATTGGTGTTTCAGTTTTGCTGTTAAAGACATCTGCAACATACACAATCTTATCTTTGGGTACCCATATTCTTCTGGGTCCTTGTTTGTTAGTTTTTACAAACTTCTGATTCATTTTAGGTTTCAAATCAGAACTTGTGGAACAAGATGACTCACTGGTGTATATTAGATCATGGTTATGACCATAGGTAAAATGAGAACTTAGAGGAGTATTAGTTTTTATGACAATGTCATCAATCTTTTTATACTTCAGAGTTTCTTTAGTTTTCACATAGTCTATGCCTCTTCTATCATTTATGCTAACTCCATAGATCATAGATGCAATTTTGCTTCTATCTATGCTTTTAGCTAGAAATTTTTGAAAACCATAGTCATATTGTTTTATGATACTATCAGAATTGATTAGATCTTCTAATTCAGATTCCTTCTGAGTTTTAAGTTTTTCAAAAGAGTTTTTGCATTCAAAAATATTTTCTTTCAGCTCAGAGTTTTCTGTTTTTAGTTTTCTAACTTCTAATTCAGATACCAAACTATGTTTCATGTCTTTGTATTTGAATTGAAGCTTCTGATATTTTTCAAGAATTTCTGAGAGGCTAGCTTCTAATTGAGATCTAGAAAGTTTAGAAAATACCTCTTCTGAATCTGATTCTGATTCTGATTCTGATGAGTGATCATCTTCTGGTATGTTTGCCATTAGTTCAATATTAGCTTGTTCATCTTCAAAATCTGACTCTGCTTCAGATGATTCAGAATCATCCCATGTTGCCATGAGACTCTTTTTCTTTTCTCTGCTGAATTTGTTTCTGGGTTTCTCTTTCTGGAGTTTTGGACATTCACTCTTGTAGTGTCCTGGTTCTTTGCATTCATAGCACACAACTTCTTTGCTTCTGGGTTTCTTGTGACCAGATGTTGATTCAGAATAGTTGTTGGTTCTTCTGGTATTTCTGAACTTCTTCTGACGATGCTTCCAGAGTTGTTGGACTCTTCTGGATAGGAGAGATAATTCATCTTCTTCTGATGAGCATCCAAAACTTTCTTCTTCTTCTGCCTGTAAAGCTTTAGAAACAGATTTGTTAGATTTAAGAGCTACAGACTTACCTTTCTTCTGGGGTTCATCTTCTTCTAGTTCAATCTTATGACTTCTCAAGGAGCTGATCAGTTCTTCTAAGGATATTTCATTCAGATTTTTAGATAGCTTTAGAGCAATGACCATGGGCCTCCAAGCCTTTGGTAAACTTCTGATGATTTTCTTCACATGATCTGCTGTTGAGTAGCCTTTGTCCAGAACTTTCAGTCCAGCTACCAGAATTTGGAATCTTGAGAACATTTTTTCAATTGTCTCATCTTCTTCCATTTTGAAAGCTTCATACTTCTGGATGAGGGCTAGAGCTTTAGTCTCCTTGACTTGAGTGTTTCCTTCATGTGTCATCCTCAGAGAATCAAATATGTGTTTAGCTGAGTCCCTGTTTGTGATCTTCTCATATTTTGTATATGAGATAGCACTTAGAAGTATGGTTCTAGCTTTGTGATGATTTCTGAATTCCTTCTTCTGTTGAGCTGTCATATTTTTTCTTTCAATCTTCCGACCATCTGCTCCAACAGGATGAATGTATCCATCCGTCACCATGTCCCGAAGATCTCAATCTAGAGCTAGAAAGAAACTTTCCAGAACATCCTTCCAGTAGTCAAAATTGTCACCATTGAACACTGGAGGTTTAGCGTTGATCTTGTCATTTTGGTAGTCATTGTTGTTATTGCCAGCTTCTGCCATGTGTTTTAACTTCTGGATCTTTTACTGACACGGTTAAGTGTTTTTCTCAGAACCTAGCGCTCTGATGCCAATTGAAGGTGCGTAAAACACAAGGAAGGGGGGTTGGAATTGGGTTTTCTTTAACAACTAAAAATAACTTCTATTGACAAGTTAATTTATCCTGGTTCGTTTGAACTCAAACTACGTCCAGTCCACCCGCCAAGGTGATTTTGCCTCTACTGAGGTCTTAATCCACTATTCAATAAATGAATACACACACTGACCTATAGTCAATGTCCTCTTGAGTCTTCTGACTGAAACTAGTCACTCAAGGAATATTACTTAACTATTACAATAATAATAATATAGTAACAATTTGCTTCTAATCAAGCTAAGATCACTAAGTGAATGTTACAATATTTTAGCACAAATGATTCAGTCTTTTTGTTCGTGAGTGTATTGTCTTCAAATCTTCAATTTGATTCCTTTATATAGTTCTTGAATAAATGTAGCCGTTGGAGACATCTTGAGCTAATTTAGGATATTAGTTAATACCATAAATTTCTTCCAAAACAAGAGATACTTGTCTTTACCATTAATTAAAATATTCTTTAATTAATGTCTTCATTATGAAGATCATCATCTTCTAGACGTAAATCAGAGATATTAAAGACTTGATGCGCAGCCATTTAATCATGTCATTAAATGATGGATTCTTCATTAAGTGTATCTTCTATATATATGGCTCAATATATCTTCTAGTAATGCACGTCTCCTTTAATTAAATTCCTCTTCTACACAATAATAAAGGTAGTCATTAGAACTTCTATTCTAGTATAATAATATTTGTTATCATCAAAACTCTTAGAGGTTTAGAACCATAATTGTTCTAACAGTTGCAATGTTCTTGATCAACCAAACTTCCGAAAACTTGAAAAGTAAACAATAATTCAGAGGCTGGAAACAATTAATATGGTGATAGTTTCCTAATGATGGAAATTATCACTAGGGGTCGGTTAAAGAAAATAAACAATGAATACTGAAAAATAAACTTGCGAACTTTGAACGAAAGGAAACGGCGGAAAATATGACTTGAACGAAGCTCCCCTGTAGAATTGCAGTGGCTTCTATTTATAGGCAGTGGCTTAGGTTTTGTTGAGAATTTGTAGGCTTGGACTTCGATCAGGTTTTGAACTGAGTTGCATAGACTTAACTGATTAGGGTGGAGAGATATCCTCTATTGAATGCGAAAACTTCTCATAACGGCTCCTTTGCATTTGAATTTTTCTACGTAAATAGGTTATTTGACTGGAGTTTGAGACGGGCGTTACAGAATTGAGACAAGCATCATGGAGGTGAGACGGTCAACTTGAATTTGATTTGGTCGTCTTGAAGCCCAGACAGGCGTCTCACTTATGAGAAGGGCGTCTGACAGTGAATTATGCATAAATGCATTTTTCTTGTTCTTTTCCTTCTGTTTTTCCACGTTTCTTGTCCACAAAGCTTCCTTTTACACTTTTTGCCTCCAAAAGTCATGTTTGATCAAATATCTACAAAACAAATACAATTCTCGCGTAATATCGTCCAAAATACATAAATTAACATGTTAAACAATCGGAAACCGCATTAAATAATCGATACAAATTCGAGTTATCAACTCATCATGGAGCTTGAATCTCACAGATCTAATACCTACAATTTTGCAAGCTTTGTTGTTTCCCAGCAGCACTAATCCACCATCTTTGATCACATAATTCCTCGAACAAGTCTTTATTTGGAGTCATGTGTCAAGTGCAACCTGAATCCGTAATCCACTCTTTTCTTGAGTCACCGCTCGAAACCACAAGAACATCAGATGAGTCGAAATCATCTTGAACAATGGCAACATTACCATTATCATTACCTTCATGATCTTTCAGGCGTTCAGGGCACACCTTTCAAATGTGACCCTCCTTCTTACAATGATAGCATCGAACACCATATGCTTCACCACTATAAGATTTCTGCTGACTTTTTCCCTTCTTCTTGTCGAACTTACCATCCTTTTGCAAGAATTTCTCCTTAACGGGCAAACCTTCACCAACCGTCGAAGGTTTATGCTCATTTTGTTCATTCAAGTCCTTAGAGTACTAGGAAGATTGAACATCTTCAAAATTCAGGGACTCTCTTCCATACAAGAGGGTTTCTTTGAAGTGAGCATGTGTTCCGGGAAAAGCGCATAACAGAAACAACGTTTGATCTTCGTCATCGATCTTCACATCAATATTTTCAAGATCAAGAATCATCTTGTTGAACATATCCAAATGTTCATCCAACACTTTGTCTTCACTCATCTTGAATGAATACAAGGCTTGCTTCAGGTAGAGTCGATTCACCAACGATTTGGTCATGTACAAACCTTCAAGTTTCAACCATAACCCTGACGTCGTCGTCTCCTTTGATACCTGCCAAAGAACCTTATCACCAAGGATCAAAAATATTGTGATACGTGCTTTCTCAATCATGGTCATCTTTTCAGTTGTCGTCAACGCAACATTCATGGTCGTCTCTTCCTTCAACGCTTCCAAACAACCCTGCTGAACAAGTATGGCTTTCATCTTCAAGCGCCACAAACCGAAGTCGTTCACAACGGTGAACTTTTCAATCTCATACTTTGTTTAAGGCATCTTCTCCACGCTCACTGCACCAATTTGTTGTGAATTGGATACCTTAGAGACAAAGTATAATAGGTTTCTCAAGAAACCCAAAAGGGTTAGGGTTTGGGGTTACCAAAGAAAAACAACAAGGATTGGTTATAAACTGCTATTCTTTCCTTTCTCTTTAAACAAGATTACAAGTATACAAGAATAACAAATAACCTCTCTCTCGCTTTTGAATTAGGGTTTTATCTTCTTATTTTCTCTTATACAAAATATGAGAGACTAGTATGCTATTTATAATAAACCTAACATATTAACCTAATGGGCTTTTTAACAATTACCCATTACAAGCTAACTTAAACAATTGGATTCATAACACAAGGCTCAATTAAACAATAACATGTGAGCAGACTTTGACGGCATGTTATTCATACTAGGATTTGTTCTAATATTCCACAGAATGAATTACAACTCAAAATACTTTATTCCTCAACAAAATAGACATATGACTCCTTTATATCTCGAAGAAAATTTCCATCGTCACACTACTTATACATAGAAACATAATGATGTTCATCCAACAATTTTAACATTTGTTGCATTTCATATCTTGGATTCTTTTATTGTCCTATTGTTTATGTGTCTAACATTATAAACTTGTTTGATATTTGATACACTATCAGGTCTCTTTTGTTTCAAAGTAGTGAGTATGTTTTAAAGAAGAATCGTGTTCAATGTCACCTCAACAACAATCTTTTCTCATCACAATCTAAACACCTGACAATAGAATGACAAACTATGTTGCAATCCAATCCATAATTATGTTCACTGCACAACATACTATTTGCAATATTTTCTACTGTGTAGTACACACACAACCTAAAAGGACATCTACATTTTCTTGTTCTAGTGTCATCACGTTTCAAATTCTAGAGATGTTATTGATACACACCAATCATTTCATTATATATCAAAGCAAATGCACGTCTTCTTATATAACCAAAATTATACCTCCCGGTGATATCCCAAAACCTAAATTAGCAACTTCCACACAAACACATTTAAGCATATGATCACATAACTTAAATTCATGTTTAATAGTAAATTCTTTTTCCAATATCCATGTATGCAACATCGGGTTAATCAAGAAATATTTATGGTTTATCAACACACCATCCTCTAGTGCATTAACTAGATTGACAATATTAGTGAACCATACTAACAACTGTTGAAAGTGAACAAATTCAAGTAGACATTACATTGGTTTAGAAGTTATAATACAAAAGGAATTTAAAAGATTATGGAATATATCTTTCACACATTTTTTACATAGATACAAATGTACATTACTAGTAATTTAAGAGAATTACGAAGTTTATAATATATATATATATATATATATATATATATATATATATATATATATATATATATATATATATATATATATATATATATATATATATATATATGTATGTATATATATATATATGTGTATATATATATATATATATATATATATATATATATATATATATGTGTATATATATATATATATATATATATATATATATATATATATATATATATATATATATATATATATATATATATATATATATATATATATATATATATATATATATATATTGATTATGTTACTAAATACAATGATTGAATAAAAAGGTTTTTTTTTTGTGTGGGAAGATTTATGAAAATATTGTGGAACTATGTACTTGCAGGTTTAATCAGAAAGTGATCAAAGTTCAAAGATAAACAAGTAAGCTTAACCCCCAATAACATCATTGTTTTGATGATGACAACTTCTGAAGATATAACAACATTTAAAGTGAATTTGATGACAACAAAAAGTTAAGACAAACAAGTTTTAAAGCTGAATCAAGCTGTCAAAGATGCACAAAATAGTTGGTCAAGCTTTTCCTCGATGATTCTGAAGATTTAGTGTTTGACGGTCGTTAGAGAAATACTCTGATGATATCATATAATTTGAAGAGATCTCAAGCCTCATCCACAAAATGATTCAAGTAAAATACTTATTTGATTGGTGTTTTTGGAAAGTGACTTGAAACTTCAGATTGTGAAAGAGAGAAATTGTGAAAGCTCTCTTAACAATGTTTAAGTTATCAATGTTTTGTAAGAATACAAGACCATTTTTGTAAATAGTATGGATAAATCACACACTCCCTAAAACTAATTTTGAAGCCTCTATCTTTCAAACAAAATCACCTAAAAATGTATTGGAGGTTAACCAAATGAATTAGAGTATGTCAAATTGATTAGGGGAAGTTTTTGAATTGTCTAATCGATTTGACCACGTACTTTATCAATTAGATAGGGAAAACACTTCTATAATTGATTATCATAATCTTTTAATGAATGATAATAGATCTTTATCAAAATATTCTAAATGAGCTTAAATAATCGATTATTTATGGTACTTAATCGATTAGACCTAGGACTTAATTGATTTGGTAGTCAATTTTGCCCATGGACTCTTTCCATTTTTGAACTATCATTTGACCTATAAATAGAGGTCTTCCTCTTCATTTATTTTCATCCACAAACGTGAGATATCTCACTTTCTTCCCTCTTATTCTCTAAAATATTTTCAAATTCTCTCAGATAATTTTAGGCATAACTCTTTAAGAAAAAAAATTCTTGTTTTTAAGTGAGAGAGTTTTTCTGGGAGGGTTATTATTATAAATTCACCAAGAGTTCTTTTTCCTCTTGAGTGAATCATTCTTCCTTGAGAATTGTTTGTTTGGGTTTGGAGCTAAACCTGTTAAAATCTCTTTTTGGGGGGTTAATTTTAAGTTTCCATTTGTTCATGAGCTCCGCCACTTAACGAAAAATGCTCCTTTTGGGCTCAAGAAGAATAACTAGAGAAAAATATTCACATCGGATTTTGAGCTCAGTTTGGTATAAAAGCTTAGTTGGTTCAAGATCTGTATGGTGTAAAATCTCGGTTCTGTTTATGGTCAACTCCGTATAAAACCTCGGCTCGGTTAAGAGGATAGCTAATTCAAAACCCTACCTTGGTTTGAGATAAGTCCGTACAAAATCTTTGTTTGTATGAGAGACTAACTTCTCGAAGCTTAGTTCGTGTTTGGCATGAAGAATAACCGCTTCATTCCACTGTTCGCTGTTTGGTTGGAAGTAAACGAGAAACTTCACTTTCCTTTGTATAAGGGGGTTCGTGAGTTTAACCTTCTAAAAGCTTTCAAGCATTATTGGATATTCTCAAAATCAATTCTTAAGAAGAGGAGTATGTCATTTCATTTAGACCGAACATCTATAAATCTTCGGTGTTATCTCTCTTTCCTTAACTTTTTTATTATCAATTTTTTTCTTTAAAAATATTTTTAAATTCTAAATATAAATTTATTTTAAACCAATTTTTCAAACCCCATAATTCACCCCATTATTTTATGTATAGAATCACATGTTTAACAAATATGATATAAAGTCACGAGTGAAAGAGTTTAAGAAACTACTAATATATAAAATGTTACCATTCGAAAGATAATATCTTGACTATATTACTTGGCCTCTTTGAAGTTATTTTCAAGAGTGATAAAGTTTTTACACCTATTCACATTTTAAAAAAATCAAAACCAATTAGAAAATAGAGATACATTCGAAAATAATTTGAAGTTTATATAAGATTTGTGAAAATTACATAAACATAATGAGAAATCTCCTATTTGTATATATTTTTGACATCAATCACACAATAACATTATTATAATTATAAATATAGCATAACATAAAGTGATCCACATGTGGAATGTCTAAACATATTACATATTGTCCTATATTTCTCACAAGCATATACACTTTATTTTTTTATTTTTTTTACACAAGCATACACTTTTTAAACAACACAATTGAAGACTATTTTTCCAAATTATTTAATCCCTTAACTCACATTAGCCATTTGCCTAGCCATGAAATCCTTAACTTTAGAAACAAAATGTAACGTTTCTGGTAATTTTGTAAAATAGAAAAACACATGAATCATATTTGGATATTCAATTAATTCCACTTCTTTTCCAGATTTTATCAACCATTTATAATACCTCTTTTGCCAATCGAGTAACGGGTCTAATCCACCAACACACAAAAGGGTATTCGGATAATCCACATTCAAAATATCCATTGCATTAGGTCCACTAACATTAACTATTTCATGGTCACGGGTTGATCCATCAGGTAAAAACATCTTCCAACACCAATCGGTTTTATCCATCGAAATAGCAGATGTTTGTTTGAATCGGATTTCAGATTCGGTTCTTTCCTCGCCTCCAAAAAATGGTTGAATTGAAACTAAACCGATAATTTTTAAATTTTGAAACTTTTCTAAGGGAACTTGAACCGCAACATGATGGGCTAAATTTCCACCCGCACTATCACCCGACAAAAAACATTTACTAATGTCAGCAGAATTTCCTAAAACGTTGTTATTTTGATCGAGGAATTTAAGGATCTCCAGACCATCATTGTATTGAGATGGAAAACGATGTTCAGGGGCAAGACGATAATTCACAGATACAATAATTGCAGGAAATGAACGACAAAATAAACGACATACATTGTTGTATATGATAGAAGATGGGGAAGACAATGCAAAACCACCCCCGTGAAAAAATACAACTACAGGGAGAGGTGCGTCAGAGAAAGAGATTGAGGAAGGGGTAAACAGACGAAACCAGAGATTACGTGTGGGGTCCACGATGACGTCAGAGGAAGATACTCCGTCTTTGAAGTTAAGATTAGGAGGGATTTTTCTATCAAAAAAGTTGAATAGACGAGGATCATTGAAGCGACGAGAGACGGAGATAAGGAAAGAGATGATAGACATGAAAATACGAACCTTCCATGGAAGGAGTGGTGTGGTGTTTGAGGTCATGATGATGGATAATAGTGAAGGAAGATAAGAATTGAAGTGGAGAAGAGAGCTAAGGGAAGTGTTTATGTATGTATAGAGATCTATATTCAATAAGTGTATATTAAGGTGAAGGAGAATAAAGGAAATTAAATTGAGATGATACATTATTGATAATTGATTAATCACATGATTTGTTATGTAGCAATTTTTTGGATGGTATTTTCCGGTTCATATTAATATCTCTTTGAAATCTAGTGACTAATTGCGTATTATTGGGGAAAGAAAAAACAAAACAATGCACGTCCCTTTTAGTTTATTAAATATATATGTTTTTATATAAATTAGTTAATTATTATTATTATATTATTATTATTATTGTAAATTAATTTTAAAATTACTTTTCTCTTTTTAAAAATTAAAAAACTAAAAAAATTGTATGGTTTCTATTTTTTAAAACTTATTTTATAAAACTGTTTTAACTTTTGTTGTTTTTAAATTAAAAAACCAAAACTGCTAAATTTAATTTTGTTTTTTACTTTTCATATTCTTATGCATATTTCTAAAACACGAAATGCGGAGAAAACAATCATTTTTCATTAATGGTATTATTATAAATAATTGGCTTAGTTTTTATTTTATTCCTTTTGTTTTATCGGGTTGACGAAACTTACTCTTGTATTTTAAATTTAAATAGTTTTGATTTCTTTTAGATTGTTGTACCTAAAATTAATTAATTAATATATATATATATATATATATATATATATATATATATATATATATATATATATATATATATATTGGATATATGAATCCATTTATAAGAAAGTGATGAATTGTGAAGGTTTGAAAATCATTGATTTAAAACAAAATTATTTTCGAAATTAAAATTTGAAAATATTATACAAAAAAGACATGCAGTATGTATTCAAAGTAAAGAAGTAAAGTGAAAAATTAAAAATATAAAAGAGAGAAATAAAATAAGGAAAATTATAGAGGTTCGGTCTAATGAAGTGACATATTTTTTTCCCAAAGAATTGATCTTGAATGTATCCGTTATTTTCACAGTTTTTAAAAGGTTATGTTCACAAACCCTAATTTGTAACTTTAATTTTCTAGGTAAGCCCTTATATTGAGAAATAAAGTTGTAAACTAGCTTTCAACCAAATAACGAAGAGGACTTGAAGAGGTTAATCTTCGAACCAAATAAAGAACACAATTTAAAGCGATTAGTCTACACACCAAATGGAGATTTTACATATGTTGATATATACCAAGAAAGATTTTAAACGAGCCGACTACAAACTGAGCCGTGATTTTTATTGAATTGATCTCGAACCTACTAAATTTTTATACCAAGATGAATTAAGAAACCTAGATAAATTTTACACCAGACTAGATCACAAATCAATAAAAAATATAATCAGGTCGCGCTCAATAGATTATACTAAAAATATTTTTATTAATTATAATAAAAATCTTTTCATTTTATATTAGTTAATAACACATTTTTTAAAATTGAATTATAAAATAGATTTTTTTTTTATTTTCTCGTCTTTAAGAACTGTTTTCAAAACTTAGTCAACCAAATGAATATTTTTATTCTTTCATTACTAAAACAGTTTTGAAAAAGTTATGTTACCAAATAAAAATTTTAGTTGCACTCTTCTTAAAAACATTTTTCTAAAACAATTTTTTAAGACTTATTTAAAAAAAAAATTGATTCAAACGGACCCTCAATAAAGTATTAACATATATAAAGTAATTTAATATTATTATTTTAATTCAAATCTCATATGTTAATCTAGAAATAATATGTAAAATAGAACAATATTTTGTAAAAGGAACTCATCTCAAGTAAAAATCTCCTTAAAGAAAAAAACTCAAACAATTAAAATATTTTGAAAATATGTCTTCTTAATGACATGGTATAAAATTCATTGTAAAAAATTAAAAATGTTAAATTAAAAATTTATTTAAATGCTATAAAAATATAAAAAAAATAAAAACTGAATTTTTTTTTTTAAAGAAAAGACATTGGAGCTTCATAGTAAAAAATATAAGGATTACAAATAAGTAAATATATAGTGAAATATATCTACTTTTTGTTTTAGAATCACTACTAAACGACTCATACCTTCGTGGATTGCGCAAAGTCGATATAAATATAAAATAAATATTATATAATTATAGTTAAGAAATATACGAATTAAGCAAAATAATATTACAAAGATGATTGTCATATAAATATTAATTTAATTTATCAAGTTGTAATAGTTGTCAGAATATGTATAGAAATAATGTTGAAAAATATATGAGTATATGATATAGTACACTTCACACATACATGTATATAAAAAATGTATATTATAAAAATATTTAAATTGATGTTTAAGAAATGTATATAAAAGATATACAAATTAAGTAGGAGTAGTTTCGATCCATGGAAATGATATTATAGTAGAAAAAATAAATGAAATAATTAAATAGTCATCTACCCGTGCGTAGGGATGACAATAGACCGAGTTTAGATAGTGTAACGCCCCAAATTTTATTTAATTATTTAAATTGGATTTGTGGAATTTTGTGTGTGGAGAAAAAAATATTATTCAACATGATATTTGATTATATGAATTGCATTATATAATATGGAATAATTATTTGGTGAAAAATTAAATAAACTGGAATAATAAGAGATAAGGGTAAGGTGGCCATATGGTGAAAATAGTAAGGGTAGATGTGGAAAATCATTGGTTGGGTCTTAGGGGTTATGTTGGAATTAAGGAAAAGAGAAAAGGGAATCGAGTTTTTGGTGAACGATAGGCGATCGTGAAAGCATAGAGAAGAAGAAGGAAAAAGTCAAGAGCTAGATGAAGAATCCGCAGAGAAGTAGGGAAAGTCTCGTCAAAATCCAGGTAAGGGTGGGATTCTTCCGTCTCTTAAGGGTTCTATAATGAGAATTATGCATTATTGTTGATTAGAGGTTTTGGGATTGAGTGATGTTGGATGAACAAATGAACTAGGTTGTTAATAGTTGTTGGTGTGTGGTAATTATGTGAATTAGATGTTGATATGAACAATTATGTAATTGTCTGGCTGGAAATTGGTTTTGGGATGTGTAATTTCGTAGGAGATGTTTTAATTCTTGGAAGAGTCAAAATACAGAGAGTTGCTTGCTTAGCGAGCTATCCCTCTCGCTTAGCGAGACCTGGAGTGAAAAATGACATGTTTTAATTCTTAAAAAATTCCCTAAAATTACTTTAATTATATAGGAATGAGTAGGAATAGAAGTGGTGTGGTTAGAGTTAGTTAGAGAGGAGTTATACACTTATTTATAGGGATAATTAGTATAATTTGGAAATGAACATAGAATGGTATGGTTGTTAGTTGTTGTTGTTGTTGCTATGTATTTGTAATTGTTGTTGTGACTTTGTGGCATTGTAGTTGATGTATGTTGAAGTATATTACATTGTTGTATGTATTCTCGTTGAAGTTGATAGATGATGTTGTATGCAATGCGCATGAAGTTGATGATGTTGTTGTTATGATAAGTCGTAGTATGTTAATTGTTGATGTTGATTTGTATAAGTAGTTGTTGCATATATGCATGTATGTCATTGATGTTGCATGACATGTGCATGGTTGGAACACCATACCAAGGTAGGGTATGTTTGTTGGATCCTAGTGGGATCGTAGTGATGTTGGTACGATCATGAAATAGGGATCTTACGTGACAATGAAATTGGGGTAGAGGGTGTGATCATGAAATAGGGATCATACTGGACCACAAAAGAGGGGTCAAGAGTTCCGACGGGAACTGGATCTTGAAATAGAGATCGGATTATGGTATCATATGCATCGAGTCAAATAGGGTCTTATTGCATAATTTGTTGTTGGGTATGATGTTGATGTGTGTTTGTGAAGTAGTTGTGTATTTGTTGTTGTTGAGAAGTGGTGATCTAGTTAATGATACGTGTTGATCCTTATTATTTTTCTCTTTTGGGAGGTAAGTATCTCACCCCTTCTGTTTGAATGTTACCCTTATGTTGGTAACATGCATGTGATCAGGATAAGTCGAGTGGTGGTCAGTGAAGTCGGTGTACTTTGCATCTTTAGGATTTGGCTATGATACATCGTTTTGGGTGTCGGAACGATGTTTGCTTTCGTTTATTTTTTTTTCAGAAAAACATTTTGTAATGGATTTATTACTTTATATGTTATATTTTGATTTCCGCTGCATGTTGGACAAATTTTATAAAATGTATCCATTGAGCAATGTGTGGTTGTTGAATTGTGACACTCAAATATTTTTAGTGAAATTTAAATTACTCTGATTTTTATTGATAAACTCATGGGATAATTTGGGTGTTACAAAGTGGTAGAAGAACAAGTCGGTCCGTCCGACTAAGTAGTTAAGTCGCTAGTGTTGTGTTGTTGTTGAGTATTGAGCTTGTTGTTGTTGATTTATAAATCATTGTCTGGATTATTATTGTGTGACAGATTTAGAATGGTCAGGAGAAACGATGTTGCACTTGTTGCTGCTATGCAGACAATAACACGGGATGTGAAAAACCCTATGAATGTTGGGGATCACGAAAGTGATGAGTTCCGGAAGAATGATCCGCCTACATTCAAGGGGAAGTATGACCCCGATGGAGCACATGATTGGCTTAAGGAGATCGAGAGAATCTTCAGGGTGATGGAGTGTTTGGAAGGAAATAAGGTGTGGTTGGGTGCGCATAGATTGGTAGTTGAAGGTGATGATTGGTGGGTTGGAACTCATCAGCGGTTTGATGCGTCTGGTGAGGCAGTCACCTGGGATGTGTTTAGGAGAGAATTCCTGAGGAAGTATTTTCCTGAAGATGTTTAGTAAAAGAAGGAAATCGAGTTCTTGGAGCTGAAACAAGGCGGTATATCTATGATCGAGTATGTTGCCAAGTTTATTGATCAGACAAAGTTTTATTCGTATTATAGTGAGGAGACTGTTGAGTTCTCGAAATGTGTCAAGTTCGAGAATGGTTTGAGGCATGAGCTTAAGCATGTGATTGGATATCAGAGAATCCAAAGATTTTTGGATTTGGTGGATTTTTGTAGGATTTTTAAAGAAGACAACAAGGCTCGATCTGAGCATTTCAAAGGTTTGGCTGAGAGAAAAGGAAAACAACAAATGCATCATGGAAAACTTTATGCGGCTCCTGTAGCGGTAAAAATCATGAGTGTAAGCTATTGGTTAACTTAACTCAAAGTAAACAGAGTCGCCACCGCGCTTTTATTTTATTCCAAATGGAAAAGGGAAAAAGAGCGAATAAAACCTAATGAATCTAAAAGCAAAAAGCTAAAAGAATCAAGCAGAGAATGGGTAAGGGTATTGGTTACAAATAGGGAAGGTTTTATGCACCCAAAATGTTTGTGGTACTCCACGGGAGCCCTTTGAAAAATTTACTGCTTTTGGTTTGAGAAAAGTTTGTTAAATGAGAGTGGAGGGATGAGAAAAGAATTATCTTTAATATTTTTGTGTTTGAAGAGACGATCGTCTCATGCCTACGTACCTACAAAGTGCAATGCGAGATCAAAACCTTGTAGTTCGTGGTACAAAATGTGAAAAAAAACAATGCGTTGAATTGATTTTAAAATGTAAAGATAATTCGTCATTCTTTAGCGAATAATTCCACTAGAAAGAATGAATCATATCTAAACATAAAAATGGCAAAAGAAAGGTGCACGAGGGCACAAAAACAATTGAATGAGTTTTGAATATTTTAAAGTGTTTTGAAAAGAAAGTTTCGATATGCTTATGTGGTTTAGCATTTATTAAGAAATGAAATCGAAAAGGTAAAATCGCTTGACCTAAGTCAAGGTTTGGTTAAGAAAACATTTTGAAGTTTGAAAACAAAGAAAGTTTTGAAAATAGGAAGAAGATTTGAAATTTTAAGAAGTGGGAGGAGATGAAGGGACTATCCTAAGACTTTAAAGTAAAAGTTAAGGGAAGAACGATCAAACCGTATGGTGAACATTCTTTGAAACAATAGGACTTCCATCTTCATAAACAAGTGAACCAAATCGGCTAAAGTCTTCAATCCATAATAACTTGAGCAAAGGGAAAGACCCTAAAAAATCTAAATCCAAAACTCCAAGTCCAATGCTAAGGATGATGGCCATAGTCCAAAATTAAAGTCACAAGTCTTTTAGAAGTTTAATCCTTTATTAATGTTTTTGTGTCCAAATGGACAAAAGGAAAATCAACATAAAAAAAAAAGTAAATAATAAAACATGATAATGGATGAATAAAGCATAGTAAAGCAAAATAAAATAAAAGCAGATAAAAGTGCAAGAATTTAAATGTTAGTAGCAAAAGAAATTAAAGTGCAAGAATCTAAAATATTAATAGTAGTAATAGTATAATAATATTTACATAATAATGGTATGGTGAACTTAATCAACCACAACCAAAAGAGTAACCAAAATCGAAAGGCAACCGGATCCGCTTAGCATCTTACACTATAGCGATTAATCAAGGAAAATCGAACTGAATTCAATGAAATTTGAAAGGCGATTGGGAGACCCAAAGCAACTACGCATCAAACATTCATAGGTTTCGATTCTTAATGCAATATGATTAACCACTTTGGGATTACGCGATCAACAAGAGATCCGGTCCACATAAGTGCAAGTACCCAATTAGATTTTTATTCCGAAGTCGGGACACATTTAGGTCTATGTTAAGCAATCGCCGAGTAATTTACGAAGTAATACCTTACAAATGAGGCCGGCCACCATCGATTAAGGTGCATAATGTTAGTGCTAATGCATGTGAGATAAACGATATGTAAATCGCTATCCAGACGCAATACCGCACGAAAATAAAGGTGAATACCAAATTGAGCCGCACTCATGGTATTCTTCCATCCTTAAGTTCAATCACTCATCTCGGTGGATTCAAGCATGAAAATGTATCACTAACGCAAAGTCCCTTAAATGAATTGAATAATCCACTTAAAGGTAGTTTTAAATTAATGAACATTAACTACTCTAATCTACACCCAAAGTTCATTGAAATTAAAGAGAAATCACTCCCAAAAATTCTTCCCAAGGTAAAAATAAAAGGAGGAAGAAGAAGAAGAAAGAGGAACCAAAAAGGGGGGTGAAACAAGCCAAAAACACCATTCTGACTTGCGTTAACCGGTTAACCAATTGGTTAACCGGTTAACGCGGGAAAAAC
Source organism: Lathyrus aphaca (assembly GCA_963966055.1). Lineage (NCBI taxonomy): Eukaryota > Viridiplantae > Streptophyta > Magnoliopsida > Fabales > Fabaceae > Lathyrus > Lathyrus aphaca. The sequence continues at coordinate 229,038,514 of OZ014519.1, forward strand.
CTGCGCAGATTTATAGGTGGTTAACCGGTTAACCAAATGGTTAACCGGTTAACGTTGTACCAGAAGTAGAAAAATGCAGAAAATTCAGCATGATCCATTTTGAAACCTTTTCTCAAACATTTGATGATCATGATCTGAATTTGCACGAATATTAAAACCAAAATATAGGGGAATCCCTGCAATCAAACAACAAATAAAGATCCAAAGGATCTAGGAACAAAGACACCAAGGATCTACATCTTGAATGTTGATGGTGAATATGGGTTTATGGAGAAAGATGAATTACCAAAAGCTTTTCTTCAAATTGGACCAAACCAAGCTTAGATCTATTGAAATTGATGAACAAGAGAAAGAAAGGATGAAGGTTTAGCTCAAGTTAGTCAAGAATTCAATATGAATTCTTGATAACTTCAAAAGAAAGAAAGGTGAGCTTTGGAGAATTTTGGTGTTGAGGGAGTATTTTGCAAGAGGTTTTGTGGCTATTAAAAGCTTAGTGAATGAATGAAATTATGGTCCTATTTAAAGGCCTTAGGTATGGAAATTTGGTGGAATGGAGCTTGCTTTGGTAATTTAAATTTAGGTTTGATAATTTCAATTTTGGTGGGAAATGGAAAAGAGTGGTGATTAGTGGGGGTTTATGGTAGGAAATGATCAAAGTGATGTAGAGAAATCAGAAACCAATGGATCTAGAATATTTCAATTAAATCAATGATCTAAGGGTGCTGAATTTGAATAAACAATTCAAATTTCACACTGGTTAACCGGTTAACCAAACGGTTAACCGGTTAACCAAGCCAAAATTTGAATATTTTATTCAAATGAGGTTGCTTGGTTGTCGTGACCCGATTCTTCTTGTATGTCGAATAAGGCATGGAAATAAACACATGAACCTTGGAAATCCTTTGAATGAATAAATTTGAATTATTTGCGGATCAACTTTGACTTTTATCTCTGAAATTTCGCTCGAGCTGCAGGACTGCTATTTTTGGCATTTTCACATGGTTCCTCCTCCTGAAAAATGTTAATGAAAGAAAACAAAATATTTTTTGGATTTTAATTAATGGTTAGTAAAATAAACAAAATGAAAGCAAATAAAAAATGGTGATCCCCCGTGAGGCATAAACCTGCACCCGAGAAGGATAAACAAACCAGTGCGCGATCTTGTTTGTATGCAAGATGTAGATGAGATGCGAACAATCTTAGGGTCAAAAATTGGGGTATGACAGATGCCCATATTTAAGTTTCTTCAATCCATAGATATGAAGATTGACATCTTCATTTTGGTAATATGGAAGAAACTTAAATATCAAGAACCCAATTTTTGGTCCTAAGATGCCAAAAATGAAATGAAATGGAATGAAACGAGATGAAATGATATGGAAATGATATGAAATGATATGAAAATAACATGAAGCATATGAAATGTTATGTACACAAATGAAATGCAGAGAAATCTGTAAGGTACAAAAACAACACATGAAATAGAATAAACGTTGGGGATAAGGAGCATAAGACTCCGACGGGAAAAACAGCATGCTAGAGACCACCACATGGCTCAGCTGAGGCGGAAATGTCCAAGAATGGCAATTGGAAAAAAAGGATCACAACATCCTGTCGCTCCCCGGACTTTCATCCTGGTGCAAACGCGAACTGTCAGCGAGAACGGTCAGATGTTAAAGGTTGAATAGAGTCTCAAGCTAGGCATTTTTATTCCGAAGGAAAGGTAATGCTACATAAACCTAGAAAGAATTGGATAAGACGGTTGCGAATCAAAGAGACTGGGTAAGGGGGTCGGTTACAACCTGGGAAGGTCTTAGCACCCAGATCGTCCGTCGTACAAGACGGGATCCACGCTTACCTGATTGTGTTTTTAAAAAAAAGGGAAGTGTATGTGCTAACTGTGTATAAAAGAGATGGATGTACAAAGTGACGGTGCAAAAAGAACAGGAGTTCAAACTGAGGCTAAGAAAAGAAAACTAGAAAGAAAAGAGGGTGGAGACCTGGGGACTTTTGTTCGATAACCATTAAGTCATGCCTATGTATCCTCTCGTGCAATGAGGAAGTCAGAACATTGTATTTTGACTCAAAGAGACTTAGTGTTTTGGTGTGAATTGCTTGCTTGTCTATGCTCAAGTGTATGACTCGTCTAGCTCGAGTGTTAATTGTCTTGCATTAGACGGAAGAAGCGAGTTCTCGTTTTCAAAGTGAGTGTGATGAGAAAAGAATCCCGGAGGAGACGTTTATTGTTTGTTTTTGTGTTTTTAGTTTTTTACTTGTTTTTTGGTGTTTTGCATAGGATAATGAGCTTAAGCCTTAATCAAGGGTTATAAACTCATTATATCATCCTTGACTAGGGATAATGAGTCTACTTAAGTGTGAGATGGATATCCCAACTTAATTACCCTAATGATACAAGATTAAGATCATTAACCTACTTGTAATTATCAAGTGTTTTTTGGATTTTTGTTTTGTGTTAAGTAATGAGTTTAATCTCTAATCATGGATAAGTGAACTCATTACACCATCCTAAGAGAAGGATGATAGATGAGGACACTTAAGATGAGGAAGATACCTCAACTTAATCCATGGTCAGGGATTAAAATCATTATATAACAAACCTTTATTAAAGTGGATTTTGATTAAAGGTTAGATTAAGAAGTGAATTTTATGTTTGTAAGACTAAACCTGAGGGGGACTTGTCCATTAAACACTAGGGTTAGTCCCTCTGACCTAGAGGTAGAGATGTAACCCTAATATAAGGCCCAAGTTACAAGCTTAAGTCTTGATAATTATTAGGTGTTTTGATTAGAAGGTGAAAACAACTTAAAGGTTTAACACTAAGTATTACAATTATACACTCCATCCTAAGATAAGGATACATGCATAACCCTAATACAGAGCCACAATACTTTAATTGTTTAGCCTTTGTTATTGAGATGAGAAGCAAAGACTCAAGGAGACTCAAAAGGTAAAAAATACTAAGGGAGACTATTCACAACCCTAAAGTTATCATGCTTGGTAGTTCCTATGGTTTGTGAGGCATAAAGAAAGTCTTCAGATTGTCCACCAAGGAAGGAGAAGCAGATGAAAAAGGAAGGAGATAGAAGAATAGGTTACTTACTTCCTGAAGAAGTTAAGTAACCTAAGAGTGGGATAAGAGCAAGAGATAACACAAGTGAATCAAATTCACTTCAAAGACAGGTAAAAATGCATATGAAAGGATAAGAAGAGGTTGGATGTGGATGCACATCCACATCCTAATCAACTTACCTGAAGCACCTGAAAGGGTTAGTATGAATGCATAAAGTATGAAATGAGAGGAAATGAAACAAATGAAGGTACAATGATCCAAACCAGAAGAGAACATATGATAAAATTTTGAAATTGCAACCCAACAAACCCTAAACACACACAAGAACACTCCCCAAAGATGGAGGTCAAAAGCTATACCAAAGTCAAGTTATGGTTTTTCTAAGTTAGGTTAGGGTTTTGGGTACCTCTCAAAGGAAAATGCATATCAAATTGAAAATGCAATGCAAAAATATGATTTAAATGTCCTAGATACTAGATGCAATATGTAAAAGAATGCAAAAAGAACCAAGTATAAACTCATTTTTATTGATCAGAAGTGAATTTTAGAAGTTAGGTTGTGAAAAAGGGGATTTTGAAAACCCTAATTCAAGTTTAATTCTCAAAATAGAGTCAAACCCTAAAATAAATGAGTGAAATGAGTTTGTACATTGGTTATAATGTTCAAGGATGCTTCATGATTTTTTTTGGTTATTTTTAAATACCTAAAAGTATTTTTAATTAATTAAAATGAATTAATTAATTAAATAATACAATTAAATGATTTAAAAATAAATTTTTAATGCAAAAAATGGAAATAAAAATGTTTTTGGGTTTTTAAAATTAATTAGAGAGAAATTGCAAAAAATCAGAATTTTTAAAAGTGTTTTACTATTTTTAATAAATAAGAGAAAACAAAATGAATAAAATGAAAATTAATCAGGATGGATGGCTCAGATTGCAAGGAAGCAAGATCAAGGGTCATGGTCGCAAGTAAGCTTGACTGGGGGTATGCAAATCCTAGGGTCCAGATTTAAATTCACTAAACGCGCGTGATCTAATGATCCACATTAATCCTGAGGAAATTAATTATAATTTATTTTAATTAATTAAAATTAGGGCTAATGATCAATCTGGAGCGTCCATCTCTTAAACTAAACAAGATCCAATGGCCTACATTCAATCTGGAAACCCTAATCACACTTAACCCTAATCACTTTCAGATGACCTGAATAGTGCTCCGGTCATCTTCTCCGGCGAGACCAAACACCAAACTTCTTTCTTAGGCCACTGCAAACCTTCTAACCAACCCATAATCAATCCCCATACTCCAAGGAACTCAAATCAACAATCAAACATGATTTATAACACATGAACAAGCTGAATCGAAGCAAATCAAAAACACGAGCAAAATTTCAGAAACACATAACATACTCATTTCTTCATCATTTTCAATTCTAAAGGCATCTATGTGATCCATAGAGCATGTATTTTCATTCTATGACAAGAAATTGAAGCTTTGAGACAAAACGTTCTTGAGTATACCTGAGCTGGTGACTTACAAATGTTAGCTTTCAAAGCCTCCCTCTTGTGCAAATGGCTTCTTTTGAACCTCCTAAGGCTAACAGAATGATTGGAATGCTTTGAAAATGGCTGGTTTGGGATGTCCAATTCTGATGTAGCAGAAATGGAGGTCTTGGCATGTGATGTTTCAGTCCATTTCAGTGGTTGATTCTTGTTCTATGAGTGATATGTGGTTGATTGGTGAAGGAATTTGTGAAGTTTGATGGCTGGATTAGGAGAATCGAAGAGAGGATGTTTTGAAGGATTTTTGTGCAAACTGAGCATGGGATCCCTCTGAGCTCTTGTGTGATCTCTTTTATGATCCTTAGGCTTTGTATAAACAATTGAGATAAGTTAGAAGAGTTGATATGCACTGTGGGATTGGTATGGCTCATTTGGCAAAAAAGTCAAATTTTGTGTACTTGAGGCATGGGCCATGGCAAAGCTGATTTGAGGGCTTGAACTGCTTCATTTGGCTTCAAGGAGAGCCCTAGGATCAATTTTTATGAGTTGTGAGGCTTGGATCATGAGTTTGCATAGGTTTTGCAATTTTGCAACTTTGTGATTTCTTAGGAAACAAGTCATGAAATCCTTTGGTTCAAAGCCCAAATCTGATCTTGAGAGGTTGTTTGATCATGCCATGATGCATTTGAGTGGATTAGAAGTCACATAGAGGCCTGGAATTCAATTTTGCACATTTCCCTCTTTGGCCTAAACTTGAAAATTACAAGATTTTTCCCAACTTTGACTTGCCATATCTTGAGTTCTAGGATGAATCAAGAGGAGTTCTTGTACTTTTTGAAAATGGGAAGATCCAATCTACAACTTTCATGTTTAACAAAAATTCATTTGAAGCATTTTTTATCAAGAAAGAGGAGGTTGAAAATCTTTCCCAAAATGGAAAGTTTGTATTTCAAGTAATGTCCATTTTTGGCAACTTTTGACTTGGCTCAAAATTCTTCAATATTATGATCATCCAACCTCTCCTAAGACCAAATAAAGGTCATATGATTTCAAAATGGTGGAAATGAACCTTTGGAACCCTTGGTTGAGGCCTCAGATGCCCTAATCCTGACTTTTCTTGCACAACAAGTTACAGCTTGATCAGATGACTTCCTCAGTGAATTTTTGCATCAAACTTCATACACAAGCTCCCTATATCATATAAAGACCAATGGAATCAAGAATGACCAAAAATTTTGGGTGTACATGCCTCAAACCCTAATTTTCAAGTCATCTATGTAGGAGCTTCAAGCTTGCCTGGATAACTCAGCAATCCCTTGAGATTCATTGACTTCAAAGAAACCTTGGGGGTATAAAACAACCATAGAACACTCAAGGACCCTCCTGGAATGCTTCAAGGCCTCTGAGATTGCTCAAATCACTTCTTGGGTTCACCTGATCACAAACCCTAGGTATGCAGCTATGTAGTGAGTTGCTAAAGGATAATTATGCAATGTGAGATGTAATGATATGCTATGCAATATGTGTGATCATAAGCCAAGGCATGAGAAAGTGAGAGGGCAAATTTAGGGTGTTTACACATCCAAGAAGGGCACTAAATGAAGTGAGAAAAGTCCCGAAAAAAGTACATCAGAAGCATCCAAGAATAACATTAATGACTTTACAAGGGATATCCGAGAATGGAAATCGGAAAAAGGTAATCACAACATCTGAGAATAGCAATTAGATTAAAATGTGAATCACAAAATCCAGGAACAGAACTGAATGAGATGGGAAAAAGTCCGGGAAAGTACACCAAATCAATGATGACTCCAACATGGAAATCTGAGAATAGCAATCGGAAGAAAAGTGACAACAACATCCAAGAATAGCAATCAGATAAAATGTGAATCACAACATTCAGGAACAGAGCTGAATGACATGGGAAAAGTTCGGGAAAGTACATCAAATCAATGATGACTCCAACATGGAAATCCGAGAATAGTAATCGGATAAAAGTGTGTAATATCTGAGAAGAAACAACAAGTAGGTGAAGAAAAGGTTCTAGAGAGGCAAAGATAAGTGCCAAGTAAGTTGGACTTTGATTACAAGGTAAGATGTTGAAAACAACAAGACCTCGAGAAACGCATAATGAGGACTAACACACTAAAAAATGCAAACATATATGAAAATAGGGAATAACACACCCAAGAAAATAATATGAGAGAAAATGCTGACAACCAGTTTAGACTCTTATTGGAGTGGAAAGATGTAAGACTGAATCCTTTACACGGAGATCACTGCCATTCTGCTCGGAGATTAGAGATGCTACTGTTAAACAAAACTCTGTCACACTGGTAAACTGTACCAAGTAGAAAATCTTTTGAGAGAAGTCGTGAAAAGCTGTCTGGAGATTCTTGAAGAAGATTTCCCCAAGTTCAATGACTGGTGAAGGTAAACTGATAATGGATTCAGTTCATGACTACTGTCGGAGAAAATTGATCAAATCTTTGAAATGATTGTTGAGAAAATAAACTGATCATGGCTTCAGTTCTTGAAATGAATGTTGAGAAGATAAACCCAGTATGAATCTTGTAGATAATCTTCTGACTAATTGATCGATGATTTCCAGTCATATATTTCAAGATATGTTAGTTGTTAGTTTTTATGTTTTTGTGTGCTTTTGAGTCTTATGTTTATGTTATTTCGCGTTATTCCTTTATGTGGCGAGGATGTTACATGTTTATCTTTTCTATCGTTGGTGCGTTTAATTTGGTTTTTTTTAGTGTATTTTCAGGCATATAACAAGCTGGTGATCAGATACTAATGAAATGGCGATTCGTGTGCAAGGACATAGAGGAAAAGGGGGTTTCAGAAGCCTGACACGGGTGCCTGTGTCACCTGACACGGCCCGTGTCAGGATGGCTATGGAGTGAAGACTTGAAAAAATATGTGAGGCAATACAGAAGCATGACACGGGTGCCCGTGTCACATGACACGGCCCGTGTCATAGTCCCCCAAAGAAAGATGCTCGCAGCCATGATTCCAACAGCATGACACGGGTTCCCGTGTCACACGACACGGCCCGTGTCATGGCACATGAATGCAAAATTTTCGTCTTTTCTTTATTCTCTTGTGCTGAGGGTAGTTTAGGCATTTCGCATGTAATTTTGTAATCTGATACATTAGGTTGATCGTAACTGAGAAAAAAACACTTTTGGATTGTGAGGATTTGCACGCAAAGGAAAGAACAACAGATTTATAGAGGAGAAGAAGGATCGATCAAACGCGAAAGCAATTGACGATCCAATCAATCCTTTATATATTGTAATGTCTTTTTTCCTTATGTATGTCATTTTCATTGTTTTGAATATAATGTGGCTAAACCCCCCAATGCTAGGGGGTGTCCCTGAGTTTATTGTAATGACATACTTGATAATTTAGGACTGAGATTTGAAGTGCATAGAATGTTTCATACTTTAGGCATGCTTGAATTTATGCAATTTGAAGCGCCGACCTATGAGCGCATAACCTTTGAATTTCTGAGTTCTTTGGAGTTTCAGTTAAAGCACAGGTGGACGAGTTCTGATGAAGAGTATTTTGGGACATTAAGGTTTCGTCTATTTAATACTAATCATTCATTGTCCGTGGCTGAACTGGGAGAAGTTATGAAGCTGCCTAGCTTCGGACCTGGAGCTCCCCCGAGTACTTTTGCTGCAGGTGATTTCTGGAAAGCCATCACGGGAAATCCTGAGTATGTCGCAAAGGCGGTAAAGGCATCCTGCATTCACAACCCTTGCTTCAGATATGCACAGAAAGGCTTGGCATATACCTTGTTCTGTAGAGGGGACAACACGGGAGTAGCGACTCAGAAAGAGTTATACATGTTATATGGCATGGCCAACAAAGAGCTAATCAATGTCGCGGCTTTTGCGGCCGATCATCTGAAAAGAGTGACAAATGCTAATTCGGGTGAGATATCAGTGGGAGGCATGATAAATCAAATTGTCGACCACTTTGGATATGGTGCTCTGCTGAGGGAGGAACCAATTGTTGCAGGTAAAACAAAAATTGACCTTGCTACTCTCACTACACAAGGTATGATTAAGGTCTTTAATGATTATTATTCTTTGGTTAGCCGTAACCATCACCTATTAGCCTTGCATGCGCATGATTTTATCAGTATTGAAAACGAGGCTAATTGGATATATGAGAGTCCTTTACAGGACGACGAAGTTGTTTTTGAGGATGTTGCAGGTACGGATGGCGAAGAAGGTTCTCAACCTGAGATGGCACCTATACCGCCAGTTGATAACTCGGGCAATCAAGAAATGGGTTCGTGGAGCATGGGTGAGAAGGACTAGGAATGGATGCAGAATGAAATGTGCTATCTCCAAAGTGAGTAGACCCGATAAGGAGAAGATCAGACCCGACAAGGGAGAGAGCGAATCCGCCAAGGCAAACTCATAGGAGAAATGCACGAATGTTTGAAGCAGATGCATCTGCGAGACCAGCCACCTCAGTAGTCTCTATGAGTCCCCTATTCGCACTAGTTCTCCATCAGTGAGGACATTGATGAGTTCTGGTGTGGGAGGGTTTTATTTAGTTATTTTGTCTTGTTTAGTTGTTTTATGTTTTTGCCGTTAATTTTAATTGTGAGTCTGTACTGCTTAAATGTATAATTGGAATCATTTGTGAAAGCACCCCTGAGCTGAATAAAAAATAATAATTTGTCTTGCGAGTGAGGTGAGGAGAAAGTGTAGAGGGTTAGGTGAAAAGGAATCGGGTTAAGAAATTAGAAAAATCTTGATGTGAAGGTATAACGCAAACACACTGAATCCGCTGAGTAAGTAACGAGTCCTACATGTAGATTTGTGCCATGGTACTTTAATATGAGAAGTACCCCCTTATTAGTTTATCATGACAGTCAGGCTTCATCTATACTAATTGTTGTGCAAGGTTGATCGAGAAAAAGAAAAAAAAAAGAAAAGAGAAAAGACACCGAGAAAAAAAAAGAGAAAAAAAGGGGACAATTAGACAATTGATCCTTCTAAGTTGGGTAACCCTCACCCGGTTATTCAACCTAACGGCGGTTGAAACTAAAAGTCGGTGTCTCAAAAAAAATAATTGCTTTGATTGATCAATCTTGTGTATACAATGAAAAATCGCAAAAAGCCTTTAAACGAGTGTCCGAATGAAAAGGGGGGAAAATTGATAGGAAGACCTAAGCCCAAAGCATAGTCAGAGAGGTTACCAAAAAGAGGATTGAGGTCCGTGGTGCTACCGCGGTTCAGTGTTTGTGAGATATTTTCATTGAGAGAGAAGTACTAAAAGTACCCGTCCAGTGATTTGGAACATAACTCAGGTACGAGTATCCTCATTTCATCTCGAAAGTTTCAGTAATGAATGATTAACTTGTGCATTTATGCAAGCTTTCTACTTGAGGACAAGCAAAAGTTCAATTTCGGGGGAGTTTGATCGGTGATTTCCAGTCATATATTTCAAGATATGTTAGTTGTTTGTTTTTATGTTTTTGTGTGCTTTTGAGTCTTATGTTTATGTTATTTCGTGTTATTCCTTTATGTGGCGAGGATGTTACATGTGTATCTTTTCTATTGTTTGTGCATTTAATTTGGTTGTTTTTAGTGTATTTTGAGGCATATAACAAGCTGGTGATCAGATACTAATGAAACGGCGATTCGTGTGCAAGGACATAGAGGAAAAGGGGGTTTCAGAAGCCTGACACGGGTGCCCGTGTAACCTGACACGGCCCGTGTCAGGATGGCTATGGAGTGAAGACTTGAAAAAATGTGTGAGGTAATACAAAAGCATGACACGGGTGCCTGTGTCACATGACACGGCCCGTGTCATAGTCCCCCCAAAGAAAGATGCTCGCAGCCATGATTCCAGCACCATGACACGGGTGCCCGTGTCACACGACACGGCCCGTGTCATGGCACTTGAATGCAAAATTTTCGTCTTTTCTTTATTCTCTTGTGCTGAGGGCAGTTTAGGAATTTCGCATGTAATTTTGTAATCTGATACATTAGGTTGATCGTAACTAAGAAAAAAACACTTTTGGATTGTGAGGATTTGCACGCAAAGGAAAGAACAACAGATTTAGAGAGGAGAAGAAGGATCGATCAAACGCGGAAGCAGTTGATGATCCAATCAATCCTTTATATATTGTAATGTCTTTTTTCCTTATGTATGTGATTTTCATTGTTTTGAATATGAGTGGCTAAACCCCCCAATGCTAAGGGGTGTCCTTGAGTTTATTGTAATGACATTGAATTTGATTTTATGAATTTCACTGCTTCTATATTCATTGTGTTGATTGATTTGATTTTATTATAAAAATCAATATTGGAAAATTAGATTTTTAATCATCGGTTAACAGAAGGTAGGAATGCTGCTGTTAATGTTTCTCAATCAAAACTTTTTATCGTATATGATCAAGGAATTGGGATATCATATTTAACCGTAAAAATTTTCGATATGCAAATGCTTGGTGTTCATTCTATACAATCAAGGAATTGGGTATAGAAGGAATACCAAAGGGTTTTCCTTAAAGGAATTTTTGAAAACTAATCTTGAAAGGCGGTAATGATTTAGTTGCAGTGATATTTTAACGATTATAAATAATTTGTCATTATAAGAATTTCTCATACACCTTCCCTAGTATAATTCTCATATTTGTCATCTTTAGTATTTTCCTAGATTTTATATTTACAAGTCCTTTGATAATATCTAAACCAACCCTAAGAAACTTTTGTTCAAATTGAAATAGTAAAAAACTTAATTTGCTACACAGTCCTCGAGATTGATATTTGGGGAATTTTCCTTAATATTACTACAGTGGGCAAATATAGTACACTTGCTATTTTCCCATCACTAACCAAATCTAAGAATAACTTGCATTGAGCAACAACACTTGAACCATAGGACCTGGGAAGAACTTTCCCCTGATAAGATCACTGACCAAGTTTCTCAACTGTTTGAAAATTCCTTGATGAGGAAACTTTATTTGCAAATAAAAAGTGTTTGAACAAACCTGGTAATTTTAATGCAAAGTTTGAAATCAAAATTCATTTTTGGAATGAAAATTTATTGATGAAAAGTAAATGAAAACATTGTCAAAACACGGAGGTTGAGACAAAATTAAAGATAAAGCAAAGGTAAGAAACAAATTATTGGTAACGAACTTGGGAGTCAGTTTACGCAACCTCACTGTGGTATGCTTTTCAAAAGAAATCCTGGATTCAATTAGGACTTTTGAAGGTTGTAACGTGGTTTGGTTCACTATTTAAGAAACAAAGGATATAGGCTCAAAGTTATTTGTGCCCTACCCAACTTCGTGATGAACTCTAATCCTACATTCAATAAATTCAGCATATGCATTCAAGTTCCAATACATTTGGGATTGCACAAATGAAGATGGTTCATAAGCCAAGGATTTTGAGAAAACAGTCACATCTTCCTTTTGTTATTTTTGGTGAGGACTTTGGTCTACTCATCTTGTTTTTGTTGAGGATCTTCATGACCTCTTGACAAATCTTTCTTTTTATTATCTCTAACTTTTGCCTGAACTGTGTCATTTCAACTTACAGCCAGCGGGATGCCCCGTTTTTTTTTGCCTAAGTCTCCTTCATAGGTTTTGACTTAACGGGCTTTGATTTTTTCATCATTTTTCAATATATTTTTTTTTTGAAAGACAATGACTGCATGGCTTAATGATTACGACGAACCATCATTGGCTTTTGAATTGAGACATCTTCATCACTTCTTGATGTGTACGAAGGAAAGCTTGAGATTGCGACCTTTATTGAAAGGTTTCTTGAATGATTATCTTGTATTTGAATGCATATTCGAAATAATTGAGAACTACCCCTCCCCGGGTTAAAATTGTGGGTTTTTTCAAATATAAAGAAACTCCAACTTCAAGGCTCAAAGGGGTTGACAATGGATTAACTTCCTTATTTCTCCAGTGTTTGGGATTTGAAATAATGCCTGTATATCATCAGCCAAGTCTCAATTGAAAGCATACTGACAACAATTATGGGTATCTCGTTTTCATCATCCTCCCCCCAATCATTGTAAAAGTTTGAGAAAAGATAAATGAACTTGAAATGTAAAGCATAAAGATGCAAATAGTAAATGCAATTGAATCAAAACAAAGCAATGCTCATTTCATTAAAATCAACATGAAAGTACAAACAAGCTTAAAAGCAAACAAGTCAATACAATTGAAGAAAATTGTTAACATAAAGAAACAATGGCCTAGTGATCCATCAGCTACAAGGATGAGTTGTCCCGCCTGAGATTCTAGCCTTGAAGATAATCTGACAGTTGAAGTCGTCTGAAGATTAACTTCTTATGCTTTGGCAAAGGATTGTTGACAACATTAGGATTAGTGTCATGAAAGGAAAGGATGTTGTTCCTAATAAGTTCTTGCACTTTAGCCTTCAGTGCAAAGCAGTGTTCCAAGTCATGACCAGTTCCACCTTGATGAAACTCATAGCGAAGATTCGATCTATAGTTAGCTGGAAGAGGATCTGGAATAGCAGGCGGAGGCCTGGTAGTAATCATTCCACTCTTAATCAAGGAAGGATACAAATCAGTGTAAGTCATCGGGATAGGATCAAAGTTTGGCCTATTACGATACTGATTTTGTCCAGCAGCCGGATGAGGAGCCTGAGCTTGAGCTCGAATTTGAACTTGAGCTTGAGTTGGTTGAACTTTGAAAATAGGAGCAACTGCAGCTACGTATGGTTGAACATATCGTTGTTGCGGGCGATAAGGCTTCCTCTCAGTTGAAACAACATAAGAATCACCATCTCTTCTCTTTTGAAAGTTCCCAAGAGACTTTCTTGCAGCATTAGAAGATCCAGCATTGGTAATCTTACCCTTCTTGATACCTTCCTCTAGTATTTCTCCAATAGTGACTAGATCAGAAAAACCAGATGAAACACTCCCTACCATTTTCTCCCAAAAGAACGGTTGAAGAGTGTCCATGAACAAACCAGTTAATTCTTTTTCGGCCAAAGGTGGCTCCACTTGAGCAGCTAGCTCTCTCCAACACTGAGCATATTCTTTGAATGATTCTTTCTCTTTCTGTGACATGTTTTGAAGTTGACGACGGTCAGGCGCCATGTCCAGATTGTACTTATATTGTCTTACGAAAGCATCAGATAAATCCTTCCAGCTTCGGATGTGACTCTTCTCAAGTCCTACATACCACTTCATAGAAGCACCACTCAGACTATCTTGAAAACAATGAATAAACAGCTTGTCATCCTTGGCATGTGCATCCATTTTGCGACAATACATCAGCAGATGAATCTTTTGACAAGTATGCCCATTGTATTTCTCGAATACAGGAACTTTGAACTTATCAGGCAAAACTAAGTCAGAGACCAAACACATGTCTATTGCAGCAGCACCAAAGACATATTTTCCTTCTAAACCTCTTAACCTCTTCTCAAGAGTCAAACATTGCTCTCTAACTTCATCCATGTATCCATGTTCACCCTGACTTTCAACTTGTGGACCAGCAACATGGTACAAAAAAGGAGAATTTTGATAAGTAGTTTGAGCAGTAGTGTGCATAACAGGTTGAGGTTCGACAAATGTCGAAGCTGAAAAGACTGGTACAACAGATGGACCAACCATTTGAGCAGTAGCAACAACTGGCACATAATCCTGAGGTAACCCAAATTCTGGCCAAGTAGAAGCCGATTGTTGAATCATAGGAGGGTCAACAACAACTGTAGAAACTTCAGAGATAACAGTCCTTTGAGGTGGTTCACCTCGAGCAATCAGAACTTGCATCATTTCAGTGAGCCTGGTCATACTGGCCTTCAACTCATCAATCTCCATTCTAACATCCAGGTTATGTTGTTCTTGGTTTTCCATTCTCAATCCGACAGCTCTCAATCTGTTAGCAGCTCTAGTCCCATATTTGTGGTGAGGAGACAACTTGACGGATCAACAAACAACTGAAGAAAGAAACAACCGAGATGAGTTCCCACACAACTCGGATGAACACAAGAATATGCGAGGATGCAATGATATGCAATGTTCACTTCCATTTTCAGAAAAACAACTCGATTTTTGCAAACATGGTCAACATCAAGAATACGGTCATGAAAAATCTTGACAAAAAAGAATATTTACTTTTTCCAATATTTGCAATAATCGGAATTGTTTTCCTTGAAAAATGGTTGTGATGATGATCATGATGAATATGTAGATGCAACAACCACAAACAAGATCACGCAAAACACACAGGTTCAAAGGTTCGGATCACGAGCATGGAGTCAAAGGATAAGAACCAACAACCCACAAAGGCATGTACTAAGGTTTGTCTTCATTGTACCTGCAGAAAACCAAAAGGGTTCTAACAGAAGTGCCCAAAGTTAACAACCATCTTTATAATATTATCGGTACATTATATTACTCCCCAACCGATAACATTCTTAAAATAGACCTCGTCCGAGTGTAGTATCGCGTCACAACCACCTTAGGTTTACACCCGGATAGTTTCCGCACTACGTTCCTAAATTGGCTTGGATGGGTTAAGGGTTCTACAGTCCTCAGTATGATCAGCTCAAGGTCAGAAAATAATGTCACGTATGATTACTCATCATGACATTGATAGTCCAAGAGAGCCTAACCGAGTGGAGATTATCAAATTGATATCGCTTTGGACTACTCCATCGCGTATCGCTTTGAATATCGTCGTCATATCATAAGTTCAACTCAGATCCGGGTTAGAATCTATCTCACTCACAGAGGATCACCAAAACCGAAACAGAACAAACAAGTAACAAACAAATCAAACCAAAGCAGTAAATAAATCAAAGTAGGCCGAATCCACTTAGAGATTGACTCCCCAGCAGAGTCGCCACTTTTCTGTAGCGGTAAAAATCATGAGTGTAAGCTATTGGTTAACTTAACTCAAAGTAAACAGAGTCGCCAAATGGAAAATGGAAAAAGAGTGAATAAAACCTAATGAATCTAAAAGCAAAAAGCTAAAAGAATCAAGCAGAGAATGGGTAAGGGGATTGGTTACAAATCGGGAAGGTTTTAGGCACCCAAAATGTTTGTGGTACTCCACGGGAGCCCTTTGAAAAATTTACTGCTTTTGGTTTGAGAAAAGTTTGTTAAATGAGAGTGAAGGGATGAGAAAAGAATTATTTTTAATATTTTTGTGTTTGAAGAGACGATCGTCTCATGCCTACGTACCCACAAAGTGCAATGCGAGATCAAAACCTTGTAGTTCGGGGTACAAAATGTGAAAAGAAACAATGTGTTGAATTGATTTTAAAATGTAAAGATAAGTCGCCATTCTTTAGCGAATAATTCCGCTAGAAAGAATGAATCATATCTAAACATAAAAATGGCGAAAGAAAGGTGTACGAGGGCACAAAAACAATTGAATGAGTTTTGAATTTTTTAAAGTGTTTTAAAATGAAAGTTTTGATATGCTTATGTGGTTTAGCATTTATTAAGAAATGAAATCGAAAAGGTAAAACCACTTGACCTAAGTCAAGGTTTGGTTAAGGAAATGTTTTGAAGTTTGAACACAAAGAAAGTCTTGAAAATAGGAAGAAGATTTGAAATTTTAAGAAGTGGGAGGAGATGAAAGGATTATCCTAAGACTTTAAAGTAAAATTTAAGGGAAGAACGATCAAACCGTATGGTGAACATTCTTTGAAACAATAGGACTTCCATCTTCATAAACAAGTGAACCAAATCGGCTAAAGTCTTCAATCCATAATAACTTGAGCAAAGGGAAAGACCCTAAAAAATCTAAATCCAAAACTCCAAGTCCAATGCTAAGGATGATGGCCATAGTCCAAAATTAAAGTCACGAGTCTTTTAGAAGTTTAATCATTTATTAATGTTTTTGTGTCCAAATGGAAAAAAGGAAAATCAACATAACAAAAAAAGAGCAAATAATAAAACATGATAATGGATGAATAAAGCATAGTAAAGCAAAATAAAATAAAAGCAGATAAAAGTGCAAGAATTTAAATGTTAGTAGCAAAATAAATTAAAGTGCAAGAATCTAAAATATTAATAGTAGTAATAGTATAATAATATTTACATAATAATGGTATGGTGAACTTAATCAACCACAACCAAAAGAGTAACCAAAATCGAAAGGCAACCGGATCCGCTAACATTTTACACTATAGCGATTAATCAAGGCAAATCGAACCGAATTCAATGAAATTTGAAAGGTGATTGGGAGACCCAAAGAAACTATGCATCAAACATTCATAAGTCTCGATTCTTCATGCAATATGATTAACCACTTTGGGATTACGCGATCAACAAGAGATCCGGTCCACGAAAGTGCAAGTACCCAATTAGATTTATATTCCGAAGTCGGGACACATTTAGGTCTATGTTAAGCAATTGCCAAGTAATTTACGAAGTAATTACCCTACAAATGAGGTCGACCATCACCAATTAAGGTGCATAATGTTATTGCTAATGCATGCGAGATAAATGATATGTAAATCGCAATCCGGACGCAATACCGCATGAAAATAAAGGTGAATACCAAATTGAGCCGCACTCATGGTATTCTTCCATCCTTAAGTTCAATCACTCATCTCGGTGGATTCAATCATGAAAATGTATCACTAACGCAAAGTACATTAAATGAATTGAATAATCCACTTAAAGGTAGTTTTGAATTAATGAACATTAACTACTCTAATCTACACCCAAAGTTCATTGAAATTAAAGAGAAATCACTCCCAAAAGTGCTTCCCAAGGTAAAATTAAAAGGAGGAGGAAGAAGAAGAAGAAGAAGAAGAAGAAGAAGAAGAAGAAAGAGGAACCAAAAAGGGGGTGAAACAAGACAAAAACACCATTCTGACTTGTGTTAACTGGTTAACCGGTTAACACATGCAAAACCTGCGCAGATTTAAAGGTGGTCAACCGGTTAACCAAATGGTTAACCGGTTAATGCTCTACCAGAAGCAGAAAAATGCAGAAAATTCAGCATGATCCATTTTGAAACCTTTTCTCAAACATTTGATGATCATGATCTGAATTTGCACGAATATTAAAACCAAAATACAGTGGAATCCCTGCAATCAAACAACAAATAAAGATCCAAAGGATCTAGGAACAAAGGCACCAAGGATCTACATCTTGAATGTTGATGGTGAATATGGGTTTATGGAGAAAGATGAATTACCAAAAGCTCTTCTTCAAATTGGACCAAACCAAGCTTAGATCTACTAAAATTGATGAACAAGAGAAAGAAAGGATGAAGGTTTAGCTCAAGTTAGTCAAGAATTCAATGTGAATTCTTGATAACTTCAAAAGAAAGAAAGGTGAGCTTTGGAGAATTTTGGTGTTGGGGGAGTATTTTGCAAGAGGTTTTGTGGCTATCAAAAGCTTAGTGGATGAATGAAATTGTGGTCCTATTTAAAGGCCTTAGGTATGGAAATTTGGTGGAATGGAGCTTGCTTTGGTAATTTGAATTTAGGTTTGGTAATTGTAATTTTGGTGGGAAATGGAAAAGAGTGGTGATTAGTGAGGGTTTATGGTAGGAAATGATCAAAGTGACGTAGAGAAATCAGAAACCAATGGATCTAGAATATTTCAATTAAATCAATGATCTAAGGGTGCTGAATTTGAATAAAATATTCAAATTTCGAACTAGTTATCCGTTTAACCAAGCTAAAATTTGAATATTTTATTCAAATGAGGTTGCTTGGTTGTCGTGGCCCGATTCTTCTTGTACGTCGAAGAAGGCATGGAAATAAACACATGAACCTTGGAAATCCTTTCACATGGTTCCTCCTCCTGAAAAATGTTAATGAAAGAAAACAAAATATTTTTTGGATTTTAATTAATGGTTAGTAAAATATAAAAAAATGAAAGCAAATAAAAAAACGGTGATCCCCCATGAGGCATAAACCTGTCCCCGAGAAGGATAAACGAACCAGTGCGCGATCTTGTTTGTATGCAAGATGTAGATGAGATGTGGAAAATCTTAGGGTCAAAAATTGGGGTATGATAGCTCCTATTGATAAGGGTAAACATAAATAGGTTGAAGTCAAAGGCCAAGTGGGAAGGTTCTCCTACTTTGCTGAAGTGTTATAGATGTGGTGAGTTGGGTCATCGTGTCAGTAAGTGCACGAGTGACATGAAGAAATGTTTCAAGTGTGGTCAGCCTGGACACTTGATTGTTGAGTGTAAGACTAATCTGGTCACTTTCTACAACTATGGGGAGCCAGGTCACATCAGTATGCATTTCCAGAAGCTGAAGAAAGCTGCAACTGGAGGAAAGGTGTTTGCTTTGACAGGGACACATACTTCTAGTGAGGATCGTCTGATCAGAGGTACTTGTTATATTAATAGTATACCATTGATTGCTATGATTGACACAGGTGCTACTCTTGTATGTCTGAATTGTCCGTTATCGATTTATGGTAAGGACTTTGGTGTGGATTTGATTTTCTTGCCGTTGGGAGGTTTGGAAGTGATTCTAGGTATGAATTGTTTGGAGTACAACCATGTCCATATTAATTGTTTCAGTAAGTCGGTTCGGTTTCTTACTCCTGATGAAGATAAAGAAGAAGCTGGGTATTTATCTGCTCGAGAGTTGAAAGAGCTTTTGAAGGAAGAAGCACAAATTTGGCGTTGTTTGCATCTTTGTTGGTGGAGAATGACATGGAAATTAGTGAATTGTAAGTGGTTAGAGATTTCCCGGAAGTATTTCCAGATGACGTTGTAGATGTGCCGCCAGATAGAGAGGTGGAGTTCAATATTGATCTTGTGCTAGGAACAAGACCTATTTCGATGGCACCGTATTATATGTCAGCTTCCATGTTATCTGAATTGAAGAAACAATTAGAGGAATTGTTAGAGAAGAAGTTTGTAAGACTGAGTGTATCACCGTGGGGAGCACCGATATTGTTGGTAAAGAAGAAAGATGGTAGCATGAGATTATGTATCGATTACAAGAAACTGAATAAGGTGACAATCAAGAACAAGTATCCGCTCTAAGGATAGATGATATGTTGGATCAGTTGGTCGGTGCTTGTATGTTTAGTAAGATTGATTTGCGATTGGGTTATCATCAGATAAGTGTGAACGACAAAGATATTCAGAAGACCGCTTTTAGGACTCGGTATGGACACTATGAATATGTAGTGATGCCATTTGGAGTTACTAATGCACCTGGTGTGTTCATGGAGTATATGAATCATATTTTCCATGATTATTTTGATCAATTTGTTGTTGTTTTTATTGATGATATTTTGATTTACTCTAAGTCAGAAGAAGAGCATGTTGAACAGTTGCGAAGTGTGTTGCAAGTGTTGAGGGAGAAGAAGTTGTATGCTAAATTGTCGAAGTGTGAATTTTGGTTGAAAGAGGTGAGCTTTCTTTGTCATATAATTTTGGAAAAAGGGATTGATGTGGATCCATCCAAGGTAGATGCAGTGCTTCAATGGGAAACTCCGAAGTCAGTGATAGAAATCAGAAGTTTATTGGGATTAGCTGGTTATTATCGAATATTTATTGAAGAATTTTTTAAGTTGGCACTTCCGTTGACACAATTGACTTGTAAGAATAAAGCATTTGTGTGGGATTCTCAGTGTGAGAAGAGTTTCGTTGAGCTGAAGAAGAAGTTCACTACTGCCCCAATTTTGATTTTGCTAAAAGAAAATGAACCATTTGTGGTTTATTGTGACGCTTCTTTGATGGGTTTAGGTGGAGTGTTAATGCAAGATGGTCAAGTAGTGGCGTATGCTTAACGTCAGTTGAGAATTCATGAGATGATTTATCCTACTCACGATTTGAAGCTAGCAGTTGTTGTTTTTGTATTAAAGATTTGGAGGCATTATTTGCATTGTTCAAGATTTGAGGTTTATAGTGATCATAACAGTTTGAAATACCTGTTTGATCAGAAGGAGTTGAATATGTGGCAGAGACGTTGGTTGGAATTTCTGAAGGATTGTGACTTTAGTTTGAACTATCATCTCGGCAAAGATAATGTTGTAGCTGATGCCTTGAGTCGGAAGACATTGCATATGTCGGTTATGATGGCTAGAGAGTTGGAGTGAAAAATGACATGTTTTAATTCTGGAAAAAAAATCCCTAAAATTACTTTAATTATATAGTAATGAGTAGGAATCAAAGTGGTGTGGTTAGAGCTAGCTCGAGAGGCGTTATACACTTAATTATAGGGATAATTAGTATAACTTGGAAATGAACATAGAATGGTATATTTGTTAGTTGTCGTTGTTATTGCTATGTATTTGTAATTGTTGGTGTGACTTTGTGGCATTGTAGTTGATGTATGTAGAAGTAATATGTTGAAGTATATTGCATTGTTGTATGTATTCTAGTTGAAGTTGATAGATGATGTTGTATGCAATACGCATGATGTTGATGATGTTGTTGTTGTGATAAGTCGTAGTATGTTAATGGTTGATGTTGATTTGTATAAGTAGTTGTTGCATATATGCATGTATGTCATTGATGTTTCATGACATGTGCATGGTTGGAACACTATACCAAGGTAGGGTATGTTTGTTGGATCCTATTGGGATCGTAGTGATGTTGGTGCGATCATGAAATAGGGATCGTACGTGACCATGAAATTGGGGTAGAGGGTGTGATCATGAAATAGGGATCATACTGGACCACGAAAGAGGGGCCAAGAGTTCCGACGGGAACTGGATCTTGAAATAGAGATCGGATTATGATATCACATGCATCGAGTCAAGTAGAGTCTCATTGCATAATTTATTGTTGGGTATGATGTTGATGTGTGTTTCACTACAACAAAAATGACATTTAACAGCGCACCTTAGACAACGCTTTCTTAAGGAAGCACTGTCTAAGGTTAAAATTAATAGCAAACACGGAAACTGTTCAAAAAAAATTTAAAAAGCGCTATTAAAAGTCCTACCTTAGACAACGCTTTTGAAAAAGCGCTTTCTAAGGTAGGCCTTAGACAACGCTTTTATAAAGCGCTTTTAAAGGTAGGCCTTAGACATCACTTTGTCAAAAGCGTTGTCTAAAGTCTTTCAATTTAAAAAATAAATAAAAACAAAAGCGTTGTCTAAGGTCTACCTTAGAAAGCAATTTTATCAAAAGCGTTGTCTAAGGTCTAATTATATTAAAATTATACAGATCTATTTTCATTTCTTCCTTTCTGTCTCTTCTACGAACGACGAACAAAAATCGCCATTTTCGCCCTAACGAGATTTAACAGTCTTACCTCCACCGTCGTCCACCAGATTCTACCTCCGTGAAGTCCACCGTCGTCCTCCGTCGTCCTCCGTTGTACAACCGTCGTCTTCCGTTCAAAAAGGTATGTTCTTGATAATGGTGTTGTTCTTGTTCTTGTTCTTGTTCTTGTTCTTGCTTGTTTTTTTGCTAAAAAGTTGCATATTCTTGAAATTTTATTGCTTGTAGTTACTATGTATATACAATATGAACCATAAGATTCATTGATGGATAGTGTTCTTGTTCTTGTTCTTTTGTTGTTACTATGTATATACACTGAGTTTATATAAATATTAACACTGAGTTATTGGCTTCATTACCTAAGAAGTTTTTTTGTTGAATCTGTAGACTGAGTTAAAATTAAACATTTAGGATACGGATTTTTTGTTTAAAACATTTAGGATACGGAGATACGTTAGTCATTGGTGTTATGTTTGATAAGTCTAATATTGTTGTTATTATATGAAACTCTATTTTCAACTTCAATGATGTAAATATCTGTTAAATGTGAGAAAATGAAGTGAACTTGAAAGTTGTTAGAATATTCGAAGATACTACCTTAGTTATGTATTTTCGTCTGGATTTGACTGGGTTATTGTCGTTTGGAGAAACATTGGTTATGTATACGTTATTGAAGTTGATATTGATTGTTTACCTTAATAAGTAGGAAAACCATGGATAAACATGGATCTGTGTCGATCGAATGAATAAAGAGTACGAGAATAGGGTTGCGGAATTGGTTATGTTTGTTGTTCAACACGCTGAAAACCCCAGACGAATGCATTGTCCTTGCTTGCGTTGTTATTATATTGATAAGGTTGACGCAGATGGATTGAAATCGCATTTACTGAGGCATGGAATTGATCAAAGTTATCAGTGTTGGATATTTCATGGTGAGAAAATTAACGAGAATGTTGAACCGAGTGGAAAAAGTAATATGACATATGCTTCATACGACAAAGACACGGAAACATATGATTGTGATCGAGTTGAAGAGATTGTAGAAGCACTTGAAGAAGATCTTCATGATTGTCTTGAAATGTTTGAGAGGATGGTAAGAGATGTAGAGAAACCGTTGTACAAAGGTTGCACTAAATTCTCAAGACTGTCTGCGGTATTAAAGTTGTATAATTTAAAGGCGGGCAATGGATGGTCGGATAAAAGTTTCACAGAGTTGTTGGCCCTTATGAGAGAAATGCTACCAGATGATAATGTTCTTCCTAATCGAACCTATGAGGAAAAAAATGTTGTGCCCTATTGGCACGAGCTATGATAAGATACATGCTTGTCCTATCGATTGCATTTTGTTTCGTAACAAATATACATCGTTAACTGAGTGCCCTAAATGCGATTTGTCTTGATATAAGAAAAGATTGTATCTCGCAAAAGTCTTATGGTATTTTCCCATAATTCCGAGATTTAGGCGCATGTTTCGTAGTGAAACCGATGCAAGACATCTGACTTGGCATGCAGATGAAAGCATTATTGATGGAAAGTATCGACATCCAGCTGATTCACCACAGTGGTCGAAGATTGATAATGATTATCCTGAGTTTGGAGAAGAAGCAAGAAACCTTCGCTTGGCATTATCAACTGATGGAATGAACCCGCATGGTCTTCAAAGTATCTCACATACCACATGGCCTGTGATTCTTATGATTTATAACCTACCTCCATGGCTATGTATGAAGCGTAAGTACATGATGTTATCCATGTTAATCTCTGGGCCTAAACAACCAGGGAATGACATAGACGTATACTTGACACCTTTGATCGAAGATTTAAAGATTTTGTGGGAGAACGGTGTGGAGGTTTATGATGGATATAGGAAAGAAAGTTTCAATTTGAGGGCGATGTTGTTTGGCACAATTAATGATTTTCCAACATACGGGAATCTATCTGGGTATAGCATTAAAGGTCAACGTGCGTGTCCTGTTTGTGAAGACGGAACCGATACGATTCGATTGGAACTTTGTCAGAAGAATGTGTTTCTCGGTCATCGTAGATTCTTACATTCTAAACATCACTACCGTGGGTGGAAAAGCATTCAATGGAGACACCGAACAGCGTAAAGCTCCACCCGCATTGTCAGGTGACCAAGTTTTTGAAAAGGTGAAAGATGTGCGTACTGAGTTTGGTAAGCCTTTTGCACATAAGGTTGTCAAAGATGGGTGGAAGAAAAGGTCGATATTTTTTGAATTGCCATATTGGAAGTCTTTGTACGTGAGACATTTTCTCGATGTTATGCATATTGAAAAAAATGTATTTGAAAGTGTTATCGGTACATTACTCAATATAAAAGGCAAGTCTAAGGATGGCCTTAAAGCAAAGGAGGACATGTTAAAAATGGGAATGAGAACTGAATTAGCACCCGTGAAGAAAGGAAAACGAACATATCTGCCACCTGCTGCTTTTACTTTATCTAGAAAGGAGAAAAAAAATTTGTGTAAGTCTCTGAGTGAAGTTAAGGTTCCAGAAGGATACTCATCAGATATCAGAAGACTTATTTATATGAAAGACCTCAAGTTGAAGAATTTGAAGACACATGATTGCCATGTTATAATGGAACATTTTCTACCGATAGGTATACGTTCTATTTTTCCAGAAAAAGTAAGAAGTGCCATAACTAAATTGTGTTTTTTCTTTAGGTCAATCTGTAGTAAGGTGATCGATCCCGAGATCTTACCAACACTACAAAAAGAGATTGTAATTACCTTGTGTGAGCTTGAAATGTATTTTCCTCCGTCTCTTTTTTGACATAATGGTTCATCTAGTTGTTCATCTTGTGAAAGAGACACAGTTGTGTGGACCAGCTTATATGAGATGGATGTACCCTGCTGAATGGTATATGAAAATATTAAAAGGGTACGTGAAATCCCGAAGTCAACCAGAGGGTTGTATTGTTGAACGATACATTGTTGAAGAAGCTGTTGAGTTGTGTACTAAATATTTGTCTAACGTTCAATCGATTGGACTCCCCAAAGATCAGATTTTCGAAAAACTGGAAGGTAAAAAATTAATTGGAAATAAAATTGTGACAGTATCAAGGGATGAACGGAATCAAGTTCATTTGTATGTTCTTCACAATGATAATCAGGTTGAGCCATATGTTGAAATGCACAAGGATGTACTCCGAAGGTTAAATCCGAACATAAATGAAAATTTGGATAGTTAGAGAGCACAATCAAAGTTTCATACAATGGTTAAAGGATCATATTTATTCGAAGTGCTCTTCAGATCCTTCTTCGGTAACAGAAAGGTTGAGATGTTTGGCATATGGTCCAAGTTTGCATGTATTTTTTCATAGCACATACTCAATTAATGGATACACATTTTATACCAAAGAACAAGATGATAAGAGTACTATGCAAAATAGTGGTGTCACCGTGCTAGCTGAAGCAATGCATATATCAAGTATGAAGGACTTAAACCCAAAATATGCAAATTTGTCATATTTTGGAGTTATTGAGCACATTTGGGTGTTTGATTACGAGAAGTTTCAGATTCCCATCTTTGGTTGCAAGTGGGTAAATAGTAGTGGCATACGAATGGATAAGTCTGGATTTTTGCAAGTTGATCTTACTAGGGTGGGGTACAAAGATGAACCTATTATTCTAGCATCTCAAGCTAAACAAGTGTTCTATGTGAATGACCCGATGAGTACAAAAGGGTCTATAGTGCTTTTCTCTAACAAAGTGGTTGAAGATAGCGGTGTCGATCAATGTGATATTGATGTTGAGAATGAGTCATGCATTAGACGGAATGAGTTGAATAGAAATGATGAAGATGGGGATCTTATAGCGGATGAGTCATATATAAGAAACGATCATAATGAGGGAATTTGGATCAATTCATCCCTACGCATTGCTAAGAAACAAGTGATTAATATTCCAACAAAGAAAAGAAAGAGATGTTAGTGAAAGAGGTAAATTATGCAATTATATCCTTGGTTTCTTGATTATAAGTTATATTTACACATATCTCTCATATAATTAAATAGTTGAAATTAAATCAAACTATGTTATATTATTATGTAGTACTTTGATGAATTCAAGTGTGCATAGTATACAAAAGATCAAGTGGACGAAATCAAAGAGGAATGATGTCAATTCATTATAGAGCTAGGTGTTATGTGAGGTATAATATTGTACTCTTACTTTAATTGATGAGAATTTAAATATGTGCAACGTTGTAATTTCTATAATATTGTTTATTAATTGAATTACAATCTTTGTGTTGTTTCAGGACCTATGTATATTTCAAGCAATGCTTTGGATGGATTAGATATGTGTACTTATAATATGTACATTTGTAGTAAAATGCAATGACTTGTAATTATAATAGGCCAAAATGGTTTGAATTGGTGTATATATATATATATATATATATATATATATATATATATATATATATATATATATATATATATATATATATTGGATTGAATTGCATTTTATGGATTTATAATTTTGGTGCATAAATTGATATATAATTTGTGATATTTGTCTGCCAAAATTTGGTTGAAAACAGGTCAAAATTCTGATTTAAAAACCTGGTGAAAAAGTGGTTTCAAAAAAATTATTCAAAAATTTTCGTATACCTTAGACAGCGCTTTCACCAAAAGCGATGTCTAAGGTATACCTAAAAAAATCAAAATAGGAGGGGATTAGACAGCGCTTTCACCAAAAGCGCCGTCTAAGGTATACCTAAAAAATTAAAATAGGAGGGGATTAGACAACGCTTAAACCAAAAGCGTTGTCTAAGGTATTCCTAAAAGCGTTGTCTAAGGGTGCCTTATACAGCGCTTTTAAGATTTAAAAAAACGTTGTCTAAACCTTTAGCAGCGGAGGTTTAGACAGCGCTTTAAAGTGATGTCTAAATGGGAAAAAAACGATGTCTAAGGTCTTGTTTGGCATAGTGTTTGTGAAGTAGTTGTGTATTTGTTGTTGTTGAGAAGTGGTGATCTAGTTAATGATACTTGTTGATCCTTATTATTCTTCTCTTTTGTGATGTAAGTATCTCACCCTTTTTGTTTGAATGTTACCCTTACGTTGGTAACATGCAGGTGATCAGGATAAATCGAGTGGTGGTCAGTGAAGTCGGTGTACTTCGCGTCTTTAGGAGTTGACTCTGATACACGCTTTGGGTGTCAGGACGATGTTTGCTTTCGTTTTTTTTAGAAAAACATTTTGTAATGGAATTATTACTTTATATGTTATATTTTGATTTCCACTGCGTGTTGAACAAATTTTATAAAACATCGTTGAATTGTAACACTCAAATATCTTTAGTGAAATTTAAATTACACTGATTTTTATTAATAAACTCGTGGGATAATTTGGGTGTTACAGATTGAGTACCATAAATTACGTCCCCAAACCCGCAATTTAAAAAAATTCCTAGTACCTGATCCCGTACCCGCATACTCGTACCATATATGTACTCATACTCATACCTCATTAACCACATTTCTAATAAAAAAATTTAAATAGATATAATTGATCATATTATTAATTAATTATCTTGGATGATAATAATTTTATATATATTTATTAACCATCTTTGTATCAACTATAGTCTCCTAAAACTATTTACATATTTAATAATAAATTGAATAATTTATTTATCTTTTTTATAAATATTTAATACATGATAATTTAAATTGAATAAAAAGAATGATAAATTTGTATTTAACAAAATCTACCTAATTTATTGAATCACTCAATTCATATGGACAATTTATTTTGGAATTGGGTTGTCTTAGTATTCACGAACAATATATATATATATATATATATATATATATATATATATATATATATATATATATATATATATATATATATATATATATATATATATATATATATATATATATATATATATATATATATATATATATATATATATATATATATATATATATATATATATATATATATATATATATATATATATATATATGTGGAATCTAATAAATAATCATTCAATTAGAACACCTAAAGATTTACTTTATTTTAATTAAAATTTAGTAATAACGTTAATATAGTAAAATAATTATGTAAGTAAAACTACTAAAGAGATGAATATTGCATTAAAACAACTAAAGAATACTTGATTGAGATTGTATAATATTTTTATTTTATTTTTAAATTTAATCAAGAGTTCTGATTTCGAATACAGTCTTGAATACTTAGAAATATTAAATCTTTTAAAAAAGAATTTTGCCGTCTAATATAATCATTTCCGACTCAAATGTTAATCTTGTCATTACGTATAGAGGATATTCAATTTGTATAAGAAAAATTGGCATTATCAGCTAAAAATTTCATGTTCAATCCAAAAAGACGAGATGATGGCCATAAAATTGTTTTGAAAATGACAAAATTTGCATTTATTATATTTGGTTAAATGTGCAATTATTTAATAGTACTAATTTAGTAATAATAATAGCATAGAAAAGTAGACACATGAATGTGTTTAGACTGAATTGGATAAAATTACCTAAAATGAAGTAGGAGAAAGGAAATTAAATGGAGATAACATATTATTGATTTTTGATTTGTATCCTATCTCTTTGGGATACAGTGATTAGTTTCATATTAACTTGGAAAAAATATTTAACTAAAAAATAGCGTATAAAAAATCTGGTAGTAGAAATGAAGAATTTGACAGGAATAAAAAATATTTGGTAGTTTATTTGGAGAAGTTATTTGACAGGAAAAATCTGGTACTCAACATTGACATCAATCAGCCCACAAAGTACTACCACAATATGGAGAAGAAGCATGGTTGCAATAGACTTGTAGTTTGGAGGAAGTTCTTCGCTTGATTGAATATCGACGACATCAACGGTGTAGATTGTTGCAGTCATTTTCTTTTTTGGTACGAGAAGCTAAAAGGAAAATGCAAGAAGGAATTCATAGTATCGTTTTGGATGATTATATGTTGGAATATTTGGAAGGTTAAGAACAACATTGTTTTTAATGATAAAATTTGCAACATTTATAATATTTTCCATAATATCGTAGCTTCATCGTGGTTTTGGATGGCGATAAGAGACAAGGGTAATCTTTCTTGTAGCTTTTATGAATGAATTAAATTTCCATTAGATTTTATCAAATGAGGCTGGGCCGACCTAAGGGTAATGCGGGCTAGGCCCTTACCTTGGGCCTCATAAAAATTTATTGTTTTTAAAGGGTATTTAGACCTCAAAAAAATATTTTATAATATATTTCGAGAATAGCGAAATTTCCAACAAAGTATTTACTTGACATTGTTGGTTAGTGAATAACTCTTTGTTTAAGAGGGTCTGGAATTCAAATCTGGTTGTAGCACAAAAGTTTTTTTAACTATATTTTTTCAATTTAACTTAAAGACTTTTTAATTATCGTGAATGAAAAAAAATCTTTGTTTTAATATTTGCCTTGGACCTCCGATTACGTTGGGCCGACCCTGAATTAATGGGTGGATTGCAATCTTTCATTGTTTGTTTGTTCCATCCTGTTTTGGTTTGCTAAACTTTTAGCTTTTGTTTTGGTTTGCCTCTTTGTATCCTAGGATAAGAGATTCTCTTTCTATCTTATTATTGGATTTTGCTTATAAAAAAAAAGACACAAGTTTAAAAAGAAGGAGAAGTTATTGCAATCGACACAAGTATGAAATGTCCTTAAGAAATTCCATGTCGATTTTTATATTAATTATAAAAGAATTTATCGATCCATCCCTTAATATTATCAACTACCTGTTGCATTTCCAAATATGTCTCTTATTATTTTGTTGATATAATTCCGGACGCACCAAATTTTGTTTTACGTTGAAACCTTCCGCAGATACTATTGCATTTCCAAATATGTCTCTTATTATTTTTGTTGATATAATTTCGGACGCACCAAATTTTGTTTTACGTTGAAACCTTCCACAGATACATATACAGAAAAGTATGTAGATACATCTACGAAATTTTAGCAGAACAATTTTATTTTAAAATATTAAATCAGTTTTATTAATAAAGTAGTATCATATATATATATATATATATATATATATATATATATATATATATATATATATATATATATATATATATATATATATATATATATATATATATATATATATATATATATATATATATAAACTAGTGGGGATACTCGTGCATTCGCACGAGTAACCGTTTTGAACGCGCATTGTATGTAAAAATAAAATTATTTAAGCACCAAAATAAACAAAGT
Source organism: Lathyrus aphaca (assembly GCA_963966055.1). NCBI lineage: Eukaryota > Viridiplantae > Streptophyta > Magnoliopsida > Fabales > Fabaceae > Lathyrus > Lathyrus aphaca. The sequence goes on from OZ014519.1 coordinate 229,068,594, forward strand.
AGGAAAATAAAAAAATTGTGTTTTTTAACCTATACTAGCCGTATACCGTACGATGCACGGATATGTAATATTAAATTAATATTTATAATAAAATTGACAACAAATATACTTTATTCATAATATAAAATAACTTAAAAAAAAACTTAAATTATCAAATAAATCTTAATCCAATGAAATTCAAATTAAATTTATGTGTTATTGGTTTAAATTTGATATCATCCAAAATATTTTCAATGAAGTAAGTAAAATATCTTCGAGAAACTTTTGCGCGATAAATTATTTCTCCTTCACCATTTTCTCATACTACAGTTAAAAAACTTTATAAAAAAAAGGTGTAATTAAAATAAATAGTTAAACACTATTGTAAAAAATTAAATTAATTTGTTTTAATCATTTTCCTCTAGTGACAACCTTCAATAATGACTAACCTTAAATTAATTTATTTAATTCTATGCATAATTGTTTCATTCATTATATACTTATACATGTCAAAATCAATAAAAAAAATCGTAAGGAAAAATGATATTGTAAATAGTAAAAATTATATATAGAACTTCACCTCCACATTGATCACACAACTACAATTTGTTACAAGATAAAAACTATTATTTACAATCCTTGATTTGTTTGCAAAATGGAAAAATAATTTGTAAAAAACAACCATTTCATCATAGCATGTAAATCAAAATTTCTTCTTTTTCATTTCTTTGTGAAAGAACAGCTAATAAAATGGTTATAATAGAAAAAATGTGAGATTATTAATAATGAAGTTAAGGGATAATAATGGAAATTAATATTTTTAATGAGTAGTATTGAAAGTTAATGGATTGTGTGGGAAGTTAATAATATATTGAAAGTTAATAGAGAGAGGGGAGTTAATGAAAATATAAATATGAATTAATTAATTAATAATTAATAATGGAATTAACTTTGATTTTTAAAGAATGTGAATATGAAATAATTAATTAATTTATAATCTATCGTATAAAAAAGGAATGTGTTTATTAAAAGTCATAATTACCTCTTAGTCAATTAATTGTGCCACTTGGCTAATTACACACTCTAAGCAATTATCACTTGACAAATTAACTCAATTTAATCATTAAATACAATTAATTATTTATTGAACATAAAAATTCATAAATAAGAGAAGATTGTTGTGCAGTTCATGAGAACTTACAAAACTCATTCTTCACACAAACTTCTCAAAATCGCTTCTGCCACCTCCAACACTGGTTTTTACTCATGGTCAAGCCGTTTGAGCGACTCGCCGACATCAACGACGGAAAAGAACTTTGGAAAGTGGTTGTCAGGGTTCATTACAAATGGACGGTCGTGTCGAACAATAAGAAGCATTTTTGAAATATTATTCATCGACAATGAGGTAATCATGAAATTAATTTTTCTATATAAATCAAACATTTTGTATAATTTTGATTTTGCCTCCTAATTGTATGTGTTGTTGTGTATGATAGTTTTAAGATTTCCCAATTGCACAACCTATTTGATGTTTAAGATTTTTGTTATTCGTATGGGGTTGATATACATGTTGTTGTAACAATGGTTCATGTGTCTGTTTTCTATGAAAAGCTTCAATTAAACCATACATATACTATGGCAAACTTTAAAGTTTAGCCTATCACCGGAGAATTGCAGAATGGAGTCAATTTGCATATTTTACAATAGTTGTGGTTAACAAAGACCCTAAGAAATCAAAGTATTTTGGTATGTTGACAAACAGTTACATGTTGATACATCTTTAACCTGGTGTTCTTAATTATTGGTTTGATGTATCTTTCAGGGTATGTTGATACATGTACATGAAGAAGAGCAATAGTAAGGTAAATTCACATGATTATTCTTTAACCTAATTCATTCTATAGCCAAACTAATATATTCATAATTGATGAAAAATAAATTAAAATAAATATATTGAATGATAGTTGTAGGTGTTGTGTTTGACGGGACGTTGTCAGAGAAAACTTGGGGATTATTTGATTGTTTTATTGTTTGATGTGAACCGCAGTTTTCCAGTTCTGATGTAAACTTGGTTGAATGAAAAAATATGTTGAATGAGGGAGGGAGTATTCCAGTTTCAATGGCTTCTGCTGAAAACTGGATTGATATGTTGAATGGGTTTCGAAAGGATGCTTTATCAACAAGCCTTGGAATTCTGGTTTTTTATGGGATTGATGTTATTCATGGCCACAACACAGTTTACAACCACTATTTTTCCTCACAATATTGGCCTTTGAGCTATCAGGTAATTATTATATTACTTATTCAAGACAATAGTGTTGTTCTTATAAATGATGATAATGATTTGTGAATATTTCAATTTTGCTGCTAGGGATCCTGAACTATTTAAAAGAAGTGAAGTTGTGATTGCACTTGAAGTTAGAGCAAAGAGAATTCAGTATGCTTTGGCAGTTAAGTTTGAATCAGTTTTCTGGAGTTGCATTTCTTCTGCAAATGAGGTAAAGCTTAGTGGTGGTATGTATTTCTTCTTGGAGTTACAGTTTTATCAGAGGCGGTTCGGCTCTGAACCTACAGATCAGACCATGAGCCACCCATGAGATTGTGATTTGTGTGTAGTCGCCATGAGCCACCCATGATAAACCAATGTTCTTTCAAAAAAATTGAAGAGGTGATATATGCAAATGCAACAATTGCTTAGAATATTATCGGCAGAAGTGAATTGCTTTTCTTCTTGACAAGGATGATTCAATTGTGGAGTATGAGAAAATAGCCAAGCAAAACAGAGAACAAAAGTTGCAGGAATTGGAGGGTGCCAAGTTAAGTTTTTACTTTTCTTGAGGAGACTACCGTAAGAATATCCTCTGTATTAACTTCTTTCCACCTCTCAAAAATACTAATCAACTCCTTATAAGGTCATATAAAAATGGGAGATTAAAGGTGGATATATTTTTGTTTGTTACAATCTTAGTTTCTGTAATAACCAGGCTTATGGTTATAATTACAATGTTCTCTTGCATGTTCCATTCTTTAGTAATGATGAGTACACTCTAATTCCTCTAAAGGCTAATGCCTAATAGGCTCTCAGATAATAGCAGTGACACTCTAGAGAGTAACTCTCCATACAAAATGAATAACCAAGGAAGATGATGATATATTCACTATGAGAATATCCATATTGTTAGTGAGAAGGGTTGTCAATTTCCAATCCTAATTTCCACCTCAATACTAGCCTCCCGCTCTTCACTACACAAGAGGTCTCCTTTTATTCCCTCCACTCCCAATTTCACTACTGACTCAACATTTCTCATTTTGATTCTTACTAATTTTTTTCCTGTTGTGTTTCTCACTTTACCCCTCCCCTTATACAATGGACTTTCCATTTCTTTCTTTTGCATATCAATTTTCTTTTAGTACATAACATTTAATTTTTCTGCAGATGTCAATGTACCTGTTATAGGAGGCCATGCATGAGTTACTATTCTTCCATTATTTTCTCAGGTATTCACTGCAGACATTTTCATACCGCTAATATGTATTTTGGCTTCCTAGTGTTGGTATGCTTGATATGTATGTGATCTATTAACTGTTTTCCATTTGTATAAGCAACACCTTCTTCAATCTGAGTGCTTATTTCATTGATGCTCTAACAAAGTTACTCAAGATGGTGGAACAAAAGATGTGACTGTCAAAGTTAGAAATGGTTCTAAAACTTTATCAATGGCGTAAGTCTTGGTTTAGTCATGTATATTGTAACACCCCAAAGTTAACTTTGATTTAATTGATGTGTTTGTTGTGAATTTTTGTGAATTATTGATGATTTGATGTTTTGTGGGGGCATGAGTGTGACTTAATATTTTAATAATATTAGGATATTAAGTATAATGAGTTTATTTAATTAATAGGGAGAAATTAATTTAAATAAGAAGAATTAGAGGACAAGGGTAATGTGGTCTTTTGGTAGAGGATTAGTGAGGGTATGATGGGAAAAGACTAATGAGGTCCTAGGGACAAGAGTGACTAAGAGAGTAAAGTAGGGTTTTGTACGATCATTTGGACCGATCGAACTTTTGGGAGAAAGGAAGATGACCTCTAAGGAAAAAGAACTAGAGTGGGAGGCTTGAAGTGTTTGCGAGAAGTCATCGAAGAATTTACGGAACCTAAGGTATGTGGAGTATTTTCGTTTAGTATTGTAATGTAGGAAATGGTAATTGGGGTTTTTAGGGAGAACTTAGGGCTTATGGGGTTTTGTTTATGATTGTGCTATAGGCTGATGTTTTATGATGAAATTGATGATAAAGAATGATGTTAATTGATGTATGCAATGATACCATGATGAATGAGGGTTGTGATAATGATTTTTATGGTTTATTGCTGCTGAAATCTGGTTTTTAGAGGGTTTTGTTGCAGATGGGAGATTCTAAAATCGCAGAATTTTTGGAGGAATCGTGAAGCTCGCTTAGCGAGCTACAACTCGCTTAAAAAGCATGTAAGAATTTTAGAAATTAAACACCCATGAGTTGGTCTCTTAGCGAGGGTCCCAGCTCGCTTAGCGATACCTGACATATTTTGAAAAATTCATTCTGAAAAATTATATAATTGACGTGTTTTGTCGTTTTAAGATGTTATGATGTTTTAGTGACGTTGTACGATGTGTTTAAATGCTATAAGAGTAGGACTTGGTGATAAAAATGATGTATGAAGAAATGAGATGTTTAGGAGTTTATGAGTTATGATGACATGATGTAGAGCAAGATGTTAAATGAGGAAAATATATGATGATTGTTGATGAATGTAGATGCAATTTGTAACATCCCGATTTTAGTAATTATTTATTTATTATATTAATTGATTAATTGTGTGATTTTGTGCCTAATTGATTTAATTGATTTATTGAAATTATTTAATTTAAATGAATTATTTGAATTAATTGGATTATTGGATATAATTGAATTATTTGATTTATTTGAAATAATTGAATTAATTGTATTAATTGATTTATTTGGTTTATTTGAAATAATTTAATTATTTGATTTAATTGAATTATTGAATTATTTTATTTGTTGGAATAAAATAGATATTTAGTAAGATTAAAATAATTGGGTCTAGATTAGGAGTGTGAATAGAAATGTGAGAGTGGGTCAATGAGCCCAATAAAAAAAAATTGTGAGATTGATAAAAGAAGATAATGAGATAGAATAGGGTTAGAAGTTGGAAGAGGGAAAAAGAGGCTAGAAGAGGAGAAGAGGGGAAGAGGAGAAAATCAAGTTCAAGAGTTCTAGAAATCTAAGAAAAATCAAGGTAAGGGTGAGTTTTCATTAAATTATTTGGGATTGTTGGATAATATTTAATGTGTAGAAATGTGGTTAGGATAAAACCCCAATTTTCATGATATTTAGAATTTTTAGGTTTTACTAAAAATCTTTGATTTGATTTATGTTTATTTGATTTTGTTTGGGATTGTATTGTGGTATATTATAGAGACCCTTTTTGTAATTGAGAGAAAACTAATTCATACTAAATTTTGTTTGTTCATACCGAACAATAGCGTAACCCCTGTTATATGTTATATTTTTGTTCCTTTAAAGTTCCTATAATAGACAAAATATTGAACAATGATTTTGATTATTGAAGGAATATAATATATGGTGATGAGGTATTAGTCTGAATGGTGTTGTTTTTGTTATCCAGTATAAAGTGGCACTGATATCTTTAATTAGTGTAGATCCCATTTTTTTAAAATTAAGATCTGATTAGTCCATTGGTTCAAGATCATATTTTAAATAAGCCATCTTGTAATTAATGATGCTTTATGTACATAGAAAAGGTGGTCCTCAATTAACCTATAGTCTAGCTGAAGAATGAGTGAATTAAACTAAAGAGATGTTAGTTATAGAAACAATGTGTGTATTGAAATTGAGAGTATATTAATTAATGGAAGTGAGATTCCTTCCCATTTCACTACCGTGGTTTAGGAAGATAAGCATTCTGACATTTATGAGTAGAAATTGCCGCATGGAATCCGGTGTGTGGTCCACCTATTCTTTTTCTTTTCCATTTCTTATAACACCATGTAGTTACTAATAAAGGTGGTCATGAAAATAAAAGATAGTGATTTAGGCCTAGATACTGTAGTGAATTTTATGAAAATGAGATACCAATGATCTTGTAGTAACTTAATGTTACTGATACTTATATATATATATATATATATATATATATATATATATATATATATATATATATATATATATATATATATATATATATATATATATATATATATATATATATATATATATATATATATATATAATTTGGTACTATTAGCATGTAGTAACAACCTATTCTCCTTTAAGAAAACAAAAAGTAGATGTCATAATTTACTACTGTAACGTACATAATTTGAGTGGTACCAATTCATTATCTAGTAATTTCTTAGTATAATATTTAATAAAACCATGTTACTAATATATATAATATATTCCATTTATAAAATAAATTTATTAATATATTTACTGAATAAATATTAATATATTTATTGAATATTAATATAATTATTGAATATTGAATTTATTTTGGTGATTAATTTAGTGATTAATTTAATAATTAATTTGCTTATTATTTTGATGGATCGATTATTCTAGATTTGATTGGTATCGTGTGGTTTCTAAATTGAGAATGAATTGTATTGATACCTTACGGTTTATCTGCTAAGTATTGTGACAAAGTTTGAGTAGTGAATGGTGTGATTTGGAAATATGTTGTATGTGCAATTGTGTGATAATTTGAATGTGATGAATTATTGAAGATATGCATGAATATTAAGATTAGGGAACGATCTTAATTGCATATGGTGATTGTATTTGCACTTGCATCATTTGTGTCAAGAGGCAATGTTTGCTAGTTCCATGGGAGCCAGTGACTTGTCCCAAACCTAGAGGACGAGTTTGAAAGCTTAGAGGACGGGCTTTTGTTGTGTTATCGGTCTAGAGGACGGACCCGGTTTAAATGTAAAAACCGAAAAATGATAATAAGAGATTGGTACCACATACATGAGTTGTGTTTGAGTCTTGCATTGAGTCTCATTGTGTCTATGGTTACAATGTGAGATTATATGTGTTATGTAAATTGTTGAATTGGTGAATTATGGATTTGTGAGTATGTACTTGTTAATAGTATGACTACTTGAGTGATATTATGTTGATGAAACTTTTGAAGTGTGAGAATAATTGTGATTATGCTTGTACACCTTAAATTATATATTATCTTATAATTTCAGTAATTATGTGAATTCTCACCCTTCTGTTGGAATGATGTTTTATACGACATCGCTCAGGTACTGAAGATTAGAGTTCCTTCTAGCAAGAGAGTAGCTGATGGATTAACCTATTTTAGTTTCATATTTATTTTGGGTCGAGTCGTGCTCTGATCATGTAACACTGGGAATGTTTGATTCATGTCTTAAGAGATACAATTGTATACTTTATCTATTTTGTTAATTGAACTTGAATTTTATGGCGAAGTGACTTTTATGCCTAAGTTGATTTAATGAATGAAGTTTATTTGAGACTAGAATGTCATGAGATTCTTAATGAAAGTAATCCGCTGCTACATGCTAATGTGAAAGTATATGAAAGCATGAATTTATTTCAAGTGTTATTGAGCATGACAGGTGTATGTGTGATGTTTTGAATTATGTGTGACATCCTTGTTTGATATGCATGATAATTACTCTGATTATTTATATATTTTCCGTGGGGTTTAGAAGGGTGTTACACAATTCTTATGATGTTTGATAAGGTATGTGTATATTACGTCTTGAATTCATGGCATGATTTATGAGGGGACTTCGGTCCGTTGGTAGCTTCAATCCTATTATGCGGATTGAAGTGATATGATGTTATGATGTGCTCCCTTGTGAAGGGTTGATGACACATTGTCCATCCATGAGGATGTTTCGGTACCACATGCATATTAAGAGTTTGCATTTTCATTCTAAATGACATAGCATGAATTGCATTGAGTTGTGATTGTGACGTGATGTGATGTATTTGAGGTTGTGTATATTGAGTTTATGATGACTGACTAAGTTGTGTGATACATGTTTATAAGTTCTCATTTTTATATTACTTTATTGAATGTGGATTTACTCACTCTGCCTGCCTTTTGTGATGGTCTATTATACCACCCCGCAGATACTCAAGGTTAGCTCAGTACGCATTTAGCTCGGAGTTAGTGAGTTTATCGTGGTTAGTTAGAAGTGGAGTCCTGTTATGTGTCCAATAATATCGGGATGGATTTTTGCTTGGGTTTATTTTGTTTTCTTGAATTAAGATATTTTTCTTTCGATTAAATTGAGATTTAAATGAGGTTTTGGATTAAATTATGAAGTTTCTTTTAATTAAATATGAAAGATGATTGTTTTAGTTTTTCCGCTGCATAGTTGTTGAAAAGAGTTAGAATTGTTCATGATTTTATAACCCCTTTTACGAGACATGACTAATTTGATGTTATATGATGTTTGAGTTACGAAGGAATGTGATTCCCTTTCATGAGGGAATTCTGATATTTGATTTAAGTTGTTTTATATTTTGTGATGGGGTAGAAAGGGTGTTACATTAGTGGTATCAGAGCAGGTCGGTCTGTCTGGTTGTGTCGTGTAGTTGTCAGTCGTGTTGGTTATTGCGTACGAGTGTATTATGGTTGAATTGTTCTTCTGATGTTGTTAGTGATTTGCAAAATGGCTGCGAATCATGCTCTTGCGGATGCGGTAGCTGCACTTGCTCAGGCTACTGCATAGAACAATGTTCGTGATGAGTTTCATGCATTGGGGGTATTTCAGAGGAATAATCCGCCTAAGTTTGAGGGTACTCATGAATCGGAGAATGCGCATAAGCAACTTAAGGCGGCTGAGAAGACTTTCAGGACTATGGCGTGCTCCAATGCTCAGAAGGTGCAGTTTGGCACCCACATTCTAGATGAAGAGGTTGAGGATTGGTGGGATAATACCTGTCAGAGATTGGAAGAAGTTGGGGATGCGATAACTTGGAATGTGTTCAGGAGGGAATTTCTGAGTAAGTACTTCCCTGAGGATGCTCTTGGAAAGAAAGAGGTTGAATTCTTAGAGCTGAAACAGGGAAACATGACATTGGCAGAGTATGCTGCCAAGTTTGAGAGGCTAGTGAAGTTCTGTCCTCATTACAATCGTGATGATGCTGAGTTGTCCAAGTGTCTGAAGTTTGAGAATGGGTTGAGACCAGAGATCAAACAAGCGATTAGGAGTCAGCGGATCTACAGGTATGCTGAATTGTTGGACAATAGTAGAATTTACAATGAGGATAGCCGAGCTCGATCTGCTCACTATAAGAAGGTGAGTGAGAAGAAAGAGAATGGCCAGTTTCGAGGGAAACCTTATACGACTCCAAATGAAAAAAGGGAAGTCGAAGGTTACTGATGGGAAGAAGCCAAGTGGGGGAGCGGGTTCCACTCCTCTCAATGGCTAAATGAATGAAATCGAAAAATTGAAAAGTGATGAAGAACATGAATTCGGTTTGAGTGATTTAGGGTGTTTTGGATGCAAATGAGCATTGGTACATGATTAGTGAAGTCCAAGGATCATTCTCATGTCCTTAAAATACCTTAACAAACCTTGCAATGTGAAAACCGAATTTGACTTTTTGTGAGGTTTTTGAAAATATGAACTTACTCTTGAGAATTAAGCCTTTCTATTTCAAGCCAATTACCATTATTTTTGTATCAATCTGATCCATATTGCATTCATGACCTTCTAGAACAAAAAATAATTTTAAATCTTCACACTTGATATTTTATTTAAATTTAAAATGATTTTTAGTATAAAAAATCATAATAAATAAATTAAATAAAATAAAATTATGAAAATATCAAATAATTTTCGTGCATGATGTCATGGATCACTTTGGGTCATCAAAAGTTCAGCCCATTTAGCAAAATTTGGTTTTAAACCTCCATTTGCTTCATAAACTTCCCTAAAATTTCCCAACTTTGCAAGGGCACAAATCCTTCAATTTTAATGCTATGAGGGTGTTCTTGGACATTTTGGAAAGTTTGAAGAGTCCTCTAACCAACCCCATTGGTTTCATGTCCATATCATTTACCATTCTCAAATTATGCCCTTTTGAAGTTGTTGACTTTCAAAAGGACCTATAATGTCTTAGCTCATACCTTCCAAATGAAGCATTTTTGGGCTTGGCTTGTGAGACACAAAGTTGTAGAGAATTCAATTTCATTCAAAATGAGCTTTGTATGGAAAATTGGTGATGAAGCATGTGAAAGTTATGGCTGGTCAAAGTTCAGTTGACTTTTCCTGAGGAAACCCTAATTTAGAAACTCCTGATTCTTGATGATCTGAAATCTCCTTGATGAATCATGATCAACCATTGATCAAATGATGAATTTTACTTCATATACTTGATGTTGGCAAAAAATCATGAAGTTTGACTTTGGTTTGACCACAGTTGACCTCAGTTTGACTTTTTAACTGCTTTAACTGATTTTGACTTATCTGATCATCTGACTGAGCAAACCTTTGAGCAAAGTTTTGAAACTTGTCATGGGGGTTGTTAAACACATATAAGATGTTATGAAGCTCACTTGAAGTCTTGGAAATCCATTTAGCCTGATTAAAGTCAAAACCCTAGTTTTGGATGCACTGCTTAGGAGAATGCATTGTCTGAGGGAATTGTCAAATCTTCTGACCAATTGTGAACCTTGTGAACCTCATAAAGTGTCTTGTAAACTTCATGAACCTCATGAAAGGTCTTGTGAACCTTGTGAACCTTATGAACTTCATAAAGTGTCTTGTAAACTTCATGAACCTCATGAAAGGTCTTGTGAACCTTGTGAACTTTCTTAGCACACAAAGTCTTGTATTGTGAGGGCAAATTTTGGGGTGCAACAGCTGCCCCTGTTCAATTTTCTGAAACCTGAGGGGTTAGATTGGTATATGTGCCAGTCGTAACTTGGAAGGTTGAAGGGGATTGAACACAAAAGCCCAAAAATTTGCACTCACCGGTGCGTAGAATGATACTGATGACTAGTTGAGTATGCTTGAGAGGGCTTAAAGATGCCACTTGGAGAAAGGTTTTTCAGGTACATTTCTTGGAGGATAAAGCAGTCCAAAATATGAAGGTATAATGATAACTTTCAGGAAGATGAACAACGTCCTGAGGAAATGATATGCTTTCAGAAGGATAAACAACGTTTTGAGGTAATAATATGCTTTCAGGAGGATAAACAACGTCCTGAGGTAGTGGTGTAACCTTTGGGAAGATAAACAACGGCCCAAGGTAATGATATGCTTTCAGGAGGATAAACAACGTCCTGAGGAAGTGGTAACCTTTGGGAAGATAAACAACGGCCCAAGGTAATAATATGCTTTCAGGAGGATAAACAACGTCCTGAGGAAGTGATGATAGCTTTCAGGAAGATAAACAACGTCCTGAGGTAGGGGTATAACCTTTGGGAAGATAAACAACGGCCCAAGGTCGTGATATGCTTTCAGGAGGATAAACAACGTCCTGAGGTAGTTGTAATACCTCAAAATTTGCCCTCATATTATTCCCTTTACTGGCATATCATTTTGCATTTATCGGCATTTCTCATCAGTTCATTAACATCATAGTAGCTCATTTCATTGTTTCATAAGGCATGTGATCAGGGTCCAAGGAAACTAGGATTTTGTACCTTATAAGTATCTGGCAAGGATTGAAATAACAAAGAATATTCACTGGATCATGATTCCACTCCAAATATGGTTGTTCAGTTATGTTTCGATCCGGATAGGAGCTTGACCTAGTTTTGGTCAAACTATCAAAAGGTCGCTGCAATTGCAAGATTATTTTGGACCACTGGACTATCTCTTAGACAGTGTATATTCAAAGATCATGTTGTCGTGTGCTGAGATTCATCCGTTTATCGAACAGTGTTTGGCGTGAAGGTTGGTCTGAATCCTCAGTTTATCAGCGATTCATTTGGATTTGAATGGTCGTGGCATGTTTCAGACAGTTCAAGAAGTTGTGACTAATATGGAAAATAGTCAGGGGCTCAGAGGTGGTTGTGTTTATAGACTTATGGAAAGAATTCGAAGTAGGCTTTGGGCTAAAATCGGGACTTTATATCCATTCGTTCTCATTGTTATGAACCTTTTCCAAATATTCCGTTTCACTCTCACCTTTTCTTCAACTCTTTTTATGCCTTTTCAATGTTTATTGTTCCATATGTTTTCATCAATTTGTTTTCGGTTTCTTTCATTCATTTTTCCATTTATTTTTTTTGTCCGAAATCCATATAGAACCACCTTTCAATTTTCATGTCCCATATCAAACTCATATTTCAAACCCAAGTCCAATTACCCGAATTATCCGTGGTCATTTTCTCCCCATATTAATCTTAAGATCTCAATTACGTGTGTTCTTTTCTTGAAGACTATTACATATTTTTGTTGTACCCATTTTTTAATTTCAAGTCCATTTTAATACTCTTATTATCCATTTCCTACATTCATTGTTATCAAACCCATTTTTTCATAAGTACTTAGCCATATCTCAAACTAATTAAATAACTACATCCATTTAGTTGTCCAAATTCTTTTTCTAAACCAAATTCATTTTTACCATAAGTTATTTGGTCCAATTCTAATCTCATTTCAAAAACTCCTATGGTTGTGTAGAACAAAACCCATTTATATTTTTCAAGCCAAGACCATTCATTAGTTCACATCATATTCATTTCATTTTCGAAACTCATTCACGAAATTTTCTTAGTCAATTCATTTCTTTTCTAGACCACATGCCATTGATCTTGATTTGTTTCAAATAGAAATCTCAAGTTGTAATCATACAAAGAGCTTCAAATTACAACACAAAATTCAGCCAAAATAAAAAAAAAAGGGTTCATTACAGGGAAAGAAAAAGATTCAATAGCAAAAAGATGAAGCTTAGTGTAGAAAATCAGTGGCAGTTACAACAAATATTCATAAACTCCAAGTTTCATCAAATCTTCGACAAACTTCTGGCCGAGATTTCACATCGTCATCAATACGCAACAATACCCAACCTGCAATGAATTCAAAATCAGAATCAAAAATTAATTTCTAACAGAAAACAACAACAACAAAGGAGGGAGTTGCAAGAAGGGAAAGCTTATAGTTGCAGAGGGACTTAAAATTCTTTGTTTTTCTAAAGCTTCATCTCGACTTCGCCTTAAAACCTCTTCCATCAATTTCCTTGATCTTGCTTTGAAATCCTTCACACAGCTTTACTTCAATCCAACTTATCCATCATCTTTAATTTCCTTGGACCCTCAATCAACAATTCGCTTCATTCTTTCACTTCTCCACCTCAAAACCAAAATTTGCAAAAAGGATAAGAGTTAGTTACAAGTTTCTAATAAAAACTAACTAATTCTAACTGAATTCCATAACAGAATCATAACTGAATACCTGAAAAATCTTCCAGAAGAATCCAAGATATCAATTTCTATAAAGCAGAGGCATTACTCTTCATCAACTTCTTCTTCAGATTTTTCCTTGATCCCTTTCAATACTTCCCCATTTTTGTACTTCTCTCCCAATCCCAGATTCTTCACTCTCCACCCTTTCAATCTCTCAACCATTCATCACTCTCTTCATCCATAACTTCAACCCGTTTCTCCTCCAATCGAACTTTTCACCCATTCTCTTTTTCACCTTTAATCAGCCCCATTAACAATGATTCTGACCTTAGATCCTCTTCCTCAGCTTCCATTTTTCTGAAGTTTTTTCCTACCACTCTCGTTGCCAATTCTGTTTTTGTTCAATGTCCAAAGATCTTCAGAGTTGATGTTCACTATCCTAGCAGCAGCATCATCAACTTTGATCAATTTTCATCACCATCAGCTTCACCGATTTGATTGTAATTGCACCATCGAAAGTCCTCAGTAGCCTCACCATCACCACACTCATCAACCTGCGTAATACAACACAAATTACACTTCAGAATGGCATCGGCAACAACTCGACGCCACCGCATAAGCCTCATCAAGAAGAGGCAATAATAACTTGACACAGATTCCAAATACATTGCAATTTCAACCTCCATAGCAAGAGTTCAGTCGCATAAGGCAAAGCGGGAACGAGAGTGCGAGAAGTGAGATTGAAATGAATACCTGAACAAGATTTCGCAAAATTCCTCTTCGTGCTATCGAAGTTTCCATCACGACATCCTCATTGTTCGGCAAGCTGAAGTCGTCATCAACCTTGCGGCTCTCTCAACAACTTTCTGCTTCAAACGGCATCACCGTCACCGCAGCTCTTCATCATTATTGTGTATTCAGCGAACCTTTGATTCCCTCCTAATACGCAAGGTACAAGTTTTCCGTCATCACTCTTGCGTCTAGTTTCTTGCGATTTTGGGGTATGTGAATGGGGTGTTGCCGCTAGCGATTGAAGGGTAGACAGAGGTAGGGTTTCGTTTGGTGAGCAAAGAGGAAGCTGGTATGAGGTTGTTTTCGATGGTGATGGCGGAAGTGAAGAGGAATTGGAGGCGATGGTTAGTGATGAGGAGTGATGGCGTCGGCGAGGAAGAAGAAGCAGGGGAGGAGGCGCCGTGGTGTTTTGTGTTTTAGGGTTTGCTGCATTTGATCCTCATTGTATCAGTTTTTTAAGGTTTATAAAAAATGAATAAAACTTAATTATTAGTTATTAGGTTTTAATGAGAAGATTAAGGGAATTTGTTATGAAGTTAATAACAGTAAATGTAGTTAATCTAATTAAAAAAGAATTAATATATGTTAATGCCACCGTCATTTGAATATTGTAGGATTAAGATAAGATAAGAGGGATAAGGTTTTTTTTGAGATTTCAGCCACACCGGCGGTGACACGTGTCACCGTCCGGCTGGCTCTTGGCTCTTGGCTCTTTGGCCCAATTCTTTGCTTTTCGCACCCTCATTTGAAAGTCATTGAGAAAACAAGTATATAAGGAATGCTGAATGCACCCCATAGGATTTCTGTGTTTTGGGCTTAGAGCCTTGCTGTGTACACCTCCATTCCTGAGCCCATGTATAAAAGCAACTAGAAAAATTGCCAAATCCACCCCCATGTTATTTTGTTTAGAATTTAATTTTTAATTTCCATTAGGTTAGAAATAATTCCAATAAAAATAATAAAAATCATTA
Organism: Lathyrus aphaca; assembly: GCA_963966055.1. NCBI lineage: Eukaryota > Viridiplantae > Streptophyta > Magnoliopsida > Fabales > Fabaceae > Lathyrus > Lathyrus aphaca. The sequence goes on from OZ014519.1 coordinate 229,083,767, forward strand.
GAAAATTCCCCAAAAATTCCAGTAGCTTAATAAGTCAATTTAGAAATTTGTGATATTTTTATTTTCTGAAATTTGATTATTTTTTATTTAATTCTGATTTTCTTTTAATTAGCTTTATTTGGATTTCTTTTAATTGTGCTGAATTTTGTTCATTTTATTTTTATGACTTCCAGTAGGATTTTTGAGCCATTCTTTTTTCTGTAATTAGAGGACTCATAATAGTGTTTAGGATATTTTTAGTGGATTTTTTAAGGCCTTTTATCTTAGGTTTTAGTGGTGTAATCCTTAGGAAATAATGGTTAATCTTTAGGTAGAAATAATGGATTTTTAGGCATAAGAAAAATAAGATTTTTAGGGCTCCTCTTAGTACAATCTTATAAATAGTGGTAAGACCCTATAATTTAATTTTCATAATTTTTCTAGAAGATTTAATATTTTTAAGAATATTAGTTTTAGGCTTAGTTATGCATAATTCCCATTATTTTAAGTCATGTAAATGATGTTCAATAAAAAAATAATAGCCTAGATTAGATATTAGTCTTAGAATTTAATATAGGTTTAGGTTAGTTTAATTTGATTTTTTAGAATGAATATTAGATTTGACTTAGTTTAGAACTTAGGCTTGAAGTTTCATTTCCATGTAGAAATAGAATAAATAAAAATAGACTATTCTTATTTCATGCCTTTAATGTGTTGTTTAGAAGTTTATTTCTTAATTCAATTCTTTTGTTTTTGCTTTATTTTGATCTTATAACTTGTATAGGCTTCCCTCATTTGTTCTTAGAATCAACTTAACTACATTAAGAAGTAAGTTGAATTCTAGTAGTTCCTTTTCTCATTAGGAATAGAAAACTTCACAAACCATAGGACCACTTTTGTAAATAAATAAACATTAGGATTGAGTCTTAGTCCCTTAGATTTTTCCTTTTATCAACTTGAGTCATTCTTTCTCATCTCAAAAGAAAAGCAATAAAACATTTAAGAATAAAAGCCGAACAATCTTGTACGACACGAGACTTTGTTGCGGAGTGCTTATACGCGTCCTGTTTCGGGGCGAGGTGTAAATACTTCCCGCGATGGATAGGTATTAGTACAAGACTGTTCACAAACAAATTCAAAACACTTCTCTTAAAAGACAAAAAAACAAATAACAAGCGACTATCCTGCGGGAACTTCTCTTCTCATCTCATTCACTCACAACGCGAACTCGCGACGACTTGTCTCGCATGCAAGACGGTAAACGCACTCGTATCAGACGAGCCTGCAACACCTGAACATAGACATACGCAGTTCCAGCTGTAAAAAATACAAACAAATAGTTCTCGCCTAGGTTAGGCGAACTACGTCGACTCTGATCCTCATTATCCCGATGAGGTACGTAGGCAGCGGGGTAGGGCCCGTTCGAGCACATTCTTTATTTTCCCTACATTTCCCCCTTTTATTTCCATTTGTCAATTCCAATTTCATTCCTCATTTCCATTCCAGTTAGCAGTTCATTTTTTCAGCAGCAGTTATATTTTCTCACCCTTTGAAACAAAACAAGCAAGCGTGGATCCCGTCGGGTACGGCGGACGATCTGGGGTGCTAATTCCTTCCCAGGTCGTAACCGACTCCCGAATTCAGATCTTTGGTTCGCAAGGCCTTGTCCTTTCCTTCTTCCTCAGGTTTGTGCAACATTACCTTTCCCATTCTTTAGGGATAAAAATGTCTGGCTGGCGACTCTAACCTTTCCGCGCCACTTTCGCGTTTGTACTAGGATGAAAATCCCGGGAGCGACAGCTGGCGACTCTGCTGGGGACTAACCTGATTCTTCCGGTTTCCCTTGTAGAGTCAATCCTAGCGCCTGTTTGGTTTTGCTTCTTTGGGTGTTTGTTTGTTGTTGTGTGCTTTAGTTTAGCTTTACTGTTTTCATTTACAGTTTTATTTTACAGCTTTACTTTATCGCATTTATTTATCGCTTTCAGTATTTTATTTTCCATGCATCATATTATACTGGACTGTCTGGCTGTGCTGGTTTTCATTTTTTCTGCGGGATGGGAGTTACTGTGAGATAAGCCAAATACCCGGCTTGAGTGCACCATAGGATTAGCGTGGACACATTGTGCTCGCATGGTTACATGATGAGTGGTGATGTGTTCCACACCCAGGTTGCGACTGTCTTGGGACTATTCTGTGTGGGGGTTCTTCCCCACTTCAGGGTACAACCTTGATAGTTATGTGCAGCTGGGGACCGATCATTGAGAACCTTAATGGAAACAACCCTCTCCAGTGATGACAGTGGCAGACCACATTTGTTGGCAAACCCACTCGCATCCGAGGGTCCATTGGGAACTCGCATAGGATGGCCTGGTTCTCTCATAGGAATTCAGTTAAAGCAAACTGTTCGTATGACGATAGTATTGTACCCTTTGGGATGAATGTACTATTGTTTCTCGATTCAGTGCTTGAAGCTGGAGACTTGTGAGGGATGCTTGTTTTTCCGGAATTCAGCTGAGGCCTCCCTGAGTAGTACATAATGCCAAACCGATTCCCTGATTTGGTCATGAGCCATTTCTCGGAAATGGTGAAAGTATTATTGCTATTCGGCTTTGAGAGTCCGTGATGTTGACCCGTAGTAGCACACCCGTGAGATTTGGGAGGGGTTTACAGGTTTGCAGGAACCCTGATACCTTCAGCATACCCACTTTGCCTTTGGTTCAGTTTTGTGATCTGGATTTCTGTTCTTAAGTTATGGATCCCGGATCAGAGGGATGATTATTGTGATATATGGATTCTGAGACCTTGCACCGACACCTGATTATATGATTGGAACATCACAGACACTGCACTGATCACATGCCTGTTGCATACATAACATCATAGCATTCTATCATACATGTTCGGCTATTTCCAAATACCCTATGTTTGAACCATGTCATTATATGCTCCTATATCCAAATTGGAATCAAAGCAGATGGATCCCTTGGAAATAATCGAACATGGAATTTGCATGCATCCTTACTCTCATTACAGGTGTCCGGGGACAGATTCTCATCCTGATTCATTTACTCTTCAGAATGGCCAATTTGAATCACAGTCATCAAGGGGTGGATATGGAACAATGCAGGGCAGAAATAGCTGAAATGAAAGTCCGAATGGATCAACTTTCGGAGGACATGCAGACCTTGTTCCATGGCCACACGCTATTAATGGAGGAGGTTTACCAACTGAAGAGACAGGAGAACCAGATCAGGGAAGCCCCAAAGCTCCAAGAAGGGCACCACCTCCCCTTTATTACTGCAGAAGTTAGTGGTCATCCCAGTTCGGTGATTTTGTTTCAAGATCAGGAAGCGTTTCGCGGAAACCCTCTTCAACTTCGGGATGCTAAGCCTCTCAATTTGCAGACTCTTCCAGTTCATCAAAGGGAAGGTAAAGGCAAAAGTTGCGGACAAATGCCAAAGACGTCTAAAGCCAAGTTTGATTTGATCCCGGTGTCATATGCACAGTTGCTTGTTTGTTTGCTCGAGCTTAATCTGGTTGAACTTGTCACCGTAGCAGCCACATCCAAAAAGCTTCCCCCAGATTTTGACGCCAATGCCAGATGTGTTTTCCATTCTGGGGCACCTGGTCACCATGTGGAAAACTGCAAAAGGCTTAAGCATCAAGTTCAAGAGCTCATTGATGCAAAAGTAATCGAGTTCGCACCGATCAGCGGGGATGTGTCAAAAGATTTCATATCACTAGGAGGAACTTCTCCTTTCCTTACCACAAGAATTATCCCCAATCAGGGGTGTGTGCCTCCGATCTGGGTTTTGAAGACATCGTGCCAGGCACCTTTACCCATTCACCGATCCGACATAAAGAATAAAGTGCAGAAGAACTCTAGGTGTTCGAATTCATTTCATCATCAGAATTATCAACAACAGGGGAGACTCAAGTTCAAGCAGGTTGAAGAAGTGTTTACTCCTAGTCAAGTGTTTGCTCGTTTGCTCGAGAATTCTTTGATTCAGCCAGGGAATGCCTTGCCAATACCCTACCCCATTCCCCCAGATTACAATATGGATGTCAGATGTGAGTTCCACTCTGGAACATTTGGACATACCATCGATGAGTGCAAAGCCTTCAAGCAAAATGTCCAATATCTAATTGATTCAGGGATCATTACACCAGAAGGGTACCTCAGGAGCTGAAGCCTTTGATCCAGCTGGCCATGCAGACTGCACGAAGCTCAAATCAGGAGATGTAGAATTCTTTGATACATGTATTTTGCTTTATTGTGTTTCTAGATTACCTTCAGAGCTGTTGAAGGAATCTTTTGTTTTTCTGTTGTGGATTGCGACATTTTCCTGTATTTCAGTATTGTTGGCAAATAATTGTATAAGGTTTCGCATGTTGGTGTATTCTTTGCTTTATGGAAGTGTGTCGGTACCATTGTTGCAACTTTTCTATCCTGGAAATTTTATTTTTGAATTCCCGATACACAGCACTTTCTCCCTGCACACTCACAGAGTTTATCTTATGATGTGGCACTCCGTGGGTATCTGTCCCCTGATCTGAATGAAGTGGGATCAGTGACATGGCATTTTCACGCATATCATTTTTGCATACTAACGAGTTATCTGGATTTCCTAATTTATTTGACCATTTCAGGGGAAGTATCGGCCGTACCAGTACGCTACCCGAGTCAAATCATGAATACAGTACAAGCCGAGTTGAACGAGTTTCGCACTCGGATGGGAGAGTTCATGGTAGCAATGCAGAGTATAGTGCAGGGGCAACAAGAGATGAGAACCGCCATGCTGAGGCTTAATCGTCCACAGGTTGATCCTCCAATGGTTACCTTGGACGCCGAAGGCAATCCGATCAACACAGTCATCCCATCTACGGATAGTAGGCCTCCTATCCCTGAAGGCACTGGTCCAATTCCTGTTCGTGTAGCAGACCGACAGGAGGATCAATTTAGTTTTCTCAATGAAGATGTGGGATTTGGTTATGGGGCCAATAACCAGGACTTTCAGATGCTAACCGAGAAGGTAAAGGCTTTAGAATGCGAAGATACCCTTGGCATTGATGTTGCTAATATGGGGCTGGTTTCAGGGTTGGTGATCCCTCCAAAGTTCAGACCTCCCGTTTTCGACAAGTACAGTGGTAGATCTTGCCCGAAAATGCACTTGCAGGCCTTCCATCGCAAAATCGCTGCACACACGAAAGATGAGAAGCTTTGGATGTACCACTTCCAAGACAGCCTTTCCGGGGGTTCGTTAGAATGGTACATAAAGCTGGAAAAGAACTATGTCCGTAATTGGAAGGAACTTGGGGAAGCCTTTCTCAAGCAGTACCAGTATAATATTGACATGGCTCCCAACCGAACCCAGCTTCAGAGCATGTCACAAAAGAACTCCGAGAGCTTTAAGGAGTACGCACAGAGGTGGCGCGAGGTCGCAGCCAGAGTACAACCATCATTGTAGGAGAGAGAAATGGTAGACCTATTCATGGATACCCTCCCGGGGCACTTCATTGAACGTTTGGCAAGCTGTTCAGCTAATGGTTTTTCTGATATCGTCTTGACTGGTGAAAGAATTGAAAATTGGATGAAGCGAGGAAAGATTCAGGTCAACGGTGCCTCCACTCCTGGAACTAAGAAGTCGTTGTCCAATGAGCAAAAGAAGCAGTACGAAGAAGCAGGGGCAGTTTGTGTCCAGCGAAAGAAGAGAAATCAAGGTTCACATTACCAGACAGCATCTATGATCATCCCAAGTGCCACACGTTCACAACAGCAAAATCGTCGTCAGCATAATCCTCAACAGGGTCAGCAACAAAGGAGAGAAAGATTTTTTGACCCTTTTCCAATGTCTTACACTGATCTCCTCCAGCATTTGCTTCAATTGAAGTTGGTTGGGCTTCGCAAGCTGTCTCCACCTCCTTTTCCACTACCGGAGGGATGGGATGCCAATGTCAACTGTGATTTTCATTCTGGGGCGCCAGGGCATCATATTGATGGATGTAAAGCTTTTCACCACACAGTGCAGGACTTAATCGACTCGAAAGCTATCAACTTCGCACCAAACATATGAGAGAGAGGATACTTTCTTTGATTTGAAGTTTTGAAGCCAGAAGTAATTCGGATACTCTTGTTTTGGTAATGGTGCATCTTTGCAGTGCAGTTTCATCCCTGTTGAAGGGAACTACGTCGCTCTGATTCTTCATTGGTCTTGGGTCAATGGAGATACGTAGGCAGAAGATCGTCAGGTCTTTCCGAGCAACCTTATGGGGAAACTTTACTCCTCAGCTTCACTTCCCCCTTTAGATGTCTCGTGTCGGAGTCAGAACAACTAGAAGAAGAGGTATGATTGTCGTGGGTAATTATACCACTGCGAATTGAAGACTACAAGTTCGTGAAAGAGTTGTTGATCGCTGAAAGTATCCAAGACTTACGGGTCCAGACGGAGCCAAGCCTCCTCAACTACGGCTATATTCAGTTTCTTTACTGCATTTCCATTTGTAGTTTCTTTTATATGCTAAACATTTGTTTACTTGTATGAAATTTATTTGTTTTTGAATGTTAACCATAATAAAATGCACATGTTTTTCTTGAAGTAATCCATTCGTATTCACTCATGATTTTGTGTATGTGCATTGCAATACCAACTGTCGTGCTTAAACTCTATGAGGGAGGATGACGAAATGACAACGCAAAAATCTCTAATTGTGTGCTTTTGAGAAAGACCTTGTTGACGATGTACAGGCATTGTTTCAAATCCTAAACACCGGAGATATAAGGGAGATAGAGCCTCGCCAACCCATTTGAGCCTTGAAGTAGGACTTTCTTTTTGCATGAAAAAACCCTTGCACTAAACCCAGGGGCAGGGTAGGCGTCAGTTAGTTTGACCTAGCGTTCAAATTTCAAAAAGGAGTGTACATATGAGGATCCATTACCTTTCGTTTCACCAAATCAAGAGGTCCAATGACTAGAAACCACAATGGTTATCCCAAGTAAGTGGTCCAAAGACCGGAAACCACATTGGTTATTACTCATTAACCAAGAAGTGAGACAGTCACGACCCTCGTAAAGCATTCAAGACAAACAGTGTCACACGATTTGTTCAAAAAAAAAAGAAAAAATGATGAATGAGAAAGCCCGCTAAGTCGAAACTTGAAAACAAGCGACTTAGGCAAAAATTAGGGCATCCCGCTGGACTTCACAATCAAAGATTCACAAGAATTCAGTCCAGGCAAAAGTTAGGGATAAACAAAATAATGCAAAAGTGAAAGACGAAAAGGACTACACAAGAAAGACCCTTGAGCAGGAACAAAGTCGTGTGATATAGACACAAAAGACAATAGGGGTGACTGACTCTAAACAATAATTTGATTGGTGCTTAAACCGTTAGTGTAATTGGTTCCTCAACCATCACAAAACCCTTTTTGAGAGGTGAGCGCTTGTAAAAGCTAGCTGAACATAGGAATGGAGAACATCACGAAGATGGGGGGGCACAAATAAATTTCGAGCCTATATCTTTTGTTTCTATAACCGTGAACCGGGCCATGATACAACCCTCAAAAGTACTAACTGAAACAGGGTTATTTTTGAGAGCATACTACCACGAGGCCGCGTTCTTGACTCCTATGAGTTGTGTTGAAAGTTCTTTGTTGGTGTTGCATGTGCATGCTTTCGTCCATCAAAAATAAATGTTGTATCTTAACCAGTGATTCACTCACAAAAGTTTGCGACATCTTTTTCAGTAAAACTTCAAGATTAATATGTGTGTTGCATTAGAATTTTCATTCTTAAAATAAACATTTTCTGCTTGCATACATTTGTTTGGCATCATAAAAGTCCATGTATGGAATCTCAGTCCAGGAGCTTAATCTTGCCAAGTTGAGAAGTCTGAAACTTCCGAAGGACAATCTGTCGAGGTGCACTTTTCAAGAAAACTCCATTGAGTAGGGACTTTCCCAACAGTTGTGGTAAGAGCCAACTAATCTGGGGAAGTCATGTCGAGCAATCTCTTCAAAGTTCAGCCAAGTCGGGGCAATCACTTCGAGATTCAAATCTCTCAAAGAGCCATTAGTCTAATGCATGCATTCAAATTTTAGCCAAACTGGGGCAATTACTTCGAGATCCAATCTCTCAAAGAACAATTGATCTGGGTGTTTTCTTCAAAGCACAGTCATTCAGAGGTGATCACTTCAAGGCTCGTACTGGGGCAGGCCACCCCAAGAGCACTAGAAGTTACTCTCTCCCGAAGACGGTTTATCAAAAGCACCTATACGGAGTTCAATATACTGGGGCAGAATATCTCACAGTGATATGAGGTTCTTCATGAATCCTTGCGAGGCAAATTCTTGCACAAACCATGCAGTCTGGGGCAGTTATTTCGAGATCCGACGAATCTCTCCAAGAGTTTGAAGACACTGAGGCATCTCTTATGCCAGTTTTCTGTAAAATCCTCTTGAGACATTATCTTTTGATAGATCCTAGTAGAAGGCGAGTTGAAGATTGTAAAGAACCATTGTTCACTCATGATTAGTTGACAACCTATCAACCCGGGGCTAGGGGCAAAGCCATTGTCATCATAGTACTTCAAGAGTTATTTCATCAGCAAGCTTTATTGATCAAAATGTCTTAGCTAGTCTCATTAGACAATCCCTTCTCCAGCTGTGTGGAAAAGCGAAAGTTACTTCTTGATCAGAAGGGTATCATCGTCTCTCATCCCCAGCATGAAACGCCTTACATCTCTCATTCCCAACATGAGAGGATTTATCTCTTATCCCCAGCAAGTGGCAGCTTGAGCTTTTATCTTCAGCAGGAAGCTTTATCATTGATATCACCCGTCATCCCCAGCCATGTGGAAGTTGAAATTTCACCCAGCAAGGTAGCAGAGAGTGGGTGTCGTCCTCAAGCAGAAGTTTCCCTTCAGACAGGGGCAATTCGCAGCCGTATAAGGAGTGTCTTGTCTCCCCAGCAGTTGCTTCCTCAACAGTGTCATGCCTTCGGTTCTCAGCCAAGTCAGGAGGTCTTCATTTCCCCATCAGAGTTTAAGAAAAGCCCTCATCCAGCAGGGTCTTGGCTCTCCAATCTCAAAGTCCAATTTATTTTTGGCAATGGCGGCAGTTCAGAGCCGGTATATCATTGACAGTCTTCCCCGCAGAGTTGTCTTCTCCTCACAAGGATCAACCAGATCAATGCAGTGATCATCGTTTCTTCCCAGCCAAGTTATCTGGGATACCTGCTTTCTCCTCATCGGGAGACCTCTTTGCATTTGCATTTGCATATGTATGATCATCATCACATTTGCATCCTCCAAAGCGTAGCATTTCCATCGTCGTGGAGCATTACGCCATAAATTCAAACATATGCATACCAACATGGGCCAGTTTTGAGGTATTACATAAGATCCGTTACATCTCCGATCAGATTTAAGTGTTCCCCACAGAATGCAACTTCGTTTTCCAGGGTGGTTACTTCTACCGAGTCTTGTTGTTATCCCCGGTCGAGTCTTGTTTTAGTACAACAGTCTCATCTTTTCGCGTCTCCGTTTCAGTACAACGGTCACGTCTTGGGTTATCGTTTAAGTACAACGATCCCATTCATTTCGAGTCTCCATTTAAGTACAATGGTCTCGTATTTGAGTCTTGTTTCAGTACAACAGTCTCATTTTTTCGCATTTCTGTTTCAGTACAACGGTCGCGTCTTGGGCTCTTGTTTAAGTACAACGATCCTGTTCCTCTCGAGTCTCCATTTAAGTACAATGGTCTCGTCTCAGTGCGAAGATAATGGATCGGTTGATGCCATTTCCGTGTTAGATCGGTTGATCTTATTTGAGTCATGAATCGGTTGATATCATTTCTCTTCGAGTTGTAAATCGGATGATATTACATTCTCGTGTTTCTTGGTTATGGATCGGTTGATACCATTTCCGTGTTAGATCGGTTGATCATATTTGAGTTATGAATCGGTTGATATCATTTCTCTTCGAGTTGTAAATCGGATGATATTACATTCTCGCGTTTCCGGGGTGGATCGGTTGATACCATTTTCGTGTTAGATCGGTTGATCATATTTGAGTTATGAATCGGTTGATATCATTTCTCTTCGAGTTGTAAATTGGATGATATTACGTTCTCGCGTTTCCGGGGTGGATCGGTTGATACCATCTCCGTGTCAGATTGGTTGATCTTATTTGAGTCGCAAATCGGTTGATGTTGCGTTAAGTCCTGTTTCGCCAACAGGCACCCTCCTTGTGGTTTCGGTTCGTTCAGCAGTCGCAGTGATTGCATTGATTCTATTCCACCTGGGTCTATTTTCGCAGCCTATTCAGAGGTCAAAATAAAAAAATACATAAATAAATAAATGGGTGGACGGCATTTCCATTACCCTCAGGGTGCAAATTTTCAGGTTTTATTCGAGTATTCAATCACTCCATACCTTGAATGTCTAAAAGCTTTTGCAATTATTCGTTCAGGCTTGCAGATGATTGAATAGGGGCAGCTGTAATACCTCAAAATTTGCCCTCATATTATTCCCTTTACTGGCATATCATTTTGCATTTATCGGCATTTCTCATCAGTTCATTAACATCATAGTAGCTCATTTCATTGTTTCATAAGGCATGTGATCAGGGTCCAAGGAAACTAGGATTTTGTACCTTATAAGTATCTGGCAAGGATTGAAATAACAAAGAATATTCACTGGATCATGATTCCACTCCAAATATGGTTGTTCAGTTATGTTTCGATCCGGATAGGAGCTTGACCTAGTTTTGGTCAAACTATCAAAAGGTCGCTGCAATTGCAAGATTATTTTGGACCACTGGACTATCTCTTAGACAGTGTATATTCAAAGATCATGTTGTCGTGTGCTGAGATTCATCCGTTTATCGAACAGTGTTTGGCGTGAAGGTTGGTCTGAATCCTCAGTTTATCAGCGATTCATTTGGATTTGAATGGTCGTGGCATGTTTCAGACAGTTCAAGAAGTTGTGACTAATATGGAAAATAGTCAGGGGCTCAGAGGTGGTTGTGTTTATAGACTTATGGAAAGAATTCGAAGTAGGCTTTGGGCTAAAATCGGGACTTTATATCCATTCGTTCTCATTGTTATGAACCTTTTCCAAATATTCCGTTTCACTCTCACCTTTTCTTCAACTCTTTTTATGCCTTTTCAATGTTTATTGTTCCATATGTTTTCATCAATTTGTTTTCGGTTTCTTTCATTCATTTTTCCATTTATTTTTTTTGTCCGAAATCCAGATAGAACCACCTTTCAATTTTCATGCCCCATATCAAACTCATATTTCAAACCCAAGTCCAATTACCCGAATTATCCGTGGTCATTTTCTCCCCATATTAATCTTAAGATCTCAATTACGTGTGTTCTTTTCTTGAAGACTATTACATATTTTTGTTGTACCCATTTTTTAATTTCAAGTCCATTTTAATACTCTTATTATCCATTTCCTACATTCATTGTTATCAAACCCATTTTTTCATAAGTACTTAGCCATATCTCAAACTAATTAAATAACTACATCCATTTAGTTGTCCAAATTCTTTTTCTAAACCAAATTCATTTTTACCATAAGTTATTTGGTCCAATTCTAATCTCATTTCAAAAACTCCTATGGTTGTGTAGAACAAAACCCATTTATATTTTTCAAGCCAAGACCATTCATTAGTTCACATCATATTCATTTCATTTTCGAAAGTCATTCACGAAATTTTCTTAGTCAATTCATTTCTTTTCTAGACCACATGCCATTGATCTTGATTTGTTTCAAATAGAAATCTCAAGTTGTAATCATACAAAGAGCTTCAAATTACAACACAAAATTCAGCCAAAAAAAAAAAGGGGGGGGTTCATTACAGGGAAAGAAAAAGATTCAATAGCAAAAAGATGAAGCTTAGTGTAGAAAATCAGTGGCAGTTACAACAAATATTCATAAACTCCAAGTTTCATCAAATCTTCGACAAACTTCTGGCCGAGATTTCGCATCGTCATCAATACGCAACAATACCCAACCTGCAATGAATTCAAAATCAGAATCAAAAATTAATTTCTAACAGAAAACAACAACAACAAAGGAGGGAGTTGCAAGAAGGGAAAGCTTATAGTTGCAGAGGGACTTAAAATTCTTTGTTTTTCTAAAGCTTCATCTCGACTTCGCCTTAAAACCTCTTCCATCAATTTCCTTGATCTTGCTTTGAAATCCTTCACACAACTTTACTTCAATCCAACTTATCCATCATCTTTAATTTCCTTGGACCCTCAATCAACAATTCGCTTCATTCTTTCACTTCTCCACCTCAAAACCAAAATTTTCAAAAAGGATAAGAGTTAGTTACAAGTTTCTAATCAAAACTAACTAATTCTAACTGAATTCCATAATAGAATCATAACTGAATACCTGAAAAATCTTCCAGAAGAATCCAAGATATCAATTTCTATAAAGCAGAGGCATTACTCTTCATCAACTTCTTCTTCAGATTTTTCCTTGATCCCTTTCAATACTTCCCCATTTTTTTACTTCTCTCCCAATCCCAGATTCTTCACTCTCCACCCTTTCAATCTCTCAACCATTCATCACTCTCTTCATCCATAACTTCAACCCGTTTCTCCTCCAATCGAACTTTTCACCCATTCTCTTTTTCACCTTTAATCAGCCCCATTAACAATGATTCTGACCTTAGATCCTCTTCCTCAGCTTCCATTTTTCTGAAGTTTTTTCCTACCACTCTCGTTGCCAATTCTGTTTTTGTTCAATGTCCAAAGATCTTCAGAGTTGATGTTCACTATCCTAGCAGCAACATCATCAACTTTGATCAATTTTCATCACCATCAGCTTCACCGATTTGATTGTAATTGCACCATCGAAAGTCCTCAGTAGCCTCACCATCACCACACTCATCAACCTGCGTAATACAGCACAAATTACACTTCAGAATGGCATCGGCAACAACTCGACGCCACCGCATAAACCTCATCAAGAAGAGGCAATAATAACTTGACACAGATTCCAAATACATTGCAATTTCAACCTCCATAGCAAGAGTTCAGTCGCATAAGGCAAAGCGGGAACGAGAGTGCGAGAAGTGAGATTGAAATGAATACCTGAACAAGATTTCGCAAAATTCCTCTTCGTGCTATCGACGTTTCCATCACGGCATCCTCATTGTTCGGCAAGCTGAAGTCGTCATCAACCTTGCGGCTCTCTCAACAACTTTCTGCTTCAAACGGCATCACCGTCACCGCAGCTCTTCATCATTATTGTGTATTCAGCGAACCTACGATTCCCTCCTAATACGCAAGGTACAAGTTTTCCGTCATCACTCTTGCGTCTAGTTTCTTGCGATTTTGGGGTATGTGAATGGGGTGTTGCCGCTAGCGATTGAAGGGTAGACAGAGGTAGGGTTTCGTTTGGTGAGCAAAGAGGAAGCTGGTATGAGGTTGTTTTCGATGGTGATGGCGGAAGTGAAGAGGAATTGGAGGCGATGGTTAGTGATGAGGAGTGATGGCGTCGACGAGGAAGAAGAAGCAGGGGAGGAGGCGCCGTGGTGTTTTGTGTTTTAGGGTTTGCTGCATTTGATCCTCATTGTATCAGTTTTTTAAGGTTTATAAAAAATGAATAAAACTTAATTATTAGTTATTAGGTTTTAATGAGAAGATTAAGGGAATTTGTTATGAAGTTAATAGCAGTAAATGTAGTTAATCTAATTAAAAAAGAATTAATATATGTTAATGCCACCGTCATTTGAATATTGTAGGATTAAGATAAGATAAGAGGGATAAGGTTTTTTTTGAGATTTCAGCCACACCGGCGGTGACACGTGTCACCGTCCAACTGGCTCTTGGCTCTTGGCTCTTTGGCCCAATTCTTTGCTTTTCGCACCCTCATTTGAAAGTCATTGAGAAAACAAGTATATAAGGAATGTTGAATGCACCCCATAGGATTTCTGCGTTTTGGGCTTAGAGCCTTGCTGTGTACACCTCCATTCCTGAGCCCATGTATAAAAGCAACTAGAAAAATTGCCAAATCCACCCCCATGTTATTTTGTTTAGAATTTAATTTTTAATTTCCATTAGGTTAGAAATAATTCCAATAAAAATAATAAAAATCATTAGAAAATTCCCCAAAAATTCCAGTAGCTTAATAAGTCAATTTAGAAATTTGTGATATTTTTATTTTCTGAAATTTGATTATTTTTGATTTAATTCTGATTTTCTTTTAATTAGCTTTATTTGGATTTCTTTTAATTGTGCTGAATTTTGTTCATTTTATTTTTATGACTTCCAGTAGGATTTTTGAGCCATTCTTTTTTCTGTAATTAGAGGACTCATAATAGTGTTTAGGATATTTTTAGTGGATTTTTTAAGGCCTTTTATCTTAGGTTTTAGTGGTGTAATCCTTAGGAAATAATGGTTAATCTTTAGGTAGAAATAATGGATTTTTAGGCATAAGAAAAATAAGATTTTTAGGGCTCCTCTTAGTACAATCTTATAAATAGTGGTAAGACCCTATAATTTAATTTTCATAATTTTTCTAGAAGATTTAATATTTTTAAGAATATTAGTTTTAGGCTTAGTTATGCATAATTCCCATTATTTTAAGTCATGTAAATGATGTTCAATAAAAAAATAATAGCCTAGATTAGATATTAGTCTTAGAATTTAATATAGGTTTAGGTTAGTTTAATTTGATTTTTTAGAATGAATATTAGATTTGACTTAGTTTAGAACTTAGGCTTGAAGTTTCATTTCCATGTAGAAATAGAATAAATAAAAATAGACTATTCTTATTTCATGCCTTTAATGTGTTGTTTAGAAGTTTATTTCTTAATTCAATTCTTTTGTTTTTGCTTTATTTTGATCTTATAACTTGTATAGGCTTCCCTTATTTGTTCTTAGAATCAACTTAACTTCATTAAGAAGTAAGTTGAATTCTAGTAGTTCCTTTTCTCATTAGGAATAGAAAACTTCACAAACCATAGGACCACTTTTGTAAATAAATAAACATTAGGATTGAGTCTTAGTCCCTTAGATTTTTCCTTTTATCAACTTGAGTCATTCTTTCTCATCTCAAAAGAAAAGCAATAAAACATTTAAGAATAAAAGCCGAACAATCTTGTACGACACGAGACTTTGTTGCGGAGTGCTTATACGCGTCCTGTTTCGGGGCGAGGTGTAAATACTTCCCGCGATGGATAGGTCTTAGTACAAGACTGTTCACAAACAAATTCAAAACACTTCTCTTAAAAGACAAAAAAATAAATAACAAGCGACTATCCTGCGGGAACTTCTCTTCTCATCTCATTCACTCACAACGCGAACTCGCGACGACTTGTCTCGCATGCAAGACGGTAAACGCACTCGTACCAGACGAGCCTGCAACACCTGAGCATAGACATACGCAGTTCCAGTTGTAAAAAATACAAACAAATAGTTCCCGCCTAGGTTAGGCGAACTACGTCGACTCTGATCCTCATTATCCCGATGAGGTACGTAGGCAGCGGGGTAGGGCCCGTTCGAGCACATTCTTTATTTTCCCTACATTTCCCCCTTTTATTTCCATTTGTCAATTCCAATTTCATTCCTCATTTCCATTCTAGTTAGCAGTTCATTTTTTCAGCAGCAGTTATATTTTCTCACCCTTTGAAACAAAACAAGCAAGCGTGGATCCCGTCGGGTACGGCGGACGATCTGGGGTGCTAATACCTTCCCAGGTCGTAACCGACTCCCGAATTCAGATCTTTGGTTCGCAAGGCCTTGTCCTTTCCTTCTTCCTCAGGTTTGTGCAACATTACCTTTCCCATTCTTTCGGGATAAAAATGTCTGGCTGGCGACTCTAACCTTTCCGCGCCACTTTCGCGTTTGTACTAGGATGAAAATCCCGGGAGCGACAGGGTGTAACCTTTGGGAAGATAAACAACGGCCTAAGGTAATGATATGCTTTCAGGAGGATAAACAACGTCCTGAGGAAGTGGTAACCTTTGGGAAGATAAACAACGACCCAAGGTAATAATATGCTTTCAGGAGGATAAACAACGTCCTGAGGAAGTGATATGCTTTCAGAAGGATAAACAACGTTCTGAGGTAATAATATGCTTTCAGGAGGATAAACAACGTCCTGAGGTGAGGATATGCTTTCAGAAGGATGAACAACGTTCAGAGGTATAAGAAGCTTTCATGAGGATAAACAACGTCCTGAGGAAATGATAACTTTTGGGAAGATAAACAACGGCCCAATAGTCACAAGTTGTTAATGAAGTCTGTCTGCTGGAGAATTAACCTGAAAAACAAGATTATAACATTCTGCAAGATAATATTAGCTTATGCATTATGTATGCATGTATGATATGATGCACTTAAGTAATGTATTATGTATCTATGTATATGTATGTTATGATGTAAATGATGTATGTATGCATCATGTAGCTTGAAGCGTCTGGATATCTTCGTATAATAACTGCTGGCCAGGGAAAATAAATCCCGATTCGTTGCTGAAGAGTCTGATGATATAGTATATATATCCTCCCGTCTTCGTTTGATAGTAGGGTATACCTAACCTCCCGTCTGCTGGGGATAGTAAGGTATACATAACCTTCCGTCTTCGTTTGATAGTAGGGTATACATAACCTCCCGTCTTCGTTTGTCGTACTCTTATTGGAAAGTAAATTCCCGAATATCCGTATGAGGATAAAAGAGATGGATATAAATTCCAAGGGAGATGTGACTTGAAGTACTTATGAAGATGGATTTGCCCTACTGGAGATTTTGTAACTGTTTTGTAGAGATGAACCGACGAAGCTTCGTTGGAATCCTTCCCTCGTTCGTCCTTAGTAAATACTATGACTGCATTTTCATGCATTTCTGGTAAACATCAATCATATTAAGCATTTATGCATTTCTGGTAAACATCAATCATATTCAAAAGCATACATACATTCAAACACAACCAATGGACGTTTCGCTTATGTAAATAGGGTATAAGTAAATCTGGATTCAAAGATAAAACTTTATTTATATCAACAAGTGACCCATACATGGGTGAGTTTGTACAAGGAGACAGAAATCCTAGTAAGAGGAATTCGTCGTAAAATTTTTACAAAACAAAGAAAATCAGCTACGTGGGAAATAATCCTATTGAGTTTCAATTCTACTATTGCCATTATCTTCAAGTATCTCATCTTCTGCTGTTGAGACGGAAACGATTGGATTGAGCTTTATCTGTTCAAACTTGAGTAAGTAACACAACTGGTTGCAGTTTCATGGGTGATCCAAACGAGACATAGTCATACGCTTTAATCCCTAACTTTTGCCTGGATTGCCCTTTCAGGTTTTCAATCCACCGGGATACCCTTTTTTGCCCAAGCCGCCTTTTCAGGTTTTCGACTTGCCGGGTGTACATCTTTTTATATATATCCCTAATTTTTGCCCAAACCCTTTTGGTTTGCCGGGATGCCCTTATTTTTGCCTAGGCCAGTCAACCTAGCGGGTCTCTTTTCTTGACGTAGTATTTTTTAACTATGTCTGCGTTTACAGGCTGCGGGAAGTCTTCACCATCCATAGTAGTAAGTATCATGGCACCTCCTGAGAATACTGTCTTGACTACAAATGGTCCTTCATATGTAGGAGTCCACTTGCCCCTAGGATCACCCTGTGGTAATATGATACGCTTGATTACCAAATCACCAGCCTGATATACCTTTGGCTTAACCTTCTTGTTAAAAGCTTTGATCATTCGTTTCTGGTACACCTGGCCATGACAAACTGCTGCTAGCCTCTTCTCATCAATCAAATTTATCTGGTCAAGTCGAGTCTGAATCCACTCATCTTCATCCAA
Source organism: Lathyrus aphaca (assembly GCA_963966055.1). NCBI lineage: Eukaryota > Viridiplantae > Streptophyta > Magnoliopsida > Fabales > Fabaceae > Lathyrus > Lathyrus aphaca. Next base: position 229,101,585 of record OZ014519.1, read on the forward strand.
GCCTGCATCCTTCATAATTCTTAAGGAGGGAATCTGAACTTCAATGGGCAGAACTGCTTCCATACCATAGACTAAGGAGAATGGGGTTGCCCTTGTTGAAGTACGTATTGTGGTACGATAACCATGAAGAGCAAATGGTAACATCTCATGCCAATCCTTGTAAGTAACAGTCATCTTTTGTATAATCTTCTTAATGTTCTTATTAGCAGCTTCAACTGCCCCATTCATCTTTGGACGATACGGAGAAGATTTGTGATGCTTAATCTTGAACTGCGTGCAGAGATCAGTAATCATAGTGTTGTTCAGATTAGAGCCATTGTCAATAATAATCCTTTCAGGGATGCCATACCTACATATGAGATTATTCTTAATGAATCGAGCCACAACATTCTTGGTAACAGATGCAAATGAAGCTGCCTCCACCCACTTCGTGAAGTAATCAATAGCAACCAGGATGAAGCGATGCCCATTAGAAGCAGTAGGCTTGATCTCACCAATCATATCAATGCCCCACATGGCAAAAGGCCAAGGAGCAGTCAACACATTCAATGGTGATGGAGGTATATGCACTTTATCAGCATAGATTTGACACTTGTGACACGTTCTGGAATGTTGATAGCAGTCAACTTCCATGGTAGACCAATAGTAACCTGCTCTCAATATCTTCTTTGCCATAGTATGACCACTAGAATGAGTGCCAAAGATTCCATCATGCATATCTTCCATGATCTCTGTTGCTTCCTTCTTATCCACACAACGAAACATAGTTGAATCATGATTGCGCTTGTACAGAATCCCATTACTCAAAAAGAACTTAGAAGAAAACCTTCTCAGAAACTTCCTATCTTTGACAGATGCCCCTTCAGGGAACTCCTGAGCTTCAAGATATCTTTTTACTTCATAGAACCAAGGCTTCTCCTCTGCCCCTTCAGTGTCAATCTCATTGCAATATGCAGGCTTCTCAAATCTATCAATAGTAATTTTGGGAGCTTCATCATCCCAACTGATCTCAAACATAGATGCCATGGTGGCTAATGCATCTGCCAACTGATTCTCTCTCCGTGGAATATGTCCAAAGGTAATCTCTTTAAAATGTGGGATCAAAGACAACACATGCTCTCTGTAAGGAATGAGATTATCATGCTTGGTGTCCCAATCTCCTTTAATCTGACTAACTACCAGGGCTGAATCTCTATACACATCAAGGAACTGAATCTTCATATCAATAGCAGCTTTAATACCCAGGATACATGCCTCATACTCAGCCATGTTATTGGTACAATAGAAACACAGTCTGGTAGTAATCGGGGTATGACAACCTTCAGGGGAACTAATCACAACACCAACACCATTACCAAGTGCATTAGAGGCACCATCAAAAACCATAGTCCATCGGGATCCTTGTTCAGGTCCGTCATATTGTCCAGGTTCTTTGGTAATAATCATAATGTCTTCATCAGGGAACTCAAAACTCATTGACTGATAATCATCTACTGCTTGATGAGCCAAATGATCAGCAACAACACTTCCTTTAATGGCCTTTTGAGTAGTATACTGTATGTCATATTCTGTCAATATCATTTGCCATCTTGCAATCCTTCCAGAGAGAGCAGGTTTCTCAAATATGTACTTGATTGGATCCATCTTCGAAATCAATAAGGTAGTATGAGTCAACATATACTGTCTTAGTCGGCGAGCAGCCCATGCCAAAGCGCAGCAAGTTTTCTCGAGCAGTGAGTATCTTGTTTCACAGTCGGTAAACTTTTTGCTAAGGTAGTATATTGCCTGCTCTTTTCGACCAGACTCGTCATGTTGCCCCAATACACACCCCATTGAGTTGTCTAACATTGTTAAGTACATAATCAAGGGTCTTCCATCAACTGGTGGCATCAAAATTGGTGGTTCCAGCAGATATCTCTTGATTTCATCAAAGGCAGTCTGGCACTCATCATTCCATTCCATTACCTGATCTTTCTTCAACAACTTGAAGATTGGCTCACAGGTAGCTGTTAATTGGGAAATAAATCTCGCAATGTAATTCAATCGTCCCAAGAAACCTCTAACCTCCTTCTCAGTACGGGGAGCTGGCATCTCTCGTATAGCTTTTACTTTTGCAGGATCCACTTCAATACCTTTTCCACTGACTATGAAACCCAGGAGTTTACCAGACCTAACTCCAAAAGTACACTTGTTTGGGTTCAATCTCAACTTGTATTTCTTCAACCTCTCAAACAATTTATGCAAATGATCAAGATGTTGCTCTTCATTCTGGGACCTGGCTATCATATCATCCACATATACCTCTATCTCATGATGAATCATATCATGAAACAAAGCCACCATAGCACGCTGATATGTTGCCCCTGCATTCTTCAACCCAAATGGCATCACCTTATAACAAAAAGTGCCCCACTGTGTAACGAATGTTGTCTTCTCCATATCTTCAGGTGCCATCTTGATTTGATTGTAACCAGAAAAACCATCCATAAAAGAGAATATCTTATGCTGAGCAGTGTTGTCTACCAGAACATCAATATGAGGAAGTGGAAAGTCATCTTTGGGGCTGGCCTTGTTCAAATCTCTGTAGTCTACACACATACGTACCTTACCATCTTTCTTAGGAACTGGTACCACATTTGCAACCCACTGAGGATAAGAAGTCACAGCTAAGAACCCTGCATCAAACTGTTTCATTACCTCTGCTTTGATCTTCTCTGACATTTCAGGACGCATGCGACGAACCTTCTGCTTCTTTGGACGACAATCTTCTTTTACTGGTAAACGGTGAACCACAATGTCTGTATCTAACCCTGGCATATCTTCATAGGACCAAGCAAAGATCTCCACATAATCATGTAACATCTGAATCAACCTGCTCTTGACACTATCCTCTAAATCAGCCCCTATCTTGACTTCTTTCCTGTTTTCTTCAGTTGCCAGATTCACAACTTCGACTGGATCTTCATGTGGCTGTATAGCTTTCTCTTCTTGTTGTAACAACCTAGCAAGCTCTACAGGTACTTCACAATCGTCCTCATTTCCGTCTTCGGCCAGATAGATCGGATTCTCGAAATTATAATTGGCAATAGTAGAACTATTATCAACAGGATCCAGAGTGGATAAGGATCTGCATTTTAGTGATGTGGGTGTGTGTAAGAACACATAGCTGATAAAAGAATAAAATAAAAGAAAGACAAGGAACACAATATTTACGAAAATGAAACGTCCACTGATTTTTATTGAATGAAGTATGCAAATGAAATGACATCCCGTAACAAGCACACCATTGTGCCCCTGGTAAGGCACAAGGCTTGAGAGTTTTAATTGTTCAAGAAATTACAAACTTAAAAAGCAACAACACAGTAATAGTATTTACTCCTGACTAAAGGAGATAGGAATAACATCTTCAGCTTTCCAATTATTGAGCCCAGCACCCACAGTAGGAAAAATCCAAGCATCCAAGTTGTAGTCTTCATCATAGTCACCCACAGCATTGATCTGGTTCTTCATAACCCCTTGATTGGTGATACGAACAGCACGAGCACGACGAACAGCCTTCTGGGACTCTGCAGTGAAACCCAAACCAAATTTGTCAGACTTGTAAGGGATATCAGGAAGCTGACCCCAAATAGTACAACCACCTTCATCCACCACAACTCTAGCATCTTTGAGGGAGGCCATTGTAGGAGGTACTCTGGTAACCACAGGAACTTTCTTGACAACCGGAGGAGCTTCATAATCATTAACAATCCAAGGAACCACTTCAAATGTCTGACACGGAGTTTCAACGTATTCACCTTCCACTTCAAGATACTTGAAGGTGTTCACATGGCTAACAACATATCCTTCTTCTCCATAAACAGTGACAACCTTCCCTTCTACCGGATATCTCAGCTTCTGATGTAATGTAGAGGTTACAGCACCTGCCCCATGAATCCAGGGACGACCAAGCAAACAAGAGTACGAAGGACGAATATCCATCACATAAAATGTAGCATTAAAAACCTGAGAACCAACTTTGATTGGGAGATCAATTTCTTCATGCACTACTCTTCTCGAGCCATCAAAAGCCTTCACCACTATATTACTGGGCTTCAGCATAGCATCTTCAGGACTCAGCTTATTCAGGACTTCTTTGGGCAACACATTCAGAGAGGAACCATTGTCTATCAATACATGTGACAGGGTAGTGCCCCTGCATTCAATTGAGATATGCAGAGCCCTGTTATGATCCCTCTTGGCAGGAGTCAAATCAGCATCAGAGAAACCTAACCCATTATCATAGGTCAGGTGGGCAACACGATTTTCAAACTGGTCAACAGAAATCTCATTGGGTACATGAGCAGTCTTCAGAAACTTGATCAAAGCTTTGGCATGAGCATCAGAGCATAACAACAAAGACAACATAGAAATCTTGGAGGGAGTATGCCCCAACTGATCAACAATGTCATAATCACTCTTGCGAATGATTTTCAATACTTCTTCCATCTGCTTAGAAAGATCATCAGCAGCTGGCACATCAGTAGATATAGGTTCAATAACAGGACCTTTGCCCCGTGCATCAGTGGTGGAGGTAGCAGCTGGAGTAACTGCATTTTTGGAGGTAATTGGAGGAGAGAAAACTCTTCCGCTTCGTGTGATCTTACTAGATCCAGCAATATTATCAACATCAACAGGCATATCAGCTAAGGGTTCCTGCTTAACACCATGGATATAAACATCAGACCCAGAGTGCCAAGGCACAACTTTATCAGATGTATACGGAATAGGACCAGGAGTAGTAATGACCATAGGAGCCACTCTGGCTTCAGCAACAATCTTCACAGGGCCTTCAGCAGTAATCTTAATTGGACCCTTATGAGTGATTTTAACAGGACCTTTGGAAGTGATCCTTACCGGCACTTTATCAACCATATCCACCTCTTCAATCTTTTTACCTTTAGTAATATGATCCACCATACTCTCTGTAATAGCCCGGGCCCCTCGCAAGGCAATCCCGGCACTGCCACCTCACGATCTTCTCTACTCCCCTCACTAGTAGAGTTTTTGCCTTCCGTGGGAATCGAACCCTGTACCCTGGGGTTCAAGTACATGCTCATTCCATTCCCACTACCAATTGAACTACTAGCTCAATTGGTAGTGGGAATGGAATGAGCATGTACTTGAACCCCAGGGTACAGGGTTCGATTCCCACGGAAGGCAAAAACTCTACTAGTGAGGGGAGTAGAGAAGATCGTGAGGTGGCAGTGCCGGGATTGCCTTGCGAGGGGCCCGGGCTGTTACAAAAAAAGGCGCCTTTTTTTGTAACAGCCCGGGCCCCTCGCAAGGCAATCCCGGCACTGCCACCTCACGATCTTCTCTACCCCCCTCACTAGTTGAGTTTTTGCCTTCCGTGGGAATCGAACCCTGTACCCTGGGGTTCAAGTACATGTTCATTTCATTCCCACTACCAATTGAGCTACTAGCTCAAGTGGTAGTGGGAATGAAATGAACATGTACTTGAACCCCAGGGTACAGGGTTCGATTCCCACGGAAGGCAAAAACTCTACTAGTGAGGGGGGTAGAGAAGATCGTGAGGTGGCAGTGCCGGGATTGCCTTGTGAGGGGCCCGGGCTGTTACACTCTCTACAGAAGATGGAGTCCTCTCAAACACTATGGTGTATTTATCCATGAGACGTTGAATTCCATCTCTCAATCTCCAACAACTATCCGGCTTATAGGTACAATACAGACAATCTTCACAACAACCTGGAAAAAACCCAGCTTGTACTAGCTTCTTCTTAATGACAGACAATGGTGTGGTCAACTCTGCAACTGAATAGATATGTGAATCTTCATCAATTGCGTTGACAGTCTTCTCGTGATTTGGCATGGGAGCAGTAATCACATTTGGAGTACCCGGAGGGTCAAACTCAATTTCTCCAGCCTCAATCATATCTTGAATTTTGTTCTTCAAGACCCAGCAACTATTAGTATCATGTCCCTGACAGTTCGAATGATATGCACATCGTGCATTGGGATTGTACCTGGGAGAGGTAACATTAGGATTCTGAGGAGCCTCTTTCAGAGTGATAAGTTCAGCCTTCAACAAGTGTTGCAATGCCTGAGCCATTGACATGTTGATCTTAGTGAACTGCCTTCTAGCCCTCTGTTGGTTGCCCTGTGGCTGCTCTGTTGTTGCAGGAGTTGGATTTGAGATATGAACTGCACTCACAGACTGATGCCTTCTATTAAGATCGGGTTGACCATAAACAGCATTTGATTCTTTCTTCCCACTGGGAGGCTTCTTTGCAGCACCTGATGAAGAAGTACCCACTTGAATTTTGCCACTCTTTATACCATTTTCCACGCGCTCTCCTGTCATTATCAACTCAGTGAAGCCAGATGATGATCTTCCAATGAGATGACTGTAAAAAGGACCATTCAACGTACACATGAACATATCAACCAACTCCCTTTCAGTTAAAGGGGGTTGTACTCTTCCAGCTAAATCTCTCCACTTCTGAGCATACTCCTTGAAACTTTCTTTGGCACCCATAGACATGCTTTGCAGTTGCATGCGAGTGGGAGCTAAATCAGCATTGTATTGATATTGCTTATAGAAGGCTTCAGCAAGATCATTCCAATCCCGGATGTTGACACTCTCCAACTGATAGTACCACTCCAATTGAGCTCCAGATAAGCTCTCTTGGAAGAAATGGATCCACAACTTCTTATCAGTAGTATGAGGTTGGATTCTCCTTACATAAGACCTCAGATGCAGCTTGGGACAAGAGACCCCATCATAAACAACAAAAGTAGGAACCTTGAAACCAATGGGTATGACTACCCCAGATATCAGACTCAAATCTTCAAAATCCAGCCTAGAAGACTTCTGTAACTCCATAACATCCATTCTATCCACCAGCATTTTGAACTTATCTTCATTAGGCTCATGATAGTAGTTGGCTTCAGAATCAGAGTCCCCCATAGTGTTGTGGAGACTGCCTCCCTCTTTCTCAGACTCTTCAGACTCATAATCTTCAACTGGTTCTTTGGTCTTGGCAAGACCTTTGAACCTTCTTCCCATGTTGATCAGGCCACCTGGCCTTCTAGTCTTCTTAGTCTTCTTGGCCAGCAGTGTCTTCAATTCATCCTGCCCCTTGGACAGTTTCAGGATCAGCTCTTGGAACTGTGCATTTTGTGCCTGGAGATCCTTAATTGTTTGTTCAAGAGCCATTGCTGAAATAAACAGCGAGAAGATAAGAAACCTGTGCACAATTATAAACCTGTGATGCGATGAGATGATATGTGAATGCATATGCAATGTTTTCAAGGACCGCAGGATTTAAATTTGCTTAAACAAACAAGAAGGTAAACTTTTATTAGTAATAAATTTGTTTTGCCTCTTGGGCTTACAAAAAATGAAATGAAATACAAAATATGGGGTTTTAAGTCTCCCATGGACGTTTCCTCTTTGTGTTGAGGTATGAGTTGAGATTCCGTTCCTCGTGAAGTTTCTTTGTTAGTTCCAGGATTCTTTATTGTCTTGCTTTGTAATGAGCCTTGAAAGTATCCCTTTGCTCCTTCAACTGGATCCAGGATCTTTGTAAGTCTTCCATGTCAGTAGGCATGTCTAGGTGAAGGATGGTATAAGCAGTATCTCCTTCAGCAACAGGTTCCATGGTAACTGGCAGGATAGCAGGATATGGCATCATGAGAGTCTGAGCACGAGATCGCACCCATCTGAGATAAGCCTCCATAGGAATAGTGTACTTAGGCTCCAGAGTCTTGCTATCAACCTTGTTTACTTTTCCCCATGCTCGTATGAATCTCTGACGGTAACCTTGAAAATCGTTGTCGTAGTCAAACACAATGCCCTGAATCAACATGTCATGTGGACCATCACTCCGAGCATAACTAAACTGTCGTAAAGCTAGAGAGGGGTTGTAGGTAATGCCTCCTCTTATGCCTAGAAGTGGAACATTAGGAAACTCTCCACAACGGTCAATGATGGTGATATTCTCCATAGATCTGGAGCACCAATGAATATCTGAATGCGAGAGTGACATGATCCTTTTGGACCACCTGAACCCTTGCTCATTCTTCATTACTGAGCGAGGAAGGTGAGAAATAAACCACCTAGAAAGCAAAGGTATGCAGCACATCAAAGTTCCTCTTGCCTTTGTAGTACGAGAATGGAGAGAATGTAGGATGTCTCCAAGCAATGTAGGTACTGGATTGTGACTCAGGAATATGTTGATAGCATGAACGTCTATAAACTGATATGGATTGGGGAACAATGCTAAGCCATAAATTAGCAAGGCTAAGATCTCCTCAAAAGCATCATAGCTCATAGCCTTCAAGAACACTTGAGCTTTATCCATTAATACCTTAGCAAGAATACCCTTAACTCCGTTTCTCGTTTCTAGAACAATGTCTGACTTCTTCAGATGTAGAGCTGCAGCAATAACCTCAGGTTTAGGCTCTTTCTCCAAGCCTGTGAAGGGTCTTTGATCAAGAACAGGTATACCCAGAAGCTTAGAGAACTCTTCCATTGTAGGAGCCAACTGATAGTCGGGGAATGTGAAGCAATGGTGCTTAGGATCAAAGAACTGAAACAGAACACTCATCATGTCTTCATTGAACCCTGAAGTGACTAGATCCAGTAGGTGACCATGTCTCTTGATGAACTGGGAATGATCAGACACTTGAGAAACCAACTCATTAAGCTTAGCAGGTATGCCTACAAAGTTGATCCTGATGGTGTTTCTACGAGCAGAAGCCATGACCTGCAACAAAGAACAAAGATAAATCCTTTGGTCCTTGAAATGGTTAGTGAAAATGCTATGCTTATGATGCATGATGATGTCATGATGTTATGTTCAATCAAAAACATGTGGCACACACAAACAAGTCACACCATAGCCCTAGGTTTAAAGGCTTGCATGAAGTTCAAAGGTAAGTACCCTCCCCTGAAGTTAGATGGTTCATCCTGTCCTACAAAAGTAACCAGGTTCTAAGGGATCTCAATATCATTGATCCTTCACAAGGGTGGTTGTTTAGTAGGCAACTTACTTGCCAACCAAAACCCTCCAAGTTTAGGATCTCAATGAGTGTAGCATCGAGTATCAACCAACTTCAGTCTGCACCAAAGCCGGTTATCTCACTACTTTTCTAAAGGCCAAGATGGGATAACTAGGGTTCTAAAAGTTAGTTAGTGTATTGACAACATATGGCAGCCTCATATTATCCTCAACTTGACTTAAGGAACATAAGCACCAACCAAGAAGTCACACTAACTATGGCCACCAGATCAACCATATCGGTATACGCCGTACAATTTCCTTGGTCTATTGCCATTTACCTAAGGTACACTAGATCCGAGTTAGGATCTTTCACACATAAGAGCCCAACAGATAAGTATAAAGCAAACAAGGCAAACAATTTTAAAGTGATCTAATTCCTAAGGGTACCCCTCTTTTATTAAATCCCCAGCAGAGTCGCCAGTTCTGTAACACGGTGGGAGAACTGACTTTAGTTATGTTGCGGATAGCAAGAGTCGCCACCGACTTTTATTTTATCCAAAGGAAAGGCATAAAAGAACAGGAAAGACCTTTTGAAAGATTTTTGGGTCCGGGGGGTAGGTTATGTAAAGGGAAGGTGTTAGCACCCTTTACATCCATGGTTATCCATGGGCTCTTAGTTACTTAGCTCACTTTAAAATGTTTTTGAAATGTGTAGTGTGTGAATAGAAATTTTCTTAAATGTTTATAATGATCCATGTACGGATGCGTATAAACCTTTGTTTTGAAAATTGTTTGAAATGTGTGAAGTGTTTGAAATTGTTTTGAAGAGTGAGCAAGTATCTAAGAGGAACCTACCCTAAGTTTTAAGTCTTTTCTGTTCTTGAATCCTTTAAATGGTAAGACTATCCCTATTATAAAGGAATAGGTAGTCATTACCTTGGATGTGAGGGACATGTGAAGGTTCATCTGTTACTTTAGGCAACTGTGGGGTGTATAAGCAATTTTGAAGGGACTATCATCTTTATTCGAAAGGGACAAGATCATTACGAAGGCAACATTCGAAAGGGACTCGATCTTTTATCTGTTAAGGGACTAGATGATTGTGAATTTGAGGGACTTTTGCTTTATACACCCTACTTGACCTTTTTTGATTAGGCAACATGAGAGGTATCCCTAAGGAAGTGAGATGGCGATCCAGGATCGACTTACGTGTGTGAGTGTACAATTTTAATATTTATCTTTAACTTTAAATGATCTAAATGAATTTTAAATAAACATACATGTTACACTCCCTATTTTACTAACCATAATATAAAATAAATATTAAAACATTATTACTAAATATTACATCCAAAAAGCAATTACATAATAATTAAAGCAAAAATAAATAATAATATTAATTGGATTAGTGAAATAATAATAATAATAAATCACAATTGGGTTAGTAATTATGAAATAAATATAAAAAAATAAACATAGTTAATAATATAAGCAAAAATATTAAAAGATTAATAAACAATTATTTTTTAAGATTTAGAATAAAATATAAACAATTATACTAATTATTATAAAATTTTAAGTTATATGCAAATTATAAAAATTAAATTAATTTTAAACATATTATGAAAATAAAAATATAATTACAAAAATTAAATTAGCAATTTTAAACATATATTAAAAATTATTTATAAAAATTTAAATTATAAACAATTTATATTATCATATTAACAAAATTAAATTAAGAATTTTAATTTTAAACATATTTATATACAAGATTATAAACAAATATTAAAATGTATATGATTAAAGTTCATAAGTAAGAAATTAAGAATTGAATTTTAAGTAAAAAAGGAATTAGGGTTTTAAAATTATTAGGGTTTTAGATACAAAAATATTAGGATTTTAATTTAATACATAATACTAATTTAATCATTAAATAAAATATACACATATTAAAATAAAAAAACTAGTTTTAGAAAATATTTTTTAGGGTTGATCTTGATTTATAGAAATATATTAGGATTTATTAAATTAGGATTATAATTTAAATTAATATTAATTATAAACAAATAAAACAAATAATAGAGAAAAAGGAAAAAAAAGAACTTACCTTGGCTGGGAATTGAACCCAGCCCCTCTGCTTTCATGACTCCAACCAGCAAGACCAACCACTGGGCCAGCGCGCGCAGGTGCTAAGGAGAGAGGTCCAATTGGTTTTGTTGTTTGTTCCTGAAAATATCATGAAAAAACAAAAACAACACAAAAGGCCTGGGGGGGATCAAACCCAGGACCTTTATTCAATTCACAAACGCGTTTACCATTCCAGCCGGGAGGGCGCACCTGTTAATACAATGACCATAATACATAATATATTAAGTTTCATGATTAAATTGGAAAAATGAGAAAAATTGTTGAAGCCAGGATTCGATCCCTGGACCTTCAAGCAATATACGCGCACCAAAACCAGCTGAGCTGCCTGCTCATTGTGAAACATAAACACAACACATAGAATATAAAATAAACAAGCATTCTCATTCTGGATTTCGCGCCCAGACTTCATCTTCTCCATTTGAATTTCCTGCGAAAATTCTTTCAACATTTCCTGCGAAATTTCCTGGGTGTTCATAAACCAGAAATCCTAGGTTTTTGGAACATCAAGCAAACAACAATATTAATGCAAATTGACAGTCCAGATCAATCATATGAAGTTTATACATCATAACCATGTTCTTAAAATTCATTTATCTCAAATAAATCATGAATTCCCAATTTGAGAACTCTAACCCTAACAATGGTGGTTTTCGGTTTAGGGCATGTTTCTTCAATGTTCTTGCCCAGAAATCATCTAAACACCATAACAAACAAGATTAACAACACAAAAACAATTTATAATGGCTAAATGAATGAAATCGAAAAATTGAAAAGTGATGAAGAACATGAATTCGGTTTGAGTGATTTAGGGTGTTTTGGATGCAAATGAGCATTGGTACATGATCAGTGAAGTCCAAGGATCATTCTCATGTCCTTAAAATACCTTAACAAACCTTGCAATGTGAAAACCGAATTTGACTTTTTGTGAGGTTTTTGAAAATATGAACTTACTCTTGGAGGCTGAAATTCGTGTCCATGCATTAGGTTTGTGTTATGTACTTATAGTGCAATGGATTAGGTCACAAAATATTGATTGTTGTGTGAAGAAATTGATTGAAAAAGATTGAAAAAGATCAAGCTTTAAACTTCAAATATTTGAGAATTAAGCCTTTCTATTTCAAGCCAATTACCATTATTTTTGTATCAATCTGATCCATATTGCATTCATGACCTTCTAGAACAAAAAATAATTTTAAATCTTTACACTTGATATTTTATTTAAATTTAAAATGATTTTTAGTATAAAAAATCATAATAAATAAATTAAATAAAATAAAATAATGAAAATATCAAATAATTTTCGTGCATGATGTCATGGATCACTTTGGGTCATCAAAAGTTCAGCCCATTTAGCAAAATTTGGTTTTAAACCTCCATTTGCTTCATAAACTTCCCTAAAATTTCCCAACTTTGCAAGGGCACAAATCCTTCAATTTTAATGCTATGAGGGTGTTCTTGGACATTTTGGAAAGCTTGAAGAGTCCTCTAACCAACCCCATTGGTTTCATGTCCATATCATTTACCATTCTCAAATTATGCCCTTTTGAAGTTGTTGACTTTCAAAAGGACCTATAATGTCTTAGCTCATACCTTCCAAATGAAGCATTTTTGGGCTTGGCTTGTGAGACACAAAGTTGTAGAAAATTAAATTTCCTTCAAAATGAGCTTTGTATGGAAAATTGGTGATGAAGCATGTGAAAGTTATGTCTGGTCAAAGTTCAGTTGACTTTTCCTGAGGAAACCCTAATTTAGAAACTCCTGATTCTTGATGATCTGAAATCTCCTTGATGAATCATGATCAACCCTTGATCAAATGATGAATTTTACTTCATATACTTTATGTTGGCAAAAAATCATGAAGTTTGACTTTGTTTTGACCACAGTTGACCTCAGTTTGACTTTTTAACTGCTTTAACTGATTTTGACTTATATGATCATCTGACTGAGCAAACCTTTGAGCAAAGTTTTGAAACTTGTCATGGGGGTTCTTAAACATATATAAGATGTTATGAAGCTCACTTGAAGTCTTGGAAATCCATTTAGCCTGATTAAAGTCAAAACCCTAGTTTTGGATGCACTGCTTAGGAGAATGCATTGTCTGAGGGAATTGTCAAATCTTCTGACCAATTGTGAACCTTGTGAACCTTGTGAACCTCATAAAGTGTCTTGTAAACTTCATGAACCTCATGAAAGGTCTTGTGAACCTTGTGAACCTTATGAACTTCATAAAGTGTCTTGTAAACTTCATGAACCTCATGAAAGGTCTTGTGAACCTTGTGAACTTTCTTAGCACACAAAGTCTTGTATTGTGAGGGCAAATTTTGGGGTGCAACAACATTGCCTCTGACTCAATTAACTCAAAAGGGTAAGAATTATGTGTGGTATGTTGCATGCTAGAAAAGTTTTATTGAATTAAAGAAGATGTTAACTACTGATCCTGTATTGATTTTTCCGAATCCAAATGAATCTTTTGTGGTGTACAGTGATGCTTCGAAGATGGGTATTGGTGGTGTGTTAATGCAGAATGGTCAAGTGGATGCCTATGCTTCGAGACAACTACGTGTTCATGAGAGGAACTAACCTACCCATGACTTAGAGTTGGCAGTTGTGGTATACGTGTTAAAGATTTGGAGACATTATCTGTTTGGATCGATATTTGAGGTGTTTAGTGATCATAAGAGTTTAAAATACTTGTTTGATCAGAAAGAACTAAACATGTGGTAGAGAAGATGGTTAGAGATGTTGAAAGATTTTGATTTTGATTTGAGTTACCACCCTGGTAAGGCTAATGTAGTTACAGATGTTTTTAGTAGAAAAACTTTGCATATGTCAATGATGATGGTGAAAGAACTTGAGATGATTGAGCAGTTTAGAGATATAAGTCTGTTGTGTGAAACTACATCTGAGAGTGTGAAGTTGGGTATGCTGAAATTGACTAATGATATTGTGGAAGAGATCCATTTAGGACAACAATCATATTTGAAGTTGGTTTATCAAATGAATTTGATTAACCAAGGTAACGGAGGAGAATTCCAGATTGATGAAAATGGTATGATGAGGTTTCGAGATCGTGTGTGTGTTCCTGATATTCAAGAGTTGAAGAGGAGTATTCTTGAAGAAGGACATCGAAGTAGGTTGAGTATTCATCCTGGAGCTACAAAGATGTATCATGACTGTTGTACCCCAAAATTTTCCCTCCCATATTCAAGGCAATGTGTCTCAAGAGGTCTCCTAATAGTCACAAGATTCACAATTGCTCAAAAGGATTTCAGGTTTCATCAGACAAAGCCTCCTCCTAAGCAAAGGATCTAAAAATAGGGTTTTGAATTTCTCAAGGCAAAATGGATTTCTAAAGCCTCAAATGGACTTAATAACTTCCCACATACTTCAAAGAATCCTCATTTCAAGTTTCAAGATTTTCCCCACAAGTTTGGCCAGCCAGATGCTCAGATAATCAAAAATCAGTTAACTTGGTCAAAAAGTCAATTGTGATCAACATAAAGTCAAACTTCAAGATTTTTGGTCACATCAAGATTATGAGGTGAAATTCACCATTTGATCAAGGGTTGATCATGATTCATCAAGGAAGTCTCAGAATCATCAAGAATCAGGAGTTACTAAATTATGGTTTTTATAGGAAAAGTCAATTGTACTTTGACCAGCCATAACTTTCACATACTTCATCAAAAATTTCTCATCTAAATCTCATTTTGAAGGAAATTCAATTCCCTAAAACTTTGTGTCTCACAAGCCAATTCCAAAAATGCTTCATTTGAGAGATATGAGCCAAGACATTACAGGTCCTTTTAAAAGTCAACAAAAAGTCAACCTTTTCAAAAACTCATAACTTGAAAATGGAGGATCAAATGGACATGGGACCAAAAGGAGTAGTTAGAGGACACTCTAAGATTTTTAAAAATTCCTAGAACACATACATGGGATAAAAATTGAGAGAGTTATGCATTATTGAAGTTGGGCAATTTTGAGGAGGTGTATGAAGCAAAAATGGCCAAAACTCAAGTTTCTTCCAAATGGGCCCATATTTTTCCAATCCAAACTCAATTATAAGATTATGCACGACCCATAGATCATAATATTTGATTTTTGATATTTATTTTATATTATATTGGATTTATTTCATTTAAATTTAATTTTAATTAAGATAAATATTGAAAAATAAAATATTTGATCTTAGGTCTATTTTGGGATCAAATATTTGATTTTTAGGATGATTTTAAGTGTCCAAATTCGTGCAAGACCAAAAGAGTATGATTTCATCTAATTTTTTGACCAAATTGGAACATTTTTTCTTCATCCTCAAGTAACCTCTTAATCCATCACAAAAGCCCAAAATTAGACCTAAATTACACCCTCTATAAATACTTATCATCTCCATAAGTCAAGAGGACGAAATTTTTGATCAAAGAGAGCATACAAAACTTCAAAAAACTCAAGAGTAAGTTGGATTCAATTTTAGGGTTGTAGCCATTCTTAAGGAGGTTTGAAGGTCCAAGAACATTCCTTAGACTCTTCTGAAGGCGTATCAATCATCACGTTGCTCCAAAACCTCATAAAACACCATAACCGAATTTGCTTTTTTTTTTGTTTTTTTTCAATTTTTCGATTTCATATTTATACGCATGATACATCTAATCTCTTTGTATATTTGTGTTTTGTATGATGTGAGCAAGCTATCTGGGCGATCGAATTGAAGTTTAGGGCACCATGGAGAACTAAATTGTTGGTTAATCTGTTGTAATCTGTTTCCGCCGATACTTTGAAAGCTGCAGTAGTGATAAAAATTTCAGTCTAATAGGTAAGTCAGGTAAGTGCCACTGTTTTGATTTACTCCGAATTTTTTTTCAGAAGTTTAGAAAAAAAATCGAAGAACAATACTCTTTTAGAATAGAATTCTAAAAGATTTTGACCCTCAAAATCGCAAATTCCTATTTTTTTCTATTTTATTTGATTTATTTTCTATTTCTATATTTTCAAAAAAAATCTGAAAAACATTGTGCGCTCTTTATTTGATTTTATTAGATTTTTAGCATCGTTTTAATATTTTTTAGATTTTATTTTAATCACTTTTCTTATTTTCTATTATTTTAAAATCTGTAGTGATTTTATCTGACTCTGTTTATTTTTTTTATTCTTCTAATAGCATGATAAAAAAACATATCCTCCTCTCATCTCAAAGACTCAATATTCTTCAGATCTTTTCGTTTCGATTATTTTACAATTTCTAAAGATAATGTAACTACTAAAGCCTTGTAATAGTTAACTAGGTTTATTCTTCCGTATTTTATTTTCCGCAATCCCCTAAAGAAAAATGTACCCCCTCCTCATGAAGTAATAGTCTAGGACCTTTATTTTCTTCTTTTAATTTCTGCAAAAAAAATATAAATTGTGTGGTTAGTAAATTAGGATGTGCAAAGACTTGTATGCTTAATTAATTGGACCTAGCCCACTAAACTCAAAAGATAAATATCTGAAATTAATATTCACACACGTAAGTCGATCGTTTTACGATTTCCATCTGCACCTCCTAGGGTTTCCTCTCTTGCTTGCTTTACAATAAACATGGTCAAGTGCCTCGAACATGGGGGTATCTTAGTAAAGTTGTCTACGAACAATATCATCAGGTCCCTTCAAGATAAAAGATCATAGTGCATTCGAGTTGCATACGAATAAATGATCTCTTCCCTCAATGACCCTACGAAAATGATGATAGTCCTTTCGAATTACTAAGATACCCCTACTAGGTTGCCTTCTATGACCATACGATGACCTTACGCCCGTCCCTTTAAACATCCAAGGTAAAGACTACTTACTAATTAATAGTAAGAACAGTCTTACCCCTAAAGGAAATAAATAACAAGAAAGACCTTACAAACTTAGGGTAAGTAGTTCTTAAGTGCTTGCTCACTCTTTTAAAAATGCTCTTTACACCCCATTTTTTTCAAATACTTTCAAACTAAACACTTTGTATACTTCCATACGAGGATCATTACAAAGTTAAAGACTTATGAAAATATTTTCTAAACACACATTATACCATTTTTCAAACAAAAGTAAAGTGAGCTAAGTAATTAAGAGTCCATGGATAACCATGGATACAAAGGGTGCTAACATCTTCCCTTTGTATAACTTACCCCCCGAACTCAAAATTTTTTAAAGGTCTTTCTTGTTCTTTTATTCCTTTTCCTTATTGGATAAAATAAAAGTCTGTGGCAACTCTTGCTATCCGCAACATAGTTTTTGTGAAAACAAAAACGCCCAAGTCAGTTCTCCCACCGTGTTACAATGACTTACATAAATTATTTTGGTGGCCGGGTATGAAGAGAGATGTTGCGGAATTTGTGTATGCTTGTTTGGTTTTCTAGAAATCGAAGGTTGAACATCAAAAACCTTTAGGTATGACGCAACCATAGAGTATTCTGGAATGGAAATGGGATAGCATTTCTATGGATTTTGTGACAGGTTTGTCGAAGACAGTGAAGGGAAATGATTCAATTTGGGTGATTGTTGATTGATTAACTAAGTCGACACATTTCTTACCGATGAAGATTAATCATTCCATGGCGAAGCTAGTAGAGATATATATTGATGAGATCGTGAAGTTGCATGGGACATATTCGAGTATCGTGTCAGATAGAGATCTGCAGTTTATGTCGAGATTTTGGAAGAGTCTACAAGATGCTTTGGGAACCAAGTTGAGGATGAGTTTTGCTTATCATCCGCAGACAGACGGTCATACATGATGGACTATCCAATCTTTAGAGGACTTGTTAAGGGATTGTGTGTTGGAACATGAAGGTGCGTGGGATAGTCATTTTCCATTAACTGGGTTTACTTATAACAATAGTTTTCATGCGAGCATTGGTATGACTCCATATGAAGCATTATATGGGAGGCGGTGTAGGACTCCATTGTGTTGGTATGAATCAGGGGAGAGTGTTGTACTCGGACCTGAGATTGTGTAAGAGACGACTGAGAAGCTTAAGATGATTCAAGAGAGGATGAAGACTTCACAAAGTCGCCAGAAGAGTTATCATGATAAGAGGAGGAAAACACTTGAATTTCAAGAGGGAGATCATGTGCTCTTGAGGGTTACTCTAGTGACTGGTGTTGGGAGAGCTTTGAAGTCAAGAAAGCTCACTCTGTGTTTCATTGAACTGTATTCGTCGCATGTGATTCGGATGGATGATGTTCGAGTAAGGGATAATTTAACTGTAGAAGTTTCGCCGGTACGGATAAATGGTAGAGAAATGAAGCGATTAAGAGGTAAATAGATTGTCTGGGTGAAGGTATTGTGGGGTGGACCAACTTGTGATAGTTGGACTTGGGAACGAGAATATCAGATGAAGGAATCGTATATGATGTTGTTTGCTTCAGGTAAATTTTCGAGGACGAAAATTCTTAAGTGGGGAGAGTTGTAACACCCCAAAGTTTACTTTAATTTAATTGATGTGTTTGTTGTGAATTTTGGTGAATTATTGATGATTTGATGTTTTGCGGGGGCATGAGTGTGACTTAATATTTTAATAATATTAAGATATTAAGTATAGTGAGTTTATTTAATTAATAGAGAGAAATTAATTTAAATAAGAAGAATTAGAGGACAAGGGTAATGTGGTCTTTTGGTAGAGGATTAGTGAGGGTATGATGGGAAAAGACTAATGAGGTCCTAGGGGCAAGAGTGACTAAGAGAGTAAAGTAGGGTTTTGTATGATCATTTAGAACGATCGAACTTTTGGGAGAAAGGAAGAAAGACTCTGAGGAAGAAGAACCAGAGTGGAATGCTTGAAGTTTTTGCAAGAAGTCATCGAAGAATTTACGGAACCTAATGTATGAGGAGTATTTCCGTTCAGTATTGTAATGTAGGAAATGTGAATTGAGGTTTTGAGGGAGAACTTAGGGTTTATGGGGTTTTGTTGATGATTGTGTTATAGGATGATGTTTTATGATGAAATTGATGATAAAGAAAGATGTTAATTGATGTATGTAATGATACCATGATGAATGAGGGTTATGATACTGATTTTTATAGTTTATTGCTGCTGAAATCTGGTTTTTAGAGGGTTTTATCGTAGATGGGAGATTCTGAAATCGCATAATCTTTGGAGGAATCGTGAAGCTCTTTTAGCGAGCAAGTAAGAATTTTAGAAATTAAAAACCCGTGAGTTGGTCGCTTAGTGAGGGTCCCAATTCGCTTAGCGAGACTTGACATGTTTTGAACTATTATTTAATTCTGAAAAATTATATAATTGATATGTTTTGCCATTTTAAGATGTTATGATGTTTTAGTGACATTGTACAGTGTGTTTAGAGGCTATAAGAGTAGGACTTGGTGATAAAAATGATATATGACGAAATGAGATGTTTAGGAGTTTATGAGTTATGATGACATGATGTAGAGAAAGATGTTAAATGAGGAAAATATATGATGATTGATGATGAATGCAGATGCAATGCTTATGATGTTTGACGAGGTGTGTGTATATTGCGTCTTGCATTCATGGCATGATTTATGAAGGGACTTCGGTCCGTTGGTAGCTTCAATCCCATTGTGCGGATTGAAGTGATATGATGTTATGATGTGCTCCCTTGTGGAGGATTGATGGCCCAGTTTTCATCCATGAGGATGTTTCGGTACCACATGCATATTAAGAGTTTGCATTTTCATTCTAAATGCCATAGCATGAATTGCATTGAGTTGTGATTGTGATGTGACGTATTTGAGGTTGTGTATATTGAGTTTATGATGGATGACTAAGTTGTGTGATAATGTTTATAAGTTTTAATTTTTATATTATTTTATTGAATGTGAATTTACTCACCCTGCCTGCCTTTTATGATGGTCTATTATGCCATCCTGCAGATAATCAAGGTTAACTCGGTACACGTTTAGCTCAGAGTTAGTGAGTTTGTCATGGTTTGTTAGAAGTGGAGTTCTGCTCTGTGTCCAGTAACATCAGAATGAGTTTTCGATTGGGTTTATTTTGTTTTCTTGAATTAAGATGTTGTTATTTCGATTAAATTGAGATTTAAATGAGGTTTTGGATTAAATTATGAAGTTTCTTTTAATTAAAGATGAAAGATGATTGTTTTAGTTTTTCCACTGCATAGTTGCTAAAAAGAGTTTGAATTGTTCATGATTTTATAACCCGTATTACGGGACATGACTAATTTGATGTTATATGATGTTTGAGTTACGAAGGAATGTGATGCCCTTTCACGAGGGAACTCTAATATTTCATTTACATATACACTATTGTCATTCTCTAGAAACATTGTTTATTCAATGATTAGGTTCCTTGAAAAGTATATACCTTTATACAAAATATTTATATAAATTGCGTTCAATTAAAATTCAAATTCATGAGTGTGGATGTGATATTTCTCACCTTCTCTAATTATTTAATGTGTATTGAATTCATTAAAGTTATCTTACTTTTATTTTTGTCTCTTATTGATGCCTTTTTTTATTCTATGCATATAATAATCAGCCTTATCAACCTGGGTATACGTCTCCACCACCTTGTCCTAATCATGAAGAAACCAATTGAAATAGGGTAAAATGACATACTTACATATACTGCTAGAAATGGTCTTTTACTACACTGATTTATTTATCGCCATTTTGAACTTGTCTCCTTAATTTATGATGAACTTTCTTGTAGAGGAGGTTGGACATTATCTGGCTCACCCTTGGACTTGCGTGATCCTCGGCTATTGGCAATTGCAGAGGTAGAGAGTCAATTCTTGGATGCTGAATATGATTAGTATGTTGCTTCTAATGCCAATGGAGCTGCTTTTTGTCGGTCAACTGCTCAAATTGTAGAATTTGGTTATTTTTATCAAATTAATTAATTGTAGTTGCTATGAGCTATGGTGTTTCACTGCATTTGATCGGTCTTTGTATTGACTACATCAGTATGCTAGCTAACAGACAGCGAATCATTCCGATTGTCGCTGTCGACCGGAGCACCAGGAAGTGGAATCTTGACCTTCTTTTTCTTCTTAGATTCTCCAGAAGGGAGCTTTAGTTTCTTGGCCATAATTTGAGACTTGACAAAATTGTCAAAATCTGAAGAGCCCGCCTTGGTAGAAATAACATTAGCCTGCACATTCTCCCCTGGTTTTGGGTAATGTATGATATTTCTAAAGTTAGGAATGGAGATGCTTACTTTGTGATTTTATAGATAACTTGTCATTAGTGTATCCTAGGCCACTTTCATGCCATCTTTGAGTTTGTTTGACAATTGGTTTAAGACATAACAACACAAATTAAATGGTATTTTTGAAGGCACTTTCATGCCATCATTAGTGTATCTCAGCCACTTTTATGCCATCTTTGTTATGTTGTGTAAATGGTATTTTTGTGCAACAGACTCCGCTGCCGCTTGCTTTGACTGTCAAGAGGGACCTTGGTTCCCCGTGAGTGTACCGAAAGCAAGATTGTCGTACCGATAATAAGAAGAAATCAAATGTCATCCCTAAAAATGAAGAGCAAAGTAAGTGTGAGTTGTTTGGCAGAGAGAAATTATCTTCAAATTTGTCTGAAATCGAAAGTAATTTCCAAAAACTTATGTTCTACTTTCTTGACAGCTCCCTTATAAAGTATAATAACTTCTTTCCCCGTTCTTAACCAATAACCAACATGTGTACAACACAACATGCCTACCAAATAGTAATAAATTACAAGGTTGACATTACATTATACAAAATGAAATCTAAAAACATGTATTGTATAGGACTAGAAGAGCTCAACAATAGATTATATACCCTGAATAAGGACATCAACACCAAGGACAACATAGATAACATATGGACGTGTCCAACCTAGAGTTTATAAGTATAGCTACAACAACAAATAGAAATTCAAATACATAGTGTATTATATTATATTAAAATACTGATAATATTGTTAGATTTTGATCTCTATCAACTGTCACAAACCGAATATGAACAATTTCGATCTTTAGTTGTCACAAACAAATACGAAACAACACAGCGATACGAGGTGGGTACTACCGGTACTCCCTTGTCAGGTAATATGCCTTTTTAATAGTACACAATAGACATACTTCAGAGATGATCATCTAAATTCTCAACCTGTTACTGGCAAATCAACAAACTTTGATAAATCAACATATATATATATATATATATATATATATATATATATATATATATATATATATATATATATATATATATATATATATATATATATATATATATATATATATGGAGTTCGGAAAAGTGCACTGAAATGGAGGCAGAAAGTGCAAATGTGAGTCAGGTTGTCTAGCATTCAAGTAGTAACATGTGGAATTTTTCACTGCCCTACCATGCTTTTCACCAATAAATTCCATACTACCACTTTTTTCCACATATATACCAAAATGTCATAGTTTCAAACAAATTTTATTTTTTTTTGCTCTTTGCCGCCCATTGAATGGGCGGGAGTGTTGAAAAATTATCTATACCGCCCTTTGAATGGGCGGCAGTGTACAACGAAATTTTTTTTGACTTTATTTTATTTTATTTTGTGGTTTTAATAATTATTTAGTTGATTAAGTAAATAAAAATATTAATAATAATATTAAATAATATTAGTATTTGATTAATTAATAATACTAAAAGTTAATAATGATAATTTGTATTTAGTAAATATTAAAATTATTAAATAATAATAAATAATAATATAAACTAATAATTAATATTTAAAAATTTAAAAATAATATCTAATGTTAAGTTAAGTTAATAAATAATTCAACTTAATTTTTAATCGAAAAAAATTAATAAATATTAATAATTGATAAAATAATACTAAAAGTTAATGATGATAATTTGTATTTAGTAAATGTTAAAATTATTAAATAATAATAAATAATAATAAAATTAATATTTAAAAATAATATTTAATGTTAAGTTTAGTTAATAAATAATTTTATTAAATTTTTAAATGAAAAAAGTTCCGCCACTGCAATGGGCGGTACGTTTTTTATATTTTATTATTTAAGTACAGTGTCGCCCATTGAATGGGCGGTACCTTTTTAATATTATATTATTAAAGTACAGTGCCGCCCATTCAATGGGCGGTACCTTTTAATATTTTATTATTAAATCTCAGTTCATATATAATATAAATAGTGGTGTTATGTGGTCCATTTTTTTGCAGAGGAAAATCGTTTTTTAAGAGAAAAATACCAGTTAAGATGCATTATTATCGTCGTTAGGGCAAAGTAATTTTTTCTAGAGAGAAACCGGTATTGGATATGCTCTTCTGGAATATATGTAGTTTAGATCAGCTGATGAGGGAACTGAAACGTTGGTTAGAAGCAGAAATTGAAGAAGGGGAGAAAATCAGAAGTGTTGAGAGGTATGATTTTCGTCGTGGGTGGGTGCGAATCAGGACCGACAAGGAAGCAAGAGAAATGATGTTTGGAATCAATGAAATCAAGCTGCTTGTTGTAATAAGCTAGAAATCTAGTTTAATTTATATTTTTGCTGTCAAATGTTTGTGTTGTGTTGTGTTGTTATGTTTGTATTATGTTGCTGAATTAATGTTAAATGTATTTGTGTTGTTTTGTAACTTTTTTGTGGTTAAATATATTTAAATCTAAATTACTAATGATGAACAAAATCGAGATACTTGAATGGAATATGAAAGTGATACATGATAACAACATAAAACACTAACTGTTACTAGTTCCAACATTTGGACACTTAGTTCGGTTGTGACTAGTTTGACGACACCTGGAACATTTTCTCTCCAGCTTGTCAACGATATCCATTTCTGTTCTAATGCGTGTGCTGACTGGGCGTCCTTTCTTGTTCCTTCGCATTCTTGGATTATGGCAAATTTGATCTCCCTCGTACACTGGCCAATAGTCACTGTACGGGAGCACCGGAAAACTTGTGTTGTATACTCCAAATAGGTTTGAAACCCTGTAAACGCCCGACAAAAGTGCGTATGCATCGTTGCGAGCACTTGAACATGCAGCGATAACATGTGAACAAGGGACACGGTATGCCTGAAACTTTCCGCAATCACACCACCCTTCTATTAGGTTCACCCTGTAACGACCCATAGGTTTCCCTTCACCGTGATCCATTGTTTCCCGCACACTAAAAGTATTGTTATTGTAGTCAAAAATGCTGACTTGATGTGTGCTGGATTTCACGGTTTCTTCTTACATAACCTTTACGCAGTTGTCTGTAAATATTTGTCCTGAATTTAATACTGCACTCTATTTTGCACCCCTCTCAGCAAATTGTGTACCCAATCTATAATATGTAGCACTAACCAATGCTGTAATCGGTAAATTACGGGTGCCTTTGAATACTCCATTCAGTGACTCAACAAGGTTGGTTGTCATGTGTCCCCAACGTCGACCCCCGTCAAATGCTCTTGTCCATTTTTCAACAGGAATATTATTTAGCCACCTCAAAGCATCACCATTTGCCATAGCTATTTCATTCTGGTAGTACTGAAACGTTGGTTGGTTTAATGCATATCCTATATATATAAAAATTGTTTAAGTTAATAACAGAATTGACAAAGATATAATGTTAGAGAGGATGGAAAAAATTATTACCCATGTTAATGACCTTTTTTCGGAGGTTCCTGTCCTTAATCTCTTTCATGAAATTTTGAGCAATATGTCGGATACAATAGACATGTACAGATGGGGGATCTTGCCAACCATTTTCCGGATTATTGTATGCACTTTCAATGGATGCATGTCTATCTGAAATCAAACATAGATCTGCTTGCGGAGCAACATGTTTTCTCAAGTTTCGTAAAAAAAAAAACCAACCTTCAGCAGTCTCACCCTCAACAAGTGCAAAAGCAACTGGAAAAATATTATTGTTGCCATCTTGTGCAACAGCCATAAGCAGTGTCCCTTTATACTTACCATATAACCAGGTTCCATCAATTTGCAAAATAGGCTTGCAATATGAAAAACCTCTAATGCATGGTTGGAATGCCCAGAATAGCCGGTGAAAGATCTGCTTCCCTTCAACAAGTGTTCCTTCATCAGTGTACATGGGTAATGTTTCCATTTCCATCACTGTCCCCGGAACAAATTTTTTAAGGGCCATAAGGAAATGTGGAAGTTCGTTGTATGACTTCTCCCAGTTACCGTAAACCTGTTCAATAGCTTTATTCCTCGCAATCCATGTTTTCCTGTACGACGACGTGAACTTGTACTCATGAACAATCTTTGCAATGCAAATGCTCACCTTGATAGATGGATCATTGTCTACAAAAGAAATTAAAACTTGAGACATTAATTGCGAGCTAAGTTGTCGATGATCCTGGTCAAACATAGCTGTTGAACAACTGTGAAGGGGGTTCATAATGCCTATCTCCCACAAATCACTTCTTTTACGATACGACGCTACCAGATGAAACTTGCACGTATCGTGTCTACAACAAATGATATATATATTTTTATCTGAATCCTTCACCCTAAAATCTACACCGTGTTTCATGTGATATTATTTTATTGCAAGCACACAATCAGATTTAGTTTTGAATTGATTACCTACTGTTATGTCTCCTTCCACCGGAAGACGAGGCATGTGTGGCCAATCATCTGATGTTTGATCTGCATCCGAGGAAATGTTTGTCATGTGGGCAGGTGGTGAAAAAACATTTCCAACTGGAATGTGTTGGTCATCGGTGTCCTCCTGAACATTGACTCCTTCTTCAAATATTGTTGTGTACAAGTCATCTACCTGTGCTTCGGTCTCTTCTTCAACATCTTCTTCCTCTACATTTCCGTATGGTATTATTGCTAGTTCATCTCCTTCAGGTGCATTGATAACTTGAGACTGTTGGGTTAGTTGATATTGATCAAATTTGATATATAACTCAATCGATGGAAATCCATAACATTCATGATTGGAAAACATGGATTCCACATCTTCATCGTCACGAACTTTCAGTGGAACAAATTTAAAATTATTATTCCCAAAATGGACAACATTTCTGTATGTAATTTGAGAAATATCACCTGCTCCCATCTTCATAACCAGTCGTTCTTTGAAATGTTGAAATGTTGATCTTCTATTAATATTGAAACGACATATTTCTGTATTTTCGAAGCTATATCCGAGCTCATCAGTTACAACCACACCACCATTGTAATGTGCAGAGATAACATAATTTTCTCTTTGAGGCATTTTTGAATGTGATGAATTTCTTGAATGTTTTAGTTGGTGTATAATATGATAGTTTTATAGAAAATTCGTATTGAGTTGGTACAAATATTAAATAAATTAAGCTCAGATAGGATATAACACTGCCGCCCATTGAATGGGAGGCAGTCTGCACGTGTCAGACATGATTCAACATTGCCGCTCATTGAATGGGAGGCAGTCTGCAAATTGCCAGACAGGATATAACTCGGCCGCCCATTGAATGGGAGGCAGTCTGTAACGTGGCAGACAAGTATTAACTCTGCCACCCATTGAATTGGAGGCACACTGACACGCAGTTAATGATTTTGCACTCTGCCACCCATTGGATGGGCGGTGGTCAATGAAATTTAATTATGCATGCAGGCCAGTCAACACGTACAAGCCATGCAATACATTTTCAACATTTTCAACCACCTACATTATATCATTTTAATCACATTCAACCACCTATACCAAAATATTTATTACATATATCAATTACACATTCTATAAATACCATCAAATCTCTATTTCAAATTCATATCTTACAACACATCTCTACTACAATTTCATTTTTATCACTCTTCATCACCTGATATTCTAAACAATGTCTCTGCCCGTGCCTCTGCTAACACTCGGAGAAAAAAATCGAGGCACACTTTCAAATATTGCAGAATATGTAAGTCTTCTAACATTTTATTTTATTACATTTTATATTATACTTTTTTATTTATGTTATATTATATGTTACATTATATTACATTTTACATGTTATATTATTTATGTTACATTATATGTTACATTTTGTACCTATCGGTCAACAGAGATTTATTTGACCCTCGTATCCAACCCGCATTGAATGTCAACCAACAACACACATTTTCCTCCCAACAAACATTTAACCCCAACCAACCACACCGATTTTCCTCCCAACAAACATTTAATATCAACCAACAACCCACACAACAACCTTATACCCCAAGCCAACACCCTTACGATCAACCAAACCCATCATTTAACCCAACCCCCTACAACACCCAACAAAACCTCAATTTTAGCCCCTCCCCATCATACACACAACAACATTCATTCTCACAACCTACCCCACAAGAACACAATTACCAAACACCCCAACCACAAATGTCATTTTATCCACCACAAACTTTCACCTTTAATTCATCCCAAGACCAACATCCATACATCCCTTACATGAATTCCTCAATGCCACCTACTAACCAACCAAGTTGGAGTAATGCGGGAACACGTCTAGATTATGGCAGTGCGGCGGCAATACATGATGACTTTAGTGATGATGTGCTAGCGAATTTTATTAATCCTCCGGGTGAAGCAGGACCTTCTACTCAACCAACAAACGTTGAACAACCTGGTTTAAGAAGGACTAACCGAATAGGACGTCCTCCCGGTTGTGGAACTCATCAGCGACATCGTCGTCCGGGTCCGAATAGGGAATAGAAAAAATTAATGTATTATTTAATATTTATATTATTATTATTATTATTTATATTAATATTATTGTACTTTAACATTTTTATTAATATCATTATTATTCAAAATTATTAATATTATTATTATTATTTTATATTAATATTATTATTATTTTATATTAATATTATTATTATTATTTTATATTTATAATAGTATTATTATTTTATATTAATATTATTATTATTATTTTATATTAATAATATTAATAATATTATTATTATTTTATATTAATATTTTAAATTATTAAATAATATATTTTGAATTTAAAAATACAAAACAAATAAAAAAGAAAAAGAAAACCACGCATACACTGTGCCGCCCATTCAATGGAAGGCAGATAAAACAATTACACTCTCCCGCCCATTTGATGGGCGGTAATGAAGAAAAGTCAATTAAAAATATGACATATTGGTATATAAATGTGAAAAGATGGTATTATGGGATTTTGTGTTGAAAAAGAGGGTAGAACAGTAAAATTTCCTAACATGTGTCTGAATTCAATGTTTCTCCATTTAGCAAAAATTTAGAGTAGATACAAGACATTATGAGTTTATAGAAGATAATTATATTTATAACTAAACAAAATATTTCACTTTGCTAAATAAGTAGTCAAAAATAAAATATATTAGGCAGGAATTTTTGAACCCAAAAGTAGTAAATATATTAGTAGTAACCAGTAGTAAATGTATAAACAAAATATTTCACTTTCAAAATCCAAAAAAGAAAAAAATTTCACTTTCAAAAATAAAATATATTAGTAGTAAATGTTTGAACCCAAAAGTAGCAGACAAACTTGATGGATATTTTTTAAGTTCAACAGTCATTAAGTGTCAATAATGTAATTAATTCTTCAAATTTAAATATAGACAAATGAAATATGCTTGTCAAAATACATGGTGACAATGATGTCATAGTATATGATTCATGAACCATGCATCTATCTGCTGTATCATTTAGCATATGCATGTCCTGGCAACAAAAAAAAATTAAATTAAATTTCAGATACTCAACTATCTAAAATAGTTGATTTCTCATTTTAGTGGTCTATCGCACTAAATAATATAATAACAAATTAGAATTTGATTTCTAATTT
The DNA here is from genome assembly GCA_963966055.1 of Lathyrus aphaca. Taxonomy (NCBI): domain Eukaryota; kingdom Viridiplantae; phylum Streptophyta; class Magnoliopsida; order Fabales; family Fabaceae; genus Lathyrus; species Lathyrus aphaca. The sequence goes on from OZ014519.1 coordinate 229,130,544, forward strand.
TAATGGTGTATTTATACCAAAATTTATTTTATTATTGCAACAAAATTTATTACTTTATAATATATTAGAATATTATGAAACTTTAATTATGAACAATTATAAAAAAATATATTACCCTATCCCTGTTCTTAGATATTTTTATTTTTATTTTTTTTATAGTATTTCTTAATATAACATTTTAATTTCAATTATAAACATCATTGCACATTAAACCTATTCAATTATAAACATTATTACAAATTAAATCTATTCAATGATATATTTTATATATTTATTAATTTTTATTTTTCCTATTTTTTTATAAAATAAATGCATAGCTATCATTAAATACATTTTATTATGTATTAAATATTTATGAAAAATATTGATAAATTTAAGGTTTTATTTTATAAATGAAACAAATATCAAATACTTGAAATTTCAATTCTTTTTTAAAAAAATATTTAATTATTTACTGGAATAAGTGAATTATTGAAACGGAGAAATAATAAATTTTAGGGTTTATTCCTTACAAAATTATTATGCACGTAGTTTTAGTCTCTCTTGTTAAACCAATGTGTATATTTAAATGTTTAGTTTGTAGACATCTTTAAAATGTTATAAAACGTTTCTCGGAAAAAAAGAACTCAAAATTTGATTTATAAGTCAAAGTTTTTATTACTTTTATCATTATATTTTGAAATTTAAAAAATTCATATTTAATTCTTCTTATTTTAAAAAAATTTAAATTTTAGTAAAGAAATATTTTGTAGTATTCTAAACATGGATGAAAAAAATTATTCAAAAATTTAAAAATTTAAGGGTAATTACACAATTTTTGAAATTTTTGAAACCACATGGAATAAAATTGCATGCATACAAAATTTTTAGGGACTAAAATTTATTATTTTTTTAATAAAGACTAAAAATAAAACTTGAGATATTTATAGGGACCAAAAACATATTTAATCCTAAATTTTATTGGATAAATAATTTTGGCTTCCTTGATATTTATGCTCCAAATATAGGGTACGGAATACGGATACTGGTTTGTTACAAACCCCTCTTATTTTCTAAATAAAAATAAAAATATATATTTTTTTTTAAAATAATAAATTTTATTGGTTAAATAATTTTGTCATTCTTTTTTGTATTCTTATTACATTTTAGAAACAAATGTGTGTAACACATTCTTATTACATTCTTTTTTTCATTCTTATTAAATTTTAAAAATAATTATATTTAAAATAATGTATGAATTCAAACACGGAAAAATGTATTTTTTTTAAATTATTTATGTTATTAATATTTTTATTTTAAAATTATTTTTAATTTAAGATACAATATTTTGTAAGATAATGGGTCAGTTTGTTTTAGCTTTAAGAAAATGGATTTTTTTTTTTTGTATTTTGGAAAATGGATTTTGTAAAACCATTTTTCAAAATATTACAAGTTTTTCTATATTCATTTTTTCTTAATTATAAGACCAATTTTGATATCGTACAACATAAATATATATTATTGAAGATCAAAACATACGCGAAATCATAATTTTTGAAAAAAGTTGTATCTCAAAAATGATTTTTGTAAAAATATATTTGAAATAGCTTCAAAATTAAGTGATTTTTTGAAATTTTGATATCCAATTTTTTTTCCGATAAAATAATAAAATATCTAAAATAAAATATTAAAAATAACTATTCAAACATAATTTTTATTTGAAGTTTTTATGAAAAAAAATTATAATTTATTTTTCACAAAATTATGTTACATTAAAAAAAACCATTTTTAAAAAAAGGCAAAACAAAAACAAATGGGTTCAATATATGAAAAGTGAGCTATATATATTTTTTAATGTACTAAGTATCCTATATATTATTTTTACTTAAAAAAAACAAATATGCATCGTCAACCGGTGTCCACGGATATTGACTCTATTTTTTAAAATATAAATTATATTTTTTATATTTATTGATTTTATTAATTGTATTTTATTTTTCAAAATTTAAATATAAACAAACAAAGAAAACCGTTCAGGAACATACATGTTTTACTACATATGAGAGTATACACAATAAAAACAACCATAATCCAACATGAATAATTAACTAACAACTCTCTGAATAAGAAACACATATGTAAAATTTGTCAATCTTAATGATTTTGAAGTAAAAATAAAACACAGATTTTGCCGCACCCAATACGACCAGAAGTAAACTGATCAATCTAACAATCTAATAACACTCAACTAAATATCAATCTATTCCTTTAAAACATGTCTAACAGAGCATCATTGTAGCATTTAACCACCAAATAACAGAGCATATACAACAAATTTAATCTGTCAACAACAAAATCCTAATTGTTACTAAGTAGCATCAACACCATGATTTACCTTGTTGCCTTCACTTCCAATTCCAACAAGTCGTTATGCATCCCAACTCTGATTTTTTCATGAATTCTGCATTAAATAACAAAGAGAGGCAAAACATCAAAAACCTGAAAATCGATGAGTTGCATGCAGCGGTTAACAAACATGAAATAGATTTAAACCTCTTCGAGTCATTTGAAGAATCTATCATCGTTTGAAAGTTCGTTCTCCATGATCATCGGAGGCCATGATTTTCCCAACACCGTCGGATGAGCTTATCGCAACTGCATCTGTCACATTCAGACATTCCAACTTCTTTGATATGTTCTTCTTTTCCGTGTGTTTCTTAACAACAACATTTACTTTACCCATTTTAAATAGACTTGAACACCTTTAGTAACCATTGCATCGTTTGAATGTTTTATTTTGGATGCACGCACATCTCTTCATATATTCTAAACTAAATATTTTCTTTTTAATTTAAATTAAATTATATTCTGATTTATACAAATTCTATTTTACTTATTTTTTATTTACTTTTTAATTTTCAAAACTATTTCATTTATTTATGTTTATATTTTTTAAACAATATCTTTAAACATTATCATTTTAATGGTTTTTATAATGTTTCATCAAATTTTAAATATATGTTTCATTTATATTTAAATGTATATGCAAAATATACATAAATCATAAAGTAAACAATTTATTTAATAAAAATTATGATTTACATTATTTATTATATCCCACTTATTTATATCATTTACAACTTTTTTTTTGGATCACTCCCTCTTCATATGTAAATTACACTAATCTTAATTTCATTTGATCATATAATTTTTCTTATATTATTTTAATAGAGATTTCTTATATTATTTTTTACTATCATCTTTCTATTTGCACTAATCAATCGACATTATTTTTCTTAGCTAATCATTATTATTCTTTCTCTTTTACAAGGTTTTTTTAAAATATCAATCTCGATAACAAGTGCACATCCCCGACAGGTACCAGTGCGAAGGCACGAGTACCATACTAGTTCTTTTTAAATTGAAAGATCAATATGTTACGTTTTAAATAAAAGGAACAATATAAACGCTTAAATAAAGATGTTGAGAGAAGCAAACTCTTAAAATTCAAGCCTTCACTACTAGGTCAATACTTGAGGTTATTCCAACAACTAATTAATACATGTAACTGAGCAATTTTTGTTAACGCTTTAGAACCAACTTTTACTTTCTTTAAACATCAGAGAGCTTAGTATAAAAACTCTTATTTATCATATTTTAATTTGTTGTTAGTGAAAAATTATATTCATATGTTGTTGTTTGTTTATAATAAATAGTATCATGTGTTGTTGTACTTAATTTAATTTAATCATAATACTTTTAAAAAATAAAATGTTTATTTTGGACTAAATAAATATTATGGACAATTTTTATTTATAGTTAATTAGTAGATAAATAGTATTTAAATAAGCAATTAACAAGTAATAATAATAAATTATTAATTTATTGAATTCATTTTAAATATTTTTATGAAATATAGTTCATTGTACATAATTTATTTATATGATATAGTCGATCAACTCTTTTTAGGCCTTATAAGAGAGTCACAAACTAATTATAAAGTAAAATGTTAATGTTGTTTAACATGCCTTATGAGTATTATTGTAATTGAAATCATATTATACGGAAGGAGCTAAATAGTTTATCATATGAGAATAGTTGATGAAGAAGTGATCTCACATTTTCATGTGTTCTTAAAAAAAATTAATCACTTTCACATTTTATTTTCCTATCTAGAAAACTATTACAACAAGAAAAGTTTCCTAACTATCTTCAATTTTTATATAATCTAATTTAGAAAATAACTTGATGACCTACAATTAATGATGAAAATTATGATGGACCAAAACTACACTTGTCCATACTAAATCCCACCACCGTGACCCTTCAAAAGTTATGGTAGTTGATCACATGGGGCTGGCAAGGATCTCACGTCCAATTAACAAAAATAAAATGCAAATTTATATTAATTGCATTTCGTTTTTGTGAACCAACCAACTAGTTTTGCAGATGATAAACTAATTTTTTTTATGAAAGAAGAGCAACTTCATCATTATTGTAATCGACCTTCAACCAACCTTAATTGTGCAACATGTAAAGATATGTTTTTCTTCTTTTTCTCTACGAAATTTATGGGAAATATGACATTTGAAATACCACTAACACTAGCCATGCAACTAAACCCCAAAGGTTGGCATTTTGGAGGCTTGAGTTTTGAAAATTTATTACTTTTAAGATTTCAGATTCAAATCCCACCGAATATAATTAATCCTTAACTAAGTCGGTCCATATAGAAACACTACCTACCCATACAGCTTAATATAATATTTGAAGTTACCACATTTTGTAGGCTATTAAAAATGTCATCGAATTATGATTAATTCAACTAAGCATGAGTTTAATTTAAATTAAAAAAATGTAATTAACTCATATAATTGAATTAATCATAATTTTAATTGTAATTTAAATTAATTAATTAATTATTTGATTGAATTAAGTGTATTTTTGTATAAGATTAATCAAGTGTCACATGAATATATGAAAAAAATGTACATGAATTATTTTTATTTTTATTATAAAAAAATATAGACTAAATTATCTACAACATTCTTTAAGTTATTTAATTGTAACGATGTGGTATTTATGTTTTTTTTTCTACAAGTAGATTTTTTTAAGTTATTTTAAAATATCGAATTAATTCCTTAAGTTTTTTTTAACGTTTTGGTCCTTTTTTTTTAAAATCTCCGTTAAAATAAATTGCAAACTCATATACCATTTGAACTGGTTTTTCACGCTGATCACGAATATGCAATCAAATTTATCAAATAAAGTGATTTCTTAATACACCCCATAAGTTTCTTAGGCACCTTGTGTGCTTACAAAAACACTCACCTGTTCCTGATGTGCAAATCCGGACACACTTTTTTTTTCTTTTCTTTTTTTCTGGATGTGCACATCTGGTATAAGTTCACATTTGCAAATACGGAAGAAAACCAGATGCGAAATATCAATAAATCTAACATTGTTTCTGTCGCAACGCGAAAAACAACCGGCGGAAAACAGAAGAGTCGCCACCAAACGTTTTTTATCCCGACGAGGGAAAAGAGAACGATCGTTGAAAATCTGAGGGAAAAGGAAAAGACAAGGTCATCGCAACCAATTCTGGACTCGGGAGACAGTTACACAAAGGGAATTTATAACACCCCTTCGTGTCCATCGTACTCGATGGGATCCACGCTCGCTGCACTGTTCAAAGGGTGTAATCATCTGAAGCTCCATCTGCTGCTAAACTGAAAGGACGAGAAAGAAACGAGAACGAAAACGGATAACAGAAACAAAAGGGTGAAAAAAAGGAACGGACTAGAGAAGTCATCACACCCCAGCCTAACATATCTCGTCGCAACGAGAATCATAGTCCTTATAGTTCTGACCAGAACATGGAAGTTTGGGTCGACAAGCATCGCGCTTGTGCCTACGTATCTCCTAATGAGAATCAGACCACAGTAGTTCGGCTAACTAGGGTACAAACAATGAAGTTCAAAGCAATTAGACATAAGCATCAAACAAAGTAAGCATCAACTTCAATCACACAAGGTAAGCATCAATCAATAAAGTCAAAGTAACAAGAGTGTGCATACATGTCAAACCAAGTTCAAAGATTGGAAATCAAAACCAAATGGCAAAACAATGCACCAACGGAGACACAAGTGACTTAAGATCAACCAAGGAGTATTATCAATCATCAAATAAAGTGAAATAAGTCAAACAAAGTGATAACCAAGGTGGGGAAGTAGCTATGTCATATGGCATTCAACGCATTTTAATGAACAAAGAAAGGGCAAAACGTTTCAAGTCATGCATCATAGTAACACTCAATCAATTATCAAACAAAAAGTCATGTAAAAGACACCTCAAAGAAGTAAACAAGTGAAACCAAAGTATGAATCTCAATTGATGGCAGTAACGTGTATGTGAATATCAATTCAAATTCAAGTTCAACACCACAAGAAAGAAACATAAGCATCACCTCTAAACAAACTCACACAATCGAGCATACATCATTCAAAACTTTCATGCAAAAGACTAACTATCATGTGAGGTTCAAGAAGTAAGAAGAAAACATTTGAGAGACCAAGACAAGTCAAGATAGCACCTATAATAAAGCATCCATGTCCTATAATTATCTCAAGCATCAATAAAACACATGTAATCAAGCAAAGTCAAAACTAGGTCAAATGAACATGCATACACACCTAAAAAAACAAAGCCACCTTGTTGTATCAAGCATAACCAAGATAAAAACCAAAATGACATGGGAATGAAGCTCTATTACATGGTATTTCAATTAATAACAATACATTAGAACAAACCCTAAGTGGTTGCGCAAGTGCACCTCTAATCAATCCACAAAGTTCAAGCAAATCTCAACCATATAGCATACAATGCATCACACATGAAAAATAGTTAAGAGACCTTAAAAAAAATATGGAAAAATGATCATGGCATCAAAGAGGCAGTAGGCTAGTGTACCATAAAAGGTGTGCTCAATATTGTGTGGAAAAAAGTGTTCAAACATTAGGCAATGCACAAAAGAATGATCACACAAGTCAAGTTTCAAAAGAAATTAAGTTACGGACCAAACATTAATGGAAAAAATTCCAAACCAGCAACAAAGTGTTCTATATACATGTGACTAAGTGTGTTCAAAAATTAGGATCAATCACAAGTGGGAAAAATTAAAATCAAAGTCATAACATGTAAACTAGGTCAACTTAAACACATTGGATTATAAAATTCGAATTAATTATCAAAATAAAATAAATTTAAAATTTAAAATTATAGAAAATTAAATAAGATGATAAGGATCATTTATGATTTTATTTATAATATTTTGGACGATTAAAAGTATTTTATTTAAATTAAAAGAAAACAAAAATAATTAAAAAAAAACAATCAAAAGAGGGTTGCATTAGAAAACCTGTTTGAATTGAAATTGGCTGGACTGAAAAAAGGGGGTAAGAACAACACATGAGCGTGCAGGCCCACCGAATTTAATAATAACTCAGCATTTTTTACTTAAAATAAAATAAAAAACAAAAGATCTCATTTTCATCCATGTCATGGTGTTATGCGTGTGAATGTGAGAATGAGTATCAAGTTGGTTCAAGAAAAATGAATCAAAATGTTGCATTAACACATGTTCATGTAACCATCTTCATGGGATCATAACTTGGTGGTGAGTGACTCAAATGAGGAGAACTTTGGCTCTTTGGAAAGCTTTCACTATGGTCAACAAGATTGATGTTTGAAAAAGAATGAAACAATGCTTGGAAATGGTGTGAAAATGGCCATGAAAGTTGATATAAAAATTCTGCCCAAAATAACTTAGAAAAATTCTAAGTATTTGGAATTTAGAACAATGAAATCTTCCACTTTAATCCATCATAACTTCTTCAATAATGATCTAATAATGATTAATTTGCTATGGTTGGAAATCTTATGAATGGTAGAACAACTTTCATGTTTGAAAATATTTTAAAAATTGCCTTGAGCATGGTGTAATTTGGCCTTGAAAATGGTATGTCAAGCATGGAAAACTTACTAAAAATAGTAAGTCTCTAAAACCCTAAATTACCAAAAATGACAACTCCTCACAAAACTTGATTTTTCATGAGTCTTCTGACCTTTCTTGATTAAATCTCATCCCTTGGTTATATTTGACTTGTGTGACACAAATTTGACCATAAAATCAAGTGCTGACTTTTTCACACACAATTGACTTTTTCCCCAATTCATCTAATTCAAACATCATCTAATTAATTAAACTTCTTCTGATTAAAACTGATGAACGAACCTTCACAAATAGACACTTGGGAACATATAGAAGGCCATGGAACTAAGTTTCACTCAAAGAATCATAAATAAGTTGATTAAATCACAAACCCTGATTTTCTGTCGAAATGACAATAGATGATTGTACATCTTCAAAAACCTAATATCTATGGACAAGCTTGAGAATATCTTGAACAAAAATACCCTATGTGACATGATGATGATGAAGCTTAATGTATCTTGCTTATGAAGACATCACACTCTTAAATAACCAAAACCCTGGCCTGAGGACCAAGTGATAGGAGAATATGATATACTCCCAATCTCTTGCAAATCTTCAATCATCTAATGAAGTGATAAATCAAATGCGGTGTCTTGAGGCATAATAAGACTTTGTATCTTGAGTGATCATGAACCTGAGGATAACCCATCCTCCTTGCTATGAACAAAAATCTTCTTCTTGAGAAAACCAAAGGTAAGAAGACTTGATCACATGCTTTGAGAAAACCAATGATGTATTCATGAATATATGACTTAAATGAAATGAAAATGTGTGAGGCATAAGCCACTTATTGATGAAAAAAATTGAGGGCAAATTTTGGGGTGCTACAATTTCTCACATTCATAACATAAAACTAGGATTACATTCAATTCGACATTACATCAACAGAAATTTAAATATTACAAAGATCAATAGCCCGGTGGATGCTTGCACATCTCTAAGATGTTGTAGCGACGATTTTGGGGTTCGCGAGCTTTTATCGCATTGGCATCACATTTGCTACTTTCTGATTTCAATTTTTATCCTGTGAAGCTGGTTAAGAAAGGAAATTAGGTATCTCAAACCAACTCTCATTGTAAGTATTATACGAAGGGGTCCTTCCAGTCTGGATCTTTCCGACAAGTGCTAATTTGTTTGGGTCCCTATTTTTTGGTTATTTTGTCTTATAGAGCTCCCTAGGAATATACTACTATTTACTACTATCTTCTCTTGATGTAAATGCTTCTGCTTGAATCTAAGGTAAAATGAGGTTTTTAGTGATGGATAAGGGTGATGTTTTTGATGATTTTTGTTGATGAGAGGGGTCTGAGGACCAAGTTGGGTTTTGGTTTGTGTGCGCTAAAAAAGATCTTACGATCCCATGCCTACGTACCCTCAAAAAGAGAATTGAAATTTCAGAGCGAACATAGTTCCTCCTAAATCTTTGGGCAGGAGGATATTTGGTTGTGTCTTAATCAAAGCCCAATATTGTAGCTAAAAGGGTTTATTTTGTGTCTTAATCAAAGCCTAAGATTGAATTTGAAAGGTTTATTTGTGTCTATCTTGTTCAAAGCCCAAGATTAAAGCTAAAAGTCTTGATTTGAGTCTAAGGGAACTGTTTGAGGGGACCAGGGGTTTCTTGATTTCAGTCCAAGAGGAGGTTGTTGAGTTCTTGATTTGAGTCCAAGATGAACTGTTGAGTTGTTGTCTTGATTTGAGTCCAAGAGGAGGTTGTGGAAGGTTGGGTGTTGGGTGTTCTTAGTTTGAGTCCTAAGAGATGATTGTATACTAGGTGTGTTCTTAGTTATAGTCCAAGAGAAGACTGTACTTGGTTGTCTGATTGTCTTAGTTAGAGTCCAAGAGAAGATTGTCTTGAGAATGTAAGGGAATATTGATTCCTTGTGGAAGGCTTTTAGTTATATTCCAAGAGAAGACTGTCTATAGTAGGGATATATTAGTTATAGTCCAAGTTTATGACTGAATATTTGAGTGTCTTGATCAAAGCATAATATTGAAGTTGAAAGACTCAGTAAAGAGAAATTGTCATCTCTAAAGAGAGGGAAGTTGGTTTATATATGCATTGATTAAAGCCCAAGGTTAAAGCTAAACAAATAAAATTGACTCTACTGAAAAAAGTTTATTTGTCTTGTACTAAGCCCAAGATTGAGACTGAAAATTTGTGAAGACTGACTCATGAGGGGAATTGTATCTATCTTGTATTAAGCCCGGGATTGAGGTTGTCTGTCAGAAGATTTTGGCATAAAGCCTAAAATAGTTTGACTTCATCAGATAAAACCTAGTAAGTAGGTTATCTGGGAGGATGTTTTTGTAAAGGGAGACATATCTTTTGGAAATTTGTGGAAACATGTATCACTGGAATGATTGTGATTGAATAAATTATCGGTGAAAATTCAATTCAATAAATCCCGAGAAGAGGTTATCACAGTGAGAATTTCCTTTTTCTTAAGGAATATTAGAGGGTGAATGACTTTCCAAGTCTACTGGTTGATACCTTTTGTGGGGAGAAATCATTTAAATAAAGCCCAAGAGGAGGCTGACCACTGTGGGAAAGACATAGGAAAAATCAATTTCATAAATCCCAAGAGGAGGCTGACCACTGTGGGAAAGACATAGGAAAAATCAATTTCATAAATCCCAAGAGGAGGCTACTATGAAAAGTTACTTCCAATTTATTATTGAAGATACCCTAGAGGTTCAAAATTTTGACTAGGGGGAGATCAATTGAATAAAACCCAAGAGGAAGATACCTTGTATGTGAGAATGATCAGTTGTACAAAGCCCAAGAGGAGGCTATCTTATTCCATATGTGGAAAGGAATCAACTGAACAAAGCCCAAGAGGAGGTTATCTATTTCATCAAGGTGTGAGAGATTGTTTCCCTGAGATTCTTTATCTACTGGGAAAATTCCATCTGTGGTGGAGAGTTTGAACTAAGGACATATCTTATGCTTTTAGGAAGCTCATGGGTTCTTGAACAAAGCCTAAAAGGAGGTTGGCTTGGTGGTTAAGATGAAGGAATAAATATACCTACAGGTTTGATGCTTTTGTAAGTAGATGATTTACTACATATCTATCATATGCTTATAGGAAGCCTAAGAGTCCTTGTACAAAGTCCAAGAGGAGGCGGGCACCTGTATGAGGCCTGAAAGTGTCCTTGGATGAAACCCAATAGGAGTCTCTATTTATTTCTATCATATTCTTCTAGGAAGCCTGAGGGACCTCTTGTATAAAGCCCAAGACTGAGGTTGTTTTCACCTTTAAGTGGCTTGTGGGACTCTATTGTATATTGCCCAAGAGGAGGCATGATATACTATTCCAAAAGAGGTTCCACAAGGAAACGAATGTCTTCTATATATGAACTGTCCAGTCGGGGGTGTAAACACCCCAAATTTTCCCTCACTCTTCATCACACCATGGCTTGTGATCTTTCATTTTTTGTTTTAACATGAGCATTACATATCATATTGCATTTTTGTTTCACTGCATAGTTCAAGTTCATCTACATCTAGGGTTTGTGATCTGAGCAATCCAAGAATCCATCTGAGCCATCCCAAAGGTCTTAAATCTTTCCAAGAGGGTCCATGTGTGTTCTATTATCATATTATGCTCCCCAAAGTTCATGGAAGTCAAGAAATCACAAGGATTGGCAAAGGCTTGGAAGCAGAGCTAGGGTTTTCACTGCATAGATGACCAAAATTAGGGTTTTGGTTTCAGAGGCCTTACCCCCAAATTTTTGGGTCATTCTTGTTTATAATGTTCTTGACATGTTATAAGGATCATGTGTACCAAGTTTGATGAAGAAATTCATTGTGGAAGTCATCTGATCATTGGGTAACTTCTTGAGCAAGTTAAGTCAAAATCAGGGCATCTGAGGCCCCCAACAATGGAACCAAAGGGGTATTTTCATCAAATTTAAGTTCAATGATCTTTATTTGACCTTAGAAGTGGTTAGAAATTCACAAGATTGAAGAATTTTGAGCCAATTGCAAACTTGCCATTTTTGGAAATGACTTGAAATGCAAACTTTCCATTTTGGGAAAGATTTTCAACCTCCTCTTTCATGACCAAAAGTGCTTCAAATGAAAAATTCTTGGGCATGAAAGTTGTAGATTAGGTATTTCCATTTTCAAAAAGTACAAGAACATGTCTTGATTCATCCTAGAACTCAAGATATGGCCTTTCAAAGTTGGCAAAAATCACATAATTTTCAAGTTCATGCCAAAGAGGGAATTTTGCAATTTCACTTGCCAAGCATTCTAATGACCTCTAATGTGCACAAATATGTTATAACATGTCAAAGAAGCTTCAAAATATCAGAATTAGACTTTGAATCTAGGGTTTTCATGGCTTGTGATCCAAGAAACACCAAAGAGGGAAAGTTGCAAAATCTATGCCATCTCATGATCCAAGCCTTCCAGCACATCAAATTCAATCCCATGGTCCTCCATGAACCAAGCTGAGGCCAGACACCCCTCCAAACAACCTCTGACCCGTGCCATTCTTCAAGTACACATCACCTTGACTTTTTGCAACTTGGCCCATACCAATCAAGTTGTGCCACCACCCACTTTCTGAGCAATCCCATTGGCTTATACAAACATCATGGATCACAAAACACATAACACACAATCTCAAAACCTCACACAAGTCAGCAATCACAAAAACCTCAAAAAACCTTCACCTCTTCGAATTTCATAGCACAACCACTCAAACTTCAAATTTTCTTCACCATTCAACTCAGCATCACCTAAGGAACAAATCCCAACCATTAGAATGACCTGAAACACATCACACAACAAACACGATTTCTCACTCCTCAGAACTGAAACTCACAAAGGAGGCCATTTAAACCCCATTTAAGCTTTCCAGAAGCATCAAAGGGATCATTGAAGGCATTTTGCACAAAGGAAGAGGTCAGAAAGCTCCAGTTTGCAAAGCTTCAACTCAGGTAGCCATGATGAACTTTTTTTCCAGAACTCTTGTTTTAAGTTTCTAAATGATTCTACATGATTAGTTGATCACCCTGATATGTTGTTTTTCGAGAATGGTTGAGAAACAAGCATGTATTGAACTTCTGAAAGTTTTGAATGTTTTTCTGTTTTTCTTCGAATCATGATTTTTGTGAATGATAAATGTTGTTTGACGATGGATTCTTATTAAGGGAGGGTAGTAGATCATTTCTGGAGCTTTAGAGATTTTAATTTGACTTAGGGAAGAAGTTGGAATTTTGTTTGGCCGGAGAAGATGACCGGAGCTAGCTCCGGTCAACTGAAAATCATTAAAACCCTAATTAGGGTTAGTTGCCAAGATTGATTTCCCACCATTGGATCTTGATTAGGTTAGCGTGTGTACGGCCCAGATTAGTTCACTTAAGTTAATTACTGATTAATTAATTTAATTAAAATCATTTAGTCAGTTTGAATGCCAGCCATTGGATCACGCGCGAAACACAACTTCAAACCTGAGCCTTAGATCTTTCATACCCTTGGTCAATGTAACTTCTCATCATGGCCCTCCATCCACCTCCCACGCAATCTGAGCCACTCTTTTGCATTACTTTCATTTTTATTTTATTTTATTTTGCTTTCTTTTCTTTTTATTATTAAAAATAGCAAAAATCATTTAAAAATTCTGAAATTTTTTATCATCACTTTAATTAATTTTCAGAACCCAAAAATATTTTTATTTTTATTTTTTTCCTTAAAAATGAATTTTTAAATAATTTAATTGTATATTTTAATTAATTAAGTCCATTTAATTAATTAAAAATACTTTAAAGTATCTAAAAATCACAAAAAAATTCAGAGAGGTTTCTTAAACATTTAGAAACATTTTCAAACTCATCCCACAAATTTCGTTTTGGTTTTGATCAAACTTTGCCAATTTCCTTTGAATTAGGGTTTCTAAAATTCATATTTTTCAACCCTAACTTCAAAAATTCATTTCTCTCAAACCAAGATGAGTTTGCATTTGATTCTTTTGGAAATCTTTCACACTTGACTTCTAGTTTCTAAATATATTTTTGACACATTTTTATATTGCATTTTCAAATTAATTTGCATTTTCCCTTTAGAATCACCCAAAAACCCTAGAAAACTTAGGAAAATCATAACTTTTGATAGGTTAGGCTTCTGACCTTCTCCTTTAGGGTGTGACCTAATATGGGATTAGGGTTTGTTTGAGCTTGATTTCAAATTTTTATCATGTCATATGCTTCTATTTTATCCATTTGCATCTCACATATCCATGTAACCCTAATTTCTCATGTTCATTTGCATTCACCTTGCATATTCATCATCACATGAACTTGCCATGACATTTCATGCATTCATATGTCATCTTAGACATCTTAGGGCATGTTAGAACCTTTCTTGATCATTTCTTCATTCATTTTCCATGTTTAGCATTCATTTCATTTCATGAACTTTCATGTGTTTTCAAACTTCAAAGCATGCTTTCATAACATCTCATTCTTGTATAATCATTCATGTGCATCTTGTATGACATTGAATCATCTCACATGCCATTTTCATTGCATAAACACTTCTGACTTTGATCATTGCATCTCATTTAAATTCATTTCTTCATGCTTTATACTTTATGCATTCATGCTAACACTTTCAGGTTTTGGTAAGTTATTTTAGGAGGTAGATTTGCCTTCACCTCTCTCTTCTTCTTATCTAATTCATATGCATCTTGCTTGTCTTTGAAATGAATTTGATTCACTTATGTTCCATCTCTTTAACTTTCTTCCTGTAAGTTACTTATCTTCTTAGGAAGTAAGTTACTTATTCTTCTGCTTCCTCCTCCTTTCATCTGCTCCTTCCATTGGTGGCTTCCTTGAAGATCTTTCTTAAGCCTCACAAACCATAGGATATCCAAGCATGATAATGATTAGGGTTGTAACTATTCCCCCTTAGCTTTTTACCTTTGAGTCTCCTTGAGTCTCTCTTCTCATCTCAATAATCAGAGACTAAACTCTTAAAGTTTTAGGGCTTTGGAATTAGGGTTATACCTGCATCCTTCTCTTAGGATGGAGTGTATAACTTTAATCCTAAGTGTTAAACCTTTAATTTGTTTAAACCTCTTAATCAAATCACTTAATAATCATCAAGACTTTATCTTGTAACTTGGGCCTTACATTAGGGTTCTAACTCTTCCTTATGGTTAAGAGGGACTAACCCTAGTGTTTAATGGACAAGTCCTCCTCAAGTTGTCTTACAAACCATAAAATCCACTTCTTAATCTCATCCTTTAATTAAAATCCATCTAATAAAGGCTTGTTATATAATGAATTTAGTCCCTAACCATGGATTAAGTTGAGGTATCTTCCTCAGCTTAAGTGTTCTCATCTATCATCCTTCTATTAGGATGATGTAATGAGTTCAGTAATCTGTGATTAGAGATTAAACTCATTACTTAACACTAAACAAAAACCCAAAAACATCTAATTAATCACAAGTAGGTTAATGATCTTAATCCTACATCATTATGGTAATTAAGTTGAGTTGCTTATCTCATACTTAAGTAGGCTCATTATCCCTAATCAGGGAGGATATAATGAGCTTACAAGCCTTTGACTTAGGCTTAAGCTCATTAACCTATGCAAAACACCAAAAACAATAACAAAACTAAAAACACAAAAACAAACAATAATCGTCTCCTTCGGGATTCTTTTCTCATCACACTAATTCATAAAAGAGAACTTGCTTCTTCCGTCTAATGCAAGACAGTTAGCACTCGAGCCAGACGAGTCATACACTTGAGCATAGACAAGCAAGCAGTTCACAGTCAATTTACTTTCAGACTCTTTGAGTCGAACTACGGTGTTCTGACTTCCTCATTGCACGAGAGGATACGTAGGCATAACTTAACTGTTATCGAACAAAAGTCTCTTTGTCTTCCCCCTCTTTTAGTATTCTTTTTCTAAGCCTCAGTTCTTGAGCATTCACACTTTTTTGCACTGACACATGTGTCGCTCCCACTAAATGAAGCTAAGTCAAATAGGGTACAGGCGCAAACGGTCGGCGAAGGGGACAATGAGAACACACAGCCGTGAACTCACTGGAGATGAATAGAGTCGCCAGCTAGGCATTTTTATCCCGGAGGAAAGGCAATGCTGCATAGACCTAGAAAAAGAATGGATAAGACGGTTGCGAACCAGAGAGACTGAGAAAGGGGGTTGGTTACAACCTGGGAAGGTATTAGCACCCAGATTGTCCGCCGTACTCGACGGGATCCACGCTTAAAAGATTTGTGTTTAAAAGGGGTAGTGTCAGTGCAATCTGTGTATAAAAGAGCTGGAAAAAGGATGTACAGGTGTCAGTGTAAAAGAAGTGAAGTGTAATAAGTGAAGTGTCAGTGTAAGGAAAAGAGTGAGATGCTCAAGATCATGAGGCTAAAAGAACAATGCTGGAAAGAGGGGGAATATACAGAGACTTTTGTTCGATAACTGTTAAGTTATGCCTACGTATCCTCTCGTGCAATGAGGAAGTCAGAACACCGTAGTTCGACCCAAAGAGACTGAAAGATGAGTTGACTTGTGAACTGCTTACTTGTCTATGCTCAAGTGTATGACCTGTCTGGCTCAGGTGCAAACTGTCTTGCATTAGACGGAAGAAGCGAGTTCTCGTTTATGAGTGAAGGTGATGAGAAAAGAATCCCGGAGGAGACGATTATTGTTTGTTTTTGTGTTTTCAGTCTTTTATTGTTTTTGGATTTTGTCATAAGTTAATGAGCTTAAGTCTAAACCAATGGATTTAGTAAACTCATCACATCTTCCCTCTGATTAGGGGTAATGAGAATACCTTAAGTGTGAAGTCAGCTTCTCACACTTAATCACCTTTGGTATAGGATTAAGATCATTAACCTACTTGTGATTATTAAGATGTTTTTGGTGTTTTTGTTTAGTGTTAAGTAATGAGGTTAAGCCATAATCAGGGATTAAACAGACTTATTACACCATCCTAATAGAAGGATAATAGATGAGGGTGTTTAAGCTGAGGAAAGCTCCTCAACTTAATCCATGATTAGGGATTAAACTCATGACAAAACAAGCTTTTGATTAAGTGGATTTTACTTAATGATATGATGATGAAGTGAATTTTATGATTTGTAAGACAACTTGAGGGGGACTTGTCCATTAACACTAGGGTTAGTCCTTCTTAACCATTTAAGGAAGAATTAGAACCCTAATGCAAGGCCCAAGTTACAAGTGTGATGTCTTGATGTTTATTATGTGAATTGATTAAGAGATTTAAACACATTAAGGGTTTAACACTTAGGATTAAAGTTATACACTCCATCCTAAGAGAAGGATGCAGGCATAAGCTTAATCACAAAGCCTTAAAGCCTTTAGGGTTTAGTCCCTGATTATGAGATGAGGAGAGATGACTCAAAGAGACACAAAGGTAAAACTAAGAGGGGAGACTAATCAAAACCCTAATTCATTGTCATGCTTGGTTGTTCCTAAGGTTTGTGAGGTTTTCAAGAACAATCTTCAATGGAACCACCAGGAAGCAGATGAACAGGATCAAGAGAAGCAAAGCAACTTGCTTCATTCAAGAAGTCAAGTCACTTGAAGAAAGAAAGTGGGAGGAGAAAGAATGAGCAAGCTCAAACTCAAACACATATAGAAATGCAGCAATGGATGCAAGAGAAATGAGAAGAAAAGTTATGAGAAGTGAAGGCAAATTCACTTCTCAGAATCACTTACCACCTGAAAGGGTTAGAAAAGGAATGCAATGCAATGCAAAATGGGATGAGATGACATGATGCTAAGCAAAACCAGAAGCATGTTGATGATGATTATGATGTTATGAGGTGCTGCAAACATGAGGCAAGACATGGAGATGTTCATACAAGATCATGGATGCAAATGAAACAAGCTAGGAAGCATGGATACACATGAAAAGTTATGAAACATACATGGCAAACAAGATGGCAAATATGGGATGCAATGATCAAACATGCTTTCTATATGTCTTATGAAGTCAAATGAATCAAATGGAGGCATGGAATGGCATGGCAAGTCATGTTATGCAAGAGAATGCAAGAGGGATGCATATGAAAGCCCAAATTAGGGTTTATGAATCAAACAACAAACAAAAACCCAAACAGAAGCAAACCCTAAGATAAAAATGGAAAAGGCCACTCAAAGAAACCCTAAACTTATACTAAACCAAGGTCCAAAGGGGAAGTCTCAACTCTCAACCAATCTCAAGTTATGATTTTTCTAAGTTATTAGGGTTTTTTAGGGTTCCTAAACAAAAGAAATGCCAAACAAATTGAAAATGAGGAAGCAAATCATGGCCATTTAATCCTAGAAACTACATGATAAACACAAAACAATGCAAGAAGAACCAATGTCCAACTCCTCTTAGATAGGCAGAAATGAATTTTTGAA
This sequence comes from Lathyrus aphaca, assembly GCA_963966055.1. Lineage (NCBI taxonomy): Eukaryota > Viridiplantae > Streptophyta > Magnoliopsida > Fabales > Fabaceae > Lathyrus > Lathyrus aphaca. The sequence continues at coordinate 229,148,980 of OZ014519.1, forward strand.
CTTATGATCAAAATAATGCACCAAAAATGATTTAATTCAATGGAAAATTCTCAACATGCATCAAGATCAAAAAAGAAATTTGGTTTGAAGGTTGGACAATGTTTCTAAATGTCTTAGAACATTTCATGAATTTTTTGGTGATTTTTAAATACCTAAAAGTATTTTTAATTAATTAATTTCCATTAATCAATTAAAAATAATCTTTTAAATATTTAAAAATACTTTTTTAATGATAAAAAATAAAATAAAAATATTTTTGGGTCATAAAAATTATTAAAACCCTTAGGAAAAAGTTTCATAATTTTTATGTATTTTTTGCTATTTTAAAATAATTGTGCAAGTTAATTGAAATAAAATGAATTAAAAACAAATAAAAATGAAAGTAAGCTAAATGAGAGGCTGAGATGCAATCTGGGAGAGAGACAGTTGACTTGGCGCGTGATCCAACGGTCAACATTTAAATCTGACTAATTAAACTATTAATTCCAATTAATTAAGTTAAATGATAATTAAAGACTAATGAGGCAATCTGAGCCCTTGGCCCACACGCGGGAAACCTGATCCTATGGCCCAAATTTAAAATACGCTAATGACTGAACTAAACCCTAATTAGGGCATGTTAACCTCAGACGGCCGGAACAGTGGTTCCGGTCGTCTTCTCCGGCGGGTTAAAACCCTAGAAAACGCCACAGGCCACCATCCATCAAATTAACTGCCCAGAAACATTCCTCTCCCCAAACTAAACCTTAATCCATGATCAAAAAACATTTATCCAGCATGAACAAAGAGAATCGAAACCAAACACATTCACGGGCAAAAATTCAGAGAGGCACAAAATGCTTATTTTCACACCATTTTTAAATCTAAGCATATCACCATGATCCTTGAAGCATGCATTTTTACTTTATAAACAGAGCTCTGAAAAGCTTAAAGTTTGAAGCTACCTGAGGCGAAGAACTATGAATATGAGCTCTTTTGGCTTTGCTTTGATGCAGAACAACTTCCCTGAACCCCCTGAAGCCAATGGAAAGCCTGGAATGAGTTTAAACAAGCTGCTTTGAGAAATCCATTTCTGGTGTAGCAGGAAATGAACTTTGTGTACAGGCTGTTTCAGTTCAAAGTAAAGGGTGGTTTTGACTCCTTGTGGTATGCTTGACTTGTTGGTGAAGAAAGATGAGGTGTTTGATGGCTGGATAGTGAGATTCGAAGAGAACTGGTTTGGAAGGTGAAGAATGGTGAAGCTCAGGTCAGGCTTGTTTTTGGCTTGAGCTTTAGTGGTTTGAGGTCTATGAAGTGTGTTGAGTTGAATGATGAAGATGGTTTTTGTGTTTGCAAGCTGTGGAGGCAGATTCGAAGCAACTTGCAAGATGAGGTGTTTTTGTGAATGTCCTCAATGAGTGAGTTTCAGCCTTGCTTAGTGTTATGTCTTGCTTGCAAATTGTCCACATAACTCTCTCTCATTGGTCAGATGATTGGACATGTGCTTTATTGATTGGTAAGTCACCTTTTGCAAAAAGTCAAATAATGTGTAAGAGAAGTATGGCTCATGATCTAGGCTAGTACAAGGCTGGTTCTGGTGCAGCAAGGTGAGGTGAGAGGCTAGCCAAAGTGCAGCATCCAATGCATCAAGTGGTAGAAGCACAATGATGATTTTGCAAGTTGTTGGCTCTTTGGTTCACATGTGATTTCCTAATCCCACAAGCCATAATTCATGGGCACTCTTGGTTCAATTCTGATTGTTATGACTTATAGAATGCTTGTATGCTGGTTTGAAATGAACTAGAGGTCACAAGAGGCATTGGTTCATGATCTTGCAAAATTTCCATTTGAAGCATGCCTTGAAAATCAATGATTTTAGCCAACTTTGTCACACCATAACTTTTGATCCAAGAAGAGTTTGATCATGTTCTTGTACTTTTTGAAAAGGGAAAGATGAGATCTACAACTTTCATGACCAAAGTTTTTTCATTTGAAGCCTTTTTGGATCAAGAATCAAGGCTTGAAAAATGACCTAAAATGATGCATTCTTGAAAAGTCAACTATGCCCAAAAAGTCAACATTTGCAAAAACCCTAAATTCTTGATTTTTATGAACTTCAACCTTCTTCCATGATCAAATAAAGATCATATACACTCAAAATGATGAAGATCACCCATTGGTTGGGTCATTGGGGGCCTCAGATGTCCTGATTTTACACTGACTTGTCTGAAAAGTCAACTCTTGATCAGATGACTTCCCCATGGAATTTCTTCATGAAAATTGATATGCATACTCCCTATACCATATAGAGACCAATGGAAACAAGAATGACCAAAAAATTTGGGGTTATGGCCTCTGAAACCAAAACCCTAATTTTAAGTCAACTGTGCAGTCAAACTTGGCTCTGCATCCACTCAAACCCTAGTTCTTGTGATTCCTTTGCATTTTTGACTTTGTGAGGATGTAATATGATGTAAGAACACACATGGACCCCTTTGAAGTGATTGGTAGCCTTTGGAGTGGCTCAAGATGCCCTGAGATTGCTCAGATCACAAACCCTAGGTGCAGATGCCTTAGAAACTATGCAGTGAATCAAAAAATGAGATATGAGGTGATATGATTGTGTTTATGCATATGAGATGATCACAAGCCATGGTGTGAATGGGTGAGGGCAAATTTGGGGTGTTTACAGCTGCCCCTATTCAAGCATGAGTTAGCTGTGCAGGATGTAAGCAACGGCTTAACAGGCAAACAAGATAACTTGTGGTTGAATACCAAAGACAGTCCAAAATTTGCACTCACAGAATGAAGAAGAAAAGGGATATAGATTGTCAAAAGAAAATAAAGTATATTGTAAAGTGTGGGCGACGGAGGACGACCGTCGAGCAGAGGACGACTGCTGGGTAAATAGCAACGACGGGGACGACCGACATGCTGGGGATAAAAGGTAAAGCCAAGACGGGGACGGCCGACTAGCTGGGGAAAATAAAATCATGATGGGGACGGCCATCAAGGTAAAGTTGAAAAATTCTCTGGGGATTAATGAAACATGACGGGGACGGCCATCAAGTTCATAAAGGTAAAGTAACCAACGATGGGGACGGCCATCGGGCTAAAAGAAAAGGAACCACGACGGGGACGGCCATCGGGTTAAAGAATAAATGAAATAAACAGCTGATGGGGGACGGCCATCAAAGGTGAAGGACGATCACCTAGCAGGGTACGGCTGCTCTGTTGGGGAATAAAAGTATATGATGGGGACGACCATCAAAGGTGGAGGACGACCACCTGGCAGGGGACGGCTTCCGAAGATATCAACGATGGGGACGGCCATCGGATAGGAAAGGTCAACGATGGGGACGGCCATCGGACGAGCATGATGGAGGACGACCATCAAGAAGTGGAGGACGACCACTCAGCAGGGTACGGCTGCTCTCAAGGTTTATCATGACATAGGACGAATGCCAGATAACCAAAGTCAACAATGGGGGACGGCCATTGGATAAAATGATGAAGGACGATCATCAAAAGGTGGAGGACGACCACCTAGCAGGAGACGGCTGCTAAAAATCAACGATGGGGACGGCCATCGGATGAGCATGATGGAGGACGACCATCAAGAAGTGGAGGACGACCACTCAGCAGGGTACGGCTGCTCCCAGGGTTATCATGACACAGGACGAGTGTCAGATAAAAGAAAATGTTTTGTTGGCGATCTACTGGGGATATAGTGAACACGGACGAGCGTTCACAATCAAGAAAAGAAAGTATAAGTGTTCAGATGTTGTATATAGATTAAAGATGCGGACGAGCATCCCTAAGACTACGATACGGACGAGTATCGGGTAGAAACAAACTGACATGTGTTCAAGGATGATGATACAGACGAGTATCAACTGGTTAACAAGGAACACGGACGAGTATTGAATCTGAAAGAACTCTTCTGGGGATAGTAGATACAGACGAGTATCTATATTCAAGAAGACAAAAGTGTTTGACACGGTGTATGGATTAAAGATGCGGACGAGCATCCTTAAGAGTATGATACGGACGAGTATCATGTAGAAACAAACATTAGACGCAATGTTCTGAGATGATGGTACGGACGAGCACCAACTGGTTAACAAAGAACAAAGACTGCTGTTGAATCTGTGGGTATATAATTGGTGTGTACAAGATACGGACGAGTATCTGTATGAGAGCGAGTAGTGAGAATGGTGTATAGATGAATGTTTATCTGCTGGGGCGGATGACACGGACGAGTGTCAAAAGGAGAAGAGTGTAATATCAACAAGTATATGGGTTGCAAAAGTGTAAGCGACTGCGCTGGGGATATGACACGGACGGGTGTCAAGAAAGAATATATATAAGCATGTGTGAGTGCAAAGAGGGTGTCTTCGGCTTTTTTGCTGGTGATTTGACACGGTCGGGTGTCAGGAAGTATCTGCAATACGGGTGATTTTGTTTGCACAGAGTGTTCAGGCGATTTTACTGGGGAAAGATGGCACGGACGGGTGCCAAAAGGTGTATATACTGGTGCTTGATGATTTGTGAGGCAACTGCTCTTGCTGGTAACTCTGGCGGGGATTTTCCTTCTGTATGTTGATGAACTGCTATCATTCATAAGTGTTAATTCAGAACATGGCTTATGATTATGCTATGCGTTTGACTTTTGCCGTAATGCTCCGTATTAGACGGAATGCTACGCTCTGAGGGGATAATATGATGCAAATGCCATGATTACGCAAAGATATCAAACCGGGATTCGGATCCCGTTGTTGCGACGATCTCTGGCTGATCTGCTCAAAATGGGCATCCCAGCTGGGGTTTGTAGAAGCTTTCTTCACTCTGTTGTGATTCTTCTATGCGCTGCTCTTCTAGATAGAGGCTAGAACTCTGTGGGGAGATGGTTCCCTGACTCCTGTACTCAACTGGGGATGAAATGGCAACTCGGCTGGGGGGAATTATGAGAGGCAACTCAGTTGGGGAGAGCAACAAGAGGCAACTCAGCTGGGAATAGAGCATTTCAGATGCTGAGATTGAGCGCATGTTGATTTGGCAACTTCGCTGGGGAAAAGGGCACCTTCCAGTGCCACGCGGAAGATAGACCGAGTTGACAATGATTTACCAGCTTGCTAAGACGTAACTTGCATGCCCCAGGTTGCGTTCTGGATACCTGCAATCCTGCAAAGATAAGGAGACGCACAAAAGGTCCCGAGGTATCCTTGATTGGATTCCGTCATAGGAGTCAAGCATTCTCACGAGTAAGTATATTCCCTGCAAGCATGTGTTTTATTATTATTATTTTTGGGAGAAAAACACCTGTACTTATGCAGTTGATTTTTTTAGAGACACCAGACATCCTTTGCAAGTAAAAATATACAAAACGAAACATGACTGAAAAATCTGATTTTATTAATTCATGTGCCCTGAATTGGCAAGATACAGTCAAAGAAACATATCTCCTGAAATGAGGAGATTGTTACAAATTGAGAAACAAAGTGCTGGCAGTGTTTGTCGATGCTTTGAAGGAGCTTCCTCTCCTGCTATGACCCGTATGACTTTTGACTTTCTTCTCGTCTTGCTTTCTGAAGAAGGCTGATTCTGATTGAAGCTTGATCCTGTTGAAGCTTACCAAGTTGCTGACAATACAGACGAATTCAGAATGCAGTTGTTCGCTTATTCCATTATTTTGCATGGATCGCCCTTTCGGGTTTTCAATCCATCGGGATACCCATTTTTGCCTGAGTTGTCCCATGCGGCTTTTCAACTCAGCGGGTGTACATTTTTCATTTATTTCCCTTATTTTTGCCCGAGTCTTTTTATTCTGTTTTTGACTCGCCGGGATGCCCTATTTTTGCCTGGACTTACATTCTGTTTTTATGTCCAGCGGGTCATTTTATGCGAAGTATTTTTTAACTGCGTCTGAATTCACAGGGGATGGGAAATCTTCACCATCCATGGTGCTGAGCATCAGTGCTCCACCAGAGAAAACTTTCTTCACCACAAATGGTCCTTCGTAATTTGGAGTCCATTTGCCCCTGTGGTCTGTATGAGGAGGGAGGATTCTTTTCAGCACAAGATCTCCCACTTGGTACTCTCGGTGCCTGACTTTTTGATCAAAGGCTTTCTTCATTCTCTTCTGATACAATTGTCCATGACAGATTGCAGCCAATCTCTTCTCTTCAATCAGACTCAGTTGCTCGTATCGGGACCTAACCCATTCTGCTTCACTCAGTTTGACATCCATCAAGACTCGCAAGGAGGGTAATTCAACTTCAACTAGTAGGACTGCCTCCATACCATACACAAGTTGATACGGTGTTGCCCCAGTGGATGTTCTGATTGATGTGCGGTACCCATGCAAGGCAAACGGTAGCATTTCATGCCAGTCTTTGTAAGTGACTACCATCTTCTGCACAATCTTCTTGATATTCTTATTTGCTGCCTTAACAGCGCCATTCATCTTTGGCCTGTAAGGAGAAGAATTGTGGTGTTGGATCTTGAAGTCCCGGCACAGTTCAGCCATCATCTTGTTGTTGAGATTGGAACCATTATCAGTAATGATTCGCTCGGGCACTCCATATCGACAGATGATATCTCTCTTCAGAAATCTGGCTACCACTTGTCTTGTGACGTTTGCATATGAGGCTGCTTCAACCCACTTGGTGAAATAGTCAATGGCGACTAGGATGAATCTGTGGCCATTTGAAGCAGCTGGCTCAATCTTACCAATCATGTCAATGCCCCACATGGCAAAGGGCCATGGTGAAGACATGATGTTCAAAGGATTGGGAGGCACATGCACTTTATCTGCGTAGATCTGGCATTTATGGCATTTTCTGGCATAAGCACAACAGTCTGCATCCATTGTGATCCAATAATAACCTGATCTTAACAACTTTTTAGCCATGGCGTGTCCTCCGGCATGGGTACCAAAGGATCCTTCGTGCACTTCATGCATCAACAAATCTGCTTCCGTCTTGTCAACACATCTGAGGAGTACCATATCAAAGTTCCTTTTGTATAAAGATCCATCAGTGTTCAGAAAGAAACTTCCAGCAAGCCTTCTCAAAGTCTTCTTATCATTGGAAGATGCCCCAGGTGGGTATGTCTGATCCTCCAAGAAGCATTTAATATCGTGGAACCAAGGCTTATCATCTTTGACAACTTCCGCTGCAAATACATACGCTGGTCTATCAAGTCTCGACACTGAAATCAGAGGTACAAAGTTAGCAGCTTGAACTTTGATCATGGACGAAATGGTAGCCAAGGCATCTGCAAACTGATTCTCGTCCCGAGGGATATACTCAAGTTTGACCGTTGTGAAGAAAGTCAGTAACCTTCTTGTATAATCCCTATACGGTATCAGATGATCTTGGTGGGTGTACCATTTGCCGTTGGTTTGATTGACTACCAAAGCTGAATCTCCGAATACGGTCAATGTCTTGATCCTGAGGTCAATGGCTTCCTCAAGACCCATAATGCAAGCTTCGTATTCAGCTTCGTTGTTAGTGCAGTTGAAAGTGAGTTTTGCCGAGAAAGGCATGTGAACTCCTTTGGGTGTAATGAGTACTGCACCAACACCACGACCATTCATGTTGACAGCCCCATCAAACATCATAGTCCATTCTTCTTCTGGGTCAGGCCCTTCAGTGTGAATAGGCTCTTCATGATCTTTTGATTTAATGAACATGATGTCCTCATCAGGGAAGTCAAATCTCATAGGCTGGTAATCATCAATGGGTTGCTCATCAAGATATTCAGATAATACACTGCCCTTGATGGCTTTCTGAGAAGTGTATTGGATGTCATACTCTGTGAGAATCATCTGCCATCTTGCAACCCGTCCGGTAAGAGCTGGCTTCTCAAATATGTACTTGACTGGGTCCATCTTTGAGATTAATAAGGTAGTGTGGGTCAACATATACTGTCTCAGTCGGCGAGCAGCCCACGCTAAAGCACAGCAAGTTTTCTCGAGCAGTGAATAACGTTGTTCACAGTCGGTAAACTTTTTGCTCAGGTAGTAAATTGCATACTCTTTTCGACCAGACTCGTCATGCTGGCCCAGCACACACCCCATTGACTCTTCTAATACTGTCAAGTACATGATTAGAGGTCTTCCTCCAACTGGCGGCATAAGGATTGGAGGTTCTTGCAGATATTCTTTGATCTTGTCAAAAGCCTTCTGGCAGTCTTCATTCCACCTGACCGTCTGTTCTTTTCTTAACAACTTGAACAAGGGCTCACAGGTTGCTGTAAGGTGAGATATGAACCGTGAAATGTAGTTCAATCGACCTAAGAACCCTCAAACTTCCTTCTCTGTTTTCGGTGCAGGCATCTCTTGGATGGCTTTGACTTTATCAGGGTCAACTTCAATCCCTTTCTCGCTTACAATAAATCCCAGCAGTTTACCGGATCGCACCCCGAATGTGCATTTGTTGGGGTTCAACTTCAGTTGGTACTTTCTCAGACGCTTGAACAACTTGAGCAGATTTACCAGATGGTCTTCTTCAGTAAGGGATTTGGCAATCATGTCATCCACGTAACACTCTATTTCTTTGTGGATCATATCGTGGAACAATGTTACCATAGCCCGTTGGTACGTTGCACCGGCATTCTTGAGCCCAAATGACATTACCTTGTAACAGAACGTGCCCCAGGGTGTGATGAAGGTTGTCTTCTCCATGTCTTCAGGTGACATCTTAATCTGGTTGTAGCCTGAAAATCCATCCATGAAGGAGAATACCGAGAACTGAGCCGTATTATCCACCAATACATCAATGTGAGGTAAAGGGAAATCATCCTTCGGGCTGGCTCTGTTCAGATCCCGGTAGTCAACACACATCCTTACTTTGCCGTCTTTCTTAGGCACAGGTACTATATTAGCAACCCACGGCGGATAGCTAGTTACAGCAAGGAAACCGGCGTCCCACTGTTTTTGTACCTCCTCCTTGATTTTCATAGCCATGTCTGGACGAGTACGGCGTAGTTTCTGTTTAACTGGCGGGCATTCTCCTCTCAAAGGCAGCTTGTGCACCACAATGTCGGTATCCAACCCTGGCATATCTTGGTACGACCACGCAAACACATCTACATACTCTTGAAGCAGGTCTATCAGTTGTCTCTTCACTGAGTCTTGCAGGCAGGCCCCGATTTTGACCTCTTTCACGTCTTCATCTGTACCAAGATTGATCACTTCCACCTCCTCCTGGTGAGGAGTAATAACTTTTTCCTCTTGTCTTAACAACCTGGCTAACTCTTCAGGAAGCTCATATTCTTCATCAATCCCTTCATCAGCTTGATTGATTGGATTGTCAAAGTCATACGAAGTCATAGCTGTGCTGTTGTCGGTGCTGTCTGGAAGGTATGCTCTGCAAGGGTTCAGTTTGTTCATTTTAGTGATTGATTTTAATCTTGCTTAGAAAAGTGAAATTTGTCATTTTGAAAACACTGCCATTTATTTTTGTACAAAAAGAAAAATGAAAAACAGTGAGCGGAAAAGAAAAAGACTCATTTGCAAAAAGATGTCTGATATTTCATTGATTAATCTTGTTTGCACAAAAGTACAGATGGCCCGGTTACAAAATGGGTCTTGTCATCTTGGGCAAGATGCAAGACTTTGATGCATGCTATGAAAATACAGGAAATAATAATTACTCTGCATGAGTAACTCTTATAATTTCCTGGGAAGACCAGTTCGAGACACTGCTCCCCGGGATCTTTGGACGAATCCAGCTTTCCAGGTTGCGCTCCTCTTCCAGCTCGTCTTCCAGACAGTTGATAGCATCAGGGGTAAGCATCCCCCCACTGACAAAACCAGGCTCTCCAGCAGCCTTTGCTTGATGTTGAGTTGGTCTGTAACCCAACCCAAATTTGTCTTTCTTCTCCTCCACAGCTAAAACCTTGCCCCAGCCTAGGGCAGTTCCTTCCTCAACAACCTTCTGGGCTTGTTGGTATGATGACATTGGAGTACCAGGTACAGCAGATGTTTCATTCACATTCAAGGCTTCAAACCCCTGGCTCATTGTTTCATGGATCTCCCCATCCATTTCAATGTACTTATAAGTAGCCAGGTGGCTGACAAAAATGTCCTCTTCTCCACAGATTGTAACGATTTGACCCTCCCACTCATATTTTAACTTCTGGTGAAGGGTAGAGGTCACGGCGCCAGCGGCGTGAATCCATGGCCTACCCAATAAACAGCTGTAGGCGGGCTGTATATCCATCACGTAGAAGATAGTTGTGAAAGTCTGCGGGCCAATCGTTACGGGCAGCTCAATCTCTCCCAGAACCGATCTTTTTGAACCATCAAAGGCTCTCACCACCAGGTTGCTGGGTCTCAACGCCAATCCGTCATATTCTAGCTTCACCAAAGCCTTCTTAGGTAGGACATTAAGGGATGACCCCGTGTCTACCAGCACATGGGAAAGGACAGCACCTTTGCATTCCATGGTTATGTGCAAGGCTTTGTTGTGGTTGCGGCCTTCCGTTGTCAAGTCAGTATTGGTGAACCCTAGTCCGTGACTAGCATTAACATTTCCAACTACAGCTTCCAGCTGATTGACAGTGATCTCTTCAGGCACGTAAGCTGCGTGCAAGACTTTGAGTAGTGCATTCCGATGGGCTTCGGAGCACATAAGCAGTGAGAGGATAGAGATTTTGGATGGCGTTTGGTGAAGCTGATCCACAATTTTGTAATCACTCTTTTTGATGATTCTCATAAACTCATCAACTTCTTGATCGAACGGTGTCTTCAAGGCTTCTTTAACAGCTTGATCTTCCTGCACCGGGCTCTTTCCTTTTGCTTTGGCAGCAGCTTCTGCTTCGGCAGTAGGTTTTGGAATTGGTGGGGCGAAGAGACGTCCGCTTCGAGTGAAGCCTCCGCCTCCCCCCACATTATCTACTTGTGGTGCAGGTGTTGATGTTTCAAGGGTGATTCTTTTTCCTTCGCAGTACACGTCAGAGCCATAGTGCCAAGGGATGGCCCTATTGCTTTCATATGGTACTGGTCCAGGCACCGTGACAGTGACTGGACTGATTGCTGCTGCTGAAGGGACTGTAATTGTTTGTGGATCATAATAGATTGTAACTGGTGCTCTGGTGGGAGCAGCACCTTCTGAATGGTAGGCAGAGTTGTTTTCAGGATCATAAAATATGGTGACAGTAGAGACATCTTCATGATTTGTTGCTGGAGTTGTAGGAGATATTGGCGGAAGAATGGATGTTGTCGTTGTAGGAGTCTCGAAGTGGAGTGAAGCTGAAGTTGTAGCAGAAAAATTTGTTGAAAACTGATCAGTTGAGATGATAGATGAAGTACTTGTTGATGAAACCGAAGAATTGTCAGGAACAATGGTTGTTGCAGTTGTAGGAGGTTCTGAAACCGTTGATGATGAGATTGCTGGATTTGTTGGAAATGATGTGGTGATCTGAAGTTGGCCACTCTGAATTAGGCTGTCTATACCGTCCCTCAAATTATCGCACCCATTTACCGAGATGTTGCAGTAAGCACAACCCAACTCACACCCCGGGAACATTTGACATTCGAGGAGTTGAGCCTTGATTTCTACCAACGGTGTCCGGATCTGACCCACACTGGTTATTAAATAAGACGGTTTGTCTTCTTCAATAGCGTTAATTCTAGGACCACCGTGGTTTGGCATTGGGTTCTTATTTACATTGGGTGGTGGTGCGAAATTCAGAGCTTTTGAGTCTACCAGGTCTTGTACCTTCATATGCAGAGCTCTGCACTTTTCTGTACTGTGGCCAGGTGCGTTTGAATGGAAGTCACATCTGGCGTTGGAGTCGTAATTCCTGGGTAGACTGTTGGGGTCCGGAGGTGCCAACGTCCTTAGCTCAACTAGGTTGAGTTTCAGGAGTTGTGGCAGCAGGGTAGCATATGGCATAGGGATCGGATCGATCACCCTGTTAGCTTGAGATGACCTCTGTTGGAATGGCCTTTGTTGGTTATTGTTGTTGTTGGTGTTGCTGTTGTTGTAATTTCTCGGAGGATACTGATTTTGTTGATGGTACTGAGGTTGTGGCTGATAGTTTTGTTGCGGAGGTTGATAAACTGGTTGAGGATGAGCTGGAGCAGGAATGGTGACTGCTGCTATTGACCTTTGAGCATATTGGGGCCTACCCCTGTTGATGTGGATGGCATTGGTCTCGCCAGTTCTTCTCGGGCCTGCAAAAGGCTTTCTTGTACTACTGGACGAGCTTGCACCGTTGTCAGATATCTTACCCATTTTCAACAGGCTTTCAATTCTCTCTCCTGCTATGACCACATCTGCAAAGCTGGTGGATGAGAAGGCGGCCAGCCTGTCAATATATGTCCCCTGAAGGGTGTTCATAAACATGTCTGCCATTTCCCTTTCAGACATAGGTGGCTGAACAGCAGCAGCCAATTGCCTCCATCTCTGGGCATATTCTCGGAAACTTTCTCTTGACGACTGTGACATTCCCATTAGGAGGGTCCTGTTGGGTGCCATATCTAAATTGTACTGATACTGTCTGATGAAGGCCTCTGCCAAGTCCTTCCAGCATCTAATAGTTGCCCTTGTCAAGTGAGAGTACCATTCTCTTGACGCTCCAGTTAAGCTGTCTTCGAAATAGAACATCCAGAGCTTCTCATCCATAGTATAGGCCTTCAGCCTTCCCAGAAATGACTGTAAATGAGTCCGGGGGCATGAAGTCCCGTTATACTTTTCGAAACAAGGAGGCTTGAACTTATGGGGAATCCTGACCCCGTCTACCAAGCCCATATCCATGACATCGAAGCCCAAAGAGTTTTGAGATTCTAAGGACCTCAACTTCTCAGCTATCTCATCCAATCTCCTATCATAAGCTTCTTCCCCAGCACCCATTACTGTAAACTGGTCCTCTTGAGGGTCTTCTTGAAGTACCCTCCCGGCTGTAGCAGTTCCTGGTATATTGACAGGGATGTTGGCCTCTGGATGGAGATGGGGTCCGAAAACTGGGGGATTGACGTGAGGTTGGACCCTCTCGTTGTTACTTGTGCCAGCAGTTCCCACATGGGGCTCTTCTTGGTTTTGCCTTTCCACCATGGCCCTCAATCTTTCCTGACTCTGAGCCATGTTGTTCATCACTTCCATAAACTGAGCTATCTGTGTTCTCATTTCTAGCCTTTCGTTCGCCATTTGAGTCCTGACCTCTGCAAGGTCCTGCTGTACCTGATCCATTTGAATTCCCGGAAGGTTGTTTCGGGTTGGATAACGGTGTGGACGGTTAAGGGGAAATGCCCGGCGCCTAGCAATAGTTCCTGAGCATCACAACAGAGTTAGTGGCAATAAAACAAAAACCTACAAAACAAACAAAGGGTTAGCATGCAATGCAGTATGCTTATTTGTTCTCAAGGTATCCGGTTTGGCATTCAGTTTTGACCCTTCCAGACCCTTGAAGATGCTGTTGTTGTTGCCTGAAGAAAACTCAAATGAAGCAAACTAACACAAATATATTACAGAAGGTGAAATAATACAACTTGTTCATTTTGCAACACAAGCCCCCTAAGGGGTCAAAATACATCACAAAAAAGGAAAAGTACATGGAATAGAAACAACAACAAGCAAATGGTCAAACACCAAGACCAAACTCATCCTCACAAACTTCCCTGAGAAGTGCTTCGGTCACAGGATCAGCCGGACGCTCCGTGAGATTCCGGATAAGGAGGTTCCGGGTCGCAATAGCTGCTGCTAGCTCTTTGTGCTGAGTTTGGTCCTTGGACCTCTTCACCCCTGCTTTGATCTTCAGTTCTGATATCTCCCTCTGGGCTGCTGCCAAGGCTTCTTGCTGTTCTTTTGCACTAGCTTCCAGTTGCTCCATCTTGTCTTGAACTCTCTTGTCCTCTAGGGTACGAGCCTCGGTGATCCTGACCCACCGGGCTTGACTCTCTTTCAAATACAAGTCTGTCCTTGCTCTATGGAACTGGGCTTCCTTGCAAGCATTCTTCAGGATTTGCTCTCCAGCTTTAGACTTTTTAATGTAATCCCCAGACTTCTCAATCTTAATCAGATGCTCTACTCTTAATTTCTCCAATCTCTCAACCTCCCTCATACCTTCACTCCTCTCCCGGAGGGTCTTCTGCAAAGCCTGGGTTAGCTTCTCATTTCTTTCCTTCAAGCTCTCAAACTCCTCCAAACTAATGGTGGCAGGGGGTGGTGCTGAAGATGACTCAGGCATGTCTTCTATGGTAAAGGGCATCCCAGAGAATTGGGCCCTGGCACGGGACCACTCATGATATTGTGCTGACGCCACATTGTTGCACTTCCCTAGAATGGTCATTCCTTTGGTTTGAACATTATCCCAGGCCCAGGCAGCCTGCCTAACAGTAGCCAAACTAATCTTGTTCTCACAATAGAGAGTCTCAACCAAATCATGTGCCTTAGGAGTGTGGACCAGTGCATAGCCCAATTGCCTCCTGAACAGCAGAGGGTTGTAATTGATACTTCCCTTGACTCCTATTAAAGGCACATTGGGAAAATGTCCACAGCTGGTGATGATATCCCTGCCCTTGGTGCTTTGAGTGCACCATCTGATGTCCGCTGAAGTTAGAACAGTGAGTCTCTTAGCCCAGTTGCTTTGCTGATGAGGGTTTAAAAATGCATCTGTCCTGGGTAGATGCTTGAGAAGCCAAGTGTGGAACAATGGAGCACAAAACCTCACTAATCTCCCCCTCTGCTTCTCATTCCTCTGGTGCACAGAATAGTAAAGGTCCCCTAATAAAGTTGGCACTGGGTTCTTCAGAATGAACAGGTGGATTGCATTCTTGCTAATGAATCGAGGCTCATCAGCAAACAATACAATTCCATATACACTTAGGGCCAACAAAGCACAAACAGCTTTCCATTCCCCCAGGGAAGCCTTCAGACTAGCTTGAGAAATTAAGAAATCCAGATGGAAACCAAGAATTCCAGCCTTAGAGGTCATATGCTGCTCAATCAAAACAGGTTCCAGATGCAAAGCTTTTGCTACTTCTCCATTAGCAGGAAAGACCATCTCAGGGTTGAAAGGGATTCCAGCCCTGATAGGCATACCAACTAATGAGGAGTACTCTTCCAATAAGGGGCCTAACTGAAAGTCTTGAAAAGTAAAACATCTCAGTGGAGGATCATAAAACTGAATGCAGGTGTGGATGAGGCTCCTCTGTGAAGGGTACAGATCCATAACCATGTCAAGTATATCTCCATAACTCTCCCTGAACAAAGGTATGTGATCTGGAGTGATCAGGGTCTGAATCCTCCTGATGTCTGATAACTCTGGCTGGAAGAAGTGGTAGGTGATGTTGCTCTTTTTAGGAGCCATGATGTTGAAGACTGAGTAGAGACAGGTGTTGATGTTGATGCTGAAGAAAAGGGCCACTGATTGGCTGGTACAGGTGGTAACTGAAGCAGATGCTGATGAAGATGGGTCAATACTGAAGATGGGGTCAAAACCAGAACCAAATGAAGATGGATACCCTGAAACACAAATAAGCAAATGTCAATATGATGCAATGAATATGTATGCAAATGAAATGCAAGGGTCTGTGACTGAGCCGGATCTGATCAAAAGCTCTGATATAGGTCCAAGTGTGTTCAAGAATTCCAGATGGAGGTTTATAAATCCAGTAACCAAGGTGGGGGGGCTCAAATAAAGAGCCACATGTCCAGGGTTTTAGAATCACAAGAACTGTCCAACATGGAGTACTCTTAACAAACAAAGTAACAGGGTATTCTGAGGTCAAGGTACCTGCAAACCTGTAAACAACCCAACCCCCTCACAGGTGGTGTTCTAAAACAAGGATCCTCAGACTTGGATCAGTTATGAGAAGTGTAAACACTTCTAACCCGGAGGTACAGTGTTTACAATAATCATAACAATTCCCCCTCTAATTCACCTCAGTTTCTGAAGGTCAATACTAAAAAGGTCATCCAGACTTAGCAGGCTTCCCAGATAGCCCTAGTATTGCAGGAAATCTGCAACACAGAGTTCTCAAGAAGAAACCCATATCTGAACCGTGTTTCATATTCCCGCACCAGACCGAAATGGAATGGGAAAGAATATGATTCACTCTAGCCTAGGTGTCACTCAGGTCCCAGGTATAGGACCTTAACTCTCAATAGAACCCCACCCACCAAAGCAAACAACAGATCCAGCCAGCAACAGTACAACAGTATGATAATATGCAAAGCTATAAAGAAAGCAGTAAACAACTGTACATAAAGCAAAATAAATACAAGCACAAATAAGCATATAACACCCCAGTAAACACAAATCAATCAAACGCTAGGAGGAACCCACAAAAAGAACCAGAAGCCCTGGTTGCAGTATAAGGGTCCCCAGCAGAGTCGCCAAGCTGTCGCTCCCACTAAATGAAGCTAAGTCAAATAGGGTACAGGCGCGAACGGTCGGCGAAGGGGACAATGAGAACACACAGCCGTGAACTCACTGGAGATGAATAGAGTCGCCAGCTAGGCATTTTTATCCCGGAGGAAAGGCAATGCTGCATAGACCTAGAAAAAGAATGGATAAGACGGTTGCGAACCAGAGAGACTGAGAAAGGGGGTTGGTTACAACCTGGGAAGGTATTAGCACCCAGATTGTCCGCCGTACTCGACGGGATCCACGCTTAAAAGATTTGTGTTTAAAAGGGGTAGTGTCAGTGCAATCTGTGTATAAAAGAGCTGGAAAAAGGATGTACAGGTGTCAGTGTAAAAGAAGTGAAGTGTAATAAGTGAAGTGTCAGTGTAAGGAAAAGAGTGAGATGCTCAAGATCATGAGGCTAAAAGAACAATGCTGGAAAGAGGGGGAATATACAGAGACTTTTGTTCGATAACTGTTAAGTTATGCCTACGTATCCTCTCGTGCAATGAGGAAGTCAGAACACCGTAGTTCGACCCAAAGAGACTGAAAGATGAGTTGACTTGTGAACTGCTTACTTGTCTATGCTCAAGTGTATGACCTGTCTGGCTCAGGTGCAAACTGTCTTGCATTAGACGGAAGAAGCGAGTTCTCGTTTATGAGTGAAGGTGATGAGAAAAGAATCCCGGAGGAGACGATTATTGTTTGTTTTTGTGTTTTCAGTCTTTTATTGTTTTTGGATTTTGTCATAAGTTAATGAGCTTAAGTCTAAACCAATGGATTTAGTAAACTCATCACATCTTCCCTCTGATTAGGGGTAATGAGAATACCTTAAGTGTGAAGTCAGCTTCTCACACTTAATCACCTTTGGTATAGGATTAAGATCATTAACCTACTTGTGATTATTAAGATGTTTTTGGTGTTTTTGTTTAGTGTTAAGTAATGAGGTTAAGCCATAATCAGGGATTAAACAGACTTATTACACCATCCTAATAGAAGGATAATAGATGAGGGTGTTTAAGCTGAGGAAAGCTCCTCAACTTAATCCATGATTAGGGATTAAACTCATGACAAAACAAGCTTTTGATTAAGTGGATTTTACTTAATGATATGATGATGAAGTGAATTTTATGATTTGTAAGACAACTTGAGGGGGACTTGTCCATTAACACTAGGGTTAGTCCTTCTTAACCATTTAAGGAAGAATTAGAACCCTAATGCAAGGCCCAAGTTACAAGTGTGATGTCTTGATGTTTATTATGTGAATTGATTAAGAGATTTAAACACATTAAGGGTTTAACACTTAGGATTAAAGTTATACACTCCATCCTAAGAGAAGGATGCAGGCATAAGCTTAATCACAAAGCCTTAAAGCCTTTAGGGTTTAGTCCCTGATTATGAGATGAGGAGAGATGACTCAAAGAGACACAAAGGTAAAACTAAGAGGGGAGACTAATCAAAACCCTAATTCATTGTCATGCTTGGTTGTTCCTAAGGTTTGTGAGGTTTTCAAGAACAATCTTCAATGGAACCACCAGGAAGCAGATGAACAGGATCAAGAGAAGCAAAGCAACTTGCTTCATTCAAGAAGTCAAGTCACTTGAAGAAAGAAAGTGGGAGGAGAAAGAATGAGCAAGCTCAAACTCAAACACATATAGAAATGCAGCAATGGATGCAAGAGAAATGAGAAGAAAAGTTATGAGAAGTGAAGGCAAATTCACTTCTCAGAATCACTTACCACCTGAAAGGGTTAGAAAAGGAATGCAATGCAATGCAAAATGGGATGAGATGACATGATGCTAAGCAAAACCAGAAGCATGTTGATGATGATTATGATGTTATGAGGTGCTGCAAACATGAGGCAAGACATGGAGATGTTCATACAAGATCATGGATGCAAATGAAACAAGCTAGGAAGCATGGATACACATGAAAAGTTATGAAACATACATGGCAAACAAGATGGCAAATATGGGATGCAATGATCAAACATGCTTTCTATATGTCTTATGAAGTCAAATGAATCAAATGGAGGCATGGAATGGCATGGCAAGTCATGTTATGCAAGAGAATGCAAGAGGGATGCATATGAAAGCCCAAATTAGGGTTTATGAATCAAACAACAAACAAAAACCCAAACAGAAGCAAACCCTAAGATAAAAATGGAAAAGGCCACTCAAAGAAACCCTAAACTTATACTAAACCAAGGTCCAAAGGGGAAGTCTCAACTCTCAACCAATCTCAAGTTATGATTTTTCTAAGTTATTAGGGTTTTTTAGGGTTCCTAAACAAAAGAAATGCCAAACAAATTGAAAATGAGGAAGCAAATCATGGCCATTTAATCCTAGAAACTACATGATAAACACAAAACAATGCAAGAAGAACCAATGTCCAACTCCTCTTAGATAGGCAGAAATGAATTTTTGAACTTATGATCAAAATAATGCACCAAAAATGATTTAATTCAATGGAAAATTCTCAACATGCATCAAGATCAAAAAAGAAATTTGGTTTGAAGGTTGGACAATGTTTCTAAATGTCTTAGAACATTTCATGAATTTTTTGGTGATTTTTAAATACCTAAAAGTATTTTTAATTAATTAATTTCCATTAATCAATTAAAAATAATCTTTTAAATATTTAAAAATACTTTTTTAATGATAAAAAATAAAATAAAAATATTTTTGGGTCATAAAAATTATTAAAACCCTTAGGAAAAAGTTTCATAATTTTTATGTATTTTTTGCTATTTTAAAATAATTGTGCAAGTTAATTGAAATAAAATGAATTAAAAACAAATAAAAATGAAAGTAAGCTAAATGAGAGGCTGAGATGCAATCTGGGAGAGAGACAGTTGACTTGGCGCGTGATCCAACGGTCAACATTTAAATCTGACTAATTAAACTATTAATTCCAATTAATTAAGTTAAATGATAATTAAAGACTAATGAGGCAATCTGAGCCCTTGGCCCACACGCGGGAAACCTGATCCTATGGCCCAAATTTAAAATACGCTAATGACTGAACTAAACCCTAATTAGGGCATGTTAACCTCAGACGGCCGGAACAGTGGTTCCGGTCGTCTTCTCCGGCGGGTTAAAACCCTAGAAAACGCCACAGGCCACCATCCATCAAATTAACTGCCCAGAAACATTCCTCTCCCCAAACTAAACCTTAATCCATGATCAAAAAACATTTATCCAGCATGAACAAAGAGAATCGAAACCAAACACATTCACGGGCAAAAATTCAGAGAGGCACAAAATGCTTATTTTCACACCATTTTTAAATCTAAGCATATCACCATGATCCTTGAAGCATGCATTTTTACTTTATAAACAGAGCTCTGAAAAGCTTAAAGTTTGAAGCTACCTGAGGCGAAGAACTATGAATATGAGCTCTTTTGGCTTTGCTTTGATGCAGAACAACTTCCCTGAACCCCCTGAAGCCAATGGAAAGCCTGGAATGAGTTTAAACAAGCTGCTTTGAGAAATCCATTTCTGGTGTAGCAGGAAATGAACTTTGTGTACAGGCTGTTTCAGTTCAAAGTAAAGGGTGGTTTTGACTCCTTGTGGTATGCTTGACTTGTTGGTGAAGAAAGATGAGGTGTTTGATGGCTGGATAGTGAGATTCGAAGAGAACTGGTTTGGAAGGTGAAGAATGGTGAAGCTCAGGTCAGGCTTGTTTTTGGCTTGAGCTTTAGTGGTTTGAGGTCTATGAAGTGTGTTGAGTTGAATGATGAAGATGGTTTTTGTGTTTGCAAGCTGTGGAGGCAGATTCGAAGCAACTTGCAAGATGAGGTGTTTTTGTGAATGTCCTCAATGAGTGAGTTTCAGCCTTGCTTAGTGTTATGTCTTGCTTGCAAATTGTCCACATAACTCTCTCTCATTGGTCAGATGATTGGACATGTGCTTTATTGATTGGTAAGTCACCTTTTGCAAAAAGTCAAATAATGTGTAAGAGAAGTATGGCTCATGATCTAGGCTAGTACAAGGCTGGTTCTGGTGCAGCAAGGTGAGGTGAGAGGCTAGCCAAAGTGCAGCATCCAATGCATCAAGTGGTAGAAGCACAATGATGATTTTGCAAGTTGTTGGCTCTTTGGTTCACATGTGATTTCCTAATCCCACAAGCCATAATTCATGGGCACTCTTGGTTCAATTCTGATTGTTATGACTTATAGAATGCTTGTATGCTGGTTTGAAATGAACTAGAGGTCACAAGAGGCATTGGTTCATGATCTTGCAAAATTTCCATTTGAAGCATGCCTTGAAAATCAATGATTTTAGCCAACTTTGTCACACCATAACTTTTGATCCAAGAAGAGTTTGATCATGTTCTTGTACTTTTTGAAAAGGGAAAGATGAGATCTACAACTTTCATGACCAAAGTTTTTTCATTTGAAGCCTTTTTGGATCAAGAATCAAGGCTTGAAAAATGACCTAAAATGATGCATTCTTGAAAAGTCAACTATGCCCAAAAAGTCAACATTTGCAAAAACCCTAAATTCTTGATTTTTATGAACTTCAACCTTCTTACATGATCAAATAAAGATCATATACACTCAAAATGATGAAGATCACCCATTGGTTGGGTCATTGGGGGCCTCAGATGTCCTGATTTTACACTGACTTGTCTGAAAAGTCAACTCTTGATCAGATGACTTCCCCATGGAATTTCTTCATGAAAATTGATATGCATACTCCCTATACCATATAGAGACCAATGGAAACAAGAATGACCAAAAAATTTGGGGTTATGGCCTCTGAAACCAAAACCCTAATTTTAAGTCAACTGTGCAGTCAAACTTGGCTCTGCATCCACTCAAACCCTAGTTCTTGTGATTCCTTTGCATTTTTGACTTTGTGAGGATGTAATATGATGTAAGAACACACATGGACCCCTTTGAAGTGATTGGTAGCCTTTGGAGTGGCTCAAGATGCCCTGAGATTGCTCAGATCACAAACCCTAGGTGCAGATGCCTTAGAAACTATGCAGTGAATCAAAAAATGAGATATGAGGTGATATGATTGTGTTTATGCATATGAGATGATCACAAGCCATGGTGTGAATGGGTGAGGGCAAATTTGGGGTGTTTACAGCTGCCCCTATTCAAGCATGAGTTAGCTGTGCAGGATGTAAGCAACGGCTTAACAGGCAAACAAGATAACTTGTGGTTGAATACCAAAGACAGTCCAAAATTTGCACTCACAGAATGAAGAAGAAAAGGGATATAGATTGTCAAAAGAAAATAAAGTATATTGTAAAGTGTGGGCGACGGAGGACGACCGTCGAGCAGAGGACGACTGCTGGGTAAATAGCAACGACGGGGACGACCGACATGCTGGGGATAAAAGGTAAAGCCAAGACGGGGACGGCCGACTAGCTGGGGAAAATAAAATCATGATGGGGACGGCCATCAAGGTAAAGTTGAAAAATTCTCTGGGGATTAATGAAACATGACGGGGACGGCCATCAAGTTCATAAAGGTAAAGTAACCAACGATGGGGACGGCCATCGGGCTAAAAGAAAAGGAACCACGACGGGGACGGCCATCGGGTTAAAGAATAAATGAAATAAACAGCTGATGGGGGACGGCCATCAAAGGTGAAGGACGATCACCTAGCAGGGTACGGCTGCTCTGTTGGGGAATAAAAGTATATGATGGGGACGACCATCAAAGGTGGAGGACGACCACCTGGCAGGGGACGGCTTCCGAAGATATCAACGATGGGGACGGCCATCGGATAGGAAAGGTCAACGATGGGGACGGCCATCGGACGAGCATGATGGAGGACGACCATCAAGAAGTGGAGGACGACCACTCAGCAGGGTACGGCTGCTCTCAAGGTTTATCATGACATAGGACGAATGCCAGATAACCAAAGTCAACAATGGGGGACGGCCATTGGATAAAATGATGAAGGACGATCATCAAAAGGTGGAGGACGACCACCTAGCAGGAGACGGCTGCTAAAAATCAACGATGGGGACGGCCATCGGATGAGCATGATGGAGGACGACCATCAAGAAGTGGAGGACGACCACTCAGCAGGGTACGGCTGCTCCCAGGGTTATCATGACACAGGACGAGTGTCAGATAAAAGAAAATGTTTTGTTGGCGATCTACTGGGGATATAGTGAACACGGACGAGCGTTCACAATCAAGAAAAGAAAGTATAAGTGTTCAGATGTTGTATATAGATTAAAGATGCGGACGAGCATCCCTAAGACTACGATACGGACGAGTATCGGGTAGAAACAAACTGACATGTGTTCAAGGATGATGATACAGACGAGTATCAACTGGTTAACAAGGAACACAGACGAGTATTGAATCTGAAAGAACTCTTCTGGGGATAGTAGATACAGACGAGTATCTATATTCAAGAAGACAAAAGTGTTTGACACGGTGTATGGATTAAAGATGCGGACGAGCATCCTTAAGAGTATGATACGGACGAGTATCATGTAGAAACAAACATTAGACGCAATGTTCTGAGATGATGGTACGGACGAGCACCAACTGGTTAACAAAGAACAAAGACTGCTGTTGAATCTGTGGGTATATAATTGGTGTGTACAAGATACGGACGAGTATCTGTATGAGAGCGAGTAGTGAGAATGGTGTATAGATGAATGTTTATCTGCTGGGGCGGATGACACGGACGAGTGTCAAAAGGAGAAGAGTGTAATATCAACAAGTATATGGGTTGCAAAAGTGTAAGCGACTGCGCTGGGGATATGACACGGACGGGTGTCAAGAAAGAATATATATAAGCATGTGTGAGTGCAAAGAGGGTGTCTTCGGCTTTTTTGCTGGTGATTTGACACGGTCGGGTGTCAGGAAGTATCTGCAATACGGGTGATTTTGTTTGCACAGAGTGTTCAGGCGATTTTACTGGGGAAAGATGGCACGGACGGGTGCCAAAAGGTGTATATACTGGTGCTTGATGATTTGTGAGGCAACTGCTCTTGCTGGTAACTCTGGCGGGGATTTTCCTTCTGTATGTTGATGAACTGCTATCATTCATAAGTGTTAATTCAGAACATGGCTTATGATTATGCTATGCGTTTGACTTTTGCCGTAATGCTCCGTATTAGACGGAATGCTACGCTCTGAGGGGATAATATGATGCAAATGCCATGATTACGCAAAGATATCAAACCGGGATTCGGATCCCGTTGTTGCGACGATCTCTGGCTGATCTGCTCAAAATGGGCATCCCAGCTGGGGTTTGTAGAAGCTTTCTTCACTCTGTTGTGATTCTTCTATGCGCTGCTCTTCTAGATAGAGGCTAGAACTCTGTGGGGAGATGGTTCCCTGACTCCTGTACTCAACTGGGGATGAAATGGCAACTCGGCTGGGGGGAATTATGAGAGGCAACTCAGTTGGGGAGAGCAACAAGAGGCAACTCAGCTGGGAATAGAGCATTTCAGATGCTGAGATTGAGCGCATGTTGATTTGGCAACTTCGCTGGGGAAAAGGGCACCTTCCAGTGCCACGCGGAAGATAGACCGAGTTGACAATGATTTACCAGCTTGCTAAGACGTAACTTGCATGCCCTAGGTTGCGTTCTGGATACCTGCAATCCTGCAAAGATAAGGAGACGCACAAAAGGTCCCGAGGTATCCTTGATTGGATTCCGTCATAGGAGTCAAGCATTCTCACGAGTAAGTATATTCCCTGCAAGCATGTGTTTTATTATTATTATTTTTGGGAGAAAAACACCTGTACTTATGCAGTTGATTTTTTTAGAGACACCAGACATCCTTTGCAAGTAAAAATATACAAAACGAAACATGACTGAAAAATCTGATTTTATTAATTCATGTGCCCTGAATTGGCAAGATACAGTCAAAGAAACATATCTCCTGAAATGAGGAGATTGTTACAAATTGAGAAACAAAGTGCTGGCAGTGTTTGTCGATGCTTTGAAGGAGCTTCCTCTCCTGCTATGACCCGTATGACTTTTGACTTTCTTCTCGTCTTGCTTTCTGAAGAAGGCTGATTCTGATTGAAGCTTGATCCTGTTGAAGCTTACCAAGTTGCTGACAATACAGACGAATTCAGAATGCAGTTGTTCGCTTATTCCATTATTTTGCATGGATCGCCCTTTCGGGTTTTCAATCCATCGGGATACCCATTTTTGCCTGAGTTGTCCCATGCGGCTTTTCAACTCAGCGGGTGTACATTTTTCATTTATTTCCCTTATTTTTGCCCGAGTCTTTTTATTCTGTTTTTGACTCGCCGGGATGCCCTATTTTTGCCTGGACTTACATTCTGTTTTTATGTCCAGCGGGTCATTTTATGCGAAGTATTTTTTAACTGCGTCTGAATTCACAGGGGATGGGAAATCTTCACCATCCATGGTGCTGAGCATCAGTGCTCCACCAGAGAAAACTTTCTTCACCACAAATGGTCCTTCGTAATTTGGAGTCCATTTGCCCCTGTGGTCTGTATGAGGAGGGAGGATTCTTTTCAGCACAAGATCTCCCACTTGGTACTCTCGGTGCCTGACTTTTTGATCAAAGGCTTTCTTCATTCTCTTCTGATACAATTGTCCATGACAGATTGCAGCCAATCTCTTCTCTTCAATCAGACTCAGTTGCTCGTATCGGGACCTAACCCATTCTGCTTCACTCAGTTTGACATCCATCAAGACTCGCAAGGAGGGTAATTCAACTTCAACTAGTAGGACTGCCTCCATACCATACACAAGTTGATACGGTGTTGCCCCAGTGGATGTTCTGATTGATGTGCGGTACCCATGCAAGGCAAACGGTAGCATTTCATGCCAGTCTTTGTAAGTGACTACCATCTTCTGCACAATCTTCTTGATATTCTTATTTGCTGCCTTAACAGCGCCATTCATCTTTGGCCTGTAAGGAGAAGAATTGTGGTGTTGGATCTTGAAGTCCCGACACAGTTCAGCCATCATCTTGTTGTTGAGATTGGAACCATTATCAGTAATGATTCGCTCGGGCACTCCATATCGACAGATGATATCTCTCTTCAGAAATCTGGCTACCACTTGTCTTGTGACGTTTGCATATGAGGCTGCTTCAACCCACTTGGTGAAATAGTCAATGGCGACTAGGATGAATCTGTGGCCATTTGAAGCAGCTGGCTCAATCTTACCAATCATGTCAATGCCCCACATGGCAAAGGGCCATGGTGAAGACATGATGTTCAAAGGATTGGGAGGCACATGCACTTTATCTGCGTAGATCTGGCATTTATGGCATTTTCTGGCATAAGCACAACAGTCTGCATCCATTGTGATCCAATAATAACCTGATCTTAACAACTTTTTAGCCATGGCGTGTCCTCCGGCATGGGTACCAAAGGATCCTTCGTGCACTTCATGCATCAACAAATCTGCTTCCGTCTTGTCAACACATCTGAGGAGTACCATATCAAAGTTCCTTTTGTATAAAGATCCATCAGTGTTCAGAAAGAAACTTCCAGCAAGCCTTCTCAAAGTCTTCTTATCATTGGAAGATGCCCCAGGTGGGTATGTCTGATCCTCCAAGAAGCATTTAATATCGTGGAACCAAGGCTTATCATCTTTGACAACTTCCGCTGCAAATACATACGCTGGTCTATCAAGTCTCGACACTGAAATCAGAGGTACAAAGTTAGCAGCTTGAACTTTGATCATGGACGAAATGGTAGCCAAGGCATCTGCAAACTGATTCTCGTCCCGAGGGATATACTCAAGTTTGACCGTTGTGAAGAAAGTCAGTAACCTTCTTGTATAATCCCTATACGGTATCAGATGATCTTGGTGGGTGTACCATTTGCCGTTGGTTTGATTGACTACCAAAGCTGAATCTCCGAATACGGTCAATGTCTTGATCCTGAGGTCAATGGCTTCCTCAAGACCCATAATGCAAGCTTCGTATTCAGCTTCGTTGTTAGTGCAGTTGAAAGTGAGTTTTGCCGAGAAAGGCATGTGAACTCCTTTGGGTGTAATGAGTACTGCACCAACACCACGACCATTCATGTTGACAGCCCCATCAAACATCATAGTCCATTCTTCTTCTGGGTCAGGCCCTTCAGTGTGAATAGGCTCTTCATGATCTTTTGATTTAATGAACATGATGTCCTCATCAGGGAAGTCAAATCTCATAGGCTGGTAATCATCAATGGGTTGCTCATCAAGATATTCAGATAATACACTGCCCTTGATGGCTTTCTGAGAAGTGTATTGGATGTCATACTCTGTGAGAATCATCTGCCATCTTGCAACCCGTCCGGTAAGAGCTGGCTTCTCAAATATGTACTTGACTGGGTCCATCTTTGAGATTAATAAGGTAGTGTGGGTCAACATATACTGTCTCAGTCGGCGAGCAGCCCACGCTAAAGCACAGCAAGTTTTCTCGAGCAGTGAATAACGTTGTTCACAGTCGGTAAACTTTTTGCTCAGGTAGTAAATTGCATACTCTTTTCGACCAGACTCGTCATGCTGGCCCAGCACACACCCCATTGACTCTTCTAATACTGTCAAGTACATGATTAGAGGTCTTCCTCCAACTGGCGGCATAAGGATTGGAGGTTCTTGCAGATATTCTTTGATCTTGTCAAAAGCCTTCTGGCAGTCTTCATTCCACCTGACCGTCTGTTCTTTTCTTAACAACTTGAACAAGGGCTCACAGGTTGCTGTAAGGTGAGATATGAACCGTGAAATGTAGTTCAATCGACCTAAGAACCCTCAAACTTCCTTCTCTGTTTTCGGTGCAGGCATCTCTTGGATGGCTTTGACTTTATCAGGGTCAACTTCAATCCCTTTCTCGCTTACAATAAATCCCAGCAGTTTACCGGATCGCACCCCGAATGTGCATTTGTTGGGGTTCAACTTCAGTTGGTACTTTCTCAGACGCTTGAACAACTTGAGCAGATTTACCAGATGGTCTTCTTCAGTAAGGGATTTGGCAATCATGTCATCCACGTAACACTCTATTTCTTTGTGGATCATATCGTGGAACAATGTTACCATAGCCCGTTGGTACGTTGCACCGGCATTCTTGAGCCCAAATGACATTACCTTGTAACAGAACGTGCCCCAGGGTGTGATGAAGGTTGTCTTCTCCATGTCTTCAGGTGACATCTTAATCTGGTTGTAGCCTGAAAATCCATCCATGAAGGAGAATACCGAGAACTGAGCCGTATTATCCACCAATACATCAATGTGAGGTAAAGGGAAATCATCCTTCGGGCTGGCTCTGTTCAGATCCCGGTAGTCAACACACATCCTTACTTTGCCGTCTTTCTTAGGCACAGGTACTATATTAGCAACCCACGGCGGATAGCTAGTTACAGCAAGGAAACCGGCGTCCCACTGTTTTTGTACCTCCTCCTTGATTTTCATAGCCATGTCTGGACGAGTACGGCGTAGTTTCTGTTTAACTGGCGGGCATTCTCCTCTCAAAGGCAGCTTGTGCACCACAATGTCGGTATCCAACCCTGGCATATCTTGGTACGACCACGCAAACACATCTACATACTCTTGAAGCAGGTCTATCAGTTGTCTCTTCACTGAGTCTTGCAGGCAGGCCCCGATTTTGACCTCTTTCACGTCTTCATCTGTACCAAGATTGATCACTTCCACCTCCTCCTGGTGAGGAGTAATAACTTTTTCCTCTTGTCTTAACAACCTGGCTAACTCTTCAGGAAGCTCATATTCTTCATCAATCCCTTCATCAGCTTGATTGATTGGATTGTCAAAGTCATACGAAGTCATAGCTGTGCTGTTGTCGGTGCTGTCTGGAAGGTATGCTCTGCAAGGGTTCAGTTTGTTCATTTTAGTGATTGATTTTAATCTTGCTTAGAAAAGTGAAATTTGTCATTTTGAAAACACTGCCATTTATTTTTGTACAAAAAGAAAAATGAAAAACAGTGAGCGGAAAAGAAAAAGACTCATTTGCAAAAAGATGTCTGATATTTCATTGATTAATCTTGTTTGCACAAAAGTACAGATGGCCCGGTTACAAAATGGGTCTTGTCATCTTGGGCAAGATGCAAGACTTTGATGCATGCTATGAAAATACAGGAAATAATAATTACTCTGCATGAGTAACTCTTATAATTTCCTGGGAAGACCAGTTCGAGACACTGCTCCCCGGGATCTTTGGACGAATCCAGCTTTCCAGGTTGCGCTCCTCTTCCAGTTCGTCTTCCAGACAGTTGATAGCATCAGGGGTAAGCATCCCCCCACTGACAAAACCAGGCTCTCCAGCAGCCTTTGCTTGATGTTGAGTTGGTCTGTAACCCAACCCAAATTTGTCTTTCTTCTCCTCCACAGCTAAAACCTTGCCCCAGCCTAGGGCAGTTCCTTCCTCAACAACCTTCCGGGCTTGTTGGTATGATGACATTGGAGTACCAGGTACAGCAGATGTTTCATTCACATTCAAGGCTTCAAACCCCTGGCTCATTGTTTCATGGATCTCCCCATCCATTTCAATGTACTTATAAGTAGCCAGGTGGCTGACAAAAATGTCCTCTTCTCCACAGATTGTAACGATTTGACCCTCCCACTCATATTTTAACTTCTGGTGAAGGGTAGAGGTCACGGCGCCAGCGGCGTGAATCCATGGCCTACCCAATAAACAGCTGTAGGCGGGCTGTATATCCATCACGTAGAAGATAGTTGTGAAAGTCTGCGGGCCAATCGTTACGGGCAGCTCAATCTCTCCCAGAACCGATCTTTTTGAACCATCAAAGGCTCTCACCACCAGGTTGCTGGGTCTCAACGCCAATCCGTCATATTCTAGCTTCACCAAAGCCTTCTTAGGTAGGACATTAAGGGATGACCCCGTGTCTACCAGCACATGGGAAAGGACAGCACCTTTGCATTCCATGGTTATGTGCAAGGCTTTGTTGTGGTTGCGGCCTTCCGTTGTCAAGTCAGTATTGGTGAACCCTAGTCCGTGACTAGCATTAACATTTCCAACTACAGCTTCCAGCTGATTGACAGTGATCTCTTCAGGCACGTAAGCTGCGTGCAAGACTTTGAGTAGTGCATTCCGATGGGCTTCGGAGCACATAAGCAGTGAGAGGATAGAGATTTTGGATGGCGTTTGGTGAAGCTGATCCACAATTTTGTAATCACTCTTTTTGATGATTCTCATAAACTCATCAACTTCTTGATCGAACGGTGTCTTCAAGGCTTCTTTAACAGCTTGATCTTCCTGCACCGGGCTCTTTCCTTTTGCTTTGGCAGCAGCTTCTGCTTCGGCAGTAGGTTTTGGAATTGGTGGGGCGAAGAGACGTCCGCTTCGAGTGAAGCCTCCGCCTCCCCCCACATTATCTACTTGTGGTGCAGGTGTTGATGTTTCAAGGGTGATTCTTTTTCCTTCGCAGTACACGTCAGAGCCATAGTGCCAAGGGATGGCCCTATTGCTTTCATATGGTACTGGTCCAGGCACCGTGACAGTGACTGGACTGATTGCTGCTGCTGAAGGGACTGTAATTGTTTGTGGATCATAATAGATTGTAACTGGTGCTCTGGTGGGAGCAGCACCTTCTGAATGGTAGGCAGAGTTGTTTTCAGGATCATAAAATATGGTGACAGTAGAGACATCTTCATGATTTGTTGCTGGAGTTGTAGGAGATATTGGCGGAAGAATGGATGTTGTCGTTGTAGGAGTCTCGAAGTGGAGTGAAGCTGAAGTTGTAGCAGAAAAATTTGTTGAAAACTGATCAGTTGAGATGATAGATGAAGTACTTGTTGATGAAACCGAAGAATTGTCAGGAACAATGGTTGTTGCAGTTGTAGGAGGTTCTGAAACCGTTGATGATGAGATTGCTGGATTTGTTGGAAATGATGTGGTGATCTGAAGTTGGCCACTCTGAATTAGGCTGTCTATACCGTCCCTCAAATTATCGCACCCATTTACCGAGATGTTGCAGTAAGCACAACCCAACTCACACCCCGGGAACATTTGACATTCGAGGAGTTGAGCCTTGATTTCTACCAACGGTGTCCGGATCTGACCCACACTGGTTATTAAATAAGACGGTTTGTCTTCTTCAATAGCGTTAATTCTAGGACCACCGTGGTTTGGCATTGGGTTCTTATTTACATTGGGTGGTGGTGCGAAATTCAGAGCTTTTGAGTCTACCAGGTCTTGTACCTTCATATGCAGAGCTCTGCACTTTTCTGTACTGTGGCCAGGTGCGTTTGAATGGAAGTCACATCTGGCGTTGGAGTCGTAATTCCTGGGTAGACTGTTGGGGTCCGGAGGTGCCAGCGTCCTTAGCTCAACTAGGTTGAGTTTCAGGAGTTGTGGCAGCAGGGTAGCATATGGCATAGGGATCGGATCGATCACCCTGTTAGCTTGAGATGACCTCTGTTGGAATGGCCTTTGTTGGTTATTGTTGTTGTTGGTGTTGCTGTTGTTGTAATTTCTCGGAGGATACTGATTTTGTTGATGGTACTGAGGTTGTGGCTGATAGTTTTGTTGCGGAGGTTGATAAACTGGTTGAGGATGAGCTGGAGCAGGAATGGTGACTGCTGCTATTGACCTTTGAGCATATTGGGGCCTACCCCTGTTGATGTGGATGGCATTGGTCTCGCCAGTTCTTCTCGGGCCTGCAAAAGGCTTTCTTGTACTACTGGACGAGCTTGCACCGTTGTCAGATATCTTACCCATTTTCAACAGGCTTTCAATTCTCTCTCCTGCTATGACCACATCTGCAAAGCTGGTGGATGAGAAGGCGGCCAGCCTGTCAATATATGTCCCCTGAAGGGTGTTCATAAACATGTCTGCCATTTCCCTTTCAGACATAGGTGGCTGAACAGCAGCAGCCAATTGCCTCCATCTCTGGGCATATTCTCGGAAACTTTCTCTTGACGACTGTGACATTCCCATTAGGAGGGTCCTGTTGGGTGCCATATCTAAATTGTACTGATACTGTCTGATGAAGGCCTCTGCCAAGTCCTTCCAGCATCTAATAGTTGCCCTTGTCAAGTGAGAGTACCATTCTCTTGACGCTCCAGTTAAGCTGTCTTCGAAATAGAACATCCAGAGCTTCTCATCCATAGTATAGGCCTTCAGCCTTCCCAGAAATGACTGTAAATGAGTCCGGGGGCATGAAGTCCCGTTATACTTTTCGAAACAAGGAGGCTTGAACTTATGGGGAATCCTGACCCCGTCTACCAAGCCCATATCCATGACATCGAAGCCCAAAGAGTTTTGAGATTCTAAGGACCTCAACTTCTCAGCTATCTCATCCAATCTCCTATCATAAGCTTCTTCCCCAGCACCCATTACTGTAAACTGGTCCTCTTGAGGGTCTTCTTGAAGTACCCTCCCGGCTGTAGCAGTTCCTGGTATATTGACAGGGATGTTGGCCTCTGGATGGAGATGGGGTCCGAAAACTGGGGGATTGACGTGAGGTTGGACCCTCTCGTTGTTACTTGTGCCAGCAGTTCCCACATGGGGCTCTTCTTGGTTTTGCCTTTCCACCATGGCCCTCAATCTTTCCTGACTCTGAGCCATGTTGTTCATCACTTCCATAAACTGAGCTATCTGTGTTCTCATTTCTAGCCTTTCGTTCGCCATTTGAGTCCTGACCTCTGCAAGGTCCTGCTGTACCTGATCCATTTGAATTCCCGGAAGGTTGTTTCGGGTTGGATAACGGTGTGGACGGTTAAGGGGAAATGCCCGGCGCCTAGCAATAGTTCCTGAGCATCACAACAGAGTTAGTGGCAATAAAACAAAAACCTACAAAACAAACAAAGGGTTAGCATGCAATGCAGTATGCTTATTTGTTCTCAAGGTATCCGGTTTGGCATTCAGTTTTGACCCTTCCAGACCCTTGAAGATGCTGTTGTTGTTGCCTGAAGAAAACTCAGATGAAGCAAACTAACACAAATATATTACAGAAGGTGAAATAATACAACTTGTTCATTTTGCAACACAAGCCCCCTAAGGGGTCAAAATACATCACAAAAAAGGAAAAGTACATGGAATAGAAACAACAACAAGCAAATGGTCAAACACCAAGACCAAACTCATCCTCACAAACTTCCCTGAGAAGTGCTTCGGTCACAGGATCAGCCGGACGCTCCGTGAGATTCCGGATAAGGAGGTTCCGGGTCGCAATAGCTGCTGCTAGCTCTTTGTGCTGAGTTTGGTCCTTGGACCTCTTCACCCCTGCTTTGATCTTCAGTTCTGATATCTCCCTCTGGGCTGCTGCCAAGGCTTCTTGCTGTTCTTTTGCACTAGCTTCCAGTTGCTCCATCTTGTCTTGAACTCTCTTGTCCTCTAGGGTACGAGCCTCGGTGATCCTGACCCACCGGGCTTGACTCTCTTTCAAATACAAGTCTGTCCTTGCTCTCTGGAACTGGGCTTCCTTGCAAGCATTCTTCAGGATTTGCTCTCCAGCTTTAGACTTTTTAATGTAATCCCCAGACTTCTCAATCTTAATCAGATGCTCTACTCTTAATTTCTCCAATCTCTCAACCTCCCTCATACCTTCACTCCTCTCCCGGAGGGTCTTCTGCAAAGCCTGGGTTAGCTTCTCATTTCTTTCCTTCAAGCTCTCAAACTCCTCCAAACTAATGGTGGCAGGGGGTGGTGCTGAAGATGACTCAGGCATGTCTTCTATGGTAAAGGGCATCCCAGAGAATTGGGCCCTGGCACGGGACCACTCATGATATTGTGCTGACGCCACATTGTTGCACTTCCCTAGAATGGTCATTCCTTTGGTTTGAACATTATCCCAGGCCCAGGCAGCCTGCCTAACAGTAGCCAAACTAATCTTGTTCTCACAATAGAGAGTCTCAACCAAATCATGTGCCTTAGGAGTGTGGACCAGTGCATAGCCCAATTGCCTCCTGAACAGCAGAGGGTTGTAATTGATACTTCCCTTGACTCCTATTAAAGGCACATTGGGAAAATGTCCACAGCTGGTGATGATATCCCTGCCCTTGGTGCTTTGAGTGCACCATCTGATGTCCGCTGAAGTTAGAACAGTGAGTCTCTTAGCCCAGTTGCTTTGCTGATGAGGGTTTAAAAATGCATCTGTCCTGGGTAGATGCTTGAGAAGCCAAGTGTGGAACAATGGAGCACAAAACCTCACTAATCTCCCCCTCTGCTTCTCATTCCTCTGGTGCACAGAATAGTAAAGGTCCCCTAATAAAGTTGGCACTGGGTTCTTCAGAATGAACAGGTGGATTGCATTCTTGCTAATGAATCGAGGCTCATCAGCAAACAATACAATTCCATATACACTTAGGGCCAACAAAGCACAAACAGCTTTCCATTCCCCCAGGGAAGCCTTCAGACTAGCTTGAGAAATTAAGAAATCCAGATGGAAACCAAGAATTCCAGCCTTAGAGGTCATATGCTGCTCAATCAAAACAGGTTCCAGATGCAAAGCTTTTGCTACTTCTCCATTAGCAGGAAAGACCATCTCAGGGTTGAAAGGGATTCCAGCCCTGATAGGCATACCAACTAATGAGGAGTACTCTTCCAATAAGGGGCCTAACTGAAAGTCTTGAAAAGTAAAACATCTCAGTGGAGGATCATAAAACTGAATGCAGGTGTGGATGAGGCTCCTCTGTGAAGGGTACAGATCCATAACCATGTCAAGTATATCTCCATAACTCTCCCTGAACAAAGGTATGTGATCTGGAGTGATCAGGGTCTGAATCCTCCTGATGTCTGATAACTCTGGCTGGAAGAAGTGGTAGGTGATGTTGCTCTTTTTAGGAGCCATGATGTTGAAGACTGAGTAGAGACAGGTGTTGATGTTGATGCTGAAGAAAAGGGCCACTGATTGGCTGGTACAGGTGGTAACTGAAGCAGATGCTGATGAAGATGGGTCAATACTGAAGATGGGGTCAAAACCAGAACCAAATGAAGATGGATACCCTGAAACACAAATAAGCAAATGTCAATATGATGCAATGAATATGTATGCAAATGAAATGCAAGGGTCTGTGACTGAGCCGGATCTGATCAAAAGCTCTGATATAGGTCCAAGTGTGTTCAAGAATTCCAGATGGAGGTTTATAAATCCAGTAACCAAGGTGGGGGGGCTCAAATAAAGAGCCACATGTCCAGGGTTTTAGAATCACAAGAACTGTCCAACATGGAGTACTCTTAACAAACAAAGTAACAGGGTATTCTGAGGTCAAGGTACCTGCAAACCTGTAAACAACCCAACCCCCTCACAGGTGGTGTTCTAAAACAAGGATCCTCAGACTTGGAT
Organism: Lathyrus aphaca; assembly: GCA_963966055.1. Classification (NCBI taxonomy): domain Eukaryota; kingdom Viridiplantae; phylum Streptophyta; class Magnoliopsida; order Fabales; family Fabaceae; genus Lathyrus; species Lathyrus aphaca. The sequence goes on from OZ014519.1 coordinate 229,183,541, forward strand.
CAGTTATGAGAAGTGTAAACACTTCTAACCCGGAGGTACAGTGTTTACAATAATCATAACAATTCCCCCTCTAATTCACCTCAGTTTCTGAAGGTCAATACTAAAAAGGTCATCCAGACTTAGCAGGCTTCCCAGATAGCCCTAGTATTGCAGGAAATCTGCAACACAGAGTTCTCAAGAAGAAACCCATATCTGAACCGTGTTTCATATTCCCGCACCAGACCGAAATGGAATGGGAAAGAATATGATTCACTCTAGCCTAGGTGTCACTCAGGTCCCAGGTATAGGACCTTAACTCTCAATAGAACCCCACCCACCAAAGCAAACAACAGATCCAGCCAGCAACAGTACAACAGTATGATAATATGCAAAGCTATAAAGAAAGCAGTAAACAACTGTACATAAAGCAAAATAAATACAAGCACAAATAAGCATATAACACCCCAGTAAACACAAATCAATCAAACGCTAGGAGGAACCCACAAAAAGAACCAGAAGCCCTGGTTGCAGTATAAGGGTCCCCAGCAGAGTCGCCAAGCTGTCGCTCCCACTAAATGAAGCTAAGTCAAATAGGGTACAGGCGCGAACGGTCGGCGAAGGGGACAATGAGAACACACAGCCGTGAACTCACTGGAGATGAATAGAGTCGCCAGCTAGGCATTTTTATCCCGGAGGAAAGGCAATGCTGCATAGACCTAGAAAAAGAATGGATAAGACGGTTGCGAACCAGAGAGACTGAGAAAGGGGGTTGGTTACAACCTGGGAAGGTATTAGCACCCAGATTGTCCGCCGTACTCGACGGGATCCACGCTTAAAAGATTTGTGTTTAAAAGGGGTAGTGTCAGTGCAATCTGTGTATAAAAGAGCTGGAAAAAGGATGTACAGGTGTCAGTGTAAAAGAAGTGAAGTGTAATAAGTGAAGTGTCAGTGTAAGGAAAAGAGTGAGATGCTCAAGATCATGAGGCTAAAAGAACAATGCTGGAAAGAGGGGGAATATACAGAGACTTTTGTTCGATAACTGTTAAGTTATGCCTACGTATCCTCTCGTGCAATGAGGAAGTCAGAACACCGTAGTTCGACCCAAAGAGACTGAAAGATGAGTTGACTTGTGAACTGCTTACTTGTCTATGCTCAAGTGTATGACCTGTCTGGCTCAGGTGCAAACTGTCTTGCATTAGACGGAAGAAGCGAGTTCTCGTTTATGAGTGAAGGTGATGAGAAAAGAATCCCGGAGGAGACGATTATTGTTTGTTTTTGTGTTTTCAGTCTTTTATTGTTTTTGGATTTTGTCATAAGTTAATGAGCTTAAGTCTAAACCAATGGATTTAGTAAACTCATCACATCTTCCCTCTGATTAGGGGTAATGAGAATACCTTAAGTGTGAAGTCAGCTTCTCACACTTAATCACCTTTGGTATAGGATTAAGATCATTAACCTACTTGTGATTATTAAGATGTTTTTGGTGTTTTTGTTTAGTGTTAAGTAATGAGGTTAAGCCATAATCAGGGATTAAACAGACTTATTACACCATCCTAATAGAAGGATAATAGATGAGGGTGTTTAAGCTGAGGAAAGCTCCTCAACTTAATCCATGATTAGGGATTAAACTCATGACAAAACAAGCTTTTGATTAAGTGGATTTTACTTAATGATATGATGATGAAGTGAATTTTATGATTTGTAAGACAACTTGAGGGGGACTTGTCCATTAACACTAGGGTTAGTCCTTCTTAACCATTTAAGGAAGAATTAGAACCCTAATGCAAGGCCCAAGTTACAAGTGTGATGTCTTGATGTTTATTATGTGAATTGATTAAGAGATTTAAACACATTAAGGGTTTAACACTTAGGATTAAAGTTATACACTCCATCCTAAGAGAAGGATGCAGGCATAAGCTTAATCACAAAGCCTTAAAGCCTTTAGGGTTTAGTCCCTGATTATGAGATGAGGAGAGATGACTCAAAGAGACACAAAGGTAAAACTAAGAGGGGAGACTAATCAAAACCCTAATTCATTGTCATGCTTGGTTGTTCCTAAGGTTTGTGAGGTTTTCAAGAACAATCTTCAATGGAACCACCAGGAAGCAGATGAACAGGATCAAGAGAAGCAAAGCAACTTGCTTCATTCAAGAAGTCAAGTCACTTGAAGAAAGAAAGTGGGAGGAGAAAGAATGAGCAAGCTCAAACTCAAACACATATAGAAATGCAGCAATGGATGCAAGAGAAATGAGAAGAAAAGTTATGAGAAGTGAAGGCAAATTCACTTCTCAGAATCACTTACCACCTGAAAGGGTTAGAAAAGGAATGCAATGCAATGCAAAATGGGATGAGATGACATGATGCTAAGCAAAACCAGAAGCATGTTGATGATGATTATGATGTTATGAGGTGCTGCAAACATGAGGCAAGACATGGAGATGTTCATACAAGATCATGGATGCAAATGAAACAAGCTAGGAAGCATGGATACACATGAAAAGTTATGAAACATACATGGCAAACAAGATGGCAAATATGGGATGCAATGATCAAACATGCTTTCTATATGTCTTATGAAGTCAAATGAATCAAATGGAGGCATGGAATGGCATGGCAAGTCATGTTATGCAAGAGAATGCAAGAGGGATGCATATGAAAGCCCAAATTAGGGTTTATGAATCAAACAACAAACAAAAACCCAAACAGAAGCAAACCCTAAGATAAAAATGGAAAAGGCCACTCAAAGAAACCCTAAACTTATACTAAACCAAGGTCCAAAGGGGAAGTCTCAACTCTCAACCAATCTCAAGTTATGATTTTTCTAAGTTATTAGGGTTTTTTAGGGTTCCTAAACAAAAGAAATGCCAAACAAATTGAAAATGAGGAAGCAAATCATGGCCATTTAATCCTAGAAACTACATGATAAACACAAAACAATGCAAGAAGAACCAATGTCCAACTCCTCTTAGATAGGCAGAAATGAATTTTTGAACTTATGATCAAAATAATGCACCAAAAATGATTTAATTCAATGGAAAATTCTCAACATGCATCAAGATCAAAAAAGAAATTTGGTTTGAAGGTTGGACAATGTTTCTAAATGTCTTAGAACATTTCATGAATTTTTTGGTGATTTTTAAATACCTAAAAGTATTTTTAATTAATTAATTTCCATTAATCAATTAAAAATAATCTTTTAAATATTTAAAAATACTTTTTTAATGATAAAAAATAAAATAAAAATATTTTTGGGTCATAAAAATTATTAAAACCCTTAGGAAAAAGTTTCATAATTTTTATGTATTTTTTGCTATTTTAAAATAATTGTGCAAGTTAATTGAAATAAAATGAATTAAAAACAAATAAAAATGAAAGTAAGCTAAATGAGAGGCTGAGATGCAATCTGGGAGAGAGACAGTTGACTTGGCGCGTGATCCAACGGTCAACATTTAAATCTGACTAATTAAACTATTAATTCCAATTAATTAAGTTAAATGATAATTAAAGACTAATGAGGCAATCTGAGCCCTTGGCCCACACGCGGGAAACCTGATCCTATGGCCCAAATTTAAAATACGCTAATGACTGAACTAAACCCTAATTAGGGCATGTTAACCTCAGACGGCCGGAACAGTGGTTCCGGTCGTCTTCTCCGGCGGGTTAAAACCCTAGAAAACGCCACAGGCCACCATCCATCAAATTAACTGCCCAGAAACATTCCTCTCCCCAAACTAAACCTTAATCCATGATCAAAAAACATTTATCCAGCATGAACAAAGAGAATCGAAACCAAACACATTCACGGGCAAAAATTCAGAGAGGCACAAAATGCTTATTTTCACACCATTTTTAAATCTAAGCATATCACCATGATCCTTGAAGCATGCATTTTTACTTTATAACAAAAAAAACAGAGCTCTGAAAAGCTTAAAGTTTGAAGCTACCTGAGGCGAAGAACTATGAATATGAGCTCTTTTGGCTTTGCTTTGATGCAGAACAACTTCCCTGAACCCCCTGAAGCCAATGGAAAGCCTGGAATGAGTTTAAACAAGCTGCTTTGAGAAATCCATTTCTGGTGTAGCAGGAAATGAACTTTGTGTACAGGCTGTTTCAGTTCAAAGTAAAGGGTGGTTTTGACTCCTTGTGGTATGCTTGACTTGTTGGTGAAGAAATATGAGGTGTTTGATGGCTGGATAGTGAGATTCGAAGAGAACTGGTTTGGAAGGTGAAGAATGGTGAAGCTCAGGTCAGGCTTGTTTTTGGCTTGAGCTTTAGTGGTTTGAGGTCTATGAAGTGTGTTGAGTTGAATGATGAAGATGGTTTTTGTGTTTGCAAGCTGTGGAGGCAGATTCGAAGCAACTTGCAAGATGAGGTGTTTTTGTGAATGTCCTCAATGAGTGAGTTTCAGCCTTGCTTAGTGTTATGTCTTGCTTGCAAATTGTCCACATAACTCTCTCTCATTGGTCAGATGATTGGACATGTGCTTTATTGATTGGTAAGTCACCTTTTGCAAAAAGTAAAATAATGTGTAAGAGAAGTATGGCTCATGATCTAGGCTAGTACAAGGCTGGTTCTGGTGCAGCAAGGTGAGGTGAGAGGCTAGCCAAAGTGCAGCATCCAATGCATCAAGTGGTAGAAGCACAATGATGATTTTGCAAGTTGTTGGCTCTTTGGTTCACATGTGATTTCCTAATCCCACAAGCCATAATTCATGGGCACTCTTGGTTCAATTCTGATTGTTATGACTTATAGAATGCTTGTATGCTGGTTTGAAATGAACTAGAGGTCACAAGAGGCATTGGTTCATGATCTTGCAAAATTTCCATTTGAAGCATGCCTTGAAAATCAATGATTTTAGCCAACTTTGTCACACCATAACTTTTGATCCAAGAAGAGTTTGATCATGTTCTTGTACTTTTTGAAAAGGGAAAGATGAGATCTACAACTTTCATGATCAAAGTTTTTTCATTTGAAGCCTTTTTGGATCAAGAATCAAGGCTTGAAAAATGACCTAAAATGATGCATTCTTGAAAAGTCAACTATGCCCAAAAAGTCAACATTTGCAAAAACCCTAAATTCTTGATTTTTATGAACTTCAACCTTCTTCCATGATCAAATAAAGATCATATACACTCAAAATGATGAAGATCACCCATTGGTTGGGTCATTGGGGGCCTCAGATGTCCTGATTTTACACTGACTTGTCTGAAAAGTCAACTCTTGATCAGATGACTTCCCCATGGAATTTCTTCATGAAAATTGATATGCATACTCCCTATACCATATAGAGACCAATGGAAACAAGAATGACCAAAAAATTTGGGGTTATGGCCTCTGAAACCAAAACCCTAATTTTAAGTCAACTGTGCAGTCAAACTTGGCTCTGCATCCACTCAAACCCTAGTTCTTGTGATTCCTTTGCATTTTTGACTTTGTGAGGATGTAATATGATGTAAGAACACACATGGACCCCTTTGAAGTGATTGGTAGCCTTTGGAGTGGCTCAAGATGCCCTGAGATTGCTCAGATCACAAACCCTAGGTGCAGATGCCTTAGAAACTATGCAGTGAATCAAAAAATGAGATATGAGGTGATATGATTGTGTTTATGCATATGAGATGATCACAAGCCATGGTGTGAATGGGTGAGGGCAAATTTGGGGTGTTTACAGCTGCCCCTATTCAAGCATGAGTTAGCTGTGCAGGATGTAAGCAACGGCTTAACAGGCAAACAAGATAACTTGTGGTTGAATACCAAAGACAGTCCAAAATTTGCACTCACAGAATGAAGAAGAAAAGGGATATAGATTGTCAAAAGAAAATAAAGTATATTGTAAAGTGTGGGCGACGGAGGACGACCGTCGAGCAGAGGACGACTGCTGGGTAAATAGCAACGACGGGGACGACCGACATGCTGGGGATAAAAGGTAAAGCCAAGACGGGGACGGCCGACTAGCTGGGGAAAATAAAATCATGATGGGGACGGCCATCAAGGTAAAGTTGAAAAATTCTCTGGGGATTAATGAAACATGACGGGGACGGCCATCAAGTTCATAAAGGTAAAGTAACCAACGATAGGGACGGCCATCGGGCTAAAAGAAAAGGAACCACGACGGGGACGGCCATCGGGTTAAAGAATAAATGAAATAAACAGCTGATGGGGGACGGCCATCAAAGGTGAAGGACGATCACCTAGCAGGGTACGGCTGCTCTGTTGGGGAATAAAAGTATATGATGGGGACGACCATCAAAGGTGGAGGACGACCACCTGGCAGGGGACGGCTTCCGAAGATATCAACGATGGGGACGGCCATCGGATAGGAAAGGTCAACGATGGGGACGGCCATCGGACGAGCATGATGGAGGACGACCATCAAGAAGTGGAGGACGACCACTCAGCAGGGTACGGCTGCTCTCAAGGTTTATCATGACATAGGACGAATGCCAGATAACCAAAGTCAACAATGGGGGACGGCCATTGGATAAAATGATGAAGGACGATCATCAAAAGGTGGAGGACGACCACCTAGCAGGAGACGGCTGCTAAAAATCAACGATGGGGACGGCCATCGGATGAGCATGATGGAGGACGACCATCAAGAAGTGGAGGACGACCACTCAGCAGGGTACGGCTGCTCCCAGGGTTATCATGACACAGGACGAGTGTCAGATAAAAGAAAATGTTTTGTTGGCGATCTACTGGGGATATAGTGAACACGGACGAGCGTTCACAATCAAGAAAAGAAAGTATAAGTGTTCAGATGTTGTATATAGATTAAAGATGCGGACGAGCATCCCTAAGACTACGATACGGACGAGTATCGGGTAGAAACAAACTGACATGTGTTCAAGGATGATGATACAGACGAGTATCAACTGGTTAACAAGGAACACGGACGAGTATTGAATCTGAAAGAACTCTTCTGGGGATAGTAGATACAGACGAGTATCTATATTCAAGAAGACAAAAGTGTTTGACACGGTGTATGGATTAAAGATGCGGACGAGCATCCTTAAGAGTATGATACGGACGAGTATCATGTAGAAACAAACATTAGACGCAATGTTCTGAGATGATGGTACGGACGAGCACCAACTGGTTAACAAAGAACAAAGACTGCTGTTGAATCTGTGGGTATATAATTGGTGTGTACAAGATACGGACGAGTATCTGTATGAGAGCGAGTAGTGAGAATGGTGTATAGATGAATGTTTATCTGCTGGGGCGGATGACACGGACGAGTGTCAAAAGGAGAAGAGTGTAATATCAACAAGTATATGGGTTGCAAAAGTGTAAGCGACTGCGCTGGGGATATGACACGGACGGGTGTCAAGAAAGAATATATATAAGCATGTGTGAGTGCAAAGAGGGTGTCTTCGGCTTTTTTGCTGGTGATTTGACACGGTCGGGTGTCAGGAAGTATCTGCAATACGGGTGATTTTGTTTGCACAGAGTGTTCAGGCGATTTTACTGGGGAAAGATGGCACGGACGGGTGCCAAAAGGTGTATATACTGGTGCTTGATGATTTGTGAGGCAACTGCTCTTGCTGGTAACTCTGGCGGGGATTTTCCTTCTGTATGTTGATGAACTGCTATCATTCATAAGTGTTAATTCAGAACATGGCTTATGATTATGCTATGCGTTTGACTTTTGCCGTAATGCTCCGTATTAGACGGAATGCTACGCTCTGAGGGGATAATATGATGCAAATGCCATGATTACGCAAAGATATCAAACCGGGATTCGGATCCCGTTGTTGCGACGATCTCTGGCTGATCTGCTCAAAATGGGCATCCCAGCTGGGGTTTGTAGAAGCTTTCTTCACTCTGTTGTGATTCTTCTATGCGCTGCTCTTCTAGATAGAGGCTAGAACTCTGTGGGGAGATGGTTCCCTGACTCCTGTACTCAACTGGGGATGAAATGGCAACTCGGCTGGGGGGAATTATGAGAGGCAACTCAGTTGGGGAGAGCAACAAGAGGCAACTCAGCTGGGAATAGAGCATTTCAGATGCTGAGATTGAGCGCATGTTGATTTGGCAACTTCGCTGGGGAAAAGGGCACCTTCCAGTGCCACGCGGAAGATAGACCGAGTTGACAATGATTTACCAGCTTGCTAAGACGTAACTTGCATGCCCCAGGTTGCGTTCTGGATACCTGCAATCCTGCAAAGATAAGGAGACGCACAAAAGGTCCCGAGGTATCCTTGATTGGATTCCGTCATAGGAGTCAAGCATTCTCACGAGTAAGTATATTCCCTGCAAGCATGTGTTTTATTATTATTATTTTTGGGAGAAAAACACCTGTACTTATGCAGTTGATTTTTTTAGAGACACCAGACATCCTTTGCAAGTAAAAATATACAAAACGAAACATGACTGAAAAATCTGATTTTATTAATTCATGTGCCCTGAATTGGCAAGATACAGTCAAAGAAACATATCTCCTGAAATGAGGAGATTGTTACAAATTGAGAAACAAAGTGCTGGCAGTGTTTGTCGATGCTTTGAAGGAGCTTCCTCTCCTGCTATGACCCGTATGACTTTTGACTTTCTTCTCGTCTTGCTTTCTGAAGAAGGCTGATTCTGATTGAAGCTTGATCCTGTTGAAGCTTACCAAGTTGCTGACAATACAGACGAATTCAGAATGCAGTTGTTCGCTTATTCCATTATTTTGCATGGATCGCCCTTTCGGGTTTTCAATCCATCGGGATACCCATTTTTGCCTGAGTTGTCCCATGCGGCTTTTCAACTCAGCGGGTGTACATTTTTCATTTATTTCCCTTATTTTTGCCCGAGTCTTTTTATTCTGTTTTTGACTCGCCGGGATGCCCTATTTTTGCCTGGACTTACATTCTGTTTTTATGTCCAGCGGGTCATTTTATGCGAAGTATTTTTTAACTGCGTCTGAATTCACAGGGGATGGGAAATCTTCACCATCCATGGTGCTGAGCATCAGTGCTCCACCAGAGAAAACTTTCTTCACCACAAATGGTCCTTCGTAATTTGGAGTCCATTTGCCCCTGTGGTCTGTATGAGGAGGGAGGATTCTTTTCAGCACAAGATCTCCCACTTGGTACTCTCGGTGCCTGACTTTTTGATCAAAGGCTTTCTTCATTCTCTTCTGATACAATTGTCCATGACAGATTGCAGCCAATCTCTTCTCTTCAATCAGACTCAGTTGCTCGTATCGGGACCTAACCCATTCTGCTTCACTCAGTTTGACATCCATCAAGACTCGCAAGGAGGGTAATTCAACTTCAACTAGTAGGACTGCCTCCATACCATACACAAGTTGATACGGTGTTGCCCCAGTGGATGTTCTGATTGATGTGCGGTACCCATGCAAGGCAAACGGTAGCATTTCATGCCAGTCTTTGTAAGTGACTACCATCTTCTGCACAATCTTCTTGATATTCTTATTTGCTGCCTTAACAGCGCCATTCATCTTTGGCCTGTAAGGAGAAGAATTGTGGTGTTGGATCTTGAAGTCCCGACACAGTTCAGCCATCATCTTGTTGTTGAGATTGGAACCATTATCAGTAATGATTCGCTCGGGCACTCCATATCGACAGATGATATCTCTCTTCAGAAATCTGGCTACCACTTGTCTTGTGACGTTTGCATATGAGGCTGCTTCAACCCACTTGGTGAAATAGTCAATGGCGACTAGGATGAATCTGTGGCCATTTGAAGCAGCTGGCTCAATCTTACCAATCATGTCAATGCCCCACATGGCAAAGGGCCATGGTGAAGACATGATGTTCAAAGGATTGGGAGGCACATGCACTTTATCCGCGTAGATCTGGCATTTATGGCATTTTCTGGCATAAGCACAACAGTCTGCATCCATTGTGATCCAATAATAACCTGATCTTAACAACTTTTTAGCCATGGCGTGTCCTCCGGCATGGGTACCAAAGGATCCTTCGTGCACTTCATGCATCAACAAATCTGCTTCCGTCTTGTCAACACATCTGAGGAGTACCATATCAAAGTTCCTTTTGTATAAAGATCCATCAGTGTTCAGAAAGAAACTTCCAGCAAGCCTTCTCAAAGTCTTCTTATCATTGGAAGATGCCCCAGGTGGGTATGTCTGATCCTCCAAGAAGCATTTAATATCGTGGAACCAAGGCTTATCATCTTTGACAACTTCCGCTGCAAATACATACGCTGGTCTATCAAGTCTCGACACTGAAATCAGAGGTACAAAGTTAGCAGCTTGAACTTTGATCATGGACGAAATGGTAGCCAAGGCATCTGCAAACTGATTCTCGTCCCGAGGGATATACTCAAGTTTGACCGTTGTGAAGAAAGTCAGTAACCTTCTTGTATAATCCCTATACGGTATCAGATGATCTTGGTGGGTGTACCATTTGCCGTTGGTTTGATTGACTACCAAAGTTGAATCTCCGAATACGGTCAATGTCTTGATCCTGAGGTCAATGGCTTCCTCAAGACCCATAATGCAAGCTTCGTATTCAGCTTCGTTGTTAGTGCAGTTGAAAGTGAGTTTTGCCGAGAAAGGCATGTGAACTCCTTTGGGTGTAATGAGTACTGCACCAACACCACGACCATTCATGTTGACAGCCCCATCAAACATCATAGTCCATTCTTCTTCTGGGTCAGGCCCTTCAGTGTGAATAGGCTCTTCATGATCTTTTGATTTAATGAACATGATGTCCTCATCAGGGAAGTCAAATCTCATAGGCTGGTAATCATCAATGGGTTGCTCAGCAAGATATTCAGATAATACACTGCCCTTGATGGCTTTCTGAGAAGTGTATTGGATGTCATACTCTGTGAGAATCATCTGCCATCTTGCAACCCGTCCGGTAAGAGCTGGCTTCTCAAATATGTACTTGACTGGGTCCATCTTTGAGATTAATAAGGTAGTGTGGGTCAACATATACTGTCTCAGTCGGCGAGCAGCCCACGCTAAAGCACAGCAAGTTTTCTCGAGCAGTGAATAACGTTGTTCACAGTCGGTAAACTTTTTGCTCAGGTAGTAAATTGCATACTCTTTTCGACCAGACTCGTCATGCTGGCCCAGCACACACCCCATTGACTCTTCTAATACTGTCAAGTACATGATTAGAGGTCTTCCTCCAACTGGCGGCATAAGGATTGGAGGTTCTTGCAGATATTCTTTGATCTTGTCAAAAGCCTTCTGGCAGTCTTCATTCCACCTGACCGTCTGTTCTTTTCTTAACAACTTGAACAAGGGCTCACAGGTTGCTGTAAGGTGAGATATGAACCGTGAAATGTAGTTCAATCGACCTAAGAACCCTCAAACTTCCTTCTCTGTTTTCGGTGCAGGCATCTCTTGGATGGCTTTGACTTTATCAGGGTCAACTTCAATCCCTTTCTCGCTTACAATAAATCCCAGCAGTTTACCGGATCGCACCCCGAATGTGCATTTGTTGGGGTTCAACTTCAGTTGGTACTTTCTCAGACGCTTGAACAACTTGAGCAGATTTACCAGATGGTCTTCTTCAGTAAGGGATTTGGCAATCATGTCATCCACGTAACACTCTATTTCTTTGTGGATCATATCGTGGAACAATGTTACCATAGCCCGTTGGTACGTTGCACCGGCATTCTTGAGCCCAAATGACATTACCTTGTAACAGAACGTGCCCCAGGGTGTGATGAAGGTTGTCTTCTCCATGTCTTCAGGTGACATCTTAATCTGGTTGTAGCCTGAAAATCCATCCATGAAGGAGAATACCGAGAACTGAGCCGTATTATCCACCAATACATCAATGTGAGGTAAAGGGAAATCATCCTTCGGGCTGGCTCTGTTCAGATCCCGGTAGTCAACACACATCCTTACTTTGCCGTCTTTCTTAGGCACAGGTACTATATTAGCAACCCACGGCGGATAGCTAGTTACAGCAAGGAAACCGGCGTCCCACTGTTTTTGTACCTCCTCCTTGATTTTCATAGCCATGTCTGGACGAGTACGGCGTAGTTTCTGTTTAACTGGCGGGCATTCTCCTCTCAAAGGCAGCTTGTGCACCACAATGTCGGTATCCAACCCTGGCATATCTTGGTACGACCACGCAAACACATCTACATACTCTTGAAGCAGGTCTATCAGTTGTCTCTTCACTGAGTCTTGCAGGCAGGCCCCGATTTTGACCTCTTTCACGTCTTCATCTGTACCAAGATTGATCACTTCCACCTCCTCCTGGTGAGGAGTAATAACTTTTTCCTCTTGTCTTAACAACCTGGCTAACTCTTCAGGAAGCTCATATTCTTCATCAATCCCTTCATCAGCTTGATTGATTGGATTGTCAAAGTCATACGAAGTCATAGCTGTGCTGTTGTCGGTGCTGTCTGGAAGGTATGCTCTGCAAGGGTTCAGTTTGTTCATTTTAGTGATTGATTTTAATCTTGCTTAGAAAAGTGAAATTTGTCATTTTGAAAACACTGCCATTTATTTTTGTACAAAAAGAAAAATGAAAAACAGTGAGCGGAAAAGAAAAAGACTCATTTGCAAAAAGATGTCTGATATTTCATTGATTAATCTTGTTTGCACAAAAGTACAGATGGCCCGGTTACAAAATGGGTCTTGTCATCTTGGGCAAGATGCAAGACTTTGATGCATGCTATGAAAATACAGGAAATAATAATTACTCTGCATGAGTAACTCTTATAATTTCCTGGGAAGACCAGTTCGAGACACTGCTCCCCGGGATCTTTGGACGAATCCAGCTTTCCAGGTTGCGCTCCTCTTCCAGCTCGTCTTCCAGACAGTTGATAGCATCAGGGGTAAGCATCCCCCCACTGACAAAACCAGGCTCTCCAGCAGCCTTTGCTTGATGTTGAGTTGGTCTGTAACCCAACCCAAATTTGTCTTTCTTCTCCTCCACAGCTAAAACCTTGCCCCAGCCTAGGGCAGTTCCTTCCTCAACAACCTTCCGGGCTTGTTGGTATGATGACATTGGAGTACCAGGTACAGCAGATGTTTCATTCACATTCAAGGCTTCAAACCCCTGGCTCATTGTTTCATGGATCTCCCCATCCATTTCAATGTACTTATAAGTAGCCAGGTGGCTGACAAAAATGTCCTCTTCTCCACAGATTGTAACGATTTGACCCTCCCACTCATATTTTAACTTCTGGTGAAGGGTAGAGGTCACGGCGCCAGCGGCGTGAATCCATGGCCTACCCAATAAACAGCTGTAGGCGGGCTGTATATCCATCACGTAGAAGATAGTTGTGAAAGTCTGCGGGCCAATCGTTACGGGCAGCTCAATCTCTCCCAGAACCGATCTTTTTGAACCATCAAAGGCTCTCACCACCAGGTTGCTGGGTCTCAACGCCAATCCGTCATATTCTAGCTTCACCAAAGCCTTCTTAGGTAGGACATTAAGGGATGACCCCGTGTCTACCAGCACATGGGAAAGGACAGCACCTTTGCATTCCATGGTTATGTGCAAGGCTTTGTTGTGGTTGCGGCCTTCCGTTGTCAAGTCAGTATTGGTGAACCCTAGTCCGTGACTAGCATTAACATTTCCAACTACAGCTTCCAGCTGATTGACAGTGATCTCTTCAGGCACGTAAGCTGCGTGCAAGACTTTGAGTAGTGCATTCCGATGGGCTTCGGAGCACATAAGCAGTGAGAGGATAGAGATTTTGGATGGCGTTTGGTGAAGCTGATCCACAATTTTGTAATCACTCTTTTTGATGATTCTCATAAACTCATCAACTTCTTGATCGAACGGTGTCTTCAAGGCTTCTTTAACAGCTTGATCTTCCTGCACCGGGCTCTTTCCTTTTGCTTTGGCAGCAGCTTCTGCTTCGGCAGTAGGTTTTGGAATTGGTGGGGCGAAGAGACGTCCGCTTCGAGTGAAGCCTCCGCCTCCCCCCACATTATCTACTTGTGGTGCAGGTGTTGATGTTTCAAGGGTGATTCTTTTTCCTTCGCAGTACACGTCAGAGCCATAGTGCCAAGGGATGGCCCTATTGCTTTCATATGGTACTGGTCCAGGCACCGTGACAGTGACTGGACTGATTGCTGCTGCTGAAGGGACTGTAATTGTTTGTGGATCATAATAGATTGTAACTGGTGCTCTGGTGGGAGCAGCACCTTCTGAATGGTAGGCAGAGTTGTTTTCAGGATCATAAAATATGGTGACAGTAGAGACATCTTCATGATTTGTTGCTGGAGTTGTAGGAGATATTGGCGGAAGAATGGATGTTGTCGTTGTAGGAGTCTCGAAGTGGAGTGAAGCTGAAGTTGTAGCAGAAAAATTTGTTGAAAACTGATCAGTTGAGATGATAGATGAAGTACTTGTTGATGAAACCGAAGAATTGTCAGGAACAATGGTTGTTGCAGTTGTAGGAGGTTCTGAAACCGTTGATGATGAGATTGCTGGATTTGTTGGAAATGATGTGGTGATCTGAAGTTGGCCACTCTGAATTAGGCTGTCTATACCGTCCCTCAAATTATCGCACCCATTTACCGAGATGTTGCAGTAAGCACAACCCAACTCACACCCCGGGAACATTTGACATTCGAGGAGTTGAGCCTTGATTTCTACCAACGGTGTCCGGATCTGACCCACACTGGTTATTAAATAAGACGGTTTGTCTTCTTCAATAGCGTTAATTCTAGGACCACCGTGGTTTGGCATTGGGTTCTTATTTACATTGGGTGGTGGTGCGAAATTCAGAGCTTTTGAGTCTACCAGGTCTTGTACCTTCATATGCAGAGCTCTGCACTTTTCTGTACTGTGGCCAGGTGCGTTTGAATGGAAGTCACATCTGGCGTTGGAGTCGTAATTCCTGGGTAGACTGTTGGGGTCCGGAGGTGCCAGCGTCCTTAGCTCAACTAGGTTGAGTTTCAGGAGTTGTGGCAGCAGGGTAGCATATGGCATAGGGATCGGATCGATCACCCTGTTAGCTTGAGATGACCTCTGTTGGAATGGCCTTTGTTGGTTATTGTTGTTGTTGGTGTTGCTGTTGTTGTAATTTCTCGGAGGATACTGATTTTGTTGATGGTACTGAGGTTGTGGCTGATAGTTTTGTTGCGGAGGTTGATAAACTGGTTGAGGATGAGCTGGAGCAGGAATGGTGACTGCTGCTATTGACCTTTGAGCATATTGGGGCCTACCCCTGTTGATGTGGATGGCATTGGTCTCGCCAGTTCTTCTCGGGCCTGCAAAAGGCTTTCTTGTACTACTGGACGAGCTTGCACCGTTGTCAGATATCTTACCCATTTTCAACAGGCTTTCAATTCTCTCTCCTGCTATGACCACATCTGCAAAGCTGGTGGATGAGAAGGCGGCCAGCCTGTCAATATATGTCCCCTGAAGGGTGTTCATAAACATGTCTGCCATTTCCCTTTCAGACATAGGTGGCTGAACAGCAGCAGCCAATTGCCTCCATCTCTGGGCATATTCTCGGAAACTTTCTCTTGACGACTGTGACATTCCCATTAGGAGGGTCCTGTTGGGTGCCATATCTAAATTGTACTGATACTGTCTGATGAAGGCCTCTGCCAAGTCCTTCCAGCATCTAATAGTTGCCCTTGTCAAGTGAGAGTACCATTCTCTTGACGCTCCAGTTAAGCTGTCTTCGAAATAGAACATCCAGAGCTTCTCATCCATAGTATAGGCCTTCAGCCTTCCCAGAAATGACTGTAAATGAGTCCGGGGGCATGAAGTCCCGTTATACTTTTCGAAACAAGGAGGCTTGAACTTATGGGGAATCCTGACCCCGTCTACCAAGCCCATATCCATGACATCGAAGCCCAAAGAGTTTTGAGATTCTAAGGACCTCAACTTCTCAGCTATCTCATCCAATCTCCTATCATAAGCTTCTTCCCCAGCACCCATTACTGTAAACTGGTCCTCTTGAGGGTCTTCTTGAAGTACCCTCCCGGCTGTAGCAGTTCCTGGTATATTGACAGGGATGTTGGCCTCTGGATGGAGATGGGGTCCGAAAACTGGGGGATTGACGTGAGGTTGGACCCTCTCGTTGTTACTTGTGCCAGCAGTTCCCACATGGGGCTCTTCTTGGTTTTGCCTTTCCACCATGGCCCTCAATCTTTCCTGACTCTGAGCCATGTTGTTCATCACTTCCATAAACTGAGCTATCTGTGTTCTCATTTCTAGCCTTTCGTTCGCCATTTGAGTCCTGACCTCTGCAAGGTCCTGCTGTACCTGATCCATTTGAATTCCCGGAAGGTTGTTTCGGGTTGGATAACGGTGTGGACGGTTAAGGGGAAATGCCCGGCGCCTAGCAATAGTTCCTGAGCATCACAACAGAGTTAGTGGCAATAAAACAAAAACCTACAAAACAAACAAAGGGTTAGCATGCAATGCAGTATGCTTATTTGTTCTCAAGGTATCCGGTTTGGCATTCAGTTTTGACCCTTCCAGACCCTTGAAGATGCTGTTGTTGTTGCCTGAAGAAAACTCAGATGAAGCAAACTAACACAAATATATTACAGAAGGTGAAATAATACAACTTGTTCATTTTGCAACACAAGCCCCCTAAGGGGTCAAAATACATCACAAAAAAGGAAAAGTACATGGAATAGAAACAACAACAAGCAAATGGTCAAACACCAAGACCAAACTCATCCTCACAAACTTCCCTGAGAAGTGCTTCGGTCACAGGATCAGCCGGACGCTCCGTGAGATTCCGGATAAGGAGGTTCCGGGTCGCAATAGCTGCTGCTAGCTCTTTGTGCTGAGTTTGGTCCTTGGACCTCTTCACCCCTGCTTTGATCTTCAGTTCTGATATCTCCCTCTGGGCTGCTGCCAAGGCTTCTTGCTGTTCTTTTGCACTAGCTTCCAGTTGCTCCATCTTGTCTTGAACTCTCTTGTCCTCTAGGGTACGAGCCTCGGTGATCCTGACCCACCGGGCTTGACTCTCTTTCAAATACAAGTCTGTCCTTGCTCTCTGGAACTGGGCTTCCTTGCAAGCATTCTTCAGGATTTGCTCTCCAGCTTTAGACTTTTTAATGTAATCCCCAGACTTCTCAATCTTAATCAGATGCTCTACTCTTAATTTCTCCAATCTCTCAACCTCCCTCATACCTTCACTCCTCTCCCGGAGGGTCTTCTGCAAAGCCTGGGTTAGCTTCTCATTTCTTTCCTTCAAGCTCTCAAACTCCTCCAAACTAATGGTGGCAGGGGGTGGTGCTGAAGATGACTCAGGCATGTCTTCTATGGTAAAGGGCATCCCAGAGAATTGGGCCCTGGCACGGGACCACTCATGATATTGTGCTGACGCCACATTGTTGCACTTCCCTAGAATGGTCATTCCTTTGGTTTGAACATTATCCCAGGCCCAGGCAGCCTGCCTAACAGTAGCCAAACTAATCTTGTTCTCACAATAGAGAGTCTCAACCAAATCATGTGCCTTAGGAGTGTGGACCAGTGCATAGCCCAATTGCCTCCTGAACAGCAGAGGGTTGTAATTGATACTTCCCTTGACTCCTATTAAAGGCACATTGGGAAAATGTCCACAGCTGGTGATGATATCCCTGCCCTTGGTGCTTTGAGTGCACCATCTGATGTCCGCTGAAGTTAGAACAGTGAGTCTCTTAGCCCAGTTGCTTTGCTGATGAGGGTTTAAAAATGCATCTGTCCTGGGTAGATGCTTGAGAAGCCAAGTGTGGAACAATGGAGCACAAAACCTCACTAATCTCCCCCTCTGCTTCTCATTCCTCTGGTGCACAGAATAGTAAAGGTCCCCTAATAAAGTTGGCACTGGGTTCTTCAGAATGAACAGGTGGATTGCATTCTTGCTAATGAATCGAGGCTCATCAGCAAACAATACAATTCCATATACACTTAGGGCCAACAAAGCACAAACAGCTTTCCATTCCCCCAGGGAAGCCTTCAGACTAGCTTGAGAAATTAAGAAATCCAGATGGAAACCAAGAATTCCAGCCTTAGAGGTCATATGCTGCTCAATCAAAACAGGTTCCAGATGCAAAGCTTTTGCTACTTCTCCATTAGCAGGAAAGACCATCTCAGGGTTGAAAGGGATTCCAGCCCTGATAGGCATACCAACTAATGAGGAGTACTCTTCCAATAAGGGGCCTAACTGAAAGTCTTGAAAAGTAAAACATCTCAGTGGAGGATCATAAAACTGAATGCAGGTGTGGATGAGGCTCCTCTGTGAAGGGTACAGATCCATAACCATGTCAAGTATATCTCCATAACTCTCCCTGAACAAAGGTATGTGATCTGGAGTGATCAGGGTCTGAATCCTCCTGATGTCTGATAACTCTGGCTGGAAGAAGTGGTAGGTGATGTTGCTCTTTTTAGGAGCCATGATGTTGAAGACTGAGTAGAGACAGGTGTTGATGTTGATGCTGAAGAAAAGGGCCACTGATTGGCTGGTACAGGTGGTAACTGAAGCAGATGCTGATGAAGATGGGTCAATACTGAAGATGGGGTCAAAACCAGAACCAAATGAAGATGGATACCCTGAAACACAAATAAGCAAATGTCAATATGATGCAATGAATATGTATGCAAATGAAATGCAAGGGTCTGTGACTGAGCCGGATCTGATCAAAAGCTCTGATATAGGTCCAAGTGTGTTCAAGAATTCCAGATGGAGGTTTATAAATCCAGTAACCAAGGTGGGGGGGCTCAAATAAAGAGCCACATGTCCAGGGTTTTAGAATCACAAGAACTGTCCAACATGGAGTACTCTTAACAAACAAAGTAACAGGGTATTCTGAGGTCAAGGTACCTGCAAACCTGTAAACAACCCAACCCCCTCACAGGTGGTGTTCTAAAACAAGGATCCTCAGACTTGGATCAGTTATGAGAAGTGTAAACACTTCTAACCCGGAGGTACAGTGTTTACAATAATCATAACAATTCCCCCTCTAATTCACCTCAGTTTCTGAAGGTCAATACTAAAAAGGTCATCCAGACTTAGCAGGCTTCCCAGATAGCCCTAGTATTGCAGGAAATCTGCAACACAGAGTTCTCAAGAAGAAACCCATATCTGAACCGTGTTTCATATTCCCGCACCAGACCGAAATGGAATGGGAAAGAATATGATTCACTCTAGCCTAGGTGTCACTCAGGTCCCAGGTATAGGACCTTAACTCTCAATAGAACCCCACCCACCAAAGCAAACAACAGATCCAGCCAGCAACAGTACAACAGTATGATAATATGCAAAGCTATAAAGAAAGCAGTAAACAACTGTACATAAAGCAAAATAAATACAAGCACAAATAAGCATATAACACCCCAGTAAACACAAATCAATCAAACGCTAGGAGGAACCCACAAAAAGAACCAGAAGCCCTGGTTGCAGTATAAGGGTCCCCAGCAGAGTCGCCAAGCTGTCGCTCCCACTAAATGAAGCTAAGTCAAATAGGGTACAGGCGCGAACGGTCGGCGAAGGGGACAATGAGAACACACAGCCGTGAACTCACTGGAGATGAATAGAGTCGCCAGCTAGGCATTTTTATCCCGGAGGAAAGGCAATGCTGCATAGACCTAGAAAAAGAATGGATAAGACGGTTGCGAACCAGAGAGACTGAGAAAGGGGGTTGGTTACAACCTGGGAAGGTATTAGCACCCAGATTGTCCGCCGTACTCGACGGGATCCACGCTTAAAAGATTTGTGTTTAAAAGGGGTAGTGTCAGTGCAATCTGTGTATAAAAGAGCTGGAAAAAGGATGTACAGGTGTCAGTGTAAAAGAAGTGAAGTGTAATAAGTGAAGTGTCAGTGTAAGGAAAAGAGTGAGATGCTCAAGATCATGAGGCTAAAAGAACAATGCTGGAAAGAGGGGGAATATACAGAGACTTTTGTTCGATAACTGTTAAGTTATGCCTACGTATCCTCTCGTGCAATGAGGAAGTCAGAACACCGTAGTTCGACCCAAAGAGACTGAAAGATGAGTTGACTTGTGAACTGCTTACTTGTCTATGCTCAAGTGTATGACCTGTCTGGCTCAGGTGCAAACTGTCTTGCATTAGACGGAAGAAGCGAGTTCTCGTTTATGAGTGAAGGTGATGAGAAAAGAATCCCGGAGGAGACGATTATTGTTTGTTTTTGTGTTTTCAGTCTTTTATTGTTTTTGGATTTTGTCATAAGTTAATGAGCTTAAGTCTAAACCAATGGATTTAGTAAACTCATCACATCTTCCCTCTGATTAGGGGTAATGAGAATACCTTAAGTGTGAAGTCAGCTTCTCACACTTAATCACCTTTGGTATAGGATTAAGATCATTAACCTACTTGTGATTATTAAGATGTTTTTGGTGTTTTTGTTTAGTGTTAAGTAATGAGGTTAAGCCATAATCAGGGATTAAACAGACTTATTACACCATCCTAATAGAAGGATAATAGATGAGGGTGTTTAAGCTGAGGAAAGCTCCTCAACTTAATCCATGATTAGGGATTAAACTCATGACAAAACAAGCTTTTGATTAAGTGGATTTTACTTAATGATATGATGATGAAGTGAATTTTATGATTTGTAAGACAACTTGAGGGGGACTTGTCCATTAACACTAGGGTTAGTCCTTCTTAACCATTTAAGGAAGAATTAGAACCCTAATGCAAGGCCCAAGTTACAAGTGTGATGTCTTGATGTTTATTATGTGAATTGATTAAGAGATTTAAACACATTAAGGGTTTAACACTTAGGATTAAAGTTATACACTCCATCCTAAGAGAAGGATGCAGGCATAAGCTTAATCACAAAGCCTTAAAGCCTTTAGGGTTTAGTCCCTGATTATGAGATGAGGAGAGATGACTCAAAGAGACACAAAGGTAAAACTAAGAGGGGAGACTAATCAAAACCCTAATTCATTGTCATGCTTGGTTGTTCCTAAGGTTTGTGAGGTTTTCAAGAACAATCTTCAATGGAACCACCAGGAAGCAGATGAACAGGATCAAGAGAAGCAAAGCAACTTGCTTCATTCAAGAAGTCAAGTCACTTGAAGAAAGAAAGTGGGAGGAGAAAGAATGAGCAAGCTCAAACTCAAACACATATAGAAATGCAGCAATGGATGCAAGAGAAATGAGAAGAAAAGTTATGAGAAGTGAAGGCAAATTCACTTCTCAGAATCACTTACCACCTGAAAGGGTTAGAAAAGGAATGCAATGCAATGCAAAATGGGATGAGATGACATGATGCTAAGCAAAACCAGAAGCATGTTGATGATGATTATGATGTTATGAGGTGCTGCAAACATGAGGCAAGACATGGAGATGTTCATACAAGATCATGGATGCAAATGAAACAAGCTAGGAAGCATGGATACACATGAAAAGTTATGAAACATACATGGCAAACAAGATGGCAAATATGGGATGCAATGATCAAACATGCTTTCTATATGTCTTATGAAGTCAAATGAATCAAATGGAGGCATGGAATGGCATGGCAAGTCATGTTATGCAAGAGAATGCAAGAGGGATGCATATGAAAGCCCAAATTAGGGTTTATGAATCAAACAACAAACAAAAACCCAAACAGAAGCAAACCCTAAGATAAAAATGGAAAAGGCCACTCAAAGAAACCCTAAACTTATACTAAACCAAGGTCCAAAGGGGAAGTCTCAACTCTCAACCAATCTCAAGTTATGATTTTTCTAAGTTATTAGGGTTTTTTAGGGTTCCTAAACAAAAGAAATGCCAAACAAATTGAAAATGAGGAAGCAAATCATGGCCATTTAATCCTAGAAACTACATGATAAACACAAAACAATGCAAGAAGAACCAATGTCCAACTCCTCTTAGATAGGCAGAAATGAATTTTTGAACTTATGATCAAAATAATGCACCAAAAATGATTTAATTCAATGGAAAATTCTCAACATGCATCAAGATCAAAAAAGAAATTTGGTTTGAAGGTTGGACAATGTTTCTAAATGTCTTAGAACATTTCATGAATTTTTTGGTGATTTTTAAATACCTAAAAGTATTTTTAATTAATTAATTTCCATTAATCAATTAAAAATAATCTTTTAAATATTTAAAAATACTTTTTTAATGATAAAAAATAAAATAAAAATATTTTTGGGTCATAAAAATTATTAAAACCCTTAGGAAAAAGTTTCATAATTTTTATGTATTTTTTGCTATTTTAAAATAATTGTGCAAGTTAATTGAAATAAAATGAATTAAAAACAAATAAAAATGAAAGTAAGCTAAATGAGAGGCTGAGATGCAATCTGGGAGAGAGACAGTTGACTTGGCGCGTGATCCAACGGTCAACATTTAAATCTGACTAATTAAACTATTAATTCCAATTAATTAAGTTAAATGATAATTAAAGACTAATGAGGCAATCTGAGCCCTTGGCCCACACGCGGGAAACCTGATCCTATGGCCCAAATTTAAAATACGCTAATGACTGAACTAAACCCTAATTAGGGCATGTTAACCTCAGACGGCCGGAACAGTGGTTCCGGTCGTCTTCTCCGGCGGGTTAAAACCCTAGAAAACGCCACAGGCCACCATCCATCAAATTAACTGCCCAGAAACATTCCTCTCCCCAAACTAAACCTTAATCCATGATCAAAAAACATTTATCCAGCATGAACAAAGAGAATCGAAACCAAACACATTCACGGGCAAAAATTCAGAGAGGCACAAAATGCTTATTTTCACACCATTTTTAAATCTAAGCATATCACCATGATCCTTGAAGCATGCATTTTTACTTTATAACAAAAAAAACAGAGCTCTGAAAAGCTTAAAGTTTGAAGCTACCTGAGGCGAAGAACTATGAATATGAGCTCTTTTGGCTTTGCTTTGATGCAGAACAACTTCCCTGAACCCCCTGAAGCCAATGGAAAGCCTGGAATGAGTTTAAACAAGCTGCTTTGAGAAATCCATTTCTGGTGTAGCAGGAAATGAACTTTGTGTACAGGCTGTTTCAGTTCAAAGTAAAGGGTGGTTTTGACTCCTTGTGGTATGCTTGACTTGTTGGTGAAGAAAGATGAGGTGTTTGATGGTTGGATAGTGAGATTCGAAGAGAACTGGTTTGGAAGGTGAAGAATGGTGAAGCTCAGGTCAGGCTTGTTTTTGGCTTGAGCTTTGGTGGTTTGAGGTCTATGAAGTGTGTTGAGTTGAATGATGAAGATGGTTTTTGTGTTTGCAAGTTGTGGAGGCAGATTCGAAGCAACTTGCAAGATGAGGTGTTTTTGTGAATGTCCTCAATGAGTGAGTTTCAGCCTTGCTTAGTGTTATGTCTTGCTTGCAAATTGTCCACATAACTCTCTCTCATTGGTCAGATGATTGGACATGTGCTTTATTGATTGGTAAGTCACCTTTTGCAAAAAGTCAAATAATGTGTAAGAGAAGTATGGCTCATGATCTAGGCTAGTACAAGGCTGGTTCTGGTGCAGCAAGGTGAGGTGAGAGGCTAGCCAAAGTGCAGCATCCAATGCATCAAGTGGTAGAAGCACAATGATGATTTTGCAAGTTGTTGGCTCTTTGGTTCACATGTGATTTCCTAATCCCACAAGCCATAATTCATGGGCACTCTTGGTTCAATTCTGATTGTTATGACTTATAGAATGCTTGTATGCTGGTTTGAAATGAACTAGAGGTCACAAGAGGCATTGGTTCATGATCTTGCAAAATTTCCATTTGAAGCATGCCTTGAAAATCAATGATTTTAGCCAACTTTGTCACACCATAACTTTTGATCCAAGAAGAGTTTGATCATGTTCTTGTACTTTTTGAAAAGGGAAAGATGAGATCTACAACTTTCATGACCAAAGTTTTTTCATTTGAAGCCTTTTTGGATCAAGAATCAAGGCTTGAAAAATGACCTAAAATGATGCATTCTTGAAAAGTCAACTATGCCCAAAAAGTCAACATTTGCAAAAACCCTAAATTCTTGATTTTTATGAACTTCAACCTTCTTCCATGATCAAATAAAGATCATATACACTCAAAATGATGAAGATCACCCATTGGTTGGGTCATTGGGGGCCTCAGATGTCCTGATTTTACACTGACTTGTCTGAAAAGTCAACTCTTGATCAGATGACTTCCCCATGGAATTTCTTCATGAAAATTGATATGCATACTCCCTATACCATATAGAGACCAATGGAAACAAGAATGACCAAAAAATTTGGGGTTATGGCCTCTGAAACCAAAACCCTAATTTTAAGTCAACTGTGCAGTCAAACTTGGCTCTGCATCCACTCAAACCCTAGTTCTTGTGATTCCTTTGCATTTTTGACTTTGTGAGGATGTAATATGATGTAAGAACACACATGGACCCCTTTGAAGTGATTGGTAGCCTTTGGAGTGGCTCAAGATGCCCTGAGATTGCTCAGATCACAAACCCTAGGTGCAGATGCCTTAGAAACTATGCAGTGAATCAAAAAATGAGATATGAGGTGATATGATTGTGTTTATGCATATGAGATGATCACAAGCCATGGTGTGAATGGGTGAGGGCAAATTTGGGGTGTTTACAACATGTACATTCTTTTCATAGCTTTTGCACACAGATAGCACATACACTACCCCTTTAAACACAATCTTGTAAGCGTGGATCTCGTCGAGTATGACGGACAATTTGGGTGCTAATACTTTCCTAGGTTGTAACCATCCCCCTTTCTCAGTTTCTCTGGTTCGCGACCGTCTTATCCATCTTTTCCCAGGTTTATGCAGCATTACCTTTCCTTCGGGATAAAAATTCCTAGTTGGCGACTTTATTCACTTCATCTTCATTTTCTCCTTTCGCCGACCGTCCGCGTCTGTACCTTAGGACCTAGTGTCTTTTCAGGGGAGCGACAGGGGGGAAAGAGAAACTCAAGAGAAGAGTTTCACCGGACACCATCGTATCTCTAGGGAGTTGAATTTCTCTTATAGATAGAGTTATCCGAATTTTCTAAAAGAGAGTAAACAGGAAAAACCTAAAACAGTCTAAGAAGAGGTTCGCAAAGAATATTTCCCTTCTTATGTCCATATTGTTTATGCCCAAGAGTAGGCTAGACTTTATGGTAATCCTATGGGGTTATAGTTTGACTAAGCTAGAGTTTCAAAGGGGTGAAGGTATCTATTGTTTAACTAAACTAACAAGATATTACATAGTGTACATACACTTTATATTGAAAGCAGATAAACAGATATACAATTATATGAAAAATGAAAAGAAAAATTATTGGGTCTTACAGCTCTAGGAGAGGCCTAATGGTGTATTTTGATATGATTGAATGTTTTTTATTATTCTTTTACTATGGTTTGAAATGATTAAGTGATTTTTAAGAATGATACTAGGAGTTACACTGGGAAGCAAAGGCCTAATATCCTGGGGGAGGGATTACATAAAGCTTTTATTTACTGTATCATCTTTGATAATTTAGAAATATTTTAATAGGAAGATTGATAAGAGATTGAGAAAGATGATTACCTGCATTAGTTCGAGTCGATGTCGGTGCTCTGATACGTAAGACTCGAGGATTGGACGTTTAGTTGTCTTGTTGTTATTTTTAAGTTGTTTCAGTATGATAATGTTGTTACTAAGTTGTTTTTAAGTTGAATAACATGTTATACCATGTTTAGTTGAATAATTTGAAAATTCGCCGCGTAGTTGTAAAAGTTGAATTTGGTTTCTTAAATGAATAAAAGTTATTGTTTAAAGTTTCTTACGAACCGAAAGTGTTATGTATTAATTTTCATGAAATTAACTGAAGTTTTTATAAGTTGAAAATGTAGCATCCTGTTTGTGTACTATTTGGTTGAACTTTAATACTCTGATTTTATATATAATCGCCGGGTAGAAATGGGGTGTTACACGCTCCATCCACCAGGCCATGCACCTTCAGTTGTCAAAGGACAACAAACAATTATTATATATTAAAACTAAAATTAAAAATTATCAAAATACACGCGTAAGCTCGTCTTCTTCCTCCAGTCGTCTAGGTTTTTACATACGGATTGAATTCGTCACTAGAACCTATAGTGACGGTTTTATTTGTCATTATAACACCTGCACATTTCAAAAACTCAAACCACACAATATCAATACAATCTAAAAGCATAGTTCAATTAGAAATTATCCTCTGAGTTCATTGGTCCATTCAATTTGGTCTGAAATTTCCTCTAGCTAGGGTTCCCCAAAGCCACGACCTTGAACCCTAACAATGGAAAATCACGATTCTTACACCTAAACTTCAATTGGATTGCCCAGACAATTTGCAAACATCATAAGAAACACAAATATGCAAACAAATTAGATGTATCATGTGTAAAATTATGAAATCGAAAATTGAAAAAAAAACAAAAAAAAAACAAATTCGGTTATGGCATTTTAAGAGTCTTTGGAGAATGGTGATGATTGGGACACCTTCAGAGGAACCTTAGGAACGTGTTTTGACCTTCAAATCTCCTTGAGAATGGTTGCAACCCTAAAACTGAATCCTACTTACTCTTGAATTTGTTTTGAAGTTTTTTGGGCTCTTTTTGATCAAAAATTCCGTCCTCTTGACATTTGCACTTGTTATGTATATATAGAAGACTGAATTAGGTCAATTTGTGGGCTTGGATTCAAGCTATTTTGGGATGATGAGATTTGATTAGAATTTGATTTGAAAACTTTCTATTTTGGCCATTATTGTGCTATCATGACTTTCCTCTTGTTGTGCACTAATTTGAATCATATATTCATGTAAATAAATCCATAATCTGATCCCAAAATAATTCAAATCTCAAATATTTGATTTTTCAATATTTATTTTAATTAAAATTGAATTTAAATTAATTAAATCCAGTAAAATATAAAATAAACAAAGGAAATCAAAATATATGACTTATAGGTCGTGGATCATCTTAAGATTAAGTTTGGATTATGAAAAATATAGGCCCATTTGGCAAAAACTCAAGTTTTGGTCATTGTTTGCCTTATACACCTCCTCAAATTTGCTCAACTTTAACAATGCACAACTTCTTCAATTTTTATCATATGAATGTGCTCTTGGACTTTTTAGAAAGCTTTAAAGTGTCCTTTAATCACTCATTTTGGTTCCATGTTCATTGATCTTCCATATTCAAGTTATGAGCTTTTGAAAAAATTGACTTTTTGTTGACTTTTTAGAGGACCTGTAATGTCTTAGCTCATATCTCTCAAATGAAGCATTTATGGCCTTGGCTTGTGAGACACAAAGTTGTAAGTAATTGAATTTTATTCAAAATGAACTTTGGATTGGAAATTTCTGATGAAGTATGTGAAAGTTAGGTCTGGTCAAAGTTCAGTTGACTTTCCCCTTAAGAAACCCTAATTTAGCAACTTATGCCTTGTGATGAATTTGAGGTTTTCTTGATGAATCATGATCAACCCTTGATGAAATGATGAATATTACTTCATAATCTTGATGTTGACCAAAAATCTTGAAGTTTGACTATATGTTGACCACAATTGACTTTTTACCCAAGTTAACTGGTTATTGATCATCTGAACATCTGAATGACCAAACTTGTAGGGCAAGTCTTGAAATTTGAAATGAGGATACTTTGAAGTATATGGGATATCATGAAGTCCACTTGAGGTTTTAGAAGTCCAATTTACCTTGAGAAACACAAAACCTTAATTTAAGATCTATTGCTTAGGAGGAGGCTTTGTCTGATGAAACCTTGAGTTGCTTTGGGCAATTGAGAATCTTATGAACATTTGGAGACCTCTTGAGACATATTGTCTTGAATATATGAGGAAAAATTTGGGGTACAACACACACTATGATCACCAACCTCGTTAACGTTAACCTGAATCTTGTTCATCCCTGTCATTGAATCAACATCCTCCATATCCAAGAATCCTTCATGTTTTTCCCATCCGTCTTCAAAATTCGAAGACGAAACTGAAGTAACTAGTTTCTTCACACTAGGTTCCTCACTGATCCTTAAAGTCCCATGAGAGTCTTTCATAACCTTGATGCTGAAAATCTCTTCACCACAAAACGTCTCATTAATAACTAGTGCACAACTAGTTCTAACCATTAAGCACGATATATCCATACAAGAACCTTTCATGGTGTTTTCATCCACGCAAATATACTTTCCTACTGTCTTTGCTATTAACTCAAAGAAGAGACAATTCCATGCTTAACATGGAATCCCAAAGCATTGTAACCATGCTACCCTTTCATTATCAATATCCCCTACCTTCCAAGGCCTGATAACCGAGATCCACTGCCTCCACCAGCTTTCCCTCTCCTCTTCTTCAAATTCTTCCATCATACAAAGATTGGCTCCGAGCGGAGTAATTTTATCGAGAAATATCTCTCAATTTCAAAGTTAGTCTGTATGTTGTAAGGCATACCTAGAACTAATACCACCCCAACGTAAGCCTTGGATAAACGCTCCAGATAAGTATCTACCGGAGAGTATTTCAAGTGTGTTATAGTCCTTCGAACTAGGCTTTCCTTTTCATTCTCAATGTTGTTAACAACCTCTGCAAAATATCTTATTTCTACTCTCGTATTTCCTACTCCATTCTGCTCAGGCCCTTCTGTTGTCCTCTTATCCCTATCATGTTGCACTCCAAAGATGTTGTTCCTTCCTTTCTCCACAACTTGTACTTTGTTGAAGCGCTGGAGATTCGCATAAATCTTCACATTTTCGATTAGTATGTTGTCTATTTTCACTCCCAGCACCCTTCCATCTTCAACTTCCTTAAGCCTAGCAAAACCAAAGCGTTTGCCAAGTTTATTCCTTTTAGGTGGAATAACCACTTCCACAACATTACCATGCAAACTAAAGAGTTCAAATATTTTCTCCACCTTCACTTCTTCTCCAATTTAAGAAAATTAATAGTTTTCAACTCCTACTTCTCCTTCATGTCTTCTTCCTCCCATTGGAAACACATCCTAACCATTTTTATTCACAAATCTAAAGCTCTTTTTTCTGAACCTCTTGCCACTCCATGAACCCATTTCACCACCACTTTGAATATAAGAGTTTAGAGAGAGACGAGACTTATTCTCTCTAAAACTTCCTTTTTCAAGTTTAGCGTAGGAATTTTGTTGTTGTTTTGGAGATAAAAGTTGAATCGGTGAAATTGATGAAGATGATTGTAACGCCCCATATAATATTTATCTAGAATAATATCATACAAGTGTTTGTTTGGTACTGACACCATCATAAGTGCCTAATAGCACAAATTCACATTCTTGACCAATTCTAAAAATTTATACAAACTATGGTACAAGACATGGAAATTATACTAAAATAAAAATATTAAGTTCAATACAATATCCATCATTGTACAAAGATAAAATACACAGCGGAAAAATAAATTTATGCTTCTCTTGAAACATCTCGAGCATAGCTCCACTTGTAAACCAAACCTGCAAAAGAAACCTGAAAAGCAACAACAGCAGTGGGGTGAGATATCAACATCTCAGTGAGTTCCCTATCTTATGAATTCTCTTGGCTCTACAAGGTTCTAACAAAATTCTACTCAAGTCGGGGGAAGCCTAGACTTTGAGTTCACAATCTCACACTCATATGGAAATATTTCTTGAGTTAAACAACTCGAAAAAGTATCACTAATCCGGAAACCACCAAGGTATCCCATATTTCTGTCCTCTTCTACGTCTAGAAGTCGGCACGAGTCATGGATCCCGATAATTACTTGGCATACGAAATGGATTCAGAAAGAAGGGCTATTAACCTTACAATCGTCACTTCACGTGGGGCCATAAACCACCACAAGTCTTTTTACCCATATGCTCCATTCGTACTACACGTGAGAATCAAAATTTCCAAATACTGCATGCGTACATTCCAAGGGAGCCCCTGGCTCATGAAACGACATTCTCAGGGAAAACGGTTATGATTACGTGATTTCACTCAAATGGAAATGTGTACAACATTCCTAAGGTCACAATGCATTTTCCAAATAAACTCCCAAATGGGTTCACACACATGTTCCATATAGTGTCTCACTCACCACTAGATCATTACTCGACTAAGATACTTCTCTAAGCCTCGAACGTCCGAGCATCACCATCTAGTTTCTATCAAATTCCTAGTCACAACTAGGTTCTACTATTGATAGGGGTAAGTTCTCCTCATTCTTCCTATCTCCTCTTTTAATCATTTTGTCATTAATCACATCTATATATCATTTCATACAATACATAATGAGATAACATAAGCAAGTCAAAAGTTACGAATATTTTAAGAAAAGAAAGCTCGGCGATCGCAGCGGCGCAAACTCAATATCAGAAAATTCAAAAGACATAAATTTGGTTCTCATTACCTCTTCTTACGCCCAGCGGTCAAGACTTCATCGTCTGACCCTCAAAGCGCCGCCTGGTGGTTCACACCAGAACCAAAATTATCATTTTGCATTTTCTAGGGTTCCAATACTCCTAAAATCTCATGTTTACCATTAAAACTCCAAACATTAGTAATAACAAGTCATATAGGTCTAATACATGTGTTACCCCATTATTTTAATCGACTAATTTTGCATTTTAACCGTTAGATTCAAAGATTTATCAAATTAAACCATTTTCCACAATTTCTAACCTAACACTTAGAACACTCATTTCTAAAACAAAAATATCTAACTAGAATCCATCTTGCAAATGAAGAGGAGTTTGATGAAGATTGATGATCCAAGTTTTTCGTCTTCTTTCTCTTCCTTATCAACTTTTCTTTTTATATATATATATATATATATATATATATATATATATATATATATATATATATATATATATATATATATATATATATATATATATAATATTTCTAATTGATATTTTACCATCTAACACCAATTACTCAAATATTAGAGTTACCCAAAATATCTATAATGTACCAATTAATAAAACATTAGGATCGAATAATATTAATTAATTAACTTTGAATTTAATAATTATTCTAATAATTTTAACTGAAAATTTTCAGAGTACATCAAAATTCTATTAACATTAATTGATATTATTCAAAGCACTTAATTAAATACGAAATATTATATCCGGTGGTTTAAAGAAAACATGGGAAGAAGACGGGAGTACGAAAGAGGAAAAAATAATAGAAAATGAAAGAAAATCTAAATGATTAGCTATCTTATCTCATTGGATGGAGAGATAAGGTGAAATCTAAAAGGTGCAATGGAAAAAATGACACGCGTCTGATTGAGCAGAGAAAAATCAGAAAATCAATCTCTATTAGGAACAAGAAGTGTTGTTGATGCAGAGAAAATAAATAGAGAATTCCACATGAAACGAGAAAGGTGGGAAAGATTGAAATTAAAATTAATTGGAGAAGAAACAAGAGCCTTTGGATCTCTGCTCTGATACCATGTCAAATTGTGATTTCATAATCACCATCAATATAGAAAATATCCAAAATAATAAATTAAAAAAACTAATATTATTGAAAATAAAAAAATAATGTATACAAACTATGAGAAAACATAGAAATATATTTCTATTATAAGGATAACTCATTCAAGGCTAATAATGTAAAATAATAAACAATCATATGTTTTAACCAAATAATTAAAAAAATCATACACAAATTTGCTACATTCACGCCTTCAATATATTCGACTATTTTAATTTTAATCTAATTGTGAAAAACATGCTTCTGCAAATTGTACGAGCATAGAATAAGTGGAAATTTGTTCAACTATTATTAATTTAAAAGTGCTACATATATATTATATATATTGTATGCAAATATACTTTAACATATTCGAAATTGTAAATATATATATTTTTAAACAGCAAAAGAAATTGTATTAACTCACACATGGCATAAGTATGTTTCCATGTGCATTAATTGCACTATGCACATCACTAGTATGGGCATGGGTCAAGGATTTGTCTGCTACTAGTACTTCATTGAACGTAAATGCCGACCCTAGTCACATGCTTCTACTACACAATCAACTACGACTATTTGTGCAGAAGATGGGTAA
Source organism: Lathyrus aphaca (assembly GCA_963966055.1). Lineage (NCBI taxonomy): Eukaryota > Viridiplantae > Streptophyta > Magnoliopsida > Fabales > Fabaceae > Lathyrus > Lathyrus aphaca. The sequence goes on from OZ014519.1 coordinate 229,215,425, forward strand.
TAGCTAGGGCTGGTACAGATTTGTCAACAAAAAATATCTAATTGAATTAAACTGAACTGTTATGATTTATTCAGAACCGATTTTTAATTAAATTATTGATTTAGTATACCATTTTAAACTTTAAACCGTAACAAACCGTTATAACTTTCTAAAAATAAATAAATTAACAAGGTGAATTTAACCGTTATACTTTTTTTCTATTATTTTAAACACAAAATCATATTAGACATTCTATTGTAACATTTTGCTGTGAGCTTGTTTTTTTTTATATAATTGACTATATAAATATATAATAATGTAAAAATTAAATATTAATTAAAATAATTATTTTAATTTTAAAATAAAAAATATTTCTAAGAATATACTTTACACAATTAAAATTAAACTATAAAAAAATCTTAAACAACTCATACTTAAATAAAATAAGTGATTTATATTATTATTATTATTATTATTATTATTATTATTATTATTTTGAATTAGTGATGCAGCAGAAGCCCACCAACACACAAACCAAACCTACTAAGAATTACACAACTTTGTTAATGACTCTTCAATTCCTCCACAATATCCCTAGCCATCACATAAGCTCCTACATTCTTGTCTCTGCTTCGATGGCTGAACAAAACCTGTTGGAACTCCTGTTGCTTAAGCCTCATCACACGACAAATCATCCCCATCTACGTCCTAAGAATTTCTGCTTCTTCATTTTTCATGATGTTGATAAGTTTCAGATTATCAGATTCAAAAATGACGTCAACTTGCTTGTCCTCAATAGCATTCCGCATAGCAAAATGCATCGCAATAGCTTTATCTGCCTCCATATTATCGTTCCCCGTCATCATGGTCGCATTTCTGTACTCAACCTCACCCTTGGAGTTTCAGACCTCCACACTAAGACCCCCACCAACCATCCACCTTCATCGAAGCATCTGAAGCATAACTCTAGGCAATGTTGTTTTTCTCGCTAACTTTTGCATTAATCAAATTCGCCATTTCAGCTTGATACAGTTTGTCGTTTCTTTCTTTGAAGGACCCCTATGCATATCTTGCTGCCCCTTGTCCTCCTCCTTCCGCTGCCGAAGATTATCTTTGCAATCTATCCGCTTCTTAATGACCGTCTGCACTTCAGGTTTGTCTATTATAACAATACCAATACATGCATTGTTTCCCTTTTGCTCCACATCTTGCATTTTTGCCTTGCCCTTTTCATGGTTGTTTTCCCTTTGCTCCTGCCTCTTATCCTCCATTTTCTGACTATTGAACTTTATACCCACACCGACACCATTATGGTCCTTATAGTTACTCCCCTAGCCTCCCAGCACCCCCTTAGTATTTGAAATGCTAGTATCCTTGATATTATTGTCCTTTTCCACCACTTTCTGCCCACACCTTTGCGCTTTATAGAAAGCCTCCATGTTGTTCTGAATACTATGACCCGCAACAATGGGATGGGTGTCCTGCTTATCATGTAGCTTCTTATTACGATTAAACCATATGCAATCAACAATCCGAATTAGAATAGCAATTTGGTCCTCATCTTTTTCCCTGATAAAGTTTTTGCACCAGTCATCAAACTGCATATTTATGTTTTCAAACTCCTTGAAATTTATGGTGCGAGGGTTGCATCACCACACACATTTGGTCCATTCATAATACATAAAACAATGATTTAGGGTTTCTGTAGTTGCTCTACATCTAGGGCATAGGTAGTCAGTTTTGATATGTCTGTTTGCCAAGTTGCTTTTGATTGGCAATATGTTTTGTAGTAACCTCCACATCAGGGTTTGTTTTCTGGGGAGAACTTTGCTGCCCCAAACTTTCTTCCATATCTTTAATTCTGAGTTGTGATTTGAGTGTTCTTCCACCCTGGTCCTCCTTTGCTCCCTTAATTTGTATCATGTCTTCACAGTGTAATGCCCTGATTTAGTGTACTCTCAGTTAAGCATATCCTCAGCATCTAAGTTAGTAATGAGTATTTTTCTGATCTGTGCATTTTAATGCACATTCTACCATGTTTGCACTTAAGTATTTCTTTGGTTTTCTTTGTTTATTTTTATATTTTTTTTTTGCTATTTTACTTTATTTTTGGCTTAATTTAATTTTCGTACTTAATTTTCAGCTTTTACGGAAATGATCATAACCGGAGTTCCAGGAATCTGATTGAGGCATTCTACCAGTAGATGGAAAGCTAAGAGAGAAAGCTACAACTTTTGTGTTAGAGTCAAAGTCAGATTCAGAGTCATATTTTCTAGAATTTCGTTTGAAGCTGTTGCATTAGTTTTTTTTAGTTTCGGGTCATTTAGAATTGGGTCTGGGTTATATATTTGACCCAGTTGGGTTGTAAACGGGTTTTTTAGGTTTTTCTATTTAACCTAGCAGCCGCAACTGTTGAATACACACTTTTTACATATTATTTTTTTTACGCTCGAAGAGACGAATTATGGAGAACTAATTCCAATGATTAATCTGCTGTGATCGGTTTTCGCCGACACTTTGAGGTTCTTATATTTTCCAATTAATCTATTTCCTTTCAATTCTAATCTTGATATCTTGTTTGCTTAATTCGATTTATCTAAGGTTAGATTGATTTATTTCGATGATTGCATATTCCTATACTTTAATCGCATTTGCTTAATTCGTGTATGTTTATCGTGTTTGCTTAATTCACGATTGATATATTTCATTCGTTTGCTTAATTCGAAAATTAGGAATATTTATTATATAATATCAATTACGCTTGTTTGATTGTTATTATAATCGAAAAGGAAATAGAGTCCTCTTAGGAATTGGGAATTATTTGGGTCGATGATAAGTTGCCAAATCAAAACAGCAGATTAACCGTTTTAGCTTATTTTGATAATCACTTTTTATTTTAATTGCTTTATCTTCAAATTAAAATCAACCCCCATTAATCATTACTATCATTAGTTAATAAGATCAAGAATCCTTGTGAGACGATACTCGAGTTGTCGTTACCGTAACTACGTTTTTAAATCACTCGTTTTTGATCTGCGCGCGACACGCGGATCAAATTGGTGCCGTTGCCGGGGATTCTTGTTGTTATTAACCAATTTTATAGTCATAGGTATAGTTTTCTTGTCAGTTTTTTTTCTTTTCTTTTTTGTTGTGTTTGTTGATTTTCAGGGTTGCAATACCGATTGCAGTATAGGGATAAGTTTTCCAGCCTTTCAGGTAATTTGGAAGCTACTGTTTCGATTTGCTCCGAAATTTTTTCCAGAAAATCAGAAATAAATCAAAGAACAATACTCTTTTAGAATAGGATTCTAAAAGATTTCGACCCTCAAAATCGCAAATTTCGTGTTTTTCTATTTTATTTGATTTATTTTCTCTTTTTATATTTTCAAAAAATATGAAATTTTTTGTGCGAGCTTTACTTGATTTAATTAGATTTTTAGCGTTATTTTTATATTTTTTAGATTTTATTTTAATCGCTTTTTTTCATTCTTTTTAAATATGTATTGATTTTATTTGATACTGTGTTGAAATTCATAATCATATCATGGTTGATCAAAGAACTCTGAGAGAACTGACTGAACTTGTGAATTATAATGCTTTATGTATTGAATATCCTGTTGTTGATGCACCTTTCAATTGAAATTTGGTTTAACACACTTTTTGCCAAGTTTTAATGGTTTTGCAGATGAGGATCCGAATAAGCATCTAAATGAATTAGAAGTAGGGTGCTCTGCACCTTCTGAACCTTCACTAGAGGATCTTGTAAACCAAATGGCTACAAATAATATCAAGAATCAACAACAAATAGATTCTAATTTTCAGACTTTGCAAATACAACTTGATCAACTTACCACTTCGGTGAATGCTATGCAGCAAGCTCAAGGATCAAACCAACAACCTTCGGAAGAACATTCTATTTTTCAAATAGAGTTGCCATCTAAAATTGTTGATGATATTTGTATTAATTTGTTTGCAGTTGATTTTCCATCATTGTTTGATTTTAATGATGTTTACTCTTGTGATGTTTGTATTAACACTAAAATTTGCTATGTTTGTGCTGAAGTTGAGTTTGCCTTGCAAGTTGATATTCTTACTGCAAATGAGGTTGCAAATGAAGTTGTTCATGTCAATGAAGCTCTCGACACCCCGACTTCTCGGAACAAACCATCCATCGAGAAATCTCCCTCTTTAGAGCTGAAGCCACTTCCTAATAATTTATTTGAATTTGTGCATGAAGAGAGATCATTACAGGAACATAAGAAGGGAATTGGATGGACTTTGGTTGACACTTGGGATATTAGCCCATCCATGAGTATGCATAGGATCTCAATTGAAGATGGAACAAAAGTAGTGAGGCAGCCCCTTAATCCTTTGATTCTTGAAGTTGTAGAAAAGGAGATCACTATCACCTGCACATTCAACACTTTTACTTATCGAAGATTCTTCTTTGATCCTGGAATAAAAGGCGAAGGCACTAATAAAAACTCCAAGATTAATGGATACTACCCAAAGTTACTCTATGAGATCCCCACTTTGGAAGAAGAGACTGTAGAAGAGCTCCCTTTAGTAAATGCTGCTTATATGATCACTTATTGATAACGAGAAAATGTATCGATTATATTGCTAAGTTTCATTGACGTTTTATCGCATAATCATCGCTTTAACACTCGATTCCTCGAGTTTTTCTTACTATTTTGCAGGTACATCATATATGGAGCTAAATCATGAATTAAGAGCAAAAGGAACAAAAACAACCATAAAAAGATGAAGAAATGAAGAAGCCTGCAGAACTGCATAATTTGTTGCAGTCACGGTCGTCACCAAGGTGTCACGACCGTGACACCCCAAATGAAGCCATCACGACCGTGATCACATTGTCACGACCGTGACACTTAAAATGCAAGGGACACGAGCGTGAAGACCTTGTCACGACCGTGACAAGTGTAAAAATAGGTTTTTGACTGAGACCACGTCAAAACGTTACGTGAAGGAGTTTTTGCCTATTTTTTAGCCACGTTCCTATATTTCCTCCACCACTTCAGCAAGGCCCAATGCAACAAGTCCAAATTTCAAGCCCATTAATTGTTCTATAAATAGCACAAGTTTTATGAAGAAAGACAGAGCATTTTTTCTATCAATCTCCTGCGGAAGCTCTGCCGATTTATTTTACGACCCTGTTTCTATTTCAGCATTATTTTCAGTTTTTCATTCTTATTGTATCCAAACCCAACATATAACAATTTCCAACATCAGGAAATTGTTATACATTTACTTGTTTCTAAACCTTCAGAATTTGCTTTATTTTTCGATTTCCGCCAACTCCAAGCTTTCCGGTCTGTGGAAGAAGGAGTCTGCTATAGTATTGTTAACCAGGTTTTTATTTTATTGAAATTTTAATATTTATGTTGTTTATTTATTTTTACGCCATGAATATTTTGTTTATTGTTTTTCTGTCTCTGTCTGGTTCAACAAAAATGAGTAGCTAATTACCTTAGGGCGGTATGTAGTTAAAACAAACTTAATCGGTAAAATTTAACCATAGGCTAAAAATAATTAATAACTTAACATTTTGGCTGACACTTTTTAATTAAAATCGACCTTTTCGTTACGAGAGTAAGAAAAGAGTATTAGGTTAGGTCAAGACCACGAGAGTGTGAGATTTTAACCAGATAGCTAAAGTTAGGCATTTAAATTAAACACAACGAGAGCACTTTAAAATAAATTAGAATTACTAAGTTTCCAAAAATTATCTCTAAACACTTATGGGCTAGCGAGAGCAGGCATAGGGCTTTAGGGGTAAGATCTGAGATAAGACCACGAGAGTGTGAGTTGAGGGTATTTAAACTGGTAACCTCTACCGAATAGATTAAGTAAACACCTTTATAAGCCTAGGTTAGATTGACCCATCTAAGTTAGTATAATTACATACCGACCGCCTTAGTATTATTTTATTAAAACTTAATTTAATTCCGCCTTTAATCTTTAAAAACAACAAAAAATCATGACAACCATTCGCCTTAGCTAAACTAGAAGTTCATCTAGAACTAAGTAACCATAGAGTCCCTGTGGATCGATAATCTTAAATATTACTTCGATAGGCTGTGCACTTGCAGTTAAGATACCGCTAGACACATAATTAGACACGTCTTTAGCCCATCAAGTTTTTGGCGCCGTTGCCGGGGACCTTAATTTAGTTACTAGTGCACTTTAGGTAGCATTGTCTAGACTAAGGTATCAACTATTTAATTTAATTTCCGAGTGTATGCCAAGTACTCGCTCTAAAGGCGAAGACTTGCAACCTCTAATCCCTGAATCGGAACGCTTCTTACACGTAAGAAGACGTATATTCGATTACGAACAAAGTTACAATATTCCAGATCTTCAATTAGATCCGCCTAAACCAGTCGTAACATCAAAGGACGCAGAGATGGCTGAAGAACATAATCACCCACTCAAGTATTACGCCAGTCCTTCGCAAGTTGAACCGCATTCAAGCATTGCCGCGCCGGCTATCAACCGAAATGATTTCGAACTAAAACCTTCGTTGATATCAGCCGTGCAACAAAATCAATTCACCGGAAATCCTACCGAGGATCCGAACCTTCATCTTTCGATCTTTGTGCAATACGCAGATACCGTAAAAGCCAATGGAGTTACCCAAGAAGCTATTAGACTACGTTTGTTTCCTTTTTCACTTCGAGACAGAGCAAGAGCTTGGCTTCAATCTCTGCCTTCGAACTCAGTAACTACGTGGGAGGAACTTAAGAGAGTTTTCTTGAACAAATATTTTCCACCTAGCAAGACAGCTATGCTGAGAGCTCAGATCAACGGATTTAAGCAAAGGGAAAGCGAATCACTATTCGAAGCTTGGGAATGCTATAAGGATTTGCTGAGACTTTGTCCACATCACGGATTAATAGAATGGATGGTCATCCATACCTTCTATAATGGACTCTTGTACAATACAAGAATGACGATTGACGCTGCCGCGGGCGGTGCATTGATGGACAAAGAATATAATGATGCTTATGCACTTATCAAAAGTATGGCTCAAAACCATTACCTTTGGGGAAGCGAGAGAGTCGCAACTGAGAAACCAACAAAAGGAGGTATGTACGAAGTGAGTAGTATGGACCAAGTCAATGCAAAGTTTGATCAACTAAGCCAAAAGATCGACAACTTGGCCATAACACCAACAGCCACCGTGGCTGCAGTAACACCTAACTGTGAGTTATGTGGAGTTTCAGGACACGAAGTTTCTGATTGTCAACTATTGACAGGAACTCCCACTGATCAAGTGAATTATGCTCAAGGAAACCCATACTCAAACACATACAACCCAGGTTGGAAAAATCATCCGAACTTCTCCTATAAGAACAACAATGCTTTATACGCACCAGGTCAAGCACCAGCTACACCACCAGGATATCAAAAGACTGCTCCTAATGTCCCTAGAAAATCGAACCTTGAGTTGATGATGGAGAACTTTATAGCTAACCAATCTCAAACAAACAAGGACTTCTTAAACCAAAACATTCACACTAGTGAGCAGATTAAACAATTAGTGAGCAAAGTAGATGCATTAGCTACACATAACAAAATGCTTGAAACTCAGATTTCACAAGTAGCTCAACAACAAGCACCTACTGCTGCACCAGCTGGAGTATTCCCTGGACAACCTCAACCTAATCCGAAAGGACATGCTAATGCCGTAATATTAAGAAGTGGCAAGGAACTTGACGGATCTACCGATCCAAGACTTGACAATCCAGCCATGTACCAAAAACCGGATAAACCGACTGAAGAGGTGAATGTTCCAGAAGAAAAGGAAGATGATAATCAAGAGGTAGTGGAGAAAGAAAAACCTTATGTGCCTCCACCACCCTATAAACCACCAATTCCGTACCCTCAGAGATTAACAAATTCCAAGACGACGGGTCAATTTAAGAAATTTGTCGAACTTCTGAAACAGTTGAATATTACTATTCCGTTTACAGAAGGTATCACCCAAATACCCTCGTATGCTAAGTTTTTAAAAGAAATCTTATCCAATAAGAAAAAGATAGAGGATAACGGAACAGTTACACTTACTGCTGAGTGTAGCGCCATAATTCAGAATAATATGCCTCCTAAGCTAAAAGATCCAGGAAGTTTCTCTATACCCTGTGTAATAGGAAAATTCGTCATTGACAAAGCTCTATGCGATTTAGGAGCCAGTATCAGTGTTATGCCCTTAACGATTTGCAAAAGGCTAGACATGGGAGACCTAAGACCAACTAAAATGTCTGTTCAACTAGCCGATCGCTCAGTTAAATATCCTGTAGGCATACTAGAAAACGTCCCAGTACGTATAGGACAATTCTACATCCCTACTGATTTTATAATCATGGACATCTCTGAAGACTCCACAACACCTATCATACTAGGAAGACCATTCTTAGCTACCGCCGGAGCTATAATAGACGTAAAAAGAGGAAAGCTGACCTTTGAAGTAGGTGAAGAGAAAGTTGAATTTATTTTAACACAATTCTTACAATCACCAGCTATAGAGGATACCTGCTATCTATTGGACGTAATTGACGAATGTGTAAGAGAAATGGAACTGAAAGAGACTACCTATTCTGAAATAATGAAAATTCAAATCCCTCCGATTTTCGAAGATGATAATTGGCGTAAACCATATCAGGATGATAGTCTAAGCGAAAGTTTAGCACTTACACCGGATCCCATGCCAAGTAAAGATAAACCTACATTAGGATTAAAAACTTTACCTCATAACCTAAGGTACGAATTCTTAGACATTGAATGTAAAAGACCTGTTATAATAAATTCCAGTTTAGGAACTATAGAAACAAAGAAACTTTTAGATGTCTTGAAGAATTATCCAACTGCATTAGGATATAACATATCTGATCTCAAAGGAATATGCCCTTCAGTCTGTATGCATCGTATTCTGCTAGAAGAAGATTGCAGAACCTCCAGAGAATCTCAAAGAAGAATTAACCCAATCCTTAGCACTGTAGTAAAAGAAGAAGTTAAGAAACTACTAGATGCCGGAATAATATATCCAATCTCTGATAGTGAATGGGTTAGTCCAGTACATGTAGTGCCAAAGAAAGGAGGTATCACTGTTGTGAAAAACGCTCAAGGCGAATCGATATCGCAAAGAGTAGTGACGGGACATAGAGTATGCATAGATTATCGTAAACTAAACAAAGCCACTCGAAAAGATCATTTCCCACTACCCTTTATAGATCAAATGTTAGAACGATTAGCCAAGCATTCTTACTTCTGTTATCTTGACGGTTACTCAGGATTTTTCCAAATCCCTATCCATCCAGATGATCAAGAGAAGACTACATTCACATGCCCATATGGAACGTTCGCTTACAGACGAATGCCCTTTGGATTATGCAACGCTCCTGCAACCTTTCAAAGATGTATGATGTCAATCTTCGCAGATTTTATAGACAACATCATGGAAGTGTTCATGGACGACTTCTCTGTATGCGGGCAAAGTTTTGAAGGATGCTTATCAAACTTAGAAATGGTGTTAGAAAGATGTGTAAAAGTAAACCTCGTGCTTAACTGGGAGAAATGTCATTTTATGGTCAGAGAAGGAATCGTATTAGGTCACGTAATATCCGACAAGGGAATTGAAGTTGATAAAGCTAAGATAGAAGTCATAAAAGATCTTCAACCCCCTAAAACCGTTCGAGAAATACGAAGCTTTTTAGGACACGCCGGTTTCTACCGACGATTCATCAAAGATTTCTCGAAAATCACTAAACCTCTTACTGGTTTATTAATGAAAGACGCTGAGTTCATATTCAATGAAGATTGTCTTAAAGCATTCGAAACTCTAAAAACAGCCCTCATCACCGCACCAATCATGCAACCCCCTGACTGGAGATTACCTTTCGAAATCATGTGCGATGCGAGTGACTATGCTGTAGGCGCAGTTCTAGGCCAGAGGAAGGAAAAGAAACTTCATGCGATTTACTATGCCAGTAGAACCTTAGATTCTGCTCAGATGAACTACGCCACTACTGAAAAAGAATTGTTAGCAGTTGTCTTTGCGCTTGACAAATTCCGTTCTTACCTAGTAGGAGCGAAAATAATCGTTTACATAGACCATGCTGCTATCCGATATCTATTAACTAAGAAAGATGCTAAACCAAGACTCTTGAGATGGATTCTACTCTTACAAGAGTTTGATCTCGAAATAAAAGATAAGAAAGGTACTGAAAACGTCGTAGCGGACCATTTATCTAGATTAGAAGGTATTAAACCCGAACAAGTGCCGATTAACGATGATTTTCCGTATGAACAGCTGATAGCACAAATAGGAAGCGACCTAGTTCAGTTAGACATAAATGAACCAGAACCCGTGGAAATAATCCAGACAACAGTAGGACTGCCATGGTACGCTGACATTGTCAACTACCTAGCCGCATGAGCTCTTCCACCTGATTTAACCTATCAGCAGAAAAAGAAATTCTTTCACAATCTGAAACATTATTACTGGGATGAACCATTATTGTTCAAAAGAGGACCCGATGGAATCTTTCGTCGATGTATTCCCGAAGAAGAAATAGAAGATGTCATTGCTCAATGTCATTCATCTCCTTATGGTGGACATGCAAGCACTTCCAAGACTTGTGCAAAAATCTTGCAAGCCGGCCTATTCTGGCCTAATCTATGGAAGGATGTCCACATCGCTGTTATAAATTGCGATCGGTGTCAACGCACCGGCAATATTTCAAGAAGAGATGAAATGCCTCAAAAAGGAATATTAGAAGTAGAAATCTTTGATGTCTGGGGAATAGATTTCATGGGACCATTCCCATCATCTTTCGATAATAATTACATACTCGTAGTTGTTGATTATGTTTCGAAATGGATTGAAGCTATAGCTTCTCCTACAAACGATACACGAGTAGTAATAAAGCTTTTCAAAAATATAATCTTTCCCAGATTTGGTGTGCCTAGACTCGTCATAAGTGACGGTGGCTCGCACTTCATTTCAAAAATCTTTGACAAATTACTATCTAAGTATGGAGTAAGACACCGTGTGGCAACACCATATCACCCACAAACAAGTGGACAAGTCGAAGTCTCAAACAGAGAAATCAAACAAATCTTAGAAAAGACTGTCGCCATATCTCGGAAAGATTGGTCATCTAAACTTAATGAAGCTTTATGGGCTTATAGGACCGCTTACAAGACACCCATAGGTACTACACCTTTCAAACTAGTTTATGGAAAATCTTGTCACCTCCCGGTAGAACTAGAACACAAAGCTTATTGTGCGATTAGAACTCTCAATATAAACTATAATGCTGCAGGAGAAAAGTGAATCCTAGACATTAACGAATTAGAAGAATTAAGGCTAGATGCTTATGAGAATGCTAAGATATATAAAGAAAGAACTAAGCGATGGCATGATAAACGCCTATCTAGGAAAGGATTTAATGTGGGAGACGTTGTACTCCTTTTTAACTCAAGACTTAGGCTCTTCCCTGGAAAATTAAAATCTAGATGGTCAGGACCCTTTGAAATAACTAAAGTGTTCCCGAGTGGAGCAATAGAAATTAAGGGTAGGAATAGTGAACCATTCATAGTAAACGGACAACGTTTAAAACATTATCATAAAGTTGAAAATAGAGATTATGCAAATAATCTAAGGCTTTTAGAGTTGTCCACTAATTCCCCTGATTAATCTAAACCTAAGCATTACGTCAGGCTTTTGACGATAAAAACAGTGCTTAGTGGGAGGCAACCCATTTACTCATTTAATTATTTAAACTATTCTCTTTATCATTTTGTTATTTATCGTTTTACTATTTATTTATTTGTTTTGTCATTTTATAGTTTTATTTTATATTACTATTATTGCCTTTAAATTATGCATTTCATTTTCTTATTTTTATCTTAAATCACTTTTTACAGATTTTCTAAAAGTCTTTTCCACTTTCCTTCTCCCCCTGATTTGTTTCCTCCATATTTGCACTAACCATGGCTAACCAACCAATAAACCATATGGAAACCAAATTTAGAGGTAGAAACCAAAGAATGAAGTTTGAAGAGTTATCACAGAGGCAAATGGATTTGACCCTGTACCCGGATGATCAGACTATGGAAACCCTAGGTATACATGATAGCATCCTGTACTTGTTTAACCGACTTGGATGGGAGAATGCATTGATCCAACATAAGTTTGTGACTTACCGTGAGCTCACCCTTGAGTTCCTTAGCTCCTTAGTTTACCTACCTGAGCGCGGTTTTGGATTCAGGAAAGGATTTATCAGTTTCCGCCTATTTGGAATAGAATATGACTTTAACCATAAAGAACTAGCTGACTTATTAGGATTCCCTAGTGGACCCTTTGCTTTTACTACCACACAGGTAGAATTGATGGATATTGAGCTAGATTTCTTTTGGGGAACTTTAACCGGAAACTACCACCCTGAACCAAATAGCATGAACAATGATGAAATCCATAACCCAGCTCTCCGTTACTTCCATAAGATCCTTGCCCACACCTTCTTTGGAAAAGAAGAAAACATTACCGGAGTCTCTAAAGATGAGATATTCATTATGTCATGTTTCACTAATGGACAGCCTGTTAATGGTGTACCTTTCATGATGCAAACCTTCACCCGAATCCAAGAAGAACCTGAATTACCTATATTAGTAGGAGGTCTTGTAACCATGATTGCTGATGCCTTAGGACTTAGGTACCAATTGCACAGGTGCAACCGTTTAGGTACCATCCGTCCTATGAATCTTAACTTCTGCTTTAATCGACATATCATAAGGAATTTAGGACATCCACCTTTTGAGTACCTAATCCGGAATGAGGTAGTAACCCTGTTCACACTGCCAAACCATGCTAGAGTAAGTGTTCACAATAAGGATAACTGGCTTTATAAGTTAATCCCACCTGATTATCCATCCACTCCTGAAACACCTCAGTCTTACAAGATAAAAGATGATATAATGACCGATGTCGAAACTGACCCTGAGACACCTCCTGGTTACCATGACATTGACCACACTGAAGAAGTTATTGAAACCCCTGAAGTGAATCAAGGAGATTATGCTAACAACTTACAGAATATCATGAACACTCTTGAAGCTTACCAAACTGATATAAATTCATTTAAGGAAGACATTAAGAGCATGCGATTGGACATTATAGGTTTGACTGACATAACCTGTGAACAATTCTATCACTTGAACTCCGCAATCGAAGATTTGAAGAAACGCTTTTGAAAATGCTATAAGTGATTTAGTTTATTTTTCTCATTGTTTTCGTTTCTAGTTAGATTTATTTTTCGCAAACAATTTCGTACCGTATTTTCATTTATGTAATTTCATTTTCAATTACCTTATGCAATGCACTTTTAATTCCAAAATTTCTCCATTTTAATCAATTTATATATTTTCCATTCTATGTACTGTTATGCTTGCATTTATTCCTATTATATAAAAATCTCTCATGCCATGCAAGTTAGTAAAGTACTATGTTGAAATAAATTATTATATGATGTTTAAATGTAATATTGAGTGAGAAGTGAAGAAAATAAATTATTATAAAGTATGTGAAGCATAAGAGATAGTGTTTTCTGGAAATTATTCAACGAAGCAAGCTCTCACGGTCGTCACACCCTCCTAACGATCGTGACATGCTCATTTAGCGTGTCACGACCGTCGCCTCTTTGTCACGACCGTGACAACCCTAAATATAGGATTCGTGAGAAACAGAACTGTTTCTTTTCGTGACCTCTTCTTCTTCTTCCTCCATAACTTCCAAAAACCACCCATTTTCTCCATAACTTCCGTAACCTCCCATTACCAAATTAAAACTCATTAACCCCCCATTATCACCACACCTATCACATTCTCACCTTCCAATATTTATTCCGAATCATTATTTCTCTCATTTTACCATTTTTTCACAAATTTCAAAAATATTCATCTTTCACTCTAGCTCTTGCATGCAATGGATACCATTCAATTTAGAGAAGGTGATGCTGGAGAAACCCAGAGAGAAAGATTTATCCGATTCCAGAACCGCGGTTTGCAACCTACGCGTTATATCGACACTGAATGCTTGAGAGAGCTCGGAATGCTCAACAGTGTCAAGAACCTGCTTAAGAAGGTTAATCTGTGGGTTCTATGCAGTCAGCCTCAGCCCACATTCGAGTTGCTGACACTGGAGTTCCTAAGCTCGTTCTCTTACATCACTCCCCCCGGTTCTCAGAGTCAGCTCACCGGCGTGGCTAAATTCAGATTGTTTGGCCGGGAGTTTGAACTTTCGCAAACAAGGATAGCCGAGTTGCTAGGCTTCGCTCACGGAAATGAAGCTCACCTCCGCGTGCCCGATAATTTTAGTGAAACCGCTTTCACTTTATGGCACGACATAACCAATACCCGTGCCTCAGCCTTCCAAAGCCTCAATGCTACACACATCCACAACCCGGCAATCCGTTATTTCCACCGAGTCATTTGCAACACCATATTCGCTCGAGAAAGTAACCATAAGCTCAACTCCAAGGAGCTTCTATTCTTGCACTGCGCTCTAAATGACGAGCCGATCAACGCTGCCCCGTTCATGCTTTCTCACATCCAGGCTATTGCGCATAGAGGATCCACCCCATTTTTCATTGGCGGCATTGTCTCCGCCCTCGCCTTTCAGTTAGGGCTCAGAGACTTGCTCGACAATTTGGATGGCATAGCCGCAGAATTCCTCACCAAGAGTTATTGCAGGTCCGCTCACCTGATTGCGCAGCGAGAGGATGGCAGGTATAGCCCTGTTGTCCATGGCACCATTTTTCACCATATCATTCTGCCGTCCCGCGACCGCATCGACCCATCCAGCCGAGCCAACTGGCTCTTTATTTTACCAGATGCTGCCGACCACGCCCCTATTCATGATGATCAGGCAGATCCTCCAGCGGATGAGATGCAGGACGCTATGGATGCAGCTGAGCCTGTCCAGGACATTCCAGAGACATCTACCCGACAGCCTCCTGCACAGGATTTCACTCTTGAGGACGTCCTCCGTGCGATTCATCAGCAGAACCAGATGAACGCCGCACTGAAGCGTAGGCAGAAGGAGCAGTATGATGCTTTACTCCGCACTATTGCAGCAAACCAGGAAGCTACTAATGAGAAGTTTGGAGAAATTTTCAGCGAGCTAGAGGCCTTACGCATTGATATCACTACTGCTACCGATACCGGTTCTGATCCTGAAGCGACTCCTTCCAGACGCTCCCGCACCAGAAGCCGACCCCGCGGTCCTCAGCAGCCATAGTTTTAGTTTTGCTTATGTTTGTTTTTCGTTTTTGTCGTTTGTACTGTACTTTTACCGCATTTATATCACAACATTGAGGACAATGTCTGATATAGTGTGGGAGAGGTACCTTTCATTTCCGCATTTTTCCTTTTCGCATTTTTCCATTCCATTGTATTTCTTTTCGCAAGTTAATGAAACGAGCAAATCTTTGTGATATTTTCTTTAATTTCGAACTTTCCCCGTTTATTTAGCCATACCGAAAAAAAAAACTAATTATTCGCATTACCCGACTCGCCTACGAAATCGTAATTAGGAAGCTGAGAACGATTAAACAAGACCAATACAATCTTGACACCTTTGACTTCCCACTTAAGCGATTCCATTCCGATTATCGTTGCGAGTACACCTTAAGTTTCAGTTCAAAAGTAACCCCTAGTAGTTTATACTAGCAGTCAACACCGTCTGAACACAAACCACGTGGGGAGCCGATGAATATAAGCGTTTGATGCCTAATCAATAATGATCCTTCATATCTCGATACAAATGAAAAGAAATTGCACCAAAGTACACGGTCGCATATAAGAAACGAGAAATATGAGAAGGAGTCCATTGCGGGTTGGTTCAGAGGTACTGGTTCTGAACTTGGTAGGGCGTGCTACGGCTCGATCCCCCACAACCTCCAAATCGGATAATATATGTAGGGTTACCGCACTCGTGTACCAGACCCCGTGCTTAAAAAGGATCAAAGTCGCTAACCGGCTACTCCACTACGTGCGTGCTAAGGCAAAAGGCTTAATGTGATTGCGCTAGAATGAAACCGGGCGAAATAAGATTGAAAAACTCTAGGTGAAATCGTAAAGAAATTTCTGATTGTTTCGATTAACAGGAAGTCGACGACATAGCTTGTTGCTTGTGTCATTAGTGTATCGTTAGTGTTCTATCAAAGTACCGGTTTATCCGACAAAACGGTCCCTCGTACGGTTTGTTATGTGTATGCGTCAATAAAAACTTGTCCAACGATTTTCAACCGACTATTTGCTTGAGGACAAGCAAAGGTTTAAGTTTGGGGAAGTTTGATAACGAGAAAATGTATCGATTATATTGCTAAGTTTCATTGACGTTTTATCGCATAATCATCGCTTTAACACTCGATTCCTCGAGTTTTTCTTACTATTTTGCAGGTACATCATATATGGAGCTAAATCATGAATTAAGAGCAAAAGGAACAAAAACAACCATAAAAAGATGAAGAAATGAAGAAGCCTGCAGAACTGCATAATTTGTTGCAGTCACGGTCGTCACCAAGGTGTCACGACCGTGACACCCCAAATGAAGCCATCACGACCGTGATCACATTGTCACGACCGTGACACTTAAAATGCAAGGGACACGAGCGTGAAGACCTTGTCACGACCGTGACAAGTGTAAAAATAGGTTTTTGACTGAGACCACGTCAAAACGTTACGTGAAGGAGTTTTTGCCTATTTTTTAGCCACGTTCCTATATTTCCTCCACCACTTCAGCAAGGCCCAATGCAACAAGTCCAAATTTCAAGCCCATTAATTGTTCTATAAATAGCACAAGTTTTATGAAGAAAGACAGAGCATTTTTTCTATCAATCTCCTGCGGAAGCTCTGCCGATTTATTTTACGACCCTGTTTCTATTTCAGCATTATTTTCAGTTTTTCATTCTTATTGTATCCAAACCCAACATATAACAATTTCCAACATCAGGAAATTGTTATACATTTACTTGTTTCTAAACCTTCAGAATTTGCTTTATTTTTCGATTTCCGCCAACTCCAAGCTTTCCGGTCTGTGGAAGAAGGAGTCTGCTATAGTATTGTTAACCAGGTTTTTATTTTATTGAAATTTTAATATTTATGTTGTTTATTTATTTTTACGCCATGAATATTTTGTTTATTGTTTTTCTGTCTCTGTCTGGTTCAACAAAAATGAGTAGCTAATTACCTTAGGGCGGTATGTAGTTAAAACAAACTTAATCGGTAAAATTTAACCATAGGCTAAAAATAATTAATAACTTAACATTCTGGCTGACACTTTTTAATTAAAATCGACCTTTTCGTTACGAGAGTAAGAAAAGAGTATTAGGTTAGGTCAAGACCACGAGAGTGTGAGATTTTAACCAGATAGCTAAAGTTAGGCATTTAAATTAAACACAGCGAGAGCACTTTAAAATAAATTAGAATTACTAAGTTTCCAAAAATTATCTCTAAACACTTATGGGCTAGCGAGAGCAGGCATAGGGCTTTAGGGGTAAGATCTGAGATAAGACCACGAGAGTGTGAGTTGAGGGTATTTAAACTGGTAACCTCTACCGAATAGATTAAGTAAACACCTTTATAAGCCTAGGTTAGATTGACCCACCTAAGTTAGTATAATTACATACCGACCGCCTTAGTATTATTTTATTAAAACTTAATTTAATTCCTCCTTTAATCTTTAAAAACAACAAAAAATCGTGACAACCATTCGCCTTAGCTAAACTAGAAGTTCATCTAGCACTAAGTAACCATAGAGTCCCTGTGGATCGATAATCTTAAATATTACTTCGATAGGATGTGCACTTGCAGTTAAGATACCGCTAGACACATAATTAGACACGTCTTTAGCCCATCACTTATCCACCTTGACTACTCGGGTGTGTTATTTCCTTTCTCTCCCTCTTATTTTATATTTATGTCCTTTCATTGAGGACAATGCTTGTTTTAAGTGCGGGGGAGGGAATAATTTATTTTCTTTGTTTTTGTTTTGTTTTTGTTTGTTTTGTTTTGTTTTAGAAACACTAGACATTTTTTTGTTGTTGAAAGTTTTAGGCTATAGATTGTTTTGAGGTTAGTTGTGGAGACTTGGGAAAAGTTCACAAGACCGGTATCGCTTTAACACCTTAAGTCTCCTGAATATGGAAATCATTTTGAATACTTGTTATGTCATAGCCTTGAGTTCTCATTCCTTTAATATCTCTTAAGTAGTTTATCTAGCAGTCAGCACCATCTAGAAATCAAACACTAAGTAATTAAGCTGATGCAAATAAGTGAATGATCTTGCGCTTAAAAAAAAATCTGAATAGGAATCCACCTTATAAGTTAGGTGACCCTCACACGGTCATTTAGCCTAACGGATGTGAAACCTTAAGAAAAAAAATTCTTGTTGTTACTAAAGTAACTTTAAAATATTGTCAAGTATGAATCATAATCACTAACAGGCTTATTTACCATGTGTATGAATAGATAACGGGCTTAATGTGATTGCACTAGAATGAAAGAGAGCAAAAGGGAGGATGAGTAAGTTAGGCTTAGGCATAATAACATGATTCAAAATGGTTTGTATATGATGGAGACTTATGACTGCACAATTGCGGATTTGTGTTCTTACGATATCCTTAGTGTGTAAGATTAGTACCTATCGATGCTATCTTAATCGAAGAAGTGTTTGTAGCCTAGAATGAGTATCTGAATGATGTTGTGTTTCTTGAGTCTTGAGTTTATTTTTGCTCGGAGTGCAAAAGTTCAAGTGTGGGGGAATTTGATCAGTGCATTTTAATGCACATTCTACCATGTTTGCACTTAAGTATTTCTTTGATTTTCTTTATTTATTTTTATATTTTATTTTATTTTTCTATTTTACTTTATTTTTGGCTTAATTTAATTTCCGTACTTAATTTTCAGCTTTAACAGCTTTTACGGAAATGATAATAATCGGAGTTCCAGGAATCTGATTGAGGCGTTCTACAAGTCGATGGAAAGCTAAGAGAGAGAGATACAACTTTTGTGTTGGAGTCAAAGTCAGATTCAGAGTCATATTTTCCAGAATTTCGTTTGAAGATGTTGCATTAGTTTTATTTAGTTTCAGGTCATTTAGAATTGGGTTTGGGTTATATATTTGACCCAGTTGGGTTGTAAACGGGTTTTTTAGGTTTTTCTATTTAACCCAGCAGTCACAACTGTTGAATACACACTTTTTACGATATTATTTTTTTTACACTCAAAGAGACGAATTATGGAGAACTAATTCCAAGGATTAATTTGCTGCGATCGATTTTCGCCGACAGTTTGAGATTCTTACATTTTCCAATTAATCTATTTCCTTTCAATTCTAATCTTGATATCTTGTTTGCTTAATTCGATTTATCTAAGGTTAAATTGATTTATTTCGATGATTGCATGTTCCTATACTTTAATCGCGTTTGCTTAATTCGCGTATGTTTATCGTGTTTGCTTAGTTCACGATTGATATATTTCATCCGTTTGCTTAATTTGGAAATTAGGAATATTTATTATATAATATAATTACGCTTGTTTGATTGTTATTATAATCGAAAAGGAAATAGAGTCCGCTTAGGAATTGAGAATTATTTGGGTTGATGATAAGTTGGGAAATCAAAACAACAAATTAACCGTTTCAACTTATTTGTTAATCACTTATTTTAATCTGTTTTTATAATTCGATCTTAAAATCAACCCCCCATTAATCGTTAATATCGTTAGTTAATAAGATCAAGAATCCTTGTGAGACGATTCGAGTCATCGTCGTTATACTACATTTTTCTAAAATACTCGTTTTTGATACGTACGCGACACGCAGATCACTTCACTCTATCCCAATCACCCTCTTGACTGTTTATAAGGCTATTCACATTAGACTTCATATTCTGTGAAGAGATAGGGGTAATGATCTTGTAACTCCCCTCATTGGGGACCCATCTATCAGCCCATATATTAATTTTTCTCCCATTGCCCAACACCCAATAAGAACCTTGGTTTATAATATGAACACTATGAATGATGCTTCTCCACAAGTAACTAGCTTAGTTACCAGATTTTGCCTCCAGGATCTCCCCTCTAGGATAGTACTTGGCCTTTAAGACCTTTGCCACAACGTTGTCAGGTTTCGTGTGTAATCTTCAAACTTGTTTTGCAAGTAAAGCCTCGTTGAACTCCCTCAGCTTTCTAAATCCCAGTCCACCTTCAGTTTTGTGCCTACATAGATTCTCCCATTTCATCCAATGCATTTTCTTTTCTCCCCACCAGTAGGAAGCCATCAATTTTTCCATTTTCCTGAGTAATTTTTCAGGGAGAAGGAAAGAACTCATAACATAAGTGGGTATAGCCTGAGCCACAACTTTTATCAAAGTAATCTTCCCTGCCTTAGATATGTGATTGTTAGTCCAAATATTTAGTCTCCCTCTTATTCTGTCCAGAATGTGCCTAAAACTTGCCTCCTTAGGTCTTCCAACTTTAGTAGGAAAGCCCAAATAATTGGTGATATTAGCAGCAACAGTAGATGTTCAGAATGTTGGTGAAGTAGTCACGGTCTTCTTGAGGGGTTCCTTTGGAGAAAATAATTCGAGACTTTCTGTGATTAATTTTTTGACCCAAGCAATCCTGAAACCAATCTATCATTTCTTTTAGTTTGTCAGCTTCCTTCTTTTCTGCTTGATAGAAAATAAGACTGTCATCAACAAAAAATAAATGAATGATTTGAATGTATATTGATTGGATTGATAATGCATGAATAAAAATAATCCATTAAAATTTCTTTTAAAAAATCCAATCCAATTCATCTATTAAGAATATAATTCATCCATTAACAACCATTTAATGAAAAAAAAATCATTTAATAAATGAATATCCATTCATCCAAAAAATTAATTTAAATATTTTAATTATTCTATTACAATAATTTATTTGATTTTTAAAATTTTACAAAAAAAAAAAATACTTAAATAAAATATTTATTTATAGTAATTTAAATTTTTTTTACTCTCCCCTCACTCAGCTAATACTAATATACCATCTCTAAAATATAAAATTATTATTAATATATTACTGATTTGTTTTCTTCAAAACAACATATTTAATTCTAATCTATAATAATATATATCCTCAGTTTGGGTATCAGTATCAAAAATTCATTTTGTTAAAAAAATGGAGAAAGATAGTCAAATTAAAAGAAATAACAATAAAATCATTAATAAAATTAATATGTAGTAATGATTGTACGTGAATAAATTATTAATAAAAATAGATGTGGAAATAAAAGATATTCTTTTCAAAGGCAAATGAATTAAGCGAATATTAGAGGTTTTCTAAGTTCTTATAAAGAAAGAAAAAAATTCTCCCCCAACACTTCTCAAGACTCTATAAAGAATTTGAAAAAAAATCTAAAAATAAAAGACATGTAAATGAAAAAAATTTCATACAATTTAAACTTCATTTACGTACAATTTATAACCCAAAATTAAATGACTCAATAATTTATATATGTCGAATCAGGGTACGACACAAAATATAATTAAAAAAAATACAACATAAAAAATCATTAAAATGAGTCGTTTATAGGCTAAAACTTCAAAGAGAATGACGACTACAAGGAATAAGTTACAATGATTGAGTGACATCCCTAGTCTATTTATAGGCTAAAAACTAGCATTACAAAAACACACAAAAT
Organism: Lathyrus aphaca; assembly: GCA_963966055.1. Classification (NCBI taxonomy): domain Eukaryota; kingdom Viridiplantae; phylum Streptophyta; class Magnoliopsida; order Fabales; family Fabaceae; genus Lathyrus; species Lathyrus aphaca. Next base: position 229,237,179 of record OZ014519.1, read on the forward strand.
ACTAAAATACCATCTAGCAAATTTAATGACTAATAAATAAGATAATAAAACAAACTAAAACTCCAGAAGTTAAACATACTTCTGGGCACAATCTCATCAGAACTTCTTGCAACCTCATCAGAACTTCTCGCATCCTCATCAGAACTTCTACTTCTGATTAAAACAAAATGCTTCTAAATATGAATTACTTCCAACACCATCCCTTAATTCATATTCAGCTAATTCTTTAACAACAATTCCATCCCTCAAATGGACAAATCGTTCAGTCTTTATGTAACGCCCCGATTCGATAATTTCCAATTTTGTTGAGTCTTTTATTTTATTTAAGTAATAATTGTTTCATTTGTGAAATTGATGTGATACTATGATATGTTGATGTGTTAATATGGTATGATATGTGATTTTACCGTTTTGTGAATTTTCGGGTAAAATTGGATAAGAGGGTATTTTAGACTTTTGTTAATTAATGATAAGTTAGAATTAGATGGAATTATATATTGTGAGAAAAATGATATTTGGTGGAAATAATAGTTAGTAAGAAAAATAGAGAGAAAGAATAGAAAGTAGAGAGAAAAGAATATAAGTTAGGGGAAAGAGAAAGAAAAAGAGATAGAAAGGAAATAGAAGAGAAAGAAAGGAAGAGAAGAGAAAAGAGAAGAGAAAAAGAGGAAAAGCTTGGATTCTTCAAGATTGCTCCTAGGAATCGGAATAATCGGGTAAGGGTGATAAACATTGTTATCTTAATATTGTGTATGATTATGTATGTGTTTGGTTGATTGAGTTTTGATTTTGGAAAAGTTTAGAGAAGATGAATAGTTAGGGTTTTAGTGAAAATGTCAGAAATTGGTGGATTAATTGGTGAGAAATCGTTATAATCGAAGTATGATGTTAGATACATGTTGTTGATCATGATTAGTAGAGTTTGGTTGAGTTTTGGAGGGTTTGGAGTTGACTGTTTGCAGCTAAGGAATTCTGGAAATCGCAATGGTCGCTCAGCGAGTAATCCCTCGCTCAGCAAAAGTTCCAGGGATTTCCTCGCTCAGCGAGCCTGTAGGTTTTGAGAGGTTTTGTGTTTTTAATCCGTAGCTTTAGTTTCGGTTATCCGTTTTTAGTGTTCCTTATATCGATTCGAAGCTAGAAACGTATAGAAATTAATGATGCTAAGAAATGTAATCTTTAGTCGACTTTCACCCGACTTTTTCGTTTAAACGTAAATAAGTTAATAATGGAAATGTGGAATTTGATGTGATGTTGTGGCCGTTTGGAAAATGAATACATTGCTTGAATTGAATGTCAATGTATGCTAATTGAATAAGTTGAGTGCATAATTATGTTGTGAATAATGTATGCATTTTCAAGAATGTTGTGTGTCATTTTGCATGTAAAGCATAATGTATGCATTCTTGTGTTGTGGGATTCTTTATGAATCCGTTGTAGCATCGTGTGCTCATGTGGAGTGTGAGCGATGACTACAACATGATTGTGTTCCCATGTGGGGTGTGAGCGATCGGATTGTGTGCCCGTGTGGGATGTGAGCTATCCAGAAACATCGTGTGCCCGTGTGGGGTGTGAGCGATGGGTGATTTATTCACATTGATTGTGTGCCCATGTGGGGTGTGAGCTATCGGGTTGTGTGCCCGTGTGGGGTGTGAGCAATCCATAAACATTGTGTGCCCATGTGGGGTGTGAGCAATGGGGAACATCGTGTGCCCGACGGGGAGTTTCTTTAGGTAACAAGCAATGATTCCATTTGGTTCCTGAGTGAACTTGCTGAAATATTGAGTTGGTACCGCATTGCATCTTCATAGAGTCGTGTGTCGGTCTCTATGAGTTGCATTTTATCATTTTAATTATGATATGCATAAATAAACATGAATGTGCATATGTTTATTTGAAGTATTATGGAGATGATAGTATGTGTGATGAAACATACTTGTTTGTATATATACATGTTTGATATATGTATACGTATGTGATTTATACATTTGTAATGTATATGTGTGATTAAACATAGCTAGGCGTATGTTTATGCGGAATGAATAGAATTGAGGAATAACCATAAATAATATAAGTTTATGTGAATTTGTGAATTGTGCGTAATTAATATGTTTGATTGGTATTGTCGCTCCCACCAAAATGAGGCTAAGTCAAATGGGGTACAGACGCGAACGGTCGGCGAAAGGGAGAACACACAAGGGTGAACTTAAAAAGAAAAGAGTCGCCAGCTAGGCATTTTTATCCCGGAGGAAAGGTAATGCTGCATAAACCTGAGAAAAGATGGATAAGACGGTCGCGAACCAGAGAAACTGAGAAAGGGGGTTGGTTACAACCTGGGAAGGTATTAGCACCCAGATTGTCCGCCGTACTCGACGGGATCCACGCTTGAAAGATTTGTGTTTTAAAGGGGTAGTGTCAGTGCAATCTGCGTATCAAAGCTGGAAAGAATGCAAGTGTCAGTGTAAAAGAAATGTGAAGTGAAATAAAGAAGTGTCAGTGTAAGGAAAGAATGAAAAGCTCAAGACTATGAGGCTCAAAGAATAATGCTGGAAGGAGGGGGAATATACAGAGACTTTTGTTCGATAACTGTTAAGTTATGCCTACGTATCCTCTCGTGCAATGAGGAAGTCAGAACGCCGTAGTTCGACTCAAAGAGACTGAAAGATAAATTGACTTGTGAACTGTTTACTTGTCTATACTCAAGTGTATGACCTGTCTGCCTCAGGTGCAAACTGTCTTGCATTAGACGGAAGAAGCAAGTTCTCGTTTGCGAGTGAATGAGATGAGAAAAGAATCCCGAAGGAGACGATTATTTTTTGTTTTTGGGTTTTCAATATTTTATTGCTTTTTGATATTTGTCATAAGAAAATGAGCTTAAGCCTAAACCAAGGGTTAGTAAACTCATCACATCCTCCCTCTGATTAGGGGTAATGAGAATACCTTAAGTATGAAGTAAGCACCTCACACTTAATCACCGTGATGTAGGATTAAGATCATTAACCTACTTGCAATTATTTAGATGTTTTGGGAGTTTTTGTTTAGTGTTAAGTAATGAGTTTAAGCCATAATCAAGTATTTAATGGACTCATTACACCATCCTAATAGAAGGATAATAGATGAGAACATTTAAGCTGAGGAAGGCTCCTCAACTTAATCCATGATTAGGGATTAACCTCATGACAAAACAAAGCCTTTATTAAAGTGGATTTTAATTAATGGTAAAATTAAGAAATGGATTTTATGGTTTGTAAGACAACTTGAGGGGGACTTGTCCATTAACACTAGGGTTAGTCCTTCTTAACCAATTAAGGAAGAATTAGAACCCTAATGCAAGGCCCAAGTTACAAGCTTGGTGTCTTGATGATTATTAGATGGATTGATTAAAGGATTTAAACACATTAAGGGTTTAACACTTAGGATTAAAATTATACACTTCATCCTAATAGAAGGATGCAGGCATAAGCTCAATCACAAAGCCTTAAAACCTTTAAGGTTTAGTCCTTGATTATGAGATGAGAAGAGAAGACAAAAAGATGACACAAAGGTAAAACTAAGTGGGGGACTAATCAAACCCTAATTGTTATCATGCTTGGGTACTCCTAGGGTTTATGAAGCTTGCAAAAGATCTTCAGGAGAAAAGCCACCAAGAAAGAAGCAGATGAAAGGAGATAGAAGCAGAAGAAGCAAGACAACTTACTTCACTTAAGAAGATAAGTTGCTTGAAGAAAGAAGGAGGGTAGGGAACATGAATGAGCAAGCTCACTCTAAGACAAAGACAAAATTCAGCAGGGATGCATAAGAGAGATGAGATAAGATTATGATAAGTGAAGGCAAATTCACTTCTCAAGATGACTTACCACCTGAAAAGTTATTAGCAAGAAATGAAATGCAAATGGAAATGAGATGGAATGCAATGATGCAAACCAAAGTCAGAGGCATAAACATGATGTTAATGATGCTAAGAGATGATGCAAACACATGTCAAGAGTTGTAGATGATCATACAAGGATGAGGATGCAAATGAAGCATGCTTTGAGCCATGAAAGTTCATGAAAGTTTATGAAATGGAATGAATATATAACATGGAAAATGAATGATGCAATGATCAAACATGATTCTAAAATTTCCTAAGATGTCTTATATATCATGTTGATGCACAAAATGAAATGGCAAGTTCATGTATGTAAGAAAATGAAAGATGGATGCAAAGGAAGGCAAGAATTAGGGTTTTACATACAATATGCAATGCAAAATTCAAAATCAGAAGCAAATGACTAGATAAAAAATTGAAAATGGGATCAAAGGTACCCTAACCCTACACAAGTTCACTGCCCAAAGGAGGGGACCTAAGTCTTAACCTAATGAAAGTTATGATTTTCTCAAGTCAACTAGGGTTTCAAGGCACTTCAAAAGGAAAAATGCATATCAAATTGAAAATTAAAGATAAATTCAAACCAATTTTACCCTAGAAACTACATGACATGAGGAATGCAATGCAAAAAGAACCAACATCAAACTCTTCATGGTTAGGCAGAATGAATTTTTCTAAGTTAGAACAAAAATATTGCCTTTTAAGAACTTTAATTCCAAAGAAAAATGTCAAAATATGTCAAGAACCAAAAAGAAATTTGTTTGAAGAGTTTGATAATGTTTCTAAATGTATTAAAATGCAATATGAATTTTTTTTTGTGATTTTTAGAAACTTAAATGCTATTTTAATTAATTAATTCTCATTAACTAATTAAAATAAACATCTAAATATTTTTAAAATACGAAAAATTATGCAAAAAATAAAAATAAAAATATTTTCAGAAAGAAAAAAATATTTAAAACCATAATGCAAAAAATGAGATTTTTTGGAAGTGATTTGCTATTTTTAATAAAATGTACAAATTAAATGAAAAGAAAATGAATTAAAAATTAAATAAAGGAAAGTATGCCAAAGGGAGGGTTCAGATTGATTCTGGGCTTAAGACGTTTGACTGGGCGCACATCTGGACGACCCAGGTTCAAACCTGACTAATTTTCATTAATTCATTAATTAAACTTAATTAAATCAGGATTAAGGCTAATGACTAGATCCCAACCATTGAAACGCGCGCGGGAAACAAAATCTAATGGCTCACGTTTAAACCTCACTAATTACACTGATTAGGGCAAATCACTTTCAGGCGACCGGAACAGTGTTCCGGTCGTCTTCTCCGACGAGCACAAAACCCTAGCTTCTTCTACAGGTCACCAAACTCCAAATTTCTTTCACAAAAATGATCCTCTAATCATTCTAAACCTAAACCCCCAACTAAAACTCATTTATTTCACACCATGAGCATGAATCGAAGAAAAATGTAAAACACGAGCAAAAGTTCAGAGACCACATACATGGTGGTTTCTCAACCATTTTCAAAAGCAATCATATCCCCATGATCAGGGGAGCATATAGAACCATAAAAGAACTTAAAAGCTAGCTTCTGGGAAAAAAGTTCATCATGTTACCTGTAACACCCCAAATTTGCCCTCTTCTTTTTAGGCATCATATCATAGCATATGCATCATACTCATATCATTTTGTCAGCATCATACCATGGAAAGATGAAGCATAACGTCCCTCATGTCCTAGCATCAAGCATATGGTCATCTGTGGAGGTCCTAGAAGCCTTTCAAGCCATGACAAGGGTCCCATTGAGTTTGTACAAGTTCTATGATGAGTCTACACTCCATTTACAATCTCAAGTCCATTGGCAAAAGCTCAGAAGATTGCATGATCATCAGAGATCTCATGACAAGGCAAATGTCCTATACAAAGCACCCAAATTAGGGTTTGGAATTCAAGCATTAAGACCTCACAACTTTGGCCATCTATTGTAAGCCAAGTCTTCCACATATTAAGAGGATCCTAGGTGTCAATTTTCATGAGAAAATTCCATGTGGAAGTCAGTCAATGCTTCACTTGCTTGCAGATGAAGCAAAAAGTCAATAGTGCCCTTAAAAAGTCAACTGTGCAATTTCAAGGGGTCTAACCCAAATTTTTTGGCCAATAGGGGTCCTTACAATGTTATAAGAGGGTTGGAATGATCAAAGTTCAAGAATAGTGGAGATTTGAAGGGTTTTGCAAAAATGGCATAAAGTTGGTTTTAAAGATTTTCCAAATTTGGCAACTTTTGCCCTAATTTTCAATTGGCCTTAACATGATCAAAAATTCTTCAAATGAACCCAACCCAAACATGAAAGTTGAAGACTAAGGCTTTCCATTTTCAAAAAGTACAAGTAAATTTTCATGGGATTTATGGTTTGAGAGATAGGGCCTTCGAAAGTTTCATGCATTTTAGGGCAAAATCACATTTTCATGTATGCACCAAATGCAAGAGTGCTCAAAACTCATTTTCAAGTGTTGGAATGGATCAAGTGAGGTTACTAAGTTACAATGCAAGGCATTTAGATGATTTTTCTCAAGAGAAATTTACATTTTCGTGCCAAGCAAGGAAGTGGCCTCAAAAATGCAAAATTAGCCAAATCATGAGAAGTATGTGATGGCTGGATCTAAGGGCCAGAGTTGTTTGTGTTTTGATCAAGGATTGAAAAAAGGCTTGCACATGTGCTAAGAGGTCAAGAAAAGAGTGAGGTTGGTATGCTTATCTCACACTTTTGCAAATTATGCAAAATCTCAAAAAAGGCTCATGTATCCCCATCCCAAGTGCAAAGTGAGGCCACCATCTCTTTATTCATGACATATGAAGCTTTTGGCTCAAGAGAAATTGGAGGGTTCAGGCATGGAATATGGTACATTTCACAAAATTCAAATACATGGTCACATGAGATTTTAATCTCTACTAAGTGGCAAGTTGCCATGGAATGTAATTGCAAGCCCATTTGTGTACAATTTGAGATCACTACATCACAATGCATGTTATGAGAAGGGTTTGGCCCAAAAGAGAATGCAAAATTCGTGCATGGGATGAGAGATGTTCCATGAAGTGCATTTTGGAAAAATCACAAGAATAGCATGCTGCATTCATCCTAGGGCCAGGCTTTTTCTATTTTTGAATTAATGGATCACAAAAGGTCAACATGTGCAAAGGATGAGGGGAGGGCACGAGTAAATCATTTCATCACACACCTCATGCCATTTTTGCAAAATCACCCCATGCACACTATTCTCACGTGCCTTTGCTTGCAAACCCTAATGACTGAAAGCTCACATCATATATAAGTGATATCACCCTTTGAATAGGATTTTTTGGATCAGAATTTCATCACTCTCAAGTTTTGGCTCCTACTGCATTTTCCTTCAAATCTCTTCATCCATAGCTTCATTCACAAAACAAACCCTAGATTCTTGTTTCTGAAGATTCATAGGTCATAGATCAAGCCTCATTTTAAGTTGGAGGAAGGTTTTTGCACCAGTTCAGTTCAGATCAGAATCCTTCACAGAGCAAGGTTTAGGCGATTTTGAGGCCTCTTTCACATTTATTTTGTGAGAAGAGGTTGCAAGAGGATCATCCAGAGCTGGACTTTGGTTTTCTTAGTGATATTTGGAGCTTTGTGATCTCAGGTATGCCTCAAATCCATGGATCTCTAAATGATTTTTGTGATGTGCATCATGATCTGCTTGCTGCTCTGAGTATGTAGATCACATTAGTTTCAAAAATGGTGTTGAATTGAAGTTAGTGTGAGGTTTCGAAATTTTTAGATCCAAAATGTTCTGCTTCTGTTCAAGCTGTGTATGTTAGTTTGTGTGTCTGTGATGTTTGATTCATGTTATGCTTAGTCCAAGGATCACTTTGGTGTTTGATTTGCGAAATTCCATGAAGAAATGAGGGAGATATGTTGCTCTGCATTTGAGGTGTTGATGATGTGCTTATGCCTTTGCTGTGCGCATTCCAGTTTTGGATAGAGGTTGAAGATGATGAGATGAAGTGCATTGATTGGCTGGTTTTTGTTTTTTGTCTTTTATGACTTAAACCCTAGCATGACCGACTGATGCAGGGTTACATGATTTTGTTTTATTTTTATTTTGAAGCATGCCATAAATAATTAAAACCTGAGTTGTTTTTGGTTGATATTTTCGTATTGGGCCTGAGGCCAAATCACTACCCGCACCCCCTGTTGGGCCCAAGTGGCCATTTGAACTGGATGTCCTTACTCTTCACACTCCCACTCTTTTTCTTCATTTGTTTTAATTTCCTTTTCATTGATTCTTTTGTTTTTATTTATTAAACATACTTCCAAATATCCAAAAATTCCAAAATAATTCATGTGTGTTCATTTGAGTTTTCCTTAATTTTCCATATTTTTATTTTCCTTTTTTTTCTAATTATCCACGTGTCATTAAATTGTTCTTCTCCATTAATTCATTTTGAATCTTTTCTTGAACAATCTGTCTTGTCCAATTTCCCTAGGGTTCATCATTTCAAGTTTTGTGTTGATTCTTTTTGATCTGGATTCCTAAGGGGATGTAATTCTTGTGTGATTTTTTCCATGATTTTTAGAAACTTTTTCATTTGATTTTGATCCTTGGCTTGTCCTTGAAGTCTTGTAACCCTAGTTCATGTTTAAGTTTTCATTTGACCTAGCTAGCTTCTGAATTTATCCTAATCCTTTTGGCTCATTGTTATATCATGTTTAAGGATCATTTGTCCCGATTTTTGGAATTTTTAGGTGCTTTGTTGAATTGGTGTGAATTTTTGTCCTTACCTTGTCCCATTTTGCTTCCATTTGATCATTAAGTCTCTTGTAAGTTTGGAAGGGCACTTGTGCCAACTTATTTTCCTCATTTGGGGTCCTTTTGGGGTATGGGTTCCTTGTTGGTCTTAGCTTAGGGTTTGTGTCTTAGAAAGTTTTGTGTTTGGCTTACCTTTTGAGTCCATCTTTTCTTAAGTGCTTTCACTTCATCTCCTTACTTCTTCCATCTCACATTGTGATTGTTTGGTCTTGTACCTCTCTTCTCTTCATCTCTCTTGCTTCTAAAGCATTTCATCAACTTGTTTTGGTTCTGTTCTTGTGCATTGAGTCCATGTTTGTGCATTTTCTGCTTTGCACTTCATTAAGTTTGCATTTGTTTTGCCATGTGTTTCATGTTGCATCATGTTAACTTGTATGCTTCATTCCTCATTCCTTTGTCTTGCATATTCATTGATCATTTGTACATGACTTCACTTCTGTTTGTATGATGTTGGCATGTCATCTTGTTCATTTCATTTCACTTTTATGCTTATGTTACTAACCTTGCAGAGGCTATGGTAAGTGAGAGGTGTGGAAGTGAGTTCTACATCTCCATCTTTCATCTCTTCCTCTTATGTTTATGTGAACTAACCCTCTTTTGTTGGGCCTAGGCCTTTCTCCTCCCTTCTCCTATCTCCTTCTTCTCTTTTTCATTAGGGTAGAAGCCTCACTAACCTAGGATTGTCGATGCATGATAACACTTAGGATTTTCAGTCCCCTTTAGCTTTTTTCCTTTATGATCCTTTTGGTTCTTCTTCTCTTCTCATCTCATAACTCTAAAAAACGCTTTAATAAGTTTGAAGTGATACATTGATCCATAGCCTTATTCCATGAGGTATGCTTGTAGTCTTCCCATCTTGGGATAGTACATGTTTACCTTGTGATGCACAAGTCTGATCAAGATATCTTCTTCATAAAAGAAAAAGCTAAAAAACACTTCTTCATGTAAATAATCAAAACACCTAATAAATAAACAAGTTAGTGAGCCTAAGCCCTAGTCTTTGGGTTCAAGTTTTGGGGATCTTCTCCTTACTTGAGTGTGCTTGTTCTATTATTCCATCTTGGAATGTAGTGACAAGTGCACATTCCATTGAAGAGGGCTTGAGTTCACTTCCTTGTGACACACTCATAAAAGTTTCTAAAAAACACAAACAAACAATAAGCGTCTTTCCTTCGGGAATTCTTTTCTCATCTCCTTCGCTCCGTACGCGAACTTGCTCCTACTTGTCATTTTGCAAGACGGTTACGCATTCGTCGTCCGAGTCTGCAACACCTGAGCAATGGCATAGGCAGTTAAAGCCTTTAATTTACAAGCAATTTCCTTTTAGTACCCCTAGTTAGGGGAACTACGGCGTCTCTGATCCTCATTATCCTGATGAGGTACGTAGGCAGCGGGGTAGGGCCCGTTCGAGCACAATCTTTGTTTTCCCTACATTTTTTCTCTTTGTTTTCTTATTCAGTTCTTTTCTCAGTTTCTTTTCCAGTTCATTCTTATTTTCTTTTGCAGCAGCTTTCATTTCTTCACCCTTTGAAATAGTTTCTTTGCAAGCGTGGATCCCGTCGGGTACGGCGAACGATCTGGGTGCTAATACCTTCCCAGGTCGTAACCGACTCCCGAACTCAGTCTCTTTGGTTCGCAGGACCTGTGTCCTTCCTCTTTCTTTCTTCTGGTTTGTGCAGCATTACCATTCCCTTTCTTCGGGATAAAAATGCCTGGCTGGCGACTCTATTCTTCTTCCGCGCCACTTTCGCGTTTGTACCAGGATGGAAATCCGGGGAGCGACATTACCTGAGATGGAACTTTCTGGTTCTGGGCTTTCTGGCCTTTCCTTTGCTGGAAATCCACTTCTTTGAACCCCCTGATGATGGAATGAAGCTTAGAAAGCTTTAAGAATGGCTGGTTTGAATGTTTCAGTTATGGTATAGCAGAAATGGAGGTCTGTGTATGTAATGTTTTTGGCTGCTTTGAGGGTTGATTCTTGTTCAGTGAGTGATATGTGAATTGTTGGTGAAGAAATTTTGGATTTTTGATGGCTAAGGAAGGAGTTTTGAAGAGATGAAGGTTTGGACAGTTTTTGTGCAAGCTGGTTGTATATGTGTTCTGAGCCTTCTTCCTTCTTGTTTTATGATCTTGAGGCAATCCATAAGCAATCCCAACAATCTAGGAGGGCAGGTATGCACTGTGGGAATGGTATGGGGTGATTGGCCAAAAAGTCAAAAATTGTGTACTATAGGTATGAGCCATGGCAGAGGAGATTTCTGTGTTTGGATTGCCTCAGCCAGCTTCAAGGAAGGCCCTTGGATGTTCTGATGTGATCTGAAATGGATGAAGGGAGAGATGTCACATGTTTTGCAATTTTCACAACTTGTTGCATTTTGAGATTTTGGTCATGTGCATGTCTTATTCCTTGGGAAATATGCAGCAAGATGCACCACATAATGTTGTTATGACACTTTGAGATTGATTAGAGACCAAACAAAACCATAAGAACCATTCTTGCAAGATTTCCCTCTTTGTGACTTTTGTGAAAAATGGATTATGATACTTGAATCCAAGACATGAAAGTGAGGAATTCTTTGGGCCAATCTGAATTATGGACCATGAATGATGTTTGTGTGGTCATTAGAAGTTGATTTGAAGTCACATTTGGCTTTGGCAAGTGTTTTTGCAAGTTTCCTCTTTGGTACAAAAGTGAAAATTTAGTGATTTTGTCCAACTTTGCAAGGCCATAACTTTTGTTCTAAAATGAATTAGAATGAGTTCTTGTACTTTTTGAAAATGGGAGGATACAATCTACAACTTTCATGACCAAAGATTTTTCATTTGAAGCATTTTTGAATCAAAAAGAAGTGGTTGAAAAACTTTCCCAAAATTGCAAGTTTACATTACAAGTCACTTTCCCAAAATGGCAACTTTGCAAATGGCTTGAAATTCTTCAATTTTGTGGAGTTCTAAGATATTATAAGATCAAATAAAGATCATAAACCTTAAAAATGATGGAGAACACCCTTTGGTTGTGTGATTGGGGGCCTCAGATGCCCTGATTTTGCACTGACTTGTTCAAGAAGTCACCTATTGATCAGATGCCTTCCCCATTGAATTTCTTCATGAAACTTGGTATGTATGATCCTTATAACATATAGAGACCAATAGAAACAAGAATGACCAAAAAATTTGGAATTATGGCCTCTGAAACCAAAACCCTAATTTTAGGTCATCTGTGCAGTTAAGCCTGGCTCTGCTTCCATGCCTTTCTCAGTCCTTGTGATTCTTTGACTTCCTTGGCCTTGTGAGGATAAAATATGATGATTGAACATACATGGACCCCCTTTTAAATGATTGATGACCCTTGGAGTGGCTCAAATGGCTCAGGGATGGCTCAGATCACAAACCCTAGATGCAGATGGCTTTGAATCAATGCAGTGAAGCAAAAATGAAATATGAGATGATATGATTGAACTTATGCAAATGAAAAAGAATCACAAGACATGGTGAAATGTGTGAGGGCAAATTTGGGGTGTTTACAGCTGCCCCTATTCGAGCATGAGTTAGCTGTGCAGGATGTAAGCAACGGCTTAATAGGCAAGCAAGATAACTTGTGGTTGAATATCAAAGACAATCCAAAATTTGCACTCACTGAATGAAGAAGAAAAGGGATATAGATTGTAAAAGAAAATAAAGTATGATTATAAAGTGCGGGCGACGGAGGATGACCGTCAAGCAGAGGACGACTGCTGAGGATGAAACAATGACGGGGACGACCGACATGCTGAGGATGAAACAATGACGGGGACGACCGACATGCTGGGGGAATAAAAAGATTACGATGGGAATGGCCATCAGGCAAAGAAATAAGGTCCTTTGGAGATAAAAAAGTAAAAGCGATGATGGGGACAACCATCTGGTTGAAGAAATAAATGATGAGGGACGGTCATCAAAGGTGAAGGACGATCACCTAGCAGGGGACGGCTGCTCTGTTGGGGATATGGATGAGGGACGGTCATCCGAGGTGAAGGTTGATCGCCTGGAAAGGTATGATTGCCGAAAGTATCACGACATAGGACGAATGCCGGATAGAGAAGGTCGACGATGGGGACAGCCATCGGATAAGCATGATGAAGGACGATCATCAAGAGGTGAAGGACAATCACCTAGCAGGGTACGACTGCTCTTGGGGTTTATCATGACATAGGACGAATGTCGGATGACAAGATCAACGATGGGGACGACCATCGGATAAAATGATGAAGGACGATCATCAAGAGGTGAAGGACGATCACCTAGCAGGGGACGGCTGCTGAAAATATCACGACATAGGACGAATGTCGGATAGGAAAGAGTTCTAGTGAATAGAGACTCCGCTGGGGATGATGAAGGACGATCATCAAAAAGGTGAAGGACGATCACCTGGCAGGGTACGGCTGCCGAAAATATTATGACATATGACGAATGTCAGATAAAAGGAGATAATTTATCAAGATTTATCGGGAATTCTTCTAGGGAATGGTAGACATAGACGAGTGTCTAATTTCAAGAAAGCAAAAGCATAAGTGTCTGACACAATGTATAGATTAAAGATGCGGATGAGCATCCTTAAGACTATGATACGGACGAGTATCAGTAGAAACAAACGCTTGACGCATGTTCAGAGATGATGATACAGACGAGTACCAACTAGTTAACAAAGAACACGGACGAGTGTCGACTCTGAGGGGACTTAACTGATGTATACAAGATACGGACGAGTATTTGTATGAGTAAAAAGTGATGAGTGAGACATAGACGAGTGTCCAGAAGAAGTGTATTATAGACAAGTATTTAGGCAACCATGCTGGAGGAGGTGACACGGACGGGTGTCAGGGAAGTGTGTATATATGTATCTGTCTGTAGAGAACGTTCGGGCGACTTTACTGGGGAATGATGACACGAACGAGTGCCAAAAGGAGCATGTATTTGTATTTGTGAGTGCAAAGAGGATGTTTTGGCTTTCTGCTGGGGAGCTTGGGAAGTATTTGGTATATTGCTGATGGTATGTCAGTATTTACAAGTGTTTGATTCAGAACATGGCTTATGATTTATGCAATATGTTTGATTTTTGCCGTAATGCTCCGTATTAGACGGAATGCTACGCTCTGGGAAAATATGATGTGAATGCTATGATTATGCAGAGATACCGATCCGGGATTCGGATTCCGTTGATGTGAAGATCTCTGATTGATTTTCTTGAAGGGGATGTCCCAGTTGATGAAATGATTCTGCTTGGGGAAACAGGTCACTGATAGACCTATCTTTGGTGATGATGAGCCCAGCTGGGGCTGTGGAAGCTTTCGTCGCTTTGTTGCGAGATCTTTGGACATTGCTCTTCTGGATAGAGGCTGAAATTCCGTGGGAAGATGGCTCCCTGTCTAACACTTGGCCGGGGAGGAATGATCATTGAATGATCTTCCTAGAGATTTCTGTGATTCTGCTGAGGATGATGAAATTAGCTGGGGAAATGAGCCCTTTCTGATGTTGCTCTGTTTAGGGAGGAGCTTTCAAGCCCATGTTGCGCTTTGAATACCTGCAGACATGTTATGACAAGAAACATACAAGTGCCACGAGGTGTCCTTTACTGGATTCCATCATAGGAATTTAGGCACTCCCGAGAGCAAAGATATTTCCTGTAAGCATTTAATTTTAGGAAAGACGCATCTGTATTTATGCAATCATTATATCAAGGATATCAGACATTTTGCAAATGAAATAAAATGTACAAGACAAAAGGTGACTGAAAATATGATCTTATTAATTTGCATGCCTTGAATTGGCAAATACAGTCAAGGAAACATATCCCCTGAAATAAGGAGATTGTTACAAATTGAGAAACAAAAAGATGCCGGCAATGTTGATGACGCTTCAAGGAGCTTCCCTTTTGCTATGACTCGTATGACATTGACGTTCTTCTCATCTTGCTTTCTGAAGAAAGCTGATTCTGACCGATGCTCGAACCTTTCGAAGCTTGCCGTGTTGTAGGTGATACAGACGAATTCAGAATGCAGTTGTTCGCTTATTCCCTTATTTTGCGTGGATCGCCCTTTCGGGTTTTCAATCCACCGGGATACCCATTTTTGCCTGAGCTGTCCAATGCGGCTTTTCAACTCAGCGGGTGTACATTTTTATTTATTTTTCCCTTATTTTTGCCCGAGTCTTTTATTCTGTTTTTGACTCGCCGGGATGCCCTATTTTTTCCTGGACTTACATTCTGTTTTTATGTCCAGCGGGTCATTTTATGCGAAGTATTTTTTAACTGCATCTGAATTCACCGGGGACAGGAAGTCTTCACCATCCATAGTACTGAGCATCAATGCTCCACCAGAGAAAACTTTCTTTACTATGAATGGCCCATCATAATTCGGAGTCCACTTGCCCCTGTGGTCTGTATGAGGAGGGAGGAGTCTTTTCAGCACAAGATCTCCTACTTGGTATTCTCGAAGCCTGACTTTCTGATCGAAGGCTTTCTTCATTCTTTTCTGATACAGTTGCCCGTGACAGATTGCAACTAATCTCTTTTCTTCAATCAGATTCAGTTGTTCGTATCGGGATCGGACCCATTCTGCTTCGTTTAATTTGACATCCATCAATACCCGTAAGGTAGGTAATTCAACTTCAACAGGTAGGAATGCCTCCATACCATACACAAGCTGATACGGTGTTGCCCCGGTGGATGTTCTGATTGATGTTTGGTACCCATGCAAGGCAAATGGTAGCATTTCATGCCAGTCTTTATAGGTGACCACCATCTTCTGCACAATCTTCTTGATATTCTTGTTAGCTGCCTCTACAGCGCCATTCATCTTTGGCCTGTAAGGAGAAAAGTTGTGATGTTGGATCTTGAAGTCCCGACACAATTCTGCCATCATTTTATTGTTCAAGTTGGAACCATTATCAGTAATGATTCGCTCGGGCACTCCATACCGACAGATGATGTCCCTCTTCAGAAATCGGGCTACCACTTGCCTGGTGACATTTGCATATGAAGCTGCTTCAACCCACTTGGTAAAATAGTCAATGGCTACCAGGATGAATTTGTGGCCATTTGAAGCAGTCGGTTCAATCTTGCCAATCATATCAATGCCCCACATGGCAAAGGGCCAAGGTGAAGACATCACATTCAAAGGATTCGGAGGCACATGTACTTTATCTGCATAAATATGGCATTTATGACATTTTCTGGCATAAGCACAACAGTCTGCATCCATTGTGATCCAGTAGTAGCCTGATCTCAACAACTTTTTAGCCATGGCATGTCCTCCATAATGGGTACCAAAAGATCCTTCATGCACCTCGTGCATCAACAAGTCTGCTTCTGCCCTATCAACACATCTGAGAAGTACCATATCAAAGTTTCTCTTGTATAAGGAACCGTCAGTATTCAAGAAGAAACTACCAGCCAGCCTTCTCAATGTCTTCTTATCATTGGAAGATGCCCCGGATGGGTATGTTTGATCCTCCAAGAAGCATATAATGTCATGGAACCAAGGCTTATCATCTTTAACAACATCCGCTGAGAACACGTATGCTGGTCTGTCAAGTCTGGATACTGAAATCCGAGGCACAAAGTTGGCAGCTTGAACTTTGATCATGGAGGAAATGGTAGCTAGAGCATCTGCAAACTGATTTTCATCTCGAGGGATATACTCAAGCTTGACTATTGTGAAGAAAGTCAACAACCTTCTTGTATAATCCCGATAAGGTATCAGATGATCTTGGTGGGTGTACCATTTGCCGTTGGTTTGATTGATTACCAGAGCTGAATCTCCAAACACAGTCAAAGTCTTGATCCTGAGGTCAATGGCTTCCTCAAGATCCATAATACAAGCTTCGTATTCAGCTTCGTTGTTAGTGCAGTTAAAGGTGAGTTTTACCGAGAAAGGCATGTGAACTCCCTTAGGTGTAATGAGTATTGCACCAACACCACGACCATTCATGTTAACAGCCCCGTCAAACATCATCGTCCATTCTTCTTCCGGGTCAGGCCCTTCAGTGTGAATAGGCTCTTCATGATCTTTTGCTTTTATGAACATGATGTCTTCATCGGGGAATTCAAACCTCATAGGCTGGTAATCATCAATGGGTTGCTCAGCAAGGTAATCAGACAATACACTGCCTTTGATGGCCTTCTGAGAGGTGTACTGAATATCATACTCTGTGAGGATCATTTGCCATCTTGCAACCCGTCCGGTAAGTGCTGGCTTCTCAAAAATGTACTTAACTGGGTCCATCTTGGAGATCAACAAAGTGGTATGGGTCAACATATACTGCCTTAGTCGGCGAGCAGCCCACGCTAAAGCACAACAAGTTTTCTCGAGCAGTGAATAACGTTGTTCACAGTCGATAAACTTTTTGCTTAAGTAGTATATTGCATACTCTTTTCTACCAGACTCGTCATGCTGGCCCAGCACACACCCCATTGACTCTTCTAATACTGTCAAGTACATGATTAGAGGTCTTCCTTCAATTGGAGGCATAAGGATCGAAGGCTCTTGTAAGTATTCCTTGATTTTGTCAAAAGCCCTCTGGCAGTCTTCGTTCCACCTGACCGTTTGTTCTTTTCTCAACAATTTGAACAAGGGCTCACACGTTGCTGTAAGGTGAGATATGAACCGTGAAATGTAGTTCAATCTACCTAGGAACCCTCGAACTTCTTTTTCAGTCTTTGGCGCAGGCATTTCTTGAATGGCTTTTACTTTATCAGGGTCAACTTCAATCCCTTTCTCACTTATAATAAATCCCAGCAGCTTACCGGATCGCACCCCGAATGTGCATTTGTTGGGGTTTAACTTCAGTTGGTACTTCCTCAGACGCTTGAATAACTTCAACAGATTCGTCAGGTGGTCTTCTTCTGTGAGGGACTTGGCAATCATGTCATCCACATAGCATTCAATTTCTTTGTGGATCATGTCATGGAACAATGTTACCATAGCCCGTTGATAAGTGGCACCAGCATTCTTCAGTCCGAATGGCATCACCTTATAACAGAACGTGCCCCAGGGTGTGATGAAAGTTGTCTTCTCCATGTCTTTAGGTGACATTTTGATCTGATTGTATCCTGAAAATCCATCCATGAAGGAGAATACCGAGAACTGAGTCGTATTGTCGACCAATACATCAATGTGAGGTAATGGGAAGTCATCTTTTGGGCTGGCTCTGTTCAGATCCCGATAATCCACACACATTCTCACCTTGCCATCTTTCTTAGGTACTGGTACAATATTAGCAACCCATGGCGGATAGCTAGTCACAACAAGGAAACCGGCGTCCCACTGCTTTTGTACCTCTTCTTTTATCTTCATTGCCATATCCGGGCGAGTACGGTGCAACTTCTGTTTTACTGGCAGACAGTCTTCTTTCAGAGGCAGCTTGTGCATGACAATGTCGGTATCCAACCCTGGCATATCCTGATAAGACCAAGCAAAAACATCCACATATTCTCGAAGCATGTCAATCAGTTTCTCTTTCACTGAATTTTGTAAGCAGGCCCCGACCTTAACTTCTTTCAAGTCTTCTTCTGTACCAAGATTAACCGTCTCAACCTCCTCCTGGTGAGGGGTGATAACCTTCTCCTCTTGCCTCAACAACCTGGCTAACTCTTCAGGTAGCTCATAATCTTCTTCAACCCCTTCATCGGCTTGATTAATCGGATTGTCAAAGTCATACGAAGTCATAGCAGTGTTGTTGTCGGTACAGTCTGGAGGGCACTTTCTGCAAGGGTTTAGATTTGTTCATTTTAGTGATCAGTTTTATCTTATTTAGAAAAAGTGAAAATGAAATTATTTATTCTGAAAAACATTGCCATTTTATTTTTGTACAACAAGTGAAAAATGAAAAACAGTGAGCCGAAAAGAAAAGACTCATTTGCAAAAGATGTCCTGATATTCATTAATTGATCTTTGCACAAAATACAAGATGGCCCGATTACAAAATGAGTCTTGACATCTTGGGCAAGATGCAAGACTTGATGCATGCTTTAAAATACAGGAAATAATAATTACTCTGCAGGAGTAACTCTTATAATTTCCTGGGAAGACCAGTTTGAGACATGGCTCCCCGGGATCCTTGGACGTATCCAGCTTTCCAGGTTGCGCTCGTCTTCCGACTCATCTTCCAAATTGTTCACAGCATCCGGGGTGAGCATTCCCCCGCTGACAAACTTGGGCTCCTTTGCAGCCTCTGGTTGATCTTGTTGAGTTGGTCTGTAACCCAACCCAAATCGGTCTTCTTTCTTTTCCACGGGCAACAGCTTGCCCCAGCCTTGGGCGGTACCTTCCTCAACAACCTTCCGGGCTTGCTGATATGATGTGATGGAAGTTCCCAGTACAGCAGATGTTTCATTAATATTGAGGGCCTCAAACCCTTGGCTCATGGTTTCATGGATCTCCCCATCCATTTCTATGTACTTATACGTAGCTAGCTGGCTAACAAAGATGTCCTCCTCCCCACAAATGGTGATGATTTGGCCTTCCCACTCGAATTTTAACTTCTGGTGAAGGGTAGACGTAACAGCGCCAGCGGCGTGGATCCAGGGTCTACCCAACAGACAGCTGTAGGCCGGCTGTATGTCCATCACAAAGAAGGTAGTTTTGAAGGTTTGCGGGCCAATCAACACAGGCAAATCAATTTCCCTAAGCACTGATCTTTTAGAGCCATCGAATGCTCTCACCACCAAATTACTCGGACGCAATGCCAACCCATCATGCTCCAGCTTCACTAAGGCTTTCTTTGGTAGAGCATTGAGTGATGACCCAGTGTCCACCAGTACATGAGATAGAACAGCACCCTTGCATTCCAAGGTGATATGCAAAGCCTTGTTATGGTTGCGTCCCTCTGTTGTTAAGTCAGCATTGGTAAAGCCCAATCCATGACTGGTGTTGACATTTGCAACCACAGTTTCTAGCTGATTAACAGTAATCTCCTCTGGCACGTATGCTGCGTGCAAGACTTTCAACAGTGCGTTCCTGTGAGCTTCAGAACACATCAACAGTGATAATATGGAGATTTTGGAGGGGGTTTGGTGAAGCTGGTCCACCACCTTGTAATCACTTCTTTTTATGATTCTCATGAACTCATCTACATCTTGTTCAAAAGATGTCTTCTGAGTTTCTTTGGTAGTCGGCTCTTCAGATATCACACTCTTTCCTTTTGCTTTGGCAGCAGCCTCTGCTTCAACATTAGGTCTTTGTGTTTGTGAGGCAAAAAGGCGTCCGCTTCTGGTGAAGCCTCCGCCTCCCCCAACATTATCAATTTGTGGAGAAGAGTTTGATGAATCCAGAGTGATTTTCTCCCCGTTGCAGTAGAGATCAGAGCCATAATGCCAAGGTATGGCATTACTGCTTTCATAAGGAACGGGATTTTGGATCATGAAATCAAGAAGCTAAGAGGAAAGGATATTGCGCTTGTAAAAGTGGCGTGGGGAGGCACTACGGAAGGCAATATGACTTGGGAATTGGAGAGTAGGATGTGCGAGTCGTATCTGGAGTTGTTTGAATTAGGTAATATTTTCGAGGACGAAAATTTCTAAAGTGGGGAAGAGTTGTAACGCCCCGATTTGACAATTCCCAATTTTGTTGAGTCTTTTATTTTATTTAAGTAATAATTGTTTCATTTGTGAAATTGATGTGATACTATGATATTTTGATGTGTTAATATGGTATGATATATGATTTTACCGTTTTGAGAATTTTCGGGTAAAATTGGATAAGAGGGAATTTTAGACTTTTGTTAATTAATGATATGTTAGAATTAGATGGAATTATATTTTGTGAGAAAAATGATATTTGGTGGAAAGAATATTTAGTAAGAAAAATAGAGAGAAAGAATAGAAAGTAGAGAGAAAATAATATAAGTTAGGGGAAAGAGAAAGAAAAAGAGATAGAAAGGAAATAGAAGAGAAAGAAAGGAAGAGAAGAGAAAAAGAGGAAAAGCTTGGATTATTCAAGATTGATCCTAGGAATCATAATAATCGGGTAAGGGTGATATACATTGTTATCTTAATATTGTGTATGATTATGTATGTGTTTGGTTGATTGAGTTTTGATTTTGGAAAAGTTTAGAGAAGATGAATAGTTAGGGTTTTAGTGAAAATGTGAAAAATTGGTGGATTAATCGGTTAGAAATTGTTATAATCGAAGTATGATGTTAGATACATGTTGTTGATCATGATTATTAGAGTTTGGTTGAGTTTTGGAGGGTTTGGAGTTGACTGTTCGCAACTGAGGAATTCTGGAAATCGCAGTGGTCGCTCAACGAGCAATCCCTCGCTCAGCGAAAGTTCCAGGGATTTCCTCGCTCATCGAGTCTGTAGGTTTTGAGAGGTTTTGTGGTTTTAATACGTAGCTTTAGTTTCGGTTATCCGTTTTTAGTGTTCCTTATATCAATTCAAAGCTAGAAACGTGTATAAATTAATGATGCTAAGAAATGTAATCTTTAGCCGACTTTCACCCGACTTTTTCGTTTAAACGTAAATAAGTTAATTATGGAAATGTGGAATTTGATGTGATGTTGTGGCTGTTTGGAAAATGAATATATTGCTTGAATTGAATGTCAATGTATGCTAATTGAATGAGTTGAGTGCATAATTATGTTGTGAATAATGTATGCATTTTCAAGAATGTTGTGTGTCATTTTGCATGTAAAGCATAATGTATGCATTCTTGTGTTGTGGGATTCTTTATGAATCCGTTGTAGTATCGTGTGCTCATGTGGAGTGTGAGCGATGACTACAACACGATCGTGTGCCCATGTGGGGTGTGAGCGATCGGATTGTGTGCCCGTGTGGGGTGTGAACAATCCGGAAACATCGTGTGCCCGTGTATGGTGTGAGCGATGGGTGATTTATTCACATTGATCGTGTGCCCATGTGGGGTGTGAGTGATCGGGTTGTGTGCCCGTGTGGGGTGTGAGCAATCCATAAATATTGTGTGCCCATGTGGGGTGTGAGCAATAGGGAACATCGTGTGCCCGACGGGGAGTTACTTTAGGTAACAAGCGATGATTGCATTTGGTTCCTGAGTGAACTTTCTGAAATGTTGAGTCGGTACCGTATTGCATCTGCATAGAGTCGTGTGTCAGTCTCTATGAGTTGCATTTGATCATTTTAATTATGATATGCAGAAATAAACATGAATGTGCATATGTTTATTTGAAGTATTATGGAAATGATAATATGTGTGATGAAACATACTTGTTTGTATATATACATGTTTGATATATGTATACGTATGTGATTTATACATTTGTAATGTAAATGTGTGATTAAACATAGCTAGGATATGTTTATGCGGAATGAATAGAATTGAGGAATAACCATAAATAATATAAGTTTATGTGAATTGGTGAATTATGTGTAATTAATATGTTTGATTGGTATTGATATACATTGCGATGTATGCGTGTAATGTAAACATGAATGATATTTGTTTATGTGATGTGAACGTGATGGCAAAGTATGATTGAAGTTAAGTATATTGTTGGAATTGGTTGTGGTAAGAATATGGTATTTTGTGTACGTTATATGTTGAGATATATAACTATATGTAATGTTATTATGATGATGTTTCTCACCCTTCTGCTGTTTTATGATGCTCTATGAGGCATTATAGAGTAGGTTGCTGGATGATATTTTTGTGAAGCTCGTCTTCATCTTTTGGTCGGTCGAATCTGATATGTAGCACCGGGTAGCTAGGGTCGGCTTGATGCCTTTTTGTGAATACATTTGTATATGTATTTTAATGAAAGATGTTTTATGTAAACATGACATTATTTTGGTGATTCAAACTTATGGATATATGATAAGTATATAAGTTTGAAATTTTTATGCGGTTTCCGCTGTTATTTGAATTATATGATTACGGGTGTAAGGATGAAATCCTCCGCGTTTGCAAGTTACCCCGTTTGTTAATATATTAATGAGCATGTGTTGTATGTTTTAAATTTTCAAGTATAATGTGGCACTGCTCCTTTTATACCATGTTTCAAATATTACCCTGATGGAATTATTAATATGCACCTAAATGATTTAATTGCTTATTTGGGGTATAGAAAAGGGGTGTTACACTTTACATCCTTCGTCAGAACATTTTCAAGTTGTTTCTGAGTGCTACACTGAGCAATTTCTAACACTTCATTTTGGACTTGACTTCTTCTCAGAGTTCCCTTTACATGCCTCAGGGAGCCTACCAACTTTTTAAATATTGTCGCATCCATGTCCTCACTATCAGAATCAAAATCCAGTTCTGATTTGTATCAGCAGGTGTGATAGCAGCCTTACAATTCAACAACTCAAATCTTTTTAGAAGTTCAAGTTCATTCTTAAAGGCATTTAGCCAAACCTTTTGCTTGAGAACTTCTTTCGTACTCAAGAGTTCAGAGTCTACTAGTATGGCACACTGAATAACTTCTCCTTCAGAATCTACTTCAGTGTCTTGCAGCATGTCAAACACTACAAGTCTTCTCATAATTCTTCTGATTCTTTGTGGCCTCTGACCTTGTTCAGAATTTCCTTCTGATGTATGAATCTCAGAAATTTCTCCTTCAGAAGTTCTTGCTTCATAAGGTTGACTTCCTCAAGAACCTTGACCATCTTCAGAGTCTGGAATATTCCCGAAATCAGAACCACCACCAGTGTTTGGATCAGAAACATCATCATCTGAATCTTTTTTAGATTCAGGATCACCATCAGAGTCAGAATCAGGATCAGAATCATCTTCACCTTCTGATTCTGATTCACTATCAGAATCATTCTCACCTTCTGATCCCGACTCACTATCAGAATCATTTTTAGGTTCTGACTCATCTTCAAAATCAATATCTTCATAAGTTAAATCGCCTTCAGAAGTTAAATCTCCTTCAGTGTCTTGACTACCATAGTCTTGACCCTCGGTGTCTAAATCACCACCAGAATTTGAATTATCATCAGAATTTGGATCATCACAAACATCTTCATCTTCTGACTTATCTTCAGAGTCTCTTTCAGACTTGTCTTCAGCTTCAAAATCATCTTTTGATTCTGAATCATATTCAAAGTCTTATTTAGAATCAGAGAACGTCAGTCGCACATGTTTCTCGTCTTCAAAATCATCTTATGATTCTGAATCATATTTGAAGTCTTCTTCAGAATCAGAGAACGTCAGTCGCACAGGTTTCTCGTTCTCAGATTCATAAGCCATTAATAACACATGTTCGTCATCATCAGAACTTCTGGCTACATTTGCTTCTTCTTTTGACTTTCTTTCTTTGTTTAACCAACCATCTTTAGCAAAGTGGTTAAACCTATCACAACAGTAACATTGAACCATTCTTTTGTCAAACTTCTCCTTTTCGTTCTGATGTTTCTTCTCATCAGAGTAGAATGCTTTTGACTTCTGACCACCATTAGATCTTCTCCTAACTTCTGACAAAGATTGCTTCTGATACCTCTTATCAGAAACTGCTTTCAGAGCCTGCTGCTCTACTTCCCTTTCAGAAGTCTCTTAGTTAGACGTAACTCTTGCGCTCTATACTGCTTTGCAGCTCTTCAATCCTCATGGTGCTCAGATCTTTAGAATGTTCTATTGCTACCACAATGTAATCAAACTGAGTAGTAAGGGATCTCAATACCTTCTCAATGATTACTTGTTCAGAAAGTGTTTCTCCACAAGCCTTCATCTCATTAGTGATCAGAATCACTCTAGAGATTGTCGCTCCCGGGATTTTCATCCTAGTACAAACGCGAAAGTGGCGCGGAAAAGGTAGAGTCTCCAGCCAGACATTTTTATCCCGAAACAATGGGAAAGGTAATGTTGTACAAACCTGAGGAAGAAGGAAAGGAAGAGGTCTTGCAAACCAAAGATCTGGGTTCAGGAGTCGGTTACGACCTGGGAAGGTATTAGCACCCCAGACCGTCCTCCGTACCCGACGGGATCCACGCTTGTTTGTCTGTTTCAAAGGGTGAGAAATAAAGTGTTGAATAAAGAACTGTTAACTGGAATGGAAGTGAGAAATGGAAATGGAAAAGAGAATGGAAAGAAAGAGGGAAATGTAGGGAAAATAAAGAATATGCTCGAACAGGCCCTACCCTGCTGCCTACGTACCTCATCGGGAAAATGAGGATCAGAGTCGACATAGTTCACCTAACTAAGGCGGAAACTGTTTGTTTGTGTTTTTTATGGCTGGAACTGCGTATGTCTATGCTCAAGTGTTGCAGGCTCGTCTGGTACGAGTGAGTTTACTATCTTGCATGTGAGACAAGTCGTCGCGAGTTCGCGTTCAGAATGAATGAGATGAGAAGGAGAAGTTCCCACAGGATAGTCGCTTATTGTTTGTTTTTTGTCTTTTATGAGTTTTGTATGAATTTGGCACAAGGAAGTGAATTCACACTCTTTTCCATGGAATGTGTAGTTGTTACTACATTCCAAGATGGAATAATAGAACAAGCACACCCAGCAAGGAGAATTTATCCAAGACTGGTTTCCATGAATTAGGGTTTAAGTTCACTAGCTTGTTGAACTTTATTACATGTTTTTGTTGTCTGTGAAGAAGTATCTTTTAGATTTTTCTTTGTGAAACAACCTCTTGATAAGACTTGTACATCATGCTAGACAAGCCTACACCACCCCAAGATGGAATGAATGCAAGTGCCCCATAGAATAAGGCTATACATAAGGGATCCTTTCATACATTTATTAAATCTTTTTGGATTTTGTTTGAAGATGAGAAGAGAAAGACTCAAAAGGTAAAGGTAAAAGCTAAGGGGGACTAAGACACAACCCTAAGTCATCTTATTATGTGCAAAAGTGTGGTCCTATGGTTAATGAGATATTCTAACCTAAGGAGGAAAAGAAAACTAGAATTCAACTTACTTCCTAAGGAAGTTAAGTTGAAATCTAAAGAAAGAGGGAAGTCCTATGAACAAAGCACCAATGTGCTAAGGCAAAACAAATAAATGCATAAAGGAATAAGAATGAAGTAATTACCTTATCTTTCCCCCCTACAAAACAAATGTTAGCATGATGGAGAAAAATGAACAATTATGACATGGCAAATCTTTCAAAACAATCCACACTATCTAAGAAAGAGATTAGTGAACTCCTAAGACAAATACCTAAGCCTAAGGCAACTTATAAGATGACAAACTTAAAAAGTCAATAGCTAAACTCAATAAGTATTCTAAAGCTATAAGAGTGAACAATTTCAAACTATGCCCTAAAAGGAAGCTAAACCCTAATAAGAGCTAAGGTAAAGTTACATGAATAAACTTAAATGGTTAAGTATGCTAAACTTATATAAACCCTAAGGTGAATAGAAAATCCAGGGGCTAACACCTAGTTGAAGTATCCTATGATGTCATACTAAAAAGGGATGAAGAGATCCAAGTGAAAGGGATGCAAACTCTATGTGGAATGGTGTGAACATAAGAAGGAATGAATATTGAACTTCAAAGAAGAAAAACTTAAAGTAGAAACTCAAACATGAATAATGAGATGTGACTTTTCCATACACAAACCAGGGACTTGATGAAGTGTTAAGATGTGGTTTAAACATTCAATGATTATCACAAAATTGGTTTTGAAAGGTTAAGATGGAGGATAAAGAAGAATTAGGTCAAAAGGAGGCAAAGGCAACTTATGACTCAAACAAACCCTAAAATCAAAAGACCAAGACCCAATGATTGTACTATACACTTAAGGACCTCTAATGTGACTTACAAAACTCTGAATCAAGACCTTAGAGCAATGACATGAATGCCTTATTCAAATGGAGATGAAAGAAGCTTCTAAAAGGGACCAAAAATGACCTAGGGCTTAAGTAACTTGAGAAAAATATCAAATGACTTAAAAAAATATGAAATTTAATATTGGACATCACAATCCAGAGGATGAATTGTGTACAAAATATCTCATAAAAACTCCTAATTTGAATGGTTAAAGAATCACTAGAATGCAATTAGGGTTTATATGAACCTATGTGGAAGAATGGACTCAAAAGGACCTAAACATGACCTAAAAATCCAGAGAAAAATCTTTAGAAGAAGTATGATGAAACAATAAGAGAATAAAAAAGGAATGGTATCATTATCATTTTTTATTTAGGAGAACAGAAATGTAGAAAATGATTGGTCAATAATGAAGAAATTGCGGAACAATTAGAGGTAAAATTAATTCTGACTTCAAAAATGGATTAAAATAAAATCTAAAAATATGGAAAATTAAAGAAAATTATGAAGATCATGCATGAATTAAATTGGAAATTTTTGATGCATTTTGGTATTTTTAAAAATAGGAAACGAAATTGTAATAATATGAGAAAAAGAAATAAAATGAAATGAATTGGTTTGGGCCTGGGGGGTGCTAGAAGCAACAAAAACAACATAAATGGGCTCAGGTCAAACGTGCGTGGGGTGTGGATAGTATGTTGAGGATTTGTTCATAAACTGAAGCACGTGAGGTCACGTTTATTTTTATTTGATGGCATGCTAATGGCACTTGGATCAGATGAATCTAATGGTTGTGTTATATTCTCTCCACTGACCTAAGGTTACTGTTCAGGTGACTGGAACTCACCTCCGGTCACCATCTCCGATGCACCTCTGTTAGGGCATAGCTATAATCACCATGACAATGAAATGTAAGACCACAGTTATGCTCGTCTCCTCACCCTAATCTCATATCTGGCCTTAGTTTTTGCTTAGGGTTCTTGAATCACACAAATCGAACGCAAACAGTTCCAACCCTAAAATTGGATCTAAGCACCTAAGGTTCATATCAACTAGCCAGTCATTCCATAGTTTCTATCAAGCTCAACACAACATAAAACGAATGCAACATACACAATTTGAGATAGTGAATTTTCAGGACATACCTGAGTTACAGAGGTGTCAAAGTGTTGTTAGAAGGCCAGAGAGGAGACTCCTTAGAATGCTTGAGCTTGCTTTAGGACAATAAGAGTGAGATAAACACTCTGTGATGCGTGGATTTTGAGAAATTGATGAAGATGCAGTGATGATCAATGTTATGCAGTGTTGAATCCTTGATGATCTGGAATGATCAAACCATGGAGATGAAGCTAAACACAATACAGATGATGAATTGAGGTAGATTGAAGCTGAAGTGATGATGATAGAAGATCCTCGATCCAAAATGTAGTGCAATTCAATATTGCAGCAAATGATCCTTTATGAATCAAGCTATGAAATCCATAGAGATTGATCTTGGGGTGGTGATGATGATAGCTTGATGAAGAATGGATCAAGGAAACTGAGAATGGAGCTTCCTCGAGACCAAAAGCAATGTGAATGCAGAGAGAATTTTGATGCACCTCTATGGTGTGATTTTAGCAAAATGGTGAGAGAGCTTCACAATGCACTACACTCCTCCTTTTATATACTCTTTGACCTCAGGTTAACAGTTAGAACCAGGATTCCAGCAATGGTTAACTGAGTTGATTAGTTAGAAGGTGAGTTAAGTTAGTTATGGTGAGTGAGATTCAGTTATGCCAGCTATGCATTCTAGAGGCTTCTATGCTCGAGCTCAATTCAGTGTGGTGTGATCATGGAAGTTATGGTGGGAATGAGATGCTCAATTGCTTTGCTGATCAATGATGGCAAACTGAAGTCAATGTCCCTTGTTGACTTACTCAAGAGGTACATGATAATCAATGTGATCTTGCACACACTTGATGACAGCTCAATTGTGCAATGATTTTAAAGCTTCACTTATCCAATACACATGTGATCATGATCCTCATGGTAGAATGCAGTGTGATTGAGGCTGAGGTAATGCAATCATTCTTGCCTAATTTTGAATGTTGCTACTGTATGACAATGATGTGGAGAAACAACAATGTGATCATATCCTTTTTAGAGTAATGCATTTGATCAGAATGTGGTGAATAATATCAATGAAAGTGAACTGAAATGCAGCTTGGTACAATGCCTTCTCACCCAAGAAAACCAGTTGAGAACCATGACTTTCAATAGAAGATTTCTTCCATCTCAAGCAATAAATTCAAGTAAACCTTGGACTCAAATTGAAGATGGTGATGTGTGGAACAAGTTTGAAGTTGATACCATGATGAATGATGACCTCTAATCATCTCAAAATGACCATTGGATAGCATGTCACCAAGCTGCACAATTGACCTGCCATATTGCCTTGCCTCGAGCCCATGGTGCCCATGCATGACCAGTTGCAACCCTCTCACTTTAGCCCCTCATAGCTCTCAATCCTTTGATCAAATGAAAAAATGTTGAACATCAACATTGTAGGGATCATGTAGGGGAATAACTTTGTAGTTCACAAAAAAATGATTTGAAGTATTTTTGACCAAGAGAAATGGCTGGACATTTGACCCTCCACCTGTTTGATGAAATGCTAGGCAGGGCGCGCGTGCTGGCCTGCAGGCTGCCTCGTCCATGCCTTGCATTTTGCCCTACTTTCCTTCCACTTTGCAAGACCATATCTCTCTCATTTTTAATGCTATGAGGGAGTTCCACCTATGGTTTTGAAGCTCAAGATGCCCTCTTTAATTGGCTCAAAGTAGAATTTTTATAGCCCTCATATTTTGGGAGAAGGCCTCTCTCAAAGATGCTGCAAAAATGGCCAAAACTTGCCATTTTTGGAAACCCTAATTTTCCAAAAATGGTAAGTTTTGGTTTTCTTGATTTCTCTTGATTCCTCCATCATTTCTTGATCAAATTTGAACCATAGGATCCTTGTAACCCTAATTTCATGATTTTGATCTCAAAAAGTCAGGAGTTGACTTTTTATTCAGCATGGTTGACTTTTCCCCAAATCCCTGATTTTCAGTCATCTGGCCAACTGAACCCCCTCCAAAATGAATTTGTGGATGAAATTTGAACCTTAGGAACTTGTCATCATATATAAGACAATGAAATCCTCTTTGAATCATAAATTCATGCAGAAGCCCAATAGAAATGAATTCCTAATTTGGCCTTTTTTCATCAGGAGATGTTGCACTGCTTGCCTTCTTTGATCAAACCAAATCTTTCCATGGCTTGTGGCTTCAAATGATGACTTGTGGGATGTTGTGAACCCTTTGCACAATGTTGAGAAGCTTTGTGGCCTTTTGATTGCCTTTGTATAACCTTCAGTTGCTCCAATCATTGATCACATATATATGCCTCAACTATGCTACACATGATGCAATGTTGTTAGTTACTTCATGTACTTATGTATGCTAAATGCTATGCAAAAATGTTGAGGAAATGAGAGGGAAAATTTTGAGGTATTACAAAGATGTACTTAGAAACATTCTCATTATTCTTCATGTTGAGATTCTCATATTGCTTTCTCAAGGACTAAAGCTTCACCTTCTTCACTGATGCGTCACCACCGTAACATCTGACCAGTGTGTCCTACACAGCCTTTGCTGTCGTTGAATCTACAATCTTCTCAAACACATTTGCACCCACACACTGATGGATGTAAAACAAAGCTTTCTGATATTTCTTCCTCGTAACCTTCTGCGCGTTCCTTTGTTCCTCTGTTGCATCTGCTGCTACTGGAACGTAACCATCAGTGACAAGATCTAGAACATCTTGAGCACCGAACAAAACACACATCTGAATCATCAAACAATTCCAGTTTTTGCCATCAAATACTAGAAGCTTGGTGTTCATGCCGCTGTTTCCGTTCATCATCTTCTACCTTGTGCAATACACTAAGATCCCACAACACAGTGTTTCCCAACCCACAAAATCAATGTGATTCTGATCAGATTTTTGTTCAATGTTCAACTCGAATCCAAGAACCAAAAATCAATCACACAAGCCTCACTTTTTCACTCGTGTTTCCCAAGAATCTGAACCGAAATTCTAAATATCAATTGTTGGTGCACAAGGTGAATGATAAAAGAGAATATTCTATTAAAAGAGAATGACAACTACAAGGAATAAGTTACAATGATTGAGTGACATCCCTAGTCTATTTATAGGCTAAAAATTAAGGTTACAAAAACACACAAAATACTAAAATACCCTATAGCAAATTTAACGACTAATAAATA
The DNA here is from genome assembly GCA_963966055.1 of Lathyrus aphaca. Taxonomy (NCBI): domain Eukaryota; kingdom Viridiplantae; phylum Streptophyta; class Magnoliopsida; order Fabales; family Fabaceae; genus Lathyrus; species Lathyrus aphaca. The sequence goes on from OZ014519.1 coordinate 229,267,933, forward strand.
AGATAATAAAACAAACTAAAACTTCAGAAGTTAAACATACTTCTGGGCACAACCTCATCAGAACTTCTTGCAACCTCATCAGAACTTCTCGCAACCTCATCAGAACTTCTACTTCTGATTAACACAAAATGCTTCTGAATATGAATTACTTCCAACATATATATTTATAATTTTCTTATATTTTTTAAAATAAATTTTTTCAAGAAATAGAAATTTTCAATAAAAATACTTTAAATTAAAATAAAATAATAATAATTATTGTAAGAAACACATTAAAAATTAATATTTTACTGTGAAAATTTATAAATAAAAACAAATTTTAAAAAGATGATCCATTAGATTTATAAAATGAGGTGGATGGATTTGAGTCATCCATATGATTAAATCAATGAATTAGATTCAATCATTTGTTTCGTGGATGAATTGAATAGATAAATTATTAAATAGATTGGATGAATATTGTTTTAATGAATTTTATTGTCACTCTTAATTTTACACCACTAAAATTTATTTTAGATAATCCAAAAGTCAATTGAAACACTAAAGTAATATATGCAGTATGCAGTACACCAATATGTAGCAGTAATACAACATCTAGTGACACTAATACCATACCATATTAATGGTTAACAATTAAGGTTCAATTTTTGGTTTTAGTTTGGTTAACTGCGGTTTGGTATGGTTATTAATCTGTTTCACAGATTATAGTCGCTTTATTAACAAGAGAATGATTCTGGTTCAGTTATGATTCAATTTGATTCGACTCAGTTTTATGGATGGTTTTATGGATTTTTCAATGGATCTAAAAATAGCAACAATTATTTTAACTTGTGTATCAAGTCCAAACCATATGCACTCAGCAAATCTCACTTTATCAAATTATTTAAAAATATGAGCACTAAACACAAATCATTCCATTGAAGATCACTTACATTACATTGATTACACTAAAACAATAAACAAACCATATATGGGTCCCTAATTCCCAAGTATTAGCCTCTATGTTTTTTCAGGTAAAAATGAGTGTTTTCTTCGCATAACTGCCGAGATCAATTTTTTCAAGCAAATTTAACACTGTTGTGTGCTATCTATGATATAGCACAACATTACACTGAATTTATTATTATCAACCAGTGTTATCATCATTTAGAAAATAAATAAGATAATGTAAACGAAACGGAGAATGATAATAAATTAATAATATAAAACTTTTTCCACTATCTGTCCGTGCATAACAATTAATCTCCGTCTTTTATTATTAAATTCTCTTGTGAATAAAATCCTTAACTTGCATAATCAACTGAGTAGCTTCAGGCAAATCAGGAAAAATATAAAATGCATGAATCATATTTGGATATTCAATCAACTCAGCATTTTTTCCTGATTTCTTCAACCAATCACAATACCTCCTTTGCCAATCATTTAGCGGGTCAAACCCGCCCACAAAAACAACTGTATCCGGGTAATCCAAACCCGACAAATCCTCCGCATTCGGCCCACAAACATTCACTGCTCCATGATCCCGATCCGATCCCTTCGGCAAAAACACCTTCCACAGCCAATCCGTCCTCCGCATCGACACCAACGGCGATCCCTCGAGGCGAATCTCGGCTTCAGTTCGCTCCTCTCCGCCGAAGAACGGTTGGATCGAAATCAACCCAAGGATCCGGATTCTCTGGAGCCCCGCTTTGCAGACCCGGACTGCCACGTGGTGTGCTAGATTTGCACCAGCACTGTCCCCGGCGAGGAAACATTTTGACAAGTCAGCATTTTCCGGTAACACAGATTTATTCTCGTCGAGGAATTTTAACACGGATTCTCCGTCGTTGTATTGCGACGGATAAGGATGCTCCGGCGTGAGACGGTAGTTGATAGAGACAACAACGGCAGAGATTTTACGGCAGAATCTACGGCAAACGGCGTCGTAGGCGATTGAGGCAGGAGAGAGATATGAAAATCCACCGCCGTGAAAGAAAATTATCACCGGAAGAGAAGCGGTTTTGGTTTCTGATTCATCTATGGCGACGGTTACGGCGGGTGTGTAGAGACGGAACCAAACGTTATGTTCGTCGCTAACTGTAACGTCTTTGGTTGAAACACCGTTAATAGGAGTGGCTTTAGCGGTAGCTTTACGATCAAGGACGCTGAGAAAACGGCGGTTAATGGTCCCGTCAGATCGACTTGCGGTGTCCGTTAAAGTCGTTAGGAGTGAAATTGTGAGGCGAGTTTTCCAAGGAAGAACTGGTTTGGGTTTGTTTGGAGACGACATTGCGTTTTGGGGTTTGTGTGAAAAATGAAAAGTTTGGGGTGAAAGAGATGAAGAGAGTTAGAGGAATAAATAATCAATCATAGAAGAAAATATGGAACGTCTTTATGTCGTTTATTTGTTACTATTTTGAATTTTTTGTGCCGTAGAAGTAATTGATGAAGTTGGATATTGGTGAGAGAGTTAATGAATGAGATGATATCTAGTTGAATAGTGGGGTCCATCAGATTTTGTTTGTGGAAAATAATACTCCGTATTAATTATTAGTGGGAAATTGTTGTTGACTAATTTTGTATTATAATTAATTTTGGTGACCTAATTCTTACTAATAATTTGACTATTGGCCAATATTTTCTAATAAAACAGCAATTGATGTGTCTCACAATAGTCATCAAATATTAATTTTATAATTAAAATAATCACATCAAATATTTTTTTAAACATGATTTAAACATGACATTTTTTATGAAATAAATAGATGAGAAATATGGTTTTTTAAGTTTCAAAAAATTACCATAATAAATCACTTTTTATTTAAAAATATCCACATCCATTATAGTCATCATTCGATGTAGTCACTCTAATTCTGTAAATAGATCATTTTATATTTTTTAATATTATTTCACATTTTACCAATATTAGTTATTTAAACAATTCATCTATATTTTCTAAATATTTATACGATTTATTAAAAAAATTCTAAATTAAATTCCATTATACATCACATTTTATACTATACATTTAATTGTTTGTATATTTTAATCCAATTCTTAAATAAAGAAGATGTTTTACTTTATCAACTTTCGGAAAGTTAATGAATGACATTATTGCATACTATCAATTATCCATTGTTTTCTAACCCCACCTTCTTGGTTTTGTGTAGCAATCGTGAAAATACATGGATATTCATGCTCTTAGAATTGGATTAAAATATACAAATAATTAAATATGTAGCATAAAATCTGATGTCTAATAAATCTATTTTAGAGTCTTTTGATAATTATATATATATATTTAAAAATATAAATGAATTGTTTAAATAATTAAAAAACGTAAAACAATATAAATGAATATAGTAGAATTCATTTAAAGAACTTATATACTAAATATGGACGCTCTTATGCTCTCTCGGTCAAGCAAATTTAATTTGTTTTGTTTATTAAGTAAATAATATATTAAAAAATAAATTTGATTGCAATTTTGGTCTTCTTATTTTCACTTTTTCAGTTTTGATTTTCCTATTTTAAATTCCGAAATTTTATCACTTTATTTAAAAATTCAAAATTTTGATCCTCTATTTTATTTTTTATTTTAATTTTATTCTCCTATTTTATGTTATGTTTTGGATTTTAGTCCTCTTTATAATTTGGAACTAATTTAAAAGGAATCAAAAGTTGAAAAAAATAAAAAAATAAAGGGACCAAAACTAAAAAATAAAATGAAATAGAGACACACAAATTTCAGGTTTTAAAATAGGGGATGAAAAAAATGAAAATAGAGGGATAAAAACTAGGGAAATCAAAACTAAAAAAAAAATACAGGATCAAAATTACAATTAAAGTTTAAATAAATATTTTTATAATAATGATTAGATTGAAAAACTAAAAAAAATATGATTTTTACTAAAATATACTCATCATTTGATTAAATAAATTGTATTGTAAATATTAAAGATGGATTTATATATTCTTTTAATAGTTTTAGTGTTGTTCTTCATTTAATTATTGTGAACAATTGTTTAAAATCTATAAAAAATTTCAAAGTTTGTTACAAACATGTGTGTTTTAACTAAGGAAAAAAAATGATACTTGGGATTTCATTTTTCACCAAATTAATTGAGATTTATTTAAAATAACTTTCTGAGTAAATTATTAATCTTATTAAATATTTTTCAATAAATATCAATAAGTGAATCATTGACTAAATATTTGAGGCTATTAATAATAATTATTACTATTATTATTAAATAATTTAAAATATTTAAATTTAATTAGAGAACCTACCATAATAGTCGTTCTAATTAAAGAAATTAAATTAATGCGATGTTATAGTGGTCTAAAATTCTAATACGCTGGAAAATGACTAATTGTAGTCACTTTTTGTTTTTCTCTCTTTATAAGCCACATATTTCTTCTTCTTCTTGATATTTCTGCATCATTTCTCATCTCTTCTCCAACTTTTCTTTTCTTTTCCATCCATACTCAATCAAAGCCATAGTTTATCAAGGAAAAAATAAATTTATTTTACATACTTTTGTAAATACTTTTGTCAAGTAAAAATTATACTAAACTTTATTGGTGTATATAATATATAAAATGATTTTGTTAATACACTACAAAAAATTGGCTAATACGTTGTTGAAACTTGATTAATGAAAGTTTAACTTTGATTAATGCACTCCCAGACTTCAAAACAAGGGAAATTGTTAACACAGTCGGTTAATGCAGTGCAAAAAGTTGGTTAATTTCATTTAAAGTTTGGTTAACATAGATTCAGACATTAAAACATAATAAAATTTGATTTAAAAAATTTGGTTAATTGAGTGAAAGAAGTTGATTAATGGTGTTTAAACTTTAGTTAATATAGATTTAGACATTAAAATATAAAATAAATAAAAATTGATTGATACACTGAAAGAATTTAATTGATTATGATTTAATATATATAAAAAATGGTGGGAGAGAGGTGTTAAGAAATTGTGCAGGAAGAAGAAATGGTAATGGTAAAAGATAAGAGAGAGAAACATCTTTTACTTTTGATTTAAAAATAGGAGAGAAAAAGTAATATAAAAAAATTGAAAACATATTAATATACGGTGTAGGTGTAACATTGGGTGTAAAGATATCATTTCTCATTTAATTAATGCGCTATTATAGTGGTCCAAAATTCTAATACGTGGAAAACTTCAAATCAATAAATAAAATAAATAAAATATAAAGACAAAAGAGTTGGTTTGTAACTGAAATGTGAGGTGGACCTAAACTACACTTAACCATTATATGAATTTTGATTTTGAGGAAGAGTTTTGGAAATGAGGTGTATGGGTGAGAATATGTCAGATCGGTCTACAGGGACCTATGACCTAGCCTACTTAAGGTCAGGTCAGACTTTTTTAATAAAAAAGTCAGACTTAAGTTTCTTTAAAAATCTATTAATTAAATATGTCAGACTTAGGCTATTAAAAAAGTCTACGAAGCTTTATAGGCCGGCATATATATATATATATATATATATATATATATATATATATATATATATATATATATATATATATATATATATATATATATATATATATATATATATATATATATATATATATATATATATATATATATATATACTAAATAGGTTGTCCTATATATGCGTATATATTAGAAAAAATGAAACACATGTTGACCTATATATGCATATATATTAGAACAAATGTTAAATAAGTCAGTTTATATATGCATATAAATGCCAACCTATAAAGTTTCTTTAAGTAATATGGAATAATTGAGAATCTTAATGAGCAAAAAGCTTGTAAATAGGCTTACAGGCCCGACCAGAATTTTAAAAAGGCCAGACCATGCCAAAAAATGGAGCCTATAATAGGCCATAGGCCAGGCTCAGGCCTTTTAAGTTTACGTAGGCCAGACTCAGGCCTTATAAAGCTTAGTCTAGCCTAGCCTATTTCCACCCTAGTGAGGTGATATAGATGGAATTTCTATGTATAAAGATAGCGGGGTCCATCAATTTTTTGTATGGGAAAAATAATACTAGCATTATATATATTTTTTAATGGAGAGGGCCATAGGCCCAACGAAATAAACTGATTACACAAAGACTTCTCTTAAAGAAGGTTTCCCTTATGTCTTCTAGTAAGAGATTCTCCACGTAACTTGGAGCAGACGCGAATTTTATTAATTCTCTGTATGATCTACATCCAGTTTTAGCCAAGGCATCCACACATTTGTTTGATTCTCTGAAAACATGTGTCATTGAGTCAAACTCAAACCTACTTAGGAGACTCTCTATCTTTTTAAGTATTTTGATTCCTTCGACTCTCCGGGTCTTCCCATGATTAATATCCATCACAAACTCGGCTGAATCAATATTCACTTCCACCTTCTTAACTTCCAGGTCTATAACTAAGATCAATCCTTCAGTAACCCCTTCTAACTTCACCATGTAATTACTACCAACACCTAATTTTTTCGCAAAACCTCCCAACCAAACACCATGCGCGCCTCTAATTAACCCTCACATCCAGAAGCAATACCTTCCATAAATGCACCATCCATATTTAACTTCACCACCCCCGGACTAGGAACCCTTTTAACAAGCAACACTTCCTTATTTTGACCCTCTACCCTCTTATCCATCAAAATCGCTTGATCATACTCCTTCATATTTTTCTCAATAATCAAAATGATACTCTCCCAGGCCGCATAAACTCCTCACTGTGTTATTCTCGGTTCCTCAAATACCAAAGTGAATGACAACTAATATCCCAGTAAGAATTCCAACCCCCCACCTCCGCACTAGAAAAGTTGATTTTCAAGCTAACATACTCGTCCAACTCCAACCTTTTATACTCATTTTTTATACTCAAAGGGACTCTTTTGTCCCAAACTTCCCAAGAATAACGACAATCCCAAAATGCATGTAATGTAGTCCCAGAAGCATGGCCACATAAACGACAAGATTTTGTCCTAAGACCTTTCATGTTCTTGCTATAATTTGTCAGCAATCTATCGCGCGTTAGTAACCAAATAAAGGTCTTAACTCTCTCCGAAAATTTTAGTCTCCATAATTTCCTCCAATCATAGTCCACCCATTCACTGTCCCTCATAGAAATCATTTTGTAAAATTGTTGCAACACCTCCGGTCATTACTCTTGCCAACCAGATTGAAGGTATCAGGTCCTCTACCATAATTTGGAGACTGAATACAATGAATTTTATCCACCACACCATGAGGTAACCAATGTTCCAAAATCGGCCAATCCCACACCCTGTTACTGTAACTAACTCGCTAACCTTAACATCTTAATTAACAACTACAACCTCTTATGCATAATCTCTCAATCACATCCCTTCCTCAACCTAGTAGTCATCCCAAAATCTAACATGCATTCCATCATCAATTAACCATTTCCCATATTTCATCAAATATGAAACAGTCTTGGTAATATCTTTCCAAAGATCGGATCCTCTTTCTTATTCAAGGCAATGTCATTCAACTCGATGTCCTTGTAAAGACCACGAAGCACTTGACACCACAACTCATCATAATTATTCGAATACTTCCACACCAGTTTCATGATGCAAGCATAATTTATCAAGTATATATCTCTTAGCCCTAAGCCACCATTATCCTTGTCTCAAGTACATATCTTCCAGTTAACGACATGCATTTTCTTACACTCTTCCGTATTACCCCAAATGAAATTACATTAAAGCTTCTGAATGTTATCCATTGCAGAAGGCTCGCCGTCATATGATACGCCCAACAAAGTAAAGATAATTCATTTTACAGCTTGACAACCGATTGTTGTTAGGTGTCTAGAAAATCTTATTTTTATAATTGATTTTGATGCCTTTAAGCTCTTTTTATTGCTTTAATCAGAAAATGACTTATTATTTAAGCAATTCTTGCATCGATGTGAATATTAGGTATTTTTATTTGTTTGTGCATTTTTGTAGTAATTTATGACAAACGCTTGCAGATCAAATCAGAAGAAAACTCAATTAATCAAAGAGCTCGCGTGTCTGCAACCCAAGAGTACTTTGTTAGGCGCTAGAGTGATGCGGGAAGGCTGTTATTCCCGTCGAAGCAAAAGCGGAGGAAAATAGCTTTTCAAATCTCAGATTCTAGTAGCTCAAGATTTCGCTCGTAGCTTGGTTCGCCCGATGCTTGAATACATCGCCCGACGTAAGGATGCTTCGCCCGGTGCTTGAAGGTATTTTCCGTAGGTCACGTTGGTGCTTGAAGATATTTTCTGCAGGTCACGTTGGAACTAAAATTCTGGGAAGTTACCGATTTGGACGTTTCCATTAACCGCTTGAATCTTTTGATATCCTCTAACAAAGATTCCAAGCCTCACGACTACACAGATGGAGCTTCACTATATCTTCCTTCTTCTTCTTCGTCCACCACTGGGGATATGGTCTTCGATGATGTCATCAATTAGGTTGACCAGTTCCTTCGTGAAGCAATTCAAAACCCTCGTGAACACCTTTGAGATTGATTTGCATACATCTATTGCTTTAATCAATATCTATTATAAACTATTGCTGGAAGAAATTGCTACTTCTATTGTGATTTATAATTACCATATATATTTGGATACATGTTTTGTAATACCCCGTATTTATTTAAGTGCTTTGGATAATACTAATGCACTCAATTGGGTTTCGGTGTTCTCTAAGAGTTATCTGTTCAAATAATTAGAGCAACTGTTAGGCTCATATTTATTTTGGTTAATATTATTCGACCCTGGGGTTTTATTAATTGGTACATTAGAGATTTTTTCGGTAACTCTAATAATTAATCAATTGGTGTGGGACGATAAAATATCAATTGAAGATATTTTATATCATTGTATTATATAATAATAAATATTATATAATAATGAGTATTATATATATATATATATATATATATATAGTAAAAGAGAAAGAAAGTTAGTAAGAAGGAGAAAAAGAGAACAAGAAGAAGGGAAAAAGAGAGAAGAAAAAGAAGAAACTTATGAGAAGAGAAAAGTTTGGATTCATCAAACTTATCTTCATTTGCAAGGTGAGTTCTAGATAGAAGCTTTAAGCTCTAGAGTTAGAGATGATTTTAGCTTAAGTTAGGTTTTGTGATAAAAATGCTTAAAATGAAAATCAATGAAATCTAACAGATGAAAATTGATATAAGTTGCATAATGTAGTTATAATATGCATATAACCAACTGATAATACTTGTTTTGGTGTTTGGAAATGATCTAGTGTGGAAGAGGAGGGTTTTAGGGGTGCTTGGAACCCTAAAATGCAGAAATATAATTCACCGGGCGGCACCTCTATCACTGGACGATGAAGCTTTGAGCACCGGGCGGAATTAAGAGGCGATGAGGGAAAAATCCATGTCTTTTTAAATTGTTGAGATTGAACTTGTGCTGCTATGATCGCTGGGCGAAACAGCAGGCACTAGGGGCACCGTCGGGCGAACCTAGACCGCCGAGCGCTCCTCGCAGTTTTTCAAATAATTTATTTTCTTCAAAAATCTGTAACTTTTGACTCGGGTGTCCATTGAAGCGTTCTTTATAATAGTATGGGAATAATTTATCTATGATATTTGATTGAGTTATGATTATGTATTTGTGATATGTCATATGAGTATGCATCCTATCCATTAATAATCATGAGACTACTTAATTAAAATGAGTTAAGTAGAGTGAAGAAGACTTACCCATATCAATAGTAGAACCTAGTTATGACTAGGATTTTGATAGAAACTATATGGCGATATTCGGATGTTCGATGCTTAGTGTAACACCCCAAAATTTTCTCTCTCATTTTCATATCATATAACATAGCATATAGCATACATATCATAACATCTTTACATAGAAAGATGAGGCATAACATCCATGGTTAGAAGCATAGGGCATGTGATCAATGATTTCTCAAGTTGTGACTCTCCAAAGCCAAGATAAGAGCCAAGTGGTCTTGCAATAAGTCTAAAATGGATCCCCAGGTCTTGCACAAGCTCAAACTTCTCCTCAAAGCCATAGAAGGGATTTGGTTCATCAGGAGTTCATCAGTGCAACTTCCTCCTACACAGGGAAACCCTAATTATGGTTTTGGCCCAAGACAAGATATCCTTATAGCTTTGACCAATTATTATGGTCAAAGGATTTTTATGTTATATAAGGCATATGGATGAAATTTGCTTCAAAAATTCATTGAGGAAGTCAGACAATGGTTCAGTTACTTGTATTTGAAGGAAGAAGTCAATTGTGCAGAAGAAAAGTCAAACAAGAGATTTATAGGGTTTTAATCAAGTTCATCAACTTCATGGACCTTTATTTGGTCAAGTAATAACATGAATGATCTCAAATGCCAAGAATCATGGGTTTGCAAGAAGTTACTAAAATGGAATTTTTCAAGTAAGAACTTTATATTTTTGGAAATCTTTGCCCTAACCTTCAAATCATTATTTCATGATCATAAAAGCTCCAAATGATTTTTCCATGAACATGAAGGTTGTAGATCTTGATTTTCCCTTTCCAAAAAGTACAATAATACTTTCATAGCCTTCCTAGAACTCAAGATATTATTTTTTGAAGTTTAAGGCCTTTTTAGGTATTTTAGGTGCATTTTTGTCAAACTCTCATTGGTCCATCTTTTATTCTATTATTTTCTGGTGTGTCACATTTTTATATCATTTTTCTACACTTATTTTATTAAGGTCATGGTGGTTTTCATGTGACCAAAAATATGATACATGCCATATTTGTTTGTTTGCCTTTTTAGTGGATATTTTGAGAAAGACAGTGCAAAGAGAGAGGCATACGTGATAGTGAATGAGGGAGGGTCTGAGCGTGTACACCACACGTTTTTCTTTAATTCACAAAAGGGGAAATCACACCTTTCATCACATACGAGTCACAATTTTTTGCACCAAAGGAGAAAGAGTTCACACATGAATGTGTCACCATGCTACTTCATGCCATCATACAACCACCACCATCTGATCATCATCATTTTCCATGGACCAATATCACAACAACAACACAACCAGTTACACCATAATTCCCATGGACCATACAACACCTAATGAAATTCAAAAAAGGATGTCATGATTTTGTTGTTGAGGTTGAAAACAGAATGAGGGAAGAACACTAAAAGGGGTCACACATTCAGCATTGGGGAGGGAGAGGATTCCACGAATTGTTTGCTCTCATTTTTAAACTAAGCCTATAATTTTACATTACTCTCTTCATTTTTCATTGCTCTCACTCTCAAGAAATTTTGGATATGAAACTCCTCACCACAACTCTCATTACACAAACATTACTACATTTTCCCTTGGTATCATCTTGCTCATTATATCATCTCCAAGGGTTGTAGTTGAAGAACAACCTAACAAAGAGTGAAGATCAAGCTACTTTCGGATTCTTCATTTTTGCATCAACCTTAAACTATTTAGCCTTTATTTGGCTCAAGTGAAGCTGAAGAGGATCAAGGATCTCTGGTTTTCTGAAGACTTTCAAGAAAAGCTTTATTTCAGGTTTGATCATCAGCTTTGTTTGCTTCGGTTTTACCTTGTTTCTACTTGTTCTGGTTTGCTTTTACTGGATTTGAAGTGTATGAAGTAAGTGGAAGCCATTAGAGGCTATAAATTGTGTTTTGAAGTTTTGAGAGGTGAACTTAGTACCTTTGAATCTGTGTATATATTGTGTGTTTGTGAAATGTGTTTGTAGATTCTTGATCCTTGTTGCATGAGCTTCACATTGATATGATTATTTTGAAATTTTGGAAAAAAAATTGTGTGTTCTCACCGGCGTGTGCCCGAAGAAGACGACCGGAGTCTTCTCCGGCCGGTGACCTGCATCTCATGGCTTTTACCCTCAGTTTATATCACGGTCGTGCAATTTCATTTCATCATGTGGCTCAGATCTGGACAACACGTTAATGAAGCATGTGCGTCTCACATGAAACTTTGTTTTTTTTTAAATTTTGTTTTCAGTTTTAATCATGGCCTTTGGATGTGCTTACCATGCTATGACTAGATCTAGTGCGTTGATTATGCTTACTTTTGGTTGTTTGACCTGCTTGATGGCCCTTAGATCTACATACTTTGTGAGACTCATTCTGGATTGTAGGATATGATTACTTTGACTATTGGTTGACTCAGACTGGTGAAACGTGTTGGTCCTTATGTGTTTTTCACACCCCTCCTTGGGCCTGCTTCCTTATTTGAACGCAAATGGGCTTTTGACTGCACCCCTCATTGTTTTTTTTAATTCAAATTCTATTTTCTTTCTTTTAGTTTCACTTTTTAATTTTTAAAATTAGTCCTAGACTTCTAAAAAAATCCAAAAAATTCATAAATGATCTTTGCCATTTTATAAAATTTTCCCAAATTTTATTTTATTTTATTATTATTTTTTAGACCTCTGAATTAATTTTTCATTTATTTTCTTTTGAGTTTCCTTATATCATGAACACTCTAACTTGTTGATTTTCTATCTTGAGATCCTTAATTGCTATGAACCTAATTATTTTTGCATTGTTTTGAGAACATGTTGAGGTACTTGGAATATTTTTATGATAATTTTTAGGTCTTGTTTGGCTAATTTTTGAGGTGTTGCTTTGGGTTTAAGTATGTGAAACCCTAGCTTGTTTTGCCTAATTGTTTGAATGCCTTTGGTTCTGATTCTTGGCTTGCAAATTTTGCTTGATGCTTATAAATGTTTGAGGACCTTTGGGGTTAATATCATATTTTTTTAGGAGTGTTTGGTATTTATTTGATGCTTGAACCCTTGCTTGCCTATCTTGTGGATGTTTTGGTCTTATCTTGCTTACTTGTTCAAGAAGGCACTTGTGTCATTATGTGAGGACTTGTTTTGGGTTTCTTAAAATGATACTTTGCTTCTGGTTTTGATATGTGATCACTAATGTTCATTGTTTTGTGGTTACCTTGTATGACAAGTCACTTCTTTCACATGTATGAATCATGTTCACTTCACTTCACTTTTTCTCCTATATTCTCCAATTGCTTGGATATGTGTCTATATGCTTTGAATGATGTTTGAATCCTTTTTTAGGCACATTATTAGGGTGATTTTCTTCTAAATTTGACTTAGGTTGTGACATGTTAGCTTTTTTTTTCTTTACTTATTCACTTCTTTCCTTCTCACTTCTTCTTTGATAACTTGTTTGATGTTTGTGGGGCTTCTCCCATTTCCCTTTGCTTGAGTTTGCATGACTAACCTTAGAGATATTTTGTGACTAATAGATTCTGACTTGTGTGGGTTTTGATGTTTAGACCTTTGTTTCTTCATGACTTGTGTTTGTTTGAACTTCATTTGCCTTTATGTGAATACTTCTAACTTTTCAGGGGTTTTGGTAAGCTTGAGAGGTGTGGATGATGCTTCCACATATCAACTTCTTCCTCCACTTCTTTTATGTCTTCTTACTTGTGCATGTGATGATCTTATGCCCTCTTTGTTCAACTTCTTCTTCATCTCCCTTTAGGATCAACTTATCTTCTTTTAAGAAGTAAGTTGAATCCTTTGCTCCTCTTCTTCTTTCTTTTCTTCTTTCCTTATTATTCATTAGTATAAAACTCAAACCATACTAACCTAGGAATCCCATGCATGATAACATTTAGGGTTATTAGTCCCCCTTTAGTCTTTTACCTTTGATATCCTTTTGGTGCTCTCTCTTTCTCATCTTCAAACAAAAACCTAAAAAACACTTAATAATGGTTGAGGTAGTCTTGTGTGTATAGACTTATTCCATGGGGAATTTGTATTCATCCCATCTTGGGATAGTGAAAACTTGTCTAACATGATGCACAAGTCTAATCACGATATCACCCTCACAAAGAAAAACTAACAAAACATTTCTTCATTTCAAGTCACAAAAACACTTAATAAAGTCAATGATTTAGTGTGCTTAGGCCTTAATATCTAGAACCAAGTCTTGGAGATCTTCTCCTTACTTGGGTGTGCTTGTTCCATATTCCATCTTGGAATGATGTAATAAGTATACATTCCATGGAACAACACTTGAATACACTTCAACATGTCAAACACAGAGAATAAAACTTCTAAAATCCACAGACAAAGAATAATCGTCTTTTCTTCGGGAATTCTGTTCTCATCTCACTCACTCTCAACGTAAAAACTTGCTCCTACCTGTCTTTTTGCAAGAGAGTAACACATTCGTGCCAGACGAGCCTGCAACACCTGAGCATTTACATAAGCAGTTCAAGCTTTAAAAGACACAAGTAATTTTCCTTCCTAGTTAGGGGAACTATGCCGACTCTGATCCTCATTTCCCGATGAGGTACATAGGTAGTGGGGTAGGGCCCATTCGAGCACTCTTTTATTTTCCCTACATTTTCCCCCTTTCTTTTCTTCTATTCATTTCCAGTACCAGTCTTTGTAGAAACTTTCATTCTTTTACCCTTTGAAACAGTTTCTTTGTAAGCGTGGATCCCGTCGTGTACGGAGGAAGATCTGGGGTGCTAATACCTTCCCAGGTTGTAACCGACTCCCGAACCCATTTCTTTAGTTCATAAGACCTTTCTCCTTTCTTTCCTTATCTTCGGTTTGTGCAACATTACCTTTCCCATTCATTTGGGATAAAAATGCCTGGCTGGTGACTCTACCTTCTTCGCGCCACTTTCGGTTTGTACTAGGATTGAAATCAAGGGAGCGACACTTAGGTAAGTATCTTAGTCGAGTAATGGTCTAGTGGTTAGTGAAACACTATATGGAACATGTGTGTGAACCCGTTGGGTGTTTATTTTTGTGGAAAAGGCATTGTGACCTTAGGAATGTTGTATACATTCCCATTTGAGTGAAATCAAATAAGCGGAACCGTTTTCCCTGAGATGTCGTTTCATGAGCCAGGGGCTCCTCTGGAATGTACGCATGCGTTACTTGGTAGGTTTGATTCCTGCGTGTAGTAGAAATGGAACATATTTATATGTATAGACTTGTGGTCGTTTATGGCCCACGTGAAGTGACGATTGTAAGGTTAATATTCGTTCTTTCCGAATCCATTTTGTATGTCAAGTAAATACAAATATCCATGATTCGTGTGGACTCTTAGATGTAGGAGAGGGCGAGAATAGGGGATGCCTTCGTGGTTGCTGGATTAGTGATACTTTCGATTTGTTTAACTCAAGACATGTTTTTCATATGAGTGTGAGATTGTGAACTCAAGGTCTAGGCTTTTCCCTGACTTGAGCAAAATTTTATTAGAACCTTGTAAAGCTGAGAGAATTCATAAGATAGGAAACTCACTGAGATGTTGATATTTCACCCCACTATTGTTGTTGCTTTTCAGGTTTTGTTTACAGGTTTGATTTACAAGTGGTGTTATGCTCGGGATGTTTCAAGTGAAGCATAGATTTAGTTTTCCGTTGTGTATTTATCTTTTGTACAATGATGGATATTGTATTGATCTTAGTATTTTTATTTTAGTATGATTTCCATGTCTTGTACCAAAGTTTTGTATTGATTTTTTAGTATTGGTCAAGAATGTGAATTATACTATTAGGTTCTTATGATGGTGTTAGTACCAAACAAAACTCTTGTATGATATTATTCTAGGTATATATTATACATGGCGTTACATGTTTTAAGTATGTTTACTATAATAGTGCTCTGAATTATAATTAAGTAGTTATTTTAGGGACTAATTATTGGTGTAAGCCCTAGAGGCCAATAATTTTGGTATTTGTATCGAATTATTTATTAATAATAAATGACATTTCCTTATTATGTCTGTTTTTCCAAAATGATAAAGTCCCTATAATAGCTAGTTCATTTAATGAAATATTAAGTGTGACTTAATCGTGAGATTCCATTAAACATAAGGACTCTATTATTAAAGCATCCATAGTCGAGCTTTAATGTGAAATGGGATAGCCTTAAAGTATTAAGACTATTATGTAGATAGGCTGATGATCACATCTCATGGATCATGGATAAGGAGTTATCAAGTCTTGAAATAGGTATGAATATTAGGAATCATATTTATACTGGATTGACCCACTATGAGAATACTACATAGAATGTTTGCAAAGTGTCATAAGTTACTCTCATGGTGATAGTGATGTATACCACCTTTCGACCTGAAACTACTATGAACCCTAGATGTTGAGTCAAGTACTTTATTACTGATCAAACATTGTCCGTAATTGAATAATCATAAAGACAATTGATGGGTAATTCACAAAGCATGCTGAGGGACATGAGTATCCTAGATGGAATTTGCTCATCCTGCATAACAGGATAAATGTCTAAGGGCCCAATATTGAATTGGAAAAAGATGACACGATATATGTCGTATGTTTAATATAGACATAAAGGTAATTGTACACACAAGTACTATCACAAAAGGTTTTGTCAAATCACATGATAATTTTGTGACTTGGGTAGCAATGATGTGTTGCTAGATATCACTCACTGTTTATTATGTTAAATACATGATTTAATATAATTTCCAACGTCGCAAAATCCTACAAGGTCATACACATAAGGATAATTAGAGAAGAGGTAGAGTAAATAAGGAACACCGTAAGGTACGGTGCACTTGAATGGAATACGGAATATGGTAAGGTACTATGTGCTTAATTGACATATGATATAATAATAGTTATTATTAATTTTATAATAGTTATAAAATATAATAATAATAAAATTATGTTTATTATAATAATAGTTATTTTAATAATAATATAATAATATTATTATTGAGTTGTGTTTTTTAGCTTGCATCCCACACAAGTACTTTTATATATAGAACCCTTGTGCAGAAGCTCAAAGGCTTGTTGTTGAAAAAATCTGGCCGTATTCTATTTTTCTCTCCCTCACTCAAAACGTTCAATCGTAAATAACTAGCACTGTGACTGAAGGAAGTTGTTCGTGTGGATTGAGTAGAGGCATTGTTCATCGTACAATGCCCATGATCATCCATCGATTCAGATTCAAAGGTTTCATGATCATCCATCGATTCAGATTCAAAGGTTTCATCACCACAAGAGGTAACCTTTCTATCACAAATCATGATCTTTCATAAGGATCCCTAAAGGGAATTTTTTTTCCTGTTGCATTTAGATTGCTAATTTCCCTTCAGTGGTATCAGAGCTACTTTTGAAACCATGTGTCTGGTAATTGCTTACTTTCTTTTATTTTTATTTTAATTGGATTAAAACACGTAAAATTAAATTAAATCCAGATACTGAATATTTGGCATCAGACTGTGTACGGTTTGGATGATTGATATTGACAATGCTTTGGAATCCGACAATAGTATAGTAAAGCTGCGATATGTCTATCGTCCATAAGTTACACATATGTGATCGATCTAATTCATATGTGATATGATTAACTTTTATGCAAAGATGTTATATTGGATATACTATTTTATTTCATCAGTTCAAATCACGTAATGATTATCATTCAGTTGAGCGATCTGTGGTTATCTACTTCGGAATCCAACTTTAGTATGGTGAAGCGATAACATACAGATCAATCATATTAATTCTATGATTTTATGATTTGCATTATGTTTGGTAAAACTAATATAGTTGGAACATGTTGAATAAGAAGTTCCATAAGTTAATTTAACATGGTCTAGATTCTGAAATAACATGTCAAACAAGATGTTCTAACATGGTGGCACATACATCAATACAGATGGGGTTATAATAATTGGCAGATATTGAGCCAGATGTTGAAACATCTGCAACTATCATGATAGTATTATTGTCATGTGTTACAGACATATGTCATGATGTCTTGGTTTATGGACCTGGAGTGTTGGGTTTATGATTTAAATTATGCAGAATATTCTATAGAATATTATGCTATTACAGATGGAGCTATTTTAATGGACTAAGAGATTCAAGGTGGAGCTTTTGTCAAGGTATTTTCAAGGAAAACCCTTATGTTCTAATTGTGAATATATTCTGGAGCTAATGATAGAAGATTCAATCAGAATATCTTAGAGGTTTCTTTTGCTGTTTAGGAACATGTCGAAGAAGATGTCCTTGAAAGAGCATATGACATTGCATACAACATCGTGCCTGTGCTGAGCTGGAGTGAATTGTTCTGTTATATTTTAACAGATGTAGAATATTCTGGAGATATTATGCAATCCTATGTGGCGCTGATTTAAATGGATGTTGATTTAAAGGTATGGAATATTCAATCAGAATTCAAAAATAAATATATACTTGTCGCTCCTGGGACTTTCATCCTAGTACAAACGCGAAAGTGGCACGGAAAAAGAAGAAGAGTTGCCAGCCAGGAAATTTTATCCTAAGGAGAGAGAAAGGTAATGTTGCACAAACCTGGGGGAAAGGAAAGAACAAGGTCTTGCAAACTAGAGAGAACGAGTAAGGGAGTAGATTACATGAAGGGAAGGTATTAGCATCCCTTCACTTCCATCATACTTGAAGGGATCCACGCTTGCTTATACTGCTCAAAAGGTGTTATGATCTGCTTCGTCTGCTGCTAAACTGGAACTGGAGAAAGAACGGGAACGAAAAGAGAACAAGAAACAATGTAGGAAAAAGAAAGAATTATTCTCTAATGAGCCCTACCCTATTTCCTACGTATCTCACCGGGAATGAGAATCAGAGTGACATAGTTCCCTTAACCTAGGGTGGCAATATGTTTGTTTTTGTGTTTTTTATGATGACATTGCCAAAGTTCTAACTCATGCGTTATAGGCTCGCTAAATCGAGTGTGTTACCGTCTTGTTATTGAAATGAAGAGACAAGTCAAAAGTGTCCGCAAAGGAACCTGAGGTGAGAAGAGAAGACGTGTTATCTGTTTATTATCTTTTAAAAGATGTGTTTTGATTGTTTTTTGTTTTTCCTGTGTACAACATTAAAGACTATGATACAAGAGCGAATACTTTACAAGGTCGCTCCCAATGGAACGTTTACAAACCACTCTAGAAGAGTGAACCTCCACTAATCATTTCCTATATAGCTTAAGGCTCATGGCGCACTACATAAACTCTTATTATTAAGTGTTTTTTTCTTTTCTTTGAAGGGAGAAGAGAGACTCAATGATAAAAGAAAAACTAGTGGAAACTAAGACCTGACTCCTATGTTATCATGCAAAGTTGATTCCATGGTTGAGAATTTCTAATCCTAAAAGAAGAGATAAGAAGAGAGGAAGAGGTAACATAACTCACTTCAAGGATTGAAGTTGAGTTAGGAACCTAAAAGGATGGAAAGAGGTTACTTGTCAAAGAAGAATCAATATGCTTTTCAAAAACACAAGTTGAAAGCTTAAAAGAGATAAGAGAAGAGGTTGTATATGGATTCACATTCATACACTTGAATTACCATTAGCCCCAACAAGCAAAAGTTAGTTAAACAATTGAATATGAAATCAAAAATAAGAAAAAGAAGACAATTAGGCATCAAACATCTCCTAAAGTGAAACTAGTGTTCAAACAAAGCCTAAAACTAAAAGTGAAGGTTACTAAGGATTAAATGACTTCAAAAGTCAGTAGATACATTTTATGGGTCTCTAAGGATGGTAGGATACTTCACAAATTCAAACTATGTCAAACCATGTACAAAAAGATCACACAAATGCAAGTTATGTGTCACATGTGAAAGATGAATGTTTATGAAAGGAAAACATGTATGAATGCATGAACATAGGTCAAATTCAGAAGTTAATTACATTTATGAATTCATATGGATGTCATTGAAAGATCATACAACTCATGAATGTAAGTGTTCAAGACTTGGAAGCAAGAAGAAGTACACAAATTCATGTTCAAGTTCAAACAAAGAAAGCATACTTGTAATTTAAGTCAAAGATGAAAGATGAAAGATGAATATGGATGATAATGAATTCAAGTCAGTAGAATATGACATTTTTGATAATGTTAGGATGCAAGGATGGACATACAAAGATTCACACAAGTCATGTTGAAGCATATTGAAGAATAGGAGCAAACTAGGTTCAAAACAACTTCAAACAAGTATCAAATGTTTATGGACTTAAGAAATATGAAAAAAAATGAGATTACAAGTCATGCGAGATGAATTTAGATGATCCTATACAGTATCTAAACAAGTTTGGATGAATGTGCAATGATATACAAGTATGGATGCAAACAAGTGATCAAAGATGGACATGCAATGGTATACAACTTCAAAGATGAATGCACAAACTTTACACAAACACAAGTCAATTGAAGTCAAACCAAAAAGTGATCTATAATTATAATTAAGGACCTAAAAGTTACCTATAATATGTGAGCAAACATTACCTAAAAGGGTAGTGTAACACCCCAAAATTTTCCCTCTCATTTTTACATCATATATCATATAGCATAGCATATTGCATACATGTTCAAACATTCTTGCATAGAAAAATGAAGCATAAGCCTCCATGATCACAAGTATAAGGCATTATGATCAACCAGCTGTAAATTCATGATCTTCAAAGTCGAGCTAAGAGCCAAGTGATTTTACAAGAAGCAATGCCATCCACATAGCCCTAGAAAGGTTTAAAATCAAGATCAACTCAAAAATGGACGGTACGGATGCGATCCCAAGCTAACCCACTAAAAAATGAAAAAAATCAAGTTTTTCATCCGTTAACTGGTTAACGCCTGGGGTTAACCGGTTAACGGAGGCGAATTTTGAATAAAAACTTAAAAAATTAGTTGCTTTCCCTTTTCCCTCCACTTTCTTCCCTCATTTTGTTTCCACCTTGTTTCACACTCCACTTTCACATTCCATTTTGCTTTGAAATTTCTACGACATTCTAGACTCTTCCACACTCTTCTAAGGAATATTCCCTAAACCCTAACCAACTTTAACTAACTTCTACCCTTAGCTTAGGACCCAAGCCTAAACCCTAACCTAACCCTCACTCCAAACCTAACCACTATAAAAAGACCTCTTCACTAAAAAAAAGGGCTTGGCTTCATTTTCACTTTATTCTTCAAACATTTCTCTTCATCTCTCTCAATTCTCTCAAACTTTTCCTCCATTTTCAACCATACACAAAAGCTTCTTCTTCATCACGATCCTTCAAGTTTCACATCGAAACTCGATAGATCGGAAGCTTAGCCTCCATCATCTTCACCAATTCAGTGGTTAATCAAAGATTTGACACGGTTATGGTGTTTATTTCACCAATTAGAAGCGTTTTGGATCGATTGCATTTATTTTGCATTCTTGAGGATCGAAGTTTGAAGCCTCTGGTATTCTCTTTATTCGTGCATCGATCAAACCGCAACAATCACCAAAGAAATCCTCCGCTTTGTATGTTGGTGAATTTGAAACCGTTTCGTCTTTAATTTATTCACTTCATCTCGCCGTATGGAATTATTTGATTGTTTATCGTTTTCTTGCATTTTGATCGATTCATTGTTTTGCTTGCGATTTGTTTGATTTGCTTGTTAGTAGCTAGAATTATAACGAGTTCTTGGTGTTAATAAATGTTAGGAATCCATATTTGAGTAGAAAATTCGTGCTAGCATGTTCATGAATGTAATATGAACCTTTGGAAGTAGGTTTGTGACTAAAAGTGCTTATTTCATAGTTGTTTATTGCATTCTGTTCAGTGTTAACCGGTTAATGCCCTGGGTTAACCGGTTAACACGTTATATTTTTCCCCTGGATTTGATTTTTTGAAGTTGTTAACCGGTTAACCTAGGGCGTTAACCGGTTAACGCTGTTACATTTTGGAAAAATTGTTTGTTTCATGGCATGTCTTTGCATAGTTTATTCTTTAATCATCATATCTTGATAGATCATGTTTTTAGTGAATTTTTAGGATCACTTTAGGTGCATGATTCTGTAATTTAGGTAGCTTTCGACATGCGTTTCGTTAGTTTCCGTTTTTGTGCATAAATGTTGCACAATATGTTCATAACACCTTGTGATCATTGTTTGCATAATTGAGCATCCTTTATAGCATAATAATGAAGGTGTATACCTCTGGTTTTTGCATTGCATCATGAAGCCATTCACATCTTGATCCATTTTTGTGCATATTGAAAATTGCATAATCTAAAAAGAATCACATAAACCATGTAACTTACATCATTTTGCATGTTGATGTTACATTTCATTATTAATAATCCTTTGCATTTTATTGCATAAATTTTCATTACTTGATTTGCATTAAAATTCATGTTTTGTGCATAAGTGAAAATATTCAAATCTGCTTTGTTTTCATAGCTGCATTTTGAAACAGGTGCTGTATAAACATGTTGCATTCATGCTGTTTTGACTTTTTACACCTATTTTGCATGCTGATTGTTAGCTGTAATAAGCTCTGTGCATTTTTCCTTGCATTTGGTAGTTGTTTGTGCTATAGGAGCAGTAGTAGCTTCTGGATTTTGCTTTGCGTAGCTTTTAGGTCCCTTAGACTTAGGATTGAGTCTAGATTAGGTCATAGATGAATTAGGATTTGCTTGGTACTTGTTTACCTCATTCCTTTTATCATGTTTATCCTACTAACCTTTGTTTTGTAGGGAGGTAAGGGTAAGTTCACACAACCTTTCCCATTTAAAATACTTTACGCTTTCTCAAGTGTCTTTGTTTAGCATTTCGTTTAGTTTACATAACTTCATGATAACCCCCTTTAGAAACAACTTAGCTTCCTTAGGAATTAAGTTGATTTCTAGTTCCTTTTCTTTTCCTTTCCTCATTAGGATTAGAAAACCGCACTAACCTAGGTTCATCCATGCATGACAACACTTAGGATTTGAGTCCCCCCTTAGACTTTTACCTTTGGTTCACTTTGCTTTCTTTCTCATCTCAAAGAAAAGTAAAAAACACCTAATAAAGGTTGATCTTTTCGTACGCCATGAGACTTTGCCATGGGTTACTTATACACGTCCCATTTCGGGGTGAGGTGTAAGGCATCTACCATGATGAACAAGTCTTAGTATGAGAATGTTCACAAACAACAAATCTCAGAAAATACTTCATTAAAAGACAGTAAACAAACAACACTCATATTTTCCTTCGAGAATTCTTGTCTTACCTCACTCACTCTCAATGCAAACTTGCGATGACTTGTCTCATTTGCAAGATGGTAACACACTCATACCAGACGAGCGTGCAACACCTGAGCATAGACATACGCAGTTCAACCCTAAAAAACACAAATAAATAGTTTCCGCCTTAGTTAGGCGAACTACGTCGACTCTGATCCTCATTTTCCCGATGAGGTACGTAGGCAGCGGGGTAGGGCCCGTTCAAGCACACTCTTTATTTTCCCTACATTTTCCCTTTTCGATCTTTCTCCCTCTTCCCTTTCTCACCTCCATTCCAGTTAGTGGTTTTATTCAGTATCATCTTATTTTCTCACCCTTTGAAACAGACAAACAAGCATGGATCTCGTCGGGTACGGAGAACTGTCTGGGTGCTAATACCTTCCCAGGTCATAATCGACTCCCGAACCCAGATCTTTGGTTCGTAGGACCTTGTCCTTTCTTTCTCTCTTCGGTTTGTGCAACATTACCTTTCCCATTCATTCGGGATAAAAATGCCTGGCTGGCGACTCTGACTTTTCCGCGCCACTTTCGCGTTTGTACCAGGATGAAAATCCCGGGAGCGACAGTTGGCGACTCTGCTGTGGATTGAACCCATAATCTCTAGTTTCCCTTGAGAGTCAATCCTAGCGCCTGTTTGCCTTTGTTTCTTTGGGTTTTTTATCTGCATGTTTCTGTGTATTTATTTTACTGTATTTTATTTACAGTTTTATTTACAACTTTATTTACAGTTTTCAGTATTTATTTTCATGCATCATATATTACTGGACTGTCAGGACTGTGTTGGTTTACATTTTTTCTGTGGGAGGGGGTTACTGTGAGATAATCCAAATACCCGACTTGAATGCACCCTAGGATTAGCGTGGACACGTTATACTCGCATGTGGCATGATGAGTGGCGATGTGTTCCACACCCAGACTGCGACTGTCTTGGAAATATCTTGTGTGGGGATTTCCTCCACTTCGAGATAGGACCTTGATAGTTTTGTGCATCTGGAGACCGATCATTGAGAACCTTAGTGGAAACAACCCTCTCCAGTGATGACAGTGGCATACCACATTTGTTGGAAAACCCACTCACATCCAAGGGCCCACTAGGAACTCGCATAGGATGACCTGGTTATCTCATAGGAACTCAGTTAAAGCAAACTGTTCGTATAACGATAGTACTGTATCCCAATGGCTGAATGTACTATTGTGTCTCGATTTAGTGCTTGAAGTTGGGGACTTATGAGAGATGCTTGTTTTCCCGGACTCTAGCTGAGACCTCCCTGAGTAGTATATAATGCCTAACCAATTCCCTGATCTGGTCATAAGCCATTTCTCGGAAATGGTGAATGTATTATTGCTATTCGGCTTTGAGAGTCCGTGATGCTTGACCCGAAGCACACCCGTGAGTTTGGGAGGGGTTTACAGGTTTGCAGTAACACTTGACCTCTACATACCCTTATTACCAGTGCAATCTTATGTGTTAATCCGATCACTTTTGATTCAAGAGTTCTTGAGTTTATCTGGTCATTGATCTGGATTTATCTGTGACTACCTGAGTTTTATATGGGCTGTTATCTAGAGGATTTTGGGGTTTTTGATCACTTGGCTCTGACATTCAGTTTCTAGACAGTTCCAGATTGATCATATGTTCTAGCATTTGCATTACATCATCCCATCATTAATCATGTTTTGTTTCCATTCTCAGGTTTAGCTTATTGTCTTCGGTTCCGGTATACTGTTCAGAGATGGAAGACCCTCACAAACAGAACATTCATTTCAAGTTTTTCGACACTAAGGTTGGCTTGTTAAAGAGAATGATAGATCTGATTATGCCTAATCATGTGGGAGAGTTCAGGAAAGCTTACGGGAATATTTTGTACGTGGTGGTAGAGTTAGATCCCTCTGAGAGAAGTGCCATTCATACTCTACTCCATTACTATGATCCTCAGTTTCGATGCTTCACATTTCCTGATTTTCAGTTAGGTCCTTTGCTGGAGGAGTATGCTTTGATATTGGGAGTTCCTATTCAAGACCAGATCCCCTTCAATGCTGAAATGGTTAGGCCTGCACCCGAAGCAATCAGCAAGGCTCTTTATTTGAGCCCTTCTGTGGTTAATTCTCTAACTATTACTAAAGGGTGTGTGCCAGGTTTCTCTTTGGAAGCCTTAGTGAAGAAGGCTGAAGAGCTCGCTATTAAAGCACAGTGGGATTCTGTGTATGCTATTCTGGCTCTCTCTATTTATGGCATCATTCTATTTGCAGATTTAGAGAAGTTCATAGACATGAATGCCATACATCTTTTCTTGCTGAAGAACCTAGTGCCTATATTGCTGAGAGATTTGTATTACTCAATGCATTATAAGTCTGAAAGGAAACGAGGAGGTTTAGTTCAATGTTGCGCTCCTTTGTTCCATATGTGGTTCATAAGGCACTTGCCTAGCTCCGGGGTGTTCAGTGATCATACTTTGGATTAGGCTCAAAAGCTGGAGAAGTTGTTTGCCGGAGATGTCAGATAGATTACTCAGAGGCTTCAGGGTACACGTTTTATCACCAGTTGTGGGAGTTACCCCAATGTACCTTTGTTATGAGTGACTGGAAGAATCAAATACAACCCAATCTTATTGAGGAGACAACTGGGGTATGCTTTAAGAGATGTCCCAGAAGAATTAAAATTGGCTCCTACATTTTACTTCCCGGTGAAAGACAATATGCCCTTGGTGAGGAAAGTTGCTGGAGCTTGGAAGTGCATCAAAAGAGAAGGGGTGGCTAGCTTTGGCAAGTGTAACAATCATACTCTCCCAGAGTATGAGATATGGCTGAAGAATAGAGCTCGAGCAGTATTGTTGCCATTCTCCCCTCCAGTTACTCCAGTAATTGAGCCTAAGACTATTGTTCCCTTAGAAGACTACAAGAAGTTGGAAGCCCAACTGCAAGAGTCGAGGGTGGAAAATGTAGAGATGACTGACCTGTATCATCAAATGGCTCATTCTTATACAATCCTAGAAGAGAAGCTGCATATAATGCAGATAGCTCAGGAGACTAAAGAGAAAGAGTTCACAAAAAGAGAAGCCTACTTCCAGAGAAGGGGTCTGATGGATACTAAAAAAGAGGAAAAGTTCAGAAAGACTAAGAAGACTCTTAGGGAAGCCAAAAAATCCCTCACCTAGTTACAAGATCATAGGATTCAAGATCAGAAGAAGCACAAGGAAAGGTAAGAATTCTATGAATGGCAAATGATCTCCAAGAAGGAAGAGCTGAAGCAGAGTCAAAAGGCACTTGAAGCGGCACTCCAGGAGATAGAAGATCTCAAGTTGATGGCTGTAATTAAGAGGGTTAGGTCTGAGCTTGGATGGATCTGAATCTTCAAGTAGTAGCCTCGTTTTCTAGTTTGTTTCCTCTATATTTGGATTACCCACAGACATGTTGTAGGAGTCTTGGCTTTGTTTTCCTTTCCCTTTTGTAAGACTCATACCATGTGAGGAATTTTGATGTTCTTGCCTTATGGGCTGATCTATGTTACACAACTATTATTCAATTCTCTATTTCCTGTGTGCACTAACACTTAGGCCGTTACAATTATCTGAATCTGATTTCTATGCGAAGGTCTTTTCAAAGTCGAGGGTCAAAAGCCATATGGATTTCTTTATTAAAATACCGGAACCGGGACATAAATAACCTTGAGATTGAAAGCATAAACAATTGCATTATATGCATATCACCCAATTTCTCTATTTTGCAGGTACATTCCCGGATTTCTAACATATCCTCTGTTTCAGGTATTATTTCTACGAAGAAGGTTCACAGGTATCCTACTAAATAGAACAGGGTCAGAATAGTGGATCAGATGCAAGCTGAATTGACAAAGCTGCACAATCGTATGGACCAGTTCATGACTTTGGTAACTAGCTTCAATCAGAACCAAGAGCGTTTGCGAGAGATGATTGACCGGAATCAGGATGGCAACGACAATAGCGAGGGAGGTCCTAGAGGTACGGGTGCTCTGGGCGGTAACGGTGGCCCTAAACCTCAACCTCAACCTGAGGTTATTGTCAATGTTGGTGGTGGTCCCGAACACGTTCGTATTCATCAAGTAGATAATCAAGATGATCAGTTCACTATACTGGAGGATATGGAAGGACAGCATGCTGAGGTCAATCGCCGTTTCGAGGAAATGGCAGATCAAATTCGTTCTATTCAATCCCAGAACTCTTTAGGATTCGATATCACTGACTTGGGTCTTGTTCATGGGGTGATAATTCCCCACAAATTCAAAGCTCCTACCTTTGACAAGTACAACGGTACTTCCTTCCCAAGGAACCATCTCCAGTTTTTTGTCGGTAGAATTGCTCCTCATACCGATGATGAAAAGCTGTGGATGTACTATTTTTAGGATAGCCTCGTCGGGGCATCCCAAGAATGGTACATGAAGCTAAGTAGGGCCTCTGTAAGGATCTGGAAGGAATTGGCTGAAGCCTTTGTCAAGCATTATCAGTATAATCTAGACATGGCTCCAAACCGTACATAGCTTCAGAGCATGTCGCAGAATGCCAAAGAAAGTTTCAAAGAGTACGCCAAAAGGTGGCGCCAATTAGTTTCTAGAGTGCAAGCTCCATTGCTAGAGAATGAAATGGAGGATATGTTCATGAGTACTCTACAAGGGGTGTTTATTGACCGTCTGGATTCCTGTTCGACCACCAAATTTACTGATCTTATCATTGCTGGTGAAAGAGTGGAAAATTTGTTAAAGATGGGAAAGATACAAGATACCGATTCCAGTAGCTCATTTGGATCGAGAAAGCCCTTTGTCGGTCCCCAGAGGAAGAGGGAAGGTGAAACTAATGTTGTTTACAGTAGAGGTCGTGGCCAGGGTCGTCAGAATTACCATGGTCAGGTGGCTGCAGTTACCATCCCATCAGGGCCTATTCAATAACAACCACAACAACCACAACAACAGAATCAACGTCAACAAAGACCTTACCAACAACGTTCATGCCAATCTGATCGTGTCATTGAGTCCATTCCGATGACATATACTTCACTACTTCATAGATTACTAGATATGAACATGATTCAGTTAAGGACTCTGCAGCCCATCACTGGGGATTCTCTACCACCAGGCTACGATGCCAACGCCAGATGTGTTTTTCATTCAGGTGCCCCGGGGCACACAACTGAGAAATGCAGGGCTTTACAACTGAAAGTCCAGGATTTGATTGACACAAAACCCATCAACTTTGCACCACCACCAAATGTTAATACCAATCCTATGCCCGATCATGGAGGGGCAAGGATCAATGCTATTGAGGAAGGAAAAGTCCTGAATCTGATTCTGAATGTTAGTGAAGTTAAGACTCCTTTGTCTGTTTTCAAAGAAAGATTGTTGAAAGGCCAGGTGTTTCCTAGATGTAATAAAGATTGTGAAGGTTGTAAGACTTTCGAGAACAGTTGTGATAAGTTGAAAATAGGTATCCAAGCTTTGATCAATGAAGGGACATTGCAGTTTGATAAGGTAAACAATCAAAGTGACGATGTGTCTACCATCACTATACATTTTACTCCTGAGGAAATGCCTTCTCAACCAGCGCCAATTACTATTTACGTACCACAAGAGATAAGGCCTGTGACAACAAGCCCAATAACCATCACGGTTCCAGGATCTGTCCCCTACGAGAGTGAAAGAGCAGTTCCTTGGCACTATGGATCAGATTTGTATCTTCAGGGGCAAAAGGTTGAAGACAAGTCTCCGGTTGTTATTGATCCAAGTATTGTAAATGTTGGTGGAGTAGGGGGGTTTACCAGGAGTGGACGACTTTTCGCTCCACAAACTCTCCGAACAAACAACGAAGCCGAGGCTACAGTACGGGCTAAAGGGAAACAGGTAGCTACAGAAGAAGTGGTGATTCCTTCAAAAGAGCAAAGTACCTTTGAGAAGGATGTAGAAGAATTTATGAGGATCATCAAGAAGAGCGATTACAAAGTGGTTGACTAGCTGAACCAAACACCCTCAAAGATTTTGATATTGTCTCTGCTTATGTGCTCTCCGGTGCATCGTGAGGCATTGTTGAAAGTTCTACAAATGGCTTACGTTCCGCCGGAGATAACTATGAAACAACTTGAAACCATGATCGCAAGTGTCAATGCTAGTCATAGACTGGGTTATACAGACAAAGACTTGACATCGGAAGGGAGAAATCATAACAAGGCCTTGCATATCACCATGGAGTGCAAGAGTTCTATGTTATCTCACGTTCTAGTCGAGACTGGATCTTCTTTGAACGTGCTTCCGAAGAAAGCTTTGATGAAGTTGGAGATAGACGGACTGATTCTGAGACCAAGTGACCTAGTGGTAAGGGCCTTTGATGGTTCTAGAAGATCGGTCTTTGGTGAGGTTGAATTTCCAGTGAAGACAGGATCGCAGGTCTTCAAAAGCACATTCTACATCATGGATATCCAGCCAACTTACAGCTGCCTTCTGGGACGTCCGTGGATCCACGCTGCAGGGGCAATGACTTCAACCTTGCATCAAAACTTTAAATATGTTGTTGATGGTCAAGTGATTACTGTGTGCGGGGAGGAGGATATCTTCGTCATCCATTTGTCTACATTCAAGTACGTTGAAATGGAGGGGGAGATCCATGAAACATTATGCCAAACCTTTGAAGTTATGAATGTCAATGTTGTTGCTCCTAACTCTACAACCAAGAGCAATAAGAGAGTGGGAACTTCTATATCTTCCGACAAACAGGCCAGGGATGTGGTTGAATATGGAAATACCCAAGGCTGGGGCAAGCTATTCCAGGTGGATAAAAAGGAAAACAAGTTTGGGATAGGCTATGTCCTGAGGCTGGCATCAGGGTCTCAAAGCAGGGAAATCAGTTTCTCAAATGGGGAGTGATTGACCCAAATCAAGTATGTGTTGTCGAAGATGATGCTGATAGTGATTGTGATCTCGACAACTGGGTACGTCCATGTATTCTTGGGGAAGAGCTGAAAGAATGGTTCGCAGAAGACTTCATTCAAGTCACTTGCCTGCCAGAGTAATTTTCTTTGTTTTCTCATTATCATATGCATGTCAAAATCCTGCACTATGCCCAAGGTGTATGGATCCATTGTAGGGCCTACTTGCATTTATCCAATTTATTTTATCATGAATAAAGGACATTTTTTATTCAAACTGTGTTCCCTTTCCTTATTTTTTAAAAATATTCACAACAACAAAAAACAATAAAAATGGCAATGTTTTATTTTCTTTTCTTTTCATCATAAAAACAGACTCTGAAATAAGCACATCACTTGTGCAGAACCAATCATTCGGATTTCTTTGATAACTCTTCTGCTATGACTAAGTATGATTTCGATAATCCAATCTACCAAGCTGATGAATGGGTTGAGAAAGATTGTGAACTCCCTGAAGAATTGGCTAGGTTGTTGAAGCAGGAGGAAAGAGTGATTCAGCCTCATCAAGAATAGACTGAGGTCGTCAACATCAGAAGAGAAGATGCAAAGAAGGAAATTAAAATTAGGGCCAGTCTGCAGGCCGGATTAAAAGAAGAGTTAGTTGGCATGCTGTAAACACCCCAAATTTGCCCTCACCCATTCACACCATGGCTTGTGGTCATCTCATGTGCATAAACACAATCATATCACCTCATATTACATTTTTGGTTCATTGCATTGGTTCTAGGTCATCTGCACCTAGGGTTTGTGATCTGAGCAATCCCCGAGCTTCTTGAACCACTCCAAAGGCCACCAATCACTTAAAAGGGATCCATGTGTGTTCTTATATCATATTACATCCTCTCAAAGTCAAGATTTCCAAAGGATCACAAGAACTAGGGTTTGAGTGGATGCAGAGCCAAGTTTGACTGCACAGTTGACCTAAAATTAGGGTTTTGGTTTCAGAGGCCATAACTCCAAATTTTTTGGTCATTCTTGTTTCCATTGGTCTCTATATGGTATAGGGAGTATGCATATCAATTTTCATGAAGAAATTCCATGGGGAAGTCATCTGATCAAGAGTTGACTTTCTGGACAAGTCAGTGCAAAATCAGGGCATCTGAGGCCCCCAAGGACCCAACCAAGGGGTGATCTTCATCATTTTGAGTGTATATGATCTTTATTTGATCAAACAAGAAGTGTTGAAGTTCAGACTTCAGGATGTCCCACCAGATGTTGTGACATTGTGTAAGTTAATGTAATAAGTTCAGTTTTTTCAGGATGTCCCAACAGATGTCCCAACAGATGTTGGGACATCTCGAACCTGATCCCAGAATTTCAGCTTTCCCCATCATTTTGAATGTGTATGATCTTTATTTGATCATAGAATCATACAAACACAATGCATGACCTGAAATTCAGTTTGGCCTAAGGAATTTCCCATTTCTATGCTTTGATTTTCAAGTGACCATAAATCATTTTTCATGAAAGTGCAAAGAGGGATTTCTTGCAAACTGATTCTCAAAGGTTTTGTTTGACCTCTAGCTGGTTTCAGAATTTGGCCATGACCTAATAAAGCATGCCTCACCAACAATTCAGCAAGACTTCTCACATTCACATAGCCAAAATCATGAAATGTCACAAGTGGGCAAGTTGCAAAAACTCCTTTAGCTCATGATCCAAATGCAGTAGCCTTTCATGAACCATCCAAGGGCCTCCCTTGAACTCAGCTGATGCAGTACAGGTTAGGAAACCATCTCTGACACAGCCCATGCTTCAAGTACACCAAACCATGACTTTTTGCAATTTCTCCCATGCTTTTGGAATAGTGATCAGCCACCTCTACAAACCTGCTCCATAGCCTACTCAAACATTATGGAACATAAAGCAAGCCATACACAAGCTGAACACACATTGCAGCATACACAAAAAAACTGGTCTGAACCTTCTCCTCTTCAAAAACTCTCTCCACAGCCTTCAAACATTAAAAAAAAAAATTCCTTCACACACAAACCACAAATCATCCATAGAATAGATCCCACCCCTTACAATGATCTGAAACACAACACACAAGAACTGCATTTCCTGTTACACCAGAACTGAACCACAAAAAACTAGCCACTTTCAGCCTCATTCAAGGTTTCCATTGGCCTCAGGGGGTTAAAGAGAGATCATTTGCACAAGAGGGAAGCTTTGAAAGCTCACTTTCTAGGTGATTCAGTTCTTCTGATTATGCTGAAGACACATAACAAAACTCCCTACAGATGCGCCTTATTCTGTTTTATTCTTCCATAATTAATTCCAGGTAACTTTCCTTAATTTATTCAGTCATTAATTAAATTCTGGTAGCAGGTCTGAGATGTCACAACATCTGTTGGGACATCCTGGAAAACTGAACTTATTTCATTAACTGATAATGTCACAACATCTGTTGGGACATCCTGAAAAAACTGAGCTGATTTCATTAACTGATACAATGTCCCAACATCTGGTGTGACATTCTGAATTAAGTTCATTTGCTCATGCTCTGTCTGAGATGTCCCAACATCTGTTGGGACATCCTGAAAAACTGAACTTATTTCACAAATCTTGACATGTGTTTGCATCATCTCTTAGCATCATTAACATCATGTAAATGCTTCTGGTTTTGATTTGCATCATGTCATTTCATCTCATTTTGCATTGCATTGCATTTCTTTTCTAACCTTTTCAGGTGGTAAGTGATGTTGAGAAGTGAATTTGCCTTCACTTCTCATAACTTCTTCTCATCTCTCTCTTGCATCCATTGCTGCATTTTTATATGTGTTTGAGTTTGAGCTTGCTCATTCCTCTTCTTCTTACTTTCTTTCTTCAAGTGACTTGACTTCTTGAATGAAGCAAGTTACTTTGCTTCTCCTGATCCTTTCATCTGCTTCCTGGTGGTTCCATTGAAGATTGTTCTTGAAAACCTCACAAACCTTAGGAACAACCAAGCATGACAATGATTAGGGTTTTGATTAGTCCCCCCCTTAGTTTTTACCTTTGTGTCTCTATTAAGTCTTCTCTTCTCATCTCATAATCAGGGACTAAACCCTAAAGGCTTTAAGGCTTTGTGATTAAGCTTATGTCTGCATCCTTCTATTAGGATGGAGTGTATAACTTTAATCCTGAGTGTTAAACCCTTAATGTGTTTAACTCCTTTAATCAATTCATCTAATAATCATCAAGACATCACACTTGTAACTTGGGCCTTGCATTAGGGTTCTAATTCTTCCTTAATTGGTTAAGAAGGACTAACCCTAGTGTTAATGGACAAGTCCCCCTCAAGTTGTCTTACAAATCATAAAACTCACTTCTTCATCATATCATTAAATAAAATCCACTTAACAAAGGCTTTGTTTTGTCATGAGTTTAATCCCTAATCATGGATTAAGTTGAGGAGCTTTCCTCAGCTTAAACATTCTCATCTATTATCCTTCTATTAGGATGGTGTAATGAGTCTGTTTAATCCCTGATTATGGCTTAACCTCATTCCTTAACACTAAACAAAAACAACAAAAACATCTAAATAATCAACAAGTAGGTTAATGATCTTAATCCTACTCCATGGTGATTAAGTGTGAGAAGCTGACTTCACACTTAAGGTATTCTCATTACCCCTAATCAGAGGGAGGATGTGATGAGTTTACTAAATCCATTGGTTTAGGCTTAAGCTCATTAACTTATGACAAATCCAAAAGCAATAAAAGACTGAAAACTCAAAAACAAACAATAATCGTCTCCTTCGGGATTCTTTTCTCATCTCATTCACTCACAATCGAGAACTTGCTTCTTCCGTCTAATGCAAGACAGTTAGCACCTGAGCCAGACAGGTCATACACTTGAGCATAGACAAGCAAGCAGTTCACAAGTCAATTCATCTTTCAGTCTCTTTGGGTCGAACTACGGTGTTCTGACTTCCCCATTGCACGAGAGGATACGTAGGCATAACTTAACAGTTATCGAACAAAAGTCTCTGTACATTCCCCCTCTTCCAGCTTCATTCTTTTAGCCTCATTATCATGAGCATTTCACTCCATTCTTACACTGACACTTCACTTATACACTTCACCTTCTCTTACACTGACACCTGTACATCTTTTCCAGCTATTTTATACACAAATTGCACTGACACTACCCCTTTAAACACAAATCTTTTAAACGTGGATCCCGTCGAGTACGACGGACAATCTGGGTGCTAATACCTTCCCAGGTTGTAACCAACCCCCTTTCTCAGTCTCTCTGGTTCGCAACCGTCTTATCCATCTTTTCTAGGTCTATGCAGCATTACCTTTCCTCCGGGATAAAAATGCCTAGCTGGCGACTCTATTCATTCCCCGTGAGTTCACTCCTGTGTGTCCTCACACCCTCCTTTCGCCGACCGTTCGCGTCTGTACCTTTATATGGGTTAATCTCCATTTATCGGGAGCGACAGCTTGGCGACTCTGCTGGGGAATCTCCGCTGCAACCAGGGCTTCTGGTTCTTTTTGTGGGTTCCTCCTAGCGCTTGATTGATTTGTGTTTACTGGGGTGTTATGTGTTATTTGTGTTTGTATATTTGTATTTATTTTTGCCTTATGTACAGTTGTTTACTGCTTTCTTTATAGCTTTGCATTATATCACTGTCATACTGTGCTGCTGGCTGGATCTGTTTGTTTGCCTTGGTGGGTGGGGTTCTATTGAGAGTTAAGGTCCTATACCTGGGACCTGAGTGACACCTAGGCTAGAGTGAATCATATTCTTTCCCATTCCATCTCGGTCTGGTGCGGGAATATGAAACACGGTTCAGATATGGGTTTCTTCTTGAGAACTCTGTGTTGCAGATTTCCTGCAATGCTAGGGCTATCTGGGAAGCTTGCTAAGTCTGGATGACCTTTAGTTTTGACCTTCAGAAACTGAGATGAATTAGAGGAGGAACTTTTATGGTTATTGTAAACACTGTACCTCCGGGTTAGAAGTGTTTACACTTCTCATAACTGATCCAAGTCTGAGGATCTTTGTTCTAGAACACCACCTGTGAGGGGGTTGGGCTGTTTACAGGTTTGCAGGTACCTTGACCTCAGAATACCCTTGTTACTTTGACTTGATTAAGAATACTCCATGTTGGAACAGTTCTTGTGATTCTAAACCCTGGACATGTGGCTCTTTATTTGAGCCCCCCACCTTGGTTACTGGATTTATAGACCTCCATCTGGAATTCTTGAACACACTTGGACCTATATCAGAATATTTTGATCAGATCCAGCTCAGTCACAAACCCTTGCATATCATTTGCATACATAAATCATTGCATCATATTGACATTTGCCTATTTGTGTTTCAGGGTATCCATCTTCATTTGGTTTTGGTTTTGACCCCATCTTCAGCATTGACCCATCTTCAGCCAATCAGTGGCCCATTCTTCAGTGTTATCATCAGCACCTGTCTCTACTCATCTTCAGCATCATGGCTCCTAAAAAGAGCAACATCACCTATCACTTTTTCCAGCCAGAGCTCTCTGATATCAGGAGGATTCAGACCCTGATCACTCCAGATCACATACCACTGTTCAGGGAACACTATGGGGATATACTTGATATGGTTATGGATCTGGACTCTTCACAGAGAAGCCTGATCCACACCTGCCTTCAGTTTTATGATCCCCCACTGAGATGTTTCACTTTTCAGGACTTTCAGTTGGGGCCCTTATTGGAAGAATACTCATCATTGGTTGGTATACCTATCAGGGGTGGAGTCCCTTTCAACCCTGAGATGGTCTTTCCTGGTAATGAAGAGGTAGCAAAGACATTGCATCTGGAACCAGTCCAGATTGGGCAGCATATGACTTCTAAGGCTGGAATCCCTGGTTTCCATCTGGACTTCTTGATCTCTCAAGCTACCCTGAAAGCTTCTTTAGGAGAGTGGAAAGCTGTCTGTGCCTTGTTGGCTTTGAGCATATACGGAATTGTATTGTTTGCAGATGAGCCTCGATTCATTAGCAAGAATGCAATCCATCTTTTCATCTTGAAGAACCCAGTGCCCACTTTATTGGGGGACCTCTACTATTCAGTGCATCAGAGGAATGAAAAGCAGAGGGGAAGATTAGTGAGGTGTTGTGCTCCATTGTTCCATACTTGGCTTCTCAAGCACCTACCCAGGACAGATGCATTTTTGAACCCTCATCAGCAGAAAAACTGGGCTAAGAGACTCACTGCTCTAACTTCAGCAGACATCAGATGGTGCACTCAAAGCACCAAGGGTAGGGATATCATCACCAGCTGTGGGCATTTTCCCAATGTGCCCCTAATAGGAGTTAAGGGTAGCATCAATTACAACCCTCTGCTGTTCAGAAGACAACTGGGCTATGCGCTGGTCCACACTCCTAAGGCATAGGACTTGGTTGAGACTCTTTATTGCGAGAACAAGATTAATCTGGCTATTGTTAGGCAGGCTGCTTGGGCCTGGGATAATGTTCAAACCAAGGGAATGACCATTCTAGGGAAGTGCAACAATGTGGCATCAACACAATATTATGAGTGGTCCCGTGCCAGGGCTCAATTCTCTGGAATGCCCTTTACCATAGAAGATATGCCTGAATCATCTTCAGCACCCCCTGCCACTATCAGTTTGGAGGAGTTTGAGAGCTTGAAAGAAAGAAATGAGAAGTTAACCCAGGCTTTGCAGAAGACCCTCCGGGAGAGGGGTGATGGTATGAGGGAGGTTGAGAGATTGGAGAAGTTGAGAGTAGAGCATCTGACTAAGATTGAGAAGTCTGGGGATTATATCAAGAAGTCTAAAGCTGGAGAACAAATTCTGAAGAATGCTTGCAAAGAAGCCCAGTTCCAGAGAGCAAGGACAGACTTGTATTTGAAGGAGAGTCAGGCCCGGTGGGTCAGGATCACCGAGGCTCGTACTCTGGAGGACAAGAGAGTTCAAGACAAGATGGAGCAACTGGAAGCTAGTGCAAAAGAACAGCAAGAAGCCCTGGCAGCAGCCCAGAGGGAGATATCAGAGCTGAAGATCAAAGCAGGGGTGAAGAGGTCCAAGGACCAAACTCAGCACAAGAAGTTAACAGCAGCTGTTACAACCCGGAATCTCCTCATCAGGAATCTCACGGAGCGTCCGGCTGATCCTGTGACCGAAGCACTTCTCAAGGAAGTTCGTGAGGATGAGTTTGGTCTTGGTGTTTGACCATTTGTTTGTTGTTGCCTTCATTCCATGTACTTTTGTTTTCCTGTAATGTATTTTGACCCCCCAGAGGGCTTGTATTTGTAAAACAAACTATGTACCATTTTGGCTTTTTGTAATATATGTATTAGTTTGTTCCATCCGAGTTTCACTTTGAAAGCAACATCAACAGCATCTTCAAGGGTCTGGAAGGGTCAAAACTGAATGCCAAGACCGGGTACCTTGAAAACAAATAGGCATACTGCATTGCATGCTAACCCTTTTGTTTGTTTTGTAGGTTTTTGTTTTATTGCCACTAACTCTGTTGTGATGTTCAGGAACTATTGCTAGGCGCCGAGTATTTCCCCTCAACCGTCCGCACCGTTATCCAACCCGTAACAATCTTCCGGGCATTCAAATGGATCAGGTACAACAGGACCTTGCAGAGGTTAGAAATCAAATGGCAAACGAAAGATTGGAAATGAGAACTCAGATGACGCAGTTTATGGAAGTGATGAACAATATGGCTCAGAGCCAAGAAAGATTGAGAGCCATGGTAGAAAGGCAGAATCAAGAAGAACCCCATGTAGGGACTGCTGGAACAAGCAACAATGAGAGGGTCCAACCTCATGTTAATCCCCCTGTATTTGGACCCCACCTTCATCCAGAGGTCAACGTCCCTGCAAATGTTCAAGGGACTGCCACTGCAGGCAGAGTGCTGCAAGAAGACCCCCAAGAGGATCAATTTACGGTAATGGGTGCTGGGGAAGAAGCTTATGATAGAAGGTTGGATGAGATAGCTGAGAAATTGAGGTCCTTAGAGTCTCAAAACTCTTTGGGTTTCGATGTCATGGACATGGGCTTGGTAGACGGGGTCAGGATTCCCCACAAGTTTAAGCCTCCTTGTTTTGAAAAATACAACGGGACTTCATGCCCCCGCACTCATTTACAATCATTTCTGGGGAGGCTGAAGGCCTATACTATGGATGAGAAGCTCTGGATGTTCTATTTCGAAGACAGCTTGACTGGAGCCTCAAGAGAATGGTACTCTCACTTGACAAGGGCAACTATCAGATGCTGGAAGGACCTAGCAGAGGCCTTCATCAGACAGTATCAGTATAACTTAGACATGGCACCCAACAGGACTCTCCTAATGGGAATGTCACAGTCGTCAAGAGAAAGTTTCCGAGAATATGCCCAGAGATGGAGGCAATTGGCTGCTGCTGTTCAACCACCTATGTCTGAAAGGGAAATGGCAGATATGTTTATGAACACCCTTCAGGGGACATATCTTGACAGGCTGGCTGCTTTCTCTTCCACTAGCTTTGCAGATGTTGTCATAGCCGGGGAGAGAATTGAAAGCCTGTTAAAAATGGGCAAAATCTCGGACAACGGTGCAAGCTCGTCCAGTAATACAAGAAAGCCTTTTGCAGGCCCAAGAAGAACTGGCGAGACCAATGCCATCCACACCAACAGGGGCAGGCCCCAATATGTTCACAGATCAATAGCAGCAGTCACCATTCCCGCTCCAGTTCATCCACAACCAGTTTATCAACCTCCGCAGCAAAACTATCAACCACAACCTCAGTACCATCAACAAAATCAGTATCCTCCGAGAAATTACAACAACAGCAATACCAACAACAATAACCAGCAAAGGCCATTCCAGCAGAGGCCTTCTCAAGCTAATAGGGTGATCGATCCGATCCCTATGCCATATGCCACATTGCTACCACAACTCCTGAAACTCAACCTAGTTGAGCTAAGGACGTTGGCACCTCCAGATCCCAACAGTCTACCCAGGAATTATGACTCCAACGCCAGATGTGCCTTCCATTCAAATGCACCTGGCCACAGTACAGAAAAGTGCAGAGCCCTGCACATGAAGGTACAAGACCTGGTGGACTCAAAAGCTCTGAATTTCGCACCACCACCCAATGTCAATAAGAACCCCATGCCAAACCACGGTGGTCCCAGAATTAACGCTATTGAAGAAGACAAGCCGTCTTATTTAATAACCAGTGTGGGTCAGATCCGGACACCGTTGATAGAAATCAAGGCTCAACTCCTGGAATGTCAAATGTTCCCGGGGTGTGAGTTAGGGTGTGCCTACTGCAATATTTCAGTAAATGGGTGCGATAATTTGAGGAATGGCATAGATGGTCTTATTCAGAGTGGCCAACTTCAGATCACCACATCATTTCCAACAAACCCAGCAATCTCATCAGCAATAACTCCAGAACCTCCTACAACTGCAACAACCATTGTTCCTGACAATTCTTCAGCTTCATCAACAAGTACTTCATCTATCATCTCAGCTGATCAGCTATCAACAAATTTTTCTTCTACAACTTCAGCACCACTCCAATTTGAATCTCCTACAACAACAACATCCATTCTTCCATCAATGTCTCCTACAACACCAGCAACCAATCATGAAGATGTCTCAACTGTCACAATATTTTATGATCCAGAAAACAACTCTGCCTACAACTCAGAAGGTGCTGCTCCCATCAGGGCACCAGTCACGATTTATTACGATCCACAGACTATCACAATTCCTTCCGCAGCTGCAGTCAGTCCAGTCACTATCACGGTGCCTGGACCAGTACCTTATGAAAGCAGCAATGCCATCCCGTGGCATTACGGCTCTGACCTGTACTGTGAAGGACAAAGAATCACTTTTGAATCATCAACCCCTGCACCACAAATTGACAATGTGGGAGGAGGCGGAGGCTTCACTCGAAGCGGACGTCTCTTTGCTCCACAAATTCAGAGACCCACTGCCGAAGCAGAAGCTGCTGCCAAGGCAAAAGGGAAGAGCCCTGTGCAGGAAGATCAAGCTGTTAAAGAAGCCTTGAAGACACCCTTTGACCAAGAGGTTGATGAGTTCATGCGAATCATCAAGAAGAGTGATTATAAAATAGTGGATCAGCTTCATCAAACGCCTTCCAAGATCTCAATCCTATCATTGCTTATGTGCTCCGAAGCCCATCGGAATGCACTACTCAAAGTCTTGCACGCAGCTTACGTGCCTGAAGAGATCACTGTCAATCAGCTAGAAGCTGTGGTTGGAAATGTTAATGCTAGTCACGGACTAGGGTTCACTAATACTGATTTGACAACGGAAGGCCGCAACCATAACAAAGCCTTGCACATAACCATGGAATGCAAAGGTGCTGTCCTTTCCCATGTGCTGGTAGACACGGGGTCATCCCTCAATGTCTTACCTAAAAAGGCCCTGGTGAAGCTAGAATACGATGGATTGGCGTTGAGACCCAGCAACCTGGTGGTAAGAGCCTTTGATGGTTCAAAGAGATCGGTTCTGGGAGAGATTGAATTGCCCGTAACGATTGGCCCGCAGACTTTCACAACGATCTTCTACGTGATGGATATACAGCCTGCCTACAGCTGTTTATTGGGTAGGCCATGGATTCACGCCGCTGGCGCCGTGACCTCTACCCTTCACCAGAAGTTAAAATATGAGTGGGAGGGTCAAATCGTTACAATCTGTGGAGAAGAGGATATTTTTGTCAGCCACCTGGCTACCTATAAGTATATAGAGATGGACGGGGAGATCCATGAAACAATGAGCCAGGGGTTCGAAGCTTTGAATGTGAATGAAACATCTGCTGTACCTGGTACTTCAATATCATCATACCAACAAGCCCGGAAGGTTGTTGAGGGAGGAAACGCCCAAGGCTGGGGCAAACTGCTATCGGTGGAGAAGAAAGAGGACAGATTTGGGTTGGGTTACAAACCAACTCAACAAGATCAAGCAGAGGCTGCAAAGGAGCCCAACTTTGTGAGTGGGGGGATGCTCACCCCTGATGCTATCAACTGTCTGGAAGACGAGCTGGAAGAGGAACGCAACCTGGAAAGCTGGATTCGTCCAAAGATCCCGGGGAGAAGTATCTCAAACTGGTCTTCCCAGGAAATTATAAGAGTTACTCATGCAGAGTAATTATTATTTCCTGTATTTTTATAGCATGCATCAAGTCTTGC
This sequence comes from Lathyrus aphaca, assembly GCA_963966055.1. Lineage (NCBI taxonomy): Eukaryota > Viridiplantae > Streptophyta > Magnoliopsida > Fabales > Fabaceae > Lathyrus > Lathyrus aphaca. The sequence continues at coordinate 229,309,057 of OZ014519.1, forward strand.
ATCTTGCCCAAGATGACAAGACTCATTTTGTAATCGGGCCATCTGTACTTTTTGTGCAACAAGATTAATCAATGAAATATCAGACATCTTTTTGCAAACGAGTCTTTTCCTTTTCCGCTCACTGTTTTTCCATTTTTCTTTTTGTACAAAAAATAAATGGCAGTGTTTTCAAAATGGCAACTTTATTTCACTTTTTCTAAACAAGATTAAAATCAAATCACTAAAATGAACCAACTGAACCCTTGCAGAGAGTGCCTTCCAGACAGCACCGACAACAGCACGGCTATGACTTCGTATGACTTTGACAATCCGATCAATCAAGCTGATGAAGGGGTTGAAGAAGAGTATGAGCTTCCTGAAGAGCTAGCCAGGTTGTTGAGACAAGAGGAAAAGGTTATTACTCCTCACCAGGAGGAGGTCGAAGTGATTAATCTTGGTACAGATGAAGACGTGAAAGAGGTTAAAATCGGGGCCTGCCTGCAGGACTCAGTGAAGAGACAGCTGATTGATCTGCTTCAAGAGTATGTAGACGTGTTTGCTTGGTCTTACCAAGACATGCCAGGGTTGGACACCGACATTGTTGTGCACAAGCTGCCTTTGAGAGAAGAATGCCCACCGGTCAAACAGAAGCTGCGCCGTACTCGCCCAGACATGGCAATGAAAATCAAGGAGGAGGTACAAAAGCAGTGGGACGCCGGGTTCCTTGCTGTAATTAGCTACCCACCGTGGGTTGCTAACATAGTACCTGTGCCTAAGAAGGACGGCAAAGTAAGAATGTGTGTTGACTACCGGGATCTGAACAGAGCCAACCCGAAGGATGATTTCCCATTACCTCACATTGATGTATTGGTAGATAACACGGCTCAGTTCTCGGTATTCTCCTTCATGGACGGATTTTCAGGATATAATCAGATCAAAATGTCACCTGAAGACAACTTTCATCACACCCTGGGGCACGTTCTGCTACAAGGTAATGCCATTTGGGCTCAAGAATGCCGGCGCAACATATCAACGGGCTATGGTGACATTATTCCACGATATGATCCATAAAGAGATAGAATGTTATGTGGATGACATGATTGCCAAGTCCCTCACTGAAGAAGACCATCTGGTAAATCTGCTGAAGTTGTTCAAGCGTTTGAGGAAGTACCAATTGAAGTTGAACCCCAACAAATGCACATTCGGGGTGCGATCTGGTAAGCTGCTGGGTTTCATTGTAAGCGAGAAAGGGATTGAAGTTGACCCTGATAAAGTCAAAGCCATCCAAGAGATGCCTGCACCGAAAACAGAGAAAGAAGTTCGAGGGTTCTTAGGTCGATTGAACTACATTTCACGGTTCATATCCCACCTTACAGCAACCTGCGAACCCTTGTTCAAGCTGTTAAGGAAAGAACAGACGGTCAGGTGGAATGAAGACTGCCAGAAGGCTTTTGACAAGATCAAGGAATACTTACAAGAACCTCCAATCCTTATGCCTCCAGTTGAAGGAAGACCTCTGATAATGTACCTGACAGTATTAGAAGAGTCAATGGGGTGTGTGTTGGGCCAACATGACGAGTCTGGTCGAAAAGAGTATGCAATATACTACCTAAGCAAAAAGTTTACCGACTGTGAACAACGTTATTCACTGCTCGAGAAAACTTGCTGTGCTTTAGCGTGGGCTGCTCGCCGACTGAGACAGTATATGTTGACCCACACTACTCTGTTGATCTCAAAAATGGACCCGGTCAAGTACATATTTGAGAAGCCAGCTCTTACCGGACGGGTTGCAAGATGGCAAATGATTCTCACAGAATACGACATCCAATACACATCTCAGAAAGCCATCAAGGGCAGTGTATTGTCTGAATATCTTGCTGAGCAACCCATTGATGATTACCAGCCTATGAGATTTGACTTCCCTGATGAAGACATCATGTTCATTAAAGCAAAAGATCATGAAGAGCCTATTCACACTGAAGGGCCCGACCCGGAAGAAGAATGGACTATGATGTTTGACGGGGCTGTTAATATGAATGGTCGTGGTATTGGTGCAGTACTCATTACACCTAAGGGAGTTCACATGCCTTTCTCGGCAAAACTCACTTTCAACTGCACTAACAACGAAGCTGAATACGAAGCTTGTATTATGGGTCTTGAGGAAGCCATTGACCTCAGGATCAAGACATTGACTGTATTCGGAGATTCAGCTCTGGTCATCAATCAGACCAATGGCAAATGGTACACCCACCAGGATCATCTGATACCTTACAGGGATTATACAAGGAGGTTACTGACTTTCTTCACAACAGTCAAGCTTGAGTATATCCCTCGGGATGAGAATCAGTTTGCAGATGCTCTTGCTACCATTTCATCCATGATCAAAGTTCAAGCTGCCAACTTTGTACCTCAGATTTCAGTATCCAGACTTGACAGACCGGCATATGTATTCGCAGCGGACATTGTTAAAGATGATAAGCCTTGGTTCCACGACATTAAGTGCTTCTTGGAGAATCAGACATACCCACCTGGGGCATCTTCCAATGATAAGAAGACTTTGAGAAGGCTTGCTGGTAGTTTCTTTCTGAACGCTGATGGGTCTTTATACAAAAGGAACTTTGATATGGTACTCCTCAGATGCGTCGATAAGACAGAAGCAGACCTGTTGATGCATGAAGTGCACGAAGGATCCTTTGGTACCCATGCAGGAGGGCATGCCATGGCTAAGAAGTTGCTAAGATCAGGCTATTATTGGATCACAATGGATGCAGATTGTTGTGCCTACGCCAGAAAATGCCACAAATGCCAGATCTATGCGGATAAAGTGCATGTGCCTCCCAATCCTTTGAATGTGATGTCTTCACCATGGCCCTTTGCCATGTGGGGCATTGATATGATTGGCAAGATCGAGCCAACTGCTTCAAACGGCCACAGATTCATCCTGGTCGCCATTGACTATTTCACCAAGTGGGTTGAAGCAGCCTCATATGCAAACGTCACAAGGCAAGTGGTAGCCAGGTTTCTAAAGAGAGATATCATCTGTCGATATGGAGTGCCCGAGCGAATCATTACTGATAATGGTTCCAACTTGAACAACAAAATGATGGCAGAACTATGCCGGGACTTCAAGATCCAACATCACAATTCTTCCCCCTACAGGCCAAAGATGAACGGCGCTGTTGAGGCAGCAAATAAGAATATCAAGAAGATTGTGCAGAAAATGGTAATTACCTACAAAGACTGGCATGAGATGCTACCGTTTGCCTTGCATGGGTACCGCACGTCAATCAGAACATCCACTGGGGCAACACCGTATCAGCTTGTGTACGGTATGGAAGCAGTCCTACCTATTGAAGTTGAATTACCCTCTCTACGGGTACTAATGGATGTTAAACTGAATGAAGCAGAATGGGTCAGGGCCCGATATGAACAACTGAGTCTGATCGAAGAGAAAAGGTTGGCCGCAATCTGTCATGGGCAGTTGTATCAGAAAAGAATGAAGAAAGCCTTCGATCAGAAAGTCAGGCACCGAGGGTACCAAATAGGAGATCTTGTACTGAAGAGAATCCTCCCTCCTCATACAGACCACAGGGGCAAATGGACTCCAAATTATGAAGGACCATTCGTGGTAAAGAAAGTTTTCTCTGGTGGAGCACTGATGCTCAGCACCATGGATGGTGAAGACTTCCCGTCCCCTGTGAATTCAGATGCAGTTAAAAAATACTTCGCATAAAAATGACCCGCTGGACATAAAAACAGAATGTAAGTCCAGGCAAAAATAGGGCATCCCGGCGAGTCAAAAACAGAATAAAAGACTCGGGCAAAAGTAAGGGAAAATAAACAAGAAAATGTGCACCCGCTGAGTTGAAAAGCCGCATTGGACGACTCAGGCAAAAATGGGTATCCCGATGGATTGAAAACCCGAAAGGGCGATCCATGCAAAATAAGGGAATAAGCGAACAACTGCATTCTGAATTCGTCTGTATCACCTACAACTTGGCGAGCTTTAAAAGGATCAAGCTTCAATCAGAATCAGCATTCTTCAAAAAGCAAGATGAGAAGAACGTCAAAAGTCATACGAGTCATAGTGAAGAGGAAGCTCCTTAAAGCGTCATCAACACTGCCAACATTTTGTTTCTCAATTTATAACAATCTCCTCATTTCAGGGGATTTGTTTCTTTGACTGTATCTCGCCAATTCAGGGCACATGAATTAATAAAATCAGATTTTCAGTCATGTCTCGTTTTGTACATTTTTATTTGCAAAAAATGTCTGATGTCTTAAAAGAAAAAACTGATTGCATAAGAATACAGATGCTTATCTTCAAATAAAAACATGCTCGCAGGAAATATGTTTACTCTCAGAAGTATTCTAAACTCCTCTGACGGAATCCAATAAGGGGTACCTCGGGATTATCTTGCGCGTTTCTCTATCTCTTTTCAGGATTGCAGGTATCCAGAATGCAACTCGGGGCATGAAAACTTTATCCCAGCAAGCTGGCAAATCCACACTCAATGTTAGCACCCGAAGTGCTCTTTCCCCAGCTGAGTTGCCTCTCGTGACTTCCCCAGCTGAGTTGCCTTTTATTATCTATCCCCATCAGAATTGCCAGGCATCGCAAAAGGCATATATATCCCCGGCTGAGTCAAGGATTCTCTTCAACAGGACCCCTAGGGAGGTCTCTCATTGATCTCTCTTTCTCCCCAGCCGAGTTGCCATCTCGCCCTCAGCCGAGTACAAAAGTCAGGGAACCATCTCCCCACAGAGTTCCAGCCTCTATCCAGAAGAGCAACGCATAGAAGATCACAGCAGAGTGAAGAAAGCTTCTACAAACCCCAGCTGGGTCCCTCATTACCGAGATAGGTCTATCAGTGACCCGAATCCCCTAGCAGATATCTTATCATTAGATCTACCAATGATCTCACCCCCAGCTGGGATGTCCATTTCAACGGATCGATCAAAGATCCTCGCAGCAACGAGACCTGGATCCCGGTTTGGTAGCTTTGCATAATCATAGCATTTGCATCATATTCACCCACAAAGCGTAGCATTCCGTCTAATACGGAGCATTACGGCAAAAATCCAACACATAGCATAATCATAAGCCATGTTTTGAATCGGCACTGGTGACTAGTAACCATTCATCAGAATGCAGAATACTTTCCCCCAGAGTCCCCACCAGATTCCCCAGCAAAAGCAGTTGCCTCTCAATCAAACACCAGTATATACTCATTGTTGACACCCGTCCGTGCCATCTTTCCCCCAGTAGGGTCACTTGAACACTCTTTACAAACAACACCTCCCGTATTACAGATACGTCCTGACACCCGTCCGTGTCAAATCACCAGCAGAAAGCCAAAGACATCCTCTTTGCACTCACATATACCTATATACACTTTCTTGGCACCCGTCCGTGTCATATCCCCAGCGCAGTCATCTACACTTTTGCAACCCATATACTTGTTGATATTATTATACTTTTCTCTCTTGACACTCGTCCGTGTCACCCCCCCAGCAGATAAACACTCACCTATGCAATACTCATACTCACTACTCATGTTACACCTATACAGATACTCGTCTGTATCTTGTATATACACCGTTCATATCCCCACAGAGTCAACACTAGTCCTTGTTCTTTGATGGTACCCGTCCGTTCCATCATCTCAGAACATGCGTCAAGAGTTTGTTTCTACATGATACTCGTCCGTATCATAGTCTTAAGGATGCTCGTCCGCACCTTTAATCCATACATTGTGGCAAACACTTTTGTCTTCTTGAATATAGATACTCGCCTGTGTCTACTATTCCCCAGAAGAGTCCCTTCAGATTCAACACTCGTCCGTGTTCCTTGTTAACCAGTTGATACTCGTCCGTATCATCATCTCTGAACATGTGTCAGTTTGTTTCTACCCGATACTCGTCCGTATCGCAGTCTTAAGGATGCTCGTCCGCATCTTTAATCTATACACAATACCAAACACTTATACCTTTCTTTCTTGGTTGTAAACGCTCGTCCGTTTTTACTACTCCCCAGTAGATCGCCAACCAAACAAATTTTCCCTTTTATCTGACACCCGTCCCGTGCCATGATAAACCCTGAGAGCAGCCGTACCCTGCTAGGTGGTCGTCCTCCACCTCTTGATGGTCGTCCTCCGTCATGCTCATCCGATGGCCGTCCCCATCGTTGATTTTAGCAGCCGTCCCCTGCTAGGTGGTCGTCCTCCACCTCTTGATGATCGTCCTTCATCATTTTATCCAATGGCCGTCCCCATTGTTGATTTTGGGTTATCTGACATTCGTCCTATGTCATGACAAACCTTGAGAGCAGCCGTCCCCTGCTAGGTGGTCGTCCTCCACCTCTTGATGGTCGTCCTCCATCATGCTCGTCCGATGGCCGTCCCCATCGTTGACCCTTTTATCCGATGGCCGTCCCCATCGTTGATATTTTCGGCAGCCGTACCCTGCCAGGTGGTCGTCCTCCACCTTTGATGGCCGTCCCCATCATATTTCTCTTATACCCAACAGAGCAGCCGTCCCCTGCTAGGTGATCGTCCTTCACTTTTGATGGCCGTACCCCATCATCTGTTTATTTCATTTATTCTTTAACCCGATGGCCGTCCCCGTCGTGGTCCCTTTTCTTTTTTAACCCGATGGCCGTCCCCATCGTCGGTTACTTTGCTTTGTGAACTCGATGGCCGTCCCCATCATGTTTCATTGATCCCCAGAGAATTTTACAGCTTTACCTTGATGGCCGTCCCCATCATAATTTTATTTTTTCCCAGCTAGTCGGCCGTCCCCGTCTTGGCTTTACCTTTTATCCCCAGCATGTCGGCCGTCCCCGTCATTGCTTTATTTTCAGCACTTTCCCCAGCATGTCGGCCGTCCCCGTCATTGCTCTTTACCCAGCAGTCGTCCTCTGCTCGACGGTCGTCCTCCGTCGCCTATACTTTACAATATACTTTATTTTCCTTTACAATCTATATCTTTTTTTCTTCTCCCCAGTGAGTGCAAATTTTGGACTGTCTTTGGTATTCAACCACAAGTTATCTTGTTTGCCTGTTAAGCCGTCGCTCGCAACCTGCACAACTAACTCATGCTTGAATAGGGGCAGCTGTAAACACCCCAAATTTGCCCTCACCCATTCACACCATGGCTTGTGGTCATCTCATGTGCATAAACACAATCATATCACCTCATATTACATTTTTGGTTCATTGCATTGGTTCTAGGTCATCTGCACCTAGGGTTTGTGATCTGAGCAATCCCCGAGCTTCTTGAACCACTCCAAAGGCCACCAATCACTTCAAAGGGATCCATGTGTGTTCTTATATCATATTACATCCTCTCAAAGTCAAGATTTCCAAAGGATCACAAGAACTAGGGTTTGAGTGGATGCAGAGCCAAGTTTGACTGCACAGTTGACCTAAAATTAGGGTTTTGGTTTCAGAGGCCATAACTCCAAATTTTTTGGTCATTCTTGTTTCCATTGGTCTCTATATGGTATAGGGAGTATGCATATCAATTTTCATGAAGAAATTCCATGGGGAAGTCATCTGATCAAGAGTTGACTTTCTGGACAAGTCAGTGCAAAATCAGGGCATCTGAGGCCCCCAAGGACCCAACCAAGGGGTGATCTTCATCATTTTGAGTGTATATGATCTTTATTTGATCAAACAAGAAGTGTTGAAGTTCAGACTTCAGGATGTCCCACCAGATGTTGTGACATTGTGTAAGTTAATGTAATAAGTTCAGTTTTTTCAGGATGTCCCAACAGATGTCCCAACAGATGTTGGGACATCTCGAACCTGATCCCAGAATTTCAGCTTTCCCCATCATTTTGAATGTGTATGATCTTTATTTGATCATAGAATCATACAAACACAATGCATGACCTGAAATTCAGTTTGGCCTAAGGAATTTCCCATTTCTATGCTTTGATTTTCAAGTGACCATAAATCATTTTTCATGAAAGTGCAAAGAGGGATTTCTTGCAAACTGATTCTCAAAGGTTTTGTTTGACCTCTAGCTGGTTTCAGAATTTGGCCATGACCTAATGAAGCATGCCTCACCAACAATTCAGCAAGACTTCTCACATTCACATAGCCAAAATCATGAAATGTCACAAGTGGGCAAGTTGCAAAAACTCCTTTAGCTCATGATCCAAATGCAGTAGCCTTTCATGAACCATCCAAGGGCCTCCCTTGAACTCAGCTGATGCAGTACAGGTTAGGAAACCATCTCTGACACAGCCCATGCTTCAAGTACACCAAACCATGACTTTTTGCAATTTCTCCCATGCTTTTGGAATAGTGATCAGCCACCTCTACAAACCTGCTCCATAGCCTACTCAAACATTATGGAACATAAAGCAAGCCATACACAAGCTGAACACACATTGCAGCATACACAAAAAAACTGGTCTGAACCTTCTCCTCTTCAAAAACTCTCTCCACAGCCTTCAAACATTAAAAAAAAAAATCCCTTCACACACAAACCACAAATCATCCATAGAATAGATCCCACCCCTTACAATGATCTGAAACACAACACACAAGAACTGCATTTCCTGTTACACCAGAACTGAACCACAAAAAACTAGCCACTTTCAGCCTCATTCAAGGTTTCCATTGGCCTCAGGGGGTTAAAGAGAGATCATTTGCACAAGAGGGAAGCTTTGAAAGCTCACTTTCTAGGTGATTCAGTTCTTCTGATTATGCTGAAGACACATAACAAAACTCCCTACAGATGCGCCTTATTCTGTTTTATTCTTCCATAATTAATTCCAGGTAACTTTCCTTAATTTATTCAGTCATTAATTAAATTCTGGTAGCAGGTCTGAGATGTCACAACATCTGTTGGGACATCCTGGAAAACTGAACTTATTTCATTAACTGATAATGTCACAACATCTGTTGGGACATCCTGAAAAAACTGAGCTGATTTCATTAACTGATACAATGTCCCAACATCTGGTGTGACATTCTGAATTAAGTTCATTTGCTCATGCTCTGTCTGAGATGTCCCAACATCTGTTGGGACATCCTGAAAAACTGAACTTATTTCACAAATCTTGACATGTGTTTGCATCATCTCTTAGCATCATTAACATCATGTAAATGCTTCTGGTTTTGATTTGCATCATGTCATTTCATCTCATTTTGCATTGCATTGCATTTCTTTTCTAACCTTTTCAGGTGGTAAGTGATGTTGAGAAGTGAATTTGCCTTCACTTCTCATAACTTCTTCTCATCTCTCTCTTGCATCCATTGCTGCATTTTTATATGTGTTTGAGTTTGAGCTTGCTCATTCCTCTTCTTCTTACTTTCTTTCTTCAAGTGACTTGACTTCTTGAATGAAGCAAGTTACTTTGCTTCTCCTGATCCTTTCATCTGCTTCCTGGTGGTTCCATTGAAGATTGTTCTTGAAAACCTCACAAACCTTAGGAACAACCAAGCATGACAATGATTAGGGTTTTGATTAGTCCCCCCCTTAGTTTTTACCTTTGTGTCTCTATTAAGTCTTCTCTTCTCATCTCATAATCAGGGACTAAACCCTAAAGGCTTTAAGGCTTTGTGATTAAGCTTATGTCTGCATCCTTCTATTAGGATGGAGTGTATAACTTTAATCCTGAGTGTTAAACCCTTAATGTGTTTAACTCCTTTAATCAATTCATCTAATAATCATCAAGACATCACACTTGTAACTTGGGCCTTGCATTAGGGTTCTAATTCTTCCTTAATTGGTTAAGAAGGACTAACCCTAGTGTTAATGGACAAGTCCCCCTCAAGTTGTCTTACAAATCATAAAACTCACTTCTTCATCATATCATTAAATAAAATCCACTTAACAAAGGCTTTGTTTTGTCATGAGTTTAATCCCTAATCATGGATTAAGTTGAGGAGCTTTCCTCAGCTTAAACATTCTCATCTATTATCCTTCTATTAGGATGGTGTAATGAGTCTGTTTAATCCCTGATTATGGCTTAACCTCATTCCTTAACACTAAACAAAAACAACAAAAACATCTAAATAATCAACAAGTAGGTTAATGATCTTAATCCTACTCCATGGTGATTAAGTGTGAGAAGCTGACTTCACACTTAAGGTATTCTCATTACCCCTAATCAGAGGGAGGATGTGATGAGTTTACTAAATCCATTGGTTTAGGCTTAAGCTCATTAACTTATGACAAATCCAAAAGCAATAAAAGACTGAAAACTCAAAAACAAACAATAATCGTCTCCTTCGGGATTCTTTTCTCATCTCATTCACTCACAATCGAGAACTTGCTTCTTCCGTCTAATGCAAGACAGTTAGCACCTGAGCCAGACAGGTCATACACTTGAGCATAGACAAGCAAGCAGTTCACAAGTCAATTCATCTTTCAGTCTCTTTGGGTCGAACTACGGTGTTCTGACTTCCCCATTGCACGAGAGGATACGTAGGCATAACTTAACAGTTATCGAACAAAAGTCTCTGTACATTCCCCCTCTTCCAGCTTCATTCTTTTAGCCTCATTATCATGAGCATTTCACTCCATTCTTACACTGACACTTCACTTATACACTTCACCTTCTCTTACACTGACACCTGTACATCTTTTCCAGCTATTTTATACACAAATTGCACTGACACTACCCCTTTAAACACAAATCTTTTAAACGTGGATCCCGTCGAGTACGACGGACAATCTGGGTGCTAATACCTTCCCAGGTTGTAACCAACCCCCTTTCTCAGTCTCTCTGGTTCGCAACCGTCTTATCCATCTTTTCTAGGTCTATGCAGCATTACCTTTCCTCCGGGATAAAAATGCCTAGCTGGCGACTCTATTCATTCCCCGTGAGTTCACTCCTGTGTGTCCTCACACCCTCCTTTCGCCGACCGTTCGCGTCTGTACCTTTATATGGGTTAATCTCCATTTATCGGGAGCGACACATGCTTCGAGAATATGTGGACGTCTTTGCTTGGTCATATCAAGATATGCTGGGTTTAGATACATACATTGTGATGCATAAGCTGCCACTAAAGGATGACTTTCCTCCTGTTAAGAAAAAGCTTAGAAGAACCCGTCCCGACATGGCGATGAAGATTAAAGAAAAGGTTCAGAAGCAGTGGGACACCGGGTTCCTTGCCATAACTAGTTACCCACCCTGGTAGCTAATATTGCGCCAGTACCGAAGAAGGATGGCAAGGTCCAGATGTGTGTTGATTACCGGGATTTAAACAGAGCGAGCCCAAAAGATGATTTCCCATTACCTCACATTGATGTATTGGTTGATAATACGACTCAGTTCTCGGTATTCTCCTTCATGGATGGCTTCTCCGGTTACAACCAGATCAAGATGGTGCCAGAGGACATGGAGAAGACAACGTTCATTACCCCTTGGGGTAAGTTTTGCTACAAGGTCATGCCTTTTGGTCTGAAGAATGCCCGGGCAACTTATCAGCAGGCAATGGTGACACTATTTCATGATATGATCCACAAAAAGATTGAATGTTATGTGGACGACATGATCGCGAAGTCCCGAGACGAAGAAGAGCATTTGGTTAACCTCAAGAAGCTGTTTGAACGATTGAGAAAGTATCGTCTGAGGTTAAATCCTAACAAGTGCACCTTTGGGGTGCGTTCCAGAAGACTCCTGTGTTTCATTGTGAGTCAGAGAGGGATTGAGGTAGATCCTGCAAAAGTCAAAGCAATACAAGATATACCTGCACCGTGAAATGAAAAGGAGGTACGTGGCTTCCTGGGTAGATTAAACTAAATTGCACAGTTCATATCTCACCTCACAGCTACATGTGAACCAATATTCAAATTGCAAAGAAAAGAGCAGGCGGTCAGGCGGAACGAAGATTGTCAAAGGGCTTTTGAAAAGATTAAAGAATACTTGCAGGAACCTCCAATCTTGATGCCTCTGATTCCGAGGAGGCCACTCATCATATATTTGACTGTGTTAGAAGGATCAATAGGGTGTGTTCTATGCCAACATGACGAGTCTGGTCGAAAAGAGCATGCAATATACTATCTTAACAAAAAGTTTACCGATTGTGAATCCCGATACTCTCTGCTCGAGAAAACTTGCTGTGCTTTGGCATGGGTTGCTCTCCGACTGAGACAGTACACGTTGACTCACACTACCCTGTTAATTTCAAAGATGGATCCTGTCAAGTACATTTTTGAGAAACCAGCATTAACCGGAAGGGTTGCACAATGGCAGATGGTGATGACAGAGTACGACATTCAATACACTTTGCAGAAAGCCATCAAAGGAAGTGTGCTCTCAGACTATCTTGCATAGAAACCTCTTGAGGATGATTATTAACCCATGAGATTTGACTTCCCTGATGAGGACATCATGTACCTCAAAGCAAAGGACTATAAGGAACCACTCCCGGAGGTGGGGCCATACCTTGAATCTAAAAGGAGATTGATGTTTAATGGGGCTATCAATATCAATGGGAACAAAGTTGGTGTTGTTCTAGTTACTCCTAAAGGTGTTCATTTTCCCTTCGCCGCCAGAATTACTTTTGGTTGTACCAACAATGAAGCGGAATACGAGGTGTGTATAATGGGAATAAATGAGGCTATTAATCTGAGGATCAAGACCCTCGATATATTCGGAGACTCAGCCCTCGTGATTAATCAAATTACCGGCAAGTGGTATATACACCAAGATCATTTAATTCCTTACAGGGATTATGCTAGAAGACTGTTGATGTTTTCACAACAGTAAAGCTTCGGTATATACCACGAGATGAAAATCAGTTTGACGATGCACTGGCTACGCTCTCTTCGTCTATCAAAGTGATGAGTTGGAATTATGTCCCCAGGATAGACATCTCCAGGCTTGATATATCGTCTTATGTGTTCTCTATTGACGCAGTATCTGATGATAAACCTTGGTATTATGACATCAAGCACTTCTTGGAAAGTAAAGAATACCCAGCTGAGGCATCCTCTAATGACAATAAGACCTTAAGGCGACTGACTGCTAGTTTCTTCTTAAATGCAGATGGCGTTCTGTATAAGAGAAACTTTGACATGGTCCTGCTCAGATGCGTGGATAGACACGAGGCAGACCTATTAATGTAGGAAGTCCATGAGGGATCTTTTGGTACCTATGCAGGAGGACATGCAATGGCAAAGAAATTATTGAGATCGGGGTATTACTGGCTAACAATGGATGCAAACTGTTGTTCATACGCCCAAAAATGTCACAAGTGCTAGATATATGCAGACAAAGTGCATGTTCCTCCAAGCCCTCTCAACGTCATGTCATCTCCTTGGCCCTTTTACATGTGGGGAATTGACATGATTGGAAAAATAGAGCCTACTGCTTCGAACGACCATCATTTCATACTAGTCGTGATCGATTACTTCACCAAATGGATCAAAGCAGCGTATTATGCCAACGTCACCAGGAAGGTGGTGGCCATATTTCTGAAGAAAGACATTATCTGCAGATATGGAGTTCCCGAGCGAATCATTACTGATAATGGTTCCAATCTGAACAACAAAATGATGGCATAACTGTGTCGGGACTTCAAAATCCAACATCACAATTCTTCTCCTTACCGGCCAAAGATGAATGGCGCGGTCGAGGCGACAAATAAGAATATCAAGAAGATTGTGCAGAAAATGGTCATCACCTATAAAGATTGGCATGAGATGTTACCGTTTGCCTTGCATGGGTACCGAACATCAGTCAGGACGTCTACTGGGGCAACTCCGTTTTCCATGGTATACGGTATGGAGGCAGTCTTTCCCGTCGAAGTCGAGATTCCTTCTTTGCGTGTAATGATGTATGTCAAGCTCGACGAGGCTGAATGGGTGCATGCCCGATATAATCAGTTATGCTTAATTGAGGAAAATAGATTAGCAGCTGTTTTCCATGGTCGACTTTATCAGAGGAGAATGAAGCGGGCATTCGATAAGCGAGTACGCACTCGGGAGTATCAAGTTGGTGAGCTTGTACTAAAAATAATCATGCCTCTAGGTTCAGATCACAGGGGAAAGTGGACTCTGAATTATGAAGGCCCATTCATAGTAAAGAAAGTTTTCTCTGGCGGAGCATTGATGATCACTACTATGGATGGTGAAGACTTCCAGTCCCCTATTAACTCAGACGCAGTAAGAAAATACTTCGCATAAAAAAACCCGCTGGACAAAAACAAAATAGAGTCCAAGCAAAAAGGGGGCATCCCGGCAAGCTAGAAACATAATAAAAAGCTCGGGCAAAGGTTAGGGATACAATAAAAAATCGTACACCTAGTGAGCTGAAAATCCACATTGGACAGCTCAAGCTAAAAAGGGGTAACCCGGTGGATTGAAAACCCGTAAGGGCGATCCATGCAAAATAAGGGAATAAGCGAATGATTTCGATCTAGGTAATCTGTACCACGTCATTGTTTAATTTAACTTGGATATCTCAGAAGGATAGGAATCAATCCAATATTATTCTTCAGAAAGCGAAGGCAAGAACGAAAATCTGGAAGACATACTAGTCATAGCAGAATTGAAACTCATTGGAATACCGTGCACATTGCCATTAGGATAGTTTCTTTTCTCAATTTATAGTTATTACCTCTTCCCAGGTGATTGCTTCCTGATGTAAATTTTCACCTATTTAGAGGCTCATCAATAAAAGAATGTTCAGTTAAAAAGCGTTAGCCTTGTTTTTATTTTTACTTGCTTTGTTTGCAAAAATGTCCTGAATTTTTGATAAAAGAACATTGCATTTAAACTTGGTGGCTTTACAAATGACATGTGAAGGGAAAACATTTAAAATCAATTTAAATGTTAGGTGACATGGAATGATTGATTCATACCATGCAATTCCCCGAAGCATATGTATGTACTTTGTTGTTGCGGGTTTGCAGTCAGCTAGAAGATGCTATTAGACGACATTCCCCAAGCAGAGTATTCCTCCCAGCGAGAGAGGATTTACAATAATCATCCCTAGCAGAAGGGTGATATCCAACATCCTCAGCAGAGTTAAAGCAAAACTTTCCCCAGCTAAATCAGAACATGCAGTGTTCCCAATAGAACGTCGAGATCAGTTGAATAGTTCTCTTCCCTAAGTGGAGTACTCATTCCCAGCAAGCAGCTGAATGCATTGTCTCCCCACAGAGTTGGAATTGTAAGAATTCTCTCCCCATCCAAGTTAGAAGTTTTTCATTTCCCCGCTGAGTTGTGTGATTGGGATTCATCCCAATTATTGAAATATTCCTCAAGAGGTCGGAAATTTATTTTTGACAGACATGACAGAGCAAAGCAGCGCATGCCCATATGCAGTTTTGTTCTCATCCCCATAGCAGGTGGTTATCCCCAGCCAGGGTTTTCGAGATCGATTTAGAGATCATTTTTATTCCCCATCAAGAGGTGGTTATGACCCCACTTCCTTAGCACAATGTCGCCCAGGACGTTTTCATCCCCAGCGGAGTTCTAGTAAGAATTTCTCCCTGTAGAGTATATCTTTATCCATCCCAGTGGGTAGATCTTGGAAGAGGTATGGATTCCAAGGAGTCAAGACAACGTACAAACTCTATTCAAAATCAAGACAGCGTATTGTTATACAGATTTTGAAGATCAGAGTCAAGACAATGTATTGTTATACGGATTCTGACAGTGATCCAGCCCAGTGGATCTGTTATTTGAAATCATAATCAAAATCAAGACAGCGTATTGTTATACGGATTTTGAAGGTCAAAATCAAGACAACGTATTGTTATACGGATTTTGACAGCGATCCAGCCCAGTGGATCTTTTATTTGAAATACATATCTACTTGTTAGAATGGTTATTTCATGTTCAAAATCAAGACAACGTATTGTTATACGGATTTTGAAGATCAAAATCAAGACAGCATATGGTTATACGAATTTTGAAAATCAGAGTTAAGATAGCGTGTGGTTATACGGATTCTGAAAGAGGGTCAAGACAGTGCATGCCTGGTTGCAGATCCTGACAATGGGTTATATTGTCCAAACCGTGCAGAAAATCAAGACAGTGCGTTGTTACGTGGATTTTCATAATTGCACCATTTTACCGTACACCTGACTTTACGTTATACAAAGAGAATCAAGACAGTGAATGCCCAGATGCAGATTCTAATCAAGATCAAGACATCGTATTTGTTAATACGGATCTCGAAGTTGTACACGTCTATCCCACAGAATGAAGTGTTGTTCGTACGCCCGTAAGTGCCACAAGTGCCATATTTATGCAGACAAGGTGCATGGTCATCGCTTCATCTTGGTTGCGATTGATTACTTCACTAAGTGGGTTGAAGCAGCATCTTATGCCAATGTCACTCGTCAAGTGGTAGCCAGGTTTTTGAAAAGAGACATCATTTGCAGATACAGAGTGCCCGAAAGAATCATTACTGACAATGGTTCTAACTTAAACAACAAGATGATGGTAGAGTTGTGTCGGGACTTCAAGATCCAGCATCACAATTCTTCTCCTTACCGACCAAAGATGAATGGTGCGGTGGAGGCAGCAAATAAGAATATCAAGAAGATTGTGCAAAAGATGGTTGTCACTTAAAAAGATTGGCATGAGATGTTACCATTTGTGCTCCATGGGTACCGAACATTAGTCAGGACGTCAACAGGGGCAACTCCCTTCTCATTGGTATATGGTATGGAGGCAGTCTTGCCTGTTGAAGTAGAAATTCCTTCATTGCGTGTGATGATGGATGTGAAGCTTGATGAGGCTGAATGGGTACGTGCTCGATACAATCAACTATGCTTAATTGAGGAAAATAGATTAGCGACTATCTGTCATGGTCAGCTTTATCAGAGGAGAATGAAACGAGCATTCGACCAACGAGTACGTACTCGGGAGTATCAAGTAGGAGAGCTTGTGCTCAAGAGGATTGTTTCTCCAGGTTTAGATCAAAGGGGCAAGTGGACCCCAAACTAAGAAGGACCATTCATTGTGAAGAAAGTTTTCTCAGGAGGAGCACTGATGCTCACCACTATGGATGGAGAAGATTTCTAATCCCCTGTTAACTCGGACGCAGTTAAAAAATACTTCGCATAAAAAGACCCGCTGGACACAAAAACAGAATTAAAGTCCAGGCAAGAAAAGGGCATCCCGGCGAGCTAAAAACAGAATAAAAAGCTCGGGAAAAAGTCAGGGAAAACAAATAAAAAATGTACACCCGCTGAGTTGAAAAGCCACATTGGACAACTCGGGCAAAAAAAGGGTATCCTGGTGGATTGAAAACCCGAAAGGGCGATCCACGCAAAATAAGGGAATAAGTGAACAACTGCGATCCGAGTAATCTGAACCAAATCATCGTTTCATACAGCTTGACAATATCAGAAGGATAGGAATCAGTCTCCTCATCTTCTCAGAAAGCAAAGGCAAGAATGGAGAGTTTCGAAGACATGCTGGTCATAGCAGAAAGGGAACTCATTAGGATGCCGTGCCCATTGCTATTAGGATAGTTTATTTTCTCAATTTTATGGTAGCTACCTCTTTCCAGGTGGTTTCTTCCCGATGTAAAAGCTTTGCCTATTCAGAGGTCTTTCAATAAAAAGGATTTTCAGTCAAAAAAAGTTGTGTTGTGTTTATGTTTGTTTGCAAAATGTCCTGGATTTTTGGCAAAAATAGCATTGCATTCAAAGCATGGTGATTTGTTTTCTAAAAATGACATTGCAGGGAAACATTTGAAATCCTCTTTGAGTGTCGGGTGACGTTGGATGAGCAGATCATACCATGCAAGTCCCCGGGGCACATATATGTTTCTTGTTGTTGCAGGTTTTGCAGGATGGCGTCACATTCTCCCAAGCAGCATTTTCCCCAGCTAAGTAATGGCAGGAGGGATCCCCAAGCAGTTTATTTTCCCCAGTGGAGTATGCCCATCAAGCAGTGGAAGGCTCTTTCTCCACAAAGCTTATCTGTCAAAGCTCTTTTCACAAACAAAGGACATTTGAGGAAGCATCTCCTCAGCCGTGTTGGAAGATCGTCATTTCCCCGCAGAGTTCCATGATTGAGAAACAACCATCATGTAAGTATTCTCCAGCACTCGTATGTGTTCATACTTCATTGCCGCTCGTCTGCATTTTTCAACACTCGTCTGTGTTATCACTTTAGTATTGCTCGTTTGCTTTCCCCAGCAGTTGCCCATGATTACTTTGTTATTGCTCGTCTGCACTTTCCAACACTCGTCTGTGTTTGATGTTTGATATTTGCTTGATTGCTCGTTTGCATTCCCCAACACTCGTCTGTGATCTGTTTGAAGCTCGTCTGCATTTATTTGGATACTCGTCTGTATCATCTCTCACACTCGTCTGTGTTAGCTTATATCCATGTGTTGATTTGACAATTACCTTGGTACTCGTCTGTATTGCTACTCCAAATGCTCGTTTGTGTTTGAATTTCTGGTATTCGTCTGTACCAGTGACTGATATTCGTCTGTATCATCGCCTGAAACGCTCGTCTGTGTTTCTTAGATCATCGTCTGATATTCGTCTGTATCATTCACTTATGGCACTCGTCTGTGTTTTTCTTGATGATTATCCAATACTCGTCTGTATTCAAGAGGTTTGAAATCCTGACTGTGGGAATAAATTTCAAAATGGTTACCGGTCCTGGCGTAACAGGTTTATCCGAAGGAGATTCGTCTGTCTCAAGTACCACTTATTAATGTTGCACCTGGCGTAACAGGTTTGCTCAAAGAAGGCTCGTCTGTCTTAGATCATATATCCATGGGTAATATATGAGTAGGGTTCGTCTACCTTGATTGTGCATGTCTATCCCACATACTTAAGTGCATCACCGGTCCTGGCGTAATAGGTATATCTGAAGGAGATTCGTCTGTCTCAAGCTATATGTCTTGCAGAGTATGAGAGGACTCGTATGTCCAGTTCCTAGCGTAACAGGATTGTTCAAAGAAGACTCGTCTGTCAAAGTATTCCGATTCCAAATAACAGTTCAACTTGGAAGGAGCTCGTCTGCTTTCTCTTCATTTCAGTCACCAAAGCATCATTTGGTTGGGTTTATTTCCCAGTTTTTGCATTCTTCATCAGAGTGCAAATTTCAGGTCTTCTTGGTATTCAACCACAGTTTATCTTGAACGGTCAATAGCCCATGCTACCGTCCTTTTCAGATTAACAGTTGCTTGAATAGGGGCAGCTGTAACACCCCAAAATTTCCCTCTCCTGTTTAGCATCATCATCATATCATAATCCTCATCAGCATGACATGTCCTTAGCATATTGCATAGAAACATAAAGCATGACACTTGCATATTCCAGCATCAGGCATGTGATCAATCATCAGGGAAATTCAAGGCTCACATGGAAGGTTACAAGGTTGACATCAGGGTCAAGGCATTATAAAGGACGGAGGATCAAAATCAAATCAAAACGGTTGGCATCGGCTGATTCCTGAGGTTTCCCACCAAAAGGAGGGAAATTCAAAATTTACTGGCGTTAACCGGTTAACGGACTGGTTAACCGGTTAACGGCCACGAATTTTGAATTTCCAGCAGCAATTCAGCATGTGTGATTTTTGCTCCCTTTTTCATTTTTCTGATTTTATTCATTTTGAATTAATTAGAAATTAAAGAGAAGGATCTAGAGCTCTTGTCCAAGCCTAATCCCATTGCTACATCCTAATTACACTACCCAAACATTAATTTTGGATCCCAAGCCTAATTTTTGGGCCCTAAACCTAAACCATATTTAATCATTTCTCTCCAAACCAAAAAGACCTCTCCCTCATTTTTTCACTCTCATTTTTCTGAATTTTCACTCCTCTCACTCACAATTCTCTCACTTTTCTCTCCCAATTTTCCAAATCACTCAAAGTTCCTCTTTGAAGATCATATAACCTTGCCTTGATGTGTGTAGATCTTGGAACTAGACCCCCATCCATAACTTCATTACATCGTTTTGCTGGTTTTAGTGGTGATTCAGATCTGGTTTGGGATCTAGAAGTGCTTTTGGATCCAAAATTCTGCATCAAGAGCTTGTTCTTGCATTTATTTTGCACGGAGGGTGAAGCTTAACATCAGATCTTCAAAGTTTTGCGCGAGATCTATCATTTTCAGCTCAATCAACAACTACCAAAGCATACCTCAGCTTGTAGGTTGGTTAAATTCAGATCTAGCTCTGTTTTTTTTTAGTTTATTTGCATGCTTGAGCTTTAGATCCACCACATGTTTGCATATTTGCTTGTGTTGATTGATTGATTGATTGGTAACCGGATCTATGTATTATTGTTCATAAGCTTGATGATGCCATTTAATGTGAATTGATGCATTATCTTCATGTTCAAATGCTTGCTGGTCTGGTGTAAGATTGTTTGGAAAAGATTTTTGTAAGCTGATTTTCTGCATAATTGTTGTTGTTTTAACAGTGTTAACCGGTTAACGGATTGGTTAACCGGTCAACGCACCTGAATTGTGATGTGTTTATGCAGATTTTGGCATGGTTAACCGGTTAACAGATTGGTTAACCGGTTAACACTGAAGCAGTAAGCCATTTTTGCCTTATTTCAAGCATGTTTGATCCCCTTACTTGTTTTAAATGCCATGGATCATTATATGATCATTGAATATGATTGTTTGGGTGATTTTCTTGCTGATTGATGCGTGCTTCCACATTCTCGACACGTAAATGTTTGTATGGGCATTGTTTGGCATAATTGTTTGATCTTGATCGGGGTGAGCTTTGAGCATGTCATTGCCGTGATTTTGTTAGTGAGCATGTGCTGGATTTTGGCTAACTTGCAGGGGCTCATGGTAAGAGAAGTGTGGACATTCATCTAAATTTCAATTCTTCCTCCTTCTCTCTTTTTAAGTGCTTTCTCCTTGTGTTTTGATGTGCCTTATGCCATCGTGTATTTCATTTATTTGCTTCTTCCTCTAGGAGCAACTTATCTTCTTTAGAGGAATAAGTTGCTTGCTAGCTCTTGCTTCCTCTTCTTCTTGCTCCTCTTGGTTTCCTTCTTCTTTATTAGGATAGAATTCAAACCTCACTAACCTAGGTTCATCCATGCATGACAACATTTAGGATTCTAGTCTCCCTTAGGCTTTTACCTTTGAGATCCTTTTGGGTGCTCTCTCTTCTCATCTTCAAATTTAATTTTCAATTCACTTTAATAAAGGTTGAGTCTTCTCATGTGACACGAGATTTTGCTATGAGATACTCACACGCGTTCCGTTTCGGGGCGAGGTGTAAGTTATCCCTCGTGGTGGATAGGTCTTAGCATGAGATTACTTCACAAAGAAAAGCATAAAAAACACTTCTTAATAAAAAATAACAAAAAATACTTAATAAATGTTAATAGGTCTGTGTGTCTGAGCCTTCACTTGTGGGACTAGATTTGGGGGTTTCCTCCATAGATAGGTGTGCCTCTTGCGCATTCTATTTCGGGATGATGTGAGACGTGCATATCCCAATGAGTAAGACTTAGGTACACCTACATATGCAAACTTCACTTTAAAAAGCATCTAAAAAAACACAAACAAACAATAAGCATCTTTCCTTCGGGAATTCTGTTCTCATCTCATTCGCTCCGTACACGAACTTGCTCCTACTTGTCATTTTGCAAGACGATTACGCACTTGTTGTCCGAGCCTGCAACACCTGAGCATTGGCATAGGCAGTTCAAGCCTTAATTCACAAGCAATCCTTTCCACCCCTAGTTAGGGGAACTACGGCGACTCTGATCCTCATTGTCCAGATGAGGTACGTAGGCAGCGGGGTAGGGCCCGTTCGAGCACAATCTTCATTTTCCCTACATTTTTCCCTCTCATTTCTTTTTCAGTTCCCTTTTCTTTTCTTTTATCCAGTTCAGTTCCTTTTCTTCGCAGCAGCTTTCATTTCTTCACCCTTTGAAACAGTTTCTTTGCAAGCGTGGATCCCGTCGGGTACGGCGGACGATCTGGGTGCCAATACCTTCTCAGGTCGTAACCGACTCCCGAACTCAGTCTCTTTGGTTCGCAGGACCCGTGTCCTTCCTTTTCTTTTCTTCTGGTTTGTGCAGCATTACCATTCTCGTTCCTTCGGGATAAAAATGTCTGGCTGGCGACTCTATTCTTTTTCCGCGCCACTTTCGCGTTTGTACCAGGATGAAGATCCGGGGAGCGACAATGAGTTAGGCTATTTAAAAACTTTTGAATGACATGTTTGGATTGTACAGATTATGAGGAGTCATTTGGTGTTCTTAATTTGATCTAATCGTACATATTATGAGATGTTTGAGAAAACGCGGGATTTCCTACAAAAAAAATCGCAGCAAAGCTTGTAATAAATTTTGCAAGTAATGTTGTAGGTCTGGAGGTAGAAGAAGACCTTTGGCGCGCTGCAGTAATTCAAAAATCTAACTTATTTTATAATGTTTTTGTTTTAATTAGTTAACACCACACGCACGTTGGTTAAGTGGTTGGAGAGTCATGCATGTGAAAGGAAGGGCGTGGGAACCCCCAACAATATTTTATTTTACAATGCATTTTAGTTTCTATTTTATTTTATATATTATTTGTTTCAGGCTTATTCATACCATGCGCACATGGCCCAGTGGAGGGGTGAAGAAGCTTCAAGGCTGAGGGTGTGGGTTCAAACCCTGGCTCCCTCATTTTGGCAAAATCTGGTTTTGTTTTATTTATTTTCTAATTTTCTTATTAAATTATTTTCTAATTAACCAATTAATTAAATAATGACTTTAATTAACCAAAAACCAACTTAATTACCTTCACTAACCTTTTCTTTAAATAATAATATTTTGTTTTTTTTATTTTAGTTAACTATTTTCTTTAAAAAAAAATAGTTTAAACCTAAAACCCTAACCCTAATTTTTTCTAAACCTTAAACCTTTTTTTAAAACCTTAAACCTTTTTTTCAATCCTTTTTTTAAAACCTTAAACTTTTATTTATTTTTATAATTTCTTTTCTTTTAATTGATTTATTTATTTTTTAGAAAAAAATTGTATAGGCTGCATTATTTTGTAATTTATTTTTTGCCTTTATTATTTTTCCGCAATTATTATTTTGTAACTGCCCCGAAGCCATGTAATAGTGTATGAACTTTTAATTTCTGGCTTTAAATTTATGCAAATATTTAAACTGTATGATTAGTAATCTAGGGAGTGCAAGACTTGAATGAAATTAATCTGGACTTAGATCATTAATTTTAAGATAAATATTTGAAAACAAGATTCACACACCTAAGTCGATCGTTCTACGATCGCCATCTGCACCTCTTAGGGTTTACCCTCTTGGTTTCCTCAATAAATGGTCAAGTCCCTTGAACGTGGGGGTGTCTTAAGCAAATGTCCCTACAGATAAATCATCAAGTCCCTTCAAATTTAAAAAGATCATAGTCCCCTCGAAGTTGCCTACGGAATAAATGATCTCGTCCCTCGATGACCATATGGAAAAAATTATGACAGTCCTTACGAATTGCTAAACACACCCCTACAAGTTGCTTTCTCTGACTATACAATGACCCTATGCTCGTCCCTTAATAAATCCAAGGTAATGACTACTTACTCCTTAATAGTAAGGACAGTCTTACCCTTGAAAGGAAATAAAGAAATATGAAAGACCAACTTAGGGTAGGTAGCGCTTAATTACTTGCTCACACTTTCAAAGATTCTTTTCACACCCCACTTTTAAAAATCTTTTCAAAACTCAAGAATTTGTATACATCCATACGAGGATCATTACAAAGACTTCTGAAAATTTTCTAAACGTACACTACACCTTTTCAAACAAGTTAAAGTGAGCTAAGTAAATAAGAGCCCATAAATAACCATGGATATAAATGGTGCTAACACCTTCCCTTTATATAACCTACCCCCCGAACTCAAAATCTTTTAAGTTCTTTCCTGTTCTTTTATACCCTTTCCTATTGGATAAAATAAAATTCGTTGGCGACTCTTGCTATACGCATATTTTTTGTCAAACAAAAAAACCAAGGTTAGTTCTCCCACCATGTTACAGAACTGGCGACTCTGCTGGGGACTACTAAGTAAAAAAAGGGTTACCTTAGGAATTAGATCACTTACTTGTTTAATTTGTTTGATTTATCTTTAAGGGATTATTGTGGGGTTACTGTGTAAAAGATCCTAACCCGGATCTAGTGTACCTTAGGTAAGTAGCAATAGACCAAGGAAACTGTATAGCGTATACTGATATGGTTGATCTGGTGGCTACAGTTAGTGTGACTTCTTGGTTGGTGATTATGTTCCTTAAGTAAGTTGAGGATAATATGAGGCTGCCATACGTTGCCATTAACACTTACTACCCTTTAGAACCCTAATTGACCCATCTTGGCCTTTAGAAAGTAGTGAGATATCCGACTTTGGTGAAGTCTAAAGTTGGTTGATACTCGATGCTGTGCTCGTTGAGATTCTAATCTTGGGGGGTTTTGGTTGGCAAGTCAGTTGCTTACTGAACAATAACCCTTGAGAAGGATCAGTGATATTGAGATCCCTTAGAACCCGGTTACTTTTACTAGGACAGGATGAACCAACTAAACTTCAGTGGGGAGGGTACTTACTTATGAACTTCATGCAAGCCTTTTGAACTTAGGGCTATTGTGTGACTTGCTTGTGTGTGCCACTTGTTTGTGATTGAACATAACATCATAACATCATATGCATAACATTCTCACCAACCATTTCAAGGACCAAAGGATTTATCTTTGTTCTTTGTTGCAGGTTATAGCTTCCACTCGTAGGAATACTATCCGGATCAACTTTGTAAGGATACCTTCCAAGCTTAAGGATTTGCTCTCAAAACTTCTTGAAATATCTCAATTCATCAAGAAGCATGGTTATCTACATGACTTGGTTACCTTAGGATTTGATGAAGATATGATGAGTGTCCTGTTCCAATTCTTTGATCCTAAACATCATTACTTCACATTTCCTGATTATCAGCTGGTGCCCATAATGGAAGAATTCCCCAAGCTACTTGGTGTGCCTATCCTTGATCAGAAACCTTTCACTGGCTTAGAGAAAGAGCCTAAATCTGAAGTCATTGTTGCAGCCCTACATTTAAAGAAATAAGACATTGTCCTAGAAATAAGAAGTGAAGTAAAGGGTATTCTTTCCAAAGTATTGACAGAGAAAGCTCAGGTGTTCTTGGATGCTATGAGTTACAATGCTTTTGAAGAGATCTTGGCTTTGTTGATTTATGGTTTGGTGTTGTTCCCTAATCAGGACCAATTCATAGATGTGTGTAATACCTCAAAATTTTCCCTCTCATTTCCTCTACATTTAGCATAACATTTAGCATACATAAGTGCATGAAATAATCAAAAAAACATTCCACCATGTGTAGCATAGCCGAGGCATAGGTATGTGATCAATGATTGGAGAAACTGAAGGCATTACAAAGGCAATCAAAGGGCCACAAAGCTTCTCAACCTTGATCAAAGGGTTCACAACATCCCACAAGTCTTCATTTGAAGCCACGAGCCATGGAAATATTTGATTTGACCAAAGGAGGCAAGCAGTGCAACATCTCCTGATGAAAAAGGCCAAATTAGGGGTTCACTTCTACTGGGCTTCTCCATGAAGTTTTGATTCAAAGTGGATTCCTTTGTCTTATATATGATGTCAAATGCCTAGGGTTCAAATTTCATCCACAAAATCATTTTGGAAGAGGTTCAATTGACCAGATGACTAAAAATCGAGGAATTGGGGAAAAGGCAATCGAGCTAGGTAAAAAAGGTCGACTCCTGACTTTTAAGATCAAAATCATGAAATTAGGGTTACAAGGATCCTATGGTTCAAATTTGGTCAAGAAGTGATGGAGGAATCATAAAAACTTCAGGGGAGGGTACTTACCTTTACACCTCATGCAAACCTCTAAACCTAGGGCTATTGTGTGACTTGTTTGTGTGTGCCACATGTTTGTGATTGAGCATAATACCATGACATCATAAGCATAGCATTTTCACTAACCATTTCAAGGACCAAACGATTTATCTTTGTTCTTTGTTGCAGGTCATGGATTCTACTCGTAGGAATACTATCCAGATCAACTTTGTAGGGATGCCTTCTAAGCTTAAGGAATTGGTCTCTAAAGTTCTTGAAAGCTCCCAATTCATCAAGAAGCATGGTTACTTGCTGGATTTAGTTACTTTAGGGTTTAATGAAGACATGATGAGTGTCTTGTTCCAGTTCTTTGATCCTAAACATCATTGCTTCACATTCCCCAACTATCAGCTGGTACCTACAATAGAGGAATTCTCCAAACTCGTGGGTGTGCCTATCCTTGATCAGAGATCCTTCACGGGCTTAGAGAGAGAGAGCCTAAACCTGAATTCATTGTTGCAGCCCTACATTTGAAGAAATCAGACCTTGTCCTAGAAACGAGAAGTGGAGTTAAGGGTATTCTTGCTAAGGTATTGATGGAGAAAGCTCAAGTGTTCTTGAATGCTATGAGCTATGATGCTTTTCAGGAGATCTTAGCCTTATTAATCTATGGCTTAGTGTTGTTCCCTAATCCAGACCAGTTCATAGACGTACACACCATCAACATATTTCTGACTCACAATCCAGTGCCTACATTACTTGGAGATATCTTACACTCTCTTCACACTCGTACTACTAAAGCGAGAGGAACTCTAATATGTTGCATACCTCTATTATCTAGGTGGCTTATTTCTCACCTTCCTCGATCAGTGATGAAGAATGAACAAGGGTTAAGGTGGTCTAAGAGGATCATGTCACTTTCTCATTCAGATATCCATTGGTGTTCTCGATCTATGGAGAATGTTACTATCATTGACCGTTGTGGAGAGTTCCCTAATGTGCCACTTGTAACACGGTGGGAGAACTGACTTTAATTATGTTGCGGATAGCAAGAGTCGCCACCGACTTTTATTTTATCCAAAGGAAAGGCATAAAAGAACAGGAAATACCTTTTAAAAGATTTTTGGGTTCGGGGGGTAGGTTATGTAAAGGGAAGGTGTTAGCACCCTTTACATCCATGGTTATCCATGGGCTCTTAGTTACTTAGCTCACTTTAAAATGTTTTTGAGAAGTGTAGTGTGTGATTAAAATTTCCTTTAAGTACTTTATAATGATCCATGTACGGATATATATAAAGTCTTTGTTTTGAAAATTTGTTTGAAAAATGTGAAGTGTTTGAAATGTTTTTGAAAAGTGAGCAAGTACATAAGAGGAACCAACCCTAAGTTAAGTGTTTTCTGTTCTTGAATGTCCTTTAAGTGGTAAGACTATCCCTATTATTAAGGAATAGGTAGTCATTACCTTGGATGTATGAGGGACAAGTGAAGGGACAACTGTTATTTGGGCAACTGTAAGGTGTATAAGCAATTCGAAGGGACTTATCATCTTTATTCGAAAGGGACAAGATCATTACGAAGGCAACCATGAAGGGACTTGATCTTTTTATCTGTTAAGGGACTAGATGATATGAGATGAGGGACTTTGCTTTATACACCTTACTTGACCTTTTGTTTAGGCAACTTGAGAGGTAACCCTTAAGAAGTGAGATGGCGATCCAGGATCGACTTATGTGTGTGAGTGTACCAATTCAGATATTTATCTTTAAGTTAATGATCTAAATTCAATTTAATATACAAACATATTTTACACTCCCTATTTTACTAACCATAGCATTAAAAAATAAATATTAAAAATTACTACAACTATTACATATTGGATACAATTACATAATAATAATAATTAAAAATAAATAAGCAAATAAATAATAATAAATAATTGGGTTAGTAACAATAATAATAATAACAATCATATAAGATATAAATAAATAAATGGGGTTAGTAGTAATAAAATAAATAAAATGAAAGAATTAGCATAATGAAAATAAATAAATTTAAAGTTCAAAATTAGATAAATAATATTTTTTAAGAGAATTTAATAAAAAGAAATAAATAACAAGTATTATATACTAAATTATAATGATTTAAATTTATATACATATTATAGAAATATTATAAACATATTATAAAAATAACTTATATTTATAAGATCAAACTAGGATTTTTTAATTGTTTTAAACATAATCTAGGGTTTACTATTTTATTGAATTATTTAAGTAATATAAACAAAAAAAATAAATATACATAATTAGGATTTATATACAAATATAATAAAATAATTAGGTTTTGTGAAATATTATTAGGGTTTTAGAAAATATTAGGGTTTGTACAAAATAAATCAATTTATTTACAAATTCTATATATACATATTATAACAAAATATTTTTAGAAAAAAGAAAATATGAAGTTTTAAGAATATTTTAATAGTATTTATAAATTGTATTTGCTAATTTAAATAAAATAGAAATAATTAAAATAAGAAAATAATGAAAAATTGCTCAAAAAGAAAGGACATGGGATTTGAACCCAGGTCCCCTACCTCATATGCAGAGTACAAAACCATCCAGGCCAGCGCGCGCTGGTGATATAGCATGAGATCCATATACTTTTGTTTCATATCCTGCACAAATCATAATAAAAAATAAAAGCAATACAAAAGGGCCTGGGGGGATTCGAACCCAGGACCCTCAATCAAACAAACACACACTCCAACCATCCAGCCAGAAGGGTGCACCTGATATATGATCCACAACAAATAATAATATATTAAGTTATGTGAATAAGTGAGAAAATCAAATAAAAAGAATGCTGCCTCCCAGGATCGAACCCAAGCCTTGAACCAATACACGCGCATCCATCACCACTGGGCCAAGCATGCTTCTGTGAAATAAGTTACAAACAATTTCATAAAATATTAAAATTAAATTTGAATTCCAGAAAACGCGCCAAGAACTTCATCTTCTTCCTTGGATGCTGCAAATTTTCCTGCGAATTCTTCCATGAATATACCTGCGATTTTTGTTCCTGCGAATCACAAACTTCAACCAAACAGCAAAATTTCACAAAATTAGTTATGCCATTGAGTTCCTAATGAGATTTGCAATCGTCCTATGTCCTTAGAATTCATTTATCCTGATTAAACAATGAAACCCTAAAAGAGGCCGTGAACCCTAATCATGGTGAAATTCAATACCTGCACAGAAAACTTAATTAAATAGCCCAGAATCAATCTAGGGTTCATCACAATCATCATCAAACAATCAAAAACAATTTAAATCCAGCCAATCAATGGAATCGAAAATCAAAAATTTCTTGAAGAACATGATTCGGTTTATGCATTATGTCATGGTTCAGAAGCATGTGAGTATTGGTTTCGATTCAGGGATGTCCAGGGAAGCTTGTGATGTTCTTAAAATACCTTGAAACCTCCTCTAGGGTTGAAACCGAAAATTGACTTTTGAAGGATTTTTTGAAGTTTGATATTATGGTTTGAGGCTGCAAAATCGTGTCCATTGCATTGTGATGTGTTTATGTACTTATAGTAGATGAAATTAGGTCAAAATATTGTTGGGTTGTTTGGACTTTTTGATCATTGAAGATTGAAAAAGATCATGTCTTAAAATTCAAATATTTTTGAATGTAACCTTGCTATTTTAAGACAATCACCATAATTCTCATATCAATTTAATCTAATTAACTTTCATGACCTTCTAGAATCAAAATATATTTTAAATCTTCATATTTTATATTTTATTTGAATTTAAAATGATTTTTAATATAAAAAAATCATAATAAATAAAATAAAATAAATAAAATAATGAAAATATTAAATAAATTTCGTGCATGATGTCATGGAACCTCTTGGGTCACAAAAAGTTCAGCCCATTTGAAGAATTATGGTTTTAAGACCCTATTCACTTCATAAACCACCCAAAAATTTCCCAACTTTGCAAGGGCACAAATCCTTCAATTTTAATGATATGAGGGTGTTCTTGGACATTTTGGAAAGCTTAAAGAGTCCTCTAACCAACCCCATTGGTTTCATGTCCATACCTTTTACCATTCTCAAGTTATGCTCTTTTGAAGTTGTTGACTTTTTGTTGACTTTTAAAAGGACCTATAATGTCTTAGCTCATACCTTCCAAATGAAGCATTTTTGGGCTTGGCTTGTGAGACAAAAAGTTGTAGAGAATTCAATTTCCTTCAAAATGAGCTTTGTATGGGAAAAAATTGATGAAGCATGTGAAAGTTATGGCTGGTCAAAGTTCAGTTGACTTTTCCTGAGGAAACCCTAATTTAGAAACTCCTGATTCTTGATGATCTGAAATCTCCTTGATGAATCATGATCAACCCTTGATCAAATGATGAATTTTACTTCATATAATTGATTTTGGCAAAAAATCATGAAGTTTGACTTTGGTTTGACCATAGTTGACCTCAGTTTGACTTTTTAACTACTTTGACTGATTTTAACTTATCTGATTATTTGACTGAGAAAACCTTTGAGAAAAGTCTTGAAACTTGTCATGGGGGTTCTTAAACACATATAAGATGTTATGAAGCTCACTTGAAGTCTTGGAAATTAATTTAGCCTGATTAAAGTCAAAACCCTAGTTTTGGATGCACTGCTTAGGAGGATGCATTGTCTGAGGGAATTGTCAAATCTTCTGACTAATTGTGAACTTTGTGAACCTTGTAAACCTCATAAGATGTCTTGTGAACCTTGTGAACCTCATGAGAGGTCTTGTGAACCTTGTGAACCTCATAAGATGTCTTGTGAACCTTGTGAACTTTGTGAACCTCTTAGTACACAAAGTCTTGTCTTGTGAGGGCAAATTTTGGGGTGCAACAGCTGCCCCTGTTCAATTTTCTGAAACTTGAGGGGTTAGATTGGTATATGTGCCATTCGTGACCTGGAAGGTTGAAGGGGATTGAACACAAAAGCCCAAAAATTTGCACTCACCGGTGCGTAAAGTAACACTGATGATTAGTTGTATATGCTTGAGTGGGCTTAAAGATGCCACTTGGAGAAAAGTTCTTCAAATATATCTCTTGGAGAATAAAGTAGTCCAAAGTATGAAGATAATATTTTTTGGGAGGATAAACAACTGCCCAAAGTAATGATATGGCTTTTGAGAAGATAAACGACGTCTCAAGATATCCTTCGGGAAGATAAACAACGTCCCAAGATAATGAGATAACCTTTGGGAAGATAAACAACGGCCCAAGGTAACAATACGGCCTTTTGAGAAGATAAACAACGTCTCAAGATATCCCTCGGGAAGATAAACGACGTCCCAAGATAATGAGATAACCTTTGGGAAGATAAACAACGGCCCAAGGTAAGGGTATAACTTATGGGAAGATAAACAACGGCCCAAAGTCATGGTAGCTTTCAGGAGGATAAACAACGTCCTGAGGTATAAGTATAACTTTTGGGAGGATAAAAAACGACCCAAAGTCATGATAGCTTTCAGGAGGATAAACACGTCCTGAGGTATAAGTTGTTGATATTGTTTGTCTGCTGGATAATTAATCTGCACAACAAGATTAGTTTGATGCAAATATCATGATGTATATAACATTCTGCCAGATAATATTAGTTTATGCATTATGTATGCATGTATAGTATGATGCACTTAAGTAATGTATTATGTACTTATGGATATGTATGTTATGGTATGATGTAAATGATGTATGTATGAACCATGCAGCCTGAAGCGTCCGAGTATCTTCGTATAACAACTGCTGGCCAGGGAAAATAAATCCCGATTTGTTGCTGAAGAATATGAGGAACTCGATCCCGTCTCGTTTGATAATATAATATTCATAAACCCGTCTTCGTTTGATAATAAGGTATCAATAACCTCCCGTCTTCGTCTGATAGTAAGGTATACATAACCTCTCGTCTTCGTTCGTCGTGCTCCTATTGAAAGAATAAATTCCCGATTATCCTTCTGAGGATAAAAGAGATGGATATAAATTCCAGGGGAGATGTGACTCGAAGTATCTATGAAGATGGATTTGCCCTACTGGGGGGCTTATAGCTGTCTCGTGGGGGTGAACCGGCGAAGCTTCGTTGAATTCCTTCCCTCGTTCGTCCTTAGTAAATACTATTACTGCATTTTCATGCATTTCTGGTAAACATCAATCATATTAAGCATTTTATGCATTTCTTGTAAACATCAATCATATTCAAAAGCATACATACATTCAAACATAACCAATGGACGTTTCGCTTATGTAAATAGGGTAAAAGTAAATCTGGATTCAAAGATGAAATTTTATTTATATCAAAAAGTGACCTATACATAGGCAAGTTTGTACAAGGAGACAGAAATCCTAGTAAGAGGAATTTGTCGTAAATTTTTTTTACAAAACAAAGAAAATCAGCTATGTGGGAAATAATCCTATTGAGTTTCAATTCTACTATTGCCATTATCTTCAAATATCTCATCTTATGCTGTTAAGACGGAAACGATTGGATTGAGCTTTATCTGTTCGAGCTTGAGTAAGTAGCATAACTGGTTGTAGTTTCATGGGTGATCCAAACAAGACATAGTCATACACTTTAATCCCTAACTTTTGCCTGGATTTCCCTTTCAGGTTTTCAATCCACCGGGATACCCTTTTTTGCCCAAGCCGCCTTTTCAGGTTTTCGACTTGCCGGGTGTACATTTTTTTTATATATATATCCCTAATTTTTGCCCGAACCCTTTTGGTTCGCCGGGATGCCCTTATTTTTGCCTAGGCCAGTCAACCTAGCGGGTCTCTTTTTATGCGTAGTATTTTTTAACTATGTCTGCGTTTACAGGCTGCGGGAAGTCTTCACCATCCATAGTAGTAAGTATCATGGCACCTCCTGAGAATACTGTTTTGACCACAAATGGCCCTTCATATGTAGGAGTCCACTTGCCCCTAGGATCACCCTGTGGTAATATGATACGCTTGATTACCAGGTCACCAGCCTGATATACCTTTGGCTTAACCTTCTTGTTAAAAGCTTTGATCATTCGTTTTTGGTACATTTGGCCGTGACAAACTGCTGCTAACCTCTTCTCATCAATCAAATTTATCTGGTCAAGTCGAGTCTAGATCCATTCATCTTCATCCAAGCCTGCATCCTTCATAATTCTTAGGGAGGGAATCTGAACTTCAATGGGCAGAACTGCTTCCATACCATATACTAAGGAGAATGGGGTTGCCCCTGTTGAAGTACGTATTGTAGTACGATAACCATGAAGAGCAAATGGTAACATCTCATGCCAATCCTTATAAGTGACAGTCATCTTCTGTATGATCTTCTTAATGTTCTTATTGGCAGCTTCTACTGCCCCATTCATCTTTGGACGATACAGAGAAGAGTTGTGATGCTTAATCTTGAACTGCGTGCAAAGATCAGTAATCATAGTGTTGTTCAGATTAGAGCCATTGTCCGTGATAATCCTTTCAGGGATGCCATACCTACATATGAGATTGTTCTTAATGAATCGAGCCACAACATTCTTGGTAACAGATGCAAATGAAGCTGCCTCTACCCACTTTGTAAAGTAATCAATAGCAACCAAGATAAAACGATGTCCATTAGAAGCAGTAAGCTTGATCTCCCCAATTATATCAATGCCCCACATGGAAAAAGGCCAAAGAGCAGTCAACACATTCAAAGGTGATGGAGGTACATGTACTTTATCAGTATAGATTTGACACTTGTGACACGTTCTGGAATGTTGATAGCAGTCAGCTTCCATGGTAGACCAATAGTAACCTGCTCTCAATATCTTCTTTGCCATAGTATGGCCACTAGAATGAGTGCCAAAGATCCCATCATGCATGTCTTCCATAATCTCTGTTTCTTCCTTCTTATCCACACACCGAAGCAAAGTTGAATCATGATTGCGCTTGTACAAAATGCCATTACTCAAAAAGAACTTAGCAGAAAACCTTCTCAGAAACTTCCTATCTTTGACAGATGCCCCTTCAGGGAACTCCTGAGCTTCAAGATATCTTTTTACTCATAGAACCAAGGTTTCTCTTCCGCTTCTTCGGTGTCAATCTCATTGCAGTATGCAGGCTTCTCAAATCTATCAATAGTAATTTTGGGAGCTTCATCATCCCAGCTGATCTCAAACATGGATGCCATGGTGGCTAATGCATCTGCCAACTGATTTTCTCTTCGTGGAATATGTCCAATGGTAATCTCCTTAAAATAGGGGATCAAAGACAAAACATACTCTCTGTAAGGAATGAGGTTATCATGCTTGGTATCCCAATCTCCTTTGATCTGACTTACTACCAGGGCTGAATCTCCATACACGTCAAGGAACTGAATCTTCATATCAATGGCAGCTTTGATACCCAGGATACATGCCTCATACTCAGCCATGTTATTGGTGCAATAGAAACAAAGTCTGGCAGTAATCGGGGTATGACAACCTTCAGGGGAACTGATCACAACACCAACACCATTACCAAGTGCATTAGAAGCTCCATCAAAAACCATAGTCCATCGGGATCCTTGTTCAGGTCTGTCATATTGTCCAGGTTCTTTGGTAATAATCATAATATCTTCATCAGGGAATTCAAAACTCATTGACTGATAATCATCCACTGCTTGATGAGCCAAATGATCAGCTACAACACTTCCTTTAATGGCCTTCTGAGTAGTATACTGTATATCATATTCTGTTAAGATCATTTACCATCTTGCAATTCTTCCGGAGAGAGCAGGTTTCTCGAATATGTACTTGATTGGATCCATCTTCGAAATCAATAAGGTAGTATGAGTCAACATATACTGTCTTAGTCGGCGAGCAGCCCATGCCAAAGCGCAGCAAGTTTTCTCGAGCAGTGAGTATCTTGTTTCACAGTCGGTAAACTTTTTGCTAAGGTAGTAGATTGCCTGCTCTTTTCGACCAGACTCGTCATGTTGCCCTAACACACACCCCATTGAGTTGTCTAATACTGTTAAGTACATAATCAAAGGTTTTCCATCAACTGGTGGCATCAAAATTGGAGGTTCTAGCAGATATTTCTTGATTTCATCAAAGGCTGTCTGGCACTCATCATTCCACTCCATTACCTGATCTTTCTTCAACAACTTGAAGATTGGCTCACAGGTAGCTGTTAATTGGGAGATAAATCTTGCAATGTAATTCAGTCGTCCCAAGAAACCTCTAACCTCCTTCTCAGTATGGGGAGCTGGCATCTCTCGTATAGCTTTCACTTTTGCAGGATCCACTTCAATACCTTTTCCACTGACAATGAAACCCAGGAGCTTACCAGATCTAACTCCAAAAGTACACTTATTTGGGTTCAATCTCAACTTGTATTTCTTCAACCTCTCAAACAACTTATGCAGATGATCAAGATGTTGTTCTTTATTCTGAGATCTGGCTATCATATCATCCACATACACCTTTATCTCATGATGAATCATATCATGAAACAAAGCCACCATAGCACGCTGATATGTTGCCCCGGCATTCTTCAAACCAAATGGCATCACTTTATAGCAAAAGGTGCCCCACTGTGTAACAAATGTTGTCTTCTCCATATCTTCAGGTGCCATCTTGATTTGATTATAACCAGAGAAACCATCCATAAAAGAGAATACCTTATGCTGAGCAGTGTTGTCTACTAGAACATCAATATGAGGAAGTGGAAAATCATCTTTGGGGCTGGCCTTGTTCAAATCCCTGTAGTCTACACACATACGTACCTTACCATCTTTCTTAGGTACCGGCACCACATTTGCAACCCACTGAGGATAAGAAGTCACAGCTAAGAACCCTGCATCAAACTGTTTCATTACCTCTGCTTTGATCTTCTCTGACATTTCAGGACACATGCGACGAACCTTCTGCTTCTTTGGACGACAATCTTCTTTTACTGGTAAATGATGAACCACAATGTCTGTATCCAACCCTGACATATCTTCGTAGGACCAAGCAAAGATCTCCACATAGTCATGTAACATCTGAATCAATCTGCTCTTGACACTATCCTCTAATTCAGCCCCTATCTTGACTTCTTTCCTGTTTTCTTCAGTTCCCAAATTCACAACTTCGACCGGCTCTTCATGTGGCTGTATAGCTTTCTCTTCTTGTTGTAACAACCTAGCAAGCTCTACAGGTACTTCACAATCGTCCTCATTTCCATCTTCAGCTTGATAGATCGGATTCTCGAAATTATAATTGGCAATAGTAGAACTGTTATCAACAGGATCCAGAGTGGATAAGGATCTGCATTTTAGTGATGTGGGTGTGTGTAAGAACACATAGCTGATAAAACAAGTATAAAAATAAAAGAAAAACAAGGAACACAATATTTACGAAAACGAAACGTCCACTGATTTTTATTGAATGAAGTATGCAAATGAAATGACATCCCGTAACAAGCACACCATTGTGCCCCGGGTAAGGCACAAGGCTTAATAGTTTAATTGTTCAAAAATTACAAACTTTAAAAGTAACAACACAGTAATAGTATTTACTCCTGACTAAAGGAGATAGGAATAACATCTTCAGCTTTCCAATTATTGAGCCCAGCACCCACAGTAGGAAAAATCCAAGCATCCAAGTTGTAGTCTTCGTCATAGTCATCCACAACATTGATTTGATCTTTCATAATCCCCTGATTGGTGATACGAACAGCACGAGCACGACGAACAGCCTTCTGAGACTCTGCAGTGAAACCCAAACCAAATTTTTCAGATTTGTAAGGAATGTCAGGAAGCTGACCCCAAATAGTACAACCACCTTCATCCACCACAACTCTAGCGTCTTTGAGGGAGGCCATTGTTGGAGGTACTCTGGTGACCACAGGAACTTTCTTGACAACAGGAGGAGCTTCATAATTATTAACAATCCAAGGAACCACTTCAAATGTCTGACACGGAGTTTCAACATATTCACATTCCACTTCCAGATACTTAAAGGTGTTCACATGGCTAATTATATATTCTTCCTCTCCGTAAACAGTGACAACTTTTCCTTCTACTGGATATCTCAGCTTCTGATGTAAAGTGGAGGTTACAGCACCTGCCCCATGGATCTAGGGACGCCCAAGCAAACAAGAATACGACGAACGAATATCCATGACATAAAAGGTAGCATTGAAGACCTGAGAACCTACTTTGATTGGGAGATCAATTTCTCCATGCACCACTCTTCTCGAGCCATCAAAAGCCTTAACCACTATATTACTGGGCTTCAACACAGCATCTTCAGGGCTAAGCTTGTTCAGAACTTCTTTGGGCAACACATTTAGCGAGGAACCATTGTCTATTAACACATGTGACAGGGTAGCGCCCCTACATTCAATAGAGATATGTAGAGCCCTATTATGATCCCTCTTAGCAGGGGTTAAATCAGCATCGGAGAAACCTAACCCATTATCATAGGTCAAGTGTGCAACACAATTTTCAAACTGGTCTACAGAAATCTCATTTGGTACGTGAGCAGTCTTCAGAAATTTAATCAAGGCTTTGGCATGAGCCTCAGAACACAACAATAAAGACAGCATGGAAATCTTGGAAGGAGTATGCCCCAATTGATCAACAATATCATAATCACTCTTGCGAATGATCTTCAGTACTTCTTCCATCTGCTTAGAAAGATCATCAGCAGTTGGGGTTTCAATTGGCACAGGTTCTATAACAGGACCTTTGCCCCGGGCATCAGTGTTTGTTGCAGCAGTGGAGGTAGTAGTTTGAGTAACTGTATTCTTAGAGGTAGCAGGAGGAGAGAAAATTCTTCCACTTCTCGTGATCTTACTAGATCCCGCAATATTATCAACATCAAGGTTTTCATCAGCAACAGGTGTATCAGCTAAGGGTTCCTGCTTAACACCATGGATATAAACATCGGAACCATAATGCCAAGGTACAGCTTTATCAGAAGTGTACGGAATAGGACCAGGAGTAGTGATGATCATAGGAGCAACAATCTTCACAGGGCCTTCAGCAGTAATCTTAATTGGACCCTTATGAGTAATTTTGACAGGTCCTTTGGAAGTAATCCTTACCGGAAATTTATCAACCATATCCACCTCTTCAACCTTCACACCTTTAGTTATATGATCCACCATACTCTCCACAGAAGGTGGGGTCCTTTCAAACACTATGGTGTAATTATTCATGAGGCGTTGAATTCCGTCCTTCAACCTCCAGCAACTATCCGGCTTATAAGCACAATAGACACAATCTTCACGACAACCTGGAAAGAACCCAGCTTGTACTAACTTCTTCTTAATAACAGACAATGGTGTAGTCAAATCTACAACTGAGGAAATATGTGAAACTTCATCAATGGAATTGACAGTCTTCTCATGATTTGGCATGGGAGCAGTAATCACATTTGGAGTACTCGGAGGGTCAAACTCAATCTCTCCCGCATCAATCATATCCTGAATCTTATTTTTCAATACCCAGCAACTATTGGTATCATGTCCCTGACAATTTGAATGATATGCACATCGTGCATTAGGATTGTACCTGGGAGAGGTAACATTGGGATTCTGAGGAGGGTCCCTCAAAGTGATAAGTTCACCCTTCAACAAGTGTTGCAAGGCTTGGGCCAGTGACATGTTGATCTTAGTGAACTGCCTTCTAGGCCTCTGTTGATTTCCCTGGGGTAGCTCTGTTGTTGCAGGAGTTGGATTGGAGATATGAACTGCACTCACAGACTGATGCCTCCTATTACGATCAGGTTGACCATAAACAACATTTGCCTCTTTCTTCCCACTGGGAGGCTTCTTTGCAGTATTGGATGAAGAAGCACCCACTTGGATCTTGCCACTCCTTATACCACTTTCTACGCGCTCTCCTGTCATTATCAACTCAGTGAAGCTAGATGATGAGCTTCCAATGAGATGACTGTAAAAAGGACCATTCAACGTACACATGAACATATCAACTAACTCCCTGTCAGTTAGAGGGGGTTGTACTCTTCCAGCCAAATCTCTCCATTTCTGGGCATACTCCTTGAAATTTTCTTTAGCACCCATAGTCATGCTTTGCAGCTGCATGCGAGTAGGGGCTAGATCAGCATTGTATTGATATTGCTTGTAAAAGGCTTCAGCAAGATCTTTCCAATCACGGATGTTGACACTCTCCAACTGATAGTACCATTCCAATTGAGCTCCAGATAAGCTCTCTTGGAAGAAATGGATCCACAACTTCTTATCAGCAATATGGGGTTGGATTCTCCGGACATATGATCTCAGATGCAGCTTGGGACAAGAGACACCATCATAAACTACAAAAGTAGGAACCTTGAAACCAATGGGTATAACCACCCCAGATATCAAACTCAGGTCTTCAAAATACAGCCCAGAAGATTTTTGCAATTCCATTGCATCCATTCTATCTACCAGCATCTTGAACTTATCTTCATTAGGCTCATGATAGTAGTTAGCTTCAGAATCAGAGTCCCCCATTGTATTATGGAGACTGCCTCCCTCTTTCTCAAACTCTTCAGACTCATAATCTTCAACCTGTTCTTTGGTCTTGACAGAACCTCTGAACCTTCTTCCCATGTTGATCAGGCCTCCTGACCTTCTAGTCTTCTTAGTCTTCTTGGCCAGCATTGTCTTCAATTCATCCTGCCCCTTGGACAAGTTCAGGATCAGCTCTTGGAACTGTGCATTTTGTGCCTGGAGATCTTTGACTGTTTGTTCAAGAGCCATTGCTGAAATAAACAGCGAGAAGATAAGAAACCTGTGCACAATAAACCTGTGATGCAGTGGTATGATATGTAAATGCATATGCAATGTTTTCAAGGACCGCATGATTTAAATTTGCTTAAACAAACAAGAAAGTAAACTTTTATTAGTAATAAATTTGTTTGCCCTTTGGGCTTACAAAATGAAA
Organism: Lathyrus aphaca; assembly: GCA_963966055.1. Lineage (NCBI taxonomy): Eukaryota > Viridiplantae > Streptophyta > Magnoliopsida > Fabales > Fabaceae > Lathyrus > Lathyrus aphaca. Next base: position 229,348,748 of record OZ014519.1, read on the forward strand.
TGAAATAAATACAAAAGATGGGGTTTTAAGTCTCCCATGGACGTTTCCTCTTTGTGTTGAGGTATGAGTTGAGATTCCGCTCCTCGTGAAGTTGCTTTGTTAGCTCCAGGATTCTTTCTTGACTTGCTTTGTAATGAACCTCGAAAGTATCCCTTTGCTCCTTCAACTGGATCCAGGATCTCTGTAAGTCTTCCATGTCAGTAGGCATGTCTGGGTGAAGGATGGTATAAGAGGTATCTCCTTCAGCAACATGCTCCATAGTAACTGGCAGGATGGCAGGATATGGCATCATGAGAGTTTGAGCACGAGATCACACCCATCTGAGGTAAGCTTCCATAGGAATAGTGTACTTGGGCTCCAGAGTCTTGCTGTCAACCTTGTTCACTTTCCCCCATGCTCGTATGAACCTTTGACGGTAACCTTGCAGATCGTTGTCGTAATCAAACACAATACCCTGAATCAACATGTCATGTGGACCATCACTCCGAGCGTAACCAAACTGTCGTAAAGCTAAAGAAGGGTTGTAAGTAATGCCTCCTCTTATGCCTAGAAGTGGCACATTAGGAAACTCCCCACAACGGTCAATGATAGTGACATTCTCCATAGATCTGGAGCACCAATGAATATCTGAATGCGAGAGTGACATGATTCTCTTGGACCACCTGAACCCTTGTTCATTCTTCATCACTGAGCGAGGAAGGTGAGAAATAAACCACCTAGATAGCAAAGGTATGCAGCACATCAGAGTTCCTCGTGCCTTCGTAGTACGAGTATGAAGAGAATGTAGAATGTCTCCCAGCAATGTTGGCACTGGATTGTGACTCAGAAATATGTTGATGGCATGAATGTCTATGAACTGATCTGGATTGGGAAACAACACTAAGCCATAAATCAACAAGGCTAAGATCTCCTCAAAAGCATCATAACTCATAGCCTTCAAGAACACTTGAGCCTTTTCCATCAACACCTTAGCAAGAATACCCTTAACTCCGCTTCTTGTTTCTAGAACAATGTCTGACTTCTTTAGATGTAGGGCTGCAGCAATAACCTCAGGTTTAGGCTCTTTCTCCAAGCCTGTGAATGGTTTCTGATCAAGTACAGGTATACCCAGAAGTTTAGAGAACTCTTCCATTGTAGGAACCAGCTGATAGTCAGGGAATGTGAAGCAATGGTGCTTAGGATCAAAGAACTGAAACAGAACACTCATCATGTCTTCATTGAATCCTGAGGTGACTAGATCCAATAGGTGACCATGTCTCTTGATGAACTGGGAGTGTTCAGACACTTGAGAAACCAACTCTTTAAGCTTAGCAGGTATCCCTACAAAGTTGATCCTGATAGTGAAAATGCTATGCTTATGATGCATGATGATGTCATGATGTTATGCTCAATCACAAACATGTGGCACACACAAACAAGTCACACAATTGCCCTAGGTTTAAAGGCTTGCATGAGGTTTAAAGGTAAGTACCCTCCCCTGAAGTTTAGTTGGTTCATCCTGTCCTATAAAGTAACCAGGTTCTAAGGGATATCAATATCATTGATCCTTCACAAGGGTGGTTGTTCAGTAGGCAACTTACTTGCCAACCAAAACCCTCCAAGTTTAGAATCTCAATGAGCGTAGCATCGAGTATCAACCAACTTCAGTCTTCACTGAAGCCGGTTATCTCACTACTTTTTAAAGGCCAAGATGGGATAACTAGGGTTCTAAAAGTTAGTTAGTGCATTGACAACATATGGCAGCCTCATATTATCCTCAACTTTACTTAAGGAACATAAGCACCAACCAAGAAGTCACACTAACTATGGCCACCAGATCAACCATATCGGTATACGCCGTACAGTTTCCTTGGTCTATTGCCATTTACCTAAGGTACACTAGATCCGAGTTAGGATCTTTCACACATAAGAGCACCCAACAAGTAAAGTATAAAGCAAACAAGGCAAACATTTTTAAAGTGATCTAATTCCTAAGGGTACCCCTCTTTTATTAAATCCCCAGCAGAGTCGCCAGTTCTGTAACACGGTGGGAGAACTGACTTTAGTTATGTTGCGGATAGCAAGAGTCGCCACCGACTTTTATTTTATCCAAAGGAAAGGCATAAAAGAACAGGAAAAACCTTTTAAAAGATTTTTGGGTTTGGGGGGTAGGTTATGTAAAGGGAAGGTGTTAGCACCCTTTACATCCATGGTTATCCATGGGCTCTTAGTTACTTAGCTCACTTTAAAATGTTTTTGAGAAGTGTAGTGTGTGATTAAAATTTCCTTTAAGTACTTTATAATGATCCATGTACGGATATATATAAAGTCTTTGTTTTGAAAATTTGTTTGAAAAATGTGAAGTGTTTGAAATGTTTTTGAAAAGTGAGCAAGTACATAAGAGGAACCTACCCTAAGTTAAGTCTTTTCTGTTCTTGAATGTCCTTTAAGTGGTAAGACTATCCCTATTATTAAGGAATAGGTAGTCATTACCTTGGATGTATGAGGGACAAGTGAAGGGACAACTGTTATTTGGGCAACTGTAAGGTGTATAAGCAATTCGAAGGGACTTATCATCTTTATTCGAAAGGGACAAGATCATTACGAAGGCAACCATGAAGGGACTTGATCTTTTTATCTGTTAAGGGACTAGATGATATGAGATGAGGGACTTTGCTTTATACACCTTACTTGACCTTTTGTTTAGGCAACTTGAGAGGTAACCCTTAAGAAGTGAGATGGCGATCCAGGATCGACTTATGTGTGTGAGTGTACCAATTCAGATATTTATCTTTAAGTTAATGATCTAAATTCAATTTAATATACAAACATATTTTACACTCCCTATTTTACTAACCATAGCATTAAAAAATAAATATTAAAAATTACTACAACTATTACATATTGGATACAATTACATAATAATAATAATTAAAAATAAATAAGCAAATAAATAATAATAAATAATTGGGTTAGTAACAATAATAATAATAACAATCATATAAGATATAAATAAATAAATTGGGTTAGTAGTAATAAAATAAATAAAATGAAAGAATTAGCATAATGAAAATAAATAAATTTAAAGTTCAAAATTAGATAAATAATATTTTTTAAGAGAATTTAATAAAAAGAAATAAATAACAAGTATTATATACTAAATTATAATGATTTAAATTTATATACATATTATAGAAATATTATAAACATATTATAAAAATAACTTATATTTATAAGATCAAACTAGGATTTTTTAATTGTTTTAAACATAATCTAGGGTTTACTATTTTATTGAATTATTTAAGTAATATAAACAAAAAAATAAATATACATAATTAGGATTTATATACAAATATAATAAAATAATTAGGTTTTGTGAAATATTATTAGGGTTTTAGAAAATATTAGGGTTTGTACAAAATAAATCAATTTATTTACAAATTCTATATACACATATTATAACAAAATATTTTTAGAAAAAAGAAAATATGAAGTTTTAAGAATATTTTAATAGTATTTATAAATTGTATTTGCTAATTTAAATAAAATAGAAATAATTAAAATAAGAAAATAATGAAAAATTGCTCAAAAAGAAAGGACATGGGATTTGAACCCAGGTCCCCTACCTCATATGCAGAGTACAAAACCATCCAGGCCAGCGCGCGCTGGTGATATAGCATGAGATCCATATACTTTTGTTTCATATCCTGCACAAATCATAATAAAAAATAAAAGCAATACAAAAGGGCCTGGGGGGATTCGAACCCAGGACCCTCAATCAAACAAACACACACTCCAACCATCCAGCCAGAAGGGTGCACCTGATATATGATCCACAACAAATAATAATATATTAAGTTATGTGAATAAGTGAGAAAATCAAATAAAAAGAATGCTGCCTCCCAGGATCGAACCCAAGCCTTGAACCAATACACGCGCATCCATCACCACTGGGCCAAGCATGCTTCTGTGAAATAAGTTACAAACAATTTCATAAAATATTAAAATTAAATTTGAATTCCAGAAAACGCGCCAAGAACTTCATCTTCTTCCTTGGATGCTGCAAATTTTCCTGCGAATTCTTCCATGAATATACCTGCGATTTTTGTTCCTGCGAATCACAAACTTCAACCAAACAGCAAAATTTCACAAAATTAGTTATGCCATTGAGTTCCTAATGAGATTTGCAATCGTCCTATGTCCTTAGAATTCATTTATCCTGATTAAACAATGAAACCCTAAAAGAGGCCGTGAACCCTAATCATGGTGAAATTCAATACCTGCACAGAAAACTTAATTAAATAGCCCAGAATCAATCTAGGGTTCATCACAATCATCATCAAACAATCAAAAACAATTTAAATCCAGCCAATCAATGGAATCGAAAATCAAAAATTTCTTGAAGAACATGATTCGGTTTATGCATTATGTCATGGTTCAGAAGCATGTGAGTATTGGTTTCGATTCAGGGATGTCCAGGGAAGCTTGTGATGTTCTTAAAATACCTTGAAACCTCCTCTAGGGTTGAAACCGAAAATTGACTTTTGAAGGATTTTTTGAAGTTTGATATTATGGTTTGAGGCTGCAAAATCGTGTCCATTGCATTGTGATGTGTTTATGTACTTATAGTAGATGAAATTAGGTCAAAATATTGTTGGGTTGTTTGGACTTTTTGATCATTGAAGATTGAAAAAGATCATGTCTTAAAATTCAAATATTTTTGAATGTAACCTTGCTATTTTAAGACAATCACCATAATTCTCATATCAATTTAATCTAATTAACTTTCATGGCCTTCTAGAATCAAAATATATTTTAAATCTTCATATTTTATATTTTATTTGAATTTAAAATGATTTTTAATATAAAAAATCATAATAAATAAAATAAAATAAATAAAATAATGAAAATATTAAATAAATTTCGTGCATGATGTCATGGAACCTCTTGGGTCACAAAAAGTTCAGCCCATTTGAAGAATTATGGTTTTAAGACCCTATTCACTTCATAAACCACCCAAAAATTTCCCAACTTTGCAAGGGCACAAATCCTTCAATTTTAATGATATGAGGGTGTTCTTGGACATTTTGGAAAGATTAAAGAGTACTCTAATCAACCCCATTGGTTTCATGTCCATACCTTTTACCATTCTCAAGTTATGCTCTTTTGAAGTTGTTGACGTTTTGTTGACTTTTAAAAGGACCTATAATGTCTTAGCTCATACCTTCCAAATGAAGCATTTTTGGGCTTGGCTTGTGAGACACAAAGTTGTAGAGAATTCAATTTCCTTCAAAATGAGCTTTGGATGGGAAAACATTGATGAAGCATGTGAAAGTTATGGCTGGTCAAAGTTCAGTTGACTTTTCCTGAGGAAACCCTAATTTAGAAACTCCTGATTCTTGATGATCTGAAATCTCCTTGATGAATCATGATCAACCCTTGATCAAATGATGAATTTTACTTCATATAATTGATGTTGGCACAAAATCATGAAGTTTGACTTTGGTTTGACCACAGTTGACCTCAGTTTGACTTTTTAACTGCTTTGACTGATTTTAACTTATCTGATTATTTGACTGAGCAAACCTTTGAGAAAAGTCTTGAAACTTGTCATGGGGGTTCTTAAACATATATAAGATGTTATGAAGCTCACTTGAAGTCTTGGAAATTCATTTAGCCTGATTAAAGTCAAAACCCTAGTTTTGGATGCACTGCTTAGGAGGATGCATTGTCTGAGGGAATTGTCAAATCTTCTGACTAATTGTGAACTTTGTGAACCTTGTAAACCTCATAAGATGTCTTGTGAACCTTGTGAACCTCATGAGAGGTATTGTGAACCTCATAAGATGTCTTGTGAACCTTGTGAACTTTGTGAACCTCTTAGTACACAAAGTCTTGTCTTGTGAGGGCAAAATTTGGGGTGCAACACCACTCCTTGGAATAAGAGGGGGCATTACTTACAACCCTTCTTTAGCTCTACAAAAGTTTGGTTATGCTCGGAGTAATGGTCTTCATGACATGCTTATTCAGGGTATTGTGTTCGACTACGACAACAATCTTCAAGGTTACCGTCAAAGGTTTATACGAGCTTGGAGTAAAGTGAACAAGGTTGATAGCAAGACTCTGGAATCAAAGTATTCCATTCCTATGGAACCTTACCTCATATGGGTGCGATCTCGTGCTTAGACTCTTATGATGCCATATCCTATTGTTCTACCAGTTACTATGGAGCCTTTTGCTGAAGGAGATGTTCCTTATACCATCCTTCATCCAGACATGCCCACTGATTTGGAAGAGTTGCAGAATTCCTGGATTCAATTAAAGGAGCGAAGGGATACCTTTGAGACTCAGTTTAGAGCTAGTCAAGAAAGAGTTCTGGAGCTGACAAAGCAACTTCATGAGGAGCGTAACCTCAACACACACCTCAACACAAAAAAGAAGCGTCCATGGGAGACCTAAGTCCCATATATTTATTTCTTTGTATTTTATTCTTATTTCCTTTCATTGTAAGCCCAAGGGGAAATTTATCTTAAACATTTACTAATAAAAGTTTTATTTTTGTTTTTCTTTAAACAAATTTAAATCCCGCGGTCCTTGAAAACATTGCATATGCATCTACATACCATATCATTACATCACAGGTTTCTTACAACAGGTATCTTATCTTCTTGTTGTTTATTTCAGTAGAAATGGATCTCGAACAAACTGTCAAGGATCTTCAGATTCAGAATGCCCAGTTTCAAGAGATGATTCTGAATTTGTCCAGGGGACAAGATGAGCTGAAGGCACTTCTGACCAAGAAAAAGAAGAAGACCAGAAAACCAGTTGGCTTCATCAACATGGATAGAAGGTTCAGAGGTCCAGTCAAGACAAATGAGGAAATTGAAAATCTTGGGTTTGAAAATTCTAAGAAATAAGAAGGAAGTCTCCATGGTACTGTTGAAGACTCTGATTATGAGGAGAATTATTACCATGATCCTACTAGTGAAGAGAAGTATAAGATATTAGAGAACCGTATGAATGCTATAGAACTACAAAAGACTTCTGGGTTTGACTTTGAAGATTTGAGCTTGATTTTTGGGGGTCTCCATCCCTATTGGTTTCAAAGTTCCTACTTTCGTGGTGTGTGATGGTGTCATGTCCAAAATTGCATATGAGATCGTATGTCATGAGAATTCAACCACATACTCCTGATAGGAAGTTGTGGATGCATTTCTTTCAAGAGAGTTTGTATGGATCTCAACTGGAATGGTATTATCAACTGGAAAGTATCAACATTCGTAATTGGAATGATCTTGCAGAGGCTTTCTATAAGCAGTATCAATATAACTCTGATTTAGCACCAACTCGCATGCAGCTCCAAAGCATGTTCATGGGTTCTAAAGAAAGCTTCAAGGAGTATACTCAGAAATGGAGAGATCTTGCTAGTAGAGTTTAACCCCCTTTGACTGACAGGGAATTGATTGATATATTTATGAGTACATTGACTGGTCCTTTCTATAGTCATCTCATTGGAAGCTCATCCTATGGTTTCACTGAGCTGATAATGACTGGAGAACGTGTGGAGAATGGGATACGAAGTGGAAATATTCAGATGGTTGCCTCTCCAAGTACCACCAAGAAGCCTTCTAATGGGAAGAAGGAATCCAATGTTGTGTATGGCCAACATGGTCGTAATAATCGTAACCAATATATGGGAGCTGTTTTGATTTCTAATCCTGCACCTGCACCACAAGAGCAGTAGCATAATAGTCAGCCCAAGCCTAAGAGGCAATTTACGAAGATCAATATGTCGTTGGCTCAGGCTTTGCAACACATGTTGAAAGGATAGCTTATTACTTTGAAGGATCCTCCTCAGAATCACAACACTTCCTCTCCTCGCTACAATCCCAATGCAAGGTGTGCATATCATTCTAATAGTCCTAGCCATGATACTAATAGTTGCTGGGCTTTGAAGAACAAAATTCAGGATATGATTGAAAATGGAGAAATTGAGTTTGACTCTCCTGGAACTCCTAATGTGATTACTGCTCCTATGCCTAAGCATGCGAAGACTGTTAATGCTGTTGATGAAGTTTCTTATGTTTATATTATGGATGAGTTAACTACTCCTCTGTCCATTGTCAAGAAGAAGCTGATGCAAGCCGATTTATTTCCGGGTTACAATGAAGATTGTTTTTTCTGTGTCTTTCAATCTAATAGTTGTTGGAAGCTGAAGGAAGGTATTCAATGTCTGATGGACAACCGTACTATATTATTTGAGAAGACCCCTTATGTAGAAAGTTTATGTGAAGGTCTGGCCTAGGATCTGAAGCTTGAAGATGTGTCTATGGTTGATAAGACTCCCGTGAAGATTAATTCCATAGGTCCAGTGAGGATCACTTCTAAAGGTCCTGTGAAGATTAATGCTGAGCCAAAGGTGGCCCCAATGATTATTATTACTCCTGGTCCTATCCCATATACCTCTAATAAGGCTATACCTTGGAATTATGGTTATGATGTTTATATCCATGGTGTCAATCAAGAACCATTGACTGATACACCTACTGTTGATGCTAATCCTGATGTTGACAATATTGTTGGGTCTAGTAAGGTTACCAGGAGTGGAAGAATTTTCTCTCCATAAGACACCTCAAAGACTGTTGCTTCTCCAGTTCATATCTCTAACTCTGGGCCAAGTACCGAGGCTCTGTGAAAAGGACCAGTGATTGAACCTGTTCATGCTGAGGGACCATCTAGTGAAGATCTCTCTAAGAAGATGGAAGAAGTACTGAAGATCATCCACAAGAGTGATTATAATATTGTTGACCAATTGGGGCATACTCCCTCTAAAATCTCTATGTTGTCTCTGCTATTATATTCTGAAGCCCATGCTAAAGCTTTAATCAAGTTCCTGAAGACTACTCATGTACCACATGAAATCTCTGTGGACCAGTTTGAGAATTGTGTTGCTCATCTGACTAGTGATAATGGTTTGAGTTTTTCTGATTCTGATTTGACTCCTGCTAAAAGAAACTATAATAGAGCTCTGCACGTCTCCATTGAGTGTAGGTGCACTACTTTATCTCATGTGTTGGTGGATAATGGTTCTTCATTGAATGTGCTACCCAAGGAGGTTCTGGACAAACTCAACCTTGAAGATGTTGTATTAAGGCCAAGTAATATGGTGGTGAAGGCCTTTGATGGTTCAAGAAGAATGGTGCATGGAGAAGTGGATATCCCATTAAAAGTAGGATCTCAAGTCTTTGATTCCACTTTCTATGTGATGGATATTCGTCCTGCGTACTCCTGTTTGCTTGGGCGCCCTTGGATCCATGGGGCAGGTGCTGTGACTTCCACTTTACATCAAAAACTGAAGTATCTAGTGAAAGGCAAGATCGTCACTGTTTATGGTCAACAAAGAATATATGGTCAGTCATGTGAATTCTTTTAAATATGTTGAGATGGAGGGTGAATTTGTTGAGACTCCTTGCCAGACATTTGAAGTAGTTCCTCAAGTTGTTCCTGCTACTGAATCCATCCCTGCTGCTAAAAAAGTTCTTATGATTACCAGAGTACCTCCTACAATGGTCTCTCTCAAGGATGCTAAAGTTGTGGTTGAAGATGGTGGTTGTACTATTTGGGGTCAGCTTCCTGACATTCCTTACAAGTCTGACAAGTTTGGTTTGGGTTTTACTATAGAATCTCAGAAGGTTGTTCGTCGTGCTCGTGTTGTTCGTATCACTAATCAAGGAATCATAAAGGACCAAGTCAATGTTGTGGGAGATTATGATGAAGATTACAACCTGGATAATTGGATCTTTCATATCATTGGTGATGGGCTCAACAACTGGAAGGCTGAAGACGTTATTCCTATCTCCTTTAGTCAGGAGTAAATGTTATTCTGTTTTTCTAAATTTTAAATTTTGTAATTTTGAACAATTAAATACTTTTGAGCCTTGTGCCTTGCCCGTGGCACAATGGTGTGCTTGTTAGGGTTGTCATTTCATTCGCATATTTTCATTCAATAAAATCAATGGACTTTTCTTGTTTTCGTAAATATTGCGCTCTTTGTCTTTCTTTTATTTTTTCCTTTATCAAAACCTATGTGTTGTTACACACACCGACGCCACTAAAATGCAGATTCTCATCCACTCTGGATCCTGTTGATAACAGTTCTGCTATTGCCAATTATAACTTCAATAATCCGATATATCAAGCTGAGGATGGAAAGGAGGAAAATTGTGAAGTACCTGTAGAGATGGCTATATTGCTACAACAAGAAGAGAAAGCCATGCAGCCACGTGAGGAACCAATTGAAGTTGTGAATCTGGGAACTGAGGAGAACATGAAAGAGGTCAAGATAGGTGCTGAATTGGAAGACGCTGTTAAGAACAGGTTGATCCAAATGTTACGTGACTATGTGGAAATTTTTTCTTGGTCCTATGAAGATATGCCAGGGTTAGATACTGATATTGTGGTTCACCGTCTACCAGTGAAAGAAGATTGTCGCCCAATAAAACAGAAATTTTGTCGTATGCGTCCTGAAATGTCAGAAAAGATTAAGGCAGAAGTAATGAAACAATTAAATGCAGGTTTCCTAGCTGTTACTTCTTATCCTCAGTGGGTTGCAAATGTGGTATCGATGCCTATGAAAGATGGTAAAGAATGCATGTGTGTAGATTACAGGGATTTGAACAAAGCCAGCCCCAAAGATGACTTTCCACTTCCATATATCGATGTTCTGGTAGACAACACTGCTCAACATAAGGTATTCTTTTTTATGGATGGTTTCTCTGGTTACAATTAGATTAAGATGGCACCTGAAGATATGGACAAGACTATGTTTGTTACACAGTGGGGCACTTTCTATTATAAGGTAATGCCATTTGGTTTGAAGAACGCAGGGGTAACATATCAACATGCTATGGTAGCTTTATTCCATGATATGGTTCACCATGAGATAGAGGTATACGTGGATGATATGATAGCCAGATCTTAGACTGAAGAAGAACATCTTGATCATCTGCACAAGTTGTTTGAGAGGTTAAAGAAATACAAATTGAGATTAAATCCAAACAAGTGTACCTTTGGCATTAGTTCTGGTAAACTTTTGGGTTTTATTGTCAGTGGTAAAGGTATTGAAGTTAATCCTGCAAAGCTAAAAGCTATACAAGAGATGCCTGCTCCACATACTGAGAAGGAAGTTAGAGGTTTCTTAGGACGACTGAATTACATTGTAAGATTTATTTTCCAGTTAACTGCTACTTGTGAGCCAATCTTCAAGTTGTTGAAGAAGGATCAAGTAATGGAATGGAATGACGAATGCCAGGTAGCTTTTGATGAGATAAAAAAGTACCTCCAAGAACCTCCTATATTGATGCCACCAGTTAAAGGAAGACCCTAGATTATGTAACTAATAGTATTAGATAACTCAATGGGGTGTGTGTTTGGGAAACATGACGAGTCTGGTTGAAAAGAGCAGGCAATATACTATCTTAGCAAAATGTTTACCGACTGTGAAACAAGATACTCACTACTCGATAAAACTTGTTGCGCTTTGGCATGGGCTGCTCGCCGACTAAGGTAGTATATGTTGACTCATTATTGATTTCAAAAATGGATCCAATCAAGTACATATTTGAGAAACCCACTCTCTCCGAACGAATAACGAGATGGCAAATGATCCTGACAGAATATGACATATAGTACACTACTCAGAAAGCAATTAAAGGAAGTGTAGTAGGTGATCATTTGGCTCATCCGGCAGTGGATGATTGTCAGTATATGATTTTTGAGTTTCCAGATGAGGATATTATGATTGTTACTAAAGAACCTATACAATATGAAGGACCTGAACAAGGATCCCGATGGACTATGGTTTTTTATAGAGCTTCTAATGCGCTTGATAATGGTGTTGGTGTTGTAATTATCTCTCCTAAAGGTTGTTATACGCCAATTACTGCAAGACTTTGTTTTGATTGTACCAATAATATGGCTGAATATGTAGTGTGCATCATAGGTATCAAGGCTGCCATTGAGATGACGATTCAGTTTTTGAATGTGTATGGAGATTCAACCCTAGTAGTTAGTCAAGTTAAAGGAGATTGGGACACCAAGCATCCAAATCTCATTCCTTACAGAGAGCATGTGTTGTCTTTAATCCCATACTTTGAAGAGATCACTTTTGGACATATTCCATGAGAAGAGAATCAGCTGGAAGATGCATTAGCCACCATGGCATCTATGTTTGAAATCAGTTGGGATGATGAAGCTCCCAGAATTACTATTGATCGATTTAATGAACCTACATACTGCAATGAGGTGGGTACTAAAGGAGTGGAGGAAAAGCCTTGGTTCTATGAAGTGAAAAGGTATCTTGAAGCTCAACCCTGAAGAGGCATCTGTCAATGATAAGAAGTTTCTGAGGAGATTTTCTGCTAAGTTTTTCCTGAGTAATGGAATTTTGTACAAGCGCAATCATGATTCAACTTTGATTCGCTGTGTGGATAAGAAAGAAGCAATAGAGATTATGGAGGACATGCATGATGGGATCTTTGGAATTCATTCTAGTGGGCATACCATGGCCAAGAAGATACTGAGAGCAGGTTACTAATGGTATACCATGTGTAAACACCCCAAATTTGCCCTCACCCATTCACACCATGGCTTGTGATCATCTCATATGCATAAACACAAACATATCATCTCATATCTCATTTTTGATTCACTGCATAGTTTCTAAGGCATCTGCACCTAGGGTTTGTGATCTGAGCAACCTCAAAGCATCTTGAGTCATTCCAAAGGCCACCAATCAACTCAAAGGGGTCCATGTGTGTTCTTATATCATATTCCATCTTCTCAAAGTCAAAAATGCAAAAGAATCACAAGAACTAGGGTTTGAGTGGATGCAGAGCCAGGTTTGACTGCACAGTTGACCTAAAATTAGGGTTTTGGTTTCAGAGGCCATAACTCCAAATTTTTTGGTCATTCTTGTTTCCATTGGTCTCTATATGGTATAGGGAGTATGCATATCAATTTTCATGAAGAAATTCCATGGGGAAGTCATCTGATCAAAGGTTGACTTTCTGGACAAGTCAGTGTAAAATCAGGGCATCTGAGGCCCCCAATGACTCAACCAATGGGTGATATTCATTATTTTGAGTGTATATGATCTTTATTTGATCATGGAAGAAGGTTGAAGTTCATAAAAATATGGAATTTAGGGTTTTTGCAAATGTTGACTTTTTGGGCATAGTTGACTTTTCAAGAATGCATCATTTTAGGTCATTTTTCAAGCCATGATTCTTGATCCAAAAAGGCTTCAAATGGAAAAACTTTGGTCATGAAAGTTGTAGATCTCATCTTTCCCTTTTCAAAAAGTACAAGAACATGATCAAACTCTTCTTGGATCAAAAGTTATGGCAATGCAAAGTTGGCTAAAATCATTGATTTTCAAGGCATGCTTCAAATGGAAATTTTGCAAAGTCATGAACCAATGCATTATGTGACTTCTAATTCACTTCAAACCAGTATGCAAACATTACATAGACACTAAAAAATCAGATTTGGACCAAGAATGCCTATGGTTTATGTTTGGTTAGGCAAAAGAAGTCACATGTGAACTAAAGGCCACAACTTGCAAAAACTCATGATCATTCTTCTTACACCTTGCAGCCTTGGATGCTGAGCTTTGCTAGACCTCTCCCTCACCCTTGCTGCGCCAGCCCATGCTTTGTACCAAGCTAGCACTTCACCATACCTCTCTTACACATAAAGTGGATTTCGAGCAAAAGTAAACTTACCAATCACTATAGGCCAGGTCACATCATCTGACCTATAGGATTATAATACAATATCCCTTGGCAAGCCAAAGATATGAGAAAGCCAGCCTGAAGCATCCTCATTCAACACATACACAAAATCACCCCACATTGCATAAGCCTTCGAATCTCTCTGTCCAGCATACAAACACTTCATCCATCTTCACCATTCAACTCACCTTGTTCCATAGACCACAAAGCACCAAGAACACAAGCCTGAAACAGCCTGAACATCTCACTGCCATTTCTCACTTCATTTTGCAGTTTCATTCGAAACTTTCACCCTAGCTCACAAACAGCCAAACAAACACTCCAGACCTTCTCCATTCGTCCTCAGGATCTCAAACAACCCATCACAATGACCTGAAAGTGCCAGAATCTCCATTGCCATTTCTGATCAAGCTTGAGCAGAAGCTTTCGAATCTCATTATCCAGCCAACACAAACTTCTTTTGAGCATTCAAACGTCTTCTGGAGACCAAGTGGAGCAGTTTGCACTGAAGGAAGTGGCCAGAAAGTCCTCAAGTTGAAAGCTCCAAATCTCAGGTAGCTCGAAATTAATTTTTCCAGAAATCATTTTTCTTGTTACAAACTTGTTCTATGTGATTCACTGATCATCCTGATGTTCTTAGTTTTTGAAATGACTTTGTTTTGAGTATTTAATTTGTCTCTGAAGCTTGCGTGCCCTAGAACTTGTTCTCTTCGATTCAGCTTGTTTAGGAAGAATAAATTTGTTTTGAGAGAGGGGTTTGATTCGTGAGAGGTTGGAGATCATTTCCCAATTCATAGATTTTGTTTTTGTTACGTTTTGAGGGAGTTGGTGAGTTTCCCGGTGAGGTGCTGGCCGGAGAAGACGACCGGAAGTCTTCTCCGGCCACCTGAGTCATTAAACCCTAATCTCAGGTCATTAACTCTAGTTTGAATTTGAGCCATGGATGTGCGTTGACCTGTTGACTTCCCTCTCTTTTGGATGGCCCAGATCATTTCATTTGCCCTAATCTCTCTCATTAGCTTTAATTAATTCGTAATTAAATTAATTAAGTCAGGTGCAATCCACACCCTTCATTCACGCGCCAGTCAACACTTTCAAACTCAGAATCAATCTCAGCCATCCTTTCCTTTGACTTTCTTTTTTATTTGATTTTTAATTCATTTTATTTCATTAAACTTGTACAATTATTTTAAAATAGCAAAAAATACATAAAAATTATGAAACTTTTTCCTCTGAGTTTTAATAATTTTTATGACACAAAAATATTTTTATTTTATTTTTTATCATTAAAAAAGTATTTTTAAATATTTAAAAGATTATTTTTAATTGATTAATGGGAATTAATTAATTAAAAATACTTTTAGGTATTTAAAAATTACAAAAAAATTCATGAAATGTTCTAAGACATTTAGAAACATTGTCCAACCTTCAAACCAAATTTCTTTTTTGATCTTGATGCATTTTAAGAATTTTTCATTGAATTAAATCATATTTTGTGCATTAATTTGATCATGGATTCAAAAATTCATTCCTGTCTATTGGAGAAGGTTGAGACATTGGTTCTTCTTGCATTGTTTTATGTTTAGCATGTAGATTCTAGGGTAAAATGGCCATGATTTGATCTTGCATTTTCTAATTGTTTGGCATTTCTTTTGTTAAGAACCCTAAAAAACCCTAATAACTTAGAAAATTCATATCTTGAGATTGGTTAAGAGTTGAGGGTTCCCCTTTGGGCAGTGGTTTATTATAGGTCTAGGGTTTCTTTGGGTAGTACTTTCCATTTTTTATCCTAGGGTTTGCTTCTGTTTTGGGTTTTTGTTTGATGTTTGATCCATGAACCCTAATTTGGGCTTTCTCTTGCATTCTTCTTGCATTCTCTTGCATAACATGACTTGTCTTTGCATTTTGTGCATTCTTGTGATTCATTTGACATCTTAAGACATGTAGAAAGCATGTTTGATCATTGCATTACATATTTGCCATGTCATTTGTCTTGTATGCTTCATAACTTTTCATGTTCATTCATGCTCCTTAACTTGCATCATTTGCATCCATGATCTTGTATGAGCATCTCCATGCCTTGCCTCATGTTTGCAGCACTTCATGACATCATAATCATCATCAACATGCTTCTGGTTTTGCTTAGCATCATGTCATTTCATCATATTTGGCATTGCATTGCATTTCTTTTCTAACATTTCAGGTGGTAAGTGATGTTGAGAAGTGAATTTGCCTTCACTTCTCATAAACTTTTCTTTTCATCTCTCTTGCATCCATGCTGCATTTTTATATGTGTTTGAGATTGAGTTTTCTCATTCTTGTTCATCTTACCTTCTTTCTTCAAGCAACTTGACTTCTTGAGTGAAGCAAGTTGTTTTGCTTCTCTTTTCTTCTTCTCCTTTCATCTGCTTCTCTCCTTGGTGGTTCTTTGAAGATCTTTCTCTTAAACCTCACAAACCCTAGGACTTCCAAACATGATAACTTTTTAGGATTGTTTAGTCCCCCATTTAGCTTTTACCTTTGTGTCATCTTTGAGTCTTCTCTTCTCATCTCATAATCAGGGACTAAACCCTAAAGGCTTTAAGGCTTTGTGATTAAGCTTATGCTTGCATCCTTCTATTAGGATGGAGTGTATAATTTTAATCCTAAGTGTTAAACCCTTAATGTGTTTAACTCCTTTAATCAATCTATTTAATAATCATCAAGACATCAAGCTTGTAACTTGGGCCTTGCATTAGGGTTCTAATTCTTCCTTAATTGGTTAAGAAGGACTAACCCTAGTGTTAATGGACAAGTCCCCCTCAAGTTGTCTTACAAACCATAAAACTCACTTCTCCATCTTACCATTAATCTAAAATCCACTTAATCAAAGGCTTGTTATGTCATGAGCTTAATCCCTAATCATGGATTAAGTTGAGGAGCTTTCCTCAGCTTAAACATTCTCATCTATTATCCTTCTATTAGGATGGTGTAATGAGTCTGTTTAATCCTTGATTATGGCTTAACCTCATTACTTAACACTAAACAAAAACACCAAAAACATCTAATTAATCACAAGTAGGTTAATGATCTTAATCCTACACCAAAGGTGATTAAGTGTGAGAATCTGACTTCACACTTAAGGTATTCTCATTACCCCTAATCAGAGGGAAGATGTGATGAGTTTACTAACCCACTGGTTCAGGCTTAAGCTCATTAATTTATGACACATTTTCAAAAGCAATAAAAGACTGAAAACTCAAAAACAAACAATAACCGTCTCCTCCGGGATTCTTTTCTCATCACACTCACTCACTAACGAGAACTTGCTTCTTCCGTCTAATGCAAGACAGTTTGCACCTGAGCCAGACGGGTCATACACTTGAGCATTGACAAGCAAGCAGTTCATAAGTCAATTCATCTTTCAGTCTCTTTGGGTCGAACTACGGTGTTCTGACTTCCTCATTGCACGAGAGGATACGTAGGCATAACTTAACAGTTATCGAACAAAAGTCTCTGTACATTCCCCCTCTTTCTAGCCTTATTCTTTAAGCCTCATGGTCATGAGCATTTCATTCCTGATCTCACACTGACACTTCTCATTTACACACTTTACACTTCCTTTACACTGACACCTGTACATATTGCTTTCAGCTCTTTATACACAAATAGCACTGACACTACCCCTTTAAAACACAAATCTTTTAAGCGTGGATCCCGTCGAGTACGGCGGACAATCTGGGTGCTAATACCTTCCCAGGTTGTAACCAACCCCCTTTCTCAGTCTCTCTGGTTCGCAACCGTCTTATCCATACCTTCCTAGGTCTATGCAGCATTGCCTTTCCTCCGGGATAAAAATGCCTAGCTGGCGACTCTATTCATTCTCCAGTGAGTTCACGGCTGTGTGTTCTCACTGTCCCCTTCGCCGACCGTTCGCGTCTGTACCCTCATCTGACCCGGTGTCACTTGTCGGGAGCGACAGCTTGGCGACTCTGCTGGGGAACCTTATACTGCAACCAGGGCTTCTGGTTCTTTTTGTGGGTTCCTCCTAGCGCTTGTTTGATTTGTGTTTACTGGGGTGTTATGTGCTTGTTTGTGATTGTATTTATTTTTGTTTATTGCTTTATGTACAATTACTTCACTGCTTTCTTTATTGCATTTATTTATATACTGTCATTGCTGCTGGCTGGATCTGGTTGTTTGCCTTGGTGGGTGGGTGATTCATTGAGAGTTAAGGTCCTATACCTGGGACCTGAGTGACACCTAGGCTAGTGTGAATCATATTCTTTCCCATTCCATTTCGGTCTGGTGCGGGAATATGAAACACGGTTCAGATATGGGTTTCTTCTTGAGAACTCTGTGTTGCAGATTTCCTGCAATGCTAGGGCTATCTGGGAAGCCTACTAAGTCTGGATGACCTTTTAGTATTGACCTTCAGAAACTGAGGTGAATTAGAGGAGGAATTGTTATGGTTATTGTAAACACTGTACCTCCGGGTCAGAAGTGTTTACACTTCTCATAACTGATCCAAGTCTGAGGATCCTTGTTCTAGATCATCACCTGTGAGGGGGTTGGGCTGTTTACAGGTTTGCAGGTACCTTGACCTCAGAATACCCTGTTACTTTGAGTTTGTTAAGAATACTCCATGTTGGACAGTTCTTGTGATCCTAAAACCTTAGACTTGTGGCTCTTTATTTGAGTCCCCCTACCTTGGTTACTGGATTTTTAGACCTCCATCTGGGATTCTTGAACACACATGGACTTATATCAGGGCATTTTGATCAGATCCAGCTCAGTCACAAACCCTTGCATTTCATTTGCATACATACCATCGCATCATATTAACATTTGCTTATTTGTGTTTCAGGGTATCCACCTTCATCTGGTTTTGGTTTTGACCCCATCTGCATTACTGACCTATCTCCACCAGCACTAGCTTCAGCTTGTCAGCCATATACTTCAGTTACTTGCACTAGCCAACCAGTGGCCCACTTCTCAGCATCTTCATCAGCACTCTACTCAGTCTTCAGCATCATGGCTCCAAAGAAAAGCAACATCACCTATCATTTCTTCCAACCAGACTTATCAGACATCAGGAGGATCCAGACCCTGATCACCCCAGATCACATACCTTTGTTCAGGGAGCATTATGGGGATATACTTGACTTGGTTATGGATTTGGACCCATCACAGAGAAGTCTGATCCATACCTGTATTCAGTTTTATGACCCCCCATTGAGATGTTTCACCTTTCAAGACTTTCAGTTGGGGCCTCTTTTAGAAGAATACTCATCTTTGATTGGTTTGCCTATCAAGAGGGAAATCCCTTTCAACCCTGAAATGGTCTTTCCCAGCAATGGAGAGGTGGCAAAAGCTCTGCACCTGGAACCTGCTTTGATTGAGCAGCATATGACCTCTAAGGCTGGGATCCCTGGTTTTCATCTTGACTTCCTGATTTCCCAAGCTAGTCTGAAGGCCTCCCTGGGGGAGTGGAGAGCTGTTTGTGCTCTGTTGGCCTTAAGTGTATATGGAATTGTGTTGTTTGCAGATGAGCCTCGATTCATCAGCAAGAATGCAATCCATTTGTTCATCCTGAAGAACCCAGTGCCAACTTTGCTAGGAGATCTCTATTACTCAGTACATCAGAAGAATGAGAAGCATAGGGGAAGGCTAGTGAGGTGTTGTGCTCCATTATTCCATGCTTGGCTTCTAAAGCATCTACCCAGGACAGATGCATTTCTCAATCCTCATCAGCAGAGCAACTGGGCTAAGAGGCTCACTACCCTAACTTCAGCAGATATCAGATGGTGTACTCAAAGCACCAAGGGCAGAGATATCATTACAAGCTGTGGGCACTTTCCCAATGTGCCTTTAATAGGGGTCAAGGGAAGTATCAATTACAACCCTCTGCTGTTCAGGAGGCAATTAGGCTATGCACTGGTCCATACTCCCAGGGAGCAAGACTTGGTTGAGACCCTCTACTGTGAGAACAAGATTAGTTTGGCTGTTGTTAGGCAGGCTGCCTGGGCCTGGGATAATGTTCAAACCAAGGGAGTCACCATTCTAGGGAAGTGTAATAATGTGGCATCAGCGCAATATTATGAGTGGTCCCATGCCAGGGCCCAATTCTCTGGAATGCCCTTCACCATAGAAGACATGCC
This sequence comes from Lathyrus aphaca, assembly GCA_963966055.1. Lineage (NCBI taxonomy): Eukaryota > Viridiplantae > Streptophyta > Magnoliopsida > Fabales > Fabaceae > Lathyrus > Lathyrus aphaca. Next base: position 229,368,660 of record OZ014519.1, read on the forward strand.
TGAGTCATCTTCAGCACCACCCCCTGCCACCATCAGTTTGGAGGAGTTTGAGGGCTTAAAGGAAAGAAATGAGAAGTTAACCCAGGCTTTGCAGAAGACCCTCAGGGAGAGGAGTGAAGGTATGAGGGAGATTGAGAGATTGGAGAAGTTGAGAGTGGAACACTTGACTAAAATTGAGAAGTCTGGAGATTATATCAACAAGTCTAAAGCTGGTGAACAGATTCTGAAGAATGCTTATAAAGAAGCCCAGTTCCAAAGAGCAAGAACAGACTTATATTTGAAGGAAAGTCAGGCCAGGTGGGTCCGGATCACTGAGGCTCGTACTCTAGAAGACAAGAGAGTTCAGGACAAGATGGAGCAAATGGAAGAAGCCCTGGCAGCAGCCCAGAGGGAGGTATCAGAACTAAAAGTCAAAGCTGGAGTGAAGAAGTCCAAAGATCAAAGCCAGAACAAGAAGTTGACTGCAGCTGTTGCAACAAGAAACCTTCTCATCAGAAGTCTCACGGAGCGTCCGGCTGATCCTGTGACCGAAGCACTTCTTAAGGAAGTTCGTGAGGATGAGTTTGGCCTTGGGGTTTGATCATTTGCTTGTTGTTATTCCTATTCCATGTACTTTTGTTTTTGTGATGTATTTTGACCCCTTAGAGGGCTGGTGTTGTAAAAAGAACAAATTGTAGTACTTCACCTTTTGTAATATATTTGTGTTAGTTTCCATCTGGGTTACTTCAAAAGCAACTTCAACAAGCATCATCTTCAAGGGTCTGGAAGGGTCAAAACTGAAGACCAAACCGGATACCTTGAGAGCAAATAAGCATAACTGCATTGCATACTAACCCTTTTGTTTGTTTTGTAGGTTTTTGTTTTGTTGTTACTAACCTCTGTTGTGATACTCAGGAATTATTGCTCGCCGCCGGGTATTTCCCCTCAACAGGCCACACAGGTACCCAACTAGAAACAACCTTCCGGGAATTCAGATGGATCAGATGCAGCAGGACCTTACGGAGGTCAGAAACCAGATGGCCAACGAAAGGTTGGAGATGAGAACGCAGATAACACAATTCATGGAAGTGATGAACAATTTAGCTCAAAGCCAGGAGAGGCTCAGAGCTTTGGTAGAAGGGAGGAATCAAGATGAGCCCCATGTGGGGACTGCTGGCACAAGTAACAATGAACGGGTGCAACCCCATGTTAACCCTCCTGTGTTTGGCCCACATCTACATCCTGAGATTAATATTCCTGCAAACGTTCAGGGGACAGCCACCGCAGCCAGGGTACTACAGGAAGACCCTCAGGAGGACCAATTTACAGTAATGGGTGCTGGAGAGGAAACTTATGATAGACGGTTGGAAGAGATAGCTGAGAAGTTGAGGTCCTTAGAATCTCAAAATTCTTTGGGTTTCGACGTCATGGACATGGGTTTGGTAGACGGGGTCAGGATCCCCCATAAGTTCAAGCCACCTTGTTTCGAAAAGTACAATGGGACTTCATGCCCCCGGACTCATCTACAATCATTTCTGGGAAGGCTGAAGGCCTATACGATGGATGAGAAATTGTGGATGTTCTATTTTGAAGATAGCTTGACTGGAGCTTCGAGGGAGTGGTATTCCCATCTGACAAGAGAAACAATTAGATGCTGGAAGGACCTGGCAGAGGCCTTCATCAGACAGTATCAGTATAATCTAGACATGGCACCCAACAGGACTCTCCTGATGGGAATGTCACAGTCTTCGAGGGAAAGTTTCCGAGAATATGCCCAGAGGTGGAGGCAACTGGCTGCTGCTGTTCAACCACCAATGTCTGAGAGAGAAATGGCAGATATGTTCATGAATACCCTTCAGGGAACCTATATTGACAGGTTGGCTGCTTTCTCTTCCACTAGCTTTGCAGATGTTGTCATAGCCGGGGAGAGAATTGAAAGCTTGTTAAAAATGGGAAAGATCTCAGACAACGGTGCAAGCTCGTCCAGTAGTACAAGGAAGCCTTTTGCAGGCCCGAGAAGAACTGGCGAGACCAATGCCATCCATTCAAACAGGGGTAGGCCCCAATATGCTCAGAGGTCCGTAGCAGCAGTCACTATCCCTGCTCCAGCTCATCCTCAGCCAGTCTATCAACCTCCGCCACAAAACTTCCAACAACAACCTCAGTATCATCAGAATCTGTATCCTCCAAGAAACTACAACAGCAACAACACCAACAACAACAATCAACAGAGGCCATTCCAACAAAGGCCATCCCAAGCTAATAGGGTAATCGACCCGATCCCAATGCCGTATGCTGCCTTGCTGCCACAACTTCTGAAACTCAACCTAGTTGAGCTAAGAACGTTGGCACCTCCGGATCCCAACAGTCTACCAAGGAACTATGACTCCAATGCTAAGTGTGCTTTTCATTCGAACGCACCTGGTCACAGTACAGAAAAATGCAGGGCTCTGCATATGAAGGTACAAGACTTGGTAGACTCCAAGGCTCTGAATTTTGCACCGCCGCCCAATGTCAATAAAAACCCAATGCCAAACCATGGTGGTCCTCGAATTAACGCTATTGAAGAAGACAGACCGTCTTATTTAATAACCAGTGTGGATCAGATCAGGACACCATTGGTGGAAATCAAGGCTCAACTTCGTGAGAACCAAATATTTCCAGGGTGTGAACTAGGGTGTCCCTATTGCAATATTTCATGGAATGGGTGTGAGGACCTAAGGAATGGCATTGACAGCCTTATTCAGAGTGGCCTGCTCCAGATCACTACATCATTTCCGGCAAATCCGACAACTTCATCAACAACGGTTTCAGAACCTCCTACAACTGCAGCAACTATTGTTCCCGATAATTCATCAGCAACATCAACAAGTACTTCATCTGTTCTCCCAAATGATCAGTTGTCAACAGTTTCTCCTGCTACAACTTCAGCTTCATTCCATTTCGACTCTCCATCAACAACAACAGTCCTTCCAACAGAACCTCCTACAACACCAGCAATCAATCATGAAGATGTCTCCACTGTTACCATATTCTACGATCCTGAAAATAATTCCGCTTATCATTCAGAAGGTGCTGCTCCCGTCAGAGCACCAGTTACAATCTTTTATGATCCACAAACAATTACAGTCCCTTCAGCAGCAGCAATCAGTCCAGTCACTGTCACGGTGCCTGGACCAGTACCATTTGAAAGCAACAGGGCCATCCCTTGGCACTATGGCTCTGACTTGTATTGCGAAGGAAAAAGAATCACTCTTGAAACATCAGCACCTGCACCACAAGTAGATAATGTGGGGGGAGGCGGAGGCTTCACCCGAAGCGGACGTCTCTTCGCTCCACCAGTTCAAAGACCTACTGCCGAAGCAGAAGCTGCTGCCAAGGCAAAGGGAAAAGGCCCGGTGCAGGAAGACCCAGCTGCCAAAGAAACCCTGAAGACACCGTTCGATCAGGAAGTTGATGAGTTTATGCGAATCATCAAAAAGAGTGATTATAAAGTTGTGGATCAGCTTCACCAGACGCCATCCAAAATCTCCATCCTCTCACTGCTTATGTGTTCCGAAGCCCATCGGAATGCACTACTCAAAGTCTTGCACGCAGCTTACGTGCCTGAGGAGATTACTGTCAACCAACTGGAAACCGTGGTTGGGAATGTTACTGCTAGCAATGGCCTAGGGTTTACCAATTCTGACTTGACAGCGGATGGCCGCAATCACAACAAAGCCTTGCACATAACCATGGAATGCAAAGAAGCTGTCCTTTCTCATGTGCTGGTGGACACAGGTTCTTCCCTGAATGTCTTACCAAAGAAGGCTCTGGTGAAGTTAGAATATGATGGTTTGGCATTGAGACCCAGCAACCTGGTAGTAAGAGCCTTTGATGGTTCTAAGAGATCGGTTCTGGGAGAAATTGAGCTGCCCGTGACAATTGGCCCACAGACCTTTAAAACTATCTTTTATGTGATGGACATTCAGCCTGCCTACAGCTGTTTGTTGGGTAGACCCTGGATTCACGCCGCCGGTGCAATAACGTCTACCCTTCACCAAAAGTTAAAATTTGAGTGGGAAGGCCAAGTTGTCACAATCTGTGGAGAAGAGGATGTTTTTGTCAGCCACCTGGCAACCTATAAGTACATTGAAATGGATGGGGAGATCCATGAAACAATGAGCCAGGGGTTTGAAGCTTTGAATGTGAATGAAGCATCTGCTGTATCTGGTACTCCCATGTCATCTTACCAACAAGCCCGGAAGGTTGTTGAGGAAGGAACTGCCCTAGGCTGGGGCAAAGTTTTAGCTGTGGAGGAGAAGAAAGACAAGTTTGGGTTGGGTTACAGACCAACTCAACATCAAGCAAAGGCTACTGCAGAGCCAGGTTTTGTCAGTGGGGGGATGCTCACCCCCGATGCTATCAACTGTCTGGAAGACGAGCTGGAAGAGGAGCGCAATCTGGAGAATTGGATTCGTCCAAAGATCCCGGGGAGCAGTGTCTCGAACTGGTCTTCCCAGGAAATTATAAGAGTTACTCATGCAGAGTAATTATTATTTCCTGTATTTTTATAGCATGCATCCAAGTCTTGCATCTTGCCCAAGATGACAAGACTCATTTTGTGATCAGGGCCATCTGTGCTTTTTGTGCAAACAAGATTAAATTAATGAAATATCAGACATCTTTTTGCAAACAAGTCTTTTTCTTTTCTGTTCACTGTTTTTTCCATTTTTCTTTTTTGTACAAAAATAAATGGCGGTGTTTTCAAAATGATAACTTCATTTCACTTTTTTCTAAAGCAAGATTAAAATCAATCACTAAAATGAACAACTTAACCCTTGCAGAGAGTGCCTTCCAGACTGCACCGACAACAGCACGGCTATGACATCGTATGACTTTGACAATCCAATCAATCAAGCTGATGAAGGGGTTGAAGAAGAATATGAGCTTCCTGAAGAGCTAGCTAGGTTGTTGAGACAGGAGGAAAAGGTTATTACTCCTCACCAGGAGGAGATTGAAGTGATTAATCTTGGTACTGACGAAGACGCGAAAGAAGTTAAAATCGGGGCCTGCCTGCAAGACTCGGTGAAGAGACAACTGGTAGATCTGCTTCAGGAGTATGTTGATGTGTTTGCTTGGTCGTATCAAGACATGCCAGGGTTGGACACCGATATAGTTGTGCACAAGCTGCCTTTGAAAGAAGAATGCCCACCAGTTAAACAGAAACTGCGCCGAACTCGCCCAGACATGGCTATGAAAATTAAGGAAGAGGTACAAAAGCAATGGGACGCCGGGTTCCTTGCTGTGACTAGCTATCCGCCGTGGGTTGCTAATATAGTACCTGTGCCTAAGAAAGACGGCAAAGTAAGAATGTGTGTTGATTACCGGGATCTGAATAGAGCCAGCCCGAAAGATGACTTCCCATTACCTCACATTGATGTATTGGTGGATAACACGGCTCAGTTCTCGGTATTCTCCTTCATGGACGGATTTTCAGGATACAACCAGATCAAGATGGCACCTGAAGACATGGAGAAGACAACATTCATTACACCTTGGGGCACGTTCTGTTACAAAGTAATGCCATTCGGACTGAAGAATGCTGGTGCCACATACCAACGGGCTATGGTGACATTATTCCACGATATGATCCACAAGGAAATAGAATGTTATGTGGATGATATGATCGCCAAGTCCCTTACAGAGGAAGATCACCTGGTGAATCTGCTGAAGTTGTTCAAGCGTCTGAGGAAGTATCAACTAAAGCTGAACCCCAACAAATGCACATTCGGGGTGCGATCCGGTAAGCTGCTGGGCTTTATTGTAAGCGAGAAAGGGATTGAAGTTGACCCTGATAAAGTCAAAGCCATCCAAGAGATGCCTGCGCCGAAAACTGAGAAAGAAGTTCGAGGGTTCTTAGGTCGATTGAACTACATTTCAAGGTTCATATCTCACCTCACAGCAACCTGTGAACCCTTGTTCAAGCTGCTAAGAAAAGAACAAACGGTCAGGTGGAATGAAGACTGCCAGAAGGCTTTTGACAAGATCAAGGAATACTTACAAGAGCCTCCAATCCTTATGCCTCCAGTTGAAGGAAGACCTCTAATCATGTACTTGACAGTATTAGAAGAGTCAATGGGGTGTGTGTTGGGCCAGCATGACGAGTCTGGTCGAAAAGAGTATGCAATATACTACCTAAGCAAAAAGTTTACCGACTGTGAACAACGTTATTCACTACTCGAGAAAACTTGCTGTGCTTTAGCGTGGGCTGCTCGCCGACTGAGACAGTATATGTTGACCCACACTACCTTGTTAATCTCAAGAATGGATCCAGTTAAGTACATTTTTGAGAAGCCAGCTCTTACCGGACGGGTTGCAAGATGGCAGATGATTCTCACAGAATACGACATACAATACACATCTCAGAAAGCCATCAAGGGCAGTGTACTATCTGAATATCTTGCTGAGCAACCCATTGATGATTACCAGCCAATGAGGTTTGAGTTCCCTGATGAAGACATCATGTTCATTAAATCAAAAGATCATGAAGAGCCTATTCACACTGAAGGGCCTGACCCGGAGGAAGAATGGACTATGATGTTCGACGGGGCTGTTAACATGAATGGCCGTGGTGTTGGTGCAGTGCTCATTACACCCAAAGGAGTTCACATGCCTTTCTCGGCAAAACTCACTTTCAACTGCACTAACAACGAAGCTGAATATGAAGCTTGCATTATGGGTCTTGAGGAAGCCATTGACCTCAGGATCAAGACATTAACCGTATTCGGAGATTCAGCTTTGGTAATCAATCAGACCAACGGAAAATGGTACACACACCAAGATCATCTGTTACCTTACAGGGATTATACAAGGAGGTTGCTGACTTTCTTCACAACAGTCAAACTTGAGTATATCCCTCGGGACGAGAATCAGTTTGCGGATGCCTTGGCTACCATTTCGTCCATGATCAAAGTTCAAGCTGCTAACTTTGTACCTCAGATATCAGTGTCGAGACTTGATAGACCAGCATATGTATTTGCAGCAGATATTGTTAAGGATGATAAGCCTTGGTTCCACGACATCAAGTGCTTCTTGGAGGATCAAACATACCCACCTGGGGCATCTTCCAATGATAAGAAGACTTTGAGAAGGCTTGCTGGAAGTTTCTTTCTGAACACTGATGGGTCTTTATACAAAAGGAGCTTTGATATGGTACTCCTCAGATGTGTTGACAAGACGGAAGCAGATTTACTGATGCATGAAGTGCATGAAGGCTCTTTTGGTACCCATGCTGGAGGACATGCAATGGCCAAGAAGTTGTTAAGATCAGGCTATTATTGGATTACAATGGATGCAGACTGTTGTGCTTATGCCAGAAAATGTCACAAATGCCAGATCTATGCAGATAAAGTGCATGTGCCTCCTAACCCTTTGAACATAATGTCTTCACCCTGGCCCTTTGCCATGTGGGGCATTGATATGATTGGCAAGATTGAGCCAACTGCTTCGAACGGCCACAGATTCATCTTGGTTGCTATTGATTATTTCACTAAGTGGGTTGAAGCAGCCTCATATGCAAATGTTACCAGGCAAGTGGTAGCCAGATTTCTAAAAAGAGATATCATCTGTCGGTATGGAGTGCCCGAGCGAATCATTACTGATAATGGTTCCAATCTAAATAACAAGATGATGGCTGAATTATGCCGGGACTTCAAGATCCAACATCACAATTCTTCTCCTTACAGGCCAAAGATGAACGGCGCTGTTGAGGCAGCAAATAAGAACATTAAGAAGATTGTGCAGAAGATGGTAGTCACTTACAAAGACTGGCATGAAATGCTACCGTTTGCCTTGCATGGGTACCGCACATCAATCAGAACATCCACTGGGGCAACGCCGTATCAGCTTGTGTATGGTATGGAAGCAGTCCTACCTATTGAAGTTGAATTGCCTTCTCTACGGGTATTGATGGATGTTAAACTGAGTGAAGCAGAATGGGTTCGGTCCCGATTCGAACAACTGAGTCTGATCGAAGAGAAAAGATTGGCTGCAATTTGTCATGGGCAGTTATATCAGAAGAGAATGAAGAAAGCCTTTGATCAGAAAGTCAGGCACCGAGAGTACCAAGTAGGGGATCTTGTGCTAAAGAGAATTCTCCCTCCTCATACAGACCACAGGGGCAAATGGACTCCAAACTATGAAGGACCATTCGTGGTAAAGAAAGTTTTCTCCGGTGGAGCACTGATGCTCAGCACCATGGATGGTGAAGATTTCCCGTCCCCTGTGAATTCAGATGCAGTTAAAAAATACTTCGCATAAAATGACCCGCTGGACATAAAAACAGAATGTAAGTCCAGGCAAGAATAGGGCATCCCGGCGAGTCAAAAACAGAATAAAAGACTCGGGCAAAAATAAGGGAAATAAATGAAAAGATGTACACCCGCTGAGTTGAAAAGCCGCATTGGACAACTCAGGCAAAAATGGGTATCCCGATGGATTGAAAACCCGAAAGGGCGATCCATGCAAAATAAGGGAATAAGCGAACAACTGCACTCTGAATTCGTCTGTATCACCTACAACTTGGTAAGCTACAAAGGATCAAGCTTCAATCAGAATCAACTCTCTCCAGAAAGCAAGACGAGAAGAACGTCATTGTCATACGAGTCATAGCAGGAGAGGAAGCTCCTCAAAGCGTCGCCAACACTGCCAGCACTTTGTTTCTCAATTTGTAACAATCTCCTCATTCCAGGGGATTTGTTTCTTTGACTGTATCTCGCCAATTCAGGGCATATGAATTAATAAAATCAGAATTTTAGTCATGTCTCGTTTTGTACATTTTATTTGCAAAAGATGTCTGATGTCTCTAAAAAAATCAATTGCATAAGTACAGATGCTTTTCTCCCAAAAAAAAAATAATAATAATAAAACGCATGCTTGCAGGGAATATACTTACTCTCGAAAGTGCTTAACTCCTATGACGGAATCCAGAAGAGGATACCTCGGGACCTTTTGTGCGTCTCCTTATCTTTGCAGGATTGCAGGTATCCAGAACGCGACCTGGGGCATGCAAGTTACGTTTCAGCAAGCAGGCGAATCATTATCAACTCGGTCTATCTTCCACGTGGCACTGGAGAATGCCCACTTCCCCAGCAAAGTTGCCAAATCAACATACACTCAATCTCAGCATCCGAAATGCTCTATCCCCAGCTGAGTTGCCACTTGTTGCTCTCCCCAGCTGAGTTGCCTCTCATAATTCCCCAGCCGAGTTGCCATTTCATCCTCAGCTGAGTACGGGAGTCAGGAAATCATCTCCCCACAGAATCTTCCAGCCTCTATCCAGAAGAGCAGCGCATAGAAGATCACAACAGAGTGAAGAAAGCTTCTACAAACCCCAGCTGGGTCCCGTATTATAAGGATATATCAATCAGTGACCTATATCCCCAAACAGATACATCATTAGATCTACCAATGATCTCATCCCCAGCTGGGATGTTCACTTCAAGCAGATCAACCGGAGATCTTTGCAGCAACGGGATCCGAATCCCGGATCTGTGCCTCCTTGCATAATCATAGCATTTGCATCATACTATCCCCCCAGAGCGTAGCATTCCGTCTAATATGGAGCATTACGGCAAAAATCGAATACATAGCATAATCATAAGTCATGTTGTGAGTTGAACACTTGTAAATATTGACAATCTGTCATTATACAGAATACAGTACACAAAAATCCCCACCAGGGTCTCAGCAAAAGCAGTTGCCTCTCCAATCACCAAACACCAGTATATATTTCTGACACCCGTCCGTGTCATCACTTCCCCAAACAGGTTACCTGAATACACTTTACAAACAAAATCACCCGTATTACAGATACTTCCTGACACCCGTCCGTGTCAAATCACCAGCAGAAAGCCAAAGACATCCTCTTTGCACTCACTTATACTTATATATACACTTTCTTGACACCCGTCCGTGTCATATCCCCAGCGCAGTCGCTTACACTCTCATTACCCATATACTTGTTATTATTATACTTTTCCCTTTTGACACTCGTCCGTGTCATTCTCCCCAGCAGATAAACACTCATATACATATACTCACTACTCATTGGTACACTTATACAGATACTCGTCCGCATCTTGTATACGCCACTCATATCCCCACAGATTCGACAGTAGTCCTTGTTCTTTGTTAACCAGTTGGTACTCGTCCGTACCATCATCTCAGAACAGTGCGTCTAGTGTTTGTTTCTACATGATACTCGTCCGTATCATAGTCTTAAGGATGCTCGTCCGCATCTTTAATCCATACACCGTGTCAAACACTTGTGTCTTCTTGAATATAGATACTCGTCTGTGTCTGTTATTCCCCAGAAGAATTCTTTCAGATTCAACACTCGTCCGTGTTCTCTGTTAACCAGTTGATACTCGTCCGTATCATCATCTCTGAACATGTGTCAGTTTGTTTCTACGTGATACTCGTCCGTATCATAGTCTTAAGGATGCTCGTCCGCATCTTTCATCTATACACAATACCAAATACTTATACCTTTTGTTTCTTGGATGTAAACGCTCGTCCGTGTTTACTATATCCCCAGTGGATCGCCAACAAATTTTCTTTTATCTAACACTCGTCCTGTGTTATGATAACCCTGAGAGCAGCCGTACCCTGCTAAGTGGTCGTCCTCCACTTCTTGATGGTCGTCCTCCGTCACGCTCATCCGATGGCCGTCCCCATCGTTGATTTTTTTTTAGCAGCCGTCCCCTGCTAGGTGGTCGTCCTCCACCTTTTGATGATTGTCCTTCATCATTTTATCCAATGGTCGTCCCCATTGTTGATTTTGGTTATCTGGCATTCGTCCTATGTCATGAGAAACCTCGAGAGCAGCCGTACCCTGCTGAGTGGTCGTCCTCCACTTCTTGATGGTCGTCCTCCATCATGCTCGTCCGATGGCCGTCCCCATCGTTGACCTTTTCTATCCGATGGCCGTCCCCATCGTTGATATTTTCGGCAGCCGTACCCTGCCAGGTGGTCGTCCTCCACCTTTGATGGCCGTCCCCATCATATTTCTTTTATCCCCAACAGAGCAGCCGTACCCTGCTAGGTGATCGTCCTTCACCTTTGATGGCCGTCCCCCATCATCTGTTTATTTCATTTATTCTTTAACCCGATGGCCGTCCCCGTCGTGGTCCCTTTTCCTTTTTAGCCCGATGGCCGTCCCCATCGTTGGTTACTTTACCTTTATGAACCTGACGGCCGTCCCCGTCATGTTTCATTAAATCCTCAGAGAATTTTACAGCTTTATCTTGATGGCCGTCCCCATCATGATTTTATTTCCCCAGCTAGTCGGCCGTCCCCGTCTTGGCTTTACCTTCTATCCCCAGCATGTCGGCCGTCCCCGTCATCGCTTTGTTTTCCGCACCTTTACAATATACTTTATTTTCCTTTTGCAATCTATATCCCTTTTCTTCTTCATTCTGTGAGTGCAAATTTTGGACTGTCTTTGGTATTCAACCACAAGTTATCTTGTTTGCCTGTTAAGCCGTCGCTTACAACCTGCACAGCTAACTCATGTTTGAATAGGGGCAGCTGTAAACACCCCAAATTTGCCCTCACCCATTCACACCATGGCTTGTGATCATCTCATATGCATAAACACAAACATATCATCTCATATCTCATTTTTGATTCACTGCATAGTTTCTAAGGCATCTGCACCTAGGGTTTGTGATCTGAGCAACCTCAAAGCATCTTGAGCCATTCCAAAGGCCACCAATCAACTCAAAGGGGTCCATGTGTGTTCTTATATCATATTCCATCTTCTCAAAGTCAAAAATGCAAAAGAATCACAAGAACTAGGGTTTGAGTGGATGCAGAGCCAGGTTTGACTGCACAGTTGACCTAAAATTAGGGTTTTGGTTTCAGAGGCCATAACTCCAAATTTTTTGGTCATTCTTGTTTCCATTGGTCTCTATATGGTATAGGGAGTATGCATATCAATTTTCATGAAGAAATTCCATGGGGAAGTCATCTGATCAAAGGTTGACTTTCTGGACAAGTCAGTGTAAAATCAGGGCATCTGAGGCCCCCAATGACTCAACCAATGGGTGATCTTCATTATTTTGAGTGTATATGATCTTTATTTGATCATGGAAGAAGGTTGAAGTTCATAAAAATATGGAATTTAGGGTTTTTGCAAATGTTGACTTTTTGGGCATAGTTGACTTTTCAAGAATGCATCATTTTAGGTCATTTTTCAAGCCATGATTCTTGATCCAAAAAGGCTTCAAATGGAAAAACTTTGGTCATGAAAGTTGTAGATCTCATCTTTCCCTTTTCAAAAAGTACAAGAACATGATCAAACTCTTCTTGGATCAAAAGTTATGGCAATGCAAAGTTGGCTAAAATCATTGATTTTCAAGGCATGCTTCAAATGGAAATTTTGCAAAGTCATGAACCAATGCATTATGTGACTTCTAATTCACTTCAAACCAGTATGCAAACATTACATAGACACTAAAAAATCAGATTTGGACCAAGAATGCCTATGGTTTATGTTTGGTTAGGCAAAAGAAGTCACATGTGAACTAAAGGCCACAACTTGCAAAAACTCATGATCATTCTTCTTACACCTTGCAGCCTTGGATGCTGAGCTTTGCTAGACCTCTCCCTCACCCTTGCTGCGCCAGCCCATGCTTTGTACCAAGCTAGCACTTCACCATACCTCTCTTACACATAAAGTGGATTTCGAGCAAAAGTAAACTTACCAATCACTATAGGCCAGGTCACATCATCTGACCTATAGGATTATAATACAATATCCCTTGGCAAGCCAAAGATATGAGAAAGCCAGCCTGAAGCATCCTCATTCAACACATACACAAAATCACCCCACATTGCATAAGCCTTCGAATCTCTCTGTCCAGCATACAAACACTTCATCCATCTTCACCATTCAACTCACCTTGTTCCATAGACCACAAAGCACCAAGAACACAAGCCTGAAACAGCCTGAACATCTCACTGCCATTTCTCACTTCATTTTGCAGTTTCATTCGAAACTTTCACCCTAGCTCACAAACAGCCAAACAAACACTCCAGACCTTCTCCATTCGTCCTCAGGATCTCAAACAACCCATCACAATGACCTGAAAGTGCCAGAATCTCCATTGCCATTTCTGATCAAGCTTGAGCAGAAGCTTTCGAATCTCATTATCCAACCAACACAAACTTCTTTTGAGCATTCAAACGTCTTCTGGAGACCAAGTGGAGCAGTTTGCACTGAAGGAAGTGGCCAGAAAGTCCTCAAGTTGAAAGCTCCAAATCTCAGGTAGCTCGAAATTAATTTTTCCAGAAATCATTTTTCTTGTTACAAACTTGTTCTATGTGATTCACTGATCATCCTGATGTTCTTAGTTTTTGAAATGACTTTGTTTTGAGTATTTAATTTGTCTCTGAAGCTTGCGTGCCCTAGAACTTGTTCTCTTCGATTCAGCTTGTTTAGGAAGAATAAATTTGTTTTGAGAGAGGGGTTTGATTCGTGAGAGGTTGGAGATCATTTCCCAATTCATAGATTTTGTTTTTGTTACGTTTTGAGGGAGTTGGTGAGTTTCCCGGTGAGGTGCTGGCCGGAGAAGACGACCGGAAGTCTTCTCCGGCCACCTGAGTCATTAAACCCTAATCTCAGGTCATTAACTCTAGTTTGAATTTGAGCCATGGATGTGCGTTGACCTGTTGACTTCCCTCTCTTTTGGATGGCCCAGATCATTTCATTTGCCCTAATCTCTCTCATTAGCTTTAATTAATTCGTAATTAAATTAATTAAGTCAGGTGCAATCCACACCCTTCATTCACGCGCCAGTCAACACTTTCAAACTCAGAATCAATCTCAGCCATCCTTTCCTTTGACTTTCTTTTTTATTTGATTTTTAATTCATTTTATTTCATTAAACTTGTACAATTATTTTAAAATAGCAAAAAATACATAAAAATTATGAAACTTTTTCCTCTGAGTTTTAATAATTTTTATGACACAAAAATATTTTTATTTTATTTTTTATCATTAAAAAAGTATTTTTAAATATTTAAAAGATTATTTTTAATTGATTAATGGGAATTAATTAATTAAAAATACTTTTAGGTATTTAAAAATTACAAAAAAATTCATGAAATGTTCTAAGACATTTAGAAACATTGTCCAACCTTCAAACCAAATTTCTTTTTTGATCTTGATGCATTTTAAGAATTTTTCATTGAATTAAATCATATTTTGTGCATTAATTTGATCATGGATTCAAAAATTCATTCCTGTCTATTGGAGAAGGTTGAGACATTGGTTCTTCTTGCATTGTTTTATGTTTAGCATGTAGATTCTAGGGTAAAATGGCCATGATTTGATCTTGCATTTTCTAATTGTTTGGCATTTCTTTTGTTAAGAACCCTAAAAAACCCTAATAACTTAGAAAATTCATATCTTGAGATTGGTTAAGAGTTGAGGGTTCCCCTTTGGGCAGTGGTTTATTATAGGTCTAGGGTTTCTTTGGGTAGCACTTTCCATTTTTTATCCTAGGGTTTGCTTCTGTTTTGGGTTTTTGTTTGATGTTTGATCCATGAACCCTAATTTGGGCTTTCTCTTGCATTCTTCTTGCATTATCTTGCATAACATGACTTGTCTTTGCATTTTGTGCATTCTTGTGATTCATTTGACATCTTAAGACATGTAGAAAGCATGTTTGATCATTGCATTACATATTTGCCATGTCATTTGTCTTGTATGCTTCATAACTTTTCATGTTCATTCATGCTCCTTAACTTGCATCATTTGCATCCATGATCTTGTATGAGCATCTCCATGCCTTGCCTCATGTTTGCAGCACTTCATGACATCATAATCATCATCAACATGCTTCTGGTTTTGCTTAGCATCATGTCATTTCATCATATTTGGCATTGCATTGCATTTCTTTTCTAACATTTCAGGTGGTAAGTGATGTTGAGAAGTGAATTTGCCTTCACTTCTCATAAACTTTTCTTTTCATCTCTCTTGCATCCATGCTGCATTTTTATATGTGTTTGAGATTGAGTTTTCTCATTCTTGTTCATCTTACCTTCTTTCTTCAAGCAACTTGACTTCTTGAGTGAAGCAAGTTGTTTTGCTTCTCTTTTCTTCTTCTCCTTTCATCTGCTTCTCTCCTTGGTGGTTCTTTGAAGATCTTTCTCTTAAACCTCACAAACCCTAGGACTTCCAAACATGATAACTTTTTAGGATTGTTTAGTCCCCCATTTAGCTTTTACCTTTGTGTCATCTTTGAGTCTTCTCTTCTCATCTCATAATCAGGGACTAAACCCTAAAGGCTTTAAGGCTTTGTGATTAAGCTTATGCTTGCATCCTTCTATTAGGATGGAGTGTATAATTTTAATCCTAAGTGTTAAACCCTTAATGTGTTTAACTCCTTTAATCAATCTATTTAATAATCATCAAGACATCAAGCTTGTAACTTGGGCCTTGCATTAGGGTTCTAATTCTTCCTTAATTGGTTAAGAAGGACTAACCCTAGTGTTAATGGACAAGTCCCCCTCAAGTTGTCTTACAAACCATAAAACTCACTTCTCCATCTTACCATTAATCTAAAATCCACTTAATCAAAGGCTTGTTATGTCATGAGCTTAATCCCTAATCATGGATTAAGTTGAGGAGCTTTCCTCAGCTTAAACATTCTCATCTATTATCCTTCTATTAGGATGGTGTAATGAGTCTGTTTAATCCTTGATTATGGCTTAACCTCATTACTTAACACTAAACAAAAACACCAAAAACATCTAATTAATCACAAGTAGGTTAATGATCTTAATCCTACACCAAAGGTGATTAAGTGTGAGAATCTGACTTCACACTTAAGGTATTCTCATTACCCCTAATCAGAGGGAAGATGTGATGAGTTTACTAACCCACTGGTTCAGGCTTAAGCTCATTAATTTATGACACATTTTCAAAAGCAATAAAAGACTGAAAACTCAAAAACAAACAATAACCGTCTCCTCCGGGATTCTTTTCTCATCACACTCACTCACTAACGAGAACTTGCTTCTTCCGTCTAATGCAAGACAGTTTGCACCTGAGCCAGACGGGTCATACACTTGAGCATTGACAAGCAAGCAGTTCATAAGTCAATTCATCTTTCAGTCTCTTTGGGTCGAACTACGGTGTTCTGACTTCCTCATTGCACGAGAGGATACGTAGGCATAACTTAACAGTTATCGAACAAAAGTCTCTGTACATTCCCCCTCTTTCTAGCCTTATTCTTTAAGCCTCATGGTCATGAGCATTTCATTCCTGATCTCACACTGACACTTCTCATTTACACACTTTACACTTCCTTTACACTGACACCTGTACATATTGCTTTCAGCTCTTTATACACAAATAGCACTGACACTACCCCTTTAAAACACAAATCTTTTAAGCGTGGATCCCGTCGAGTACGGCGGACAATCTGGGTGCTAATACCTTCCCAGGTTGTAACCAACCCCCTTTCTCAGTCTCTCTGGTTCGCAACCGTCTTATCCATACCTTCCTAGGTCTATGCAGCATTGCCTTTCCTCCGGGATAAAAATGCCTAGCTGGCGACTCTATTCATTCTCCAGTGAGTTCACGGCTGTGTGTTCTCACTGTCCCCTTCGCCGACCGTTCGCGTCTGTACCCTCATCTGACCCGGTGTCACTTGTCGGGAGCGACACCATGGAAGCTGATTGCTATCAGCGCTCTAAATCTTGTCACAAATGCCAGATTTATGCTGATAAAGTTCATGTGCTTCCAGTTCCGTTGAATGTTCTGACTTCTCCTTGGCCTTTTTCCATGTGGGGCATTGATATGATTGGTGAGATCAAACCTACTACTTCCAATGGACATCGTTTCATCATTGTGGCTATTGATTACTTCACAAAGTGGGTAGAGGCAGCTTCATTTGCTTCTGTTACCAAGAATGTTGTGGCTCGATTCATCAAGTATAATCTTATATGTAGGTATGGCATACCTGAAAGGATTATCACAGATAATGGAACTAATTTGAACAATACTATGATTACTGATCTCTGCACGCAGTTCAAGATTAAGCATCATAATTCTTCTCCATATCGACCAAAGATGAATAGCGCAATGGAAGCCGCCAACAAGAATATTAAGAAGATCTTGCAAAAAAATGACAATTACATATAAAGATTGGCATGAGATGTTACCATTTGCTCTTCATGGTTATCGTACCACAATACGTACTTCAACAGGAGCAACCCCATTCTCCCTTGTCTATGGTATGGAAGCAGTTTTACCCATTGAAGTTCAAATTCTTTCCTTGAGAATTATGAAGGATGCAGCCTTAGATGAAGATGAATGGATTCAGACTCGACTTGACCAGATAAACTTGATTGATGAGAAAAGGTTAGCAGTTGTTTTTCATGGTCAGATGTATCAGAAATGTATGATCAAAGCCTTCAATAAGAAAGTTAAGCAGCAAGTATATCAGGCTGGTGATTTGGTGATCAAGCGTATCATATTACCATAGGGTGATCCCAAAGGAAAATTGACCCCCACCTATGAAGGGCCATTTGTTGTTAAGAGAGTATTTTCTGGAGGTGCCATGATGCTTACCACTATGGATAATGAAGATTTCCCACAGCCTGTGAATGCAGACATAGTTAAAAAATAATATGCATAAAAAGAGACCCGCTAGGTTGATTGGCCTAGGCAAAAATAAGGGCATCCCGGCGAACCAAAAGGGTTCAGGAAAAAATTAGGGATATATATAAAAACAATGTACACCCGGCAAGTCGAAAACCTGAAAAGGCATCTTGGGCAAGAAAGGGTATCCCGGTGGATTGAAAACCTGAGAAGGCGATTCAAGTAAAATTTAGGGATTAAAGCGTGTGACTATGTCTCGTTAGATCACCCATGTAACCTCTACTACTTGTGTTATCTATGTCAAATTCAACAGATACAAATCAGTCCAATCGTTTCCTCTCTGACAGCTGAGGATGAGATACTTGAAGATAATGGCAATAACAGATTTGAAGCTCAATAGGATTATTTACACATACCTATTTTTTCTTATTTTTGTACTTTTTCAAAGTTTCTTCGACGAATTCCTTTTACAAGGATTCCTGTCTCCGTGTTAAAACTCGCCTATTTATATGCCACTTTCTAAATAAATAAAATTCCTATTTTCAAATTCAGGTTTACTTTTCCCTCTTTATTCAGGTTTACTTTTACCCTTTTACTAAAGCGAGAAACGTTTGTTGGTTATGTTTGAATATATATATATATATATATATATATATATATATATATATATATATATATATATATATATATATATATTGAATATGATTGATGTTTACCAGAAAAGAATTAGTACAATAATAACATTTGCTAAGAACGAGCAGAGGTAGGAATTCAACGAATCTTCGCCGGTTCATCCCCATAGGGTAATCTTTACGGATATTCTTACAGAATTCTTCAAATTATATCTTGTACTTCCAACACTACAAAGTCTTCAATTACTTTAATTTCAAATACAATATATCCTTTGAATAATTGATACTTGACCGGATAAGTCTTATCCATCTCTTTTATCCTCAATCAGGATATTTAGGAACTTAATCCTCCAATAAGAAGTACGACGAACAAAAACTGGAGGTTCTAAGTGCGACATTCCAAAACAAGACAGGAACGAAGTCTTCATATTCCTCAACATCGAATCGGGATTTATTTTCCCCAGCCATCAGTTGTTCTACAAAGCTACTCATACGCTTCAACTACATAATTCATACATACATCATCATATCATATCATATGCATACAACATTCTCATGAGATATCATCTTACAAAGTTTTATATACATCATGATATTTGCATAGAAGTAATCTTGTTTTTCTGGTTAATTCTCCAGCATACAAAAATCATCAACAACTTATACCCCAGGCTACTTTATCCTCCCGAAAGCTATATCATCAAACCTTGGGTTGTTTTATCTTCCCAAAAGCTATATCATCTTACCTTGAGTTGTTTTGTCTTTCCAAAAGCTATATCATCTCACCTTGGTTTGTTTTATATTCCTAAAAGCTATTTCATCAAACCTTGGGTTACTTTATCTTCCCAAAAACTATATCTTCAAAACTTGGGTTGTTTTATCTTCCCAAAAGGTTATATCATCAAACCTTGGGTTGTTTTATCTTCCCAAAAGCTATATCATCAAACCTTGGGTTGTTTTATCTTCCCAAAAGCTATATTATAATATCTTGGGCTTCTATAAACCCCCAGGATAATCGTGGACTGCTACATCTCCCAAGATTGCATCAATCTACTCTTTGGACAAATTTATCCTCTAAGAAGTATATCTGAAGAACTCTTTTCTCCAAATGGCATATTTAAGCCCATTCAAGCAATACAACCAACCAATAGTATCATTCTACGCATCGGCGAGGGCAAATTTTTGGGCTTTTGTGTTCAAACCCCTTCAACCTTCAAGTCACGAATGACATGCATGCCAATCTAACTCCTTTGGTTTCATAAAATTGAAATAGGGGCAGCTGTTGTACCCCAAAATTTTCCCTCCCACAATCATAACAATGTGTCTCAAGAAGTTCACAAGGTTCACAATTGGTCAAAAGGATTGAAGACAAAGCCTCCTCCTGAACAATGGATCCAGAACTAGGGTTTTGAATTTATCCAGGCTAAATGGACTTACAAGGCCTCAGGTGAGCTTCATAACATCCTACATGTCTTCAAGAATCCCCATGTCAAGTTTCAGAGCTTTCCCAATAAGTTTGACCAGTCAGATGATCAGATATTCAAAAATCAGTCAAGTTGGTTAAAATGTCAAACTGAGGTCAATTGTGGTCAAATTAAAGTCAAACTTTAAGATTTTTTTTGCTAACATCAATATTATGAGGTAAACTTCATCATTTGATCAAGGGTTGATCATGATTCATCAAGGAAATTTCAGATCATCAAGAATCAGGAGTTTCTAAATTAGGGTTTTCATAGGAAAAGTCAACTGAACTTTGACCAGCCATAACTTTCACATACTTCTTCAAACATTTCCCATCCAAATATCTTTTTCAAGGAAATTAAATTCTCTACAACTATGGGTCTCACAAGCCAAGCCTAAAAATGCTTCATTTGGAAGGTATGAGCTAAAACATTATAGGTCCTTTTGAAAGTCAACAAAAAGTCAACTTTTTCCAAAGCTCATAATTTGATAATGGTAAAAGATATGGACATGGGACAAAAAGGGTTTGTTAGAGGACTCTCTAAGCTTTATAAGAAGTCCAAGATCACTGTTATAGCCTGAAAATTGAGGGAGTTATGCCTTGTCAAAGTTGGGAAATTTTCAAGGAGTGTATGAAGCAAATAAGGCCGAAACTTCAAAATTTTCCAAATAGGCCCATAAAATTGCAACTCAATCTCAAAGTTAAGATCATGCATGACCCAATGACCATTTATTCTAATTTATTCTAATTTATTTTATAATATTTTGAATTTTATTTGTTAAAATTCAATTTAAATAAAAAAATATAATATAAAAAGTCAATATTTGGATCAGATTTTTGTTCTAGAAGCTCATAAACAACATTTAAGATGATTTGATACTCTCCAAATTCGTGCTAGACTAGATTGGCAAGGGAATATTTGATTTTTTTCACAATTATGGTTGATTCTTTCTTCATCAGTAAGTAATTGAAATCCATGAACATGAGGCCCAAAAATTGACCTAATTACATTCACTACATATACATGAAGACAACCAAAGCATAAAGGGCGAGATTCTCAGGATAATAGAATACTTTTCACTCTTAAATTTTTTCAAAAAAATTCAATTTTCGTTTTCTTATTTGCAGGTTGAGTTAAGGCATTTTAATGGCCTATACTCAATCCTTGTGCACTATTGATACAATCCACATCATCATAAGCATCAAAAACCTTCACAATTGCATAAACCGATCATGTTTTGTTCTTACTTTTTTTGAATTTCGATTTCGATTATATGGTTGTTTTTTATTCAATTTGATTATACAATACGATTTAGAATGATGTTTGGATTGTTTCTGGGCTGTTTAATCACTTTTTCTATGCAGGTATCATGATTCGCCATTTTTAGGGTTTATGAGCTTCGAATTGGGAACTTTCGGTATACATAATTTCAGGACCAATCGACGGCATAATAAGACTCCTATGGAATTCTTTAGTTGATTTGCATGGCTAAAAATAATTTATATGGACTGTATGATGTTTTGTGAATTGCATGACCTATAGCGACGCAAAAGAATCGTCACTACAAGTTATAGTGACAGACGACTGTCACTATAACCTAAACCGACAGACCGAGGAAGAAGAAGGTGGTGTGCGCGGTTTTTAAAATTTGAATTCTAATTTTATAATATAAATTATGTTTTCTGTTTATTTGTGTTGAAACGCAGGTAGCCCAGTCGTTAGCGCATGCATGATGGGAGTTGAGGGACTGGGTTCGATTCCCAGGTTCCCCGTGTTATTTTTTTTGAGCGTTTTTCTTCTTTCTTTTTTTCATTATATTATTATATTATTATATTATTATATTATTATATTATTATATTATTATATTATTATCTTATTATATTATATTAACTAAATAATTAACTAACTAAGTAAATTTTGATTAACTCTTAAACCTTAAAATAATTTTCTCCCAAATATTTTTCTTAAATTAAATTTGGTAAATAAATTTTAATATTATTATCACATAATTATTTTTAGTTTTTTTGTTAAACTTATAAATTAGTTAATTAAGATTAAAACCCTAATTTTCTTAACAATCCTGAATTTTTCTAAAAAAAACCCTAATTGAATCTTGAATTTTTCTTTAGACCCTAATATTTTTCATAAAAAATAATTTCTTATCTATTTTCAATTAATTTACTTGATTTATTTTTATTTTATAGATTTATTTTTCGTTTGATTTTGTAATTGTTTCTACCCTTGTAATAGTTTATATTTATTTTCCGTTTTTATTTTCCCTCTAAAAAATGTATCCCCCTCCCCTAATGTAATAGCGTAGGATCTTTATTTCTGCTTTTAAATTTCATAAATTAATTGCGTGGTTAGTAATATAGGGTGTATAAAAGATTAATTGAATAATTGGACTTAGATAATTAATAACAAGATAAATATCTGAAATAAATCATTCACACACGTAAGTCGATCTATGATCGCCATCTGCACCTCCTAGGGTTACCTCTTTTAAGTTGCCTTTAAAACGGTCAAGTCCATCGAATATAGGGGTGTCTTAAGCAAAACCCTACGAATAAAAATCATTTTGTCCCCCCCGGTTAAAAGATCAAGTCCATACGATGTTGCCTACGATGTTGCCTACAATGATCTTGTCCCTTCGGTTTAAAAGATGATAGTCCCTCCCAATTGCTAAAGACACCCTTAAGTTGCCTTCATTGACCATACAATGACCCTACACCTGTCCCTCAAACAAATCCAAGGTAACGACTACCTACAACTTAATAGTAGGGACAATCTTACCCTTGAAAGAAAATAAAAGAACATGAAAGACTTTGTCTAGGATAGGAACTCTAAAGTTACTGGCTCACACCCCTTAAAACACTTTTCACACCTCACAACTTTTCAAATATTTTTAAAAATAAGACTTTGTATATATCCATACAAGGATCATTACAAAGTACTTAGAAAATTTTTCTAATCACACACTTCACCTTATCAAAAACAATTAAGTGAGCTAAGTAACTAAGAGCCCATGGATAACCATGGATATAAAGGGCGCTTACACCTTCCCTTTATATAACCTACCCCCTGAACTTAAGTCTTTTAAAATCGGTCTTTCCTGTTCTTTTATGTCCTTTCCTTATGGATAAAATAAAAGTCGGTGGCGACTCTTGCTATCCACAACATGACTAAAAGTCAGTTCTCCCACCGTGTTACACAAAGCAACTTCATGAAGAGCGGAACCTCAATACATATCTTAACACAAAGAGGAAGCATCCATGGGAGACTTAAGTCTCATATGTCATTTATCTTCTTCTTATTTTCTTTCACTTAAAGCCCATGGGGAAATTATATTTTAAACTTACTAATAAGAGTTTTGTCTTTGTTTTCCTTTAACAAATTTAAATCCTACGTGGTCCTTGAAAACATTGCATCTACATACCATATCATTGCATAACAGGTTTTCACGACAGGTTTCTTATGTTCTCGCTGTTTATTTCAGAAGAAATGGCTCTCGAACAATCTGTCAAAGATCTTCAAGCTCAGAATGCTCAATTTCAATAGGTGATCCTGAATTTGTCCAAGGGGAAAGAAGAGTTGAAAGCCCTCCTCACTAAGGACATGAAAAAGAAGAATCCTAAAGACAACAAGGATGATCAGTTGGAACAACTGCAAGCTGAGATGGAAGAGATAAAAATCCAGATGAATGGTCAGGTGGCTCTTATCCAAAACTAAGCCCAGGGGCAAGAAGATCTGAGAGTCTTTGTCAATAAACTTCAAGGTAACGGAGTCGAGAATCTAATCATCAGTTAACCTCTGATGAAACAAACTGACTTAGTTGAAAGGAAGATGAGGATAAGAGAAGGAAAGAGACAGGCTACTACTGATAGTTCTTCAATTAAAGGATGAAGGTCTTATAGGGTTAATCCTCCTCAACACAAGGAACATAAGAGACAGTTTATCAAGATTAACACGCCAATGTCATAAACTTTGCAATGCTTGTTGGAGATGAAGCTAATTACCTTCAAAGACCCTCCTCAAAATCCAAATACTTCCTCTCCTTGATATAATCCCAATGCAAGGTGTGCAGATCACTCCAACTGTCTTGGACATGACACTGATAACTGTTGGGCATTGAGGAATAAGATTCAAGACCTGATTGACGAAGGAATCCTCGAGGTTATGCCAGAAGACCAGATTGAATTCTCATATCGTCCATCAAACATCAAAGCTGCCAGAAATCCGGAGTGACAAGTTTAGAGGAGGAGGCTTTGAGAACATTTGAATTTTCATTTGTAATTTCTTTTGTCGACTTAAACACTTACTATTATGTCAGACTTTTTCACAGTAA
Source organism: Lathyrus aphaca (assembly GCA_963966055.1). Taxonomy (NCBI): domain Eukaryota; kingdom Viridiplantae; phylum Streptophyta; class Magnoliopsida; order Fabales; family Fabaceae; genus Lathyrus; species Lathyrus aphaca. The sequence continues at coordinate 229,392,732 of OZ014519.1, forward strand.
TGCATTGCATATGTTTTTCTTGAATTAATCCATTCGTTTCACTATATTAACAATATACTTCTTACCTCTCTTTTGTGATATTTAACTCCTGTAAGCCTTTAGAGGGAGGATGACGAAAACAATACCATAATCTTATGCAGTATGCTTTTGAACAGACTTTGCTGAGGATGTACATGCATTGTTTCAAATCCTAAATAGTGGAGATATAAGGAAGTTAATCCCTACTCAACCCTTTTGAGCCTATGAAGTAGGAGTTTTCATTCTCACGCAAATTAAAACCCTCAATCATAACCTGGGGCAGGGTAGTTCCTTGGTTAACTCAATTATGCCAGTTGTCCTTTTTGTACACAACTAATGATGGTTCCATATAATCACTAAGTCTGACAGTCAATATCTAGCAAAAGAAAAGCTCACTAAGTCAAAACCTATGAAGGAGACTTAGTAAAAATTGAGACATCCCGCTGATTGTAATCTTGAAACAAATAGTTCAGGCAAAAGGAATGGATAACAAAGTCAAAAGAAAAAGAGGTCACTACAAATCCTCAACAAAAAAAGATGATTGGCTTTTCAAATAAACTGTTGTCAGTATTACAATTCCAAACTCCTTTGGAGCCTTAATGCATAAGTTAACCGAACATAGGACTAAAGAACATCACGAAGGATGGGTTGGGTACAAATAAAATTTGAGCCTTTATCCTTTGTTTCTTAAACCATGAACCAGACCATGTTACAACCCTTTAAAAGTCCTAACTGAAGCATGGTTAGTTCAAAAGCATACTGCTACAAAAAGGTATCCTGACTCCTTTAGGGCTTATTATAAATCTTGAGTTAATATCACAGTTCTTACAAACATTGTTTTGCTAAAATAATTCTTTTTCAAAGCTTCAAGACAGACATAAGTGTTTCATTTTAAATATCATTATTTGTATACGACTAAGTGTTTGACAACAGAGAAGCTTACATGATGAACATTCAATAAACCAAATTCCTCCCGACGGATAAAGTTGCTTCCTAGATCGAAGCCAATGTATACAAGGGGCATAGTCACTATCTCCCAATCAAGGGGGCATGCCATGTTATTTTCCAATTCATCTGGGGCAGTCAGGTCAAGATTCAACAACGCTTAAATAGCCAGGGGCAGATCTACTCATCTGAATTGCTAGAAGTAATATTACCAAATTCATAATGCCAGGGGCATTTTGCTCATTTCTCTTGAAGTAGATCCTTTCAGATACTTCCATTATGGGAAAAAATCATCCTCAGCTAGGAGCAACGCTCTCTTTTCAAATCTAATCAGATCAAATTCAGTTGCAAGCTCCTTAACCATTACCTAGGGCGTAAACGATCCACTGCAGTCTGAAAGCACATTCCTCTCATTACATTGCCTTGATATTGGGTTTCAGCAAAATCCATTGTGAAAATTAATTGTTTGTGCCAATAGTATCATATGGTGTCAGTATCATGTCTTCAGATTCAGTCATGATAATTCCTAGAAAATTACTCGGGGAAGTCGAGAATATCAGAAGCTCTAAATCCATTGGTTACTTTGAATGAATATATGCTTTCAAATATGAATGATGTTTACCAAAATGCATAAAATTACAATAATAGTATTTACTAAGGACCCTTGGAGGTAGGAATCCCCAACAAAGTTAATATCCAACAGATCTTCGCAAACTCATCCCACAGAGTAATCCTTACGGATTTATTTCAGCAAAGTATTTCAAGTAGCCTCTTGTCCTTCCAGCTCTACAAAGTCCCAGACAGATTTCTCTCAAGCCTGATATCCTCCAAAGAATTGACACTTGGTCGAATAAGTCTCTCATAGGAATGTCCGTCTCTTTTATCCCCATTCAGGGTATTAAGGAATCTAATCTTTCAATAAAAAGTACAACGAACGAAAATCAAAAGATCCTAAGTACAATATTCATAAACAAGACATGAACGATGTCTACATACTCCTCAACAACAAATCAGGATTTATTTTCCCTAGCTAGAAGTTGTTACACGAAGCTACTAATGCGCTTCAACTACATAATTCATACATACATCATTTACATCATATCATGGCATACACATCCATAACGACATTCTCACTTACATTAAGAACATTATGCATACATCAAATAATCTTGCATAAAACTAACTTTTCCTTTTTAGGATAGTTCGTAATCCGATAAACATTACCAACTCCTTGAGACAGTTCAGAGACGATATAAACAAAGATCTAGTGCTAATGCTTAGTGCATGATGCTTTTTTTCCAGAGAAGTACGAAGACGATATATACGAAGATCTAGTCCTGGTACATAGTGCTGACATTTTCCTGAGATAGTTCAAAGACGATCTAAACGAAGATCTAGTGATGATGCTTAGTGCAAGATGTTTTTTTCCAGAGAAAGTACGGAGACGATCTATACGAAGATTTAGTCCTGGTACTTAGTGTTGACACTCTCCTGAGACAGTTCAGAGACGATCTAAACGAAGATCTAGTGTTGATACTTAGTGCATGATATTTTCCAGAAGAAATTGAGAGATAATCTAAACGAAGATTTAGTTATGATGCTTAATTCAAGATATTGTCCTTGTGACAGTTCAGAGACGATCCAAATAAAGATCTAGTGCTGATACTTAGTACAAGATATTTTCCAGAGGCAATTCAGAGATAATCGAAACTAAGATTTAATTCTGACATTTAATTCAAGATATTGTCCTTGAGGCAGTTCAGAGACGATCTACACGATTATCTAGTGTTGATACTTAATGCAGGATACTTTCTAGAAGCAATTCAGAGATAATCGAAACAAAGATTTAGTTCTGATGCTTAATTCAAGATATTTTCCTAGAGACATTTCAGAGACGATCAAGACGAAGATCTAGTGCTGATACTTAGTGCAGGGTATCGTTTCCCCCCAGAGACAGTTCAGAGACGATCTAAACGAAGATCTAGTGCTGATACTTAGTTAGGGATATGTTATAGAAATAATTCAGAGATAATCGAAATGAAGATTTAGTTTTGATGCTTAATTCAAGATATTTTCCTAGAGACGATCGAGACGAAGATCTAGTTCTGATACTTAGTTCAGTAACAACATTCAGATAAAGTCAAACATAGACACATTCTGATACTTCTATCAACCGATACTTTGGATGACATCTATAAGCCCATCTCCGAATACTCTGAATGGCATCTCTAAGCTCATTCAAGCAATACAATTAACCAAAAATATTACTTTGCGCACCGGTGAGTGCAAATTTTTGGGCTTAAGTGTTCAATCTTCTTCCACCTTCAGGTCACAAATGGCGTACATGCCAATCTAACACCTCAGGTTTCAGAAAATTGAACAGGGGCAGCTGTTGTACCCCAAAATATTCCCTAACATATTCAAGACAATATGTCTAAAAGAGGTCTCCTAATGGTCACAAGATTCACAATTTCTCAAAAGGGATTCAAGGTTTCATCAGACAAAGCCTCCTCCTAAGCAATGAATCTTAAACTAGGATTTTGATTTTCTCAAGGCAAAGTGGAGTTCCAAAGCCTCAAGTGGACTTTATGACATCCCACATACTTCAAATAATCCTCATGTCAAGTTTCAAGACTTTCCCCACAAGTTTTGTCAATCAGATTCTCAGATAATCAAAAATCAGTTAACTTGGTCAAAAAGTCAACTGTGGTCAACATAAAGTCAAACTTCAAGATTTTTGGTCAACATCAAGATTATAAGGTTAAATTCATCATTTGATCAAGGGTTGATCATGATTCATCAAGGAAGCCTCAGAATCATCAATAATCAGGAGTTACTAAATTAGGGTTTTTATAGGAAAAGTCAATTGTACTTTGACCAGCCATAACTTTCACATACTTCATAAAAAAATTCCCATTCAAAGCTTATTTTGAAGGAAATTCAATTCCCTACAACTTTGTTTCTCACAAGCCAAGGCCAAAAATACTTCATTTGAGGGATATGAGCCAAAACATTACAGGTCCTTTTAAAAGTCAATAAAAAGTCAACTTTTTCAAAAGCTCATAACTTGAAAATGGAGGATCAAATGGACATAGTGTCGCTCCCGGGATTTTCATCCTAGTACAAACGCGAAAGTGGCATGGAAAAGGTAGAGTCTCCAGCCATGCATTTTTATCCCGAATGAATGAGAAAGGTAATGCTGCACAAACCTAAGAGAAAAGAAAATGGCAAGGTCATGCGAACAAAAGATCTGGGTTCGGGAGTCAGTTACGACCTGGGAAGGTATTAGCACCCCAGACCGTCCGCCGTACCCGATGGGATCCACGCTTGTTTGTCTGTTTCAAAGGGTAAGAAATAAGATGCTGCTGAACAAAGAACTGCTAACTTGAACTGGAATGAGAATTGAAAAAAAAGAGATCGAAAAGAAAGGGGAAAATATAGGGAAAATAAAGAATGTGCTCGAACGGGCCCTACCCCGCTGCCTACGTACCTCATCGGGAAAATGAGGACCAGAGTCGACGTAGTTTGCCTAACTAAGGCGTGAACTCTTGTTTGTGTTTTTTTATGGCTGGAACTGCTTATGTCTATGCTCAGGTGTTGCAGGCTCGCCTTGAACGATTGCGTTTACCGTCTTGCATACGAGATAAGTCGTCGCAAGTTCGTGTTTAGAGTGAGTGAGATGAGAAGAGAATTCCCTCAGGAAAGTCACTTATTGTTTGTTGTTTGGTTTTTAAGAGTTTTTCATGCATTTGGCACAAGGAAATGAATTCAAACTCTTTTCCATGGAATGTATACTTGCTACCACATTCCAAGATGGAATAGTAGAACAAGCACACCAAGTAAGGAGAATTTAGCCAAGACTTGTTTCCAAGGATTAGGGTCTAAGTTCATTAGCTTGTTGAAATTATTACATGTTTTTGTAGCTTTTGAAGAAATGTCTTTTATGTTTTCTTTGTGGAGATAGTTTCATGATTAGACTTGTACATCATGCTATACAAGCTCACACTATTCCAAGATGGAATGAATATGAGTGTCCCATGGAATAAGGCTATACATAATAGACTACTTTCATCCTTTATCAAGCGTCTTTTGGATTTTTGTTTGAAGATGAGAGAAGAAGACTCAAATGAGAAAGGACAAACACTAAGGAGACTAAGACACCACCCTAAGTCATTTATTGTATACCAAAAGGGGCCCTAAGGATTTGTGAGGTTTTCTAATCCCAATGAAGAAAGGAAAAGAAGAAAAGAAAATTAGAACTCAACTTACTTCCTAAGGAAGGTAAGTTGTTCTAAAGAAAGGGAAGCTTAAAAGCAAAGCACAAAGTGCTAAGGCAACCACAATTAGAAAGCATAAAGATATTAGGAAGAAATAATATAAACAAGGCTTACCTAAACCTTCCTACAAAACAAATGTTAGATTTACAAAGTCATTTGAACATATCAAGCATGGCAAAAAAACTCAAATAAAGCTCAAACTAGCTAAGGAAAAGCACTAGAGACTTCCTATGATTAAGACCTAGATCTAAAGGATCCTATAGGATAACAAGCTTCTAAAGTCAGTAGCTAAACTATACTAAATCAATCTAAAGTTATATGGAGAAAAAAAAGGCAAACTATACACTAAATGGTACTAAACCCTAATAGGAGTCAAGGTGAAGTTAAATGAAGTATTCACATGGTTAAGTATGGAAAACTTGAATGAGATCAAAGGTGAATGAAAAATCTTGAAGTAAACACTAAATGGGAATTTCCTAAAGTTTTAAAACAAGTGGGAAGAAAAATATTAAAGTGAGAGAGATTCAAACATAAAATTGTAAGAAGAGAAACAATCATTGAACATATGATTCCAAAAGAAGAAAAAGACTTAGAAGGAAAAAAGTCACACATGGCCAAAGGAACTTGAATTCCCCATAAAAAAACCAGGGGCTTGATGAAATGTTAAAATGGAATTCAAACTCAAAGAATAGTCACAAATGAGTTAGAGTGAATGTCATTAGGGTTAAGGAACCAAAAAGTTTAATTTTGAAGTTTTATGACACCACATGACACTAAAATCTCACAAAGTCTTACAAATTGAGATGATGGCATGGAAATGGGTATGAGACACTTATATGATATGTAAGAATGATATAACATGGACACCATATTCACAAAATGGTATTAGAAGTGTTAATATGAAAGAAGTATGTGAATTAGGGCAAAGTAAGCATACATGAACACACATGAAACTTAAGGATCAATTAACCCAAAAATTCAAAGTGTAAGGACCTAAACAAGGATACAAATCACTAAATACCTATAATAAGACCTAAGAGACTCAAAATGGGGACCTCAAATGAATGGCAACTTGCCTTACCAAAATGAAATGAGAAGAAGTGGAAGAAAGGGACCAAAATATGACTTATAATCCAAGGCACTCAAAAAATATCAAATGACATGATAAAAATATGAAAATTGACATTCAAAGTTACAAACCAGGGACAAACATATCTCTAAAAAATCTCACAAGAATTTGGATTCTAACTCACTCAAATAAATGTTCAAAGAGAATTAGGGTTTAGGATGATCACACTCAAAGTAAAGGTACAAAATGGTACCAAACATGACCTAAAAAATAGAGCAAAAATATTTTTAGGATCCTTGATGTATCCTCTGGATAGGGAAAAAATAATGGGATCGATATTTATTTTTGTTTGAAAGAACTAAATTGGTGAAGCAAAGTGTTCAAGAATGTGAATAAACCAAAGGAAATTTAATGGAAATTTAATTCTGGATGGAAAATAAAAATAAAAAATATGGAAAATTTGTAAAAATGCGGGAGATGATATGTGAATTTATTGAGAATTTTTAGATGATGTTTGGTAATTTTAAGAAATTAAAATGGAAATTGAATTGAATGATAAAAATAAAAGAAAGAAAAATGAAGTGGGGTGCGTTCAGCAAGAAATTTAGTTCAAATGAATTGGGCATTTTAGAATGGGGGTGTAAATATCCATAGGGGCTCAGACCACATGCGCTGGATTCATTACATTGTGGTGGACTGCAGTCAAAATGTTGACTCTATGACAACCACATGATGGATCTGGGAAATAATCACAAGGCTGGATTTAATGGACTCACGGTATGAATGATGCACACACACACACAACAACTCAGACTCAAAATTATGAGACATGTGAGGTGCACACCCTCATTTATGTGTTGGCAAGCTTAGGATCATTAGATCAAAACCATCTAAGGGCCATGTTTTAAAGTTGAAGTAATTCTAGGGCTACTGTTCAGGTGACCGGAGCTAACTTCCGGTCACCTTCTCCGGCCAACCTCTGGTTAGGGCTTCACTCAAACTCCACTAAAAATCAATCTAAGGCGATAGAAATGCTCGTCTCAATGAGTACATCCAGAATCTAGAATTAGTTTTCAATTATCACTCATAAGCAATGCAAATCAAAGCCAACAAGAATTCACCGAAAAACTGAAACTAAGCATTTACTATGCCTATCAACTAGAAAAAGTAAGCACAACTTCTATCAAGATTTAAACCACACAAATCAAATAAAATTGAAGGAAATCGCGCAAGTTGAATTTCATAAGAAACCTGAAAATGCAGATATGCAGAGGTTGAAGAAATCCAGAGGTGAGGTTCCTTCTGTGCTTGCTAATTGTCTCTGATCCTTAGTGGAGTGAAATAAACACTCATTGGATGATGAATCTTGGAGAAACTTGGAGTAACACAGTGTTGATGCAGAGATAGATCCTTGAAGTTTCAAGCTGCTTGAGCTATGGAAATTGTGCCTTGGATGATGGTGAAGCTGCAATGATGATGATGATTGATGCAAGATGGATGACGATCAGTGAGAATCTTAGCAATTTGCAGAGGTATGCATTGGTGCAATGTTGAAACTCCCACTGAATTCTTCCATGGAAATGGAGCTTGAGTTGTTGTTGATGATGATGATGATGAGCAATATAAGAATGGAGAAAGATTGATGAAGATGAAGTTGACTCGAGCCAAAATGCAGTGGAAATGCAAGGAGAATGCAGAGCAAAATTCAGAGGGAGGGTGATGAATTGTGGAGTGATTTTGATCAAATGGGAATGGTTCTTTGATTCAGTTGGATCTGCAACTTATATATGTGTAGTTAAGATCTAAACTCTATATGGTTAACAGTTGGAAGTGTGGTTAAATGAGTCAAGTTTGTTGGAATTGAGTCAAGTTAGTTACTGGTGAGTTGGAGTGAGTTGAAAAGTGTTTAGAACAAGGACAATGTGAAGCTGAGTGAACTTGCTCGAGCTGGATCCCATGTGGAGAAGAAATGATGCTTATGATGAGCTTTAGTGAAGTCTAGTGACCCTGTCTTGATCAAAGCAATGCAGCATAAGTGAAGTTTATTCTTTGCTTGACTTTCATGGAATGATGCATGGCAGTTATGGTGTGTATGCAAGCAAAGGACCATTTGCATTCTAAATGGAGAAACACTATAATCAACACAAGTTGAATATTGTTTACACACTGACTACCTTGAATTCATCCCATGATCCAATAGCTTTACATGCAAGAAAACCAGTATCATGTTGTGATCTTCCAATGCTGATTGCTTCAAGCTTAAGCTACCTATTCATGAACTTCTTTTGCTCAAAATGGAGGGAATGCTTCATAGAACATCATGGCCTCTAAGTTATTCAAAATGAACATTGAATTACATGTCATGTTGCTGCATAATGGCTTTATTATATGAGGCATGCCTTGAGGAAAATGGCCCATGGATGATCAGTTGTGAGAACCCTACTTTGACCTTATATAATTCCCAAACCATTGATCAAATGAAAGTTGTAGAGGACATGCCAATGAACAACTTTTATGTTGGATGAAATTTTATTTGAGGTTATCTTGATGGAGAAAAATTCCCCTACTTCTTGCATACCACATGTTTGATGTATTGCATGGCCTGGCGCGCGCGCAGGCTGTAATGCTTGCCTTGGCCCTAATTTGCCCTAGTTTGCCTCAACTTTGAATGATCATAACTTCCTCAATTTTTATGCTACGTACATGTTCCACCTATGGATTTTAAGCTTAGGATGCCCTATTTCAAACAGCCTAAGTGGAATTTTCATTTGACTTTTATTTTGGGAGAAGACCTCTCTTGAAGTTGGTTGCTTGCCATTTTTGGAAACTCTAATTTTCAAAAAATGATAAGTTATGATTTTCTTGATTTCTCATGATACCTAAGTCATTTCTTGATCAAATTTAGTCCATGGACTCCTTGTAACCTTAATTTCATGAATTTGACTTCAAAAAGTCAGGAGTTGACTTTTTACTCAGCCTGGTTGACTTTTCCCTAATTCCTTGATTTTCAAGTATCTGATCAATTGAAGACCTTCCAAAAATGATTCAATAGATGAAATCTCAACCCTAGCTACTTAATATCATGTAGAAAACCATGAGATCAAGTTTGCACCAAAATTCCCTTGTGAAGTCTCTTTAATCAGAAACCCTAATTTGGCCCCTTTTTTCAGGAGATGTTGCACTACTTGAGTGTTTGAATCAATTCACTTCTTTCTATAATTTGTGGCCTCAAATGGAAACTTGTGGGATGTTATGAACCCTTTGCACAATGTTGAGAATCCATGTTACCTTTTGATTACCTTTGGGTGACCACCAATCTCTTCAATCACTGATCACAAGCCTTATGCCTCAGCTATGCTGGTTATGATGCAATGTTTCATGCCATGATATGGATTTGTGTATGCAATCTGATATGCCAAATGCCATGAAAGTGAGAGGGAAAATTTTGTGGTATTACAGCTGCCCCTATTCAATCATCTGCAGACCTGAATGAATAATAACAACGACTTTTAGATATTCAAAGTATGAAGTGATTGAATACTCGAATAATCCTGAAAATTTGTACTCTATGGGGGATGGAATTATGGAGAATGATGTCATTCTTGGATGACAAAATACACCGTGAGTGGGTTAGGAAAGAAACCATCATGATTTGCATGATAGCTCCAAGACACGAAACCGAACTTGGCGGAATCAACAGGTTCCTATCCCACACGGGAGATAGGAGGTGGGGAACGATTATCATAATGCGGATGATAAATCGAACAAACAGACCCGAACGCGGCGGAACCAACAAGAAATTATCCCACGCGGGATATAATACTTGAAAAGGAGACCATCATAACTTGGATGACGACTCAAAGCACGAACTTGGTGTTCGACAAGAATTTATCCCACTTGAGGAGATAAAACTTGAAAAAGAGACCATCATGACTTGGATGACGACTCAAAGCACGAACTTGGCGTTCGACAAGAATTTATCCCACTTGAGGAGATAAAACTTGAAAAAGAGACCATCATGACTTGGATGATGACTCAAAGCACTAACTTGGCATTCGACAAGGATTTATCCCACTTGAGGAGATAAAAATTGAAAAAGAGACCATCATGACTTGGATGACGACTCAACTGGGGGAAACAAGCTTTGACTTGTAAAAGTAATAGTGTTTGGAAAATGAACTTGGCGTTCTCTGTGGGGAATACTTCAGGTTGAAAAGTTGTTTTGGGTCTTTATGTAATATACCTCAAAATTGGCCCATGCTGGCATGTATATGCTTGAATCTTTATGGAGTAATACTCCATAAAGATGGAAATGCTATGCTTTGAGGATTCAAACATAAAAATGCAAATGCAAAGGGATCTCCTGATGAGGAGGTATCTCTGACGACTTCGTTGGGAAAGAAATAATCACTGGATTAATTCAATGACTCCCTGTGGAGGGAGACCAACTCTGCAGGAGATATCATGGATGATATACCGGCTCTGAACTGCGGCCATTGCCAAAAAATGAACTGGATTTTGAGATTGGAGCCAAGAACCTATTGTGAATGAACTTGACTTGAGCGGTACGCTACCCGTAGAACTCCTATGAGGGAATGACATCCCTCTGACTCGGTTGGGAAATCGGATGTGTAAGTTCTGCCGAGGAAGAAAACTGATGGGGAAACTCCTCAGATACACAATCTTCTGCTTGGGGAAGAGATGTCTCCATGTATCACTAGAGATAAGAAAACTATGATGGGGAATGCTCCTTTGTTGAAGGAAAATCTTTGGTTGGGGAGATTTCATTTTCCACTCTACTGCGGATAATGGAAGATGTTCAGGAAGACATTTGTCGTACCTCGAAAAAAATATGATCCTCACGATGGGACGCGGAAAGAAACAACAGAGTCGCCACCTAATTCTATTTATTCTAATTAAAGAAAAGGGAGATATAGATACAACCTAAAGGAAGTATAAGAAATGGTCAACAAAACCAAATTCTAAGTTCAGGAGTCGGTTACGCAAGGGAAAGGTATTAGCACCCCTCACGGCCATTGTACTCAACGAGAACCTCTTAGTCTAACTATGCGATTAAATGTTGATTAATGTCTTTGTCTTCTAAATGTTTGTTAATATGTTTGTTCTAAGGAAACGAATATTATTATTTGGAGAAGAGATTAAATTTCTTATTATTGTGCTCGCGAAGGATTAAAATCTTTGTGCCTACGTATTCCCTTGTGCAATGGGAAAGTCAGAGCTTCGTAGTTCGTGCAACTACAGTTTGTTTTTTAATTGAACGATTGTTTGAAAATGCTTTCTACTGCTAAGCGTTGGCTTTTACTCGCGGTGGAGGCTGAAGCGCTAGCTTGTTTGCGAGATAGAAAGATTTAAACAATGTTAATTTAGAGAAATATATTTGATCTCACTTAAGGTGTTTTAAAACGAAAGGGCGAAAGGACCACAATGCGTGGGGCTAGCCTAGAAATGATTTCATTCAAGAACCCGTGGAGTGCTTGACTCTAGAGTTCAGTTATTCGTTGATTAATTAAGAAAAATGGTTTGGATTGGTTGGTGGGTTTTTAGTTGTATTCTTTTAGTGTGAAAGGGAGAACGAAGTACAACTCGAGGGCTAGCCTCAAGAGTAATTCAATTCAAAAACCCGAGGAATGCTAGATTCCTAAGTTTAGTTCTTTCATGATTTTTATTTGCGATTTAGATGTTCTTATAAAGTTTTGGATGAATTAGGGTTATAATATTTTAGAAACGAAGGAGTAAATGAAACACAACTCGAAGGCTAGCCTCAAGAGTGGTTCATTAAAGAACCCGCGAAATGCTAGATTCCGAAGTTCAGTTCCTTGTTAATTAATTAAGACACATACAGTCGTGCAGATGGAGATCACCTGGGTGACCGACTTACGTGTATGCAACTGTAGGCGCATGAATTATTTTAATTGATTATGTAAGTGGATTCGATTTCTAGTTTCTATGGGTACTCCTAGCAATGCGAAACTGTAAAAATAAAGGCAAAAATATAAATTGCGTTCAAACTAAACGGGAGAGGGATATATGATTATTTACACGGGATTGCGAAGAAATAAATGGTATCGTTGTAATTTGCCCAAGAGGAAGCATGTGTAGTGTATGAATTATTCGGAACTGTTAGAAATTAATATGGTATAAAATGGAATAAAAATAAATAGATTAAATAGACTTAACAAAATAACCATAAAATAAATTAAGCATATGAAATAAATAAATGGCCTCATATTGGTCACGATTTCGGAAACGATTTATCCTAACTTTTTTGTCATATCATCGGCCCTAAGATAATGGAACTAAAATACAAATGAAATCTTCGAATAAAAATTAAGTTAAAAAAATACTAACAAAAAACCTTAACTAAATCTAAAAAAAGAGAAATAAAAACAGGGGTGTATTCGTAAATTATTGTGTATAGATAGGAAAAAAAACATAGGCTAAGCCCATCACAACCAACAAAAATAATAAAAAGAATGAGACCATATGGGAGTGTGGCGCACATTGGTGATGTGCGTGTAGAAAAGTAAAAATGGAGCCAGTGGCCCAGTCCGACAACAACAACAACGTTTTATTTTTATTTTTAAAGTAAATGAGGAAAGGGGTGGCGGGTTAAGTCTGTAGTGTTGTTATTGAAAACAGATAAATTCCACATGGGCTTTTGAACCCAACCCAAGCAAATATCAATAAAGGACTAAAGAAAGCTTAATATAAATAATAAAAAGAAACAATAATTCAGTAAATAAAAATAAGAAAAAGAGGAATAAGAAGAACGAACTTCTTCTCCACTGCAAAATACCACCGCCGCTGCTTATGACTTCAGGAAAAAAACGTGACTCTCTCTCAACTCTTGATCTAGTTTTGGCCCATCTCTCTTGGTATCAGACGCTCGGTTTCAGTCGTCTTTCACTCCATTTCTCGCTTCTCACTTGTTCAATCCAACGGTTTTCGACAGTGCAGCGGAGGCGTTTGGTTTTGGTTGTAGTGGTGAAAAGAAGTCTGTCGGTTTGGGGTCGGTGATGGAAGGTGGTTCGAACAGAGGTCAACGTTCTGAGGAAAAAGGTGTAAGTGGTAGCGATAGGTGATGAGGGCCGACGATTTTTTTGTTTCCGCGATGAGTTTCAGATTTTGTTATGTTTTTTTTACGGTGGTTGGTGCGAGTTCGTTCTTGGTTTCACTCGGAGAGTTTGTTGTTGTTGAAAGGGGGCGATGGTTCTGTGTTTATTTTCGGATTCACAGGTTTGGTATTCTCACAGAATCTCTCTTGGATTCATCAGTTTCGTGCATTTTTGGATTGCGTTTCTGTGTTTGGCTTTGTTGTTGATGAATGGTAGAGGAGATTGAAGGTTATTGATGGTTAAAAAAACAAGAGAAGGACGAAGGTGAAGGGTGTATGCGTTTTTCTTGTGGGAGCAGAGGGCCATTGAAAAGGTTTTTTTATTTATTTTGCTTCTGTGCTGTTTTTTGTTATAGGGGGAACAAGGCCAGGTTGATTTTTTAAAAAAAATCCTTTATAAAAATCTCCCCTTTTCTCTTTTTAGCAGAGAGTTTATAATTATTTTTTGAAAGTTTCTCTATCTTTTTATAAAACCAATTTGTAATCTTCTTCAGGAAGCCTTTCCTTATTCATGAATTCCTCTAATCTGTCTTTTTGATGCAGGTCTTAGTTTTGCTAATTCTGTGAAAGGTTATAGCAGCAGGGTTGAGTCTTTTTCAAACGTAGGTCTTGTTGTAGACTGGGGTGCAGGACTGTGTTGCAGATAGTGATGTTGCTTTTACTAATAGGCGTGGACATAAAAATGACAAAAGTGGGGACCAAGTTATTTTGTTTTTTTACCAACAATTAAACATAATAACAAAAAACTAAATGAATTAAAGTTTCTCTTAAATCAAAATTAAAGTAAATCTAACTTTAACTCACATAATAACAAAAAACTAAATAAATTAAAACAAAAAGGTCTAAATAAACCAAAATTAGAATTAGAAGGTTAACCAAATTAAAATTTAACTAAAATATAAGTTAATTAATGAGAACTAAATTAAACTTGAAATGGTTAAATGGAAAAAATTAAATAATTAATAAAACCTATTAAAAATGTATAATGTAATGAATAATGGACAAAAATGTAAAATGATCAACCAACAATACTGTAATAACAATGTGTTAGATGAAAATTTTGAAAAAATGTTTCGGTCAAAATTTAGGGTGTGACAGTTGCCCCTATTTAATCTTCTTAAACCTGAATGTATGAATAACAATTTTTTTTGGACATTCGAGGTAGAAGAGGATTAAATATTAAAATACCTAAAATTTTGACCGAATGCAGATGAAATGCAATGATATGCAGTGTTATGAATTCATGAAGGACTCCTCTTTTTATCTGGGGATGGACATGCGAGATGCAATGAACCCTATCATGCTGGTTTTTAAATGATGAATATGTTGAATATGGTATGCGGGAAATGATGAAGATACATGCTAATGGTGATCCACGGAAACGAAACTGAGGGTGAAGACTCACTGGGGATAACAATATGTTGGGGGAAAAAGAGACTAAAACAGGAAGTATTCAAAGTGATAGGTCAACAGGTTCAAATGTAACTGTTGGCACTAAGAATAACATAAGTCAGGAAACAAAAGTAAATTCAAAGCATAAGATCAATGAACAAATTGACGCTTTATGATTGCAAGAAAATAGTTCAAAGTAAAACATAATGCCTTGATGCGCCCAACTGACACTATGAACGAGAATAGACTATCTGAAGTGATGAGCTGGCAAGTTCAGGGGTGACTGCTGGGGATCCCAATACAGCAACTCGACGGTTGAGAAAGGTAGTTGAAATGACATTGACTCAGCGGTCGGGAAAACAAAACTCAAAACGGCGATTGAGGAAAATAACTAAAACGATATCGACACGACGGTCGGGAAGGCAATTTAACACAGTGGTCGGGAAAATAATTCAACACGGCGGTTGATGAAATAAATAGACCTCGACTCGGCGGTCGGAAAAGCAGACTCAACAAGACGATTGTGGAAAAAACGAAAACGTCATCGACACGGTGGTCGGGAAAACAAACTCAACACGGCGATTGAGGAAGATAAATAAAGGACATCGACACGGCGGTCGGGAAAACAAACTCAACACGACAATTGAGGAAAATAATAACGGACATCGACACGGCGGTCGGGAAAACAATTCAACACGGCGACTGAGGAAATAACTAAAATGACATCGACACGGCGGTCAGGAAAACATCTCAACACGGCGATTGAGGGAAATAACTAAAACAATATCGACACGGCAGTCGAGGAAACAAACTCGACGACATGGCGGTCGGGAAAATAAAAAGAAATATTCAGAGCATATACGCAACAGGTTCAAGTGTAACTGCTGACACTAAGAATAAAAGAGACAAACACAGTGATTGAGCAGCGGCTCTATGCAACCAACTGATACTGGGAGTAGAAAGTAGTGTACTCAAATATAAATTAATGGGTCTAAGAGACCGACTGATAGATAAGAATAAACGTTGGAGTTTTAAACAAGATAAACGTCCAACCTCTGGAAATTCCCTAACTGAAGAGTCAGAAGAAGACCTTCAGAAACCATCAGGAAAACACGGATGTGTGTTGAATTAAACGGATCTGTGCCAATGACAATTGGAATTTAAAGAGATATTGATAACAACAAAAGCAACTACCAACAACATATGGATTTCTGCAGGGGGTACCAGCATTACTGGGGGAAAACATCGGTTGACCAAACTAAAGGGTATCAAAAACAATGGATTTTCAGACAAAGATTTTATTTACATGCCAGACGGGAACTGGTTTCTTTTGACTCGTTGTCAGACAAGAACTGACTTTGGAAATGGTCTACCAAACAAGAATTGGTTTTGAACTGGATTCTGAAAAAAATTACTGTCAGACGAGAACCGTCTATCAAATAGCTTTCGAATGAAATAAACAAACAGGAACTGGAGTGAAAAACTGACTGTCAAACGAGAACTGTCTTTGAAGTAAACTTCAAAAGAAAGTACCAGACGAGAACTGGAGTAAAAACTGACTGTCAGACGAGAAGTGACTGTTAAATATATTTCAAGTGAAATACCAGACGGGAACTGGAGTAAAAACTGACTGTCAAACGAGAACTGACTGTTAAATAAACTTCAAAAGAAAGTACCAGACGGGAATTGGAGTAAACATTGACTGTCAAGCGAGAACTGATTGTTAAATAAACTTCAAAAGAAAGTACCAGACGGGAACTAGAGTAAAAACTGATTGTCAGACGAGAACTGATTGTTAAAAAAATTTCAAGAGAAAGTACTGTCCCTCCCTGGATTTCCATCCTGGTACAAACGCGAAAGTGGCACGGAAAGAGGTAGAGTCGCCAGCCAGACATTTGTATCCCGAAGGAACGGGAAAGGTAATGCTACACAAACTAGAAGAAAAGAAAGGAAGGATACAGGTCCTGTGAAGCAAAGAGACTGGGTTCGGGAGTTGGTTACGACCTGGGAAGGTATTAGCACCCCAAATCGTCCGCCGTACCCGACGGGATCCACGCTTGCAAAGGAATTGATTCAAAGGGTGAAGACATGAAAGTTGCTGCAAAGAAAAGGAACTAGAACTGGCTAAGAAAAGAAAAGAAAGGGGAAAATGTAGGGAAAATAAAAGATTGCTCGAACGGGGCCTACCCCGCTGCCTACGTACCTCATCTGAACAATGAGGATCAGAGTCACCATAGTTCCCCTAACTAGGGGTGGAAAAGATTGCTTGTGTCTTAAGGCTTGAACTGCCTATGTTAATGCTCAGGTGTTGCAGGCTCGGAAGATGAGTGCATTACCGTCTTGCAAAATGACAAGTAGGAGCAAGTTCGTACGATGAGAGTGAGTGAGATGAGAAAAGAAGTCCTGAAGGAGAGACGTTTATTGTTTGTCCAGTGTTTTTTATGATTTTTTTTATGAGTGTGGCATAAGGAAGTGAAGGCAAATCTCTCTCTTAGGACATGTCCTTATTACCACATCCCAAAATAGAATGAGTAACAAGTCCATCAGGAATGAGGAAGATCCTCAAACTTGTTTCCTAAGATTAGGATTTAAATTCACTAACTTGTTTGTATTATTAAGTGTTTTGATGGATTAAAGTGAAGAAGTGTTTTTTTAGCTTTTCTTTGAGAGAGTGACAAAAGGGAGAAGTCATATCAACTATTATTAATGTTTTTTTATATTTTTGTTTGAAGATGAGAAAGAGAGAGCACCAAAAGGATCTCAAAGGTAAAACTAAAGGGGAAATCTAATCCTAAAGTTATCATGCAAAGGTGTTCCTAAGGTTAGTGTGGTTTAAAATATCCTAAGAAAGAAGAAGAAGAGCAAAGAATAAGACAAGAGGAGGAGAAGAAAGTTAGAGAACAACTTACTCCTCTAAAGGCGATAAATTGCTTCTAAAGGGGGAAAATGACAAGTTGAAACACAAGATGGAACAAGGCACATCAACAAACATAAAATAGTAAGCAAAGTAAGAGAGGAGATGAAGAATTGAAATGTGGATAACATCCACACTTCACTTACCATGAGCCCCTTAAATGTGTAGAACTAATCACATATGACAAGATAAAACCAAACAAGATCAAGTGAGTCATAAACAAACAAAAGATCAACTCCACACACCACAACCAGAAGTGAACCATCTCATTTACATGCTAACAAACCCCAAACAAAACCAAAATGGAAGTGGAACAAACATGGCATCTCAAGGCAACATGAAATACTTATGAAAGAAGAAAGTAAACATGAAATTAAACACATCATTCAAGCCTAACAAGAAACATATACCTCAAGACTAGAATCACATCACCACAAGAATGTGCACAAACAACACAAAAGAACAAAGAAAAGATCAAACAATTTCAAACATAATCACCACAAGAATCAGAAGTGAAGTGAACATGTGCAACAAGTGTGAGGACAAACAAATGCAAATCAAATCAAAGCATAAACATCATCTAAGAACCAGAGACCTAATCATGTTAAAATTTTCCTAAGAAGAATGAAAAAACATGGGGAAGAAGCATACAAACTCAAGCATAAGCATCATGGAGAGAAAATGAACAAAGAAGGTGAGGTGAACATGCATACATTTGTGAGAGATTTCAAAGACAAGCAACACAAAACTTTTCAAAGAAAAAACACCAATAAAGGACCATGGATCAAACCTCATACAAAAAGAGCTCTAAACAACCTATAGGAGTTGACACAAGTTCCCTCCTAGCCCAAGAACCAATCATGTAACAAGAAAGAGCAAAAACTAGGGCATTCACATATGAAAATTAAAATCAAATCAAAAACTCATGCAAAAATTCCACAATTAAGCTTAAATGTTCATTAATCATGTGATAATATCATGCCAAAAGAACAACATCAGAATCAAATGCACACTAGGTCAAAGGACCTCGTGAACACAAACTAGGGTTTTGAAACTTCATGCTCAAGTCAAATGCCAAACATAATCAAGAAAGCTTCTAAAAATCAGAGGAAAAATCATCAATAAACTAAATCCGAATATGAATCAGATGCAAAAAGAACCAACTCAAAACTTAAATTAATGATCAAGATAGAAAATCCACAAGTCAACATGTGATTAAAGAGAATTAAAAACAAATAAAAAAAGTCAAGAATTAATTCCAGCGTGACAATTAAAAATAAATGGAAAATAAAAATGTCAAAAATTAGAGAAAATGAAAAGGAACAAACATGATTTATTTTAGAATTTTATGAAACATATTGATATTTTTAAAAATTAGAAATCAAACTGAAAATAAAAATGAAATAGAAAATAAAAGGAAATAGGCCAGGGGTGCAGTAAGCAAAGGGATTCAGTTCAAAATGATTGGGCTCATGGGAGAGGGGGTGCGGATAGCACACAAGGCCCAGTGGATATGCGCAGGTTCACAAACATTATCATGGAAATTCATATAAAAACTGGAAAAATAAAGAGCCATCAGATCAATCTCACGCACAAGATCCAGTCAACAGGATGGAACAAGTCAACAAACCAACAATTCAGATGAGCGCACATGATAACTATTGTGGACTGGCATACATCATGCATTATTCAGAAAAAATAAAATGAGAGAAAGCACGTGAGAGGGAGCTCATAGTTTTAATGTGCTGGCAGCGTAATATACATCCAGATCAAACAATTCAACACTTCTAACATCATCTTCTTCATCCAACTAATTCTTGAATCCGGTGACCAGAGCCCTAGCTCCGGCACCGGAAAACTCAAGGTCATGAACACAAATGCACAGAAATGGATCAAACTATCCAGATTAAAAAATTAAGACATGCGGATTCCAAATTTGAGCTTAGTTTTTCCATTAGATCAACACACAGAGCAAATTGAAGCAAAACAGATTCACACATGAAACTTTAAATCAACAATGCAAGCTCAATTTGTACTCATTTTCAAATCTAGATAGATCATCATCAACAGCAAGACATGTAGATCACAATATGCACAACTAATTTCATTTCTGGATCTATGAATTTGGATGATACCTGAGATATGCAGAACTTCAATTAGACCAAGAGAAGGCTTTAGATGGAGCAGATCAACTTCTTTTATCCTCTCCTTGTAAAATAAATGTAAGAGAGAGGCTGAAACTCTCTAGATCTTGAAACCCGAGTGTATTTGCACCAACTTGAAAGATGTGAAATCTGAGGATTCAACTCCAATTGATGGTAGATTAGTGAACTATGGAGCTTGGAGATCAAGAATATGTGTTTTTTTTTTTAAATAAGTGAGTGTGTGAGGCAACTAGAAGAGAAATGCTTGAGATGCAAAAACCTGTGAGTGAGCAAATGGTGATGAAATCTGGTGAAATGAAACCCTAGCTGGCTTATATATTGTGTCAATGACTCATGCTGAAGGAATGAAAAAGAATGCACGTGAGAGGAGTGATTTGAGAGAGGTTTTTCAAAATTTCAAGAGTGGTGTGAGGGAGTGATTTGCTCGTGCCTTAGCTTGCCCATGTGCATGATCCAATTCCCCTTCATTCATTCTGCACCCTTGGATCGGATTGAGATCAAAATATCCCTTGCATCATGCTTTTGGAATGCTCATGCATCATTATATTTTATGAAATACACCCCTCTTCATGCACGATTTCTTTAATTTCCTTTAAGCCAAATATCCTTCATGCCTTGCCCTTGATGCCTATGACCATAATTGGTACAAAGAATGGCTTGAAAATGCCTTTCATGACAATTTGCAAAGTTGTGGAAACTTGGAAACATGGTAAAACCCTAAAAATCACCAAACTTCAAATGAGCATAACTTTCAAACCATGAGGGATATGGTGATGTTCTTGTACTTTTTAGAAATGGGAGACAACTTCCTACAACTTTCATGTTGAAAGAAATTTCATTTGAAGTCATTTTGGTTATGAAAGAATGCCTTGAAGATTAGGGCAAAACTTGCCAAATTTAGAAAGTTAGTTACATGCCACATGTCCAAAAATAGAAACTCTTGCCAAAACCCTAGATTCTTGACTTTTGAATTTTCCAAACCTCTTCTATGACCTTAATAACATCCCTTGGCTTGAAAAATAAGATTGGAACCCTTGAATTGTCATAGTTGACTTTTCAAATAATCAGTTTGACCAATTTCTTCTTATGCAAGCAACTGATGAAATGATTGTCTTCCTCAATGAATTTTCTCACCAAATTTCATCCATAGCATTCACATATCATATGAAGGACTTTTCCCACATGAAATGTCCAAAGTCACAAAGAATCACTGCTTGAAAATGAAACCCTAATTTGGAGACCATTTGTGTAGGAATTTGCCCTTTCTTGGATCATCTGATAATCTCCCAACCTTCTGGGCTCTTGCAAAGGATCTTGAGCTTGTACTTGCCATGTATACACTTCATAGGACTTGGACAAGGTCACTTGACTTCTTGCTTTGACTTGTAAGGCTTCAAATGCACCAATGATTGATCATATTCCCAATGCTAGAACATGAGAATGTTATGCTTCATTTTTCTATGCAAAAATGCTAAGGATATGCCATGCTTATGAGGCTTTGATATGATGATGATGCTAGAAAGAAGAGGGAAAATTTGGGGTGTTACAAGTACCAGACGGGAACTGGAGTAAAAACTGACTGTCAGATGAGAACTGACTGTTAAATAAATTTCAAAAGAAAATACCAGACTAGAACTGGTTTGCTTGAATTTGACTTGGACATATGCTAGATGAGTAAGACGATATGCAAGGTTTAATGCTATGAGTGAAGCGACATGATTAAAGCATGAGAGTGATTATGCACCGACTCAATGGTTTTAAGAAAATGCCCCTGTGTGAGTAAGGATGGAATAGTTCTTGGACAACGACTCTCTAAAAGGAGACAAGGATGAGGTCATGATTCCCGACACCTGTCTTGAACTCAAAATTGTTGTTGTATAAGGCCTGCTTGAACAACTTGTAGGCATGGAGAGGACTTGCCCCTGCGTGATTCATCTTGCCCCTGAATCAAGGGTCTTGAAATTTTCCCTTTCACAAAAAGTTTGGAAACAACTTGCCATGGCATGGACTTGAAATGGTTGCCCCAGTGCTTGCATATCAAAGATTTTCCCATGGTTATCTGATCCTTGGGATGGGAAACCTCTATGATGATTGGTTATTGAACTTTTGAATTCTTTTTGATAACTCACTCAAGTCTGAGTCTTGAGGAAAACTCAACCTCTGAGTTGTTGATTCTTGAATGGATTGATTCAGATTGACTGGTTCTTGAAGTGGTTGCCCCTGGCTGGGCTTCTCTTACTAAGTCGAATTCCCTAACTGGCTGCAATCGTTGGGATTCCCTTGATGCTGAATTGACTCGCAAATAAACATTATACATATAAAAATTAGCAATTTTAATGCAACGTTTATGCATGTTTTGAAATCACAAATTATTGGTATGATGGTGATATACAGTGGAATAATCAATGATTGAAACAACAAATTGGATCTAGCCATTTATGGAATGGCAGATAAAGTGATCAATACAAAGGATTGGCAAAGATTGTTAGGAGTCAGGTTAACACCACCCTATTGTAGTATGCTCTTAAAATAAACCCTGCCTCAATTAGGTCTTTTAAGGGTTGTAACGTGGCTTGGTTCACGGTTTATGAAATAAAGGATAAAAGGCTCAAAATTTATTTGTAACCCACCCATTCTTTGTGATGAACTCCAATCCTACGTTCAGTTAAATTGACATATGCATTCAGATCTCAAAAATCTTTGACGGCGTATGATAAGGATCAGGATTTAAAAGTGATGGCAGTCACCTTGCTTTATCCTTGCTTTGTTGGGGATTTGATGACTTCATTAATTTTCGTCTAAGTTGTCTCTTTATGTTTTTAGGCTTAGCGGTCTTTTTCTTTGTATTTCTTTTTTCTCACTTTATTCTTTTGTTGAATGATTATGACTGCCATTTTGTTGGAGAATAGAGAATAGGTACTATGAACGTTTGACCTTTCACGACTTCTTTGATGTGCGAAGGAAAGTATGTAGCTTATCCTTCTTGAATGATGGAACGAATCTCTTAAAGATTGAAAGCAAACACATATTAACTGAACTGACTAACCTGACCCAGGTTTCAAAAATTAGGGTTTTTGCACTTTTTGAAAAAGAAAACTCATACTTTGAGGCTCAAAGGGATTTGCAAAGGATTATCTTCCTTATTTCACCAG
The DNA here is from genome assembly GCA_963966055.1 of Lathyrus aphaca. Taxonomy (NCBI): domain Eukaryota; kingdom Viridiplantae; phylum Streptophyta; class Magnoliopsida; order Fabales; family Fabaceae; genus Lathyrus; species Lathyrus aphaca. The sequence continues at coordinate 229,415,799 of OZ014519.1, forward strand.
CGTTTGGGAATTTGAAACAATGCCTGTACATCATTGGCAAGGTTTTAATTGAGAGTATACAAATGGAGAACTCAGGTATCTAGTTTTCATCATCCTCCCTCCAATCTTTGTTATAAAAAAAGTTTGATAAACAAAATGATAGAAATATATTTTGTTTTTTTATAACAATGAAAGAACACGAGTGAATACCAATGGATTAATTCAACAGATGCATAAACATTTCATTAATCTTGCTAATTCAAAAACAAATGATGCTAACAAGCAAATACAAAATCAACATGCAAAGAAAATAACAACAATGCTGAAATAAATAGAGGATTGCCATCTTTAAGGAATTGAACTTCCTTCTTCAGAGTTAGAGGTTGTCATGCTCATTGAGGTCGGTGCACCAATCCTCTCTACACAATTTCTTCCATGGCGTAGACTGTTGGATCTGCCCGACCAGATGAAGGATTGATGTTGATATGAAGGCCTTAAGGAGTAAATGAGATTGACCTAGACTCAATCAGATCTTGAACCTTATTCTGGAGTTGTTTGCAGTCTTCAGTTGAATGTCCTAGTGCATCAGCATGAAAACCACATCGGGCATGAGAATCAAAGCTTGATGAGTATGGAGGAATCACCGAATTCAGCTCCTTCAACTCTACCAATCCATTATCAATTAATCGTGGAAATATGTGACTGTATGGCATTGGCACAAGATCAAACGACCTCTTTGGCTTTTTAGTGTATCGGTGTCGTCGCTGAGGAGTGTGTTGCTGTTGGTATGGCTGTTGTCGTGGCATCTGTTGTTGATGACAGACAGGAGGATACCGATCATGTGGGGGAAACGGCCTTAGATATGCAGACCCAAAAGGTGTTTGATTCTGACTTAGTGGTGGAGGGCCATGGGCTGGCAGATGAGGAGTTTCCACCGGGAAACACTGTTGACTCGAGGCAGCATCGAATGGAGGTAGGACATTAGCTCCCTCTACTGCAACAATGGGTACATGACGACCTTCCTTCTTCAACAGAGTTTGCAAAGTTTCCAAGACCCATTACATCTATTTCTTCAAGGAAATAATCTCCTCTTTCAACAATTTTTGACCTCTCCTTAGTTCATCCACTGTTTCTTGAGATATGGTTCTTAATTCTGGACACGTGCCGGGAATCAAACTGCTGACCCAAAACAAAGGATAGAATGAGATTACTTTGAGGGAAGAAAAAGATATGAAATGTAGATGCAATGGTATGAGAATGGATGCAATGCAAGGATGGTTTCAAGGAACTAAAAAAGCAATTGCAAACATCCGAATATAAAAACTTTTTCCAAAAGGGATTATAAGCTGAAGTTTGTCTATGGTTAGACTTGTGATGTTTGCAATATAAGTCTCTTTGTTCCTTGAAGACCTTGTTAAAATGTAATGCTTATGATGTTGGGATGCAAAGATGCAAAGATGCAAGGATGCAAGGTGTCACAAGTAAATCCGGAACCTTCTTGATAGGTAGGCTATAAGAGATTGGTTCTACATTTTTATACCTATAAATCCCACTCACATGATGGTTTCTATGGTGATGGTTTAAGGAAACTCAAGGTCATGGACGTTTATCGTATTAACGCCCTGCCGCAGGCTAGCTGCATTTTGACGATAATAATGATAAGGTCTACCCTGAGTAGAGTTCTCCTGCTAGGCCCTCAAGAGGCAAGCCCTTGGAAACTAACACTGCACAACTACCAATATTGAAACTGGTTCTTAACAATGGATCCCAGAATCACAACCCTTTCATGAATCAGGTCACACGACAGGCTAGCTGCGTTGGGACAAGATATATGAATAGTCTAACTATCTCGGGGAGCTTTCATGCTAGGCCCTCAAGAAGCGAGTTCTTGGAGACTAACACTAATAACTACCAATTCTAACCTAGGTGTTCCCTATTCTTTTTCAAAGCTCATTTTTTACTTGTGATGTAACTCCAAGTTCCCACAGACAAGTAATATAATGAGCAAATAAGAGAAAGCGATAAAAGAACAAATAGACAAAACATAAATAACAAACATAGAGAAGATAAAAGACAAGATCAAACAAAATAAATTCACAAAGCTAAGTTAGGCTCGACCCTCTCTAGCATGGAGCTAATCCCCAACAGAGTCGCCAAGCTGTCGTACCTCAAAAAAAATACGATCCTCGCGATGGGACGCAGAAAGAAACAACAGAGTTGCCACCTAATTCTATTTATTCTAATTAAAGAAAAGGGAGATATAGATACAACCTAAAGGAAGGATAATAAATGGTCCACGAAACCAAATTCTAAGTTCGGGAGTCGGTTACGCAAGGGGAAGGTATTAGCACCCCTCACGTCCGTTGTACTCAACGGGAACCTCTTAGTCTAACTATGCGATTAAATGTTGATTAATGTGTTTGTCTTCTAAATGTTTGTTAATATGTTTGTTCTAAGGATAAGAATATTATTATTTGGAGAAGAGATTAAATTTTTTATCATTGTGCTCGCGAAGGATTAAAATCCTTGTGCCTACGTATTCCCTTGTGCAATGGGAAAGTCAGAGCTTCGTAGTTCGTGCAACTACAGTTTGTGTTTTTTAATTGAACGATTGTTTGAAAACGCTTTCTACTGCTAAGCGTTGGCTTTTACTCGTGGTGGAGGATGAAGTGCTAGCTTGTTTGCGAGATAGAAAGATTTAAACAATGTTCATTTAGAGAAAGATATATGATCTTACTTAAGGTGTTTTAAAACGAAAGGGAGAATAGACCACAATGCGTGGGGCTAGCCCTGGAATGATTTAATTCAAGAACTCGTGGAGTGCTTGACTCCAGTGTTCAGTTATTCGTTAATTAATTTAGAAAAATGGTTTGGATTGGTTGGTGTGTTTTTAGTTGTATTCTTTTAGTGTGAAAGGGTGAAAGAAGTACAACTCAAGGGTTTTTAGTTGTATTTTTTTACATGGGATTGCAAAGAAATAAAGGATATCGTTGTAATTTTCCCAAGAGGAAGCGTGTGTGTAGTGTATGAATTATTTGGAACCGTTAGAAATTAATATGGTATAAAATGGAATAAAAATAAATAGATTAAATAGACTTAACAAAATAACCGTAAAATAAATTAAGCTTTTGAAATAAAATAAATGGCCTCATATTGGTCACGATTTCGGAAACGATTTATCGTGGCTTTTTTGTCATATCATCGGCCCTAAGATAATGGAACTAAAATATAAATGAAGTCTTTGAATAAAAATTAAGTTAAAAAAATGCTAACAAAAAACCTTAACTAAATCTAAAAAAAGAGAAATAAAAATAAGGGTGTATGCGTTAATTGTTGTGTATAGATAGAAAAATAAACATAGGCTAAGCCCATCACAACCAACAAAAATAATAAAAAGAATGAGACCATAGGGGAGTGTGGCGCACAGTGGTGATGTGCGTGTTGAAAAGTAAAATTGGACCCAGTGGCCCAGTCCGACAACAACATCAACCTTTTATTTTTATTTTTAAAGTAAATGAGGAAAGGGGTGGCGGGTTAAGTCTGCAGTGTTGTGATTGAAAACAGATAAATTCCACATGGGATTTTTAACCCAACCCAAGATAATATCAATAAAGGACTAAAGAAAGCTTAATATAAATAATAAAAATAAACAATAATTTAGTAAATAAAAAAGAGAAAAAGAGGAATAAGAAGAACAAACTTCTTCTCCACTGCAAAATACCGCCGTCGCTGCTTATGACTTCAGGAAAACAAAAACGCGACTCTCTCTCAACTCGTGATTTGGTTTTGGTCTGTCTCTCTCGGTGTCAGACGTTCGGTTTTAGTCGTCTTTCACTCCCTATCTCGCTTCTCACTTGTTCGATCTGGCGGTTTCCGACGGCGCAGCAGATGCGTTTGGTTTTGGTTGTGGTGGTGAAAAGAGGTCTGTTGGTTTGGGGTCGGTGATGGAAAGTGGTTCGAACAGAGGTCGACGTTCTGAGGAAGAATGTGGAAGTGGTAGCGATGGGTGATGAGGGCCGGTGATTTTTTTGTTTCCGCGGTGAATTTCGGATTTTGTTATGTTTTTTTTACGGTGGTTGGTGCGAGTTCATTCTCGGTTTCACTCGGAGAGTTTGTTGTTGTTGAAAGGGGCCGATGATTCTGCGTTTATTTTCGGATTCACAGGTTTGGTATTCTCACGGAATCTCTCTTGGATTCATCAGTTTCGTGCGTTTTTGGATTGTGTTTCTGTGTTTGGCGTTGTTGTTGATGAATGGTTGAGGAGATTGAACGTTATTGATGGTTAAAAAAAACGAGAGAAGGACGAAGGTGAAGGGTGTATGCGTTCTGCTTGTGGGAGCAGAGGGCCATTGAAAAGGTTTTTTTTTAATTTTTCTTCTGTGTTGTTTTGTGTTATAGGGGGAATAAGGCCAAGTTGATTTTTTTTTAAAAACCTTTATAAAAATCCCCCCTTTTCTGTTTTTAGCAGAGAGTTTATAATTTTTTTTTGAAAGTTTCTCTATCATTTTCTAAAACCAATTTGTAATCTTCTTTAGGAAGCCTTTCCTTATTCATGAATTCCTCTAATATGTCTTTTTGATGCAGGTCTTAGTTTTGCTAATTTTGTGAAAGGTTATAGCAGCAGGGTTGAGTCGTTTTCAAACGTAGGTCTTGTTGCAGACTGGGGTGCAGGACTGTGTTGCAGATAGTGATGTTGCTTTTACTAATAGGTGTGGCCATAAAAATGACAAAAGTGGGGACCAAGTTTTTTTTACCAACAATTAAACATGATAAAGGAAAGCAAAAAAGATATTTATATAAATAAAAATAACAGAACGTTAAACTTTAAAAAGAAAAAAAAATCTAACTTAAGTCTGATGAAACTTAACTAATAAAATAAAATTTAATTAAATTACTAAATTGAACTAATTATAATAAAAATAATAACTAAATCTAAATCTAAGTATTAAATTCAAATAAAATTTCTCTTAAATAAAAATTAAAATAAATCTAACTTTAACTCACATAACAACAAAAAAACTAAATGAATTAAAACAAAAAGGTCTAAATAAACCAAAATTAGAATTAGAAGGTTAACCAAATTAAAATTTAACTAAAATACAAGTTAATTAATGAGAACTAAATTAAACTTGAAATGGTTAAATGGAAAAAATTAAATAATTAATAAAACCTATTAAAAATGCATAATGTAATGAATAATGGCCTAAAATGTAAAATGATCAACCAACAATATTGTAATAACAGTGTGTTAGATGAGAATTTTGAAGAAAAAAAAGTTTCGGTCAAAATTTAGGGTGTGACAACATTGTTGAGAAATTCTATTTAAGACCTGTTGAATAAGGCCTTCTTGGTCTATTCTGGATCTGATAGCGACACCTGCACCTGCAACTGCATAAACACAATTGATAGTGCCTGCAACATAGAGAGTTAGATTGACCTGTATGTCCTAGGCTTATGGTATGAATCACCATCCCCAGTCACTCAACACTTCAGAGTGGTATCATATATATATGTCCTCCTGCATGTGTTGTAAGAAATTCAATTGTTCATAATGCAATTTTTATCACAATTTGCTGGACGTTTTTGCAATCAGTCAATGTTAGATGAAAAAACAAAAGCACATGGAAGAAAATTTGAACGAAGTTTCATTTTATTAATTGGAAGATGGCCCTGAATAGGAATTACATCAGGAAATAATCCCTGGAAAGAGGAAATTTCTCAAAAGGAAAACAAACTATCCTATTAGCAATATGAAGAACGGATCTCATCAAGCTCCGACCCGACTATGACTTGTATATCTCCATGACTCTCCGCCTACTTCGCCTTTGAGGAAAGTGATTGAATTGGTCTTCAACCTTTGGGATGCCCTTAGATGAAAATGGATCACAAACCTCGCAGACCGCAATCGTTCGTGTTAGTCCCTCTTTTGCGTGGATTGCCCTTTCGGGTTTTCAATCCACCGGGATACCCTTTTTTGCCTGAGTTTTCCAATGTGGCTTTTTAGCTCAGCGGGTGTACATTTTTTTCCCAATATTTCCCTAATTTTTGCCCGAGCCTTTTATTCAGTTTTTGGCTCGCCGAGATGCCCTTTTTTTCCTGGATCTTTATTCTGTTTTTATCCAGCGGGTCTTTTTACATGAAGTATTTTCTTACTGCATATGCGTTGATAGGGGATTGGAAGTCTTCCCGATCCATGGTTGTTAACATCAAGGCTCCGCCCGAGAAGACCTTTCTCACCACGAATGGACATTCATAATTGGGTGTCCACTAGCCCCTGTGATCATTGAGAGGAGGAAGAATCCTTTTCAACACTAAGTCACCTGGTTTGTACCGTTGAGGTCGTATTTTCTTGTCGAAAGCATGTTTCATTCGCCATTGATACAACTTTCCATGGCATACAGCTGCTAGGCGTTTCTCCTTGATGAGGCTCAATTGGTTGTACCTAGCTCGGAGCCATTCAACTTCATCCAACTTGACATCCATCATTATTCTCAACGAGGGGATCTTAACTTCGACCAGTAGGACTGTCTCCATACCATACACTAGTGAGAACAGGGTTTCCCCTTTCAAAGTACGCACAGACGTTCGATACCCATGTAGTGCAAACGCTAACATCTCATGCCAATTGTTATATGTCACAACCATCATGTGAACGATTTTCTTGATATTCTTGTTGGCCGCCTCGACGGTGCCAGTCATCTTCGGGCGATACGACGAAGAGTTATGATGCTCTATTTTGAAATCCCGGCATAAATCAGCCATCATCTTATTGTTGAGGCTAGAACCATTATCAGTAATGATCCTCTCGGGAATTCCATATCGGCAAATGATATCTCTTGATAAATCAGGCGACCACTTGCTTTGTAACATTGGCATAAGATGCCGCTTCGACCCACTTTGTGAAGTAGTCTATAGCAACCAGGATGAAGCGGTGACCGTTGGAATCCATTGGCTCAATCTTACCAATCATGTCAATGCCCCACATGGTGAAGGGCAAAGGTAATGACATGAAGCTCAATGGATTTGGAGGTACACGAACCTTGTCAGCATAGATCTGGAACTTGTGGCATTTGCGGGAATATTTGCAGCAATCGTATTCCATGGTGATCCAATAACACCCCGATCTTAATAGATTCTTTGCCATAACATGCCCTCCAGCGTGGGTACCGAAGGAGCCTTCGTGATCCTCTTGCATCAACAGGTCTGCTTCGTGTCTATCCACGCATCTGAGGAGGAGCATGTCGAAGTTTCGTTTGTATAGTACATCATCTTGATTCACGAAGAACCCACCTACTAGCCTCCTGAGAGTCTTCTTGTCCTTACTGGATGCCCCAGCTGGATACTCCTGAGTCTTAAGAAATTGCTTGATATCATAATACCAAGGTTTGCTATCCTCAACACCGTCAATTGCGAAAACATAGGCAGGTCTTTCGAGACGAGAGACGTCGATTCGAGGCACATAGTTCTCTTGATGCACCTTGATCATGGAAGATAGAGTTGCCAAAGCATCAACAAATTGGTTCTCATCTCGAGGTATATAGTGCAATTTGACTTTGGTGAAGAAAGTTAACAACCTCCTGGTGTAGTCCTTGTATGGAGTTAAGTGACGTTGATGATCCAGCCACTTGCCATTAACCTGGTTGATAACTAGAGCATAATCACCAAAGATCTCAAGGTTCTTGATTCTCATACCGATTGCTTCTTCGACACCCATAACGCAGGCTTCATACTATGCCTCATTATTGGTGCACTCAAATGCCAGTCGAGCAGTGAAAGGCATGTGTGTTCCCTCTTGTGAGATAAGGATAACACCTATTCCACTACCATTCATGTTTACAGCTCCGTCAAAAATCAATCTCCATTTGGATTTGGGGTCTGGACCCTCCTCTGGGAGTGGTTCTTCACAGTCTTTCGACTTGAGGAACATGATGTCCTCATCAGGAAACTCAAACTTCATCGGTTGGTAATCATCAATTGGTTGTTGGGCCAGATACTCTGACAATACACACCCTTTGATGGCTTTTTGCGAAGTGTATTGGATATCATACTCTGTCAGAATCATCTGCCATCGGGCTACCCTTCTTGTTAGAGCCGGCTTCTCGAAGATGTACTTCACAGGGTCTATCTTGGAAATTAGGAAAGTGGTGTGAGTCAACATGTACTGTCTTAACCGGCGAGCAGCCCATGCCAAAGCACAACAAGTTTTCTCGAGTAGTGAGTATCGCGTCTCACAATCAGTAAACGTTTTGCTAAGGTAATAAAAGGCGTGCACTTTTCGACCAGACTCGTCTTGCTGACCCATCACACATCCTACTGATTCTTCAAGTACGGTGAGGTACATGATTAGGGGTCTCCCTAGAACTAGAGGTATGAGAATCGGAGGTTCTTGCAAGTACTCCTTGATTCGGTCGAAGGCCTGTTGGCAGTCATCATTCCATTTGATAGCCTGATTCTTCCTCAGAAGCTTGAAAATAGGCTCACACGTGGTTGATAGGTGTGTGATGAACCGTGCAATATAGTTCAACCTCCCTAAGAAACCCCGTACTTATTTTTCAGTTCTTGGTTCAGGCATCTCTTGGATGGCTTTTACTTTTGCAGGGTCGCTCTAGATTCCCCGTTCACTGACAATGAAGCCCAGCAGCTTACCGGAGCGTACCCCAAAGGTGAATTTGTTCGGGTTTAACCTTAGTCTGAATTTCTAAAGCCTGCAAATAGTTTAGCTAAGTTGACTAGAAGTTGTTCTTCTGTCTGTGACTTTGCAATCATGTCATCAACGTAGACCTCAATCTCGTGATGAATCATTTCATGGAACAATGTCACCATTGCACGTTGGTAGGTGGCTCCGGCATTTTTCAAACCAAACGACATGACTTTATAACAGAAGGTGCCCCAGGGCGTAATGAATGTAGTCTTCTCCATGTCCTCTAGCGCCATTTTAATCTGATTATAGCCCGAGAAGCCATCCATGAAGGAGAATACGAAAAATTGAGCAGTGTTGTCACCTAGCACATCAATGTGAGGCAAAGGGAAATCATCTTTAGGACTGACCCGATTCAAATCCCTTTAGTCCACACACATTCTGACCTTACCATCCTTTTTAGGGACTAGTACAATATTTGCGACCATGGGGGATAACTGGTCACGACCAAGAATCCGGTGTCAAACTGTTTCTGCACCTCCTCTTTAATTTTGATGGCCATTGTCGCTCCCGGGATTTTCATCCTAGTACAAATGTGAAAGTGGCGCGAAAAAGGTAGAGTCGCCAGCCAGGCATTTTTATCCCGAAGGAACAGGAAAGGTAATACTGCACAAACCTAAGGAAGAAGGAAAGGACAAGGTCCTGCGAACCAAAGATCTGGGTTCGGGAGTCGGTTACGACCTGGGAAGGTATTAGCACCCCAAATCGTCTGCCGTACCGGACAGGATCTATGCTTGTTTGTCTGTTTTGAAGGGTGAGAAATAAGATTGCAGCTGAATAAAACCGCTAACTAGAATGGGAATGGAAATGAGAAGGGGAACTGGAAAAGAAATGGAAAGGAAATGGGAAAAAATGTAGGGAAAATAAAGAATGTGCTCGCACGGGCCCTACCCCGCTGCCTACGTACCTCATCGGGAAAATAAGGATCAGAGTCGACGTAGTTCTCCTAACCAGTCGGGAACTTTGTTTGTGTTTTTTATGCACTGGAACTGTGTATGTCTATGCTCAGGTGTTGCAGGCTCATCTGGTACGAGTGCATTTACCGTCTTGCATGCGAGACAAGTCGTCGCATGTTCGCGTTGAGAATGATTGATATGAGAGAAGAAGTTTCCGCAGGAAAGTCGCTTATTATGTTTATTTCTTGTCTTTTATGAGAAGTATTTTGAATTTGTTTGTGAACATTTTCATACTAAGACCTATCCATCGTGGTAGATAGCTTACACCTTGCCCCAAAACAGAACGTGTATAAGTACTCCGCAACAAAGTCTCATGGCGTATAAGAACATACAACCTTTATTAGGTATATTATTATTTTCTCTATGAGGTGAGAGAGAAAGAATCAACTTGTAAAAAAGGGAAAAACAAAGGGAACTAAGACGCAACCACGCAACCCTAAGTTATTTATCATATACAAAAGGGAGATCCTAATGGTTTGTGAGATTTTCTAATCCTAAGGAAGAAAGGAAAAGAAGAAAAGAGGATTAGAACTCAACTTACTTCCTATGGAAGTTAAGTGGTTCTAAGGAGAGGGAATCCTATGCAAGCAAAGCACAAAGTGCTAAGGAAAACACAATTATAAAGCATAAAGAGATGAGGAAGAATTTATATGAACAAGGCTTACCTCAACCTCCCTATAAAACAAAGATTAGTTTCATGATGTATATTGAAAGCAAAATCAAAGCATAAAAGCTAAGGCAAACACAACTTGAAAGTATAAAGAAAATGAGGAATAAGTTATAGGTGACTTACCTCAACCTCCCTACAAAACAAAAGGTAGCTTAACAATGTATTTTGAAAGCAAAACAAAGCATAAAAGCAATTAAGTACTACACACGTCATATGATGGAACTAGGATTCAAAATAAGACCTAAGTCTAAGGTAAAGGTAACTAAAGGTTATATGACTTCTAAATTCAGTAGCTACATTTTATAGGTCCCTAAGTATGCTAGTATACCTCACAAGATCAAACTATGTCAAACTATGTACAAAAAGTTCGCATACGTTCACCTAAATGCAAGTTAGGCTTCAAGGATGAAGTATGAGTGTATATGACATACAAGCATGAATTAATACATGAAATGAGTATCAAAGTCAGTAGTGAATGCTTATGAATGTAGATGAATGAACATACCATCATAGATGCAATGATTTAGTCCTATAGAGTAAGGATAAGAAGATGTGAGAAGAAATGGAGCAAACATCGCATAAGATCACAATGGATGCAAGTTAAGGATGAATGACATGTGAATATGCATGATATGATTATAGGTCAGTAGCATACAATATATGATATGAAATTATAATGCATATATTGACATTAATGATTCCAAAATAATTCATGTTAACATTTAGAGGAGAAGAGAAACAAGTTTATGTTAAACATGTTCAAATAAGTATGCACTTTGAAACACCAAAACAAACCAAATGAATATGATTCAAAAAGTGTCCTATAACTGGAATTAAGGACCTAAAAGTGACCTATAATTAACTCCTAAAAGTTAATAAAAAGTATCTCAAGCAAATGGCATGAATGCCTTCATAACATCTAGGGTATGGAGCAATAGGCACATAATCGGACCTATGATCTAGGTGACATGAAAAATAGCAAAAAGGCTTGAAAAATTATGAAATTAAATCCCTGGAATGATAAAGTCAGTAGTTTGTATTGGCTAGAAAGATTTCACAAAATTATGCACCAAATTGCCAAAAACATTACTTGATGAGCAAGGTAACAAGGCATGATCGACGAAAAACAACTCCACAAAGTGGATCAAAAGTGACACCAAAAATTATGAAAAAAATGCCTAAGTAGCATTAAAATGTCACAAATTCCAGTGGTTAATCACACACAAAAAATAGGTCTCACACCTATGGGAAAAATGGTTTTTGGTCTCTTTAACTAAAACAATGCATTTTGGGACAGCTTGTAATCGAAAATCCAAATTAATTACTAAACCCAACCAAAAATGGAAACAAAAATTATACAAATTTAATTACGAGGATGAGGATCACTCATGAATTTTTCCAGAATTTTATCACACCCGAAACTAATTTTAATAATTATTACGAAATGGGAAAAACACTGTGTTTTAAGGGAAAGTGGAAGGAACCGAATTCTATAATTCGTAACCTAATCCCTAAGCTCCAAAATCGACACATATCAACATAAATCACAAATAAATCCAAAAAAACTTCAAGCAAGGTCTTGTGATCTCCATAAGCAAAATAAATTCTTATTTTCCATAGTCACTCTGTGAAGATCCACCATAATCGAAATCGATCTTTATTGATAAAAAACGATCATGAACTATTTAATCCAAATTTAGTACTAAACCATAATAATATTATCAACAATATTCTAATTAAAAATTACAAGAAAAATGGATTAAGTGTTAATCCACAAAAATTAATTAGTAAGAAAATTAATTAACACATTTTTTATAAGAAAATTACTTAGACATTTCTAATAAAATAGTGAAAATATGGGGTGCAAAAGAAATCACAGGGTGCAGATAACAAAACTGGCCTCAGGCCCAAGACCAACCATAAACCCGCAGGGAGGGTGTATGTTGGAAAAATGATGGTGCGGATGTAATTTTGATTGAGCTGAGGCCTATTTCCCTGAAGAATTTCTCAGGTGGGGTGTGTTAGAAAAAACAGGGTCCGAGTAGAAAATCCATGGATATTAGGACCAATCACATATGGTTTCCTGTGAAATCCCTAATTACTGAAGTAACGATAAAACATAGCATGACTTCATCAAGTCTTCTTCACTTCGCCGTTTTCTTTCTTCAGAGCCTCAAAACTGCCGCCGTTTCCGACTCCGAGCATCTTCTTCACCTCTCTGCGACGACCTCCATCTCATCATCTCTCACTCCCTCCCATAAACACCTTGTCGCATGGCATTAAGCCTCCCTCCCAAACCATCACACCCCGTTCGTCATCATCATCATCTTCATCAAAACTTTGCCGTTGGAAATCAAGAGACTGTATGATCACGGAAAGGTACCAACAACGTATATTGCTACACAGACACCGACGATTTCGCTGTCTAGAAACTCCGGCGTAATGCAAAAGAGGAACTTATCGTTCCATGTAGGATTATGACCTCCGATTTTGTCGACTCGTGTTCGGAGCTTTGTGGAAGAATCGATCCACGAGAAAGCGTAGGTCTGAAACTTTCTCTGTGGTGATGGTTGTAGCTTCAAACCTTGTGCTGAGATCAAATTGATCTCTAATTCTAGATGCGTGTTCATCGGAGACACCATTGGTTATTCTTACTCTCTCAATGAAATCACACCTATAACCAAGCTACCTCCGCCGTCGTCTGCCTTCGAAACACGCCGCGTACGTCCTTCGAACAAAACTCGCCACGAATCGCAACCAAAAATCAACATCAATCTTCTTTGACTCCATGATGCAATTTCCGGTACATACTTGTCTCAACTTTGAATCTCTTTTCACTCTTCTTCATCTTCCCGCGACGACTTCCGTTGAATGTGAACTCAGAATCACTATATTGCAATTTTTGATACGCATTAGAGAAAATGATTATGTTGTTGATGATTTTTGAAATTTGAATCTGTTACAGGTGTTTGCCGAGTTGATGATGATGAAGAAGGTTGGAGATGCCGTGTTCTTGAGAGTAGATTGAAGTTGTGCGAAGATTGTAGCAGGCTCAAGGTTGATGATTGAAAATAAGTTGTTATGATGGTTGGTGATGATCAGTGATTAAAGAATGATGAAGACAAGGTGTTGAAGATTGAAGAGTTTGTTGGAGATCCTTTGAAAGTTGCAGAGAGTCCTCTTTCTAATTTCGATAGAAGATGATGATAAAGATTGGTGCAGAGGGGCCGATGAAGTGGAAGTGATGAATAATTACAGCAATGATTGAATATTGGTGATAAAGAGTGAAGATTTCAGAGTGCTGAGTTCAAGGATCCAAATCGGAAAAAGTTTGTTAGAGCTTTATCAGTTATGTAACTGAATCTACTTGTAACTACCTCTGTTTGGTTATCAGTTTTCACTTCTGGTCCCTTGTTTTTCGTAGTTTTCTTCTATATATCAGTTTTATCATAACTGATTCCTTTTTCTCTATGTGATTTTCTTTTGAGTTTTTTGAAGTGTGTAATTTTATTCTGATATGGTATTTTTCTTTTGTGTTGTAAAATTTTTCTGTTATAAGTTTTCTGCTACCATTTGTATATTGGTGAATTCAACCAGAAGACGAAAATAATGTGAAAATAACATGGCGATTCAAGTCTCTCTAGATTTTCCTCCCTTGGTTTTTTTTGTTCATAGAAATTGTCTTGAATGGATGGGCCCCTTGTAAAGTGGTTTTGGATGAAGTGGGCTTATGAATAATAAATGATATTGAATTGAAAGAAAGAAAGAAAAAAAGATTAAAATAGACTTAGGTTTATAGAAATAGAATTAGAAATAAATTGAATGGTTATTGAATATTGAATAATGAATAATGGATTATCAAAATCAAGAAAAATAATAAAATGGATATTTAACACAATATGGCTATAGTTTGATATGGCTTTGGTTGGAATTAAAGGATGAATTAAAATCAAATTGATAGATTGGATTAATAAAATGGATTTAAGGAAAATAACTCGGATAATGCATATGGTTTAGAACTTGGATTAACAAAAAAAAACTTGTGGATATTAGACAAAGGAAACTTGGTTAATCGGTTTGTTGGATATTTGAAATGGGCATCCAATGGCGGGCTTTAAAATAGAACTGTAAAAGGTGGATAATGATGATGATCCTTAAATCCGAGTTAATTTGCAAATTGAAGTCAGCCCACCTAAATTGGACGATAAATGACCCAATTAACTCCACAAGAACCCACAACTTCAACTCTTTAATTCCCTGAGACCTTGTCCTGATGACCAAGGATCTCTAGTATGAAACTCCAATTGGTACCATATACACCAGTAATTCGATAACTTGCGCCTCCATCAACAACGAAATCCCTTTGAGAACTAATAGTCGTCGATGAACAAACTTTGCGGAGAAAACCCTCTTGAGGACCGCATGGTTAGGGAAATAAACCTTAACCAACAGTAATGGCACAAGAAGACGGTGTTATTGATGACCACCTGACCAAAACCCTTGATTCATTTGATAACCACACATAGGGTGCGAAGCCCTAATTCCATAATCCATGACACAAACTCCAGTGAAGTAGAAACCACAAAACAATGGAATAAACTGGCTCTTCAGAGGGCATTGATCTCATGCTTGGGGTTTTCAATGCAAGTGTATGATTGTGAGTATTATGACCTAGTGAAAAATGCAGATGGCTGTGAACCATAAGCCAGTTAAGGTCATAAATATGAGAGCAAATTTTGAGGTATTATAGCCATGTCAGGGTGTGTTCGTCTCAACTTTTTCTGTATAGGTGGACACTCTTCCCTGAGAGGTAGTTTGTGCACCACGATGTCAGTGTCCAATCCAGGCATGTCTTGATAAGACCATGCGAAAATATCAACATACTCTCGAAGCATGGCAATTAGACGACTCTTGATAGATTCTTCTAACGCATCCCCGATCTTTACCTCTTTCTTGTCTTCCTCAGTACCCATATTTATCACCTCAATAGCTTCCTCATGTGGCTGAATCATCTTCTCCTCTTATTTAAGCAACCTGGCTAGCTCTTCGGGCAGTTCACAATCTTCCTCACCTTCCTCATCAGCTAGGTAGATCGGATTGTCGAAGTCATACTGAGCCATAACAAGGTTGTCGTTGATGAGACCCAATGAGGAGCATCTGCATGAATGGTGATTCATGCTAGATATAGAAATAGTTTGAGGAAACATTGCCATTTATTTTGTATGAAAATTGCATTTTTTTTCAAAAATAACAACAACATGAAAATGAAAGACAAGGAGCAACATGTATGAATGCAAAAACGTCCGCTTTATTGATGATTATGAAATTATATCATGAACAAAAGAACCCTTACAATGAGCTGCTATGCCCCGGGTAAGGCATAGAGCTTGAATATAGGAAAGAAAAAACATAAACTATTACTCTTCAAGCTGAGTGACAGAGATGAGCTTTACAGCCGACCAATTGTTGAGTTGTGTCCTCGGAGCACAAGGCTTAATCCACTCGTCAAGATCACAGACATTGTCAATCATATCCTCTTGTGCAGCACAGACGTTGACATGATCAACCCACCCAGCACTAGTGAAGGTAATTGGGCCCTTCCAATCTCTAGCACTTTGTTCAAGTGTTGACTGACCAGGCTGGTATCCAACTCCATACATGTCTTCCTTTTCTGGGATCTGGATTGTCTTGCCCCATCCTTCCTTTGCACCTGACTCTACCACCTCTAAGGCCTGTTTGTAAGAAGCTATAGAAGCTCCTTTCTTTGGGTCTTCAGATACAACAACTGATGTTGATGCATTCTCATACTTGATGGGCTCAAAATCTTGGCAAGGAGTCTCGACAATTTCTCCATCCATCTCCACGTATTTGAATGAGGCTAAGTGGCTGACAATGATGTTTTCTTCTCCTGACACTGTTACGATCTACCCTTCCCAAACAAACTTTAACTTTTGATGAAGGGTGGAGGATACTGCCCCTGCTGAATGGATCCACGGTCTCCCCAATAAGCAGCTATAGGCTGGCTAAATGTCCATCATGTAGAAAGTAGCATTGAAGACTTGTGGTCCCACCATGATCGGTAATTCCACTTCTCCGAGCACTTTCCTCCTCGAGCCATCGAATGCCCGTACGGCTAAGTCGTTTGGCCTCAGCACGACCCCATCATATTTCAACTTCATGAGGGCTTTCTTTGGCAGGACATTCAGTGACGACCCTGTGTCAACCAGCAAGTGGGAGAGCACAGACCCCTTGCATTCCATGGAGATGTGCAAGGCGCGGTTGTGACTGCGTCCCTCGGATGTTAAATCCATATTTGTGAATCCCAAGCCATGGCTAGAGTTTACACTTGACACTATTGTTTCCAATTCATTTACCGATATATCATGCGGTACATACGCTTTGTTCAGAATCTTCAATAGGGCTTTCCTATGCAAATATGAACACATCAATAAGGATAAGATCGAGATCTTCGAGGGAGTCTGTTGTAAGTGGTCTACAATCTTGTAGTCACTTTTCTTAATGATTCTTAGGAATTCCTCCGCTTCCTTATCAAAAAGTGATGTCAGGATCTGTTGTTGGCGCAGGTGCCTCATTAGTCATTGGTTGTTTTCCCCTGGCTTTTGCTTGAACCTCAGCAGTATCTTTTGGTGGCAATGATTTACCTCTCAGAGTTTCTGGCGCAAATAATCTACCGCTTCTAGTAAATCCCCTGACTCCAACATTTTCAATTTGGCACGGAGAGGAACTGGACGCAACTATGTCTTGTTTTTTGCCATTATAGTACACTTCACCCCCATAATTCCAGTGAATGTCTCTGTCACTCTGATATGGGACAAGTCCCGAGGTAGTGATGTTTATTGGCACCACCCTTGTTGCGGCAGGAACCTGTGCCCAGTTGTAATAAATTGTAACATTTGATATATCATCATTCTTCACAATTTTATCGAACTGTATATTTCCTTCATTGATCATTTTTTGTATCCCCGATCTCAGCTGATCACAACCATCTGGGGAACTAACACAATCTGGGTAATTTTCTCCATAACTCGGGAACATGCTCCTTTTGGACAAACAAGCTTTTACTGCCTTCAATGGAGTCTTCAAATATTTTACATCGGATACCAAATTTAAACCTTCACCGCTATCAACAGCCCCCACAGTCCTTCCATGGGGAGGCATAGGATTTTTGATTACATTTGGAGTAGGAGCGAAATTGATTGCCTTGGAGTCAATCAAGTCCTGGACAACGTGCTTCAAGGCTTGGCAGTTCTTAGTGCTATGCCCAGGAGCCCCATAATGGAATTCACAGTGAGCACTAACATCGTAACCTGTTGGGATCTGGCCTGCCTTTGGAGGCTGTAGAGTCCTTAACTGTATCATTTGCAATTAGAGGAGATTCTGTAATAATTGTGAGTATGACATTGGAGGAGTCTCAAAATGCCTATCCTTCGGCCGGGGAGGATAGTATGGTCGAGAAGCCCTTTGCTGTTGAGTTTGGTTGACGATGTTGTTGCTGAGCATGTAGTTGGTTTGCTGGAGCAGAAATGGTGACAGGTGTTACACCCCAAAATTTCCCCTCTTATTTTTATCAACCTCGAGCAGCTTGCGCTTCATGCCCGTATCATTCCGCATATCATTGCATCTCATTTGAAAAAATAAATAAATAAATAAATCATCATCATTTGCATACGCATGAGGTGTGTGGTCGATTGAGGCTTTCCAAACATTGGAGTTCAAGAGAAAAATAATATACCAAAAATAATCCAAACCACATCCAAGCTAACCAACCAAAAAAAAAGAAGATTTCACCTTTCCCTCCATTTTCCTTCCACATTTCCTTTCATTCTTTCCCCTCTTATTTTTCCACTTCAATTCCACTCATTTTCCCTTGGATGCTTCTACCATGTTCTACAACCTTCTAGAGTATTCCAAGGAATATTCCCTCTCCAACCCTAACCCTAACTAACTACAAACCTAACTCCATTCCTAAATCTAACTCCATTCCCAAACCTAGCTCCAAGCCTAGCCTCTATATAATCATTAATCACTTCAATGCAAAAGGTTCCCAATTTTTCACTCTCTCATAATTTCATTTTCTCACTTCTAGAATCATTTTTCTCTCTCACTTTTCCTCCATTTCCCTTTTTCACCAAAGCTGTTTTTGAAGAAGCTCTTCAAGTTTCACATTGAAACTTGAAGATCTTAAAGCTTAGCCTCCAACCTCCATTGATTTCTGCTTTGTGGAAGAAGAAGCTACTGGTTTTTATGAAGATTTCGACTTATCGGAACTGCAAGAAGTATCAAGCATCAAGAACACATTTATTTTGCGCATTCACGGATTCTTCGGATTTCTCTTCTATCAAGCTCCGATTCTTGAAACATTTACCGAAGCACTTCTCCGCTTCGTAGGTTGGTGATCTAAAACCATGCTAGCTTTAAGTTATTCTCTCCATCTCGCCATTTCGGCATTCTTTAGCTTCTTTTCATATTACTTGTGGTTGATTATGTTTTCGTTACATTTTGCTTGCGATTTATGGAGTTTAATGGGTTAGAAGCTAGGTTGTAGCTTGTTATAGGTTTTAGCATGTGTTAATAAGCCCTAATTGAGTAGAAATTCGTGTTAGCATGATTATATGTGTGTTAGGGATGTTTAGAAGTAAGTTTGTGGCCAAAAGCACTTATTTCAAAAGTTTTTTTCACTTTCTGTTCAGTGTTAACCGGTTAATGCTTTTGGTTAACCGGTTAACACATGCATTTTTGGCCATTTTAGTGCTGTCTAGGGTCCGTTAATGGGTTAACCAATTCGGTTAATCGGTTAATGCTGATAGATTTTGGTTTTTTAGCTTATTTGCTTGCTTGTTCTTGCTTCCTTGTGCCTCTAATGTTCATACATGTTTAGGTATTAATTTTAGGGAATTTTTTAGGTTGGTTTCGACATCTCATTCCCCCATTTCGAGTCGTTTCGACGCGTTTTCGTTCATGTTGCATATTATGTGTTTATGTGTTCATTTGTGTATAATTTGACTTCTTGCACTTTGTTTCTATGTCCACACATTGTTTGGCATGTAAGTAATCATGTTGCATTCTGTTTTTTTTTTGCATCTTTCGCATGTTTCGTTAATGCATTTGCTACTCAATGTTGCATTTCATATGATGATAATTGTGCATGTGCATTTTGTTGCATTTTGTAGTAAGTTTGATCATATCATTTATATCAATTCAATTCTGAATTTTGCATTAAGCTTGGCATTCTTGTTGATCTATCATGTTGCATATTCATGATCAATGTTCATTATGTTCATATGCCATGTTCATGTGCCATATTTTGCATACTTGTTGCATAATAAATCATATGATGCATTCTTGCATAATCCCTAAAAAATGATCATGTTCATTCAACTATGTATAATGATCTATGTTCAAATGCATATTCATGATTAATTGGTACATTTTTCATTGAGTTTGTGCATTAAAAAATGAAATTAATCAAAACTACAGTTTACATTTCATAGCTGACTTTGCATATAGGTGCTGTAAAATACATGTTGTTTGTTATGATGTTCATGTTGTATGTGACTTTCTACACCTATCTTTACATGTTGTATGCTGGTTGTAGAAAGTTGCTTGTGCTTTGCCTTTTGTTTGGTAGCTATTTATGCATTTAGGGGCTGTAATAGGTGCTGAATTTTGTTTAGCATGCTTTTTTAGTCTTTAGAATTAAGATGGAGTTTAGATTGAGTCCTAGATTTATTAGGATTTTATTGTTGTGTGTTTGCCTTATTACTTTTAATAAAATGCACACTAATCTTTGTTTTGTAGGGAAGGAAAGGTTTGTTTCCTTACACCTTATCCTTTTAATTCACCTTCTTACCTCCATATTTGTGAATGGTAGGATTCCCCTTTGTTAGGACCAAATTATCTTCCTTAGGAAGTAAGTTGCATCCTTTTTCTTCTTCCTTTCATTTTCTTCCTTAGGAATAGAAAAACCTCATAAACCATTAGGATCTCCCTTTTGTGCATAATAAATAACTTAGGGTTGGTCTTAGTCCCCCTTAGTTTTTGTCCTTTTCCGATTCGAGTCTTATTCTCTCATCTTCAAACAAAATCTAAAAGACATTTAATAAAAGATTGAAATAGTCTCTTGTGCATAGCCTTATTCCATGGGGCATTCATATTCATTCCATGATGTACAAGTCTAATCATGAGACTATCTTCACAAACAATAAATTCCAAAACACTTTTCATAAAAGACAACCAACAAAGACATCGCGTATTCTCTTCTCATCTCCTAATCTTTGCGGACGAATGCGACTTGCCTCGACATTTCAAACAGTGATATGGTAAACACCCTCGAGTCAGAGCCGGTAACACCTGGGCTAGAGCTATGGCAACGTCATCCTAAAAAATACAAACAAAGTTCCCGCCTTAGTTAGGCGAACTACGTCGACTCTGATCCTCATTTTCCCGATGAGGTACGTAGGCAGTGGGGTAGGGCCCATTCGAGCACATTCTTTATTTTCCCTACGTTTCCCTTTTCTTTCCATTTTATGTTCTAATTCCCTTTCTCATTTCCATTCCAATTCCAGTCAGCAGTTCATTTGTTTAGCAGCAGTTATATTCTTTTACCCTTTGAAACAAAACAAGCAAGCGTGGATCCTGTCGGGTACGGAGGACGATCCGAGGTGCTAATATCTTCCCAGGTTGTAACCAACTCCCGAACCCAGATATTTGGTTCGCAAGGCCTCGTCCTTTCCTTCTTCCTTAGGTTCGTACAACATTACCTTTCCCATTCTTTCGGGATAAAAATGCCTGGCTGACGACTCTACCTTTTCCGCACCACTTTCGCGTTTGTACTAGGATGAAAATCCCGGGAGCGACAGCTGGCGACTCTGCTGGGAATCGAACCCAAAATCTCTGGTTTCCCTTGTAGAGTCAATCCTAGCGCTTGTTTGTTTTATTTCTTTGGGTGTTTATTTGTTTGTTGTGTGCTTTAGTTTAGCATTACTATTTTCATTGACAGTTTTACTTTACAGCTTTATTTACTACTTTCAGCATTTATTTTCCATGCATCATATATTGGAATGTGTTGATTTCATTTTTTCTGTGGGATGGGCTTTGTTACTGTAAGATAAGCCAAATACCCAGCTTTAGAGCACCTAGGATTTAGAGTGGTTCCACTTTGGCTTCATGGTATTTTGCTATGTTGGTATTAGTGAGTTCCACGCCTTGACTTGCGACCTTCTCGGAAATGTATTGACGCCGGAATCTTTCTGGGGCAATACATTACCTTGATAGTTATGTGCAGTCAAGGGACCGATCATTGAGAACCTTTGTGGAAACATCCCTCTCCAGTGATGACAGTGGCATACCACATTTGTTGGCAAACTCATTTGCATCCGAGGGCCCACTGGGAACTCATATAGGATGGCCCGGTTCTCTCATAGGAATCCAGTTAAAGCAAACTGTTCGTATGACGGTAGTATTGTACCCTTCGGGATGAATGTACTATTGTTTCTTGATTCAGAGCTTGAAGCTGAGGACTTATGAGGGATGTTTTTTCCCCCATACTCAACTGAGACCTCCTTGGGTAGTATATAATGCCAAACTGATTCCCTGATTTGGCCAGGATCCATTTCTCGGAAATGGTGAACGTATTATTGTTATCCGGCTTTGAGAGTCTGTTTTGTTGACTCGGAGTAGCATACCCGTGAGATGGGAGGGGTTTACAGATTTGCAGGAACTCTGAAACTTCCAACATACCCACTTTGCTAGCATTATTCAATATTATGACCAGGTTCCACATGGTCCTTTGTTTTTGAGATCCGGGACTTTGGTGGCATTGTTATTATGACTCTTCACCAGCACATGACTGTCTTCTCAGCACCAACATCAGACCAGTGATCGCCAGACCTCTGATCACATGCCAATGCATTGTATAACATCCTTTGCATGCTGGAATTCCTAACACATGTTTACTCATTTGCAGGGTCGCATGTCACATCCTCATGAACATATCATACGCATTTACTGCATGATTTGCATATTTTGCATTTTACAGGTTATTCGTGCTTCCTAACTTATTCAACTTCAGGCAATATAGTTGGTCAACGCATTCATCGGTATCCAACAAAAAGAAACCGAGTGAGAATGGATGAACGAATGCAGACTGATCTCAATGAGCTCCGACAGAGGATGGATCAGTTCATGGAAATGATGACTGGCGTGGCCCAGAACCAGGAGCGTCTCAGGTTGATGGTTGAGCAACCCCGGGAAAATTCTAATAATGTTAATACTGGAACACCGACTGAGAATGTGAACCCTAACGCTGCCCATAATAGAGAGTCAAATTCCAACAGGACTGCAACCCGTAATGTGGTTTTAGAAGACACACGGGAAGACCAGTTCACTCTACTGGATGTTGATATGGGTAATATGAATGAGGTCAACAATAGAATGTATGAAGAGCTGGCAGAGAAGATTAAGGCCATGGAATGTCAGAATTCCCTGGGCATCGATATTACCAGTCTTGGGTTAATGCCAGGAGTCAGAATCCCTCCCAAGTTCAAGGTGTCATCATTTGAAAAGTACAACGGCAGCACGTGTGTAAACACCCCAAATTTGCCCTCACTAAGTTCACACCATGGTTTGTGATCTTTCATCTTTGCATAAACATAATCATACCATATCATAGTGCATTTCTGCTTCACTGCCTTAGGTCAAGTTCATCTGCATCTAGGGTTTGTGATCTGAGCAATCTAAGATCTATCTGAGGCACCCAAAGGTCTTCAATCATCTCAAGAGTTTCCATGTATGTTAAATCATCATGTTTTATCCTCCAAAGATCAAGGAAGTCAGAAACTCACAAGAACTGGCAAAGCATGGAAGCAGAGCTAGGGTTTAACTACACAGATGACCTAAAATTAGGGTTTTGGTTTCAGAGGCCATAACTCCAAAATTTTTGGTCATTCTTGTTTCTATTGGTCTCAATATGTTATAAGGGTCATACATACCAAGTTTGATTAATAAATTCATTGTGGAAGTCATCTGATCACTAGGTAACTTCCTGAGCAAGTCAGAGCTAAATCAGGGCATTTGAGGCCCCCCAACATGGAACCAAAGTGGATTTTTCATCAAATTGAAGTTATATGGTCTTTATTTGATCATTGAAGTGCTTATAAGTTCACAAATTTGAAGAAAAGTGAGCAAAACCAAAAGTTGCCAAAAATGGAAATGACTTGTAATGTAAACTTTCCATTTTGGGAAAGTTTTTCAACCTCCTCTTTCTCAACCAAAAATGCTTCAAATGAAAAATTATTGGTCATGAAAGTTGTAGATTAGATCATTCCCTTTTCAAAAATTACAAGAACAAGATCTAATTCATTTTAGAACTCAAGTTATGGCTTGTCAAAGTTGGCAAAAATCACATAATTTTCAAGAATGCACCCAAAGAGGGATTTTTGCAAAACCTCTTGCCAAGCTCTTTTGTGACTTCAAACACACTTCAATACATCATAACATCATAGTGCATTGCCTAAAACTCAGAATTGGCCCAAGAATCTCACATTTTCATGATTTGCACATCAAGAAATCCAAAAGGGGCCAAACTTTCTTCAAATTGCAAAACCTCCCATAACTTTGTCTCAACATGCTGAATTGCCTCAAAGTGATTTCCATGGCCATCCTTGATCCTTGCTGCACCATACACCCCTTTGTACCAAGCTTGAACCAGCCCATACCTCAAAGTACAACCAACCTTGACTTTTTGCATTTTCACCCATACCAATCAGCATAGACCACACCAACTCCACAGACCTATCACAGCTTGATATGTGGACTTTATGCAAGCCATAACACACAAGAACCAAGCCTGAATCCTCAGCATTGCCCTAGTTCACAAAAATCACCTCTCTTGCATTTTCTTTCGAAACTCTCAGCACACTTAACAAAAATTCAAACTTCTTTCATAAAACAACTCAACATCATCCCAGGATCATTTCCCACCCACCAAAACAGCCTGAAACCACCTCAAACAAAAACACGATTTTCATCACCTCTAAACTGAAACCTTCAAAACACTCCATATAAACTCCTTTCAAGCATTCCAGAAGCATAAGGGGATCAAGGGGAGTGGAAAAGCACCATAGAAGAGCCCAGAAAGTGCTAGTTTCGAAAGCTTCATTTCAGGTAACCTCAAGAACAAATTTTCCAGAAACGTGATTTTAGGTTATAAAATTGTTCCTCATGTTGTGCTGATCACTCTGCACTTTTTATTTTTGAAAATGATTGATTATTGAGCCTGTACCGTATCTCTAAAAGTTTGGTCATTTTTAAGTTTTGATTCGTATTTGGAGATTGAGTGAAAAGAAATTTGTTTTGGGAGTGGATTCGTGCTTAGGAAGGTTGAGAGGTTTGATCTGGAGCTTTACAGCTCTTAAAATGACCTAGGGAGTGATTTGGAAATTTTCAGGGGAGGGGTTGGCCGGAGAAGATGACCGGAGGTCTTCTCCGGCCACCTGAGAGTCATTAATTTGTTTAATTAGGGTTAGGGCACTTTTTGAATCTGAGCTGTTAGATTGATCTTTCCCGCGTGCATTGAATGGCCAGGATCTCTTCATTAAAGCTTAATCTGGATTAATTAATATTTTAATTAGGATTATCAGAATTTAAATTTGGGCCATTGGATGTGGCGCGTGGTCAACAGATTCAAACCCAGAATCAATCATGTCTCTCCATTTTGCATACTTTCCATTTATTTTAATTTTATTTCATTTTTCTCATTTTATTTTGCATGAATTTTTAAAAATAGTAAAATTCACCAAAAAATTCTGAAAATTTTTATCAAACATTTTATTAATTTTCAGAAACCAAAAATATTTTTATTTTAATTTTTTGCATTAAAAAAATATTTTTAAATCATTTAAATGTTTTATTTAATTAATTAATGAAAGTTTATTAATTAAAAATACATTTAAGTATTTAAAAATCACCAAAAAAAATCAGAGAACATTTTTGGACATTTAGAAACATTTACAAACTCACCATACAAAATTCTTTTTGGTTTTGATCATGCTTTGACATTTTTCAATGAATTAGGATTCTTAAAATTGTTCATTTTCTAACCCTAACTTTAAAAATTCATAACTTTTAAACCAAGTTGAGTTTGTGAATGGTTCTTTTTGCATTGTTCTATGCATGGCTTCTAGTTTATAAAAACATTTTTGTTTCATTTTTATCTTTCATTTTCAATTTGTTTGGCATTTTGCATTGAGGATCACCCAAAAAACCCTAGAAACTTAGGAAATTCATAACTCCTTCTAGGTTTAGCTTCTGACCCCCCCTCCCTTTGGATGGTAACCTAGTATAGGTTTAGGGTCCCTTTGAGTGCATTTTCAATTTTTTATCCTGTCATTTGCTTCTGTTTTTGAGTTTTGCTTTCCATGTTGCATGTAAACCCTAATTTTGTATCTTCATTTGCATCCCTCTTGCATATGCTTGCATTCATGAACTTGCCATGACATTTTATGCATCCACATGACATATAAGACATCTTAGGATACATTAGAATCATGTTTGATCATTGCATCATCCATTTGTCATGTTATGTATCCATTTCATTTCATATGCATTCATGAACTTTCATGCTTCCTTTATGCTTCATTTGCATCGTCATTACTTGTATGATCATTCACATCTCTTGACATACATTTGCATCATCTCTTAGCATCATTTGCATCATAAATATGCTTCTGGTTTTGGTTTGCATCCTTGCATTCATTCCATTTTCATTTCATTTCATTTCCTTTCACTAACTTTTCAGGTGGTAAGTTACTTCGAGAAGTGAATTTTCCTTCACTTCTCACAATCTCTCCTCACTTCTCTTATGCATTCATTGCTGAATTTTGTATTCGTATTAGAGTGAGCTTGCTCATTCATTCTCCTTCTTCACTTTCTTTCTTCAAGCAACTCATCTTCTTAAGTGAAGTAAGTTGACTTGTTTCTTCTGCTTCTCCTCCTTTCTTTCTTCTTCCTTGGTGGCTTTTCCTGAAGATTTCTTGCAAGCCTCATAAACCCTAGGAATACCCAAGCATGATAACAATTAGGGTTTGATTAGTCCCCCGTTAGTTTTACCTTTGTGTCATCTTTTGTGTCTTCTCTTCTCACCTCTTAATCAGGGACTAAACCTTAAAGGTTTTAAGGCTTTGTGATTAAGGTTATGCCTACATCCTTCTCTTAGGATGGAGTGTATAACTTTAATCCTAAGTGTTAAACCCTTAATGTGTTTTAAATCCCTTAATCAATTCATCTAATAATCACTAAGACATCAAGCTTGTAACTTGGGCCTTGCATTAGGGTTCTAATTCTTCCTTAATTAGTTAAGAAGGACTAACCCTAGTGTAATGGACAAGTCCCCCTCAAGATGTCTTACAAACCATAAAATTCACTTATTAACCTTACCATTAATTAAAATCCACTTTAATAAAGGCTTTGTTTTGTCATGAGATTAATCCCTAATCATGGATTAAGTTGAGGAGCCTTCCTCAGCTTAAATGTTCTCATCTATTATCCTTCTATTAGGATGGTGTAATGAGTCCATTAAATCCTTGATTTAAGCTTAAACTCATTACATAACACTAGACAAAAACTCCAAAACATCTAAATAATCACAAATAGGTTAATGATCTTAATCCTACATCATGGTGATTAAGTATGAGGTGTTTACTTCATACTTAAGGTATTCTCATTACCCCTAATCAGAGGGAGGATGTGATGAGTTTACTAACCCTTGGTTTAGGCTTAAGCTCATTTTCTTATGACAAACACAAAAAGCAATAAAAGATTGAAAACCTCAAAAACAAACAATAATCGTCTCCTCCGGGATTCTTTTCTCACCTCATTCGCTCATAAACGGGAACTCGCTTCTTCCGTCTAATGCAAGACAGTTAGCACCTGAGCCCGATAGGTTATACACTTGAGCATAGATAAGTAAGCAGTTCATCAGTCAATTTATCTTTCAGTCTCTTTGAGTCGAACTACGGTGTTCTGACTTCCTCATTGCACGAGAGGATACGTAGGCATAACTTAACAGTTATTGAACAAAAGTCTCTGTATATTCCCCCTCTTCTAGCCTTCTTCTTTAAGCTTCATTGTCTTGAGCTTTGCACTCTTTCCTTACACTAACACTCATTTGTTTCACTTCACACTTATTTCCTGCACTGACACTTGCATTTTTCTCCATCTTTTGCACACAGAATAACACTGACACTACCCCTTTAAGCACAAACTTTCAAGCTTGGATCCCGTCGAGTACGACGGACAATCTGGGTGCTAATACCTTCCCAGGTTGTAACCAACCCCCTTTCTCAGTTTCTCTGGTTCGCGATCGTGTTATCCATTTCTTCCCAGGTTTATGCAGCATTACCTTTCCTCCGGGATAAAAATGCCTAGCTGGCGACTCTTTTCAGTTCACCCTCGTGTTCTCTCCTTCGCCGACCATTCGCGTCTATACCCCTCTTGGCTCTGTGCCGTTTGGCGGGAGCGACAGCTTGGCGACTCTGTTGGGGATCCTTATACTGCAACCAAGGCTTCTGGTTCTTTTTGTGGGTTCCTCCTAGCGCTTGTTTGATTTGTGTTTACGGGGGTGTTATGTGCTAATTGTGTTTATTTATTTGCTTTATTTATTGCTTTATGCACAACTTTATTTATTGCTTTCATTTACAGTCTTATGCATATTTCATACTATCATTATCATTGTGTTGGGTCTGGTTTTCTTTGGTGGGTAAGGTTTCTCTGAGATATTAAGGTCCTATACCTAGGACCTGAGTGACACCTAGGCTAGAGTGGTTCATGTTCTTTCCCATTCCATTTCGGTCTGGTGCGGGAATATGAAACACGGTTCAGATGTGGGTTTCTTCTTGAGAACTATGTGCTACAGATTTCCTGTAGTGCTAGGGCTATCTGGGAAGCCTGCTAAGTCTGGATGACCTTTATTTTGACCTTCAGAATCTGGGGTGAATTGGAGGAGGATCCTTTATGGTTATTGTAAACATTGTACCTCCGGGTTAGAAGTGTTTACACTTCTCATAACTGATCCAAGTCTGAGGATCCTTGTTCTAGAACATTACATGTGAGGGGGTTGGGTTGTTTACAGGTTTGCAGGAATCTGGGGTGAATTGGAGGAGGATCCTTTCTGGTTATTGTAAACACTGTACCTCTGGGTTAGAAGTGTTTACACTTCTCATAACTGATCCAAGTCTGAGGATCCTTGTTCTAGAAAATTACATGTGAGGGGGTTGGGTTGTTTATAGGTTTGCAGGAACCCTTGGCCACATCATACCCTGTTACTGTATTGTTTAAGAATACTTCACTTTGGACAGTTCTTGTGATTAACCCTGGACATGTGACTCTTTATTTGAGTCCCTCACCTTGGTTACTAGATTTCTGAGCCTCCATCCAGACCTTTGAACATACATGGACCTTATATTAAGACAGATAATCAGATCCAGCTCTTGATCACAAACCCTTGCATATCATTTTCATATATCATCATTGCATCATTTAACATTTGTTTATTTGTTTTTCAGGGTATCCATCATATCATATTTGGTTTGATTTTGACCCCTTCTACTGCTTAGACCTCTGCTTCAGTTATCTTCTTCAGCATTTGCTTCAGCTATCTCCTTCAGTCTGTCAGAGACTCACCGGCATCAGTCTGTCAGAGACTTACCTCCAGCTTTTCAGTCATTGATCTTCATCAGCATTTGACTTCAGCTTTTTCACCAGCACTCATGGATATTCCAAGGAAGAGCAACATATCTTCCCACCTTTTTGAGCCCATATTGACTGGTATCAGGCAGGTCCAGTCAGTTATCACACCTGACCATATCCCACTGTTTAGAGAGCACTATGGGGGGTATTTTGGATATGGTTATGGATCTTGATTATTCTCAGAGAAGCATGATCCACACATGCTTGCAGTTCTATGACCCCCCCACTTAGGTGCTTCACGTTCCCAGATTTTCAGATGGGGCCTCTGTTGGAAGAGTTTTCTTTGTTGATTGGAGTGCCTATCAGAGGAGGGATCCCTTTCAACCCAGAAATGACTGCTCCCAGAAGTGAAGAAATAGCTAGGGCATTGTACTTGGAGCCTGCCCTTATTGAGCAAAGCATGACAACAAAGGCAGGGATTCCTGGTTTACATCTGGACTTTTTGATTTCTCAGGCCATCCTGAAGGCTACATTAGGAGAATGGAAGGCAGTCTGTGCACTTTTAGCCCTCAACATATATGGGGCTATATTGTTTGCAGATGAGCCTAAATTTGTGATTAAGAATGCCTTCCACTTGTTTCTACTGAGGAACCCAGTGCCTACATTGCTAGGGGATTTTTACTACTCCATCCATCAGAGAAATGAAAAGCAAAGGGGGAAGCTAGTCAGATGTTGTGCTCCTTTGTTCTACTCTTGGCTACTCAGACACCTGCCTAAATCAGATGCTTTCTTAAACCCACACCAGCAGAAGAATTGGGCCAAGAGGTTCATTGCCTTAACATCAGATGATATCAGATGGTGCACCCAGAGCACCAAAGGCAAGGATATTATTACCAGCTGTGGGCAATACCCTAATGTGCCTCTAATAGGAGTAAAAGGTTGCATCAATTACAACCCTTTGCTGTTCAAGAGACAATTGGGATATGACTTAGTACACCCTCCCAGTGGACAGGATTTAGCTGAGACCCTATACTGTGAAGTGCAACCTAATTCAGATGTTGTCAGACAAGCAGCCTGGGCTTGGGACAACATCCAGACCAAAGGGACAGCCATCCTTGGAAGATGTAACAATGTTACTTCAGCTCAGTACTCTGATTGGTCCCGTACTAGAGCTCAGATTACCAGGATGCCTTTCACCTTGGAAGACACACCTGGACCATCTACAGTACAGCCTGCAGCAACTGTTAGCCTGGAGGAATTTGAAAAGATGAAAGAGAGGAATAATCAGCTATCTGAGTCCCTGAAGAAGACTCATTGGGAAAGAAATGACGGTCGTCTGGACATTGAAAGATTGGAAAGACTCAAGACTGAGCATCTGACCAAGATTGAAAGGACAGATGACTACATAAGGAAAGCAAGAGCCGGGGAACAGATATTGAAGAATGCCTGCAAGGAGGCCAAAATTCAGAAAGCTAGGGCTGAGCATTACTTGGAGGAAATCCAGGCTAGGTGGATCAGGATCACCGAAGCTCGTGCACAAGAAGACCAGAGGACTCAAGCCAAGATTGATCAGCTAGAGGCCAATGAGAAGAAGTAGCATGAAGCTTTGTTGGCAGCTCAGAAGGAGATATCATAATTGAAGCTCCGAGCGGGGTTAAAGAGATCAAAGGACCAGGACAGGCATAAGAAGCTGACCAATGCCATTGCTACCAGGAACCTCCTCATTAGGACCATTACAGAGCACCCAGCTGGTCCGGTGACTGAGGCACTCCTGAAGGAAGTTAGGGAAGATGACTATGGACTGGATGTCTGATTCCTCTTGCTTGTATTTCTTTTCTTTTGATGTACTTTTCCTTTTGTTCTATTTCTGACCCACCATGGGCTTGTGTTGTAAACAGACTATGTATTTTCGTTATTTGTAATATATCAGTTTGTTTTATTCTGATGGGCTTTCTTTCAACATCATCAAAGCATCTCCTCGAGGTCCGGAAAGGTCAAAACCAAGAACCAAACCGGATACCTTGGAAAATAAATAAGCATACTGCATTGCATACTAACATTTACTTTGTTTTGTAGGTTTTTATTATTATTTGTTTCTCACTTTGTTGTGCTTTCAGGAAACATTGCTCGTCGCCGAGTGTTCTCTGTCAACCGCACACACCGGTACCCAACACGTAACAACCTTCCAGGAATTCAGATGGATCAGGTACAACAGGACCTAACTGAAGTAAGAAATCAGATGGCAAACGAAAGGGTCGAAATGAGAAACCAAATGTCTCAGTTTATGGCTGTGATGACTGGCTTAGCCCAGAGCCAAGAGAGGTTGAGAGAACTGGTAGAAAGGCAGACACCTGAAGAGCCCCACCTTGGAACAGGAGGAACTAGCAATAATGAATGGGGACAACCTCGTATTGACCCACCGGAGTATGGGCCCCATTTGAATCCATATGTTAATATCCCAAGGAATGTTCAAGGTAATACTGCTGGGGGCAGAATCCTGCTAGAAGATCCCCAAGAAGAACAATTCACTGTTATTGGAGCTGGGGATGAAGTGTATGATAGAAGACTGGATGAGAT
The DNA here is from genome assembly GCA_963966055.1 of Lathyrus aphaca. Taxonomy (NCBI): domain Eukaryota; kingdom Viridiplantae; phylum Streptophyta; class Magnoliopsida; order Fabales; family Fabaceae; genus Lathyrus; species Lathyrus aphaca. The sequence continues at coordinate 229,447,384 of OZ014519.1, forward strand.
TGCTGAAAAGCTAAGGTCTTTGGAATCTCATAATTCTTTAGGCTTCGACATGATGGATATGGGGCTGGTAGATGGGGTGAGGATTCCCCACAAATTCAAACCCCCATGCTTTGAGAAATATAATGGTACCTCATGCACACGTACTCATCTGCAATCCTTCTTAGGGAGACTCAAGGCCTATACCATGGATGAGAAGTTATGGATGTTCTATTTTGAGGACAGCCTGACTGAAGCTTCAAGAGAATGGTATTCGCATCTGACAAGGGCCACCATAAGATGTTGGAAAGACTTGGCTGAAGCCTTCATCCGACAATACCAGTACAACCTAGACATGGCTCCCAATAGAACTCTTCTAATGGGCATGTCTCAGTCTTCAAGGGAGAGCTTTCGGGATTATTCTCAGAGGTGGAGACAGCTTGCTGCTGCTGTCCAGCCACCCATGTCAGAAAGAGAGATGGCTGATATGTTTATGAACACCTTGCAGGGAACTTATATTGATAGACTTGCTGCTTTCTCTTCCACCAGTTTTGCCAATGTAGTTATAGCTGGTGAGAGAATTGAGAGTCTTTTGAAGATGGGCAAAATCTCTGACAATGGTACAAGTTCCTCCAACAACCCCAGAAAACCTTTTGCAGGACCCCGAAGGGCGGGTGAAACAAATGCTATCCATGCAAGCAGGGGCAGACCCCAATATTCTCACAGAACCATAGCAGCTGTTACTATTCCGGCTCCAGTTCCACAACAACCATCATATCAACAACCACAACAACATCACTATCAACAACAACAATCTCACTTTCCGCAACAAAGAACTTACAGCAATAACAACAACAACCAACAGCAGCGCCCCTTTCAACAGAGGCCATCTCAAGCAAATAGGGTGATTGACCCCATCCCTATGCCTTATGCTGCTTTACTGCCACAACTCCTGAAACTTAACCTGGTTGAGTTAAGGACGTTGGCTCCACCAGATCCTCTCAATCTCCCGAAGAATTATGATGCCAATGCTAGGTGTGCCTTCCACTCCAACGCACCTGGTCACAATACTGAGAAATGTAGAGTCTTGCAAATGAAGGTTCAAGATCTGGTCGATTCCAAAGCTCTCAATTTTGCACCTCCTCCGAATGTTAACAGAAATCCTATGCCTAATCATGGTGGGCCCAGGATTAATGCCATAGAAGAGGATCAGCCATCGGCACTAATTGATAATATTGCACAAATTTAAACACCGTTGGCAGAAGTTAAGGTTCAACTCTTAGGATGTCAAGTGTTCCCAGGCTGTGGGGCCTGCTGCAAATCATGCAAAACTGCCATCAATGGTTGTGAGAAGCTAAGGTTTGGCATAGATGGCCTCATCAGAGATGGAATTTTGCAAATTACTACAATAGCTCCTTCAACAATTCTTTCTTCAGCAACAACGGATTCTCCTACAACATCAACAATCCTTTCTTCAGCAACAATAGATCCTCCTACAACAACAACAACTATCATTCCCACTGATTCATCCACAACACCAGCAATCACTCCATCCATTATTTCAATGGATCAGAGTTCAGCAACATTTACTTTTACAACATCAGCACCCATCTTATCAAAGGAATCGCCTACAACACCAGCAAACATTAATGAAGATGTCTCAACGGTCATGATCTATTATGACCCGGCAAAGTTTCATCCCGACAACAATTTTCAACAACAAACTGCAACACCTCCTGTCAGATCTCCAGTCACAATCTACTACGACCCGCACACCATCACAGTTCCTTCCGCTGCAGCAATCAGTCCGGTCACCATTACGGTGCCTGGACCTGTTCCTTATGAAAGTAGTAATGCCATACCTTGGCACTACGGCTCTGATCTCTACTGCGACAGAAAGAAAATCACTTTAGATTCAGCAACCTCTCCACCACAAGTTGACAATGTTGGGGGAGGCGGAGGCTTCACCAGAAGCGGACGCCTTTTTGCCTCACAAACACCAAGATCCAATGCTGAAGCAGAAGCTGCTGCTAAGGCAAAAGGGAAGAAATTGGCACTTGAAGAGCCAGTTGTTAAAGAAACTCCAAAGGCATCTTTTGAGCAAGAGGTGGACGAGTTCATGAGAATAATCAAAAGGAGTGATTACAAAGTGGTGGACCAGCTTCATCAGACACCCTCCAAAATCTCTATATTATCACTGTTAATGTGTTCCGAGGCCCACAGGAATGCATTGTTGAAGGTCCTGCACGCAGCATATGTGCCGGAAGAGATTATTGTTAATCAGTTGGAAACAGTGGTTGCAAATGTTAACACCAGTCATGGACTGGGCTTTACAAATGCCGATTTAACAACGGAGGAACGCAACCATAACAAGGCTTTACACATCACCTTAGAGTGCAAAGGTGTTGTTCTTTGTCATGTGCTGGTGGACACTGGGTCTTCGCTCAATGTCCTCCCAAAGAAAGCCTTGGTGAAGCTGGAATATGATGGTTTGGCGTTGCGTCCAAGTAACTTGGTGGTGAGAGCATTTGATGGCTCTAAGAGATCAGTGCTTGGAGAGATTGATTTACCTGTGTTGATTGGCCCACAGACCTTTAAAACTACCTACTTCGTGATGGACATACAGCCGACCTACAGCTGTCTGTTGGGTAGACCCTGGATTCACGCCGCTGGCGCTGTTACATCTACCCTTCACCAGAAGTTAAAATTTGAGCGGGAAGGCCAGATCATCACAATCTACGGAGAGGAAGATATTTTTGTTAGCCAGCTGGCTACTTACAAGTATATAGAGATCGATGGGGAGATCCATGAGACTATGAGTCAGGGGTTTGAGGCCCTTAACATCAATGAAGCCACTGCTGTATCTGGAAGTTCCATCACTTCGTATCAACAAGCCCGGAAGGTTGTTGAGGAGGGTACCGCTCAAGGCTGGGGCAAGCTGCTGCCAGTTGAAAAGAAAGAAGACAGATTCAGGTCGGGTTACAGACCAACTCGACAAGATCAACCAGAGGCTGCAACAGAGCCCAAATTTGTCAGCGGGGGAATGCTCACCCCGGATGCTGTGAACAGTCTGGAAGACGAGGAAGAAGGCGAACGCAACCTGGAAAACTAGATACGTCCAAGGATCCCGGGGAACCAAGTCTCAAACTGTTCTTCCCAGGAAATTATAAGAGTTACTCCTGCAGAGTAATTATTATTTCCCGTCTTTAAGCATGCATCAAGTCCTGCATCTTGCCCAAGGTGTCAGGACTCATTTTATAATCGGGCCATCTTGTATTTTGTGCAAACGATCAATTAATGAATATCAGGACATCTTTTGCAAATGAGTCTCTTCTTTTTTCCCGCTCACTGTTTTTCATTTTTCATTTATTGTACAAAAATAAAATGGCAATGTTTTTCAAAATAATAACTTCATTTTCACTTTTTCTAAACAAGATAAAACTGATCACTAAAATGAACAAATCTAAACCCTTGCAGAGAGTGCCCTCCAGACTGCACCGACAACGACACTGCTATGACTTCGTGTGACTTTGACAATTCGATTAATCAAGCCGATGAAGGGGTTGAAGAAGATTATGAGCTACCTGAAGAACTAGCCAAGTTGTTAAGACAAGAGGAGAAGGTAATCACCCCTCATCAGGAGGAGGTTGAGACAGTTAATCTTGGTACCGAAGAAGACTTGAAAGAAGTTAAGATCGGGGCCCGCCTGCAAGATTCAGTGAAGGAACAACTTATTGATATGCTGCGGGAGTATGTGGATGTTTTTGCTTGGTCTTATCAGGATATGTCAGGTCTGGATACCGACATTGTTATGCACAAGCTACCTCTAAAGGAAGAATGTTCTCCAGTAAAACAGAAGTTGCGCCGTACTCGTCCGGATATGGCCATGAAGATAAAAGAAGAGGTACAAAAACAGTGGGACGCCGGTTTCCTTGCTGTAACTAGTTACCCGCCGTGGGTTGCTAACATTGTACTTGTGCCTAAGAAAGACGGAAAAGTACAGATGTGTGTGGATTACCGGGATATGAACAGAGCCATCCCGAAAGATAACTTCCCATTACCTCACATTGATGTATTGGTCGATAACACGGCTCAGTTCTCGGTGTTCTCCTTCATGGATGGATTTTCAGGATATAATCAGATCAAGATGTCACCTGAAGACATGGAGAAGACAACTTTCATCACACCCTGGGGCACATTCTGTTATAAGGTAATGCCATTCGGACTGAATAATGCTGGCGCCACTTATCAACGGGCTATGGTGACGTTATTCCACGACATGATCCACAAAGAAATTGAATGTTATGTGGATGACATGATTGCCAAGTCCCTCACAGAAGAAGACCACATGGTGAATCTGTTGAAGCTATTCAAGCGTCTGAGGAAGTACCAATTGAAGTTAAACCCCAACAAATGCACATTTGGGGTACGGTCCGGTAAGCTGTTGGGGTTCATTGTAAGTGAAAAAGGGATTGAAGTTGACCCTGACAAAGTCAAAGCCATTCAAGAAATGCCTGCACCAAAGACTGAAAAAGAAGTTCGGGGTTTTCTAGGTAGATTGAACTACATATCAAGGTTCATATATCATCTTACAGCAACCTGTGAGCCCTTGTTCAAGTTGTTAAGAAAAGAACAAACGGTCAGGTGGAATGAAGACTGCCAGAGGGATTTTGACAAAATCAAGGAGTACTTACAAGAATCTCCAATCCTCATGCCTCCAGTTGAAGGAAGACCTCTAATAATGTACTTGACAGTATTAGAAGAGTCAATGGGATGTGTGCTGGGCCAGCATGACGAGTCTGGTCGAAAAGAGTATGCAATATACTATCTAAGCAAAAAGTTTACCGACTGTGAACAACGTTATTCACTGCTCGAGAAAACTTGTTGTGCTTTAGCGTGGGCTGCTCGCCGACTAAGGCAGTATATGTTGACCCACACTACCTTGTTGATCTCAAAGATGGATCCATTCAAGTACATATTTGAGAAGCCAACACTTACTGGACGGGTTGCAAGATGGCAAATGATTCTAACAGAATATGACATTCAATACACATCCCAGAAAGCCATCAAAGCCAGTGTATTGTCTGACTATCTAGCTGAGCAACCCATTGACGATTACCAGCCAATGAGATTTGACTTCCCTGATGAAGACATCATGTTCATAAAAGCAAAAGATCATGAAGAGCCTATTCACACCGAAGGGCCTGACCCAGAAGAAGAATGGAAAATGGTGTTAGATGGGGCTGTTAATATGAATGGTCGTGGTGTTGGTGCAGTACTCATTACACCTAAAGGAGTTCACATGCCTTTCTCGGAAAAACTCACCTTTAACTGCACTAACAACGAAGCTGAATACGAAGCCTGTATCATGGGTCTTGAGGAAGCCATTGACCTCAGGATCAAGACTTTAACTGTATTCGGAGATTCAGCTCTGGTAATTAATCAGACCAACGGTAAATGGTACACTCACCAGGAGCACCTGATTCCATACCGGGATTATACGAGGAGATTACTGACTTTCTTCACAACAGTCAAGCTTGAGTACATCCCTCAAGATGAAAATCAGTTTGCAGATACTCTGGCTACCATTTCCTCCATGATCAAAGTTCAAGCTGCCAACTTTGTGCCTCGGATTTCAGTGTCCAGACTTGACAGACCAGCATACGTATTCTCAGTAGACATTGCTAAAGATGATAAGCCTTGGTTCTATGACATCAAATGCTTCTTAGAGGATCAAACATACCCACCTGGGGAATCGTCCAATGATAAGAAGACATTAAGAAGGCTAGCTGGTAGTTTCTTCCTGAATGCTGATGGTTCATTGTACAAGAGAAAACTTTGACATGGTACTTCTCAGATGTGTTGATAAGACAGAGGCAGACTTGTTGATGCACGAGGTGCATGAAGGATCTTTCGGTACCCATGCTGGAGGACATGCAATGGCTAAGAAATTGTTACGATCAGGCTACTACTGGATCACAATGGATGTAGACTGTTGTGCTTATGCTAGAAAGTGCCACAAATGCCAGATCTATGCAGATAAAGTGCATGTGCCTCTGAATCCGTTGAATGTGATGTCTTCACCCTGGCCCTTTGCCATGTGGGGCATTGACATGATTGGAAAGATCGAACCAACTGCTTCCAATGGCCACAGATTCATCCTGGTAGCCATTGACTATTTTACCAAGTGGGTCGAAGCAGCTTCGTATGCAAATGTCACCAGGAAAGTGGTAGCCCGATTCCTGAAAAGAGACATCATTTGTCGGTATGGAGTGCCCGAGCGAATCATTACTGATAATGGTTCCAACTTGAACAACAAAATGATGGCAGAACTGTGTCGGGACTTCAAAATCCAACACCACAATTCTTCTCCTTACAGGCCAAAGATGAATGGCGATGTTGAGGCAGCTAATTAGAACATTAAGAAGATTGTGCAAAAGATGGTGGTCACCTACAAAGACTGGCATGAAATGCTACCATTTGCCTTGCATGGGTACCGTACATCAATCAGAACGTCTACTGGGGCAACACCGTATCAGCTTGTGTATGGTATAGAGGTAGTCCTACCTGTTGAAGTTGAACTACCCTCCCTGTGGGTACTGATGGATGTCAAGTTGAATGAAGCAGAATGGGTCCGATCTCGGTACAATCAACTGAATCTGATCGAAGAAAAGAGATTAACTGCAATCTGTCATGGGCAGTTATATCAGAAGAGAATGAAGAAAGCCTTCGATCAGAAAGTCAGGCTTCGGGAATACCAAGTAGGAGATCTTGTGCTGAAAAGACTCCTCCCTCCTCATACAGACCACAGGGGCAAGTGGACTCCGAATTATGATGGTCCATTCATAGTAAAGAAAGTTTTCTCTGGTGGAGCACTGATGCTCACTACTATGGATGGCAAAGATTTCATGTCCCCTGTGAATTCAGATGCAGTTAAAAAATACTTCGCATAAAAGACCCGCTAGACATAAAAAACAGAATGTAAGTCCATGAAAAAATAGGGCATCCCGGCGAGTCAAAAACAGAATAAAAGACTCAGGCAAAAATAAGGGAAAATCAAAAAAATGTACACCCGCTGAGTTGAAAAGCCACCTTGGACAACTCAGGCAAAAATGGGTATCCCGGTGGATTGAAAACCCGAAAGGGCGATCCACGCAAAATAAGGGAATAAGCGAACAACTGCATTCTGAATTCGTCTGTATCGCTCACAACAAGGCAAGCTTCGAAGGGTTAAAGCATCGGTCAGAATCAACCTTCTTCAGAAAGCAAGATGAGAAGAACGTTAAGGTCATACGGGTCATAGCAAAAGGGAAGCTCAATAAAGCGTCGTCAACATTGCCAACACCTTCAATTTTTCTCAATATGTAACAATCTCATCATTTCAGGGGATTTGTTTCTCTGACTGTATTTGCCAATTCAGGGCACCCAAATTAATAAAATCAGAGTTTTCAGTCATATCTCGTCTTGTATATTTTCTATCTCGTTTGCAAAAATGTCTGATATCCCTGATATAATGTTTGTATAAAAACAGATGTGCCTTTCTAATCACATGCTTGCAGGAAATATATTCTTACTCCCAGGAGTGTCTAAACTCCTATGATGGAATCCAGTAAGGGATACCCTGGGGTACTTGTGCGTTTCTTTGTCATAACATGATTGCAGGTATTCAGAGCGCAACATGGGGCATGAAGGTTTTTCCCCAGCGAAGCTGCCAAATCATTATTTCCTCAGCACATCTTCCAAACAACACCAGAAATGCTCTCTCTCCATCAGAGTTGCCAGGCATCACTTCTCCAGCACACCTTTCAGAGCAGAACCAGAAGGCGCTCATATCCCCAGCTGAGTTGTCAAGTATCATCCTCAGCAGGATCCCCACAGAAATCTCTAGGAAGATCGTTCAGTGATCTCTTTCCTCCCCCAATAGAGTACTAGACAGGGAACCCTCTCCCCGCAGAGCTCCAGCCTCTCCCAGAAGAGCAATGTCTGAAAATCTCCCGCACAACAAAGTGACGAAAGCTTCCACGTCTCCAGCTGGGCTCCTCATTACAAAGATAGGTCTATCGGTGACCTATTTCCCCAAGCAGAGTCATATATCTTATCAGATCTACCAATGATCTCATCCCCAGCTGGGATATTATTCTTTCGAGCAGATCAATCGAAGATCTCCACAGGAAACGGGATCCGAATCCCGGATCGGTATCTTTTGCATAATCATAGCATTTACATCATTTATCCCTCAGAACGTAGCATTCCGTCTAATACGGAGCATTACGGAAAAAATCAAACATATTGCATAATCACAAGTCAGGTTTTGAACCAGTCACCTGTATATACCAACATTCCATCAGCAATGTATATAAAGACTCACAGTCCCCGCAGAAAGCCAAAGCGTCCCTTTTCACTCCTAAAATACAGATACATACTCCTTTTGGCACTCTTCCGTGTCATCTTTCCCCAGTAAAGTCGCCAAAACACTCTCTACAAGCAGATACTTATACATAACCTGTTTGTCCAGACACTCGTCCATGTCATCTCACATATCCCCAGCCGAAAGCCAAAGCATCCCATTTGCTCTCAAAACACAAATACATGTTCATATATACTCTCGACACTCGTCCGTGTCATATTCATTCCCCTGCAGATATAAACCACAAACTGATATCTATACACTCTCTTGACACCCGTCCATGTCACCAATCCCCAGCATGGTTGCCTATGCACTTATTGTAAACCAAACACTTGTTTATAATATACTCCTTTTGACACTCGTCCGTGTCATCTTATCCCCGCAGATCGCCAGAACACCTTTTGCATTCTATAAGTTCATAACTTAATACACTTTCTCTTTTGACACTCGTCCGTGTCACTCTCCCCAGCAAGTTGAACACTCATCCGTGTCTCACTAGGGTTTATTTTTACTCATACAGATACTCGTCCGTATCTTGTATACACCACTTATCTCCCCTCAGATTCGACACTCGTCCGTGTTCTTTGTTAACCAGTTGGTACTCGTCTGTATCATCATCTCTGAACATACGTCAGTGTTTGTTTCTACCGATACTCATCCGTATCGTAGTCTTAAGGATGCTCGTCCGCATCTTTAATCTATACACGGTGTCAAACACTTATGCCTTTCACTTCTTGGATGTAAACACTCGTTCGTGTTCACTATTCCCCAGCAAATCCCCAGTGAAATTATTTTTTCTTCTATCTGACATTCGTCCTATGTCATGATATTTTCGGAAGCCGTACCCTACCAGGTGGTCGTCCTTCACCTTTGGATGACCGTCCCTCATACTTTAACCAGCGGAGTCTCCATTATTAGAACCCCTTTGTTATCCGGCATTCGTCCTATGTCGTGATATTTAGCAGCCGTCCCCTGCTAGGTGATCGTACTTCACATTTTTTATGATCGTCCTTCATCATTTTATCCGGTGGTCGTCCCCATCATTGATCTTGTTATCTGACATTCGTCTTATGTCATGGTAAACCCCAGAGCAGCCGTACCCTACTAGGTGATCGTCCTTCACCTCTTGATGATCGTCCTTCATCATGCTTATCCGATGGTTGTCCCCATCGTCGACTTTTTCTATCCGGCATTCGTCCTATGTCGTGATATTTTCGGCAGTCGTACCCTTCCAGGTGATCGTCCTTCACCTTGGATAACCGTCCCTCATCCTTATCCCCAACAGAGCAGTCGTCCCCTGCTAGGTGATCGTCCTTCACCTTTGATGACCGTCCCTCATCATTTATTTCATTAACCCGATGGCCGTCCCCATCTTTGTTTACCTTTACTTTGCCAACCCGATGGTCGTCCCCATCGTTGTTTACCCTTACTTTGCAAACCTGATGGCCGTCCCCATCATGGTCTCTTCATTTCCCCAGCATGTCGGTCGTCCCCGTCATTGTTTTATCCCCAACAGTCGTCCTCTGCTCGATGGTCGTCCTCCATCGCCCGCATTTTTAATCATACTATACTTTCATCTTACAATCTATATCCCTTTTCTTCTTCACACCCAGTGAGTGCAAATTCTGGACTGTCTTTGGTATTCAACCACAAGTTATCTTGTTTGGCTGTTAAGCCCGTCGCTTACATCCTGCACAGCTAACTCATGTTTGAATAGGGGCAGCTGTAAACACCCCAAATTTGCCCTCACTAAGTTCACACCACGGTCGTCCCCGTCATTGTTTTATCCCCAACAGTCGTCCTCTGCTCGATGGTCGTCCTCCATCGCCCGCATTTTTAATCATACTATACTTTCATCTTACAATCTATATCCCTTTTCTTCCTCACACCCAGTGAGTGCAAATTCTGGACTGTCTTTGGTATTCAACCACAAGTTATCTTGTTTGGCTGTTAAGCCCGTCGCTTACATCCTGCACAACTAACTCATGTTTGAATAGGGGCAGCTGTAAACACCCCAAATTTGCCCTCACTAAGTTCACACCATGGCTTGTGATCTTTCATCTTTGCATAAACATAATCATACCATATCATATTGCATTTCTGCTTCACTGCCTTAGGTCAAGTTCATCTGCATCTAGGGTTTGTGATCTGAGCAATCCAAGATCTATCTGAGCCACCCCAAAGGTCTTCAATCATCTCAAGAGGGTCCATGTATTTTCAATCATCATGTTTTATCCTCCAAAGATCAAGGAAGTCAGAAAATCACAAGAACTGGAAAAGCATGGAAGCAGAGCTAGGGTTTAACTACACATATGACCTAAAATTAGGGTTTTGGTTTCAGAGGCCATAACTCCAAAAATTTTGTTCATTCTTGTTTCTATTGGTCTCAATATGTTATAAGGGTCATACATACCAAGTTTTATGAAGAAATTCATTGTGGAAGTCATCTGATCACTGGGTAACTTCCTGAGCAAGTCAGAGCTAAATCAGGGCATCTGAGGCCCCCCAACATGGAACCAAAGTGTATTTTTCATCAAATTGAAGTTATATGGTCTTTATTTGATCATTTAAGTTCTTAGAAGTTCACAAATTTGAAGAAAAGTGAGCAAAACCAAAAGTTGCCAAAAATGGAAATGACTTGTAATGTAAACTTTCCATTTTGGGAAAGTTTTTCAACCTCCTCTTTCTCAACCAAAAATGCTTCAAATGAAAAATTATTGGTCATGAAAGTTGTAGATTAGATCATTCCCTTTTCAAAAAGTACAAGCCTAAATCCTCATCATTGCCCTAGTTCACAAAAATCACCTCTCTTGAGGTGGACTTTATGCAAGCCATAACACACAAGAACCAAGCCTGAATCCTCAGCATTGCCCTAGTTCACAAAAATCACCTCTCTTGCATTTTCTTTCAAAACTCTCAGCACACTTAACAAAACTTCAAACTTCTTTCATAAAACAACTCAACATCATCCCAGGATCATTTCCCACCCACCAAAACAGCCTGAAACCACCTCAAACAAAAACAAGATTTTCATCACCTCTAAACTGAAACCTTCAAAACACTCCATATAAACTCCTTTCAAGCATTCCAGAAGCATAAGGGGATCAATGGGAGTGGAAAAGCACCAAAGAAGAGCCCAGAAAGTACCAGTTTCGAAAGCTTCATTTCAGGTAACCTCAAGAACAAATTTTCCAGAAACGTGATTTTAGATTATAGAATTGTTCCTCATGTTGTGCTGATCACTCTAAACTTTTTATTTTTTAAAATGATTGATTATTGAGCCTGTACCGTATCTCTGAAAGTTTGGTCATTTTTAAGTTTTGATTCGTATCTGGAGATTCAGTGAAAAGAAATTTGTTTTGGGAGTGGATTCGTGCTTAGGAAGGTTGGGAGGTTTGATCTGGAGCTTTACAGCTCTTAAAATGACCTAGGGAGTGATTTGGAAATTTTCAGGGGAGGGGTTGGCCGGAGAAGATGACCGGAGGTCTTCTCCGGCCACCTGAGAGTCATTAATTTGTTTAATTAGGGTTAGGGAACTTTTTGAATCTGAGCCGTTAGATTGATCTTTCCCGCGTGCATTGAATGGCCATGATCTCTTCATTAAAGCTTAATCTGGATTAATTAATATTTTAATTAGGATTATCAGAATTTAAATTTGGGCCATTGGATGTGGCGCGTGGTCAACAGATTCAAACCCAGAATCAATCATGTCTCTCCATTTTGCATACTTTCCATTTATTTTAATTTTATTTCATTTTTCTCATTTTATTTTGCACGAATTTTTAAAAATAGTAAAAATCATCAAAAAAATTCTGAAAGTTTTTATCAAACATTTTATTAATTTTCAGAAACTAAAAATATTTTTATTTTAATTTTTTGCATTAAAAAAATATTTTTAAATCATTTAAATGTTTTATTTAATTAATTAATGAAAGTTAATTAATTAAAAATACATTTAAGTATTTAAAAATCACCAAAAAAAATCAGAGAACATTCTTGGACATTTAGAAACATTTACAAACTCACCATACAAATTTTTTTTTAGTTTTGATCATGCTTTGACATTTTTCAATGAATTAGGGTTCTTAAAATTGTTCATTTTCTAACCCTAACTTCAAAAATTCATAACTTTTAAACCAAGTTGAGTTTGTGAATGGTTCTTTTTGCATTGTTCTATGCATGGATTCTAGTTTCTAAAAACATTTTTGTTTCATTTTTATCTTTCATTTTCAATTTGTTTGGCATTTTGCATTGAGGATCACCCAAAAAACCCTAGAAACTTAGGAAATTCATAACTCCTTCTAGGTTTAGCTTCTGACCTCCCCCTTTGGATGGTAACCTAGTATAGGTTTAGGGTCCCTTTGAGTGCATTTTCAATTTTTTATCTTGTCATTTGCTTCTGTGTTTGAGTTTTGCTTTCCATGTTGCATGTAAACCCTAATTTTGTATCTTCATTTGCATCCCTCTTGCATATGCTTGCATTCATGAACTTGCCATGACATTTTATGCATCCACATGACATATAAGACATCTTAGGATACATTAGAATCATGTTTGATCATTGCATCATCCATTTGCCATGTTATGTATCCATTTCATTTAATATGCATTCATGAACTTTCATGCTTCATGTATGCTTCATTTGCATCCTCATTACTTGTATGATCATTCACATCTCTTGATATAAATTTGCATCATCTCTTAGCATCATTTGAATCATAAATATTCTTCTGGTTTTAGTTTGCATCCTTGCATTCATTCCATTTTCATTTCATTTCATTTCCTTTCACTAACTTTTCAGGTGGTAAGTTACTTCGAGAAGTGAATTTTCCTTCACTTCTCACATTCTCTCCTCACTTCTCTTATGCATTCATTGCTGCATTTTGTATTCGTATTAGAGTGAGCTTGCTCATTCATGCTCCTTCTTCACTTTCTTTCTTCAAGCAACTTATTTTCTTAAGTGAAGTAAGTTGACTTGTTTCTTCTGCTTCTCCTCCTTTCTTTCTTCTTCCTTGGTGGCTTTTCCTGAAGATTTCTTGCAAGCCTCATAAACCCTAGGAATACCCAAGCATGATAATAATTAGGGTTTGATTAGTCCCCCGTTAGTTTTACCTTTGTGTCATCTTTTGTGTCTTCTCTTCTCACCTCTTAATCAGGGACTAAACCTTAAAGGTTTTAAGGCTTTGTGATTAAGGTTATGCCTACATCTTTCTCTTAGGATGGAGTGTATAACTTTAATCCTAAGTGTTAAACCCTTAATGTGTTTTAAATCCCTTAATCAATTCATCTAATAATCACTAAGACATCAAGCTTGTAACTTGGGCCTTGCATTAGGGTTCTAATTCTTCCTTAATTGGTTAAGAAGGACTAACCCTAGTGTTAATGGAGAAGTCCCCCTCAAGTTGTCTTACAAACCATAAAATCCACTTCTTAACCTTACCATTAATTAAAATCCACTTTAATAAAGGCTTTGTTTTGTCATGAGGTTAATCCCTAATCATGGATTAAGTTGAGGAGCCTTCCTCAGCTTAAATGTTCTCATCTATTATCCTTCTATTAGGATGGTGTAATGAGTCCATTAAATCCTTGATTATGGCTTAAACTCATTACTTAACACTAAACAAAAACTCCAAAACATCTAAATAATCACAAATAGGTTAATGATCTTAATCCTACATCATGGTTATTACGTGTGAGGTGTTTACTTCATACTTAAGGTATTCTCATTACCCCTAATCAGAGGGAGGATGTGATGAGTTTACTAACCCTTGGTTTAGGCTTAAGCTCATTTTCTTTTGACAAACACAAAAAGAAATAAAAGATTGAAAACCTCAAAAACAAACAATAATCGTCTCCTCCGGGATTCTTTTCTCACCTCATTCGCTCATAAACAGGAACTCGCTTCTTCCGTCTAATGCAAGACAGTTAGCACCTGAGCCAGACAGGTCATACACTTGATCATAGATAAGTAAGCAGTTCATCAGTCAATTTATCTTTCAGTCTCTTTGAGTCAAACTACGGTGTTCTGACTTCCTCATTGCACGAGAGGATACGTAGGCATAACTTAACAGTTATCGAACAAAAGTCTCTGTATATTCCCACTCTTCTAGCCTTCTTCTTTAAGCTTCATTGTCTTGAGCCTATATCCTTTGTTTTTATAACCTTGAACCAGGCCACGATACAACCCTCAAAAGTCCTAACTGAAACAGGGTTAATTTGATAGCGTACTACCACGAGATGGCATTCCTGAATCCTATGAGTTGTGCTAAAAGACCTTGTTGGTATTGCATGTGCATGTGTTCTTTCAATCAAAAATAATATCGTATCTCAACCAGTGATTTGCTCACAAAGGTTTGCGACCTCTTTTCAAAACTTCAAGATTAACATGTGTGTTGCATTAGAATTTCCATTCTCGGAATAAGAAGCTCACATGTGGAAATTCAGTCCAGAAGCTTAAGCTTGCCAAGTTGAGAAGTCTAAAACTTCTGAAAGACAGTCACGTCGAGGTGCACTTTTCCGAGAAAGCTCCATTGAGTAAAAACTTTCCCAACCAGTCATGGTAAGAGCTAGCCAATCCGAGGAAATTACGTCGAGCAATCTCTTCAAATTTCAGCCAAACCAGGATAATCACCTCGAGATTCAAATCTCTCCAAGAGCGAAGATTAGTCAGTCAAGTGCAAAACTATTCAAATACTCGTACTGGGGAAGGCCACCCTAATAGCACGAGAATTCATTCTTTCTCGAAGACAGATAATCGGAAGCATACGTCTAGAGTTCCGAAAACCAAGACAGTTTTACTCTTGAAGGGTTTCTACGTCACCCTTTTGTCGTAACTCATTACTGACGAGTTCATTATCCAACCAGCGGTTGCTCGACAAGCCAATTCTCTCATTCAGCACTTTTGACAGCTACAAACTCATCTGCGTTGACAATGGTTACTTCCTCAACAATGATATTATGTCAATTCATGATACCTAAGAGTTTAAAGACCCAAAGTCTTTTGTAAAATCCTCTTAAGGTAAAGTCCGGATAAAAGCAAATGATTCCTAGCACAAAACGACAAGAAGTCTTTCCTCCTCAGCAAGACGTGTTTCAGTTTCGTTATCCCCAACTGGTGCATGGAAGTTATCCCCAATAAAGTCGTCAAACCTTTCTTCAATAGGTTTCCTTGATCTTATTTCCCAGCAGATCTCAAACCAAATCCATCTCTTCCCCAGCAGAGCAATAAGGATTATCCCTAGCAAGAGTCATCTTCTCGTAGTGAAGCGCTTCTTACAAGAATCCAGAAATTCCCGGCAGTTAGCTGAACGGTTCCCTTCCCCACAGAGGTTTGGAAAATTCAGGTAGACAAGAGAGTTCTCCTCAGCAGAGCCTTGACAGCTCTTCCCCCAGCTAAGTCGAAAAGTTGTTGATTCCCCAACGAAATCCGTGGAGTGAGATTCAATCCCCAGCAGTTGAGGCATCCCTTAGCAGGGCCTTCAAATCTAAAGTCCAATTTATTTTTGGCAAAGGTAATAAGTCGAGACAGATTAGTCAAAGCCTTCTCCAGCAGAAATATCGGCAACCATCTGTATTCCCCACAGAGTCAGCAAAGATTTGTTATTTTCGTGTCAGGAATTCCCTTTGTATCTATCCTCCAGTGTCATAGGGCATCATGTCATGCAGTTCAACATATGCGTGCTCAATCCAAGGTTGATATCCAAAGTCCACCCGCAGCGTGGCAACGTATTCGAAGCCCAACCGTAGATTGGCCAAAGTTCATCCTCTGGGTGGAAAATTCTTAAAGTCCAGCCGCAGAATGGCCAAAGTCCATCCTCCGAGTGGCGAATTCTTAAGGTCTCCCGTAGCGAGCAACAACCCCCGTAGTGTGGCAAATTTCTAAAGTCCCCCGTAATGGGCCAAAGTCTCCCGTAGTGAGCAAAAGTCTCATGTAGCGAGCAGCAACCCCGTAGTGTGGCAAAACAAAAGTCTCCCGTAGTGAGTAAAAGTCCCCCGTAGTGGGCCAAAGTCTCCCGTAGTGAGCAAAAGTCTCCCGTAGCGAGAAGCAGCCCCGTAGTGTGGTAAAACAAAAGTCTCCCGTAGTGAGCAAAAGTCCCTCGTAGTGGGCCAAAGTCTCCTGCAGTGAGAAAAAGTATCCCGTAGCGAGCAACAGCCCCCGTAGTGTGGCGAATTTCAAAAGTCCCCCGTAGTGTGGCAAAAGTCCCATGTAGTGAGCAAAAGTCTCCAGTAGCGAGCAGCAGCGCCCGTAGTGTGGCAAAACACAGAAGTCTCCCGTAGCTGAGCAATGTGCCCCCATAGTGTGGCGAATTTTCAAAGTCTCCCTTAGTTGAGCAATGTGTCCCCGCAGTGTGGCAGTGTATCCCCGCAGAGTGAGCAGAAGTCCATCCTCAGGGTGGTAAGGTATCAAAAGTCTCCCGTAGCGAGCAGTGGCCCCTGTGTGGCACGTCATTAATAGCCCAACAAAAAGTCCACCCGTAGCGTGGCAAATCAGCAATCTCCCAGCGTTATTCCAAAGCATTCATCAGAGTACTACCCTTCACATCCGAGTTCTCCCCAAGCAGAGTTCAGATGGTTGGGTTTATTTCCCTTGTCTTCTTCCACCGAGTGCAAATTTTCTGGTTGTTTTTAGTGTTCAATCCCTGCATACTTCAAACGTCTGAAAGCAACTGCTATCATCCCATTCAAGTCTACAGTGATTGAATAGGGGCAACTGTAACACCCCAAAATTTACCCTCTTATTTTTATCAACCTCGAGCAGCTTACGCTTCATGCCCGCATCATTCTGCATATCATTGCATCGCATTTGAAAGAATAACTAAATAAATAAATCATCATCCTTTGCATACGCATGAGGTGTGTGGTCGATCGAGGCTTGCCAAACATTGGAGTTCAAGAGAAAAATAATATACCAAAAATAATCCAAACCACTTCCAAGCTAACCAACCAAAAAAAAATATTTCACCTTTCCCTCCATTTTCCTTCCACATTTCCTTTCATTCTTTCCCCTCTTATTTCTCCCCTTCAATTCCACTCCTTTTCCCTTGGATGCTTCTACCATGTTCTAGAACCTTCTAGAGTATTCCAAGGAATATTCCAAGGAATATTCCCTCTCCAATCCTAACCCGAACTAACTACAAACCTAACTCCATTCCTAAACCTAACTCCATTCCCAAACCTAGCTCCAAGCCTAGCCTCTATATAATCATTAATCACTTCAATGCAAAAGGTTCCCAATTTTTCACTCACTCATAATTTCATTTTCTCACTTCTAGAATCACTTTTCTCTCTCACTTTTCCTCCATTTCCCTTTTTCACCAAAGCTTTTTTTGAAAAAGCTCTTCAAGTTTCACATTGAAACTTGAAGATCTTAAAGCTTAGCCTCCAACCTCCATTGATTTGTGCTTTGTGGAAGAAGAAGCTACTGGTTTTTGTGAAGATTTAGACTTATCGGAAGTGCAAGAAGTATCAAGCATCAAGAACGCATTTATTTTGCGCATTCGCGGATTCTTCGGATTTCTCTTCGATCAAGCACTGATTCTTGCAACATTTACCGAAGCACTTCTCCGCTTCGTAGGTTGGTGATCTAAAACCATGATAGCTTTAAGTTATTCTCTCCATCTCTCCATTTCGGCATTCTTTAAGTGTTTTTCGTATTACTTGTGTTTGATTATGTTTTCGTTACATTTTGCTTGCGATTTATGGAGTTTAATGGATTAGAAGCTAGGTTGTAGCTTGTTATAGGTTTTAGCATGTGTTTATAAGCCCTAATTGAGTAGAAATTTGTGTTAGCATGATTATATGTGTGTTAGGGATGTTTAGAAGTAAGTTTGTGGCCAAAAGCACTTATTCAAAACTTTTTTTCACTTTCTGTTCAGTGTTAACCGGTTAACACTTTTGGTTAACCGGTTAACACATGCGTTTTTGGCCATTTTAGTGTTGTCTGGGGTCCGTTAACGGGTTAACCAATTCGGTTAACCAATTAACGTTGTTAGATTTTTGTTTTTTTAGCTTATTTGCTTGCTTGTTCTTGCGTCCTTGTGCCTCTAATGTTCATACATATTTAGGTACTAATTTTAGGGAATTTTCTAGGTTGGTTTCGACATCTCATTCCCCCATTTCGAGTCGTTTCGATGCATTACCGTTCATGTTGCATATTATGTGTTTATGTGTTCATTTGTGTATAATTTGACTTCTTACACTTTATTGCTATGTCCACACATTATTTGGCATGTAAGTGATCATGTTGCATTCTATTTTTTTGGCATCTTTCGCATGTTTCGTTAATGCATTTGCTACTCAATGTTGCATTTCATTTGATGATAATTGTGCATGTGCATTTTGTTGCATTTTGTAGTAAATTTGATCATATCATTTACATCAATTCAATTCTGAATTTTGCATTAAGCTTGGCATTCTTGTTGATCTATCATGTTGCATATTCATGATCAATGTTCATTATGTTCATATGCCATGTTCATGTGCCATATTTTGCATACTTGTTGCATAATAAATCATATGGTGCATTCTTGCATAATCCCTAAAAAATGATCATGTTCATTCAACTATGTATGGTGATCTATGTTCAAATTCACATTCATGATTAATTGGTACATTTTTCATTGAGTTTGTGCATTAAAAAATGAAAATAATCAAATCTGCAGTTTACATTTCATAGCTGACTTTGCATATAGGCGCTGTAAAATACATGTTGTTTGTTATTTTGTTCATGTTGTATTTTACTTTCTACACCTATATTTACATGTTGTATGTTGGCTGTAGAAAATTGCTTGTGCTTTGCCTTTTGTTTGGTAGCTATTTGTGCATTTAGGGGTTGTAATAGGTGCTGAATTTTGTTTAGCATGCTTTTTTAGTCTTTAGAATTAAGATGAAGTTTAGATTGAGTCCTAGATTTATTAGGATTTTATTGTTATGTGTTTGCCTTATTATTTTTAATAAAATGCACACTAATCTTTGTTTTGTAGGGAGGGAAATGTATGTTTCCTTACACCTTATCCTTTTATTTTTTATGCATTTTCTTTATGCATTTAATTCACCCTTTTACCTCCATATTTGTTAATGGTAGGATTCCCCTTCGTTAGGACCAACTTATCTTCCTTAGGAAGTAAGTTGCATCTTTTTTCTTCTTCCTTTCCTTTTCTTCCTTAGGAATAGAAAAACCTCATAAACCATTAGGATCTCCCTTTTGTGCATAATAAATAACTTAGGGTTGGTCTTAGTCCCCCTTAGTTTTTGTCCTTTTCCAATTCGAGTCTTCTTCTCTCATCTTCAAACAAATTCTAAAAGACATTTAATAAAGGATTTAAATAGTCTCTTGTGCATAGCCTTATTCCATGGGGCACTCATATTCATTCCATCTTGGAATAGTGTGGGCTTGTCTAGCATGATGTACAAGTCTAATCATGAGAATATATTCACAAACAATAAATTCCAAAACACTTTTCATAAAAGACAACCAACAAAGACATCGCGTCTTCTCTTTTCATCTCCTAATCTTTGCGGACGAATGCGACTTGCCTCGACATTTCAAACAGCGATACGGTAAACACCCTCGAGTCAGAGCCGGTAACACCTGGGCTAGAGCTATGGCAACGTCATCCTTAAAAATACAAACAAAGTTCCCACCTTAGTTAGGCGAACTACGTCGACTCTGGTCCTCCTTTTCCCGATGAGGTACGTAGGCAGTGGGGTAGGGCCCATTCAAGAACATTCTTTATTTTTCCCTACGTTTCCCCTTTCTTTCCATTTTCTGTTCCAATTCCCTTTCTCATTTCCATTTCAGTTCCAGTCAGCAGTTCATTTACTCAGCAGCAATTATATTCTTTTACCCTTTGAAACAAAACAAGCAAACGTGGATCCCGTCCGGTACGGCGAACGATCTGGGGTGCTAATACCTTCCCATGTCGTAACCGACTCCCGAACCCAGATCGTTGGTTCGCAAGGCCTTGTCCTTTCCTTCTTCCTTAGGTTCGTGCAACATTATCTTTCCCATTCTTTTGGGATAAAAATGTCTGGCTGGAGATTCTACCTTTTCCACGCCACTTTCGCGTTTGTACTAGGATGAAAATCCCAAGAGCAACAACAGGAGATGCTTATTGATATACATTTTGGTTTCCTCTTCTGTTTTGAGTATACACAGCCCCGGTTTCTCCTTCCCGACGCTTCACAAAAGACTTCTTTACATTGGAGGTCGACGCTCCGCTATTCTGGATTTTGCCTTGCTTCATCCAATTTTCTATTCTTTCACCCGTCAGAATGATGTCTGAAAACTGACTAGATGAATAGCCTGCTAATCTTTCCATGAAGTGCCCTGGGAGGGTATCCATGAAGAGATCCCCCATCTCTCTTTCCAGCAAAGGTGGTTGTACTCTAGCGGCGACCTCACGCCATCTTTGAACATAATCCTTGAAGCTTTCTGAGTTCTTCTGAGATAAACTCTGGAGTTGAGTATGGATGGGCGCCATATCAATATTGTACTGATAATGCTTAAGGAAGGCCTCCCCAAGCTCTTTCCAGTTTCGGACAGAATTATTTTCTAGCTTCATATATCACTCCAGTGAGCCCCCAGAGAGGTTGTCCTGGAAGTAATACATCCAGAGTTTTTCATCTTTAGTGTGAGCATCTATCTTGCGGTAAAAAGTCTGTCAGTGTGTCTTGGGGCAGGAATTGCCATTATACTTATCAAAGCTTGGAGATCTGAATTTAGGGGGGATAACCACCCGGAGACCAAACCCATATCAGATACGTCAATTCCAAGAGTGTCCATACATTCAAGGGCCTTAACCTTCTCGGCCAGTAGTTGAAAATCCTGAAAGTTTCCACCCGTGCCAAAACCCGTATCATCATTGACCGGAGGGAACTGATCTTCTTGGCGATCTTCCACCGGGATAAGAGTTGGGGGTGCTAGTTTCTTGAACCGGAGGTCCATCTCCCCTGTTATTGTTGGGTGGATTTCCCTAGGCATCCAGAGTAAGCATCGGGGTTTCTATTTGGGGAGGAGTAAGCCTCTGCATGACATTTCTCAATTCTTGCTGCCCTAGGGCCATGCCCTGCATCATCGCCATAAACTCTCACATTCTGGTGCAGGGTTCGTTGAACTCTGTCTGCACAATATCCATGACGTTTCTTTGATTGTTGTGGGTAGCGTACCGGTGAGGAATACTTTTCCTGGGATGACGGGTCTTGGCCGCTCTCGCAATCTTTCCCTGAAAATGGATAAGTTAAGTAACCTGAACAACCTACAAAAAGAGAGAAAATGCAAATGATATGAATGCATGCAATGTTGTGTTCATTTTATCCTTACGGGTTTTGTTTTTATTTTCCCGTTCCGGCATTAAGAGAATAACCTTTGGAGGAAGACCTCGTGATATTCAAATATGGATAATTGGTGCTTATTTCCTCGTGTCCGTGCAAAAGATAACACCCAGGGACTTAATACAAGTCAATCATATAAACTGAAATCTGAAACAACAAAGTCCCTGAAGGGTACCATTTTATACATCAGTAAATAAACAAAGTACATCAATAAAAAGTAATCCCACAACAGGTCTGTGGATAATCCAGATATGAGAGCATGAGACTAAACCCTAGGAAGTTCTACATCTTGTAACCTCCAGCTAAGGCACTTGACACCTTGGAGCAACTAGGTTATGTCTGGATGATATGGCTCCTGTATGAGCTTCTGGATTATGAGATCTCTAAGATTAAAAGAGGCGTGCAACTCTTCAATCTGTTGTAGGAACACCTTCTCACTTTCTTTGCTTGCACTTGGCTCGGTCTTGATTTTCTTAACATCAACCCGAAGCTTTAACTCTTCTATTTCCTTCTAAGTGTCTTCAACTGTCTGTTGACTCTTTGCCATATCTTGAAGGTAATCCTTTTGTTGGTCGTTGTAAACACCCCAAATTTTCCCTCACTTTTTCTCACACCATGGCTTGTGATCTTTCATTTTTTGCATTAGCATAAGCATATCATATCCCACTGCATAGGGGATAAAATTACCTAAAAATTCTACCAAAATTATTCTATGTCCTATTATTAGTCCTCTAAACATAGAAAAAAGAATGGGTCAAAAATCCTACTGGAAGGGGACAAAATAAAATGAACAAAATCATGTACAATTAAAAGAAATTCAATAGAAGCTAATTAAAAGAAAAATCAGAATTAAATCGAAAATAGTTAAAATTCAGAAAATAAAAATGTCAAAAATTTCCTAAAATGGATTATTAAGCTACTTAAATTTTTATGGAATTTTCTAATGGATTTTACTATTTTTTATTGATTTATTTTGAAACTATGCTAAACCAAAAACTAAATTTAAAAGAAAATAAGGAGGGGGTGCGTTTACTAATTTTTTATAGTTATTTTCTAGATGGGCCTTAAAAGAGGGTGCAGATAGCAAAGAGATGGGCCCAGAATGCGCTGGAAATGAGGGAGTGCATGGTGGACC
Source organism: Lathyrus aphaca (assembly GCA_963966055.1). Taxonomy (NCBI): domain Eukaryota; kingdom Viridiplantae; phylum Streptophyta; class Magnoliopsida; order Fabales; family Fabaceae; genus Lathyrus; species Lathyrus aphaca. The sequence continues at coordinate 229,470,234 of OZ014519.1, forward strand.
TTCTGTCAATTATGTTGACTCAATCAAAGTTGTTTGATCTAGGGTTTCCCTATGGTACTCTAATCATGTGGTTTATGAAGCATGCCTATGGAAACTATGGTAACTGCCGCGCGTGGGATCAACCGAAATGGGAGCCTACCGGACGGTGACAAGTGTCACCGCCGATGTGGCTGAAGAATCCAAAAGAACACCCAAACCTTATTTCTAACGGCATAAAAACAACATGATTAATGCGGATTAAACATAAATTATTCTTCTTAATCATCTATAATTTCCAAGATATTTTCCTAATTCCCATTAAATTTTATTAACTACTCTCTTATGAAAATTGAAAACAAAATATAAACAAAAGGGTTGGGGAAACGAAACCCTAAATCATCTTCTCACCTTCATCGCCGCCGCAACCTCTCTTCTCTCTTCTCACCTTCGCCTTCACCTCCGTCTTCTCTCTTCCTCTTCATCGCACCAAATTCTCTCCCTCAACTTCATCTTCTCCTCCCTCCATCATCCTCTTCTATTAAGCTTCTTCTTCTAAAACCCTAGCGCCGCCGCCATACTCCTTCATCTTCCCATCTTAACACCGCTGCGAACAATCGAAGAAGACGAAAAAAACACGGCGAAACATCCTCCTTTCTTTACAACTACAACCTAATCTTCACCTCTATCACAAATCAAGATCGCAACACAACTTCAACCTAACCTCTCTGCTCACTCAAATCCGAAATCAAAATCTCATACTCTCAAATCGGTATAGTCGAAGATCACAAAAATCGCAATAACTAAACCACCACGCAATAACAACGGAAAGCAAAAAAATCACACAAGAAACAACGCAAGAGCAATTTGTACCTTGCAATTTAGCCGCTAAAGAAGAACGCGATTCAGGTATGTATTCGGTTTGATCCACGTCGCACTCTTCCTTTCACTTTTCAGAATCTTGTGTTGCGATTGCTTGTTATTGATCAGAGAATATGTTGAACGATGATTATTGGACTTCTTCTTGAATTTGCAGGTAAAGGTATTTGTTGAAGTTTGTTGATGATTGTTTTGGTTTCTCTTGCTTGCGAACCAGAGAAGAAGATGAAGAAGATTGCTTCGACATCCGCTCCTCTCTTTGCGTACGTGCGTTATGAATCCGCCGCTAATTGTGAGATCGGTGTCAAGTCGTATTCTGGTATGGTTTGCAGTTTGTTTATGATCCTCTTCTTGTTGTTCTGTTCTCGCTTCTGAATTGAGTTGTTTCAATGCTCTTGAATTTGCGGATAAGACTTGATTCAATCTGCTTGTTTATTGTTGTCTTTTGAAATGATTTTGCAGGTTCCGATTATGATGATTGAAGGAGATGGAGGACGAATGGAACTGAATGAAGTTGCAGAGAGCTGATAAAAATGATGAAGATGATGAGTTTGGGAAGGAAAGAGTCAGAAAAAAGGGAGGAAGAATCAGGAGAGAGGTTGATGATGAAGAAGCCGAAGAAGGAGAAAATGAGTGAATCAGAGAAAGAATGGAAGGAATGGTGAAGGATGAATGAAGAAGAGATGAAAATTTGAAGTGAGAAAGATGAAGATGAATTCGGAAAATGAAATTGAGAGAGATGATTGAAGAAGAAGAGATTCTGATTTATAAAAGATTGAAGCCTGTTTGATGAGAAGTTCAGGTGAGGTTTCTAGAAACTTTCAGTTAGAATCTTGTTAACTTTCTGTTATGAATCGGTTATGAACTTGTTTATCTTTCGGTTATGGATTTCGATTTTCTTCTGAGTTAATTATAGGTTAACCCTTTTTTTATTTTGCACTTGGCAGGTTTTCTTTTGGTGTTTAGAGTGAGTTTTTGAAAAGAGTTTTTTTATTGAAGATTGCAGGATTCAACAAATACTGAAGAGAGTTGAGTGAAATTTCATGAGGATTGGGAGAGATTGATGATGATGAGGGAAATTAGTTCAAGGAGATTCTAATTTCTGTAACTGATTTCCCCTTGAAGAAACTCTGTAACTGAATTTTTTTTATTGAAGTTATTTTCATTCAATAGAACTGAGTAATCATTGTCATAGTTACAACAAAGCTGAGTAAATGAACAAACTATGTATTTTGTCACACATTCATATTATCATTATTATAAAAATAGGTCAACTCTGATGGTTTATCTATGAAATTACTGCAAGTATAACAATTGATCTCTGGCCTCACACCGCTTGGGCTTTTGTCGAAAAATACAACAATCACAGTCAATGAATCTATCAGTGTCTTTTAAGGCTCATGAATAAACTTCTGGTTCTGATGTTAGTACAGCTCTTGTAAAACGTGAAAGGACTCGTTCTCGCATCGGGATTCTGAATGATTCACCAACAGTGAACATTGCCTTCTTCAAGTATTCATATCCTATACATCTTCGTTAGAATAATATTCATGTAAAGGGTACGCTTGATAATCAGTTATAGGGCGCACTTGAGTAAATTCGCAAATGATGTTATCTTCTGGATGCATTGCACGGAGTTCATTTTGAATATCTGGATTATCAACACTGTGATCTTTAACCAATTGCTCTACACAGAATCTTTCAAATAGACCAACACGCTCCTTAGAACAAAGTACAGCGCACGGGTTCCCAACATTGGCTAGCTACAATATCCCTCTCCATATAATACAAATCAAACAACCTGAACTAACTAAACCTATATTTACCTGATAATGATTTTGCTCGTAAGTATCTCTTGCAAACTCATAAAATCTGTTTTCGATTTCCTCAACAACTTCCCTCAAAATAGTCACAGTCATATCGTTATCAACCATCATAAAGCCATCATAAATCCATCATAAATTCCAACGAAGAGTGCACCATGGCTAACTTCAACTTGGTTGTGACCTTCCATATCTTTATTTGACCGAAAAGAAACCATGGAGAATTCGCCAAGGCAAAGCCTTTCAAGTCTCACCGACCTCGCTAAAGGGTCAGCATCAAACGTTTCAGTGGTATAACAATAAGTTTTGTAAGGGATCGGGATTCCAAAAAATGGATATTTTACAAACTGCCTCATGATCATATATTTTCACTTTCTGAAGATATGAAAGTATAATCAGAGGGAAAATATTGAAAGAGAACGAAAGAGGGAGAAAGAGTAGCGAGTGTGTTGAATGATTGAATGAATTTGGTTAATAAAATGGGATACGACTATGGAAAAACAAAAGGGTGAACTGGGCGGTAAAAACGAATTAAGAACAGTTTAATGTGAAATAGATTGAGGTAGAAAATGGATGTGGAAAATGGTAATGCCTTATTTGGAATGGATATTGGATATTTTTTTAATAAATTTGGATTTGAGATTGAATGATGCTTTTCCCAATTATCCACCTTTGATTTGGGCCACATTATTTTAACCAAGACTCTGATGCCATAACGGATCCCAAAATCAACACCTCAAACCTTATCCCCTGAATTATTCGGAAATAACACACTCGAATCAATTTGTAAGCGGCCCACAAAGATTTTTCCTTCAATGATGGATGATAACAAGCCTTGAAAGGACGTATGACCTGAATATTCTGGCACTATAAACCTACTTCGTTGATGATGAGCCCAATGCCCCAATGAATGGTCCTTACAAGTGAGTTCCTTAATGATCACTTGATCAAGGAAATAAACCCTAATCGACTAGAAAGCACATAAGGAGATGATGTTATTAATAGCTCCATAACCAAAACTTTGAATTCGCCGGATAACCGTCCATAGAGTGCGAAGCCCAGATTCCATAATCCATGACACAAACTCCAGCGAAGTAGAAACCATACACCATTGGAATAACCTGGTTCTTCAGAATGCACTGATTCCCATGCCTCAGGGATACAATGCAAATGCATTGTTGTGAATATGACCTAATGGGAGAATGAAAATGAATGCGAAGTGATAAGCCAGTAAAGGGAATAAATAATGAGGGCAAATTTTGAGGTATTACAGCAGACTGAAGATTTCCTGCACAGATGACCTAAAATTAGGGTTTTGGTTTCAGAGGCCTTAATCCCAAAATATTTTGGTCATTCTTGTTTCTAATGATCTATATATGGTATAAGGAGCACGTGTGCCAAATTTGATGAATAAATTCATTGTGGAAGTCATCTGATCAACTGGTAACTCATTGTGCAAGAAAAGTCAGAATCAGGGCATCTGAGGCCACCACCAATGGTACCAAAGGGTCATCTTCATCATTTTGAAGTTCCATGATCTTTATTTGATCATTTAAGTGGTTAGAAGTTCACAAAGTTGAATTTTGAGCCAAATGCAAACTTGCTATTTTTGGAAATGACTTGTAATGGAAACTTTCCATTTTGGGAAAGATATTCAACCTATTCTTCCATGACCAAAAATGCTTCAAATGAAAAATCCTTGGGCATGAAAGTTGTAGATTATGTCTTCCCATTTTCAAAAAGTACAAGAACATGTCTTGATTCATCCTAGAACTCAAAATATGGCCTTTCAAAGTTGGCAAAAATCCTATAATTTTCAAGTGTGCACCAAAGAGGGATTTTTGCAAATTCACTTGCCAAGCCATTTCATGACCTCTAATCAACTTTTAAACATCATACCAACATAGTGAAACACATTTGGATCAGAATCATGCCTTGCATCACAACTCATGGCCAATTTCTCAAGAAATTTCAAAGTTGTCACATTGCATAAACTATGAAAACTCTTGATCAAGGCCATCCAGCTGCACAAGGATGATCCAAAGGATCTCCATGAACCATGCTGAGGCCAGACACCCCTTCAAGCCAGATCTGAACCATGCCCATACCTCATGGTACACAATGTTGTCTTTTTGCAAATACCTCCCATACCAATCAGCCTGTGCCACAACAACTTTCTGATCACTCCCATTGGCCTATACTAACATTATGCAACTCATTCCATAACACACGTAAGCCTGAAACATCACACAAGCTGAGATTGCCAAAAATTCCATAACACTTTCCTTCTTCGATTCTCACTGCACAAGTCACAAACCTCAAAACAAACTTCACCAATCATCTCCAAATGGTCCATAGAACATAAAGCACCCTTTAAAAAGCCTTGAAACATAGCCAACCAAAAACACGATTCATGGGGCAGAGGAGATGCACCTTTCAAACCAAGCCCTATAAACTTGTTCTAAGCATTGCAACATCATCAGGGAGTTCATTGGAGTTGGATTGAACAAAGAAAGAGGCCAGAAAGCTCAGGGAGTGAAAGCTTCAGCTCAGGTAGCCATCTCAAACTTTTTTTCCAGAAGCTTTATTTTATGTTCTAGAAATGTTCCCCATGTTCCCATGATCACACTGCATTTGTTGTTTTTGAAAATGGTGAAGAAATGAGCACGAACCGTATCTCTGAAGTTTTTGACCTAAAAGAAGTTTTCTTCGATTCATGTTGGTTTCTGAAAATAAATGATTTTTGGTGTTGGATTCTTGTTTAGTGATGTTCATAGATCATTTCTGGAGATTTTGGTGATGTTTCATGGCCTATGGTGGAAGTTGGGTTGAGGGTGTCACTGGAGAAGATGATCGGAGCTTGCTCCGGTCACCTAAAAATGTTTAGGGTTAGGATTAGGGTTAATCTTCCCAGTTTTAATGTAGGTCGTAGGATCTTGTTTAGCGCGTGTTTGTAGGGTCCAGATTGCTTCATTAATCTTAATTCATAATTAATTAGTTTAATTAGGTTTAATTAATTAAAATTCCTCAGATTAGATCCTGACCCTTTATTCACGCACGTAGTTAACCCCTTCCCCCTCAGTTTAAATCTCAACCACTGGATCATCATACTTTCCATTTAATTCATTTTAATTTCATTTTTATTGCATTTTTTTATATAACTTTTAAAAATAGCAAAAACAATTAAAAAATTTCATTTCTTGCATTTCTGTTTCAAATATTTTTCTTAACCTAAAAAACACTTTTTATTTTAATTTTTGTATTAAAAAGGTATTTTTAAAATATTTAAATGTTTTAATTAATTAATTAATTGATTTTAATTAATTAAATATGCATTTAAGTTTCTAAAAATCACCAAAAAAATCATGAAGAATTCTTAAACATTTAGAAACATTTTCAAACTCACCATACAAATTTATTTTTAGGTTTGATCACATTTTTACAATTTCCTTTGAATTAGGGTTCTTAAATTTCACATTTTTTTAACCCTAACTTGAAAACTTCATTTATGCCTAACCATGATGAGTTTGAACTTGGTTCTTCTTGCATTGTTTCACATATTTCATATAGTTTCTAGGTTATTTATGTCATATTTATATCTTGCATTTTCAAATTGATTTGCATTTTCCCTTTAGAAACACCCAAAAAACCCTAGTCAACTTAGAATTTTCATAACTTTCACTAGGTTAAGTTTCAGACCTTCTCCTTTGGGGTGTGATCTCATATGTGTTTAGGGTTTGTTTAAGCTCAATTTCAATTTTTTTATCATGGTGAATGCTTATGTTTTGGTCATATACATCTCATGTAGCCTTAAAACCCTAATTTTGCATCTTCATTTGCATTCTTCTTTGCATATCATGAACTTGTGATCTTTTCATGCCATTCCATTATTTTGTATGTCATATTAGACATCTTAGGACATGTTTGAATCATTGCTTGATCATTGTTGCATCATTTTGGTATGCTTTGCATCCATTACATTTCATGAACATCCATGTGTTTTCATGCTTCTAAACATGCTTACATTGCATCTCATCCTTGTATGATCATTCATATGCATCTTGTATGACTTTGCATCATCTCATAACACATTTGCATTGCATAATCACTTCTGGTTTTGATCTTTGCATCTTTTTTCATCTCATTTCTTTGTGCCTTGCATCTTATGCATTCATACTAACATTTCAGGAACTTTTGGTAAGTTATCTGGGAGGTGGATTTGCCTTCACCTCCCACCTCTTCTCATATCTTCATATGTATTCTTATTTGTCTTTGAAGTGAATTTGCTTCACTTATGCTCCCTCCTTCTTACTTTCTTTCTTTTAGGTTACTTATCTTCTTCAGGAAGTAATTAACTTATTCTTCTTTCATCTTCTCTTCTCATCTGCTTCTTCCATGGTGGCCTTCTTGAAGATCTTTTCTCCTAAGCCTCATGATAATTTTTAGGGTTGTGTATAGTCCCCTTAGTATTTTACCTTTGAGTCTCCTTGAGTCTCTCTTTTCTCATCTCATAATCAGAGACTAAACACTTAAAGTTTTAGGACTTTGAATTAGGCTAATGCCTGCATCCTTATCTTTGGATGGAGTGTATAACTTTAATCCTTAGTGTTAAACCTTTAATTTTTTTACATCTCTTAATAAAAACACATTAATAGTCACTAAGACTTTATCTTGTAACTTGGGCCTTACATTAGGGTTCTATCTCTTCCTTATGGTTAAGAGGGACTAACCCTAGTGTTTAATGGACAAGTCCCCCTCAAGTTGTCTTACAAACCATAAAACCCACTTCTTAATCTCATACTTTAATTAAAATCCATTTAATAAAGGTTTGTTATATAATGAATTCAGTCCCTAACCATGGATTAAGTTGAGGTATCTTCCTCAGCTTAAGTGTTCTCATCTATCATCCTTCTATTAGGATGGTGTAATGAGTTTACTAATCTGTGATTAGAGATTAAACTCATTACTTAACACTAAACAAAAAAACCAAAAACATCTAAATAATCACAAGTAGGTTAATGATCTTAATCCTACATCATCATGGTAATTAAGTTGAGATTCTTATCTCATACTTAAGTAGGCTCATTATCCCTAATCAGGGAGGATATAATGAGTTTACAACCCTTGATTTAGGCTTAAGCTCATTAACTTATGCAAAACACCAAAAACAATAAAAAACTGAAAACACAAAAACAAACAATAATCGTCTCCTCCGGGATTCTCTTCTTATCACACTCAATCACAAATGAGAACTTGCTTCTTCCGTCTAATGCAAGACAGTTAGCACTCAAGCCAGACGAGTCATACACTTGAGCATAGACAAGCAAGCAGTTCACATTCAATTTATTTTCAGTCTCTTTGAGTCGAACTACGGTGTTCTGACTTCCTCATTGCACGAGAGGATACGTAAGCATAACTTAACATTTATCGAACAAAAGTCTCTGTGTCTTCCCCCTCTTTCAGCCTTCTTTTTAAGCCTCAGTTCCTGAGCAATTCACACCTTTTGCACTGACACCTGTACTTTCTTCCCCTAGCTTTTGCACACAGATAGCACATACACATACCCTTTTTAAACACAATCTTGTAAGCGTGGATCCCGTCGATTACGACGGACAATCTGGGTGCTAATACCTTCCAAGCTCGTAACCAACCCCCTTTCTCAGTTTCTCTGGTTTGCAACCGTCTTATCCATCTCTTTCCAAGTTTATGCAACATTACCTTTCCTTCGGGATAAAAATGCCTAGCTGGCAAATCTATTCAACCCTTATCTTCACCGACGGTTCGTGTTTGCACCGGGATGAATATCCGGGGAGCGACAATCGTGGGCCTTTTGGAGCAGCTCTCCTTGTTCAGCTAGAGTGTTCTGAAGACTTTGGATCTCCAGTTTGTATGTAGTCTCCAACTCCTTCTGCTTCTTCAGATTATCTTCCCACTTCTCCTGCCACAAGGTTATAGCTTCATTAGCTCCGCTCAAATCTTTCTTATCTTTCCGGCGCTGACTCGCCTTGTGAGTTTCAGCTAACCCTCTCTTCTTGAAGTATAGTTCTCTCTCCTGGAAGTCCCGCTCTTGAGCCTAACCATCTCTTCAGCCTGGTGAGTTCTCTCTTCTAATTTCTGATTCTGAATCATCAACTTTTGGCATGAATTGTTGGCCTCTTGATTTTCCATTCTAAGTTATTTAACCAAGGTCTCCAATTTCTGGTAATCTTTGAGAGGTACTGAACTCAAGGGTAACACTTATTTAGGGTATAGGGGGACTCCATAGAGAACGGGAGAAGTAAGACCTCTACACGATCTTTCAACCATGTAGCAAAAGGATCATATGTTTTTGGGTTTACCTTCCCAAAATATTTCTTTCCTTTCCTTATCCTGACCTCCCAAGCTTGGGCTACCTGTATACACAACTCCATATTCCCTTCTATCGAGAAATACAATGACTCAACTACCTCTTCAGCTGATGGTGGAACCTTCAGAGGATAACCAAACTGTTTCCTGGACAACAAAGGATTATAGTTTATTCCCCCTTTCCTTCCCAACAAGGGTACATTGGGGAAAGTGCCACAGCTAGCAGTAATCTCTTTGCCTATCAGGTCTCTATTGCACCCCCAAGATATGTTGTTTGAGGTTAAGCCCATCAATATTTTGGACCACTTCCAATCTTTTTTCAAGTCTTGGAAAGGTCCTGATTTTGGGAGTTTCCTTATAAACCAATCAGCAAACAAGGGAGCACAACAGTTCACATACCCTTCTCTTTTCTCGTTCCGGTAATGGACCCCATAATAGAAATCACCTAGCAGTGTAGGTACTAGATTTCTCTGAATGAAGATAACAAAAACTTCCATGCTAATCAAACCTTTCTCCCCTGGGAACAAGCTTGTCCCATATATCATCAAAGATAGCAGTGTATTGAACTTAGCCCACTTGTTCTCTGAGGCCATATCTTGAGCTTCCTTGACAAGAAAATCCAAGAGAAATACCTTACCTTTATTTACATCCAACCCTCTACTATATTTTGACAAATCCAAATGGAAAATGTCAGCTATGTCTCTGCATGAAGGAATCTTCTCCAAGCTGTAACACCCCAAATTTTCCCTCTTCTTTTTAATCATCATCATCATACCATAATCATCATAAGCATATCATATCCTTGGCATTGTTGCATGGAAAGATGAGGCATAACATTCTCATGACCTAGCATTAGGCATATGATCATCTGTGGAGGGATTTGAGACATCACAAGCTATAACAAGAGGCACAGTGGATTTGTCCAAGTCCTATGAGGGGTCTACATTGCATTCACAAGTTCAAGATCATTCACAAAAGCCCTAGAGGTTGGGAGATCATCAGGGAATTCAAGCTAGGGGAGGCTCCTACACAATGATCCCAAATTAGGGTTTCATTTTCAAGCATGGAAACTTTGTTACTTTGGCCATTTCATCTGGGCAAAGTCTTTCATATGGTGAGAGGGTCCTAAGGATGAAATTTGGTGAGAAAACTCCTTATGGAAGTCAGGTATTTCATCAGTTGCTTGTAAAAGAAGAAATTGGTCAACTGTGCATTCTAGAAGTCAACTGTGAGATTTCAAAGGGTCCAACCCTATTTTTCAAGTCAAGGGATGTTCTTATAACCTTAGAAGAGGTTTGGAAAAGTCAAAGATCAAGAATCAAAAGGTTTTGAGGAGTTTTCCATTTTTGGCATGTGGTTGGTCATGGAATTTGCCATTTTTAGCAACTTTTTGCCCTAATTTTCAAAGACACATAACTTGGTGAAAAAAGCTTCAAATGAGTTGCCATTAAACATGAAAGTTGAATATTAGGTTCTCCCATTTTTAAAAAGTATAAGTACATTTTCATAGCCCTCATGGTTTGTGAGATAGGGCCTTCGAAAATTGCTTGAGTTTTAGGGCATATCTTGAATTTCAAGCTTCATCCAAATGCAAGAACTTGTGAAAGTCATTTTTAAGTTGTTTCATGGACCAAATGAGATCTTATTGTTACAAGGCATTGCATAAGTGTTATTTTGCTCCAAAAATATCATCAATTTCGTGCATGAGGTGAAGTATACCACACAAGAGGCAAAATTGCATAATCATTCAAAAAACATGTTACACTTGCATCCAAAGGTCAGGATTGATTCAAAAGAAATCAAGGGATGGATTGAAGTCAGAATGCACACTTGAGGGAAGGTTTGCACGGGTGTATGAGGCAGTCACACTTTTCATGCAATTTGGCAAATACACCTCAATCACACTCCTCATGCCACTTTTGATTCAAAAAACCCTAGTCAGGTGAAAATACAAAGCATATAAAAGAAAAGCATGCCCTAAATTCGTGTAGAGGCTCTCTCATTTCTCAGATTCACATTCTCTTGCTCACTTGAATCTCTCTTCAAATTTCTCTCCTCAAGCACTCTCTTCACAATCTCTTCACATATTCTGCTTCCTTGAACCCTAAGGATCACTTTGCACACACTCATTCAAGCTAAGAGTGAAGAATCATAGAGGTGCCATTCAAGAGCAAGAGCTTTCGGATTCCAAGATCCAGCATCCCTCAAGCTCCATCTTGCATTTATTTTGCAAGAGGAGGTCATAGGGAGCAGATTTGCAGCTGTAGGAGCATTATCTTGGTGTTTTGAAGGAGTTGCAAATTCAGGTATGCTCTGAAATTCGTGGATCTAAACTTGAAATTAAATGTATGCATTGTGATCTACATGTTGTGCTGATGCTATTGATCTTTTTAGAATGTAAAATGAGTGTGAAATGAGCTTGATATGTTGATTTGCAGTTTGTTACATGAAACTTGTTGTCTTCGATTTGAATTATTCTTTGATCCATTGTGAATTTTGTTGCCATATTTGGATTCTGTGTGGTTTAATGATTTGATCTGGAGGTTTTGAACCATTTTTGTGGTGTTTTGTTCATACTGTTGAATCTTCCGGTGCCGGAGCTAGGGCTCCGGTCACCGGATTCTGGCTTTGTTGCAATGAAGAAGATGAACGCAAGCCCTTGGATATCTCATCTGGACGGTTATTAGAGTGACAACACATTAATTTCCCACACTCTCACTCACGTGATTTTATATTTTAATTTGAAATCTGAATAATACATTTTGTTTCTCACCTCACCGTAACACCATGCACTCACACCTAGGGCCAATGAATGTGATGACCTGGATTATTGTTTGACCTAATCTCATGCATGCGTTTGATCTGATGGTCCTTGATTTTTCCTGATTTTGTGAATATTCACCATAATTGTGGTGAGCTGCGCTGAAGCCATTGGGCTTGTCCTGCTATCCCCACCCCATGCGTTGAAGGCCCATTTAAAATGAACTGGATTGTTTGCTATTTGCACCTCAGCTCCCTTATTTCTTATTTTTTATTTTATTTTATTTTCAGTTTGAATTTTAATTTTTAGAAATAGAAATAGGTCTTCAAAAATTATAAAAATATTCATGAAAGGTCCTTTTAGTTTTCTTTAATTTTTGGCATTTTTATTTTTCATTTATTTTTAGTTGCCACGCTGGAATTAATTGTTTCTTTTAATTAATTGTTTTTATTTCATTTTGAAGCATGCTGGCTTGTTCATTTTCTATCTTGGTCATTAATTTGAATTTTGAGATGATTCTTTTTGCTCTAGAATCATGATGAGATGTAGTTTGTTGATGGTTTTTATTCTGATTTTTAGAAGTTTGCTTAATTGATTTTGGTCTCTAACTTGTGCATGAAGCTTTCTAACCCTAATCCATGTTTGAACCTTTATTTTAATGGCTAAGCTTCTGATTTTGATTCCCTCCTTTTGGCATGTTGATATTGTGTGATTGAAGATTCTTTGTGCAAGTTTGTGGAATTTTTGGATGTATACTTGAATTGATTTGAATTTTTGTTCCTTACTTGTTCCCTTTTGCTTCTTTTGGGTCATATGGTCACTCCTTAGGTTAGAAGCGCACTTGTGCCAACTTATTTAAGTTTTTTAGAGCCTTCTTAGGTTTTTGATACCCCTATGGTCTTGAGTTGATGTTAGTGCCTTGAGAAGTTTGTGTTTCTTTACTCTTGAAGTTCATTCACTCTTATGCATGCTCACTTCACTTCCTTTGCTTCTTTACTTCTCATGATGTAAATACTTGACTTTGTGTGCTTTTTCTCTTCATCTTACATGCTCCCTAGGCACTTTCTTAATATGTTAGGGTTCTGATCTTGCACTTTGTGGTGTTGCTTTGACTAGTTTACTTTGTATTCTCTCATGTTTACTTTGTTTTGTCATGGTGATTCATAATGCTTCATGTTGAGTTGTATAGTTCTTTTCTCATTCTTGTGCTTTGAATTTGCATTTGGCATTTATGTTTAAGACTTTAATTCTGGTTGTGTGACTTTGGTTTGACATTATGTTCATTTTATGTTTCATTTATTCTTGTGTCACTGACCATTTCAGGGGCTTTGGTATGTAAGAGGTGTGGATGTGATTCCCACATCTCCAAGTCTTAGCTCTTATCTTTTCTTCATTGATGCTATTCTTGTGATTGTTGGGGATTAGACCTTACTTCCTCCTTCTTCTTTTCTTCTTTCTTCTCTTTCTCTTCTTCTAATCTTCTCTTCCTTTAGGATAGTAAACCTCACTTACCTAGGGTTTCCCTTGCATGATAACTTTAGGATTCATTAGTCCCTCATTAGACTTTTACCTTTGAGATCCTTTTGTTTCTCTTCTCTTCTCATCTCAAAACCCTAAGAAGACACTTAATAAAGATTGAAGTGATATCTGGAGCAATAGCCTTATCCCATGAGACACTTGTAGTCTTCCCATCTTGGGATAGTACAAGCTTGTCTTGTGATGCACAAGTCTGATCAGGATATCATCTTCACCTAGAAAATCATCAAAAACACTTCTTCATCAAAAAATATAAAAACACTTAATAAATTCAATGAGTTAGTGAACCTAAGCCCTAATCTCTGGAATCAAGTTTTGGGGATCTTCTCCTTACTTGAGTGTGCTCGTTCTATTATTCCATCTTGGAATGTAGTGGCAAGTACACATTCTATGGAAAAGAGCTTGAGTTCACTTCCTTGTGACACACTCATAAAAAGCTTCATAAAAAACACAAACAAACAATAAGTGTCTCTCCTTCGGGAATTCGTTTCTCATCTCCTTCGCTCCGTCCGCGAACTTGCTCCTACTTGTCACTTTGCAAGACGGTTACGCACTCGTCGTCCGAGCCTGCAAACACCTGAGCATTGACATAGGTAGTTCAAGCCTTAATACACAAGCAATCCTTTCCACCCCAAGTTTGGGGAACTACGACGACTCTGATCCTCATGTCCAGATGAGGTATGTAGGCAGCGGGGTAGGGCCCGTTCGAGCACAATCTTTATTTTCCCTACATTTTTCCTTTTCATTTCTTTTTCAGTTCCCTTTTCTTTTCTTTTATCCAGTTCAGTTCCTTTTCTTCGCAACAGCTTTCATTTCTCCACCCTTTGAAATAGATTTCTTTGCAAGCGTGGATCTCGTCGAGTACGGCGGACGATCTGGGTGTTAATACATTCCCAAGTCGTAACCGACTCCCGAACTCAGTCTCTTTGGTTCGCAGGACCCGTGTCCTTCCTTTTCTTTTCTTCTGGTTTGTGCAGCATTACCATTCCCGTTCCTTCGGGATAAAAATGCCTGGCTGACGACTCTAACTCTTTTTCGCGCCCCTTTCGCGTTTGTACCAGGATGGAAATCCGGGGAGCGACACAAGCCATAATAGGGAACACCACTTTTGATGGGGACCCTAAGGATGCTGGAAACTTCTTCCAATGTAGGAGCCAAAAGATAATCTGGAAACACAAAGACTTGTAACTGTGGATCATAGAATTGTAGCAAGGAATGAAGGTTGTCCCTTTGATCAACTGTTGGATTATTCACATATTCCAAGATCCTTCCATACTCTCTTCTAAAGTCATCCAGAACCTTGTCATTCGTCAAACTGATCATCTTTTGAATACTCTCAGTTTCTGGTTGCGGGAAAGTGTAGTGAACATTCTTCTTCCTTGGAGTTTCCATCTTGAAGTAGCAATATGACTGGGAATCGGGAGTAATATGAACCCTGAGAATAAAAAGAACACATATGATTAATGATGTCATAATACTTATGCAAGGAAAGGCATGTGATCAATGATGTGTCTATGTAGTGTCAATCATATAAGTAAGTGTCTATGCAGGGTCACAACATCATCACATCATAATAATCATCTCTCTGATCAAAGGTTCAAATCTCAGAATCAATGTGTAAGAGAACATATCAAAATACTGAATCATGCTGGTACAGTGGGTGTGTTGAAGGTCTTAAGGTTCCTGCAAACCTGTAAACCCCTTCCATCTCACGAGTGTGCTACTCGGGTCAACATCATGGACTCTCAAAGCTGAATAGCAATAATACGTTCACCATTTCCGAGAAATGGCTCATGACCAAATCAGGGAATTGGTCTGACATTATGTACTGCTCAGGGAGGTCTCAGCTGAGTCCAAGGAAACAAGCATCCCTCAAAATCCCCAACTTCAAGCACTGAATCGAGAAACAATAGTACATTCATCCTAAATGGTATAATACTATCGTCATACGAACAATTTGCTTTGACTGGATTCCTATAAGAGAACCAGGCCATCCTATGTGAGTTCCCAGTGGGCCCTCGGATGCGAGTAGGTTTGCCAACAAATGTGGTCCGCCACTGCCATCAATGGAGAGGGATGTTTCCACAAAGGTTCTCAATGATCGGTCCCCAGATGCACATAACTATAAAGGTCGTATATTTCCCCAGAAAGATTCTGGTATCAATACGTTCCCAAGAAGGTCGCAAATCTGGGTGTGGAACTCACTAATACCAACATAGCAAGATGCCATTAAGCCAAAGTGGAACCACTTTAAGTCCTAGATGCACTCAAGTCAGGTATTTGGCTTATCTCACAGTAAAAAATTCCATCCCACAGAAAAAATGAAACCAGCATAGCCAGACAGTCCAGTATATATGATGCATGGAAAATAAATACTGAAAAACAGTAAATAAATGCTGTAAAGTAACGACTGTAAATGAGAACTATAAATAAACACACAACAACACACATATAAACACCCAAAGAAACAAAAGAAAACAGGCGCTACGATTGACTCTCAAAGGGGGAACCAGAGATTCTGAGTTTGTCCCCAGCAGAGTCGCCAGCTGTCGCTCCCGGGATTTTCATCCTAGTATAAACGCGAAAGTGGCGCGGAAAAGGTAGAGTTGCCATCCAACTATTTTTATCCCGAATGAATGGGAAAGGTAATGCTGCACAAACCTAAGATAAAAAGGACAAGGTCCTGCGAACCAAATATCTGGGTTCAGGAGTCGGTTATGACCTGGGAAGGTATTAGCACCCCAGACTGTCTGTCGTACCCAACGGGATCCACGCTTGTTTGTTTGTTTCAAAGGGTGAGAAATAAGATGCTGCTGAAAAAAGAACTGAAAACTTGAACTGGAATGAGAATTGAAAAAAAAAGAGATCGAAAAGAAAGGGGGAAATGTAGGGAAAATAAAGAATATGCTCGAACGGGCCCTACCCCGCTGCCTACGTACCTCATCGGGAAAATGAGGATCAGAGTCGATGTAGTTCGCCTAACTAAGGCGGGAACTCTTTTTTGTGTTTTTTTATGGCTGGAACTGCTTATGTCTATGCTCAGGTGTTGCAGGCTTGCCTTGAACGAGTGCGTTTACCGTCTTGCATGCGAAACAAATCGTCGCAAGTTCGCGTTTGGAGTGAGTGAGATGAGAAGAGAATTCTCGCAGGAAGGTCGCTTATTGTTTGTTGTTTTCTTTTTAAGAGTTTTTCATGCATTTGGCACAAGGAAATGAATTCAAACTCTTTTCCATGGAATGTATACTTGCTACCACATTCCAAGATGGAATAGTAGAACAAGCACACCAAGTAAGGAGAATTTATCCAAGACTTGTTTCCACGGATTAGGGTCCAAGTTCATTAGCTTGTTAAACTTATTACATGTTTTTGTAGCTTTTGAAGAAATGTCTTTTATGTTTTCTTTGTGAAGATAGTCTCATCATTAGACTTGTACATCATGCTAGACAAGCTCACACTATTCCAATATGGAATGAATATGAGTGCCCCGTGGAATAAGGTTATACACAAGAGACTACTTTCTTCCTTTATTAAGTGTCTTTTTGATTTTTGTTTGAAGATGAAAGAAAAAGACTCAAATGAGAAAGGACAAACACTAAGGGGACTAAGACACCACCCTAAGTCATTTATTTTATACCAAAAGGGGCCCTAAGGGTTTGTGAGGTTTTTTAATCCTAATGAAGAAAGAAAAAGAAGAAAATAAAATTAGAACTCAACTTACTTCCTAAGGAAGGTAAGTTGTTCTAAAGAAAGGGAAGCTTAAAAGCAAAGCACAAAGTGCTAAGGCAACCACAATTAGAAAGCATAAATAGATGAGGAAGAAATAATATAAACAAGGCTTACCTCAAACTCCCTATAAAACAAAGGTTAGCTTTACAAAGTCATTTGAACATATGAAGCATGGCAAAAAAAACTCAAATAAAGCTCAAACTAGCTAAGGAAAAGCACTAGAGACTTCCTATGATTAAGACCTAGATCTAAAGGATCCTATAGGATAACAAGCTTCTAAAGTCAGTAGCTAAACCATACTAAAGCAATCTAAATTTATATGAAAAAACAAAGGCAAATTATACACTAAATGGTACTAAACCCTAATAGTAGTCAAGGTGAAGTTAAATGAAGTATTCACATGGTTAAGTATGGAAAACGTGAATGAGATCAAAGTTGAATGAAAAATCCAGAAGTAAACACTAAATGGGAATGTCCTAAAGTGTTAAAACAAGTGGAAAGAAAAATATTCAAGTGAGAGAGATTCAAAAATAAAATTGTAAGAAGAGAAACAATCATTGAACATATGATTCCAAAAGAAGAAAAAGACTTAGAAGGAAAAAAGTCACACATGGCCAAAGGAACTTGAATTACCCATACAAAAACCAGGGGATTGATGAAATGTTAAAATTGAATTCAAACTCAAATAATAGTCACAAATGAGTTAGAGTGAATGGCATTAGGGTTAAGGAACCAAAAAGTTTGATTTTGAAGTTTTATGACACCACATGACACTAAAAGCTCACAAAGTCTTACAACTTGAGATTAGAGCATGGAAATGGGTATGAGACACTTATAATATGTGTAAGAATGATATAACATGGACACCGTATTCACAAAGTGGGATTAGAAGTGTTAAGATGAAAGAAGTATGTGAATTAGGGCAAAGTAAGCATACATGAACACACATGAAACTTAAGGATCAATTAACCCAAAAATTCAAAGTGTAAGGACCTAAACATGGATACACATCAACTAAAGAACTCTAAGAATACCTAAGAGACTCAAAATGGGGACCTCAAATGAATGGCATCTTGCCTTACCAAAATGAAATGAGAAGAAGTGGAAGAAAGGGACCAAAATATGATTTATAATCCAAGGCACTAAAAAAATATCAAATGACATGATAAAAATATGAAAATTGACACTCAAGGTTACAAACCAGGTACAAACATAACTCTAAAAAATCTCACAAGAATTTGGATTCTAACTGACTCAAATAAATGTTCCAATAGAATTAGGGTTTAGGATGATCACACTCAAAGGAAAGGTGAAAAATGGTACCAAACATGACCTAAAAAATAGAGCAAAAATATTTTTAGGATCCTTGATGTATCCTCTGGATAGGGCAAAAAGAATGGGATCCATATTTAGTTTGGTTTGAAAGAACTAAATTGGTGAAGCAAAGTGTTCAAGAATGTGAATAAACCAAAGGAAATTAAATGGAAATTTAATTCTCGATGGAAAATAAAAATAAAAAATATGGAAAATTTGTAAAAATGTGGGAGATGATATGTGAATTTATTGAGAATTTTTAGATGATGTTTGGTAATTTTAAGAATTTAAAATGGAAATTGAATTGAATGATAAAAATAAAAGAAAGAAAAATGAAGTGGGGTGCGTTCAGCAAGAAATTTAGTTCAAATGAATTGAGCTTTTTAGAATTTGGGTGTAAATATCCATAGGGGCCTAGAACACAGGCGCTGGATTCACTACATTGTGGTGGACTGCAGTCAAAATGTTGACTCTATGACAACCACATGATGGATCTGGGAAATAATCGCAAGGATGGATTTAATGGACTCACGGTATGAATGATGTACACACGCACACACAACAACTCATACTCAAAATTATGAGACACGTGAGGTGCACACCCTCATTTATGTGCTGGAAAGCTCAAGATCATTAGATCAAAACCATTCAAGGGTCATGTTTTAAATTTGAAGTAATTCTAGGGCTACTGTTCATGTGACCGAAGCTAACTTCCGGTCACCTTCTCCGGCCAACCTCTGGTTAGGGCTTCACTCAAACTCCACTAAAAATGAATCAAGACCATAGAAATGCTCGTCTCACTGAGTATATCCAGAATCTAGGCTTGGTTTTCAATTATCACTCATAAAAATTGAAACTAAGCATTTACTATGCCTATCAACTAGCCAAAGTATGCACAACTTCTATCAAGATTTAAACCACAAAAATCAAATAAAATTGAAGGAAATTGTGCAAGTTGAATTTCATAAGACCTGAAAATGCATATATGCAGAGGTTGAAGAAATCCAGATGTGAGGTTCCTTCTGTGCCTTCTAATTGTCTCTGATCCTTAGTGGAGTGAAATAAACACTCACTGGATGATGAATATTAGAGAAACTTGGAGTAATGCAATGTTGATGTAGAGATAGATCCTTGAAGTTTCAAGTTGCTTGAGCTATGGAACTTGTGCCTTGGATGATGGTGAAGCTGCAACGATGATGATTGATGCAAGATGGATGAAGATCAGTGAGAATCTTAGTAATTTGAAGAGGTATGAATTGGTGTAATGTTGAAACTCCCACTGAATTCATCCATGGAAATGGAGCTTGAGTTGATGATGATGAGCAATGTAATAATGGAGCAAGATTGATGAAGATGAAGTTGACTCGAGCCAAAATGCAGTAGGAATGCAGAGCAAAGAGGGAGAGTGATGAATTGTGGGGTGATTTTGATCAAATGGGAATGGTTCTTTAATTCAGTTGGATCTGCAACTTATATATGTGTAGTTAAGATATAAACTCTCTATGGTTAACAGTTATAAGTGTGGTTAAATGAGTCAAGTTTGTTGGAGTTGAGTCAAGTTAGTTATTGGTGAGTTGGAGTGAGTTGAAAAGTGTTTGGAGAAAGGGCAATGTGAAGCTGAGTGAACTTGCTCGAGCTGGATCCCATGTGGAGAAGAACTTGATGCTTATGGTGAGCTTTAGTGAAGTGTAGTGACCCTGTCGTGATCAAGGCAATGCAGCATAAGTGAAGTTTCTTCTTTGCTTGACTTTCATGGAGTGATGCATAACAATTATGGTGTGTATGCAGGCAAGGGACCATTTGCATTCTAAATAGAGAAACACTATAATCAACACAAGTTGAATATTGTTTACAAGCTGACTGCCTTCAATTCATCCCATGATCCAATAGCTTAACATGCAAGAAAACCAGTTTCATGTTGTGATCTTCCAATGGTGATTTCTTCAAGCTCAAGCTACTTATTCATGAACTTCTTATGCTCAAAATGGGGGGGAATTCTTCATAGAACATGTTTGATATTCAACCCAAGCTGAGACATGGCCTCTAAGTTATTCAAAATGACCATTTAATTATATGTCATGTTGCTGCATAATGGCTTGATTATAGGAGGCATGCCTTGAGGCAAATGGCCCATGGATGATCAGTTGTGAGAACCCTACTTTGACCTTCTATAATTCCAAAACCATTGATCAAATTAAAATTCTCCAAACATGAAAGTTGTAGAGGACATGCCAATGAACAACTTTGATGTTGGAAGAAATTTCATTTGAGGTCATCTTGATGGAGAAAAATGCCCATACTTCTTGCACACCACATGTTTGATGCATTGCCTGGCCTATGGATTTGAAGCTTAGGATGCCCTCTTACAAACATCCCAAGTGGAATTTTCATTTGACTTTTATTTTAGGAGAAGGCCTCTCTTGAAGTTGGCTGCAAAATGGCCAAAACTTTCCATTTTTGGAAACCCTAATTTTCCAAAATGGTATGTTTTGATTATCTTGATTTCTCATGACCCCTCCATCATTTCTTGATCCAATTTAGTCCATGGACTCCTTGTAACCTTAATTTCATGAATTTGACTTCAAAAAACCAGGAGTTGACTTTTTACTCAGCCTGGTTGACTTTTCCCCAATTCCTTGATTTTCAAGTAACTGATCAATTGAAGACCTTCCAAAAATGATTCAATGGATGAAATTTCAACCCTAGATACTTAATATCATGTAGAAAACCATAAGATCAAGTTTACACCAAAATTACCTTGTGAATTATCTTTAATCATAAACCCTAATTTGGCCCCTTTTGTCAGGAGATGTTGCACTACTTGAGTGTTTGAATCAATTCACTTCTTTCTATGATTTGTGGCCTCAAATGGAAACTTGTGGGATGCTATGAACCCTTCGCACAATGTTTAGAATCCATGTATCCTTTTGATTACGTTTGGGTGACCACCAATCTCTTCAATCACTGATCACAATCCTTATGCCCTAGCTATGCTGGTTATGATGCAATGTTTCATGCGATGATATGGATTTGTGTATGCAATGTGATATGCCAAAGGCCATGAAAGTGAGAGGGAAAATTTTGAGGTATTACACATAGGACTAGTTAGAGGACACTCTAAGCTTTCCAAAACATCCTAGAACACATACATGGGATAAAAATTGAGAGAGTTATGCATTGTTTTAGTTGGGCAATTTTGAGGTGTATGAAGCAAAAATGGCCAAAACTCAAGTTTCTTCCAAATGGGCCCATATTTTCCAATCCAAACTCAATTATAAGATCATGAAAGACCCATAGATCATAATATCTGATTTTTTTATATTTATTTTATATTATATTGGATTTATTTCATTTAAATTCAATTTTAATTAAGATAAATATTGAAAAATCAAATATTTGATCCTAGGTCTATTTTGAGATCAAATTTTGATGTTTATGATGATTGTAGTGTCCAAATTCATGCAAGACCAAAAGATTATGATTTCATCTAATTTTTTTACCAAATTGGAAACATATTTTCTTCATCCTCAAGCAACCTCACAATCCATCACAAAAGCCCAAAATCTGACATAAATTACACCCTCTATAAATACTTATCATCTCCACAAGTCAAAAGGACGAAAATTCAGACCAAGAGAGAACATTCAAACTTCAAAAAAATCAAGAAATTTGAAATTCAATTTCTTGGTTTCAAGCTGTTTTCAAGCAATTTGAAGGTTGCCATTGAACCTTTGAGGTCCCTCAAACATGTCCCAATCATAAGCATCATCGAATTCACCCTAAAATGCCTAAACCGAACCTTTTTTCTTCTTGATTTTTGATTTTTTCGATTGTGAATATTAATGCATAATTAACGAATTTTGATCTTGTTTGCTTGTTTGAATGACTGAATAGATGATTTCTGGACATTTTCCTTGAAGATTCATGGTCGGACGCACAAAGTGCCATTGTTAGGGTTTTAAGCTCGAATTTGGGGTTTTATGAGTTAGGCTATTTAAAAACTTTTGAATGACATGTTTGGATTGTACAGGTTATGAGGAGTCTTTTGGTGTTCTTAATTTGATATAATCGTACATATTATGAGATGTTTGAGAAAACGCAGGATTTCCCACACAAATTTTTTTGCAGCAAAGCTTGTAATAAATTTCGCATGTAATGTTGCATGTCTGGAGGTAGAAGAAGACCTTTGGCACGCTGCAGGAATTCAAAAATCTAACTTATTTTATAATGTTTTTGTTTTAATTAGTTAACACCACACGCGCGTTGTCGCTCCCGGGATTTTCATCCTAGTACAAACGCGAAAGTGGCGCGGAAAGGTAGAGTCGCCAGCCAGACATTTTTATCCCGAATGAATGGGAAAGGTAATGTTGCACAAACCCGAGGAAGAAGGAAAGGACAAGGCCTTGCGAACCAAAGATCTGAGTTCGGGAGTCGGTTATAACCTGGGAAGGTATTAGCACCCCAAATCGTCCGCCGTACCCGACGGGATCCACGCTTGCAAAGAAAACTGTTTCAAAGGGTGAGGGTATGAAAACGGCAGCAAAAGAAAAGAAATGAACTGGATATAAACTGAGAAAAGAATCGAAAAGAAAACAAAGAGAAAAAATGTAGGGAAAATAAAGATTGTGCTCGAACGGGCCCTACCCCGCTGCCTACGTACCTCATCAGGATAATGAGGATCAGAGACGCCGTAGTTCCCCTAACTAGGGGTAGAAAAGAGATTGCTTGTGAATTAAAGGCTTGAACTGCCTATGCCATTGCTCAGGTGTTGCAGACTCGGACGACGAGTGCGTAACCGTCTTGCAAAGTGACAAGTAGGAGCAAGTTCGTGTACGGAGCGAATGAGGTGAGAAAAGAATTCCCGAAGGAAAGACGCTTATTGTTTGTTTGGTGTTTTTTAGAAGTTTTTATGAGTGAAGGTTTGCATAGGTAAGTGTACCTAAGTCTTACTCAATGGGATGTGTACGTCTCACATCATCCCGAAATGGAATGCGCAAGAGGCACACCTATCTATGGAGGAAATCCCCAAAGCTAGTCCCATAAGTGAAGGCTTAAGCACACTGGCCTATTGCCCTTATTAAGTGTTTTTGTGGTTTTTTGGTTAAGAAGTGTTTTTTAGCTTTTCTTTGTGAGGTACTCATGCTAAGACCTATCCACCACGAGTGATGACTCACACCTCGCCCCGAAATGGAACGCATGTGAGCATCTCATAGCAAAGTCTCATGTCACATGAAAGTACTCAACCTTTATTAAATGAATTAGAATTAAGTTTGAAGATGAGAAGAGAGAGCACCAAAGGATCTCAAAGGAAAAATTCTAAAGGGGGACTAAAATAATCCTAAGTATTCACATGCATGGATATCCTAAAGGTTAGTGAGGTTTCTATCCTAATGAAGAAGGAAGAAGAAGATAGAAGAAGGGATGAGAAAGGCCTAGGCCAAACAAAAGAGAGTTAGCTCACATAAACATAAAAGGAAGAGATGAGAATTGGAGATGTGGAACTCAATTCCCACATCTCACACTTACCATAGCCCCTGCAAGGTTAGCATGCACAAGTGAACAAAAATGAACAAATTAACATAACATCATCCAACAATCAGAAGTGAAATGAAGTAAACAAATGCTTAATGCTAATTCAACTCAAAGAAATGAAGGTGAGAAACTTATGACCTAAAATGGGGCAACATGAATACATATGGAAACAAATGCGCACTTATGAAAAATGTAATACAAAACCCACAAAATACAAGCACAAAGTTCAAAAACCAGAATCAAAATGATATGAAGAATGGCCTAAGATGCCAGCAAGATGAAGAGAGAGGTCACACAATACCAAACAATATCAAAATAAAAGCAACGGAACCAAAAAATGGCATTTAAACACTTAAAGAAACAAATGACTTGAATATGAAGCAAACTCAAAAATTCAGAAGAACCAAGACCTATCCTAGGACCAGGAAGGTATCCACATCCCAAAGGAACCCCAAATGAGAAGAAGAAGTTGGCACAAGTGCCCTTCTAAGCCTATAAGAAATCTTATGAACCAAACGAAGCAAAATGGGACAAGGTGAGAACAAAAATCCACAAATAATCAACCAGCCATCTAAAAATTCTACAACTGATACCAAATGATCTTAAAACACATTATATCAACTTGCCAAAAGGACTTGCAAAAATTCAGAAAGGAACTAGGTCAAATGGAGGTACAAACACAAACTAGGACAGAAAACTTACATCACAAGATACCAGACCAAAACTCCAGAAATAATTTCCTAAAAATTCTGAGAAAAATCACATGAAAACTACAAGATCTTAGGAACACAATGCAAAAAGAATGGGATCAAAACTCCAAATATTGAAGTCTATAGAAAATAAACAAAACAGACTGGTCAAGAAATGAAGCAAATGAAGCTATGCACATTGGTGAATTATTTATGGCACGCTAATCAATAAAAAAAATAAAATAAAAATGTGACAAAATTTTAGAGACACAAAGGAATATCCATGATTTATTTGGGAATTTTTGGATGATTATAACTATTTTTAATGGATTAAAATGGAACTGATTAATAAAAGAAATTAAAGGAAGAAAAAGAAATGAAATGAAATTGAAGGAGGTGAGATCAGCAGACTTTGCAAATGAATTCGAATGGGCCTGGATAGGAGTGGGGTGCGAATAGCACTACGGATAAGCCCAGGGCTGCGCGCTGAACATGGCTGTTGCTGTGTGGACACGCGCGTGGGATAGAAAGAAAGGTCCTACCGGACGGTGACAAGTGTCACCGCCGGTGTGGACAAAATCCAAGGCAATCCTCCAACCTCATCCTTATCTCCTCAGTTTCTTCATCAATTCCTTTATTAATTCTGCCATAACTTCTATGAACTATTAATTTTATTATTCTTTAACAATTCCAAAAAAACACTTGAACAAATTAAACGATAAAAGAAAGAGCACAGCAAAACCCTCTCTCTTCCTGCGCCGCGTCCCTTCTTCCTCTTCCACTCAAAAAAACGGCTCCGTTCACCTCCATCCCTCAACCTAGCCTCCGCCGCCATCCATCCCGAAGAGCCACCTCCACACACAAAACCTTCTACACCAAACCTAGCCTGTCTTCCACTCTAAAACAAGTCGGTAGCCGATTCCCTCAAACACCACCTCAAGCAAACGGATCGAAATATTCCAAGGGCAAAGAAACAACAATACAATTACAACACAAGCATTTCACACCAAAAATCTCTTAAAAGCTCCAATTCGTAATTATCAAGAAGGAGAGGATCGTGTACCTCAATCGACGAATCCATGGCGTAGTTGACGCCGTCTGCTCACGAAACAAGAGTTGTTTGAAGTTCATATTTGAAGACCAACGCTTGCGTCTTGGCTAGCAACAGATGCGGAACGTTGACGAAGGTGACGCGTCGGACTGATGATGAGGAATCGTTGGTGAGTATGACGCGTAGAACTCGGTTTGATCTTTATGTAGGAAAAAAAGGATGAAGATCATGGAGAATATGAATTGAGGCAGCTCCTGAGTGATGCGTGAATTTGGTATTCGAAATTAAATTGAGGAGATGCAGGTTAGGTGATTGAAGATCGGCGAAAGTTGTTCGAATTGATGATGAAGTTTGAATCCATGATAATGATGAAGATGATGATGCTTGACGAAGCTGGACGAAGCTTGATGACGAATCTGCGATGTTGATGAAGATGACGAAGAGCGATCAGGTGGATGAATAATCGATGAAGAGGAGAATCCGGCTTTGTTGTTTGCTTAATGGAGAAGAGTGAATCTCGTTTTCAATTGACGGCAAGGATGTTAATGGAGGAAGCCTCAAGTCAAGGCTTGATGAAGGTAATTAATGAAATCGGTTATTTGTCATGTCATGAGGAAGAAATGATTCTGTTTATGCGATATTGATAAGAATGAGGAAGAGTTTCTTTCAATCTTTTTCTGAAGAGTTCTTCAGCTCTTTCTTTTATTCAAGAGTGATGACGAATTTTCTTTGCTGGTTTTGTGGTTGTTGATGGAGAAGAATCAAAATGAGTGATTCTGTTATTGGTTCATTGTGATGATGTGAGGTTGACGAAGGAGACTCATGAGATAGTTATGGCGTGAACCGAATGGGAGAGAAAGAGGCTGAGAGTTTTTTTCTGGTTTTTGAAGATTGATATTTTTTTTTTGTTATGAATTTTTTCTATCTTTTTTGTTATTGGTTTTTGTGATTGTTGATGGAGAATGGATTCTAATGAACCGTGCCATGAAGAAAAATGGTGAATCCCGAATCTGGTGATATTTTTTGTGACTGTGATTATTGGCAACTCTTTTTTTCAACTTTTGTGATGTAGGAGTCAAATTTTTCCGCAACAGAATTTCTCCCTTCTCTTTCTATTCTGTTATTATTCTTCTTTTTTTTCTTTTATTTCACTGCCTTTTGTATTCATTATTGTTGCGTTTTATTCTCTAACATGCAGCGTTTTGGGTGACGTTTTTAGCATGTTCCCAAGTGCCTTGTGGTCATGCTATTTGTGTGTATGTTGGCTGGTGTGTATAGAATCCGTGGGGTGTATTTTGCTGCAATTGTGTTGTCATGTGTAGGCCCCTCCCTTTATGACTAATGAAAAAGCTTGTATAAGTAATAATAAAAAAATTGGTTTTCACTTGTGACCACTTTGTATTTATGTAGTAATAAAAAATAAAAAACTGAAATTGGGCAATTTGTGGTAATGGGCTTAATGAGCATGGTCTTGTAATGAGAATGAAAACAAATTATTTACATTGACTTGAGACAAAAATGGAATTCTAAATAATTTGGTAAAAATGGACAACAGGAATGAAATTGGTGATATGGGCATTGGATAAATTTGATTAAAAAAATGGATGTGAAAAAGGTACAAAACGGATAGAAAATAATGGTTTAATTGGATAATGGGAAGTATGGACTAAGTAAAATGGATATGACATCGTGATATTAACCCGAAATAAATCTTAAACTTTTCCACAGCCTCTGATGAGAAAAACACGACCACCACGGGACAAATTGCAACTGAAGCAACATCTATCCACTTGGACCTTCTTAATCTCTTCTCAAAAAGCCTTGAATCGTTTTAAAATCCATCTGAATCAATCTAAGGGAAAATAACCTCACATATGAACCACTGATGAATTATCAAACACTCAATCAAAGCCAATATGCATCAAACTTCCACACGAACCACTGTTCGATAAACTAAAGAACTTCCGCACATCCCACAACCTAACACTGAATACCCACTGCCTGAAACATGAAGAATTTTGAAGCTGAAATAATCTCCTGATAATTTGACCAAGATTAGGTCAAACTTCCTTCTGAATCGAATCGTGAACTGAACAACCACACTTGAAGTGAAATCACTGCCAGCTCTATGTTATGTTTCAACAAAGAATGTCATGCTTCATTTTTCTATGCTAATGATGCAGTGCAAAAATACGAAAATGATATGCTAGATGCTATGAAAATGAGAGGGCAAATTTGGGGTGTTACACGCGTTGGTTCAGTGGTTGGAGAGTCATGCATGTGAAAGGAAGGGCGTGGGTTCGAACCCAGCCCCCAGCAATATTTTTTTTACAATGAATTTTAGTTTCTATTTTATATATTATTTGTTTCAGGTATATTCATACCATGTGCACATGGCCCAGTGGAGGGGTGAAGAAGCTTCAAGGTTGAGTGCGTGGGTTCAAACCCTGACTCCCTCATTTTGGCAAAATCTGGTTTTGGTTTATTTATTTTCTAATTTTCTTATTAAATTATTTTCTAATTAACCAATTAATTAAATAATAACTTTAATTCACCAAAAATAAAATTAATTACCTTCACTAACCCTTTCTTTAAATAAATCTAATAATTTTTTTATTTTTATTTTATTTAACTATTTTCTTTTAAAAAAATAGTTTAATTAGGTTTTCTTTTAATATAAGTTAAATTTTCATAACTAACTCCCCTGATTTTTTTCCTAATGACTTTGCCTCAAAACCCTAATTTTTCATTAAACTCTGAATTTTTCCTAAACCTTAAACCTTAAATTTTATTTTAAAACCTAAAACCCTAACCCTAATTTTTTTCTAAACCTTAAACTTTTTTTTTCAAACCTTTTTTTAAAACCTTAAACCTTTTTTTCAAACCTTTTTTTAAAACCTTAAACTTTTTTTTTACTTTTTTTTCTTTCTTTTAATTGCTTTATTTATTTTTTAGAGAAAAATTGTATAAGTTGCATTATTTTGTAATTTATTTTTCGCCTTTATTATTTTTCTGCAATTATTATTATGTAACTGCCTCGAAGCCATGTAATAGTGTAGGAACTTTTAATTTTTGCCTTTAAATTTCTGCAAATATTTAAATTGCGTGGTTAGTAATCTAGGGAGTGCAAGACTTGAATGAAATTAATCTGGACTTAGATAATTAATTTTAAGATAAATATTTGAAAACAAGATTCACACATGTAAGTCGATCGTTCTACGATCACCATCTGCACCTCCTGGGGTTTACCCTCTTGGTTGCCTCAATAAATGGTCAAGTCCCTCGAATATGGGGGTGTCTTAAGAAAATGTCCCTAAAGATAAATTATCAAGTCCCTTCAAAGTTAAAAAGATCATAGTCCCTTCGAAGTTGCCTACGAAATAAATGATCTCGTCCCTCAATGATCCTACGGAAAAAATGATGATAATCCCTACGAATTGCTAAACACACCCCTATAAGTTGCTTTCTCTGACCATACGATGACCCTACGCCCGTCCCTTAATAAATCCAAGGTAATGACTACTTACTCCTTAATAGTAAGGACAGTCTTACCCTTGAAAGGAAATAAAGAAATATGAAAGACTAACTTAGGGTAGGTAGCGCTTAATTACTTAATCACACTTTCAAAGATTCTTTTTACACCCCACTTTTAAAATCTTTTCAAAACTCAAGACTTTGTATACATCCATAAGAGGATCATTACAAAGACTTCTGAAAATTTTCTAAACACACACTACACCTTTTTCAAACAAGTTAAAGTGAGCTAAGTAAATAAGAGCCCATGGATAACCATGGATATAAAGGATGCTAACACCTTCCCTTTATATAACCTACCCCCCAAACTCAAAATATTTTAAGGTCTTTCCTGTTCTTTTATACCCTTTCCTATTGGATAAAATAAAAGTCGGTGGCGACTCTTGCTATCCACACATGTTTTTGTCAAACAAAAACACCCAGATCAGTTCTCCCACCGTGTTACAGTGGCTAAAAGAAGTTTGGGATTATAAGGATGAGAAACTTTTGACTGTATCTACAAAGGTGTGTCATAAATGCATGACTTTGGTCATGATTGGAGATATTAATAAGACAAGGAATTTCTAAGAGCAAGGGAAGAGTGTCAGATTGGGGGGTCTGGTCAAAATGGTTGTTGAACTGGTATTTTCTTCTACTACAAGTCATAGATATTGGCAACTTGGAATAAATGAAAAATTCAAAATAAAGTGTATCTTGTGGGGATATATAAGGACATTAATTAGTTGTGTCCTTGTTATATAGCTTGGTGTACTTAGTGGTATTCTCAGAGAGCTAGTGTATATGAATCTGTAAAAGTCATGGTTGATTTTACAATTTGAGAGTATGTGGTGTGTGAAGTTGAGAATTTGTGGAGTTTATGCTTAGTTGGAGTATTGATTATCCATTGTATGAGGAGATCTTGCTAATCTTCTGAATCTAACCTTAAAATCTTTCAGAATTAAAAGATCAGACTGATTTTTGTTTAAGGGGGAGAGTTGTTGTTCTGTTTGGGTGATGTCTAACCAGATGTTCTAACATGTGCTAACCAGAATATTTCTTTTGTTGCATTGATCTCTATTTTTCTGTGTTTTTTGGTTATCTGGTTATGTGCCAAAAGGGGAATTCTGAAGGTTCTTAGTTTGGTTGCATGTGTAGTAAATCATTATGTTGAATTTTGATGTCATATAAGATCTCTTTGACATGTTTGAAGAACATTTATACAGGTTTATTTGTTATGTCAAATTAGATGTCTGAACATTTGTCTATCAGTTCTGGGACATCTTTATGCAGAAATATACTATTTTAATCTTGCACATTTTCAGCAGGTGTTTGTTTCTATGATTGGTTCAATAGGTTGTGAAAATTAAGGAGGAATATGGAGCATCTCAAAGTAAATGGATTAAATCAAAGATGCACATGTTTCTTAAGAGTGGACTTAGAAACAATGTTGGATCCTGTCTGGGAGATTTTATTTTCTCTACAGATGGTGATTATGGTTCAATGGGGAGTAAGCATGATAATCTATCATGATGGTTAAAGATGATTCTTCTGCTAATATGGAGAGATTTTGTGTGGTAACTCTAATTTGAGGGGGAGTAGTTAATCATGACTAGTTCAGTGTGTCTCTATGTTATTCTCTATTGATTAAAATGTGCTTTTGGTGTGCATGCAGGAGAGGTTTTGGGCTTTGTAGTCTACAAGAAAGGCATCGAGATAAACCAGCACAAGACAAAAGCTATCTTGGATCTCAATCCTTCTTTTACAAAGAAGCAACTTCAATCTTTGTCGAGGAAAATCAACTTCTTGAGAAGGTTTATATCAAATCTAAGTGGCAAGACAATGGTGTTTTTTCTATTGCTAAAAAACAAGAAGGACAGTGAGTTTCATTGGGGAGAAAAGCAGCAGAAGGCGTTCGACGCAATCAAAAAATATATTACAAAATCTCATATGTTATTACGTCCTAGTATAAATAAAACTATAATATTATATATTGTTACGTCGAAAACGACCATAGGAAATATGTTAGCACAAAAGGATAACGATGGTGTCGAAAGGCCCATTTATTACATTATTTGAATTCTGATATATGTTGAAACTAGGTATACTATGTTTGAAAAATTATGCCTTTGTTTGTATTTTTAGTGCATGAAATTAAAGCAATATATAAAGCTTGTTGTCGTTTATGTTTCACCCCATTTTGATATTATCAAGCACGTGTTGTCTAAACCTATTCTACATAGTCAAATAGGGAAATGGGCACTAGCACTAACTGAATTCTCTTTGACCTACAAGCCTTTAAAGGCTATGAAGGGTTAGATGGTGGCAAATTTCAATATTGACCATGCAGTGGTTGAACCTCCAGTATTCATGATCGACTCAAGCCCCTGGAAGTTATACTTTAACGGGTCAAGTCACAAACATGGAATGGGTATTGGGGTGTTGATAATATCCCCACAAGGTATTCCAACAAAATTCAAATGCAAGGTTTATGGGAAATATTTCAATAACGAGTCCGAGTATGAAGCTTTCGTTACAGGCCTAAAGATGCTAAAAAAGCTAGGAGTTGAGAAAATTAAATCAAAGGTGATTCAGAGTTAGTAATTAAACAAATTACAAAGGAATGCAAATGCGTCAAAGAGCTACTCCTAGCCTATGTTGTGATAGCGCAACAGCTATTGGAATACTTTGACGTTTCCAGCATTATCCTTGTGCTCAGAATGGAAACCCAAGAGGCAATCAAATTGGCACAATATTCCTTAGGATATAAGGTATCAAGAACGAAGTTAAAGGATTTCATTGAAGTCAGGGGAAAAACTGGTGTCGAATGTGACACCATTGCATACATCGGACGTCCTAGAAATTGAAGGATTAGATATCTCTAAATGAAGTTTTGCAGAGGAGCCTCGACACCGTGAGACTTTCGTCATTGATGGTTTACCTATATCAGATTGGAGACGACAAATTATTGACTACTTAGAGTATCATGTCAGAGGGACTAATAGGAAGATCAAGTATATAGCACTAAGTTACGTTTTAATAGGAAACAAACTGATGAAAAAGACTTCAGAAGGTGTTTTCTCAAGTGCCTAGGGGACACAAAGGCGTATTTGGCAATTTCTGAGGTTCATAGTGGGACCTGTGGAGCTCACCAAGCCGACCATAAGATGAAATAGTTGTTGTTTCGAGAAGGTGTTTACTGGCCAAGCATGCTTAAAGATTGCATAGATTTCGCCAAAGGAAGCCAAGATTGTCAGGAACAGTCAAACATCCAGCATGTTCTAGCCAGAAAATTGCATACTATCATAAAACCATGGCCTTTTCAAGGATGGACTTTAGACGTGATAGGATATATTCGATCAGCCTTGTCAAAACAACAAAGGTTCATCCTAGTAGGGATCGACTACTTTACCAAATGGATAGAAGTTATACCTTTGGTGAAGGTGAATCAAGAGGTTGTTATTGAGTTCGTCCAATGCCATATAGTATATAAGTTTGGATTTCCTGAGACTATTATCACAGATCAGGGATCAGTGTTCATGGAGTCAAAAAATGCAAGAATTTGCGGCTGAGATAAGGTTCAAGCTAATCACTTCGACACCATTTTATGCGCAGGCGAATGGTTAAGTCGAGGCGGCCAACAAGGTGGTTATTGGGCTCATTAAGAAACACATTTCCATGAAACCTAAGAATTGGCATAAGACATTGGATCAAATCCTATGGGTATGTTGAACATCTCTTAAAGAGTCGATTAACACAACGCCATTTCGATTAGTGTTTGGTCATGATGCAGTTTTGCCATTAGAAATATGCCTCCAGTCAGTTAAAGTATAGCGTCAGAATGAAATCCCTTTGGAACACTACCGGAACATGATGTTCGACAAGATCACAAAAGTGGACGAAGAAAGGATAAAAACACTGGATGTATTGCTACATCAAAAAGCAAGAGTGGTGAAGACTTACAATAAAAAGGTTAAAGAAAAAACCTTTGAAGTAAATGACTATGTATGGAAATTCATTTTACCTATGGATAAACAAGATCGAACGTTGGGAAAATGGTCACCCAATTGGGAAGGACCGTTTCAAGTAAGTATGGTTTTTAGTAACAATGCTTACCAAATAAAAGAAATGGGCGTTGATCAAAGAATCTTGAGAGTAAATGGAAAATACTTAAAGAAGTATAAACTTATGCTACAAGAAATTAAGAACAAAACATAAACTTTCATTAGTAGGGGGCCCAAATGGAGCAGGGGCCAAGTTGGCATACAAGAGGGCCAAGGCAAGATAAATCACAAATTGGAAAGGAAAAATAAAAACCATAAGAAAAAAAGATCAATCGATTCCTCTATAGTCGCCTGAGTTAAGGAAAGTCATCTAGTCTCCATGAGCGTCTGAATCATAATCGTGGTTTTGAGCATGACCCATCGTGAGGGACTTCATCTTGGTCACAGACTTTTTCCCAGTAAATTGTGCTTCAGTAGATGATTCAACAGAAGTCACATCATTCGATTTAGGTCTCTTTTTTACTGTCTCAACCACCTTCTGGACCACAGAGTTTTTGGAGGAAGTGCTCATGTAAAAAATCAACTAGAGCGTAGATATGAGCTCTATGGTATTTATAAGAGTCGAGTCCCATGATGTATCGCCTAGTTAGGCGGTGGAAAATTGAGAAACATGAAATCAACCTCGAAAATAGACCATCGCCCAGAAAATGATACTTCCTAGGCCATTAGAACTTGTTCCTTTGAATGATGAGGATATTGAAGCGACACAGTTTCGCATTTTTCTAAATTGAACTCAGACCTCACCGCCTAAGGTTGGGAGATCAAGAGGTTGGAATAACGAAAGACATAGGGACTTCGATGAAGGATTTGGTCGAAATCGCTATATGAGCATAAAAATTTGTTTCTCATCTGACATAATGGTACGTCAAAACTAGCTTTTTTGGGGGGATGGGGATTTGTTAGCAAAAAAGGATTTCGATGTAGAAGAAAATAGATAAAACTATTGGGTCAACATAGCATTGGACGAGACATGTTCTGGTTGACGCCAAGAATGAAAGGCTGGTGTGGACCAAGTTGGGTCAAGACCGTCGAAGTATTCGACATTGCATTGAAGAAGACCGACGTAGCGTCTCGACACTGCATGAAGGAAATCACCTGTCGAAAGTCTTCAACATGTTATGGGAAACTTCATGAAGAAAATCGCTCAAGAAAGTGGGAGAACATGGAAGTTAGGTACTAGCATAGTGGATAGCTACCAAGACTAATGGGCTGATACGTGTCATCACCTAATTTGCTAGAAGGGTCTGACGGTTACCTTTTTAGTGTCTATTTAAGTAAATTTCATTGTCAAAAATAAGGGTCGCATTTCTTTACATTGTACAAGGTGAAATTCTGGTATACTAGAACCAGATGTTGAATAAGATGTCGAGACATCTGGTCTACTACAGATAGCATGTCAAGGTACACACAATAATAACAGTACTGAAAATTATAAATCAACACACCAAAATTGTTAACCTAATTCGATGCAACCACATCTAATCTGGGGGCTGCCAAGCCAGGAAGGAAATCTATTATGTAGTATCAATTCAAAGACCCTCAACAAACATCCCAGTTTGCAATCTTATCACTTTATCACTACCCGTGGAACTTCTACTTAGGAACTCCTAAATATGAGAAACCCATCTCAGTTCCAATCACCACAATGATGTCTCACAGTCCCAACTCTTAGTTGCTGATATTGACGGCTCTTTACCTAAACAACAAGGCAAAACAGAAGACACACTTCCATGACAACACCTTAGAGTTTGCTTAAAATCTTCCTCTAAGAACAATATACCTCTCACTTAACAGCTTCGAGGTTTACAAAGAAAATTGCCCCAATGATTACATCTTTAGTATATGGCTGTTACAAGAACTCAACCTTAATAATACAACTTTTACATCTTTGGTTGGTTACTAAAACTAGGTTACAAGACTTCTTTTTATAACCTATTCCCAACTGGATTTAGGCCTCCTAAAATGCAGCATAACTGCTGCTACAAATATGCAGAAAAATATGCTTACAAAAAGATCTTCAATCTATAACTTCCTAAAATACTTCTATATTTAGAAAGTCTATATTTATTCAATATTCTTCTCTATGTCAGATTCGAATCTTCAAGACCTTTAAATCAACGCCATTATATCTCCAGACGTTTTAAATCAGTTGCAAGAGCTTCTCCATAAAAATAGGAACATTTAAATCATTAGTTACAAGATCTTCTCCATAAAAATAGGAACATTTAAATCATTAGTTTCCTAAATAGTCTCCCAAGATCCTTTTTCAGAAAACCAATTAAATCTGGATTTGCTCCTAATTAATCTCCCTTACCTGCGCATATTGATGATGTGTATCCAAGAGATGCTAATCAAATTAAATCTGAAATGTCAAGAGATAAACAACAACAACAATACTTGTTGTAACAAAGATATATGTCATGACATCTGCTTTGACATTTGTCTGATACACACAATGCAATAGCACCTGCTGTTTTGGACCCAGATGTCATGACATCTGTTGTAACATATGACAACAGTACTGTCATGACAATTGAAAATGTTTTAACATCAGGTTCAGTATCTGTACTGATGTCTAAGAAACCATGTCAGGACTTCTGATCTCACATCTTGTACCACCTGCAGTGGTGTTCTATTCTTATGTCAAGACATTCTTCATAACATTTTCCCGAGCAACATGTTTTGCAAAAATTGCTGCCAACTTAGAACTTACAATTTCCCCCTTTGGAAAACTTTTGGCCAAAACATAATTTGATCATACACATCATATTAGAGGAAAATACGGAAGCAGAAAACAGAAGTCAGAACATCTTTATAGGCATATATCAATCACAATCAGTTTTACCAAAATGAATGCCAACACCAAAAGCTACAAAACTATCAATCCCCCCCTTTGGCATATTTTGCATAAAATATTCTTTTAACACCCATCCAACTCCTCCTCTACCAAGGGACACCTGATGTTACTTACTTCTCCCCCTTTTTAGCCATAATAGGAGAAACCCAAACAAATGACATGAACCATCTAGAACACCAATAAGAACACTGCTCCCCCCTTAACTTCACAAGTCCAGTTGCACAAAGTTTTAACAATCTCCCCCTATCAAGGATGACTTTTTCTCCTTTTTACCTTGATGAATGGAAAACATAAGATACATCTTCATGTCTTCAAGAGCTCACTCTTTGTTCAACCCACAAGTTGAACACAAACATCCTTTGTACCAATACTCACATGATTCCTGAAACAAAGAAGAAACCTGAATTGCATCCACACATCAGATAAATACCCAGCTCCCGACAAGGTCTTTACCATCAGTCATATGCATATTTTCATCAGATTAGACTCATACCTAACTCTCGACAAGGTATTTTTTATCCAAGAAGGATTCCCAAACAAACAACAAATGATGTTATCTTCTTTTTGCACACACTGATACAGTCGGCTGGACAGGGCCACCTCAAGTTTTCATTTTCTTATCCAAAGAAAATCAATCACAACCACTTTTCACACAAGGTAGTACAAGTAGTCTGACTTCTTCTTCTGCAAGCGTCTAACACCTTCTGATGATAATCAATAATGACATCCAAATAGATTAGTGGCTTAATCCTGAACTCCATCCTGAGAAAAACAGCCTTGGCTAAACTGTCACATACACCTAAGATGATGTTCTAACATCTTTTCAGACATCAATCTCAGTCACAAAAGACTTCACAAATTACTATGGCTCTAAAGGAAACCTCCATAGTAATCTACACATACATATGCAAGGGAACACAAAGGGATCAACCATCAGTAGTTGATCAAGCTTCCAGGTAGAAACACAAACACATACATTAGTAGGAACATCTCAAGAATCTCCTACGTAGAGCTCACTAGATAGACCTCTTGTCTAATTTTTAGATGTCTTCACACCCAATCTGCCTCTTCTAGACAATCACTGGACCCCTCATCCCAGACAACTTGGAAGAACCTCCAACCATACTGACATCAATCAACTTAAATAAGTTGATACAACTCCACAACACCAAAACAAAAGTTCCATGTTCTCATAGACTTGACATGTAATATCAAGTTTGAGTAAACAACCTTTATCCTATTTGTAGAATCTAGCAGCCAGACCCGTTGAGAGGAATGAATTCTCAATCTAGAGGTACCAAGACATCGTGTCTTCTATGTCTCCAAGGTCTTCCAACACAGCAGGAACTCCCCCTCAGTATCTGCCAAGAGCACTTCAGAGAATCATACTATCTTCCCTTCAAAAGCAACACAGACCGTGGTTAGATCATATCTACCGTTAGCACAAAAACTCTTCTGGCTCCACAAGATCACACACATCTGAACAGATGAATCTTCCAGATGACACACAAAAACTTAATAGCTTAACCTTCATATACAAGAAGTCTCTTAGGGGTAGTACTCCTTGAAGCTCAGGTTCTTTACTCCTGAAGCAAGGACCGGAAATAAAATGTCCTCAGGATTAACAAACATGTTGATCACACCATGATCAACACACACATCTAAGATAAGTTCCCGAGCTAGAACCTTCTCAGACACACCATCCATATGCCTCCTCTTCCAGATCAGGAGTAGGTTCCAAACACATGTGATTCAACCACATTAGTTTAAACCCAAAAGCATTTGTTAAATCATTCCTTTAGATAACAGAATTCTACACAATTTTGATGTGATATTCTATCTTGAGATATGACATCATTCTAAGGAGAACACCAAGAGATCCACATACTAGAGATATGTCTGTTAAAAAAATGCTTCTGCTATCTCCAGATCTCTTTACACCAACTTCACTTAACAATGCCTTTATGAGTGGACTTGAACAATAATCTTCAAGTATCGTTGGCAAAGTCAACTGAAGTAGACATGCATATATTCCATCACCATATAATATATCTCCAGAGAAGAACAACCTTCTCAAAATCAGGAGTTTTCAGATAGATACGCAGCGGATCAAAACACAAACTCCTCAAAAACTTCAGGTGTCACATATCAGTCCTAGCAACATACTCCAGGTGACACCAAAATACCATAGGTTTGAAAATAAATCAAACCTGCCACAACTGCAACTCACCACCAGGCTATACCAACAGAATAGTCCATCCTCCACTTCTAGGGACAATTCACACAACAATATGAATCTATCATGTTCAAACAACTTTTCAGTAGAAATCTTCTACCTTGACGATGAACAAGAAAGTATCCTCCTTGGATCTCATCGAGAAACAGACAGGATGCCTGCTCTGATACCAATTGAAATTATGGTATAGCAGAACCATATGTCAAATAAGATGTCGAGACATATGGTCAACTACAGATAACACAACAAGGTACACACAATAATAACAGTACTGAAAAAGTATAAATAAACACACCAAAATTGTTAACCCAGTTTGATGCAATCACATATACTCTGGGGGCTACCAAGCCAGGAAGGAAATCCACTATGTAGTATCAATTCAAAGTCCCTCAGCAAACATCCTAGTTTTCAATCTTCTCACTTAATTATTACCCGTGCAACTTCTACTTAGGAACTCCTAAATATGAGAAACCCATCTCACTTCCAATCACTGCAAATGATGTTTCACAGTCTCAACTCTCAAATGCTGATATTGACGGCTCTTTACCTAAATAACAAGGCAAAACAGAAGACACACTTCCAAGACAACACCTTAGATGTTGCTTAAAAGCTTCCTTTAAGAACAATATACATCTTACTTAACAACTTCGAGGTTTACAAAGAAAAAAAACCCTAATGATTACATTTTTAGTATTGCCTATTACAAGAACTCAACTCTAATAATACAACTTTTACATCTTTGGTTGGTTACTAAAACTAGGTTACAAGACTTCTTTTTATAACCTATTCTCAATTTTATTTAGGGCTCCTAAAACGCAGTATAACAACTACTATAAATATGCAGAAAAATATGCTTACAAAAAGATCTTCAATCTATAACTTTCTAAAATATCTCTATATTTAGAAAGTCTATATTTATTCAATATTCTTCTCTATTTCAAATTTGAATCTTCAAGACCTTTAAATCAGTGCCACTATATCTCCAGACGTTTTAAATCAGCTGCAAGATCTTCTCCATAAAAATAGGAACATTTAAATCATTAGTTGCAAGATCTTCTCCATAAAAATAGGAACATTTAAATCATTAGTTTCCTGAATAGTCTCCCAAGATCCTTTTTCAGAAAACCAATTAAATCTGGATTTGCTAAAGTAATCTCCTTGACCTGCACATATTGATGAGGTGTATCCAAGAGATGATAATCAAATTAAATTTGATATGTCAATGGATAAACAACAACAACACCTGTTGTAATAGAGACAAATGTCATGACATCTCCTTTGACATCTGTCTGATACACACAATGTAGTAACACCTGCTGTTTTGGACCCAAATGTCATGACATCTGTTGTAACACATGACAACAGTACTATCATGTCAGTTGAAAATGTTTCAACATCAAGTTCAGTATCTGCACTGATGTCTAAGCAACCATGTCAGGACTTCTAATCTCACATATTGTACTACATGCAGTGGTGTTCTATTCTTATGTCAAGACATTCTTCATAACATTTTCCCGAGCAACATGTTTTGCAAAAATTGCTGCCAACTCATAACTTACAATCTCCTCCTTTGGAAAACTTTTGGCCAAAACATAATTTGATCATACACATCATATTAGAGGAAAATGCAGCAGCAGAAAACAGAAGTCAAAACATCTTTATAGGCATATATCAATCACAATCAGTTTTACCAAAATGAATGCCAACACCAAAAGCTACAAAACTATCACAAGGGAAACACTCAAAGTACCAAGCGTTAAGAGAAACAAGTTAACCCCCTAAGAAAAATGTATGATCGCGTCCAACACTTTATCGATTCGAGTCATTTAAATTACAAGTCATTTTAATACTTGCCTTTGTTTTTCTTTTGTCCTTTATCTGCATTTTGTTTTCCTTTGCCTTTTTTGTTTGCTTTCTAATTTAAGTTAATTTACCAGGAAATCTCCTTACCGAGCATTTTACTTATCTGTTCTCAAACATAAAAACACACTACCACCATCAGGCACTATCATAGACCGCATAGACTCAAACCAAAGTCCTGGGGACTCGTTTGGCCGGTCCTGCAAATAAACATTTTGATAGAAGACCAGCGATTGTTCACGCGAAAATCACGTGCGAACACACCCCTACTTAGAGCTACATTGGTCACCTCCGTCATGTAACAATCATTAATCCAATTATCAAACTTTATACATCTAGACAAGTTGACTTATGTCCCCTTTTTGCTCATTTGGTCCCTTAATCTCATTAAAAACCTAAAACATCGTCAATGGTGACAAAATATTAGCATATAAACTCTTAATCTTCTGCCACTTCTCTCGTCTCTCCATCTCTTTAGGACTAGCTAAACCACCGTTAACAATCTGTGTTGAGCATTCCCATCAATAACATTAACATGGAGAAAATGTTGGTTTTCCTTAACTAAAGTTTTATGTAAATTTTATATCTTCCATATCAACCAAATACCTCCAACAAACCCACGAGCCTTAATCCCCACATTCTTTCAAAACTCAAGTCTCTTAATGGAATTATTGGTCTCCCCACATTCTTTCAAAACTCAAGTCTCTTAATGGAATTATTGGTCTCCCCACATTCTTTCAAAACTACCACTACATTTAGTTTATATAAGGGAAACTATAGTCACTTTAAACCGACTACAATAATCAGATATCTATCTGAGTATATCGATCAAATTGATTGAGATTTAAATTAGAAGAAATCAAATCAGATATATGATCGTTGAAATTCATAGGAATCCTCAATTTCTATCGACTGACGTTGAGTAATTTGTGCAAAACTTCAGCATGGTGATTTTAACAACTTTGGTGTAGTTGCGCAAGATAAACCTCGCTCACGTCAATTTTTGAATAATGAATATATAATGAGAGAAATAATACATTTTTCCGCGCTAATCTTAACATTCATATGATAGGCAGAATTTGTTTTTTTTTCTGCGTTGGACATGAGGTTTGCCCGAACACTTTTTAAAATAAAAATAACTCAATAATTGAAGGAGAGAAAATTTATTAATATAAACAATACTAATAATCATTATTTTAAAAACCATATCTTATAAAATTCAAATTCAGCACAAATGAACAAAAATTGAAATAGACAAAAAAAAATAAAAAAATTAAAACAACACTAATAATCATCTTAAAACTGGATCCAATAAAATTCAAATTTAATTCATTCAAATCAAAAATCAAACTATGCTATTGTTACAAATCTTTCATCCTACAACTCCACTTTACAACTTAAGTCATCATTTCCAATTCCTATATTCATTTCATAAAACTCTCTCATCTTCCCACACATTTTCAAACCCCTTTCATCCATTTCGCCAAAAACCACCATAGCCTCTTTCAACTTATTCAACTTCTCAAGTTTCCCACCCAAACAACCAAAAAGCTCATTATCCAAAGCCTTATCTTTCCCACTAAAACACCTCACATAACACAACGCTTGTTCCCAACAATTCATCTTTAACATCGCTTGAATCACAAACATATGCGTCGAATACAACATCGGCACTCCATCATCCACCATCCTCCTCACCAACACCATAGCACCATCCACATTTCCTTTATTACACGCGCCTAATACAAGCGCGTCGTACGTGCGCGTGTCGGCGTTTAAACCCTCGTTTTCAATCGTTTTCAAAACGCTCACCGCGGCTTTGATGTTTCCGGTGAAACAATGCGTAGTGAGAAAATAATTGTGAACCGTCAAGTCCGGTGGAACTCCGAGACGGTTCATGGTCTCGATCACGCGATCCGCTTGGTCGAGTGATTTCTCTTTGGTGAAGAAACTTATGATTGGGTAGAAAGTGCATGCTTTAAGCTCGGAGCTATCCACGCGCGAGATGGATTCGACGACGTAGAGCGCATCATCTGCGCGGCGGAGCTTGCAAAGGCGCGTGATGAGTGAATCAAATGCGTTTCTTCGTGAGAAGCCAGGGTTGAGACGGTAGATTGTTGTTACGAGGTCGTTAAGGAGGGAAGGGGTGAAATTGGTGTTGGTGATGAAGTTGAAGGTTTGTTTGGTGTTGAAGAAACCGTCTTGGATGCGTTTGTTGAGGAGAGTGTGGAGGGAATCGAAGTCGCCGGCGTTAGCTGCGTCGGCGGCGAGGTTGTCGTAGTAGGCGGCGGTAGGTTTGTCGGGGAAGGGTTTTGGAGTTAGGGTTGAGAAATGGCGGAGGATAGAGAGGGAATTAAGGGGAATGTTGAATTGGGTTTTTCGAAGAAACGACATCGTTTTGTGATTGTGACTACTAGTGAGAGAGAGGCGAGGTTGTGTTTTTGTATGGTGAAAGTGTTAAATGGAGGAAAGCCTGTGAAGCTGAGTGTGGAAATGGTTTTTTTTGTACGGATTTAATTAGGATTTTTCACTTTATAAAAAATATAATTGTTTTATTTTTAGATGATTATTTTAAAAAAAATGAAAATTAAATTATGGTTTTCTAGAATTAAAAACAATGGGTGAAAAGTGAAATTCTGGCTGGGATAGTAAAAAAAGTCTTGCTAACGAAATGTCCTGGAGATTTTTTTTAAGAATTTCATATTAAAAATTCATTTCTTACAAAATTCAATCAGTTTAATTTTCAATATACTGATTGTCTATTATTACAAATATTTTTATATAAATTTATTATTTAAAGTTCTTAAAAAAATACTCTAAGGACACTCATTAGCATTTCCTTAAAAAAATATTGTTAAGCAAAAACTTTTTATAATTGTTCAAAACAAAATATATTATAGGTCAGGTTATGAGACCGGAACTCTGAGGCATGAGTAGAGTTACTAAAACGGAGGGAGGTTGGATTTATTATCATAACTTGGGACGAGTACCTACCTGAATATGGCACAATTGCAAGGTTCGACACTATTTCGACTGAGTATGATCATGCAGCCCGTCATACGGACACAACGTAAGGGACAATCCAAGGGATGTAACGGCTCCGGAGCATCAGTAAAAGTCGTTAACAAATCTTTATGGCAAGCAATGATGAAAAGAGTTATGAATTAAAGACTCTGGAGTATGAGGAAACGGAGGGACATATCTTAATGATCTTCCTCTAGAAGACGATTATATAATGGGGCTTCCAACTGAGGGATAAGCAAGACACCTTTTCTTGAGACTTGCTTCATAGCAATGTGTAGCTCGATTTTTGTGGTCTTTAATCACTATCACAATTTTGCTACTTTCCGATTTCTTATTTTTTTTCCTGGTGAAGTTGGTTATGGAAGAGAATATATCTTAAACTCACCCCGCTTTGCATACTATTATTTAACAGATGCTCACATGGTTTTGGGTTCTTCTTTAGCTTATTTCACTTCTGATTTAGTGCAAATTTTGTTCTTTTTTATATTAATGGGGATTTCTTTGATAGGGTATGAGATGAATGTTGATTGATAGGATGATGTTGATGTTTTTGTGTTTCTGTATTATCACAATTTTATGATGTTTTTCTTAGATCTGAGAACCTATTATTGTTTTTTCTTTGGTATGCTCGCAAAGATCTTACAACCTTTTGCCTATGTACCCCGAAAAAGAGAATTGAGGGATCAGAGCATCGTAGTTCCTCCTAAAAGGGTAAAGCTAAAAGGAAAGGGTTGATTTGTGTCCTGGTTAAAGCACATGATGTTGATAATCAAAAGAATTTATATATATGTCTTGATCAAAGCCCAAAATTGAAGCTGAAAAGTCTGTTTGTTTCCTGATCAAAGCCCGAGATTGAAGTTGAAAAAATAGTTATTTGTAACTGGTTGGTTGGTTGCTTGAATTTCATAGCTCAAGGCATAAACTGAATGGTATCTTGATTTGCATAGCTCAAGAAAGGCTGAATGGGTACCCTGAATTGCATAGCTCAAGGAGGAATGAATGGTTGACCTGAATTTCATAGCTTAGGACAATTGAATGGGTTATCTTGATTTGCATAGCTCAAGAAAGGCTGAATGTTTAGCTTAGTTAGAGTCCAAGACTATGACAGTGGGAATTTAGCTTAGTTGAAGTCCAGGACTATGACTGGTGTTTGAATGTTGTTAGCTTAATTAAAGTCCAAGACTATGACTGTAATGAAAGAATTAGCTTAGTTAAAGTCCAAGACTATGACTGTAATGAAAGAATTAGCTTAGTTAAAGTCCAAGACTATGAATGGTGTTAGCTTAGTTAAAGTCCAAGACTATGACTGATTTTGAGTGACGGTAAAGAATTTTACTGTATGTGCCTTGATTGAAGCCCAAGGTTGAAGCTAAAAGGTGCTCAGTAGAGAGAATTTGTCATCTCTAAAGAGGGAAGATTTGTTTATATGTGCCTTGATTGAAGCCTAATGTTGAAGCTAAACAAAGAAAACTGACTATATGGGAAAGTTTTATCTATGTACTGATTTGGAAGCCCAAGTGTGTAGCTTATTTGTGAGAGACTGACTC
Source organism: Lathyrus aphaca (assembly GCA_963966055.1). Classification (NCBI taxonomy): domain Eukaryota; kingdom Viridiplantae; phylum Streptophyta; class Magnoliopsida; order Fabales; family Fabaceae; genus Lathyrus; species Lathyrus aphaca. Next base: position 229,514,964 of record OZ014519.1, read on the forward strand.
TTGATTATCTGTATCTTATATGAAGCCTAAGATGAGAGGCTGAAAATTATTGGTAGACTGACTATGTATGAAGAGTGTTTTTGTCTGTTGGTTTGATAAATGTTTTTAAGGTCATCAGACATTCCATTGTCCGAGGGGATTAAATTGTTCAAAGCCCAAGAGGAGGCTAGCTTGGTCATCCATCGGGGAGAGGGAGACTGATGTATCTTTTTGATTCTAAGGTATGTTCCTATGCTTTTAGGAAGCCTGGGAGGGTGCTTGTGTTTAAGCCCAAAAGGAGGCTAGGTTACTTGTATGAGGCCCATGGGTCCTTGGATAAAGCCCACGAGGAGGCTGGGGATGGTTTGCAAAGAAGCATTTCACCGAGAAACTTCTTATCTTTGTAAACCCCTAGTAAGTTGTAAAGAAAATAAAATCGTAAGTGTTTTGAAAGGGTGTATCTGTTGGATGAAGATAACCTACTACTTAGAGATTCTAGCAAGATGTAAATATATACATATGAAATTCATACAGACAAATAAAAGGTGTCAGTGAATGTGTTTAATAAATTTTAGTATGTCTTTGTTATGGTTTGAATATTCTTAAGTTGTTTTATTGAGAATGAAGTTGGGGGTTACACTGGGAAGCAGAGACCCAAAATCCCGAGGGAGAAAGATTAGAGATGTTTTTTTACATTGTATTATTTTTGTCATTAAGATGTTTATTATTATCTTTGCTTTAGTATGAGGTGAAGAAAGATAATTTTTGGCAAACAATTCTATTCTAAGCAAGCACAACATTTTAAGAAAACAGCGAGAAGTTAGAAAGAGAAAAGATGGCTCAGAAGCCAATAATAGCGCTTAAACATAAGGATACCTATGGAATTTTTTTTGTTGATTAATTATTTTGATGATTTCATACACATAGTAGGACTTGGATGCTGAAAAGCTGCCTACAACCTAGAAAACAATTTACTGGAGTGAAGCTCAGTCTAGTTACTAGTGTATTAGATCTTTAGTCATAAAGATGAAAAAAGAAAAGGATATGGTACTTGTAAACAAGTGGGCCCATAATCTCTGTATAAGAGATTGAAAATTGTTTAAGAAACAGTTGGGAGATTTAGGACTTATACGGAAGCCTGATGGAGTTTTAAAATAGACTAGAGAAAGTTTAAAACAGAAAGAATGAGTCCTAAACACAAATGATTCCTCATAACACATTTTGACAATTCATTTTAGAAAACAAATGGTTATGTGTAAAAACGTTCACAGAAAAAGATTCACATATAAAACTTAATGCGGTGAAAAAGGAGATTGCGCCGAGTTATTGAAAATGAATCAGATGAACCCTAATGGTTCATTTTTCAAAAAGGGATGAGCCATACACTCTAATAGGGATGAGTCATACACCAAATATAATAAAATATACATTTTTCTTTTGGAATTTTTTTATGGAATAAAATATTTAAATATTTTTTAGAATTAATGAAGAAAGAATCATTTTAAAACTCAAAATATCCAGAATGAAATTAATTTTGGAATGAATTAAATAAAATCACAAAATTCAAATATTCAATTTTTTAAAAGGGCGCCAAGAACACATGAAGAACACACGATATGGCTCAGTTTGCCCATATTTGCAAAATCCATCGTATTTCATGGAATAGACATCCATTTGAGATGAAATAAACATCAAAATTGTTCGTTTTGATCCCACGAACACAATGGTACTAATTAATTTCATTTATTTTAAGTGTAGAGTGAAAAATCATTGATGAACACTAAAGAACCCTAATTTGGCCTGAGCCTCATGAAATTCTACATGATGATGATTTTGTGAAATTGATTGAGAGGAATTACTTAGGATATGACTAATGTACATATGGCAAAAAGATAGTGCGAGAAAATATGGATGGATTATGATTTAGCCTAGTTTGAGGCTTACTTGAACTTGAGCTTGCAGCTGGAGTTGTGATTTCGAGCTGGAGGTGTTACAAAGATGTTGTGATGACCTGGACAACTTTCCTACACCATATGGAGTGTGTCTAAACACTTGGAATTGATTGCAAATAGATGGATCAACTTTTGATCTTCAAGTTGCAGAAAATATGTTTTTTGAGGTTTTGAAGAGTGATTCTAGGTTGGAAGTGTTTCAGAGGTGATATAAGTGTTTGAACACCTCATAAACATCATATGTGATGTGTGTGCACAATTGGTTTAAGTTGATAGTGGCCACAACTCAAAAAACAGTAGTGATTGCTCAAAATATTAAGTTTTGAGTCTTTGAGAGCAAATGAGAGAAAGGTTAGAGATCAGAGGCTTTGGTGTCATTTTTATGATGGAATGAGGTCTCTATTTATAGGAAAAAATGTTGAGATTACTTAGCCCTAAAGTCTTGAAGAGCTGAGGTCACAATTGTGAGTCATGGTTTATAAAAATATCTCTTACACATGTGATGATGAAATTATCAAATAGCTCAGCTATTGCAGCAACAAATTTCACATTCCTCAAAAGTTTCATGCTTGGATTGTGTCCACCTATTGTTTGTTGAACAAGAGATCCAAGAATATTTCATTTTGGAGCTTGGTGACCCTTGGATCAAAATGCATAATGTTGAAATTAAATAATGTCATTTTGGTGAATTCCATGGTGTAATCATGAAATTGTAGGTTTGATCATGTTTGTAATGATTGTTTAGATGCTTAAATCCACTTGACATTGTACTTTGATTCAGGAAATCTGAGTTCACAAGTTTTTGAAAATCTGTTTTTTTGCAAAACAGCTTGAGATGGCCACTTTGATCCATGATTTCTTCATGTACAAGCACGATCTTTTCATGCCAATTGGTTATTTGAATTTTTGGCAACATTTGAAACAACATTGGTGTTTTGAAAATGATTTGAATCAGCTTGGACTAGGTGAAATTTTGTCTAAGTGTTGATTTTGTACTTAGGCAGATTTTGTCTAAGTGTTGAAAATTATGCATTAAACCAATTCTTTTCGTTCTCGTTTCTTTACGTTTATGTCTAAACCATATCCTTTTTTTAGTTTCATTTTTTACCATAAATCATGATCCATGTATTCTTTCTCTCATTCAACTTCATTATATCATTTTAATTCTAGTTTCTTTTTTAAATCCATTTCTCTATAAAAGCCAAGCCGACATCGTTTCTGAACCATAAACCTTTTTCATTATTCAACCATATAATCCAAAACCAATATCTATGTCCATTGTCTTTTTTTAATCCGATTAATTCCATGTTTTAATTCCATCCCAAAACCACAAATCATCCATAGTTCTTAATGTCAAAGACTCATTAACTTGTTTCGATACTATTGTAACACCCCAAATTCGATTATGAGTAATTGTTGCTTATTTGAGGATATATGATGATTTTGGAAAATAGGTGGTTATGTGACCCGATGCATTGTGGTGATATTATTTTAGTAATATTAATAATAAGAATAATCATGTAGTATTATTCGGAATTATTGTTTATTGTTAGATAATAATAAAAGTGGGGGTATGGAGGTTATGTTGGTCAATTGGGAATATGAGGAGTACTTTTATATAATATGAATAATTAGTGTATTATTATATTAGTATTATTTAATAAAAATATTGAGGAAAAGGGCAAGATGGTATTTATGAGGAAAGAGTAAGGTTAAGTTGGGAAAAACATAAACTGGGATAGCTTTTGTAAAAGTGAGTATACGATCAAAATTGGATCTATCGTGTTTTTGGAAAAGAGCTCTGAAGAAAGGAAGGAGAAGAAGCTCAGAGTCAGGAAGTTACGAAGGACCTTGGAGAGGTGTATCAATCGGAGAAATTCTCTAAGGTATGGGGAGTTTTCATAATCTATTATAATTATATAAGAATTGGATTATGATTAGATTAGATTTGTATGAGTTTTGTGAGTTTAGGGGTTTTTAATTTAGGTTGAGTTTATGAGTAAAATCTTGATGAATTAGAGTGATAAAAATGTGTTGAATCATATAATTGATTATATAACTTGTTGTCTCGATGTTATTGTGTTTTGATTGATGTATTGGAATGGTTTTGGGGTGGATTGATATGAAACCCGTAGTGAAATTTGGAGTTTTGATTGTTGGAGTGCAGTCTGCATTGAGTAACAGAGAACTGCTGTAAAGTGTGTGTTAACCGGTTAACGCTATGGGTTAACCGGTTAACCATTACAATTTTGGTGTTATTATGAAGTTTCGCAGGCGTTAACCGGTTAACGCTATGGGTTAACCGGTTAACACTGTTTGGGAGGCAAATTTTAATTCTTTAAAAATTCGTAACTTTTTAACCGTAAGCCCGATTTGCATTCCGTTTGAAGCGTAGGAAAGAGAATAAAATAATCTTTGTTTTGATGAATGAAAATGAGAGAAAATGATGTAATATTTTTGAACGGAGTTTTTAGGGAAATGATTAAATTACATTATATTTTTACCGGGTTCGGGTTATGTCTTGAGGAGTTGAGGTAGCTAATGAAATGAGGTTTTGACGTGTTATTACGATGGAAATATATGATTAATTAGTGTTAAGTTGTTGATATGAAATGAATGATGCGCAATTGATTTCTCGATGAATTTTACGGTGTAACGCATCATTGCATTTCATGATATTCACGATGGGGGCTTCAGCCTATTTAGTAATTTCAATCCCATTGTGTGGATTGGAGTGTCTCGATGATTACGGTGTGCTCCCTTGGGGAGGGTTGATGGTCATGTATCCATCTCACGATGAAATTGGTACCACATGCATAATCGCATATCATGATAGTTGGAATTGCATATTTCTAGATGAATTCACGATTGTGCTGTGTTGCTGAATTTTTATGATGTGTTCATGATTGAGTTGTTGTTGCTGAATTATATGGTTGAAGATATTATGACATGCTTATGATAATTTATTTATATTCCACATTCTAACATATTTATGATATATTATGATTACTCACCCTGCCTGCTTGGAAATGTTGCCTCTTTCGTGGGTAACTTGCAGATGATAAAGAATAGGCTTGCAGTGCATTGATGAGTTTTTCATGAGTCTCGGAGCGTGCTTTAGTGTTCCTTAGAAGTGGTTGTGGTCTATGTGTCCTGCTCTGTGTCATGTAACACTGGGACGGAGTTTATTTGTTAAACTGTTTTCAGTTATGTTATTATTTGGATAAATGTTTTTCCATTTTATGATTTTAAATTCAGGATGGTGAAAATTATGTTTATGAATTGAAAATTATGATTTTGAAATATGAAGTTTAAATTCCGCTGCGAAATGCTATATGTTATTCTTGATGTTGATTAACCCGTGTTACGGGACAGGACACTGTTTGTTTGAATTATGATGAAATGTGATACCCTTCTCGATGATTACTCTGATATTATTTGAATGTTTTGTTTTGGGGTAGAAGGGTGTTACATTAGTGGTATCAGAGCAGGTCGGTCTGTCCGGCCAGTGTCGTTAATGTCGTTTATTTCCCTAGTGCGTGATATGTGTGTGAAACACTGTCGGCACTTGTTTGTTGGTTTCTAGTTGTTGTTTGCAGAGATTAGTTTGGAATTAAGTGGGGGAGAGACTTGCTTCCGAAATGTTATTGGTATGAAGAAATTGGTTCGAGTCGATGTTGGTTGTGAGAGTGCAAGGTTGTGAAGACGATGTTGTTGTGGAGCGGCAGGAGTTTGGACTCCTGAATTAGTATCGGTCGGGTTAGAGAAGTGTGTATATTTAAGGTGGGAATTGTTTGAGAAGGAATATTTACTTTGATGGAAATGATAAGTTGACAGATCAAGTCGCTAGATTGTTTCGATTTGAGTGTAATTGGATTAAGCTGAGTAATTTTTGAAACTGGAGTTAGAGTAAAATCCTTAGTAGAGTTTGGAAGAAAAGGAGGAGAGAGATTGAACTTATGTTCATCAATCTCAAAATTCTGGTTTTTGAAATCTTGGAGCAGCTGTCACGAGAAGTGGCATAACTTTTTACTCGTGACTTAAAATGAAGCGGTTCTGGACTTTTTGGAAAGCTTACAGAATTCCCTACAGTTTACATATAATATTTGCATTCGGGATGTTTGTGATAAGGAAGATAAGTGTGTTTTACTAGTCGGGTCTGCTGCTGATTTTGGAAAATTCTGCATACGAGAATTCTTGACCAGTCCCATTGCAAGGGGAATAACTTTTTACTTGTAAGCCGGATTTGAGTGATTCTTGAAGTTCTGAAATCTGCACAAAATGCTCTTCATGTTAGAATATATATTTTTGATTTGGAGGTCTTTATTGGAGAAGATAATTGCATTCAAAGTGGGGAGTGTTTTGCTGGAAATTTTAGGAAGATGAAATATTGAAAAATAATAAGATGTCGGTATTAGAGGGAATGCATAAGTATTTGGAGAATGCATAAATGTGTAATGAGGATGATTAAAGTTCTGATGTTAGATGATAGTAATGTTGAGAGGAAGATGGATGTTTGAATTGTGTTGTTAAGAATTATAATTTGAATGAAAGTCATGAATGAAAGAGAACCAAATTGGATTGTGCTTAATGTTGTAGTGACTCCGGTGTTATAAGAATATTTGAAGCAGTGTTATACAAGGGCATGTATGATGGATTGTGTATTGGATTTTGGATGTCTTGGTGAAATCGACTAAATCGGAATTAAGGAAACTAAGAAGGTGTTGATAAGTCTTAGAGAGTTGGCGGGGAATTATGCCTACGGACTTTATACATAAGTTGAAGTACGCTATTGTGTTAGGTAACGACTATTTATGCCGCTATTATGGTTGTCGGATATTTATTGACAAATTGAGGAACTGATCATCCTTAATCTATTGTTGATAATAGACGAAATCATAATTGAGGAATAAATGCGTCATGCTAACTAGTACAATATATGAGTTAAATCAATTGAAGTCGAGCTGGGCATTTGAGTATTGTTTGAATTATCGATGAAGAATCATATATAAGAATGTTAGTCAGATTTAAGAATGATGGTATGAAGTTATGTTGGGAGTAAATAGTATTGTGGAAATTTGTAGTTAAACTCTGGATAATAAAATTATTGTTTGATGATAAATTAAGTGGCATGAGGCTTGGAGTTTCTTGAGATGATTCGAGGTTAAAGTATATGGAAAAGTAAGACCAAGATTTTCAAGAGTATAGGATTGAATTGAGTTGAAATAATCAGACGAAGTAAGATTATAAGTGAGTTTATTAAAGCGTGATTTTGATTAGAACATGGATAATTGTTTTGGTTGCGTTGGTTCGAATAAGAATTTATGAAAGGTGTGTTAGTATGAGTAAGAATCGAGGATTCGATACGTTGGATTAATTAGAAGTAAAGAAATATGAGTTATCTTGTGGAAACTGTTGTATCGATGTACCTTATATTGTCATAATGATGTAGTGTGTTAAGGTAATTTTCGAAGAAGGTATTATTTAAGATGGTAAAGTTGTAGTTGTGTTGAGTATAATTGGAAATTCATGAAGTATGTAAATTTTTGACCAAAAATTTGGAAGTTGTCGCAGTTGTATTTATGAATGAACGTTCGGAGGTGTTGCCTTATGAATTTAAGTTGGATGTATTCAGTAACTACAAGAGTAGAATACCTATTGAAATAAAATTCAGAAGAGTTAAATCGAAGATGTTATTGATGTGTTGGTTTGGTGATTGAAGAAGTTGGAAATAAACTTGGTAGTCCTGGAACTTTGCAGAGTAATCAGAATGCGCAACGAATGCGTGGTGCGGTGTAGTTGTTGTTTGCGAATGAAGACGATGTTGATAGTCGATTGTTTTGATGTTGGATTTAAACTGTGTGTTCCAGACATTTTGGGAATTAAACAAAGTGTTTTTTTAGGGATATAAAAGTCGACTGAGTATTCATCATGGCGCTACGAAGATGTATCAGGATTTACGCAGGTTATTTTGGTGACCGGGTATGAAAAAGGGTATTGCTGAATTGTATATGTTTGTTTGACATGCTAGAAGTCGAAGATTGAACATCAGAGACCTTCAGGTATGATGCAACCATTGAATGTTCCTGAGTGGAAATGAGATAGCATTTCCATGGATTTTGTGACTGGGTTACCTAACACTACAAGAGGTAATGATTTGATGTGGGTAAATATTGACTAATTAACTAAGTCGACACATTTTTTGTCAAAGAAGATTAATTATTCTATGTAGAGGCTAGTTAAGATTAATATTGCGGAAATTGTGAAGTTGCACGGTGTACCTTCGAGTATAGTATCAGATAGAGATCTGCGGTTTACGTCGAAGTTTTGGAAGAGTTTGCAAGATGCTTTGGGTACTAAATTGAGGATGAATTCTGCTTATCATCCACAGACGAATGGTCAGACGGAAAGGACATTCCAATCTTTAGAAGATATGCTGAGAGCTTGTGTTTTGGATCAAGGAGGATCTTGGGATAGTCATTTGTCGTTGGTTGAGTTTACATACAACAACAATTTTCATGCTAGTATTAGAATGACTCCATATGAGGCGTTGTATGGTGGACATTGTCGCACTCCATTGTGTTGGTATGAGTCAGGAGAGAGTTTGGTGCTTGGGTCAGAGGTTGTTCAAGAAACAACTGAAGATAAAAATAATTTGGGAAAGGATGAACACGTCGCAGAGTCGTCAAAAGAGTTATTGTGATAAGGGAAGAAAAACACTTGAGTTCCGAGCGGGAAGATCAGATGAAGGAGTCATATCCGACTCTATCTACTTCAGGTAATTTTCAAGGACGAAAATTCTGTAAGTGGGGGAGAGTTGTAACACCCCAAATTCGATTATGAGTAATTGTTGCTTATTTGAGGATATATGATGATTTTGGAAAATAGGTGGTTATGTGACCCGATGCATTGTGGTGATATTATTTTAGTAATATTAATAATAAGAATAATCATGTAGTATTATTCGGAATTATTGTTTATTATTAGATAATAATAAAAGTGGGGGTATGGAGGTTATGTTGGTCAATTGGGAATATGAGGAGTACTTTTATATAATATGAATAATTAGTGTATTATTATATTAGTATTATTTAATAAAAATATTGAGGAAAAGGGCAAGATGGTCTTTATGAGGAAAGAGTAAGGTTAAGTTGGGAAAAACATAAACTGAGATAGCTTTTGTAAAAGTGAGTATACGATCAAAATTGGATCTATCGTGTTTTTGGAAAAGAGCTCTGAAGAAAGGAAGGAGAAGAAGCTCAGAGTCAGGAAGTTACGAAGGACCTTGGAGAGGTGTATCAATCGGCGAAATTCTCTAAGGTATGAGGAGTTTTCATAATCTATTATAATTATATAAGAATTGGATTATGATTAGATTAGATTTGTATGAGTTTTGTGAGTTTAGGGGTTTTTGATTTATGTTGAGTTTATGAGTAAAATCTTGATGAATTAGAGTGATAAAAATGTGTTGAATCATATAATTGATTGTATAACTTGTTGTCTCGATGTTATTGAAGTTTCGCAGGCGTTAACCGGTTAACGCTATGGGTTAACCGATTAACACTGTTTGGGAGGCAAATTTTAATTCTTTAAAAATTCGTAACTTTTTAACCGTAAGCCCGATTTGCATTCCGTTTGAAGCGTAGGAAAGAGAATAAAATAATCATTGTTTTGATGAATGAAAATGAGAGAAAATGATGTAATATTTTTGAACGGAGTTTTTAGGGAAATGATTAAATTACATTATATTTTTACCGGGTTCGGGTTATGTCTTGAGGAGTTGAGGTAGCTAATGAAATGAGGTTTTGACGTGTTATTACGATGGAAATATATGATTAATTGGTGTTGAGTTGTTGATATGAAATGAATGATGCACAATTGATTTCTCGATGAATTTTACGGTGTAACGCATCATTACATTTCATGATATTCACAATGGGGCTTCGGCCTATTTAGTAGCTTCAATCCCATTGTGTGGATTGGAGTGTCTCGATGATTACGGTGTGCTCCCTTGGGGAGGGTTGATGGTCATGTATCCATCTCACGATGAAATTGGTACCACATGCATAATTGCATATCATGATAGTTGGAATTGCATATTTCTTGATGAATTCACGATTGTGCTGTGTTGCTAATTTTTTATGATGTGTTCATGATTGAGTTGTTGTTGCTGAATTATATGGTTGAAGATGTTATGACAAGCTTATGCTAATTTATTTATATTTCATATTCTAACATATTTATGATATATTATGATTACTCACCCTGCATGCTTGGAAATGTTGCCTCTTTCGTGGGTAACTTGCAGATGATAAAGAATAGGCTTGCAGTGCATTGAGGAGTTTTTCATGAGTCTCGGAGCGTGCTTTAGTGTTCCTTAGAAGTGGTTGTGGTCTATGTGTCCTGCGCTGTGTCATGTAACACTGGGATGGGGTTTATTTGTTAAACTGTTTTCAGTTATGTTATTATTTGGATAAATGTTTTCCCATTTTATGATGTTAAATTTAGGATGGTGAAAATTATGTTTATGAAGTGAAAATTATGATTTTGAAATATGAAGTTTAAATTCCGCTGCGAAATGCTATATGTTATTCTTGATGTTGATTAACCCGTGTTACAGGACAGGACACTGTTTGTTTGAATTATGATGAAATGTGATACCCTTCTCGATGATTACTCTGATATTATTTGAATGTTTTGTTTTGGGGTAGAAGGGTGTTACAACTATCAATTTCTCAAGTACATTTGTAATTGATAGGCGCATTGTTGCTAAGCCCACTTTCTTACCCTATTGCTACTATTGCTACATTAGCTCCAAATATATTGACATTAAGTCTGATTGTTTGTTTTGTATTTGGTAATGGGATTATTGGGTCCGAAGACCTCCTTAAAATGTTATCAAAGGCATCACATTGCTTGGTGGCTTTCTTTTTCCTCACATTAATGCATCATCTTTCTGTCAAATACTGGTGGTCCAAATCAAAAGGGCCGATACATTTAAACTATGTTTCAGAGTAACTTGAGGGATCAAAAACCGAAAATCTTTTAGGAGGTCATTAAAAGGTTAGTTGTGGCTTCACATACATACACCAGTTGTAGTAAAGGAAAATACAGAGAAAAACTCATAATAAAAATAAAAATTTAGAATGGAGATGAAAAATTCTACAGAGGAATTCAGTTACATTTGTATAACAAGATTACCAAGGAGGAAAATTCAGTTACATTTTTTCACAACAAAAATAACAAGAGAAAATTAAGTTGGAAAATATCGGTTGGACTCAGAATTCATCAATAGACAAAAAAAAGGATCTATCAGTAATGACCAAAACGGATACACAAAGATGAGGACATAAAGAACCTGCATCTGATATAACAGAAAAGAACAGAATAACATAAAAAATGCAGGAAAGAGGAACTGAGTTAAAAAAGGGAAACTCAGTGAAAATCTTACGTTTATGTCTAAACCATCGGAACCAACTGATCTCCATCTTCAAAATTTCATCAACCGGCCATCCAAATTTTCTTCAATTTCTTTCTCCCTCTCGGTTAACTCCTCAACTCTGAAATACCTCCATCAAACTCCATCAAACTTCTTCAAGAAATCCTGCACGAATCATCAACAATTAACAAAGAAATAATGACAAAAAGTTCTGCAAGAACGATACATCAGATCGTCAACAACGCGATTCACATCACACTTCATAAATAGCAACTCAAAATCACACAAAAAATTCAGAAATGGTAGAAGAAGAAAAATGAAACCAAATTACAGTTGCAAATTCTAATAGAAAATTAACCGACTCTAACTGAATTCATACGTGAAATCCCTGATATATCCCTCACGGATCTCCTATAAAGCCCAATGGATTATCATATTCAAGCTCGGATCAATTCTTCTATTTTTCATCTTTGCAAAACCTTCTTCATTCACTTTTCTTCATCATCGCCACCTTCATTTTCACTTCACATTCTCCATTCTCCTTACTTCTTTACCTTCTTCAACCTCTTCACTCTCTAAAAGTCAACCCCATTCATCTGCAATCTTTATTCAACCTCCATTCTGAAAAACCTACAAAGTTCACCATCAATTTCCAACCTCAATCTTGAATCCATCTTCGAATATTTCTTCATCTTCAATCCGCGCGTCCTTCACCATCATCTTCATCGTTTGTGACCTTCCATCATCGCCTAAATATACAACCTGCAAAATATCACGGCGCCTACACCTAATCAACAACTCTGCGACAAAGTCAAGAACATTGTTCAGAATTGTGAATCAACGACAAACTCATGGAACTGATCGATAAAACGAAATCATTAAGTAGAGGAAAGTTAGGGAGGATCGTGAATCCGATTTCGTACCTGAACGTGTGGTAACTTCGATCATCTTCATCAACGATTTATCGTCATCATCATCGAATCCTTATTGTTCAACCACTGGAATTGTTAGCGAGCTCGCAACATCATTGAAAACGACAATCACATCCTTCTTTATTGAGATTGACGAAGCAGTTTCGATTTTGAAGGTACGAAATCAAGATCTTAGCGTCGTTACTTGTTGATTATTAGTCTTGATTTCAAGTGAATATCTAGGGTTTTTGGTTTTCGGATTAGGAATAAGAGGGAGATTTAAGTTTTGATTGAGTCGAAATCATGGAGGGTGAGGTACCACCGTCATATTCCATCTTCTCCGGTGAATTCTGAGATTGGCAACGACGCTGGTTGTTTGCGAGAATAAGGAAGGGCGCCACATCAGTGAGAAGATAAAGAGATGAAGATTCTAGGGTGTAAACACACAAAATTTTCCCTCTCTTTTTTCTTACACCTTGGCTTGTGATCCTTCATATTGCATTGCATAAGCATACCATCTCACATTGCATAGTTATTTCACTGCATAAGTTACACAGCTAGGGTTTGTGATCAGATGAATCTTAGAAGTGGTTTGAGTTGTCTCAGAGGCCATGAAGCATTCCAAGAGGGTCCATTAGGGTTCTATGATCATATTTTACCTCCAAGTTTTCTTTGAAGTCACAAAATCTCAGAGGATTGCACAACTACCCATGCAGGCTTAGGGCTCCTACACAGATGACCATAAATTAGGGTTTTGGGCTTGAAGCCATTACACTCAAAAAGTTTGGCCATTCTTGATTCTATTGGTCTATATATGATATAAGGAGCATGTGTATCAAATTTGAAGCAAAAATTCCTTATGGAAGTCATCTGATCAAATGATAACTTGTTGTGCAAGAAAAGTCAGAATCAGGGCATCTAAGGCCACCAACAAGGGTTCCAAAGGGTTATCATCATCAATTTGAGGTCCTATGATCTTTATTTGATCTTAATAATGCTTGGAGGTTCACAAGATTGAAGAATTTTGAGCCATTGCAAAAGTTGCCATTTTTGGACATGACTTGTAATGAAAACTTTCCATTTTGGGAAAGATCTTCAACCTCCTCTTTCTTGATCAAAAAGGTTTCAAATGAATTTTCTTCAAACATGAAAGTTGTAGATTGGATCTCCCCATTTTCTAAAAGTACATGAACTCCTCTTGATTCATCCTAGAACTCAAGTTATGATGGATCAAAGTTGGCAAAAATCACATAATTTTCAAGTTCATGCCAAAGAGGGAAATGTGCAATTTTGATTTCCAAGCCTTCTCATGACCTCTAATGCACTTCTACACATCATAACAACATAATGCAACTTGTTTAGACCAGAATTGTGCCAAGAACCAAGGATTTTCATGACTTGCATCTCAAGATTTCTCAAAGTTGTGAAAATGCAAAATCACTTCAATCTCATGATCCAAGCCATACAGTTCACCACAATTGATCCAAAGGACATCCTTGAAGCCAGCTGAACACAATCCATCCAGAAAATCAGCTCTGCCATGGCCCATACCTCAAGTACACAAATCTTGACTTTTTGGCCAATGGAGCCATGCCATTCCCATAGTGCACAACCACTCCTCTGACTCATTCCAATTGTTTATGCAAACCCTAAGCATCATAAAACATAACACAACAAGCTTTGAACACACACACACAAGCTCAGATTGCAAAAAATCCTCAAAAACTTCCCCTCTTCGATTCTCCCAATACAACCATCAAACTTCAGAAATTTCTTCACCAATCAACCACACATCACCTATAGAATAAAACCCACCCCTCATAATGGCCTGAAACACAACACACAAGAACCTCATTTTCTTCCGTATCAGAACTGAACCTCTCAAACCAGCCACTATAAACTTCATCCAAGCATCTCAATAGCTTCAGGAGGTCCAAAGGAGTTGGTTTGCACAAAGGGAAGGCCTTGAAAGCTCCAGTTTGAAGATATTCAGTTCAGGTAGCTTCCAAGAACTATTTTTCCAAAATTTCATTTTCTTGTTATAAATTGATTCTACATGTTATCCTGATCACCATGATATGTTTAGAATTGAAAATGAGTGAAAAATGAGTATGTAATGATGTTCTGAAATTTTGCATGTGTTTGTTGTTTGCTTCGATTCTCATGATTCATGCAATATAAATAATTTTTGTTGATTGATTTGTGTTGTATGATGTTAGACGATCATTTTTGGCCAGGTTTTATGAGTTTTAGTGAGCTATAGAGGAAGTTAGGGTTTTAGGTTGGCCGGAGAAGATGACCGGAGCACTGATCCGGTCATCTGAAAGTCATTAGGGTTAGCGTACCCAGTTTGAATATCAGCCATTGGATTGTGATTAGGTTAAGTGTTGGAGAATTCAGATTAGGTCATTAACCCTAATTATAATTAATTAAAATAAATCCTAATTAATTAACTCAGATCAATTGTCAGCCCTTGGATAACGCGCGCAGTGAGAGTTTGAACCTGGACCCTTGATTCCTCATACCTCAAGTCAAGATGACTTGAGATCTCAGCCCTTGATCCCATTCCTAAGCAATCCTGGCCCTTCCTTTCAATTACTTTTGCATTTTTATTTTATTTCTTTCATTTTATTTCACATATTTATTTAAAATAGCAAATCATTTTATAAAAATACAATCTTTTGCATTTCCACTTAAAAAATTTTTCGGAAACCAAAAACATTTTTATTTTTAATTTTTGCATTAAAAATATATTTTTAAATAATTTAATTGTATTATTTAATTAATTAATTCATTTTAATTAATTAAAAAATACTTTTAGGTATTTAAAAATCACCAAAAAAAATCATGAAGCATTCTTACATATTTAGAACAATTTACAAACTCATCTTACAAATTTCTTTTAGGGTTTGATCATGTTTTGACAATTAACCATGAATTAGGGTTTCCAAATTTCCTATTTTTCTAACCCTAACTTCAAAAATCCATTTCTGATCAACCAAAATGAGTTTTCACATGGTTCTTTTTGCATCCTTTCATACATTGTATGTAGTATCTAGGGTATTTAACTCATATTTTTGCATTGCATTTTCCATTTGTTTGGCATTTTCCATGAAGAAGTACCCAAAACCCTAGCCTAACTTAGAAAAACCATAACTTGACTTTGGTATATCTTCTGACCTTCATCTTTGGGGAGTGATCTTATGTGTGTTTAGGGTTCATTTGGTTGCATTTTCAATTTTTTTATCATGTGTTATCCTTTTGTTGTGGACATGTGCATCTCATACTTTCTTAAAACCCTAATTTGCCATGTTCAGTTGCATTCATCTTTGCATACCTTCATCATGTGAACTTGTCATGAAATCTCATGCATTTGTATGTCGTCTTAGATACCTTAAGACATGTATGAACATTGGTTGATCATCGTTGCATCCATTTGGTATGTCTTGCATTCATTACTTCTTATTTGTATTCATGTGATTTCAAGCTTCTAACATGATTTCCCTTGCATCCCATCTCTTGTATGATCATGCATAAACATTGTATATGTCTTTGCATCATTTCATAACACATTTGCATTGTGTTTGCACTTCTGGTCTTGATCATTTCATCTTCATTTGCCTTATTTCCCTTTGTTTCATACCTTATGCATTCATACTAACTTTTCAGGGGCTTCAGATATATTGTTTAGGATGGGGATTTACCTCCATATCCAATCTCTTCTTATCTCTTCATTTTCATCTTTATTTGTCTTTGAAGTGAGTTTGACTCACTTATGCTCTCTCTTGCTCCTTTTCTTTCTCTTAGGTTACTTAACATCTTCAGGAAGTAAGTAACCTATTCTCATTTCTCTTCTCTTTTCATCTGTTTCTTCTTCCTTGGTGGCCATCTGAAGATCTTTCTCTAAGCCTCACAAACCATAGGAATATCCAAGCATGATAACTTTAGGGTTGTACATAGTCTCCCCTAGTTTTTACCTTTGAGTCTCCTTGAGTCTCTGCTTCTCATCTCATAATCAAGGCTAAACAGTTAAAGTTTTAAGACTCTGAATTAGGGTTATGCATGTATCCTTATCTTAGGATGGAGTGTATAAGTTTAATACTTAGTGTTAAACCTTTAAGTTGTTTACACCTCCTAATAAAAACACCTAATGATCATTAAGACTTAAGTTTGTAACTTGGGCCTTATATTAGGGTTACATCTCTGCCTGTTGGTTCAGAGGGACTAACCCTAGTGTTCAATGGACAAGTCCCCCTTAGGGTTAGTCTTACAAACATAAAATCCATTTCTTAATCCCACCTTTAATTAAAATCCACTTTAATAAAGGCTTGTTATATAATAATTTTAATCCCTAACCATAGATTAAGTTGAGGAGTCTTCCTCATCTTAAGTGTTCTCATCTATTATCCTTCTCTTAGGATGGTGTAATGAGTTCACTAATCCCTGATTAGAGATTAAACTCATTACTTAACACACACAAAAAATCCAAAAACACTTAATAATCACAAGTAGGTTAATGATCTTAATCCTGCATCATTAGGGTAATTAAGTTGAAATTTTCAGCTCATACTTAAGTAGACTCATTATCCCTAATCAGGGGTGATATAATGAGTTTACGACCCTTGATTAAGGCTTAAGCTCATTATCTTATGCAAAACACCAAAAACAAAAACAAAAAACTGAAAACAAAAAAACAAACAATAAACGTCTCCTCCGGGATTCTTTTCTCATCACATTCACTCTGAAAACGAGAACTCGCTTCTTCCATCTAATGCAAGACAGTTAATGTAACACCCACTTTTCCCACAGAAATATTTATATAAATCTTTAATAAAATCAGAGTTACTTGTCCAAAGTGAGATGTTACATCATCATCGTTCATCAAAATCGTTAATAAAAGAAAGCAGCGGAATCCAAATCTTTAACGTCAATAGCTCAAAGGCTTAACAAGTCACACATAATAAGGTTCTTCAATTCAAGTTTAATTATAAAAATAAGTTTTTCTAAACATTAAAAGTAAATGTGGACAAAGATCCACGTTCCCGTTACATATCAGAGCTCCTAGGACACTGACATCACACCAACGCACTTCTCAAGTACCTGAATTGTCTGCACTTCCAAAGAAGCACAGACGCAACAAGAAAAACAGAGGGGTGAGAAATAGATTCATAATATAACGGCACATACGACATATATGAAGAAGTAATTCACCCCTAATCATACAAAATTATCAATCATATTATTCAATCAATCATAATGCAATGCGACTCAAATGCACAATGCAAATGCAGTACCGACTCACAATAACGGTTCATTAAATAGAACCCCGAATGCATCCTTAACGTCTCCAACAAGACACGATCATCCCTGCAACCACGATTCTCAACGAATCCCGAATAATCACATCCACGACATGATTATTCCATCAAATGTATGCGCATACAGACACAACAACACATACCATATCACAATACACATGAACACATCATGCTTTACTATCATCATGATCTCATCAACCAACCATCAGTGCATCTTATTCACACACAGAGCATACACCTATCTCATGTTATTCACAATTATAACAATCTACATATTCATATAATTCAATTAAACACTTAGGCTTTCTTATGCCATTAATCGTCAAGTCTTATATCCACTATTAGAACGTCCTCAAAGTCTTATTTCACTAATATAATCCTACATTAGAAGAATGAGTCAAATCCACCTTAAAACAGACGAAAAATCACATTTACAGTGGCCTAACACGGCCTCCCGTGTCCACTGACACGACCCATGCCAGGTGGCCTGGTGATACGCCCCTCCAAATCCTCAAAAACCCATTTCCCGTAGCCTGACATGGCCACCCGTGTCATGGGACACGGCCCGTGTCAGGGCACCTGACTCTCAAAATTCCGATTCTTACATTTTTCCCATTTTCTTCCTCCTTTCTCACCTGTCCGAAACCCAATCATTCTAAGTCGAATTTAACACTCAAAACCAACCAATTCACATGTTTATTATCCATTTACACCTATAACATCAACTAGTTTTATTAATAAACTTTCCTAGATCAAATTAGGGAATCTATGAGGTTTAATCCTCTTCTCCGTTCATCATATCCCCCATAACCTTCATATGCCATTTCCCCCAATACCAAACACACAACAACAAATATATTTTCAAAACACATCATATAATCATATTCATCAACAATTTCACAATATTGCATCAATTCAATCATTATTATCATAATCTCTTAAAAATACCCAGGGGAGGAAGGAACTCCCAATTACCCTTCTATGTCCTATCACCAATCATAAACCCTTTCCCTCCCCCCTTACCTTAAAATCGAAGCTTTCCTTCACAACTTTTGGTCTTAGTGATCTACGATACTTGACCTTGCCCTTCTTCTCCTCTTTCTCCAGACCTCTCTGTTCTTTGTCAAAAATACGATGAATGAGGTTTGTTTCTCTATTTCCTCTTTTTATGAAATAGAAATTCCACCTTTGCCCCTTAAACCTCTAACCAACTCTTTATTTTATTTTATTTAAATAATAACAACATTATAATAGTACACCTTATATTATTATTATTATTCTCATAAAATACTTTCTTCACCAATTAATTCAATTATGCCATTAAAATATTAATATTTATTTCACAAAAATAAATATAAAATTAAGGCGTTACAACTCTCCCCCACTTAGTTATTTTCGTCCTCGAAAATGTACTTGAATGGAATAACTCTGGATATGATTCCCGCATCTTACTCTCCAGTTCGCAGGTAACACTTCCACCAGCAGCTCCTCCCCAAGCTACTCTCACAAGAGGTATCTCTTTACCACGAAGTTGCTTCATCTTACGATCTTCAATCCTCAACGGTAAAGTCTCCACCGTAAGATTGTCACGGATTTGCACTTCATCTCTCTGAATTACATGTGACAGATTAGACACATATTTCATGAGTTGCGATACATGAAACACTTCGTGCAAATTCGAAAGTTCTGGCGATAATGCCACTCTGTAAGCAACCTTGCCTACTCTCTGCATAATCTGATACAGTCCAATAAACTTAGGATCCAACTTCTTAGACTTCAACGCACGTCCAACACCGATCATTGGGTTGACTCTCAAAAATACATGGTCACCCTCACTGAACTCTAATTTTTTCCTTCTATTATCATGGTAACTTTTCTGCCGACTCTGAGACGCTTTAATTTTCTCTTTGATCATCTGAATAGTTTCAGTAGTCTGCTGAATAATCTCAGGCCCAAGCATAACATTTTCACCTGTCTCATACCAACACAGAGGTGTTCTACATCTTCTACCATAAAGAGCTTCAAACGGCTTCATTCCAATACTTGAATGATAGTTATTATTATAAGTAAATTCAATCAGTTCCAAATGTGTATCCCACGCACCACCTTTTTCTAGCACACAAGTTCTCAACAAATCTTCTAATGACTGGATAGTCCTCTCGGATTTTCCATCTGTCTGTGGGTGGTAAGCCGAACTCAATTTCAACTTAGAACCCAAAGCCTCGTGCAAACCTTTCCAAAACTCAGAGGTAAATCGCGGATCTCTATCCGATACTATACTTGATGATACACCGTGCAATTTCACAACGACTCGGATATAAATCTCCGCCAACTTAGTTAACGGGTAACTGATGTTAATCGGAATAAAATGCGCGGACTTAGTCAACCGGTCCACCACTACCCAAATAGTATCGAGGCCTCTCGCAGTATTCGGAAAACCTGTCACAAAATCCATAGCAATACTATCCCACTTCCACTCTGGGATCTCTAAAGGTTGCATCAGCCCCGAAGGCTTTTGATGTTCCACTTTTGATTTCTAACATACTAAACAAGCATAAACAAATTGTGCAATATATCGTTTCATACCGTGCCACCAAAATAATTTCTTCAAGTCATGGTACTTCTTCGTAGCTCCCGGGTGAATACTTAAGCTACTCCGATGACTCTCTTCCAGAATTGCTTTCTTTAGTTCAACACTATCGGGTATACAAATTCTCTCCTGAAATCTCAAAATACCATTATTATCCAAACTAAAATCACCGCCTTGATCATTTCCTTCGGTAGGCATTAAGTCCACCAATTTCACATCTTGTCGTTGACCTTCCTTAATTACATCAAGAAATTCATTATTTATTCGTAACATACCTAACTTAACACTTTCAGATGTCATCTCACACACCATACTTAAGTCTCTAAATTTCTCAATTAAATCCATCTCTTTCATCATCGTAGCCGACACATGAACTGTTTTCCGGCTTAATGCATCCGCTACTACATTTTCCTTTCCCGGATGGTAACTTAAATTAAAATCATAATCTTTCAAAAATTCTAACCACCTCCTCTGCCTCATATTAAGCTCCTTCTGATCAAATAAATATTTCAGACTCTTATGGTCACTAAAGACTTCAAATCGCGACCCATAGAGATAATGCCTCCATATTTTTAACACAAATACCACTGTTGCCAATTCTAAATCAGGAGTAGGATAATTCCTCTCGTGTATCCTCAACTATCTTGAAGCATAAGCAACTAGTTTACCAACTTGCATTAACACACCACCTAAACCCATTTTAGATGCATCACAATACACAACAAAAGCTTCATTCGGATTCGGTAAAATCAATATCGGTGCCGAAGTCAATTTCTTTTTCAATTCTTCAAAGCTTCTCTCACAAGTTACATCCTAAATAAAGGCTTGACTCTTCCGGGTCAATTGAGTCAATGGCAATGCCAAATTAGAAAATCCTTCTATAAACCTTCGATAATAACCAACTAAACCAAGAAAACTTCTAATTTCCGTTATCGTCTTCGGAGGTTCCCAATCAAGCACAACACTGACCTTCGAAGGGTCTACTGCTATACCTTCACCAGATATTACATATCCCAAAAAGCTCATTGTCTTCAACCAGAATTCACACTTGGAAAATTTAGCAAACAATTTGTTATCTTTCAACACTTGTAGCACAATTCTCAAATGTTTCTCATGCTCTTCCTTAGACTTCGAGTATATCAATATATCATCAATAAATACTACGACGAATTGATCCAAGTAAGAATGAAATATCCGGTTCATATATTCCATAAACACACCCGACGCATTAGACACTCCGAAAGGCATCACTGCATATTCGTAATGACCGTATCGAGTTCTAAATTCCGTCTTCTGGATATCTTCCTCTTTCACTCTGATTTGATGATATCCTTACCTCAAATCAATCTTGCTAAAAACACAAGCTCCCACAAGTTGGTCCATCAAGTCATCGATCCTTGGAAGTGGATACTTGTTCTTAATAGTAACCTTATTCAGCTGTCGGTAGTCAATGCACAAGCGCATACTACCATACTTCTTCTTAACCAATAACACTGGAGCACCCCATGGCGATACACTGGTGTCGCTCCCGGGATTTCCATCCTGGTACAAACGCGAAAGTGGCGCGGAAAAAGGTAGAGTCGCCAGCCATGCATTTTTATCCCGAATAGAGGGAATGGTAATGCTGCACAAACCAGGAAAAAAAAAAGAGGAAGGACACAGGTCCTGCGAACCAAAGAGACTGAGTTCGGGAGTCGGTTACGACCTGGGAAGGTATTAGCACCCAGATCGTCCGCCGTACCCGACGGGATCCACGCTTGCAAAGAATACTGTTTCAAAGGGTGAGGGTATGAAAACTGCAGCAAAAGAAAAGAAAATGAACTGGAAAAGGAAAATGAGAAAGGAAATGAATAAGAAAAGAAAAGGAAAAAATGTAGGGAAAATAAAGATTGTGCTCGAACGGGCCCTACCCCGCTGCCTACGTACCTCATCAGGATAATGAGGATCAGAGACGCCGTAGTTCCCCTAACTAGGGGTACTAAAAGGAAATTGCTTGCGGATTAAGGCTTGAACTGCCTATGCCATTGCTCAGGTGTTGCAGGCTCGGACGACGAGTGCGTAACCGTCTTGCAAAATGACAAGTAGGAGCAAGTTCGCGTACGGAGCGAAGGAGATGAGAAAAGAATTCCCGAAGGAAAGACGTTTATTGTTTGTTTGGTGTTTTTTAGAAGCTTTTATGAGTGAAAGTTTGCATAGGTAAGTGTACCCAAGTCTTACTCAATGGGATGTGTACATCTCACATCATCCCGAAATGGAATGCGCAAGAGGCACACCTATCTATGGAGGAAATCCCCAAAGCTAGTCCCACAAGTGAAGGCTCAAGCACACTAACCTATTATCATTATTAAGTGTTTTTGTGGTTTTGATTAAGAAGTGTTTTTTAGCTTTTCTTTGTGAGGTATTCATGTTAAGACCTATCCACCACGAGTGATGACTCACACCTCGCCCCGAAATGGAACGCATGTAAGCATCTCATAGCAAAGTCTCATGTCACATGAAAGTACTCAACCTTTATTAAATGAATTAGAATTAAGTTTGAAGATGAGAAGAGAGAGCACCAAAGGATCTTAAAGGAAAAATTCTAAAGGGGGACTAAAATAATCCTAAGTATTCACATGCATGGAAGTCCTAAAGGTTAGTGAGGTTTCTATCCTAATGAAGGAAAAAAGAAGAAGATAGAAGAAGGGATGAGAAAGGCCTAAGCCCAACAACAAAGGGTTAGTAACATAAACATAAGAGGAAGATGAGAATTGGAGATGTGGAACTCAATTCCCACATCTCTCACTTACCATAGCCCCTGCAAGGTTAGTATGCACAAAAAAAATCCAGCAAAGTGACCAACACAATCATGGAATTAATCATGCTCAAAGGTTCTTGTGAACAAGAATCAAACATCATGCCAAACATTGCAAGTACACGACTTACGCGTCGAAAACATGAAAGCATACATCAACCAGCAAGCAAATCACCCTAAAATCTCATGTTTAATGATCATGCAATGATCCATGGCAATTAGAACAAGCAAAGGGATCAAACAAGCTCAAAACAACACTAAAAAGTCATTCTGCTTCAGTGTTAACCGGTTAACCAAATGCGTTAACCGGTTAACCAGCTCAAACCTGCACAAAATACGCACAAAACAAGGGCGTTAACCGGTTAACCATATACGTTAACCGGTTAACACTGATAAAACAGCAACAAATCCTGCAGAAAACAGCATCTCAAAACAGCTTATTCAAATAAGCTTGCACCAGACCAGCAATCAATTACACATGGAAAAATTAGATCAATTCACATTAATCCATATCATTAAGCTCATGAACAATAACATTCGGATCCGGATACAAATCAACCAATCAAATCAAACAACACAAGCAAATACACAAGCACATGGTGGATCTAAAGCACAAGCATGCAAATAAGCTAAAAACAGAGCTAGATCTGAAATTAACCAACCTACAAAGCTGAGGTATGCTTTGGTAATTGTTGATTGAGCTGAAAACAGTAGATCTCGCGCAAAACTTTAAAGATCCGATGCTAAGCTCCACACTCCATGCAAAATAAATGCAAGAACAAGCCCTTGATGCAGAATTTTGGATCCAAAAGCACTTCTAGATCTCAAACCAGATCTGAATCTCCAATAAAACCAGCAAAAAGATGCAAAGAAGCTATGAATGGAGGTTTAGTTCCAAGATCTACACACCTCAAGGCAAGGTTGTGTGATCTTCAAAGAGGAACTTTGAGTGATTTGGAAAATTGGGAGAGAAAAGTGAGAGAATTGTGAGTGAGAGGAATGAAAATTCAGAAATGAGAGTGAAAAAAAATGAGAGGGAGCCCCCTTGGTTTGGAGGGAAATGGAATAAATATGATTTAGGTTTGGGGCCCAAAATTTTGGTTTGGGATCCAAAAATATGGCTTGGCATTAGCTTAGAAAGTGATTTGGATTTAGGGTTGGAATGAGGCTTGGATAAATGCTCTAGATCCTTCTCTCAAATTCAAATTTAATTCAAATGAATAAAAATCAGAAAATTGGAAAATGGGGCCAAAACACACATGCTGAAATTGCTGCTGGAAATTCAAATTTCGCAGCCGTTAACCGGTTAACCATATGCGTTAACCGGTTAACGCATGGAAAATTTGAATTTCCCTCCCTTTGGTGGGAAACCTCAAAAATAGACCTGCACCAACCGTTTCAAGCAAATTTTGATCCATCTTCTCTTTCTAGGGCTCTGAACATGATACCAGGCTTGTGCAAAATGATCCTGTGAGATTCTTGCTAGATCACCATGCTCTTGATTTTGACTTGCAGGTTCGGATTTTCCCAGATGACCGATCATATGCCTTATGCTAGAACATGTGAGTGTTATGCTTTATTTTTCTATGCAAAATGATAAGGATATGGTATGCTCATGATGATTATGATATGATAACGATGCTAAACAAGAAGAGGGCAAATTTGGGGTGTTACAGCTGCCCCTATTCAATCAACTGTTAATCTGAAAAGGATGAGAGCAACGGCTATCAGACATTCGAGATAAACTGTGATTGAATACCAAGAAGACCTGAAATTTGCACTCTGACGAAGAATGCAACACTGGGAAATAAACCCAACCAGATGACGCTCTGGGGATAAGAAGGAGAGAAAAAGCAGACGAGCTTCTTCCAAGTTGAAACTGATATCTGGAATACTATCATGCTGACAGACGAGTCTTCGCATGACCTGTGACGCCAGGTGCAGAGAGCGGACGAGCCCTTAAGGATCTTCAAAGTGACCTGAGATGGACGAATCTCCTTCACTAATCCTTACGCAAATAAGTGGAATAAGACGGACGAGTCTTCTTCGGATAACCCTTACGCAGGCTCCGGGAATGCATATAAGTCTGTGGGATAGACATGCAATCAAGGTAGACGAACCTTCTTCATATATTATCCGCGGATATATGGCATAAGACAGACGAGTCTTCTGAGCAAACCTGTTACGCCAGGTGCAGCAACCATAATAATTGGTGCTTGAGATGGACGAGCCTCCCTCGGATTTACCTGTTACGCCAGGCCCGGTAACCATTTCGACATTTAATTCCCACTGTCAGGATTTTAAACCTCTTCAATACAGACGAGTATTGGATGATCATCAAGAGAACACAGACGAGTGCCAATAGTCAAAGATACAGACGAGTATCGGACGATGATCTGAGAAACACAGACGAGTGCTTCAGGCGATGATACAGACGAGTATCAGCCACTGGTATAGACGAATACCAGAAGTTCAAACACAGACGAGCATTTGAAGTAGCAACAGCAATATCAGGATGAACGACAAATCTTCACATTCAGGTGCGAGCTAGCACAGACGCGTGCTGAGGATGATACAGACGAGTATCCAGGCAAAGCAGACGAGCTTCAGAACACAAACGACTTCTGGGAGATAAAAGCAGACGAGCTTCAAACACACACAGACGAGTGCCGAAAATTGCAGACGAGCAACAACAGAGAATACATGTCAAGGCACAGACGAGTGCAACGAAGGACCCCATACCAAACACAGACGAGTGTTGGAAGGTTGCATACTAGCAACAACAAATATCATCTCAGAACACAGACGAGTGTTGAGGAGTTGCGGACAAGCAAAAACAACTATCATAACCAAACACAGACGAGTGCTGGAAATTGCAGACGAGCAATAATAAAGAATACATGTCAAGGCACAGACGAGTGCAACGAAGGACCCCATACCAAACACAGACGAGTGTTGGAAGGTTGCATACTAGCAACAACAAATATCATCTCAGAACACAGACGAGTGTTGAGGAGTTGCGGACAAGCAAAAACAACTATCATAACCAAACACAGACGAGTGCTGGAAATTGCAGACGAGCAATAATAAAGTAATCACTTCAAAACACAGACGAATGCCGAGAATTGCAGACGAGCAAACAGCAACACCGAGCTAACACAGACGAGTGTTGAAAGATGCAGACGAGCAGCCATAAAGCAGTGATATGTCCTTGCTGGGGAAACTTGCTTAGGGATAACACATACGCGTGTTGAAGATTGCAGACGAGCAACAAACGAATGCCTGATCGGCAACAAGAGATACGACTCTGCAAGGGAAGACAAGTCAAGAGGTCTGGATACCCACTCCGACTAAGGTGATGAATACCTGGCCGCATCACCAAATAAACCAACAATAGGGCAAATCTGCTGGGGAATATTTCACGGACGGAGGTGAAAATCAAATATGAACTCTGTGGGAACCAATCATCTTCAGACTTAGCTGGGGAAGCTTCCTGGGCGAATACTCTGACTGGGGTGATGAATACCTGATTGTATCATCAAAATACCCAAAAGTACGACAACCTTGCTGGGAAATATTTCACTGCCGGGGGTGGAGATCAGACATGAACTCTGTGGGGAAAGATCATCTTCAAACTTGGTTAGGGAAGATGCTTCGTCAAATAACTCTTGTTGGGACCCTTGCTGGAGAGAGAGAGCTCTGACAATTCTAACTTTGTGGGGAAGTAAGGCTTTCAGCTGCATGCTAAGAAAACTTCACTGTGGAAAGATAAGTCCGCTTGGGGATGAGAACAATTCAATTAGCCTTGAAGTTCTGTTGGGGATATCGTCTGCTCTAACTCAGCTGGGGATGTGTCAACCTTCTGGACTGACGCTTAAACATATTTGGCAATGCTCTGCTGAGGAGAGACTTTGCTGGAGAATCAAGATAAGCCAAAATATGCCCCAAGTAGTATGACGACTGTGTCATGAAGATGTGCCAATGACAAATGGATTTTGACTGAATGAGAACACCAACTCCTTATGAGGAAACCTTGTCATCTGAAAGAAGATCTTATGCTCGGGGAAGAAATTAACTTCCAATGCCTTGCTGGTAAAATAAATACCGAACATTCCCTGAGAATTATCATAGTGCTTCAAGCTTCTGAGCTCCACAGTCGCATACTGATTATCAAGAGTGAACAAGCATTCCCTACTCCTGAAATTGTGCCATACTGCATCGCTTATGAAAAGATCGTCTTCAGAGGATTTTACAGAAGACCTGGCGTTCAAAATTGCCCCAGTGTCTTCAAACTCTCGCAGAAATTCATCATATCTTGAGATAACTGCCCCAGATTGAGTCTTGTAATGATTCTGCCCCACATGAAGAAACGAAAACCATGCAGTATGAAGATGCAATGCAAATGATGCAAGACGTAGACGTATGCTGAGGATATGAAGATGCAAGCTACGGGAGCTGAAACAAGGAGATTGGGCGTAAGGCCAGGTTGATAGAGATTTGGTATTTGGTTGCCAAGTAATTGGACTTAAATGGTGAATTACCAGATGAGAACTGGTTTATTAAAGGTAGGCCAACAGACAAAAATTGATGGGCAAAGAATAAGTCGTCAGACGAGAACTGACTCCTTGAGTTCATTGTCAAACGGGAATTGGCTCTGAAAAAGAAAGACTACCAGACGAGAACTGGCGTCCAAAAGGTTAAATGAAAAGGTGACCAGACGAGAACTGGTTAAAAGATTCGCCTACCAGACGAGAACTGGTATTTGAAATTGGTTTGCCAGACGAGAACTGGACTTTGGGTTTGTCTGCCCGACGAGGACTAGACATTGAAATGTTTGCCAGACGGGAACTGGACTTTGAAAAGGTTTTCCAGACGAGAACTGGACTTTGAATTGTCAAGAAGTTGGGGTTATGAGGCCCTGGATGTGAGATCGATGTTACGGGGGTTATGCTTGATGCAAATGATGCGTATGCTCTATATGCTCGAGCGAAGCGACATGAATAACGTATGCAAATGACTTATGCAATGCTTATGAAAAACTAGAAATGCTCCCAAGGATGGGAAGGAAGGTCTTTGGTGACAAGGCTTCTGGTTGAAAAGGGAGACAAAGGCGAAGGTGGGTAACGTGATTCCCCGATACTCGTCTTGAACTCGGAGATTGCTGATATAACCTGCCTTGTGTAGCTAAACTTTGCCCCTGCCGGGTGAGTGTCTGAACAGACTGTCACTGATTATCCAATTCCTGGAATAACAGACTTGGATGCTCTCATGAGGAGAATTGCACTTAGTGAACCCTGGGAAAGTCCTGCCCCGGTATGAGCGTGGAAGCGACTTGACTCATCCTGACTGAGTATTGGACGAAATCATCCTTGGTCAACAGAAAATCTGGGTGGCCTGCCCCTGTTTGGTAGATCCAGCTCTGATCAACTGACTTTGAATGATGTTCCTCGATCAACTGATGCTTGGGAACTCGCTTTAGACTGACTGATTCCCTGGTCGACAAAGCGACTGGATAACATGCCCCTGATTCATAGGCCTACAAGATGCGCTTGATTCTGGTCATCATTGTTGAATGATCAAGTTCCCTTGTGATTGCCTTTTGTAGGAACTTCCCTGGTGTCACAAACTGACTTGCAATTAAAACTGTTCATTCACAAATGGTAATTTTAATGCAGTGCACATGCAAGTTTGGAAAATTTATTTATTTGTATGCGGTGACAGTGTGTAACGAATGGATGATTAGTCCAAACGTAGTGTTGAGTTAGCAAATCGTTAGGAGTCAGTTTACGCAACCTTGTCGTAGTATGCTTTCAGAATTGACCCTGATTCAATTAGGACTTTCAAGGGTTATGACAAGGCCTGGTTCACGGTTTTAGAAAGAAAGATTTATAGCTCAAAATTTATCTGTGCCCACCCATTCTTCTTGATGTTCTCCAGTCCTATATTTAGCTAATTTGGCCTAAGCGCTCGTCTTTCGAAAGGGTTTTGTAATGGTTGAGGAACCAATGACGTTGACGGTTTACGCACCAATGAGGTTTCTCGGAGTAACAGTCACCCCTTTTGACTTTGTGTCTGTAGTCACACGACTTTGTCCTAATGGAAGATTTTTCTTTCTGATTTTTTTTTTACTCCCTAATTTTTGCTTGGACTTGTTCTTTTTTTGAATTTTCGATTTTGAAGTCCAGCGGGATGCCCTAACTTTTGCCTAAGTCATCTGTTTTCATTTTTTTTTTTTTTTTTTTTGACTTAGCGGGCTTTATTTCCTCTTTTTTTTTTTTTTTTTGCTTTGATTTTTTCTTGAACAAATCGTGTGACACTGGTTGTCTGACTTGCTGAAAGGATAATGACTGCCTCATTCCTTTGTTGTGGAGGGATAACCATTGTAGTTTCACATCTCTTGACCTCTTGAGGTGTAATGAATAAAAGGTAATGGATCCTCGGATGCACACTCCTTTGGAAATTTGAACGCTCGATCAAATTGGCTGACAACTACCCTGCCCCGGGTTGAATGTGAGGGTTTTTCTGTTTAGAAAAGAAACTCCTACTTCAAGGCTCAAAGGGGTTGACGAGGGTCTATCTCCCTTATATCTCCGGTGTTTGGGAATTGAAACAATGCCTGTACATCGTCAGCAGGTTCTACTCTGGAAGCATACCTTCAACAATTATGGGTATTCAGTTGTCATCATCCTCCCTCAAACCTGCTAAACAACAGTGAAATAATGGGAGGTAAATGGATGCAATTTTTTTTGTTTTTTCAATGCAAGGAAAGAAAAATGAGCGAATGCGACATAATTGATTCAAAAAGTGCAAGATCACTACATTAACATTACCATTTAAAACAACAATGCTTAAAAGACAAGTAGCTGCTAACAGGAAAGAAACTACAAATGCAAATAATAAAAGGATACAATGACCACCAACTCTGATGACATATTTCTTGTATGAGTCACTGAAATCAGGATACGCTTCTTCCGACGTCTTTGAACTCAATCAGGTGAGAGGTTGACGTGCACAACCAAGCTTCCTTCTGGAAAGGAGATGCAACCCTTGTCGATCAATTGTTGTACTTTGGCTTGAAAAGCTTTGCAATCTTCAGTTGAATGCCCCATTGATCCACCATGATACCCACACTGCTCATGAGGATTGTACTCTGGAGGGTACGGCTCTGACAACGGCTTGAGAGTCTTAGGAACCACCAATGAGCTCTGAATTAGATGTGGCAATAGTTCACTGTACTCCATGGGAACTGGATGAAGAGGAGCATTCCTTCTTTCCAGATTGTTGCGAGGCTTATGCTGGCTCTGAAGTTGATTCGGAGGTCTTCGACCCTGAGCTTGCAGATTTGGACGAGGAGGAGTCCAGGGCTTCTGATATGGTGCTCTGAGCATTGCCGAATGTCCATAAGAGTAACCAGACCTAGGAACGGATGATCTCTGAGAAGATGATGGTCTAGAATATTCGATATTGGCCATGACTGCACTGGCGTCATACCATTCTTCCTCTTGGGAGCTAACAATAGATTCACCTTCACTAGCTGGGATGTTCGAAGAGTCTTGGATCTTTCCACTTTTGAGCAGGCTTTCGATGCGTACTCCAACTTTTATCAAATCAGAGAAACTTGATGTCCAAATGCTACTCATTCTTTCCAAGTACGGACCTTGCAACGTGCCCACGAACAGGTCAACTAATTCTCTGTCTGAAAGTGGTGGTTGCACTTGGGCTGCCAACTCTCTCCACCGTTGTGCATATTCTCTGAAAGATTCACCACTCCTCTGAGTTAGGCTCTGCAAGTGCGTACGACTGGGCGCCATGTCCACATTGTACTGGTATTGCTTTACGAAAGCTCTGGATAAATCATTCCAGGATCGGATACGACTGCTTTCCAAATCCATATACCAACTTAAAGATGCCCCACTTAAACTGTCCTGAAAACAGTGAATCATTAGCTTATCATTGCATGCATGAGAAGTCATTTTTCTACAGAACATCACCAAATGACGCTTTGGGCAACTGACACCAGTGTACTTCTCGAACTTCGGAGTCTTGAAATCTGGAGGAATGACAAGACCAGGCACCAAACACAGGTTTAGAGCATCAAAACCAAAGGCGTCAGGATCTGCTAAAGCTTTGAGTTGCTCGTCCAACATGCGAAATCTTTCAGCAGGATCAAAAGCTGGTGAATCCTCGGTTTTCACAAGAGGGATTGCCCCTTGGAAGCTCGGCATAGGGAAAGCAAAACTCTGATAATCTGTAGAATCAGAAGAAGATGAAGGTCCACCTCGGACAACAGATGGTTCAGGTACACTCTGATTCATAATCGGGGTTTGTGCAGGCTGAGCTTGAGTAAGATTATTCACTTGTGGAAGATCCTCATCAGGAGAAAGACCATACAAAGGATTGGTCATCGAAGTGAAACCAGGTGGAAACTCAACATTCTGACGGTTGCTCTCTGACATAGCTACTGATGGCTTCAAAACTGACCTTTTCAACCCTTGATACTGCTCAGTCAAACTTCACACACTCTGTCGTCTTCTAACAGTTAACACTTGTTCAAACTGAGTACCGGGAAATCAACTGGCTGGTCATGGACAAAAGAGGAAGGATGAGCTCTCTGGAAGAGGATATGCAATGCTGATGCAAATGCAAAATGCAATATGATGATGCAAAGATGCAAAGACATGGGATCACAACTGGAAACTGCCTAGAATCTGGAATACTGAGCCAAGAATCGAGTGTCTGTAACCACAAGATCTCTGCATAATAACCCAAAATAGTAACCGAGAACCGAAGGTCAAGAACTTCAGGATCATAGTGACCGGATCGAAACATAAGACTGTACTGGCAATGAGGGTATGTTGAGGTCATGGGTTCCTGCAAACCTGTAAACCCCTCCCAATCTCACTGGTAGGCTCCGGGTCAAACATCACGGACTCTCAAAGCCGAATAGCAATAATACTTTCACCATCTCCGAGAAGTGGCTCATGACCAAGTCAGGGAATCGGTTAGGCATTATATACTACGCAGGGAGGCCTCAGCTGAGTCCGGGAAAAACAAGCATCCCTTACAGGTTCCCAGCTTCAAGCGCTGAAATCGAGAAACAATAGTACATTCAGCCCGTAGGATACAGTACTAATGCCACACGACCAGATGCCTTGACTGAGTTCCTATAAGAGAACCAGGCCATCCTATGCGAGTTCCCAGTGGACCCTCGGGTGCGAATGGGTTTGCCACAAAATGTGGTCTGCCACTGTCACCACTGGAGAGGGTTGTTTCCACAAAGGTTCTCAATGATCGGTCCCCAGATGCACATAACCATCAAGGTCCTATCCCGAAGTGGAGGAAATCCCCACACAAGATATTTCCAAGACAGTCGCAATCTGGGCGTGAAACACATCGCCACTCATCATGCCACATGCGAGTACAATATGTCCACTCTAATCCTAGGGTGCACTCAAGCCGGGTACTTGGCTTATCTCTCAGAAACAGTATCACCCATCCCACCAAACAGAAAACCAGTCCAGACAGTCCAGTATGATATAAATGATGCGGAAAATAAATACTGAAGACTGTAAATAAAGCTGTAAATAAACAACAATACAGTACAACAAGCCACATCAAACAAGCATCACCCAATGAAACAACAACACACAAGCGCTAGGAGAGACTCACAGGGGAACCAGAGATCTCTGGTGCGTTTCCCCAGCAGAGTCGCCAGCTGTCGCTCCCGGGATTTCCATCCTGGTACAAACGCGAAAGTGGCGCGGAAAAAGGTAGAGTCGCCAGCCATGCATTTTTATCCCGAATAGAGGGAATGGTAATGCTGCATAAACCAGAAAAAAAAAAGAGGAAGGACACAGGTCCTGCGAACCAAAGAGACTGAGTTCGGGAGTCGGTTACGACCTGGGAAGGTATTAGCACCCAGATCGTCCGCCGTACCCGACGGGATCCACGCTTGCAAAGAATACTGTTTCAAAGGGTGAGGGTATGAAAACTGCAGCAAAAGAAAAGAAAATGAACTGGAAAAGGAAAATGAGAAAGGAAATGAATAAGAAAAGAAAAGGAAAAAATGTAGGGAAAATAAAGATTGTGCTCGAACGGGCCCTACCCCGCTGCCTACGTACCTCATCAGGATAATGAGGATCAGAGACGCCGTAGTTCCCCTAACTAGGGGTACTAAAAGGAAATTGCTTGCGGATTAAGGCTTGAACTGCCTATGCCATTGCTCAGGTGTTGCAGGCTCGGACGACGAGTGCGTAACCGTCTTGCAAAATGACAAGTAGGAGCAAGTTCGCGTACGGAGCGAAGGAGATGAGAAAAGAATTCCCGAAGGAAAGACGTTTATTGTTTGTTTGGTGTTTTTTAGAAGCTTTTATGAGTGAAAGTTTGCATAGGTAAGTGTACCCAAGTCTTACTCAATGGGATGTGTACATCTCACATCATCCCGAAATGGAATGCGCAAGAGGCACACCTATCTATGGAGGAAATCCCCAAAGCTAGTCCCACAAGTGAAGGCTCAAGCACACTAACCTATTATCATTATTAAGTGTTTTTGTGGTTTTGATTAAGAAGTGTTTTTTAGCTTTTCTTTGTGAGGTATTCATGTTAAGACCTATCCACCACGAGTGATGACTCACACCTCGCCCCGAAATGGAACGCATGTAAGCATCTCATAGCAAAGTCTCATGTCACATGAAAGTACTCAACCTTTATTAAATGAATTAGAATTAAGTTTGAAGATGAGAAGAGAGAGCACCAAAGGATCTTAAAGGAAAAATTCTAAAGGGGGACTAAAATAATCCTAAGTATTCACATGCATGGAAGTCCTAAAGGTTAGTGAGGTTTCTATCCTAATGAAGGAAAAAAGAAGAAGATAGAAGAAGGGATGAGAAAGGCCTAAGCCCAACAACAAAGGGTTAGTAACATAAACATAAGAGGAAGATGAGAATTGGAGATGTGGAACTCAATTCCCACATCTCTCACTTACCATAGCCCCTGCAAGGTTAGTATGCACAAAAAAAATCCAGCAAAGTGACCAACACAATCATGGAATTAATCATGCTCAAAGGTTCTTGTGAACAAGAATCAAACATCATGCCAAACATTGCAAGTACACGACTTACGCGTCGAAAACATGAAAGCATACATCAACCAGCAAGCAAATCACCCTAAAATCTCATGTTTAATGATCATGCAATGATCCATGGCAATTAGAACAAGCAAAGGGATCAAACAAGCTCAAAACAACACTAAAAAGTCATTCTGCTTCAGTGTTAACCGGTTAACCAAATGCGTTAACCGGTTAACCAGCTCAAACCTGCACAAAATACGCACAAAACAAGGGCGTTAACCGGTTAACCATATACGTTAACCGGTTAACACTGATAAAACAGCAACAAATCCTGCAGAAAACAGCATCTCAAAACAGCTTATTCAAATAAGCTTGCACCAGACCAGCAATCAATTACACATGGAAAAATTAGATCAATTCACATTAATCCATATCATTAAGCTCATGAACAATAACATTCGGATCCGGATACAAATCAACCAATCAAATCAAACAACACAAGCAAATACACAAGCACATGGTGGATCTAAAGCACAAGCATGCAAATAAGCTAAAAACAGAGCTAGATCTGAAATTAACCAACCTACAAAGCTGAGGTATGCTTTGGTAATTGTTGATTGAGCTGAAAACAGTAGATCTCGCGCAAAACTTTAAAGATCCGATGCTAAGCTCCACACTCCATGCAAAATAAATGCAAGAACAAGCCCTTGATGCAGAATTTTGGATCCAAAAGCACTTCTAGATCTCAAACCAGATCTGAATCTCCAATAAAACCAGCAAAAAGATGCAAAGAAGCTATGAATGGAGGTTTAGTTCCAAGATCTACACACCTCAAGGCAAGGTTGTGTGATCTTCAAAGAGGAACTTTGAGTGATTTGGAAAATTGGGAGAGAAAAGTGAGAGAATTGTGAGTGAGAGGAATGAAAATTCAGAAATGAGAGTGAAAAAAAATGAGAGGGAGCCCCCTTGGTTTGGAGGGAAATGGAATAAATATGATTTAGGTTTGGGGCCCAAAATTTTGGTTTGGGATCCAAAAATATGGCTTGGCATTAGCTTAGAAAGTGATTTGGATTTAGGGTTGGAATGAGGCTTGGATAAATGCTCTAGATCCTTCTCTCAAATTCAAATTTAATTCAAATGAATAAAAATCAGAAAATTGGAAAATGGGGCCAAAACACACATGCTGAAATTGCTGCTGGAAATTCAAATTTCGCAGCCGTTAACCGGTTAACCATATGCGTTAACCGGTTAACGCATGGAAAATTTGAATTTCCCTCCCTTTGGTGGGAAACCTCAAAAATAGACCTGCACCAACCGTTTCAAGCAAATTTTGATCCATCTTCTCTTTCTAGGGCTCTGAACATGATACCAGGCTTGTGCAAAATGATCCTGTGAGATTCTTGCTAGATCACCATGCTCTTGATTTTGACTTGCAGGTTCGGATTTTCCCAGATGACCGATCATATGCCTTATGCTAGAACATGTGAGTGTTATGCTTTATTTTTCTATGCAAAATGATAAGGATATGGTATGCTCATGATGATTATGATATGATAACGATGCTAAACAAGAAGAGGGCAAATTTGGGGTGTTACAACTGGGTCGAATGAACTTCTTATCAAGTAAGTCACCAATCTGCGATTTCAATTCAGCTAACTCAGTAGCATACATCCTGTACGGTGCCATAGAAATAGGCCTGGTACCAGGAATCAAGTCAATAGTAAACTCCATTTCACGCATCGGAGGTAACTCTGTAATATCATTGGGAAATACTTCAAGAAATTCATTCACCACTGGTAACTCTTCAACATCGACCTTTTCTTCCACAGATAACGAAGCAAACACAAAAAACATTTTCGCTTCGTCTTCCAATAAGGTCCTCAGCTCTTTAGTAGAAACTGAACTGGACAAAATTTCCTCTTCTGGAGTTAGGAATAACAATCTCTTCCTAAAGCAGTCAATATAAACTCGGTTGGATTCCAACCAGTTCATACCCAAGATTATATCAAGATTACTGAGTGGTAGACATATAAGATCCACTCTAAACTCTTTATCAGAAATAGCCAAAACACAATCACGACATATCAAGGTAGTAGTCACAGAACCTATAGATGGTGTATCAATAACCATTCCTCGACTTAACTGAGAAGGTTCCAATTCTAACTTTTTCACACATTCCAAAGAAATAAACAAGTGTGTTGCACCTGTATCAATAATCACAAATAAAGGAATATTATTGATAAAGCAAGTACCTTTGACCAATCGATCTTCACTAGTAGGCTGAGCTCCCACTATTGCAAATACTTTCCCATCGAATTTCTGCTTCTTTGGTTTCTGGAAATTAGTGCTAATATGACCCTGCTTTCCACAATTATAGAAAATAGGCACATTCCCTCTGCAATTGTCCATCACATGACCCGCCTTTCCACACTTAAAACACTTCTTTTCTTCAGTAGGACAATTATTGGCACGATGTCTCGTGTCGTGACATCTGTAGCATTTGAGCACACCGGGAGTACTTCCTCCCCCACTTGGTTTCTTCTCATTACCAACTTTTTGCTTCCCTTTGTCAGCTGGAGCACTGTAAGGAGTACCACCAAATCTCTGCTTCCCTTTCTTATCATTCACAACTTTGTAGTGTGCAATTCGCGCCCTATTGTCGTTATCATAAATCCTGCTTCTACTTACCATCTCTGGATAATTCCTGATCTTCTGGAAAGCAATACCCAACTTAATCTCAGGATGCATCCCATTCTCATACTTCAGGCATTTGGAAGTCATCGCCTCTTCAGTATTATAGTGTGTACAGTATTGCACTAGCTCTTCAAACTTGGCAGCATACTCCACCACTATCATATTACCTTGCTTGAGTTCCAAGAACTCAACCTCCTTAGCACTGTGGATGTCTTTTGGGAAGTACTTCTCCAAGAACTCTCTGTGAAATACTGCCCAAGTGATAGCCGTACCCGCGTCTTCCAACCTTTGGTGACTGTTGTCCCACCAGACTTCAGCTTCGCCCTCCAGCATGTGAGTACCAAACCTCACCTTTTGATCATCAGAGCATCCCATGGTTCTGAAGATCTTCTCAACTAATTTCAACCACTTCTGTGCAGCCTCTGGATCCAGAATTCCACCTTCATACGTCAGCGGTCTGTTATTCCGGAACTGCTCCAATGTACGAGACTGAGCATTTCCTCCACCCTTAACGACCTGAACAACGTTCTCAACTGTCTGCGCCATGGCTTGCATATCCGCAACAAGAGCAACATCTTTCCTTCCTGCCATACTAATACAACAAATAACTCGAGTTAGGAAACACACGACTCCTATTCTAAGGACTAACTCAATCTGGCCGGTTGGACCAACCTGCTCTTATACCAATTGTAACACCCACTTTTCCCACAGAAATATTTATATAAATCTTTAATAAAATCAGAGTTACTTGTCCAAAGTGAGATGTTACATCATCATCGTTCTTCAAAATCGTTAATAAAAGAAAGCAGCGGAATCCAAATCTTTAACGTCAATAGCTCAAAGGCTTAACTAATCACACATAATAAGGTTCTTCAATTCAAGTTTAATTATAAAAATAAATTTTTCTAAACATTAAAAGTAAATGTGGACAAAGATCCCCGTTCCCGTTACACATCAAAGCTCCTAGGACACGAACATCACACCAACGTACTTCTCAGGTACCTGAATTGTCTGCACTTCCGAAGTAGCACAGACGCAACAAAACAAACAGAGGGGTGAGAAATAGATTCAATATATAACGAATCATACGACATATATGAAGAAGAAATTCACCCCTAATCATACAAAATTATCAATCATATTATTCAATCAATCATAATGCAATGTGACTCAAATGCACAATGCAAATGCGGTACCGACTCACAATAACAGTTCATTAAATAGAACCCCGAATGCATCGTTAACGTCTCCAACAAGACACGATCATCCCTGCAACCACGATTCTCAACGAATCCCGAATAATCACATCCACGACATGATTATTCCATCACATGTATGTGTATGCAGACACAACAATGCATACCATATCACAATACACATGAACACATCATGCTTTACGATCATCATGATCTCATCAACCAACCATCAGTGCATCTTATTCACACACAGAGCATACACCCATCTCATGTTATTCACAATTATAACAATCTACATATTCATATAATTCAATTAAACACTTAGGCTTTCTTATGCCATTAATTGTCAAGTCCTATATCCACTATTAGAACGTCCTCAAAGTCTTATTTCACTAATATAATCCTACATTAGAAGAATCAGTCAAATCCTCCTTAAAACGGACGAAAAATAACATTTACAGTGGCCTAACACGGCCTCCCGTGTCCCCTGACACGGCCCGTGTCAGGTGGCTTGGGGATACGCCCCTCCAAATCACCAAAAACCCGTTTCCCGTAGCTTGACACGGCCACCCGTGTCAGGGCACCTGACTCTCAAAATTCTGATTTTTACATTTTTCCCATTTTCTTCCTCCTTTCTCACCTGTCTGAACCCCAATCATTATAAGTCAAATTTAACACTCAAAACCAACCAATTCACATGTTTATTATCCATTTACACCTATAACATCAACTAGTTTTATTAATAAACTTTCCTAGATCAAATTAGGGAATCTATGAGGTTTAATCCTATTCTCTGTTCATCATATTCCCCATAACCTTCATATGCCATTTCCCCCAATACCAAACACACAACACCAAATATATTTTCAAAACACATCATATAATCATATTCATCAACAATTTCACAATATTGCATCAATTCAATCATTATTATCATAATCTCTTAAAAATACCTAGGGGAGGAAGGAACTCCCAATTACCCTTATATGTCTTATCACCATTCATAAACCCTTTTCTCCCCCTTACCTTAAAATCGAAGCTTTCCTTCACAACTTTTGGTCTTGGTGATCTATGATCCTTGACCTTGCCCTTCTTCTCCTCTTTCTCCAGACCTCTCTATTCTTCGTCAAAAATACGATGAATGAGGTTTGTTTCTCTATTTCCTCTTTTTATAAAACATCAATTCCACCTTTGCCCCTTAAACCTCTAACCAACTCTTTATTTTATTTTATTTAAATAATAACAACATTATAATAGTACACCTTATATTATTATTATTATTATTCTCATAAAATACTTTCTTCACCAATTAATTCAATTATGCCATTAAAATATTAATATTTATTTCACAAAAATAAATATAAAATTAAGGCGTTACAGTTAGCACTCGAGCCAGACGAGTCATACACTTAAGCATAGACAAGTAAGCAGTTCACATCTAAAACATCCCAGTCTCTTTGAGTCGAACTACGGTGTTCTGACTTCCTCATTGCACGAGAGGATACATAGACATAACTTAACGGTTATCGAACAAAAGTCTCCATGTCTCCCTCTCTCCTCTTTCTAGCTTTCTTTTCTTAGCCTCAACTTTAAGCATTCATTTTCTTCTTGCACTGACACTTTGTACATCCATTCCTCCCTATCCTTTTATACACAGCTTAGCACATACACTATCCCATTTTAAACACAATCAAGTAAGCGTGGATCCCGTCGAGTACGACGGACGATCTGGGTGCTAATACCTTCCCAGGTCGTAACCTACCCCCTTACTCAGTTTCTTTAGTTCGCAACCGTCTTATCCATATCTTGTTAGGTTTATGCAGCATTACCATTCCTTTGGGATAAAAATTCCTAGTTGGTGACTCTATTCAACCTCAACCTCCAACATCACCGACAGTTCGCGTTTGCACCTGGACGAAAGTCCAGGGAGCGACAGCTTGGCGACTCTGTTGGGGAAATTGCAACCAGGGCTTCTGGTTCTCTTGTGGGTTTCTCCTAGCGCTTGTTTGTGTGTTTTTATTGGGGGTGTTATGTGCTATTTGTGTTTATGTTTTTACTTTATTTACTGCTTCCTGTACAGCTTCACTTATTGCATTTACTTTATCGCTTTCATTTATTGCTTTCTGCATTTCATTTATTATTATCATATCATTGTGTTGGATTTCTGGTTTGCTTTGGTGGGAGGGGTATTCCAGTGAGAAAGGTCAAACACAAAGGCCTGAGTGACACATATGATTAGAGTGGTTTTGTATTCTTTCCTATTCCCTTTCGGTCTGGTGCGGGAATATGAAAACACGGTTCAGACATGGGTTTCCTTTTGAGAACACTGTGCTACGGATTTCCTGTAGTGGTAGGGCTATCTGGGAAGCCTTCTAAGTCTGGATGATCTTTTTAGATAACCTTCAGCATTTGAGGTAAATTAGAGGAGGATCATTTATGATTAGGGTAAACACTGTACCTCCGGGTTAGAAGTGTTTACACTTCTCATAATAGATCCGAATCTGAGGGTCCTTGTTCTAGAACAATACATGTGAGTGGGTTGGGTTGTTTACAGGTTTGCAGGAACCCTTGACCTCAACATACCTTGCTACTGGAATTTGTTCTTAAGGTTGTAATATTTTGGACTAGTTCTTTGAAACCCTGGATTATTGACTCTTTATTTGAGTCCCCCACCTGGTTACCGGTTCTTAGACCTCTATCCGAAACTCTGATGCTCAAGAATCCTGTCCGAAGGCAACTGATAATCCAGCACATGATCACAAACCCTTGCATATCATAAGCATACATCATATTGAATCATTTAACATTTGTCTATTTGTTTTACAAGGTATCCATCTTCCTTTGGTTTGGTTTTGACCGTTCTTCTGCTCAGCTTATCTGCTTCAACACTTCTTCAGCTACCTTCTTCAGTTGTTTTCTTCAGTTATCTCCTTCAGCACACATCTTCAACATGGATTCAACCAGGAAAAGCAACATCACCTACCGCTTATTTGAGTATCCTCTAGCAGGCATCAGGAAGATACATGATCTTATCACCCCTGATCATGTTCCCTTATTCTGAGAACATTATGGTAGGATTCAGGACATGATCATGGACTTGGACACATTGCAGAGGAGCATGATTCACACCTGTCTTCAGTTTTATAACCCTCCTCTCCGTTGTTTCACTTTCCCAGATTTTCAGATAGGTCTTTTGCTGGAAGAATACTCTATGCTATTGGGTGTCCCTATCAGAAGAGGAATTCCTTGCAATTCTGAAATGACTCCTCTAAAGAATGAAGACATAGCCAAAGCATTTCATCTGGAAGCAACTACCATAGATGAGCACATGACTTCCAAGGCTGGAATCCCATGCCTTCATCTGGATTTCTTGATCACTCAGGCTACAAAGCAAGCTGCAATAGGGAATTGGGAAACTGTGTGGGCTCTCCTGGCTCTCAGCATTTATGGTATCATCTTGTTTGCAGACGAGCCTAAGTTTGTAATCAAAAATGACATCCACATCTTCATGCTCAAGAACCCGGTTCCCACCTTGTTAGGAGATTCTTACTACTCAATTCATCAGAGGAATGAGAAACAGAGAGGAAAACTGGTAAGGTTTTGTGTCCCTCTCTTCTACAGTTGGTTGATGAGGCACATGCCGAAGACGGAAGCTTTCTTGAACCCACATCAGTCAAAGAATTGGGCTAAAAGGATGATTGCCCTTACTTCAGAAGATATCAGGTGGTGTACTCAGAACACCAAGGGTCGAGACATAATAACAAGTTGTGGGCAATACCCAAATGTGCCACTTATTGGAGTAAAGGGTTACATCAATTACAATCCTTTACTTTTCAAGAGACAGTTGGAGTATGCCTTGATACATCCACCTAGGGAGCAGGACCTAATAAAGTCTCTTTATTGTGCTGTTCAGAACAACCATGCCACCGTCCGACAAGCAACCTGGGCTTGGGACCATATACAGACTAAAGGAACCACCATCCTTTGATAAGTGTAATAACATAGCTTCTCCTCAGTACACTGAATGGTCACGCATCAGAGGACAGATTACTCGTATGCCATTCACCCTGGAAGATGTACTAGGGCCATCAACAGTTGAGCCTATAGCCACAGTAAGCCTGGAAGAGTTTGAAAAGATGAAAGAAAGAAATACCCAACTGGCTGAGGCTTTGAAGAAGACCCTTTGGGAAAGGAACGATGGTCGTCTAAACATTGAAAGGTTAGAGAAGCTGCGCATTAAGCATGTAATCAAAATTGAGAAGACTGAAGACTTCATCAAGAAATCCCGAGCAGGGGAACTTGTGTTGAAGAATGCATGTAAAGAAGCAAAGATTCAAAGGGCAAGAGCTGAGCATTACCTGGAGGAGAGTCAGGATAGATGGGTCAGGATAACGGAGGCTCGTCTGAAAGAAGACCAGAAGATGCAAGCCAAGATAGAGCAGTTGGAAGCCAATGAGAAAATAAGCCAAGAAGCACTGCTAGCAGCTCAGAAGGAGATCTCAGAGTTGTAATTCCGGGCGGGGTTAAAGAGATCCAAAGAACAAGACAAGTATCAGAAGATGACAAATGCCATTGCAACCAGAAACCTTCTCATCATAACCATTACAGAGCACCCAGTTGGACCAGTAACTGATGCTCTCCTGAAGGAAGTCAGGGAGGATGCATATGGGTTGGATGTTTGATTTTCTTTGTATTTGTTTTTGTATTTTGACTCACCATGGGAGTTTGTTTTGTTGTATTCGTGAATAGATTTTATTATAGTTTATTGTAGTATTTCAACTTGCCATGGGAGTTTTTGTTGTATTCATGAACTATTTATATTTTGGCATTGCCACTTGTATTTTTATGGTCATGAGTTGGATTTTTTATGGACTTCGTTTGCTTCAACATCTTCATCTCCTAGAGGTCTGGAAGGTCAAAACCAAGGACCAAACCGGATACCCTCGAAGACAAATAGACATATTGCATTGCATTCTAATCTCATATCCTTTGTTTTGCAGGTGTTTTGTTGTTGTCTTCTCACTTTGTTGATTGTCTCAGGAAATATTGCTCGAAGGAGGGTCTTTCCCGTCAATCGCATCCACAAATATCCAACTTGACACAACCTTCTGAGTCTACAAATGGATCAACTACAGAACGAACTGATAGATGTGAGGACTCAAATGACAGATGTGAGGAC
The DNA here is from genome assembly GCA_963966055.1 of Lathyrus aphaca. Lineage (NCBI taxonomy): Eukaryota > Viridiplantae > Streptophyta > Magnoliopsida > Fabales > Fabaceae > Lathyrus > Lathyrus aphaca. Next base: position 229,558,084 of record OZ014519.1, read on the forward strand.
AGAAGTGAGAACCCAGATGAATCAGTTTATGGCTGTGATGACTGGACTGGCCCAAACCCAGGAAAGATTGAGGGAGTTGGTCGAGCGGCAAACTCCAGAAGATAACAACGCTGGTACTGGGGGTACAAGTAACAATGCGCGCGAGCAGCTGCAAACGACTCCGGTAGTGTTTAGATCTGACAACAATCCTGAAGCTAATATCATTGGGAATGGTCAAAGGAACACTAGAGTTCGTATTCTACAAGAAGATCCTCAAGATGAGCAGTTTACAGTGTTGGGTGCTGGGGCAGATGAAGCTTATGATCGTCGTCTGGACGAGATATCTGAGAAGCTAAGATCCTTGGAATCCCAGAACTCTTTGGGATTCGATGTAATGGATATGGGCTTAGTAGAAGGGGTAAGGATTCCCCACAAGTTCAAACCTCCATGTTTTGAGAAGTATAATGGTACCTCCTGTCCTCGTACCCATTTACAATCTTTTCAGGGAAGATTGAAAGCATATACCATGAATGAGAAACTGTGGATGTTTTACTTTGAAGACAGTTTAACCGAGGCATCTAGAGAGTGGTATTCACACCTATCAAGGGATACTTTCAGGAACTGGAAAGACTTAACTGAGGCCTTTGTACGCCAATATCAGTACAACCTGGATATGGAACCTAATAGGACCCTCTTGATGGGTATGTCTCAGTCTTCGAGAGAAAGTTTCCGCGAATACGCTCAAAGGTGGAGACAACTTGTTGCTGCTGTCCAGCCACCTATGTCTGAAAAGGAAATGGCTGATATGTTTATGAATACCTTGCAAGAGACCTACATTGATAGACTTGTTGCTTTCTCTTCTACTAGTTTTGCTGATGTGGTTATAGCAGGCGAGAGAATCGAAAGCCTATTAAAGATGGGTAATATTTCTAATAATGGTTCTAGCTCCAGCAATGCAAATAAACCCTTCTAAGGACCTAGGAGGACAGGGGAGACTAATGCAGTGCATGTTAGTAGAGGTAGATCCCAATACTTGCAAAGATCAGTGGCTGCAGTCACCATCCCTACTCCAGCACCTCAGCAACAACAGTATCCTCAACATCAACAAAGACCTTACAACAATAATAATCAACAACAACATCCTTTCCAACAAAGGCCTTCTCAGATTAATAGGGTGATCGATCCCATCCCGATGCCCTATGCAGTCTTACTCCCGCAACTATTGAAACTTAACCTGACTGAACTGAGGACTTTGGCTCCACCAGATCCTCTGAATCTTCCAAGGAATTATGATGTCAACGCCAGATGTGCTTTTCACTCCAATGCGCCTGGTCATTCAACATAGAAGTGTAGGGCCCTGCACATGAAAGTCCAGGATCTGATTGACTCCAAAGCTTTGAATTTTGCACCTTCACCAAATGTCACAAAGAATCCAATACCGAACCACGATGGGCCGAGGATCAATGCCATTGAAGAGGACCAACCAGCAATTCTGATTGATGATATTGCAAGTATTCAGACACCACTGGCCGAAGTAAAAGCTCAGCTATTGAAGTGCCAAGTGTTTCTGGGTTGTGAGACCCGTTGTGAAGCTTGCAAAGTTTCTACCAATGGGTGTGCAAATATGGAGAAGGGTATTAGCAACCTTATCAGAAAAGGCATCCTGCAAATCACATCAACAGTTCCATCTTCTACAACTGCAACAAAAATATCTCCTACAACACCATCAAACATTATGCCAACAGAATCTCCTACAACGCCAGCAAAAGCCATTCCAACAAAATCGACTACAACAACAGCAAACACCAGCAGCGACATCTCGACAATTACCATCTATTACGATCCAACAACCATCCATGTTCCGGATTCTCTCAACAACAACTTTCAGCAACACCCTCATCAACATCAACAACTTCCTGCACCATCTTCAGCCAGATCCCCTGTTACCATATGACTATCACAACTCCTTCTTCTGCTGCAATTAGTCTGGTGACCATCACGGTGTTTGGACCAATTCCTTATGATAATAACAATGTCGTGCCGTGGCATTATGGTTCGGATCTTTACTACCACGGAAGGAAGATCACTCTTGACTCCTCAACATCTGCACCACAAATTGACAATGTCGAGGGAGGAGGAGGCTTCACTCGGAGCGAGCGTCTCTTCGCTTCACAATTTCCAAGAATTAATGATGAAGCAGAAGCTGCTGCCAAAGCAAAAGGCAAAAGTGTGGTACTAGAAGAACCAACTGCAAAAGAGTCTCAGAAGACGTCCTTTGATCAGGATGTGGATGAGTTCATGAGGATTATCAAGAAGAGTGATTACAAATTTGTGGATCAGCTCCACCAAACACCCTCCAAGATCTCCATACTATCTCTGCTCATGTGTTCTGAGGCTCACCGGAATGCACTACTCAAGGTCTTGCACGCAGCTTATGTGCCGGAAGAAATCACGGTCAATCAGTTAGAAACAGTGGTCGCAAATGTCAATACTAGTCATGGACTAGGTTTCACCAATGCTGACTTGACTACGGAGGGGCGTAACCACAACAAAGCGTTGCATATCACTTTGGAATGTAAAGGTTTTGTACTTTCTCATGTCCTTGTTGATACCGGATCATCACTCAATGTGTTGCCAAAGAAAGATTTAGTCAAGCTGGAGTATGATGGTCTTGCACTCCGTCCGAGCAATCTAGTTGTCAGAGCTTTTGTTGGTTCTAAGAGATCGGTTCTCGGAGAGATTGAGTTTCCCGTGGTAATTGGCCCACTAGTTTTCAAAACTACCTTCTATGTGATGGACATATAGCCTGCCTACAGCTGTTTGTTGGGTCGACCGTGGATTCATGGCGCTGGCGCGGTAACGTTTACCCTTCACCAAAAGTTAAAATATGAGTGGGAATGCCAAATTATCACCATCTGTGGAGAAGAAGACATCTTTGTCAGTCACCTGGCTACATACAAGTACATAGAGATGGATGGGGAGATCCATGAAACCATGAGTCAAGGTTTCGAAGCTTTGAATATCAACGAAGCTACAACTGTGGTGTTTGCTGCATCCCAAGAGGAAAGGATGGGCACCTCAATTGCTTCCTACAAACAAGCTCGGAAGGTCGTGGAAGAAAGGAATGCCCAAGGCTGGGGCAAGCTGTTGAAGGTTCAGATGAAAGAAGACAAATTTGGTTTGGGTTACAGACCATCCCGACAAGTTCCAGAGGAGGCTGCTGAAGCTCCCAAGTTCATAAGTGGGGGAGTGCTGACCCCGAATGCTGTCAACACTTTGGAAGACGAGGCTGAGAGCGACTACAACCTGGAAAGCTGGATCTGTCCAAGAGTCCCAGGCCAACAAGTTCTCAAATGGTTTTCCCAGGAAATTATAAGGGTTACTGCTGCAGAGTAATTATTATTTCCTGTTTTAAGCATGCATCAAAGTCCTGCATCTTGCCCAAGATGTCGGGACTCATTTTGTAATAGGGCCATATGTATTTGTGCAAATTGAATATTAATGAACAATGAACATCTTTTTGCAAATAATCTTTTTCGCTCACTGTCTTTTCATTTTTGTTATTTTCGCACAAAACAATAAATGGCAATATTTTTCTCAATAATAACTTCATTCACTTTTTCTAAATAAGATAAAATCAATCACTAAAATGAACCAAATCTCAACCCTTGTAGATATAGCCCTCCAGATTGCACCAACAACGACACTGCTATGACCTCGTATGACTTCGACAATCTGATTAATCAAGCAGATGAAGGGGTTGAAGAAGACTACGATTTACCTGAAGAGCTAGCCAGGTTATTGAGACAAGAGGAAAAGTTGATTGCTCCTCATCAGGAGGAGGTTGAGACTATTAACCTTGGTACCGAGGAAGTCGTGAAAGAAGTGAAGATTGGAGCCAGTCTGCAAGCTCCAGTAAAAGAACAACTTATCAGTATACTGCGAGAATATGTCGATGTGTTTGCTTGGTCTTACCAAGATATGCTGGGATTGGATACAAATATTGTCATGCACAAGCTGCCATTGAAAGAGGATTGTCCGCCAGTTAAACAGAAGTTGCGTCGTACTCGCCCAGACATGGCCATGAAAATCAAAGAGGAAGTACAAAAGCAGGGGGACGCTGGTTTTCTCACTGTAACTAGTTAGCCACCCTGGGTTGCTAACATTGTAACCATACCTAAGAAGGATGGCAAGGTGCGTATGTGTGTTGATTACCGGGATCTGAATAGAGCAAGCCCGGAAGATGACTTCCCATTACCTCACATTGACGTATTGGTAGACAACACAACTCAGTTCTCAGTATTTTCCTTCATGGACAGATTTTCTGGATACAATCAGATCAAAATGTCACCCAAAGATATGGAGAAAACAACTTTCATCACACCATGGGGCATGTTCTGCTACAAAGTAATACTGTTTGGTTTGAAAAACGCCAGTGCAACATATCAACGAGCTATGGTAACATTATTCCACGATATGATCCATAAAGAAATCGAGTGCTACGTGTAACACTCCAAATTTTCCCTCTTCTTTTTAAACATCATCATCATATCATAATCATCTTAAGCATATCATATCTTTGGCATCTTTGCATGGAAAAGTAAAGCATAACATTCTCATGTTCTAGCATTAGGCATATGATCAATTGTTGGTGGATTTGAGGCATTACAAGTTATGGAAAGAGGCCCAGTGGACTTGTCCAAGTCCCATGAAGAGTCTACATGACACTCACAAGTTCAAGATCCTTTGTAAAAGCCCAGGAGGTTGGGAGATTATCAGAGAATCCAAGCTAGGGCAAGCTCTTACACAATGGTTCCCAAATTAGGGTTTTACTTTCAAGCATGATTTCTTTGTGACTTTGGCCATTTCATCTGGGAAAAGTCTCTCATATGATAATAAGATCCTAGGGATGAAATTTGGTGAGAAAATTCCTTGTGGAAGTCAGTTATTTCATCAGTTGCTTGCAAAAGAAGAAATTGGTTAACTGTGCATTTTAAAAGTCAACTGTGAGAATTCAAGGGGTCCAACCCCATTTTTCAAGCCAAGGGATGTCCTTATCACCTTAGAAGAGGTTTGGCAAAGTCAAAGATCAAGAATCAAGGTGTTTTGAAGGAGTTTCCATTTTTGGCATATGGTTTGTTATGGAACTTTCCATTTTTGGCAACTTTTGCCCTAATTTTCAAAGGCTTCTTTCATGGTGAAAAAGATCTCAAATGAATTTCCAATAAACATGAAAGTTGTAGGGTAGGTTCTCCCATTTTCAGAAAGTACAAGTGCATTTTCATAGCCCTCATGGATCAAGAGATATGGCCTTCGAAAGTTCACTTGTTTTTTAGGGTTTACCTTAAAATTCAAGTTTCCACCAAGAGCAAAAACCCATATAGCTCAATTCCAAGCTGACTTATGGACAAATTGAGATCACTATATCACAATACATAGCATGGAAGTCATTTGGCTCAAGAAATCTCACCAAAATCGTGTATGGAATGTGAGTTATTTCACTAAATGCAAAATTGCATGATCATTCACAAAGCATGACTCTCATATCTAAGGGCCAGGATGTTTTCACCTATGAATCAAGGGTTGGATGAGAGTTGAACATGAGCAAGAAAAGAATGCATAGCACGAGTGAATCACCACTTCACACCATTCTTGCATTTTTTGCAAAATCATTCTCCCACTCATTCCTCACGTGCATTCTCTCCCATTTCTTCAGCATGAATCATTAACATCATATATAAGCAGCTAGGGTTTCCATTTGCTCATATTTCATCACATTTTCATCACTCTTAAGTTTTTGCATCTCTTGCATTTCTCTTCGAATCCTCTGATTCTCTCACTCATTCACCAAACAAACTTCATATCCTTCATCCTTGAACTCTAAGGATCACCAATTCACCATCAATTCAAGCTGAGAGTGAAGATTTCACCAAGTGCCATTCAAGAGCAGCAAGGGTCGAATCTCAAGATCTAGGAGAATTCAAGGCTTCTTTTGCATTTATTTTGCAATAAGAAGTTAAAAGGAGCAGATCTGCAGCTGGAGGGATCTTATTTTGGTGTTTTGAAGGATCTTCGAGTTCAGGTATGCTCTGAAATTTTGAGATCTGGATTTGGAATTAGATGCTTGCATTGTGTAGTGCTTGTTGTGCTGATGATTCTGTGATGTTTAGATTCAAAAATGATTGAATATTGAGTGTTTTATGTTGATCTGAAGTTTAATTCTCAAAACTGTTTGTCTTCGATCTGATATGATATTTGATCTATTGTGATTCTCATTGCCATATTCGTGATCAGCTTGTTTTAATTATTGAATATGGAGATTTTGGTCCATTTTGGTGTTGGTTTGTTCTTGCTGATGAACTTTCCGGTGACCGGAGCTAGGGCTCCGTCACCGGATTCTGGAAATGGTGAGATGAGGAAGATGATGTTTATGCCGTTAGATCTTTGATCTGGACGATCCACACACTGCCAGCACATTAAAATGATACCCTCCCTTGCACGTGTTTCATGTTATATTTTTAATCTGATTAATGCATTTTATTTCGCACCTATGGTAGCTAATGTGTACACGCATGTGGTGGTTGTTGATGTTTTGACCTAGTGAGATCACTGACTTTGATCTGGTGCGTTTGCTTGATCCGATGGCTTATTATTTTTCCAGCATTTCTGAATTTCCATGGTAAATATTGTGTCCTACGCTGAGATCCACTGGGCCTAAGTGATATTCGCACCTCTCCTTTCAGTAAGCCCAAACAGATTGAACTGGTTTCCTCACTAATTGCACCCCTGACTTGGTTTCTCATTCTTTTTATTTTCATGTTTATTTCAGTTTAATTTTCAATTATTAAAAATAGAAATAAGTTCATAAAAATTCCAAAAACATTCATGTAGGATATTTTAAGTTTTCTTTAATTTTTGATATTTTTATTTTCCATTTATTTTCATTTTCCACGCTGGAATTAATTTCCTCTTTTATTAATTGCTTTTATTTCACTTTTAAAGCATGCTGTCTTGTACAATTTCTATCTTGATCACTAATTTTAATTTTGAATTGATTCTTTTTGCTCTGGATTCATATTGAGATTTAGTTTGTTGATGATTTTTCTTCTGATTTTTAGAAGCTTTATTGATTATTTGTGATCCTTAACTTGTACATGAAGTTTCATAACCCTAATCCATGTTTAGGAATTTATTTGACTTGCTTAGCTTCTGATTTTGATTCTTTTCTTTTGGCATGTTAATATTGTATGTTTGAAGAGTCTTTGTGCAAGTTTGTGGAATTTTTGGATGTATGCTTGATTTGATTTGAATTTTGTTCTTTGCTTATCCTCTTTTGCATCCTTTTTGGTCATATGATTAATCCTTAGGTTAGGAGGGCCCTTGTGCCAACTCCCTTAGGTTGTTTAGAACCCTTTTAGGATGTAGATACCTCTCTGGTCTTGAGTTGATGTTTGTACTTTGAGAAATTTTGTGGTTACTTACCTTTGAAGTTCATTCACCTTTATACATGTTCACCTCACTTCTTATGCTTCTTTGTTTCTCTTGATGTTAATGTTCAAGTTTGTATGCCTCTACTCTTCATCCCTTGTGTTGCTTAGGCACATTCTTGACATGTTAGGGTTCTGGTCTTGAGGTTTGTGGTGTTGGTTTGCTTAGTTTGCCTTGTGTTATCTCATATTTGTTTTGCTTTGTCATGATAACCCATAATGCTTTAGGTTGAACTGTGTAGTCCATTTCTCATTCTTGTTTTGTGTGCTTGCATTTAATACTTGGGATTAAGATTCCACTTCTGGTTTTGTTTCTTTGGTTTGATCCTATGCCCATTTGGTGTTTCATTTGTTCTCATTTGCTTTTGTCATGATGCTTGCTTATGCTACTAACCATTTCAGGGGCTTTGGTAAGTGAGAGGTGTGGATGTGATTGCCACATCTCTAATTCTTATCTCTTCTCTTTTCATGATATTCTCTTGCTTGTGTTTGAGGGGATTATGCCATCCTTTCCTCTTCTCTTTTTCTTTCTCTTCTTATCTCTTTCTTCATTAGGATAGTAAACCTCACTAACCTAGGATTTCCTTTGCATGACAACAATTAGGATTCATTAGTCCCTATTAGATTTTTACCTTTTAGATCTCTTTGGTTCTCTTCTCTTCTCATCTCAAACAAAACCCTAAAAAACACCTTTAATAAGGATTGAAGTGGTCTCCTGTGCAATAGCCTTATTCCATGAAACACTTGTAGTCTTCCCATCTTGGGATAGTACAAGCTTGTCTTATGATGCACAAGTCTGATCAGGATACCTTCATCAAGAAAATCATAAAACACACTTCTTCATCAAAAAATACAAAAATACTTAATAAATTCAATGAGTTAGTGAGCTTAAGCCCTAATCTCTAGAATCAATTTTTGGGGATCTTCTCCTTACTTGAGTGTGCTTGTTCTATTATTCCATCTTGGAATGTAGTGACAAGTACGCATTCCATGGAAAAGAGCTTGAGTTCACTTTCTTGTGACACACTCATAAAAAGCTTCTAAAAAACACAAACAAACAATAAGCGTCTTTCCTTCGGGAATTCTTTTCTCATCTCCTTTGCTTTGTCCGCGAACTTGCTCCTACTTGTCATTTTGCAAGATGGTTATGCACTCATCGTCCGAGCCTGCAACACCTGAGCTTTGACATAGGCAGTTCAAGCCTTAAGACACAAGCAATCTTTTCCACCCTTAGTTAGGGGAACTATGACGACTCTGATCCTCATTGTCCAGGTGAGGTACGTAGGCAGCGGGGTAGGGCCCGTTCGAGCATAATCTTTATTTTCCCTACATTTTTTCCATTTCATTTCCTTTTTAGTTCCATTTTCTTTTCTTTTATCCAATTCCGTTCATTTTCTTTGCAGCAGCTTTCATTTTTCACCCTTTGAAACATTTTCTTTGCAAGCGTGGATCCCGTCGGGTACGGCGGACGATTTGGGGTGCTAATACCTTCCCAAGTCGTAACCGACTCCCGAACTCAGTCTCTTTGGTTCGCAGGACCCGCGTCCTTCCTTTTCTTTTCTTCTGGTTTGTGTAGCATTACCATTCCCGTTCCTTCGGGATAAAAATGCCCGACTGGTGACTCTACTTCTTTCCGCGCCACTTTCGCGTTTGTACCAGGATGGAAATCCGGGGAGCGACAGCTGACGACTCTGCTGGGGATCGAACCCAGAATCTTTGGTTCCCTTGAGAGTCTCTCCCAGCGTTTGAGTGCTTCTGTTTCTTTAGGTGTTGATTGTTTGTTGTTGTGTGTATATTGTACTGTTGTTTATTTACAGTTTATTTACAGTTTTCAGTATTTATTTTCCGCATCATATTTTATACTGGACTGTCTGGACTGGATTTTCTGTTTGGTGGGACTTGGGTGATACTGTTACTGAGAGATGAGCTCATTACCAAGGCTCGAGTGCACCTTAGGACTTAGAGTGGTTCCACTTTGGCCTCATGAGATCTTGTCATAGGGGTAGTAGTGAGTTCCACGCCCAGATTTGCGACTGTCTTGGAAATGTCTTGATTTGGGGATCTTTGTCTTTCATTTCATAACCTTGATAGTTATGTGTAGATGGGGACCGCTCATTGAGAACCTTGTGGAAACATCCCTCTCTAGTGGTGACAGTGGCAGACCACATTGTGTGGCAAACCCATTCGCACCCGAGGGCTCACCTGGAACTCACATAGGATGACCTTGTTTTCCCGGACTCAGCTGAGGCCTCCCTGCGTAGTACATAATGCCAAACTGATTCTCTGATTTAGTCATGAGCCATTTCTCGGAGACGGTGAACGTATTATTTCTATTCGGCTTTGAGAGTCCGTGATGTTTGACCCGGAGCACACCAGTGAGATTGGGAGGGGTTTACAGGTTTGCAGGAACCCTTGACCTCTACATACACTCATTATCAGTATGGTCTTTGTTATGATTTGGTCCCCATGGTTCTGGATTTCTTGATCTCTTAGTTCTGAGGGTTTCTAATCAGATGGTTATGGCTTAGAGAATTCTGGTTTTAAGCTACTTGAGGGTCCCAGTATCCAGTATCCAGATAGTCCTGAGTTGATCATATGCCTACATTGCATTTGCATTGCATCATACTTGCATTAACTATTTGTGTTTCCATTTTTCAGGTTGTTGTTTGCAGTTTGGAACCCAGTTCTGGTAATTGTAAGCTTTCCAGATGGCAGAAGTTAAGAAAGTTACAAGAAAGAAGAATGTCCATTACACTTTTCTCCAACCAGAAGTCAAGAGTGTTTAGAGACTAGCAGGGCTGATTAATGATCAATTTTTAGGGAACTTCAGAAAGAGGTATGGTCAGATTTTGAAGTACATGGATAAACCTACTGCAGACCAGAAGGATAGCTTGCACACTTTGCTTCAGTTCTATGATCCCTTGTTGCGGTGCTTCGTATTTCCAGATTATATTTTGGCTCCTACCTTGGAGGATATTTCTAGCATTTTGGGTATTCCTGTCAGAGATTCTTTGCCTTAATATGGGTCAGAGGTGGTTCTCAAGGAAGAAGACATATCCAGAGTCTGTCGTATACCAGTTGCTAAGGTTAAGAAAGCGTTGAAGGACAGTGAGGGCAGAGGACTTCCTTGGGATATGCTTATACCAGAAGCTGAAAAGTATGCCAAAGAGAGTAAGTGGGGAGATTTTGGTGCTGTGGTGGCCTTGATGGTATATGGATCTAGTCTTTTCCCGGGAGAAAAGGAGTTTGTGAGCTTGGAGGTGATCTCCATTTTTGCTAAAGGTAATCCTGTACCAACCTTGTTGGGAGATTTCTACTACAATGTTCATTACCGGAATGAAAAAGGAAGAGGTGGACCAGTGGGTTGTTGTGCTCCATTATTTGCTGATTGGTTTGCTAAGCAATTACCAAAGTCAGGCCCTTTCAAAGAGATGGGAGATGAGTGGAGGTGGTCTAGGAGGCTAATAGGACTAACTTCTGAGGATATAGCTTGGGGTTATAACAGGGATTTGTTGGGAAAGGAGCTGCTGGTTAGTTGTGGAAGCTTTGCTAATGTGCCTTTGCTAGGAAGAAAGGGTGTGATCAGTTACCATCCAGTCTTAGCCAGGAAATAATTTGGTTATCCTCTGAGGGATCCACCAAGTATGGAAGATTTAGCTAGGTCTTTGTACTTTTCTGTGGAGGGAAACAAAGAGTTGGTCATACAAGCATCTCAGGCTTGGGCTTGCAGGGTGAAGAAAGGAAAGAAGGATTTTGGAAGGGTAGATCCCAAGACATATCCTCCTTTTACTACATGGTTGCAGAAGCGTGTAGAGGAAGTGCTCATGCCATTTTCAGTAGAAGCTCCATTGTATCCCAAAGAGGTGCCATGTCAGAATACTGTTTCTCTTGAAGAATATAAGAAATTGGAAGGTCAGTTGCACGAGGTCCGGATAGAAAATGCTGAAATGGTTAATTTGTACCACCTTGCCAATCGTGCTAAGAATGAAGCAGAGGAAAAGCTACAGAAGATACAGGTTACATTAGAAGCCAAGGAAAAAGAATTTGCTGGAAGAGAAGCTCATTTTCAGAGATTGGGTCTAATGGAATAAAAAAGAGAAGCAGGGTGTAAGAAGACTTTGAAGACTCTTAAAGAAGCTTGCCAGTCCATTGTTTGGTTGCAGGGCCAAAGGGAACAGGAGCAGAAGAAGTACAAAGAAAAGGAAGAGTTTTTCGAGGTACAAATGGCCTTCAAGAAAGAAGAAGTAGAACAAGTTCACAAAATACGAAGGGAAAAGACTCAACAATTGGCACAGAGCCAGATGGCCTTGGAGGAGGCAATGAAGGAGATTGCAAAGCTTAAGCTGAGAGCTGGCGTGAAGAAGAACCAGACAGAGGTGATAGCTGCAGAAGAAGAACCTGAGTATTTCCTTTAGTTTAGATTTTATTTATTGTTGTTCAGACTACCTACATGCTTGTTGTAGGAATCTTGCTTTATCTTTTTATTCATGTATTGACTTGTAACCCTTCGGGGAATTCGTTTGTGCTCTAACTTTTGGGCTGCCAGTGAGTTATCCATGTTATGCAATGTTAAATTCCAATTACCATTTCTGAGTACGCAAAGCTTGTTTGTCTGAGACTGCTGAAATCTGAACACTCTTCAAAGGGAGAATTTGAAAATTAATGCTCAAAGGGGCTATCTGGAGCAAATACCAGAACTGGGGCATATGAATGCCTAAACTTGGAAACATGAATAGTTACATTTCATGCATATAACGTGTTTTCTGTTTTGCAGGTAGCTCATCAGTTTTCTAACGTTTATGTCCTTTCAGGCACTATAGCTCCCAGGAAGGTTCGAGAACAGCTAATCGTGCACAGATACCCTACAAGAGTAAACAGAGAGAGAGTAATGGATCAGATGCCGACAGATCTGGCTGACTTGAGAACAAGAATGGATAACTTCATGACCCTCATGGCTGGGATGGGACAAACTCAGGAGCGCTTGCGCGAGATGGTGGAAAACAATCAGGCCAGGAACAATGGGGCTGCAGATGGAGGTAATCGCAATGGGGTTGGCGCCCGTCAAGTAGAGATCCATGTGGTGCAACCAGGGGTTACTATTGTCAATGATGGAATGAATAATGTACAGATGGATGGACAAGATGAGCAGTTTACTTTGCTGGACGAGGCAGAAGGCCAAGGGGTTGACATGAACAGAAAGTTTGAAGAGATGGCTGAGCAGATTCGTGTCATTCAATCTCAGAGTTCTCTGGGGTTTGATATCACTGACTTGGGCTTGGTTCCAGGGGTTAGAATCTCCTACAAGTTCAAGGTTCCTACTTTCGATAAGTACAACGACACGGCTTGCCCGAAGACTCATCTCTAGTCTTTTGTAGGAAGAATTGCTGCACATACAGATGATGAGAAGCTGTGGATGTATTACTTCCAGGATAGCCTTGTGGGGGCCTCCTTGGAGTGGTACATGAAGCTAAGCAGGGTTAATATCCGAAGCAGGAAGGATTTAGTAGAGGCATTTGTGAAACAGTATCAGTATAATTTGGATATGGCTCCAAATCGTACTTAGTTGCAGACCATGTCTCAGAATGCTAAAGAAGGGTTTAAGGAGTACGCTCAGAGGTGGTGTCAGCTTGCTGCTAGAGTACAACCTCCCTTGCTGGAAAATGAAATGGCACACATGTTCATGGGAACGCTACAAGGGGTGTTTATTGAGAGACTGGCATCTTGTTCAGCACCAAAGTTCAATGACATTGTGATAGCAGGAGAGAGGGTTGAAACTCTTTTGAAGATGGGGAAGATTCAAGACCCCGGTGCAGGTAGCTCAAGTTGTGTGAGAAAAACTTTTAATGGACCTCCAAGAAGAAGAGAGGGAGAAACTAATGCTGTATACGGCCGAGGTCGGGGTCGGGGATACAAAGGATCCTATGAGCAAGTGGCAGCTGTCACTATTCCATCAAGTCTTGTGCAACAAACTCAACCACATCAACAACAACAACAGCCACAGCGCAACAATTATCAGCAAAGACCCTATCAACAAAGACAAGCTCGTCCAGCTAACAGGGTACTTGAAGCCATTCCAATGACATACACGGCACTGCTGCAAAGGTTGCTAGACCTGAACTTGGTTCAACCGAGAACACTAGCACCACCTCCACCTGGAGAGCTTCCAGTGGGGTATGATGCTAACGCAAGATGCGCATTCCATTCAGGAGCTCCCGAGCATTCAACAGAGAAGTGCATGGCATTGGAGCATAAAGTTCAAGACCTGATCGACTCAAAGGAGATTAACTTTGCACCGCCTCCTAATGTTACATCAAATCCCATTCCAAACCATGGAGGAGCAAGGATAAATGATGTGGACGGTGGTGAAAGGTTAAGCTTGATTCTGAATGTGGAAGAAGTGAAGACTCCATTGATGGTAGTTAAAGACAAACTGTTGAAAGGTCAAGTATTCCCGGGGTGTGGTTATGATTGTGAAAGGTGTTTGAGTTCAGTGAATGGCTGTGAAGACTTGAAGGCTGGGTTTCAATATCTGATTGATGAGGGGTCGCTACAGTTTGATAGGGTTGATGATAGAAGCAACTGTGTGTCTACCATAACAATTTACTTTGATCCTGCTGAAGTTCCTCTCCGGAGGGAGCCGGTGACTATATATGTTCCAGAGGTTAGTCCTGTTACCATTACTGTTCCAGGACCTGTTCCTTATGCTGATGACAAGGCCATTCTATGGCATTATGGCTTGGATGTGTACGTAGAAGGTCAAAAGGCGGGGAGCAAGGAGATGACAATTGACCCGACTGTGGTGAATGTCGGAGGGGTTGGCGGATTTACAAGAAGCGGGCGTTTTTTTTCTCCTCAAGCTCTTAGAGGAGATCCCGAAGCTGAAGTTGCTGCAAAGGCTAAGGGTAAGCAGATAACGACCAAAGAAGTGACAACTCCTGCTACCGGGCAAGGTACTTTCAAAAAAGAAGTTGAGGAGTTTATGAGGATAATAAAGAAGAGTGACTATAAAGTGGTTGAACAGCTGAATCAGACTCCGTCCAAGATATCCATTCTGTCCTTGTTAATGTGTTCTCCAGCTCACCGAGAAGCTCTATTGAAAGTCTTACAGATGGCATATGTACCACAGGAAATAACTGTTAACCAGTTGGAAGCTGTGGTAGGCAGTGTGAATGCCAGCCATGGGTTGGGCTTCACGGATAGAGATCTTACTTCTAAAGGCCGCAATCACAACAAGGCCCTGCATATCACCATGGAGTGTAAGAGTGCTGTCCTGTCACATGTGTTGGTTGATACAGGCTATTCTCTCAATGTACTCCCTAAGAAGGCCTTGATGAAGCTGAATATTGATGGAATTGTTTTGCGACCCAATGATTTAATTGTGAAAGCCTTTGATGGGTCCCGGAGGTCTGTGTTCGGGGAAGTTGAGCTACCTGTAAAGATAGGATCTCAAGTGTTCAAGAGCACATTCTATGTCATGGATATTCAACCTGCTTACAGTTGCTTGCTGGGACGTTCCTGGATCCATGCTGCAGGCGCAGTGACATCCATGTTGCATCAAAAGCTGAAGTATGTGGTAGATGGCCAGGTGATCACTGTGTGTGGAGAAGAGGACATTTTTGTGAGTCATCTGTCAACTTTTAAGTATGTGGAAATGGATGGAGAAATTCATGAAACATTGTGTCAGGCTTTTGAAGCAGTCAATGTTAGTATTCTGGCTCCGGCAGAGAGGAACAACGAGAAGGAAGGGACCTCCATCTACTCCTACAAGCAAGCCAAAGAAGTGGTCCAATCTGGAAGCGTCCAGGGCTGGGGCAAGTTGCTAGAGTTGGAAAAGAAAGATGACAAGTTCGGTCTTGGTTATCAGCCTGGTGGGTCCAACTGGCCTCAGGATAATAAAGCCATAACCTTCACAAGCGCCGGAATGCTCGATCGCAACAATATCTATGTAACAAGTGAAGAAGGGGACATTGACTACGATTGGGATAACTGGATTCACCCACGTGCACCCGGGGAGGAGCTCCGGAACTGGTCTGCCGAGGATTTTGTTCAAGTTACCTGACAATCAAAGTAATTTACTTGTTTCTTTTTTATCATGCTGCATGTCAATCCTGCACTCTATCCAAGGTGCACGGATCCATTTGTAGGGCCACCATGCTTTCAATGCATTTATTTTACCATGAAATAAAGGACATTTTTTCAAGCAAATTGTGTTCTCTTTCTTTCATTTTTAAAATTTTTTTCACAAAAAAATAAAATGGAAATGTTTTTCCTTTTCTTGTGTTTGTGTTTGCGTCTCTTTGAAAAGAACAGATTCTGAAATAAGCACATCATTTGTGCAGTGTTGATCATCTGGATTCTAGTGATAACGTTCCTGCTATGACCACGCATGACTTCGACAATCCTATCTACCAAGCCGATGAAGGGGTTGAGGAAGACTGTGAACTCCCGGAAGAATTGGTCAGGTTGTTGAAACAAGAGGAAAGGGTCATTCAGCCTCATCAGGAAGAAATAGAGATCATCAACATCGGGTCTGAGGATGTAAAGAAAGAGATAAATATTGGGGCCAATCTGCAGGCCGAGGTAAAGTATGAGTTGATTGGTATGTTACGTGAGTATGTGGATATCTTCGCCTGGTCGTATCAAGATATACCAGGACTAGATACTGACATTGTTGTGCATTAGCTGCCACTAAGAGAAGACTGTCCTCCGGTAAAACAAAAGTTGAGAAGAACTCGTCCTGATATGGCGATGAAGATCAAGGAAGAAGTTCAGAAGCAGTGGGATGTCGGATTCCTTGCCGTAACTAGTTACCCACCTTGGTTAGCTAATATTGTGCCTATACCAAAGAAAGACGACAAAGTTCGGATGTGCGTTGATTGTCGTGATTTGAACAGAGCAAGTCCAAAGGATGAATTTCCGTTACCACACATTGATGTGCTGGTAGATAACACCGCTCAATTCTCGGTATTTTCTTTCATGGATGGCTTCTCTGGGTACAATCAGATTAAAATGGCACTGGAGGACATGGAGAAAACAACCTTCATTATTTATAATAATTTGATTTAGAATTCACAATTATGTTCGTTTTTTGTAGTTTGTTTAAATGGATCTTTATCGGCTTACCATTCCCATCTGGATACAGTTTAAGATCAACTAGATGGTTGATACATCTAGAGGTATATAATGTATATTTAGTTTCACACAAACAATAAAAAGAAGAACTTAATTTAATTGAACTGATGTGACTTATTCTTTTTTCTATTATGAAGGAAGTTTAAGGAAAAATTTGGCGATTATAAGCGATGTTGTTGGAGCTATAGGTCTTATTGTTAATAACTAGGTCCACTTGCTTTTCAATTTACTTTTCTAATGTATATTTATTTTTCTCTCTTAGGATAATGGCTTGATGCAAGGTACATAAGTATTGTTCCCCATGTTTCAAAGCACACTATAATCGTGATTTTGGTATCATTGTTGAGACTATCCATCAACAATTATGCAGTCGTAGTTGGTGATGTGAATCACAATTTAAATGCATCACTAAAGTAATTAGTTTGTATTCTTATTTATTGGTGTGTGTAACACGGTGGGAGGACTGACTTTTAGTTATGTTGCGGATAGCAAGAGTCGCCACCGACTTTTATTTTATCCAAAGGAAAGGCATAAAAGAACAGGAAAGACCTTTTAAAAGATTTTTGGGTTCGGGGGGTAGGTTTTGTAAAGGGAAGGTGTTAGCACCCTTTACATCCATGGTTATCCATGGGCTCTTAGTTACTTAGCTCACTTTAAGATGTTTTTGAGAAGTGTAGTGCGTGTTTAGAAATTTTCTTAAGTACTTTATAATGATCCATGTACGGATATATATAAAGACTTTGTATTGAAAATTGTTTGAAAATGTGAAGTGTTTGAAATGTTTTTGAAAAGTGAGCAAGTACATAAGAGGAACCTCCCCTAAGTTAAGTCTTTTCTGTTCTTAAATATCCTTTAAATGGTAAGACTATCCCTATTATTAAGGAATAGGTAGTCATTACCTTGGATGTGAGGGACAAGTGAAGGGACAACTGTTATTTAGGCAACTGTAAGGTGTATAAGCAATTCGAAGGGACTTATCATCTTTATTCGAAAGGGACAAGATCATTATGAAGGCAGCCATGAAGGGACTTGATCTTTTTATCTGTTAAGGGACTAGATGATATGAGATGAGGGACTTTGCTTTACACCTTACTTGACCTTTTGTTTAGGC
This sequence comes from Lathyrus aphaca, assembly GCA_963966055.1. Taxonomy (NCBI): domain Eukaryota; kingdom Viridiplantae; phylum Streptophyta; class Magnoliopsida; order Fabales; family Fabaceae; genus Lathyrus; species Lathyrus aphaca. The sequence goes on from OZ014519.1 coordinate 229,575,793, forward strand.
AACTTGAGAGGTGATCCTTAAGAAGTGAGATGGCGATCAAAGATCGACTTACGTGTGTGAGTGTACAAGTTCAAGTATTTATCTTATAAATTAGTGATCTAAATCCAATTTTAAATACAAACATATCTTGCACTCCCTATTTTACTAACCATAGCAATTAAAAATAAATAATAAAAATTACTACAACTATTACATAATGGATACAATTACATTATAATAATTAAAATAAGTAAATAACTAAATAATTAAATGGGTTAGTAATGATAAACAAAAATAAATAAATATAAGAGGGTTAGTAATAATAATAAAAATAAATAATCACATAATAGATAAATAAATAAAGAAGTTAGTAATAATAAACAAAATAAATATAAGAAGAAGAAATTAGCATAATAATATAAAAAGTTCAATTTTAAATAAATAATTATTTTTAGATTTTTAATAAAAGAAATAAATAATGAATATTATATACTTATAAAATATGATTAATAATATACATATTATAAAAATATCTAATTATAATTAAATAAGCATAAATTAAATTCATAAAATAAAATTAGGATTTTTAATTATTTAGAGAAACAAATTAGGGTTTACTATTTAATTAAATTATTCAAGTTGTTTATATATAATAATTACATGTAATATGGACCAATTATAAAATTAAAATCTATAAACAAAATAAATTAATATTTACAAGATAATTAGGGTTTATGAAAGAAAATTAGGGTTAATTAATTAATTAAGTTATTTCATATAAAAATTATATACATGATTAAAATTTACAAATAAATAAATTAAGACTTAAAATATAATTAGGATTTATTAAAAAAATTTAGAACAAAAAAAAAGATTAGAGTTATAGTCTAATTATCAATTAATTTTAATTAAAAAACAATAACAATAATAATTAAAACAAAAAATAAAATGGGAGAAAGAAAAAGGGACTTACCTGGGGCTGGGATTCGAACCCAGGCCCTAGGCGCTGCATCTTCCAATACCAGCATACCATCCACTAGTCCAGCGTGCGTCTGGTGTCAACAAAATGTCTTCGCATGTTTTTGTATGTATCCTGGGAAAATTAAATAAAAAAAAACCAAGCAAAAGGGCCTGGGGGATTCGAACCCAGGACCCTCAATCTCATACGCGTACATACAAACCAACTGAGCCATCAACACAATTGTGTAATAATCTCAAACAAATCCATAAAATATTAAAACCAATTTTTAAATCTGATTTTTGGCGCCACTGGTCCTTCATCTTCTTCACGATACCTGCGAAAATTCCTACAATTTTATCTACGATTTTTCCTGCGATTTCCTCCATACTCAGAACTGCGAAACTCAAACATTAGTCAAACAGTACAATTTCTTCCAATTAATCAGTGCATTATGATCCCCAGAACTCATACAATCTTCCTATGTCTTTAAAATTTATTTATTTTTGGTTTATCATGAAACCCTAAAAGCTTGGCCGAAACCCTAACAATGGTCGTTCTTCAAACCTGTACCAAAACTCCAATTAACCAGCCCAGAAACAATCACCAACTTATTACAAACATGAAACAATGATCAAATTCAATTTATAATACACAAATATATGAAAACGAAAAATTCATAAAAGTGTGAAAAGTTTGATTCGGTTTATGCAATTGGGCACGCTTTGGATGCAAATGAGTATTGGGAAAGTATCAGTGATGATCAAGGAAGCAATTGATGTCCTTATTTCACCTGAAAAACCACCAAAAGTTAGAATCCGAAAATTGAAATTTCAATGAAAATTTTGAATGTCAAGAGTGTTCTTAGAGGCTGCAAATTTCGTCCCTATGCATTGTGTTATGTTTGTGTACATATAGTGGATGAAATTAGGTCAAAATAACATGGATTTATGGGCCTTGTCTTGATTACTTGATCATGAAGTTTTCTCCTTTCAAATATTGAAAAATATCTTATCTAACCTTTCCAAATTAGGCTAGCACGAATTTGTGTGATATCAATCAGTTTTGAATGGTTTTTAAGACTTTCTAGAAGAAGAATCTCATTCAAATATTGAGTTTTCATATTTTATTTAGATTTAATTTGATTTTTAATGAATAAAATTCAAATAAATACTAAATAAAAAATAAAAATCATGAAAATGCTTGGATTGGGTCGTGTGGGATGATATCTCAAGGATTGGGTTACACAATGGTAGGCCCATTTGGAAAAAATTGATTCTAAGACCCCTTTTGTTCAATATTTTTCTCAAAAATTTTCCAACTTTGCAAGGACACAAATCCCTCAATTTTAAGGATATGAGGGTGTTCTTGGACATTTTGGAAAGATTAAAGGGCCCTCTAACCAACCCCATTGGTTTCATGTCCATATCTTTTACCATTCTCAAGTTATGCCCTTTTGAAGTTGTTGACTTTTTGTTGACTTTCAAATGGACTTATAATGTCTTAGCTCATACCTTCCAAATGAAGAATTTTTGGGCTTGGATTGTGAGATACAAAGTTGTAGAGAATTCAATTTCCTTCAAAATGAGCTTTGGATGGGAAAAATTTGATGAAGCATGTGAAAGTTATGGCTGGTCAAAGTTCAGTTGACTTTTCCTAAGAAAACCCTAATTTAGAAACTCCTGGTTCTTGATGATCTGAAATCTCCTTGATGAATCATGATCAACCCTTGATCATATGATGAATTTTACTTCATATACTTGATATTGGAAAAAAAATCATGAAGTTTGACTTTTGTTTGACCACAGTTGACCTTAGTTTGACTTTTTAACTGCTTTGACTGATTTTAGCCTATCTGATCATTTGACTGAGCAAATCTTTTGGGAAAGTCTTGAAACTTGACATGGGGATTCTTGAACACATATAGGATGCTATGAAGTCCACTTGAAGTCTTGGAAGTCCATTTAGCCTGATTAAAGTCAAAACCCTAGTGTTGGATACCCTGCTTAGGAGGATGCATTGTCTGAGGGAATTGTCAAATCTTCTGACTATTTGTGAACTTTGTGAACCTTGTGAACCTCATGAGATGTCTTGTGAACCTTGTGAACCTCATAAGATGTATTGTGAATCTTGTGAACCTCATAAGATGTCTTGTGAATCTTGTGAACCTCATAAGATGTCTTGGTAATCTTGTGAACCTTGTGAACCTCTTAGTACACAAAGTCTTGTCTTGTGAGGGCAAATTTTGGGGTGCAACAGTGTGATTGCTTCAACTCGGTTGTTTTTGGATTATGCATGTAGGTTTGAAGACTGAAGAATTGAGTATTGTGCACAATGATGGTATTTTTGGTTTGTCAATTGACTCAAGTCTCAGCAATGCTGCAGCTGTTTGTGATATTTCATCAGGTAGAAAAAACTATGCTAGTGAAGATGAAACAAGTTATTGTTTTACACATGATGAAATGGAGTCTAATTTGAAAGGAAATTATGAGGTAAATATGAAAAAGATATGGTTGAAATTGTGGAGTCAATTAATAACATTGTAAGTGATGGAGCTGTTAGTCCAAAGGAAAAGAAGGGATCTGAGTTCATTTCTCTACAGTCTCAATATGAACTTCCACTAGAAGTAAATTAGTCTATTATCACCAAAGTGTATTTTATTATGTAAGTTGTATTTAATTTAATGTAACATCTCATACTTTTATCATACTGTTGGTTGGTGAGGCCACTTGAAATACCAAAGTGTATTTTATTATGTAATCACATAATCAGAAGGACTACTTGACAAAAGTATTCCCTCATGGAGCATTTTATCCCCTCAAGAGTATCCCCCACAAAGCTGATCCTCTGACAGGTTACTTCCCAAAAATTCTCTCCTCCCCGAGCAGGATCTCCAAAGAAATGCCTAAATCACTTTTCCCCAGCGAGTTGCCAGATCTTCTCATCCCCAACATTGGATCCCCACATAGTTCTTCCCCCAGCGTTCTCCAGAAAGATCGTGTAGTGATCCTTTCTCCCCACAGATCGCCCAATGACCCGCTCTCCCAGCAGATTTTGGACCTTGGATCTCGTTTCTCTCATTTGCATAATTATAGCATTCACATCATTTCTCCCCAAACAGAGTGTAGCATTCCGTTTAATACGGAGCATTACGGCAAAAATCAAACATTTGCATGATCATAAGCCAGGTTCGAGCCAGTCACCTACAAATACCAAAATCACTCCTCCATCAATACGCAAAAAAACTTATCCCCTGCAGATAAAAGCCAAAATGTCCTTTGCACTCTCAATACAAATACTTGTACATACTTATACACAATCCTTCTGATACTCGTTCGTATCCTACTTATACACAATCCTTAATTCTTTGATACTCGTATGTATCTTACGCATCTCCCCAGCGGATCAACACTCGTCTGTGTTCCTTGTTCAAACAATTGATACTCGTCTGTATCATCACTCCTTAAACACGCGTCGCTGTTTGTTTCTATCGATACGCGTCCGTATCACGGTCCTAAGGATATTCGTCTGTATCTTTAATCTATACACACCGTCGAAACACTTATACCACTTTATTTTTTAGGGCTTAACACTCGTCCGTGTTTATCTATCCCCAGAAGTCACCAACAAAACAAATTTTTATCCGACATTCGTCCTATGTCGCGATAAACTTCAGCAGCCCTCCCCTACTCGGTGATTGTTCTTCACCTTTTTGATGACCGTACCCCATCATCCATCCGATGGTCGTCCCCATCATCGAAATTTTTATCCAACATTCGTCCTATGTCACGATAATCCTCAGCAGCCATACCTTGCTAGGTGATCATCCTTCACCTTTTGATGACCGTCCCTCATCATGTTATCTAATGACCATCCCCATCGTCGATCTTTTTATCTGACATTCGTCCTATGTCGCGATAATCCTCAGCAGTCGTACCCTGCTAGGTGAACGTCCTTCAACTTTTGATGACCGTCCCTCATCATGTTATCTAATGGTTGTCCCCATCGTCGATCTTTTTATCCGATATTCGTCCTATATCGAGATAATCCCCAACAAAGCAGCCGTCCCCTGATAGGTGATCGTCCTTCACCTCTTGATGACCGTCCCTCATCATTTATTTTGATGACCATCCCTCATCATGTTATCCGATGGCCGTCCCCATCATTAATCTTTCTATTCGACATTCGTCCTATGTCGTGATCTTTTTAGAGCAGCCGTCCTCTACTAGGTGATCGTCCTTCATCTCTTGATGACCGTCCCTCATCATTTATTTTGATGACCGTCCCTCATCATGTTATCCGATGGCCGTCCCCATCGTTGATCTTTCTATCCGACATTCGTCCTATCTCGTGATCCTTTCAGCAGCCGTCCCCTGCTCGGTGATTGTCCTTCACCTTTTTGATGACCGTCCCTCATCATTGTTTTATTTATCCTTTGCCCGATGGCCGTCCCACGTCGTGGTTTTCTTCTTTATCTTGATGATTGTCCTTCATCACTATACCCGATGGTCGTCCCCGTAACAAATTCTTTATTCCCCAGCATGATGGTCGTCCCCGTCAGTGCGTTTCTCACCGTTTTTTATCCCCAACAGTCGTCCTCTGCTTGATGGTCGTCCTCCATCACTATCATTTGATATTCAGTCTATACTGTCTATTACAATCTATATCCCTTTTCTTCTTATAATAAAGAGTGCAAATTTTGGACTGTCTTGGTATTCAACCACAAGTTATCTTGTTTGTCTGTTAAGCCAGGCGCTTAGATCCTACACAGCTAACTCATGTTTGAATAGGGGCAGTTGTAAACACCCCAAATTTTCCTTCTCTTTTTTCTCACACCTTGGCTTGTGATCCTTCATATTACATTGCATAAGCATACCATCTCACACTGCATAGTTATTTCACTGCATAAGTTGCACAACTAGGGTTTGTGATAAGATGAATCTTAGAAGTGGTTTGAGCTATCTCAGAGGCCATGAAGCATTACAAGAGGGTCCATGAGGGTTCTATGATCATATTATACCTCCAAGTTTGCTTTGAGGTCACAAAATCTCAGAGGATTGCACAGCTACCCAGGCAGACTTAGGGCTCCTACACAGATGACCAGAAATTAGGGTTTTGGGTTTGAAGCCCTTACACTCAAAATTTTTGGCCATTCTTGATTCTATTGGTCTATATATGATATAAGGAGCATGTGTATCAAATTTTAAGCAAATATTCCTTGTGGAAGTCATCTGATCAAATGATAACTTGTTGTGCAAGAAAAGTCAGAATCAGGGCATCTGAGGCCACCAACAAGGGTTCTAAAGGGTCATCACCATCAATTTGAGGTCCTATGATCTTTATTTGATCTTATGAATGCTTGGAGGTTCACAAGATTGAAGAATTTTGAGCCATTGCAAAAGTTGTCATTTTTAGACATGACTTGTAATGAAAACTTTCCATTTTGGGAAAGATCTTCAACCTCCTCTTTCTTGATAAAAAAGGTTTCAAATGAATTTTCTTCAAGCATGAAAGTTGTAGATTGGATCTCCCCATTTTCAAAAATTACAAGAACTCCTCTTGATTCATCCTAGAACTCAAGTTATGATGGATCAAAGTTGGCAAAAATCACATAATTTTCAAGTTCATGCCAAAGAGGGAAATGTGCAATTTTGATTTCCAAGCCTTCTCATGACCTCTAATGCACTTCTACACATCATAAAAACACAATGCAACTTGTTTAGACCTGAATTGTCCCAAAAACCAAGGATTTTCATGACTTGCATCTCAAGATTTTTCAAAGTTGTGAAAATGCAAAATCACTTCAATCTCATGATCCAAGTCATACAGTTCACCACAATTGATCCAAAGGACATCCTTGAAGCTAGCTGAACACAATCCAGCCAGAAAATCAGCTCTACCATGGCCCATACCTCAAGTACACAAATCTTGACTTTTTGGCCAATGGAGCCATGCCATTACCACAGTGCACAACCACTCCTCTGACTCATTCCAATTGTTTATGCAAACCCTAAGCATCATAAAACATAACACAACAAGCCTTGAACACACACACAAGCTCAGATTGCAAAAAATCCTCAAAAACTTCCCCTCTTCGATTCTCCCAATCCAGCCATCAAACTTCAGAAAGTTCTTCACCAATCAACCACACATCACCTATAGAACAAATCCCACCCCTCATAATGGCATGAAACACAACACACAAGAACCTCATTTTCTGCCATATCAGAACTGAACCTCTCAAACCAGCCACTATAAACTTCATCCAAGCATCTCAATAACTTCAGGAGGTCCAAAGGAGTTGGTTTGCACAAAGGGAAGGCCTTGAAATCTCTAGTTTGAAGAACTTCAGTTCAGGTAGCTTCCAGGAACTATTTTTCCAGAACTTCATTTTCTTGTTATAAATTGATTCTACGTGTTATCCTGATCACCATGATATGTTTATAATTGAAAATGAGTGAAAAATGAGTATGTAATGATGTTCTGAAATTTTGCCCGTGTTTGATGTTTGCTTCGATTCTCATTATTCATGCAATATAAATGATTTTTGTTGATTGATTTGTGTTGTATGATGTTATAGGATCATTTCTGGGTAGGTTTTATGAGTTTTGGTGAGCTATATAGGAAGTTAGGGTTTTGGGTTGGCCTGAGAAGATGACCGGAGCATTGTTCCGGTCATCTGAAAGTCATTAGGGTTAGTGTGCCCAGTTTGAATATCAACCATTGGATTGTGATTAGTTTAAGTGTTGGACGGTTTAGATTAGGTCATTAACCCTAATTATAATTAATTAAAATAAATCCTAATTAATTAACTCAGATCAATTGTCAGCCCTTGGATAACGCGCGCAGTGAGAGTTTGAACTTGGACCCTTGATTCCTCATACCTCAAGTCAAGCTGACTTGAGATCTCAGCCCTTGATCCCATTCCCACGCAATCCTGGCCCTTCCTTTCAATTACTTTTGCATTTTTATTTTATTTCTTTCATTTTATTTCACATATTTATTTAAAATAGCAAATCATTTTATAAAAATACAATCTTTTTCATTTCCACTTTAAATATATTTCAGAAACCAAAAACATTTTTATTTTTAATTTTTGCATTAAAAATCTACTTTTAAATCATTTAATTGTATTATTTAATTAATTAATTAATTTTAATTAATTAAAAAATACTTTTAGGTATTTAAAAATCACCAAAAATATCATGAAGCATTCTTACATATTTAGAATAATTTACAAACTCATCTTACAAGTTTATTTTAGGGTTTGATCATGTTTTGACAATTAACCATGAATTAGGGTTTCCAAATTTCCTATTTTTCTAACCCTAACTTCAAAAATCCATTTTTGATCAACCAAGATGAGTTTGCACATGGTTCTTTTTTGCATCATTTCATACTTTGCATGTAGTATCTAGGGTATTTAACTCATATTTTTGCATTGCATTTTCCATTTGTTTGGAAGTTTTCATGAAGAAGTACCCAAAACCCTAGCCTAACTTAGAAAAACCATAACTTGACTTTGGTATAGCTTCTGACCCTTATCTTTGGGGAGTAATCTTATGTGTGTTTAGAGTTCATTTGGTTGCATTTTCAAATTTTTATCATGTGTTATCCTTCTGTTGTGGACATGTGCATCTCATACTTTCTTAAAACCCTAATTTTCCATGTTCACTTACATTCATCTTTGCATACCTTCATCATGTGAACTTGTCATGACATCTCATGCATTTGTATGTCATCTTAGATACCTTAAGACATGTATGAACATTGGTTGATCATCTTTGCATCCATTTGGTATGTCTTGCATTCATTACTTCTTATGTGTATTCATGTGATTTCAAGCTTCTAACATGCTTTCCCTTGCATCCCATCTCTTATATGATCATGCATAAACATTGTATATGTCTTTGCATCATTTCATAACATATTTGCATTGTGTTTTCACTTCTGGTCTTGATCATTGCATCTTCATTTGCCTTATTTTCCTTTGTTTCATACCTTATGCATTCATACTAACTTTTCAGGGGCTTTAGGTAAATTGTTTAGGATGGGGATTTTCCTCCACATCCAATCTCTTCTTATCTCTTCATTTGCATCTTTATTTGTCTTTGAAGTGAGTTTGACTCACTTATTATCTCTCTTTCTCCTTTTCTTTCTCATAGGTTACTTAACTTCTTCAGGAAGTAAGTAACCTATTCTCCTTTCTCTTCTCTTTTCATCTGCTTCTTCTTCCTTGGTGGCCATCTGAAGATCTTTCTCTAAGCCTCACAAACCATAGGAATATACAAGCATGATAACTTTAGGGTTTTACATAGTCTCCCCTAGTTTTTACCTTTGAGTCTCCTTGAGTCTCTGCTTCTCATCTGATAATCAAGGCTAAACAGTTAAAGTTTTAAGACTCTGAATTAGGGTTATGCATGTATCCTTATCTTAGGGTGGAGTGTATAACTTTAATACTTAGTGTTAAACCTATAAGTTGTTTACACCTCCTAATCAAAACACCTAATGATCATTAAGACTTAAGCTTGTAACTTGGGCCTTATATCAGGGTTACATCTCTGCCTATTGGTTCAGAGGGACTAACCCTAGTGTTCAATGGACAAGTCCCCCTCAGGTTTAGTCTTACAAACATAAAATCCATTTCTTAATCCCACCTTTAATTAAAATCCACTTTAATAAAGGTTTTTTATATAATGATTTTAATCCCTAACCATGGATTAAGTTGAGGAGTCTTCCTCATCTTAAGTGTTCTCATCTATTATCCTTCTCTTAGGATGGTGTAATGAGTTCACTAATCCCTGATTATAGATTAAACTCATTACTTAACACACACAAAAAAATCCAAAAACACTTAATAATCACAAGTAGGTTAATGATCTTAATCCTGCATCATTAGGGTAATTAAGTTGAGATTTTCATCTCATACTTAAGTAGAATCATTATCCCTAATCAGGGGTGATATAATGAGTTTACGACCCTTGATTAAGGCTTAAGCTCATTATCTTATGCAAAACACCAAAAACAATAAAAAACTAAAAACAAAAAAACAAACAATAAACGTCTCCTCCGGGATTCTTTTCTCATCACATTCACTCTGAAAACGAGAACTCTCTTTTTCCGTCTAATGCAAGACAGTTAGCACTCGAGCAGACGAGTCATACACTTGAGCATAGACAAGTAAGCAGTTCACATCAAAAACATCCCATTCTCTTTGAGTCAAACTACGGTGTTCTGACTTCCTCATTGCACGAGAGGATACGTAGGCATAACTTAACGGTTATCGAACAAAAGTCTCCAGGTCTCCCCCCTCTCCTCTTTCTAGCTTTCTTTTCTTAGCCTCAGCTTTGAGCATTCATTTTCTTCTAGCACTGACACTCTATACATCCATTCCTCCCTAACCTTTTATACACAGCTTAGCACATACACTATCCCCTTTTAAACATAATCAAGTAAGCATGGATCCCGTCGAGTACGACAGATGATCTGGGTGCTAATACCTTCCCAGGTCGTAACCTACCCCCTTACTCAGTTTCTTTGGTTCACAACCGTCTTATCCATATCTTTCTAGGTTTATGCAGCATTACCTTTCCTTTGGGATAAAAATGCCTAGCTGGCGATTCTATTAAACCTCAACCTCCAACATCACCAACAGTTCGCGTTTGCACCGGGACGAAAGTCCGGGGATCGACATAGGGTTTCCTTTAGTGTGTGTTCAGTTTATAAATATATTATTTAATTGTGTTTAATGACCATTAATATTAGTAAATCATAATTAATTGCTGATGTTATAGAAAATTGTAGATAATAAAGATAAAGCAAGAACAATCTTAAAAGCCACCGTTTAAATTTCCCAAGTGATAAGATCATGAGGATATTTTGGTGATTCCCACCATACCGGAGGTGACAGTTGTCATCGTCTGGTAGGTGCTCCCCGTAGATATTTCATGTGATATACCCCACCGCCATTACCATGAGCCTGCGCATAATAGCCTCCCACCTCAACATCATCTTTTTCCTTTGCATCACATGATCGGAATTAGTCAATCAGGGTTGACTAAAGACCATAATATAGACCAATAGGTCTGTTGTACATTTGGGCTTAGTGAATCGCTTTCTGCACCCCCCCATTGTTAAGCCCAAGTTTTGTTTTAACTTCATAATTCGCTATTTTCACCCCTCCTTTCCCTTAGTTCTTTTTATTTTTCTGTTTTACATAGTTTCAGTTTAAATCTATAAAAAATATCAAAACTGGTACTAAAATTCCCCAAAAATTACAGAGATATTATAACTCATTTTAGATTTTTTCCATGATCTTATTTTCTGATTTTAGCCATTTTACAATTTTATTTCGATTTTCCATTTAATTAGTTTTCTATTGAATTCCTTGATGAACACTTCATTTTGTACATTTTAGTTCTCTCACTTTATGTAATTTGTTTGCCCCATTCTTTTTTCTATGCTTAGATGACTCATAATAGAACCTGGAGATATTTTTGTTATATTTTTTAGCCCTTTTTAACCACTATTCGGTAGTAGTTGTTTGTGAAAATTTGTGAACAATTCCTAATTAGATTCAGGTTAGGGACATTAGGGAATTAATTTCATATTTTTTCCAGGACCTTTTCTATTTTTAGTACATTGATTTTATTCAACTTTTCCATTGTAAATCCATCTAGTTTTAACTTAGGATTTTATGGTTACATTAGGACATAGATTGATTAGGTTTTATCTTAGAATATTAGAAGGCCTTAGTATGGTTTAGCTACTGATTTTAGAATGTTGTAATCATGCAAGATCCTTTAGTTTTAGGATTTAGGCTTAGAATCCCTTTAAGTGCGCTTACATGATGTGTATAGTTTTTATATTTGTTTTATGTTCTTTAATATGCATTTTGAAACTAATCTTTCTTCATTTCTTTATATTTTTAATTGTGTTTTCCTTAGTATTTGTATTCCACTTGTATAGGCTTCCCCATCTTTAGAACCAACTTAACTTCCTTAGGAAGTAAGTTGAGTTCTAATTCTCTTTTCTTCCTTAGGATTAGAAAACCTCACAAACCATTAGGATTAGAAAACCTCACAAACCATTAGGATCTAACTTTCGTATATGATAACTAACTTAGAGATGCGTCTTAGTCCCCTTAGTTTCCCTTTTTTCTACTTGAGTCTTTCTTTCTCATCTCATAAAGAAAATAATAAAATTTCTAATAAATGTTGAATTTTCTCATACGACATGAGACTTTGTTGCGGACTACTTATGCGCGTCCCATTTTGGGGCGAGGTGTAAGCTATCTACCACGATGGATAAGTCTTAGTATGAGAATGTTAACAAGCAATAAACTCAAAACACTTCTCATAAAAGACAAACAAAGACATCGCGTCTTCCCTTCTCATCTCATACTCTTTGCGGACGAATACAACTGGCCTCGACAGTTCAAACAACAATACGGTTAACACCCTCGAGTCAGAGCCGGTAACACCTGAGTGTAAACACCCCAAATTTGTCCTCACTAAGTTCACACCATGGCTTGTGATCTTTCATCTTTGTTTCAGCATAAGCATTGCATCTCATATTGCATGTTTGTTTCATCTGCGTAGTTCAGGTTCATCTGCATCTAGGGTTTGTGATCTGAGCAATCCAAGGATTCATCTGAGCCACTCCAAAGGTCTCCAATCATTCCAAGAGGGTCCATGTATGTTCAATCATCATTTTATATCCCTCAAAGATCAAGGAAGTCAAGGAATCACAATAACTTGGAAAGCATGGAAGCAGAGCTAGGGTTTCACTGCATAGATGACCTGAAATTAGGGTTTTGGTTTCAGAGGCCATTGTTACACCCCAAAATTTGCCCTCACAAAACAAGACTTTGTGTGCTAAGAGGTTCACAAGGTTCACAAGACCTCTCATGAGGTTCACAAGGTTCACAAGACCTCTCATTAGGTTCACAAGGTTCACAAGACATCTTATGAGGTTCACAAGGTTCACAAGACATTTCATGAGGTTCACAAAGTTCACAATAAGTCAGAGGATTTGACAATTCCCTCAGACAATGCATCCTCCTAAGCAGGGCATCCAAAACTAGGGTTTTGACTTTAATCAGGCTAAATGGACCTCCAAGACTTCAAGTGAGTTTCATAACATCTTATATGTGTTTAAGAATCCCCATGACAAGTTTCAAGACTTTTCTCAAAGGTTTGCTCAGTCAGATGATCAGATAGGTCAAAATCAGTCAAAGCAGTTAAAAAGTCAAACTGAGGTCAACTGTGGTCAAACCAAAGTCAAACTTCATGATTTTTTGTCAACATCAAGGATATGAAGTAAAATTCATCATTTGATCAAGGGTTGATCATGATTCATCAAGGATATTTCAGATCATCAAGAATCAGAGGTTTCTAAATTAGGGTTTCCTCAAGAAAAGTCAACTAAACTTTGACCAGCCATAACTTTCACATGCTTCATCAAATTTTTCCCATCCAAAGCTCATTTTGAAGAAAATTGAATTCTCTACAACTTTGTGTCTCACAAGAGAAGCCCAAAAATGCTTCATTTGGAAGGTATGAGCTAAGACATTATAGGTCCTTTTAAAAGTCAACCAAAAGTCAACAACTTCAAAAGAGCATAACTTGAGAATGGTAAGAGATATGGACATGAAACCAATGGGGTTGGTTAGAGGACTCCTTAAGATTTCCAAAATGTCCAAGAACACCCTTATAGCATTAAAATTGAAGGATTTGTGCCCTTGCAAATTTGGGAAATTTTAGGGAAGTTTATGAAGCAAATAAGGCCTAAAATCAAATTTTTGCTAAATAAGCCCACCAAATTGCTATCCCATCTTTATGAAAATACCAAGCACGACCCAACCCATGTAATTTCTGATTTTTTTTATTTTATTTAATATTTATTTGAATTTTATTCATTTAAATACATATTAAATCAAAATAAAATCAAAAAATCTATATTTAAGTATGATTCTTCTTCTAGAAAATCATAAAAGCCATTTAACATGAATATATACTGTCCAAATTCGTGCTCACTCCTTAGAGCATGAAAAGATTTGATTTTTGGCCAAATTTGAAATGAGATTTCTTCATCACCAAGGTATCCAAAAAGCCCAAAGAAGGAGCATATTTTTTGACCTAATTCAATCCACTACATATACACAAAGAGAACACAATGCACAAGGACGAAAATTGTAGCCTCTAAGAACACTCTTGAATTTCAAAATTCTTCAAAAAATTCAAAATTCGGATTCATCCTTAGAGAGTGTTTAAAGGTATTTTTAAGACATAGAAGGTTGCCTTGGACATGACTAAACTTATCTCAAGCTTCAAGAACATCTGAAAGTCACTCATATGCCATGGCCGAAAGCATTTTCATCTACATAATATTTTTTTCGATTTTGCATATTCAAGCATTATAACTTAAAATTGTTAATTGATTTGTGTTTGTTGTGAAGCATTGAAACTTTCTGGGCAATTTCCTTTGAGCTTCGTGGCCATAATGCTGTTTTGCCATTGTTAGGGTTTACTCTTCAATTTTGGGGTTCTGTGATTTGAGCTATATAAATACTTGTTGTTGACATGGTTACACTGTATAAGTTGTAAGGATTGCGTTGGTGCAATCAATTTGATAAAATTGTAGGTACATCATGAGATACGACATTCACAGGTTGAAGACGGTAGGAAAAATCGCAACAAAAATCGCAACAAAAATCGCAGGAAAACCTGCGAATTTGTAGGTTGAAGATGAGCTTTGGTGCTCAGTTTGAAATTCAAATTAATTGTTTTTTTATAATATATTTGTGTTGTGGTTTTATCAGAAACGCGCATGTGGCCCAGTGGATATGCGTTGGCTTGGCAGGAAGGAAGACTGGGGTTCGAATCCTGGTTCCTTCAAATGTTTCTTTTTTCTTTTTTCAGTTATATGTTGCAGGTTATACATATTAGGGTTTTTTGTGGTTACCTATCACCACTTGCGCACGTAGCCTAGTGGTCAGCCCCCATTCAGGTATAGGGGAGGACCTGGGATCAAAACTAGGCCTCCCCTTTTTTCTTTCTTCTATTTCATTTATTTTGTTTGTATATTATTATTATTGTTTTTAAATTACAATTAATTTTAATTAATAATTAAAACTATAACCATAATTATATTTTAACTCTTGATTTATTTCTAAATTTTAATTTTGAATATTTGTTTTTATAATTTGTATATAATTTTTATATGTAAATTATTTATATTAATCTTAATATTTTCATATAAAAAAAAACCTAAATTTTTATATAAACCCTAATAATACTTCTTAAACCCTAATTATTTTATAAATATTAATATTTGTATAAAAATGTTAAATTATGTTTATTTATTTTTATTATTTGTTTATATTATTATTATACATAGTTTTATATAAATAATGTAAATAGTTTAATTAATTAATTAACCCTAATTTCTTTTCCTAAATAATTAAAAAAAAACCTAATTTTATTTTATGAATATAATTTATTATTTGTATATGTTTATTTAATTATAATTAAAATTTTTTTAATATGTATATAAATTTAAATCATTAGAATAATTTAGTATATTATACTTATTATTTATTAAATTCTCTTAAAAAAATATTATTTTTGAACTTTTAATTTATTTATTTATTATTATGCCAATTTTTTTTACGCTTATTTATTTTTGCTTATTATTACTAACCCTCTTATATTTATTTATTTTTGTTTATTACTATTAATCTATTTAATTATTTATTCGCTTATTTTAATTATTTTTAATTATAATGTAATTGTGTCCCTTATGTAATAATTGTAATAATTTTTATTATTTATTTTTAAATGCTATGGTTAGTAAAATAGGGAGTGTAAAACATGTTTGTATGTAAATTTGAATTTAGATCATTAAATGTTAAAGATAAATATTTGAATTGGTACACTCACACACGTAAGTCGATCCTTGATCGCCATCTCACTTCTTAAGGGTTACCTCTCAAGTTGCCTAAACAAAAGGTCAAGTAAGGTGTAAAGCAAAGTCCCTCATCTTATATCATCTAGTCCCTTAACAGATAAAAAGATCAAGTCCCTTCATGGTTGCCTTTGTAATGATCTTGTCCCTTTCGAATAAAGATGATAAGTCCATTCGAATTGCTTATACACCTTACAGTTGCCTAAATAACAGTTGTCCCTTCACTTGTCCCTCATACATCCAAGGTAATGACTACCTATTCCTTAATAATAGGGATAGTATTACCATTTAAAGGATATTCAAGAACAGAAAAGACTTAACTTAGGGTAGGTTCCTCTTATGTACTTGCTCATTTTTCAAAAACATTTCAAACACTTCACATTTTTTAAGAAATTTTCAAAACAAAGGTTTTATATATATCCGTACATGGATCATTATAAAACACTTAAGAAAATTTCTAATCACACACTACACTTCTCAAAAACATTTTAAAGTGAGCTAAGTAACTAAGAGCCCATGGATAACCATGGATGTAAAGGGTGCTAACACCTTCCCTTTACATAACCTACCCCCCGAACCCAAAAATCTTTTAAAAGGTCTTTCCTATTCTTTTATTCCTTTCCTTTGGATAAAATAAAAGTCGGTGGCGACTCTTGCTATCCGCAACATAACTAAAGTCAGTTCTCCCACCGTGTTACAGAACTGGCGACTCTGTTGGGGATTTAATAAAAGAGGGGTACCCTTAGGAATTAAATCACTTTAGATTTGTTTGCTTTGTTTGCTTTACTTTACTGGTTGGGTGCTCTTATGTGTGAAAGATCCTAACCTGGATCTAGTGTACCTTAGGTAAATGGAAATAGACCAAGGAAACTGTACGGCGTATACCGATATGGTTGATCTGGTGGCCATAGTTAGTGTGACTTCTTGGTTGGTGCTTATGTTCCTTAAGTCAAGTTGAGGATAATATGAGGTTGCCATATGTTGTTAATGCACTAACTAACTTTTAGAACCCTAGTTATCCCATCTTGGCCTTTAGAAAAGTAGTGAGATAACCAGCTTTGGTGCAGACTGAAGTTGGTTGATACTCGATGCTACACTCATTGAGATTCTAAACTTGGAGGGTTTTGGTTGCCAAGTAAGTTGCCTACTGAACAACCACCCTTGTGAAGGATAAATGATATTGAGATCCCTTAGAACATGGTTACTTTTATAGGACAGGATGAACCATCTAAACTTCAGGGGAGGTTACTTACCTTTGAACCTCATGCAAGCCTTTTAACCTAGGGCTATGGTGTGACTTGTTTGTGTGTGCCACATGTTTGTGATTGAGCATAACATCATAGCATCATCATGTATCATAATCATAGCATTTTCACTAACCATTTCAAGGACCAAAGGATTTATCTTTGTTCTTTGTTGTAGGTCATGGCTTCTGCTCGTAGGAATACTATCAGGACCAGCTTTGTAAGAGACTCATTACAAAGTAAGTCAAGAAAGAATTCTGGAGTTAACAAAGCAACCTCACGAGGAGCGGAATCTCAACTCATACCTCAACACAAAAAGGAAACGTCCATGGGAGACTTAAAACCCCATCTTTTGTATTTATATCATTTCATTTTGTAAGCCCAAGGGGCAAACAAATTTATTACTAATAAAAGTTTACTTTCTTGATTGTTTAAGCAAATTTAAATCTTGCGGTCCTTGAAAACATTGCATACGTATTTACATATCATATCACTGCATCACAGGTTTATTGTGCACAAGTTTCTTATCTTCTCGCTATTTATTTCAGCAATGGCTCTTGAACAAACAGTTAAAGATCTCCAGGCACAAAATGCACAGTTCCAAGAGCTGATCCTGAACTTGTCCAAGGGGCAGGATGAATTGAAGACACTGCTGGCCAAGAAGACTAAGAAGACTAGAAGGTCAGGAGGCTTGATCAACATGGGAAGAAGGTTCAGAGGTCCTGTCAAGACCAAAGAACAGGTTGAAGATTATGAGTCTGAAGAGTCTGAGAAAGAGGGAGGCAGTCTCCATAATACAATGGGGGACTCTGATTCTGAAGCTAACTACTATCATGAGCCTAATGAAGATAAGTTCAAGATGCTGGTGGATAGAATGGATGCTATGGAATTGCAAAAGTCTTCTGGGCTGGATTTTGAAGACCTAAGTTTGATATCTGGGGTGGTCATACCCATTGGTTTCAAGGTTCCTACTTTCGTAGTTTATGATGGTGTCTCTTGTCCCAAGCTGCATCTGAGGTCTTATGTCCGGAGAATCCAACCCCATACAGCTGATAAGAAGTTGTGGATCCATTTCTTCCAAGAGAGCTTATCTGGAGCTCAATTGGAATGGTACTATCAGTTGGAGAGTGTCAACATCCGTGATTGGAATGATCTTGCTGAGGCTTTTTACAATCAATATCAATACAATGCTGACCTAGCCCCTACTCGCATGCAGCTACAAAGCATGTCTATGTGTGCTAAAGAAAATTTCAAGGAGTATGCCCAGAAGTGGAGAGACTTGGCTGGAAGAGTGCAACCCCCTCTAACTGACAGGGAGTTAGTGGATATGTTCATGTGTACGTTAAATGGTCCTTTTTACAGTCATCTCATTGGAAGCTCATCATCTGGCTTCACTGAGTTGATAATGACAGGAGAGCGCGTAGAAAGTGGTATAAGGAGTGGCAAGATTCAAGTAGGTGCTTCTTCATCAAGTACTGCAAAGAAGCCTCCCAGTGGGAAGAAAGAGGCAAATGCTGTTTATGGTCAACCTGATCGTAATAGGAGGCATCAGTCTGTGAGTGCAGTTCATATCTCCAATCCAACTCCTGCAACAACAGAGCCACCCCAGGGCAATCAACAGAGGAATAAAAGGCAGTTCACTAAGATCAACATGTCACTGGCCCAAGCCTTGCAAGACTTGTTGAAGGGTGAACTTATCACTTTGAGGGACCCTCCTCAGAATCCCAATGTTACCTCTCCCAGGTACAATCCTAATGCACGATGTGCATATCATTCAAATTGTCAGGGACATGATACCAATAGTTGCTGGGTATTGAAGAATAAGATTCAGGATATGATTGATGCTGGAGAAATTGAGTTTGACCCTCCGGGTACTCCAAATGTGATTACTGCTCCTATGCCAAATCATGAGAAGACTGTCAATGCCATTGATGAAGTTTTACATATTTCCTCAGTTGCAGATTTGACTACACCATTGTCAGTTATTAAGAAGAAGTTGGTACAAGCTGGGTTCTTTCTAGGTTGTCGTGAAGGTTGTGTCTATTGTGCTTATAAGCCGGATAGTTGTTGGAGGTTGAAGGACGGAATTCAACGCCTCATGAATAATTACACCATAGTGTTTGAGAGGACACCACCTTCTGTGGAGAGTATGGTTGAGCATATAACTAAAGGTGCGAAGATTGAAGAGGTGGATATGGTTGATAAAGTTCTGGTGAGGATTACTTCTAAGGGACCTGTCAAAATTACTCATAAGGGTCCAATTAAGATTACTGGTGAAGGCCCTGTGAAGATTGTTGCTGAAGCTAGAGTGGCTCCTATGATCATCACCACTCCTGGTCCTATTCCGTATACTTCTGATAAAGCTGTGCCTTGGCATTATGGGTCCGATGTTTACATCCATGATGTTAAGCAGGAATCCTTAGCTGACACGCCTGTTGTTGGTGAAAACCTTGATGTTGATAATATTGCTGGATCTAGTAAGATCACACGAAGTGGAAGAGTTTTCTCTCCTCCAGTTACCTCCAAGAATACAGTTACTCCAGCTACTACCTCTACTGCTGATGCTCGGGGCAAAGGTCCTGTTATTAAACCGATACAAACTGATGTGCCAGCTACTGATGATCTTTCTAAGCAGATGGAAGAAGTACTGAAGATCATTCGCAAAAGTGATTATGACATTGTTGATCAATTGGGGCATACTCCCTCCAAGATTTCTATGTTGTCTTTGTTGTTGTGTTCTGAGGCTCATGCCAAAGCCTTGATTAAATTTTTGAAGACTGCTCATGTACCAAATGAGATTTCTGTAGACCAGTTTGAAAATTGTGTTGCACACTTGACCTATGATAATGGGTTAGGTTTCTCTGATGCTGATTTGACTCCTGCTAAGAGGGATCATAACAGGGCTCTACATATCTCTATTGAATGCAGGGGCACTACTCTGTCACATGTGTTAATAGACAATGGTTCCTCGTTGAATGTGTTGCCCAAAGAAGTCCTGAATAAGCTTAGTCCTGAAGATGCTGTGTTGAAGCCCAGTAATATAGTGGTGAAAGCTTTTGATGGCTCGAGAAGAGTGGTGCATGGAGAAATTGATCTCCCAATCAAAGTAGGTTCTCAGGCATTCAATGCTACTTTTTATGTAATGGATATTCGTCCGTCGTATTCTTGTTTGCTTGGGCGTCCCTGGATCCATGGGGCAGGTGCTGTAACTTCTACTTTGAATCAGAAACTGAGATATCCAGTAGAAGGGAAAGTTGTCACTGTTTACGGAGAGGAAGGATACATAATTAGCCATGTGAACACCTTTAAATATCTTGAAGTGGAAGGTGAATATGTTGAAACTCCATGTCAGACATTTGAAGTGGTTCCTTGGATTGTTAATAATTATGAAGCTCCTCCTGTTGTCAAGAAAGTTCATGTGGTCACCAGAGTACCTCCTACAATGGCCTCCCTCAAAGATGCTAGAGCTGTGGTGGATGAAGGTGGTTGTACTATTTGGGGTCAGCTTCCTGACATTCCTTACAAGTCTGACAAGTTTGGTTTGGGTTTCACTATAGAGTCCCAGAAGGTTGTTTGTCGTGCTCGTGCTGTTCGTATCACCAATCAGGGGATTATGAAAGATCATATCAATGTTGTAGGTGACTATGATGAAGACTACAACTTGGATGCTTGGATTTTTCCTACTGTGGGTGCTGGGCTCAATAATTGGAAAGCTGAAGATGTTATTCCTATCTCCTTTAGTCAGGAGTAAATACTATTACTGTGTTGTTACTTTTAAAGTTTGTAATTTTTGAACAATTAAACTCTTAAGCCTTGTGCCTTACCCGGGGCACAATGGTGTGCTTGTTATGGGATGTCATTTCATTTGCATACTTCATTCAATAAAAATCAGTGGACGTTTCGTTTTCGTAAATATTGTGTTCCTTGTCTTTCTTTTCTTTTCTTTTTGTTTTATCAGCTATGTGTTCTTACACACACCCACATCACTAAAATGCAGATCCTTATCCACTCTGGATCCTGTTGATAACAGTTCTACTATTGCCAATTATAATTTCGAGAATCTGATCTATCAAGCTGAAGATGGAAATGAAGACGATTGTGAAGTACCTGTAGAGCTTTCTAGGTTGTTACAACAAGAAGAGAAAGCTATACAGCCGCATGAAGAGCCAATCGAAGTTGTGAATCTGGGAACTGAAGAAAACAGGAAAGAGGTCAAGATAGGGGCTGAATTAGAAGATAGTGTCAAGAGCATATTGATTTAGATGTTACATGATTATGTGGAGATCTTTGCTTGGTCTTATGAAGATATGCCAGGGTTGGATACAGACATTGTGGTTCACCGTTTACCAGTAAAAGAAGATTGTCGTCCAAAGAAGCAGAAGGTTCGTCGCATGCGTCCTGAAATGTCAGAGAAGATTAAGGCAGAGGTAATGAAACAGTTTGATGTAGGGTTCTTAGCCGTAACTTCTTATCCTCAATGGGTTGCAAATGTGGTACCGGTACCTAAGAAAGATGGTAAGGTACGTATGTGTGTAGACTACAGGGATTTGAACAAGGCCAGCCCCAAAGATGACTTTCCACTTCCTCATACTGATGTTCTGGTAGACAACACTGCTCAGCATAAAGTATTCTCTTTCATGGATGGTTTCTCTGGTTACAATCAAATCAAGATGGCACCTGAAGATATGGAGAAGACAACATTTGTTACACAGTGGGGCACCTTTTGCTATAAAGTGATGCCATTTGGTTTGAAGAATGCAGGGGCAACATATCAGCGTGCTATGGTGGCTTTGTTTCACGATATGATTCATCATGAGATAGAGGTGTATGTGGATGATATGATAGCCAGGTACCAGAATGAAGAGCAACACCTTGATCATCTGCATAAGTTGTTTGAGAGATTGAAGAAATACAAGTTGAGATTGAAACCAAACAAGTGTACTTTTAGAGTTAGGTCTGGTAAGCTCCTGGGTTTCATTATCAGCGGAAAAGGTATTGAAGTAGATCCTGCAAAAGTGAAAGCTATACAAGAGATGCCAGCTCCCCGTACTGAGAAGGAAGTTAGAGGTTTCTTGGGACGATTGAATTACATTGCAAGATTTATTTCCCAATTAACTGCTACCTGTGAGCCAATTTTCAAATTATTGAAGAAAGATCAGGTGATGGAATGGAATGATGAATGCCAGACAACTTTTGATGAAATCAAGAAATATCTCCTAGAACCTCCAATATTGATGCCACCAGTTGATGGAAGACCCTTGATCATGTACTTAACAGTGTTAGACAACTCAATGGGGTGTGTGTTGGGGCAACATACGAGTCTGGTCGAAAAGAGCAGGCAATATACTACCTTAGCAAAAAGTTTACCGACTGTGAAACAAGATACTCACTGCTCGAGAAAACTTGCTGCGCTTTGGCATGGGCTGCTCGCCGACTAAGATAGTATATGTTGACTCATACTACCTTATTGATTTTGAAGATGGATCCAATCAAGTACATATTCGAGAAGCCCGCTCTCTCCGGAAGAATAGCAAGATGGCAAATGATCTTAACAGAATATGATATACAGTATACTACTCAGAAGGCCATTAAAGGAAGTGTTGTAGCTGATCATTTGGCTCATCAAGCAGTGGATGATTACCAGTCAATGAGATTTGAGTTCCCTGATGAAGACATTATGATTATTACTAAAGAACCTGGACAATATGACGGACCTGAACAAGGATCCCGATGGACTATGGTTTTTGATGGAGCTTCTAATGCACTTGGTAATGGTGTTGGTGTTGTGATCAGTTCCCCTGAAGGTTGTCATACCCCGATTACTGCCAGACTTTGTTTCTATTGTACCAATAATATGGATGAGTATGAGGCATGTATCCTGGGTATTAAAGCTGCTATTGATATGAAGATTCAGTTCCTTGATGTGTATGGAGATTCAGCCCTGGTAGTAAGTCAGATCAAAGGAGATTGGGATACCAAGCATGATAATCTCATTCCTTACAGAGAGCATGTGTTGTCTTTGATCCCACATTTTAAAGAGATTACCTTTGGACATATTCCACGAAGAGAGAATCAGTTGGCAGATGCCTTAGCCACCATGGCATCCATGTTTGAGATCAGTTGGGATGATGAAGCTCCCAAGATTACTATTGATAGATTTGAAAAGCCTGCATACTGCAATGAGATTAACACTGAAGAAGCAGAGGAAAAGCCTTGGTTTTATGAAGTGAAAAGATATCTTGAAGCTCAGGAGTTCCCTGAAGGGGCATCTGTCAAAGATAGGAAGTTTCTGAGGAGGTTTTCTGCTAAGTTCTTTTTGAGTAATGGAATTTTGTACAAACGCAATCATGATTCAACTTTGCTTCGTTGTGTGGATAAGAAGGAAGCAACAAAGATTATGGAAAACATGCATGATGGGATCTTTGGCACTCATTCTAGTGGTCATACTATGGCAAAGAAGATATTGAGAGCAGGTTACTATTGGTCTACCATGGAAGCTGACTGCTATCAACATTCCAGAATGTGTCACAAGTGTCAAATCTATGCTGATAAAGTACATATACCTCCATCACCATTGAATGTGTTGACTGCTCCTTGGCCTTTTGCCATGTGGGGCATTGATATGATTGGTGAGATCAAGCCTACTGCTTCTAATGGGCATCGTTTCATCCTGGTTGCTATTGATTACTTCACGAAGTGGGTAGAGGCAGCTTCATTTGCATCTGTTACCAAGAATGTTGTGGCTCGATTCATTAAGAATAATCTCATATGTAGGTATGGTATCCCTGAAAGGATTATCACGGACAATGACTCTAATCTGAACAACACTATGATTACTGATCTCTGCACGCAGTTCAAGATTAAGCATCACAACTCTTCTCCGTATTGTCCGAAAATGAATGGGGAAGTTGAAGCTGCTAATAAGAACATTAAGAAGATTATACAGAAGATGACTGTCACTTATAAGGATTGGCATGAGATGTTACCATTTGCTCTTCATGGTTATCGTACTACAATACGTACTTCAACAGGGGCAACCCCATTCTCCTTAGTATATGGTATGGAAGCAGTTTTGCCCATTGAAGTTCAGATACCCTCCTTAAGAATTATGAAGGATGTAGGCTTGGATGAAGATAAGTGGATTCAGACTCGACTTGACCAGATAAATTTGATTGATGAGAAGAGGTTAGCAGCAGTTTGTCATAGCCAGATGTATCAGAAACGAATGATCAAAGCTTTCAACAAGAAGGTTAAGCCAAAGGTATATCAGGCTGGTGATTTGGTAATCAAGCGTATCATATTAGCACAGGGTGATCCTAGGGGCAAGTGGACTCCTACATATGAAGGACCATTTGTAGTCAAAACAGTATTCTCAGGAGGTGCCATGATACTTACTACTATGGATGGTGAAGACTTCCCACAGCCTGTAAACGCGGACATAGTTAAAAAATACTACGCATAAAAAGAGACCCGCTAGGTTGACTGGCCTAGGCAAAAATAAGGGCATCCCGGCGAACCAAAAGGGTTCGGGCAAAAATTAGGGAAAATATATAAAAAATGTACACCCGGCAAGTCGAAAACCTGAAAAGGCGGCTTGGGCAAAAAAAGGGTATCCCGGTGGATTGAAAACCTGAAAAGGCAATCCAGGCAAAAGTTAGGGATTAAAGCGTATGACTATGTCTCGTTTGAATCACCCATGAAACTACAACCAGTTGTGCTACTCACTCAAGTTTGAACAGATAAAGCTCAATCCAATCATTTCCGTCCCAACAGCAGAAGATGAGATACTTGAAGATAATGGCAATAGTAGAATTGAAACTCAATAGGATTATTTCCCACATAGCTGATTTTCTTTGTTTTGTAAAATTTTTTACGACAAATTCCTCTTACTAGGATTTCTATCTCCTTGTACAAACTTGCCTGTGTATAGTTCGCTTTTGATATAAATAAAATTTCATCTTTGAATCCAGATTTACTTTTACCCTATTTACATAAGCGAAACGTCCATTGGTTATGTTTGAATGTATGTATGCTTTTGATTGATGTTTACAAGAAATGCATAAAATGCTTAATATGATTGATGTTTACCAGAAATGCATGCAAATGCAGTAATGGTATTTACTAAGGACGAACGAGGGAAGGAATTCAACGAAGCTTCTCCGGTTCTTCCCCACAAGACAGCTACAAACCCCCAGTAGGGCAAATCCATATTCATAAATACTTCGAGTTACATCTCCCCTGGAATTTATATCCATCTCTTTTATCCTCATACGGATAGTCGGGAATTTATTCTTTCAATAGGAGTACGACGAACGAAGACGGTAGGTATTGAATACCTTACTATCGAACGAAGACGGGAGGTTATGGATACCTTACTATCAAACGAAGACGGGAGGTTATGGATACCTTTCTATCGAACGAAGACAGGAGGTTATGAATATTATATAATCAAACGAGACGGGAGCGAGTTCCTCATATTCTTCAGCAACGAATTGGGATTTATTTTCCCTGGCCAGCAGTTATTATACGAAGATATCCAGACGCTTCAGGCTGCATGGTTCATACATACATAATCTACAATATAGCATAACATACATATCCATAATTACATAATACATTACTTAAAGTGCATCATACTATGCATACATACATAATGCATAAACTAATATTTTCCTTGCAGGATAGTTATATGCAGGTAAAACAATATCAACAACTTATACCTCGGGACGTTGTTTATCCTCCTGAAAGCTATCAGGACTTTGGGCCGTTGTTTATCTTCCCAAAAGTTATACTTATACCTCGAGACGTTGTTTATCCTCCTGAAAGCTATCATGACTTTGGGCCGTTGTTTATATTCCCAAAAGTTATACTTATACCTCGGGACGTTGTTTATCCTCCTGAAAGCTATCATGACTTTGGGCCGTTGTTTATCTTCCCAAAAGTTATACTCACTACCTCGAGACGTTGTTTATCCTCCTGAAAGCTATCATGACTTTGGGCCGTTGTTTATCTTCCCAAAGGTCATCTCATTATTTTGGGACGTTTTTTATCTTCTCGAAGGCTATCTTGAGACGTCGTTTATCTTCTCAAAATCCATATCATTACTTTGGGTCGTTGTTTATCCTCCCAAAAGTATTATCATAACCTTGGGCCGTTGTTTATCTTCCCAAAGGTTATCTCACTATCTTGGGACGTTGTTTATCTTCCCAAAAGCTATATCTTCATACTTTGGACTACTTTATTCTCCAAGAGGTATATTTGAAGAATTTTTTTCCAAGTGGCATCTTTAAGCCCACTCAAGTATGTACAGCTAGTCATCAGTATCACTCTACGCATCCGTGAGTGCAAATTTTTGGGCTTTTGTGTTCAATCCCATTCAACCTTCCAGGTCACGACTGGAACATATACCAATCTAACCCTTCAAGTTTCAGAAAATTGAACAGGGGCAGCTGTTGCACCCCAAAATTTGCCCTCACAAAACAAGACTTTGTGTGCTAAGAGGTTCACAAGGTTCACAAGGTTCACAAGACCTCTCATGAGGTTCACAAGGTTTACAAGACCTCTCATTAGGTTCACAAGGTTCACAAGAAATCTTATGAGGTTCACAAGGTTCACAAGACATTTCATGAGGTTCACAAAGTTCACAATTGGTCAGAGGATTTGACAATTCCTTCAGACAATGCATCCTCCTAAGCAGGGCATCCAAAACTAGGGTTTTGACTTTAATCAGGCTAAATGGACTTCCAAGACTTCAAGTGAGTTTCATAACATCTTATATGTGTTTAAGAATCCCCATGACAAGTTTCAAGACTTTTCTCAAAGGTTTGCTCAGTCAGATGATCAGATAGGTCAAAATCAGTCAAAGCAGTTAAAAAGTCAAACTGAGGTCAACTGTGGTCAAACCAAAGTCAAACTTCATGATTTTTTGTCAACATCAAGTATATGAAGTAAAATTCATCATTTGATCAAGGGTTGATCATGATTCATCAAGGATATTTCAGATCATCAAGAATCAGAGGTTTCTAAATTAGGGTTTCCTCAAGAAAAGTCAACTAAACTTTGACCAGCCATAACTTTCACATGCTTCATCAAATTTTTCCCATCCAAAGCTCATTTTGAAGGAAATTGAATTCTCTACAACTTTGTGTCTCACAAGCCAAGCCCAAAAATGCTTCATTTGGAAGGTATGAGCTAAGACATTATAGGTCCTTTTAAAAGTCAACCAAAAGTCAACAACTTCAAAAGAGCATAACGTGAGAATGGTAAAATATATGGACATGAAACCAATGGGGTTGGTTAGAGGACTCCTTAAGCTTTCCAAAATGTCCAAGAACACCCTCATAGCATTAAAATTGAAGGATTTGTGCCCTTGCAAATTTGGGAAATTTTAGGGAAGTTTATGAAGCAAATAAGGCCTAAAATCAAATTTTTGCTAAATAAGCCCACCAAATTGCTATCCCATCTTTATGAAAATACCAAGCACGACCCAACCCATGTAATTTCTGATTTTTTTTTATTTTATTTAATATTTATTTGAATTTTATTCATTTAAATACATATTAAATCAAAATAAAATCAAAAAATCAATATTTAAGTATGATTCTTCTTCTAGAAAATCATAAAAGCCATTTATCATGAATATACACTGTCCAAATTCGTGCTCACTCCTTAGAGCATGAAAAGATTTGATTTTTGGCCAAATTTGGAATGAGATTTCTTCATCACCAAGGTATCCAAAAAGCCCAAAGAAGGAGCATATTTTTTGACCTAATTCAATCCACTACATATACACAAAGAGAACACAATGCACAAGGACGAAAATTGTAGCCTCTAAGAACACTCTTGAATTTCAAAATTCTTCAAAAAATTCAAAATTCGGATTCATCCTTAGAGAGTGTTTAAAGGTATTTTTAAGACATAGAAGGTTGCCTTGGACATGACTAAACTTATCTCAAGCTTCAAGAACATCTGAAAGTCACTCATATGCCATGGCCGAACGCATTTTCATCTCCATAATATTTTTTTTTCGATTTTGCATATTCAAGCATTATAACTTAAAATTGTTAATTGATTTGTGTTTGTTGTGAAGCATTGAAACTTTCTGGGCAATTTCCTTTGAGCTTCGTGGCCATAATGCTGTTTTGCCATTGTTAGGGTTTACTCTTCAATTTTGGGGTTCTGTGATTTGAGCTATATAAATACTTGTTGTTGACATGGTTACACTGTATAAGTTGTAAGGATTGCGTTGGTGCAATCAATTTGATGAAATTGTAGGTACATCATGAGATACGACATTCGCAGGTTGAAGACGGTAGGAAAAATCGCAACAAAACTCGCATAAAAAATCGCAGGAAAACTTGCGAATTTGTAGGTTGAAGATGAGCTTTGGCGCTCAGTTTGAAATTCAAATTAATTGTTTTTTTAATAATATATTTGTGTTGTGGTTTTATCAGAAACGCGCATGTGGCCCAGTGGATATGCGTTGGCTTGGTAGGAAGGAAGACTGGGGTTCGAATCCTGGTTCCTTCAAATGTTTATTTTTTCTTTTTTCAGTTATATGTTGCAGGTTATACATATTAGGGTTTTTTGTGGTTACCTATCACCACTTGCGCACGTAGCCTAGTGGTCACCCCCCATTCAGGTATAGGGGAGGACCTGGGATCAAAACCAGGCCTCCCCTTTTTTCTTTCTTCTATTTCATTTATTTTGTTTGTATATTATTATTATTATTGTTTTTAAATTACAATTAATTTTAATTAATAATTAAAACTATAACCATAATTATATTTTAACTCTTGATTTATTTCTAAATTTTAATTTTGAATATTTGTTTTTATAATTTGTATATAATTTTTATATGTAAATTATTTATATTAATCTTAATATTTTCATATAAAAAAAAACCTAAATTTTTATATAAACCCTAATAATACTTCTTAAACCCTAATTATTTTATAAATATTAATATTTGTATATAAATGTTAAATTATGTTTATTTATTTTTATTATTTGTTTATATTATTATTATACATAGTTTTATATAAATAATGTAAATAGTTTAATTAATTAATTAACCCTAATTTCTTTTCCTAAATAATTAAAAAAAAAACCTAATTTTATTTTATGAATATAATTTATTATTTGTATATGTTTATTTAATTATAATTAAATTTTTTTTAATATGTATATAAATTTAAATTATTAGAATAATTTAGTATATTATACTTATTATTTATTAAATTCTCTTAAAAAAATATTATTTTTGAACTTTTAATTTATTTATTTATTATTATGCCAATTTTTTTTTACGCTTATTTATTTTTGCTTATTATTACTAACCCTCTTATATTTATTTATTTTTGTTTATTACTATTAATCTATTTAATTATTTATTCGCTTATTTTAATTATTTTTAATTATAATGTAATTGTGTCCCTTATGTAATAATTGTAATAATTTTTATTATTTATTTTTAAATGCTATGGTTAGTAAAATAGGGAGTGTAAAACATGTTTGTATGTAAATTTGAATTTAGATCATTAAAATTTAAAGATAAATATTTGAATTGGTACACTCACACACGTAAGTCGATCCTTGATCGCCATCTCACTTCTTAAGGGTTACCTCTCAAGTTGCCTAAACAAAAGGTCAAGTAAGGTGTAAAGCAAAGTCCCTCATCTTATATCATCTAGTCCCTTAACAGATAAAAAGATCAAGTCCCTTCATGGTTGCCTTCGTAATGATCTTGTCCCTTTCGAATAAAGATGATAAATCCCTTCGAATTGCTTATACACCTTACAGTTGCCTAAATAACAGTTGTCCCTTCACTTGTCCCTCATACATCCAAGGTAATGACTACCTATTCCTTAATAATAGGGATAGTCTTACCATTTAAAGGATATTCAAGAACAGAAAAGACTTAACTTATGGTAGGTTCCTCTTATGTACTTGCTCATTTTTCAAAAACATTTCAAACACTTCACATTTTTTAAGCAATTTTCAAAACAAAGGTTTTATATATATCCGTACATGGATCATTATAAAACACTTAAGAAAATTTCTAATCACACACTACACTTCTCAAAAACATTTTAAAGTGAGCTAAGTAACTAAGAGCCCATGGATAACCATGGATGTAAAGGGTGCTAACACCTTCCCTTTACATAACCTACCCCCCGAACCCAAAAATCTTTTAAAAGGTATTTCCTGTTCTTTTATGCCTTTCCTTTGGATAAAATAAAAGTCGGTGGCGACTCTTGCTATCCGCAACATAACTAAAGTCAGTTCTCCCACCGTGTTACAGCCATAACCCCAAAGTTTTTGGTCATTATTGTTTCTAATAGTCTCAATATGTTATAAGGATCATGTGTCCCAAGTTTGATGAAGTAATTCATTGTGGAAGTCATTTGTTCACTGGGTAACTTCTTGAGCAAGTCAGAGCAAAATCAGGGCATCTGAGGCCCCCCAACATGGAACCAAAGTGGATTTTTCATCAAATTGAAGTTATATGGTCTTTATTTGATCATTGAAGTGCTTGGAAGTTCACAAAATTGAAGAAAAGTGAGCTAAACCAAAAGTTGCCAAAAATGGAAATGACTTGTAATGTAAACTTTCCATTTTGGGAAAGTTTTTCAACCTCCTCTTTCTCAACCAAAAATGCTTCAAATGAAAAATTGTTGGTCATGAAAGTTGTAGATTGGATCATTCCCTTTTCAAAAAGTACAAGAACAAGTTCTAATTCATTATGGAACTCAAGTTATGGTCTTCCAAAGTTGGCAAAAATCCTATAATTTTCAAGAATGCACCAAAGGGGGATTTTTGCAAAATCTCTTGCCAAGCCATTTTGTGACTTCAAATACACTTCTATGCATCATACCAACATAGTACATTGCCTAAAGATCAGAATTGCCCAAAGAACCATGCCATTTCACTGTATTGCACTTCAAGAATTTCAAAAGGGGCCAAACTTTCTCAAATTTGCAAAAGAGCATAGAACCTTTCACAAACTTGCTGCATCACCACAAAACCAATTCTATGGCTCTCCTTGATCAAAGCTGAGGCTAGACATGCCCTTGAACCACTTCTGTTCCAGCCCATGCTTATAGTACAAACATTGTTGACTTTTTTGCAAGAAGCCCATACCAATCAGCTGCAGCCACCACCCACTCTCTGGCCTATCAGGACTTTACAAGCATTCTTCAAGGAGTTCATTTCATAACACACACAAGCTTGAAACCTCCAAGAACTCAGCATTCCCAAAATCACTCCATCTTGCAAAAACCTTCGAAACTCTCAGCTCACATACTCAAACTCAAAACTTCTTTCACCAAACAACTCAGCATCACAAGAGGACCATTTCCCACCCTTCATTGCAACCAAAAGCACTCCATAGCCAAAACACGATTCTTGACCAATTGAGTTGCTACCACTCAAACCAGCCACTCTCAAAGCTTTTCAAGCATTCCACTGGCCTCAGGAGGATCAAAGGAAGCTTTTTGCACAAGGAAAAGGTCCAGAAAGCTCAAAGTTGCAAAGCTCAAGCTCAGGTAACCATCCAAAACATTTTTCCAGAACTCATTTATTTTGTTGCAATGTGATTCTATATGTTGTGCTGATGATCCTGATGTGTTTAGTTTTGAAAATGATCAAGTATTGAGCATGTATGAAGCTTCTGAAATTTTCTGCGTATTTTCCGTTTGGCATTGATTCATGATCTTGAGTGAAAATAAATGATTTTGATTGCTGGATTCTTGTTTAGAAGTGTCTAATGGTTGTTTCTGGAGATTTGGGTGAGTTTTCATTGCGTTTTGAGAGAGATAGCTAGTTTGAGTGGCCGAAGTAATTAGGGTTTAATTAAGGTTAGCTGAGTAATTAGTGTGAGTTTGAATCTTGGACATTAGATCTTAGGGTTAGCGCGTTTTTGAAAGGCTCGGATTAGATCATTAGGTTTAATTTAGGATTAATTAATTAATTAACTAAAATTATCTGAGTTTGAATTATGGCCGTCCAGATGCGCGCCAGGTAAACCCAATCCTCCCCAGTTCAAATGTGAACCCTTGGATCAACCTACTTCTCATTAATTCAGTTTTTATTTCTTTTTTTTTTTGTCATTTATTTTTGCATCATTTATTTAAAATAGTTAGAAAATTCTAAAAATATTTTCCTTTTGCATTTAAATTTCAAATATATTTCTCAACCAGAAAGCATTTTTATTTTTATTTTTTGCATTAAAAAATCATTTTTAAAACATTTAAATGTTTATTTTAATTAATTAATGGAAATTAATTAATTAAAATATCATTTAGGTTTCTGAAAATTCCAAAAAAATTCACATTGCATCTTAGGACATTTAGAAACATTTTCAAATCATTCATACAAATTTCGTTTTGGTTTTGAATCAATTTTGACATTTTTCTTTGAATTTAGGGTTCATAAAATCCCATTTTTGAACCCTAACTTCAAGAATTCTTTTCTGCCTAACCATGAAATGTATGACATTGATTCTTTTTGCATTAATCTTCATGTAACATGTAGTGTCTAGCATATTTTTGTTTAATTTATCTTGCATTTTTTATTTGATTTGCAGTTTTCCTCTTAAGATGCCTTAAAACCCAAGATAACTTAGAAAAATCACAACTTTCTTTAGGTTAAGAGTTAGAACTTCTCCTTTGGGGTGTGATATCATATGGGGTTAGGGTTCCTTTGAGTTCATTTGTATTTTTTTATCTTATGATTTGCTTCTGTTTTTGACTTTTGCATCTCATGTTGTCATAAAACCCTAATTTCTCATGTTCATTTGGATACATCTTGCATAAGCATCCATTTTCATGAACTTGCCATGACATTTCATGCATTCACATGACTTCTAAGACATCATAGGACATGTTAGAATCATGCTTGATCATTTTTTCATTCATTTGCCATGATATGCATTCATTTCATTCCATGAACTTTCATGTGCTTTCATGCATCCTACATGCTTCATTTGCATTCTCATCTCTTGTATGAACATTCATAATGCTTGACATGTGTCGCTCCCGATAAATGGTGTATGGGCCCAGATAAAGGTACAGACGCGAACGGTCGGCGAAAGGGACAATGAGAACACACAGCCGTGAACTCACTGGAGGTGAATAGAGTCGCCAGCTAGGCATTTTTATCCCGGAGGAAAGGTAATGCTGCATAGACCTAGAAAGATATGGATAAGACGGTTTACGAACCAGAGAGACTGAGAAAGGGGGTTGGTTACAACCTGGGAAGGTATTAGCACCCAGATTGTCCGTCGTACTCGACGGGATCCACGCTTAAAAGATTTGTGTTTTAAAGGGGTAGTGTCAGTGCAATCTGTGTATACAATAGCTGGAAAAGAATGTACAGGTGTCAGTGTAGAGAAATGTGATGTGTATAAATGTACAGTGTCAGTGTAAGAACAAGAATAAGATGCTCAAGATCATGAGGCTAAAAGAATGGGGCTAGAAAGAGGGGGAATATACAGAGACTTTTGTTCGATAACCGTTAAGTTATGCCTACGTATCCTCTCGTGCAATGAGGAAGTCAGAACACCGTAGTTCGACCCAAAGAGACTGAAAGATGAATTGACTTGTGAACTGCTTACTTGTCTATGCTCAAGTGTATGACCTGTCTGGCTCAGGTGCAAACTGTCTTGCATTAGACGGAAGAAGCGAGCTCTCGTTTGTGAGTGAATGAGATGAGAAAAGAATCCCGGAGGAGACGATTATTGTTTGTTTTTGTGTTTTCAGTCTTTTATTGTTTTTTTGGATTTTGTCATAAGTTAATGAGCTTAAGTCTAAACCAATGGATTTAGTAAACTCATCACATCTTCCCTCTGATTAGGGGTAATGAGGATACCTTAAGTGTGAAGTCAGATTCTCACACTTAATCACCTTTGGTATAGGATTAAGATCATTAACCTATTTGTGATTATTTAGATGTTTTTGTGGTTTTTTTGTTTAGTGTTGAGTAATGAGGTTAAGCCATAATCAAGGATTAAACAGACTCATTACACCATCCTAATAGAAGGATAATAGATGAGAATGTTTAAGTTGAGGAAAACTCCTCAACTTAATCCATGATTAGGGATTAAACTCATGACAAAACAAAGCCTTTATTGGGTGGATTTTAGTTAATGATATGATGATGAAGTGAGTTTTAGGGTTTATAAGACAACTTGAGGGGGACTTGTCCATTAACACTAGGGTTATTCCTTCTTAACCAATTAAGGAAGAATTAGAACCCTCATGCAAGGCCCAAGTTACAAGTGTGATGTCTTGATACTTATTAAGTTAATTGATTAAGAGATTTAAACACATTAAGGGTTTAACACTTAGGATTAAAGTTATACACTCCATCCTAAGAGAAGGATGCAGGCATAAGCTTAATCACAAAGCCTTAAAGCCTTTAGGG
The DNA here is from genome assembly GCA_963966055.1 of Lathyrus aphaca. NCBI lineage: Eukaryota > Viridiplantae > Streptophyta > Magnoliopsida > Fabales > Fabaceae > Lathyrus > Lathyrus aphaca. Next base: position 229,610,365 of record OZ014519.1, read on the forward strand.
TTTAGTCCCTGATTATGAGGTGAGAAGAGATGACTCAAAGAGACACAAAGGTAAAACTAAGAGGGGAGGCTAATCAAAACCCTAATCATTGTCATGCTTGGTTGTTCCTAAGGTTTGTGAGGTTTTCAAGAGAAGTCTTCAATGGAACCACCAGGAAGCAGATGAAAGGATCAGGAGAAGCAAAGTGACTTGCTTCATTCAAGAAGTCAAGTTACTTGAAGAAAGAAAGTAAGAAGAAGAGGAATGAGCAAGCTCAATCTCAAACACATATAAAAATGCAGCATGGATGCAAGAGAGATGAAAAGAAAAAGTATGAGAAGTGAAGGCAAATTCACTTCTCAAAATCACTTACCACCTGAAAGGTTAGAAAAGGAATGCAATGCAATGCAAAATGGAATGAAATGACATGATGAGAAACCAAACCAGAAGCATATACATGATGCTAATGATGCTATGAGATGCTACAAACATGAGGCAGCACATGGAAATGATCATACAAGTTCATGAATGCAAAATGAAACAAGTTAGGAACCATGAACATACATGAAAAGTTATGAAGTGCACATGGCATACAACATGACAAATGCAAGATGCAATGATCAAACATGCTTTCAATATGTCTTATGATGTCAAATGAACCAAATGGATGCTTGAAATGTCATGGCAAGTCATGCTATGCAGGAGAATGCAAGATGGATGCAAATGGAAGCCCAAATTAGGGTTTATGAACCATACATCAAACAAAAGTCAAAATCAGAAGCAAACCCTAAGATAAAAAATTGAAAATGCCACTCAAAGGACCCCTAATCCTATACTAAACCAATGCCCAAAGGAGAAGTCTTGACTCCTAACCTAACTCAAGATGTGATTTTTACAAGATTTTAGGGTTTTTAGGGTTCCTAAACAAAAGAAAAGTCAAACAATTTGAAAATGCAAGATCAAATCATGGCAATTTAATCTCAAAAACTACATGCTAAACACAATGCAATGCAAAAAGAATCAATGTCCAACTCTTCATGGATAGAAAGAAATGATTTTTTTGAACTTTGGATCAAAACAATGCACAAAAATGATTTTAATTCAATGAAAAATTCTCAAAATGCATCAAGATCAGAAAAGAAATTTGGTTTGAAAGTTGGACAATGTTTCTAAATGTCTTAGAACAATTCATGAATTTTTTGGTGATTTTTGGATACTTAAAAGTATTTTTAATAAATTAATTCTCATTAATCAATTAAAAATAATCTTTTAAATATTTAAAAATACATTTTAAATGCTAAAAATGAAAATAAAAATATTTTTGTGTCATAAAAATTAATGAAACTCCTGAGAAAAAGTTTCATAATTTTTAGACAAATTTTGCTATTTTTAATAAATTATGCAAATAAAATGAAAAGAAATGAAATAAAAATAAAGAAAATGGGAAATTAAACGAAAGGAGAGGCTGAGATTGATCCTGAGTTTGAAATGGTTGACCAGCGCGCATCTGGACGGCTGGGATTGCATCTGAGCTAATTAATTTAATTATGAATTAATTAATCTAAACAAGTGGATTAGGGCAAAGCAAGAGGATCTGGGCCCTTCATGCGCGCGGGAAGTCCACTGAGTCAACCAATCCAACGCCCAGTATTCAAACACACTTAATGACCTGAGTTTAGGGCTAATCACATTCAGGTGACCGGAGAGAAGCTCCGGTCATCTTCTCCGGCACCCCAAAAACCCTAAAACATGATTCAGGCATCTATTCCACAAATTAAACACACCTAAGTGATCCTCTAACATCCTAGGACACGAATCTATGCTCAAACATCATTTAAACACCATGAATCAAACGAATCGAAAGAAACAAGATCCACGGGCAAAATTTCAGAGGGATCATACAAACTCATTTCTCACTTATTTTTGATTCTGAAAGCATCCCCATGACCAGCAAAGCATAAGCAATCATATTATAACTTAAAATGCAAGCTTTGGGAGAAAGTGTTCATGTTCATACCTGAGCTGGAAACTTCAATTTCTGGGCTTTCTGGACTGCTTCTTGGTGCCAACTTACTCCATCGATCCTCCTGATGCTAATGGCAGGCTTGGAATAAGCTTAAGCAAGCTATTTTGAGAGGTTCCAATCTGATATAGCAGAAAATGAGCTCTGTGTATAGGGAGCTTCAGATCAATGTGAAGGGTGGTTTTGACTCCTTGTGATGTGCTTGACTTGTTGGTGAAGAAAAATGGTGTGTTTGATGGCTGGATAAAGGGATTCGAAGAAAAATGCAGGCTGAGGTGAAAAATGGTAATGAGGTGTTCTTGTCTGATTCAAGCTTGTTTCTTGCTGGTTTCTACTCAATGAGGCACTGTGGGTTGATGTATGAAAATGGTTTGAGTGTTTGAGGTTTGTGGAGGCAGATTCGAAGAGAAATGCAAATGGGGTGTCTTTTTGGAATGTGATGCTATGGTGTGTTTTTGCTTGGCTTCTTGATATGTTTTGCTAGCAGATGGAAAGTATAAACAATTGCAAGTGGCCAGAGGATGTGACATGGCCTGCTGTGATTGGGATGTTTGCTTTTGCCAAAAGTCAACTTTTTTGTGTAAGGAAAGCATGGCTTGGTTCTAGGCTAGTACAAAGCATGGGGCTGTGCAGCAAGGGTGAGGGGAAGGGCTAGCAAAGTGCAGTAACCAATGTAGCAAGTGGTGGAAAGAATGATCATGAGTTTTTGCAAGTTGTCTTATTTTGGTTCTTCATGAAAATGCCTTGTTACACAAACCATAATCATGTGATCTTTTGGTCCAAATCTGACTTTTAGGGCTTATGTGATGTTTGTACCTTGGTTTGAAGTGAACTAGAAGTTACAAATGGCCTTGGTTCATGGTTTTGCAAATTTGTCATTTGAGGCATGTCTTGAAAATTAGTGATTTTGGCCAACTTTGTCACACCATAACTTTTAATCCAAGAAGAATTAGATCATGTTCTTGTACTTTTTGAAAAGGGAAAAATGTGATCTACAACTTTCATGACCAAGGTTTTTTCATTTGAAGCTTTCTTGGATCAAAAATCAAGGCTTGAAAAATGACCTAAAATGACATATTCTTGAAAAGTCAACCATGCCCTAAAAAGTCAACATTGCAAAAACTTCAAATTCTTGATTTTTGTGAACTTCAATCTTCTTCCATGATCAAATAAAGACCCTATACACTCAAAATGATGAAGATCACCCCTTGGTTGGGTCATTGGGGGCCTCAGATGCCCTGATTTTACACTGACTTGTCTGAAAAGTCAACCCTTGATCAGATGACTTACCCATGGAATTTCTTCATGAAAATTGATATGCATACTCCCTATACCATATAGAGACCAATGGAAACAAGAATGACCCAAAAATTTGGAGTTATGGACTTTGAAACCAAAACCCTAATTCTAGGTCAACTGTGCAGTCAAACTTGGCTCTGCATCCACACCAATCCCAGTTCTTGTGATTCTTTTGCATTTTTGACTTTGAGAGGATGTAATATGGTATAAGAACACACATGGACACCTTTGAAGTGATTGATGGTCTTTGGAGTGGCTCAAGAGGCTCTTGGATTGCTCAGATCACAAACCCTAGGTGCAGATGACTTAGAATCTATGCAGTGAATCAAAAATGAGATGTGAGATGATATGATTGAGTATATGCATATGAAATGATCACAAGCCATGGTGTGAATGGGTGAGGGCAAATTTGGGGTGTTTACAGCTGCCCCTATTCAAACATGAGTTAGCTGTGCAGGATGTAAGCAACGGCTTAACAGGCGAACGAGATAACTTGTGGTTGAATACCAAAGACAGTCCCAAATTTGCACTCACAGAATGAAGAAGAAAAGGGATATAGATTGTAAAGGAAAATAAAGTATATTGTAAAGTGTGGGCGACGGAGGACGACCGTCGAGCAGAGGACGACTGCTGGGTAAAGAGCAATGACGGGGACGGCCGACATGTTGGGAAAAGTGCGGAAAATAAAGCAATGACGGGGACGACCGACATGCTGGGGATAAAAGAATTACGATGGGGACGGCCATCAAGATAAAGCTGTAAAATTCTCTGGGGATTAATGAAACATGATGGGGACGGCCATCAAGTTCATAAAGTAAAGTAACCAACGATGGGGACGGCCATCGGGCTAAACTGATGAAGGACGATCATCAGGAAAAAGAAAAAGGGACCACGACGGGGACGGCCATCGGGTTAAAGAATAAATGAAATAAACAGATGATGAGGTACGGTCATCAAAGGTGAAGGACGATCACCTAGCAGGGGACGGCTGCTCTGTTGGGGATAAGATGAGGGACGGTCATCTAAGGTGGAGGACGACCACCTAGCAGGGTACGGCTGCCGAAAATATCAACGATGGGGACGGCCATCGGATTAAAGAATAAATGAAATAAACAGATGATGGGGTACGACCATCAAAGGTGAAGGATGATCACCTAGCAGGGGACGGCTGCTCTGTTGGGGAATAAAGGAATTATGATGGGGACGGCCATCAAAGGTGGAGGACGACCACCTGGCAGGGTACGGCTGCCGAAAATATCAACGATGGGGACGGCCATCGGATGAGCATGATGGAGGACGACCATCAAGAGGTGGAGGACGACCACCTAGCAGGGGACGGCTGCTCTCGAGGTTTATCATGACATAGGACGAATGTCAGATAACCAAAATCAACAATGGGGACGACCATTGGATAAAATTGATGAGGGACGATCATCAAAGGGTGGAGGACGACCACCTAGCAGGGGACGGCTGCTAAAAAATCAATGATGGGGACGGCCATCGGATGAGCATGACGGAGGACGACCATCAAGAGGTGGAGGACGACCACCTAGCAGGGTACGGCTGCTCTCAAGGTTTAACATGACACAGGGCGAGTGTCAGATAAGAAGGAAAATTGTTTGCTGGTGATCTACTGGGGAATAGTAAACACGGACGAGTGTTTATATCCAAGAAGCAAAAGGTATAAGTGTTTAGATATTGTGTATAGATTAAAGATGCGGACGAGCATCCTTAAGACTACGATACGGACGAGTATCGGGTAGAAACAAATACCGACGCGTGTTCAAAGATGATGATACGGACGAGTATCAACTGGTTAACAGAGAACACGGACGAGTGTTGAATCTGAGAGGATCCTTCTGGGGAATAGTAGACACAGGCGAGTATCTATATTCAAGAAGACAAAAGTGTTTGACACGGTGTATGGATTAAAGATGCGGACGAACATCCTTAAGACTATGATATGGACGAGTATCATGTAGAAACAAACTCTTGACGCATGCTCTGAGACGATGATACGGACGAGTACCATCTGGTTAACAAAGAACAAGGACCGAAGTCGAATCTGTGGGGATATGAATGGTATATACAAGATACGGACGAATATCTGTATGAGTGTGACATGAGTAGTGAGTAAGAGTATTGCATAGATGAGTGTTTATCTGTTGGGGGGGGGGGGGTGACACGGACGAGTGTCAAGAGAGAAAAGTATAATAATATCAACAAGTATATGGGTTGTAAAAGTGTAGGCGACTGCGCTGGGGATACGACACTGACGGGTGTCAAGAAGGTGTATATAGGTACATGCGAGTGCAAAGAGGATGTCTTTGGCTTTCTGCTGGGGTATGACACAGACGGGTGTCAGGACGTATCTGTAATACGGGTGATCTTGTTTGCAAAGAGTGTTCAGGCGACTTTACTGGGGAAGTGATGACACGGACGGGTGTCCAAAACGAGTATATACTGGTGTTTGTGGTTTGTGAGGCAGCTGCTTTTGCTGGGACTCTGGTGGGGACTCTGGGGGAAAGTATTCTTCATTCTGACGAATGGTTATTATTCACAAGCGTTCGATTCATACACGGCTTATGATTATGCTATGTGTTTGATTTTTGCCGTAATGCTCCGTGTTAAAACGGAATGCTACGCTTTGTGGGTGAATACGATGCGAATGCTATGATTATGCAAAGATACCAAACCGGGATCCTGGTCCCGTTGCTGCGAAGATCTCCGATCGATCTGCTTGAAATGGACATCCCAGCTGGGGGTGAGATCATTAGTAGATCTGATGATATGATATCTGCTTGGGGATTCGGGCCATTGATAGACCTATCCTTTATAAATGAGAGACCCAGCTGGGGTTTGTAGAAGCTTTCTTCACTCTGTTGTGATCTTCTATGCGCTGCTCTTCTGGATAGAGGCTGGAACTCTGTGGGGAGATAATTCCCTGACTTTGTGTATTTCGGCTGAGGATAAAAAGGCAACTCGGCTGGGGAGAAAGGGAGGAATCACTGAAAGACCTCCCTAAGGATTCTATTGAAGAGGATCCCTGACTCAGCCGGGGATATAGGTGCCTTTTGTGATACCTACCCATTCTGATGGGGATAAGTAATAAGTGGCAATCTCAGCTGGGGGAAGTCATGGGGGGCAACTCAGCTGGGGAGAGAGCACTTCGGGTGCTAAAATTGGGTGTTGATTTGCCAGCTTGTTGGGATGAAGCTTACATGCCCCAAGTTGCATTCTGGATACCTGCAATCCTGAAAAAGATAGAGAAATGCACAAGGTAATCCCGAGGTATCCCTTACTGGATTCCGTCATAGGAGTTTAGAATACTTCTGAGAGTAAACATATTTCCTGCAAGCATGTTTTTATTTGAAGATAAGCATCTATATTCTTATGCAATCAGTTTTTTCTTTTAAGACATCAGACATTTTTTGCAAATAAAAATGTACAAAACGAGACATGACTGAAAATCTGATTTTATTAATTCATATGCCCTGAATTGGCGAGATACAGTCAAAGAAACAAGTCCCCTGAAATGAGGAGATTGTTACAAATTGAGAAACAAAATGTTGGCAGTGTTGATGACGCTTTAGGGAGTTTCCTCTTCCACTATGACTCGTATGACTTTTGACGTTCTTCTCATCTTGCTTTCTGAAGAATGTTGATTCTGATTGAAGCTTGATCCTTTCGAAGCTTACCAAGTTGTAGAAGATACAGACGAATTCAAAATGCAGTCGTTCGCTCATTCCCTTGTTTTGCATGGATCGCCCTTTCGGGTTTTCAATCCATCGGGATACCCATTTTTGCCTGAGCTGTCCAATGCGGCTTTTCAACTCAGCGGGTGTACATTCTTTTGTTTATTTTCCATTATTTTTGCCCGAGTCTTTTATTCTGTTTTTGACTCGCCGGGATGCCCTATTTTTGCCTGGACTTACATTCTGTTTTTATGTCCAGCGGGTCGTTTTATGCGAAGTATTTTTTAACTGCATCTGAATTCACAGGGGACGGGAAATCTTCACCATCCATGGTGCTGAGCATCAGTGCCCCACCAGAGAAAACTTTCTTTACAACAAATGGTCCTTCATAATTTGGAGTCCACTTGCCCCTGTGGTCTGTATGAGGAGGGAGGATTCTTTTCAGCACAAGATCTCCTACTTGGTACTCTCGATGCCTGACTTTCTGATCGAAGGCTTTCTTCATTCTTTTCTGATACAACTGCCCATGACAGATTGCAGCCAATCTTTTCTCTTCAATCAGGCTCAGCTGTTCATATCGGGCCCTAACCCATTCTGCTTCGTTCAGTTTAACATCCATTAATACTCGTAGAGAGGGTAATTCAACTTCAACTGGTAGGACTGCTTCCATACCATACACAAGTTGATACGGTGTTGCCCCAGTGGATGTCCTGATTGACGTGCGGTACCCATGCAAGGCAAATGGTAGCATTTCATGCCAATCTTTGTAAGTGACTACCATCTTCTACACAATCTTCTTGATATTCTTATTTGCTGCCTCAACAGCGCCGTTCATCTTTGGCCTGTAAGGAGAAGAATTGTGATGTTGGATCTTGAAGTCCCGGCACAGCTCTGCCATCATTTTGTTGTTTAGATTGGAACCATTATCAGTAATGATTCGCTCGGGCACTCCATACCGACAGATGATATCTCTTTTCAGAAATCTGGCTACCACTTGTCTTGTGACGTTTGCGTATGAGGCTGCTTCAACCCACTTGGTGAAATAGTCAACAGCGACCAGGATGAATCTGTGGCCATTTGAAGCAGTTGGCTCAATCTTGCCAATCATGTCAATGCCCCACATGGCAAAGGGCCAGGGTGAAGACATCACATTCAAAGGATTGGGAGGCACATGCACCTTATCCGCATAAATCTGGCATTTATGGCATTTTCTGGCGTAGGCACAACAGTCTGCATCCATTGTGATCCAGTAATAACCTGATCTTAACAATTTCTTAGCCATGGCATGCCCTCTAGCATGGGTACCAAAGGATCCCTCGTGCACTTCATGCATTAACAACTCCGCTTCCGTCTTATCAACACATCTGAGGAGTACCATATCAAAGTTCCTTTTGTATAAAGACCCATCAGCGTTCAGAAAGAAACTACCAGCAAGCCTTCTCAAAGTCTTCTTATCATTGGAAGATGCCCCAGGCGGGTATGTTTGATCCTCCAAGAAGCACTTAATGTCATGGAACCAAGGCTTATCATCTTTAACAACATCTGCTGCGAACACATATGCTGGTCTGTCAAGTCTGGACACTGAAATCTGAGGTACAAAGTTGGCAGCCTGAACTTTGATCATGGATGAAATGGTAGCCAGAGCATCTGCAAACTGATTCTCGTCCCGAGGGATATACTCAAGCTTGACCGTTGTAAAGAAAGTCAATAACTTCCTTGTATAATCCCTGTAAGGTATCAGATGATCCTGGTGGGTGTACCATTTGCCGTTGGTCTGATTGATTACCAGAGCTGAATCTCCGAATACAGTCAATGTCTTGATCCTGAGGTCAATGGCTTCCTCAAGACCCATAATGCAAGCTTCGTATTCAGCTTCGTTGTTAGTGCAGTTGAAGGTGAGTTTTGCCGAGAAAGGCATGTGAACTCCTTTGGGTGTAATGAGTACTGCACCAACGCCACGACCATTCATGTTAACAGCCCCATCAAACATCATAGTCCATTCTTCTTCCGGGTCAGGCCCTTCAGTGTGAACAGGCTCTTCATGATCCTTTGCTTTTATGAACATGATGTCTTCATCAGGGAAGTCAAATCTCATAGGCTGGTAATCATCAATAGGTTGCTCAGCAAGATATTCAGATAGTACACTGCCTTTGATGGCTTTCTGAGAGGTGTACTGGATGTCATATTCTGTGAGAATCATTTGCCATCTTGCAACCCGTCCGGTAAGAGCTGGTTTCTCGAAAATGTACTTGACTGGGTCCATCTTTGAGATCAACAAAGTAGTGTGGGTCAACATATACTGTCTCAGTCGGCGAGCAGCCCACGCTAAAGCACAGCAAGTTTTCTCGAGCAGTGAATAACGTTGTTCACAGTCGGTAAACTTTTTGCTTAGGTAGTATATTGCATACTCTTTTCGACCAGACTCGTCATGCTGGCCCAACACACACCCCATTGACTCTTCTAATACTGTCAAGTACATGATTAGAGGTCTTCCTTCGACTGGAGGCATAAGGATTGGAGGTTCTTGCAGATATTCTTTGATCTTGTCAAAAGCCTTCTGGCAGTCTTCATTCCACCTGACCGTCTGTTCTTTCCTTAACAGCTTGAACAAGGGTTCACAGGTTGCTGTAAGGTGAGATATGAACCGTGAGATGTAGTTCAATCGACCTAAGAAACCTCGAACTTCTTTTTCTGTCTTCGGTGCAGGCATCTCTTGGATGGCTTTGACTTTATCAGGGTCAACTTCAATCCCTTTCTCGCTTACAATAAAGCCCAGCAGCTTACCAGATCTCACCCCGAATGTGCATTTGTTGGGGTTCAATTTCAGTTGGTACTTCCTCAGACGCTTGAACAGTTTCAGCAGATTCACCAGGTGATCTTCCTCTGTAAGGGACTTGGCAATCATGTCATCCACATAACATTCTATCTCCTTATGAATCATATCGTGGAATAATGTTACCATAGCCCGTTGATACGTCGCACCTGCATTCTTCAATCCGAATGGCATCACCTTGTAACAGAACGTGCCCCAGGGTGTGATGAATGTTGTCTTCTCCATGTCTTCAGGTGACATCTTAATCTGATTGTATCCTGAAAATCCGTCCATGAAGGAGAATACTGAGAACTGAGCCGTATTATCCACCAATACATCAATGTGAGGTAAAGGGAAGTCATCTTTCGGGCTGGCTCTGTTCAGATCCCGATAGTCAACACACATTCTTACTCTGCCGTCTTTCTTAGGCACAGGTACTATGTTAGCGACCCACGGCGGATAGCTAGTCACAGCAAGGAACCCGGCGTCCCATTGCTTTTGTACCTCTTCCTTGATTTTCATTGCCATGTCTGGACGAGTACGGCGTAGTTTCTGTTTAACTGGCGGGCATTCTTCCCTCAAAGGCAGCTTGTGCACGACAATATCGGTATCCAACCCTGGCATGTCTTGGTAAGACCAAGCAAACACGTCCACATATTCTCGAAGCAGATCAATCAGTTGTCTCTTCACTGAGTCTTGTAAGCAGGCCCCGATTTTAACTTCTTTCACGTCTTCATCCGTACCAAGATTGATCACTTCGACCTCCTCCTGGTGAGGAGTAATAACCTTTTCCTCTTGTCTCAACAACCTGGCTAGCTCTTCAGGAAGCTCATACTCTTCTTCAACCCCTTCATCGGCTTGATTGATTGGATTGTCAAAGTCATACGAAGTCATAGCCGTGCTGTTGTCGGTGCTGTCTGGAAGGCACTCTCTGCAAGGGTTCAGTTTGTTCATTTTAGTGATTGATTTTAATCTTGCTTAGAAAAGTGAAATTTGTCATTTTGAAAACACTGCCATTTATTTTTTTTTTGTACAAAAAGAAAAATGGAAAAACAGTGATCGGGAAAGAAAAAGACTCATTTGCAAAAAGATGTCTGATATTTCATTGATTAATCTTGTTTGCACAAAAAGTACAGATGGCCCGATTACAAAATGAGTCTTGTCATCTTGGGCAAGATGCAAGACTTTGATGCATGCTATAAAAATACAGGAAATAATAATTACTCTGCATGAGTAACTCTTATAATTTCCTGGGAAGACCAGTTCGAGATACTGCTTCCCGGGATCTTTGGACGAATCCAGCTTTCCAGGTTGCGTTCTTCTTCCAGCTCGTCTTCCAGACAGTTGGCAGCATCAGGGGTGAGCATCCCCCCACTCACAAAGTTGGGCTCTGTCGCAGCCGCTGCTTGATCTTGTTGAGTTGGTCTGTAACCCAACCCAAATCTGTCCTCTTTCTTCTCCACCGATAGCAGTTTGCCCCAGCCTTGGGCGTTTCCTCCCTCAACAACCTTCCGGGCTTGTTGGTATGATGATATTGAAGTACCAGGCACAGCAGATGTTTCATTGACATTCAAGGCTTCAAAACCCTGGCTCATCGTTTCATGGATCTCCCCATCCATCTCAATATACTTATAGGTAGCCAGGTGGCTGACAAAAATATCCTCTTCTCCACATATTGTAACGATTTGACCCTCCCACTCATATTTTAACTTCTGGTGAAGGGTAGAGGTCACGGCGCCAGCGGCGTGGATCCATGGCCTACCCAATAGACAGCTGTAGGCAGGCTGTATATCCATCACGTAGAAGGTAGTTTTGAAGGTCTGCGGGCCAATCGTTATGGGCAACTCAATCTCTCCCAGAACCGATCTCTTTGAACCATCAAAAGCTCTCACCACCAGGTTGCTGGGTCTTAACGCCAATCCATCATATTCTAGCTTCACCAGGGCCTTCTTAGGTAAGACATTGAGGGATGACCCCGTGTCTACCAGCACATGGGAAAGGACAGCACCTTTACATTCCATGGTTATGTGCAAGGCTTTATTATGGTTGCGGCCTTCCGTTGTCAAATCAGTATTGGTGAACCCTAGTCCGTGACTAGCATTGACATTTCCAACTACAGCTTCCAGCTGATTGACAGTGATCTCTTCAGGAACGTAAGCTGCGTGCAAGACTTTGAGTAGTGCATTCCGATGGGCCTCGGAGCACATAAGCAATGATAGGATGGAGATCTTGGAAGGCGTCTGATGAAGCTGATCCACTACTTTATAATCACTCTTTTTGATGATTCGCATGAACTCATCAACCTCTTGATCGAAGGGTGTTTTCAAAGCTTCTTTAACAGTCTGCTCCTCCTGCACCAAGCTTTTTCCTTTTGCTTTAGCAGCAGCTTCTGCTTCGGTAGTGGGTCTCTGAATTTGTGGAGCGAAAAGACGTCCGCTTCGAGTGAAGCCTCCGCCTCCTCCCACATTGTCAATTTGTGGTGCAGGGGTTGATGATTCAAAAGTGATTCTTTGTCCTTCACAGTACAGGTCAGAGCCGTAATGCCACGGGATGGCATTGCTGCTTTCATAAGGCATTGGTCCAGGCACCGTGATAGTGACTGGGCTGACTGCAGCTGTAGAAGGAATTGTGATAGTCTGTGGATCGTAATAAATTGTGACTGGTGCTCTAGTGGGAGCAGCACTTTCTGAGTTGTAGGCAGAGTTGTTTTCTGGATCATAAAATATTGTGACAGTTGAGACATCTTCATGATTTGTTGCTGGTGTTGTAGGAGACATTGGTGGAAGGATGGATGTTGTTGTTGTAGGAGTTTCAAAATGGAGTGGTGCTGGAGTTGTAGAAGAAAAATTTGTTGATAACTGATCAGTTGAGATAATAGATGAAGTACTTGTTGATGAAACCGAAGAATTGTCAGGAACAATGGTTGTTGCAGTTGTAGGAGGTTCTGGAGTTGTTGCTGATGAGGTTGCTGGGTTTGTAGGAAATGATGTGGTGATCTGAAGTTGGCCACTCTGAATGAGACCGTCTATGCCATTCCTCAGATTATCGCACCCATTGACTGAAATATTGCAATAAGCACAACCCAACTCACACCCCGGGAACATTTGACATTCGAGGAGCTGAGCCTTAATTTCTACCAACGGTGTCCTGATCTGACCCACACTGGTTATTAAATAAGACGGCTTGTCTTCTTCAATAGCGTTAATTCTGGGACCACCGTGATTTGGCATCGGGTTCTTATTGACATTGGGTGGTGGTGGGAAATTCAGAGCTTTTGAGTCTACCAGGTCTTGTACCTTCATGTGCAGCGCTCTGCACTTTTCTGTACTGTGGCCAGGTGCATTTGAATGAAAAGCACACCTAGCGTTGGAATCATAATTCCTGGGTAGACTGTTGGGATCTGGAGGTGCCAACGTCCTTAGCTCAACTAGGTTGAGTTTCAGGAGTTGTGGCAGCAATGTAGCATATGGCATAGGGACCGGATCGATTACCCTATTGGCTTGAGAAGGCCTCTGTTGGAATGGCCTTTGCTGGTTATTATTGTTGGCGTTGCTGTTGTTGTAATTTCTCGGAGGATACTGATTCTGTTGATGGTACTGAGGTTGTGATTGATAGTTTTGTTGCGGAGGTTGATAAACTGGTTGAGGATGAGCTGGAGCAGGAATGGTGACTGCTGCTATTGATCTGTGAACATATTGGGGCCTGCCCCTGTTGGTGTGGATGGCATTGGTCTCGCCAGTTCTTCTTGGGCCCGCAAAAGGCTTTCTTGTACTACTGGACGAGCTTGCACCGTTGTCTGAGATCTTATCCATCTTCAATAAGCTTTCAATTCTTTCCCCGGCTATGACAACATCTGCAAAGCTAGTGGAAGAGAAAGCAGCCAGCCTGTCAATGTAAGTCCCCTGAAGGGTGTTCATGAACATATCTGCCATTTCCCTTTCAGACATAGGTGGCTGAACAGCAGCAGCCAATTGCCTCCATCTCTGGGCATATTCTCGGAAACTTTCTCTTGACGACTGTGACATTCCCATTAGGAGGGTCCTGTTGGGCGCCATATCTAAGTTGTACTGATACTGTCTGATGAAGGCCTCTGCCAGGTCCTTCCAGCATCTGATAGTTGCCCTTGTCAAGTGAGAGTACCATTCTCTTGACGCTCCAGTTAAGCTATCCTCGAAATAGAACATCCAGAGCTTCTCATCCATTGTATAGGCCTTCAGCCTTCCCAGAAATGACTGTAAGTGAGTCCGGGGGCATGAAGTCCCGTTATATTTTTCAAAACAAGGAGGCTTAAACTTATGGGGGATCCTGACCCCGTCTACCAAGCCCATGTCCATGACATCGAAACCCAAGGAGTTTTGAGACTCTAAGGACCTCAATTTCTCAACTATCTCATCCATCCTTCTATCATAAGCTTCCTCCCCAGCACCCATTACTGTAAACTGGTCCTCTTAGGGGTCTTCTTGTAGTACCCTGGCTGCAGTGGCAGTCCCTTGAACATTTGCAGGAATATTGGCCTCTGGATGGAGGTGTGGTCCAAATACAGGAGGGTTAACATGAGGTTGGACCCTTTCATTGTTGTTGGTGCCGGCAGTCCCTATATGTGGATCTTCTTGGTTTTGCCTTTCCACCATGGCCCTCAATCTTTCTTGGCTCTGAGCCATGTTGTTCATCACTTCCATAAACTGAGTCATTTGATTCCTCATTTCCAATCTTTCGTTTGCCATTTGATTTCTGACCTCAGTAAGGTCCTGCTGCATCTGATCCATTTGAATGCCCGGAAGGTTGTTACGGGTCGGATAACGGTGCGGACGGTTGAGGGGAAATACTCGGCGCCGAGCAATAGTTCCTGAGCATCACAACAGAGTTAGTGGTAATAAAACAAAAACCTACAAAACAAACAAAGGGTTAGCATGCAATGCAGTATGCTTATTTGCTTTTCAAGGTATCCGGTTTGGCATTCGGTTTTGACCCTTCCAGACCCTTGAAGATGCTGTTGATGTTGCTTTTGAAGTAAACTCGGATGGAACAAACTAATACATATATTACGAAAGCAAATGGTACATAGTTTGTTTTACAAATACAAGCCCTCAGAGGGGTCAAAATACATTACAGGAAAATAAAAGTACATGGAATGACAGCAACAACAAACAAATGGTCAAACACCAAGACCAAACTCATCCTCACGAACTTCCTTGAGAAGTGCTTCGGTCACAGGATCAGCTGGGCGCTCCGTGAGATTCTTGATGAGGAGGTTCCGGGTCGTAACAGCTGCTGTTAGCTTCTTGTGTTGACCTTGGTCCTTCGACCTCTTCACTCCTGCTTTGATCTTCAGCTCTGATATCTCCCTCTGGGCTGCTGCCAGGGCTTCTTGCTGCACTTTTGCACTAGCTTCCAGTTGCTCCATCTTGTCTTGAACTCTCTTGTCCTCCAGAGTACGAGCCTCGGTGATCCTGACCCACCTAGCCTGACTCTCCTTTAGATACAAGTCTGTCCTTGCTCTCTGGAACTGGGCTTCCTTGCAAGCATTCTTCAGAATTTGTTCTCCAGCTTTGGATTTCTTGATATAATCCCCAGACTTCTCAATCTTAACCAGATGCTCCACTCTCAACCTTTCTAGCCTCTCAATCTCCAACCTACCATCACTCCTCTCCCGGAGGGTCTTCTGCAAAGCCTGAGTTAACTTCTCATTTCTTTCCTTTAAGCTCTCAAACTCTTCCAAACTAATGGTGGCAGGGGGTGGTGCTGAAGATGATTCAGGCATATCTTCTATAGTAAAGGGCATTCCATAGAATTGAGCCCTAGCATAGGACCAATCATAGTATTGTGCTGATGCCACATTGTTACACCTTCCCAAGATGGTTATCCCCTTAGTTTGAACATTATCCCAGGCCCAGGCTGCATGTCTAACAATAGCCAGATTAATCTTGTTCTCACAGTAAAGAGTTTCAACCAAGTCCTGTGCCTTAGGAGTGTGGACCAGTGCATAGCCCAGTTGCCTTCTGAACAGCAAAGGGTTGTAATTGATACTACCCTTAACTCCTATTAGTGGCACATTAGGAAAATGCCCACAGCTGGTGATGATATCCCTACCCTTGGTGCTTTGGGTGCACCATCTGATATCGGCTGAAGTTAGAGCAGTGAGTCTCTTAGCCCAGTTGCTTTGCTGATGAGGATTCAAAAATGCATCTGTCCTGGGTAAATGCTTGAGAAGCCAAGTGTGAAACAATGGAGCACAACACCTCACTAATCTTCCCCTCTGCTTTTCATTCCTCTGATGCACTGAATAGTAGAGATCCCCCAATAAAGTGGGCACTGGGTTCTTCAAGATGAACAGATGGATTGCATTTTTGCTAATGAATCGAGGCTCATCTGCAAACAACACAATTCCATATATGCTCAAAGCCAACAAGGCACAAACAGCTTTCCACTCTCCTAAAGAAGCTTTCAGGGTAGCTTGAGAGATCAAGAAATCCAGATGGAAGCCAGGGATTCCAGCTTTAGAAGTCATATGCTGCTCAATCAAGACAGGTTCCAGATGCAAAGCCTTGGCTATTTCTCCATTACCAGGAAAGACCATCTCAGGGTTGAAAGGGATTCCACCCCTGATACGCATACCAACCAATGATGAGTATTCTTCTAATAGAGGGCCCAACTGAAAGTCTTGGAAAGTAAAACACCTCAATGGGGGATCATAAAACTGAAGGCAAGTGTGGATCAGGCTTCTCTGTGAAGGGTCCAGATCCATAACCATATCAAGTATATCCCCATAGTGTTCCCTGAACAATGGTATGTGATCTGGAGTGATCAGGGTCTGAATCCTCCTGATATCAGCTAGCTCTGGCTGGAAGAAGTGATAGGTGATGTTGCTCTTTTTAGGAGCCATGATGTTGAGACTGAGTAGAGACAGGTGCTGATGATAATACTGAAGAAATGGGCCACTGATTGGCTGGTGCAAGTGACTGAGGTAGATAGCTGATAACTGAAGCAGGTGCTGATGAAGATAGGTCGATACTGAAGATGGGGTCAAAACCAGAACCAAATGAAAATGGATACCCTGAAACACAAATAAGCAAATGTCAATATGATGCAATGAGTATGTATGCAAATGATATGCAAGGGTTTGTGACTGAGCTGGATCTGATCAAAAGCTCTGCTATAGGTCCATGACATATTCAAGAATACCAGATGGAGGTCTATAAATCCAGTAACCAAGGTAGGGGACTCAAATAAAGAGCCACATGTCCAGGGTTTTAGAATCACAAGAACTGTCCCAACATGAAGTATTCTTAATCAAATCAAAGTAACAGGGTATTCTGAGGTCAAGGTACCTGCAAACCTGTAAACAGCCCAACCCCCTCGCAGGTGATGTTCTAAAACAAGGATCCTCAGACTTGGATCAGTTATGAGAAGTGTAAACACTTCTAACCCGGAGGTACAGCGTTTACAATAACCATAAAAGTTCCTCCTCTAATTCACTTCAGTTTCTGAAGGTTAATACTAAAGGTCATCCAGACTTAGCAGGCTTCCCAGATAGCCCTAGCATTGCAGGAAATCTGCAACACAGAGTTCTCAAGAAGAAACCCATATCTGAACCGTGTTTCAGATTCCCGCACCAGACCGAGATGGAATGGGAAAGAATATGATTCACTCTAGCCTAGGTGTCACTCAGGTCCCAGGTGTAGGACCTTAACTCTCAATAGAACACCCACCCACCAAAACAAAACCAGATCTAGCCAGACAGCATGACAGTATGATATATAAAAAACTGTAAAGAAAGCAATAAATAAAGAAAGCAGTAAATAAAGCAAATATACAAATACAAATAAGCACATAACACCCCAGTAAACACAAATCAATCAAACGCTAGGAGGAACCCACAAAAAGATCCAGAAGCCCTGGTTGCAGTATAAGGGTCCCCAGCAGAGTCGCCAAGTTGTCGCTCCCGATAAATGGTGTATGGGCCCAGATAAAGGTACAGACGCGAACGGTCGGCGAAAGGGACAATGAGAACACACAGCCGTGAACTCACTGGAGGTGAATAGAGTCGCCAGCTAGGCATTTTTATCCCGGAGGAAAGGTAATGCTGCATAGACCTAGAAAGATATGGATAAGACGGTTTACGAACCAGAGAGACTGAGAAAGGGGGTTGGTTACAACCTGGGAAGGTATTAGCACCCAGATTGTCCGTCGTACTCGACGGGATCCACGCTTAAAAGATTTGTGTTTTAAAGGGGTAGTGTCAGTGCAATCTGTGTATACAATAGCTGGAAAAGAATGTACAGGTGTCAGTGTAGAGAAATGTGATGTGTATAAATGTACAGTGTCAGTGTAAGAACAAGAATAAGATGCTCAAGATCATGAGGCTAAAAGAATGGGGCTAGAAAGAGGGGGAATATACAGAGACTTTTGTTCGATAACCGTTAAGTTATGCCTACGTATCCTCTCGTGCAATGAGGAAGTCAGAACACCGTAGTTCGACCCAAAGAGACTGAAAGATGAATTGACTTGTGAACTGCTTACTTGTCTATGCTCAAGTGTATGACCTGTCTGGCTCAGGTGCAAACTGTCTTGCATTAGACGGAAGAAGCGAGCTCTCGTTTGTGAGTGAATGAGATGAGAAAAGAATCCCGGAGGAGACGATTATTGTTTGTTTTTGTGTTTTCAGTCTTTTATTGTTTTTTTGGATTTTGTCATAAGTTAATGAGCTTAAGTCTAAACCAATGGATTTAGTAAACTCATCACATCTTCCCTCTGATTAGGGGTAATGAGGATACCTTAAGTGTGAAGTCAGATTCTCACACTTAATCACCTTTGGTATAGGATTAAGATCATTAACCTATTTGTGATTATTTAGATGTTTTTGTGGTTTTTTTGTTTAGTGTTGAGTAATGAGGTTAAGCCATAATCAAGGATTAAACAGACTCATTACACCATCCTAATAGAAGGATAATAGATGAGAATGTTTAAGCTGAGGAAAACTCCTCAACTTAATCCATGATTAGGGATTAAACTCATGACAAAACAAAGCCTTTATTGGGTGGATTTTAGTTAATGATATGATGATGAAGTGAGTTTTAGGGTTTATAAGACAACTTGAGGGGGACTTGTCCATTAACACTAGGGTTATTCCTTCTTAACCAATTAAGGAAGAATTAGAACCCTCATGCAAGGCCCAAGTTACAAGTGTGATGTCTTGATACTTATTAAGTGAATTGATTAAGAGATTTAAACACATTAAGGGTTTAACACTTAGGATTAAAGTTATACACTCCATCCTAAGAGAAGGATGCAGGCATAAGCTTAATCACAAAGCCTTAAAGCCTTTAGGGTTTAGTCCCTGATTATGAGGTGAGAAGAGATGACTCAAAGAGACACAAAGGTAAAACTAAGAGGGGAGGCTAATCAAAACCCTAATCATTGTCATGCTTGGTTGTTCCTAAGGTTTGTGAGGTTTTCAAGAGAAGTCTTCAATGGAACCACCAGGAAGCAGATGAAAGGATCAGGAGAAGCAAAGTGACTTGCTTCATTCAAGAAGTCAAGTCACTTGAAGAAAGAAAGTAAGAAGAAGAGGAATGAGCAAGCTCAATCTCAAACACATATAAAAATGCAGCATGGATGCAAGAGAGATGAAAAGAAAAAGTATGAGAAGTGAAGGCAAATTCACTTCTCAAAATCACTTACCACCTGAAAGGTTAGAAAAGGAATGCAATGCAATGCAAAATGGAATGAAATGACATGATGAGAAACCAAACCAGAAGCATATACATGATGCTAATGATGCTATGAGATGCTACAAACATGAGGCAGCACATGGAAATGATCATACAAGTTCATGAATGCAAAATGAAACAAGTTAGGAACCATGAACATACATGAAAAGTTATGAAGTGCACATGGCATACAACATGACAAATGCAAGATGCAATGATCAAACATGCTTTCAATATGTCTTATGATGTCAAATGAACCAAATGGATGCTTGAAATGTCATGGCAAGTCATGCTATGCAGGAGAATGCAAGATGGATGCAAATGGAAGCCCAAATTAGGGTTTATGAACCATACATCAAACAAAAGTCAAAATCAGAAGCAAACCCTAAGATAAAAAATTGAAAATGCCACTCAAAGGACCCCTAATCCTATACTAAACCAATGCCCAAAGGAGAAGTCTTGACTCCTAACCTAACTCAAGATGTGATTTTTACAAGATTTTAGGGTTTTTAGGGTTCCTAAACAAAAGAAAAGTCAAACAATTTGAAAATGCAAGATCAAATCATGGCAATTTAATCTCAAAAACTACATGCTAAACACAATGCAATGCAAAAAGAATCAATGTCCAACTCTTCATGGATAGGCAGAAATGATTTTTTTGAACTTTGGATCAAAACAATGCACAAAAATGATTTTAATTCAATGAAAAATTCTCAAAATGCTTTAAGATCAGAAAAGAAATTTGGTTTGAAAGTTGGACAATGTTTCTAAATGTCTTAGAACAATTCATGAATTTTTTGGTGATTTTTGGATACTTAAAAGTATTTTTAATAAATTAATTCTCATTAATCAATTAAAAATAAACTTTTAAATATTTAAAAATACATTTTAAATGCTAAAAATGAAAATAAAAATATTTTTGTGTCATAAAAATTAATGAAACTCCTGAGAAAAAGTTTCATAATTTTTAGACAAATTTTGCTATTTTTAATAAATTATGCAAATAAAATGAAAAGAAATGAAATAAAAATAAAGAAAATGGGAAAGTAAACGAAAGGAGAGGCTGAGATTGATCCTGAGTTTGAAATGGTTGACCAGCGCGCATCTGGATGGCTGGGATTGCATCTGAGCTAATTAATTTAATTATGAATTAATTAATCTAAACAAGTGGATTAGGGCAAAGCAAGAGGATCTGGGCCCTTCATGCGCGCGGGAAGTCCACTGAGTCAACCAATCCAACGCCCAGTATTCAAACACACTTAATGACCTGAGTTTAGGGCTAATCACATTCAGGTGACCGGAGAGAAGCTCCGGTCATCTTCTCCGGCACCCCAAAAACCCTAAAACATGATTCAGGCATCTATTCCACAAATTAAACACACCTAAGTGATCCTCTAACATCCTAGGACACGAATCTATGCTCAAACATCATTTAAACACCATGAATCAAACGAATCGAAAGAAACAAGATCCACGGGCAAAATTTCAGAGGGATCATACAAACTCATTTCTCACTTATTTTTGATTCTGAAAGCATCCCCATGACCAGCAAAGCATAAGCAATCATATTATAACTTAAAATGCAAGCTTTGGGAGAAAGTGTTCATGTTCATACCTGAGCTGGAAACTTCAATTTCTGGGCTTTCTGGACTGCTTCTTGGTGCCAACTTACTCCATCGATCCTCCTGATGCTAATGGCAGGCTTGGAATAAGCTTAAGCAAGCTATTTTGAGAGGTTCCAATCTGATATAGCAGAAAATGAGCTCTGTGTATAGGCAGCTTCAGATCAATGTGAAGGGTGGTTTTGACTCCTTGTGATGTGCTTGACTTGTTGGTGAAGAAAAATGGTGTGTTTGATGGCTGGATAAAGGGATTCGAAGAAAAATGCAGGCTGAGGTGAAAAATGGTAATGAGGTGTTCTTGTCTGATTCAAGCTTGTTTCTTGCTGGTTTCTACTCAATGAGGCACTGTGGGTTGATGTATGAAAATGGTTTGAGTGTTTGAGGTTTGTGGAGGCAGATTCGAAGAGAAATGCAAATGGGGTGTCTTTTTGGAATGTGATGATATGGTGTGTTTTTGCTTGGCTTCTTGATATGTTTTGCTAGCAGATGGAAAGTATAAACAATTGCAAGTGGCCAGAGGATGTGACATGGCCTGCTGTGATTGGGATGTTTGCTTTTGCCAAAAGTCAACTTTTTTGTGTAAGGAAAGCATGGCTTGGTTCTAGGCTAGTACAAAGCATGGGGCTGTGCAGCAAGGGTGAGGGGAAGGGCTAGCAAAGTGCAGTAACCAATGTAGCAAGTGGTGGAAAGAATGATCATGAGTTTTTGCAAGTTGTCTTATTTTGGTTCTTCATGAAAATGCCTTGTTACACAAACCATAATCATGTGATCTTTTGGTCCAAATCTGACTTTTAGGGCTTATGTGATGTTTGTACCTTGGTTTGAAGTGAACTAGAAGTTACAAATGGCCTTGGTTCATGGTTTTGCAAATTTGTCATTTGAGGCATGTCTTGAAAATTAGTGATTTTGGCCAACTTTGTCACACCATAACTTTTAATCCAAGAAGAATTAGATCATGTTCTTGTACTTTTTGAAAAGGGAAAAATGTGATCTACAACTTTCATGACCAAGGTTTTTTCATTTGAAGCTTTCTTGGATCAAAAATCAAGGCTTGAAAAATGACCTAAAATGACATATTCTTGAAAAGTCAACCATGCCCTAAAAAGTCAACATTGCAAAAACTTCAAATTCTTGATTTTTGTGAACTTCAATCTTCTTCCATGATCAAATAAAGACCCTATACACTCAAAATGATGAAGATCACCCCTTGGTTGGGTCATTGGGGGCCTCAGATGCCCTGATTTTACACTGACTTGTCTGAAAAGTCAACCCTTGATCAGATGACTTCCCCATGGAATTTCTTCATGAAAATTGATATGCATACTCCCTATACCATATAGAGACCAATGGAAACAAGAATGACCCAAAAATTTGGAGTTATGGCCTTTGAAACCAAAACCCTAATTCTAGGTCAACTGTGCAGTCAAACTTGGCTCTGCATCCACACCAATCCCAGTTCTTGTGATTCTTTTGCATTTTTGACTTTGAGAGGATGTAATATGGTATAAGAACACACATGGACCCCTTTGAAGTGATTGATGGTCTTTGGAGTGGCTCAAGAGGCTCTTGGATTGCTCAGATCACAAACCCTAGGTGCAGATGACTTAGAATCTATGCAGTGAATCAAAAATGAGATGTGAGATGATATGATTGAGTATATGCATATGAAATGATCACAAGCCATGGTGTGAATGGGTGAGGGCAAATTTGGGGTGTTTACAACATGTCTTTGCATCATCTCATAGCATCATTTGCATCATGTTTATGCTTCAGGTTTTGGTTTGCATCTTTGCATACATTTCATTTTCATTCCATTCCTTTCTTTATGCTAACCATTTCAGGTGGTAAGTAATTTGAGAAGTGAATTTGCCTTCACTTCTCACTTCTCTTCTCATTCTTCTTATGCATCATTGCTGAATTTTTACTTTGCTTTAGATTGAGCTTGCTCATTCATGCTCATCATTCACTTTCTTTCTTCAATTAACTTATCTTCTTCAGTGAAGTAAGTTAACTTGTTTCTTCTGCTTCTCCTCCTTTCATCTGCTTCTTCCATTGATGGCTTCTTTGAAGATCTCTTGCAAGCCTTACAAACCATAGGAACACCCAAGCATGACAATAATTAGGGTTTTGATTAGTCCCCCTTTAGTTTTTACCTTTGTGTCTTCTTTGTGTCTCTCTCCTTATCTCATAATCAGAGATTAAACCTTTAAGGTTTTAAGGCTTTGTGATTAAGGGTATGCCTGCATCCTTCTCTTAGGATGGAGTGTATAACTCTAATCCTAAGTGTTAAACCCTTAATGTGTTTAAACCTCTTAATCAATCCATCTTAATAATCACTAAGACAATAGCTTGTAACTTGGGCCTTGCATTAGGGTTCTAATTCTTCCTTAATTGGTTAAGAAGGACTAACCCTAGTGTTAATGGACAAATCCCCCTCAAGTTGTCTTACAAACCATAAAACTCATTTCTTAATCTCATCATTAATTTAAATCCACTTTAATAAAGGTTTGTTTTGTCATGAGGTTAATCCCTAATCATGGATTAAGTTGAGGTATCTTCCTCAGCTTAAGTGCTCTCATCTATTATCCTTCTATTAGGATGGTGTAATGGGTCCACTAAATCCTTGATTATGGCTTAAACTCATTACTTAACACTAAACAAAAACACCAAAAACATCTAAATAATCACAAGTAGGTTAATGATCTTAATCCTACATCATGTTAATCAAGTTTGAGGTGTTTATCTCATACTTAAGGTATTCTCATTATCCCTAATCAGAGGGAGGATATGATGAGTTTACTAATCCTTGGTTTAGGCTTAAGCTCATTAACTTATGACAAACAAAAAAAGCAATAAAAGATTGAAAACATAAAAACAAAGCAATAATCGTCTCCTCCGGGATTCTTTTCTCATCATCTTCACTCATAAATGAGAATTTGCTTCTTTCGTCTAATGCAAGACAGTTAGCACCTGAGCCAGACAGGTCATACACTTGAGCATAGACAAGCAAGCAGTTCATCAGTCAATTTATTTTCCAGTCTCTTTGAGTCGAACTACGGTGTTCTGACTTCCTCATTGCACGAGAGGATACGTAGGCATAACTTAACTGTTATCGAACAAAAGTTTCTGTCTCTTCCCCCCTCTTTCTGCATTCATTTTAAGCCTCATTCCTGAGCACTTCACTTCACTTTCTTGCACTGACACATGTACATTCTTTTCCAGCTTTTTGCACACAGATAGCACAGACACTACCCCTTTAAGCACAAACTTTCAAGCGTGGACCCCGTCGAGTACGACGGACAATCTGGGTGCTAATACCTTCCCAGGTTGTAACCAACCCCCTTTCTCAGTTTCTCTGGTTCGCAACCGTCTTATCCATTTCTTTCCTAGGTTTATGCAACATTACCTTTCCTTCGGGATAAAAATGCCTAGCTGGCGACTCATTTCACTTCATTTCATTCTTCTCTTTCGCCGACCGTTCGCGCTTGTACCGGGATGCAAATCTTCGGGAGCGACAGCTTGGCGACTCTGCTGGGGAGACTTATATTGCAACCAGGGCTTCTGGTTCTTTTTGTAGGTTCCTCCTAGCGCTTGTTTGATTTGTATTTACAGGGGTGTTATGTGCTACTTGTGCTTGTTTATTTTCTTTATTTATTGCTTTATGTACAACTTTATTTATTGCTTTCCTTTACAGATTTTATGCATTTTCATACTGTCATTATCATTATGCTGGATCTTTTGTTTGTCTTGGTGGGTGGGGTTCATTGAGTGATTAAGGTCCTATACCGGGGACCTGAGTGACACATAGGCTAGAGTGGCTTCATATTCTTTCCCATTCCATTTCGGTCAGGTGCGGGAATATGAAACACAGTTCAGACGTGGGTTTCTTCTTGAGAACTCTATGCTACAGATTTCATGTAGTACTTGGGCTATCTGGGAAGCCTGCTAAGTCTGGATGACCTTTATATGACCTTCAGCATCTGAGGTGAATTAGAGGAGGATCTTTTATGGTTATTATAAACACTATACCTCCGGGTTAGAAGTGTTTACACTTCTCATAACTGATCCAAGTCTGAGGATCCTTGTTCTAGAACATTACATGTGAGGGGGTTGGGATATTTGCAAGTTTGCAGGAACCCTTGGCCACATCATACCTGTTACTAGTTTTGTTTTAAGAATGCATCACTTTGGACAGTTCTTGTGATTACCCAGGACTTGTGACTCTTTATTTGAGTCCCCCACCCAGTTACTAGATTTCTAAGCCTCCATCTAGACTTATGAACATACATGGACTTTTACCAAGGCAGATAAACAGATCCAGCTCTTGGTCACAAACCCTTTGCATATCATTTGCATACATCATCTTTGCATCATTTAACATTTGCTTATTTGTCTTACAGGGTATCCATCTTTATCTTTGGTTTGGTTTTGACCCCTTCTGCTGCTTAGACTGCTTCAGTTATCTTCTCCAGCACCTTCATCAGTTTGTCAGAGACCCATCTCCAGCTTCTCATTCATTGAACTTCATCAGCAGTTGCTCTCATCTTCTTCACCAGCACCCATTATCAGTATGGACACTTCAAGAAAGAGCAACATCACATACCATTTCTTTGAGCCCACCCTGACTGGCATCAGGCAGGTCCAGTCCCTCATTACACCTGACCATATCCCACTATTCAGAGAGCATTATGGGGGCGTATTGGACATGGTCATGGACTTATATGCATCTCAGAGAAGCATGATCCATACTTGCTTGCAGTTTTATGACCCTCCACTCAGATGCTTCACATTTCCTGATTTCCAGTTGGGACCTTTGCTAGAAGAGTTTTCCTTGTTGTTAGGAGTTCCTATCAGGAGAGGGATTCCTTTCAACCCTGAGATGAATGTTCCTAGAAATGAAGACATAGCCAGGGCATTGCATTTGGAGCCTGCCCTCATTGAGCAGAACATGACAACCAAGGCTGGAGTTCCAGACCTCCACCTAGACTTCCTGATCTCCCAGGCTACCCTGAAGGCTGCAGCAGGGGAATGGAAGGATGTCTGTGCACTTTTAGCCCTCAGTATATATGGGATTATCTTGTTTGCAGATGAGCCAAGGTTTGTGAGCAAAAACGCCATTCATTTGTTCTTATTGAGGAACCCAATTCCTACATTACTAGGAGACTTCTACTACTCAGTACACCAGAGGAATGAGAAGCAAAGAGGAAGACTGGTCAGATGCTGTGCTCCTCTTTATTACTCTTGGCTGCTGAGACACTTGCCAAAATCAGACACCTTCTTGAACCCCCATCAGCAGAAGAATTGAGCCAAGAGGTTCATCGCCTTGACATCAGATGGTGCACTTAGAGCACCAAGGGCAAGGACATCATTACTAGCTGTGGGCAATATCCTAATGTGCCTTTGATAGGAGTGAAGGGTTGCATCAACTACAAACCTTTACTGTTTAAGAGACAATTGGGATATGCTTTGGTTCATCCTCCCAGAGGACAAGATTTGTCTGGAACTCTTTACTGTGAGATCCAACCTAACTCTGCTGTTGTCAGACAAGCTGCCTGGGCTTGGGATAACATTCAGACCAAAGGGACAACCATCCTTGGCAAGTGCAACAACATTGCTTCAGCACAGTATTCTGATTGGTCTCGTACCAGAGCTCAGATCACCCGTATGACATTTACCTTGGAAGATACACCTGGACCTTCTATTGTGCAACCTGCAGCTACTGTCAGCCTGGATGAGTTTGAAAAGCTGAAAGAGAGGAATAATCAGCTATCTGAAGCCTTAAAGAAGACTATCTGGGAGAGAAATGATAGTCGTCTAGATAATGAGAGATTGGAAAGGCTCAGGGTTGAGCACTTGGCCAAGATTGAGAAGACAGATGACTACATCAGGAAGGCAAAGGCATGGGAGTTAGTAGTGAAGAATGCTTGCAAGGAAGCAAAGACACAGAAGGCTAGGGCAGAGCACTATCTGGAAAAGAGCCAGGCTAGGTGGATCAGGATCACTGAAGCCCGTGCGCAAGAAGACCAAAGGACTCAGGCTAAGTTAGAGCAACTAGAGGCTAGTGAGAAGAAGCATCAAGAGGCTTTATTGGCAGCTAAGAAGGAGATATCTGAATTGAAACTCCGGGCGGGGTTGAAGAGGTCAAAGGATCAGAACAAGCATAAGAGGTTAACCAGTGCCATTGCTACCAGGAACCTCCTCATCAGGACTATCACAGAGCATCCTGTAGGTCCAGTGACTGAGGCCCTCCTGAAGGAAGTCGGAGAGGATGGCTTTGGATTAGATGTTTGACTCTTTTGCTTGTACTTTTTCTCTTGATTGTAATTTTGTTTTTGTTGTTGTATTTTGACCCACCATGGGGATGTATTGTAATCAAACTATGTATTTTCATCATTTTGAAATATATCAGTTTGTATTATTTTGGTGGACTTTATTTATCAACATCATCAACATTTCCTCGAGGTCTGGAAATGTCAAAACCAAAGAACCAAACTGGATACCCTTGGAAGACAAATAAGCATATTGCATTGCATACTGTTGCACCCCAAAATTTGCCCTCACAAAACAAGACTTTGTGTGCTAAGTGATTCACAAGGTTCACAAGACCTCTCATGAGGCTCACAAGGTTCACAAGACATCTTATGAGGTTCACAAGGTTCACAAGACATCTTATGAGGTTCACAAGGTTCACAAGATATCTTATGAGGTTCACAAAGTTCACAAGACATCTTATGAGGTTCACAAAGTTCACAAATAGTCAGAAAGTTTGACAATTCCCTCAGACAATGCATCCTCCTAAGCAATGCATCCTTAGGGTTTTGACTTTAATCAGGCTAAATGGACTTCCAAGACTTCAAGTGAGCTTCATAACATCTTATATGTGTTTAAGAATCCCCATGACAAGTTTCAAGACTTTTCCCAAAGGTTTGCTCAGTCAGATGATCAGATAGGTTAAAATCACTCAAAACAGTTAAAAAGTCAAACTGAGGTCAACTGTGGTCAAACCAAGGTCAAACTTCATGATTTTTTTGCCAACATCAAGTATGTGAAGTAAAATTCATCATTTGATCAAAGGTTGATCATGATTCATCAAGGAAATTTCAGATCATCAAGAATCAGGAGTTTCTAAATTAGGGTTTCCTTAGGAAAAGTCAACTGAACTTTGACCAGCCATAACTTTTGCATGCTTCATCAAATGTTTCTCATCCAAAGCTCATTTTGAAGGAAATTGAATTCTATACAACTTTGTGTCTCACAAGCCAAGCCCAAAAATGCTTCATTTGGAAGGTATGAGCTAAGACATTATAGGTCCTTTTAAAAGTCAACAAAAAGTCAACAACTTCAAAAGGGCGTAACTTGAGAATGGTAAATGATATGGACATGAAACCAATGGAGTTGGTTAGAGGACTCTTTAAGCTTTCCAAAATGTCCAAGAACACCCTCATAGCATTAAAATTGAAGGATTTGTGCCCTTGCAAAGTTGGGAAATTTTTGGGTGGTTTATGAGGGAAATAAGGTCTTAAAACCATAATTCTTCAAATGGGCTGAACTTTTTGTGACCCAAGGTGTTCCATGACATCATGCACGAAATTTATTTAATATTTTCATAATTTTGTTTTATTTATTTTATTTGTTATGATTTTTTATATTAAAAATCATTTTAAATTCAAATAAAATATAAAATATGAAGATTTAAAATATATTTTGATTCTAGAAGGTCATAAACATGAATTAGATCAGATTGATGTGCAATTTATGGTGATTGTCTTAAGATAGAAAGGTTTCATTCAAGAATATATGAAATTCAAAGCATGATCTTTTTCAATCTCTTGAATCCAAAAAGTCCAAACAACCATTCAATTTTTTGACCTAATTTCATTTACTATAAGTACCTAAACACATCACAATGCATAGGACACGAAATTGCTGCCTCAAGAGTAAGTTTCCAATTTTATAAAACTCACCAAAAACTCAAATTCGGATTCCATTCTTCAAGCCCTTTCAAGACAATTTGAAGGTTGATACATGTTCTATGGACATCACTGAACCCATTCCAATCATTAAAAGCATAAAAAACATGACATATTGCATAACCCGAATCCAACTTTTCATGCTTTGATGATTTTTTCGTTTTCTTATATTTGTGTGTTATAAATTAAATTTGATCATTGATTCATGTTTATAATGAGTTGTTGATGGTTTCTGGGCTGGTTAATTGAAGTTTTGGTATAGGTTTGAAGAACGGCCATTGTTAGGGTTTCGGCCAAGCTTTTAGGGCTTCACGATAAACCTAATATAAATGAATTTGGAAGACGTAGGATGATTGTATGAGCTCTGGGGATTATAATGCACTAATGAATTTGAGATAATTTCACTGTTTTGTTGATATTCAAGTTTCGTAGGTTTTCTGTATTATGATATTCGCAGGAAAGTTCGTAGGTGAATTCGCAAGCAATTTCGCAGGAAATATGAAGAAGATGAAGACCTTTGGCGCGCTGGCTGGAATTCAAATATTGTCTTAATATTTTATTGTATTGTTGTTAACTTATTTCACAGATGCGCGTCTGGCCCAGTGGTGAGGGATGCGTGTGTTATAGTTCAAGGCCTGAGTTCGATCTTGGAGGGCAGCATTCTTTTTGCTTGATTTTCCCACTTATTCACATAACTTACCATATTATTATTTGTATCAGGTGCGCTCTTCTGGATGGATGGTTGGAGTGTGTGTTTGTTGGATTGAGGGTCCTGGGTTCAAATCCCCCCAGGCCCTTTTTTGTGCTATTTTTTGCTTTGTTATGATTTTTACAGGATTTGAAATAAAACAATATGGAACTCCTTCTATGTCACTTGCGTGTGCTGGCCAGAGTGGTTTTGGTGTTGCGTTTGGAGGTAAGGGACCTGGGTTCAAATCCCAGGTCCTTTCTTTTTGATCAATTATCATGTTTTCCTCATTTTAATTTATATTATTATTATTTCCATTTTATTTAAATTAGCCAATACAATTTATAAATATTATTAAAATACTTTTATTCAAAATTCTTAAAAACATCATATTTTCTTTTATAAAAAATATTTTTATTTATAATATGTATATATATATATATATATATATATATATATATATATATATATATATATATATATATATATATATATATATATATATATATATATATATAATTTGTGAATAAATTGATTTAATTTGATTTAATTTGTAGATAAATAAGTAAAACCCTAATATTTTCATAAACCCTAATTTATTGTGATTAACCCTAATAATATTTTTTCTAAAACCCTAATTATTTTATATAAATGTTAATTATGTTTATTTATTTTTATAATTTGTTTATATTATTATTATATATAGTTTTATGTAAATAATGTAATTAGGATTAGATTAATTAGTAAACCATAATTTATTTTCCTAAAAAACAACTAAAAAACCTTAACTTTATTTTATTAAATTAATTTTTTGTTACATGTTTATTTAATTAGGATTAGTAAATATTTTTATAATATATATATAAATTTAAATCATTAGAATAATTTAGTATATAATACTTATTATTTATTTCTTTTATTAAATTCTCTTAAAAAAATATTATTTATCTAATTTTGAACTTTTAATTTATTATTCATTATTATGCTAATTTCTTTATTTTATTCTTATTTATTTTATTATTACTAACCCCATTTATTTATTTGTATATTATATGATTGTTATTATTATTATTGCTACTAACCCAAATTATTTATTATTATTTATTTGCTTATTTATTTTTAATTATTATTATTATGTAATTGTATCCAATATGTAATAGTTGTAGTAATTTTCAATATTTAATTTTAAATGCTATGGTTAGTAAAATAGGGAGTGCAAAACATGTTTGTATGTAAAATTGAATTTAGATCATTAAATCTCAAGATAAATATTTTAACTTGTACACTCACACACGTAAGTCGATCCTGGATCGCCATCTCACTTCTTAAGGGTTACCTCTCAAGTTGCCTAAACAAAAGGTCAAGTAGGGTGTATAAAGCAAAGTCCCTCATCTTATATCATCTAGTCCCTTAACAGATAAAAAAGATCAAGTCCCTTAATGGTTGCCTTCGTAATGATCTTGTCCCTTTCGAATAAAGATGATAAGTCCCTTCGAATTGCTTATACACCTTACAGTTGCCTAAATAACAAATGTCCCTTTACTTGTCCCTCACACATCCAAGGTAATGACTACCTATTCCTTAATAATAGGGATAGTCTTACCACTTAAAGGATATTTAAGAACAGAAAAGACTTAACTTAGGGTAGGTTCCTCTTATGTACTTGCTCACTTTTCAAAAACATTTCAAAACACTTCACATTTTTCAAGCAATTTTCAAAACAAAGGCTTTATATATATCCCTACATGGATCATTATAAAACACTTAAGAAAATTTCTATTCACACACTTCACATTTCAAAAACATTTTAAAGTGAGCTAAGTAACTAAGAGCCCATGGATAACCATGGATGTAAAGGGTGCTAACACCTTCCCTTTACATAACCTACCCCCTGGACCCAAAAATCTTTTAAAAGGTCTTTCCTGTTCTTTTATGCCTTTCCTGTGGATAAAATAAAAGTCGGTGGCGACTCTTGCTTTCCGCAACATAACTAAAGTCAGTTCTCCCACCGTGTTACAGAACTATTTTTTTAAGAGAATTTAATAAAAGAAATAAATAATAAGTATTATATACTAAATTATTCTAATGATTTAAATTTATATATATATATTATAAAAATATTTACTAATCCTAATTAAATAAACATGTAACAAAAAATTAATTTAATAAAATAAAGTTAAGGTTTTTTAGTTGTTTTTTAGGAAAATAAATTATGGTTTACTAATTAATCTAATCCTAATTACATTATTTACATAAAACTATATATAATAATAATATAAACAAATTATAAAAATAAATAAACATAATTAACATTTATATAAAATAATTAGGGTTTTAGAAAAAATATTATTAGGGTTAATCACAATAAATTAGGGTTTATGAAAATATTAGGGTTTTACTTATTTATCTACAAATTAAATCAAATTAAATCAATTTATTCACAAATTATATATATATATATATACATATTATAAATAAAAATATTTTTTATAAAAGAAAATATGATGTTTTTAAGAATTTTGAATAAAAGTATTTTAATAATATTTATAAATTGTATTGGCTAATTTAAATAAAATGGAAATAATAATAATATAAATTAAAATGAGGAAAACATGATAATTGATAAAAAAGAAAGGACCTGGGATTTGAACCCAGGTCCCTTACCTCCAAACGCAACACCAAAACCACTATGGCCAGCACACGCAGGTGACATAGAAGGAGGTCCATATTGTTTTATTTCAAATCCTGTAAAAATCATAACAAAGCAAAAAATAGCACAAAAAAGGGCCTGGGGGGATTCGAACCCAGGACCCTCAATCCAACAAACACACACTCCAACCATCCAGCCAGAAGAGCGCACCTGATACAAATAATAATATGGTAAGTTATGTGAATAAGTGGGAAAATCAAGCAAAAAGAATGCTGCCCTCCAGGATCGAACTCAGGCCTTGAACTATAACACACGCATCCCTCACCACTGGGCCAGACGCGCATCTGTGAAATAAGTTAACAACAATACAATAAAATATTAAGACAATATTTGAATTCCAGCCAGCGCGCCAAAGGTCTTCATCTTCTTCATATTTCCTGCGAAATTGCTTGCGAATTCACATACGAACTTTCCTGCGAATATCATAATACAGAAAACCTACGAAACTTGAATATCAACAAAACAGTGAAATTATCTCAAATTGATTAGTGCATTATAATCCCCAGAGCTCATACAATCATCCTACGTCTTCCAAATTCATTTATATTAGGTTTATCGTGAAGCCCTAAAAGCTTGGCCGAAACCCTAACAATGGCCGTTCTTCAAACCTGTACCAAAACTTCAATTACCCAGCCCAGAAACCATCAACAACTCATTATAAACATGAATCAATGATCAAATTTAATTTATAACACACAAATATAAGAAAACGAAAAAATCATCAAAGCATGAAAAGTTGGATTCGGGTTATGCAATATGTCATGTTTTTGATGCTTTTAATGATTGGAATGGGTTCAGTGATGTCCATAGAACATGTATCAACCTTCAAATTGTCTTGAAAGGGCTTGAAGAATGGAATCCGAATTTGAGTTTTTGGTGAGTTTTAAAAAATTGGAAACTTACTCTTGAGGCAACAATTTCGTGTCCTATGCATTGTGATGTGTTTAGGTACTTATAGTAAATGAAATTAGGTCAAAAAATTGAATGGTTGTTTGGACTTTTTGGATTCAAGAGATTGAAAAAGATCATGCTTTGAATTTCATATATTCTTGAATGAAACCTTTCTATCTTAAGACAATCACCATAAATTGCACATCAATCTGATCTAATTCATGTTTATGACCTTCTAGAATCAAAATATATTTTAAATCTTCATATTTTATATTTTATTTGAATTTAAAATGATTTTTAATATAAAAAATCATAATAAATAAAATAAATAAAACAAAATTATGAAAATATTAAATAAATTTCGTGCATGATGTCATGGAACACCTTGGGTCACAAAAAGTTCAGCCCATTTGAAGAATTATGGTTTTAAGACCTTATTTACTTCATAAACCACCCAAAAATTTCCCAACTTTGCAAGGGCACAAATCCTTCAATTTTAATGCTATGAGGGTGTTCTTGGACATTTTGGAAAGCTTAAAGAGTCCTCTAACCAACCCCATTGGTTTCATTTCCATATCATTTACCATTCTCAAGTTATACCCTTTTGAAGTTGTTGACTTTTTGTTGACTTTTAAAAGGACCTATAATGTCTTAGCTCATACCTTCCAAATGAAGCATTTTTGGGCTTGGCTTGTGAGACACAAAGTTGTAGAGAATTCAATTTCCTTCAAAATGAGATTTGGATGAGAAAAATTTGATGAAGCATGCGAAAGTTATGGCTGGTCAAAGTTCAGTTGACTTTTCCTAAGGAAACCCTAATTTAGAAACTCCTGATTCTTGATGATCTGAAATTTCCTTGATGAATCATGATCAACCTTTGATCAAATGATGAATTTTACTTCACATACTTGATGTTGGCAAAAAATCATGAAGTTTGACCTTGGTTTGACCACAGTTGACCTCAGTTTGACTTTTTAACTGTTTTGACTGATTTTAACCTATCTGATCATCTGACTGAGCAAACCTTTGGGAAAAGTCTTGAAACTTGTCATGGGGATTCTTAAACACATATAAGATGTTATGAAGCTCACTTGAAGTCTTGGAAGTCCATTTAGCCTGATTAAAGTCAAAACCCTAGTTTAGGATGCATTGCTTAGGAGGATGCATTGTCTGAGGGAATTGTCAAACTTTCTGACTATTTGTGAACTTTGTGAACCTCATAAGATGTCTTGTGAACTTTGTGAACCTCATAAGATATCTTGTGAACCTCATAATATGTCTTGTGAACCTTGTTAACCTCATAAGATGTCTTGTGAACCTTGTGAACCTCATGAGAGGTCTTGTGAACCTTGTGAACCTTGTGAATCTCTTAGCACACAAAGTCTTGTTTTGTGAGGGCAAATTTTGGGGTGCAACAGCTTCCCCTGTTCAAATTTCTGAAACCTGAGGGGTTATATTGGTATATGTGCCATTCGTGACCTGGAAGGTTGAAGGGGATTGAACATAAAAGCCCAAAAATTTGCACTCACCGGTGCGTAGAGTGATACTGATGACTAGCTGTATATGCTTGAGTGGGCTTAAAGATGCCACTTGGAGAAAAGTTCTTCAAATATATCTCTTGGAGAATAAAGTAGTCCAAAGCATGAAAATATAGCTTTTGGGAAGATAAACAACATCCCAACATAGTGAGATAACCTTTGGGAAGATAAACTACGGTCCAAGGTAAAGGTATAGCCTTCAGGAGGATAAACAACGTCCTGAGGTATAAGTATAACTTTTGGGAGGATAAACAACGGCCCAAAGTCATGATAGCTTTCAGGAGGATAAACAACGTCCCGAGGTATAAATATAACTTTTGGGAGGATAAACAACGGCCCAAAGAAATGATAGCCTTCAGGAGGATAAACAACGTCCTGAGGTAATGAGATAACCTTTGGGAAGATAAACAACGACCCAAGGTAACAAGTTATTGATGAAGTTTGTCTGCTGGAGAATTAATCTGAAAAACAAGATTATAACATTCTGCACGATAATATTAGTTTATGCATTATGTATGCATGTATAATATGATGCACTTAAGTAATGTATTATGTATTTATGGATATGTATGATATGATGTAAATGATGTATGTATGTATCATGCAGCTTGAAGCGTCTGGATATCTTTGTATAACAACTGCTGGCCAGGGAAAATAAATCCCGATTTGTTGCTGAAGAATATGAGGAACTCGTTCCCGTTTGATAATACAGTATTCATAACTTCCCGTCTTCGTTCGATAGTAGGGTATTCATAACCTCCCGGCTTCGTTCGATAGTGAGGTATCCATAACCTCCCATCTTCGTTCGTCGTACTCCTATTGGAGGAATAAATTCCTGATTATCCTTCTGAGGATAAAAGAGATGGACATAAATTCCAGGGGAGATGTGACTCGAAGTATCTATGAAGATGGATTTGCCCTACTGGGGGACTTGTAGCTGTCTGGTGGGGATGAACCGGCGAAGCTTCGTTAAATTCCTTCCCCCGTTCGTCCTTAGTAAATACTATTACTGCATTTTCATGCATTTCTGGTAAACATCAATTATATTAAGCATTTTATGCATTTCTGGTAAACATCAATCATATTCAAAAGCATACATACATTCAAACACAACCAATGGATGTTTCGCTTATGTAAATAGGGTAAAAGTAAATCTGGATTCAAAGATGGAATTTTATTTATATCACAAAGTGACCTATACATAGGTAAGTTTGTACAAGGAGACAAAAATCCTAGTAAGAGGAATTTGTTATAAATTTTTTACAAAACAAAGAAAATCAGCTATGTGGGAAATAATCCTTTTAAGTTTCAATTCTACTATTGCCATTATCTTCAAGTATCTCATCTTCTGCTGTCGAGACGGAAACGATTGGATTGAGCTTTATCTGTTCGAGCTTGAGTAAGTAGCACAACTGGTTGTAGTTTCATGGGTGATCCAAACGAGACATAGTCATACGCTTTAATCCCTAACTTTTGCCTGGATTGCCTTTTCAGGTTTTCAATCCACCGGGATACCCTTTTTTGCCCAAGCCGCCTTTTCAGGTTTTCGACTTGCCGGGTGTACATTTTTTATATATATATCTCTAATTTTTGCCCGAACCCTTTTGGTTCGCCGGGATGCCCTTATTTTTGCCTAGGCCAGTCAACCTAGCGGGTCTTTTTTTTATGCGTAGTATTTTTTAACTATGTCTGCGTTTACAGGCTGTGGGAAGTCCTTACCATCCATAGTAGTGAGTATCATGGCACCTCCTGAGAATACTGTTTTGACCACAAATGGCCCTTCATATGTAGGAGTCCACTTGCCCCTAGGATCACCCTGTGGTAATATGATACGCTTGATTACCAAGTCACCAGCCTGATATACCTTTGGCTTAACCTTCTTGTTGAAAGCCTTGATCATTCGTTTCTGGTACATCTGGCCATGACAAACTGCTGCTAACCTCTTCTCATCAATCAAATTTATCTGGTCAAGTCGGGTCTGAATCCACTCGTCTTCATTCAAGCCTGCATCCTTCATGATTCTTAAGGAGGGAATCTGAACTTCAATGGGTAGAACTGCTTCCATACCATATACTAAGGAGAATGGGGTTGCCCCTGTTGAAGTACGTATTGTAGTACGATAACCATGAAGAGCAAATGGTAACATCTCATGCCAATCCTTGTAAGTAACAGACATCTTCTGTATAATCTTCTTGATATTCTTATTAGCAGCTTCTACTGCCCCATTCATCTTTGGACGATACGGAGAAGAGTTGTGATGCTTAATCTTGAACTGCATGCAGAGATCAGTAATCATAGTGTTGTTCAGATTAGAGCCATTGTCAGTAATAATCCTTTCAGGGATGCCATACCTACAGATGAGATTATTCTTAATGAATCGGGCCACAACATTCTTAGTAACAGATGCAAATGAAGCTTCCTCTACCCACTTCGTGAAGTAATCAATAGCGACCAGGATGAAACGATGCCCATTAGAAGCAGTAGGCTTGATCTCACCAATCATATCAATGCCCCACATGGCAAAAGGCCAAGGAGCAGTCAACACATTCAATGGTGATGGAGGTATATGGACTTTATCAACATAAATTTGACACTTGTGACATGTTCTGGAGTGTTGATAGCAATCAGCTTCCATGGTAGACCAATAGTAACCTGCTCTCAATATCTTCTTTGCCATAGTATGACCACTAGAATGAGTGCCAAAGATCCCATCATGCATATCTTCCATAATCTCTATTGCTTCCTTCTTATCCACACAACGAAGCAAATTTGAATCATGATTGCGCTTGTACAAAATCCCATTACTCAAAAAGAACTTAGCAGAAAACCTTCTCAGAAACTTTCTATCTTTGACAGATGTCCCTTCAGGGAACTCCTGGGCTTCAAGATATCTTTTCACTTCATAGAACCAAGGCTTCTCTTCTGCTTCTTCAGTGTCAATCTCATTGCAGTATGCAGGCTTCTCAAATCTATCAATAGTAATCTTGGGAGCTTCATCATCCCAACTGATCTCAAACATGGATGCCATGGTGGCTAATGCATCTGCCAACTGATTCTCTCTTCGTGGAATATGTCCAAAGGTAATCTCTTTGAAATGTGGGATCAAAGACAACACATGCTCTCTGTAAGGAATGAGATTATCATGCTTGGTATCCCAATCTCCTTTAATCTGACTTACTACCAGGGCTGAATCTCCATACACGTCTAGGAACTTAATCTTCATATCAATGGCAGCTTTGATACCCAGGATACATGCCTCATACTCAGCCATATTATTAGTACAATAGAAACAAAGTCTGGCAGTAATCGGGGTATGACAACCTTCAGGGGAACTAATCACAACACCAACACCATTACCAAGTGCATTAGAAGCTCCATCAAAAACCATAGTCCATCGGGATCCTTGTTCAGGTCCGTCATACTGTCCAGGTTCTTTGGTAATAATCATAATGTCTTCATCAGGGAACTCAAAAATCATTGACTGATAGTCATCCACTGCTTGATGAGCCAAATGATCAGCCACAACACTTCCTTTGATGGCCTTCTGAGTAGTATACTGTATGTCATATTCTGTCAAGATCATTTGCCATCTTGCTATTCTTCCGGAGAGAGCAGGTTTCTTGAATATGTACTTGATTAGATCCATCTTCGAAATCAATAAGGTAGTATGAGTCAACATATACTGTCTTAGTCGGCGAGCAGCCCATGCCAAAGCGCAACAAGTTTTCTCGAGCAGTGTGTATCTTGTTTCACAGTCGGTAAACTTTTTGCTAAGGTAGTATATTGCCTGCTCTTTTCGACCAGACTCGTCATGTTGCCCCAACACACACCCTATTGAGTTCTCTAACACTGTTAAGTACATGATCAAGGGTCTTCCATCAACTGGTGGCATCAAAATTGGAGGTTCTAGCAGATATTTCTTGATTTCATCAAAGGCAGTCTGGCACTCATCATTCCATTCCATCACCTGATCTTTCTTCAACAATTTGAAGATTGGCTCATAGATGGCAGTTAATTGGGAAATAAACCTTGCAATGTAATTCAATCGTCCCAAGAAACCTCTAACTTCCTTCTCAGTACGGGGAGCTGGCATCTCTCGTATAGCTTTCACTTTTGCAGGATCTACTTCAATACCTTTTCCACTGACAATGAAACCCAGGAGTTTACCAGACCTAACTCCAAAAGTACACTTGTTTGGATTCAATCTCAACTTGTATTTCTTCAATCTCTCAAACAACTTATGCAGATAATCAAGATGTTGCTCTTCATTCTGGGACCTGGCTATCATATCATCCACATATACCTCTATCTCATGATGAATCATATCGTGAAACAAAGCCACCATAGCACGCTGATATGTTGCCCCTGCATTCTTCAAACCAAATGGCATCACTTTATAACAAAAGGTGTCCCACTGTGTAACAAATGTAGTCTTCTCCATATCTTCAGGTGCCATCTTGATCTGATTGTAACCAGAGAAACCATCCATAAAAGAGAATACCTTATGTTGAGCAGTGTTGTCTACCAGAGCATCAATATGAGGAAGTGGAAAGTCATCTTTGGGGCTGGCCTTGTTCAAATCTCTGTAGTCCACACACATACGTACCTTACCATCTTTCTTAGGTACCGGCACCACATTTGCAACCCATTGAGGATAAGAAGTCACAGCTAAGAACCCTGCATCAAACTGTTTCATTACCTCTGCTTTGATCTTCTCTGACATTTCAGGACGCATGCGACGAACCTTCTGCTTCTTTGGACGACAATCTTCTTTTACCGGTAAACGGTGAACCACAATGTCTGTATCCAACCCTGGCATATCTTCGTAGGACCAAGCAAAAATCTCCACATAGTCACGTAACATCTGAATCAATCTGCTCTTGACACCATCCTCTAAATCAGCCCCTATCTTGACTTCTTTCCTGTTTTCTTCAGTTCCCAGATTCACAACTTCGACTGGCTCTTCATGTGGCTGTATAACTTTCTCTTCTTGTTGTAACAACCTAGCAAGCTCTACAGGTACTTCACAATCGTCCTCCTTTCCGTCTTCAGTTTGATAGATCGGATTCTCGAAATTATAATTGGCAATAGTAGAACTGTTATCAACAGGATCCAGAGTGGATGAGGATCTGCATTTTAGTGATGTGGGTGTGTGTAAGAACACATAGCTGATAAAACAAAAATAAAAGAAAAGAAAGACAAGGAACACAATATTTACGAAAATGAAACGTCCACTGATTTTTATTGAATGAAGTATGCAAATGAAATGACATCCCGTAACAAGCACACCATTGTGCCCCGGGTAAGGCACAAGGCTTAAGAGTTTAATTGTTCAAAAATTACAAACTTTAAAAGTAACAACACAGTAATAGTATTTACTCCTGACTAAAGGAGATAGGAATAACATCTTCAGCTTTCCAATTATTGAGCCCAGCACCCACAGTAGGAAAAATCCAAGCATCCAATTTGTAGTCTTCATCATAGTCACCCACAACATTGATCTAATTCTTCATAATCCCCTGATTGGTGATAAGAACAACACGAGCACGACGAATAGCCTTCTGGGACTCTGCAGTGAAACCCAAACCAAATTTGTCAGACTTGTATGGAATGTCAGGAAGCTGACCCCAAATAGTACAACCACCTTCATCCACCACAGCTCTAGCATCCTTAAGGGAGGCCATTGTAGGAGGTACTCTGGTGACCACATGAACTTTCTTGACAACAGGAGGAGCTTCATAATTGTTAACAAACCAAGGAACCACTTCGAACGTCTGCCATGGAGTTTCAACATATTCACCTTCCATTTCAAGATATTTAAAGGTGTTTACATGGCTAACTATATATCCTTCCTCTCCATAAACAGTGACAACTTTTCCTTCTACTGGATATCTCAGCTTCTGATGTAAGGTGGAGGTTACAGCACCTGCCCCATGGATCCAGGGACGCCCAAGCAAACAAGAATACGACGGACGAATATCCATTACATAAAAGGTAGCATTGAAGACCTGAGAACCTACTTTGATTGGGAGATCAATTTCTCCATGCACCACTCTTCTCGAGCCATCAAAAGCTTTCACCACTATATTACTGGGCTTCAACACAGCATCTTCAGGACTAAGCTTATTCAGGACTTCTTTGGGCAACACATTCAGCGAGGAACCATTGTCTATTAGCACATGTGACAGGGTAGTGCCCCTGCATTCAATAGAGATATGAAGAGCCCTATTATGATCCCTCTTGGCAGGAGTCAAATCAGCATCGGAGAAACCTAACCCATTATCATAGGTCAAGTGTGCAACACAATTTTCAAACTGGTCTACAGAAATCTCATTTGGTAAATGAGCAGTCTTCAGAAATTTAATCAAGGCCTTAGCATGAGCCTTAGAACACAACAATAAAGACAACATAGAAATCTTAGAGGGATTATGCCCCAATTGATCAACAATGTCATAATCACTCTTGCGAATGATCTTTAATACTTCTTCCATCTGCTTAGCAAGATCATCAGCAGCCGGCACATCAGTTTGTATAGGTTCAATAACAGGACCTTTGCCCGAGCATCAGTAGTGGAGGTAGTAGCTGGAGTAACTGTATTCTTGGAGATAACTGGAGGAGAGAAGACTCTTCCACTTCGTGTGATCTTACTAGATCCAGCAATATTGTCAACATCAAGGTTTTCATCAGCAACAGGCGTATCAGCTAAGGGTTCCTGCTTAACACCATGAACATAAACATCGGACCCATAATGCCA
This sequence comes from Lathyrus aphaca, assembly GCA_963966055.1. Lineage (NCBI taxonomy): Eukaryota > Viridiplantae > Streptophyta > Magnoliopsida > Fabales > Fabaceae > Lathyrus > Lathyrus aphaca. Next base: position 229,652,056 of record OZ014519.1, read on the forward strand.
AGGTACAGCTTTACCAGAAGTATACGGAATAGGACCAGGAGTGGTAATGATCATAGGAGCCACTCTAGCTTCAGCAACAATCTTCACAGGGCCTTCAGTAGTAATCTTAATTGGACCCTTATGAGTGATTTTTACAGGACCCTTGGAAGTAATCCTCACCAGCACTTTATCAACCATATCCACCTCTTCAATCTTCGCACCTTTAGTTATGTGATCAACCATGCTCTCTACAGAAGGTGGGGTCCTCTCAAACACTATGGTGTAATTATTCATGAGGCGTTGAATTCCGTCCTTCAACCTCCAGCAACTATCCGGCTTATAAGCACAATAGACACAATCTTCACGACAACCTGGAAAGAACCCAGCTTGTACTAACTTCTTCTTAATAATAGACAATGGTGTAGTCAAATCTGCAACTGAGGAAATATGTGAAACTTCATCAATGGCATTAACAGTCTTCTCATGATTTGGCATGGGAGCAGTAATCACATTTGGAGAACCCGGAGGGTCAAACTCAATTTCTCCAGCATCAATCATATCCTGAATTTTATTCTTCAATACCCAACAACTATTGGTATCATGTCCCTGACAATTTGAATGATATGCACATCGTGCATTAGGATTGTACCTGGGAAAGGTAACATTGGGATTCTGAGGAGGATCCCTCAAAGTGATAAGTTCACCCTTCAACAAGTGTTGCAAGGCTTGGGCCAGTGACATGTTGATCTTAGTGAACTGCCTTCTATTCCTCTGTTGATTGCCCTGGGGTGGCTCTGTTGTTGTAGGAGTTGGATTGGAGATATGAACTGCACTCACAGACTGATGCCTCCTATTACGATCAGGTTGACCATAAACAGCATTTGCCTCTTTCTTCCTACTGGGAGGCTTCTTTGCAGTATTGGATGAAGAAGCACCCACTTGGATCTTGCCACTTCTTATACCACTTTCTACGCGCTCTCCTGTCATTATCAACTCAGTGAAGCCAGATGACGAGCTTCCAATGAGATGACTATAAAAGGGACCATTCAACGTACACATGAACATATCAACTAACTCCTTGTCAGTTAGAGAGGGTTGCACTCTTCCAGCCAAGTCTCTCCACTTCTGGGCATACTCCTTGAAATTTTCTTTAGCACCCATAGACATGCTTTGTAGCTGCATGCGAGTAGGAGCTAGATCAGCATTGTATTGATATTGCTTGTAAAAGGCTTCAGCAAGATCATTCCAATCACGGATGTTGACACTCTCTAACTGATATTACCATTCCAATTGAGCTCCAGATAAGCTCTCTTGGAAGAAATGGATCCACAACTTCTTATCGGCAGTATGGGGTTGGATCCTCTGGACATAAGATCTCAGATGCAGCTTGGGACAAGAGACCCCATCATAAACTACGAAAGTAGGAACCTTGAAACCAATGGGTATAACTACCCCAGATATCAAACTCAGGTCTTCAAAATCCAGCCCAGAAGACTTTTGCAATTCCATAGCATCCATTCTATCCACCAACATCTTGAACTTATCTTCATTAGGCTCATGATAGTAGTTAGCTTCAGAATCAGAGTCCCCCATTGTATTATGGAGACTGCCTCCCTCTTTCTCAGACTCTTCAGACTCATAATCTTCAACCTGTTCTTTGGTCTTGACAGGACCTCTGAACCTTCTTCCCATGTTGATCAGGCCACCTGACCTTCTAGTCTTCTTAGTTTTCTTGGCCAGCAGTGTCTTCAATTCATCCTGCCCCTTGGACAAGTTCAGGATCAGCTCTTGGAACTGTGCATTTTGTGCCTGGAGATCGTTAACTGTTTGTTCAAGAGCCATTGCTGAAATAAACAGCGAGAAGATGAGAAACCTGTGCACAATGATATGGTATGTATTAATGCGTATGCAATGTTTTCAAGGACCGCAGGATTTAAATTTGTTTAAACAATCAAGAAAGTAAACTTTTATTAGTAATAAATTTGTTTTGCCCCTTGGGCTTACAAAAAATGAAATGAAATAAATACAAGAGATGGGGTTTTAAGTCTCCCATGGACGTTTCCTCTTTGTGTTGAGGTATGAGTTGAGATTCCGCTCCTCGTGAAGTTGCTTTGTTAGCTCCAGGATTCTTTCTTGACTTGCTTTGTAATGAGTCTCAAAAGTATCCCTTTGCTCCTTCAACTGGATCCAGGATCTCTGTAAGTCTTCCATGTCAGTGGGCATGTCTGGGTGAAGGATGGTATAAGAGGTATCTCCTTCAGCAAGAGGCTCCATAGTAACTGGCAGGATGGCAGGATATGGCATCATGAGAGTCTGAGCACGAGATCGTACCCATCTGAGGTAAGCTTCCATAGGAATGGTGTACTTGGGCTCCAGAGTCTTGCTATCAACCTTGTTCACTTTTCCCCATGCTCGTATGAACCTCTGACGGTAACCTTGCAAATCGTTGTCGTAATCAAACACAATACCCTGAATCAACATGTCATGTGGGCCATCACTCCGAGCGTAACCAAACTATCGTAAAGCTAAGGAAGGGTTGTAAGTAATGCCTCCTCTTATGCCTAGAAGTGGCACATTAGGAAACTCCCCACAAAGGTCAAAGATAGTGACATTCTCCATAGATCTGGAGCACCAATGGATATCTGAATGAGAGAGTGACATGATCCTTTTAGACCACCTGAACCCCTGTTCATTCTTCATCACTGAGCGAGGAAGGTGAGAAATAAACCACCTAGATAGAAAAGATATGCAACACATCAGAGTTCCTCGTGCCTTCGTAGTACGAGTATGAAGAGAATGTAAGATGTCTCCAAGCAATGTAGGCACTGGATTGTGACTCAGGAATATATTGATGGCATGAACGTCTATGAACTAATCTGGATTGGGGAACAACACTAAGCCATAAATCAACAAGGCTAAGATCTCCTCAAAAGCATCATAGCTCATAGCCTTCAGGAACACTTGAGCTTTATCCATTAATACCTTAGCAAGAATACCCTTAACTCCGCTTCTCGTTTCTAGAACAATGTCATACTTCTTCAGATGTAGAGCTGCAGCAATAACCTCAGGTTTAGGCTCTTTTTCCAAGCCTGTGAATGGTTTCTGATCAAGTACAGGTATACCCAGAAGTTTAGATAACTCTTCCATTGTAGGAACCAGCTGGTAGTCGGGGAATGTGAAGCAATGGTGCTTAGGATCAAAGAACCGAAACAGAACACTCATCATGTCTTCATTGAATCCTGAGGTGACTAGATCCAGTAGGTGACCATGTCTCTTGATGAACTGGGAGTTTTCAGAAACTTGAGAAACCAACTCCTTAAGCTTAGGAGGTATGCCTACAAAGCTGATTCTGATAGTATTTCTACGAGCAGAAGCCATGACCTGCAACAAAGAACAAAGATAAATCCTTTGGTCCTTGAAATGGTTAGTGAGAATGCTATGCTTATGATGCATGATGATGTCATGATGTTATGTTCAATCACAAACATGTGGCATACACAAACAAGTCACACCATAGCCCTAGGTTTAAAGGCTTGCATGAGGTTCAAAGGTAAGTACCCTCCCCTGAAGTTTAGTTGGTTCATCCTGTCCTACAAAAGTAACCAGGTTCTAAGGGATCTCAATATCATTGATCCTTTACAAGGGTGGTTGTTCAATAGGAAACTTACTTGCCAACCAAAACCCTCCAAGTTTAGAATCTCAATGAGTGTAGCATCGAGTATCAACCAACTTCAGTCTTCACCAAAGCCGGTTATCTCACTACTTTTCTAAAGGCCAAGATGGGATAACTAGGGTTCTAAAAGTTAGTTAGTGCATTGACAACATATGGAAGCCTCATATTATCCTCAACTTGACTTAAGGAACATAAGCACCAACCAAGAAGTCACACTAACTATGGCCACCAGATCAACCATATCGGTATACGCCGTACAGTTTCCTTGGTCTATTGCCATTTACCTAAGGTACACTAGATCCGGGTTAGGATCTTTCACACATAAGAGCACCCAACAGATAAGTATAAAGCAAACAAGGCAAACAATTTTAAAGTGATCTAATTCCTAAGGGTACCCCTCTTTAATTTAAATCCCCAGCAGAGTCGCCAGTTCTGTAACACGGTGGGAGAACTGACTTTAGTTATGTTGCGGATAGCAAGAGTCGCCACCGACTTTTATTTTATCCACAGGAAAGGCATAAAAGAACAGGAAAGACCTTTTAAAAGATTTTTGGGTCCAGGGGGTAGGTTATGTAAAGGGAAGGTGTTAGCACCCTTTACATCCATGGTTATCCATGGGCTCTTAGTTACTTAGCTCACTTTAAAATGTTTTTGAAATGTGAAGTGTGTGAATAGAAATTTTCTTAAGTGTTTTATAATGATCCATGTAGGGATATATATAAAGCCTTTGTTTTGAAAATTGCTTGAAAAATGTGAAGTGTTTTGAAATGTTTTTGAAAAGTGAGCAAGTACATAAGAGGAACCTACCCTAAGTTAAGTCTTTTCTGTTCTTAAATATCCTTTAAGTGGTAAGACTATCCCTATTATTAAGGAATAGGTAGTCATTACCTTGGATGTGTGAGGGACAAGTAAAGGGACATCTGTTATTTAGGCAACTGTAAGGTGTATAAGCAATTCGAAGGGACTTATCATCTTTATTCGAAAGGGACAAGATCATTACGAAGGCAACCATTAAGGGACTTGATCTTTTTTATCTGTTAAGGGACTAGATGATATAAGATGAGGGACTTTGCTTTATACACCCTACTTGACCTTTTGTTTAGGCAACTTGAGAGGTAACCCTTAAGAAGTGAGATGGCGATCCAGGATCGACTTACGTGTGTGAGTGTACAAGTTCAAATATTTATCTTGAGATTTAATGATCTAAATTCAATTTTACATACAAACATGTCTTGCACTCCCTATTTTACTAACCATAGCATTTAAAATTAAATATTGAAAATTACTACAACTATTACATATTGGATACAATTACATAATAATAATAATTAAAAATAAATAAGCAAATAAATAATAATAAATAATTTGGGTTAGTAGCAATAATAATAATAACAATCATATAATATACAAATAAATAAATGGGGTTAGTAATAATAAAATAAATAAGAATAAAATAAAGAAATTAGCATAATAATGAATAATAAATTAAAAGTTCAAAATTAGATAAATAATATTTTTTTAAGAGAATTTAATAAAAGAAATAAATAATAAGTATTATATACTAAATTATTCTAATGATTTAAATTTATATATATATTATAAAAATATTTACTAATCCTAATTAAATAAACATGTAACAAAAAATTAATTTAATAAAATAAAGTTAAGGTTTTTTAGTTGTTTTTTAGGAAAATAAATTATGGTTTACTAATTAATCTAATCCTAATTACATTATTTACATAAAACTATATATAATAATAATATAAACAAATTATAAAAATAAATAAACATAATTAACATTTATATAAAATAATTAGGGTTTTAGAAAAAATATTATTAGGGTTAATCATAATAAATTAGGGTTTATGAAAATATTAGGGTTTTACTTATTTATCTACAAATTAAATCAAATTAAATCAATTTATTCACAAATTATATATATATATATATATATATATATATATATATATATATATATATATATATATATATATATATATATATATATATATATATATATATATATATATACATATTATAAATAAAAATATTTTTTATAAAAGAAAAAATGATGTTTTTAAGAATTTTGAATAAAAGTATTTTAATAATATTTATAAATTGTTTTGGCTAATTTAAATAAAATGGAAATAATAATAATATAAATTAAAATGAGGAAAACATGATAATTGATCAAAAAGAAAGGACCTGGGATTTGAACCCAGGTCCCTTACCTCCAAACGCAACACCAAAACCACTATGGCCAGCACACGCAGGTGACATAGAAGGAGGTCCATATTGTTTTATTTCAAATCCTGTAAAAATCATAACAAAGCAAAAAATAGCACAAAAAAGGGCCTGGGGGGATTCGAACCCAGGACCCTCAATCCAACAAACACACACTCCAACCATCCAGCCAGAAGAGCGCACCTGATACAAATAATAATATGGTAAGTTATGTGAATAAGTGGGAAAATCAAGCAAAAAGAATGCTGCCCTCCAGGATCGAACTCAGGCCTTGAACTATAACACACGCATCCCTCACCACTGGGCCAGACGCGCATCTGTGAAATAAGTTAACAACAATACAATAAAATATTAAGACAATATTTGAATTCCAGCCAGCGCGCCAAAGGTCTTCATCTTCTTCATATTTCCTGCGAAATTGCTTGTGAATTCACCTACGAACTTTCCTGCGAATATCATAATACAGAAAACCTACGAAACTTGAATATCAACAAAACAGTGAAATTATCTCAAATTGATTAGTGCATTATAATCCCCAGAGCTCATACAATCATCCTACGTCTTCCAAATTCATTTATATTAGGTTTATCGTGAAGCCCTAAAAGCTTGGCCGAAACCCTAACAATGGTCGTTCTTCAAACCTGTACCAAAACTTCAATTAACCAGCCCAGAAACCATCAACAACTCATTATAAACATGAATCAATGATCAAATTTAATTTATAACACACAAATATAAGAAAACGAAAAAATATCAAAGCATGAAAAGTTGGATTCGGGTTATGCAATATGTCATGTTTTTGATGCTTTTAATGATTGGAATGGGTTCAGTGATGTCCATAGAACATGTATCAACCTTCAAATTGTCTTGAAAGGGCTTGAAGAATGGAATCCGAATTTGAGTTTTTGGTGAGTTTTAAAAAATTGGAAACTTACTCTTGAGGCAGCAATTTCGTGTCCTATGCATTGTGATGTGTTTAGGTAGTTATAGTAAATGAAATTAGGTCAAAAAATTGAATGGTTGTTTGGACTTTTTGGATTCAAGAGATTGAAAAAGATCATGCTTTGAATTTCATATATTCTTGAATGAAACCTTTCTATCTTAAGACAATCACCATAAATTGCACATCAATCTGATCTAATTCATGTTTATGACCTTCTAGAATCAAAATATATTTTAAATCTTCATATTTTATATTTTATTTGAATTTAAAATGATTTTTAATATAAAAAATCATAATAAATAAAATAAATAAAACAAAATTATGAAAATATTAAATAAATTTCGTGCATGATGTCATGGAACACCTTGGGTCACAAAAAGTTCAGCCCATTTGAAGAATTATGGTTTTAAGACCTTATTTACTTCATAAACCACCCAAAAATTTCCCAACTTTGCAAGGGCACAAATCCTTCAATTTTAATGCTATGAGGGTGTTCTTAGACATTTTGGAAAGCTTAAAGAGTCCTCTAACCAATCCCATTGGTTTCATGTCCATATACATTACTATTCTCAAGTTATGCCCTTTTGAAGTTGTTGACTTTTTGTTGACTTTTAAAAGGACCTATAATGTCTTAGCTCATACCTTCCAAATGAAGCATTTTTGGGCTTCGCTTGTGAGACACAAAGTTGTAGAGAATTCAATTTCCTTCAAAATGAGCTTTGGATGAGAAACATTTGATGAAGCATGCGAAAGTTATGGCTGGTCAAAGTTCAGTTGACTTTTCCTAAGGAAACCCTAATTTAGAAACTCCTGATTCTTGATGATCTGAAATTTCCTTGATGAATCATGATCAACCTTTGATCAAATGATGAATTTTACTTCACATACTTGATGTTGGCAAAAAATCATGAAGTTTGACCTTGGTTTGACCACAGTTGACCTCAGTTTGACTTTTTAACTGTTTTGACTAATTTTAACCTATCTGATCATCTGACTGAGCAAACCTTTGGGAAAAGTCTTGAAACTTGTCATGGGGATTCTTAAAAACATATAAGATGTTATGAAGCTCACTTGAAGTCTTGGAAGTCCATTTATCCTGATTAAAGTCAAAACCCTAGTTTAGGATGCATTGCTTAGGAGGATGCATTGTCTGAGGGAATTGTCAAACTTTCTGACTATTTGTGAACTTTGTGAACCTCATAAGATGTCTTGTGAACTTTGTGAACCTCATAAGATATCTTGTGAACCTTGTGAACCTCATAATATGTCTTGTGAACCTTGTGAACCTCATAAGATGTCTTGTGAACCTTGTGAACCTCATGAGAGGTCTTGTGAACCTTGTGAACCTTGTGAATCTCTTAGCACACAAAGTCTTGTTTTGTGAGGGAAAATTTTGGGGTGCAACACATACTAACATTTTCTTTGTTTTGTAGGTTTTTGTTTATTTATTGTTTCTCACTTTGTTGTGGTTTCAGGAAACATTGCTCGCAGAAGTGTGTTCCCTGTCAACAGAATACACCGGTACCCGACGCGAAACAACCTTCCGAGACTCCAGATGGATCAAGTTCAGCAAGACTTGAATGAAGTAAGGACCCAAATGGAAAATGAGAGGGTTGAGATGAGGAATCAGATGACCCAATTCATGACTATAATGATTGGTTTAGCTCAAAGCCAGGAAAGACTAAGGGAATTGGTTGAAAGGCAGACTCTTGAAGAACACCATCCAGGTACAGGAGGTACCAGTAACAATGATCATGTGTAGCCTCACACTGATCCACCGAAGTTTGGGCCTCATCTAAACCCAGAAGTCAATGCCATAAGGAATACTCAAGGTAACACTGCTGGAGGTAGGATCCTGCAAGAGGATCCTCAAGAAGAGCAGTTTACAGTTGTTGGGGCTGGGGATGAAGTTTACGACCGTAGGCTGGATGAAATTGCAGAGAAACTGAGGTCTCTTGAATCCCAGAATTCCCTAGGGTTTGATGTAATGGACATGGGACTGGTGGAAGGGGTGAGAATTCCTCACAAGTTCAAATCCCCATGTTTTGAAAGGTATAATGGCACCTCCTGCCCACGCACCCACCTTCAATCATTCTTGGGAAGGTTAAAAGCATACACCATGGACGAGAAGCTGTGGATGTTTTACTTCGAGGACAGTCTAACAGGGGCATCCCGAGAATGGTACTCCCATTTGACAAGAGCCACAGTAAGAAACTGGAAAGACTTGGCTGAAGCTTTTATCCGTCAGTATCAGTACAACTTGGACATGGCTCTAAACAGGACCCTGCTAATGGGAATGTCTCAATCTTCCCGTGAAAGCTTCAGGGAATATGCCCAAAGGTGGAGGCAACTTGCTGCTGCAGTTCAACCTCCTATGTCTGAGAGAGAAATGGCAGACATGTTCATGAATACTCTTCAAGGAACATACATTGACAGGCTAGCTGCATTCTCTTCCACCAGCTTTGCAGATGTGGTGATAGCTGGGGAAAGGATAGAGAGCCTATTGAAAATGGGAAAGATCTCCGATAACGGTGCCAGTTCCAGCAGTACAAGAAAACCATTTGCTGGGCCTCGTAGATCTAGTGAGACAAACTCTGTGCACATGGGAAGAGGGAGACCCCAATACTTGCCCAGAACAGTTGCTGCTGTTACTATCCCTACTCCACCTCCTCAGTATGTTCAACAACCGCAACACTTTCCGCAACAACAACAATTTCCACAACAGAGATCTTACAACAATAACAACAACAATCAACAACAACGCCTGTTTCAACAGCGACCATCTCAGGTCAACCGGGTGATTGACCCCATTCCTATGCCATATGCTACACTGCTGCCATAACTCCTAAAGCTCAATCTGGTTGAGTTAAGGACATTGGCTCCACCTGATCCTCAAAACCTTCCAAGAAACTATGATGCCAATTCTAGGTGTGCTTTTCATTCTAACGCACCTGGTCATTCTACGGAAAAATGCAGAGCCCTGCATATGAAGGTTCAGGATCTGGTAGATTCAAAAGCCCTGAACTTTGCACCTCCTGCAAATGTGATGAAAAATCCTATGCCAAGCCACAATGGGCCAAGGATTAATGCTTTTGAGGATGGTTCACCCCAGAGTTTAATAGAAGACATTGCACGTATTCAAACACCTCTGGCAGAGGTTAAAGCCCAGCTTTTAAAATTCCAAGTGTTTCCAGGTTGTGAGGCCTGTTGCGAATTATGCAAACTTTCTGAGAATGGGTGTGCTAGCTTGAGGAAAGGCATCAATGATTTGATCAAAGAAGGCATCCTGCAAATTACAACCACCGCTTCTACAACACCAACAACCTTTTTGTCAACAACAAGTGAATCTTCTACAAATGCAACAACCATCTTTCCAAGTGTTTCTTCTACAACTGCAACAACCATTGTTCCAACTGATTCAGCTGCAACTTCAGCAATCATTCCATCTGTCACTTCAACACACAACAATTCATTTGCACCGGCTACTACAACTTCAACAACTAACAATGATGTTTCCACTGTCACAATTTACTATGACCCGACAACGGTCCCGAATTCCAACAACTTTCAACAACATCAACAACAGTCTCAACAAAGCTTTAATTCACCTTCACCAACATCAACCAGAGGACCTGTAACAATCTTCTATGATCCACATACCATTGTAGTCCCAACAACAGCTGCAGTAAGCCCAGTCACTATCACGGTGCCCGGGCCAATCCCTTATGATAAAGACAATGATATACCATGGCATTATGGTGCTGATCTATACTGCAATGGAGAGAAAGTCCTTCTTGATTCTCCAGTTCTCACTCCCCAAGTGGACAATGTTGGGGGAGGCGGAGGCTTCACCCGAAGCGGACGTCTCTTCGCTTCACAAGTCCCTAGAACCAACACCGAAGCAGAGGCTGCTACCAGAGCCAAGGGGAAGAGTGTGATACCGGAATAATCTGCACCTAAAGAAACTCAGAAGACATCCTTCGATCAAGATGTGGATGAGTTTATGAGAATCATTAAAAGAAGTGACTATAAGGTTGTGGACCAGCTCTACCAGACTCCTTCAAAGATCTCAATCTTATCACTGCTGTTGTGTTTCGAAGCCCATCGGGATGCACTACTCAAAGTTCTGCACGCTGCCTACGTGCCAGAAGAGATAACTGTGAATCAGCAGGAAACAGTGGTATCAAATGTCAATACTAGCCATGGGTTAGGTTTTACTGATGTTGATTTTACATCTGAAGGACGTCTCCACAACAAATCTTTGCACATAACCCTGGAGTGCAAAGGAGCTGTCTTATCTCATGTTCTCGTAGACACTGGGTCCTCACTCAATGTCCTACCCAAGAAAGCCCTTGTCAAGCTAGAGTATGATGAGATAGCTCTCCGGCCAAGTAACCTTGTAGTTCGGGCTTTTGATGGCTCTAAAAGATCTGTTTTGGGAGAGGTGGAGCCGCCAGTGATAATCGGTCCACAAGTCTTCAAGACTGTTTTCTATGTGATGGACATACAGCCTGCTTATAGCTGTTTGTTAGGTCGACCCTGGATTCACGCCGCAGGCGCAGTAATGTCACCCTTCACCAGAAACGGAAGTATGAATGGGAATGACAGATTATCACCATCTGTGGTGAGGAAGACATATTTGTTAGCCAGCTGGCTACTTACAAGTATATTGAGATGGATGGTGAAATCCATGAGACAATGAGCCAAGGGTTTGAGGCCCTAAATGTTAATAAGGCTACTGGAGTTTAGGCTGCATCCTAAGAGGACAAGATGAGGACTTCAATCATCTCTTATCAGCAAGCCCGAAAGGTTGTTGAAGAAGGTACTGCTCAAGGCTGGGGAAAGCTGCTGCCAGTGGAAAAAAAGGAAGATAGGTTCAAGTTGGGTTACAGACCAATCCGACAAGATCAATCAGAGGCTGCCAAGGAGCCCAAATTTGTCAGTGGGGGGATGCTCACCCCAGATGCTGTGAACAATCTGGAAGACGAGGAGGAAAGCGACCGCAACCTGGAGAACTGGATACGTCTAAGGATCCCGGGGAACCAAGTCTCTAACTGGTCTTCCCAGGAAATTATAAGAGTTACTCCTGCAGAGTAATTATTATTTCCTGTCTTTTAGCATGCATCAAGTCCTGCATCTTGCCCAAGATGTCAGGACTCATTTTGTAATAGGGCCATATTGTAATTTTATGCAAATGATTAATCAATGAATATCGGACATCTTTTGCAAACGAGTCTCTTTTTTTCGCTCACTGTCTTTTCATTTTTCACTTTTGTACAAAACAATAAAATGGCAATGTTTTCAAAATAAATAACTTCATTTTCACTTTTTATAAACAAGATTAAAACTGATCACTAAAACGAACCAATCTCAACCCTTGCAGAGATAATCCTCCAGATTGCACCGACAACATCACTGCTATGACCTTGTATGACTTCGACAATCCGATTAATCAAGCTGATGAAGGGGTTGAAGAATACTGTGAGTTACCTGAAGAGTTAGTCAGGTTGTTGAGGCAGGAAGAGAAAGTGATTACTCCTCATCGGGAGGAGGTAGAAACAGTTAATCTTGGTACCGAAGAAGACTTGAAAGAAGGGAAAATCGGGGTCAGTCTGGAAGATTCAGTGAAGGAACAACTTATTGACATGCTTCGAGAATACGTTGATGTCTTTGCATGGTCCTATCAAGATATGCCAGGTCTGGACACCGATATTGTTATGCACAAGCTGCCTTTGAAAGAAGATTGCCCTCCAGTAAAACAGAAGCTACGCCGTACTCGTCCAGACATGGCAATGAAGATCAAAGGAGAAGTACAAAAATAGTGGGACGCCGGTTTCCTTGCTGTAACTAGTTACCCGCCGTGGGTCGCTAATATTGTACATGTGCCTAAGAAGGATGGCAAAGTAAGGATGTGTGTGGATTACCAGGATCTGAACAGAGCTAGCCCAAAGGATGACTTCCCATTACCTCACATTGATGTATTGGTCGACAACACAACTCAGTTCTCGGTATTTTCCTTCATGGATGGCGTTTCAGGGTATAATCAGATACAGTGTCACCTGAAGACATGGAGAAGACAACCTTCATTACACCTTGGGGCACTTTCTGTTACAAGGTGATGCCCTTTGGACTGAAGAACACCGGTGCTACTTATCAGCGGGCTATGGTGACATTATTCCACGATATGATCCACAAAGAAATTGAATGCTACGTGGATGATATGATTGCCAAGTCCCTCACTGAATAAGATCATTGTGTAAATCTGCTGAAGTTGTTCAAGCGTCTGAGAAAGTATCAGCTGAAGCTAAACCCCAACAAATGCACATTCGGGGTACGGTCCGATAAAGTACTCTCATTGTAAGTGAAAAAGGAATTGAAGTTGATCCTGACAAAGTCAAAGCCATTCAGGAGATGCCTGCACCTAGGACTGAAAAGGAAGTTCGGGGGTTCTTAGGTAGATTGAACTACATATCAAGGTTCATATCTCACCTTACTGCAACCTGTGAACCCATGTTCAAATTGTTAAGAAAAGAGCAAATAGTCAGGTGGAACGAAGATTGTCAGAAGGCTTTTGACAAAATCCAGGAGTACCTACAAGAACCTCCAATCCTTATGCCTCCAGTTGAAGGAAGACCTCTAATAATGTACCTGACAGTATTAGAAGGATCAATGGGGTGTGTGTTGGGCCAGCATGACGAGTCTGGTCGAAAAGAGTATGCAATATAATGCCTAAGCAAAAAGTTTACCGATTGTGAACAACGTTATTCACTGCTCGAGAAAACTTGTTGTGCTTTAGCGTGGGCTGCTCGCCGACTAAGACAGTATATGTTGACTCACACTACCTTGTTGATCTCAAAGATGGATCCAGTCAAGTACATATTTGAGAAGCCATCACTTACCAGAAGGGTTGCGAGATGGCAAATGATTCTGACAGAGTATGACATTCAGTACACATCTCAAAAGGCCATCAAAGGCAGTGTACTGTCTGACTATCTAGCTGAGCAACCCATTGATGATTACCAACCAATGAGAGTTGACTTCCCTGATGAAGACATCATGTTCCTGAAAGCAAAAGATCATGAAGAGCCTGATCACAATGAAGGGCCTGACCCAAAAAAAGAGTGGACAATGATGTTTGATGGGGCTATTAACATGAATGGTCGTGGGTTTGGTGCAGTGCTCATTACACCTAAAGGAGTTCACATGCCTTTCTCGGTAAAACTCACCTTTGCATGCACTAACAATGAAGCTGAATACGAATCCTGTATCATGGGTCTTGAGGAAGCCATTGACTTCAGGATCAAGACTTTAACTGTATTCGGAGATTCAGCTCTGGTAATCAATCAAACCAACGGCAAATGGTACACTCACCAAGAGCATCTAATTCCATACCGGGACTATACGAGGAGATTATTGACTTTCTTCACAACAGTCAAACTTGAGTATATCCCTCGAGACGAAAATCAGTTCGCAGATGCTTTAGCTACCATTTCTTCCATGATCAAGGTTCAGACTGCCAATTATGTGCCTCGGATTTCGGTATCCATACATGACCGACTAGCATACGTATTCTATGTGGACATTGCTAAAGATGACAAGCCTTGGTTTCATGACATCAAATGCTTCTTGGAGGATCAAACATACCCACCTGGGGCATCATCCAATGATAAGAAAACATTAAGAAGGATGGCTGGTAGTTTCTTCCTGAATGCTGATGGTTCATTATACAAGAGAAACTTTGACATGGTACTTCTCATATGTGTTGATAAGAAAGAAGCAGACTTGCTGATGCACGAGGTGCATGAAGGATCTTTCGGTACCCTTGCACGAGGTGCATGTGCCTCCAAATCCTTTAAATTTAATGTCTTCACCTTGGCCCTTTGCCATGTGGGGCATTGACATGATTAGAAAGATCGAACCAACTGCTTCAAATGGCCACAAATTCATCCTGGTAGCCATTGATTACTTCACCAAATGGGTTGAAGCAGCTTCGTATGCAAACGTCACCAGACAAGTGGTAGCCAGATTTCTGAAGAGAGACATCATCTGTTGATATGGAGTACCCGAGCGAATCATTACTGATAATGGTTCCAATTTGAACAACAAAATGATGGCAGAACTGTGACGGGACTTCAAAATTCAACATCACAACTCTTCTCCTTACAGGCCAAAGATAAATGGCGCTGTTGAGGCAGCTAATAAGAATATTAAGAAGATTGTGCAAAATATGGTGGTTACATACAAAGATTGGCATGAAATGCTACCATTTGCCTTGCATGGGTACCGTACCTCAATCAGAACGTCTACTGGGGCAACACCGTATCAGCTTGTGTATGGTATGAAAGCTGTCCTACCCGTTGAAGTTGAATTACCCTCCTTACGGGTACTGATGGATGTAAAATTTAATGAAGCGGAATGGGTCCGATCTCGGTACAATCAACTGAATCTGATCGAAGAAAAGATATTAGCTGCAATCTTTCATGGGCAGTTATACCGGAAAAGAATGAAGAAAGCCTTCGATCAGAGAGTCAGGCTTCGGGAATACCAAGTAGGAGATCTTGTGCTGAAAAGACTCCTTCCTCCTCATACAGACCACAGGGGCAAGTGGAATCCGAATTACGATGGGCCATTCATAGTAAAGAAAGTTTTCTCTGGTGGAGCACTGATACTCACTACTATGGATGGTGAAGATTTCTTATCCCCTGTGAATTCAGATGCAGTTAAAAAATACTTCGCATAAAATGACCCGCTGGACATAAAAACAGAATGTAAGTCCAGGCAAAAATAGGGCATCCCGGCGAGTAAAAAACAGAATAAAAGACTCGGGCAAAATAAGGGAAAATTGAAAAAAATGTACACCCGCTGAGTTGAAAAGCCGCATTGGACAGCTCAGGAAAAAATGGGTATCCTGGTGGATTGAAAACCTGAAAGGGCGATCCATGCAAAATCAGGGAATAAGCGAACAACTGCATTCTGAATTCGTCTGTATCACTCACAACACGACAAGCTTCGAAAGGTTAAAGCATTGGTCAGAATCAACTTTCTTCAGAAAGCAAGATGAGAAGAACGTCAAGGTCATACAGGTCATAGCAAAGGAAGCTCACCGGAGCGTCGTCAACATTTCCAGCACCTTTACTTTTCTCAATTTGTAACAATCTCCTCATTTCAGGGGATCTGTTTCTTTGACTGTATTTGCCAATTCAGGGCACCCAGATTAATAAAATCAGAGTTTTCAGTCACACTTCGTCTTGTACATCTTTGTTTCATTGCAAAATTTCCAATATCCATGATATAATATTTGCATAAAAACAAATGTGCCTTTCTAATTAAATGCTCGCAGGAAACGTACTTACTCTCAGGAATATCTGACTCCTATGAAGGAATCTGGTAAGGGATACCTCGGGATACTCGTGCGTTTCTTTGTCTTAACAAGTTGCAAGTATTCAATATGTAGCATGGGGCATGCCAAGTATCACTTCCCCAACACATCTTCTCCAAGCAACCTCTGAAAAGCTTTCCCCCCAGCGGAGTTGCCAAAACATCCTCATCCCCAGCCGGGATCCCCATAGAAATCACTAGGAAGATCGTTCAATTATCTTTCTTCCCCCGAATAGAGTGTCGGGTCTCTCATCCTCAGAAAAGTCAAGGGAACTGTCTCCCCATAGAGTTCCAGCCTCTCCTAGAAGAGCAATGTCTGAACTTCTCACACAACAAAGTGACGGAAGTCTCCTCATCCCCAGTTGGGATATCTCCTTACAGGATAGGTCTATCAGTGATCTTTTCTTTCCCAAGCTGATCCATATGATTTATCAGATCTACCAATGATCTCATCCCCAGCAGGGATATCCTTCCAAGCAGATCAGCCAGAGATCTTCGCAGCAGCGGGATCCGAGTCCCGGATCGGTTTTCTTTTGCATAATCATAGAATTCGCATCATTTTCCCCACAAAGCATAGAATTTCGTCTAATACGGAGCATTACAGCAAAAATCAAACATTTGCATGATCACAAGCCAGGTTCGAGCCAGTCACCTGTAAATACCAACAGTACCTCATCAACAATATACAATACGTTTCCCCAACAGAAAGCCAAAGCGTCCCCTTTGCACTCTCCAACACAAATACATGTTCATATATACCTCTTTCGACACTCGTCCGTGTCATTTTATCCCCCGCAGATAAGCCATAAACGTCCTTTTAAAATACGGAAACCTATATACACTCTCTTGACACCCGTCTTTGTCACCGCTTCCCAGCATGGTTGCCCAAACACTTGTCGCAAACCAAACACTTGTTTATAATACACTCTCATCGACACCCGTCCGTGTCATCCTATCCCCACGGGTTGCCAGAATACCTTCGAAGTTCATAACTTATACACTTTCTCTTCTGACACCCGTCCGTGTCACTTTTTCCCAGCAAGTTGAACACTCGTCCGTGTCTTGCTCATACTTCACAAATACTTATACAGATACTCGTCTGTATCTTGTATATACATTCATTTCCCCACAGATTCGACACTCGTCCGTGTTCTTTGTTAACCAGTTGGTACTCGTCCGTACCATCATCTCTGAACATGCGTCAGTGTTTGTTTCTACCTGTCGCTCCCCGGATTTCCATCCTGGTACAAACGCAAAAGTGGCGCAAAAAAAGAATAGAGTCGCCAGCCAGACATTTTTATCCCAAAGAAAGGGAATGGTAATGCTGCACAAACCAGAAAAAAGAAAGAGGAAGGACACAGGTCCTGCGAACCAAAGAGACTGAGCTCGGGATTCGGTTACGACCTGGGAAGGTATTAGCACCCAGATCGTCCGCCGTACCCGATGGGATCCACGCTTGCAAAAGAAACTATTTCAAAGGGTGAGGGTATGAAAGCTGCAGCAAAGAAAAAGAAATGAACTGGAAATAAACTGAGAAAAGAACTGAATAAGAAAACAAAGAGAAAAAATGTAGGGAAAATAAAGATTGTGCTCGAACGGGCCCTACCCCGCTGCCTACGTACCTCATCAGGACAATGAGGATCAGAGACGCCGTAGTTCCCCTAACTAGGGGTGGCAAGGAAATTTCTTGTGAATTAAGGCTTGAACTGCCTATGCCATTGCTCAGGTGTTGCAGACTCGGACGACGAGTGCGTAACCGTCTTGCAAAGTGACAAGTAGGAGCAAGTTCACATACGGAGTGAATGAGATGAGAAAAGAATTCCCGAAGGAAAGACGCTTATTGTTTGTTTGGTGTTTTTTAGAAGCTTTTATGAGTGAAAGTTTGCATAGGTAAGTGTACCTAAGTCTTACTCAATGGGATGTGTACATCTCACATCATCCCGAAATGGAATGCGCAAGAGGCACACCTATATATGGAGGAAATCCCCAAAGCTAGTCCCACAAGTGAGGGCTTAAGCACACTGGCCTATTACCATTATTAAGTATTTTTGTGGTTTTTGGATTGAGAAGTGTTTTTTAAGCTTTTCTTTGTGAGGTACTCATGCTAAGACCTATCCACCACGAGTGATAACTCACACCTTGCCCCGAAAGAAACGCGTGCAAGTATCTCATAGCAAAGTCTCATATCACATGAAAGTACTCAACCTTTATTAAGTGAAGGCTCTCTTCATTCTTTTCTGATACAACTGCCCATGACAGATTGCAGCCAATCTTTTCTCTTCAATCAGACTTAGTTGCTCGTACCGGGATCGGACCCATTCTGCTTCGTTCAGCTTAACATCCATCAGTACCCGTAGGGAGGGTAATTCAACTTCAACAGGTAGGACTGCTTCCATACCATACAAAAGCTGATACGGTGTTGCCCCGGTGGATGTTCTGATTGACGTACGGTACCCATGCAAGGCAAACGGTAGCATTTCATGCCAGTCTTTGTAGGTGACTACCATCTTCTGCACAATCTTCTTGATATTCTTATTAGCTGCCTCAACAGCGCCGTTCATCTTTGGCCTGTAAGGAGAAGAATTGTGGTGTTGGATCCTGAAGTCCCGACACAGCTCTGCCATCATCTTGTTGTTCAAGTTGGAACCATTGTCAGTAATGATTCGCTCGGGAACTCCGTATCGACAGATGATATCCCTCTTTAGAAATCTGGCTACCACTTGTCTTGTAACGTTTGCATATGAAGCTGCTTCGACCCACTAGTCAATGGCAACCAGGATGAATCTGTGGCCATTTGAAGCAGTCGGTTCAATCTTGCCAATCATATCAATGCCCCACATGGCAAAGGGCCAGGGTGAAGACATCACATTCAAAGGATTGGGAGGCACATGCACCTTATCCGCATAAATCTGGCATTTATGACATTTTCTGGCATAGGCACAACAGTCTGCGTCCATTGTGACCCAGTAATAGCCTGATCTTAGCAACTTCTTAGCCATGGCATGCCCGCCTGCATGGGTACCAAAGGATCCTTCGTGCACTTCGTGCATCAACAAGTCTGCTTCTTCCCTATCAACGCATCTGAGAAGTACCATATCAAAGTTTCTCTTGTAGAGGGAACCCTCGGTATTTAGGAAGAAACTACCAGCAAGCCTTCTCAATGTCTTCTTATCGTTGGAAGATGCCCCAGGTGGGTATGTCTGATCCTCCAAGAAGCACTTAATGTCATGGAACCAAGGCTTATCATCTTTAACAACATCTGCTGCAAATACATATGCTGGTCTGTCAAGTCTGGACAATGAAATTTGAGGTACAAAGTTGGCAGCTTGAACTTTGATCATGGATGAAATGGTAGCCAGAGCATCTGCAAACTGATTTTCGTCCCGAGGGATATACTCAAGCTTGACTGTTGTAAAGAAAGTCAATAACCTCCTTGTGTAATCCCTGTAAGGTATCAGATGATCCTGGTGTGTGTACCATTTGCCGTTGGTTTGATTAACTACCAGAGCTGAATCTCCGAACACAGTCAATGTCTTGATCCTGAGGTCAATGGCTTCCTCAAGACCCATAATGCAAGCTTCGTATTCAGCTTCATTGTTAGTGCAGTTGAAGGTGAGTTTTGCCGAGAAAGGCATGTGAACTCCCTTAAGTGTAATGAGTACTGCACCAACACCACGACCATTCATATTAACAGCCCCGTCAAACATCATAGTCCATCCTCCTCTGGGTCAGGCCCTTCAGTGTGAACAGGCTCTTCATGATCTTTTGCTTTTATGAACATGATGTCTTCATCGGGGAAGTCAAATCTCATAGGCTGGTAATCATCAATAGGATGCTCAGCAAGATATTCAGATAATACACTGACCTTGATGGCTTTCTGAGATGTGTATTGGATGTCATATTCTGTGAGGATCATTTGCCATCTTGCAACCCGTCCGGTAAGTGCTGGCTTCTCAAAAATATACTTGACTGGGTCCATCTTTGAGATCAAAAAAGTAGTGTGGGTCAACATGTACTGTCTCAGTTGGCGAGCAGCCCACGCTAAAGCACAACAAGTTTTCTCGAGCAATGAATAACGTTGTTCACAGTCGGTAAACTTTTTGCTTAGGTAGTATATTGCATACTCTTTTCGACCAGACTCGTCATGCTGGCCCAACACACACCCCATTGACTCTTCTAATACTGTCAAGTACATGATTAGAGGTCTTCCTTCAACTGGAGACATAAGGATTGGAGGCTCTTGTAAGTATTCCTTGATCTTGTCAAAAGCCCTCTGGCAGTCTTCATTCCACCTGACCGATTGTTCCTTTCTTAACAGCTTGAACAAAGGCTCACAGGTTGCTGTAAGGTGAGATATGAACCGTGAAATGTAGTTCAATCTACCTAAGAACCCTCAAACTTCTTTTTCAGACTTTGGTGCATGCATTTCTTGAATAGCTTTGACTTTATCAGGGTCAACTTCAATCCCTTTCTCACTTACAATAAATCCCAGCAGCTTACCGGATCGCACCCCGAATGTGCATTTGTTGGGGTTTAACTTCAATTGGTACTTCCTCAGACGCTTGAATAGCTTCAGCAGATTTACCAGGTGGTCTTCTTCGGTGAGGTACTTGGCAATCATGTCATCCACATAACATTCGATTTCTTTATGGATCATATCGTGGAATAATGTCACCATAGCCCGTTGATACGTTGCACCAGCATTCTTCAGTCCGAATGGCATCACCTTGTAACAGAACGTGCCCTAGGGTGTGATGAAAGTTGTCTTCTCCATGTCCTCAGGTGACATTTTGATCTGATTGTATCCTGAAAAACCGTCCATGAAGGAGAATACCGAGAACTGAGCCGTGTTATCCACCAATACATCGATGTGAGGTAATGGGAAGTCATCTTTCGGGCTGGCTCTGTTCAGATCCCGGTAGTCAACACACATTCTTACTTTGCCGTATTTCTTAGGCACAGGTACTATATTAGCAACCCACGGCGGATAGCTAGTTACAACAAGGAACCCGGCGTCCCACTGCTTCTGTACCTCTTCTTTGATTTTCATTGCCATGTCTGGGAGAGTACGGCGCAGTTTCTGTTTAACCGGTGGGCAACCTTCTCTTAAAGGCAGCTTGTGCATAACAATGTCAGTGTCCAATCCTGGCATATCCTGATAAGACCAAGCAAACACATCCACGTACTCTCGAAGCAGGTCAATCAGTTGTCTCTTCACTGAGTCTTGTAAGCAGGCCCCGATTTTAACTTCTTTCACATCTTCATATGTACCAAGATTGATCGTTTCGACCTCCTCCTGATGAGGAGTGATAACCTTTTCCTCTTGTCTCAACAACCTGGCTAGCTCTTCAGGAAGCTCGTAATCTTCTTCAACCCCTTCATCAGCTTGATTGATTGGATTATCAAAGTCATACGAAGTCATAGCCGTGCTGTTGTCGGTGCGGTCTGGAAGGCACTCTCTGCAAGGGTTCAGTTTGTTTATTTTAGTGATTGATTTTAATCTTGTTTAGAAAAATGAAATAAAGTTGTCATTTTGAAAACATTGCCATTTATTTTTTGTACAAAAAGAAAAATGGAAAAAACAGTGAGCGGAAAAGAGAAAAGACTCATTTGCAAAAGATGTCTGATTATCATTGATTGATCTATTTGCACAAAATTACAGATGGCCCGATTACAAAATGAGTCTTGTCATCTTGGGCAAGATGCAAGACTTGATGCATGCTTAAAA
This sequence comes from Lathyrus aphaca, assembly GCA_963966055.1. NCBI lineage: Eukaryota > Viridiplantae > Streptophyta > Magnoliopsida > Fabales > Fabaceae > Lathyrus > Lathyrus aphaca. The sequence continues at coordinate 229,674,001 of OZ014519.1, forward strand.
ATACAGGAAATAATAATTACTCTGCAGGAGTAACTCTTATAATTTCCTGGGAAGACCAGTTTGAGATACGGCTCCCCGGGATCCTTGGACGTATCCAGCTCTCCAGGTTGCGCTCATCTTCTGACTCATCTTCCAAGTTGTTTACAGCATCAGGGGTGAGCATCTCCCCACTGACAAAATTGGGCTTCTTAGCAGCCTCTGCTTGATCTTGTTGAGTTGGTTTGTAACCCAACCCAAATCTGTCCTCCTTCTTCTCTACAGGCAGCAACTTGCCCCAGCCTTGGGCAGTCCCCTCTTCAACAACCCTTCGGGCTTGCTGATAAGATGTCATTGAGGTTCCAGGCACAGCGGATGCTTCATTTATGTTCAAGGCTTCAAACCCTTGACTCATAGTTTCGTGGATCTCCCCATCCATCTCAATGTATTTGTATGTAGCCAGATGGCTAACAAAAATATCTTCCTCTCCACAAATAGTAACGACTTGGCCCTCCCACTCGAATTTTAACTTCTGGTGAAGGGTTGATGTCACGGCGCCAGCGGCGTGTATCCATGGTCTACCCAATAGACAGCTGTAGGCAGGATGTATATCCATCACGAAGAAGGTCGTTTTGAAAGTCTGTGGGCCAATCGTTATAGGCAACTCAATTTCTCCCAGAACTGATCTCTTAGAACCGTCAAAGGCTCTTACTACCAAGTTGCTGGGGCGTAATGCCAATCCTTCATACTCCAGCTTCACAAGGGCCTTCTTAGTTAGGACATTGAGGGATGACCCTGTGTCCACTAATACATGAGAAAGAACTGCACCCTTACACTCCAAGGTAATGTGCAAAGCCTTATTGTGATTGCGGCCTTCCGTCGTCAAATCAGTGTTGGTAAATCCTAGTCCATGACTAGCGTTTACATTTCCAACCACAGCCTCTAACTGATTGACGGTAATCTCCTCTGGCACATAAGCTGCGTGCAAGACTTTTAATAATGCATTCCGGTGAGCCTTGAAGCACATTAGCAATGATAAAATGGAGATTTTGGAAGGTGTCTGGTGAAGCTGGTCCACTATCTTGTAATCACTTTTCTTGATGATTCTTATGAATTCATCAACCTCTTGATCAAAAGGGGTTTTCAAAGCTTCTTTAGCAACTTGTTCTTCTTGCACCATGCTCTTCCCTTTTGCTTTGGCAGCAGCTTCTGCTTCAGCAATGGGTCTTGGAATTTGCGGGGCAAAGAGACGTCCGCTTCGAGTGAAGCCTCCGCCTCCCCCCCACATTGTCTATTTGTGGTGAAGAAGTTGATGATTCCAAAGTGATTTTCTGTCCTTCGCAGTATAGATCGGAGCCGTAATGCCAAGGGATGGCATTATTGCTTTCATAAGGAACTGGCCCCGGCACTGTGATAGTGACTGGACTGATAGCAGTTGCAGAAGGGACCATGATAGTATGTGGATCATAGTATATTGTAACTGGTGTTCTGATAGGAGTGGCATTTTGTGAGTTGTAGGCAGAATCATTTTCAGGATCATAATATATTGTAATCGTTGAGACACTTTCATTATTTGCTGTTGATGTTGTAGGAGGCACTGTTGATTGGATAGGTGTTGTTGTTGTAGGGGGTTCTGAATGAAGGGGTGCTGAAGTTGTAGAAGGGATGTTTGTTGATATTTGGTCAGTTGAAGTGACAGACGAAGCATTTGTTGATGAGATTGAAGAGTTGTTTGGAACAATTGTTGTTGCAGTTGTAGAAGACTCGGGAATTGTTGTTAAGGAGATTGCTGGATTTGTGATTTGAAGCAGGCCACTCTGGATGAGACCATCTATGCCTCTTCTCAAGTTATCAAACCCATTTACTGAAATGTTGCAATAAGCACATCCTAGCTCACATCCGGGGAACATTTGACATTCAAGGAGTTGAGCTTTAATCTCTACCAAGGGTGTCCGAATCTGCCCCACACTGGTTATCAAGTAAGACGGCTTATCTTCTTCAATAGCATTGATTCTGGGCCCTCCATGGTTGGGCATAGGGTTTTTGCTGACATTTGGCGGGGGTGCAAAGTTCAGAGCTTTGGAATCCACCAGATCTTGCACTTTCATGTGCAAAGCTCTGCACTTCTCTGTACTGTGGCCAGGTGCGTTGGAGTGAAAAGCACATCTGGTGCTGGCGTCATAATTTCTGGGCAGACTGGCGGGATCTGGAGGTGCCAATGTCCTTAGCTCAACCAGGTTGAGTTTCAGGAGTTGTGGCAATAATGTGGCATAAGGCATAGGGATCGGATCAATCACCCTATTGGCCTGAGATGGTCTCTGTTGAAAAGGTCTTTGCTGATTGTTGTTGTTGTTGTTGTTATAATTTCTCTGAGGTGGATACTGAACTTGTTGCTGGTAGTGGGATTGTTGCTGTGGTTGATATGCTGGTTGTGGATGAATTGGAGCGGGAATGGTGACAGCTGCCACTGACCTATGAACATACTGGGGTCTGCCCCTGCTGGTATGGATATCATTAGTCTCACCAGTTCTTCTTGGACCTACAAAAGGCTTTCTTGGGTTGCCGGACGAGCTTGCACCGTTGTCGGAAATCTTTCCCATCTTTAGAAGGCTCTCAATTCTTTCTCCAGCTATGACCACATCCGCGAAGCTGGTGGAAGAAAAAGCAGCTAGCCTATCAATGTATGTCCCTTGGAGGGTGTTCATAAACATGTCGGCCATCTCCCTTTCCGACATGGGTGGTTGGACAGCAGCAGCAAGCTATCTCCACCTCTGGGCGTACTCCGGAAGCTTTCTCTGGATGATTGTGACATTCCCATCAGGAGGGTCCTGTTGGGAGCCATATCCAAGTTGTACTGGTATTGTCTAATGAAGGCCTCAGCCAGATCCTTCCAGCACCTGATGGTTGCTCTAGTCAAGTGAGAGTACCATTCCCTTGAGGCTCCTGTTAAACTATCTTCAAAATAAAACATCCATAGCTTTTCATCCATGGTATATGCCTTCAGCCTCCCCAGAAAGGATTGCAAGTGGGTTCGCGGACAGGAAGTTCCGTTGTACTTCTCAAAGCACGGAGGTTTAAACTTGTGGGGAATCCTGACCCCGTCCACTAAGCCCATGTCCATGACATCAAAACCCAAGGAGTTTTGAGACTCCAAGGACCTTAATTTTTCAGCAATTTCATCTAGCCTTCTGTCATAGGCTTCATCCCCAGCTCCCATCACAGTGAACTGATCTTCCTGGGGGTCTTCTTGCAGTACCCTACTTGTAGTAGCATTCCCTTGTACATTAGCAGGGATGTTGATCTCTGGGTGAAGATGAGGGCCATACACAGGTGGGTTGACATGAGGCTGAACCCTCTCATTGTTGCTTGTTCCACCAGTCCCCAGATGGGGGTCTTCCTGAGTCTGCCTCTCTACCAATGCTCTTAATCTTTCTTGGCTCTGTGCCAATCCATTCATCACCTCCATAAACTGAGTCATCTGATTTCTCATTTCCAGTCTCTCATTGGCCATTTGAGTCCTGACCTCTGTAAGATCCTGTTGTACCTGGTCCATTTGTATACCCGGAAGGTTGTTGCGGGTAGGATATCTGTGCGGACGGTTGAGTGGGAACACCCGACGTCGAGCAATAGTTCCTGAATCACAACAGAGTTAGTAACAAAAACAAAACAAAACCTACAAAACAAAACAAAGGTTAGTATGCAATGCAGTATGCTTATTTGTCTCTAAGGTATCCGGCTTGGCGCTTGGTTTTGACCTTTCCAGACCCCTGAGGAAGGTGCTTTTGATGTTGCTTGAAAGAACTCAGATAAAACAAACCAATACATATATTACAAAAAGTGAATGATACATAGTTTGTTTTTTACAATCCATGCCCTCTGAGGGGTCAAAATACAACATAAAAAGGAAAAGTATAATGAAATGAAAGCAACAACAAGCAAAAGTCAAACACCAAGACCAAACTCATCCTCCTGAACTTCCTTTAGAAGTGCTTCAGTCACAGGATCAGCTGGACGCTCTGTGAGGTTCCTGATAAGAAGATTCCTGGTGGCAACAGCTGCAGTTAGCTTCTTGTGTCGACTCTGGTCCTTTGACCTCTTCACACCAGCCCTAATCTTCAACTCTGAGATCTCCCTCTGGGCTGCTAGCAGGGCTTCTTGTTGCTCCTTTGCACTAGCCTCCAACTGCTCAATCTTGTCCTGAGTCCTTTTATCTTCCTGAGTACGAGCTTCGGTGATCCTGACCCACCTAGCTTGACTCTCTTTCAGATATAAATCAGTCCTGGCCTTCTGGAACTGAGCTTCCTTGCAGGCATTCTTCAGAATCTGTTCTCCAGCCCTTGACTTCTTGATGTAGTCTTCTGACTTCTCAATCCTGGCTAGATGCTCCACCTTTAGCTTTTCTAACCTTTCGATGTCCAGACGACCATCACTCCTTTCCCAGAGGGTCTTCTGTAGAGCCTGAGTCAGATTCTCATTCCTCTCTTTCAGTTTCTCAAACTCCTCTAAGCTGACAGTGGCTGGAGGTGGTGCTGTGGATGGTCCAGGTGCATCCTCAATGGTAAAGGGCATCCCAAAAATTTGTGCCCTGGCATGAGACCACTCATAGTACTGAGCTGAGGCTATATTGTTGCATCGCCCAAGAATGGCCATCCCCTTGGTCTGGACATTGTCCCAAGCCCAGGATGCCTGCCTAACAACAGCTAGATTAGGCTTAATTTCACAATAAAGGGTTTCAGCCAAGTCTTGTGCTCTGGGAGGGTGGACCAATGCATAGCCCAATTGTCTTTTGAATAGCAAAGGGTTGTAGTTGATGCAACCCTTCACTCCTATCAGAGGTACATTGGGGAACTGCCCACAACTAGTAATGATGTCCCTGCCCTTGGTGCTCTGAGTGCACCACCTGATGTCATCTGAGGTCAAAGAAATCAGCCTTCTAGCCCAATTCTTCTGTTGGTGAGGATTCAAAAATGCATCAGTCTTGGGCAAGTGTTTGAGCAACCAGGTATGGAACAGGGGAGCACATCACCTCACCAATCTTCCTCTTTGCTTTTCATTCCTTTGGTGAACAGAGTAGTAGAAATCTCCCAGTAAGGTGGGCACTGGATTCCTCAGAATGAAAAGGTGAATGGCATTCTTACTAATAAACTTAGGCTCATCTGCAAAAAGTATAACCCCATATATGCTGAGGGCTAATAATGCACAGACTGCCTTCCATTCTCCCAAGGAGGCTTTCATGGTAGCCTGAGAAGTCAAGAAATCCAAATGTAGACCAGAGACTCCAGCCTTGGTAGTCATGTTCTGCCCAATCAGACAAGGTTCCAGATACAATGCCTTTGCCACTTCTTCATTACTGGGAAAATCCATCTCAGGGTTGAAGGGGACACCACCCCTGACAGGTACACCAATCAGTGATGAATACTCTTCCAACAAGGGTCCCAACTGAAAATCCTGGAAGGTGAAGCATCTCAAAGGAGGATCATAGAACTGTAGACAAGTGTGAATCAAGCTCCTCTGGGAAGGGTCCAAATCCATAACCACATCAAGGATGCCTCCATAATGTTCTCTGAATAGTGGTATATGGTCTGGAGTAATAAGGGCCTGGACCTTCCTGATGCCAGCCAGCTCAGGCTCAAAGAAATGATATGAGATGATGCTGGTAATGAGCCACTGACAGGCTGAGACTGGTGATGACAGTAGCTGAAGCAGGTAGCTGATGAGGATAGCTGAAGCAGATAGGTCTATGCAGATGAAGGGGTCAAAACCAAGCCAAAATATAGTATGGATACCCTGAAAAACAAATAAGCAAATGTTAAATGATGCGATGATGATGTATGCAAATGATATGCAAGGGTTTGTGATCAAGCTGGATCTGATTGCTGCTTTAATATAAGTCCATGTATGTTCAAGAAATCCAGATGGAGGTTCATAAGTTCAGTAACCAAGGTGGGGGACTCAAATAAAAAGTCACATGTCCAAGGTTAAAATCACAAGAACTGTCCCAAAATGGAGTACTCTTAATCAAAACAAAGTAACAGGGTATGCTGAGGTCAAGGGTACCTGCAAACCTGTAAACAGCCCAACCCCCTCACAGGTGGTGTTCTAAAACAAGGATCCTCAGACTTGGATCAGTTATGAGAAGTGTAAACACTTCTAACCCGGAGGTACAATGTTTACAATAACCATAAAAGATCCTCCTCTAATTCACCTCAGTTTTTGAAGGTCAAAATAAAGGTCATCCAGACTTAGCAGGCTTCCCAGATAGCCCTAGCACTACAGGAAATCTGTAGCACAGAGTTCTCAAGAAGAAACCCATATCTGAACCGTGTTTCATATTCCCGCACCAGACCGAAATGGAATGGGAAAGAACATGAACCACTCTAGCCTAGGTGTCACTCAGGTCCCAGGTATAGGACCTCAACTCTCAATAGGACCCCACCCACCAAAGCAACAAAACCAGATCCAGCCAAAACAGTATGACAGTATGATATATGTAAAGCTGTAAAGAAAGCAATAAACAAAATTGTACATAAAGCAATAAAATAAAATACATATACAAACACAATTAGCACATAACACCCCAGTAAACACAAATCAAACAAGCGCTAGGAGGAACCCACAAAAAGAAACAGAAGCCCTGGTTGCAGTATAAGGTTCCCCAGCAGAGTCGCCAAGCTGTCGCTCCCAAAAGATGAGACTGGGCTCAAATGAGGTACAGACGCGAACGGTCGGTGAAAGGAGGTTGTGAGAACACACAGGAGTGAACTCACAGGAAAAGAAAGAGTCGCCAGCTAGGCATTTTTATCCCGGAGGAAAGGTAATGCTGCATAGACCTAGAAAGACATGGATAAGACGGTTGCGAACCAGAGAGACTGAGAAAGGGGGTTGGTTACAACCTGGGAAGGTATTAGCACCCAGATTGTCCGTCGTACTCGACGGGATCCACGCTTAAAAGATTTGTGTTTTAAAGGGGTAGTGTCAGTGCAATTTGTGTATCAAAGCTGGAAAGAATGCAAGTGTCAGTGTAAAAGGAAAAGTGAAGTGTATAAGTGTACAGTGTCAGTGTAAGAACAGGAATAAGATGCTCAAGATCATGAGGCTTAAAGAATAAGGCTGGAAAGAGGGGGAATATACATAGACTTTTGTTCGATAACTGTTAAGTTATGCCTACGTATCCTCTCGTGCAATGAGGAAGTCAGAACACCGTAGTTCGACCCAAAGAGACTGAAAAGCAAATTGACTTGTGAACTGCCTACTTGTCTATGCTCAAGTGTATGACCTGTCTGGCTCAGGTGCAAACTGTCTTGCATTAGACGGAAGAAGCGAGTTCTCGTTTGTGAGTGAAGATGATGAGAAAGAATCCCGGAGGAGACGATTATTGTTCGTTTTTGAGTTTTCAATCTTTTATTGCTTTTGAGAGTTTGTCATAAGTTAATAAGCTTAAGTCTAAACCAATGGGTTAGTAAACTCATCACATCTTCCCTCTGATTAGGGGTAATGAGAATACCTTAAGTGTGAAGTCAGCTTCTCACACTTAAACACCTTGATGTAGGATTAAGATCATTAACCTACTTGTGATTATTTAGATGTTTTTGTTGTTTTTTGTTTAGTGTTGAGTAATGGGATTAAGTCATAATCAGGGATTAAACAGACTCATTACACCATCCTAATAGAAGGATAATAGATGAGAATGTTTAAGCTGAGGAAAGCTCCTCAACTTAATCCATGATTAGGGATTAAACTCATGACAAAACAAAACCTTTATTAAGTGGATTTTAGTTAATGATAAGGTGATAAGATGATGAAGTGATTTTTATGGTTTGTAAGACAACTTGAGGGGGACTTGTCCATTAACACTAGGGTTAGTCCTTCTTAACCAATTAAGGAAGAATTAGAACCCTAATGCAAGGCCCAAGTTACAAGCTTGATGTCTTGATGATTATTAGGTGAATTGATTAAAGGATTTAAACACATTAAGGGTTTAACACTTAGGATTAAAGTTATACACTCCATCCTAATAGAAGGATGCAGGCATAAGCTTAATCACAAAGCCTTAAAGCCTTTAGGGTTTAGTCCTTGATTAAGAGATGAGAAGAGAAGACACAAAGAGACACAAAGGTAAAATCTAAATGGGGGACTAATCAAAACCCTAATTATTGTCATGCTTGGTTGTTCCTATGGTTTGTGAGGTTTAAAAGAAAAATCTTCAGAGGAACCACCAGGAAACAGATGAAAGGAGCAAAGGAAGCAAAGTAACTTGCTTCATTTAAAAAGACAAGTCACTTGGAGAAAGAAAGTAAGAAGAAGAAGAAAGAGCAAGCTCAATCTTAAACACAAGATAAAATGCAGCAATGATGCATAAGAGAGGTGAAAAGAAATTATGAGAAGTGAAGGCAAATCCACTTCTCAAAGTGACTTACCACCTGAAACGTTAATGAAAGAAATGCAATGCAATGCAAAATGAGATGAAATGGTATGATGCAAACCAAAACCAGAAGCATGTGTGTGATGATAATGATGCTATGAGGTGATACAAACATGAAACAAAGCATGAGGATGATCATGCAAACATATGGATGCAAGAGAAGCATGCTTAGAACCATGAACATACATGAAAAGTTATGGAATGCAAATGACATACAACATGGAAAATGAAAGATGCAATGATCAAACATGATTCTAATATGTCCTAAGATGTGTCATGAATCAAATGGATGCATAAAATGTCATGGCAAGTCATGGTATGCAAGCAAATGCAAGATGAATGCAAAAGGAAGCCCAAATTAGGGTTTATGATCAATGCACCAAACAAAAATCAAAACCAGAGGCAAACATCAAGATAAAAAATTGAAAATGCACTCCAAGGAACCCTAAACCTATACAAACTCACTGCCCAAAGGAGGGGTTCCAACTCTTACCCTAATGAAAGTTATGAATTTCTTAAGATTTCTAGGGTTTTAGGGTACCTTATCAAGAAAAATGTCAAACAAATTGAAAATGCAAGATCAAAACATGCCAATTTAATCCTACAAACTACATGATATGCAAGAAACAATGCAAAAAGAATCAAAGCCCAACTCCAAAAGACTAGGCAGAAATGAATTTTCAAAGATTGGATCAAAATAATGCCTTGAAATGAAATTAATTCCATGAAAAATTGTCAAATGACATCAAGATCAAAAAAAGAAATTTGGTTTTAGGGTTGGACAATGTTTCTAAATGATTTTAAAGGTTTCATGAATTTTTTGGTGATTTTTAAATACTTAAAAGTATTTTTAATTAATTAATTCTCATTAATTAATTAAAAATAAACTTTTAAATGATTTAAAAATATTTTTTAATGCAAAAAATAAAAATAAAAATGTTTTTGGTTTCTGAAAATTAATAAAAGGCTGTATAAAAAATTTCAGAATTTTTAAATGAGTTTTGCTATTTTAAATAAATTATAGAAAACAAATGAAATAAAAAGAAAATAAAATGTATTTAAACTGAAAAATATGAAAGTATGCAAGATCAAGGGCCAGCATTCAAACCCACACGCGCGCGAATTGACTTGGCGCCATATCCAAGGGCTGAAATTCAAAATCTCCTAATTATGATTAAACCCTAATTAAATGCCCTAATGACTTTCAGATGACCGGAACAGTGTTCCGGTCATCTTCTCCGGCCAACCGAAAACTCAATCTCACTCTCCAGGCCACTTCAGAAGCTCTAACTCTCCAGAAATCATCTCCTACCCACCCCAAACACGAATCAAGCACAAAATCATGTTTAACTTCAAACACAAACACGAATCGAATCAAAGAAGTTTTTAGGTCAAACTTTCAGAACATCATAACATGCTTGTTTCTGGCTCATTTTCAAAAACAAATAGATCCCCATGATCAGGGCAACATACAGATCAATATTCTAACAAGAAATTTAAGTTCTGGAAAAATTGTTCATCATGCTACCTGAGGTTGAGCTTTCGATTCAGGAGCTTTCTGGCTGTCTCTTTGGCTCAAGCAAGTCCCAATGGTCCTCCTTAGAAGCTTTTGACACTTGGTTGGGGTTTATATGACCTCTATAGCAAGTTGGCAGAAACTCAGGTCAAGGGTGTGTTGAAATCGTATTTTTGATTCAGGGAGTTTCAGGCTATGGTGATGGGTGGTTTGTGATCAGTGAGGCCTGCTGAGATTGTTTGTGAAGTTTATTTTTGTGTTTGAGGCTTGTGCTGAGTGTTTCGAATGAAAATTCAAGTTGGAGCAAAAATGATAACTATGGCTTCTGGGCAAGATCAGAGTGAGTTGTGTTATGTGTTAGGCTGGGTTTTGTCCATGTATCAAAAGGGGATAGGTCAGAAAGTTGTTGGTGGCCTATGGTGATTGGTATGGTTCTTTGGCCAAAATGTCAACTTGATGTGTACTTGAGGTATGGGCTATGGTACAACTTTCTTTTTGGCTTGCTTTTGCTCAGCTTGAATCAAGGAATGCTATGAAAAAGGTTTAGAGGCAATGCATCAAGTGGTTTGTAACTTGTGCTAGGTTTTGCAAGTTGGTTCATGTTTGGTTCCTTTGGAAATTCTTGTGATTCAAGGCATCAAAATGCAAAGTTCCTTGGCCAATTCTGAATTTTAGAGGTCATATGATCATGTTGTGAAGAAATGGTACACATTTGAGGCCTTTAGAACACTTCATCAAACCATTTTGCAAAATGTCTCTTTGGTAGAAAACTTCAAATTTTGTGATTTTAGCCAACTTTGACAAACCATAACTTTTGATCCAAAATGAATTAGGTCATGTTCTTGTACTTTTTGAAAAGGGAATGATCCATTCTACAACTTTCATGACCAAAGTTTTTCCATTTGAAGCATTTTTGAATCAAAAAGTAAAGGTTGAAAAAGTTTCCCAAAATGGCAATTTTCATTAAAAGTCAACTTTCCCAAAAAGTCAACTTTGCAAATGACTTGAAATTCTTCAATTTTGTGAACTTTTAACATCTTCCATGATGAAATAAAGATCATACACAATCAAAATGATGAAGAATACCCTTTGGTTGGGTCATTGGGGGCCTCAGATGCCCTGATTTTGCACTGACTTGCTTAGAAAGTCAACCCTTGATCAGATGACTTCCCCATTGAATTTCTTCATGAAAATTGATATGCATGCTCCCTATACCATATAGAGACCAATAGAAACAAGAATGACCAAAAAATTTGGAGTTATGGCCTTTGAAACCAAAACCCTAATTCTAGGTCATCTGTGCAGTCAAACCTGGCTCTGCTTCCATGCCATTCTCAGTTCTTGTGATTCTTTGACATACTTGACTTTGAGAGGATATAATATGATGTTTGAACATACATGGACCCCTTTGAAGTGATTGATGACCTTTAGAGTGGCTCAAATGGCTCTTGGATTGCTCAGATCACAAACCCTAGATGCAGATGACTTTGAACCAATGAAATGAATCAAAGATGTGATATGAGATGCTATGATTGGGATTATGAATATGAGGAGATCACAAGACATGGTGTGGATGGGTGAGGCCAAATTTGGGGTGTTTACACACCAGTACATGAGATAGAACAGCACCCTTGCATTCCAGGGTGATATGTAAAGCCTTGTTGTGGTTGCGTCCCTCTGTTGTTAAGTCAGCGTTGGTAAAGCCCAGTCCATGACTGGTGTTGACATTTTCAACCACAGTTTCTAGCTGATTAACATTAATCTCCTCCGGCACGTATGTTGCGTGCAAGACTTTCAATAGTGCATTCCGGTGAGCTTCAGAACACATCAACAGTGACAATATGGAGATTTTGGAGGGTGTTTGGTGAAGCTGGTCCACCACCTTGTAATCACTTCTTTTTATGATTCTCATGAACTCATCTACGTCTTGTTCAAAAGATGTCTTCTGAGTTTCTTTGGTAGTCGGCTCTTCAGATATCAAACTCTTTCCTTTTGCTTTGGCAGCAGCCTCTGCTTCAACATTAGGTCTTTGTGTTTGTGAGGCAAAAAGGCGTCCGCTTCTGGTGAAGCCTCCGCCTCCCCCAACATTATCAATTTGTGGAGAAGAGGTTGATGAATCCAGAGTGATTTTCTCCCTGTTGCAGTAGAGATCAGAGCCATAATGCCAAGGTATGGCATTACTGCTTTCGTAAGGAACGGGTCCAGGCACCGTAATGGTGACCAGACTGATTGCTGCGGAGGAAGGTGCTGTAACAGTGTGCGGATCATAGTAAATTGTGACTGGTGATCTGGCAGGAGGTGCCATGGTTTGTTGTTGGAAATTGCTGATGGGAGGAACATTTGATGGGTCATAGTAGATTGTAACTGTCGAGACATCTTCATTAATCTTTGCTGGCGTTGTAGAAGATCCTGCTAATAAAATGGATGCTGATGTTGTAGAAGAAATGGTTGTTGAAATTTGACTTGTTGAAGTGATGGACGGAGTAAATGCTGATGATATCGATGAATCGGTAGGAATGATTGTTGCTGCTGATGTAGAAGAATCGGGAATTGTTGTTAAAGGAATTGCTGGATTTGTAGGCGCTGTTGTTGAAATCTGAAGGATACCATCCTTGATAAGACCATCTATGCCGCTTCTCAGCCTTTCACACCCATTGTCTGCAATGTTGCAATACCCACAGCCGAGCTCACACCCGGGGAACACTTGGCATTCTAAAAGCTGAGCTTTAATTTCGACCAAAGGTGTTCGAATTTGTGCAACACTGGTGATCAAGGTAGATGGTTTGTCTTCCTCAATGGCATTAATCCTCGGCCCGCCATGATTAGGCATAGGATTTCTGTTGACATTCGGGGGAGGTGCAAAGTTGAGGGCTTTAGAATCCACCAGATCTTGTACTTTCATTTGTAAGGCCCTGCATTTTTCAGTATTATGACCAGGTGCATTGGAGTGGAAAGCACACCTGGCGTTGATATCATAATTCTTTGGGAGATTGAGGGGATCTGGTGGTGCCAACATCCTTAAATCAACCAAGTTGAGCTTCAGGAGTTGTGGCAAAAGTGCAGCACACGACATTGGGATTGGGTCAATTACCCTGTTTTCCTGTGATGGTCTTTGTTGGAAGGGTCGCTGTTGTTGGTTGCTATTGTTGTTGTTGTAGGTTCTCTGTTGTGGATACTGGACTTGTTGTTGATACTGTGGTTGTTGTTGTTGAGGATATGCTGATTGTTGAGGAATCGGAGCTGGAATGGTAACAGCTGCTACTGGTCTGTGAACATACTGAGGTCTGCCCCTGCTTGCATGAATGGAATTGGTCTCGCCGGCTCTTCGGGGTCCCACAAAAGGATTCCTGGGATTACTGGACGAACTTGCACCACTGTCAGAAATTTTGCCCATTTTTAAAAGGCTTTCAATCCTTTCCCCAGCTATAACTACGTCAGCAAAACTGGTAGAAGAAAAGGCAGCCAGTCTATCAATATATGTTCCTTGCAACGTATTCATGAACATGTCGGCCATTTCTCTTTCCGACATGGGTGGTTGGACAGCAGCAGCAAGCTGTCTCCACCTTTGGGCATATTCCCTGAAGCTTTCTCTGGAGGACTGGGACATTCCCATCAGGAGGGTCCTGTTAGGAGACATGTCTAGATTGTATTGATACTGCCTGATGAAGGCTTCAGCCAAGTCTTTCCAGCATCTAATGGTAGCTCTGGTCAAGTGTGAATACCACTCTCTCGAAGCCCCAGTCAGATTGTCTTCAAAGTAGAACATCCACAGCTTTTCATCCATGGTATAAGCTTTAAGTCTTCCCAGGAAAGACTGCAAATGAGTGTGAGGACAGGAAGTTCCATTGTATTTCTCAAAGCACGGTGGTTTGAATTTGTGGGGAATTCTCACCCCATCCACTAGCCCCATGTCCATTACATCGAAGCCCAAGGAATTCTGAGACTCCAAAGATCTCAACTTCTCAGCAATTTCATCTAACCTCCTGTCATAGACTTCATCTCCTGCTCCCATAACAGTAAACTGCTCTTCTTGGGGATCCTCCTGCAAGATTCTTCCCCCAGCAGTATTACCCTGCACATTCCTTGGGATGTTAGCTTCTGGATCCAGATGAGGTCCAAATACTGGTGGATCAATACGAGGCTGACCCCTTTCATTGTTGCTAGTTCCTCCTGTCCCAAGAGGCTCCTCAGGAGTTTGCCTTTCCACCAGTTCTCTTAATCTTTCTTGACTCTGGGCCAAGCCAGTCATCACAGCCATGAATTGAGACATCTGATTTCTCATTTCTACTCTCTCATTAGCCATCTGATTTTTGACCTCAGTCAAATCTTGCTGTACTTGATCCATTTGAATACCAGGAAGGTTGTTGCGAGTAGGGTACCGGTGCGTGCGGTTGACAGGGAACACTCGGCGACGAGCAATGTTTCTTGAGATCACAACAAAGTTAGAAACAATAATGACAAAACCTACAAAACAAAACAAGGTTAGTATGCAATGCAGTATGCTTATTTGTTTTCCAAGGTATCCGGTTCGGTTCCTGGTTTTGACCTTTCCAGACCTCGAGGAAGATGTTTGATGTTGCTGAGAAAAGAAGCCCAATGAAAACAAACTAATATATTACAAATGCTGAACAATACATAGTATGTTTTACAACACATGCCCATGGAGGGTCAAAATACATCAAAAAGAAAAAGTACATCAAATGAAAACAACAACAAACAAAGAGTCAGACATCCAGTCCAAATTCATCCTCTCTCACTTCCTTCAGGAGTGCCTCAGTCACTGGACCAGCTGGGTGCTCTGTAATGGTCCTAATGAGGAGGTTCCTGGTAGCAATGGCAGTGGTCAACTTCTTGTGTCTGTCCTGGTCTTTTGATCTCTTCAATCCTGCCCTAAGCTTCAACTCTGAAATCTCCTTCTGGGCTGCCAACAAAGCTTCTTGCTGCTTCTTCTCATTGGCCTCCAACTGTTCAATCTTGGCTTGAGTTTTCTGATCTTCTTGTGTACGGGCTTCAGTGATCCTGACCCACCTAGCCTGACTCTCTTGCAGATAGAGCTCAGTCCTAGCCTTCTGAATCTTGGCTTCTTTACAGGCATTCTTCAATATTTGTTCCCCAGCTCTAGCCTTCCTGATGTAGTCCTCTGTCTTCTCAATTTTGGTAAGATGCTCCACCTTGAGCTTCTCCAACCTCTCAATGTCCAGACGACCATCACTCCTCTCCCAAAGAGTCTTCTTCAAAGCTTGAGATAGATTCTCATTCCTTTCCCCCAGCTTCTCAAATTCTTCTAGGCTGACAGTTGCTGCTGGCTGTACGGTAGATGGTCCAGGTATATCTTCCAAGGTGAAAGGCATCCCAGTAATCTGAGCTCTAGTACGGGACCAGCCATAGTACTGAGTTGAAGCAACATTATTACATCTCCCAAGAATGGCCATCCCTTTTGTCTGAATGTTGTCCCAAGCCAAGGATGCTTGTCTGACAGTAGCTGAATTAGGTTTTACTTCACAATACAGGGTCTCAGCTAAATCTTGCCCTCTGGGAGGGTGAACCAAAGCATAGCCCAGTTGTCTTTTAAACAACAAAGGATTGTAATTGATGCAACCCTTTACTCCTATCAGAGGCACATTTGGGTACTGCCCACAGCTGGTGATAATGTCCTTGCCCTTGGTGCTCTGGGTGCACCATCTAATATCATCTGAAGTCAAAGCAATAAGCCTCTTGGCCCAATTCTTCTGTTGGTGAGGGTTCAAGAAGGCATCTGATTTAGGTAGGTGTCTGAGCAGCCAGGTGTGAAACAAAGGAGCACAACATCTCACCAACTTCCCCCTTTGTTTCTCATTCCTCTGATGGATGGAGTAATAGAAATCTCCCAGCAATGTGGGTACTGGGTTCCTCAGAAGAAACAGATGAATGGCATTCTTGCTAACAAACTTGGGCTCATCTGCAAATAGCATAACCCCATATATGCTGAGGGATAAAAGTGCACAGACTGCCCTCCACTCTCCCAAGGAGGCCTTCAGGATGGCCTGAGAAATCAAGAAGTCTAAGTGCAAACCAGGGATCCCAGCTTTTGTTGTCATGATTTGCCCAACCAAGGCAGGCTCCAGGTACAGTGCTTTTGCTACTTCTCCATTGCTGGGAAAAATCATTTCTGGGTTGAAAGGGAGTCCACCCCTGATAGGTACTCCAATCAATGAGGAAAACTCTTCTAGTAGAGGCCCTAACTGAAAGTCTGGGAAGGTGAAGCATCTCAAAGGAGGGTCATAAAACTGCAAGCAGGTGTGGATCATGCTCCTCTGAGAAGGGTCAAGGTCCATAACCATATCCAGGATACCTCCATAGTGCTCTCTAAACAATGGGATGTGGTCAGGGGTGATAAGTGACTGGACTTGCCTGATGCCAGTCAACACAGGCTCAAAGAAATGGTAGGATATGTTGCTCTTCCTGGGAGTAGTCATAAATGCTGAAGAGGAGGAAGATAGGTGCTGATGAAGATCAAGGCTGATACTGGAGATGAGCCACTGACAGGCTGATGCTGGTGATGATGAGAATAGCTGAAGCAGATAACTGATGAAGCAGAGGTCTATGCAGAAGAAGGGGTCAAAACCAAACCAGATATAATGTGGATACCCTGAAAAACAAATGAACAAACGTTAAATGATGCAATGATGATGTATGCAAATGATATGCAAGGGTTTATGATCAAGCTGGATCTGATTATCTGTCTGGATATAAGCCCATGTATGTTTAAAGAAAGTCCAGATGAAGGTTCAGAAATCCAGTAACCAGGGTGGGGGTCTCAAATAAAGAGTCACATGTCCAGGGTTAATCACAAGAACTATCCAAAATGAGGTACTATCAAACAAAACAAGTAACAGGGTATGATGTGGCCAATGGTACCTGCAATCCTGTAAATAGCCCAACCCCCTCACAGGCAGTGTTCTAGAACAAGGATCCGCAGACTTGGATCAGTTATGAGAAGTGTAAACACTTCTAACCCGGAGGTACAGTGTTTACAATAACCATAAAAGATCCTCCTCTAATTCACCTCAGCTTCTGAAGGTCATAATAAAGGTCATCCAGACTTAGCAGGCTTCCCAGATAGCCCTAGCACTACAGGAAATCTGTAGCACAGAGTTCTCAAGGAGAAACCCACATCTGAACCGTGTTTCATATTCCCGCATCAGACCGAAATGGAATGGGAAAGAACATGAACCACTCTAGCCTAGGTGTCACTCAGGTCCCAGGTATAGGACCTCAAACTCTCAATGGAACCCCCACCCATCAAGACAACAAACCAGATCCAACAATGACAGTATGAAATATGCAAAACTATAAAGAAAGCAATAAATAAAGTTGTACAGAAAGCAATAAATAAAGCAATATAAATAAACACACCATTAGCACATGACACCCCAGTAAACACAAATCAAACAAGCGCTAGGAGGAACCCACAAAAAGAACCAGAAGCCCTGGTTACAGTATAAGGTTCCCCAGCAGAGTCGCCAAGCTGTCGCTCCCACCAAATGACACCTGGTCAGAAGGGGTACAGACGCGAACGGTCGGCGAAAGGAGAAGAACACACAGGGGTGAACTCAGAAAGAAAAGAGTCGCCAGCTAGGCATTTTTATCCCGAAGGAAAGGTAATGCTGCATAAACCTAAGAAGAGATGGATAAGACGGTTGCGAACCAGAGAAACTGAGAAAGGGGGTTGGTTACAACCTGGGAAGGTATTAGCACCCAGATTGTCCGCCGTACTCGACGGGATCCACGCTTGAAAGTTTGTGCTTAAAGGGGTAGTGTCAGTGCTATTTTGTGTACAAAAGCTGGAAAAGAATGCAAGTGTCAGTGTAAAAGAAATTTGAAATGAAATAAGAGAGTGTCAGTGTAGGAACAGGAGTGCAAAGCTCAAGACTATGAGGCTTAAAGGATAATGCTGGAAGAGGGGGGGATATACAGAGACTTTTGTTCGATAACTGTTAAGTTATGCCTACGTATCCTCTCGTGCAATGAGGAAGTCAGAACACCGTAGTTCGACTCAAAGAGACTGAGAGATAAATTGACTTGTGAACTGCTTACTTATCTATGCTCAAGTGTATGACCTGTCTGGCTCAGGTGCAAACTGTCTTGCATTAGACGGAAGAAGCGAGTTCTCGTTTGTGAGTGAATGAGGTAAGAAAAGAATCCCGGAGGAGACGATTATTGTTTGTTTTTGTGTTTTCAGTCTTTTATTGCTTTGGGAGTTTGTCATAAGAAAATGAGCTTAAGCTTAAACCAAGGGTTATTAAACTCATCACATCCTCCCTCTGATTAGGGGTAATGAGAATACCTTAAGTATGAAGTAAGCACCTCACACTTAATCACCATGATGTAGGATTAAGATCATTAACCTACTTGCAATTATTTAGATGTTTTGGGAGTTTTTGTTTAGTGTTAAGTAATGAGTTTAAGCCATAATCAAGGATTTAATGGACTCATTACACCATCCTAATAGAAGGATAATATATGAGAACATTTAAGCTGAGGAAGGCTCCTCAACATAATCCATGATTAGGGATTCACCTCATGACAAAACAAAGCCTTTATTAGAGTGGATTTTAGTTAATGGCAAGATTAAGTAGTGGATTTTAGTTAATGGCAAGATTAACACTAGGGTTAGTCCTTCTTAACCAGTTAAGGAAGAATTAGAACCCTAATGCAAGGCCCAAGTTACAAGCTTGATGTCTTGATGATTATTAGGTGAATTGATTAAAGGATTTAAACACATTAAGGGTTTAACACTTAGGATTAAAGTTATACACTCCATCCTAATAGAAGGATGCAGTTATAAGCTTAATCACAAAGCCTTAAAACCTTGAAGGTTTAGTCCTTGATTAAGAGATGAGAAGAGAAGACTCAAAGATGACACAAAGGTAAAACTAAATGGGGGAGACTAATCAAACCCTAATTTTTATCATGCTTGGAAGTTCCTAGGGTTTATGAGGCTTGCAAGAAGATCTTCAAGGAAAATCCACCAAGGAAGAAGCAGGATGGAGGAAGAGAAGCAGAAAGAAGCAAGACAACTTACTTCACTTAAGAAGATAAGTTGCTTGAAGAAAGAAAGAGGAGAAGGAGCATGAATGAGCAAGATCACTCTAAGACAAATACAAAATGCAGCAAGAATTCATAAGAGGGATGAGAAGAGATTTTGAGAAGTGAAGGAAAATTCACTTCTCAAACACTTACCACCTGAAAAGTTATCAATAAGAAAATGAAATGAAATGAAAATGAGATGAAATGCAAAGATGAAAACCAAATTCAGAAGCATATCAAGATTCAAATGATGCTATGAGATGGTGCAAACACATGTCAAGGGTTGTAGATGATCATACAAGGATGAGGATGCAAATGGAGCATGCTTTGAACCATGAAAGTTCATGAAAGTTTATGAAATGATATGAATGCATAACATGGCAAAGGAATGATGCAATGATCAAGCATGATTCTAGTATGTCCTAAGATGTCTTATATGTCATGGGGATGCACAAAATGTCATGGCAAGTTCATGTATGCAAGCAAATGAAAGATGGATGCAAAGGAAGGCAAGAATTAGGGTTTTACATACAATATGCAATGCAAAATTCAAAATCAGAAGCAAATGACAAGATAAAAAATTGAAAATGGGATCAAAAGTACCCTAACCCTACACAAGTTCACTGCCCAAAGGGGGGAACCTAAGTCTTAACCTAATGGAAGTTATGATTTTCTCAAGTCAACTAGGGTTTCAAGGCACTTCAAAAGGAAAAATGCATATCAAATTGAAAATGAAAGATAAATTCAAACCAATTTTACCCTAGAAACCACATGACATGAGGAAAGCAATGCAAAAAGAACCAACATCAAACTCTTCATGGTTAGGCATAATGGATTTTTCTAAGTTAGAACAAAAATATTGCCTTTTAAGAACTTTAATTCCAAAGAAAAATGTCAAAATATGTCAAGAACCAAAAAGAAATTTGTTTGAAGAGTTTGATAATGTTTCTAAATGTATTAAAATGCAATGTGAATTTTTTTTGTGATTTTTAGAAACTTAAATGCTATTTTAATTAATTAATTATCATTAACTAATTAAAATAAACATCTAAATATTTTTAAAATACGAAAATTATGCAAAAAATAAAAATAAAATTATTTTCAGAAAGAGAAAAATATTTAAAACCATAATGCAAAAAATGAGATTTTTTTGAAGTGATTTGCTATTTTTAATAAAATGTACAAATTAAATGAAAAGAAAATGAATTAAAAATTAAATAAAGGAAAGTATGCCAAAGGGAGGGTTCAGATTGATTCTGGGCTTAAGACGTTTAACTGGGCGCGCATCTGGACGGCCCAGGTTCAAACCTGACTAATTTTCATTAATTCATTAATTAAACTTAATTAAATCAGGATTAGGGCTAATGACTAGATCCCAACCATTGAAACGCGCGCGGGAAACAAAATCTAATGGCTCACGTTTAAACCTCACTAATTACACTGATTAGGGAAAATCACTTTCAGGCGACCGGAACAGTGTTCCGGTCGTCTTCTCCGACGAGCACAAAACCCTAGCTTCTTCTACAGGCCACCAAACTTCAAATTTCTTTCACAAAAATGACCCTCTAATCATTCTAAACCTAAACCCCCAACTAAAACTCATTTATTTCACACCATGAGCATGAATCGAAGAAAAATGTAAAACACGAGCAAATGTTCAGAGACCACATACATGGTGGTTTCTCAACCATTTTCAAAAGCAATCATATCCCCATGATCAGGGGAGCATATAGAACCATAAAAGAACTTAAAAGCTAGCATCTGGGAAAAAAGTTCATCATGTTACCTGAGATGGAACTTTCTGGTTCTGGGCTTTCTGGCCTTTCCTTTGCTGCTAATCCACTTCTTTGAACCCCCTGATGATGGAATGAAGCTTAGAAAGCTTTAAGAATGGCTGGTTTGAATGTTTCAGTTCTGGTATAACAGAAATGGAGGTCTGTGTATGTGATGTTTTTGGCTGCTTTGAGGGTTGATTCTTGTTCAGTGAGTGATATGTGATTTGTTGGTGAAGAAATTTTGGATTTTTGATGGCTAAGGAAGGAGTTTCGAAGAGATGAAGGTTTTGACAGTTTTTGTGCAAGCTGGTTGTATGTATGTTCTGAGCCTTCTTGCTTCTTGTTTTATGATCCTGAGGCAATCCATAAGCAATCCCAACAATCTAGGAGGGCAGGTATGCACTGTGGGAATGGTATGGGGTGATTGGCCAAAAAGTAAAAAATTGTGTACTATAGGTATGGGCCATGGAAGAGGAGATTTTTGTGCTTGGATTGCCTCAGCCAGCTTCAAGGAAGGCCCTTGGATGTTCTGATGTGATCTGAAATGGATGAAGGGAGAGATGTCACATGTTTTGCAATTTTCACAACTTGTTGCATTTTGAGATTTTGGTCATGGGCATGTCTTATTCCTTGGGCAATATGCAGCAAGATGCACCACATAATGTTGTTATGACACTTTGAGATTGATTAGAGACCAAACAAAACCCTAAGAACCATTCTTGCAAGATTTCCCTCTTTGTGACTTTTGTGAAAAATGGATTATGATACTTGAATCCAAGACATGAAAGTGAGGAATTCTTTGGGCCAATATGAATTTTAGGTCATGTGTTGTGTTTATGTAATGCTTAGAAGCCATTTTGAAGTCATAGAAATGCTTGGCATGTGAATTTACAAGTTTCCCTCTTTGGTGTAAAAGTGAAAATTTAGTGATTTTGTCCAACTTTGCAAGGCCATAACTTTTGTTCTATGATGAATTAGATCAAGTTCTTGTACTTTTTGAAAATGGGAGGATCCAATCTACAACTTTCATGACCAAGAATTTTTCATTTGAAGCATTTTTGAATCAAAAAGAGGAGGTTGAAAAACTTTCCCAAAATGGCAAGTTTACATTATAAGTCACTTTCCAAAAATGGCAACTTTGCAAATGGCTTGAAATTCTTCAATTTTGTGAACTTCTAACATCTTCTATGATCAAATAAAGATCATACACATTCAAAATGATGGATAAACCCCTTTGGTTGGGTGATTGGGGGCCTCAGATGCCCTGATTTTGCACTGACTTGCTCAAGAAGTCATCCCTTGATCAGATGCCTTCCCCATTGAATTTCTTCATGAAAATTGGTATGCATGATCCTCATATCATATAGAGACCTATAGAATCAAGAATGACCAAAAAATTTGGGGTTATGGTCTCTGAAACCAAAACCCTAATTCTAGATCATCTGTGCAGTTAAGCCTGGCTCTGATTCCATGCCTTTCCCAGTCCTTGTGATTCTTTGACTTCCTTGACTTTGTGAGGATAAAATATGATGTTTGAACATACATGGACCCCCCCTTTGAAGTGATTGATGACCTTTGGAGTGGCTCAAATGGCTCAGGGATGGCTCAGGTCACAAACCCTAGATGCAGATGGCTTTGAATCAATGCAGTGAAGCAAAAATGCAATATGAGATGATATGATTAAACCTATGCAAATGAAAAGATCACAAGCCATGGTGAAATGGGTGAGGGCAAATTTGGGGGTGTTTACAATGGGCCTATAGGACAGCCTACAAGACACCCATAGGAACTACACCTTTCAAATTAGTGTATGGAAAGTCTTGTCATCTCCCGGTAGAACTAGAACACAAAGCATATTGGGCGATTAAAACACTCAATATAAACTACAATGCCGCTAGAGAAAAGCGAATCCTCGACATTAACGAATTAGAAGAGTTAAGGTTAGATGCTTATGAGAATGCTAAGATATATAAAGAAAGAACTAAGCGATGGCACGATAAACGCCTATCTAGGAAAGAATTTAGTGTGGGAGACGTTGTACTCCTCTTTAATTCAAGAATTAGGCTCTTTCCTAGAAAACTAAAATCTAGATGGTCAGGACCCTTTGAAATAACTAGAGTGTTCCCGAGCGGAGCAATAGAAATTAAGGGTAGGAATAGTGAACCGTTCACAGTAAACGGACAACGATTAAAACATTACCATAAAATTGAAAATAGAGATTATGCGAATAGTCTAAAGCTTTTAGAGTTGTCCACTAATCTCCCTGATTAATCTACCCCTAAGCATTACGTCAGGCTTATGACGATAAAAACAACGCTTAGTGGGAGGCAACCCATTTTATCAATTTATCATTTTATCATTTTAATCAATTTATCGTTTTATCGTTTTATCATTTTATTGTTTTATTTCATTATTATCATTATTGATTTCATTTATGCATTTATTTTCTTATTTTCTTTATTTTAATTTTTATTTTCTAAATCACTTTTACAGATTTTCTAAAGTCTTTTCCACTTTCCTTTTCCCCCTGATTTGTTTCCTCCACATTTACACTAACTATGGCTAATCAACCAAGAAACATTATGGAAACCAAATTTAGAGGTAGGAACCAAAGAATGAAATTTGAGGATTTATCACAGAGACCAATGGATTTGACTTTGTACCATGATGAACTGACTATGGAAACTTTAGGTATACATGATAGCATCCTTTACCTGTTTAACCAACTTGGATGGGAAAATGCACTCATAAAACAAAAGTTTGTGACTTACCGCGAGCTCACCCTTGAGTTCTTAAGCTCCTTAGTTTACTTACCCGAGCGCGGTTTTGGGTTCAGGAAAGGATTTATCAGTTTCCGACTATTCGGAATCGAATATGACTTTAACCATAAAGAACTAGCTGACTTATTAGGATTCCCTAGTAGACCCTTTTCTTTTACTACCACACAGGTAGAATTAATGGATATTGAGCTAGACTTCTTTTGGGGAACCTTAACCGGAAATTACCATCCTGAGCCGGATAACATGAACAATGATGAAATACATAACCCTGCTATCCGCTATTTCCATAAGATCATTGCCCACACCTTCTTTGGAAAAGAAGAAAACCTCACTGGAGTATCTAAAGATGAGATATTCATTATGTCCTGTCTGACCAATGGACAACCAGTTAATGGTGTACCATTCATGATGCAAACCTTCACCCGAATCCAAGAGGAACCCGATCTACCCATATTGGTAGGAGGCCTGGTCACCATGATTGCTGATGCCTTAGGACTTAGATACCAATTACACAAGTGTAACCGTTTAGGTACCATCCGCCCTATGAATCTAAACTTTTGCTTTAACCGCCAAATCATAAGAAACTTAGGACAACCACCTTACGAGTACCTAATCAGAAATGAAGTAGTAGCCCTGTTCACATTACCGAACCATGCTAGAGTCAGTGTTCACAATAAAGATAATTGGCTTTATGAGCTTACCCCTCCTGACTATCCATCCACTCCCGAAACACCACAATCTTACAAAATAAGGGATGACATAATGACTAATGTAGAAAGTGACCCTGAGACACCTCCTGGTTACCATGACATTGACCACACTGATGAAGTGATTGAAACCCCTGAAGTAAATCAAGTAGGATATGCTGATAACTTGAAGAAAATTATGAA
Source organism: Lathyrus aphaca (assembly GCA_963966055.1). Lineage (NCBI taxonomy): Eukaryota > Viridiplantae > Streptophyta > Magnoliopsida > Fabales > Fabaceae > Lathyrus > Lathyrus aphaca. Next base: position 229,698,429 of record OZ014519.1, read on the forward strand.
TACTCTTGAAGTTTACCAAGCCGATATTAACGCTGTTAAGGATGAGGTTAAAAGCATGCGATTGGACGTTATAGGTTTAACTGACATAACATGTGAACAATTCTACCATTTAAACTCCGCACTTGAAGATTTGAAGAAGCAGCTTTGAAAATGATGTAGTGATTTAATTTATTTTACTTTTCGCTTTTGTTTCTAGTTAGTTTTAATATTTTGCAAACACTTCGTAGCTTATTTTTTATCAATGTAATTTTTCCTTCTATTATGTCAAAAGCAAAGTACTTCTAGTTTTGCAACTTTTTAATTTAATCAATTTCCATGCTTTCCATTACTTACTGTTATATTTAAATTGCTTGATATTTTATGAATTCTCGTGTGATGAAAATAACTGCTAATATATGTTGATCCAGTATTATATATATTGTTTGTGTTAGAAATAAATGAAAATAATAACAAAAATTGCATTGAACTGAAGTGAGATAATGCATTCTGTGAAAAATTACAAGTTTTGGATCCATCACGGTCGTCACCAATCACTCACGATCGTGATGAGCTATTTAGCGCGTCACGACCGTAAGACCTCCCTCACGACCGTGACAACCCTATTTTATGAATTCTGAAGAAACAGAACCATTCACCTTCGTAGAACCCATTCTCCATTTTCACAAAATAGAAACCTCCCATTATCTCCTCATTCTCCCGTAACCACCCATTACTCTCAATCAATTTCATTAACCCATTAAACCTCTCCATTTATTCCAAACTTCTCACATTCACTCATTTCATTATAATCCGAACAAATTCTTCACATTTTTCATTTTCTCACAAAACCTCAAAAACTCTCATCTCTCATTTACCTTACTTGCATGCAATGGAGAATATCCAATTTAGAGATGGTGACCAAGGAGAAGCACAAAGACAGAAGTTTATCAGGTTTCAGAACCGTGGCATCCAACCCACTCGGTATGTCGACCTTGACTGCTTGAGGGAGTTAGGCCTGCTAGACGGCGTGAAGCTATTGCTTGAGCATGTTGGTTTGTGGGACTTGTGCAGTAAACCACAACCGACATTCGAAATCCTCACCTTGGAGTTTCTGAGTTTGTTTCAGTATTTTACACCTCCCGGTTCAACAAGTCAACTCACCGGCATTGCAAAGTTTAGAATGCTCGGAAGAGAGTTCGAAATCACGCAAACAAGGATCGCCGAACTGTTAGGTTTCCATCACGGCGATGATGCTCATATCCGCGTGCCGGACAACTTCAATGAAGCTGCATTCACTTTGTGGCACGACATCACTAGCAGCCGTGCTACCACTTATCAGAGTTTGAATGCTACCCACATCCATAACCCGGCGATTCGGTATTTCCATCGCATCATCTGCAATACTATTTTCGCAAGAGAGAGCAATCACAAGATGAACTCCAAAGAGCTCTTGTTCTTGCACTGTGCCTTGAACGAGGAACGCATCAATGTTGCCCCGTTCCTTTTAGCCCATATCCAGTCTGTAACGTATCGAGGCGCAGCCCCCTTCTACATTGGCGGGATTGTTACCACCCTTGCCATTCAGCTGGAGCTTGGTGACCAGATTACTCATCTGCCTCATAGAGCAGCAGAGTTACTTACAAAGAGCTATTGCAAGTCCGCCCATTTGATATCACAGAGAGAGGATGGCAGGTTCAACCCTGTTATCCAAGGCACCGTTTATCATCATATCATCTTGCCTTGCCGTGACCGCATCGATCCGTCGAACCGAGCCAATTGGCTATTTGCTTTACCGGATGCTGCAGGCCACGTCCCGATTATTGATGAGCAGACAGATGCACCTATGGACGAGATGCAGGATACCATGGATGCTGCTGAGCCAGTACAGGACATCCCTGAGTCCTCCACCAGGCAGCCACCTATACCCGACATCACATTTGAAGACGTCCTCTGTGCCATTCATCAGTAGAATCAGATGAATGTCGCACTCGAGCGAAGGCAAAAAGAGCAATATGATGCCCTACTTTCAGCTGTTGCCAGTAACCAGAGGACGACAGATGAGAAGCTAGGAGAGATTTTTAGCGAGCTAGAGGCTTTGCGTATAGATATCACTGCTCTCACCACCACCGGTTCTGATCCAGAGGCCACTCCTTCCAGACGCTCCCGCACCAGAAGCCGAGGCCGTGGTCGTCAGCAACCTTAGTTTATGTTTATGTTTTTGTTTTTGCATTTCTGTTTTTGTATTGTATTTTCCCCGCTATTATATCACAACATTGAGGACAATGTCTGATATAGTGTGGGAGAGATACCTTTCCCTTTCCGCATTTTCCATTCCATTGTATTTCCCTTTCCGTATTTCAATTAAACATAGTAATATTTGTGCTATTTCTTCAGTTTCAAATTTTTCCCGTTTATTTAGCCATACCGAAATTTTTTATTTTATCTTCGCATTACCCGACCTACCTATGAAATCGTAGTTAGGAAGCTGAGAAAGATCCAACAAGATCAATACAGTCTTGACACCTTAGACTTCCTACTTAAGCATTTCGTTCCGATAATTGTTACGACTAGACCTTAAGTTTTAGTTCTAAAGTAACCCCTAGTAGTTTATACTAGCAGTCAGCACCGTCTGAACACAAACCACGTGGGGAGCCGATGAACATAAGTGTTTGATGCCTAATCTATAATGATCCTTCATATCTCGATGCCAATAAAAAGAAATTGCACCAAAGTACACGGTCGCATATAAGAAACGAGAAATATGAGAAGGAGTCCATTGCGGGTTGGTTCAGAGGTACCTGGTTCTGAACTTGGTAGGGCGTGCTACGGCTCAGTCCCCCACAACCTCCAATTTGGATAATATATAGGGTTTCCACATTCGTGTACCAGACCCCGTGCTTACAAAGGATCAAAATAACTAACCGGCTACTCCACTACGTGCGTGCTAAGGCAAAGGGCTTAATGTGATTGCGCTAGAATGAAACCGGGTGAAATAAGATCGAAAGACTATAGGTAGAATCATAACGCAATTACCGAATGTTTCATTTAACGGGAAGTCGACGAATTAGCTTGTTGCCTGTGTCATTAGTGTATCGTTAGTGTTTTATTCTAGTACCGGTTTATCTAGGTAAACGATTCCTCGTATGGTTTGTTATGTGTATGCGTCCGATGAAAATATTCCGATCATTTTTCAACCGACTATTTGCTTGAGGACAAGCAAAGTTTTAAGTTTGGGGAAGTTTGATAACGAGAAATCGTATCATTTTAATACTATGTTTCAAGTCCGATTTATCGCACATTTATCATATTAACACCCGATTCTTTGAGTTTTCTATGTCATATTGCAGGTATAACATTTCTAGAGCTAAATCATGAGCCAAAGGTGAAATGAACAAAAACAAGCATGAAAAGAAGAAGAAGAAAGGAATTCTATGATTCTGCATAATTTGTAACAGTCACGGTCGTTACCATATCATCACGACCGTGACGCCCTATGTGGAACACTCACGATCGTCACTCAGGTGTCACGACCGTGACACGCTTTAAATGAAGAAAATGAGCGTGACACCTTTGTCACGAACGTGACAAAGGAAAATAGGGTTTATTGGATTTAATTGGTCATAGGACGTGCAACGTGAGTCAAAAAGTGCCTATTATTTCTCAGACTAAGTAATGCACTTTCTCCTGGATTCTCTCTTCAACAACGATGCCCACGCAATAGATTTCAACTGCCTAAGCCCAATATTGTTCTCTATAAATAGCCTTGTTACGAATTTAGAAACACAGAGTGATTATTTTAGATTTTCGCGGAAGCTCTGCCGTATTTTTGTTGCACCCTTATTTATTTATTTTTCCAGTAATTGTTCTTGTTTAATTTCTGCTTCTACATCCCAACCAAACTCAATAACAATTCCCAACATTAGGAAATTGTTATTATTAATTTTTTCTTTCAAGCCTTCAGAAATTCGTTTAATTTTATTTTCGATTCCAGTTCCGCACTCCGAGCTTACCAGACTGTGGAAGAAGGAGTTTTACGATTTTTATTATTCAGGTTTTTATAATTTCGCATTTATATTAATTAATTTATTTATATATGTTAAGAATTTATTTCTATTATTTTATAATGCATATTTTAGTTCATATTTATCTGTTTCTGCATCTGTCTGGTACAACAAATATGAGTAGCTAATTAAATTAGGCTGTATGTAATTAAAATAAACTAAATCGGTAAAATCGAATCTAAGCTAAAACAATTAAGAACTTAAATTCTGGCTGTGACTTTTTATTATAAAAATTAATCTTTTTGTTACGAGAGTAAGAAAAGTGTAATAGGTTAGGTCGAGACCACGAGAGTGTGAGATTTTAACCGGATAGCTAAAGTTAGGCATTTGATTTAAATACAGCGAGAGCGCTTTAAAATGAATTAGACTTATTAAGTTTTCAAAAATTATCTTCTAAACACTTATGGGCTAGCGAGAGCATGCATAGGGCTTTAGGAGTAAGATCTGAGATAAGACCACGAGAGTGTGAGTCGAGGGTATTTAAACTGATAATCTCTACAAAATAAATTAAGTGAACCATCCTTATAAGCTTAGGTTAGATTGACCCGCATAGGTTAACATAATTACATACCGACCGCCTTCTCATTATTTTATTAAACTAAATTTAATTCCCGTTCTAATCCTTGAAACCAAATCGTGACAAACATCCACCTTAGCTAAACTAGTAGACCCTCTAGCACTAAGTGATTATAAAGTCCCTGTGGGATCGACAATCTTTTATATTACTTCGATAGGCTGTGCGCTTGCAGTTCAGATACCGCTAGACACATATTGCGTCTTCGCCCCATCATTGTAAGTGATACAGACGAATTCAGAATGCAGTTGTTCGCTTATTCCCTTATTTTGCGTGTATCGCCCTTTCGGGTTTTCAATCCACCGGGATACCCATTTTTGCCTGAGTTGTCCAATGCGGATTTTCAACTCAGCGGGTGTACATTTTTTTACTTATTTTTCCCTTATTTTTGCCCGAGTCTTTTATTCTGTTTTTGACTCGCCGGGATGCCCTATTTTTGCCTGGACTTACATTCTGTTTTTGTGTCCAGCGGGTCATTTTATGCGAAGTATTTTTTAACTGCATCTGAATTCACGGGGGACGGGAAGTCTTCACCATCCATAGTACTGAGCATCAGTGCTCCACCGGAGAAAACTTTCTTTACTATGAATGGACCATCATAATTCGGAGTCCACTTGCCCCTGTGTTCTGTATGAGGAGGAAGGAGTCTTTTCAGCACAAGATCTCCTACTTGGTATTCTCGAAGCCTGACTTTCTGATTGATAACGAGAAAATGTATCGATTATATTGCTAAGTTTCATTACCGTTTTATCGCATAATCGTCGTTTTAACACCCGATTCCTCGAGTTTTCCTTACCATTTTGCAGGTATATCGTATACAGAGCTAAATCATGAGCCAAGAGCAAAAGGAGCGAAAACAACCATAAAAAGATGAAGAAATGAAGAATGCTGCAAAACCTGCATATTTTGTAACACTCACGGTCGTCACCTAGGAATCACGACCGTGACACCCCAAAAGGAGCAATCACGACCGTGACATATCCCTCACGACCGTGACACTTAAATTATAAAGGACACGAACGTGATGCCCTTGTCACGACCGTGACAAGGGAAAAATAGGTTATTTGACTGAAGACTTGGTCACAACGTTACGTGCATATGAAATTGCCTACTTTCCAGCTGACCCTGTATCCACGTTCCTGGATTTTCTCAAATGCTCCTACGAGGCCCAAGCAGCAAGTTCAACCACCAGCCCATTAAATCTTCTATAAATAGCATAATTCATTTGAACAATTTACAGAGTATTATTTTTATCAATTTCTTGCGGAAGCTCTGCCGAATTATTTTACACCCTTATTATTTCTTTTTGAGCATTATTTTCATTGCTCTATTTTATTGTATCCAAACCCAACCTATAACAATTTCCAACATCAGGAAATTGTTATAAAATTTATTTGTTTCAAAGCCTTCAGAATTTTTAGTTTATTTTCGATTCCGCCAATTACTCCGAGCTTTCCGGTCTGTGGAAGAAGGAGTCTGCCATTTTTATTGTTAACCAGGTTTATATTAAATTGAAATTTTATATTTATGTTATTTATCTATTTTTCTGCCATGAATATTTCGTTTTATGTTTCTCTGCCTCTGTCTGGTTCAACAAAAATGAGTAGCTAATTACCTTAGGGCGGTATGTAATTAAAACAAACTAAATCGGTAAAATCAACTATAGGCTTAAAATAATTAATAGCTTAGTATTCTGGCTGATACTTTTTATTATAAATCGACCTTTTCGTTACGAGAGTAAGGAAAGTGTATTAGGTTAGGTCAAGACCACGAGAGTGTGAGATTTTAACCAGATAGCTAAAGTTAGGCATTTAAATTAAACACAGCGAGAGCGCTTTAAAATAAATTAGAATTACTAAGTTTCCAAAAATTATCTCTAAATACTTATGGGCTAGCGAGAGCAGGCATAGGGCTTTAGGGGTAAGATCTGAGATAAGACCACGAGAGTGTGAGTTAAAGGTATTTAAACTGGTAACCTCTACAGAATAGATTAAGTGAACCATCTTTATAAGCCTAGGTTAGATTGACCCGCCTAAGTTAGCATAATTACATACCGACCGCCTTAGTATTATTTTATTAAACTTAATTTTAATTCCCGCCTTTAATCTTTAAAAACAACAAAAATCGTGACAACCCTTCACCTTAGCTAAACTAGAAGTTCATCTAGCACTAAGTAACCATAGAGTCCCTGTGGATCGATAATCTTAAATATTACTTCGATAGGCTGTGCACTTGCAGTTAAGATACCGCTAGACACATAATTAGATACGTCTTTAGCCCATCAAGTTTTTGGCGCCGTTGCCGGGGACCTTAATTTAGTTACTAGTGCACTTTAGGTAGCATTTTCTAGACTAAGGTAACAACTATTTTCTTTTCTTAATCTAAATTCCCGAGTGTATGCCAAGTACTCGCTCTAAAGGCGAAGACTTGCAACCTCTAATCCCAGAATCGGAACGCTTCTTACACGTAAGAAGACGGATATTCGATTACGAACAAAGTTACAATATTCCAGATCTTCAAGTAGATCCACCTAAACCAGTCGTAACATCAAAGGACGCAGAGATGGCTGAAGAACAGAATCACCCACTCAAATATTACGCTAGTCCTTCGCAAGCTGAACCGCATTCTAGCATTGCCGCACCGGCTATCAACCGAAATGATTTCGAACTAAAACCTTCGTTGATATCAGCCGTGCAACAAAATCAATTCGCCGGAAATCCTACCGAGGATCCGAACCTTCATCTTTCGATCTTTGTGCAATACGCAGATACCGTAAAAGCCAATGGAGTTACCCAAGAAGCTATTAGACTACGTTTGTTTCCTTTTTCACTTCGAGACAGAGCAAGAGCCTGGCTTCAATCTCTGCCTTCGAACTCAGTAACTACGTGGGAGGAACTAAAGAGAGTTTTCTTGACCAGATATTTCCCACCTAGCAAGACAGCTATGCTGAGAGCTCAGATCAACGGATTTAAGCAAAGAGAAAACGAATCACTATTCGAAGCTTGGGAACGCTATAAGGATATGTTGAGACTTTGTCCACATCACGGATTAGTAGAATGGATGGTCATTCATACCTTCTATAATGGACTCTTGTACAATACAAGAATGACAATTGACGCTGCCGCAGGCGGTGCACTGATGGACAAAGAATATAATGATGCCTATGCACTTATCGAAAGTATGGCTCAAAACCATTACCAATGGGGAAGCGAGAGAGTCGCAACTGAGAAACCAACAAAAGGAGGTATGTACGAAGTGAGTAGTATGGACCAAGTCAATGCAAAGTTTGACCAACTAAACCAAAAGATCGACAACTTGGCCATAACACCAACAGCCACCGTGGCTGCAGTAACACCTAACTGTGAGTTATGTGGAGTTCCAGGACATGAAGTTCCTGATTGTCAACTATTGACAGGAATTCCCACAGACCAAGTGAATTATGCTCAAGGAAACCCATACTCAAACACATACAACCCAGGTTGGAAGAATCATCTGAACTTCTCCTATAAGAATAACAATGCTTTATACGCACCAGGTCAAGCACCAGCTACACCACCAGGATATCAAAAGACTGCTCCTAATGTCCCTAGAAAATCGAACCTTTAGTTGATGATGGGGAACTTTATAGCTAACCAATCTCAGACAAACAAGGACTTCTTAAACCAAAACATTCACACTAGTGAGCAGATTAAGCAATTAGTAAGCAAAGTAGATGCATTAGCTACACATAACAAAATGCTTGAAACTCAGATTTCACAAGTAGCTCAACAACAAGCACCTACCGCTGCACCAGCTGGAGTATTTCCTGGACAACCTCAACCTAATCCGAAAGGACATGCCAATGCTGTAATATTAAGAAGTGGCAAGGAACTTGACGGACCTACCGATCCAAGACTTGACAATCCAGCCATGTACCAAAAACCGGATAAACCGACTGAAATGGTGAATGATCCAGAAGAAAAGGAAGATGATAATCAAGAGGCGGTGGAGAAAGAAAAGCCTTATGTGCCTCCACCACCCTATAAACCACCAATTTCGTACCCTCAGAGATTAACCAATTCCAAGACGACGGGTCAGTTTAAGAAATTTGTCGAACTTCTGAAACAGTTGAATATTACTATTCCGTTTACAGAAGCGATCACTCAAATACCCTCGTATGCTAAGTTTTTAAAAGAAATCTTATCCAATAAGAAAAAGATAGAGGATAACGGAACAGTTACACTTACTGCTGAGTGTAGCGCCATAATTCAGAATAATATGCCTCCTAAGCTAAAAGATCCAGGAAGTTTCTCTATACCCTGTGTAATAGGAAAATTCGTCATTGACAAAGCACTATGCGATTTAGGAGCCAATATCAGTGTTATGCCCTTAACGATTTGCAAAAGGCTCGACATGGGAGACCTAAGACCAACTAAAATGTCTGTTCAACTAGCCGATCGCTCTGTTAAATATCCTGTAGGCATACTAGAAAACGTCCCAGTACGTATAGGACAATTCTACATCCCTACTGATTTCATAATCATGGACATCTCTGAAGACTCCACTACACCGTCATACTAGGAAGACCATTCTTAGCTACCGCCGGAGCTATAATAGACGTAAAAAGAGGAAAGCTAACCTTTGAAGTAGGTGAAGAGAAAGTTGAATTTATTTTAACACAATTCTTACAATCACCAGCTATAGAGGATACATGCTATCTATTGGACGTAATTGACGAATGTGTGAGAGAAATGGAACTGAAAGAAACTACCTATTCTGAAATTATGAAAATTCAAATCCCTCCGATTTTCGAAGATGATAATTGGCGTGCACCGTATCAGGATGATAGTCTAAGCGAAAGTTTAGCACTTACACCGGATCCCATGCCAAGTAAAGATAAACCTACATTAGGATTAAAAACTTTACCTAATAACCTAAGGTACGAATTCTTAGACATTGAATGTAAAAGACCAGTTATAATAAATTCCAGTTTAGGAACTATCGAAACAAAGAAACTTTTAGATGTCTTAAAGAAATATCCAACTGCATTAGGATATAACATATCTGATCTCAAAGGAATATTCCCTTCAATCTGTATGCATCGTATTCTGCTAGATGAAGATTGCAAAACCTCCAGAGAATCTCAAAGAAGAATTAACCCAATCCTTAGCACTGTAGTAAAAGAAGAAGTTAAGAAACTACTAGATGCCGGAATAATATATCCAATCTCTGATAGTAAATGGGTTAGTCCAGTACATGTAGTGCCAAAGAAAGGAGGTATCACTGTTGTGAAAAACGCTCAAGGCGAATCGATATCGCAAAGAGTAGTGACAGGACATAGAGTGTGCATAGATTATCGTAAACTAAACAAAGCCACTCGAAAAGATCATTTCCCACTACCCTTTATAGATCAAATGTTAGAACGATTAGCCAAGCATTCTTATTTCTGTTATCTTGATGGTTACTCAGGATTTTTCCAAATCCCTATCCATCCAGATGATCAAGAGAAGACTACATTCACATGCCCCTATGGAACGTTCGCTTATAGACGAATGCCCTTTGGATTATGCAACGCTCCTGCAACCTTTCAAAGATGTATGATGTCAATCTTCGCAGATTTTATAGACAACATCATGGAAGTGTTCATGGACGACTTCTCTGTATGCGGGCAAAGTTTTGAAGGATGCCTATCAAATTTAGAAATGGTGTTAGAAAGATGTGTAAAAGTAAACCTCGTGCTTAACTAGGAGAAATGTCATTTTATGGTCAGAGAAGGAATCGTATTAGGCCACGTCATATCCGACAAGGGAATTGAAGTAGATAAAGCTAAGATAGAAGTCATAAAAGATCTTCAACCCCCTAAAACCATTCGAGAAATACGAAGCTTTTTAGGACACGCCGGTTTTTACCGACGATTCATCAAAGATTTCTCGAAAATCACTAAACCTCTTACTGGTTTATTAATGAAAGATGCTGAGTTCATATTCAATGAAGATTGTCTTAAAGCATTCGAAACTCTAAAAACAGCCCTCATCACCGCACCAATCATGCAACCCCCTGACTGGAGGTTACCTTTCGAAATCATGTGCGATGCGAGTGACTATGCTGTAGGCGCAGTTCTAGGCCAGAGAAAGGAAAAGAAACTTCATGCGATTTACTATGCTAGTAGAACCTTAGATTCTGCTCAGATGAACTACGCCACTACTGAAAAAGAACTGTTAGCAGTTGTCTTTGCGCTTGACAAATTCCGTTCTTAGCTAGTGGGAGCGAAAATAATCGTTTACACAGACCATGCTGCTATCAGATATCTATTGACTAAGAAAGATGCTAAACCGAGACTTTTGAGATGGATTTTACTCTTACAAGAGTTTGATCTCGAAATAAAAGATAAGAAAGGTACTGAAAACGTCGTAGCGGACCATTTATCTAGAATAGAAGGTATTAAACCCAAACAAGTGCCGATTAACGATGATTTTCCGTATGAACAGCTGATAGCACAAATAGGAAGCGACCCAGTTCAGTTAGACTTAGATGAACCAAAACCCGTGGAAACAATCCAAACGACTGTAGGACTGCCATGGTACGCTGACATTGTTAACTACCTAGCCGCAGGAGCTCTTCCACCTGATTTAACCTATCAGCAGAAAAAGAAATTCTTTCACAATCTAAAACATTATTATTGGGATGAACCATTATTGTTCAAAAGAGGACCCGATGGAATCTTTCATCGATGTATTCCCGAAGAAGAAATAGAAGATGTCATTGCTCAATGCCATTCATCTCCTTATGGTGGACATGCAAGCACTTCCAAGACTTGTGCAAAAATCTTGCAAGCCGGCCTATTCTGGCCTAATCTATGGAAGGATGTCCACATCGCTGTTATAAATTGCGATCGGTGTCAACGCACCGGTAATATTTCAAGAAGAGATGAAATGCCTCAAAAAGGAATATTAGAAGTAGAAATCTTTGACGTCTGGGGAATAGATTTCATGGGACCATTCCCATCATCTTTCGGTAATAATTACATACTCGTAGCTGTTGATTATGTTTCAAAATGAATTGAAGCTATAGCTTCTCCTACAAACGACACACGAGTAGTAATAAAGCTTTTCAAAAATATAATCTTTCCCAGATTTGGTGTGCCTAGACTCGTCATAAGTGACGGTGGCTCGCACTTCATTTCAAAAATCTTTGACAAATTACTATCTAAGTATGGAGTAAGACACCGTGTGGCAACACCATATCACCCACAAACAAGTGGACAAGTCGAAGTCTCAAACAGAGAAATCAAACAAATCTTAGAAAAGACTGTCGCTATATCTCGGAAAGATTGGTCATCTAAACTTAATGAAGCTTTATGGGCTTATAGGACCGCTTACAAGACACCCATAGGTACTACACCTTTCAAATTAGTTTATGGAAAATCTTGTCACCTCCCGGTAGAACTAGAACACAAAGCTTATTGGGCGATCAAAACTCTCAATATAAACTATAATGCTGCAGGAGAAAAGCGAATCCTAGATATTAACGAATTAGAAGAATTAAGGCTAGATGCTTATGAGAATGCTAAAATATATAAAGAAAGAACTAAGCAATGGCATGATAAACGCCTATCTAGGAAAGAATTTAGTGTGGGAGACGTTGTACTCCTCTTTAATTCAAGACTTAGGCTCTTTCCTGGAAAATTAAAATCTAGATGGTCAGGACCCTTTGAAATAACTAAAGTATTCCCAAGTGGAGCAATAGAAATTAAGGGTAGGAATAGTGAACCATTCATAGTAAACGGACAACGTTTAAAACATTATCATAAAGTTGAAAATAGAGATTATGCAAATAGTCTAAGGCTTTTAGAGTTGTCCACTAATTCCCCTGATTAATCTACACCTAAGCATTACGTCAGGCTTTTGACGATAAAAACAGCGCTTAGTGGGAGGCAACCCATTTACTCATTTACTCATTTAATCATTTAAATCATTTTTATCATTCTATTATTTTGTCATTTATCATTTTACTATTCATTTATTTGTTTTGTCATTTTATAGTTTTATTTCAATATTACTATTATTGCTTTTAATTTATGCACCTTATTTCCTTATTTTTCCTTATTTTAATCTTAAATCACTTTTACAGATTTTCTAAAGTCTTTTCCATTTTCCTTCTCCTCCTGATTTGTTTCCTCCATATTTGCACTGACCATGGCTAACCAACCAATAAACCATATGGAAACCAAATTTAGAGGTAGGAACCAAAGAATGAAATATGAAGAGTTATCACAGAGGCCAATGGATTTGACCCTGTACCCGGATGATCTGACTATGGAAACCCTAGGTATACATGATAGCATCCTGTACTTGTTTAACCGACTTGGATGGGAGAATGCACTGATTCAACATAAGTTTGTGACTTACCGCGAGCTCACCCTTGAGTTCCTTAGCTCCTTAGTTTACCTACCCGAGCGCGGTTTTGGATTCAGGAAGGGATTTATCAGTTTCCGCCTATTTGGAATAGAATATGACTTTAACCATAAAGAACTAGCTGACTTATTAGGATTCCCTAATGGACCCTTTGCTTTTACTACCACACAGGTAGAATTGATGGACATTGAGCTGGATTTCTTTTGGGGAACATTAACCGGAAACTACCACCCTGAACCAAATAGCATGAACAATGATGAGATCCATAACCCAGCTATCCGTTACTTCCATAAGATTCTTGCCCACACCTTCTTTGGAAAAGAAGAAAACCTTACCGGAGTATCTAAAGATGAGATATTCATTATGTCATGTTTCACTAATGGACAGCCTGTCAATGGTGTGCCTTTCATGATGCAAACCTTCACCCGAATCCAAGAAGAACCTGAATTACCTATATTAGTAGGAGGTCTTGTAACCATGATTGCTGATGCCTTAGGACTTAGGTACCAATTGCACAGGTGCAACCGTTTAGGTACCATCCGTCCTATGAATCTTAACTTTTGCTTTAATCGCCATATCATAAGGAATTTAGGACATCCACCTTTCGAGTACCTAATCCGGAATGAGGTAGTAACCCTGTTCACACTACCAAACCATGCTAGAGTAAGTGTTCACAATAAGGATAACTGGCTTTATGAGTTAACCCCACCTGATTATCCATCTACTCCTGAAACACCTCAGTCTTACAAGATAAAAGATGATATAATGACTGATGTCGAAAGTGACCCTGAGACACCTCCTGGTTACCATGACATTGACCACACTGACGAAGCGATTGAAACCCCTGAAGTGAATCAAGTAGATTATGCTAACAACTTACAGAATATCATGAACACTCTTGAAGCTTACCAAACTGATATAAATACTGTTAAGGATGAGATTAAGAGCATGTGATTGGACATTATAGGTCTAACTGACATAACTTGTGAACAATTCTATCACCTGAACTCCGCAATCGAAGATTTGAAGAAACACTTTTGAAAATGCTATAGTGATCTAGTTTATTTTACTTATTGTTTTCATTTCTAGTTAGTTTTACTTTTCGCAAACAATTTCATACCGTATTTTCGTTAATGTAATTTCATTTCAACTATCAAATGCAATGCACTTCTAGTTTACAAATTTTTTCATTTTTTCATTTTAATAAATTTATATGTTTTCAATCTATATACTGTTATGCTTGAATTGATTCATATTCTATACAATCTCTCGTATAATGCAATTTACAAGTGCTATGTTGAAATTATTTATTATATGGTGTTTGTATTTAATATTGAGTGAGAAGTGATCAAAGATTATTATATAAAGTATATGAAGCGTGAGAGATAATGCTTTCTGGAAATTATTCAAGAAATTCACCCCTCACGGTCGTCGCACCCCCCTAACGATCGTGACAAGCTAATTTAGGTGTCACGACCGTCATCTCCTTGTCACGACCGTGACAACCCTAAATATAGAATTCGTGAGAAACAGAACTGTTTCTCTTTCGAAACCTCTTCATCTTCTTCTTCCATAACTTTCAAAACCACCCATTATCTCCCCCAACTTCCGTAACCTCCCATTACCAAATTAAAACTCATTAACCTCTCCATTATCACCACACCTATCACATTCTCACCATTCCAATATTTATCCGAACCATTATTTCTCTCATTTTATCACTTTTTCACAAAAATCCAAACTCCTCATCTCCCACTTTTGTTCTTGCATGCAATGGAAGCTATTCAATTTAGAGAGGGTGAGAATGGAGAAAACCAGAGAGAAAGATTCATCCGATTCCAGAACCGCGGTGTGGAACCTACGCGTTATATCGACACTGTCTGTTTGAGAGAATTGGGAATGCTTAACAGTGTCAAGAGCCTGCTTCAAAAAGTCGGTCTGTGGGATCTTTGCAGTCAACCTCATCCCACATTCGAGCTTCTGACACTGGAATTCCTAAGCTCATTCCATTATATCACCGGTACCGGTTCTCAGAGTCAACTTACCGGTTTCGCCAAGTTCAGATTGCATGGCCGGGAGTTCGAACTTTCGCAAAATAGGATAGCCGAGTTGCTAGGCTTCGATCATGGGAATGAAGCTCACCTCCGCGTGCCGGATAATTTCAGTGAAACCGCTTTCACTTTATGGCACGACATAACCAACACCCGTGCCTCAGCCTTCCAGAGCCTTAATGCTACACACATCCACAACCCGGCAATCAGATATTTTCACCGAATCATTTGCAACACCATCTTTGCACGAGAGAGTAACCATAAGCTCAACTCTAAGGAGCTTCTGTTCTTGCACTGCGCTCTCAATGACGAGCCAATCAACGATGCCCCGTTCATGCTTTCTCACATCCAAGCCATTGCGCAAAGAGGCTCAACCCCATTTTTCATTGGCGGCATTGTCACCACCCTCGCCATTCAGTTGGGGCTTGGTGACTTGGTCGTAAATCAGCCTTTCAGAGACGCCGAGTTCCTAACCAAGAACTATTGCAGGTCCGCTCACTTGATTGCGCAGAGAGAGGATGGCAGGTATAGCCCTGTTATCCACGACACTGTTTATCACCACATCATTCTGCCGTCCTGTGACCGCATCGATCCATCTAGCCGAGCCAACTGGCTCTTTGCTTTACCGGATGCTGCCGGCCACGCTCCCATTCATGATGATCAGGCCGATCCTCCAGCGGATGAGATGCAGGACGCCATGGATGCAGCTGAGCCTGTCCAGGACATTCCCGAGTCATCTACCCGACAGCCTCCTGCACAAGAATTCACTCTTGAGGACGTCCTCCGTGCGATTCATCAGCAAAATCAGATGAATGCCGCACTGGAGCGAAGGCAGAAGGAGCAGCATGATGCTTTACTCCGCACTATTGCAACCAACCAGACAGCTACTGATGAGAAGCTCGGAGAAATTTTTAGCGAGCTAGAGGCCTTACGCATTGACATCACTGTTATCGCCGGTACCGGTTCTGATCTTGAAGCGACTCCTACCAGACGCTCCCGCACCAGAAGCCGAGCTCGCGGTCCTCAGCAGCCTTAGTTTTAGTTTTTGCTTATGTTTGTTTTTCATTTTCATAGTTTGTATTGTACTTTTACCGCTATTATATCACAACATTGAGGACAATGTCTGATATAGTGTGGGAGAGGTACCTTCCATTTTCCGCATTTTCCCTTTTCGCATTTTTCCATTCCGTTGTATTTCCATTCCGTTGTATTTCTTTTCGTAAAGTTAATGAAACGAGCAATTTTTGTGCTATTTTCTTTAGTTTCGAACTTTCCCCGTTTATTTAGCCATACCGAAAAAAAAATCTTTAATTATTCGCATTACCCGACTTACCTACGAAATCATAATTAGGAAGCTGAGAACGATTCAACAAGACCAATACAATCTTGACACCTTTGACTTCCCACTTAAGAGATTCCATTTCGATTATCGTTACGAATACACCTTAAGTTCCAGTTCAAAAGTAACCCCTAGTAGTTTATACTAGCAGTCAGCACCGTCTGAACACAAACCACGTGGGGAACCGATGAATATAAGCGTTTGATGCCTAATCTAAAATAATCCTTCATATCTCGATGCAAATGAAAAGAAATTGCACCAAAGTACACGGTCGCATATAAGAAACGAGAAATATGAGAAGGAGTCCATTGCGGGTTGGTTCAGAGGTACTGGTTCTGAACTTGGTAGGGCGTGCTACGGCTCGATCCCCCACAACCTCCAAATCGGATTATGTATGTAGGGTTACTGCATTCGTGTACCAGACCCCGTGCTTTTAAAGGATCAAATTCTCTAACCGGCTACTCCACTACGTGCGTGCTAAGGCAAAGGGCTTAATGTGATTGCGCTAGAATGAAACCGGGCGAAATAAGATCGAAGGACTCTAGGTGAAATCGTAAAGCAATTGCCGATTGTTTCGTTTAACGGGAAGTCGACGACTTAGCTTGATGCTTGTGTCATTAATGTATCGTTAGTGTTTTATCAAAGTACCGGTTTATCCGACAAAACGATCCCTCGTACGGTCTGTTACGTGTGTGCATCGATAAAAACTTGTCCGCCGATTTTCAACCGACTATTTGCTTGAGGACAAGCAAAGGTTTAAGTTTGGGGAAGTTTGATAACGAGAAAATGTATCGATTATATTGCTGAGTTTCATTACCGTTTTATCGCATAATCGTCGTTTTAACACCCGATTCCTCGAGTTTTCCTTACCATTTTGCAGGTACATCGTATACAGAGCTAAATCATGAGCCAAGAGCAAAAGGAGCGAAAACAACCATAAAAAGATGAAGAAATGAAGAATGCTGCAAAACCTGCATATTTTGTAACACTCACGGTCGTCACCTAGGAATCACGACCGTGACACCCCAAAAGGAGCAATCACGACCGTGACATATCCCTCACGACCGTGACACTTAAATTACAAAGGACACGAACGTGATGCCCTTGTCACGACCGTGACAAGGGAAAAATAGGTTATTTGACTAAAGACTTGGTCACAACGTTACGTGCATATGAAATTGCCTACTTTTCAGCTGACCCTGTATCCACGTTCCTGGATTTTCTCAAATGCTCCTACGAGGCCCAAGCAGCAAGTTCAACCACCATCCCATTAAATCTTCTATAAATAGCATAATTCATTTGAACAATTTACAGAGTATTATTTTTATCAATTTCTTGCGGAAGCTCTGCCGAATTATTTTACACCCTTATTATTTCTTTTTCAGCATTATTTTCATTGCTCTATTTTATTGTATCCAAACCCAACCTATAACAATTTCCAACATCAGGAAATTGTTATAAAATTTATTTGTTTCAAAGCCTTCAGAATTTTTAGTTTATTTTCGATTCCGCCAATTACTCCGAGCTTTCCGGTCTGTGGAAGAAGGAGTCTGCCATTTTTATTGTTAACCAGGTTTATATTAAATTGAAATTTTATATTTATGTTATTTATCTATTTTTCTGCCATGAATATTTCGTTTTATGTTTCTCTGCCTCTGTCTGGTTCAAAAAAAATGAGTAGCTAATTACCTTAGGACGGTATGTAATTAAAACAAACTAAATCGGTAAAATCAACTATAGGCTTAAAATAATTAATAGCTTAGTATTCTGGCTGATACTTTTTATTATAAATCGACCTTTTCGTTATGAGAGTAAGGAAAGTGTATTAGGTTAGGTCAAGACCACGAGAGTGTGAGATTTTAACCAGATAGCTAAAGTTAGGCATTTAAATTAAACACAGCGAGAGCGCTTTAAAATAAATTAGAATTACTAAGTTTCCAAAAATTATCTCTAAACACTTATGGGCTAGCGAGAGCAGGCATAGGGCTTTAGGGGTAAGATCTGAGATAAGACCACGAGAGTGTGAGTTAAAGGTATTTAAACTGGTAACCTCTACAGAATAGATTAAGTGAACCATCTTTATAAGCCTAGGTTAGATTGACCCGCCTAAGTTAGCATAATTACATACCGACCGCCTTAGTATTATTTTATTAAACTTAATTTTAATTCCCGCCTTTAATCTTTAAAAACAACAAAAATCGTGACAACCCTTCACCTTAGCTAAACTAGAAGTTCATCTAGCACTAAGTAACCATAGAGTCCCTATGGATCGATAATCTTAAATATTACTTCGATAGGTTGTGCACTTGCAGTTAAGATACCGCTAGACACATAATTAGATACGTCTTTAGCCCATCACTGATCGAAGGCTTTCTTCATTCTCTTCTGATACAGCTGCCCATGACAGATTGCAGCTAACCTTTTCTCTTCTATCAGATTCAGTTGATCGTACCGAGAATAGACCCATTCTGCTTCATTCAACTTGACATCCATCAGTACCCGCAAGGAGGGTAATTCAAATTCAACAGGTAGGACTACCTCTATACCATATACCAGTTGATACGGTGTTGCCCCAATGGATGTTCTGATTGACGTACGGTACCCATGCAAGGCAAATGGTAGCATTTCATGCCAGTCTTTGTAGGTGACCACCATCTTCAGCACAATCTTCTTGATATTCTTGTTCGCTGCCTCTACAACGCCATTCATCTTTGGCCTGTAAGGAGAAGAGTTGTGGTGTTGGATCTTGAAATCCCGGCACAATTCTGCCATCATTTTGTTGTTCAGATTGGAACCATTATCAGTAAAGATTCGCTCGGGTACTCCATACCTACAGATGATGTCTCTTTTCAAGAATCGGGCTACCACTTGCCTGGTAACGTTTGCATACGAAGCTGCTTCGACCCATTTGGTAAAATAGTCAATGGCTACCAGGATGAATCTGTGGCCGTTTGAAGCAGTCGGTTCAATCTTGCCAATCATATAAATGCCCTACATGGCAAAGGGCCAAGGTGAAGACATCACATTCAGGGGATTTGGAGGCACATGTACTTTATCCGCATAGATCTGGCATTTATGGCATTTTCTGGCATACGCACAACAGTCTGCGTCCATTGTAATCCAGTAATAGCCTGATCTTAGCAACTTTTTAGCCATAGCATGCCCTCCAGCATGAGTACCAAAGGATCCTTCGTGTACCTCGTGCATCAACAAGTCTGCTTCTGCCTTATCAACACATCTGAGAAGTACCATATCAAAGTTTCTCTTATACAGGGAACCATCAGTATTCAGGAAGAAACTACCAGCTAGCCTTCTTAATGTCTTCTTATCATTGGAAGATGCCTCAGGTGGGTATGTTTTATCCTCCAAGAAGCATTTGATATCATGGAACCAAGGCTTATCATCTTTGACAACATCTGCTGAAAATACATATGCTGGTCTGTCAAGTCTGGACACTGAAATCCGGGGCACAAAGTTGGCATCTTGAACTTTGATCATGGATGAAATGGTAGCCAGAGCATCTGCAAACTGATTCTCATCTCGAGGGATATACTCAAGCTTGACTGTAGTGAAGAAAGTCAATAACCTCCTTGTATAATCCCGGTAGGGTATCAGATGATCCTGGTGCGTGGTTTGATTAATTACCAGAGCTGAATCTCCGAACACAGTCAAAGTCTTGATCCTGAGGTCAATGGCTTCTTCAAGACCCATAATGCAAGCTTCGTATTCAGCTTCGTTGTTAGTGCAGTTAAAAGTGAGTTTTGCCGAGAAAGGCATGTGAACGCCTTTAGGTGTAACGAGTACTGCACCAACACCACGACCATTCATATTAACAGCCCCATCAAACATCATAGTCCATTCTTCTTCCGGGTCAGGCCCTTTAGTGTGAATAGGCTCTTCATGATCTTTTGCTTTCAAGTACATGATGTCTTCATCGGGGAAGTCAAATCTCATGGGCTGGTAATCATCAATGGGTTGTTCAGCGAGATAATAAGACAATACACTGCCTTTGATGGCCTTCTGAGATGTGTATTGAATGTCATATTCTGTGAGGATCATTTGCCATCTTGCAACCCGTCCGGTAAGTGCTGGCTTCTCAAAAATGTACTTGACTGAGTGCATCTTTGAGATCAATAAAGTAGTGTGGGTCAACATATACTGTCTCAGTCGGCGAGCAGCCCACGCTAAAGCACAACAAGTTTTTTCGAGCAGTGAATAACGTTGTTCACAGTCGATAAACTTTTTGCTTAGGTAGTATATTGCATACTCTTTTCGACCAGACTCGTCATGCTGGCCCAACACACACCCCATTGAATCTTCTAATACTGTCAGGTACATTATTAGAGGTCTTCCTTCAACTGGAGGCATAAGGATTGGAGGTTCTTTTAAGTATTCCTTGATTTTGTCAAAAGCCATCTGGCAGTCTTCGTTCCACCTGACCGTTGTAACACGGTGGGAGAACTGACTTTAGTTATGTTGCGGATAGCAAGAGTCGCCACCGACTTTTATTTTATCCAAAAGGAAAGGGTATAAAAGAACAGGAAAGACCTTAAGAGATATTTTTGGGTCCGGGGGGTAGGTTATGTAAACGGAAGGTGTTAGCACCCTTTACATCCATGGTTATCCATGGGCTCTTAGTTACTTAGCTCACTTTTGAATTGTTTTTTTTTGAAAGTGTAGTGTGTGAATAGAAAAATTTTCATAATAGTTGATAATGATCCATGTACGGATGCGTAAAAACTTGTTTTTTGAAAATTTGTTTGAAATTGGTTAAGTGTTTGAAAAATGGAGTGAGCAAGCAACTAGGAGGTACCTACCCTAAAGTTTTAAGTCTTTCTTGTTCTTTATCCTTTAGTTGGTAAGACTATCCCTACTATTAAGGAGTAGGTAGTCATTACCTTGGATGTAAGGGACATGTGAGGGACATCTGTTTTGTGAAAGCAACTGTGGGGTGTATTAAGCATATAGGAGGGACTATCATCATTATTCGAAGGGACTTGATTCGTAAAGGCAACCATTAGGGACTTGATGATTTTTTCTTTTAAGGGACTTGCTTTATACACCCCACTTGACCTTATGATTTAGGCAACTTGAGGGATAGCCTTAGAAATGTGAGATGGCGATTAAAAATCGACTTACGTGTGTGAGTGTTCAATATTATTTATCTTTAATTATAGTGATCTAAATTTATTTTAAATAGAATACATGTTTTACACTCCCTAAATTACTAACCATAGCAATAAATTAAATAATTAAATATTTACAATATTACATCCAGGAGCAATTACATAATAATTATAATAATAAGCAAATTAAAATAAATAGCAGATAAATAATTAGCAAAATATAAATAAATAAGCAAATATAAAAATAAATAAATAGGGGTTAGTGATAAATATAATTAAAAATAAGATTAGTAAAAATAGATAAATTTAATGAAATAATAATAATTAGAAAAATAAACAAGGTTAGAGAAATAAGAATATAAGATAATAATAATAAACAAAAATAATAAATAATAATATGGTTAATAACAATAATTAAATAAAATAGAATTAAATATTATAAACACAAAAATTGGATTTTAATATATAACATTTAATAAGAATAATTAAAAAATTTTAAACATTATAAATTTTAATTATTACAAATTTAATCATTTTTAAGCATATATTAACATTTAGTTATTAAAATAATATTTATACATTATAAGGAGAAAATAAGTTTTAGATATTATATTCACAAAATTAATTATATTTATAAAATTTAATTTCTACTAATTATCATATTTTACAAATTATTTTAAACATATACAAAAATATATAATTATTGTAAGTTAAATTGTTTTTAAACATATATTAAAAGAAAAATAATTTGGATTATAAATATATTTACAAATAAGTTATAATTATTTTTAAATAAACATGTACAATAATAATCACAAATTAGAAAATATACAATTAGGTTTTTAATAGGCATTTAGAAAATAAATTAGGGTTTTGTTAGAAAAATATTTTTAGGGTTTAATTTATAATACAAAATTATTTACATAAACATACATATGTTTATAATTTTAATCACATAAAAATTGAAAGAACAAAAGTTTAGAAATTTTTCTAAGAAAAAGAAATTATAAGTGATGATTTACAAATTTAGTTTATTTTTCTTTTATTAACAATAAGAAAATAATTAATTAAACAAATAAAACAAAAAAAATTGGTAAAAAATAAACTTACCTTGGCTGGGTTTGAACCCAGGTTCTCATGCTTGCCAGTACCAAAACCTTCCACTAGACCAGCCATGCGTGGGTGATAATGAAATAGCTTCAATTCGTTTTATTCATCATCTGAAAAAAATCAAGAAAATAAAAGAAAGCAGAAAAAAGGCCTGGGGTGGGAATTGAACCCAGGACCTTTACATTCACAAATGCAAGCATCACCACCCGGCTGGAAGAGCCCATCTGATAATAAGGTGACTTTAATTGATTATATATTAAACCTGCGAAATAAACAAAATAAACAACCAAAATGCCATAAACGGGGAATCGAACCCCAGACCAAGCCACTGCATACGCTCCCTCCATCCACTGGGACAACACAAGTTGTGTGACTATAAACAGCAAACAATCAATAAAATATTATACAAATAATTTGAATTTAAACGCGCGCGGGAAGTGGTCATCTTCTACCTCCGGAACTGCAAATTTAGCTGCGAAAATAACTGGGAGTTTACCTGCGAATTTAAATTTCCAGCAAAACCTACAAAAATCAAACAATGACAAAACAGTATGGTTTCATGAAATTGATCATTCCATTAAGTTCCTAACAAGTTTTCCAATCATTCCACGTTATTAGAATTCATTTATATTGACTGGATCATAAAACCCTAATCATGGCCGTAAACCCTAAAAATGGTGGATCCAGTTTCAGGCTATGGAACTTCACCAAATTATCCAGATTCCATCTATGATCATCAACAAACAAGATTATGTAAGCAAAAATCAGTAATATGCAGTGAATCATTAGAATCGAAAAAATTATATTCAAGACAAAGTTTGATTCGGGTAGCATGAAATTGTATGGTTTTGATGCAATGGATGATTGAGTTTGCTTCAAGAAGGCTCAAAGAACATCTTCATGTCTTTACAATACCTTTTTCTGTCCTTAAGAGAGGAATCCGAATTTGAAATTTTTTGTGATTTTTTGAAGTGTGAAACCTACCTTTGAGCTGCTGGAAATTCGTGTCTGGATGTTTGCATTATGATCAGTACTTATAGGTGAATCAATCTAGGTCAAAAACTTTATTGGTTGTGTGCAAGAATTGATTTAAAAAGATTGAGATTGATCATGCTTTGAAATTTCAATATTTGCTCATGAAAGCTTACTATTTTTGGATCAATCACATGATTTCTTTCTCTTTCAACTTCAATCAATATTGATGAGATTCTAGAAACTCAATCTTCATCCAAAAATATATTTTCATATTTTATATTTATTTAAAATGATTTTTATGAATTAAATCAAAAATAAATAAAAATAAAATAATAAAAATTCTGAATTTTGGTCATTTGGGTCGTGCATGATGATATGATATGGATTGGATCACAATTTAGCAAGCCCATTTGGAAGGAATTGGTTCTAGACCCCCATTTTCATCATAAACCATCACAAAATTTCCCAACTTTACAAGGGCATATCTCCCTCAATTTTAAAGGTATGAGGGTGTTCTTGGACATTTTGGAAAGCTTGAAGAGTCCTCTAAACAACCCCATTGGTTTCAGGTCCATATCATTTACCAATCTCAAGTTATTCCCTTTTGAAGTTGTTGACATTTTGTTGACTTTTGAAATGACCTATAATGTCTTAGCTCATATCTTCCAAATGAAGCATTTTTGGGCTTAACTTGCAAGATCAAAGTTGTAGAGAATTCAATTTCCTTCAAAATGAGCTTTGGATGGAGACTTGGTGATGAAGTATGTGAAAGTTATGGCTAGTCAAAGTTCAATTGACTTTTACTGAGGAAACCCTAATTTAGAAACTCCTGATTCTTGATGATCTGGAATCTCCTTGATGAATCATGATCAACCCTTGATCAAATGATGAATTTTACTTCATATACTTGATGTTGGCAAAAAATCATGAAGTTTGACTTTGGTTTGACCACAGTTGACCTCAGTTTGACTTTTTAACTGCATTGACTGATTTTGACTTATTTGATCATCTGACTGAGCAAACTTTTGAGAAAAGTCTTGAAACTTGTAATGGGGGTTCTTACACACATATAAGATGTTATGAAGCTCACTTGAGGTATTGGAAGTCCATTTAGCCTGATTAAAGTCAAAACCCTAGTTTTGGATGCACTGCTTAGGAGGTGCATTGTCTGAGGGAATTGTCAACTCTTCTGACCAATTGTGAACCTTGTGAACCTTGTGAACCATCATAAAATGTCTTGTGAACCTCATGGGAGGTATTATGAAGCTTTTGAACCTTGTGAACCTCATGAAGTGACTTTGTAGCCCCCATGAACCTCAGGAGAACTTTGTAATCATTGTGAATCTTGTGAACCTTGTGAACCTTCAAGAAGTGACTTGTAGGCTTCATGAATCTCATGAAAGGTTATGGAAATGTTAAGAAACTTGTGAACCTTGTGAACCTTCAAGAAGTGATTTGTAGACTTCATGAACCTCATGAAAGGTTATGGAAATGTTGAGAAACTTGTGAACCTTGTGAACCTTCTTAGCACACAAAGTCTTGTATTATGAGGGCAAATTTTGGGGTGCAACAGCTGCCCCTGTTCAATTTTCTGAAACCTGAGGGGTTAGATTGGTATATTTGCCAGTCATGACCTGGAAGGTTGAAGGGGATTGAACACAAAAGCCCAAAAATTTGCACTCACCAGTGCATAGAGTGATATTGATGGTTGGTTGTATATGCTTGAGTGGGCTTAAAGATGCCACTAGGGGAAAGTTCTTCAGGTATATTTCTTGGAAGATAAAGCAGTCCAAAAAATGAAAGCTGTCAGGAGTCTGGAGCAGTCCTGAGGTATTGATGATATGCTTTCAGGAGACTGGAGTAATCCTGATGTAACAGCATGCCTTCAGGGAGGATAAAGCAATATTGATATATGAGAAGCTATCAGGAGGCTGGAGCAGTCCTGAGGTAACAATATAATTTCAAGAGGATAGAGCAATCTTGAGAGATTGATGATATGCTTTCAGGAGACTGGAGTAATTCTGATGTAACAACATGTCTTCAGGAGGATAGAGCAATCAATAATGATAACCCTAAAGCAGTCTTGAAGTAATAATATGATTTCAGGAGGATAGAGCAATCAATAATGATAACTCTAAAGCAGTCTTGAAGCAATGAGAAGTTGTCAGGAGGATAAAGCAATCCTGAGGTAATAATATGATATGCTTTCAGGAGACTGTAGTAATTCTGATGTAACAGCATGTCTTCAGGAGGATAGAGCAATCAATAATGATAACCTTAAAGCAGTCTTGAAGTAATAATATGATTTCAGGAGGATAGAGCAATCAATAATGATAACTCTAAAGCAGTCTTGAAGCAATGAGAAGTTGTCAGGAGGATAAAGCAATCCTGAGGTAATAATATGATATGCTTTCAGGAGACTGGAGTGATCCTGATGTAACAGCATGCCTTCAGGAGGATAGAGCAATCAATAGTGATAACCCTAAAGCAGTCTTGAAGTAATAATATGATTTCAGGAGGATAGAGCAATCAATAATGATAACTCTAAAGCAGTCTTGAAGCAATGAGAAGTTGTCAGGAGGATAAAGCAATCCTGAGGTAATAGAAAACTGTCAGGAGACTGGAGTAATCCTGAGGAAATAATATGATATGCTTTCAGGAGACTGGAGTGATCCTGATGTAACAGCATGTCTTTAGGAGGATAGAGCAATCCTGATGATCATAAGTTTGTTTGTTGGATAATTACCCTGAAAACAAGGTAACATTCTGTAAAATAATATTAGTTTATGCTTTATGTATGCATGTATAATATGATGCACTTAGGTAATGTATTATGCACTCATGTATATGTATGTTATGGTATGATGTAAATGGTGGATGTATGATATGATACTGCCGGAAGCGCCTGGATATCTTCGTATAACAACTGCTGGCCAGGGAAAATAAATCCCCGATTCGTTGTTGAAGAATATATTATACATAACCTTACGTCTGCTGGGGATAACAGGGTATAGATAACCTCCCGTATGCTGGGGATAACAGGGTATAGATAACCTCCCGTATGCTGGGGATAACAGGGTATAGATAACCTCCCATATGCTGGGGATAACAGGGTATAGATAACCTCCCGTATGCTGGGGATAGCAAGGTATATATAACCTCCCGCCTTCGTTTGATAGTAGGGTAGATATACCTTCCCGTCTTCGTTCGTCGTACCCTTATTGGAAAGTAAATTCCCGAATATCCGTATGAGGATAAAAGAGATGGATATAAATTCCAGGGGAGATAAGACTTTATGAAGATGGATTCGTCCTACTGAGGGTTTGTAACTGTCTTGTAAAGGTGAACCGGAGAAGCTTCGTTGAAATCCTCCCCTCATTCGTCCTTAGTAAATACTATTACTGCATTTTCATGCATTTCTGGTAAACATCAATCATATTAAGCATACATGCATTTCTGGTAAACATCAATCATATTCAAAAGCATACATACATTCAAACACAACCAATGGACGTTTCGCTTATGTAAATAGGGTAAAAGTAAATCTGGATTCAAAAGATGGAATTTATTTATATCAAAAGTGACCCTTACACGGGTAAGTTTGTACAAGGAGACATAAACCCTAGTAAGAGGATTTTGTCATAAAGTTTTACAAAAGAGAATCAGCTATGTGGGAAACAATCCTATTGAGTTTCAATTCTACTATTGCCATTATCTTCAAGTATCTCATCTTCTTGCTGTTGAGACGGAAACGATTGGATTGAGCTTTATCTGTTCAAGCTTGAGTAAGTAGTACAACCGGTTGCAGTTTCATGGGTGATCCAAACGAGACATAGTCATACGCTTTAATCCCTAACTTTTGCCTGGATTGCCCTTTCGGGTTTTCAATCCACCGGGATACCCTTTTTTGCCCAAGCCGCCTTTTCAGGTTTTCGACTTGCCGGGTGTACATCTTTTTATATATATCCCTAATTTTTGCCCAAACCCTTTTGGTTTGCCGGGATGCCCTTATTTTTGCCTAGGCCTGTCAACCTAGCGGGTCTCTTTTTATGCGTAGTATTTTTTAACTATGTCTGCATTTACAGGCTGCGGGAAGTCTTCACCATCCATTGTAGTCAGTATCATGGCACCTCCTGAGAACACTGTCTTGACTACAAATGGTCCTTCATATGTTGGAGTCCATTTGCCCCTAGGATCACCCTGTGGTAATATGATACGCTTGATTACCAAGTCACCAGCCTGATATACCTTTGGCTTAACCTTCTTATTAAAAGCTTTGATCATTCGTTTCTGATACATCTGGCCGTGACAAACTGCTGCTAACCTCTTCTCATCAATTAAATTTATCTGGTCCAGTCGAGTCTGAATCCACTCATCTTCATCCAAGCCTGCATCCTTCATAATTCTCAAAGAGGGAATCTGAACTTCAATGGGTAGAACTGCTTCCATACCATAAACTAAGGAGAATGGGGTTGCCCCTGTTGAAGTACGTACTGTGGTACGATAACCATGAAGAGCAAACGGTAACATCTCATGCCAATCCTTATAAGTAACAGTCATCTTCTGTACAATCTTCTTAATGTTCTTATTAGCAGCTTCAACTGCCCCATTCATCTTTGGACGATACGGAGAAGAGTTGTGATGCTTAATCTTGAACTGCGTGCAGAGATCAGTAATCATAGTGTTGTTCAGATTAGAGCCATTGTCAGTGATAATCCTTTCAGGGATGCCATACCTACATATGAGATTATTCTTAATGAACCGAGCCACAACATTCTTGGTAACAGATGCAAATGAAGCTGCCTCTACCCACTTCGTGAAATAATCAATAGCA
This sequence comes from Lathyrus aphaca, assembly GCA_963966055.1. Lineage (NCBI taxonomy): Eukaryota > Viridiplantae > Streptophyta > Magnoliopsida > Fabales > Fabaceae > Lathyrus > Lathyrus aphaca. The sequence continues at coordinate 229,726,871 of OZ014519.1, forward strand.
ACCAGGATGAAACGATGCCCATTAGAAGCAGTAGGCTTGATCTCACCAATCATATCAATGCCCCACATGGCAAAGGGCCAAGGAGCAGTCAACACATTCAATGGTGATGGGGGTACATGGACTTTATCAGCATAAATTTGACACTTGTGACAAGTTCTGGAGTGTTGATAGCAATCAGCTTCCATGGTAGACCAATAGTAACCTGCTCTCAATATCTTCTTTGCCATAGTATGACCACTAGAATGAGTGCCAAAAATCCCATCATGCATATCTTCCATAATCTCAATTGCTTCCTTCTTATCCACACAACGAAGCAACGTTGAATCATGATTGCGCTTGTACAGGATCCCATTACTCAGAAAGAACTTAGCAGAAAACCTTCTCAGAAACTTCTTATCCTTGATAGATGCCCCTTCAGGGAACTCCTGAGTTTCAAGATATCTTTTCACTTCATAGAACCAAGGCTTCTCCTCTGCCCCTTCTGTGTCAATCTCATTGCAGTATGCAGGCTTCTCAAATCTATCAATAGTAATCTTGGGAGCTTCATCATCCCAGCTGATCTCAAACATAGATGCCATGGTAGCTAATGCATCTGCCAACTGATTCTCTCTTCGTGGAATATGTCCAAAGGTAATCTCTTTGAAATGTGGGATCAAAGACAACACATGCTCTCTGTAAGGAATGAGGTTATCATGCTTGGTATCCCAATCTCCCTTAATCTGACTTACTACTAGGGCTGAATCTCCATACACATCAAGGAACCAAATCTTCATATCAATAGCAGTTTTAATACCCAGGATACATGCCTCATACTCAGCCATGTTATTGGTACAATGGAAACAAAGTCTGGCAGTAATCGGGGTATGACAACCTTCGGGGGAACTAATCACAACACCAACACCATTACCAAGTGCATTAGAGGCACCATCAAAAACCATAGTCCATCGGGATCCTTGTTCAGGTCCGTCATATTGTCCAGGTTCTTTGGTAATAATCATAATGTCTTCATCAGGGAACTCAAAATTCATTGACTGGTAATCATCCACTGCTTGATGAGCCAAATGATCAGCAACAACACTTCCCTTGATGGCCTTCTGAGTAGTATACTGTATGTCATATTCTGTCAAAATCATTTGCCATCTTGCAATTCTTCCGGAGAGAGCAGGTTTCTCAAAGATATACTTGATTGGATCCATCTTTGAAATCAATAAGGTAGTATGGGTCAACATATACTGTCTTAGTCGGCGAGCAGCCCATGCCAAAGCGCAGCAAGTTTTCTCGAGCAGTGAGTATCTTGTTTCACAGTCGGTAAACTTTTTGCTAAGGTAGTATATTGCCTGCTCTTTTCGACCAGACTCGTCATGTTGCCCCAATACACACCCCATTGAGTTGTCTAACACTGTTAAGTACATAATCAAGGGTCTTCCATCAACTGGTGGCATCAATATTGGTGGTTCTAACAGATATCTCTTGATTTCATCAAAGGCAGTCTGGCACTCATCATTCCATTCCATCACCTGATCTTTCTTCAACAACTTGAAGATTGGCTCACAGATGGCTGTTAATTGGGAAATAAATCTCGCAATGTAGTTCAATCGTCCCAAGAAACCTCTAACCTCCTTCTCAGTACGGGGAGCTGGCATCTCTTGTATAGCTTTCACTTTTGCAGGATCCACTTCAATACCTTTTCCACTGACAATGAAACCCAGGAGTTTTCCAGATCTAACTCCAAAAGTACACTTGTTTGGGTTCAATCTCAGCTTGTATTTCTTCAACCTCTCAAACAATTTGTGCAAATGATCAAGATGTTGCTCTTCATTCTGAGACCTGGCTATCATATCATCTACATATACCTCTATCTCATGATGAATCATATCATGAAACAAAGCCACCATAGCACGCTGATATGTTGCCCCTGCATTCTTCAAACCAAATGGCATTACCTTATAGCAAAAGGTGCCCCACTGTGTCACAAATGTTGTCTTCTCCATATCTTCAGGTGCCATCTTGATTTGATTGTAACCAGAGAAACCATCCATAAAAGAGAATACCTTATGCTGAGCAGTGTTGTCTACCAGAATATCAATATGAGGAAGTGGAAAGTCATCTTTAGGGCTAGCCTTGTTCAAATCTCTGTAGTCCACACACATACGTACCTTACCATCTTTCTTAGGAACTGGTACCACATTTGCAACCCACTGAGGATAAGAAGTCACTGCTAAGAACCCTGCATTGAACTGTTTCATTACCTCTGCCTTGATCTTTTCTGACATTTCAGGACGCATACGACGAACCTTCTGCTTCTTTGGACGACAATCTTCTTTTACTGGTAAACGGTGAACCACAATGTCTGTATCCAATCCTGGCATATCTTCATAAGACCAAGCGAAGATCTCTACATAGTTACGTAACATCTGAATCAACCTGCTCTTGACACTGTCCTCTAAATCAGCCCCTATCTTGACCTCTTTTCTGTTTTCTTCAGTTCCCAGATTCACAACTTCGACTGGCTCTTCATGTGGCTGTATAGCTTTCTCTTCTTGTTGTAACAACCTAGCAAGCTCTACAGGTATTTCACAATCGTCCTCATTTCCGTCTTCAGTTTGATAGATCGGATTCTCGAAATTATAATTGGCAATAGTAGAACTGTTATCAACAAGATCCAGAGTGGATGAGGATCTGCATTTTAGTGATGTGGGTGTGTGTAAGAACACATAGCTGATAAAAGAAAAGAAAGACAAGGAACACAATATTTACGAAAGCAAAACGTCCACTGATTTTATTGAATGAAGTATGCAAATGAAATGACAGCCCGTAACAAGCACACCATTGTGCCCCGGGTAAGGCACATGGCTTGAAAGTTTTATTTTTCAAGAAATTTAAAATATAACAACACAGTAATAGTATTTACTCCTGACTAAAGGAGATAGAGATAACATCTTCAGCTTTCCAATTATTGAGTCCAGCACCCACAGTAGGAAAAATCCATGCATCCAAGTTGTAGTCTTCATCTTGATCTCCCACAGCATTAATCTGGTCCTTCACAACCCCTTGATTAGTGATACGGGCAGCACGAGCACGACGAACAGCCTTCTGGGACTCTGCAGTGAAACCCAAACCAAACTTGTCAGACTTGTATGGAATATCAGGAAGCTGACCCCAAATAGTACAACCACCTTCATCCACCACAGCTCTAGCATCATTGAGGGAGGCCATTGCCATTGTTGGAGGCTTTCTGGTGATCACAGGAACTTTCTTCACAACAGGAGGAGCTACATAATCATTAACAACCCAAGGAACCACTTCAAATGTCTGACACGGAGTCTCAATGTATTCACCTTCCATTTCCAGATACTTGAAGGTATTCACATGGCTGACAAAGTATTCTTCTTCTCCATAGACAGTAACAACCTTTCCATCCACCGGATATCTCAACTTTTGGTGCAATGTAGAGGTTACAGCACCTGCCCCATGGATCCAGGGACGACCAAGCAGACAAGAGTACGAAGGACGAATATCCATCACAAAAAATGTAGCAGTAAACACCTGGGAGCCAACTTTGATTGGAAGATCAATTTCTCCATGTACTACTCTTCTAGAACCATCAAAAGCCTTCACCACAATGTTACTGGGCTTCAACACAGCATCTTCAGGACTTAACTTGTTCAGGACTTCCTTAGGAAACACATTCAAAGAGGAACCATTATCTATCAGCACATGTGACAAGGTAGTGCCCCTGCATTCAATTGAGATATGCAAGGCCCTGTTATGATCCCTCCTGGCAGGGGTCAAATCAGCATCAGAGAATCCTAACCCATTGTCATAGGTCAGGTGGGCAACACAATTCTCAAATTGGTCAACAGAAATTGCACTGGGTACATGAGCAGCCTTCAGAAACTTGATCAAGGACTTGGCATGAGCCTCAGAACATAACAATAAGGACAGCATGGAAATCTTTGAGGGAGTATGCCCCAGTTGATCAACAATGTCATAATCACTCTTGCGAATGATTTTCAATACTTCTTCCATCTGCTTAGAGAGGTCATCAGCAGCTGGCACATCAGTAGATACAGGCTCAATAACAGGACCCTTGCCCCGAGCATCAGTGGTGGAAGTAGCAGCAGGAGTAACTGCATTCTTAGAAGCAACTGGAGGAGAGAAGACTCTTCCACTACGAGTGATCTTGCTAGATCCAGCAATATTATCAATGTCAACAGGCACATCAGCTACAGGCTCTTGCTTAACACCATGGATGTAAACATCAGACCCATAGTGCCAAGGCACAGCTTTGTCAGACGTATATGGGATAGGACCAGGAGTAGTAATGACCACAGGAGCTATTCTAGCTTCAGCAACAACTTTCATAGGACCTTCAGCAGTAATCTTGATTGGACCCTGATGAGTGATTTTAATGGGACCCTTTGAAGTGATTCTTATTGGTACTTTGTCAACCATGTCAACCTCTTCAATCTTCCTACCCTGAGTCAGATGATCCACCATACTTTCTACAGAAGACGGAGTCCTCTCAAACACTATAGTATACTTATCCATGAGACGTTGAATTCCATCTTTCAACCTGAAGCACTTCTCTGGATTATACTCACAATAAACACAATCTTCACGACAACCCGGAAAGAACCCAGCTTGTACCAACTTCTTTCTGATGACAGACAATGGTGTGGTCAATTCATCAACTGAACGGATATGCAGATCTTCCTCAATGGCATTGACAGTCTTCTCGTGATTTGGCATTGGAGCAGTAATCACATTTGGAGTACCCAGAGGATCAAACTCAATTTCTCCAGCATCAATCATATCTTGAATTTTATTCTTCAAGATCCAGCAGTTATTAGTATCATGTCCCTGACAATTTGAATGGTATGCACACCGTGCATTGGGATTGTACCTGGGAGAGGTAACATTAGGATTCTGAGGAGCTTCTTTCAAAGTAATAAGTTCAGCCTTCAACAAGTGTTGCAATGCCTGAGCCATTGACATGTTGATCTTCGTGAACTGCCTTCTAGCCCTCTGTTGGTTGCCCTGTGGCTGCTCTGTTGTTGCAGGAGTTGGATTTGAAATATGAACTGCACTAACAGACTGATGCCTTCTGTTACGATCAGGTTGACCATAAACAGCATTGGATTCTTTCTTCCCAGTGGGAGGCTTCTTTGCAGCACCTGATGAGGAAGCACCCACTTGGATCTTACCATTCTTTATACCATTCTCTACTCGCTCTCCTGTCATAATCAACTCAGTGAAGCCAGATGATGAGCTTCCAATGAGATGACTGTAAAACGGACCATTCAGTGTACACATGAACATATCAACCAATTCCCTGTCAGTCAAAGGGGGTTGAACTCTTCCAGCTAAATCTCTCCACTTCTGAGCGTACTCTTTAAAACTTTCTTTGGCACCCATTGACATGCTCTGAAGCTGCATGCGAGTGGGGGCTAAGTCAGCATTGTATTGGTACTGCTTATAGAAAGCTTCAGCAAGATCATTCCAGTCCCTGATGTTGACACTTTCCAATTGATAATACCACTCCAGCTGAGCTCCAGATAAGCTCTCTTGAAAGAAATGGATCCACAACTTCTTCTCAGCAGTGTGGGGTTGAATTCTTCTGACATAGGACCTCAGATGCAGTTTGGGACAAGAGACTCCATCATAGACAACAAATGTAGGAACTTTGAACCCAATGGGTATGACTACCCCAGATATCAGACTCAAATCTTCAAAATCCAGCCCAGATGACTTCTGCAATTCCATAGCATCCATTCTATCCACCAGCATCTTGAATTTGTCTTCATTAGGCTCATGGTAGTAGTTAGCCTCAGAATCAGAGTCCCCCATTGTATGGTGGAGACTGCCTACCTCTTGCTCAGATTCCTCAGATTCATAGTCTTCAGCTGGTTCTTTGGTCTTGGAAAGACCTTTGAACCTTCTTCCCATGTTGATCAAACCAGCAGACCTTCTAGTCTTCTTAGTCTTCTTGGCCAGCAGTGCCTTCAATTCATCCTGCCCCTTGGACAGGTTCAAGATCAGCTCTTGGAACTGTGCATTTTGTGCCTGGAGATCCTTAACTGATTGTTCAAGAGCCATTGCTGAAATAAACAGCGAGAAGATGAGAAACCTGTGCACAATTATAAACCTGTGATGCAATGAAATGACATGGGAATGCATATGCAATGTTTTCAAGGACTGTAGGATTTAAATTTGTTTAGACAAACACGAAAGTAAACTTTTATTAGTAATAACTTTGTTTTGCCTTTTAGGCTTACAAAAAATGAAATAAAATAAGTACAAAAGATGGGGTTTTAAGTCTCCCATGGACGTTTCCTCTTTGTATTGAGGTATGAGTTGAGGTTCCGTTCCTCATGAAGTTGCTTTGTTAGTTCCAGGATTCTTTCTTGGCTTGCTTTGTAATGAGCCTCGAAAGTATCCCTTTGCTCTTTCAGTTGGATCCATGATCTCTGCAAGTCTTCCATATCAGTAGGCATGTCTGGGTGAAGGATGGTATAAGCTGTGTCTCCTTCAGCAACAGGTTCCATGGTAACTGGTAGGACGGCAGGATATGGCATCATGAGGGTCTGAGCACGAGATCGTACCCATCTGAGATAAGCCTCCATAGGAATAGTGTACTTAGGCTCCAGTGTCTTGCTGTCAACCCTGTTTACCTTTCCCCAAGCTCTTATGAATCTCTGACGGTGACCCTGAAGATCGTTGTCGTAATCAAACACAATGCCCTGAATCAACATGTCATGTGGGCCATCGCTCCGAGCATAACCAAACTGTCGTAAAGCTAGGGAGGGGTTGTAGGTGATGCCTCCTCTTATGCCTAGAAGTGGCACATTAGGAAACTCCCCACAACGGTCAATGATGGTGACATTCTCCATAGATCTGGAGCACCAATGGATATCTGAGTGAGAAAGTGACATGATCCTCTTGGACCATCTAAACCCTTGCTCATTCTTCATTACTGAGCGAGGAAGGTGAGAAATAAACCACCTAGAAAGTAAAGGTATGCAGCACATCAAAGTTCCTCTTGCCCTTGTAGTACGGGTGTGAAGAGAATGTAGGATGTCTCCAAGCAATGTAGGCACTGGATTGTGACTCAGGAAAATGTTGATGGCATGAACATCTATGAACTGATCTGGATTGGGGAACAATACTAAGCCATATATCAGCAAGGCTAAGATATCCTCAAAAGCATCATAGCTCATGGCCTTCAAGAACATTTGAGCCTTATCCATTAGCACCTTGGCAAGAATACCCTTGACTCCACTTCTCGTTTCTAGAACAATGTCAGACTTCTTCAGATGTAGAGCTGCAGCAATAACCTCTGGTTTAGGCTCTTTCTCCAAGCCTGTGAAGGGTCTTTGATCAAGAACAGGTATACCCAGAAGTTTAGAGAACTCCTCCATTGTAGGAACCAGCTGATAGTCAGGGAATGTAAAGCAATGGTGCTTAGGGTCAAAGAACTGGAATAGAACACTCATCATGTCTTCATTGAATCCTGAGGTGACTAGATCCAATAGGTGACCATGTCTCTTGATGAACTGGGAGTGATCAGACACTTGAGAAACCAACTCTTTAAGCTTAGCAGGTATGCCCACAAAGTTGATCCTGATGGTGTTTCTACGAGCAGAAGCCATGACCTGCAACAAAGAACAAAGATAAATCCTTTGGTCCTTGAAATGGTTAGTGAAAATGCTATGCTTATGATGCATGATGATGTCATGATGTTATGCTCAATCACAAACATGTGGCACACACAAACAAGTCACACCATAGCCCTAGGTTTAAAGGCTTGCATGAGGTTCAAAGGTAAGTACCCTCCCCTGAAGTTGGTTGGTTCATCCTGTCCTACAAAAGTAACCAGGTTCTAAGGGATCTCAATATCATTGATCCTTCACAAGGGTGGTTGATCAGAAGGCAACTTACTTGCCAACCAAAACCCTCCAAGTTTAAGATCTCAATGAGTGTAGTATCGAGTGTCAACTAACTTCAGTCTGCACCAAAGCCGGTTACCTCACTACTTTCTAAAGGCCAAGATGAGTTAACTAGGGTTCTAAAAGTTAGTTAGTGCATTGACAACATATGGCAGCCTCATATTATCCTCAACTTGACTTAAGGAACATAAGCACCAACCAAGAAGTCGCACTAACTATGGCCACCAGATCAACCGTATCGATATACGTCGTACAGTTTCCTTGGTCTATTGCCATTTACCTAAGGTACACTAGATCCGGGTTAGGACCTTTCACACATAAGAGCACCCCAACAAGATAATATAAAGCAAACAAGGCAAACAATTTAAAGTAATCTAATTCCTAAGGGTACCCCTCTTAAATTTAAATCCCCAGCAGAGTCGCCAGTTCTGTAACACGGTGGGAGAACTGACTTTAGTTATGTTGCGGATAGCAAGAGTCGCCACCGACTTTTATTTTATCCAAAAGGAAAGGGTATAAAAGAACAGGAAAGACCTTAAGAGATATTTTTGGGTCCGGGGGGTAGGTTATGTAAACGGAAGGTGTTAGCACCCTTTACATCCATGGTTATCCATGGGCTCTTAGTTACTTAGCTCACTTTTGAATTGTTTTTTTTTGAAAGTGTAGTGTGTGAATAGAAAAATTTTCATAATAGTTGATAATGATCCATGTACGGATGCGTAAAAACTTGTTTTTTGAAAATTTGTTTGAAATTGGTTAAGTGTTTGAAAAATGGAGTGAGCAAGCAACTAGGAGGTACCTACCCTAAAGTTTTAAGTCTTTCTTGTTCTTTATCCTTTAGTTGGTAAGACTATCCCTACTATTAAGGAGTAGGTAGTCATTACCTTGGATGTAAGGGACATGTGAGGGACATCTGTTTTGTGAAAGCAACTGTGGGGTGTATTAAGCATATAGGAGGGACTATCATCATTATTCGAAGGGACTTGATTCGTAAAGGCAACCATTAGGGACTTGATGATTTTTTCTTTTAAGGGACTTGCTTTATACACCCCACTTGACCTTATGATTTAGGCAACTTGAGGGATAGCCTTAGAAATGTGAGATGGCGATTAAAAATCGACTTACGTGTGTGAGTGTTCAATATTATTTATCTTTAATTATAGTTATCTAAATTTATTTTAAATAGAATACATGTTTTACACTCCCTAAATTATTAACCATAGCAATAAATTAAATAATTAAATATTTACAATATTACATCCAGGAGCAATTACATAATAATTATAATAATAAGCAAATTAAAATAAATAGCAGATAAATAATTAGCAAAATATAAATAAATAAGCAAATATAAAAATAAATAAATAGGGGTTAGTGATAAATATAATTAAAAATAAGATTAGTAAAAATAGATAAATTTAATGAAATAATAATAATTAGAAAAATAAACAAGGTTAGAGAAATAAGAATATAAGATAATAATAATAAACAAAAATAATAAATAATAATATGGTTAATAACAATAATTAAATAAAATAGAATTAAATATTATAAACACAAAAATTGGATTTTAATATATAACATTTAATAAGAATAATTAAAAAAATTTAAACATTATAAATTTTAATTATTACAAATTTAATCATTTTTAAGCATATATTAACATTTAGTTATTAAAATAATATTTATACATTATAAGGAGAAAATAAGTTTTAGATATTATATTCACAAAATTAATTATATTTATAAAATTTAATTTCTACTAATTATCATATTTTACAAATTATTTTAAACATATACAAAAAAATATAATTATTGTAAGTTAAATTGTTTTTAAACATATATTAAAAGAAAAATAATTTGGATTATAAATATATTTACAAATAAGTTATAATTATTTTTAAATAAACATGTACAATAATAATCACAAATTAGAAAATATACAATTAGGTTTTTAATAGGCATTTAGAAAATAAATTAGGGTTTTGTTAGAAAAATATTTTTAGGGTTTAATTTATAATACAAAATTATTTACATAAACATACATATGTTTATAATTTTAATCACATAAAAATTGAAAGAACAAAAGTTTAGAAATTTTTCTAAGAAAAAGAAATTATAAGTGATGATTTACAAATTTAGTTTATTTTTCTTTTATTAACAATAAGAAAATAATTAATTAAACAAATAAAACAAAAAAAATTGGTAAAAAATAAACTTACCTTGGCTGGGTTTGAACCCAGGTTCTCATGCTTGCCAGTACCAAAACCTTCCACTAGACCAGCCATGCGTGGGTGATAATGAAATAGCTTCAATTCGTTTTATTCATCATCTGAAAAAAATCAAGAAAATAAAAGAAAGCAGAAAAAAGGCCTGGGGTGGGAATTGAACCCAGGACCTTTACATTCACAAACGCAAGCATCACCACCCGGCTGGAAGAGCCCATCTGATAATAAGGTGACTTTAATTGATTATATATTAAACCTGCGAAATAAACAAAATAAACAACCAAAATGCCATAAACGGGGAATCGAACCCCAGACCAAGCCACTGCATACGCTCCCTCCATCCACTGGGACAACACAAGTTGTGTGACTATAAACAGCAAACAATCAATAAAATATTATACAAATAATTTGAATTTAAACGCGCGCGGGAAGTGGTCATCTTCTACCTCCGGAACTGCAAATTTAGCTGCGAAAATAACTGGGAGTTTACCTGCGAATTTAAATTTCCAGCAAAACCTACAAAAATCAAACAATGACAAAACAGTATGGTTTCATGAAATTGATCATTCCATTAAGTTCCTAACAAGTTTTCCAATCATTCCACGTTATTAGAATTCATTTATATTGACTGGATCATAAAACCCTAATCATGGCCGTAAACCCTAAAAATGGTGGATCCAGTTTCAGGCTATGGAACTTCACCAAATTATCCAGATTCCATCTATGATCATCAACAAACAAGATTATGTAAGCAAAAATCAGTAATATGCAGTGAATCATTAGAATCGAAAAAATTATATTCAAGACAAAGTTTGATTCGGGTAGCATGAAATTGTATGGTTTTGATGCAATGGATGATTGAGTTTGCTTCAAGAAGGCTCAAAGAACATCTTCATGTCTTTACAATACCTTTTTCTGTCCTTAAGAGAGGAATCCGAATTTGAAATTTTTTGTGATTTTTTGAAGTGTGAAACCTACCTTTGAGCTGCTGGAAATTCGTGTCTGGATGTTTGCATTATGATCAGTACTTATAGGTGAATCAATCTAGGTCAAAAACTTTATTGGTTGTGTGCAAGAATTGATTTAAAAAGATTGAGATTGATCATGCTTTGAAATTTCAATATTTGCTCATGAAAGCTTACTATTTTTGGATCAATCACATGATTTCTTTCTCTTTCAACTTCAATCAATATTGATGAGATTCTAGAAACTCAATCTTCATCCAAAAATATATTTTCATATTTTATATTTATTTAAAATGATTTTTATGAATTAAATCAAAAATAAATAAAAATAAAATAATAAAAATTCTGAATTTTGGTCATTTGGGTCGTGCATGATGATATGATATGGATTGGATCACAATTTAGCAAGCCCATTTGGAAGGAATTGGTTCTAGACCCCCATTTTCATCATAAACCATCACAAAATTTCCCAACTTTACAAGGGCATATCTCCCTCAATTTTAAAGGTATGAGGGTGTTCTTGGACATTTTGGAAAGCTTGAAGAGTCCTCTAAACAACCCCATTGGTTTCAGGTCCATATCATTTACCAATCTCAAGTTATGCCCTTTTGAAGTTGTTGACTTTTTGTTGACTTTTGAAATGACCTATAATGTCTTAGCTCATATCTTCCAAATGAAGCATTTTTGGGCTTAACTTGCAAGATCAAAGTTGTAGAGAATTCAATTTCCTTCAAAATGAGATTTGGATGGAGACTTGGTGATGAAGTATGTGAAAGTTATGGCTAGTCAAAGTTCAGTTGACTTTTACTGAGGAAACCCTAATTTAGAAACTCCTGATTCTTGATGATCTGGAATCTCCTTGATGAATCATGATCAACCCTTGATCAAATGATGAATTATACTTCATATACTTGATGTTGGCAAAAAATCATGAAGTTTGACTTTGGTTTGACCACAGTTGACCTCAGTTTGACTTTTTAACTGCATTGACTGATTTTGACTTATTTGATCATCTGACTGAGCAAACTTTTGAGAAAAGTCTTGAAACTTGTAATGGGGGTTCTTACAAACATATAAGATGTTATGAAGCTCACTTGAGGTATTGGAAGTCCATTTAGCCTGATTAAAGTCAAAACCCTAGTTTTGGATGCACTGCTTAGGAGGTGCATTGTCTGAGGGAATTGTCAACTCTTCTGACCAATTGTGAACCTTGTGAACCATCATAAAATGTCTTGTGAACCTCATGGGAGGTATTATGAAGCTTGTGAACCTTGTGAACCTCATGAAGTGACTTTGTAGCCCCCATGAACCTCAGGAGAACTTTGTAATCATTGTGAATCTTGTGAACCTTGTGAACCTTCAAGAAGTGACTTGTAGGCTTCATGAATCTCATGAAAGGTTATGGAAATGTTAAGAAACTTGTGAACCTTGTGAACCTTCAAGAAGTGATTTGTAGACTTCATGAACCTCATGAAAGGTTATGGAAATGTTGAGAAACTTGTGAACCTTGTGAACCTTCTTAGCACACAAAGTCTTGTATTATGAGGGCAAATTTTGGGGTGCAACAACCGTTTGTTCTTTTCTTAACAGCTTGAACAAGGGCTCACAGGTTGCTATAAGGTGAGATATGAACCGTGAAATGTAGTTCAATCTACCTAGAAACCCCCGAACTTCTTTTTCAGTCTTCGGCGCAGGCATTTCTTGAATGGTTTTTACTTTATCAGGGTCAACTTCAATCCCTTTCTCACTTACAATAAATCCCAGCAGCTTACCGAATCGCACCCCGAATGTGCATTTGTTGGGGTTTAACTTCAACTGGTACTTCCTCAGACGCTTGAATAACTTCAACAGATTCACCAGGTGGTCTTCTTCTGTGAGGGACTTGGCAATCATGTCATCCACATAACATTCAATTTCTTTGTGGATTATGTCATGGAATAATGTTACCATAGCCCGTTGATAAGTGGCACCAGCATTCTTCAGTCCGAATGGCATTACCTTATAACAGAACGTGCCCCAGGGTGTGATGAAAGTTGTCTTCTCCATGTCTTCAGGCGACATTTTGATCTGATTGTATCCTGAAAATCCATCCATGAAGGAAAACACCGAGAACTGAGCCGTATTGTCGACCAATACATCAATGTGAGGTAAAGGGAAGTCGTCTTTCGGGCTGGCTCTGTTCAGATCCCGGTAATCCACACACATTCTCACCTTGCCATCTTTCTTAGGCACAGGTAAAATATTATCTACCCACGGCGGATAGCTAGTCACAGCAAGGAAACCGGCATCCCACTGCTTTTGTACCTCTTCTTTTATCTTCATTGCCATATCTGGGCGAGTACGGCGCAACTTCTGTTTTACTGGTGGGCAGTCTTCTTTCAGAGGTAACTTGTGCATGACAATGTCGGTGTCCAACCCTGGCATATCCTGATAAGACCAAGCAAAAACATCCACATATTCCCGAAGCATGTCAGCCAATTGCTCTTTCACTGAACCTTGTAAGCAGGCCCCGATCTTAACTTCTTTCACGTCTTCTTCCGTACCAAGATTAACCGTCTCAACCTCCTCCTGATGAGGAGTGATAACCTTCTCCTCTTGACTCAACAACCTGGCTAGCTCTTCAGGTAGCTCATAATCTTCTTCAACCCCTTCATCAGCTTGATTGATTGGATTGTCAAAGTCATACGAAGTCATAGCAGTGTTGTTGTCGGTGCAGTCTGGAGGGCACTCTCTGCAAGGGTTTAGATTTGTTTATTTTAGTGATCAGTTTTATCTTGCTTAGAAAAAGTGAAAATGAAGTTATTATTTTGAAAAACATTGCCATTTTATTTTTGTACAAAAAATGAAAAATGAAAAACAGTGAACGGAAAAAAGAAAAGATTCATTTGCAAAAGATGTCCTAATATTCATTAATTGATCTTTGCACAAAATACAAGATGGCCCGATTACAAAATGAGTCCTGACATCTTGGGCAAGATGCAGGACTTGATGCATGCTTTAAAATACAGGAAATAATAATTACTCTGCAGGAGTAACTCTTATAATTTCCTGGGAAGACCAGTTTGAGACATGGCTCCCCGGGGTCTTTGGACGTATCCAGCTTTCCAGGTTGCGCTCGTCTTCTGACTCATCTTCCAAGCTATTCACAGCATCCGGGGTGAGTATACCCCCGCTAATAATCTGGGCTCCTTTGCAGCCTCTGGTTGATCTTGTCGAGTTGGTATGTAACCCAACCCAAATCGGTCTTCTTTCTTCTCTACGGGCAGCAACTTGCCCCAGCCTTGGGCGGTACCTTCCTCAATAACCTTCCGGGCTTGCTGATATGATGTGATGGAGGTCCCAGACACAGCAGATGTTTCATTAATGTTCAAGGCCTCGAACCCCTGACTCATGGTCTCATGGATTTCCCCATCCATTTCAATGTATTTGAAAGTAGCTAGCTGGCTAATGAAGATATCCTCCTCCCCACAAATGGTAATGACTTGGCCTTCCCACTCGAATTTTAACTTCTGGTGAAGGGTTGACGTCACGGCTCCAGCGGCGTGTATCCATGGTCTACCCAATAGACATCTGTAGGCAGGCTGTATATCCATCACAAAGAAGGTCGTTTTGAAAACCTGTGGACCAGCTAGAACTGGGCTTTTAGAACTGGTCTTTTAGAACCGTCAAAGGCTCTCACTACCAAGTTACTTGGGCGTAGTGCCAATCCATCATACTCCAGCTTCACAAGGGCTTTCTTGGGCAGGACATTGAGGGATGACCATGTATCCACCAGTACGTGAGAAAGAACTGCACCCTTACACTCCAAGGTAATATGCAAAGCCTTGTTGTGATTGCGACCTTCCGTTGTCAGATCAGTGTTGGTAAATCCTAGTCCATGACTAGCGTTAACATTTCCAACCACAGCCTCTAACTGATTGACGGTAATCTCCTCCGGCACATAAGCTGCGTGCAGGACTTTCAATAGTGCGTTCCGATGAGCCTCGAAGCACATTAGCAACGATAGTATGGAGATTTTGGAAGGTGTTTGGTGAAGCTGGTCTACCACCTTGTAATCACTTTTCTTTATGATTCTCATGAATTCATCAACCTCTTGATCAAAAGGAGTCTTCAAAGCTTCTTTGACAACTTGTTCTTCTTGCACCATGTTCTTCCCTTTTGCCTTAGCAGCAGCTTCTGCTTCAGCAACGGGCCTTGGAATTTGCGAGGCAAAGAGACGTCCGCTTCTAGTGAAGCCTCCGCCTCCCCTCACATTGTCTATCTGAGGTGAAGAATTTGATGATTCTAAAGTGATTTTCTGCCCCTCGCAGTATAGATCTGAGCCATAATGCCAAGGGATGGCATTATTGCTTTCGTAAGGAACTGGCCCAGGCACTGTGATAGTGACCGGACTGATAGCAGCTGCAGAAGGGACCACAATGGTGTGTGGATCATAGTATATGGTAACTGGTGCTCTGACAGGAGTGGCATTTTGTGAGTTGTTGGCGGGAACATTTGCAGGGTCATAGTATATGGTAACCGTTGAGACGCTTTCATCAATTGTTGCTGATGTTGTAGAAGACACTATTGACTGGATGGGTGTTGAAGTTGTAGCAGAAATGGTGACTGAACTCGCATCCGTTGAAGTGATTGATTGAGCAGTTGTTGGAGTTGTAGTAGAATCCGTTGGAACAATGGTTGCTGACGTTGTAGGAGTATCTGTGAATGTCGGTGAAGGAATTGTTGGAGTTGTAAGCGTTGTTGTCGTAATCTGAAGGATACCATCCTTAATAAGACCATCTATGCCGTTTCTCAGCCTTTCACACCCATTGACTGCAATATTGCAATACCCACAGCCGAGTTCACACCCAGGAAACACTTGGCATTCTAAAAGCTGGGCTTTGATTTCAACCAAAGGTGTTCGAATCTGTGCAACACTGGTGATTAAGGTGGATAGTTTGCCTTCCTCAATAGCATTGATCCTAGGCCTGTTGTGATTAGGCATTGGATTTCTTGTGACATTCGGAGGAGGTGCAAAGTTGAGAGCTTTTGAGTCCACCAGGTCTTGGAATTTCATTTGTAAGGCCCTGCATTTTTCAGTATTATGCCCCGGTGCGTTTGAGTGGAATGCACACCTGGCATTGGCATCATAATTCTTTGGCATATTGGTGGGATCCGGAGGTGACAATGTCCTTAACTCAACTAGGTTGAGCTTTAGGAGTTGTGGCAAGAGTGCAGCATACGACATTGGGATTGGGTCAATTACCCTGTTTGCCTGTGATGGTCTTTGTTGGAAAGGGCGCTGTTGTTGATACTGTGGTTGTTGTTGTTGAGGATATGCTGATTGTTGAGGAATCAGAGCTGGAATTGTAACTGCTGCTACTGACCGGTGCACATATTGAGGTCTGCCCCTACTTGCATGAATGGAATTGGTCTCACCGGCTCTTCGGGGTCCCATAAAAGGCTTTCTGGGATTACTGGATGAACTTGCACCACTATCAGAGATTTTGCCCATATTTAAAAGGCTTTCAATCCTTTCACCAGCTATGACCACATCAGCAAAACTGGTAGAGGAAAAAGCAGCCAGTCTATCAATATATGTCCCTTGCAATGTGTTCATGAACATGTCAGCCATTTCCCTTTCTGACATGGGTGGTTGGACAGCAGCAGCAAGCTGTCTCCACCTTTGGGCATATTCCCTGAAGCTTTCTCGGGAAGATTAAGACATTCCCATCAGAAGGGTCCTGTTAGGAGCCATGTCCAGATTGTATTGATATTGTCGGATGAAAGCTTCAGCCAAATCCTTCCAGCATCTTATGGTGGCTCTAGACAAGTGTGAATACCACTCCCTTGAAGCCCCAGTCAGACTGTCTTCAAAGTAGAACATCCACAGCTTCTCATCCATAGTATAAGCTTTAAGTCTCCCCAGGAAAGACTGCAAATGAGTGCGAGGACAGGAGGTACCATTGTACTTTTCAAAGCATGGGGGTTTGAATTTGTGGGGAATTCTCACCCCATCCACCAATCCCATATCCATCACATCGAAGCCCAAAGAATTCTGTGACTCCAAAGATCTTAATTTCTCAGCAATCTCGTCCAATCTCCGGTCATATACTTCATCTCCAGCCCCATAACAGTAAACTGCTCTTCTTGGGGATCCTCTTGCAAGATTCTCCCTCCAGCAGTATTACCCTGTACATTCCTCGGGATGTTAGCTTCTGGATCCAAATGAGGTCCAAATACTGGTGGGTCAATATGAGGCTGGCCTCGTTCATTGTTACTAGTTCCTCCTGTTCCAAGATGAGGCTCCTCAGGAGTTTGTCTTTCCACCAGCTCTCTTAACCTTTCTTGACTCTGGGCTAAGCTAGTCATCACAGCAATGAATTGAGACATCTGGTTTCTCATCTCCACTCTCTCATTAGCCATCTGATTTCTGACCTCAGTCAGATCCTGCTGTACTTGTTCCATTTGAATACCGGGAAGGTTGTTACGAGTCGGGTACCGGTGCGCGCGGTTGACAGGGAACACTCGGCAACGAGCAATGTTTCCTGAGATCACAACAAAGTTAGAAACAATAATAATAAAACCTACAAAACAAAACAAAAGTTAGTATGCAATGCAGTATGCTTATTTGTTTTCCACGGTATCCGGTTTAGTTCTTGGTTTTGACCTTTCCAGACCTCGAGGAAGAAGTTTGATGTTGCTGAGAAAAGAAACCTCATGAAAGCAAACTAATATATTACAAATGATGAACAATACATAATTTGTTTTACAACATATGCCCATGGAGGGTCAAAATACATCAAAAAGAAAAATTACATCAAATGGAAATATCAACAAACAAAGAATCAGACATCCAGTCCAAACTCATCCTCTTTGACCTCCTTCAGGAGTGCCTCAGTCACTGGACCAGCTGGGTGCTCTGTAATGGTCCTAATGAGGAGGTTCCTGGTAGCAATGGCAATAGTCAGCTTCCTATGCCTATCCTGGTCTTTTGATCTCTTCAAACCTGCTCTAAGCTTCAATTCTGAAATCTCCTTTTGGGCTGCCAGCAAAGCTTCCTGCTGCTTTTTCTCATTGGCCTCTAGCTGTTCAATCTTGGCTTGAGTTTTCTGGTCTTCCTGTGTACGGGCTTTAGTGATCCTGACCCACCTATCCTGACTTTCTTGCAGATAGAGCTCAGTCCTAGCCTTCTGAATCTTGGCTTCTTTACAGGCATTCTTCAATATTTGTTCCCCAGCCCTTGCTTTCCTTATGTAATCCTCTATCTTCTCAATTTTGGAAAGATGCTCCACCCTGAGCTTCTCCAATCTCTCAATGTCCAGACGACCATCACTCCTTTCCCAAAGAGTCTTCTTTAAAGCTTGAGATAGGTTCTCATTCCTTTCTTTCAATTTCTCAAATTCTTCCAGGCTGACAGTTGCTGCTGGTTGTACTGTAGATGGCCCAGGAATGTCTTCCAAGGTGAAAGGCATTCCAGTAATCTGAGCTCTAGTACGGGACCAATCATAGTATTGAGCTGAAGCAACATTATTACACCTTCCCAGAATAGCCATCCCTTTTGTCTGGATGTTGTCCCAAGCCCAGGATGCTTGTCTGACGGCAGCTGAATTAGGTTTTACTTCACAATACAGGGTCTCAGCTAAATCTTACACTCTGGGAGGGTGAACCAAAGCATAGCCCAGTTGTCTCTTAAACAGTAAAGGATTGTAGTTGATGCAACCCTTTACTCCTATCAGAGGCACATTTGGGTATTGTCCACAACTGGTGATAATGTCCTTGCCTTTGGTGCTCTGGGTGCACCATCTAATATCATCTGAAGTCAAGGCAATGAGCCTCTTGGCCCAATTCTTCTGTTGGTGAGGGTTCAGGAAGGCATCTGACTTAGGCAGGTGTCTGAGCAGCCAGGTGTAAAACAAAGGAGCACAACATCTTACCAACTTCCCCCTTTGTTTCTCATTCCTCTGATGGATGGAATAATAAAAGTCTCCCAGCAGTGTGGGTACTGGGTTCTTCAAGAGGAACAAATGGATGGCATTTTTGCTGACAAATTTGGGCTCATCTGCAAACAGTATAGCCCCATATATGCTGAGGGCTAACAGTTCACAAACTGCCCTCCACTCTCCCAATGAAGCTTTCAGGATGGCCTGAGAAATCAAGAAGTCCAAGTGTAAACCAGGGATCCCAGCTTTTGTGGTCATACTTTGCTCAATCAAGGCAGGCTCTAGGTACAATGCCTTTGCTATCTCTTCATTTCTGGGAGCTGGTATTTCTGGGTTGAAAGGGATTCCACCCTTGATAGATACTCCAACCAATGAAGAAAACTCTTCCAGCAGAGGCCCTAGCTGAAAGTCTGGAAAGGTGAAGCATCTCAAAGGAGGGTCATAAAACTGTAGGCATGTGTGAATCATGCTCCTCTGAGAAGGATCAAGGTCCATAACCATATCCAGGATACCTCCATAGTGTTCTCTAAACAATGGGATGTGGTCAGGTGTGATAAGTGACTGGACCTGCCTGATACCAGTCAACACACGCTCAAAAAAGTGGTAGGATATGTTGCTCCTCCTGAGAGTAGTCATGAATGCTGCTGAAGGAACTGAAGATAAGTGCTGGTGAAGATTCACAGACTGATGCTGGAAATGAGCCACTGATATGCTGAGATAACTGAAGCAGATAACTGATGAAGACAACTGAAGCAGAGGTTTATGCAGAAGAAGGGGTCAAAACCAAACCAGATATGATGTGGATACCCTGAAAAACAAACAAACAAATGTTAAATGATGCAATGATGATATATGCAAATGATATGCAAGGGTTTGTGATCAAGCTGGATCTGGTTATCTGTCTTGATATAAGTCCATGTATGTTCAAAAAGTCCAGATGAAGGCTTAGAAATCCAGTAACCAAGGTGGGGGACTCAAATAAAGAGTCACATGTCCCGGGTTAATCACAAGAACTGCCCAAAGTGGAGTACTCTTAAACAAAACAAAAACAGGGTATGATGTGGCCAAGGGTACCTGCAAATCTGTAAACAGCCCAACCCCCTCACAGGTAATGTTCTAGAACAAGGATCCTCAGATTTGGATCAGTTATGAGAAGTGTAACCACTTCTAAACCAGAGGTACAGTGTTTACAATAACCATAAAAGATCCTCCTCTAATTCACCTCAGTTTCTGAAGGTCATAATAAAGGTCATCCAGACTTAGCAGGCTTCCCAGATAGCCCTAGCACTACAGGAAATCTGTAGCACAGAGTTCTCAAGAAGAAACCCACATCTGAACCGTGTTTCATATTCCCGCACCAGACCGAAATGGAATGGGAAAGAACATGAACCACTCTAGCCTAAGTGTCACTCAGGTTCCAGGTACAGGACCTTAAAACTCTCAATGGAACCCCACCCACCAAAACAGCAAACCAGATCCAACAATGATAATGACAGTATGAAACATGTATAAGACTGTAAAAGGAAACAATAAATAAAGTTGTACATAAAGCAATAAATGAAGCAAAATAAATAAACACACATAGCACATAACACCCCAGTAAACACAAATCAAACAAACGCTAGGAGGAACCCACAAAAAGAACCAGAAGCCCTGGTTGCAGTATAAGGGTCCCCAGCAGAGTCGCCAAGCTGTCGCTCCCACCAAATGAGGCTAAGTCAAATGGGGTACAAACGCGAACAGTCGGCGAAGAGGAGAGAACACACAAGGGTGAACTGAAAAGAAAAGAGTCGCCAGCTAGGCATTTTTATCCCGAAGGAAAGGTAATGTTGCATAAACCTAAGAAAAGATGTGGATAAGACGGTTGCGAACCAGAGAAACTGAGAAAGGGGGTTGGTTACAACCTGGGAAGGTATTAGCACCCAGATTTTCAGTCGTACTTGACGGGATCCACGCTTGAAAGTTTTGTGTTTCAAAGGGGTAGTGTCAGTGCTATTTGTGTGTAAAAGCTGGAAAAGAATGCAAGTGTCAGTGTAAAAGGAAATGAAGTGAAATATGAGAGTGTCAGTGTAAGAATAGAGGGAGAAGCTCAAGACTATGAGGCTCAAAGAATAATGCTGGAAGGAGGGGGAATATACAGAGACTTTTGTACGATAACGGTTAAGTTATGCCTACGTATCCTCTCGTGAAATGAGGAAGTCAGAACACCGTAGTTCAACTCAAAGAGACTGAAAGATAAATTGACTGATGAACTGCTTGCTTGTCTATGCTCAAGTGTATGACCTGTCTGGCTCAGGTGCAAACTGTCTTGCATTAGACGGAAGAAGCAAGTTCTCGTTTGTGAGTGAATAAGATGAGAAAAGAATCCCGGAGGAGATGATTATTGTTTGTTTTTTGTGTTTTCAGTCTTTTATTGCTTTTGGAGTTTGTCATAAGAAAATGAGCTTAAGCCTAAACCAAGGGTTAGTAGACTCATCACATCCTCCCTCTGATTAGGGGTAATGAGAATACCTTAAGTATGAGATAAACACCTCACACTTAATCACCAGGGTGTAGGATTAAGATCATTAACCTACTTGCAATTATTTAGATGTTTTTTGGAGTTTTTTTTTAGTGTTAAGTAATGAGTTTAAGCCATAATCAATGATTTAATGGACTCATTACACCATCCTAATAGAAGGATAATAGATGAGAACATTTAAGCTGAGGAAGGCTCCTCAACTTAATCCATGATTAGGGATTAACCTCATGACAAAACAAAGCCTTTATTAAAATGGATTTTAATTAATGGTAAGATTAAGAAGTGGATTTTATGGTTTGTAAGACAACTTGAGAGGGACTTGTCCATTAACACTAGGGTTAGTCCTTCTTAACCAATTAAGGAAGAATTAGAACCCTAATGCAAGGCCCAAGTTACAAGCTTGATGTCTTAGTGATTATTAAGTGGATTGATTAAAGGAATTAAACACATTAAGGATTTAACACTTAGGATTAAAGTTATACACTCCATCCTAATAGAAGGATGCAGGCATAAGCTTAATCACAAAGCCTTTAAGGTTTAGTCCTTGATTATGAGATGAGAAGAGAAGACACAAAGATGACACAAAGGTAAAATTAATGGGGGGACTAATCAAACCCTAATTGTGATCATGCTTGGGTGTTCCTAGGGTTTATGAAGCTTGCAAAAAGATCTTCAGAGAAGCCACCAAGGAAGAAGCAGATGAAAGGAAGCAGCAAGAAGCAAGACAACTTGCTTCACTTAAGAAGACAAGCATGAATGAGCAAGTTCACTCTAATACACAAGTAAAATGCATAAATGAATGCATAAGCAAGGTGAGAAGAGATTATGAGAAGTGAAGGCAAATCCACTTCTCACTAACTTACCACATGAAAAGTTAGCAACAAGAAAGTGAAATGGAATGGAAATGAGAGGGATGCAATGATGCAAACCAAAACCAGAAGCATAAACATGATGGTAATGATGCTAAGAGATAAAGCAAACACAAGTCAAGAGTTGTGGATGATCATACAAGGATAAGGATGCAAATGAAGCATGTTTTGAACCATGAAAGTTTATGAAATGCAATGGAGGTATAACATGACAAATGGATGAAGAAATGACTTATCATGATTCTAATGTGTCCTAATATGTCTTAGGAGTCATGTGAATGCACAAAATGTCATGGAAAGTTCATGTATGCAAGCATATGAGAGATGAATGCAAATGAAGGCAAAAATTAGGGTTTATGCACAAGACACAAAGCAAAATTCAAAATCAGAAGCAAATGACAAGATAAAAAATTGAAAATGGGATCAAAGGAACCCTAACCCTATATAAGTTCACTGCCCAAAGGAGGGGACCTATCTCCTAACCTAATGGGAGTTATGATTTTCTCAAGTTAGCTAGGGTTTTAAGGAACTTCAAAAGGAAAAATGCACAACAAATTGAAAATGAAAGATAAATTCAAACCAATTTTACCCTAGAAACTATGTGATATGAAGAATGCAATGCAAAAAGAACCATCATCAAACTCTTCAAGGTTAGGCAGAATGAATTTTTCTAAGTTAGGACAAAAATATTGCCTTTTAAGAACCTTAATTCCAAAGAAAAATGTCAAAATAGGTCAAGAACCAAAAAGAAATTTGTTTGAAGAGTTTGATAATGTTTCTAAATGTATCAAAATGCAATGTGAATTTTTTTGGAATTTTTAAATACCTAAATGTACTTTTAATTAATTAATTCTCATTAACTAATTAAAAATAATCATTTAAATGATTTAAAAATAATTTTTAATGCAAAAAATAAAAATAAAAATATTTTTGGGTTCTGAAAATTATTAAAAGATTTAATAAAAATTTTCAGAATTTTTTTGATGTTATTTGCTATTTTTAAAAATTCGTAGAAATTAAATATAAAACAAATGAAATAAAAATGAATTTAATGAGAAAATGAGAAAGTCAGCCAATCCAAGGGCCCAGATTCAAACTCAAAAGGGAGGGAATTGACTTCGTGCGCTATCCAAGCGCCAGAATTCAAACTACGCTAATTATGTCATTAACCATAATCTGAACCCTAATTACTTTCAGGTGACCGGAACAGTGTTCCGGTCATCTTCTCCGGTCAGCCAAACGTGCTATCTCACTCCATACGCACCCCTAAGCTCTCTAACTCTCCAAAATCAAACATCTAACAACCCTAAACATGAATCCAGCCCCAAAACTCATTTATTCATCATCAAATTCGTGAATCAAAGCAAAACGGAAAACATGGCAGAAATTTCAGAAGCTCATGAAATGCTTATTTCTCAACTATTCTCAAAAGTAAAGACATCATGGTGATCAGTGAAACATGTAGAATCATTCTATAACATAAAATAAAGGTTCTGGAAAAATAAATGCCATGGCTACCTGAGCTTGAGCTTTCGAAACAGGGGCTTTCTGGCCAGTTCTTTGCTTCAAATCCACTCCAATGATTCCCCCCAAGAGCTTGTGATACTTGGATGGAGTTTAAATGGCCTCAAGAAGAAGTTGGCAGAGGTTCAGTTTGTGAAATGTGAAAATCTTATTTTGGATTATGAAGGTTTTAGGGCAAAATAAAAGGTGGGAAGTGATCAGTGAGGTTTATGGAGTTGAATGGTGAAAAAAGTTTGAAGGTTGGATGGTTGAATCAAGAGATTCGAAGGCTTTTGCAAATTTGGGGATTTTTGAGTGTGCTGTGTATTCTCAAGTTTCAGGCTGTGTTGTTATGTGCTTTTGCTTGGTTTTGATCCACATAAAGAAATGTGATAGGTCAGAGAGTGGGTGCTGGCCTATGTTGATTGGTATGGGCAAGTTGCCAAAATGTCAAAAGTTTGTGTACTTGAGGTATGGGTCATGGCAGGCCTAGTTGCAAGGGGTGTCTGGCCTCAGCTGAGTTCAAGGAGGGCCATAGAAACAGATTTGGCATGCTGGCACAAGTGGATGGAGAGATTTGGATCATTTTGCAATTTTGTCCAACTTTGGACCCTTTTGAATTTCTTGAAGTTTAAGGCATGAAACTTGAGAAATCTTTGGGCAATTCTGAGTTTTATGTCATGTATGATGTTTGTGTAATGCCTAGACATCAATTAGAAGTCACAAATTGCCTTGGTACAAGAATTTGCAAGTTTCCCTCTTTGGCACATAAGTGAATTTTTGTGATTTTTCCCAACTTTGACAAGCCATAACTTGAGTTCTAGGATGAATTAGATCAAGTCCTTGTACTTTTTGAAAATGGGAGGATCCAATCTACAACTTTCATGACCAAGAATTTTTCATTTGAAGCATCTTTGAATCAAAAAGAGGAGGTTGAAAAACTTTCCCAAAATGGCAAGTTTACATTACAAGTCACTTTCCCAAAATGGAAACTTTGCAAATGGCTTGAAATTCTTCAATTTTGTGAACTTCTAACTTCTTCTAAGATCAAATAAAGATCACATACACCCAAAATGATGGAGAAGACTCTTTGGTTGGGTGATTGGGGGCCTCAGATGCCTTGATTTTGCACTGACTTGCTCAAGAAGTCATCTATTGATCAGATGCCTTCCCCATTGAATTTCTTCATGAAAATTGATATGCATGATCCTTACACCATATAGAGACCCATAGAAACAATAATGACTAAAAAAATTTGGAGTTATGGCCTCTGAAACCAAAACCCTAATTTCAGGTCATCTGTGCAGTTAAGCTTGGCTCTGCTTCCATGCCTTTCTCAGTTCTTGTGATTCTTTGACTTCCTTGACCTTGGGAGGATATAATATGATGCTTGAACATACATGGACCCTCTTGAGATGATTGAAGGCCTTTGGAGTGGCTCAAATGACCCTTGGATTGCTCAGATCAGAAACCCTAGATGCAGATGAATTTGAACCAATGTAGTGAAGCAAAAATGTAATATGAGATGATATGATTGAACTTATGCAAATGAAAAGAATCACAAGCCATGGTGAAATGAGTGAGGGAAAATTTGGGGTGTTTACACAATGTTACCAAACTTGAGAATAAGCTTCAATGAGTGTATGCTTAAGAATCCTGAGCTTGCTTAGATCATAGATCCACAATTGGTTTTGTGTTTGCTTGCTTGGATGAAGAGGAATGAGAGAAAATGCAAAGTTGCATGAAGTTTGTGAATGAGAGAATGAGAGAGATCTGATACTTGCTAAACCCTAATTGTTCTCTTTGTGACCTCACAAGGCAATGCTGAAAGAGTGAAATCAAATGCACGAATCAATCATGAGTTTTGGGTGATTTTGCATAATTGGAAACATGTGAGATAAGCATGCTATGCTCATTCTCTCTTGGGCCTCTCAGCACATGGGCAATTCATTTCCCACCCTTGATTCAAATCCAATCACTCCTGGCCTTTAGATTCAAACATCACACTTGTTTCATGACTTTTGCCAATTTTGCAATTTTTGAGTGATTTTCTTGTTGTGCACGAAAATGAACAATTATTTGGAGCAAATTGGTCATAATACAATGAATTTTAAGTTTAAAACACAATTGGACCATTACCAAGTCACACAATTCAGATTTGAAGCCTTTTGCATTTGGTGCCACACTTGAAAAGTGAATTTTGCCCTAGAATACCCAAATTTTTGAAGGACACATAGGGAGTTCTAGGAATCCTATGAAAATGTACTTGTACATTTTGAAAATGGGAGCCCTTACTCTTAAACTTTCATGTTTGACTTTGGTCCATTTGAAGAATTTTTGATCATGTTAAGGCCATTTGAAAATTACGGCAAAAGTTGCCAAATTTGGAAAATTCCATAAACCAACTTTGTACCATTTTTGCAAAACCCTTCAAATCTCCATGATTCTTGAACTTTGATCATTACAAACCTCTTATAACATTATAAGGACCCCTCTTGGCCAAAAATATTGGGTTAGACCCCTTGAAATTGCACAGTTGACTTTTTAAGGGCACTGTTGACTTTTTCCTTCATCTGCAAGCAACTGAGGCATTGACTGACTTCCACATGGAATTTTCTCATGAAAATTGACACCTAGGATCCTATTAACATATAGAAGACTTTGCCCAAATGAAATGGCCAAAGTTGTGAGATTATGGTGCTTGAATCTCAAACCCTAATTTGGGTGCCTTGTATAGGAGCTTTGCCTTGTCCTGAGATCTCTGATGATCATGCAATCTTCTGGGATTTTGCCAATGGACTTGAACTTGTAAATGGAGTGTAGACTCACCATAAGACTTGTACAAACTCATTGGGACCCTTGTCATGGCTTGAAATGTCTCAAGGACCTCCACAGATGACCATATGCTTGATGCTAGGACATGAAGGATGTTATGCCTCATCTTTCCATGATATGATGCTAAGAAAATGATATGAGTATGATGAATATGATGTGATATGATGCTTAAAATGAAGAGGGCAAATTTGGGGTGTTACAGCTGCCTCTATTCAATCATCAGTTAATCTGAAAAGGACGGTAGCACGGGCTATTGACCATTCAAGATAAATTGTGGTTGAATACCAAGAAGACCAGAAATTTTCACTCTGACGAAGAATGCAACACTGGGAAATAAACCCAACCAGATGACGCTCTGGGGATGAGAAGGAGAGAAAAAAGCAGACAAGCTTCTTCCAAGTTGAAATTGATATCTGGAATAAGAACACTTTGACAGACGAGTCCTCTTCAAACAATCCTGTGACGCCAGGAGCTGGACATACGAGTCCTCCAACACTGCAAGACATATGACTTGAGACAGACGAGTCTTCAAACAATCCTGTGACGCCAGGAGCTGGACATATGAGTCCTCCAACACTGCAAGAACATATGACTTGAGACAGACGAGTCTCCTTCGGATTTACCTATTACGCCAGGACCGATAATGCATTAAAGTCTGTGGGATAGACATGCAATCAAGGTAGACGAACCTTCTTCATATATTATCCGTGGATATATGGTACAAGATAGACGAGTCTTCTTTTAGCAAACCTGTTATGCTAGGTGCAGCAACCATAATTGGTGCTTGAGACAGACGAGCCTCCTTTGGATTTACCTGTTACGCCAGGACCGGTAACCATTTTGACATTAATTCCCACTGTCAGGATTTTAAACCTCTTCAACACAGACGAGTATTGGATGATCATCAAGATAACACAGATGAGTGTCAAAAGTCAATGATACAGACGAGTATCAGATGATGATCTGAGAAACACAGACGAGCGCTTCAGGTAATGATACAGACGAGTATCAGCCACTGGTATAGACGAATACCAGAAATTCAAACACAGACGAGCATTTGAAGTAGCAATAGAAGAATATTGGGATAAACAGCAAATCCTCACATACAGATGTAAACTAGCACAGACAAGTTTTGGGGATGATACAGACGAGTATCTAAGCAGAGCAGACGAGCTTCAAACATATATTAGAAAACCACAACACAGACAAATGCTGGAAATGATACAGACGAGTATCCACAAATATCAGGCATACCAAACACAGACGAGTGTTGGAAAGTCGCAGACGAGCAACAGTTGAAATTACATATCAAGGCACAGACAAATGCAACAAAGGATCCAATACCAAACACAGACGAGTGTTGGGAGTTGCAGACGAACTACAGCATATGAGACATCACAACACAGACGAGTGCAGAGAATTGCGGACGAGCAACAACAGAGATTATATACCGAACACAGACGAGTGTTGGGGATTGCAGACGAGCAATAACAAAGATATAACCAAACACAGACGAGTGTTGGAGAATTGCAGACGAGCAATAACAGAGTAATCCTAGACCACTGCTGGGGAAAGCAAACGAGCAATACCGAAGGGCCAACACAAACGAGTGTTGAAAGATGCGGACGAGCAGCAATAAAGCATGATATATCCCTGCTGGGGAAAACCCTACTTAGGTATAACACAGACGAGTGTTGAGAAACGCAGACGAGCGACAAACAAATGCCTGATTGGCAGCAAGAGATGCAACTCTGCAGGGGAAACAAGTCAAGAGGTCTGGACACCTTACTCTGACTGAGGTGATAAATACCTGACTGTATCATCAAATGACCAACAGTATGGCAACTTTGCTGGGAAATATTTCACTGATGGAGTGAACATTAAATATGAACTCTGTGGGGACAGGATCATCTTCAGACTTGGCTGGAAAAGATGCATCAACAGTACCCTAGCTGGGGAGAGCATCTGCTGATTCAAAGTTCTGGCTGGGAAAGACTCTTGTTGAGGATAGAATTCTGGTAATTCCAACTCTGATGATGTCAGGCTCTCAGATACCTGCTGGGCATACTCCACTAGGGAAGAATGGATTGTTACTTCACTGGGGAAGAAGAAACTGCTTGGGCTGCTGCCAAGGCTTAGCTGGGAGAAGAAATCTCTGCTTGGGGAGATACTCTACATGGGAAGAGTAAATTACTTGGGAGAATGCGACGCCATCCTGCAACCTGCAACAACAGAAAACACAAGTGTGCCCCGGGGATTTGCATGGTATGATCTGTTCATCCATCGTATCCCGACACTCAAAGAGGGTTACAGTTTCCCTGCATGTCACTTTCTTTTCAAAATTATCACCATGTTTAGATGCAATGCTATTTTTGCTAAAAATTCAAGACATTTTGCAAACAAAAATAAACACACACAGCTTTTTGACTGGATAATCTTTTTATTGAATGGCCTCTGAATAGGCAAAGATTTACATCAGGAAGCAACCACCTGGAAAGAGGTAGTCACCGTAAAATTGAGAAAATAAACTATCCTAATGGCAATGGACACGGTGTCGCTCCCACCAAATGAGGCTAAGTCAAAAGGGGTACAGACGCGAACGGTCGGTGAAAGAGAGAGAACACACAAGGGTGAACTGAAAAGAAAAGAGTCGCCAGCAAGGCATTTTTTATCCCGAAGGAAAGGTAATGCTGCATAAACCTAGAAAGATATGGACAAGACGGTTGCGAACCAGAGAAACTGAGAAAGGGGGTTGGTTACAACCTGGGAAGGGATCCACGCTTGAAAGTTTGTGTTTAAAGGGGTAGTGTCAGTGCTATTTTGTGTGTAAAAGCTGGAAAAGAATGCAAGTGTTAGTGTAAAAGAAATGTGAAGTATATAAGAGAAGTGTCAGTGTAAGGAAATAGTATGAAGCTCAAGACTATGAGGCTCAAAGAATAATGCTGGAAGGAGGGGGAATATACAGAGACTTTTGTTCGATAACAGTTAAGTTATGCCTACGTATCCTCTCATGCAATGAGGAAGTCAGAACACCGTAGTTCGACTCAAAGAGACTGAAAGATAAATTGACTTGTGAACTGCTTATTTGTCTATGCTCAAGTGTATGACCTGTCTGGCTCAGGTGCAAACTGTCTTGCATTATACGGAAGAAGCAAGTTCTCGTTTATGAGTGAATGAGATGAGAAAAGAATCCCGGAGGAGACGATTATTGTTTATTTTTTGTTTTTTCAGTCTTTTATTGCTTTTGAGTTTATCATAAGTTAGTGAGCTTAAGCCTAAACCAAAGGTTAGTAAACTCATCACATCCTCCCTCTGATTAGGGGTAATGAGAATACCTTAAGTATGAAGTAAACACCTCACACTTAATCACCATGATGTAGGATTAAGATCATTAACCTACTTGCATTTATTTAGGTGTTTTTTTGGAGTTTTTGTTTAAAGCTAAGTAATGAGTTTAAGCCATAATCAAGGATTTAATGGACCCATTACACCATCCTAATAGAAGGATAATAGATGAGAACATTTAAGTTGAGGAAGGCTCCTCAACTTAATCCATGATTAGGGATTAACCTCATGACAAAACAAAACCTTTATTAAATGGATTTTAGTTAATGGTGAGATTAAGAAATGGATTTTATGGTTTGTAAGACAGCTTGAGGGGGGCTTGTCCATTAACACTAGGGTTAGTCCTTCTTAACCAATTAAGGAAGAATTAGAACCCTAATGCAAGGCCCAAGTTACAAGCTTGATATCTTAGTGATTATTAGATGGATTGATTAAAGGGTTTAAACACATTAAGGGTTTAACACTTAGGATTAAAGTTATACACTCCATCCTAATAGAAGGATGCAGGCACAAGCTTAATCACAAAGTCTTAAAACCTTTAAGGTTTAGTCCTTGATTATGAGATGAGAAGAGAAGACACAAAGATGACATAAAGGTAAAAATAATGGGGGACTAATCAAGCCCTAATATTGATCATGCTTGGGTGTTACTAGGGTTTATGAGGCTTGCAGAAGATCTTAAAGAGAAAAGCCACCAAGGAAGAAGCAGATGAAAGGAGGAGAAGCAAGAAGAAAACAAGACAACTTACTTAACTTAAGAAGATAAGTTGCTTGAAGAAAGAAAGTGGGAAGGAGACATGAATGAGCACGCTCACTCTAAATCACAAATAAAATGCAGCAATGATGCATAAGAAAGATGAGAGGAGGTTATGAGAAGTTAAGGCAAATTCACTTCTCAATGACTTACTGTAACACGGTGGGAGAACTGACTTTAGTTAAATGTTGCGGATAGCAAGAGTCGCCACCGACTTTTATTTTATCCAAAGGAAAGGCATAAAAGAACAGGAAAGACCTTTAAAAGATTTTTGGGTTCGGGGGGTAGGATATGTAAAGGGAAGGTGTTAGCACCCTTTACATCCATGGTTATCCATGGGCTCTTAGTTACTTAGCTCACTTTAAAATGTTTTTGAAATGTGAAGTGTGTGAATAGAGATTTTCTTAAGTACTTTATAATGATCCATGTACGGATATATATAAAGCCTTTGTTTTGAAAATTGCTTGGAAAATGTGAAGTGTTTGAAATGTTTTTGAAAAGTGAGCAAGTACATAAGAGGAACCTACCCTAAGTTAAGTCTTTTCTGTTCTTAAATCCTTTAAATGGTAAGACTGTCCCTATTATTAAGGAATAGGTAGTCATTACCTTGGATGTGTGAGGGACAAGTGAAGGGACATCTGTTATTTAGGCAACTGTAAGGTGTATAAGCAATTCGAAGGGACTTATCATCTTTATTCGAAAGGGACAAGATCATCACGAAGGCAACCATTAAGGTACTTGATCTTTTTATCTGTTAAGGGACTAGATGATGTGAGATGAGGGACTTTGCTTTATACACCCTACTTGACCTTTTGTTTAGGCAGCTTGAGAGGTAACCCTTAAGAAGTGAGATGGCGATCCAGGATCGACTTACGTGTGTGAGTGTACAATTTCAAGTATTTATCTTACAAGTTAGTGATCTAAATTCAATTTTACATACAAACATGTTTTGCACTCCCTATTTTACTAACCATAGCATTTAAAATATAAATATTAAAAAATTACTACGACTATTACATATTGGATACAATTACATGATAATAATAAATAAATAAATAAGCAAATAAATAATAATAAATAATTGGGTTAGTAATAATAATAATAATAATGAAAATCATATAATATATAAATAAATGGGGTTAGTAATAATAATAATAATAGTAAACAAGAATACAAATAAAGAAATTAGCATAATAATGAATAATGAATTAAAAGTTCAATTTTTAATAAATGATTATTTTTTGTTAGGATTTTAAGAAGAAAAATAAGCAATTCATACTATATACTAATTATTATAAAGATTTAAATTTATATACATGTTATAAAAATAATGGTTAATTATAATTAAATAAACATATTATAAAAATAAATTATATTAATAAGACAAAATTAGGAGTTTTTAATTGTTTTAAACATAATCTAAAATTATTTACATGACATTATATTCAATAATAATTATAAACAAATTATAAAATAATATACATATTTAAAATTTACAAATAAATAAATTAAAAATTATAATACAATTAGGTCTTATAAAAGAAAATTAGGGTTTGTAAAAATAATTAGGTATTATATAAGAATATTAGGTTTTATATGAACATATTAAGATTAACATAAATAATTTAAGGTTTATGATTTTTTAGAAAAATAAGGTTTTATTTATTAATTCATAAAAAAACAAATTTAATTATTCACAAATTATATATATATATATATATATATATATATATATATATATATATATATATATATTTAATAATATAGGCATACAAATTAATTTTCAATCATATATAATCCTATTATATTATTTTTTATTATAAATTATTTTAATTAAAATTAAAGGAATAAAAGAAATAGAAAACAATTAAAAGAAAATAGCAAAAACTTACCTGCTGGAGCCTGGGGTCGAACCCAGGTCTCAAGCTTCATTCCCCCAAGACTAGCACGCCAACCACTGGGACAAGCCTGCGCTTGTGTAGGTGATACAGGTTGCATTCCTTTTGTGCCTTATCTTGCAAAATAAAAGAAATTGAAGCAAAAAAATTTGGTCCTGGCTGGGTTTGAACCCTGGATCTTTGCCTCTCACGCGCATACCTTCACCAACAGGCCATCAGTGTTTCTCATAACATATACTACAAATAATAATATATAATTCATATCCAAATTCAAATATTTGAATTTCGCGCCAGGGGTCTTCTTCTTCCTCAATACCTGCAAAAATACCTGCGAAATCACATGCGAAATTTCCTGCAAATTTCCAAAACCAGAAACCTATGTTTTTTGAACTATTATGCAAACCATCATAATAACAAAAATTAGTAACCCAGATCAATTGTACAAGGTCCATATGTCACAGCCATGGTCTTAGAATTTGTTTTAAGGTCCTAAATGTTTGGTTCCCGTTTTGAAGCTCCAAACCCTAGCAATGGCAAACTTCGATACAGTCCACAATAACTGAATTAATCCATTCAAAAAGCTTCTAAACATCACAACAAACACAAATCTATAATTAGTTTTCAATATCAAAGCATAAATCAATCAAATCTAAAAAACTTAGAATATGAAAGGGATGCATTCGGTTTGTGCGAATTAGGGCATGAATGAACAATGTTATGATCCAGAATTGATCTATGAACTCCAAGGAACAAGTTGCAACCTTTGGTTTGTCTTGAAAGTAGCTCTAGGTATCAAACCGAATTTGTGTTCTTTGGATGAATTTTGAAACTTTGTTCTTACCTTTGGAGGCTCAAAATTTCGTCCTTGTGCATTGTGATGTGTTTATGTACTTATAGTAGATGAAATTAGGTCAAAATATTGTAGGGTTATTTGGACTTTTTGATCATTGAAGATTGAAAAAGATCATGTCTTAAAATTCAAATATTCTTGAATGTAACCTTGCTATTTTAAGACATTCACCATCAATTATATATCAATCTGATCCAATTCATGTTTATGACCTTCTAGAATCAAAATATATTTTAAATCTTCATATTTTATATTTTATTTGAATTTAAAATGATTTTTAATATAAAAAATCATAATAAATAAAATAATAAAATAAAATTATGAAAATATTAAATAAATTTCGTGCATGATGTCATGGAACACCTTGGGTCACAAAAAGTTCAGTCCATTTGAAGAATTATGGTTTTAAGACCCTATTTTCTTCATAAACCACCCAAAAATTTCCCAACTTTGTAAGGGCACAAATCCTTAAATTTTAATGCTATGAGGGTGTTCTTGAACTTTTTGGAAATCTTAAAGTGTCCTCTAACCAACCCCATTGGTTTCATGTCCATATCTTTTACCATTCTCAAGTTATGCCCTTTTGAAGTTGTTGACTTTTTGTTGACTTTTAAAAGGACCTATAATGTCTTAGCTCATACCCTCCAAATGATGCATTTTTGGGCTTGGCTTGTGAGACACAAAGTTGTATATAATTCAATTTCATTCAAAATGAGCTTTGGATGGGAAAAATTTGATGAAGCATGTGAAAGTTATGGCTGGTCAAAGTTCAGTTGACTTTTCCTGAGGACACCCTAATTTAGAAACCTCTGATTCTTGATGATCTGAAATATCCTTGATGAATCATGATCAACCCTTGATCAAATAATGAATTTTACTTCATATAATTGATGTTGACAAAAAATCATGAAGTTTGACTTTGGTTTGACCACAGTTGACCTCAGTTTGACTTTTTAACTGCTTTGACTGATTTTGACTTATCTGATCATCTGACTGAGCAAACCTTTGAGAAAAATTATGAAACTTGTCATGGGGGTTCTTAAACACATATAAGATGTTATGAAGCTCACCTGAAGTCTTGGAAGTACATTTAGCCTGATTAAAGTCAAAACCCTAGTTTTGGATGTCCTGCTTAGGAGGATGCATTGTCTGAGGGAATTGTCAAATCTTCTGACTAATTGTGAACTTTGTGAACCTCATAAAATGTCTTGTGAACTTTGTGAACCTCATAAGATGTCTTGTGAACCTCATAAGATGTCTTGTGAACCTTGTGAACCTCATGAGAGGTCTTGTGAACCTTGTGAACCTCTTGGCACACAAAGTCTTGTTTTGTGAGGGCAAATTTTAGGGTGCAACAGCTGCCCCTGTTCAATTTTCTGAAACCTGAGGGGTTAGATTGGTATATGTGCCAGTCGTGACCTGGAAGGTTGAAGGGGATTGAACACAAAAGCCCAAAAATTTGCACTCACCGGTGCATAGAGTGATACTGATGACTAGCTGTATATGCTTGAGTGGGCTTAAAGATGCCACTTGGAGAAAAGTTCTTCAAATATATCTCTTGGAGAATAAAGTAGTCCAAAGTATGAAGATATAGCTTTTGAGAAGATAAACAACGGCCCAAAGTAGTGATAGCTTTCAGGAGGATAAACAACGTCCTGAGGTATAAGTATAACTTTTGGGAAGATAAACAACGGCCCAAAGTAATGATATGGCTTTTGAGAAGATAAACGACGTCTCAAGGTAGCCTTCGGGAAGATAAACGACGTCCCATGATAATGAGGTAACCTTTGGGAAGATAAACGACGACCCAAGGTCATGATAGCTTTCGGGAGGATAAACAACGTCCCGAAATATAAGTATAACTTTTGGGAAGATAAACAACGGCCCAAAGTCATGATAGCTTTCAGGAGGATAAACAACGTCCTGAGGTAATGAGATAACCTTTGGGAAGATAAACAACGGCCCAAGGTAACAAGTTATTGATGAAGTTTGTCTGCTGGAGAATTAATCTGAAAAACAAGATTATAACATTCTGCACGATAATATTAGTTTATGCATTATGTATGCATGTATAATATGATGCACTTAAGTAATGTATTATGTATTTATGGATATGTATGATATGATGTAAATGATGTATGTATGTATCATGCAGCTTGAAGCGTCTGGACATCTTTGTATAACAACTGCTGGCCAGGGAAAATAAATCCCGATTTGTTGCTGAAGATGTTCCCGTTTGATAATATAGTATTCATAACTTCCCGTCTTCGTTCGATAATAAGTTATCCATGACCTCCCGTCTTCGTTTGATAGTAAGGTGTCCATAACCTCCCGTCTTCGTTTGATAGTAAGGTGTCCATAACCTCCCGTCTTCGTTCGTCGTACTCCTATTGGAGGAATAATTTCCCGATTATCCTTCTGAGGATAAAAGAGATGGACATAAATTCCAGGGGAGATGTGACTCGAAGTATCTATGAAGATGGATTTGCCCTACTGGGGGATTTGTAGCTGTCTGGTGGGGATGAACCGGCGAAGCTTCTTTAAATTCCTTCCCTCGTTCGTCCTTAGTAAATACTATTACTGCATTTTCATGCATTTCTGGTAAACATCAATCATATTAAGCATTTTATGCATTTCTTGTAAACATCAATCATATTCAAAAGCATACATACATTCAAACACAACCAATGGACGTTTCGCTTATGTAAATAGGGTAAAAGTAAATCTGGATTCAAAGATGAAATTTTATTTATATCAAAAAGTGACCTATACATAGACAAGTTTGTACAAGGAGACAGAAATCCTAGTAAGAGGAATTTGTCGTAAAAATTTCTACAAAACAAAGAAAATCAGCTATGTGGGAAATAACCCTATTGAGTTTCAATTCTACTATTGCCATTATCTTCAAGTATCTTCTCTTCTGCTGTTGAGACGAAAACGATTGGATTGAGCTTTATCTGTTTGAACTTGGTTAAGTAGCACAACTGGTTGTAGTTTCATGGGTGATCCAAACGAGACATAGTCATACACTTTAATCCCTAACTTTTGCCTGGATTGCCCTTTCAGGTTTTCAATCCACCGGGATACCCTTTTTTGCCCAAGCCGCCTTTTCAGGTTTTCGACTTGCCGGGTGTACATTTTTTATATATATCCCTAATTTTTGCCCGAACCCTTTTGGTTCGTCGGGATGCCCTTATTTTTGCCTAGGCCAGTCAACCTAGCGGGTCTCTTTTTATGCGTAGTATTTTTTAACTATGTCTGCGTTTCAGGCTGTGGGAAGTCTTCACCATCCATAGTAGTAAGTATCATGGCACCTCCGGAGAATACTGTCTTGACTACAAATGGTCCTTCATATGTAGGAGTCCACTTGCCCCTAGGATCACCCTGTGGTAATATGATACGCTTGATTACCAAGTCACCAGCCTGATATACCTTTGGCTTAACCTTCTTGTTGAAAACCTTGATCATTCGTTTCTGATACATCTGGCCATGACAAACTGCTGCTAACCTCTTCTCATCAATCAAATTTATCTGGTCAAGTCGGGTCTGAATCCACTCATCTTCATCCAAGCCTGCATCCTTCATAATTCTTAAGGAGGGGATCTGAACTTCAATGGGCAGAACTGCTTCCATACCATAGACTAAGGAGAATGGGGTTGCCCCTGTTGAAGTACGTATTGTAGTGCGATAACCATGAAGAGCAAATGGTAACATCTCATGCCAATCTTTATAAGTGACAGTCATCTTCTGTATAATCTTCTTAATGTTCTTATTAGCAGCTTCTACTGCCCCATTCATCTTTGGACGATACGAAGAAGAGTTGTGATGCTTAATCTTGAACTGCGTGCAGAGATCAGTAATCATAGTGTTGTTCAGATTAGAGCCATTGTCAGTAATAATCCTTTCATGGATGCCATACCTACAGATGAGATTATTCTTAATGAATCGGGCCACAACATTCTTAGTAACAGATGTAAATGAAGCTGCCTCTACCCACTTCGTGAAGTAATCAATAGCAACCAGGATGAAACGATGCCCATTAGAAGCAGTAGGCTTGATCTCACCAATCATATCAATGCCCCACATGGCAAAAGGCCAAGGAGAAGTCAACACATTCAATGGGGATGGAGGTATATGTACTTTATCAGCATAAATTTGACACTTGTGACATGTTCTGGAGTGTTGATAGCAGTCAGCTTCCATGGTAGACCAATAGTAACCTGCTCTCAATATCTTCTTTGCCATAGTATGGCCACTAGAATGAGTGCCAAAGATCCCATCATGCATATCTTCCATAATCTCTGTTTCTTCCTTTTTATCCACACAACGAAGCATAGTTGAATCATGATTGCGCTTGTACAAAATTCCATTACTCAAGAAGAACTTAGCAGAAAACCTTCTCAGAAACTTCCTATCTTTGACAGATGCCCCTTCAGGGAACTCCTGGGCTTCAAGATATCTTTTCACTTCATAGAACCAAGGCTTTTCTTCTACTTCTTCAGTGCCAATCTCATTGCAGTATGCAGGCTTCTCAAATCTATCAATAGTAATTTTGGGAGCTTCATCATCCCAGCTGATCTCAAACATGGATGCCATGGTGGCTAATGCATCTTCCAACTGATTTTCTCTTCATGGAATGTGTCCAAAGGTAATCTCTTTGAAATGTGGGATCAAAGACACCACATGCTCTCTGTAAGGAATGAGATTATCATGTTTGGTATCCCAATCTCCTTTGATCTGACTTACTACCAGGGCTGAATCTCCATATACGTCTAAGAACTGAATCTTCATATCAATGGCAGCTTTAATACCCAGGATACATGCCTCATACTCAGCCATGTTATTGGTACAATAGAAACAAAGTCTGGCAGTAATAGGAGTATGACAACCTTCAGGGGAACTAATCACAACACCAACACCATTACCAAGTGCATTAGAAGCTCCATCAAAAACCATAGTCCATCGGGATCCTTGTTCAAGTCCGTCATATTGTCCAGGTTCTTTAGTAATAATCATAATGTCTTCATCAGGGAACTCAAAACTCATTGACTGATAATCATCCACTGCTTGATGAGCCAAATGATCAGCCACGACACTTCCTTTAATGGCCTTCTGAGTAGTATATTGTATGTCATATTCTGTCAAGATCATTTGCCATCTTGCTATTCTTCCGGAGAGAGCAGGTTTCTCGAATATGTACTTGATTGGGTCCATCTTTGAAATCAATAAGGTAGTATGAGTCAACATATACTGTCTTAGTCGGCGAGCAGCCCATGCCAAAGCGCAGCAAGTTTTCTCGAGCAGTGAGTATCTTGTTTCACAGTCGGTAAACTTTTTGCTAAGGTAGTATATTGCCTGCTCTTTTCGACCAGAATCGTCATGTTTCCCCAACACACACCCCATTGAGTTGTCTAATACTGTTAAGTACATAATCAAGGGTCTTCCATCAACTGGTGGCATCAAAATTGGAGGTTCTAGCAGATATTTCTTGATTTCATCAAAGGCAGTCTGACACTCATCATTCCACTCCATTACCTGATCTTTCTTCAACAATTTGAAGATTGGCTCACAGATGGCAGTTAATTGGGAAATAAATCTTGCAATATAATTCAATCGTCCCAAGAAACCTCTAACTTCCTTCTCAGTACGGGGAACTGGAATCTCTCGTATAGCTTTCACTTTTGCAGGATCTACTTCAATACCTTTTCCACTGACAATGAAACCCAGGAGCTTACCAGATCTAACTCCAAAAGTACACTTGTTTGGGTTCAATCTCAACTTGTAATTCTTCAACCTCTCAAACAACTTATGCAAATGATCAAGATGTTGTTCTTCATTCTGGGACCTGGCTATCATATCATCCACATACACCTCTATCTCATGATGAATCATATCATGAAACAAAGCCACCATAGCACGCTGATATGTTGCCCCTGCATTCTTCAAACCAAATGGCATCACCTTATAACAAAAAGTGCCCCACTGTGTAACAAAGGTTGTCTTCTCCATATCTTCAGGTGCCATCTTGATTTGATTATAACCAGAGAAACCATCCATAAAAGAGAATACCTTATGCTGAGCAGTGTTGTCTACCAGAACATCAATATGAGGAAGTGGAAAGTCGTCTTTGGGGCTGGCCTTGTTCAAATCTCTGTAGTCTACACACATACGTACCTTACCATCTTTCTTAGGTACTGGTACCACATTTGCAACCCACTGAGGATAAGAAGTCACAGCTA
The DNA here is from genome assembly GCA_963966055.1 of Lathyrus aphaca. NCBI lineage: Eukaryota > Viridiplantae > Streptophyta > Magnoliopsida > Fabales > Fabaceae > Lathyrus > Lathyrus aphaca. The sequence continues at coordinate 229,766,748 of OZ014519.1, forward strand.
AGAACCCTGCATCAAATTGCTTCATTACCTCTGCCTTAATCTTCTCTGACATTTCAGGACGCATGCGACGAACCTTCTGCTTCTTTGGACGACAATCTTCTTTTACTGGTAAACGGTGAACCACAATGTCTGTATCCAAACCTGGCATATCTTCATAAGACCAAGAAAAGATTTCCACATAATCATGTAACATCTGAATCAATCTGCTCTTGACACCAACTTCTAATTCAGCCCCTATCTTGACCTCTTTCCTGTTTTCTTCAGTTCCCAGATTCACAACTTCGACTGGCTCTTCATGTGGCTGTATAGCTTTCTCTTCTTGTTGTAACAACCTAGCAAGCTCTACAGGTACTTCACAATCGTCCTCCTTTCCATCTTTAGCTTGATAGATCGGATTCTCGAAATTATAATTGGCAATAGTAGAACTGTTATCAACAGGATCCAGAGTGGATGAGGATCTGCATTTTAGTGATGTGGGTGTGTGTAAGAACACATAGCTGATAAAACAAAAATAAAAGAAAAGAAAGACAAGGAACACAATATTTACGAAAACGAAACGTCCACTGATTTTTATTGAATGAAGTATGCAAATGAAATGACATCCCGTAACAAGCACACCATTGTGCCCCGGGTAAGGCACAAGGCTTAAGAGTTTAATTGTTCAAAAATTACAAACTTTAAAAGTAACAACACAGTAATAGTATTTACTCCTGACTAAAGGAGATAGGAACAACATCTTCAGCTTTCCAATTATTGAGCCCAGCACCCACAGTAGGAAAAATCCAAGCATCCAAGTTGTAGTCTTCATTATAGTCACCCACAACATTGATCTGATTCTTCATAATCCCCTGATTGGTGATACGAACAGCACGAGCACGACGAACAGCCTTCTGAGACTCTGCAGTAAAACCCAAACCAAATTTGTCAGACTTGTAAGGAATGTCAGGAAGCTGACCCCAAATAGTACAACCACCTTCATCCACCACAACTCTAGCATCTTTGAGGGAGGCCATTGTAGGAGGTACTCTGGTGACCACAGGAACTTTCTTGACAACAGGAGGAGCTTCATAATTATTAACAAACCAAGGAACCACTTCGAACGTCTGGCATGGAGTTTCAACATATTCACCTTCCATTTCAAGATATTTAAAGGTGTTCACATGGCTAACTATATATCCTTCCTCTCCATAAACAGTGACAACTTTTCCTTCTACTGGATATCTCAGCTTCTGATGTAAAGTGGAGGTTACAACACCTGCCCCATGGATCCAGGGACGTCCAAGCAAACAAGAATACGACGGACGAATATCCATTACATAAAAGGTAGCATTGAAAACCTGAGAACCTACTTTGATTGGGAGATTAATTTCTCCATGCACCACTCTTCTCGAGCCATCAAAAGCCTTCACAACTATATTATTGGGTTTCAACACAACATCTTCAGGACTAAGCTTATTCAGAACTTCTTTGGGCAACACATTCAGCGAGGAACCATTGTCTATTAGCACATGTGACAGGGTAGTGCCCCTGCATTCAATAGAGATATGTAGAGCCCTGTTATGATCCCTCTTGGCCGAAGTCAAATCAGCATCGGAGAAACCTAACCCATTATCATAGGTCAAGTGTGCAACACAATTTTCAAACTGGTCTACAGAAATCTCATTTGGTACGTGAGCAGTCTTCAGAAATTTAATCAAGGCCTTGGCATGAGCCTCAGAACACAACAACAAAGACAACATAGAAATTTTGGAGGGAGTATGCCCCAATTGATCAACAATGTCATAATCACTCTTGCGAATGATCTCCAGTACTTCTTCCATCTGCTTAGAAAGATCATCAGTAGCTGGCACATCAGTTGGTATAGGTTCAATAACAGGACCTTTGCCCCGAGCATCAGTAGTGGAGGTAGTAGCTGGAGTAACTGTATTCTTGGAGGTAATTCGAGGAGAGAAAACCCTTCCACTTCGTGTGATCTTACTAGATCCAGCAATATTATCAACATCAACAATAGGTGTCTCAGCTAAAGGTTCCTGCTTAACACCATGAATATAAACATCGTACCCATAATGCCAAGGCACAGCTTTATCAGAAGTATACGGAATAGGACTAGGAGTGGTAATGATCATAGGAGCCACTCTAGCTTCAGCAACAATCTTCACAGGGCCTTCAGCAGTAATCTTAATTGGACCCTTATGAGTAATTTTGATAGGTCCTTTGGAAGTAATCCTTACCGGCATTTTATCAACCATATCCACCTCTTCAACTTTCGCACCTTTGGTTATATGATCAACCATACTCTCCACAGAAAGTGGGGTCCTCTCGAACACTATGGTGTAATTATTCATGAGGCGTTGAATTTCGTCCTTCAATCTCCAGCAACTATCCGGCTTATAAGCACAATAGACACAATCTTCATGACAACCTGGAAAGAATCCAGCTTGTGCTAACTTCTTCTTAATAACAGACAATGGTGTAGTCAAATCTGCAACTGAGGAAATATGTGAAACTTCATCAATGGCATTGACAGTCTTTTCATGATTTGGCATGGGAGCAGTAATCACATTTGGAGTACCCGGAGGATCAAACTCAATCTCTCCAGCATCAATCATATCTTGAATTTTGTTCTTCGATACCCAGCAACTATTGGTATCATGTCCCTGACAATTCGAATGATATGCACATCGTGCATTAGGATTATACCTGGGTGAGGTAACATTGGGATTCTGAGGAGGGTCCCTCAAAGTGATAAGTTCACCCTTCAACAAGTGTTGCAAGGCTTGGGCCAGTGACATGTTGATCTTAGTGAACTGCCTTCTATTCCTCTGTTGATTTCCCTGTGGCTGCTCTGGTGTTGCAGGAGTAGGGTTGGAGATATGAACTGCACTCACAGACTGATGCCTCCTATTACGATCAGGTTGACCATAAACAACATTTGACTATTTCTTCCCACTGGGAGGCTTCTTTGCAGTACTTGATGAAGAAGCACCTACTTGAATCTTGCCACTCCTTATACCACTTTCTACACGCTCTCCTGTCATTATCAACTCAGTGAAGCCAGACGATGAGCTTCCAATGAGATGACTGTAAAAAGGACCATTCAGCGTACACATGAACATATCCACTAACTCCCTGTCAGTTAGAGGGGGTTGCACTCTTCCAGCCAAATCTCTCCACTTCTGGGCATACTCCTTGAAATTTTCTTTAGCACCCATAGACATGCTCTGTAGTTACATGCGAGTAGGGGCTAGATCAGCATTGTATTGATATTGCTTGTAAAAGGCTTCAGCAAGATCATTCCAATCACGGATGTTGACACTCTCCAAGTGATAGTACCATTCCAATTGAGCTCCAGATAAGCTCTCTTGGAAGAAATGGATCCACAACTTCTTATCAGCAGTATGGGGTTGGATTCTCCGGACATAAGACCTCAGATGCAGCTTGGGACAAGAGACACCATCATAAACTACGAAAGTAGGAACCTTGAAACCAATGGGTATGATCACCCCAGATATCAAACTCAGGTCTTCAAAATCTAGCCCAGAAGACTTTTGCAATTCCATAACATCCATTCTATCCACCAGCATCTTGAACTTATCTTCATTAGGCTCATGATAGTAGTTAGCTTCAGAATCAGAGTCCCCCATTGTATTATGGAGACTGCCTCCCTCTTTCTCAGACTCTTCAGACTCATAATCTTCAACCTGTTCTTTGGTCTTGACAGGACCTCTGAACCTTCTTCACATGTTGATCAGGCCTCCTGATCTTCTCGTCTTCTTAGTCTTCTTGGCCAGTAGTGTCTTCAATTCATCCTGCCCCTTGGACAAGTTCAGGATCAGCTCTTGGAACTGTGCATTTTGTGCCTGGAGATCTTTGACTGTTTGTTCAAGAGCCATTGCTGAAATAAACAGCGAGAAGATAAGAAACCTGTACACAGTAAACCTGTGATGCAGTGATATGATATGTAAATGCATATGCAATGTTTTCAAGGACCGCAGGATTTAAATTTGCTTAAACAAACAAGAAAGTAAACTTTTATTAGTAATAAATTTGTTTTCCCCTTGGGCTTACAATAGAAATGAAATAAATACAAAAGATGAGGTTTTAAGTCTCCCATGGACGTTTCCTCTTTGTGTTGAGGTATGAGTTGAGATTCCTCTCCTCGTGAAGTTGCTTTGTTAACTCCAGGATCCTTCCTTGACTTGCTTTGTAATGAGCCTCGAAAGTATCCCTTTGCTCCTTCAACTGGATCCAGGACCTCTGTAAGTCTTCCCTGTCAGTGGGCATGTCTGGGTGAAGGATGGTGTAAGAGGTATCTCCTTCAGCAACAAGCTCCATAGTAACTGGCAGGATGGCAGGATATGGCATCATAAGGGTCTGAACACGAGATCGCACCCATCTGAGATAAGCTTCCATAGGAATAGTGTACTTAGGCTCCAGATTCTTGCTGTCAATCGTGTTCACTTTTCCCCATGCTCGTATGAATCTCTGACGGTAACCTTGCAGATCGTTGTCGTAATCAAACACAATACCCTGAATCAACATATCATGTGGACCATCACTCCGAGCATAACCAAACTGTCGTAAAGCTAAAGAAGGGTTGTAAGTAATGCCTCCTCTTATGCCTAGAAGTGGCACATTAGGAAACTCCCCACAACGGTCAATGATAGTAACGTTCTCCATAGATCTGGAGCACCAATGGATATCTGAATGAGAGAGTGACATGATCCTTTTGGACCACCTGAACCCTTGTTCATTCTTCATCACTGAGCGAGGAAGGTGAGAAATAAACCACCTAGATAACAAAGGTATGCAACACATCAGAGTTCCTCTTGCCCTTGTAGTACGAGTGTGGAGAGAATGCAAAATGTCTCCAAGTAATGTAGGCACTGGATTGTGACTCAAGAATATGTTGATGGCGTGAACATCTATGAACTGATCTGGATTGGGGAACAACACTAAGCCATAAATCAACAAGGCTAAGATCTCCTCAAAAGCATCATAGCTCATAGCCTTCAGGAACACTTGAGCTTTATCCATTAATACCTTAGCAAGAATACCCTTAACTCTGCTTCTCGTTTCTAGAACAATGTCAGACTTCTTCAGATGTAGAGCTGCAGCAATAACCTCAGGTTTAGGCTCTTTTTCCAAGCCTGTGAATGGTTTCTGATCAAGTACAGGGATACCCCAGAAGTTTGGAGAACTCCTCCATGGTAGGAACCAGCTGATAGTCGGGGAATGTGAAGCAATGGTGCTTATGGTCAAAGAACTGAAACAGAACACTCATCATGTCTTCATTGAACCCTGAAGTGACTAAATCTAGTAGTTGACCATGTCTCTTAATGAACTGGGAGTTTTCAGAACCTTGAGAAACCAACTCCTGAAGTGTTTCTACGAGCAGAAGCCATGACCTGCAACAAAGAACAAAGATAAATCCTTTGGTCCTTGAAATGGTTAGTGAAAATGCTATGCTTATGATGCATGATGATGTCATGATGTTATGCTCAATCACAAACATGTGGCACACACAAACAAGTCACACAATAGCCCTAGGTTTAAAGGCTTGCATGAGGTTCAAAGGTAAGTACCCTCCCCTGAAGTTTAGATGGTTCATCCTGTCCTACAAAAGTAACCAGGTTCTAAGGGATCTCAATATCATTGATCCTTCACAAGGCTGGTTGTTCAGTAGGCAACTTAATTGCCAACCAAAACCCTCCAAGTTTAGAATCTCAATGAGCGTAGTATCGAGTATCAACCAACTTCAGTCTTCACCAAAGCCGGTTATCTCACTAATTTTCTAAAGGCCAATATGGGATAACTAGGGTTCTAAAAGTTAGTTAGTGCATTGACAACGTATGGCAGCCTCATATTATCCTCAACTTGACTTAAGGAACATAAGCACCAACCAAGAAGTCACACTAACTATGGCCACCAGATCAACCATATCGGTATACGCCGTACAGTTTCCTTGGTCTATTGCCATTTACCTAAGGTACACTAGATTCGGGTTAGGATCTTTCACACATAAGAGCACCCAACAGATAAGTATAAAGAAAACAAGGCAAACAATTTAAAGTGATCTAATTCCTAAGGGTACCCCTCTTTTATTAAATCCCCAGCAGAGTCGCCAATTCTGTAACACAGTGGGAGAACTGACTTTAGTTAAATGTTGCGGATAGCAAGAGTCGCCACCGACTTTTATTTTATCCAAAGGAAAGGCATAAAAGAACAGGAAAGACCTTTAAAAGATTTTTGGGTTCGGGGGGTAGGATATGTAAAGGGAAGGTGTTAGCACCCTTTACATCCATGGTTATCCATGGGCTCTTAGTTACTTAGCTCACTTTAAAATGTTTTTGAAATGTGAAGTGTGTGAATAGAGATTTTCTTAAGTACTTTATAATGATCCATGTACGGATATATATAAAGCCTTTGTTTTGAAAATTGCTTGGAAAATGTGAAGTGTTTGAAATGTTTTTGAAAAGTGAGCAAGTACATAAGAGGAACCTACCCTAAGTTAAATCTTTTCTGTTCTTAAATCCTTTAAATGGTAAGACTATCCCTATTATTAAGGAATAGGTAGTCATTACCTTGGATGTGTGAGGGACAAGTGAAGGGACATCTGTTATTTAGGAAACTGTAAGGTGTATAAGCAATTCGAAGGGACTTATCATCTTTATTCGAAAGGGACAAGATCATCACGAAGGCAACCATTAAGGGACTTGATCTTTTTATCTGTTAAGGGACTAGATGATGTGAGATGAGGGACTTTGCTTTATACACCCTACTTGACCTTTTGTTTAGGCAGCTTGAGAGGTAACCCTTAAGAAGTGAGATGGCGATCCAGGATCGACTTACGTGTGTGAGTGTACAATTTCAAGTATTTATCTTACAAGTTAGTGATCTAAATTCAATTTTACATACAAACATGTTTTGCACTCCCTATTTTACTAACCATAGCATTTAAAATATAAATATTAAAAAATTACTACGACTATTACATATTGGATACAATTACAAGATAATAATAAATAAATAAATAAGCAAATAAATAATAATAAATAATTGGGTTAGTAATAATAATAATAATAATGAAAATCATATAATATATAAATAAATGGGGTTAGTAATAATAATAATAAACAAGAATAAAAATAAAGAAATTAGCATAATAATGAATAATGAATTAAAAGTTCAATTTTTAATAAATGATTTTTTTTTTAGGATTTTAAGAAGAAAAATAAGCAATTCATACTATATACTAATTATTATAAAGATTTAAATTTATATACATGTTATAAAAATAATGGTTAATTATAATTAAATAAACATATTATAAAAATAAATTATATTAATAAGACAAAATTAGGAGTTTTTAATTGTTTTAAACATAATCTAAAATTATTTACATGACATTATATTCAATAATAATTATAAACAAATTATAAAATAATATACATATTTAAAATTTACAAATAAATAAATTAAAAATTATAATACAATTAGGTCTTATAAAAGAAAATTAGGGTTTGTAAAAATAATTAGGTATTATATAAGAATATTAGGTTTTATATGAACATATTAAGATTAACATAAATAATTTAAGGTTTATGATTTTTTAGAAAAATAAGGTTTTATTTATTAATTCACAAAAAAACAAATTTAATTATTCACAAATTATATATATATATATTTAATAATATAGGCATACAAATTAATTTTCAATCATATATAATCCTATTATATTATTTTTTATTATAAATTATTTTAATTAAAATTAAAGGAATAAAAGAAATAGAAAACAATTAAAAGAAAATAGCAAAAACTTACCTGCTGGAGCCTGGGGTCGAACCCAGGTCTCAAGCTTCATTCCCCCAAGACTAGCACGCCAACCACTGGGACAAGCCTGCGCTTGTGTAGGTGATACAGGTTGCATTCCTTTTGTGCCTTATCTTGCAAAATAAAAGAAATTGAAGCAAAAAAATTTGGTCCTGGCTGGGTTTGAACCCTGGATCTTTGCCTCTCACGCGCATACCTTCACCAACAGGCCATCAGTGTTTCTCATAACATATACTACAAATAATAATATATAATTCATATCCAAATTCAAATATTTGAATTTCGCGCTAGGGGTCTTCTTCTTCCTCAATACCTGCAAAAATACCTGCGAAATCACATGCGAAATTTCCTGCGAATTTCAAAAACCAGAAACCTATGTTTTTTGAACTATTATGCAAACCATCATAATAACAAAAATTAGTAACCCAGATCAATTGTACAAGGTCCATATGTCACAACCATGGTCTTAGAATTTGTTTTAAGGTCCTAAATATTTGGTTCCCGTTTTGAAGCTCCAAACCCTAGCAATGGCAAACTTCGATACAGTCCACAATAACTGAATTAATCCATTAAAAAAGCTTCTAAAAATCACAACAAACACAAATCTATAATTAGTTTTCAATATCAAAGCATAAATCAATCAAATCGAAAAAACTTAGAATATGAAAGGGATGCATTCGGTTTGTGCGAATTAGGGCATGAATGAACAATGTTATGATCCAGAATTGATCTATGAACTCCAAGGAACAAGTTGCAACCTTTGGTTTGTCTTGAAAGTAGCTCTAGGTATCAAACCGAATTTGTGTTCTTTGGATGAATTTTGAAACTTTGTTCTTACCTTTGGAGGCTCAAAATTTCGTCCTTGTGCATTGTGATGTGTTTATGTACTTATAGTAGATGAAATTAGGTCAAAATATTGTAGGGTTATTTGGACTTTTTGATCATTGAAGATTGAAAAAGATCATGTCTTAAAATTCAAATATTCTTGAATGTAACCTTGCTATTTTAAGACATTCACCATCAATTATATATCAATCTGATCCAATTCATGTTTATGACCTTCTAGAATCAAAATATATTTTAAATCTTCATATTTTATATTTTATTTGAATTTAAAATGATTTTTAATATAAAAAATCATAATAAATAAAATAATAAAATAAAATTATGAAAATATTAAATAAATTTCGTGCATGATGTCATGGAACACCTTGGGTCACAAAAAGTTCAGCCCATTTGAAGAATTATGGTTTTAAGACCCTATTTTCTTCATAAACCACCCAAAAATTTCCCAACTTTGTAAGGGCACAAATCCTTAAATTTTAATGCTATGAGGGTGTTCTTGAACTTTTTGGAAATCTTAAAGTGTTCTCTAACCAACCCCATTGGTTTCATGTCCATATCTTTTACCATTCTCAAGTTATGCCCTTTTGAAGTTGTTGACTTTTTGTTGACTTTTAAAAGGACCTATAATGTCTTAGCTCATACCCTCCAAATGAAGCATTTTTGGGATTGGCTTGTGAGACACAAAGTTGTAGAGAATTCAATTTCCCTCAAAATGAGCTTTGGATGGGAAAAATTTGATGAAGCATGTGAACGTTATGGCTGGTCAAAGTTCAGTTGACTTTTCCTGAGGAAACCCTACTTTAGAAACCTCTGATTCTTGATGATCTGAAATATCCTTGATGAATCATGATCAACCCTTGATCAAATAATTAATTTTACTTCATATAATTGATGTTGACAAAAAATCATGAAGTTTGACTTTGGTTTGACCACAGTTGACCTCAGTTTGACTTTTTAACTACTTTGACTGATTTTGACTTATCTGATCATCTGACTGAGCAAACCTTTGAGAAAAATTATGAAACTTGTCATGGGGGTTCTTAAACACATATAAGATTTTATGAAGCTCACCTTAAGTCTTGGAAGTTCATTTAGCCTGATTAAAGTCAAAACCCTAGTTTTTGATGTCCTGCTTAGGAGGATGCATTGTCTGAGGGAATTGTCAAATCTTCTGACTAATTGTGAACTTTGTGAACCTCATAAAATGTCTTGTGAACTTTTTGAACCTCATAAGATGTCTTGTGAACCTCATAAGATGTCTTGTGAACCTTGTGAACCTCATGAGAGGTCTTGTGAACCTTGTGAACCTCTTGGCACACAAAGTCTTATTTTGTGAGGGCAAATTTTGGGGTGCAACACTTACCACCTGAAAAGTTAGTAACAAGAAATGAAATGACATGAAAATGAGATGAAATGCAATGATGCACACCAAAGTCAGAAGCATAAACATGATGTTAATGATGCTAAGAGATAAAGCAAACACAAATCAAGGGTTGTGGATGATCATACAAGGATGAGGATGCAAATGAAGCATGTTTTGAACCATGAAAGTTCATGAAAGTTTATGAAATGGAATGAATGCAAAACATGGCAAATGAATGATGCAATGATAAAACATGATTCTAATATGTCCTAAGATGTCTCATATGTCATGTGGATGCACAAAATGTCATGGCAAGTTCATGTATGCAAGCATATGGAAGATGGATGCAAAGGAAGGCAAAAATTAGGGTTTATGCACAAGACACAAGCAAAATCCAAAATCAGAAGCAAATGACAAGATAAAAAATTGAAAATGGGATCAAAGGAACCCTAACCCTACATAAGTTCACTTCCCAAAGGAGGGGACCTAACTCTTAACCTAATGGAAGTTATGATTTTCTCAAGTTGGCTAGGGTTTTAAGGTACTTCAAAAAGAAAAATGCACATCAAATTGAAAATGAAAGATAAATTCAAACCAATTTTACCCTAGAAACGACATGATATGAAGAATGCAATGCAATAATAAGCAACATCAAACTCTTCATGGTTAGGCAGAATGAATTTTTCTAAGTTAGGATAAAAATATTGCCTTTTAAGAACTTTAATTCTAAAGAAAAATGTCAAAGTAGGTCAAGAACCAAAAAGAAATTTGTTTGGAGAGTTTGATAATGTTTCTAAATGTATTAAAATGCAATGTGAATTTTTTTGGAATTTTTAAATACCTAAATGTATTTTTAATTATTAATTCTCATTAACTAATTAAAAATAATCATTTAAATGATTTAGAAATAATTTTTGATGCAAAAAATAAAAATAAAAATATTTTCAGAATGAGAAAAATATTTTAAATCATGATGCAAAAAATAAAAAATTTTGAAAGTGTTTTACTATTTTTAATAAAATGATAAAGAAAATGCAATTAAAATGAATTTAAAATATGAATTAATGAAAGTAATCAGATCCAGTGGCTGAGGTTCAAAAGGAAAAGGGAGGGAATTGACTTCGCGCGCTAATGGACGGCCCACATTTAAACTCACTAATTACGTAATTAAGCCCTAATCTGAACCCTAATGACCTTCAGGTGATCAGAACAGTGTTCCGGTCATCTTCTCCGGCCAGCTCTTCACTCAATCTCTCTCAAAACGCCACAAAAACTCATCAAACTCTCCAGAATTAATCCTTTAACATCATTAAACACAAACCACACAACAAAAATCATTTATTTTTCATAAATCATGAGAATCAAATCAAAACACATTTCACGGGCAAAGTTTCAGAACAACATAAAATCCTCAAAACTCAACTATTTTCAAAAAGAAAAGCATCAGCATGATCAGTGCAACATGAGGAACAATTCTATAACCTAAAATCAAGTTTCTGGAAAATTTGTTCTTGAGGTTACCTGAACTGAAGCTTTTGAAAATGGCACTGCCTGGCTACTTCTTTGCTTCAAAATCTCCCCAATGATCTCCCTCAAGAGTTTGCAATGCTTGGTTGGAGTTTAAATGGCCCCAAAATGGAAATGGCAGAAGCTCAGTTCATGAAGTGTGAAAATCGTATTTTTGATTCTGGGATTTTTAGGGAAAAGTGATGGTTGGGAAATGATCAGAGGGTTATGGTGAGTTGTTCTGTGAAATTTGTTTTGAGGTTTGAGGCTTGTATGCTGAGTTTCGAAGAAAAATGCATAAGAGAGGATTTTGGTGAATGCTGTGTTGTGGGATGTTTCAGCTTGTGTTGTGTGGTGTGTTGATTTGCTTTTGGTCCATGTATCAATTTCTGATAGGTCAGAGAGTTGTTGGTGGCCTATGGTGATTGGTATGGGCAAGTTGCAAAAATGTCAAAAGTTTTGTACTTGAGGTATGGGCTGGTTTTGCAGCTGGCTTTTGGCTTGTCCTGGCTCAACATAGATCAAGGAGAGCCATAGATTTGAAATTGAGGTGATTCAGCAAGCTAGTGAAAGGTTATGTCCCTTTTTGCAATTTTCATGAAATTTGGCCCCTTTTGAATTTCTTGATGTTCAAGGCATGGGATGAAGTGATCCTTGGGCCAATTCCGATCCTTAGGCAATGCATTATGATGTTAAGACATGTAGAAGTGTGTTTGAAGTCAAAAAAATGCTTGGCATGAGAAATTGCAAGTTTCCCTCTTTGGCACAAAAGTGAAAATTAAGTGATTTTTCCCAACTTTGCAAGGCCATAACTTTTGTTCTAAAATGAATTAGGTCAAGTTATTGTACTTTTTGAAAATGGGAGGATCCAATCTACAACTTTCATGACCAAAGATTTTTCTTTTGAAGCATTTTTGAATCAAAAAGAGGAGGTTGAAAAACTTTCCCAAAATGGCAAGTTTACATTACAAGTCACTTTCCCAAAATGGCAACTTTGCAAATGGCTTGAAATCCTCCAATTTTGTGAACTTCTAACATCTTCTAAGATCAAATAAAGATCATACACATTCATAATGATGGAGGAAACCCTTTGGTTGGATGATTGGGGGCCTCAGATGCCCTGATTTTGCACTGACTTGCTCAAGAAGTCATCTTTTGATCAGATGCCCTCCCCTTTGAATTTCTTCATGAAAATTGGTATGAATGATCCTTATGACATATAGAGACCAATAGAAACAAGAATGACCAAAAAATTTGGAGTTATGGCCTCTGAAACCAAAACCCTAATTTTAGGTCATCTGTGCAGTTAAGCTTGGCTCTGCTTCCATGCTTTCCTCAGTTCTTGTGATTTTTGACTTTCTTGATCTTGGGATGATGTAATATGATGATTGAATATACATGGGCCCTTTTGAAATGATGGGAGACCTTTGGAGTGGCTCAGATAGCTCAGGGATTTCTCAGATCACAAACCCTAGATGCACATGACTTTGAGCCAATGCAGTGAAGCAAAATGCAATATGAGATGCTATGATTGAAACTATGCAAATGAAAAGAATCACAAGCCATGGTGAAATGAGTGAGGGAAAATTTGGGGTGTTTACACACGGCATTCCAAGGAGTTCCATTTCTGCTATGACCAGCATGTCTTCGAGACTCTCCGTTCTGCTTTGACTTTCTGAGAGGATGAGGGGACTATTTCCTATCCTTCTGATATTGTCAATTTGTACGAAACGATGATGTGGTTCGGATTACTCGGATCGCAGTTGTTCGCTTATTCCCTTGTTTTGCGTGGATCGCCCTTTCGGGTTTTCAATCCACCGGGATACCCTTTTTTGCCTGAGCTGTCCAAAGTGGCTTTTCAACTCAGCGGGTGTACATTTTTTATTTATTTCCCTAACTTTTGCCCGAGATTTTTATTCTGTTTTTAGCTCGTCGGGATGCCCTTTTTTTTCCTGGACTATAATTCTGTTTTTGTGTCCAGCGGGTCTCTTTATGCGAAGTATTTTTTAACTGCGTCCAAGTTAACAGGGGACTGGAAGTCATCTCCATCCATAGTGGTGAGCATCAGTGCTCCTCCTAAAAAGACTTTCTTCACTATGAATGGTCCTTCGTAGTTTGGGGTCCACTTGCCCCTGTGATCTGAACCTGGAGAAACGATCCTTTTCAACACAAGCTCTCCCACTTGATACTCCCGAGTACGTACTCGTTGGTCGAATGCACGCTTCATTCTCCTCTGATAAAGCTGACCATGACAGATAGCCGTTAATCTCTTTTCCTCAATTAGACATAGCTGATTATAATGAGCACGCACCCATTCAGCCTCATCAAGCTTTACATCCATCATCACACGCAATGAAGGGATCTCTACTTCAACAGGCAGGACTGCTTCCATACCATATACCAAAGAGAAGGGAGTTGCCCCTATTGACGTCCTGACTGACGATCGGTACCCATGCAGCGCAAACGGTAACATCTCATGCCAATCTTTGTAAGTGACAACCATTTTCTGCACAATCTTCTTGATATTCTTGTTAGCTGCCTCTACCACACCATTCATCTTTGGTCAGTAAGGAGAAGAATTGTGATGCTGAATTTTGAAGTCCCGACACAAGTCTGCCATCATCTTGTTGTTGAGATTAGAACCATTGTCAGTAATGATCCTTTCGGGCACTCCGTATCTGCATATGATATCTCTTTTCAGAAATCTTGCCACCACTTGACGAGTGACGTTGGCATAAGATGTTGCTTCTATCCATTTGGTGAAGTAATCAATCGCGACCAGGATGAAGCGATGACCATTTGAAGTAGTAGGCTCGATCTTCCCGATCATGTCAATGCCCCACATAGAAAAGGGCCAAGGAGATGACATGACGTTGAGAGGGCTCGGAGGAACACGCACCTTGTCTGCATATATCTGGCACTTGTGGCACTTACGAGCGAATGAACAACAACCTGCATCCATTGTCATCCAGTAATACCCTGATCTCAGCAATTTCTTAGCCATAGCATGCCCTCCTGCATGGGTACCAAAAGATCCCTCGTGGACTTCCTGCATCAACAGGCTTGCTTCGTGTCTATCCACGCATCTGAGCAAGACCATGTCAAAGTTTCTCTTGTACAAAACCCCGTCTGTATTAAAAAAGAAGCTAGCAGAAAGTCGCCTCAAGGTCTTCTTGTCATTGGAAGATGCCCCAGTTGGGTATTCTTGCTTTTCCAGGAATAACTTGATATCAAAATACCAAGGTTTCTCGTCAGACACGGCGTCTACAGAGAAGGCATGAGCTAGAGCGTCAAGCCTGGATATGTCAATTCTGGGCACATAATTCCAACACAATACTTTAATTGACGAAGAGAGAGTGGCCAATGCGTCGGCAAACTGATTTTCATCACGTGGTATGTATTGAAGTTTGACTATTGTGAAGAACGTCAACAGTTTTCTAGCATAATCCCTGTATGGAATTAGATGCTCTTGATGAGTATACCACTTGCCGGTAACTTGGTTAATGACGAGGGCCGAATCTCCGAATATATCGAGGTTCTTAATCCGAAGATTAATTGCCTCCTCTATTCCCATTATGCATGCCTCGTATTCCGCCTCATTGTTGGTGCAGCCAAAAGTAATTCTGGCAGCGAAGGGTAGGTGAACACCTTCAGGAGTAATGAGTACGACACCAACTCCACGACCATTGATATTGACTGCCCCATCAAACATCAACTTCCATTTGGATTCAAGGTTTGGCCCCTCCTCCGGAAGTGGTTCCTCATAATCGTTTGCTTTGAGGCACATGATGTCCTCATCAGGGAAATCAAACTTCATTGGCTGATAATCATCTTCAAGAGGTTACTGTGCAAGGTAATCCGAAAATACACTTCCCTTGATGGCTTTCTGAGAAGTATACTGGATGTCGTATTCAGTTAAAATCATTTGCCACCTAGCAACCCTTCCGGTCAACGCTGGTTTCTCAAAGATGTACTTGACATGATCCATTTTGAAAATGATCAGTGTGGTATGAGTCAACATGTACTGCCTTAGTCGGCGAGCATCCCATACCAAAGCGCAACATGTTTTCTCGAGCAGTGAGTAACGAGATTCACAGTCGGTAAACTTTTTGCTAAGGTAATAAATAGCGTACTCTTTTCGACCAAACTCGTCATGTTGGCCTAGAACACACCCCATTGACCCTTCCAGCACGGTCAAGTACATGATTAATGGTCTTCCTTCCACTGGAGGCATTAGAATTGGAGGCTCCTGCAAATATTCTTTTATCTTGTCGAAATCTCTTTGGTAGTCTTCGTTCCACCTGACCGTTTGCTATTTTCTTAGCAACTTGAATATTGGTTCGCACGTGGCCATTAGATGAGATATGAACCGAGAAATGTAGTACAACCTCCCTAAAAACCCGCGCACTTCTTTTTTTGTCTTTGGTGCAGGCATATCTTGAATAGCTTTTACTTTAGCAGGATCTACCTCAATTCCTCTTTGACTAACAATGAAACCCAGCAGTTTCCCGGAACGCACTCCGAAAGTGCACTTGTTTGGATTCAACCTCAGCTTGTACTTGATCAGTCTATCAAACAGCTTCTTCAGGTTGACCAGATGCTCTTCTTCGTCTCGGGACTTAGCAATCAAATCGTCCACATAACACTCAATCTCTTTGTGTATCATGTCATGGAACAATGTGACCATCGCCTGCTGATAAGTTGCCCCGGCGTTCTTCAAACCAAAGGGCATGACCTTATAGTAGAATGTACCCCACGGGGTAATGAACGTTGTCTTCTCCATGTCTTCCAGCGCCATCTTAATCTGATTATATCCGGAGAAGCCATCCATGAAGGAAAACACCGAGAATTGAGCAGTATTGTCTACCAACACGTCAATGTGTGGCAACGGAAAATCATCTTTTGGGCTTGCTCTGTTCAAATCCTGGTAGTCAACGCACATCCGAACCTTTCCGTCCTTCTTCGGTACAGGTACAATGTTAGCTACCCAAGGTGGGTAATTAGTTACAACAAGGAACCCGGCATCCCATTGCTTCTGAACATCCTCTTTGATCTTCATCGCCATGTCAGGACGAGTTCTTCTCAATTTCTGTTTCACAGGAGGACAATCCTCTCTCAGAGGTAGCTTATGCACAACGATGTCGGTATCCAACCCTGGCATATCTTGATATGACCAAGCAAAGATATCCACATACTCTTTCAGCATACTGATCAGCTCTTTCTTGACGTCGGTCTGCAGACTGGCCCCAATTTTGATTTCTTTCTTTACATCTTCACTGCCAATGTTGATGATCTCAATCTCTTCTTGATGAGGCTGAATAACCCGTTCCTCTTGTTTCAACAATATGACCAATTCTTCAGGGAGGTCACAGTCTTCCTCAACCCCTTCATCAGCTTGGTAGACTGGATTGTCAAAGTCATGCGTAGTCATAGCAGGAACGTTATCAATGGAATCCGGATGATCAACACTGCACAGATGATGTGCTTATTCAGAATCTGCTTATTTTGAAAAAGAGACGCTAACACAAAAACAAAAAGGAAAACACATTGCCAATTTTTTATATTTTTGTGAAAAAGTTTAAAAACAAAGAAAGAGAACACAATTTGTCTGAAAATGTCCTTTTATTTCATAGCAAAATAAGATGCAATACAAAACATGGTGGCCCAATACAATGGATCCTAGCATCTTGGGCATAATGCTGGATTTGACAATGCAGTATGCTAATAAAAGGAAACAAAATAATTACTCTGAGAGCCATGTGACTTGTATGATGTCTTCAGCAGACCAATTTGTTAGCTCCTCGCCGGGCGCACACGGGTGGATCCAGTTGTCCCAGTCACCGTCACTGTCCCCATCTTGGCTTGTTGTACGAATCTGGTTGCGGTCGAGCAACCCAACACTTGTAAACGTGATAGCTTTACCACTTGGAGTAGATTCACCAGGCTGATATCCTAAGCCAAACTTATCATCTTTCATTTCTAGCTCCAACAGCTTGCCCCAGCCTTGGGCACTTCCAGACTGAACAACCTCTTTTGCCTCCCTATAAGAATGGATGGATATACCCTCTTTCTCAATGCTCTTCTCCACAGGAGTCAAGATATTGACGTTGACTGCTTCAAAGGATTGGCATAGGGTTTCATGGATTCTCCATCCATCTCTACATACTTGAACGTCGACAAGTGGCTTACGAAGATGTCCTCCTCTCCGCAGACTGTTATAACCTGGCTGTCAACCACATACTTGAGCTTATTATGCAGGGTTGAAGTAACAGCTCTAGCAGCATGTATCCACGGGAGTCCCAACAGGCAGCTGTACGCAGGCTGGATGTCCATAACGTAGAAAACACTTTTGAAAACTTGAGAGCCTATCTTGACGGGCAGCTCAACTTCTGTAAACACCCCAAATTTTCCCTCACTCATTTCACCATGGCTTGTGATCTTTTCATTTTCATAGATTCAATCATAGTATCTCATATTGCATTTCTGCTTCACTGCATTGATTCAAAACAATCTGCATCTAGGGTTTGTGATCTGAGCAATCCAAGGGCTATCTGAGCCACTCCAAAGGGCTTCAATCATTTCAAAAGGGCCCATGTATGTTCAATCATCATATTACATCCTCCCAAGATCAAGAAAGTCAAAAATCACAAGAACTAAGGAAGGCATGGAAGCAGAGCCAAGCTTAACTGCACAGATGACCTAAAATTAGGGTTTTGGTTTCAGAGGCCATAACTCCAATTTTTTTGGTCATTCTTGTTTCTATTAGTCTCAATATGGTATAAGGATCATGCATACCAATTTTCATGAAGAAATTCAAAGGGGAAGGCATCTGATCAAAAGATGACTTCTTGAGCAAGTCAGTGCAAAATCAGGGCATCTGAGACCCCCAATCATCCAACCAAAGGGTCTTCTCCATCATTTTGAATGTGTATGATCTTTATTTTATCTTAGAAGATGTTAGAAGTTCACAAAATTGAAGAATTTCAAGCCATTTGCAAAGTTGCCATTTTGGGAAAGTGACTTATAATGTAAACTTGCCATTTTAGGAAAGTTCTTCAACCTCCTCTTTTTGATTCAAAAATGCTTCAAATGAAAAATTCTTGGTCATGAAAGTTGTAGATTGGATCCTCCCATTTTCAAAAAGTACAAGAACTCATTCTAATTCATTTTAGAACAAAAGTTATGGCCTTGCAAAGTTGGACAAAAACACTTATTTTTCACTTTTGTGCCAAAGAGGAAACTTGCAAAAACACTTGCCAAAACTAAATGTGACTTCAAATCAACTTCTAATCATCACAAAAACATAATTCATAGTCCATAATTCAGATTTGCCCAAAGAATTTCTCACTTTCATGCCTTAGATTCCAAGTATCATAAGCCATTTATCATAAAAGTCACAAAGAGGGAAATCTTGCAAGAATGGTTCTTAGGGTTTTGTTTGGTCTCTAATCAATCTTAAAGTGTCATAACAACATTATATGGTACATTTTGCTGCATATTGCCCAAGGGATGTCACATATCCATGACCAAAAACTTCAAAATGCAACAAGTTGCAAAAAGGCAAAACATATGACATCTCACCCTTCACCCATTTCAGATCACATCAGAACATCCCATGGCTCTCCTTGAAGGCAGCTGAACTCAAAGCAAACCTAAGATAGCTTCTGCCATGGCCCATGCTTGAAGTACACCTAACATTGACTTTTTGGCCAATTGCCCCATGCCATTCCTACAGTGCATGTCACGTCCTCAGACCTCTTCCAATAGTTTAGGGATATGATATGGATCATAAAACAAGTTGGAGACAAGCTCAGAACACACACACAATCAGATTTCACAAACTTGCAAAAAACTTCTCCTCTTCGAAACTTCTCCCACAACCATCAAACTTCCATTTTTCCTTCACCAATGAGTCATACATCCTCCATAGAACCAAAATCCACCATTGAAACAGCCTGAAACATCACATACTCCACTCTCCAAATCTGCTACACCAGAGCTGGAACTTCAAAACCAGCCATCCTCAAAGTTTTCTAAGCTTCGTATCATCTTCAGGAGGTTCATAGGAGTGGGTTTGCATCAAGGGAGGACCCAGAAAGCCCAGAACCAGAAGGTTCCATCTCAGGTATAGCTCAAGAACTTTTTTCTCAGAACCTTGTTTTTAAGTTCTTAATCGAATCCTTATGGTGTGCTGATGATCCTGATATATTTACTTTTCAAAATGGTGGAATATTGAGTATGTATGGATTGTCTGAAAGTTTCTGACCTAAAATTATTTTGTTTCGATTTGCCTTGTTGATGAATGAAGAATGGTTTTTGTTTGGGGATTTTGGTTCAGTGATGCGTGGGATTCATTTCTGGCCAGAGAGATTTTGTTTTAGATGCGTAGGGAGAGAGATAGGGTTCTGGCTCGTCGGAGAAGACGACCGGAACACTGTTCCGGTCGCTTGAGAGTGATTAAGCCCTAATCCCATTAATTAGGCAACTTTGAATATTAGCCTTTAGATTCAGTTTCCCGCGTGCGTGTGAACGGTCCAGATAGCTCATTAAACCCTAATCCTTATTAATTAAATAAAACATAATTAATTAAGTCAGCTTTAAACCTCATCCATCAGATTGCGCGTGTTTAGCAACTTTAAATCCCAGCCTTGGATCCTGATTACCTTGGGTCAGCTTGACTTGCGTGCATGACCTTTAGATCTCTCAACTTTTCATCTGAGCCACTCACATTGCATACTTCTCATTTTTATTTTATTTTCTTTATATTTTATTTCTTATATTTATTAAAAATAGCAAAAATGATTAAAAAATTCTGAAATTTTTTTATTAAATCTTTTATGAATTTTCAGAACCCAAAAATATTTTTATTTTTATTTTTTGCATTGAAAATTATTTTTAAATCATTTAAATGTTTATTTTTAATTAGTTAATGGAAATTAATTAATTAAAAATACATTTAGGTATTTAAAAATCACCAAAAAAATCACATTGCATTTTGATACATTTAGAAACATTATCAAACTCTCCAAACAAATTTATTTTTGGTTCTTAACCTATTTTGACATTTTTCTTTGGAATTAAAGTTCTTAAAAGGGCAATATTTTGTTCTAACTTAGAAAAATTCATTCTGCCTAACCATGGAGAGTTTGATGTTGGTTCTTTATGCATTGCATTCTTCATATCATGTAGTTTCTAGGGTAAAATTGGTTTGAATTTATCTTTCATTTTCAATTTGATGTGCATTTTTCCCTTTGAAGTGTCTTAAAACCCTAACCAACTTGAGAAAATCACAACTCCCATTAGGTTAAGAGTTAGGTTCCCTCCTTTGGGCAGTGAACTTATGTAGGGTTAGGGTTCCTTTGATCCCATTTTCAATTTTTTTCCTTGTCATTTGCTTCTGATTTTAAAGTTTGCATTACATATTGTATGTAAACCCTAATTTTTGCCTTCATTTGCATCCATCTTCCATATGCTTGCATACATGAACTTGCCATAACATTTTGTACATTCACATGACTTCTAAGACATATTAGGACACATAAGAATCATGTTTGATCATTGCATCATCCATTTTCCATGCTTTTGCTTTCATTTGATGTCATATGCATTCATGATCTTTCATGGTTCAAAACATGCTTCATTTGCATCCACATCCTTGTATGATCATCCACAACTCTTGACATGTGTTTGCTTTATCTCTTAGAATCATTAACATCATGTTTATGCTTCTATTTTTGGTTTGCACCTTTGCATCTTATCTCATTCTCACATCATTTCATGTCTTTTGATTAACTTTTCAGGTGGTAAGTACTTGAGAAGTAAATTTGCCTTCACTTCTCATAATCTTTTCTCATCTCTCTTATGCATTCATTTCTGCATTTGTACTTGTGTATTAGAGTGAGCTTGCTCACTCATGCTCCTTCCCCTCTCTTTCTTCAAGCAACTTGCCTTCTTAAGTGAAGTAAGTTGACTTGCTTCTTTTGCTTCTTCTCCTTTCATCTGCTTCTTCCTTGGTGGCTTTTCTCTTGAAGATCTTTTGCAAGCCTCATAAACCCTAGGAACATCCAAGCATGATCACAATTAGGGTTTGATTAGTCCCCCCATTAGTTTTACCTTTGTGTCATCTTTGTGTTTTCTCTTCCCATCTCATAACCAAGGACTAAACCTCAAAGGTTTTAAGACTTTGTGATTAAGCTTGTGCCTGCATCCTTCTATTAGGATGGAGTGTATAACTTTAATCCTAAGTGTTAAACCCTTAGTGTGTTTAAATCCTTTAATCAATTCACTTAATAATCACTAAGACATCAAGCTTGTAACTTGGGCCTTGCATTAGGGTTCTAATTCTTCCTTAATTGGTTAAGAAGGACTAACCCTAGTATTAATGGACAAGTCCCCCTCAAGTTGTCTTACAAATCATAAAATCCATTTCTTAATCTTACCATTAACTAAAATTCACCCTAATAAAGGCTTTGTTTTGTCATGAGGTTAATCCCCAATCATGGATTAAGTTGAGGAGCCTTTCTCAGCTTAAATGTTCTCATCTATTATCCTTCTATTAGGATGGTGTAATGAGTCCATTAAATCCTTGATTATGGCTTAAACTCATTACTTAACACTAAACAAAAACTCCGAAAAACATCTAAATAATTACAAGTAGGTTAATGATCTTAATCCTACATCATGGTGGTTAAGTGTGAGGTGTTTACTTCATACTTAAGGTATTCTCATTACCCCTAATCAGAGGGAGGATGTGATGAGTTTACTAACCTTTGGTTTAGGCTTAAGCTCATTATCTTATGACAAACACAAAAAGCAATAAAAGATTGAAAACATAAAAAACAAACCATAATCGTCTCCTCCGGTATTCTTTTCTCATCTCATTCACTCATAAACGAGAACTCGCTTCTTCCGTCTAATGCAAGACAGTTTGCACCTGAGCCAGACAGGTCATACACTTGAGCATGGACAAGTAAGCAGTTCACAAGTCAATTTATCTTTCAGTCTCTTTGAGTCGAACTACGGTGTTCTGACTTCCTCATTGCACGAAAGGATACGTAGGCATAACTTAACAGTTATCGAACAAAAGTCTCTGTATATTCCCCCTCCTTCCAGCATTATTCTTTAAGCCTCATAGTCTTGAGCTTCCCATTCTTTCTTACACTGACACTCCCATACTTCACTTCACATTTATTTTACACTGACACTTGCATTCTTTTCCTGCTTTTTATACACACAAATAGCACTGACACTACCCCTTAAAACACAAATCTTTCAAGCGTGGATCCCGTCGAGTACGGCGGACAATCTGGGTGCTAACACCTTCCCAGGTTGTAACCAACCCCCTTTCTCAGTTTCTCTGGTTCGCAACCGTCTTATCCATATTTTTCTTAGGTTTATGAATCATTACCTTTCCTTCGGGATTAAAATGCCTAGCTCGCGACTCTTTTCTTTTCAGTTCACCCTTGTGTGTTCTCCCCTTTCGCCGACCGTTCGCGTCTGTACCCCTCTTGACCAGGTGTCATTTGGTGGGAGCGACAACTTGGCGACTCTGCTGGGACCCTTATATTGCAACCAGGGCTTCTGGTTCTTTTTGTGGGTTCCTCCTAGCGCTTTTTTGATTTGTGTTTACTGGGGTGTTATGTGCTAATTGTGTTTATTTGCTTTATTTATTGCTTTATGTATAGCTTTATTTACTGCTTTCTCTACAGTTTTACATATTTCATTCTGTCATTATCATTGCTGGATCTGGCTTCTGTTTTGGTGGGTGGGGTTCCATTGAGAGTTCAAGGTCCTATACCTGGGACCTGAGTGACACTTATGCTAGAGTGGTTCATGTTCTTTCCCATTCCATTTCGGTTTGGTGCGGGAATATGAAACACGGTTCAGATGTGGGTTTCTTCTTGAGAACTCTGTGCTACAGATTTCCTGTAGTACTAGGGCTATCTGGGAAGCCTGCTAAGTCTGGATGACCTTTTATTATGACCTTCAGAAGCTGAGGTGAATTAGAGGAGGATCTTTTATGGTTATTGTAAACATTGTACCTCCGGGTTAGAAGTGTTTACACTTCTCATAACTGATCCAAGTCTAAGGATCCTTGTTCTAGAACATTACCTGTGAGGGGGTTGGGCTGTTTACAGGCTTGCAGGTACCTTTAGCCACATCATACCTTGTTACTATCTTGTTTAAGAGTACCTCATTTTGGGCAGTTCTTGTGATTAACCCTGGATATGTGACTCTTTATTTGAGTCCCCCACCTTGGTTACTGGATTTCTGAGCCTCCATCTGGACCCTTTTGTTGAACATACATGGACTTATATCAAGACAGATAATCAGACGCAACTTGATCACAACCCCTTGCATATCATTTGCATATATCATCATTGCATCATTTAACATTTGTTTATTTGCTTTTCAGGGTATCCATATTATATCTGGTTTGGTTTTGACCCCTTCTTCTGCATAGACCCTTGCTTCATCAGCTATCTGCTTCAGCTATTTTCATCATCACCAGCATCAGCCTGTCAGTGGCTAATTTCCATCACCAGTCTGTGATCTTCATCAGCACCTATCTTCATCTTCTTCAGCAACACTCATGACTACTCCCAGGAAGAGCAACATATCCTACCATTTCTTTGAGCCTGTGTTGACTGGTATCAGGCAGGTCCAGTCACTTATCACGCCTGACCACATCCGATTGTTTAGAGAGCATTATGGAGGTATCCTGGATATGGTTATGGACCTTGACCCTTCTCAGAGGAGCATGATCCACACATGCTTGCAGTTTTATGACCCTCCTTTGAGATGCTTCACATTTCCAGACTTTCAGCTAGGGCCTCTGCTGGAAGAGTTTTCTTCATTGATTAGGGTACCTATCAGGGGTGGAATCCCCTTCAACCCAGAAATGCCAGCTCCCAGCAATGGATAAGTAGCAAAAGCACTGTACCTGGAGCCTACTTTGATTGAGCAAAATATGACAACAAAAGCTGGGATCCCTGGTTTGCACTTGGACTTCTTGATTTCTCAGGCCATCCTGAAGGTTTCTTTGGGAGAGTGGAGGGCAGTCTGTGCACTGTTAGCCCTCAGCATATATGGGGTTATATTGTTTGCAGATGAGCCCAAATTTGTCAGCAAGAATGTCATCCATCTGTTTCTTCTGAGGAACCCAGTGCCTACACTGCTGGGAGACTTTTACTACTTCATTCATTAGAGGAATGAGAAACAAAGGGGGAAGTTGGTGAGATGTTGTGCTCCTTTGTTTCACACCTGGATGCTCAGACACCTGCCTAAGTCAGATGCCTTCCTGAACCCTCACCAACAGAAGAATTGGGCCAAGAGGCTCATTGCTTTGACTTCAGATGATATTAGATGGTGCACCCAGAGCACCAAAGGCAAGGACATTATCACCAGTTGTGGACAATACCCAAATGTACCTCTGATAGGAGTGAAGAGCTGCATCAACTACAATCCTTTACTGTTTAAAGAGACAATCGGGCTATGCTTTGGTTCACCCCCCTAGAGTGCAAGATTTAGCTAAGACCCTGTATTGTGAAGTGAAACCTAATTCAGCTGCTGTCAGACAAGCATCCTGGGCTTGGGACAACATCCAGACAAAAGGGATGGCTATTCTTGGAAGGTGTAATAATGTTGCTTCAGCTCAATACTATGACTAGTCCCGTACAAGAGCTCAGATTACTGGAATGCCTTTTATCTTGGAAGACATACCTGGACCCTCTACAGTACAACCACCAGCAACTGTCAGCCTAGAGGAATTTGAGAAGCTGGAGGAAAAGAATGAGAACATATCTCAAGCTTTAAATAAGACTCTTTGGGAAAGGAGTGATGGTCGTCTGGACATTGAGAGATTGGAGAAGCTCAAGGTGGAACACCTTGCCAAAATTGAGAAGACAGAGGACTACATCAGAAGAGCTGGGGAACAAATATTGAAGAATGCCTGTAAGGAGGCCAAAATTCAGAAGGCTAGGACTGAGCTCTATCTGCAAGAGAGTCAGGCTAGGTGGGTCAGGATCACTGAAGCTTGTACACAAGAAGATCAGAAGACTCAGGCCAAGATTGAACAGCTAGAGGCCAATTGAAATTTTGTGATCAGGTATGAGATGTCCTATGAGATGTCCCAACACTTGACAGATTTAACCAAAACTTAAAGTGCAAGAAAATTAAACAACACAGAAGTTTGTTAACCCAGTTCAGTGTATAACCACACTTACATCTGGAGGCTACCAAGCCAGGAGGAAATCCACTATAAGTAATATTAATTCTAGACTTAAACAACCCAGTTTAATCTTTCACTTAATATCTACCCAATGCAATTTCTACCTAAGACACAACTTAGATATGAGTACCAACTCACTCCCCCTCAATCACACAGTGATCTTGTTTACAAGTTTAATAAAATTGAAGACATTCTTCAAACAATACAGCTTGATCTTACTTCACAGTTTCAATCAAGTCACAAATGCACTTATGCTTAAAAGCTCATAAAGTGGTACAATAAAAACAACCTGCTATTAAAGACACAACACCCTATTTTGTCTTCTGAAATTCGTACTCAATTCTGTGAGTTTCTGTTGATTAAATAGGTGTTTGTAATTTGGGCTTTCTGTAGGTTAATCCAGTCCTAAAACACATGCAGCTTCCACCTTGAATTAGGGTTTGTTACTTCCTAGATTCTAGGTGATTTAGTTCTTCTGATTAATCTGAATCCTCATAATAAAACTTCCTACAGATGCTCCTTGTTCTGTTTTTATCCATCCATAATTAATTCCAGATAACTCTCCTTAAATATCTCAGAACAGTTAGTCATTAATTAATTCTGGTAGCAGGTTTGAGATGTCTCAACATCTGTTGGGACATCCTGAAAAACTGAACTTAAGTCATTTACACAATGTCCCAACATCTGGTGTGACATCCTGAAATAAGTTCTTATACTCTGTTTGATAATGTCCCAACATCTGATAGGACATTCTGAACTGAATTCAATATTTCTTATTGGTTAAAAATTCTGCCAATTCTAAACATCTACAAACTCCCCCTTTGGCTAATTTTTGGCTAACATTCTTTTCTGATTTTTCAGAGTGCAGCAGAAGTTCTTTTATCAGAGTATAGCATTACTTTTCTGTTGAATCATATTTGAGATTACTCCCCCTCAACCATACATGTATCCAGTCTTGTTGCAACAGAAATATTTATTAAAACACACTGATTCAGTTCAGAAACAAACAGTCAGAAACAAACAGAAGTTTTTCATTCATAGCTAAACAGCATCATACATTGTTGTTGTTGTTGTTCTCCCCCTTGTTAGACACAAATTTTGGGGCCAAAGAGACTAATTCTAAATTACAATGCAGCTGTCATTACATTTGTCCTCACATACAGTTATTCACTCAGACTCCTCACATTCAGTTTCTTCATCATCCTCAGTTTCCTCATCAGAAGAAGCAGCTTTCTGATCACCTTCACTCTCCAGCCTTTGGATAATATCCTCAAGCTTCTGCTTCCTTGCTTCAAGTTCTTTGCAAGTGCTCTTCAGTTCAGCAATCAATGCAGCCTTGGAGATTGGAGTCTTTGCATTTGAAGGACCTGCAGATGTCCCAGAGGGTGCTTCAACATCTGCTGCATGATGACTCAGGAACAACTTGTAGTGAAAATCCAGAGGGCTTTCTCTTTTGCAAACTGTGTCCTTCTCAGTGAGGATCCCAGGGTACTGACTTAGCATTATACCACACAGCAAGGAAGGGAAGGCTATTGGCAGCTTTGTTGCAGATGAGCTAGCATGCTTCAAGGTCTGATCAAAGATGTAGGCTCCATAATCCAGCTTAGTTTGAGTGCCCACAGCATAAATGAACCTGCCCAGGCCAGTGGATATTGATGATGTATGATTGGTAGGTACCCAATTTGCTGTACCAATCCTGTTCAGCATGGCATATTTTCTTGTCAGCATGCTCATTGAGAGATTTCCTTTAACTGGCCAAGCCTTGACCTGGTTTGCAGTGATAACCTTGCAGACCTGGTTATCAGTCTTCCCTAGTTCATTTGGACCATCAGATTCTCTTCCAAGGAATTGGTTGATGATCTGAGGAGAGAACTCTACACACCTGCCTCTAACAAAAACTTTTCTAAATTCAGCAGACTTACCATTGGCACAATCTTCCTGAAGATTGACTATGAATTCTTTGACAAGTAGCTCATAGCAAGGAGAGAGGTTGGAGACTGTTTTGAAGAGACCAGCAGCAGATATGAGATCAATTAATTCAGTGCACTCAAGTGCATTACTGCTCAACTCTCTTTCAAGTGCTACCCTTCTTTGGTACACAAACTTCCATCTGTTTACACTTGAAACATGATGAAATGAGATGTTGTCCAAGGGAGCTTCTGGAACAGCAGTTGATGCCCTAGAGGGTGCTGGTTTCTTCTTTGGAGGAGATGTTGGGACATCTGCTTCAACATCTGAGTCTGAAGGAGTGACAGCTTTCCTCTTTTGTGTTTGGACTTTGCTCCATTGTTTTGTAGGACCAAAGACAGTTTTGGCTTTGTCTTTCTTTGGGGTAGCTTGCTTCTTCTCAGGAATTGCATGTCCTGCTTGCATCTTTTCTTTTCTGGTCCTGAGCCTTTTGTCTATGCTAGGTCTTACAGAGGCAATGATCTCTGTATTAGAATCCTGCTCTAGGTTCACAACAGGAGGAGATTGAGCAGTCTCCTCTTCAGCTGGTTGGTCAGCAGAGATATGCTCTTCAGTTGAGCCTTTGGTCTGATCCTCAGATTCTTCTTCATCACTATCATTTGAGGTCTTTTTCTGGTCCTCAGATTCTTCTACAGCAGCATCAGATGAGACCTTTTGTTGATCCTCAGATGTTTCAACATCTATTGGGACATCCTGTTCAGCAGGAGTGTCCTTTGCAGCCTGAGGTTGTTGATCTTCTTGTGGAGCTGGCATGGTGTTCAGAGGGATAGATATGCCACTAACCACTCTTTGTTCAGAAAGAATTTTGTTTACCAACTCCTTTATAGAAGCATCCACATATTCAGAAGATTTTTGAGGAATGTTTGCTGGTGAAGGAATGCCTTTGGATTTGCTGCAGACTTGATCTTTTGCTCTTTTTGGAGTTCTTGGCTTTTTATCATGAGGAACACTTCCTCTGATTTCGTCCAATGGGGTTGACTCCATGGGTACCACAGAAATGGGGGTTGCATGAACCACATCTTCTTTGTTGAGAATTTCTTCAGGAATGTTAGGGTTTTGAGACATTTTCAAAGAAGATGGATGAAGAGTTTTAGGGTTGATGATTTCTGAAGAACAGCTAGATAATGCAATTCGCTTTTGATAGTATGATGAGAATATGGATAGCTGAATGCAAGCTGTTATTATATAAGTAGCCGTTACATTGAAAATGATTAGGAATGGAATACCCAAGGTTCTTGACCAGACTTGTGTTGCCATCTGGTACTTATGCCACACAATGTCATATGACATGTTGGCACATCTCCATAACTGCTAAATCTCACATAAACAGATTCCCAATTTGCCCCTTAAGTTCTCAAATTGTGTAGCATCCAATGCTTTGGTAAAGATATCAGCCAACTGCAGATTTGTAGCTACATGTTCCAATGAAATCACTTTTTCTTCTACAAGATCTCTGATGAAATGATGTCTGATATCAATATGCTTGGTCCTGCTATGTTGGATAGGATTCTTTGATATGTTAATTGCACTTAAGTTGTCACAGTACAATGTCATGACATCTTGTGGGACATTGTACTCAGTGAGCATTTGCTTCATCCAAACCAACTGAGAACAACTGCTTCCAGCTGCTATATATTCAGCTTCAGCTGTAGATAAGGTTACACAATTTTGTTTCTTACTGAACCAAGAAATCAAATTGTTTCCTAGAAAGAAGCATCCTCCTGAAGTGCTTTTTCTGTCATCAGAACTTCCAGCCCAATCAGCATCACAGAAGCCAGTGAGAATTGGTTTACATCCATGAAAGTACATTATGCCATAGTCACAAGTACCATTAACATATTTCAGAATTCTCTTGACTTGATTAAGATGACTGACTTTTGGATCAGCTTGATATCTTGCACATACACCTACTGCAAATGCTATGTCTGGTCTGCTAGCAGTCAGATATAACAAGCTTCCAATCATACTTCTGTACATGCTTTGATCTACATTCTCACCCTTTTCATCTTTAGTCAGCTTTAAATGTGTGGGGGCAGGAGTTCTCTTATGAGTAGCACTGTCCATTCCAAATTTCTTGACTATGTTCTTAGCATACTTGCTTTGGGAAATGAACATGGATTCCTCCATTTGTTTTATTTGCAGTCCAAGAAAGTAGGTTAGTTCTTCTACTAGGCTCATTTCAAATTCATATTCCATTTGGTTGACAAAATGTTTGACCATCCTATCAGACATCCCACCAAAGACAATGTCATCTACATATATTTGAGCAATCATGACATTTCCTTCTTCATCTTTAACAAACAAGGTTTTGTCAATTCCACCTTTCCTGTACCCTTGCTTGATAAGAAAAGTAGTCAGTCTTTCATACCATGCCCTTGGAGCTTGCTTCAGACCATAAAGAGCCTTCTTTAGTTTGTATACATGATTTGGACAGCTTGGATCAACAAATCCTTTAGGCTGTTCTACATATACCTCTTCATTAAGATAACCATTTAAAAAGGCACTTTTCACATCCATTTGAAATAGCTTGAACTTTAAGATACAAGCAATTCCCAAAAGTAGTCTGATTGATTCAAGCCTTGCTACTGGTGCAAAGGTTTCATCAAAGTCTACTCCTTCAATTTGTGTGTATCCTTGAGCTACAAGTCTAGCTTTGTTCTTTGTAACAACTCCTTGTTCATTTGACTTGTTCTTATATACCCATTTTGTTCCAATCACATTTATGTCATCAGGTCTAGGAACAAGATTCCACACTTCATTCCTTGTGAATTGACCTAATTCCTCTTGCATAGCACAAATCCAGTATTCATCAGTAAGAGCTTCCTTGATGTTTTTAGGTTCTATTTTAGAAACAAAACAGGAACCTGAAATCACTTCTCTTGATCTAGTGCTTACACCTCTGTTGGGATCACCAATTATCAAATCTTTGGGATGATCCTTCTGTATTCTGATGGAGGGAGGTTTGCTGGATTGTTCTGTCCTTGCATCAGTTTGAGTGAAGTCATAATGATCACTCTTTTCTTCAGCTTCAATCTTGATATCAGCAGATGTTCCAACATCTTCTGGAACATCTGTAGGAGCATCATCAATTATCACATTTATAGACTCCATGATAACCTTGGTTCTAGAATTAAATACTCTATATGCTCTGCTGTTTATAGAGTATCCAAGAAAAATCCCTTCATCACTTTTAGGATCCATTTTTCTTCTTTGCTCCCTATCTGCCAGAATATAACAGTTACTTCCAAACACATGGAAGTACTTAACTGTGGGTTTTCTGCCCTTCCAGACTTCATAGATTGTGGACAAAGTTCCTTTCCTTAGAGTAACTCTGTTGTGGATGTAACAAGCTGTGTTCATAGCTTCAGCCCAGAAGTACAAAGGTAACTTTTTAGCATGGATCATAGCTCTTGCTGATTCTTGAATAGTTCTATTCTTCCTCTCAACAATCCCATTCTGTTGAGGAGTGATTGGTGAAGAATATTCATGATTGATTCCTTCTGAAGAGTAGAAATCTAAGAACTTTTGGTTCTCAAATTCTTTTCCATGATCACTTCTTATTCTGATCACACAACTGGCTTTTTCCCTTTGTATTCTTTGGCATAAGTCTTTGAATACATCAAATACATCAGACTTTTCCTTGATAAAATTTATCCATGTATACCTTGAAAAGTCATCAACCACCACATAGGCATACCTCTTGCCACCAAGGCTTTCAACCTGCATAGGTCCCATAAGATCCATATGCAATAGTTCCAAAACTTTGGAAGTTGTCAGATGTTGGAGCTTTGGATGGGACATCTTGGTTTGCTTGCCTATTTGACATTCACCACATATTTTGCCATCATCAATCTTCAGTTTAGGAATACCTCTTACAGCATCCATAGATATTATCTTCTTTATTCCTCTGAAATGAAGATGACCTAGTCTTTGGTGCCATAGTTTCACTTCTTCTTCTTTAGCTAAGGAGCAAGTTGAAGTAAGACTGAAGTCTTGAGATTCCCACATGTAACAGTTGTATTTAGATCTGGCTCCTTTCATGACAACCTCTTGTTCTTTTTTAGTCACTATGCATTTAGTTTTGGTAAAGTTTACACTGTACCCTTGATCACATAATTGACTTATGCTGATCAGGTTAGCAGTTAAACCTTTAACTAGCAGCACATCATCTAGTCTTGGAACATCTTGACAGTCCAAGGTCCCAACTCCCTTGATTTCTCCTTTAGCTCCATCTCCAATGGTTACATACCTGGATGAATGTGACTTTAAGTTTACTAGCAGATTCTTCAATCCAGTCATGTGTCTTGAACATCCACTGTCAAAGTACCAGTCTTCTTTAGCTGATACTCTTAATGATGTATGTGCTATATATGCAACACTTTTCTTTGACCATTTGAGTTGAGATTTCTTTTGATGCCTCTGCCCTGTGTATTGTTCATCAGTAGATCTCCAAGATTGATTGTTGATCTTGTTCTTGGGTATGTAGCTTTGATCAGCCTGAATGCTAGCTTTTGGTCTCCATACCTTCTTGATGACCTCTGTCTTCTGCTTAGGAGGTTGCTGATTTCTTTGATGTCTATGCAGCACTTTCTTGGTAACTTCTATTTTCTGCTTAGAAGGTTGCTGATACATCTGATTTGGATATCCATGCAGCTTATAACAATGAGGTTTGATATGTCCAAATCTTCCACAATGATGACATCTCCATCTTTGATACTTCTTCTTCATTTTGTTCTTTTCAGAATGTTGAGACATCTGTTGGAACATTATGTTTGACTTTGTGTTCTTTTCCTGATGTTGAAGCATCTGTTGGGACATCTTGTTTGACTGTATGGATTTTGAAGTAGTTTTGCTAGAGCTAGCTTCATCTTTATGTACTCTGTTAAATCCCAGTCCACTTTTATCCCCTGAATGCTTATTGTTGTTGAGAATAACATCCAATGTATTTGAGCTGCTGTTCAACATTCTAACAGATTTGGACATGTGTTCCAACTTGGAGTTGAGAAGACTTACTTCACTTTTCAAGGTGTCAATGATCTCTTGATCACTTGCTTTTTCATCTTCTAGTGCCTCATTCTGCTTCTTTAGCTTTATAACCTCATTGCATATTTCAGTGCTTCTTTTGTATAGATCTTTGTATGCTTGCTCAAGTTCTTCAAAAGTAAGCTCCCCATCACTGGATTCACTTTCAGATTCACATAATCCAGCTAGAGCAGTGATATGCTTAGCTGATTCTTCTTCTGAATCACCTCCTGAGTCTTCATCAGACCAGGTTATAGAGAGTCCTTTCTTTTGCCTTTTTAAGTAGGTAGGACATTCATTCCTGATGTGTCCATATCCTTCACATCCATGGCATTTAATTCCTTTTTCTTGACTGGTCTTTTCGTCATAATTTGATCTTCTGTTAGCATCATAAGATCTTTTGTTCTCAGAAGAGTTTGTGTATCTTCCACTGGGTTTGGATTTGCCTTCCATTCCTATGAGAATCTTTTTGAATTGTCTTCCAAGCATAGCAATGTTGTCTGATAAGCTTTCACCAGTTTCTGATTTATCATCTTCTTCTTCATCAGTATTTGTCACCAAGGCTATGCTTTTGTTCTTCTTTACATTTGTGTCATTCATTCCCATCTCAAATGTTTGAAGGGAACCAATGAGCTCTTCAACTTTCATTGTGCATATGTCTTGAGCTTCTTCTATTGTTGTGACTTTCATGTCAAATCTTTTTGGCAAAGATCTGAGAATCTTTCTTACAAGCTTTTCATCAGTCATCTTTTCTCCCAAGGCTCCAGAAGTATTGGCTATATCCAAGATGTTCATGTAGAATTCATGAATTGACTCATCTTCCTTCATTCTCAAGTTTTCAAACTTGGTGGTGAGAAGTTGAAGTCTTGACATTTTTACCTTTGATGTTCCTTCATGAGTTGTTTTGAGAGTGTCCCAAACATCTTTGGCCAGCTCACAGTGATGCACAAGTCTAAAGATGTTTCTATCAATGCCATTGAATAAAGCATTTAAGGCCTTAGAGTTGCCTAGTGCTGAATCTTCTTCCTCCTTACTCCATTCTTCTTCAGGTTTCAACACTTTTGATCCATCTTTGGTGTCTTGAACAGGATGTTCCCATCCAGTGTTGACTGCTCTCCAGGCCCTGTTGTCAAGTGATCTTAAGAATGCAATCATTCTTGGCTTCCAGTAGTCATAATTAGAACCATCCAGTATAGGTGGTCTATTTACTGATCCTATATCTCTGTCCATGTTTCCAGAATTTGTATTCCCTAGATCTCACCCAGTATAAACAGGCAGGGTGCCTGCTCTGATGCCAATTGAAATTCTGTGATCAGGTATGAGATGTCCTATGAGATGTCCCAACACTTGACAGATTTAACCAAAACTTAAAGTGCAAGAAAATTAAACAACACAGAAGTTTGTTAACCCAGTTCAGTGTATAACCACACTTACATCTGGAGGCTACCAAGCCAGGAGGAAATCCACTATAAGTAATATTAATTCTAGACTTAAACAACCCAGTTTAATCTTTCACTTAATATCTACCCAATGCAATTTCTACCTAAGACACAACTTAGATATGAGTACCAACTCACTCCCCCTCAATCACACAGTGATCTTGTTTACAAGTTTAATAAAATTGAAGACATTCTTCAAACAATACAGCTTGATCTTACTTCACAGTTTCAATCAAGTCACAAATGCACTTATGCTTAAAAGCTCATAAAGTGGTACAATAAAAACAACCTGCTATTAAAGACACAACACCCTATTTTGTCTTCTGAAATTCGTACTCAATTCTGTGAGTTTCTGTTGATTAAATAGGTGTTTGTAATTTGGGCTTTCTGTAGGTTAATCCAGTCCTAAAACACATGCAGCTTCCACCTTGAATTAGGGTTTGTTACTTCCTAGATTCTAGGTGATTTAGTTCTTCTGATTAATCTGAATCCTCATAATAAAACTTCCTACAGATGCGCCTTGTTCTGTTTTTATCCATCCAT
The DNA here is from genome assembly GCA_963966055.1 of Lathyrus aphaca. Lineage (NCBI taxonomy): Eukaryota > Viridiplantae > Streptophyta > Magnoliopsida > Fabales > Fabaceae > Lathyrus > Lathyrus aphaca. The sequence continues at coordinate 229,801,498 of OZ014519.1, forward strand.
AATTAATTCCAGATAACTCTCCTTAAATATCTCAGAACAGTTAGTCATTAATTAATTCTGGTAGCAGGTTTGAGATGTCTCAACATCTGTTGGGACATCCTGAAAAACTGAACTTAAGTCATTTACACAATGTCCCAACATCTGGTGTGACATCCTGAAATAAGTTCTTATACTCTGTTTGATAATGTCCCAACATCTGATAGGACATTCTGAACTGAATTCAATATTTCTTGTTGGTCAAAAATTCTGCCAATTCTAAACATCTACACCAATGAAAAGAAGCAGCAGGAAGCTTTGTTGGCAGCCCAGAACGAGATTTCAGAGTTGAAGCTCAGAGCAGGATTAAAAATATCAAAGGACCAAGACAGGCACAAGAAGCTGGCCACTGCCATTGCCACCAGGAACCTCCTCATTAGGACCATTACAGAGCACCCGGCTGGTCCAGTGTCTGAGGCACTCCTGAAGGAGGTCAGAGAGGATGAGTTTGGACTGGATGTTTGATTCTTTGTTTGTTGTTGTTTCCATTTGATGTACTTTTTCCTTTTGATGTATTTTGACCCTTCGTGGGCATATGTTGTAAAACAGACTATGTATTGTTCATCATTTGTAATATATTAGTTTGCTTTCATGAGGTTTCTTTTCTCAGCAACATCAAGTATCTTCCTCGAGGTCTGGAAAGGTCAAAACCAAGAACCAAATCGGATACCTTGGAAAAAAAATAAGCATACTGCATTGCATACTAACTCTTGTTTTGTTTTGTAGGTTTTATTATTATTGTTTCTAACTTTGTTGTGATCTCAGGAAACATTGCTCGTAGCCGAGTGTTCCCTGTCAACCGCGCGCACCGGTACCCGACTCGCAACAACCTTCCCGGTATTCAAATGGAACAAGTACAGCAGGATCTGACTGAGGTCAGAAATCAGATGGCTAATGAGAGAGTGGAAATGAGGAATCAGATGTCTCAATTCATGGCTGTGATGACTGGCTTAGCCCAGAGTCAAGAAAGGTTAAGAGAGCTGGTGGAAAGACAAACTCCTGAGGAACCTCATCTTGGAACAGGAGGAACTAGTAACAATGAACGGGGTCAGCCTCGTATTGATCCACCAGTATTTGGACCTCACCTGGATCCAGAAGCTAACATCCCGAGGAATGTGCAAGGTAACACTGCTGGAGGGAGAATCTTGCAAGAGGATCCCCAAGAAGAGCAGTTTACTGTTATGGGAGCTGGAGATGAAGTTTATGATAGGAGATTAGATGCGATTGCTGAGAAATTGAGATCTTTGGAGTCTCAGAATTCCTTGGGCTTCGATGAGATGGACATGGGGCTGGTGGATGGGGTGAGAATTCCCCACAAATTCAAACCCCCATGCTTTGAGAAGTACAATGGTACCTCCTGCCCACGCACTCATTTGTAGTCTTTCCTGGGGAGATTAAAAGCTTATACTATGGATGAGAAGCTGTGGATGTTCTACTTTGAAGACAGTCTGACTGGGGCTTCAAGGGAGTGGTATTCACACTTGTCTAGAGCCACCATAAGATGCTGGAAGGATTTGGCTGAAGCTTTCATCCGTCAATATCAATACAACCTGGACATGGCTCCTAACAGGACCCTTCTGATGGGAATGTCTCAATCTTCCCGAGAAAGCTTCAGGGAATATGCCCAAAGGTGGAGATAACTTCCTGCTGCTGTCCAACCACCCATGTCAGAAAGGGAAATGGCTGACATGTTCATGAACACATTGCAAGGGACATATATTGATAGACTGGCTGCCTTCTCCTCTACCAGTTTTGCTGATGTGGTCATAGCTGGTGAGAGGATTGAAAGCCTTTTAAAGATGGGCAAAATCTCCGACAGTGGTGCAAGTTCATCCAATAATCCCAGAAAGCCTTTTGTGGGACCCCGAAGGGCTGGTGAGACAAATTCCATTCATACAAACAGGGGCAGACCTCAGTATGCTCACCGGTCAGTAGCAGCAGTTACTATTCCAGCTCTGATTCCTCAACAATCAGCATATCCTCAACAACAACAACCACAATATCAACAGCAAGTTCATTATCCGCAACAGAGAACCTACAACAACAGCAACAACAACCAACAACAGCGTCCTTTCCAACAAAGACCATCACAGGCAAACAGAGTAATTGACCCAATCCCAATGTCGTATGTTGCACTCTTGCCACAACTCCTGAAGCTCAACCTGGTTGAGTTAAGGACATTGGCACCTCCAGATCCTTCCAATATGCCAAAGAACTATGATGCCAATGCCAAGTGTGCATTCCACTCATACGCACCGGGGCATAATACTGAAAAATGCAGGGCCTTACAGATGAAAGTCCAAGACCTGGTGGACTCAAAAGCTCTCAACTTTGCACCTCCTCCGAGTGTCACAGGGAATCCAATGCCTAGTCACAACGGGCCTAGGATTAATGATATTGAGGAAGGAAAACTATCCACCTCAACCACCAGTGTAGCACAGATTCGAACACCTTTGGTTGAAATCAAAGCTTAGCTTTTAGAATGCCAAGTGTTCCCTGGGTGTGAGCTCGGTTGTGGGTATTGCAATATTGCAGTCAATGGGTGTGAAGAGCTGAGGAACGGCATAGATGGTCTTATTAAGGATGGTATCCTTCAGATTACGACAACGGCGCCTACAAATCCAGCAACTCCTTCATCAACAATCCCAGACATTCCTACAACATTAGCAACCATTGTTCCCACGGACTCTACTACAACTCCAACAACTGCTCAATCAATCACTTCAACGGATGCAAGTTCAGTCACCATTCCTGCTACATCTTCAACACCCATCCAGTCAACAATATCTTCTACAACATCAGCAACAATTGATGAAAGTGTCTCAACGGTTACCATATACTATGACCCTGTAAATGTTCCTACCCCCAACTCACAAAATGTTACTCCTGTCAGAGCACCAGTTACCATATACTACGATCCACACACCATTATGGTCCCCTCTGCACCTGTTGTCAGTCCGGTCACTATCACAGTGCCTGGGCCAGTTCCTTACGAAAGCAATAGTGCCATCCCTTGGCATTATGGCTCAGATCTATACTGCGAGGGGCAGAAAATCACTTTAGAATCATCAACTTCTGCACCTCAGATTGACAATGTGGGGGGGGGGGCGGAGGCTTCACTAGAAGCGGACGTCTCTTTGCCTCGCAAATTCCAAGACCCATTGCCGAAGCAGAAGCTGCTGCTAAGGCAAAAGGGAAGAGTATGGTGCAAGAAGAACAAGTTGTCAAAGAAGCTTTGAAGACTCCTTTTGATCAAGAGGTTGATGAATTCATGAGAATCATAAAGAAAAGTGATTACAAGGTGGTAGACCAGCTTCACCAAACACCTTCCAAGATCTCCATACTATCATTGCTAATGTGCTCCGAGGCTCATCGAAACGCACTACTAAAGGTCCTGCACGCAGCTTATGTGCCGGGGGAGATTACCGTCAATCAGTTAGAGGCTGTGGTTGGAAATGTTAACGCTAGTAATGGGCTAGGATTTACCAACACTGATTTGACAACGGAACGTCGCAATCACAACAAGGCTTTGCACATTACCTTGGAGTGTAAGGGTGCAGTTCTTTCTCATGTATTGGTGGACACAGGGTCATCCCTCAATGTCCTGCCCAAGAAAGCCCTTGTGAAGCTGGAGTATGATGGATTGGCACTACGCCCAAGTAACTTGGTAGTAAAAGCCTTTGACGGTTCTAAAAGATCAGTTCTGGGAGAGATAGAGTTGCCAATAATGATCGGCCCACAGGTTTTCAAAACGACCTTCTTTGTGATGGATATACAGCCTGCCTACAACTGTCTATTGGGTAGACCATGGATACACGTCGCCGGCGCCGTGACGTCAACCCTTCACCAGAAGTTAAAGTTCGAGTGGGAATGCCAAGTCATTACTATTTGTGGGGAGGAGGATATTTTTGTTAGCCAGCTGGCTACTTTCAAATATATTGAAATGGATTTAGAAATCCATGAAACCATGAGCCAAGGGTTTGAGGCTCTTAATATTAATGAAACATCTGCTGTACTTGGGATCTCCATCACATCATATTAGCAAGCCCGGAAAGTTGTTGAGGAAGGTACCGCCCAAGGCTGGGGCAAGCTGCTGCCCGTGGAGAAGAAAGAAGACCGATTCGGGTTGGGTTACATACCAACTCGACAAGATCAATCAGAGGCTGCAAAGGAGCCCAAGTTTATTAGCGGGGGGATGCTCACCCCGGATGTTGTGAATAGCTTGGAAGATGAGTCAGAAGACGAGCGCAACCTGGAAAGCTGGATACGTCCAAGGATCCCGGGGAGCCATGTCTCAAACTGGTCTTCCCAGGAAATTATAAGAGTTACTCCTGCAGAGTAATTATTATTTCCTGTATTTTAAAGCATGCATCAAGTCCTGCATCTTGCCCAAGATGTCAGGGCTCATTTTGTAATCGGGCCATCTTGTATTTTGTGCAAAGATTAATTAATGAATATCAGGACATCTTTTGCAAATGAGTCTTTTCTTTTTCGCTCACTGTTTTTCATTTTTCACTTTTTGTACAAAAATAAAATGACAATGCTTTTTCAAAATAAATAACTTCATTTTTACTTTTTCTAAATAAGATAAAACTTATCACTAAAATAAACCAATCTAAACCCTTGCAGAGAATACCCTCCAGACTGCACCGACAACAACACTGCTATGACTTCGTATGACTTTGACAATCCGATTAATCAAGCCGATGAAGGGGTTGAAGAAGATTATGAGCTACCAGAAGAGCTAGTCAGGTTGTTAAGACAAGAGGAGAAGGTTATCACTCCTCATCAGGAGGAAGTTGAAACGATTAATCTTGGTACGGAAGAAGACTTGAAAGAAGTCAAGATCGGGGCCTGCCTGCAAGATTCAGTGAAAGAGCAACTGATTGACATGCTTCGGGAGTATGTGGATGTTTTTGCCTGGTCTTATCAGGATATGCTAGGGTTGGACACCGACATTGGCATGCACAAACTACCTCTGAAAGAAGACTGTCCACCGGTAAAACAGAAGTTGCGCCGTACTCGCCCAGATATGGCAATGAAGATAAAAGAAGAAGTACAAAAACAGTGGGACGCCGATTTCCTTGCTGTGACTAGCTATCCGCCGTGGGTTGCTAATATTGTACCTGTGCCTAAGAAAGATGGAAAGGTGAGAATGTGTGTGGATTACCGGGACCTGAACAGAGCCAGCCCGAAAGATGACTTCCCTCTACCTCACATTGATGTATTGGTGGATAATACGGCTCAGTTCTCGGTGTTCTCCTTCATGGATGGATTTTCAGGATACAATCAGATCAAAATGTCACCTGAAGACATGGAGAAGACAACTTTCATCACACCCTGGGGCACATTCTGTTATAAGGTGATGCCATTCGGACTGAAGAATGCTGGTGCCACTTATCAACGGGCTATGGTAACATTATTCCACGACATGATCCATAAAGAAATTGAATGTTATGTGGATGACATGATTGCCAAGACCCTCACAGAAGAAGACCACCTGGTGAATCTGTCGAAGTTATTCAAGCGTCTAAGGAAGTACCAGTTGAAGTTAAACCCCAACAAATGCACATTCGGGGTGCGATCCGATAAGCTACTGGGATTTATTGTAAGTGAGAAGGGGATTGAAGTAGACCCTGACAAAGTTAAAGCCATTCAAGAAATGCCTGCACCAAAGACTGAAAAAGAAGTTCGGGGGTTTCTAGGTAGATTGAACTACATTTCAAGGTTCATATCTCATCTTACTGCAACCTGTGAACCCTTGTTCAAGTTGTTGAGAAAAGAACAAACGGTCAAGTGGAACGAAGACTGCCAAAGGGCTTTTGACAAAATCAAGGAATACTTACAAGAGCCTCCGATCCTTATGCCTCCAGTGGAAGGAAGACCTCTAATCATGTACTTGACAGTATTAGAAGAGTCAATGGGGTGTGTGCTGGGCCAACATGACGAGTCTGGTCGAAAAGAGTATGCAATATACTACCTAAGCAAAAAGTTTACCGACTGTGAACAACGTTATTCACTGCTCGAGAAAACTTGCTGTGCTTTAGCGTGGGCTGCTCGCCGACTAAGGCAGTATATGTTGACCCACACTACCTTATTGATCTCCAAGATGGATCCAGTTAAGTACATTTTTGAGAAGCCAGCACTTACCGGACGGGTTGCAAGATGGCAAATGATTCTCACGGAATATGACATTCAGTACACGTCTCAAAAGGCCATCAAAGGCAGTGTACTGTCTGATTATCTCGCTGAGCAACCAATTGATGATTACCAGCCTATGAGATTTGACTTCCCAGATGAAGACATCATGTTCATAAAAGCGAAAGATCATGAAGAGCCTATTCACACTGAAGGGCCTGACCCGGAAGAAGAATGGACTATGATGTTTGATGGGGCTGTTAATATGAATGGTCGTGGTGTTGGTGCAGTACTCATTACACCTAAAGGAGTTCACATGCCTTTCTCGACAAAACTCACCTTTAACTGCACTAACAACGAAGCTGAATACGAAGCTTGCATTATGGGTCTTGAGGAAGCCATTGACCTCAGGATCAAGACTTTAACTGTATTCGGAGATTCAGCTCTGGTAATTAATCAAACTAACGACAAATGGTACACGCACCAGGATCATCTGATACCTTACCGGGATTATACAAGGAGGTTATTGACTTTCTTCACAACAGTCAAGCTTGAGTATATCCCTCGAGATGAAAATCAGTTTGCAGATGCTCTGGCTACCATTTCATCCATGATCAAAGTTCAAGCTGCCAACTTTGTGCCTTGGATTTCAGTATCCAGACTTGACAGACCAACATACGTGTTCTCAGCAGATGTTGTTAAAGATGATAAGCCTTGGTTCCATGACATTAAGTGCTTCTTGGAGGATCAAACATACCCATCTGGGGCATCTTCCAATGATAAGAAGACATTAAGAAGGCTAGATGGTAGTTTCTTCCTGAACGCTGACGGTTCCTTGTACAAGAGAAACTTTGATATGGTACTTCTCAGATGTGTTGATAGGGCAGAGGCAGACTTGTTGATGCACGAGGTGCACAAAGGATCTTTTGGTACCCATGAAGGAGGGCATGCAATGGCTAAAAAGTTGTTGAGATCAGGCTATTACTGGATCACAATGGATGCAGACTGTTGTGCCTATGCCATAAAATGCCATAAATGCCAGATTTATGCGGATAAAGTGCATGTGCCTCCCAATCCTTTGAATGTGATGTCTTCACCCTGGCCCTTTGCCATGTGGGGCATTGATATGATTGGTAAGATTGAACCGACTGCTTCAAATGGCCACAGATTCATCCTGGTAGCCATTGATTATTTCACCAAGTGGGTTGAAGCAGCTTCTTATGCAAATGTCACCAGGCAAGTGGTAGCCCGATTCCTGAAGAGAGACATCATCTGTAGGTATGGAGTGCCCGAGCGAATCATTACTGATAATGGTTCCAACTTGAACAACAAAATGATGGCAGAACTATGCCGGGACTTCAAGATCCAACACCATAATTCTTCTCCTTATAGGCCAAAGATGAACGGCGTTGTGGAAGCCGCTAACAAGAATATCAAGAAGATTGTATAGAAGATGGTGGTCACCTATAAAGACTGGCATGAAATGCTACCGTTTGCCTTGCATGGGTACCGAACCTCAATAAGAACATCCACTGGGACAACACCGTATCAGCTTGTTTATGGTATGGAGGAAGTCCTACCTGTTGAAGTTGAATTACCCTCCTTGCGGGTACTAATAGATGTTAAACTGAATGAAGCAGAATGGGTCCGATCCTGATACGAACAACTGAATCTGATTGAAGAAAAGAGGTTAGCTGCAATTTGTCATGGGAAGCTATATCAGAAGAGAATGAAGAAAGCCTTCGATCAGAAGGCTTCGGGAATACCAAGTAGGAGATATTGTGCTGAAAAGACTCCTCCCTCCTCATACAGACCACAGGGGAAAGTGGACTCCGAATTATGATAGTTCATTCATAGTAACGAAAGTTTTCTCTGGAGGAGCACTGATGCTCAGTACTATGGATGGTGAAGACTTCCTGTCCCCTGTGAATTCAGATGCAGTTAAAAAATACTTCGCATAAAAATGACCCGCTGGACATAAAAACAGAATGTAAGTCCAGGAAAAAATATGGCATCCCGGCGAGTCAAAAACAGAATAAAAGACTCGGGAAAAAATAAGGGAAAATAAATAAAAAAATGTACACCCGCTGAGTTGAAAAGCCACATTGGACAACTCAGGCAAAAATGGGTATCCCGGTGGATTGAAAACCCGAAAGGGCGATCCACGCAAAATAAGGGAATAAGCGAACAACTGCATTCTGAATTCGTCTGTATCACTTACAACATGGTAAACTTCGAAATGTTCAAACTCCGGTCAGAATTAGCCTTCTTCAAAAGCAGGATGGGAAGGACGTCACTGTCATACAGGTCATAGAAAAAGGGAAGCTCCTTGAAGCATCATCAACATTGCCAGCATCTTTTTGTTTCTCAATTTGTAACGATCTCCTCATTTCAGGGGATCTGTTTCCTTGACTGTATTTGCCAATTCAGGGCACGAAAATTAATAAAATCAGATTTTTCGTTACACTTTGTCTCGTACATTTTATTTTTGTTTGCAAAAATGTCCGATGTCCCTAATATATCGATTGCATAAATACAGATGCATCTTTTCTAAATTACATGCTCACAGGAAATATATTTGCTCCCGGGAGTGTCTAAACTCTTATGATGGAATCCAGTAAGGGATACCTCGGGATACTTGTACGTTTCTTTGTCATACAGGATTGCAGGTGTTCAAAGTACGACCAGGGGCATGAAAGCTTCTCCCTAGAAAGCTACCAAATCACTATTTGCTCAGCCCATTTCCCAAATAGCACCAGGGGTGCCCTCTCCCTAGCTGGGTTGCCAGACATCATCTTCCTCAGCAGGATCCCCGTAGAAATCTCTAGGAAGATTGTCCAGTAATCATTCCTCCCCTGCCAAGTGTCAGGCAGGGAACCATCTCCCCGCAAAGCTCCAGCCTCTATCTAGAAGAGCAATGCCTGAAGATCTCACAACAATGTGACGGAAGCTCCCGCAGACCCCAGCTGGGCTCCTCTTTACCAAGATGGGTTTATCAGGAATCTATTCCCCAAGCAGAGTCATATATATCAGATCTACCAATGATCTTATCCCCAGTTGGGATATCACTTCAAGCAGATCAGCCGGAGATCTTCACCGCAATGGGATCCGAATCCCAGATCGGTATCTTGGCATAATCATAGCATTCACATCATATTTTCCCCCAGAGCGTAGCATTCCGTCTAATACAGAGCATTACGGCAAAAATCAAACATATTGCATAATCATAAGCCATGTGTCAAACCAAACACTTGTAAATACTGACATTCCATCAACAATATACAAAATACCTCTCAAATTCCCCAGCAGAAAGCCAAAACATCCTCTTTGCACCCACAAATGCAGATACATGCTCCTTTTGGCACTCGTCCGTGTCACCATTCCCCAGCATAGTTGCCTAAACACTTTGGGAACCAAATACTTGTTTATAATACACATCTTCCGACACCCGTCCGTGTTGTGCTCTCCCCAGCAAGTTGAACACTCGTATGTGTCTCACTCATGTTTACTTATTTCAGATACTCGTCCGTATCTTGTTTACACCACTTATCTTTCTCAGACTCAACACTCGTTTGTGTTCTTTGTTAACCAGTTGATACTCGTCCGTATCACCATCTCTGAACATGCGTCAGCGTCTGTTTCTATCGATACTCGTCCGTATCAAAATCTTAAGGATGCTCGTCCGCATCTTTAACCTACGCAGTGTCAAACACTTATCCCCTTTTCTTTCTTACATTTAGACATTCGTCTGTGTCTACCGTTCCCCAGAAGAGTTATCATCAAATCGCTAGTAAAAAGCAAATTTCTTTTCTATCCGACATTCGTCCTATGTCGTGACACTTTCGGCAACTGTACCTTTCCAGGTGATTGTCCTTCACCTTTTAGATGACCGTCCCTCATCATTCCTCTAGCGGAGTCTCCATTATTGGAACCCTTTTCTATCCAACATTCGTCCTATGTCGCGATATTTTAGCAGCCATACCCTGCTAGGTGATCGTCCTTCACCCTTCTGATGATCGTCCTTCATCATTTTATCCGATGGTCGTCCCCATCGTCGACTCTTTCTATCCGACATTCGTCCTATGTCGTGATACTTTCGGCAACCGTACCTTGCCAGGTGACCGTCCTTCGCCTTAGATGATCGTCCCTCATCATATCCCCAACAGAGCAGCCGTACCCTGCTAGGTGATCGTCCTTCACCTCTGATGACCGCCCCTCATCATTTGTTTCATCAACCTGATGGTCGTCCTCGTCATTATCTTAACCTTTAAATCCCCAGAGAACCTTGTTGTTGTATTTGATGGTCGTCCCCATCATAATCTCTCTGTTTCCCCAGCATGTCGGTCGTCCCCGTCATTGCTTTATCCCCAGCAGTCGTCCCCTGCTCGACGGTCGTCCTCCATCGCCCGCACCTTATAATCATACCTTACTTCCTTTTGCAATCTATATCCCTTTTCTTCTTCATTCAGTAAGTGCAAATTTTGGACTGTCTTTGGTATTCAACCACAAGTTATCTTGTTTGTCTGTTAAGCCGTCGCTCACATCCTACACAGCTAACTCATGTTTGAATAGGGGCAGCTGTAAACACCCCAAATTTTCCCTCACTCATTTCACCATGGCTTGTGATCTTTTCATTTGCATAGATTCAATCATAGTATCTCATATTGCATTTCTACTTCACTGCATTGATTCAAAACAATCTGCATCTAGGGTTTGTGATCTGAGCAATCCAAGGGCTATCTGAGCCACTCTAAAGGGCTTCAATCATTTCAAAAGGGCCCATGTATGTTCAATCATCATATTACATCCTCCCAAGATCAAGAAATTCAAAAATCACAAGAACTAAGGAAGGCATGGAAGCAGAGCCAAACTTAACTGCACAGATGACCTAAAATTAGGGTTTTGGTTTCAGAGGCCATAACTCCAATTTTTTTGGTCATTCTTGTTTCTATTAGTCTCAATATGGTATAAGGATCATGCATACCAATTTTCATGAAGAAATTCAAAGGGGAAGGCATCTGATCAAAAGATGACTTCTTGAGCAAGTCAGTGCAAAATCAGGGCATCTGAGACCCCCAATCATCCAACCAAAGGGTCTTCTCCATCATTTTGAATGTGTATGATCTTTATTTTATCTTAGAAGATGTTAGAAGTTCACAAAATTGAAGAATTTCAAGCCATTTGCAAAGTTGCCATTTTGGGAAAGTGACTTATAATGTAAACTTGCCATTTTAGGAAAGTTCTTCAACCTCCTCTTTTTTATTCAAAAATGCTTCAAATGAAAAATTCTTGGTCATGAAAGTTGTAGATTGGATCCTCCCATTTTCAAAAAGTACAAGAACTCATTCTAATTCATTTTATAACAAAAGTTATGGCCTTGCAAAGTTGGACAAAAACACTTATTTTTCACTTTTGTGCCAAAGAGGAAACTTGCAAAAACACTTGCCAAAACCAAATGTGACTTCAAATCAACTTCTAATCATCACACAAACATAATTCATAGTCCATAATTTATATTTGCCCAAAGAATTTCTCACTTTCATGCCTTAGATTCCAAGTATCATAAGCCATTTATCATAAAAGTCACAAAGAGGGAAATCTTGCAAGAATGGTTCTTAGGGTTTTGTTTGGTCTCTAATCAATCTTAAAGTGTCATAACAACATTATATGGTACATTTTGCTGCATATTGCCCAAGGGATGTCACATATCCATGACCAAAAACTTCAAAATGCAACAAGTTGCAAAAAGGCAAAACATATGACATCTCACCCTTCACCCATTTCAGATCACATCAGAACATCCCATGGCTCTCCTTGAAGGCAGCTGAACTCAAAGCAGCCCTAAGATAGCTTCTGCCATGGCCCATTCTTGAAGTACCCCTAACATTGACTTTTTGGCCAATTGCCCCATGCCATTCCCACAGTGCATGTCACTTCCTCAGACCTATTCCAATAGTTTAGGGATATGATATGGATCATAAAACAAGTTGGAGACAAGCTCAGAACACACACACAATCAGATTTCACAAACTTGCAAAAAACTTCTCCTCTTCGAAACTTCTCCCACAGCCATCAAACTTCCATTTTTCCTTCACCAATAAGTCACACATCCTCCATAGAACCAAAATCCACCATTGAAACAGCCTGAAACATCACATACTCCACTCTCCAAATCTGCTACACCAGAGCTGGAACTTCAAAACCAGCCATCCTCAAAGTTTTCTAAGCTTTGTATCATCTTCAGGAGGTTCATAGGAGTGGGTTTGCATCAAGGGAGGACCCAGAAAGCCCAGAACCAGAAGGTTCAATCTCAGGTATAGCTCAAGAACTTTTTTCTCAGAACCTTGTTTTTAAGTTCTTAATCGAATCCTTATGGTGTGCTGATGATCCTGATATATTTACTTTTCAAAATGGTGGAATATTGAGTATGTATGGATTGTCTGAAAGTTTCTGACCTAAAATTATTTTGTTTCGATTTGCCTTGTTGATGAATGAAGAATGGTTTTTGTTTGGGGATTTTGGTTCAGTGATGCGTGGGATTCATTTCTGGCCAGAGAGATTTTGTTTTAGATGCGTAGGGAGAGAGATAGGGTTCTGGCTCGTCGGAGAAGACGACCGGAACACTGTTCCGGTCGCCTGAGAGTGATTAAGCCCTAATCCCATTAATTAGGTAACTTTGAATATTGGCCTTTAGATTCAGTTTCCCGCGTGCGTGTGAACGGTCCAGATAGCTCATTAAACCCTAATCCTAATTAATTAAATAAAACATAATTAATTAAGTCAGCTATAAACCTCAGCCATCAGATTGCGCGCGTTTAGCAACTTTAAATCCCAGCCTTAGATCCTGATTACCATGGGTCAGCTTGACTTGCGTGCAGGGCCTTTAGATCTCTCAACTTTTCATCTGAGCCACTCACATTGCATACTTCTCATTTTTATTTTATTTTCTTTATATTTTATTTCTTATATTTATTAAAAATAGCAAAAATGATTAAAAAATTCTGAAAATTTTTATTAAATCTTATATGAATTTTCAGAACCCAAAAATATTTTTATTTTTATTTTTTGCATTGAAAATTATTTTTAAATCATTTAAATGTTTATTTTTAATTAGTTAATGGAAATTAATTAATTAAAAATACATTTAGGTATTTAAAAATCACCAAAAAAATCACATTGCATTTTGATACATTTAGAAACATTATCAAACTCTCCAAACAAATTTATTTTTGGTTCTTAACCTATTTTGACATTTTTCTTTGGAATTAAAGTTCTTAAAAGGGCAATATTTTGTTCAACTTAGAAAAATTCATTCTGCCTAACCATGGAGAGTTTGATGTTGGTTCTTTTTGCATTGCATTCTTCATATCATGTAGTTTCTAGGGTAAAATTGGTTTGAATTTATCTTTCATTTTCAATTTGATGTGCATTTTTCCCTTTGAAGTGTCTTAAAACCCTAACCAACTTGAGAAAATCACAACTCCCATTAGGTTAAGAGTTAGGTTCCCTCCTTTGGGCAGTGAACTTATGTAGGGTTAGGGTTCCTTTGATCCCATTTTCAATTTTTTGCCTTGTCATTTGCTTCTGATTTTAAATTTTGCATTACATATTGTATGTAAACCCTAATTTTTGCCTTCATTTGCATCCATCTTCCATATGCTTGCATACATGAACTTGCCATAACATTTTGTACATTCACATTACTTCTAAGACATCTTAGGACACATTAGAATCATTTTTTATCATTGCATCATCCATTTTCCATGCTTTTGCTTTCATTTGATGTCATATGCATTCATGATCTTTCATGGTTCAAAACATGCTTCATTTGCATCCACATCCTTGTATGATCATCCACAACTCTTGACATGTGTTTGCTTTATCTCTTAGCATCATTAACATCATGTTTATGCTTCTGGTTTTGGTTTGCACCTTTGCATCTTATCTCATTCTCACTTCATTTCATGTCTTTTGATTAACTTTTCAGGTGGTAAGTACTTGAGAAGTAAATTTTCCTTCACTTCTCATAATCTTTTCTCATCTCTCTTATGCATTCATTTCTGCATTTTTACTTGTGTATTAGAGTGAGCTTGCTCACTCATGCTCCTTCCCCTCTCTTTCTTCAAGCAACTTGCCTTCTTAAGTGAAGTAAGTTGACTTGCTTCTTTTGCTTCTTCTCCTTTCATCTGCTTCTTCCTTGGTGGCTTTTCTCTTGAAGATCTTTTGCAAGCCTCATAAACCCTAGGAACATCCAAGCATGATCACAATTAGGGTTTGATTAGTCCCCCCATTAGTTTTACCTTTGTGTCATCTTTGTGTCTTCTCTTCCCATCTCATAACCAAGGACTAAACCTCAAAGGTTTTAAGACTTTGTGATTAAGCTTGTGCCTGCATCCTTATATTAAGATGGAGTGTATAACTTTAATCCTAAGTGTTAAACCCTTAGTGTGTTTAAATCCTTTAATCAATTCACTTAATAATCACTAAGACATCAAGCTTGTAACTTGGGCCTTGCATTAGGGTTCTAATTCTTCCTTAAGGACTAACCCTAGTATTAATGGACAAGTTCCCCTCAAGTTGTCTTACAAATCATAAAATCCATTTCTTAATCTTACCATTAACTAAAATTCACCCTAATAAAGGCTTTGTTTTGTCATGAGGTTAATCCCCAATCATGGATTAAGTTGAGGAGCCTTTCTCAGCTTAAATGTTCTCATCTATTATCCTTCTATTAGGATGGTGTAATGAGTCCATTAAATCCTTGATTATGGCTTAAACTCATTACTTAACACTAAACAAAAACTCCAAAAAACATCTAAATAATTACAAGTAGGTTAATGATCTTAATCCTACATCATGGTGGTTAAGTGTGAGGTGTTTACTTCATACTTAAGGTATTCTCATTACCCCTAATCAGAGGGAGGATGTGATGAGTTTACTAACCTTTGGTTTAAGCTTAAGCTCATTATCTTATGACAAAAACAAAAAGCAATAAAAGATTGAAAACATAAAAAACAAACCATAATCGTCTCCTCCGGTATTCTTTTCTCATCTCATTCACTCATAAACGAGAACTCGCTTCTTCCGTCTAATGCAAGACAGTTTGCACCTGAGCCAGACAGGTCATACACTTGAGCATGGACAAGTAAGCAGTTCACAAGTCAATTTATCTTTCAGTCTCTTTGAGTCTAACTACGGTGTTCTGACTTCCTCATTGCATGAGAGGATACGTAGGCATAACTTAACAGTTATCGAACAAAAGTCTCTGTATATTCCCCCTCCTTCCAGCATTATTCTTTAAGCCTCATAGTCTTGAGCTTCCCATTCTTTCTTACACTGACACTCCCATACTTCACTTCACATTTATTTTACACTGACACTTGCATTCTTTTCCTGCTTTTTATACACACAAATAGCATTGACACTACCCCTTAAAACACAAATCTTTCAAGCGTGGATCCCGTCGAGTACGGCGGACAATCTGGGTGCTAACACCTTCCCAGGTTGTAACCAACCCCCTTTCTCAGTTTCTCTGGTTCGCGACCGTCTTATCCATATTTTTCTTAGGTTTATGCAGCATTACCTTTCCTTCGGGATTAAAATGCCTAGCTGGCGACTCTTTTCTTTTCAGTTCACCCTTGTGTGTTCTCCCCTTTCGCCGACCGTTCGCGTCTGTACCCCTCTTGACCAGGTGTCATTTGGTGGGAGCGACAACTTCTCCAAAAACTGATTTTCTCGAACCATCAAAAGCCTTGACAATCAGATCACTTGGTCTCAGGACTATTTCATCAACATTAAGCTTCATTAGTGCCTTCTTCGGAAGCACATTCAAGGAAGAGCCTGTGTCTACGAGAACATGCGACAACACAGCACCCTTGCACTCCATAGTGATATGTAGTGCTTTGTTGTGGTTTCTGCCCTCTGAAGTGAGGTCCCTGTCTGTAAAGCCTAGGCCATGGCTTGCATTGACACTGCCTACAACAGCTTCAAGTTGGTTGACAGTGATTTCTTGAGGAACATAGGCCATTTGCAGGACTTTCAGTAAGGCCTCTCTGTGTGCGGGAGAACACATCAGCAGTGATAAGATGGATATCTTGGAAGGTGTTTGGTTCAGCTGATCAACCACCTTATAGTCACTCTTTTTGATGATACGCATGAATTCCTCGACCTCTTTTTCAAATGTACCCTGCCCAGCCACAGGAGTAGTTGATTCATCAGTTACAGCTTGCTTTCCTTTGGCCTTGGATGAAGCCTCAGCCTCAGGATCCCCTCTCAGCACAGGGGGAGCGAATAAACGACCACTTCTGGTGAAACCCCCAACTCCTCCGACATTCTCTACAGTCGGGTCCACAGCAACATATTTGCTCTCAATCTTCTGTCCAGCTACATAAACATCTGAGCCATAATGCCAAGGAATGGCTTTATCGTCTGTGTAAGGAACAAGCCCAGGTACGGTGATAGTCACGGGACTAATCTCTGGAGCATAAATTGTAACAGGCTCTCTTCTGACAGGCATGTCAGCTTCATCATAGAATACGGTAATTGTTGACACATCATCAGCTTCATCATTACCAACTTTGTTGAACTATAAGGATTCATCATCAATCAAACCCTGCAAACCCATCTTCAGCTTCTCACAGCCATTCTCAGCATTCATACAGTCTTCACAATCAAAACAGCAACCAGGAAACACTTGACCATTCAGCAGTCTCTCTTTTACTACCCTCAAAGGAGTCTTTACTTCCTTAATACTCAGCACAAGACTCAACTTGTCACCACCCTCAACAACATTGATTCTTTCCCCTCCATGATTAGGGATAGGGTTCGAATTAACATTTGGCGGTGGTGCAAAGTTGATTGCTTTAGAGTCTATAAGGTCTTGAACCTTGTGATGCAAAGCCCTGCGCTTCTCATTCGAGTGCCCGGGTGCTCCAGAGTGGAAAGCGCATCGTGCATTGACATCATAACCAACTGGAAGCTCTCCAGGAGGTGGTGGTGCCAAAGTTCTCAGTTGAATCAAATTCAAATCTAGCAATCTTGGCAGTAAGGCAGCATAAGTCATAGGGATGGCTTCAATTACCCTATTAGCCGGGCGAGTTTGCCTTGGCTGATACGGTCTCTGCTGATAGTTGGTACGAGGTTGTTGTTGCTGATGTTGTGGAGGAGGTTGCATCTATTGCACAAGAGCAGAAGGAATTGTGACAGCTGCCACATGCTCATACAGTCTTCTATAACCACGGCCTCGGCCTCGGCCAAATACAGCATTTGTCTCACCCTCTCTTCTCCTAGGAGGTCCACTGAAAGCTTTCCTTGCTCCATTAGAGCTGCTAGCACTAGGATCTTGTATCTTCCCCATCTTCAGCAAGGTCTCAACCCTCTCTCCAGCAATAACAATATCGTTGAATTTAGTGGCAGAACTGGACGCCAGTCTTTCAAGAAACACACCCTGCAAAGTACCCATAAACATGTCATCCATTTCGTTCTCAAGTAGCGGTGGTTGCACTCTGGCAGCGAGCTGGCGCCACCTCTGAGCATATTCTTTGAAACCTTCCTTAGCAGTCTGAGCCATGTGCTGCAATTGCGTGCGGTTTGGAGCCATGTCCAAATTATATTGATATTGTCTCACAAAAGCTTCTGCTAGGTCTTTCCAGCTCTTGATATTGACCCTGCTAAGCTTCATGTACCATTCCAGAGAAGCTCCAACCAAGTTGTCTTGAAAATAATACATCCAGAGTTTTTCATCATCCGTGTGAGCAGCAATTCTCCCGACGAAAGATTGAAGATGGGTCTTTGGGTATGCAGTGCCATTGTATTTCTCAAAGGTGGGAACTTTGAACTTGTATGGGATCTGGACCCCAGGAACCAAGCCCAAATCTCTTATGTCAAATCCCAAAGAGCTTTGGGATTGAATGGCTCTGATTTGCTCTGCCATTTCCTCAAACCTCTTGTTCATCTCAGCTCCTTGACCTTCAGCTTCGTCAAGCAGAGTGAATTGTTCGTCCTGGTTATCCATTTGAATATTATTCAACCCATCATTGATTATAGTCACCCCTGGCTGTGTTACATGAGCTTCAACCTGACGTGCGCCCGCACCGGTACGATTATCAGCAGCAGCATTGTTGTTCCTGGGTTAACTGTTCTCTATCATCTCCCGCAGACGCTCTTGGTTCTGACCCATGCCTGCCATCAATGTCATAAAGTTATCCATTCTCAGTCTCAGATCTGCCAAGTCCGCTTGCATCTGGTCCATGATTCTCTCTCTGTTGATCTTTGTTAGATATCTATGTGCTACTGGTTGTTCCCGAACTTTCCGGGGAGCTATAGTGCCTGAAACACAAAACACGTTAGCAACTGAGACACTACCTGCAAAACAAACAAACAGGTTATATGTATGCAATGCAGTTGTTTATGTTTCCAACCCCAGGTTATTCATGCCACGGTTCCGGTATTGAGCAAAGAAAACCAGATGGGTACCGATCCTCGACTTTCAGAAACCTTCGCGAAAAACCACATTCAAACCATAACAGCAGGCACACCAAGAAATGGTGAAAAATTCATAACATAAATCAGCCTATTAGGCAAATAAAACAGAATTCCCCGTAGGGTACAAGTTTCTAAAAAGAAAACAAACAGCCAGGACTCTTACAACATGTCTGTAGGTAATCCAGATACAAGGAAAACAAACTAAGAAGCAAAGCCACTGCTTGAGGACCCTGAACCTCCCTCACTAAACCCCACATCAGACCTAACCTTCTTGACTCTAGCCATCAACTTGAGGTCTTCAATCTCTTTAAGTGCTGCTTCGAGGGCTTGTTGACTATCTGCTAACTGCTGAGTCTTCTCTCTGCGGATCTTGTGGACTTGCTCCACCTCTTCCTTTTTGTAGGCCATCTGCACTTCGAAGAACTCTTCTTTTTCTTTATACCTCTTCAGCTCTTGCTCTCTCTGTCCCTGCAACCAGACAATAGACTGTCGAGCTTCCTTGAGAGTCTTTGAATTCTTCTTGCGTCCAGCTTCTCTTTTAGCCTCCATCATTCCCAACCTGTGGAAGTGAGTTTCCCTTCCAGCGAAGTCTTTCTCTTTGGCCTCCAAAGTAGTCTGCATCTTCAGCAATTTCTCTTTAGCTTCATTCTTGGCCCGGCTGGCAAGATGATACAGACTAACTACTTCAGTGTTCTCCACTCTGACTGCATGCAGCTGGGCTTCCAACTTCTTGAACTCCTCTAAAGACACAGTATCAATGGACTCAGCAACTGGAGGAACTGGTGGTGAGAATGGCAGCAAAACCCTTCTGGCTCTGTCTTTCAACCAAGCTTCATAATCTGGGAACATTTGATTGTTGCACTTTCCAAAACTAGCTATCCCTTCTCCCTTAATGCACTTCCAGGCTCCAGCAACCTTCCTCACTAAGGGCATATTGTCCTTCACTGGGAAGTAGAAAATAGGGGTCAGCTTCAATTCTTCTGGTACCTCTCTCAAGGCATATCCCAATTGTCTTCTTAACAAGATTGGATTGTAATTGATCCCTCCAGTTACTCCCAATAAAGGTACACTAAGATAACTCCCACAGCTAGTGATGAAACGTGTACCTTGCAGCCTTTGAGTAATCCACCTGACATCCTTGGCAAGCAACTTTTCCAGCTTCTGAGCCCATACCAAGGTGTGGTCACTAAACATTCCAGTACTAGGCAGATGCCTCATGAACCACATATGAAATAAAGGAGCTCAGCAACGAACTAAACCTCCCCTCTTCTTCTCAGTCTTGTAGTGCACTGAGTAATACAAATCTCCGAGCAAGGTAGGCACAAGATTCTTCAGCAAAAAGAGATGTATGGCATTCATATCTATGAACTTCTCCATATCAGCAAACAAGATAATGCCATAGATAGAAAGAGCCAAGATAGCACAGACAACATCCAATTCTTCCTCAACAGCCAACTCTTCCACCTTCTTTACCAAAGTCTCCAAAGAAAACCCAGGTACACCTCCCTTAATGATGGTCAAAGAATTCACAACAGAAGTGCTCAAATAAAGAGCCTTAGCAATAGCCTCAGGTGCAGGTCTACTCATCTCAGCATTGAACGGAATCTGGTCTCGAACAGGCACTCCCAAGATCAAAGCATACTCCTCCAGCAAAGGACCTAGCTGAAAATCAGGAAAAGTGAAGCAGCGGAGCTGAGGATCATAATACTGAAGCAGGGTATGAACGACACTTCTCTCAGAAGGATCTAACTCTACCACCACATCCAGAATACCCCCATAAGCCTTCCTGAACCTCTCTACATGGTTAGGTGTAATCAGCTTTACCATCTTCTTCAACAGGCCAAACTTGATGTCAAAGAACTTGAAATGAATATTCTGCTTGCGAGGATCTTCCATCTCTGAAGAGAATACCGGAACCGGAAGCAAAGATATGAACCTGTGAATGAAAACAAAACATGATTAATGATGAAATGATGCAATGCAGATGCAAATGCAAAGACATATGATCATCTGGGACTGTCTGGAATCAGGATGCCAAAACCAAAGAAACCCCAAATCCTCTGGATATCAGCCCATAAATACTCAGATAAGCTCAAATACTCCCAATCAAAGACCAGAGAAACTCAAGAACTCCGGAATCAAAGTAACTGTATCAGAACATGAAATTGTATTGGTAACAAGGGTATGATGAGGTCAAGGGTTCCTGCAAACCTGTAAACCCATTCCCAATCTCACAGGTGTGCTCCGGGTCAAACATCACGGACTCTCAAAGCCGAATAGAAATAATACTTTCACCATTTCCGAGAAATGGCTCATGACCAAATCAGGGAATCGGTTTGGCATTATGTACTACACAGGGAGGCCTTAGCTGAGTCCGGGAAAAACAAGCATCCCTTATAAGTCCCCAGCTTCAAGCGCTGAAATCGAGAAACAATAGTACATTCAGCCCGTAGGATACAATACTACTGTCATACGACCAGATGCTTTGACTGAGTTCCTATAAGAGAACCAGGCCATCCTATGCGAGTCCCCAGTGGACCCTCGGGTGAGAATGGGTTTGCCACAAAATGTGGTCTGCCACTGCCACCGCTGGAGAGGGTTGTTTCCACAAAAGTTCTCAATGATCAGTCCCCAGATGCACATAACTATCAAGGTCCTATCCCGAAGTGGAGGAAATCCCCACACAAGATATTTCCAAGACGGTCGCAATCTGGGCGTGAAACACACTGCCACTCATCATGTCACATGTGAGTACAATATGTCCACTCTAATCCTATAGTGCACTCAAGTCGGGTACTTGGCTTATCTCTCAGAAACAGTATCACCCGAGCCCACCAAACAGAAAACCAATCCAGACAGTCCAGTATGATATACATGATGCGGAAAATAAATACTAAAAATTGTAAATAAAACTGTAAATAAAGCTGTAAATAAACAACAATAAAATACAACAAGCCACAGCAAACAAACATCACCCAATGAAACAGAAACACACAAGCGCTAGGAGAGACTCACAGGGGAACAAGAGATCTCTAGTGTGCAAGTCTCCAGCAGAGTCGCCAGCTGTCGCTCCCCGGATTTCCATCCTGGTACAAATGCGAAAGTGGCGCGGAAAAAGAATAGAGTCGCCAGCCAGGCATTTTTATCCCAAAGAAAGGGAATGGTAATGCTGCACAAACCAGAAAAAAGAAAGAGGAAGGACACAGGTCATGCGAACCAAAGAGACTGAGGTCGGGAGTTGGTTACGACCTGGGAAGGTATTAGCACCCAGCTCGTCCGCCGTACCCGACGGGATCCACGCTTGCAAAAGAAACTATTTCAAAGGGTGAGGGTATGAAAGCTGCAGCAAAGAAAAAGAAATGAACTGGAAATAAACTGAGAAAAGAACTGAATAAGAAAACAAAGAGAAAAAATGTAGGGAAAATAAAGATTATGCTCGAACGGGCCCTACCCCGCTGCCTACGTACCTCATCAGGACAATGAGGATTAGAGACGTCGTAGTTCCCCTAACTAGGGGTGGCAAGGAAATTGCTTGTGAATTAAGGCTTGAACTTCCTATGCCATTTCTCAGGTGTTGCAGACTCGGATGACGAGTGCGTAACCGTCTTGCAAAGTGACAAGTAGGAGCAAGTTCACGTACGGAGTGAATGAGATGAGAAAATAATTCCCGAAGGAAAGACACTTATTGTTTGTTTGGTATTTTTTAGAAGCTTTTATGAGTGAAAGTTTGCATAGGTAAGTGTACCTAAGTCTTACTCAATGGGATGTGTACATCTCACATCATCCCGAAATGGAATGCGCAAGAGGCACACCTATCTATGGAGGAAATCCCCAAAGCTAGTACCACAAGTGAGGGCTTAAGCACACTGGCATATTACCATTATTAAGTATTTTTGTGGTTTTTGGATTGAGAAGTGTTTTTTAAGCTTTTCTTTGTGAGGTACTCATGCTAAGACCTATCCACCACGAGTGATAACTCACACTTCGCCCCGAAACAGAACGCGTGCAAGTATCTCATAGCAAAGTCTCATGTCACATGAAAGTACTCAACCTTTATTAAGTGAATTAGAATTGAGTTTGAAGATGAGAAGAGAAAGCACCAAAGGATCACAAAGGTAAAAGTCTAATGGGGGACTAAATAAACCTAAGTGTTAACATGCATGGATGTCCTAAGGGTTAGTGAGGTTTCTTTCCTAATAAAGAAGGAAAGAAGAAGAGAAGAAGAAGATAGAAGAGATGAGCAAGGCCTAATCCCAACAAGAAAATGATTAGCTCAAGATAAACATAAGAGGAAGAGATGAGAATTGGAGATGTGGAACTCAATTCCCACACCTCACACTTACCATAGCCCCTGCAAGGTTAGTAAAGCATACAAGTGAAACACAATGAGCAAGTTAACATGATAACATCACACAATAAGAAGTGAAATGATATAAACATATTCACAATGCAAATGCAACTCAAAGAAATGAGACATGAAGCCTATAAGACAAAATGATGCAACATGAACACATATGAAGCCAAATGCACATTTATGAAAGATGCAAAGCAAAATGTATAAACATGGACTCAAAGCTCAAGATCAGAACCAAAACAAGATGAAGAATGGCTTAAGAAGCCAACAAGATGAAAAGAAGAGAGGTACAAGACCAAACAATACCAAAATGGAAGTAAAAGAAACAATGAGATGAGGTGAAAGAATTTAAGGAAACAAATGACTTAAAGAAGAAGCAAACACAAAAATTCTTAAGACTCAAACCTTATCCTAGGACCAGGAAGACATCCACACTCCAAAGGAACCCCAAATGAGAAGAAGAAGTTGGCACAAGTGCCCTTCTTGGCTTATATGAGACCTAAAGGTTCAAAGGAAGCAAAATGGGACAAGGTTCAAAGGAAAATTCAAAACAAATCAACCAACCATCTAAAAATTCCACAAATGCAACCAAATGATCTTCAAACATAATCTATCAACTAGAAAAAAGGATTTGAAAAGATTCAGAAGTGAACTAGGTCAAGAGGAGGCAAGAACACAAGCTAGGGATACAAACTTACATCACAAGTCATAGGATCAAAGCTCAAGAAATAAGTTTCTAAAAATCCATAGAAAAATCACATGAGAAGTTCAATGTCTTAATAATCCAAAGCAAAAAGAATGGGATCAAAACTCAAAATATTGAAGAGTATGGAAAATGGACAAGGCAGTGTGGTCAAAGAAGAACTTAAAAGAAGCTAAGTGAAAGGATGATTTAATTTGGACACTTGGAAATGGGAAAAAAATAAACTAAAAATATGATAAAATAAAAGAGACTCAAAATAATGTTCATGATTTTTTTGTGATTTTTTGGATGAAGGGAAGTATTTTAAAATAAATGAAAGCTAAACTGAATTAAAGAAAATTAAATTGAAAAAAAGAAAATAAAAGAATGGAAAGGAGGTGCTGATAGTAGGTGTTATACGTTGAAAAAAAATGGGCTGAGATTGAGGGGGGTGCGAAGAGCACTGACTAGGCCCAAGGTGCCTGCGCTGGTACATGTTTTATGGTGATAATTAGTGAAAATAAAAGGAAAAGCTGGGAAAAAACAGGGAGCGTGGGATTCATCAAACGCGTATGGTTGAAGACCTCATTAAATGAGGTGGCAATTTGGTGGTTTGTGAGTGGGCAGCGCATGGTAGTTATGATGTACTGAACCACACAGCGAATTAAATGAAACAAAAGAAAAACAAGGTGAGACGGAAACGCCCTAGGGCTACGTGGCTGGCTGGTGAGCGCTGGATGAGCGAATCCGACGGCTGCTGGGTTATCTTCTTCATGGAAACCCTAGGATGAACTCCAAGCATTTTTCGGTGACCGGAGCTAGGGCTCCGGCACCGGAATCCTCAACAGAAGCGCAAATTATCAAATAAATGGAAAAGAAAAACCCAGATCCACTAAATCAACCCCCCTGAACAAGAATATGGCATCAAAAACTCCTAAAAATCAAAGGATCAACGGGATCGAACAAAACAAAGTAGCACCATCAAACTTGAAACTCACATAACTTATGCTATGATGCACTAAATTCAAATCTAAATAGTGCAGAATCATCAATGAAGATCAAATAACACAAAGCAACAACTTAATTCCATTTCCATATCACAACATTTAGAGCCATACCTGAGGTGAAGAGCTTGGTATAATGAGATATAAGACCAAAGAATGGAAGCAATGCACTCCTCTTACTCCCTAGATGCAAAATAAATGCATCTAAGGTCTTGAAACAAGCTGGATCTAAGGTTTCAGAGCAAGTTGCCTTGAAATGGCAATGTTACCAAACTTGAGAATAAGCTTCAATGAGTGTATGCTTAAGAATCCTGAGCTTGGCTAGATCATAGATCCACAATTGGTTTTGTGTTTGCTTGCTTGGATGAAGAGGAATGAGAGAAAATGAAAAGTTGCATGAAGTTTATGAATGAGAGAATGAGAGAGATCTGAGACTTGCTAAACCCTAATTGTTCTCTTTGTGACCTCACAAGGCAATGCTGAAAGAGTGAAATCAAATGTACGAATCAATCATGAGTTTTGGGTGATTTTGCATAATTGGAAACATGTGAGATAAGCATGTTATGCTAATGCTCTCTTGGGCCTCTCATAACATGGGCAATTCATTTCCCACCCTTGATTCAAATCCAATCACTCCTGGCCTTTAGATTCAAACATCACACTTGTTTCATGACTTTTGCCAATTTTGCAATTTTTGAGTGATTTTCTTGTTGTGCACGAAAATGAACAATTCTTTGGAGAAAATTGGTCATAATACAATGCATTTTAAGTTTGAAACACAATTGGACCATTACCAAGTCACACAATTCAGATTTGAAGCCTTTTGCATTTGGTGCCACACTTGAAAAGTGAATTTTGCCCTAGAATACCCAAATTTTCGAAGGACACATAGGGAGTTCTAGGAATCCTATAAAAATGTACTTGTACTTTTTGAAAATGTGAGCCCTTACTCTTCAAATTTAATGTTTGACTTTGGTCCATTTGAAGAATTTTTGATCATGTTAAGGCCATTTGAAAATTAGGGCAAAAGTTGCCAAATTTGGAAAATTCCATAAACCAACTTTGTACCATTTTTGCAAAACCCTTCAAATCTCCATGATTCTTGAACTTTGATCATTACAAACCTCTTATAACATTATAAGGACTCCTCTTGGCCAAAAATATTGGGTTAGACCCCTTGAAATTGCACAGTTGACTTTTTAAGGGCACTGTTGACTTTTTCCTTCATCTGCAAGCAACTGAGGCATTGACTGACTTCCGCATGGAATTTTCTCATGAAAATTGACACCTAGGATCCTATTAACATATAGAAGACTTTTCCCAAATGAAATGGCCAAAGTTGTGAGATTATGGTGCTTGAATCTCAAACCCTAATTTGGGTGCCTTGTATAGGAGCTTTGCCTTGTCCTGAGATCTCTGATGATCATGCAATCTTCTGGGATTTTTCCAATGGACTTGAACTTGTAAATGGAGTGTAGACTCACCATAAGACTTGTACAAACTCATTGGGACCCTTGTCATGGCTTGAAATGCCTCAAGGACCTCCACAAATGACCATATGCTTGATGCTAGGACATGAAGGATGTTATGCCTCATCTTTCCATGATATGATGCTAAGAAAATGATATGAGTATGATGAATATGATGTGATATGATGCTTAAAATGAAGAGGGAAAATTTGGGGTGTTACACTACCGATACTCGTCCGTATCATGGTCTTAAGGATGCTCGTCCGCATCTTTAATCTATACACAGCGTCAAACACTTATACCTTTTATTTCTTGGATGTAAGCACTCGTCCGTGTTTACCATTCCCCAATAAAAGTAACTTTTCTTCTATCCAAAATTCGTCCTATGTCGTGATACTTTCGGCAGCCGTACCCTGCAAGATGATCGTCCTTCACCTATGGATGACCGTCCCTCATCCTTCCCCCAGCGGAGTCTCCATTATTGGAACCCCTTTTCTATCTGACATTCGTCCTATGTCGTGATATCTTTCGGCAGTCGTCCCCTGCCAGGTGATCTTCCTTCACCTCGGATGACCGTCCCTCATCCTTATCCCCAATAGAGCAGTCGTCCCCTGTTAGGTGATCGTCCTTCACCTCTCTTGATGATCGTCCTTCATCATGCTTATCCGATGGCCGTCCCCATCATCATTTTTTTTCTATCCGACATTCATCTTATGTCGTGGTAAAGAGCAGCCATCCCCTGCTA
This sequence comes from Lathyrus aphaca, assembly GCA_963966055.1. Taxonomy (NCBI): domain Eukaryota; kingdom Viridiplantae; phylum Streptophyta; class Magnoliopsida; order Fabales; family Fabaceae; genus Lathyrus; species Lathyrus aphaca. The sequence continues at coordinate 229,828,409 of OZ014519.1, forward strand.
GGTGACCGTCCTTCACCTTTTTATGACCGTCCCTCATCAATATTTCATTTATTCTTTGAACCGATGGCCACCCCATCGTTGTTTACTTTACCTTGCAAACCTGATGGCCGTCCCCATAAATACCTTTACTTTAATCCCCAGAGAACATTGTTACTTTACTTGATGGCCTTCCCCATCATGATCTCTTTATTTCCCCAGCTTGTCATCCGTCCCTGTCATTGCTTTATTTACCGTTTTATTTCCCCAACATGTCGGCCGTCCCCGTCATTGCTTTATCCCCAGCAGTCGTCCTCTGCTCGAGGGTCGTCCTCCATCGCCCGCACTTTATAATCACACTATACTTTCTTTTACAATTTATATCCCTTTTCTTCTTCCCTAGTGAGTGCAAAGTTAGGATTGTCTTTGGTATTCAACCACAAGTTATCTTGTTTGTCTGCTAAGCCGCGCACTTACATCTTGCACAGTTAACTCATGCTTGAATAGGGGCAGATGTAAACAACCCAAATTTTCCCTCACTAAGTTCACACCATGGCTTGTGATCTTTCATCTTTGTTTCAGCATAAGCATTGCATCTCATATTGCATGTTTGTTTCATCTGCATAGTTCAGGTTCATCTGCATCTAGGGTTTGTGATCTGAGCAATCCAAGGATTCATCTGAGCCACTTCAAAGGTCTCCAATCATTCCAAGAGGTTCCATGTATGTTCAATCATCATTTTATATCCCTCAAAGATCAAGGAAGTCAAGGAATCACAAGAACTTGGAAAGCATGGAAGCACATCTAGGGTTTCACTGCACAGATGACCTGAAATTAGGGTTTTGGTTTCAGAGGCCATAAACCCAAATTTTTTGGTCATTCTTATTTCTAATAGTATCAATATGTTATAAGGATCATGTGTACCAAGTTTTATGAAGAAATTCATTGTGGAAGTCATATGTTCACTAGGTAACTTCTTGAGCAAGTCAGAGCAAAATCAGGGCATCTAAGGCCCCACAACATGGAACCAAAGTGGATTTTTAATCAAATTGAAGTTATATGGTCTTTATTTGATCATTTAAGTGCTTGTAAGTTCACAAAATTGAAGAAAAGTGAGCTAAACCAAAAGTTGCCAAAAATGGAAATGACTTCTAATGTAAACTTTCCATTTTGGGAAAGTTTTTCAACCTCCTCTTTCTCAACCAAAAATGCTTCAAATGAAAAATTGTTGGTCATGAAAGTTGTATATTGGATCATTCCCTTTTCAAAAAGTACAAGAACAAGTTCTAATTCATTATGGAACTCAAGTTATGGTCTTCCAAAGTTGGCAAAAATCCTATAATTTTCAAGAATGCACCAAAGGGGGATTTTTGCAAAATCTCTTGCCAAGCCATTTTGTGACTTAAAATACACTTCTATGCATCATACCAACATAGTACATTGCCTAAAGATCAGAATTGCAAAAATAACCATGCCATTTCATGTCTTGCACTTCAAGAATTTCAAAAGGGGCCAAACTTTCTAAAATTTGCAAAAGAGCATAGAACCTTTCACAAACTTGTTGCATCACCACAAAACCAATTCTATGGCTCTCCTTGATCAAAGCTGAGGCCAGACATGCCCTTGAACCACTTCTGTTCCAGCCCATGATTAGGGATTAACCTCATGACAAAACAAAACCTTTATTAAATGGATTTTAGCTAATGGTAAGATTAAGAAGTGAATTGTATGGTTTGTAAGACAACTTGAGGGGGACTTGTCCATTAACACTAGGGTTAGTCCTTCTTAACCAATTAAGGAAAAATTAGAACCCTAATGCAAGGCCCAAGTTCACTTCTCAAAGTAACTTACCACCTGAAAAGTTAGTAAAAGGAAATGAGATAAAATGAAAATGGAATGAATGCAAGGATGCAAACCAAAACCAGAAGCATGATCATGATGCAAATGATGCAAATAGATGACATAAATGTATGTCATGAGATGAAGATGATCATACAAAGGATGGGAATGCAAATGAAGCATATAAGAGGCATGAAAGTTCATGAATGCACATGGAATGAAATGAAAGCAAAACATGGCAAATGGATGATGCAATGATCAAGCATGATTCTAATGTGTTCTAAGATGTCTTATGTGTCATGTGAATGCACAAAATGTAATGGTAAGTTCATGTATGCAAGCTTATACAAGATGGATGCAAATGAAGATGCAAATTAGGGTTATATGAACATATGAGATGCACAATTCAAAAACAGAAGCAAAACATGAGATAAAAAATTGAAAATGGACTCAAAGGAACCCTAAACCTATACTAGTTCACCATCCAAAGGGGGAGGTCAGAAGCTAAACCTAGAAGGACTTATGATTTTTCTAAGTTTCTAGGGTTTTAAGGGTGATCCTAAAGGTAAAATGCCAAAAAAATTGAAAATGAAAGATAAAAATGAAACAAAAATGTTTTTAGATGCTTGAAGTCATGCATAACACAATGCAAGAAGAATCATTCACAAACTCACTTTGGTTCAAAAGTTATGAATTTTTGAAGTTAGGGTTAAAAATATTTAAGTTTAAGAACCCTAATTCAATTGAAAAATATCAAAGTATGATCAAAACCAAAAAGAAATTTGTGTGGTGAGTTTGTAAATGTTTCTAAATGTTTGAACATGTTCTCTGAATTTTTTTTGGGATTTTTAAATACCTAAATATATTTTTAATTAATTAATTCTCATTAACTAATTAAAAATAACATTTAAATGATTTAAAAATAATTTTTTAATACTAAAAATAAAAATAAAAATATTTTTGGGTTCTGAAAATTAATTAAAGCTTGGATAAAAATTTCAGAATTTTTTGAAGTGTTTTCCTATTTTTAAAAATTCGTACAAATTTAAAATAAAGAAAATGAAATAAAAATAATAAAATGGGAAGTATGATGGATGGAAGGCTGAGATGCAATCTGGGTTTAAGTTTGTTGACCACGCGCCAAATCCAAGGGACACAATTCAAACCTAGCTAATTTCAGTTAATTAAGTTAATTAAAATAATTAGGGCTTAATGATAGCATTTGGGCCATTGGTTCACACGCGGGAAGCTTCATCCTACGCTCTAGATTTGAACTACACTAATTACTCATCCTAACCCTAATTATGCCCTAACCATTTTCAGGTGACCGGAACAGTGTTCCGGTCATCTTCTCCGGCGAAGCTAAAAACTAGCAACCCATACAAGCATCAAAACTCCCCATTTTTTTGCCCAGAATCAAACCTCTAACATCAATGAACATGAATCCACAAACAAAACTCATTTCTCATACATAACAAAGCTGAATCGAAGAAATCAAGTTTTATGTCAAAAATTTCAGAGCAAGCATACATCCTTATTTCGCAACCATTTTCAAAACTACAAAGCTCAGTGTACTCATGGGATGACAAGGAACATTTCTATAACTTTAAAAAAGATTTCTGGAAAAAAAGGTTTGAGAGAGCTACCTGAGATGAAGCTTTCGACCCTAGAGCTTTTAGGCTGCTTCTTTGCTTCAAAACCCCTCCAATGATCTCCCTAAAGAAGCTTTGATGCTTGGTTGGAGTTTTTTGTGGCTGGTTTGTGAGTTTGATGCAGTTCAATTCAAAGGGGGAAGGAAATCGTGTTTTTGATATGGTGGCTTTTAGGGCAAACTGAAGGGTGGGAAATGATCAGTGAGGGAAGCTGAGATGAATGGTTGAAGAAATTTGATGTTTTGTGGTGTATGCCAAGAGTTTCGAATGAAAATGCAAAGTGGGAGATTTTTGTGTATGCTGACTTGTGGGAGAGCTCAGGCTATGTTCTTGTTATGTTTGGCTTGCATTTGATTAGTATAAACAAATTTGATTGGTCAGAAAGTTGGTAATGGCATAGTGTGATTGGTATGGCTTGTTTTGCAAAAAGTCATGGTTATGTGTCCTTTGAGGTATGGGCAAGTTCAGGCCAAGGACAAGGGCATGTCCTGTGCAGCATGATTCATGGACAACCATGGAAATGAGATTGAGGCAAATCAGCAAGTGGATTGGAGTTTATGGGTGGTTTTGCAATTTTGGCAAAGTTTGGCACTTTCTTGGTTTCTTCATGCACAAGTCATGAAATTTAGAAATTCTTGGGCCAATTATGACTTTTAGGCATTGCACAAAGTTTGTATGGTGATTATAAGTCAATTTTGAAGTCACAAATTAGCTTGGCATGAGGTTTTGCAAAAATCCCTCTTTGGTATGAAACTTGAAATTATGTGAATTTTGCCAACTTTGGAAAGCCATAACTTGAGTTCCAAAATAAATTAGATCTTGTTCTTGTACTTTTTGAAAAGGGAATGATCCAATCTACAACTTTCATGAACAATAATTTTTCATTTGGAGCATTTTTGGTTGAGAAAGAGGAGGTTGAAATACTTTCCCAAAATGGAAAGTTTACATTACAAGTCATTTCCATATTTGGCAACTTTTGGTTTTGTCCACTTTTCTTCAAATTTGTGAACTTCTAAGCACTTCAATGATCAAATAAAGACCATATAACTTCATTTTGATGAAAAATCCATTTTGATTCCATGTTGGGGGGCCTCAGATGCCCTAATTTTGCTTTGACTTGCTCAAGAAGTTACCCAGTGATCAGATGACTTCCACAATGAATTTTTCCATCAAACTTGGTATGCATGATCCTTATATCATATTGAGACCAATAGAAACAAGAATGACCAAAAAAATTTGGATTTATGGCCTCTGAAACCAAAACCCTAATTTTAGGTCATCTGTGCAGTTAAACCTGGCTCTGCTTTCATGCCTTGCAAGTTCTTGTGATTTTCTGACTTCCTTGATCTTGGGAGGATATGATGCTTGAACATACATGGACCCTCTTGAGATGATTGGGGACCTTTGGAGTGGCTCAGATGGCTCATGGATTGCTCAGATCACAAACCCTAGATGCAGATGACTTTGAACCAATGCAGTGAAGCAAAAATGCAACATGATGTGATATGACTGAACTTATGCAAATGAAAAGATCACAAGCCATAGTGTGAACTTAGTGAGGGAAAATTTGAGGTGTTTACAGCTGCCCCTATTCAAACATGAGTTAGCTATGCAGGATGTAAGCGACGGCTTAACGGGCGAACAAGATAACTTGTGGTTGAATACCAAAGACAGTCCAAAATTTGCACTCACTGGGTATGAAGAAGAAAAGGGATATAGATTGTAAAAGAAAATAAAGTATGATTATAAAAGTGCGGGCGATGGAGGATGACCATCGAGCAGAGGACGACTATTGGGGATAAAGCAATGACGGGGACGGCCGACATGCTGGGGAAATAGAGGGATCATGATGGGGACGGCCATTAGGTAAAGAAACAAGATTCTATGGGGATTAAAGGTAAGGTAATTGATGGGGATGGCCATCGGGTTAATGGGATAAATGATGAGGGACTATCATCAAAGGTGAAGGACGATCACCTAGCAGGGGAAGCCTGCTCTATTGGGGGTAATATGAGGGACGGTCATCTAAGGTGAAGGACGATCACCTGGAAAGGTACGGTTGCCGAAAGTATCACGACATAGGACGAATTTCGGATAGAAAAGGTCGACGGTGGGGACGGCCATCGGATAAACATGATGAAGGACGATCATCAAGAGGTGATGGACGATCACCTAGCAGTGTACGGCTGCTCTCGGGGTTTATCATGACATAGGACGAATGTCAGATAACAAGATCAACGATGGGGACGACCATCGGATAAAAATGATGAAGGACGATCATCAAGAGGTGAAGGACGGTCACCTAGCAGGGGATGGCTGCTAAAATATCATGACATAGGAAGAATGTCGGATAGAAAAGGGTTCTAATAATGGAGACTCCACTGGGAAAAAGGGATGAGGGACGGTCATCCAAAGGTGAAGGACGATCACCTGGCAGGGTACGGCTGCCGAAAGTATCATGACATAGGACGAATGTCAGATAGAAAAGAAATTTTTCTTTTTACTAGGGATTTGCTGGGGACTCTTCTAGGGAATGGTAGACACAGACGAGTGTCTACATTCAAGAAAGGAAAGGTATAAGTGTTTGACACTGTGTATAGATTAAAGATGCGGACGAGCATCCATAAGATTATGATACGGACGAGTATCAGTAGAAACAAACGTTGACGCATGTTCAGAGATGATGATACGGACGAGTACCAACTGGTTAACAAAGAACACGGACGAGCGTTGAATCTGAGGAGAGATAAGCGGTGTATACAAGATACGGACGAGCATCTGTATGAGTGAGAAAATAAGCATGAGTGAGACACAAACGAGTGTTCAACTTGCTGGGGAGAGTATGATACAGACGAGTATCATAAGAGAACATGTATAAGTTACGAACTTATGAGTGTAAAAGATATTCTGAAGATCTGTGGGGATAAGATGACACGGACGGGTGTCGAAAGAAGTGTATTATAAACAAGTGTTTGGTTTACAATAAGTGTTTAGGCAACCATGATGGGGAAAGGTGACACAGACGAGTGTCGAAGGAGTATATAGATTTCTGTTTGTGGTTTATATCTGCAGGGGAAATATATGACACGGACGAGTGCCAGAAAGAGTATATATTAATATGTATTAGTGAGTGCAAAGGGGATGCTTTGGCTTTTTGATGGGACTGTGAGTCTTTGTATATATTGCTGATGGAATGTTGGTATATACAGGTGTTTGATTCAAAACATGACTTGTGATTATGCAATATGTTTGATTTTTGCCGTAATGCTCCGTATTAGACGGAATGCTACGCTCTGGGGAAATATGATGCAAATGCTATGATTATGTAAAAGAAGAACACGATCCGGGACTCGGATCCCGCTGCCGTGAAAATCTCTGGCTCATCTGCTCGAAGGAAAATCCCAGCTAGGGATGAGATCATTGGTAGATCTGGTACATATGATTCTTCCTGGGGAAATAAGTCACTGATAGACCTATCTTAATAATGAGGGACCCAGCCAGGGCTGTGGATGCCTTCGTCCCTTTGTTGTGAGGTTTTCAGACATTGTTCTTCTGGATAGAGGCTAGAGCTCTGCAGGGAGATGGTTCCCTGTCTAGCACTTGGCTGGGGAGGAATGATCACTGAACGATCTTCCAAGAGATTTCTGCGGGGATCCTGCTGAGGATGATGAACTTAGCTGGGGAAATGAGCCCCTTCTGATGCTGCTCTGGAGAAAGTGCTGGAGAAGTGATGCCTAGCAGCTCTGATGTGGGGAAAGCATTCCCGGTGCTGTTTGGAAGATGTGCAGAGGAAATAATGATTTGGCAGCTTGCTAGGGAGAAGCCTTCATGCCCCATGTTGCGCTTTGAATACCTGCAATCCTGTTATGACAAAGAAACGTACAGGTATCCCGAGGTATCCCTTACTGGATTCCATCATAGGAGTTTAGACACTCCCGGGAGTAAGTAATATATTTCCTGCAAGCATGTGATTAAAAAAGCGCATCTGTATTTATGCAACGTTATATCAAGGGTATCAGACGTTTTTTGCAAATGAAATGAATAATGATAAAAAATGTACAAGACGAAGTGTGACTGAAAATTTGATCTTATTAATTTGTGTGCCCTGAATTGGCAAGTACAATCAAAGAAACAGATCCCCTGAAATGAGGAGATTGCTACAAATTGAGAAAAAATGAAAGTGTTGGCAATGTTGATGACGCTTCAGTGAGCTTCCTTTTTGCTATGACTCATATGACGTTGACGTTCTTCTCATCTTGCTTTCTGAAGAAGGTTGATTCTGACCGATGCTTTTAACCCTTCGAAACATGCCAAGTTGTGAATGATACAGACGAATTCAGAATACAGTTGTTCGCTTATTCCCTTATTTTGCGTGGATCGCCCTTTCGGGTTTTTAATCCACCGGGATACCCATTTTTGCCTGAGCTGTCCAATGCGGATTTTCAACTCAGCGGGTGTACATTTTTTTTATTATTTTCCCTTATTTTTTCCCGAGTCTTTTATTTTGTTTTTGACTCGCCGGGATGCCCTATTTTTGCCTGGACTTACATTCTGTTTTTATGTCCAGCGGGTCATTTATGCGAAGTATTTTTTAATTGCATCTGAATTCACAGGGGACAGGAAATCTTCACCATCCATAGTAGTGAGCATCAGTGCTCCACCGGAGAAAACTTTCTTCACTATGAAAGGACCATCGTAGTTTGGAGTCCACTTGCCCTTGTGGTCTGTATGAGGAGGAATGAGTCTTTTCAGCACCAGATCCCCTACTTGGTATTCCCGAAGCCTGACTTTCTGATCAAAGGCTTTCTTCATTCTCTTCTGATATAACTGCCCATGACAGATTGCAGCTAATCTCTTTTCTTCGATCAGATTCAGTTGTTCGTACCAGGCTCGGACCCATTCCGCTTCATTCAACTTGACATCCATCAGTACCCGTAAGGAGGGTAATTCAACTTCAACAGGTAGGACTACCTCCATACCATACACAAGTTGATACGGTGTTGCCCCAGTGGATGTTCTGATAGAGGTACGGTACCCATGCAAGGCAAATGGTAGCATTTCATGCCAGTCTTTGTAGGTGACCACCATCTTTTGCACAATCTTCTTGATATTCTTGTTATCTGCCTCAACAACGCTGTTCATCTTTGGCCTGTAAGGAGAAGAGTTGTGATGTTGGATCTTGAAGTCCCGGCAAAGTTCTACCATCATCTTATTGTTCAAGTTGGAACCATTATCAGTAATGATTCGCTCGGGCACTCCATACCGACAGATGATGTCTCTCTTCAGGAATCGGGCTACCACTTGCCTGGTGACATTTGCATATGAAGATGCTTCAACCCATTTGGTAAAATAGTCAATGGCTACCAGGATGAATCTGTGGCCATTTGAAGCATTTGGTTCGATTTTGCCATTCATATCAATGCCCCACATGGCAAATGGCCAAGGTGAAGACATCACATTCAAAGGGTTCGGAGGCACATGCACTTTATCCGCTTAAATCTGGCATTTGGGGCACTTTCTGGCATAAGCACAACAGTCTGCATCCATTGTGATCCAGTAGTAACCTGACCATAGTAATTTCTTGGCCATTGCATGCCCTCCAGCATGGGTACCGAAATATCCCTCGTGCACCTCGTGCATCAATAAGTCTGCCTCTGCCTTATCAACACATCTGAGAAGCATCATGTCAAAGTTTCTCTTGTACAAGGAACCATCAACATTCAGGAAGAAACTACCAGCTAGCCTTCTTAATGTCTTCTTATCATTGGAAGATGCCCCAGGTGGGTATGTTTGATCCTCCAAGAAGCATTTGATGTCGTAGAACCAAGGCTTATCATCTTTAGCAGTGTCTACTAAGAATACGTATGCTGGTTTGTCAAGTCTGAATACTGAAATCCGAGGCACAAAGTTGGCAGCTTGAACTTTGATCATGGATAAAATGGTGGCCAGGGCATCTGCAAACTGATTTTCATCTCGAGGGACATACTCAAGCTTGACTGTGGTGAAGAAAGTCAGTAATCTCCTCGTGTAATCCCGGTATGGAATCAGATGCTCCTGGTGAGTGTACCATTTGTCGTTGGTTTGATTGATTACCAGAGCTAAATCTCCGAATACAGTTAAAGTCTTTATCCGGAGGTCAATGGCTTCCTCAAGACCCATGATACAGGCTTCATATTCAGCTTCGTTGTTAGTGCAGTTAAAGGTGAGTTTTGCCGAGAAAGGCATGTGAACTCTCTTAGGTGTAATGAGTACTGCACCAACCCCACGACCATTCATATTAACAGCCCCATCGAACATCATTGTCCATTCTTCTTCTGGGTCAGTCCCTTCAGTGTGAATAGGCTCTTCATGATCTTTTGCTTTTATGAACATGATGTCTTCATTAGGGAAGTCAAATATTATAGGCTGGTGTCGCTCCCAAAAGATGAGACTGGGCTCAAATGAGGTACAGACGCGAACGGTCGGCGAGAGGAGGGTGTAAGAACACACAGGAGTGAACTCACAGGAAAAGAAAAGAGTCGCCAGCTAGGCATTTTTATCCCGGAGGAAAGGCAATGCTGCATAGACCTAGAAAGATATGGATAAGACGGTTGCGAACCAGAGAGACTGAGAAAGGGGGTTGGTTACAACCTGGGAAGGTATTAGCACCCAGATTGTCCGTCGTACTCGACGGGATCCACGCTTAAAAGATTTATGTTTTAAAGGGGTGGTGTCAGTGCAATATGTGTATAAAAGAGCTGGAAAAGGATGTACAGGTGTCAGTGTAAGAGAAGTGTGAAGTGTGATATATACAGTGTCAGTGTAAGAACAAGAGTGAAATGCTCAGGAGTATGAGGCTTAAAGAATAAAGCTGGAAAGAGGGGGGATATACAGAGACTTTTGTTCGATAACTGTTAAGTTATGCCTACGTATCCTCTCGTGCAATGAGGAAGTCAGAACACCGTAGTTCGAGCCAAAGAGACTGAAAGGTGAATTGACTTGTGAACTGCTTACTTGTCTATGCTCAAGTGTATGACCTGTCTGGCTCAGGTGCTAACTGTCTTGCATTAGATGGAAGAAGCAAGTTCTCGTTTGTGAGTGAATGAGATGAGAAAAGAATCCCGGAGGAGACGATTATTGTTTGTTTTTGTGTTTTCAATCTTTTATTACTTTTGAAAGTTTGTCATAAGTTAATGAGCTTAAGCCTAAACCAATGGATTTAGTAAACTCATCACATCTTCCCTCTGATTAGGGGTAATGAGAATACCTTAAGTGTGAAGTCAGCTTCTCACACTTAAACACCTTGATGTAGGATTAAGATCATTAACCTACTTGTGATTATTTAGATGTTTTTTGTTGTTTTTGTTTAGTGTTGAGTAATGAGATTAAGCCATAATCAGGGATTAAACAGACTCATTACACCATCCTAATAGAAGGATAATAGATGAGAATGTTTAAGCTGAGGAAAGCTCCTCAACTTAATCCATGATTAGGGATTAAACTCATGACAAAACAAAGCCTTTATTAAGTGGGTTTTAATTAATGATAAGATGAAGAAGTGATTTTTAGGGTTTGTAAGACAACTTGAGGGGGACTTGTCCATTAACACTAGGGTTAGTCCTTCTTAACCAGTTAAGGAAGAATTAGAACCCTAATGCAAGGCCCAAGTTACAAGCTTGATGTCTTGGTGATTATCATGTGAATTGATTAGAGGATTTAAACACATCAAGGGTTTAACACTTAGGATTAAAGTTATACACTCCATCCTAATAGAAGGATGCAGGCATAAGCTTAATCACAAAGCCTTAAAGCCTTTAGGGTTTAGTCCTTGATTATGAGGTGAGAAGAGAAGACTCAATGAGACACAAAGGTAAAAAACTAAGTGGGGGACTAATCAAAACCCTAATCATTGTCATGCTTGGTTGTTCCTAAGGTTTGTGAGGTTTACAAGAAAGATCTTCAAAGGAACCACCAGGAAGCAGATGAAAGGAGCAGAGAGAAGCAAAGTAACTTGCTTCATTTAAGAAGACAAGTCACTTGAAGAAAAAAAGTAAGATGAAGAAGAAAGAGCAAGCTCAATCTCAAACACAAGATAAAATGCAGCAAGGATGCATAAGAGAGATGAAAAGAAGTTGTGATAAGTGAAGGCAAATTCACTTCTCAAAGTGACTTACCACCTGAAAAGTTAGTGAAAGGAATGCAATGCAATGCAAAATGAGGTGAAATGGCATGATGCAAACCAAAACCAGAAGCATATGTGTGATGATAATGATGTTATGAGTTGATGCAAACATGAATCAAGGCATGGGGATGATTATACAAACATAATGATGCAAATGGAGCATGCTTAGAACCATGAACATACATGAAAAGTTATGAAATGCAAATGACATACAACATGGCAAATGCAAAAATCAATGATCAAACATACTTTTAACATGTCTTAAGATGTCTAGTGAATCAAATGGATGCACAAAATGCTATGGCAAGTCATGGTATGCAAGCAAATGTAAGATGAATGCAAAAGGAAGCCCAAATTAGGGTTTATGATCAATGCACAAAACAAAAGCCAAAACCAGAAGCAAACATCATGATAAAAAATTGAAAATGCATTCAAAGGAACCCTAAACCTATACAAACTCATTGCCCAAAGGAGGGGTTCTAATTCTTAACCTAGTGAAAGTTATGAATTTCCTAAGATTTCTAGGGTTTTAGGGTACCTTGTCAAGAAAAATGTCAAACAATTTGAAAATGCAAGATCAAATCATGCCCATTTAATCCTACAAACTACATGATACGCAAGACACAATGCAAAAAGAATCAAAGTCCAACTCTCAAAGACTAGGCAGAAATGAATTTTTGAACATTGGATCAAAATAATGCTTTGAAATAGAATTAATTCCATGAAAAATTGCCAAAATGCATCAAGATCAAAAAGAAATTTGGTTTGAGGGTTGGACAATGTTTCTAAATGATTTTAAAGGTTTCATGAATTTTTTGGTGATTTTTAAATACCTAAAAGTATTTTTAATTAATTAATTCTCATTAATTAATTGAAAATAAACTTTTAAATGATTAAAAATATTTTTTAAATGCAAAAAATAAAAATAAAAATGTTTTTCGTTTCTGAAAATTCATAAAAGTTTGTATAAAAATTTTCAGAATTTTTGAAAATGTTTTACTATTTTTAATAAATTGGAGAAAACAAATGAAATAAAAAGAAAATAAAAACTGAATTTAAATGAAAGTATGCGCATCCAAGGGACAGGATTGGTTCTGGGGATTTTTGGCTTGACTTCGCGCGCAATCTAACGGCCACAATTCAAATCTGGTTAAATCAGGTTTATGAATTAATTAATTTGGATTAATTAAGTCAACGTGGATTAGGGCAAAATGGTGGAATCCTGAACGTCCAAATGCGCGCGGGTCAACACATCCAAGGGGTATTATTCAAACTTCATTAATCACTCAGATTAGGGCTAATTAACCTCAGGTGGCCGGAGAAGACTTCCGATCGTCTTCTCCGGCGAACCAAAACCCTAGATTTTGCTATAGGTCACCAAACATGAAATTTCTTCCACAGAAATGATCCTACCCCCCATCTAAACCTAACCCCTCTTTCAAAAATCATTTATTTTCATTAACAAGCTTGAATCGAAGACAAACATGAAACACGGGCAAACTTTCAGAGAGACATGAAATGGTCATCCCTTACTTATTTTCAAATCTAAATACATCCAGATGATCAGTGCAACATATAGATTCAATTTGTAACAAGAAAATGAAGTTCTGGAAAATTTGTTCTTGAGCTATACCTGAGATGGAACCTTCTGGTTCTGGGCTTTCTGGCTGATGTCTTGCTTGCAATCAACTCCCCTAGACCTCCTGAGAAGCTTTCAAGGCTTGTTTGAAGTTTGTAATGGTTGGTTTGAGAGATGGCAGAAGTTCTGCTCAAGGTGGGGTGGAAATCGTATTTGTGATTCTGGGAGTTTAAGGCAATGGTGATGGGTGCTTTGTGATCAGGAAAGTGTGTTGAGTTGATTTGTGAAGCTGGTTTGTATGTTTGTAGCTTGTACTGAGTGTTTCGAAGGCTCTTGCAAATGGGGGAGATTTTGATAACTATGGCTATGGGCAAGATCAGAGTGTGTTGTTATGTGCTTTGGCTTGCTTTTTGTTTGCATAAACTATTGTGATAAGTCAGATGAGTTGATGTGTGCTTTTGTGATTGGTATGGCTCAAGTTGCCAAAATGTCAAGTTTGTGTAAGAGAGGCATGGGATACTTGCTAGCCAAGGACAGATGGGGTGTCCTGCGCAGCAAGATGTGTGGAGAGCCCTTGGATTGTTTGTGGAGTCAGCCAGCAAGTGGATTCACACTTGAGTGAGTTTTTGCAACTTGTCTCCCTTTTGCTTCCTTTGAAATTTCTTGCTCCATAAGCCATAAAAATGAATGATCCTTTGGTGCAATCTGACTTTTAGGTCTTGGTACATGCTTGCATGAAGATTAGAAGTGTATTTGATAGCTCAATTTGCCTTGGCAAGTGAATTTGCAACTTTGCCTCTTTGGTAGAAAACTTCAAATTTTGTGATTTTTGCCAACTTTGACAAGCCATAACTTTTGATCCAAAATGAATTAGGTCATGTTCTTGTACTTTTTGAAAAGGGAATGATCCATTCTACAACTTTCATGACTAAAGTTTTTCCATTTGAAGCATTTTTGAATCAAAAAGCAAGGGTTGAAAAAGTTTCCCAAAATGGCAATTTCATTAAAAGTCAAACTTTCCCAAAAAGTCAACTTTGCAAAAGACTTGAAATTCTTCAATTTTGTGAACTTTAAACTTCTTCCATGATCAAATAAAGATCATATACAATCAAAATGATGAAGAACACCCTTTGGTTGGGTCATTGGGGGCCTCAGATGCCCTGATTTTACACTGACTTGCTTGAAAAGTCAACTCTTGATCAGATGACTTCCCCATGGAATTTCTTCATGAAAAATGATATGCATACTCCCTATACCATATAGAGACCAGTAGAAACAAGAATGACCAAATAAATTGGAGTTATGGCCTTTGAAACCAAAACCCTAATTCTAGGTCATCTGTGCAGTCAAACCTGGCTCTGCTTCCATGCCATTTTCAGTTCTTGTGATTTTTTGACATTCTTGACTTTGAAAGGATATAATATGATGCTTGAACATACATGGACCCCTTTGAAGTGATTGATGACCTTTGGAGTGGCTCAAGAAGCTCTTGGATTGCTCAGATCACAAACCCTAGATGCAGATGACTTTGAATCTATGCAGTGAATCAAAAATGTGATATGAGATGGTATGATTGAGTTTATGCATATGAGGAGATCATAAGCCAAGGTGTGAATGGGTGAGGGCAAATTTGGGGTGTTTATAGCTGCCCCTATTCAAACATGAGTTAGCTGTGCAGGTTGTAAGCGACGGCTCAACAGGCAAACAAGATAACTCGTGGTTGAATACCAAAGACAGTCCAAAATTTGCACTCACAGAATGAAGAAGAAAAGGGATATAGATTGTAAAAGAAAATAAAGTATATTGCAAAGTGTGGGAGACAGAGGACGACCGTCGAGCAGAGGACGACTGCTGGGGAAGGAGCAATGACGGGGACGGCCGACATGCCGGAAAAGTGCGGAAAATAAAGCAATGACGGGGACGGCCGACATGCTGGGGATAAAAGGGGTTATGATGGGGACGACCATCAAGTAAATCTATAAGATTCTCTGGGGATCAATGAAAAATGATGGGGACGGCCATCAAGTTCATAAAGTAAGGTAACCAACGATGGGGACGGCCATCGGACTAAATTGATGAAGGACGATCATCAGGAAAAGGAAAAGGGACCACAACGGGGACGGCCATCGGGTTAAAGAATAAATGAAATAATGATGAGGGACGGTCATCTAAGGTGAAGGACGATCACCTAACAGGGGACGGCTGCTCTGAAAGGGGTAAGATGAGGGACGGTCATCTAAGGTGAAGGACGATCACCTAGCAGGGTACGGCTGCTAAAAATATCACGACATAGGACAAATGCCGGATAAAAGGTCAACGATGGGGACGGCCATCGGATGAGCATGATGAAGGACGATCATCAAGAGGTGAAGGACGATCACCTAGCAGGGGACGGCTGCTCTCAATATCACGACATAGTACGAATGTCGGATAGAAAAGATCAACGATGGGGACGGCCATCGGATGAGCATGATGAAGGACGATCATCAAGAGGTGAAGGACGATCACCTAGCAGGGTACGGCTGCTCTCAAGGTTTATCATGACATAGGATGAATGTCAGATAACAAGATCAACGATGGGGACGGCCATCGGATAAAATGATGAAGGTCGATCATCAAAAAAGTGAAGGACGATCACCTAGCAGGGGACGGCTGCTAAAAATATCACGACATAGGACGAATGTCGGATAGAAAAGATCAACGATGGGGACGGCCATCGGATGAGCATGATGAAGGACGATCATCAAGAGGTGAAGGACGATCACCTAGCAGGGTACGACTGCTCTCAAGGTTTATCATGACATAGGACGAATGTCAGATAGAAAAGAAATTTTGCTTTGCTGGCGATCTACTGGGGAATAGTAAACACAGACGAGTGTTTATATCCAAGAAGTAAAGGGTATAAGTGTTTTGACACTGTGTATAGATTAAAGATGCGGACGAGCATCCTTAAGACTACGATACGAACGAGTATCGGGTAGAAACAAATACTGACACGTGTTCAGAGATGATGATACGGATGAGCATCAACCAGTTAACAGAGAACACGGACGAGTGTTGAATCTGAAGGGACTCTTCTGGGTAATAGTAGACACAGACGAGTGTCTATATTCACGAAGTCACAAGTGTTTGACACAGTGTATGGATTAAAGATGCGGACGAGCATCCTCAAGACTATGATACGAACGAGTATCAGGTAGAAACAAACACTTGACGTATGTTCTGAGATGATGGTACGTACGAGTACCAACTGGTTAACAAAGAACAAAGACTAGTGTTGAATCCGCGGGGATTTAAGCGGTATATACAAAATACGGACGAGTACCTGTATAAGAGTAATATGAGTAGTAAGTATGAGTGATGTATAGATGAGTGTTTAACCTACTGGGGAGAGTGACACGGACGAGTGTCGAGGAGAGGAAAGTATAGTATAAACAAGTATCTGATATATAAAGTGTTTAGGTTACTGTGCTGGGGAAAATGACATGGACGGATGTCAAGGAATTGTATATAAAAGTATTTGTGAGTGCAAAGGGGATGCTTTGGCTTTCTGCCGGGGATATGACACGGACGGGTGCCACAAGGAGTATATACTGATGTTTGGGGAGTGTAAAGCAACTGCTTTAGCTTTAGCTCTCTGCTGGGGAAGCTGGTGAGCATTCTGTATGTTTTTGATGGATTGTTAATATTCACAAGCGTTTGATTCAGACCATGACTTATGATTATGCAACATGTTTGATTTTTTGCCGTAATGCTCCGTATTAGACGGAATGCTACGCTTCGTGGGGGTGAATATGATGTGAATGCTATGATTATGCAAGGTTACCAATCCGGGATTCGGATCCCGTTGCTGTGAAAATCTCTGGTTGATCTGCTTGAAATGGACATCCCAGCTGGGGATGAAATCATTGGTAGATCTGACGAGATGTGTCTGCTTGGGGAAATGGGTCAATGATAGACCTATTCCAGTAAATGAGAAACCCAGCTGGGGTTAGTAGAAGCTTTCGTCACTCTGTTGTGATTCCTTCATGCGTTGCTCTTCTGGATAGAGGTTGAAGCTCTGTGGGGAGACGATTCCCTGGCTATTGTACTTAGATGAGGAGGAAGAATGATTGGCACCTCGGCTGGGGAGGAATAACAAGTGGCAACTCAGCTGGGGTGAAAGCACCTGGGGTGCTAATACTGAGTGAGTGTTGATTTGCCAGCTTGCTGGGATGAAGCTTACATGCCCCATGTTGCGCTTTGAATACCTGCAATCCTGCAAAGACAAGAGACGCACAAGTAATCCCGAGGTATCCCTCACCGGATTCCATCATAGGAGTTTAGACACTCCCGGGGGTAAGTATATTCCCTGCAAGCATGTATTTTTAGAAGAAAAGCATCTGTATTTATGCAATCAGTATTTTAAGGACACCAAACATTTTTGCAAATGAAAATGAAGTGTACGGGGCGAAACATGACTGAAAATCTGATTTTATTAATTCATGTGCCCTGAATTGGCAAGATACAGTCAAAGAAACAAATCCCCTAAAATGAGGAGATTGTTACAAATTGAGAAACAAAATGCTGGCAATGTTGACGACGCTTCAAGGAGCTTCCCTTCTGCTATGACTCGTATGACATTTGACGTTCTTCTCGTCTTGCTTTCTGAAGAAGGCTGATTCTGACAGAAGCTTGATCCTTTCGAGGCTTACCAAGTTGTAGGTGATACAGACGAATTCAGAATGCAGTTGTTCGCTTATTCCCTTATTTTGCATGGATCGCCCTTTCGGGTTTTCAATCCATCAGGATACCTATTTTTGCCTGAGTTGTCCAATACGGCTTTTCAACTCAGCGGGTGTACATTTTTGTTTATTTTCCCTTATTTTTGCCCGAGTCTTTTATTCTGTTTTTGACTCGCCGGGATGCCCTATTTTTGCCTGGACTTACATTTTGTTTTTGTGTCCAGCGGGTCATTTTATGCGAAGTATCTTTTAACTGCATCTGAATTCACAGGGGATGGGAAGTCTTCACCATCCATAGTGCTGAGCATGAGTGCTCCACCTGAGAAAACTTTCTTTACTACAAATGGTCCTTCATAATTCGGAGTCCACTTGCCCCTGTGGTCTGTATGTGGAGGGAGGATTCTTTTCAGCACAAGATTTCCTACTTGGTATTCTCGGTGCCTGACTTTCTGATCGAAGGCTTTCTTCATTCTTTTCTGATACAACTGCCCATGACAGATTGCAGCCAATCTTTTCTCTTCAATCAGACTTAGTTGTTCGTATCGGGATCGGACCCACTCTGCTTCGTTCAGCTTAACATCCATCAGTACCCGTAGGGAGGGTAATTCAACTTCAACAGGTAGGACTGCTTCCATACCATACACAAGCTGATACGGTGTTGCCCCAGTGGATGTTCTGATTGACGTGCAGTACCCATGCAAGGCGAACGGTAGCATCTCATGCCAGTCTTTATATGTGACTACCATCTTCTGCACAATCTTCTTGATATTCTTATTAGCTGCCTCAACAACGCCGTTCATCTTTGGCCTGTAAGGAGAAGAATTGTGGTGTTGGATCTTGAAGTCCCGGCACAGCTCCGCCATCATTTTGTTGTTCAAATTGGAACCATTGTCAGTAATGATTCGCTCGGGAACCCCGTATCGACAGATGATATCTCTCTTCAGAAATCGGGCTACCACTTGTCTCGTAACGTTTGCATATGAAGCTGCTTCGACCCACTTGGTGAAATAGTCAATGGCAACCAGGATGAATCTGTGGCCATTCGAAGCAGTTGGCTCAATCTTGCCAATCATATCAATGCCCCACATAGCAAAGGGCCAGGGTGAAGACATCACATTCAAAGGATTGGGAGGTACATGCACCTTATCCGCATAAATCTGGCATTTATGGCATTTTCTGGCATAAGCACAACAGTCGGCATCCATCGTGATCCAGTAATAACCTGATCTTAGCAACTTTTTAGCCATGGCATGCCCTCCCGCATGGGTACCAAAGGATCCTTCGTGCACCTCGTGCATCAACAAGTCTGCTTCGATTCCATCAACACATCTGAGGAGTATCATATCAAAGTTTCTTTTGTATAGGGAACCATCAGTGTTCAGGAAGAAACTACCAGCAAGCCTTCTTAAAGTCTTCTTATCATTGGAAGATGCCCCAGGTGGGTATGTTTGATCCTCCAAGAAGCACTTAATGTCATGGAACCAAGGCTTATCATCTTTAACAACATCCGCTGCGAACACATATGCTGGTTTGTCAAGTCTGGACACTGAAATTTGAGGTACAAAGTTGGCAGCTTGAACTTTGATCATGGATGAAATGGTAGCCAGAGCATCTGAAAACTGATTCTCGTCCCGAGGGATATACTCAAGCTTGACTGTTGTAAAGAAAGTTAATAACCTCCTTCTATAATCCCTGTAAGGTATCAGATGATCCTGGTGTGTGTACCATTTGCCGTTGGTTTGATTAACTACCAGAGCTGAATCTCCGAATACAGTCAATGTCTTGATCCTGAGATCAATGGCTTCCTCAAGACCCATAATGCAAGCTTCGTATTCAGCTTCGTTGTTAGTGCAGTTAAAGGTGAGCTTTGCCGAGAAAGGCATGTGAACTCCTTTAGGTGTAACGAGTACCGCACCAACACCACGACCATTCATATTAATAGCCCCATCAAACATCATAGTCCATTCCTCCTCTGGGTCAGGCCCTTCAGTGTGAACAGGCTCTTCATGATCTTTTTCTTTTATGAACATGATATCTTCATCAGGGAAGTCAAATCTCATGGGCTGGTAATCATCAATAGGTTGCTTAGCAAGATAATCAGACAATACACTGCCCTTGATGGATTTTTGAGATGTGTATTGAATGTCATATTCTGTGAGGATCATTTGCCATCTTGCAACCCGTCCAGTAAGTGCTGGCTTCTCAAATATGTACTTGACTGGATCCATCTTTGATATTAACAAGGTAGTGTGGGTCAACATATACTGTCTCAGTCGGCGAGCAGCCCACGCTAAAGCACAGCAAGTTTTCTCGAGCAGTGAATAACGTTGTTCACAGTCGGTAAACTTTTTGCTTAGGTAGTATATTGCATACTCTTTTCGACCAGACTCGTCATGCTGGCCCAGCACACACCCCATTGACTCTTCTAATACTGTCAAGTACATGATTAGAGGTCTTCCTTCAACTGGAGGCATAAGGATTGGAGGCTCTTGTAAGTACTCCTTGATCTTGTCAAAAGCCTTCTGGCAGTCTTCGTTCCACCTGACCGTTTGTTCTTTTCTTAGCAGTTTGAACAAAGGTTCACAGGTTGCTGTGAGGTGAGATATGAACCGTGAAATGTAGTTCAATCGTCCCAAGAACCCTCGAACTTCTTTTTCTGACTTCGGTGCAGGCATCTCTTGAATAGCTTTGACTTTATCAGGGTCAACTTCAATCCCTTTCTCGCTCACAATAAATCCCAGCAGCTTACCAGATCGCACCCCGAATGTGCATTTGTTGGGGTTTAACTTTAGCTGGTACTTCCTCAGACGCTTGAATAGCTTTAGCAGATTTACCAGGTGGTCTTCTTCAGTGAGGGACTTGGCAATCATATCATCCACATAACATTCGATTTCTTTATGGATCATATCGTGGAATAATGTCACCATAGCCCGTTGATATGTTGCGCCAGCATTCTTCAGTCCGAATGGCATCACATTGTAACAGAACGTGCCCCAGGGTGTGATGAAGGTTGTCTTCTCCATGTCTTCAGGTGACATTTTGATCTGATTGTATCCTGAAAATCCGTCCATGAAGGAGAATACCGAGAACTGAGCCGTGTTATCCACCAATACATCAATGTTAGGTAATGGGAAGTCATCTTTTGGGCTAGCTCTGTTCAGATCCCGGTAGTCAACACACATTCTTACTTTGCCGTCTTTCTTAGGCACAGGTACTATATTAGCAACCCACGGCGGATAGCTAGTCATAGCAAGGAACCCGGCATCCCACTACTTATGTACCTCTTCTTTGATTTTCATTGCCATGTGTGGGCGAGTACGGCGCAGTTTCTGTTTAACCGGCGGGCAATCTTCTCTTAAAGGCAGCTTGTGCATGACGATATCGGTGTCCAACCCTGGCATATCCTGATAAGACCAAGCAAACACATCCACATATTCTTGAAGCAGGTCAATCAGTTGTCTCTTCACTGAGTCTTGTAAGCAGGCCCCGATTTTAACCTCTTTCACGTCTTCATCTGTACCAAGATTAATCGTTTCGACCTCCTCCTGATGAGGAGTGATAACCCTTTCCTCTTGTCTCAACAACCTGGCTAACTCTTCAGGAAGCTCATAATCTTCTTCAACCCCTTCATCAGCTTGATTGATTGGATTGTCAAAGTCATACGAAGTCATAGCCGTGCCGTTGTCGGTGCGGTCTGAAAGGCACTCTCTGCAAGGGTTCAGTTTGTTCATTTTAGTGATTTGATTTTAATCTTGTTTAGAAAGAGTGAAATGAAATTAACATTTTGAAAACATTGCCATTTATTTTTTGTACAAAAAGAAAAATGGAAAAACAGTGAGCGGAAAAGACTCATTTGCAAAAGATGTCTGATATTTCATTGATTAATCTTGTTGCACAAAATTACAGATGGCCCGATTACAAAATGAGTCTTGTCATCTTGGGCAAGATGCAAGACTTGATGCATGCTTTAAAATACAGGAAATAATAATTACTCTGCAGGAGTAACTCTTATAATTTCCTGGGAAGACCAGTTTGAGATACTGCTCCCCGGGATCTTTGGACGTATCCAACTCTCCAGGTTGCGGTCGCTTTCATCCTCGTCTTCCAAGTTATTCACGACATCGGGGGTGAGCATCCCCCCACTGACAAAATTGGGCTTCTTAGCAGCCTCTGCTTGACCTTGTTGAGTTGGTTTGTAACCCAACCCAAATCTGTCCTCCTTCTTCTCTACGGGCAGCAACTTGCCCCAACCTTGGGCAGTCCCTTCTTCAACAACCTTCCGGGCTTGTTGATAGGATGTCATTGAGGTTCCAGGTACAGCGGATGCTTCATTTATGTTCAAGGCCTCAAACCCTTGACTCATAGTTTTGTGGATCTCCCCATCCATCTCAATGTATTTGTAAGTAGCCAGATGGCTAACAAAGATATCTTCCTCTCCACAAATAGTAACGACTTGGCCCTCCCACTCGAATTTTAACTTCTGGTGAAGGGTAGACGTAACTGCGCCAGCGGCATGAATCCAAGGTCTACCCAACAAACAGCTGTAGGCCGGCTGAATGTCCATCACGTAGAAGGTCGTTTTGAAAATTTGTGGGCCAATCGTTATAGGCAACTCAATTTCTCCCAGAACTGATCTCTTAGAACCGTCAAAGGCTCTCACTACCAGGTTACTAGGGCGTAATGCCAATCCTTCATACTCCAGCTTCACAAGGGCTTTTTTGGGTAAGACATTGAGGGATGACCCTGTATCCACCAATACATGGGAAAGAACTGCACCCTTACACTCCATGGTAATGTGCAAAGCCTTGTTGTGATTGCGACCCTCCGTAGTCAAATCAGTGTTGGTAAATCCTAGTCCATGACTAGCGTTGACGTTTCCAACCACTGCCTCTAACTGATTGACGGTAATCTCCTCTGGCACATAAGCTGCGTGCAAGACTTTTAATAATGCGTTCCGGTGAGCCTCGGAGCACATTAGCAATGATAAAATGGAGATCTTGGAAGGTGTCTGGTGAAGCTGGTCCACTATCTTGTAATCACTTTTCTTGATGATTCTCATGAATTCATCAACCTCTTGATCGAAAGGGGTTTTCAAAGCTTCTTTAGCAGCTTGTTCTTCTTGCACCAGGCTCTTCCCTTTTGCTTTGGCAGCAGCTTCTGCCTCAGCAATGGGTCTTGGAATTTGCGGGGCAAAGAGACGTCTGCTCTGAGTGAAGCCTCCGCCTCCCCCCACATTGTCTATTTGTGGTGAAGAAGTCGATGATTCCAAAGTGATTTTCTGTCCTTCGCAGTATAGATCGGAGCCATAATGCCAAGGGATGGCATTACTGCTTTCATAAGGTACTGGCCCAGGCACTGTGATAGTGACTGGACTGATAGCAGCTGCAGAAGGGACCATGATAGTATGTGGATCATAGTATATTGTAACCGGTGCTCTGACAGGAGTGGCACTTTGTGAGTTGTAGGCAGAATCATTTGCAGGATCATAATAAATTGTAACCGTTGAGACACTTTCATTGTTTGTTGTTGATGTTGTAGGAGACACTGTTGACTGGATGAGTGTTGCTGTTGTAGGGGATTTTGAATGAAGGGGTGCTGAAGTTGTAGAAGGGATGTTTGTTAATATTTGGTCCGTTGAAGTAATAGATGAAGCATTTGTTGATGAGATTGAAGAGTTGTTTGGAACAATTGTTGTTGCAGTTGTAGAAGACTCGGGAATTGTTGTTAAGGAGATTGCTGGATTTGGAGGTGTTGATGTTGAAATTTGAAGCAGGCCACTCTGGATGAGACCATCTATGCCATCTCTCAAGTTATCGCACCCATTTACTGAAATGTTGCAATAAGCACATCCTAGCTCACATCCGGGGAACATTTGACATTAGAGGAGTTGAGCTTTAATCTCTACCAAGGGTGTCCGAATCTGCCCCACCCTGGTTATCAAGTAAGACGGCCTATCTTCCTCAATAGCATTGATTCTGGGTCCACCGTGGTTGGGCATAGGGTTCTTACTGACACTTGGTGGGGGTGCAAAATTTAGAGCTTTGGAATCCACTAGATCCTGTACTTTCATGTGCAGAGCTCTACACTTCTCTGTACTGTGGCCAGGTGCATTTGAGTGAAAGGCACATCTGGCGCTGGCGTCATAATTTCTGGGCAGACTGGCAGGATCTGGAGGTGCCAATGTCCTTAGCTCAACCAGGTTGAGTTTCAGGAGTTGTGGCAATAATGTGGCATAAGGCATAGGGATCGGATCAATCACCCTTTTGGCCTGAGATGGTCTCGGTTGAAACGGTCTTTGCTGATTGTTGTTGTTGGTGTTGTTGTTGTTATGATTTCTCTGAGGTGGATATTGAGCTTGTTGCTGGTAGTGGGATTGTTGTTGTGGTTGGTATGCCGGTTGTGGATGAATTGGAGCGGGAATGGTGACAGCTGCCACAGACCGATGAACATATTGGGGTCTGCCCCTGCTGGTATGGATAGCATTAGTCTCACTAGTTCTTCTTGGGCCCACATAAGGCTTTCTTAGGTTGTTGGAAGAGCTTGCACCGTTGTCAGAAATTTTGCCCATCTTTAATAGGCTCTCAATTCTTTCTCCAGCTATAACTACATCCGCGAAGCTGGTAGAAGAAAAGGCAGCTAGCCTGTCAATGTATGTCCCTTGGAGGGTGTTCATAAACATGTCGGCCATCTCCCTCTCCGACATGGGTGGCTGGACAGCAGCAGCAAGCTGTCTCCACCTCTGGGCGTACTCCCGGAAGCTTTCTCTGGATGATTGCGACATTCCCATCAGGAGGGTCTTGTTGGGAGCCATATCCAAGTTATACTGATATTGTCTAATGAAGGCCTCAGCCAAGTCCTTCCAACATCTGATGGTTGCTCTGGTCAAATGAGAGTACCATTCCCTTGAAGCTCCTGTTAAGCTATCTTCGAAATAAAACATCCATAGCTTTTCATCCATGGTGTATGCCTTCAGCCTCCCCAGAAAGGATTGCAAGTGGGTTCGCGGGCAGGAAGTTCCGTTGTACTTCTCAAAGCACGGAGGTTTAAACTTGTGGGGAATCCTGACCCCGTCCACTAAGCCCATGTCCATAACATCAAAACCCAAGGAGTTTTGAGACTCCAGGGATCTTAATTTCTCAGCAATTTCATCTAGCCTTCTGTCATAGGCCTCATCCCCAGCTCCCATCACTGTGAACTGATCTTCCTGGGGGTCTTCTTGGAGTACTCTGCCTGTAGTAGCATTCCCTTGTACATTAGCATGGATGTTGATCTCTGGGTGAAGATGAGGGCCATACACAGGTGGGTTGACATGAGGCTGAACCCTCTCATTATTGCTTGTTCCACCAGTCCCTAGATGGGGGTCTTCCTGAGTCTGCCTCTCTACCAAAGCTCTTAATCTTTCCTGGCTCTGTGCCAATCCATTCATCACCTCCATAAACTGAGTCATCTGATTTCTCATTTCCAGTCTCTCATTGGCCATTTGAGCCCTGACCTCTGTAAGGTCCTGTTGTACCTGGTCCATCTGTATACCCGGAAGGTTATTGCGGGTAGGATATCTGTGTGGACGGTTGAGTGGGAACACCCGTCGGCGAGCAATAGTTCCTGAACCACAACAGAGTTAGTAACAAACAAACAAAAACCTACAAAATAAAACAAAAGGTTAGTATGCAATGCAGTTATGCTTATTTGATTCCAAGGTATCCGGCTTGGCACTTGGTTTTGACCTTTCCAGACCCCTGAGGAAGATGCTTTTGATGTTGCTTGAAGAACTCCAGATAAAACAAACCAACACATATATTACAAAAAGTAAATGATACGTAGTTTGTTTTTTACAATACATGCCCTCCGAGGGGTCAAAATACAACATAAAAAGGAGAAGTACAATGAAATGAAAGCAACAAAAAGTCAGACACCAAGACCAAACTCATCCTCCTGAACTTCCTTTAGAAGTGCTTCAGTCACAGGATCAGCTGGACGCTCTGTGAGGTTCCTGATGAGAAGATTCCTGGTGGTGACATCAGTAGCTAACTTCTTGTGTCTGCCCTGGTCCTTTGTCCTCTTCACACCAGCCCTAATCTTCAACTCTGAGATCTCCCTCTGGGCTGCTAGCAGGGCTTCCTGTTGCTCCTTTGCACTAGCCTCCAACTGCTCAATCTTGTCCTGAGTCCTTCTATCTTCCTGAGTACGAGCTTCGGTGATCCTGACCCACCTAGCTTGACTCTCTTTCAGATACAAATCAGTCCTGGCCTTCTGGAACTGAGCCTCCTTACAGGCATTCTTCAAAATCTGCTCTCCAGCCCTTGACTTCTTAATGTAGTCCTCTGACTTCTCAATCCTGGCTAGATGCTCCACCTTTAGCTTTTCCAACCTTTCAATGTCCAGCCGACCATCACTCCTCTCCCAGAGGGTCTTCTGTAGAGCCTGAGTCAGATTCTCATTCCTCTCTTTCAGTTTCTCAAACTTCTCTAAACTGACAGTGGATGGAGGTGGTGCTGTGGATGGTCCAGGTGCATCCTCAATGGTGAAGGGCATCCCAGAAATTTGAGCCCTGGCATGAGACCACTCATAGTACTGAGCTGAGGCCACATTGTTGCATCTTCCAAGAATGGCCACTCCTTTGGTTTGAACATTGTCCCAAGCCCAGGATGCTTGCCTGACAATAGCCAGATTAGGCTTAACCTCACAATAAAGGGTTTCAGCCAAGTCTTGTGTTCTGGGAGGGTGGACCAATGCATAGCCCAATTGTCTTTTGAATAACAGAGGGTTGTAGTTGATGCAACCCTTCACTCCTATCAGGGGTACATTGGGGAACTGCCCACAACTAGTGATGATGTCCCTGCCCTTGGTGCTCTGAGTGCACCACCTGATATCATCCGAGGTCAAAGCAATGAGTCTTCTAGCCCAGTTCTTCTGCTGGTGAGGATTCAAGAATGCATCAGTCTTGGGCAAGTGTTTGAGCAGCCAGGTATGGAACAGGGGAGCACAGCACCTCACCAACCTTCCTCTCTGCTTTTCATTCCTTTAGTGAACAGAGTAGTAGAGATCTCCCAGTAAGGTGGGCACTGGGTTCCTCAGGATGAAAAGATGGATTGCATTCTTGCTAATATACTTAGGCTCATCTGCAAATAATATGACCCCATATATGCTAAGGGCCAATAATGCACAGACTGCCTTCCATTCTCCCAAGGAGGCCTTCAGGATGGCCTGAGAAGTCAAGAAATCCAAATGTAGACCAGAGATTCCAGCCTTTGTAGTCATGTTTTGTCCAATCAGAGAGGGCTCCAGATACAATGCCCTTGCCACCTCTTCATTACTAGGAAAAGCCATTTCAGGGTTGAAGGGGACTCCACCCCTGACAGGTACACCAACCAATGATGAATACTCCTCTAATAAAGGCCCCAACTGAAAATCCTGAAAGGTGAAGCACCTTAGAGGGGGGTCATAGAACTGCAGGCAAGTATGAATCAAGCTCCTCTGGGAAGGGTCCAAATCCATAACCACATCAAGGATGCTTCCATAATGTTCTCTGAATAGTGATATATGGTCTGGAGTAATCAGGGCCTGGATCTTCCTGATGCCAGCTAGCTTAGGCTCAAAGAAATGGTAGGAGATATTACTCTTCTTGGGTGCCATGTTGCTGAAGGAGAGCTGAGACAGATGCTGATGATGATGACTGATACTAGAAGATGGGCCACTGACAGGCTAATACTGATGATGCAGGTGACTGAAACAGGTAGCTGATGAGGATAGCTGAAGCAGATAGGTCTATGCAGATGAAGGGGTCAAAACCAAGGCAAAATATAGTATGGATACCCTGAAAAACAAATAAACACATGTTAAATGATGCAATGATGATGTATGCAAATGATATGCGAGGGTTTGTGATCAAGCTGGATCTGATTGCTGCTTTGATATAAGTCCATGTATGTTCAAGAAATCCAGATGGAGGTTCAAAAGTCCAGTAACCAAGGTGGGGGACTCAAATAAAGAGTCACATGTCCAGGGTTAAAAATCACAAGAACTGTCCCAAAATGGAGTACTCTTAATCAAAACAAAGTAACAAGGTATGATGAGGTCAAGGGTACCTGCAAACCTGTAAACAGCCCAACCCCCTCACAGGTGGTGTTCTAAAACAAGGATCCTCAGACTTGGATCAGTTATGAGAAGTGTAAACACTTCTAACCCGGAGGTACAGTGTTTACAATAACCATAAAAGATCCTCCTCTAATTCACCTCAGTTTCTGAAGGTCAATACTAAAGGTCATCCAGACTTAGCAGGCTTCCCAGATAGCCCTAGCACTACAGGAAATCTGTAGCACAGAGTTTTCAAGAAGAAACCCATATCTGAACCGTGTTTCATATTCCCGCACCAGACCGAAATGGAATGGGAAAGAACATGAACCACTCTAGCCTAGGTGTCACTCAGGTCCCAGGTATAGGACCTTAAACTCTCAATAGAACCCCACCCACCAAAGCAACAAAACCAGATCCAGCCAGAACAGTATGACAGTATGATATATGTGAAGCTGTAAAGAAAGCAATAAACAAAACTGTACATAAAGCAATAAAATACATATACAAACACAATTAGCACATAACACCCCAGTAAACACAAATCAAACAAGCGCTAGGAGGAACCCACAAAAAGAACCAGAAACCCTGGTTACAGTATATAAGGGTCCCCAGCAGATTCGCCAAGCTGTCGCTCCCAAAAGATGAGACTGGGCTCAAATGAGGTACAGACGCGAACGGTCGGCGAGAGGAGGGTGTGAGAACACACAGGAGTGAACTCACAGGAAAAGAAAAGAGTCGCCAGCTAGGCATTTTTATCCCGGAGGAAAGGCAATGCTGCATAGACCTAGAAAGATATGGATAAGACGGTTGCGAACCAGAGAGACTGAGAAAGGGGGTTGGTTACAACCTGGGAAGGTATTATCACCCAGATTGTCCGTCGTACTCGACAGGATCCACGCTTAAAATATTTGTGTTTTAAAGGGGTAGTGTCAGTGCAATCTGTGTATAAAAGAGCTGGAAAAGGATGTACAGGTGTCAGTGTAAGAGAAGTGTGAAGTGTGATATATACAGTGTCAGTGTAAGAACAAGAGTGAAATGCTCAGGAGTATGAGGCTTAAAGAATAAAGCTGGAAAGAGGGGGGATATACAGAGACTTTTGTTCGATAACTGTTAAGTTATGCCTACGTATCCTCTCGTGCAATGAGGAAGTCAGAACACCGTAGTTCGACCCAAAGAGACTGAAAGGTGAATTGACTTGTGAACTGCTTACTTGTCTATGCTCAAGTGTATGACCTGTCTGGCTCAGGTGCTAACTGTCTTGCATTAGATGGAAGAAGCAAGTTCTCGTTTGTGAGTGAATGAGATGAGAAAAGAATCCCGGAGGAGACGATTATTGTTTGTTTTTGTGATTTCAATCTTTTATTGCTTTTGAAAGTTTGTCATAAGTTAATGAGCTTAAGCCTAAACCAATGGATTTAGTAAACTCATCACATCTTCCCTCTGATTAGGGGTAATGAGAATACCTTAAGTGTGAAGTCAGCTTCTCACACTTAAACACCTTGATGTAGGATTAAGATCATTAACCTACTTGTGATTATTTAGATGTTTTTTGTTGTTTTTGTTTAGTGTTGAGTAATGATATTAAGCCATAATCAGGGATTAAACAGACCCATTACACCATCCTAATAGAAGGATAATAGATGAGAATGTTTAAGCTGAGGAAAGCTCCTCAACTTAATCCATGATTAGGGATTAAACTCATGACAAAACAAAGCCTTTATTAAGTGGGTTTTAATTAATGATAAGATGAAGAAGTGATTTTTAGGGTTTGTAAGACAACTTGAGGGGGACTTGTCCATTAACACTAGGGTTAGTCCTTCTTAACCAGTTAAGGAAGAATTAGCACCCTAATGCAAGGCCCAAGTTACAAGCTTGATGTCTTGGTGATTATCATGTGAATTGATTAGAGGATTTAAACACATCAAGGGTTTAACACTTAGGATTAAAGTTATACACTCCATCCTAATAGAAGGATGCAGGCATAAGCTTAATCACAAAGCCTTAAAGCCTTTAGGGTTTAGTCCTTGATTATGAGATGAGAAGAGAAGACTCAATGAGACACAAAGGTAAAAAACTAAGTGGGGGACTAATCAAAACCCTAATCATTGTCATGCTTGGTTGTTCCTAAGGTTTGTGAGGTTTACAAGAAAGATCTTCAAAGGAACCACCAGGAAGCAGATGAAAGGAGCAGAGAGAAGCAAAGTGACTTGCTTCATTTAAGAAGACAAGTCACTTGAAGAAAAAAAGTAAGATGAAGAAGAAAGAGCAAGCTCAATCTCAAACACAAGATAAAATGCAGCAAGGATGCATAAGAGAGATGAAAAGAAGTTGTGAGAAGTGAAGGCAAATTCACTTCTCAAAGTGACTTACCACCTGAAAAGTTAGTGAAAGGAATGCAATGCAATGCAAAATGAGGTGAAATGGCATGATGCAAACCAAAACCAGAAGCATATGTGTGATGATAATGATGTTATGAGTTGATGCAAACATGAATCAAGGCATGGGGATGATCATACAAACATATGGATGCAAATGGAGCATGCTTAGAACCATGAACATACATGAAAAGTTATGAAATGCAAATGACATACAACATGGCAAATGCAAAAAGCAATGATCAAACATACTTTTAACATGTCTTAAGATGTCTAGTGAATCAAATGGATGCACAAAATGCTATGGAAAGTCATGGTATGCAAGCAAATGTAAGATGAATGCAAAAGGAAGCCCAAATTAGGGTTTATGATCAATGCACAAAACAAAAGCCAAAACCAGAAGCAAACATCATGATAAAAAATTGAAAATGCATTCAAAGGAACCCTAAACCTATACAAACTCATTGCCCAAAGGAGGGGTTCTAATTCTTAACCTAGTGAAAGTTATGAATTTCCTAAGATTTCTAGGGTTTTAGGATACCTTGTCAAGAAAAATGTCAAACAATTTGAAAATGCAAGATCAAATCATGCCCATTTAATCCTACAAACTACATGATATGCAAGACACAATGCAAAAAGAATCAAAGTCCAACTCTCAAAGACTAGGCAGAAATGAATTTTTGAACATTGGATCAAAATAATGCTTTGAAATAGAATTAATTCCATGAAAAATTGCCAAAATGCATCAAGATCAAAAAGAAATTTGGTTTGAGGGTTGGACAATGTTTCTAAATGATTTTAAAGGTTTCATGAATTTTTTGGTGATTTTTAAATACCTAAAAGTATTTTTAATTAATTAATTCTCATTAATTAATTGAAAATAAACTTTTAAATGATTAAAAATATTTTTTAAATGCAAAAAATAAAAATAAAAATTTTTTTGGTTTCTGAAAATTCATAAAAGTTTGTATAAAAATTTTCAGAATTTTTGAAAATGTTTTACTATTTTTAATAAATTGGAGAAAACAAATGAAATAAAAAGAAAATAAAACTGAATTTAAATGAAAGTATGCGCATCCAAGGGACAGGATTGGTTCTGGGGATTTTTGGCTTGACTTCGCGCGCAATCTAACGGCCACAATTCAAATCTGGTTAAATCAGGTTTATGAATTAATTAATTTGGATTAATTAAGTCAACGTGGATTAGGGCAAAATGGTGGAATCCTGGACGTCCAAATGCGCGCGGGTCAACACATCCAAGGGGTATTATTCAAACTTCATTAATCACTCAGATTAGGGCTAATTAACCTCAGGTGGCCGGAGAAGACTTCCGGTCGTCTTCTCCGGCGAACCAAAACCCTAGATTTTGCTATAGGTCACCAAACATGAAATTTCTTCCACAGAAATGATCCTACCCCCCATCTAAACCTAACCCCTCTTTCAAAAATCATTTATTTTCATTAACAAGCTTGAATCGAAGACAAACATGAAACACGGGCAAACTTTCAGAGAGACATGAAATGGTCATCCCTTACTTATTTTCAAATCTAAATACATCCAGATGATCAGTGCAACATATAGATTCAATTTGTAACAAGAAAATGAAGTTCTGGAAAATTTGTTCTTGAGCTATACCTGAGATGGAACCTTCTGGTTCTGGGCTTTCTGGCTGATGTCTTGCTTGCAATCAACTCCCCTGGACCTCCTGAGAAGCTTTCAAGGCTTGTTTGAAGTTTGTAATGGTTGGTTTGAGAGATGGCAGAAGTTCTGCTCAAGGTGGGGTGGAAATCGTATTTGTGATTCTGGGATTTTAAGGCAATGGTGATGGGTGCTTTGTGATCAGGAAAGTGTGTTGAGTTGATTTGTGAAGCTGGTTTGTATGTTTGTAGCTTGTACTGAGTGTTTCGAAGGCTCTTGCAAATGGGGGAGATTTTGATAACTATGGCTATGGGCAAGATCAGAGTGTGTTGTTATGTGCTTTGGCTTGCTTTTTGTTTGCATAAACTATTGTGATAGGTCAGATGAGTTGATGTGTGCTTTTGTGATTGGTATGGCTCAAGTTGCCAAAATGTCAAGTTTGTGTAAGAGAGGCATGGGCTACTTGCTAGCCAAGGACAGATGGGGTGTCCTGCGCAGCAAGATGTGTGGAGAGCCCTTGGATTGTTTGTGGAGTCAGCCAGCAAGTGGATTCACACTTGAGTGAGTTTTTGCAACTTGTCTCCCTTTTGCTTCCTTTGAAATTTCTTGCTCCATAAGCCATAAAAATGAATGATCCTTTGGTGCAATCTGACTTTTAGGTCTTGGTACATGCTTGCATGAAGATTAGAAGTGTATTTGATAGCTCAATTTGCCTTGGCAAGTGAATTTGCAACTTTGCCTCTTTGGTAGAAAACTTCAAATTTTGTGATTTTTGCCAACTTTGACAAGCCATAACTTTTGATCCAAAATGAATTAGGTCATGTTCTTGTACTTTTTGAAAAGGGAATGATCCATTCTACAACTTTCATGACCAAATATTTTCCATTTGAAGCATTTTTAAATCAAAAAGCAAGGGTTGAAAAAGTTTCCCAAAATGGCAATTTCATTAAAAGTCAAACTTTCCCCAAAAGTCAACTTTGCAAAAGACTTGAAATTCTTCAATTTTGTGAACTTCCAACTTCTTCCATGATCAAATAAAGATCATATACAATCAAAATTATGAAGAACACCCTTTGGTTGGGTCATTGGGGGCCTCAGATGCCCTGATTTTACACTGACTTGCTTGAAAAGTCAACTCTTGATCAGATGACTTCCCCATGGAATTTCTTCATGAAAAATGATATGCATACTCCCTATACCATATAGAGACCAATAGAAACAAGAATTACCAAATAAATTGGAGTTATGGCCTTTGAAACCAAAACCCTAATTCTAGGTCATCTGTGCAGTCAAACCTGGCTCTGCTTCCATGCCATTTTCAGTTCTTGTGATTTTTTGACATTCTTGACTTTGAAAGGATATAATATGATGCTTGAACATACATGTACCCCTTTGAAGTGATTGATGACCTTTGGAGTGGCTCAAGAAGCTCTTGGATTGCTCAGATCACAAACCCTAGATGCAGATGACTTTGAATCTATGCAGTGAATCAAAAATGTGATATGAGATGGTATGATTGAGTTTATGCATATGAGGAGATCATAAGCCAAGGTGTGAATGGGTGAGGGCAAATTTGGGGTGTTTACAGCTGGTAATCATCAATGGGTTGCTCAGCAAGATAGTCAGACAATACACTGCCTTTGATAGCTTTTTGGGATGTGTACTGAATGTCATATTCTGTGAGAATCATTTGCCATCTTGCAACCCGTCCGGTAAGTGCTGGCTTCTCAAATATATACTTGACTGGGTCCATCTTTGAAATCAACAAGGTAGTGTGAGTCAACATATACTGCCTTAGTCGGCGAGCAGCCCACGCTAAAGCAAAGCAAGTTTTCTCGAGCAGTGAATAACGTTATTCATAGTCGATAAACTTTTTGCTTAGGTAGTATATTGCATACTCTTTTCGACCAGACTCGTCATGTTGGCCCAGCACACACCCCATTGACTCTTCTAATACTGTCAAGTACATTATCAGAGGTCTTCCTTCAACTTGAGGCATAAGGATTGGAGGCTCTTGTAAGTATTCCTTGATTTTGTCAAAAGCCCTTTGGCAGTCTTCATTCCACCTGACTGTTTGTTCTTTCCTTAACAACTTGAACAGGGGCTCACAGGTTGCAGTAAGGTGAGATATGAACCGTGAAATGTAGTTCAATCTACCTAGAAACCCCCGAACCTCTTTTTCAGTCTTTGGTGCAGGCATCTCTTGAATGGCTTTGACTTTGTCAGGGTCAACTTCAATTCCTTTTTCACTTACAATAAATCCCAGCAGTTTACCGGACCGTACCCCGAATGTGCATTTGTTGGGGTTCAGCTTCAATTGGTACTTCCTCAGACGCTTGAACAACTTCAACAGATTTACCAGGTGGTCTTCTTCTGTAAGGGACTTGGCAATCATGTCATCCACATAACATTCAATTTCTTTGTGAATCATGTCATGGAATAATGTTACCATAGCCCGTTGATAAGTGGCACCAGCATTCTTCAGTCCGAATTTCATTACTTTATAACAGAATGTGCCCCAGGGTGTGATGAAAGTTGTCTTCTCCATGTCTTCAGGTGACATCTTGATCTGGTTATATCCTGAAAATCCGTCCATGAAAGAGAATACTGAGAACTGAGTCGTATTGTCGACCAATACATCAATGTGAGGTAATGGGAAGTCATCTTTCGGGTTGGCTCTGTTCAGATCCCGGTAGTCCACATACATTCGTACTTTTCCATCCTTCTTAGGCACAGGTACAATGTTAGCCACCCACGACGGGTAACTTGTCACAGCAA
The DNA here is from genome assembly GCA_963966055.1 of Lathyrus aphaca. Lineage (NCBI taxonomy): Eukaryota > Viridiplantae > Streptophyta > Magnoliopsida > Fabales > Fabaceae > Lathyrus > Lathyrus aphaca. Next base: position 229,863,205 of record OZ014519.1, read on the forward strand.
GGAAACCGGCATCCCACTGTTTTTATACCTCTTCTTTTATCTTTATGGCCATATCTGGACGAGTACGGCGCAACTTCTGTTTTACTGGAGGACAGTCTTCCTTTAGAGGCAGCTTGTGCATAACGATGTCGGTATCCAGACCTGGCATGTCCTGATAAGACCAAGCAAAAACATCCACATACTCCCGAAGCATGTCAATAAGTTGTTCTTTCACTGAATCTTGCAGACGGGCCCCGATTTTAATTTCTTTCAAGTCTTCTTCTGTACCGAGATTAACCGTCTCAACTTCCTCCTGATGAGGAGTGATAACCTTATCCTCTTGTCTCAACAACCTGGCTAGTTCTTCAGGTAGCTCATAATCTTCTTCAACCCCTTCATCGGCGTGATTAATCGGATTGTCAAAGTCATACAAAGTCATAACGGTGTTGTTGTCGGTGCAGTCTGGAGGGCATTCTCTGCAAGGTTTAGATTGGTTCATTTTAGTGATCGATTTTATCTTGCTTAAAAAAGTGAAAATGAAGTTATTATTTTTGAAAAACATTGCCATTTTATTTTTGTACAAAAAATGAAAAATGAAAAACAGTGAGCGGAAAAAAAGAGACTCATTTGCAAAAGATGTCCTGATATTCATTAATTGATCGTTTGCAAAAAATACAAGATGGCCCGATTAAAAAATGAGCCCTGACATCTTGGGCAAGATGCAGGACTTGATGCATGTTTAAAGACAGGAAATAATAATTATTCTGCAGGAGTAACTCTTATAATTTCCTGGGAAGACCAGTTCGAGACTTGGTTCCCCGGGATCCTTGGGCGTATCCAGTTTTCTAGGTTGTGTTCGTCTTCTGACTAATCTTCCAAACTGTTCACAGTGTCCGGGGTTAGCATTCTCCAGCTGACAAATTTGGGCTCCAATGCAGCCTCTGGTTGATCCTGTCGAGTTGGTCTGTAACCCAACCCGAATCGGTCTTCTTTCTTTTCAACTGGCAGCAGCTTGCCCCAGCCTTGAGCGGTACCTTCCTCAACAACCTTTCGAGCCTGTTGATATGATGTGATGGAAGTCCCAGACACAGCAGATGCTTCATTAATATTAAGGGCCTCAAACCCCTGACTCATGGTCTCATGGATCTCCCCATCCATTTCTATGTATTTGTACGTAGCCTGCTGGCTAACAAAAATATCCTCCTCCCCACAGATGGTGATGATTTGGTCCTTCCACTCGAATTTTAACTTCTGGTGAAGGGTAGACGTAACAGCGCCAGCGGCGTGGATCCAGGGTCTACCCAACAGACAGCTGTAGGTCGGCTGTATGTCCATCACAAAGAAGGTAGTTTTGAAGGTCTGCGGGCCAATCAATACAGGCAGATCGATCTCCCCAAGCACTGATCTTTTAGAGCCATCAAATGCTCTCACCACCAAATTACTTGGGCACAATGCCAAGCCATCATACTCCAACTTCACCAAGTCTTTCTTCGATAGGACATTGAGTGAAGACCCAGTGTCCACCAACACATGAGACAGAACAGCACCTTTGCATTCCAAGGTGATGTGCAGAGCCTTGTTATGGTTGCGCCCCTCCGTTGTTAGATCAGCGTTTGTAAAGCCTAGTCCATGACTCGTGTTGACATTTGTAACCACGGTTTCTAACTGATTAACAGTAATCTCCTTCGGAACACATTAATAGTGATAATATGGAGATTTTGGAGGGTGTTTGGTGAAGCTGGTCCACCACCTTGTAATCACTCTTTTTTATTATTCTCATGAACTCGTCTACATCTTGTTCAAAAGATGTCTTCCGAGTTTCTTTGGCAGTTGGCTCTTCGAATACCACATTCTTTCCTTTTGCCTTAGCAGCAGCTTCTGCTTCAGCATTAGGTCTTTGTGAGGCAAAAAGGCGTCCACTTCTGGTGAAGCCTCCGCCTCCCCCAACATTGTAAATTTGTGGTGAAGAGGTTGATGAATCCAGAGTGATTTTCTCCCCATTGCAGTAGAGATCAGAGCCGTGGTGCCAAGGTATGGCATTACTGCTTTCATAAGGAATAGGTCCAGGCACCGTAATGGTAACTGGACTGATTGCTGCAGAGGAAGGTACTGTAATGGTATGCGAATCGTAGTAAATTGTGACTGGAGATCTGGCAGGAGGTGTTGTAGCTTGTAGTTGGAAATTGTTGTTGTTGTGAACATTTGTTGGGTCATAGTAGATTGTGACCGTTGAGACATCCTCATTAATGTTTGTTGGCGTTGTAGAAGATTTTGTTGTTAAAAAGGGTGCTGATTTTGTTGAACTTTGACTTGTTGAAATAATGGGCGGAGTGATTGCTGGTGTTGTTGATGAATCAGTAGGAATGATTGTTGTTGCTATTGTAGGAGAAACTGTTGAAGGAATAATTGTTGGTGTTGTAGGAGGATCCATTGTTGTTTATACAAGAGTTGCTGAAGGAGTTGTTGAAGTAATTTGTAAGATTCCATCTTTTATAAGGCCGTCTATGCCACACCTTAGCTTCTCACAACCATTACTAGCTGTCTTGCACAATTCACAGCAGGCCCCACAGCCTGGGAACACTTGGCATTTTAAAAGTTGAACTTTGACTTCAGCCAGTGGTGTTTGAATATGTGCAACATTATCAATTAGTGTAGATGGTTGGTCCTCTTCAATGGCATTAATCCTGGGCCCACCATGATTAGGCATAGGATTTCTGTTAACATTCGGAGGAGGTGCGAAATTGAAAGCTTTGGAATCGACCAAATCCTGAACCTTCATCTGTAAGGCTCTGCACTTCTCAGTATTGTGACCAGGTGCGTTAGAGTGAAAGGTACACCTGGCATTGACAACATAATTCTTCGGGAGATTAAGAGGATCTGGTGGTGCCAACGTCCTTAACTCAACCAGGTTAAGCGTCAGGAGTTGTGGCAATAAGGCAGCATAAGGCATAGGGATAGGGTCAATCACCCGATTTGCCTGAGATGGCCTCTGTTGGAAGGGACGCTGCTGTTGGTTGCTATTGTTGTTGTTGTAGGTTCTTTGTTGTGGAAAATGAGACTGTTGCTGATAGTGATGTTGTTGTTGTTGAGGATATAATGGTTGTTGTGAAACCGGAGCTGGGATGGTAACAGCTGCTACTGACCTGTGAGAATATTGGGGTCCTGCAAAAGGTTTTCTGGGATTGCTGGAGGAACTTGCACCATTGTCAGAGATTTTTCCCATCTTCAGAAGGCTTTCAATTCTCTCACCAGCTATAACCACATTAGCAAAGCTGGTAGAGGAGAAAGCGACAAGTCTATCAATATAAGTTCCCAGCAAGGTGCTCATGAACATGTCAACCATCTCCCTTTCTGACATGGGTGGCAGACAGCAGCAGCAAGCTGTCTCCACCTCTGAGCATAATCCCGGAAACTTTCCCTTGAAGACTGAGACATGCCCATTAGAAGAGTTCTATTGGGAGCCATGTCCAGGTTGTACTGGTATTGCCGGATGAAAGCCTCGGCCAAGTCCTTCCAACATCTTATGGTGGCCCTTGTCAGATGCGAATACCATTCTCTTGAAGCTCCAGTCAGACTGTCCTCAAAGTAGAACATCCATAACTTCTCATCCATGGTATACGCCTTGAGTCTTCCTAGGAAAGATTGTATATGAGTACGTGGGCAGGAGGTACCATTATACTTCTCAAAGCATGGGGGTTTGAATTTGTGGGGAATCCTCACCCCATCTACCAGTCCCATATCCATCACATCGAAGCCCAAAGAATTCTGAGATTCCAAAGATCTTAACTTTTCAGCAATCTCATCCAATCTTCTATCATATACCTCATCTCCAGCCCATATAACAGTAAATTGTTCTTCTTGGGGATCCTCTTGCAGGATTCTGCCCCCAGCAGTGTTACCTTGAACGTTTCTTGGGATATTAACATCTGGATTAAAATGAGGCCCATACTCTAGAGGGTCAATACGAGGCTGCCCCCGTTCATTATTGCTGGTTCCCTCTGTCCCAAGATGGGGCTCCACAGGTGTTTGTCTTTCCACCAGCTATCTCAGTCTTTCTTGACTCTGGGCTATGCCAGTCATTACTGCCATGAACTGAGACATCTGGTTCCTCATCTCGACCCTTTCGTTTACCATTTGATCTATGACCTTATTCAGGTCCTGCTTTACTTGTTCCATTTGAATGCCGGGAAGGTTGTTACGAGTTGGGTACCGGTGTGTGCGGTTGACAGGGAACACTCGACGACGAGCAATGTTTCCTGAGATCACATCAAAGTTAGACACAATAATAATAAACAAAGCCTACAAAATAAAGAAAAGGTCAGTATGCAATGCAGTATGCTTATTTGTTTTCCAAGGTATCCGGTTTGGTTCTTGGTTTTGACCTTTCCAGACCTCGAGGAAGATGCTTGATGTCATTAAGAAAAGAAATCCAATGAGAACAAACTAAATATATTACAAATGATGGAAAATACATAGTCTGTTTTACAACACATGCCCATGGAGGGTCAAAAAATACAAAAAAAGGAAAAGTACATCAAAAGGAAAGAACAACAAGCAAAGAGGAGTCAGACATCCAATCCATAATCATCTTCCCTGACTTCCTTCAGGAGTGCCTCAGTCACCGGACCAGCTGGGTGCTCTGTAATGGTCCTAATGAGGAGGTTCCTAGTAGCAATGGCAGTAGTCAGCTTCTTATGCCTGTCCTGGACTTTTGATTTCTTCAATCCTGCTCGGAGCTTCAATTCTGAAATCTCCTTCTGAGCTGCCAACTAAGCTTCCTACTGCTTCTTCTCACTGGCCTCCAGCTATTCAATCTTGGCTTGAGTCTTCTGGTCTTCTTGTGCATGGGCTTCGGTGATCCTGACCCACCTAGCCTGGCTCTCTTGCAGATAGTGCTCAGCCCTAGCTTTCTGAATCTTGGCCTTCTTGCAGGCATTCTTCAATATCTGTTCCTCAGCCCTTGCTTTCCTTATGTAGTCCTCTGTCTTTTCAATCTTGGTCAGATGCTCAATCTTGAGCTTTTCCAATCTCTCAATGTCCAGGAGACCATCACTTCTTTCCCAAAGAGTCTTCTTCAAGGCCTGAGATAGCTGCTCATTTCTTTCCTTCAACTTTTCAAATTCCTCCAGGCTAACAGTTGCTGCAGGCTGTACTGTAGATGGTCCAGGTATGTCTTCCAAGGTGAAAGGCATTCTGGTAATCTGAGCTCTGGTACGAGACCAGTCATAGTACTGAGCTGAAGCAACATTGTTACATCTTCCAAGGATAGCTATCCCTTTTGTCTGGATGTTGTCCCAAGCCCAGGAAGCTTGCCTGACAACAGCTAAATTAGGTTGCACTTCACAGTATAGGGTCACAGCTAGATCCTGTCCTCTGGGAGGGTGAACCAAGGCATATCCCAATTGTCTCTTAAACAGTAAAGGGTTGTAATTGATGCAACCTTTTACTCCTATTAGAGGCACATTAGGGTACTGTCCACAGCTGGTGATAATGTCCTTGCCTTTGGTGCTTTGGGTGCACCATCTGATATCATCTGAAGTTAAGGCAATGAACCTCTTGGCCCAATTCCTCTGCTGATGTGGGTTCAAGAAAGCATCTGATTTAGGCAGGTGTCTGAGTAGCCAAGAATAAAACAAGGGAGCACAGCATCTAACCAACTTCCCCCTTTGTTTCTCATTCCTCTGATGGATGGAATAATAAAAATCCCCTAGCAATGTAGGCACTAGGTTTTTCAGAAGAAACAAATGGATGGCATTCTTACTGATAAATTTAGGCTCATCTGCAAACAGTATAGCCCCATATATGCTGAGGGCTAATAATGCACAGACTTCCCTCCACTCTCCTACTACAGCCTTCAGGATGGCCTGAGAAATCAAGAAATCCAAATGTAAACCAGGAATCCCAACTTTTGTCGTCATGCTTTGCTCAATAAGGGCAGGCTCCAAGTACAATGCCCTTGCTATCTCTTCACTTCTGGGAGCAGTCATCTCTGGGTTGAAAAGGATCCCACCTCTGATAGGCACTCCAATCAACAAAGAAAACTCTTCCAACAGAGGTCCCATCTGAAATTCAGGAAAGGTGAAACATCTCGGTGGAGGGTCATAGAACTGCAAGCATGTGTGGATCATGTTTCTCTAAGAAGGATCAAGATCCATAACCATATCCAAGATACCCCCATAGTGCTCTCTGAACAGTGGGATGTGGTCAGGGGTGATGAGTGACTGGACCTGCCTGATACCAGTCAGTACAGGCTCAAAAAAGTGATAAGATATGTTGCTCTTCCTGGGAGTAGTCATGAGTGCTGCTGAAGAAGCTGAAGACAAATGCTGATGAAGATCACAGACTGAAGCTGGAAGTAAATCTCTGATAGACTGATGGAGGTTTTGAAGGAGATAGCTGAAGCAGATGCTGAAGAAGATAACTGAAGCTGAGGTCTAAGCAGAAGAAAGGGTCAAAACCAAAACCAAGATACAAGGAGGTGGATACCTTGAAAATCAAATAAACAAATGTCAAATGATGCAATGATGATATATGCAAATGATATGCAAGGGTTTGTGATCAAGAGCTGGATCTGATTATTTGTATTGATATAAGGTCCATGTAGGTTCAAAAGTCCAGATGAAGGCTCAGAAATCCAATAACCAGGGTGGGGGACTCAAATAAAGAGTCACATGTCCAGGGTTAATCACAAGAACTGTCCAAAGTGGAGTATTTTTAAACAATACAGTAACAGGGTATGATGTGGCCAAGGGTTCCTGCAAACCTGTAAACAACACAACCCTCTTACATGTAATGTTCTAGAACAAGGATCCTCAGACTTGGATCAGTTATGAGAAGTGTAAACACTTCTAACCCGGAGGTATAGTGTTTACAATAACCATAAAAGATCCTCCTCTAATTCACCCCAGATTCTGAAGGTCATAATAAAGGTCATCCAGACTTAGCAGGCTTCCCAGATAGCCCTAGCACTACAGGAAATCTGTAGCACAGAGTTCTCGAGAAGAAACCCACATCTGAACCGTGTTTCATATTCCCGCACCAGACCGAAATGGAATGGGAAAGAACATGAACCACTCTAGCCTAGGTGTCACTCAGGTCCCAGGTATAGGACCTTAATCTCTCAATGGAACCCCACCCACCAAAACAGAAAACCAGATCCAGCAATGACAGTATGAAATATGCAAACAACTGTAAAGAAAGCAATAAATAAAGTTGTACATAAAGCAATAAATAAAGAAAAAATAAAATAAACACACATAGCACGTAACACCCCAGTAAACACAAATCAAACAAGCGCTAAGAGGAACCCACAAAAAGAACCAGAAGCCTTAGTTGCAGTATAAGGGTCCCCAGCAGAGTCGCCAAGCTGTCGCTCCCAAAGATTTGCATCCCGGTACAAGCGCGAACGGTCGGCGAAGGAGGACATGAAGATGAACTGAAAAGAGTCGCCATCTAGGCATTTTTATCCCGAAGGAAAGGTAATGCTGCATAAACCTAGAAAGATATGGATAAGACGGTTGCGAACCAGAGAAACTGAGAAAGGGGGTTGGTTACAACATGGGAAGGTATTAACACCCAGATTGTCCGTCGTACTCGACGGGATCCACGCTTGAAAAGGATACAAGTATCAGTGCAAAAGAAATGTGAAGTCAAAAATAAAGGAATGTCAGTGTAACGAAAGAATGTGAAGCTCAAGACTATGAGGCTTAAAGAATAATGCTGGAAGAGGGGGAATATACAGAGACTTTTGTTCGATAACAGTTAAGTTATGCCTACGTATCCTCTCGTGCAATGAGGAAGACAGAACACCGTAGTTCGACTCAAAGAGACTAAAAGGTAGATTGACTGATGAACTGCTTACTTGCCTATGCTCAAGTGTATGACCTGTCTGGCTCGGTTGCAAACTGTCTTGCATTAGACGGAAGAAGCAAGTTCTCGTTTGTGAGTGAAAATGATGAGGAAAGAATCCCGAAGGAGACGATTATTGTTTGTTTTTTATGTTTTCAATCTTTTACTGATTTTTTGTGTTTGTCATAAGATAATGAGCTTAAGCCTAAACCAAGGGTTAGTAGACTCACCACATCCTCCCTCTGATTAGAGGTAATGAGAATACCTTAAGTGTGAAGTAAGCACCTCACACTTAACCACCATGGTGTAGGATTAAGATCATTAACCTACTTGAGTAATGAGTTTAAGCCATAATCAAGGATTTTATGGACCCATTACACCATCCTAATAGAAGGATAATAGATGAGAGCATTTAAGCTAAGGAAGGCTCCTCAACTTAATCCATGATTAGGGATTAAACTCATGACAAAACAAAACCTTTATTAAATGGATTTTAGTTAATGGTAAGATTAAGAAGTGGATTGTATGGTTTGTAAGACAACTTGAGGGGGACTTGTCCATTAACACTAGGGTTAGTCCTTCTTAACCAATTAAGGAAAAATTAGAACCCTAATGCAAGGCCCAAGTTCACTTCTCAAAGTAACTTACCACCTGAAAAGTTAGTAAAAGGAAATGAGATAAAATGAAAATGGAATGAATGCAAGGATGCAAACCAAAACTAGAAGCATGGTCATGATGCAAATGATGCAAAGAGATGACATAAATGTATGTCATGATATGAAGATGATCATACAAAGGATGGGAGTGCAAATGAAGCATATAAGAGGCATGAAAGTTCATGAATGCACATGGAATGAAATGAAAGCAAAACATGGCAAATGGATGATACAATGATCAAGCATGATTCTAATGTGTCCTAAGATGTATTATGTGTCATTTGAATGCACAAAATGTCATGGCAAGTTCATGTATGCGAGCTTATACAAGATGGATGCAAATGAAGATGCAAATTAGGGTTATATGAACATATGAGATGCACAATTCAAAAACAGAAGCAAAACATGAGATAAAAAATTGAAAATGGACTCAAAGGAACCCTAAACCTATATTAGTTCACCATCCGAAGGGGGAGGTCAGAAGCTAAACCTAGAAGGACTTATGATCTTTCTAAGTTTCTAGGGTTTTAAGGGTGATCCTAAAGGTAAAATGCCAAAAAAATTGAAAATGAAAGATAAAAATGAAACAAAAATGTTTTTAGATGCTTGAAGTCATGCATAACACAATGCAAGAAGAATCATTCACAAACTCACTTTGGTTCAAAAGTTATGAATTTTTGAAGTTAGGGTTAAAAATATTCAAGTTTAAGAACCCTAATTCAATTGAAAAATATCAAAGTATGATCAAAACCAAAAAGAAATTTGTATGGTGAGTTTGTAAATGTTTCTAAATGTTTGAACATGTTCTCTGAATTTTTTTTAGGAATTTTAAATACCTAAATGTATTTTTAATTAATTAATCCTCATTAACTAATTAAAAATAACATTTAAATGATTTAAAAATAATATTTTAATACTAAAAATAAAAATAAAAATATTTTTGGGTTTTGAAAATTAATTAAAGCTTGGATAAAAAATTTCAGAATTTTTTGAAGTGTTTTCCTATTTTTAAAAATTCGTACAAATTTAAAATAAAGAAAATGAAATAAAAATAATAAAATGGGAAGTATGTTGGATGGAAGGCTGAGATGCAATCTGGGTTTAAGTTTGTTGACCACGCGCCAAATCCAAGGGACACAATTCAAGCCTAGCTAATTTCAGTTAATTAAGTTAATTAAAATAATTAGGGCTTAATGATAGCATCTGGGCCATTGGTTCACACGCGGGAAGCTTCATCCTACGCTCTAGATTCAAACTACACTAATTACTAAGCCTAACCCTAATTATGCCCTAACCATTTTCAGGTGACCGGAACAGTGTTCTGGTCATCTTCTCCGGCGAAGCTAAAAACCAGCAACCCATACAAGCATCAAAACTCCCTATTTTTTTGCCCAGAATCAAACCTCTAACATCAATGAACATGAATCCACAAACAAAAATCATTTCTCATACATAACAAAGCTGAATCGAAGAAATCAAGTTTTGTGTCAAAAATTTCAGAGCAAGCATACATCCTTATTTCGCAACCATTTTCAAAACTACAAAGCTCAGTGTACTCAGGGGATCACAAGGAACATTTCTATAACTTTAAAAAAGATTTCTGGAAATAAATTTTGAGAGAGCTACCTGAGATGGAGCTTTCGACCCTAGAGCTTTCAGGCTGCTTCTTTGCTTCAAAACCCCTCAAATGATCTCCCTGAAGAAGCTTTGATGCTTGGTTGGAGTTTTTTGTGGCTGGTTTGTGAGTTTGATGCAGTTCAGTTCAAAGGGGGGAGGAAATTGTGTTTTTGTTATGGTGGCTTTTAGGGCAAACTGAAGGGTGGGAAATGATCAGTGAGGGAAGCTGAGATGAATGATGGAAGAAATTTGATGTTTTGTGGAATATGTTAAGAGTTTCGAATGAAAATGCAAAGTGGGAGGTTTTTGTGTATGCTGACTTGTGGGAGAGCTCAGGCTATGTTCTTGTTATGTTTGGCTTGCATTTGATTAGTATAAACAAATTTGATTGGTTAGAAAGTTGGTAATGGCATAGTGTGATTGGTATGGCTTGTTTTGCAAAAAGTCATGGTTATGTGTCCTTTGAGGTATGGGCAAGTTCAGGCCAAGGACAAGGGCATGTCCTGAACAACATGATTCATGGACAACCATGGAAATGAGATTGAGGCAAATCAGCAAGTGGATTGGAGTTTATGGGTGGTTTTGCAATTTTGGCAAAGTTTGGCACTTTCTTGGTTTCTTCATGCACAAGTCATGAAATTTGGAAATTCTTGGGCCAATTCTGACTTTTAGGCATTGCACAAAGTTTGTATGGTGATTAGAAGTCAATTTGAAGTCACAAATTTGCTTGGCATGAGGTTTTGCAAAAATCCCTCTTTGGTATGAAACTTGAAATTATGTGATTTTTGCCAAATTTGGAAAGCCATAACTTGAGTTCCAAAATGAATTAGATCTTGTTCTTGTACTTTTTGAAAAGGGAATGATCCAATATACAACTTTCATGACCAAGAATTTTTCATTTGGAGCATTTTTGGTTGAGAAAGAGGAGGTTGAAATACTTTCCCAAAATGGAAAGTTTACATTACAAGTCATTTCCATATTTGGCAACTTTTGGTTTTGTCCACTTTTCTTCAAATTTGTGAACTTCTAAGCACTTCAATGATCAAATAAAGACCATATAACTTCATTTTGATGAAAAATCCATTTTGGTTCCATGTTGGGGGGCCTCAGATGCCCTGATTTTGCTTTGACTTGCTCAAGAAGTTACCCAGTAATCAGATGACTTCCACAATGAATTTTTCCATCAAACTTGGTATGCATGATCCTTATATCATATTGAGACCAATAGAAACAAGAATGACCAAATAAAATTTGGAGTTATGGCCTCTGAAACCAAAACCCTAATTTTAGGTCATCTGTGCAGTTAAACCTGGCTCTGCTTTCATGCCTTGCAAGTTCTTGTGATTTTCTGACTTCATTGATCTTGGGAGGATATAATATGATGCTTGAACATACATGGACCCTCTTGAGATGATTGGGGACCTTTGGAGTGGCTCAGATGGCTCATGGATTGCTCAGATCACAAACCCTAGATGCAGATGACTTTGAACCAATGCAGTGAAGCAAAAATGCAACATGATGTGATATGACTGAACTTATGCAAATGAAAAGATCACAATCCATGGTGTGAACTTAGTGAGGGCAAATTTCGGGTGTTTACATCTCTTAACCAAAAGGAAGAGATGCAACCCTATTATAAGGCCCAAGTTACAAGCTTAAGTCTTAATAGTTATTAGGTGTTTTGATTAAGAGGTGTAAACAAATCAAAGGTTTAACACTAAGGATTAAAGTTATACACTCTATCCTAAGGTAAGGATACATGCACAACTCTAATTCAAAATCCTAAAGCTTTAAGTGTTTAGCCTCTGATTATGACATGAGAAGAGAGACTCAAGGAGACTCAAAGGTAAAAAACTAGGGGAGACTATATACAACCCTAAAATTATCATGCTTGGGTGTTCCTATGGTTTGTGAGGTTTAAAGAGAAGGTCTTCAGATGGCCACCAAGGAAGGAGAAGCAGATGAAAAGAGGAGAGAAAGGGAATAGGTTACTTACTTCCTGAAGAAGATGAGTAACCTAAAAGAAAGAGATAGGAGCAAGAGAGCACAAGTGAAGCAAGTTCACTTCAAAGAAAAATATAATATGCAAATGAAAATATGAGAAGAGGTGGGATGTGAAGGTAAATCCACATCCTAAACAACTTACCATGAGCCCCTGAAAGGTTAGTGTGAGATGCATAAGGAAAGAAATGAAATGAAATGCAACAAGTAATGATGCAATGACCAAGACCAGAAGCAATCATGCAATGTAAATGTGTCATGAGATGATGGAAGTTCATACATGATGCATATGAATGATCATACAAGGGATGAGATGCAAAACAAACATGTTAGGAGCTTAGAAACACATGGATAAACATGAAATGTAATGAATGCAAAACATACCAAATGAATGATGCAATGATCAACCAATGTTCTAACATGTCCTAAGATGTCTAAGATGACATAAAAATGAATGAAATGCTATGAAAAGTTCATATGATGAAGCTATGTAAAGATGAATGCAAATGAACATGAGAAATTAGGGTTTTATGAATGCATGAGATGCACATGGTCACAACAGAAGCATACATCATGATAAAAATTTGAAAATGAACTCAAACAAACCCTAAACACACACAAGAACACTCCCCAAAGATGGAGGTCAGAAGCTAAACCTAAAGGAAGTTATGAATTTTCTAAGTTAGCTAGGGTTTTTGGGTGGTTCTTCATGAAAAATGCAAAACAATTTGAAAATGAAATGAAAAATTATGAGTTAAATAACCTAGATACTAAATGCAAAGTATGAAACAATGCAAAAAGAACCAAATGCAAACTCATCATGGTTGATCAGAAATGATTTTTTCAAGTTAGGGTTAGAAAATAGATCATTTTAGAAACCCTAATTCATGATAAATTGTGAAAATATGATCAAACCTAAAAAGAAATTTGTGTGATGAGTTCGTAAATTGTTCTAAATGTATGAGAATGTTTCATGAATATTTTTGTGATTTTTAAATACTTAAATGTATTTTTAATTAATTAAAATCAATTAATTAATTAAATAAAACATTTAAATGATTTAAAAATACATTTTTAATGCAAAAAATAAAAATAAAAATATTTTTGAGTTTTGAAAGATATTTGGAATGAAAATGCAGAAAATGAAGATTTTAAAAATGTTTTTGCTATTTTAAATAAATGCAAGAAATAAAATGTGAAATAAATAAAAAGAAAAATGAAAGTATGCAAGATCAGTGGTCAGGATTTGAAGTTGAGGGATCCTAAGGCTGAGATGTAAAGTCTACGTGACTTGGGGTATGGAAACCCAATGGCCTAGGTTCAAATGTTTACTGCGCGCGTGATCCAAGGGCTATCATCCACTCTGATTTAATTAATTCAATTAACTTAATTAATTAGGTTTTAGGGTTTTAATGAAATGATATGGGCCGTCCAAAGGCTAATTAACATACGCATCCAAGGGTCCACGTTTAAATTGAGGGATTAATTAGGTTTAGGGCTAATGACTTTCAAGCGACCGGAGGTAAGCTCCGGTCGTCTTCTCCGGCAAGCTTCTCACCCTATCTCTCTCTATAGGCCATAAGAACACACCAAACTCTCCAGAATCACTCATTAAACAACATAGAACAAGAATCCAGCAACAAAAACCATTTAAAACACACCAAAAAGGAGAATCGAAGCAAACACATCATGATGATCAGGGAAGCATGTAGATTAATATTATAACTTAAAAAACAAGTTCTGGAAAAAAGTTCTTGGATGGTTACCTGAGCTGGAGTTCTTTACTTTTGAGCTCTCTGACCCTTTATTTGATGCAAACCAACCCCAATGGATTCCCTGAAGCTAGTGTGATGCTTAGCAAGAGTTTATTTTGGCTGGTTTGTGAGTTTGAGTTCTGATGAAGCAGGAATCGTGTTTTTGTTTAAGGGGTTTTCAGGCCATGGTGAAGGGTGGTTTATGTTCTATGAGTGATATGGAGATGAATGGTGAAGAAAGTTTTAAGTTTTGATGGTTGTCTTGAGAGATTCGAAGGAAACAAGTTTGAGAGGATTTTCTTCAATCTGAATGTATGAGATGTTTCAATGCTTGATGATATGTTCTTTTTGCTCCTTAGGGTCAGTATAAGCAAGTGTGATTGGTCAGAGGAGTTGGTGTGGCATAGTGTGATTGGTATGGTGAAATTGCAAAAAAGTCAAAGTTTTTCAACCACACGTATGGTCTGGGACAGGAGTGATTATATGGATTAATTTGCTTCAGCTGAGTTTATGGAGGGCCCTTGGATTGAGTTTCATGAACTGTATGGCTTGGATTGCAAGATTGCATATGTTTTGCATTTTGGCCACTTTGAAAATTTCTTGAAGAATAAGGCATGAAATCTTGTGATCCAAGGAACAAATTTGGTCAAGGCGAGTTGCATTATCATGTTATGATGCTTAGAGATCAATTAGAGGTCACAAGAAGTCTTAAAACTTGGTTTTGCAAAAATCCCTCTTTGGCACATACTTGAAAATTATGTGATTTTTCCTAACTTTGAAACATCATATCTTGAGTTCTAGGATGAAAAGAGAAGTTCTTGTACTTTTTGAAAATGGGAAGATCCAATCTAAAACTTTCATGTTTAAAGATTTTTCATTTGAGGCATTTTTGATCAAGAAAGAGGAGGTTGAAAATCTTTCCCAAAATGGAAAGTTTTCATTACAAGTCATGTCCAAAAATGGAAACTTTGCAAATGGATAAAAATTCTTCAATCTTGTGAACTTCTAGCCACTCTTAAGATCAAATAAAGATCATATAACCTCAAAATCATGAGAGTGACCCTTTGGTACCTTTGGTGGTGGCCTCAGATGCCCTAATTCTGACTTTTCTTGCACAATAAGTTACCAGTTGATCAGATGACTTCCACAATGAATTTCTTCATAAACTTTGGTACACATGCTCCTTATGACATATAAAGACCATTAGAATCAATAATGACCAAAAAAATTGAGATTAAGGGCCTCAAACCCAAAACCTTAATTTTAGGTCATCTGTGTAGAAACTGCTCAGTCTGCTTGAACACCCTTGCAATGCTTTGTGATCTCTTGACTTTTAAGAACCCTGGGGAGCATATTATGATCATATAACACACATGTACCTTCTTGACAAGCTTCAAGGCCTTTTATATGGCTCAGATCACTTCTTTGGATTCTCCTGATCACAAACCCTAATTGTGCAACTATGCAATGATTTGATGAAATTGAATATGCAATGTGAGATGTAATGAGATGTTTATGAAAATGAGTGATCACAAGCCATGGTGTGAGAAAAAGAGAGGGAAAATTTGGGGTGTTTACAACAATCACATTCAAAATTTCTTAAATAAATAACGGTTTTGCAATAATATTTCCACCAAGATATTGTGTTAATAGTGGCATCAAGTGGGATTGTTGCTTTGCTTATTCCTGGAGGAAGAACACCCTATTCAAGATTATCTATACCATTAGACATTTACGAGTATTCCACTTGCGGTAGTGATCAAAATACCCCTTTAGCATAATTGATACCAATAACAAAACTCATTATATGGGATGAAACACCAATGCTCCATAAGCATTATTTTGAAGTTGTTGATCAAACTTTCAGAGATGTTCTTTGCTTTTGTAATAATGGAAATTTAAATATACCTTTTGGAGGGAAGGTTTTTGTTTTGGAGGAGACTTCAGACAAATTCTACCAGTTATTCCTAAAGCAACAAGACAAGACATGGTTCATGCTACCATTAACTCCTCATATCTTTGGAATTACTGTGAAGTCCTAACATTGCATACAAATATGAGGCTACTTACTGGAAGAAATGACGTTGATGTTAGATAAAGAAAAGTATTTTCGGATTGGGTGTTAGGGATTGGTGATGGAACAAATGGAGAACAAAGTGATAACTATATAACACTTGAAAATCAAGGTTGGAGTACTAGTAATATTGTTATAAAAATCATAAGTTGAAAATCAAAGTTGGAGTACCAGTAATGTTGTTGAGAAATATAGATACGTTTTTTGGATTATACAATGGAACTTGACTAATTATCGCATGTGAGGTATTGGAACGAACTCTAGGTTTAGCATGTCGTCGAAGTACACTCACATGTTGTTGTTTAGTTGGACCTTGTGTTATGGATCCAATTGTTTAAGTTAGCTTTTACCCTAAGTTAGTTTGTAATGGGTAATTGTTAAAAATCCCATTAGGTTAGTGTGTTAGTTTTATTATAAATAGCATATTAGTCTCTCGTATTTTGGATAAGGGAAAATAGGAAGATAAAACCCTAATTCAAAAGTGAGAGAGGTTATTTGTTATTCTTGTATACTTGTGATTTTGTTTCAAGAGAAAGGAAAGAATAAAAGTTTATAACCAATCCTTGTTGTTATCTTTGGTTACCCTAAACCCTAACCCTTGTGTGTTTCTTGACTGATCAAGGAACCAATTATACTTTGTTTTTAAGGTATCTGATTCACAACAAATTGGTGCGGTGAGTGTGGAGAAGATGTATTCAATAAAGTATGAGATTGAAAAGTTCACTGGAGTGAACGATTTCAATTTGTGGCGCTTGAAGATGAAAGCCCTACTTATTCAGCAGGGTTTTTTGGAAGCGTTGAAGGGAGAGACGACCATGAATGTTACATTGACGATAGTTGAAAAGACGGCCATGATTGAGAAAGCGCACAACGCAATATTGTTGATCCTTGGTGATAAGGTTCTTCGACAGGTATCAAAGGAGACAATGACATTAGGGTTATGGTTGAAACTTGAAGGTTTATACATGACCAAATCGTTGGTGAATCGACTCTACCTGAAGCAAGCCTTGTATTCATTCAAGATGAGTGAAGACAAAGTGTTGGCTAAGTAGTTGGATATGTTCAACAAGTTGATTCTTGATCTTGAAAATATTGATGTGAAGATTGATGATGAAGATCAAGCGCTATTGATGTTATATGCTTTGCCAAGAACACATGCTCACTTCAAAGAAACCCTCTTGTATGGAAGAGTGTCCCTGACCTTTGGTGATAAGGTTCTTCAATAGGTATCAAAGGAGACGCCGGTGTTAGGGTTATGGTTGAAACTTGAAGGTTTATACATGACCAAATCGTTGGTGAATCGACTCTACCTGAAGCAAGCCTTGTATTCATTCAAGAGGAGTGAAGACAAAGTGTTGGCTGAGTAGTTGGATATGTTCAACAAGTTGATTATTGATCTTGAAAATATTGATGTGAAGATCGATGATGAAGATCAAACGATATTGATGTTATATACTGTGCCTAGAACACATGCTCACTTCAAAGAAACTCTCTTGTATGGAAGAGCGTCCCTGACCTTTGAAGATGTTCAATCTGCCTTATGCTCTAATATTTGATCTTGGGATTTTTTTAAGATCAGTTTTTGGTGTTTATGATCATAATATGGATCCCAAATTCGTGCACATCAAGGGAAAGGTCATAAAATCAAAATTTTCACTAAAATAGAAAGTTTCTTTCTTCATTCCAAAGCAACCAAACTTTCTTTACCCAAGCCCAAACTTCTTTTATATAAAATACACTTCTACATATACTCATCATACACACAAGTCACAAGGACAAAAATCTTACACAAAAAAGGAACCCTAAAATTTTCAAAATAAGGCAAAACTAGGGCAAACTCTAAAAACACATCATAGCAAGTTTTCAACCTCCCTCTTCATCCAATTATCATCAAGAAACTTATAGGAGGCCATCCCAAGCATTGTTGGAGGTTGAAAATACATGAAACATATCCTTATGAACATGTCGTCCTTCATTATTCTTTTGATTTCAAATCTTTTATTCTATGATGTGCTAATGTATTTTCTTGTCATAATATTGTTCTTAATCATATGTGGATGCTTTTTAACCACTTATTTACGAGGTATAATGCAGGATATAATAGACACCATGGTGTAACACCTCAAAAGTTGCCCTCATATTTATTACCTCAATTGGCTTTGTCACTCCCGCTAAAAGACACCCGGGTCAGATAGGGTACAGACTCGAACGGTCGGCGAAAGAGAAGAATGAAAGTGAAGGTGAAAAGAGTCGCCAGCTAGGCATTTTTATCCCGAAGGAAAGGTAATGTTGCATAAACCTAGAAGGAGATGAATAAGACTGTTGCGAACCAGAGAAACTGAGAAAGGGGGTTGGTTACAACCTGGGAAGGTATTAGCACCCAGATTGTCCGTCGTACTCGACGGGATCCACGCTTGAAAGTTTGTGTTTAAAGGGGTAGTGTTTGTGCTATCTTTGTGCAAAAGCTGGAAAAGAATGTACAAGTGTCAGTGCAAGAAAGAAGTGAAGTGAAGTGCTCAGGAATGAGGTTTAGAAAAGAATAATACCGAAAGAGGGGGAAGACACAGAGACTTTTGTTCGATAACAGTTAAGTTATTCCTACGTATCCTCTCGTGCAATGAGGAAGTCAGAACACCGTAGTTCGACTCAAAGAGACTGAAAGATAAATTGACTGATGAACTGCTTACTTGTCTATGCTCAAGTGTATGACCTGTCTGGCTCAGGTGCTAACTGTTTTGCATTAGACGGAAGAAGCGAGTTCTCGTTTATGAGTGAAGATGATGAGAAAATAATTCCGAAGGAGACGATTATTGTTTGTTTTTTGTGTTTTCAATCTTTTATTGCTTTTTGTGTTTGTCATAAGTTGATGAGCTTAAGCCTAAACCAAGGGTTAGTAAACTCATCATATCCTCCCTCTGATTAGGGATAATGAGAATACTTTGAGTATGAGATAAACATCTCAAACTTAATTACCATGATGATGTAGGATTAAGATCATTAACCTACTTGTGATTATTTAGATGTTTTTGGTGTTTTTGTTTAGTGTTAAGTAATGTGTTTAAGCCATAATCAAGGATTTAATGGACTCATTACACCATCCTAATAGAAAGATAATAGATGAGAGCACTTAAGCTGAGGAAGATACCTCAACTTAATCCATGATTAGGGATTAACCTCATGACAAAACAAGGCCTTTATTAAAGTGGATTTTAGTTAATGGTGAGATTAAGAAGTGATTTTTATGGTTTGTAAGACAACTTGAGGAGGACTTGTCCATTAACACTAGGGTTAGTCCTTCTTAACCAATTAAGGAAGAATTAGAACCCTAATGCAAGGCCCAAGTTACAAGCTATTGTCTTAGTGATTGTTAAGGTGGATTGATTAAGAGATTTAAACACATTAAAGGTTTAACACTTAGGATTAAAGTTATACACTCCATCCTAAGAGAAGGATGCAGGCATAACCCTAATCACAAAGCCTTAAAACCTTAAAGGTTTAGTCTCTAATTATGAGATGAGAAGAGAGACACAAAGAAGACACAAAGGTAAAAGATACAGGGGGACTAATCAAAACCTTAATTATTGTCATGCTTGGATGTTCCTATGGTTTATAAGGCTTGCAAGAGATCTTCAGAGAAGCCACCATTGGAGGAAGCTGATGAAAGGAGGGGAAGCAGAAGAAACAAGTTAACTTACTTCATTGAAGAAGATAAGTTACTTGAAGAAAGAAAGGGAATGATGAACATGAATGAGCAAGCTCACTCTAAAGCAAAATTAAATTCAGCAAGGATGCATAAGAGAGATGAGAAGTGAAATGAGAAGTGAAGGCAAATTCACTTCTCAAATTACTTACCACTTGAAATGGTTAGCATTAAGAAAGAAATGAAATGAAAATGAAGCAAATGCAAAGATGCAAATCAAAACCAGAAGCATAAACATGATGCAAATGATGCTATTATATGATGCAAAGACATGTCAAGTGTTATGAATGTTCATACAAGATATGAGAATGCAAATGAAGCATGTTGGAAGCATGAAAGCACATGAAAGTTCATGGAATGAAATGAATGCACATCATGGAAAATGAATAAAAAAAATGATCAAGCATGATTCTAATGAGTCCTATGATGTCTTAGAAGTCATGTGAATGCAAGAAATGTCATGGCAAGTTCATGAATGGATGCATATGCAAGATGTATGCAAATGATCATGAGAAATTAGGGTTTTAATGCAACATGAGATGCAAAAGTTAAAAACAGAAGCAAATCACAAGATAAAAAATTGCAAATGAACTCAAAGGAACCCTAACCCCATATGATATCACACCCCAAAGGAGGAGGTCTAACTCTTAACCTAAATAAAGTTGTGATTTTCCTAAGTTATCTAGGGTTTTAAGGTACCTAAAGGGGAAAAATGCAAATCAAATAAAAAATGCAAGATAAATTCATGACAAAATTATGCTAGATACTAAATGCTATATGAAGATAAATGCAAAAAGAATCATTGTCATACCATTCATGGTTAGGCAGAAAAGAATTCTTGAAGTTAGGGTTCAAAAATAGGATTTTTATAAACCCTAAATTCAAGAAAATTGTCAAGATTAATTCAAAACCAAAAAGAAATTTGTATGAATAGTATGACAATGTTTCTAAATTTCCTAAGATGCAATGTGATTTTTTTTTGGAATTTTTAGAAACCTAAATGATATTTTAATTAATTAATTTCCATTAATTAATTAAAATAAACATTTAAATATTTTAAAAATGATTTTTTAATGCAAAAAAATAAAAATAAAAATGTTTTCTGGTTGAGAAAAATATTTGAATTAAAAATGCAAAAGGAAAATATATTTGGAAAATTCTAACTATTTTTAATAAATGATGCAAATAAAATGAGAAACAAAATGAATTAAAAATGAATTAAAACAGAAGTATGCGCATCCAAGGGACAGTATTGATTCTGGGGAATTTTGGTTTGACCTGGCGCGCATCTGGATGGTCTAGGTTCAAACTTATTAAAACCTAATTAATTAATTAATTAAACAGGATTTAAACTTAATGAAATGATCTGAGGCCTTCATCACACGCGGGAAGACAAGATCCAAAGACCTACGTTTAAACTTTGCCCTAACCCTAATTAAACATCTAATTACTTTCAGGTGGCCGGAGAAGACCTCCGGTCATCGTCTCCAGCCAGCCCCTCCCTGAGCAACCCCAAAACTTCACCCCTAGGTCATTTCTGGAGCTCTAAAGCTCCAGATCAACTCCTCTCACCTTCCTAAACACGAATCCAACCTTAAAACAAATTTATCATGGCTCATAAACAAGATTCGAAGGAAAACTCAAAAACAGAAAAACTTTTAGAACACGCAAACAAGCTTATTTCTCAACCATTCTCAAAAGTAAACACATCAGTGTGACCAACACAACATATAGAATCACATTACAACAAAAGAAATGAGTTCTGGAAAAATGTTTTTGGATGGTTACCTGAGCTTGAGCTTTGCAACTTTGAGCTTCCTGGACCTCTTCCTTGTGCAAAATGACTCCCCTTGACCTCCTGATGAAGCATTGAGGCTTGGAAGGAGTTTGTTTTGGCTGGTTTGTGTGATTGCACTTCAACTGGCCAAGAGTCGTGTTTTGGTTATGGGGTGTTTTTGGTTGTTTTAATGGTTGCTTTGTGATCTATAGATGATTTTGAGATGCATGGTGAAATTGGTTTGGAATTTGAGTGTATGAGCAGAGAGATTCGAAGGATTTTGCAAATGAGGGGATTTTTGAGAACTTGGGCAATATGAGGTTTCAGGCTGGCTTCTTGTGTGTTATGGCTTGGGTTTGATCCACATAACAAGTTGTGATAGGCCAGAGAGTGGGTGGTGGCTGCAGCTGATTGGTATGGGCTTCTTGCAAAAAAGTCAAAAGTTTTTGTCCTTGAGGTATGGGCTGGGACAGAAGTGGTACAAAGGCATGTTTGGTTCAGCATAGATCAAGGATGTCCATGGAATGCATTTTGAGGCAATTCAGCAAGTTTGTGAAAGGTTCTATGTCATTTTGCAATTTTATGAAGTTTTGGCCCTTTTGTGATTTCTTCATGGGCAAGTCATGAAAACTTGAAATTCTTGGGCCAATTCTGAGTTTTAGGCAATGTGCTATGATGTTATGAGGCTTAGAAGTGTGTTTGAAGTCACAAAATAGCTTGGCAAGTGTTTTTTTTTGCAAAAATCCCTCTTTGGTGCATTCTTGAAAATTATGTGATTTTTGCCAACTTTGACAAGCCTTAACTTGAGTTCCATAATGAATTAGAACTTGTTCTTGTACTTTTTGAAAATGGAATGATCCATCTACAACTTTCATGACCAACAATTTTTCATTTGAAGCATTTTCGGTTGAGAAGGAAGAGGTTGAAAAACTTTCCCAAAATGGAAAGTTTACATTACAAGTCATTTCCATTTTTGGCAACTTTTGGTTTAGCTCACTTTTCTTCAATTTTGTGAACTTCAAAGCACTTCAATGATCAAATAAAGATAATATACCTTCAATTTGATGAAAAATCCACTTTGGTCCCATTGTTGGGGGCCTCAGATGCCCTGATTTTGCTCTGACTTGCTCAAGAAGTTACCCAGTGAATAGATGACTTCCACAATGAATTTCTTCATCAAACTTGGTATACATGATCCTTATAACATATTGAGACTATTAGAAACAATAATGACAAAAAAAATTGGAGTTATGGCCTCTGAAACCAAAACCCTAATTTCAGGTCATCTGTGCAGTGAAACCCTAGCTCTGCTTCCATGCCTTGTCAATTCTTGTGATTTCTTGACTTCCTTGATCTTTGAGGGATATAAAATGATGATTGAACATACATGGACCCTCTTGGAATGATTGAAAACCTTTGGAGTGGCTCAGATGAATCCTTGGATTGCTCAGATCACAACCCTAGATGCAGATGAACTTGAACTATGCATGTGAAACAAAAAATGCAATATGAAATGACATGCTTATACTAATGCAAAAATGAAAGATCACAAGCCATGGTGTGAACTTAGTGAGGGAAAATTTGGGGTGTTTACAGCTGCCCCTATTCAAGCATGAGTTAGCTGTGCAGGATGTAAGCGACGAGCTTAACAAACAAATAAGATAACTTGTGGTTGAATACCAAAGACAGTCCGAAATTTGAACTCACTGGGGAGAAGAAGAAAAGGGATATAAATTGTAAAAGGTAGTATGTTTGTAAAGTGCGGGCGATGGAGGACGACCATCGAGCAGAGGACGACTGCTGGGGATAAAGCAATGACGGGGACGACCGACATGCTGGGGAAATAAAACAGTAAATAAAACAATGACGGGGACGGCCGACAAGCTGGGGAAATAAAGAAATCATGATGGGGACGGACATCAAGCAGGGGAAATACAGATACCATGATGGGGACGGCCATCAGGTTTGCAAAGGTAAAGTAAACAACGATGGGGACAACCATCGGTTCAAAGAATAAATGAAATAATGATGAGGGACGGTCATCAAAGGTGAAGGATGATCACCTAGCAGGGGACGGCTTCTCTTTATCATGACATAGGACGAATGTCGGATAGAAAAAAAAGGTCGACGATGGGGACGACCATCGGATAAGCATGATGAAGGACGATCATCAAGAGGTGAAGGACGATCACCTAGCAGGGGACGGCTGTTCTCGGGGTTTATCATGACATAAGATGAATGTCAGATAACAAGATCAACGATAGGGACAGCCATCGGATAAAATGATGAAGGACGATCATCAAAAAGGTGAAGGACAATCACCTAGCAAGGGACGACTGCTCTGTTGGGGATAAGGATGAGGGACGGTCATCCGAGGTGAAGGACGATCACCTGGCAGGGGACGGCTGCCGAAAGATATCACGACATAGGACGAATGTCGAATAGAAAAGGGTTCCAATAATGGAGACTCTGCTGGGGAAAAGGATGAGGGATGGTCATCCATAGGCGAAGGACGATCACCTGGCAGGGTACGGCTGCCGAAAATATCATGACATAGGACGAATGTCAGATAAAAGAAAAGTTGTTTGGCTGGCAATTTACTGGGGAATGGTAAACACGGACGAGTGTTTACATCCAAGAAATAAAAGGTATAAGTGTTTTGACGCTGTGTATAGATTAAAGATGTAGACGAGCATCCTTAAGACCGTGATATGGACGAGTATCGGTAGAAACAAACGTTGACGCATGTTCAGAGATGATGGTACAGACGAGTACCAACTGGTTAAAAAAGAACACGAACGAGTGTCGAATCTGTGGGGAATGAGTGTATACAAGATACAGACGAGTATCTGTATAAGTGAAAACGAGTATTATGAAGTATGAACAAGACACGGAAGAGTGTTCAACTTGCTGGGGAATGAGTATGACACGGACGGGTGTCATCATAGAAAGTTTATTATACTTATGAATGTAAAAGGTGTTTCAGCGGCCTGTGGGGATAGGATGACACAGACGAGTGTCGAAAAGGAATGTATTGTAAACAAGTGTTTGGTTTGTGACGAGTGTTTGGGCAACCATACTGGGGAGCGGTGACACGGACGGGTGTCAAGAGAGTGTATAGGTATTGTATTCAAAGAGGATGTTTGTGGCTTATATCTACAGGGGACGATATGACACGGACGGGTGTCGAAAGAGTGTATATATGAACATGTATCTGTATTGGAGAGTGAAAAAGGGACGCTTTGGCTTTCTACTGGGGAAATTGAGATGACACGGACGAGTGTCGAGAAGTATTTGTATTTGAGAGTGCAAAGGGATGCTTTGGCTTTCTGTGGGGAGGTGTATTTTGTATATTGCTGATGAGGTATTGTTTATATTTACAGGTGACTGGTTCGAACCTGAATTGCGATCATGCAAATGTTTGATTTTTGCCGTAATGCTCTGTATTAGACGGAATGCTACGCTTTGTGGGGAAATATGATGTGAATGTTATGATTATGCAAAAAGGAAACCGATCTGGGATTCGGATCCCGCTGCCGTGAAGATCTCTGGCTGATCTGCTTGGAAGGATATCCCAGCTGGGGATGAGATCATTGGTAGATCTATTAAGATATGAGATTCTGCTTGGGGAACTAGATCACTGATAGATCTATCCAGTAAGGAGAAACCCTGCTGGGGATGAAGAAGTTTCCGTCATTTTGTTGTGCGAGGGTTTCAGGCATTGCTCTTTTGGGAGAGGATGGAACTCTGTGGGGAGATGGTTCCCTTAACTTTGCTGAGGATGAGAGATCTGGCACTCTATTGGGGAAGTAAAAGATCACTGGATGATCTTCCTAGAGAACTCTGTGGGGACTCCGGCTGGGGAAGCTTTTGTTGAATAGACTTATGCTGGTGATGAGGAGGCTTGACAACTCAACTGGGGAGAAAGCATTTCAGAGGCTGCTTGGAGGAGATGTGCTGGGGAAGTGATGCTTGGCAAACTCCGCTGGGGAAAAGCATTCCAGATGCTACTTGGAGAGTAGGTGATGTTTGGGGAAGTGTTTCCTGGCGTGCCCCATGTTGTGTATTTGAGTACCTGCAAATCCTGTTAAGACAAAAAAACGCACAAGTATCCCGAGGTATCCCTTACCGGATTCCGTCATATGAGTTAGATATTCCTGGGAGTAAATACATTTCCTGCAAGCATTTAATTAGAAAGGCACATCTGTTTTATGCAAATAGTATATCATGGATATTGGACATTTTGCAAACGAAACAAAAATGTTCAACGAAGTGTGACTGAAAACTCTGATTTTATTAATCTGAGTGCCCTGAATTGGCAAAATACAGTTAAAGAAACAAATCCCCTGGAATGAGGAGATTGTTACAAATTGAGAAAAGTAAAGGTGCTGACAATGTTGACGATGCTCCGGTGAGCTTCCCTTGTTATGACCCGTATGACCTTGACATTCTTCTCATCTTGCTTTCTGAAGAAGGTTGATTCTGACCGATGCTTTAACCTTTCGAAGCTTGCCATGTTGTAAGTGATACAGACGAATTCAGAATGCAGTTGTTCGCTTTTTCCCTGATTTTGCGTGGATCGCCCTTTCGGGTTTTCAATCCAATGGGATACCCATTTTTGCCTGAGCTGTCCAATGCGGCTTTTCAACTCAGCGGATGTACATTCTTTTCAATTTTCCCTTATTTTTGCCCGAGTCTTTTATTCTGTTTTTGACTCGCCGGGATGCCCTATTTTTTCCTGGACTTATATTCTGTTTTTATGTCCAGCGGGTCATTTTATGCGAAGTATTTTTTAACTGCATCTGAATTCACAGGGGATAAGAAATCCTCACCATCCATAGTAGTGAGCATCAGTGCTCCACCAGAAAAAACCTTTTTTACTATGAACGGACCATCGTAATTCGGAGTCCACTTGCCCCTGTGGTCTGTATGAGGAGGAAGGAGTCTTTTCAGCACAAGATCTCCCACTTGTTACTCCCGAAGCCTGACTTTCTGATCGAAGGCTTTCTTCATTCTTTTCTGATATAGCTGCCCATGACAGATTGTAGCTAACCTCTTTTCTTCAATCAGATTCAGTTGATTATACCGAGAACGAACCCATTCTGCTTCATTCAATTTTACATCCATCAGTACCCGTAAGGAGGGTAATTCAACTTCAACAGGTAGGACTGCCTCCATACCATACACAAGCTGATAAGGCGTTGCCCCAGTAGACGTTCGGATTGAGGTTCGGTACCCATGCAAGGCAAATGGTAGCATTTCATGCCAGTCTTTGTAAGTGACCACCATCTTCTGCATAATCTTCTTGATATTCTTGTTAGCTACCTCAACAACGTCGTTCATCTTTGGCCTGTAAGGGGAAGAGTTGTGATGTTGGATCTTGAAGTCCCGACACAGTTCTGCCATCATTTTATTGTTCAAATTGGAACCATTATCAGTAATGATTCGCTCGGGAACTCCATATCGACAAATGATGTCTCTTTTCAGGAATCTGGCTACCACTTGTCTGGTGACGTTTGCATACGAAGCTGCCTCAACCCATTTGGTGAAGTAATCAATGGCTACTAGGATGAATCTGTGGCCATTTGAAGCAGTCGGTTCAATTTTTCCAATCATGTAAATGCCCCACATGGCAAAGGGCCAAGGTGAAGACATCACGTTCAAAGGATTTGGAGGCACATGCACTTTGTCTGCATAAATCTGGCATTTGTGGAACTTCCTGGCATAGGCACAACAGTCTGCATCCATTGTGATCCAGTAGTAACCCAATCTTAACAACATTTTAGCCATTGCATGCCCTCCAGCATGGGTACCGAAAGATCCTTCATGCACCTCGTGCATCAGCAATTCAGCCTCTTTCTTATCAACACATCTGAGAAGAACCATATCAAAGTTTCTCTTGTACAATGAACCATCAGCATTCAAGAAGAAACTACCATCCAGCCTTCTTAATGTCTTCTTATCATTGGATGATTCCCTAGGTGGGTATGTTTGATCCTCTAAGAAACATTTGATGTCATGGAACCAAGGCTTGTCATCTTTAGCAATGTCCACGGAGAATACGTATACTGGTCGATTAAGTCTGGATACCGGAATCCGAGGAACATAATTGGCATTCTGAACCTTGATCATGGAGGAAATGGTAGCTAGAGCATCTGCGAACTGATTTTCGTCTCGAGGGATGTACTCAAGTTTGACTATTGTGAAGAAATTCAATAATCTCCTCGTGTAGTCACGGTATGGAATCAGATGCTCTTGGTGAGTGTACCATTTGTCGTTGGTCTGATTGATTACCAAAGTTGAATCTCCGAATACAGTTAAAGTCTTGATCCTGAGATCAATGGCTTCCTCAAGACCCATGATATAGGCTTCGTATTCAGCTTCGTTGTTAGTGCATGTGAAGGTGAGTTTTGCCGAGAAAGGCATGTGAACTCCCTTAGGTGTAATGAGCACTGCACCAACTCCTCGACCATTCATGTTGACAGCCCCTTCAAACATCATTGTCCATTCTTCTTTCGGGTCAGGCCATTCAGTGTGAACAGGCTCTTCATGATCTTTTTCTTTTAGGAACATGATGTCTTCATCGGGGAAGTCAAATCTCATTGGTTGGTAATCATCAATGGGTTGCTCAACTAGATAGTCAGACAGTACACTTCCTTTGATGGCCTTTTCAGATGTGTACTGAATGTCATACTCTGTCAGAATCATTTGCCATCTTGCAACCCTTCCAATAAGTGCTGGCTTCTCAAATATGTACTTGATTGGATCCATCTTTGAGATCAACAAGGTAGTGTCAGTCAACATATACTGTCTTAGTCGGCGAGCAACCCACGTTAAAGCACAACAAGTTTTCTCGAGCAGTGAATAACGTTGTTCACAATCGGTAAACTTTTTGCTTAGGTAGTATATTGCATACTCTTTTCAACCAGACTCGTCATGCTGGCCCAACACACACCTCATTGATCCTTCTAATACTGTCAGATACATTATTAGAGGTCTTCCTTCCACTGGAGGCATAAGAATTGGAGGTTCTTGTAGGTACTCCTTGATTTTGTCAAAAGCCTTCTGAAAATCTTCATTCCACCTGACTGTTTGTTCCTTTCTTAACAATTTGAACAGGGGCTCACAGGTTGCAGTAAGATGAGATATGAACCTTGAAATGTAGTTCAATCTACCTAAGAACCCCCGAACTTCCTTCTCAGTCCTAGGTGCAGGCATCTCCTGAATGGCCTTGACTTTGTCAGGATCAACTTCAATTCCTCTTTCACTTACGATGAACCTCAGCAGCTTACCGGAACGTACCCCGAATGTGCACTTGTTGGGGTTTAACTTCAACTGGTACTTTCTCAGACGTTTGAACAACTTCAACAGGTTTACCAGATGGTCTTTTTTAGTGAGGGACTTGGCAATCATGTCATCCACGTAGCACTTAATTTCTTTATGGATCATGTCATGGAACAATGTTACCATAGCCCGTTGATAAGTAGCGCCGGTGTTCTTCAGTCCAAAAGGCATTACCTTGTAACAGAAAGTGCCCCAAGGTGTGATGAAGGTAGTCTTCTCCATGTCTTCGGGTGACATCCTGATCTGATTATACCCTGAAAATCCATCTATGAAGGAGAATACCGAGAACTGAGTTGTGTTGTCGACCAATACATCAATGTGAGGTAAAGGGAAGTCATCCTTTAGGCTAGCTCTATTCAGATCCCGGTAATCCACACACATCTGTACTTTGCCATCCTTCTTAGGCACTGGTACAATATTAGCGACCCACGGCGGGTAACTAGTTACAGCAAGGAAACCGGCGTCCCACTGTTTTTGTACCTCTTCTTTAATCTTCATGGCCATATCCGAACGAGTACGACGCAACTTTTGTTTCAATGGAGGACAATCTTCTTTCAAAGGCAGCTTGTGCATAACAATGTCAGTATCCAGACCTGGCATGTATTGATAGGACCATGCAAAGACGTCGACGTATTCTCGAAGCATATCAATAAGTTGTTCCTTCACTGAATCTTGCAGACTGGCCCCAATCTTCACTTCTTTCAAGTCTTATTCGGTACCAAGATTAACTGTTTCAACCTCCTCCTGATGAGGGGTGATCACTTTCTCTTCCTGCCTTAACAACCTGGCTAACTCTTCCGGTAACTCATAGTCTTCTTCAACCCCTTCATCAGCTTGATTAATCGGATTGTCGAAGTCACACAAGGTCATAGCAATGCTGTTGTCGGTGCAATCTGGAGGATAAACTCTGCAAGGGTTGAGATTGGTTCATTTTAGTGATCAGTTTTAATCTTGTTTAGAAAAAGTGAAAATGAAATTGTTTATTTTGAAAATTGCCATTTTATTGTTTTTGTACAAAAGTGAAAGAATGAAAAGACAATGAGCGAAAAAGAGACTCGTTTGCAAAAGATGTTTGATATTCATTGATTAATCATTTACACAAAATTACAATATGGCCCTATTACAAAATGAGTCCTGACACCTTGGGCAAGATGCAGGACTTGATGCATGCTAAAAAGGACAGGAAATAATAATTACTCTGTAGGAGTAACCCTTATAATTTCCTGGGAAGACCAGTTAGAGACTTGGTTCCCCGGGATCCTTGGACGTATCCAGCTCTCCAGGTTGCGGTCGCTTTCCTCCTCGTCTTCCAGATTGTTCACAACATCCGGGGTGAGCATTCCCCCACTGACAAATTTGGGCTCCTTGGTAGCCTCTGATTGATCTTGTCGGATCGGTCTGTAACCCAACCCGAATTTATCTTCCTTCTTTTCCACTGGCAGCAACTTGCCCTAGCCTTGAGCAGTACCTTCTTCAATAACCTTCCGGGCTTGCTGATAAGAGATGATTAAAGTACCCATCTTGTCTTCCTGAGACGCAGCCAATACTCCAGTAGCCTCATTAACATTCAGGGCCTCAAACCCTTGGCTCATCGTCTCATGGATTTCACCATCCATCTCAATATACTTGTACGTAGCCAGCTGGCTAACAAATATGTCTTCCTCACCACAGATGCTGATAATCTGGCCTTCCCATTCATACTTCAGTTTCTGGTGAAGGGTCGACGTTACAGCGCCTGCGGCATGAATCCAGGGTCGACCTAACAAACAGCTATAAGCATGTTGTATGTCCATCACATAGAAAACAGTCTTAAAAACTTGTGGACCGATTACCACTGGCAGCTCCACCTCTCCCAGAACAGATCTTTTAGAACCATCAAAAGCCCGAACCACAAGATTACTTGGCCAGAGAGCTATCCCATCATACTTTAGCTTGACAAGGGCTTTTTTGGGTAAGACATTGAGTGAGGACCCAGTGTCTACAAGCACATGAGATAAGACAGCCCCTTTGCACTCCAAGATTATATGCAAGGCTTTGTTGTGGAGATGTCCTTCTGTTGTTAAATCAGCATCAGTAAAACCTAGCCCATGGCTAGTATTGACATTCGATACCACTGTTTCCAACTGATTTACAGTGATCTCTTCTGGCACGTAGGTAGCGTGCAGAACTTTGAGAAGTGCGTCCCGATAGGCTTCGGAACACAGCAGCAGTGATAGGATTGAGATCTTTGAAGGAGTCCGGTGGAGCTGGTCCACAACTTTATAGTCACTTCTCTTAATGATTCTCATAAACTCATCCACATCTTGATCGAAGGATGACTTATGAGTTTCTTTGGGTGCAGATTCTTCCTGTATCACACTCTTCCCCTTGGCTCTAGCAGCAGCCTCTGTTTCAGTGTTGGTTCTAGGGACTTGTGATGCAAAGAGACGTCCGCTTCGGGTGAAGCCTCTGCCTCCCCCAACACTATCCACTTGGGGAGTGAGAACTGGAGAATCAAGAAGGACTTTCTCTCCATTGCAGTATAGATCAGCACCATAATGCCATGGTATAGCATTGTCTTTATCATATGGGATCGGCTCGGGCACCGTGATAGTGATTGGGCTTACTGCTACAGTCGTCGGGACTACAATGGTCTGGGGATCATAAAAGATTGTTACAGGACCTCTGATGGGTGTAGGTGGAGGTGAATTGAAGCTTTGTTGAGACTGTTGAGACTATTGAAAGTTGTTGGAACTCGGGACCGCTGTCGGGTCATAATAGATTGTGACAGTGGAAACATCATTGTTGTTTGTTGAAGTTGTAGTAGCCGGTGCAAATGGATTGTTGTGTGTTGAAGTGACAGATGGAATGATTTCTGAAGTTGTAGCTGAATTGGTTGGAACAATGGTGGTTGCAGTTGTAGAAGAAACACTTGGACAGATGGTTGTTGTATTTGTAGAAGATTCAAAAAGTGTTGTTGGTGTTGTAGAAGTTGTGGTTGTAATTTACAGGATGCCTTCTCTGATCAAATCATTGATGCCTTTCCTTAAGCGGGCACACCCATTCTTAGAAAGTTTGCATGATTCGCAACAGGCCTCACAACCTGGAAACACTTGGCACTTTAAAAGCTGGGCTTTAACCTCTACCAGAGGTGTTTGAATACATGCAATGTCTTCTATCAAACTCAAGGGGGATCCATCCTCTACAACTTAAATCCTTGGTCCATTGTGGCTTGGCATAGGATTCTTCATTACATTTGGAGGAGGTGAAAAGTTCAGGGATTTTGAATCTACCAGATCCTGAACCTTCATATGCAGGGCTCTGCATTTTTCTGTAGAGTGACCAGGTGCGTTAGAGTGAAAAGCACACCTAGCATTGACATCGTAGTTCCTAGGAAGGTTTTGAGGATCAGGTGGAGCCAATGTCCTCAACTCAACCAGATTAAGCTTCAGGAGTTGTGGCAATAGTGTAGCATACGACATTGGAATGGGGTCAATTACCCGGTTGACCTGAGATGGCCACTGTTGAAACGGGCGTTGTTGCTGATTATTGTTGTTATTGTTGTAATATCTCTGTTGTGGAAATTGTTGTTGTTGCGGAAAATGTTGTGGTTGTTGGGTATACTGAGGAGGTGGAGCAGGGATAGTAACAACAACAACTGTCCTGGGTAGATATTGGGGTCTCCCTCTTCCCATGTGCACAGAATTTGTCTCACCAGATCTACGGGGCCCAGCAAATGGTTTCCTTGTACTGCTTGAACTGGCACCGTTATCGGAGATCTTTCCCATCTTCAACAGGCTTTCTATTCTTTCTCCAGCTATCACCACATCAGTAAAACTGGTAGAAGAGAATGCAGCCAATCTGTCAATGTATGTTCCTTGAAGAGTATTCATGAACATGTCTGCCATCTCTCTTTCAGACATGGGTGGTTGAACTGTAGCAGCAAGTTGCCTCCACCTTTGGGCATATTCCCTGAAGCTTTCACGGGAAGATTGAGACATCCCCATCAGGAGGGTCCTGTTTGGAGCTATGTCCAACTTGTACTGATACTGACGGATAAAAACTTCAGCTAAGTCTTTCCAGTTTCTTACTGTGGCTCTAGTCAGGTGGGAATACCATTCTCGGGATGCCCCAGTTAGACTATCCTCTAAGTAAAACATCCACAGCTTCTCGTCCATGGTGTATGCTTTTAATCTTCCCAATAATGATTGAAGGTGGGTGCGTGGGCAGGAGGTGCCATTATACCTTTCAAAACACGGGGGTTTGAACTTGTGAGGAATCCTCACCCCTTCCACCAGTCCCATGTCCATTACATCAAAGCCTAGGGAATTCTGGGATTCAAGAGACCTCAGCTTCTCTGCAATTTCATCCAGCCTACGGTCGTAAACTTCATCCCCAACTCCAACAATTGTAAACTTCTCTTCTTGAGGATCTTCTTGCAAGATCCTACCTCCAGCAGTGTTACCCTGAGTATTCCTTATGACATTAATTTCTGGGTTTAGATGAGGCCCAAATTCTGGTGGATCAGTGCGAGGCTGCACGTGATCATTGTTACTGGTACCTCCTGTACCTGGATGGTGTTCTTCAGGAGTTTGTCTTTCAACCAGTTCCCTCAATCTTTCTTGGCTCTGAGCTAAGCCAGTCATAACAATCATGAATTGGGTCATCTGTTTCCTCATCTCAACCCTCTCATTAGCCATTTGGGTCCTTACTTCATTCAAGTCTTGCTGAACTTGATCCATCTGAATTCCCGGAAGGTTGTTTCTCGTCGGGTACCGGTGTAGTCTGTTGACAAGGAACACTCTTCTGCGAGCAATGTTTCCTAAAACCACAACAAAGTGAGAAACAAAAAACAAACAAAAACCTACAAAACAAAGAACATGTTAGTATGCAATGCAGTATGCTTATTTGTCTTCTAAGGGTATCCGGTTTGGTTCTTTGGTTTTGACCTTTCCAGACCTCGAGGAAATGATGATGATGTTGAGAGATAGATAAAGCCCACCAAAATAATACAAGCTGATATATTACAAAGAGTGAAAATACATAGTTTTGATTACAATACTATCCCCATGGTGGGTCAAAATACAACAGCAAAAGAAAAGTACAACAAAATAAAAGAAGTACAAGCAAAAGGATTAGACATCCAATCCAAAGTCATCCTCCCTGACTTCCTTCAGGAGGGCCTCAGTCATTGGCCCTACTGGGTGCTCTGTAATAGTCCTGATGAGGAGGTTCCTGGTAGTAATGGCATTGGTTAGCTTCTTATTCTTATCCTGGTCTTTTGACCTCTTCAACCCCGCCCGGAGTTTCAATTCAGATATCTCTCTCTGAGCTGCCAATAATGCCTCCTGATGCTTCTTCTCACTAGCCTCTAACTGCTCTATCTTAGTCTGAGTCCTTTGATCTTCTTGTGCATGGGCTTCAGTGATCCTAATCCACCTAGCCTGGCTTTCCTCCAGATAATTCTTTGCCCTAGCCTTCTGAGTCTTTGCCTCTTTGCAAGCATTCTTCAGTACTAATTCCCCTGCCCTTGCCTTCCTAATATAGTCATTTGTCTTCTCAATCTTGGCCAAATGCTCAATCCTGAACCTTTCCAATCTCTCATTATCTAGACGGCTGTCATTTCTCTCCCAGAGAGTCTTCTTCAAGGCTTCAGATAGCTGATTATTCCTCTCTTTCAGCTTTTCAAACTCTTCCATACTGACAGTAGCTGCAGGCTGCACTGTAGAAGGTCCAGGTACATCTTCTAAAGTAAATGGCATCCGGGTGATCTGAGCTCTGGTACGAGACCAATCAGAATACTGTGCTGAAGCAATGTTGTTGCACTTGCCAAGAATGGTTGTTCCCTTGGTCTGAATGTTATCCCAAGCCCAGGCAGCTTGCCTGACAACAGCAAAATTGGGTTGGATTTCACAATAAAGAGTTTCAGCCACATCTTGTCCTCTGGGAGGATGAACCAAAGCATATCCCAATTGTCTCTTAAATAGTAAAGGGTTGTAGTTGATACAACCCTTCACTCCTATCAAAGGCACATTAGGATATTGCCCACAGCTAGTAATGATGTCCTTGCCCTTGGTGCTCTGAGTACACCATCTAATGTCTTCTGATGTCAAGGCAATAAATCTTTTAGCCCAGTACTTCTGCTGATGTGGGTTCAGGAGAGTATCATATTTTGGCAAGTGTCTTAGCAGCCAAGATTAGTAAAGAGGAGCACAACATCTGACCAGCCTTCCTCTTTGCTTCTCATTCCTCTGGTGTACTGAGTAGTAGAAGTCTCCAAGCAAGGTAGGAACTGGGTTCCTCAATAAGAACAGGTGAATGGCATTCTTACTCACAAACTTTGGCTCATCTGCAAACAAGATAACCCCATATATACCGAGGGCTAGAAGTTCACAGACAGCCTTCCATTCTCCTATAGCAGCATGCAGGGTAGCCTGGGAGATCAAGAAGTCTAGGTGGAGGCCTGGAACTCCAGCCTTGGTTGTCATATTCTGATTAATGAGGGCAGACTCCAAATGTAATGCCCTGGCTATGTCTTCATTCGTGGGAGCAGTCATCTCAGGGTTGAAAGGAACCCCTCTCCTGATAGGAACTCCTAACAACAAGGAAAATTCTTCTAGCAAAGGTCCCAACTGGAAATCAGGAAATGTGAAGCATCTGAGTGGGGGATCATAAAACTTCAAGCAAGTATGGATCATACTCCTCTGAGATGCATCAAGATCCATGACCATATCCAATATTCCTCCATAATTCTCTCTGAATAGTGGGATATGGTCAGGTGTAATGAGGGACTGGATCTGCCTGATGCCAGTCAGGGATGGCTCAAAGAAGTGGTAAGTGATGTTGCTCTTTCTTGAAGTATCCATACTGATAATGGATGTTGATGAAGAAGCTGAGAGCAACTACTGATGAGGTTCACTGAATGAGATGATGGAGGTGGGTCTTTGATGAAGATAGCTAGAGAAGGATCTTAACAAACTGAAGGAGGATCACTGACAACTGATGAAGGTGCTGGAGAAGATAACTGAAGCAATCTGGGCA
The DNA here is from genome assembly GCA_963966055.1 of Lathyrus aphaca. Classification (NCBI taxonomy): domain Eukaryota; kingdom Viridiplantae; phylum Streptophyta; class Magnoliopsida; order Fabales; family Fabaceae; genus Lathyrus; species Lathyrus aphaca. The sequence continues at coordinate 229,898,975 of OZ014519.1, forward strand.
GCAGAAGGGGTCAAAACCAAACCAAAGATGAAGATGGATACCCTGTAAAACAAATAAGCAAATGTTAAATGATGTAAGAATGATGTATGCAAATGATATGCAAAGGGTTTGTGATCAAGAGCTGGATCTGTTTATCTTCCTTGGTAAAAGTCCATGTATGTTCATAAGTCCAGATGGAGGCTTAGAAGTCCGGTAACCGGGTGGGGAACTCAAATAAAAAGTCACAAGTCCTGGGTAATCACAAGAACTGTCCAAAGTGATGCATTCTTAAAACAAAACTAGTAACAGGGTAGGATGTGGCCAAGGGTTCCTGCAAACCTGCAAATATCCCAACCCCCTCACATGTAATGTTCTAGAACAAGGATCCTCAGACTTGGATCAGTTATGAGAAGTGTAAACACTTCTAACCTGGAGGTACAATGTTTACAATAACCATAAAAGATCCTCCTCTAATTCACCTCAGATGCTGAAGGTCATAAAAAGGTCATCCATAAAAGATCCTCCTCTAATTCACCTCAGATGCTGAAGGTCATAAAAAGGTCATCCAGACTGTAGCACAGAGTTCTCAAGAAGAAACCCATGTCTGAACCATGTTTCATATTCCTGCACCAGACCGAAATGGAATGGGAAAGAATATGAAGCCACTCTAGCCTATGTGTCACTCAGGTCCCCGGTATAGGACCTTAATCACTCAATGAAACCCCACCCACCAAAACAGACAAGAGATCCAGCACATGATAATGACAGTATGAAATGCATAAAACTATAAAGGAAAGCAATAAATAAAGCTGTACAGAAAGCAATAAATAAAGCAAATAAATAAACACAAGTAGCACATAACACCCCCGTAAACAAAAATCAAACAAGTGCTAGGAGGAACCCACAAAAAGAACCAGAAGCCTTGGTTGCAGTATAAGTCTCCCCAGCAGAGTCACCAAGCTGTCGCTCCCGCTAAAAGACACCCGAGTCAGATAGGGTACAGACGCAAACGGTCGGCGAAAGAGAAGAATGAAAGTGAAGGTGAAAAGAGTCGTCAGCTAGGCATTTTTATCCCGAAGGAAAGGTAATGCTGCATAAACCTAGAAGGAGATGGATAAGACTATTGCGAACCAGAGAAACTGAGAAATGGGGTTGGTTACAACCTGGGAAGGTATTAGCACCCAGATTGTCCGTCGTACTCGACGGGATCCACGCTTGAAAGTTTGTGTTTAAAGGGGTAGTGTCTGTGTTATCTGTGTGCAAAAGCTGGAAAAGAATGTACAAGTCTCAGTGCAAGAAAGAAGTGAAGTGAAGTGCTCAGTAATGAGGCTTAGAAAAGAATAATGCTGAAAGAGGGGGAAGACACAAAGACTTTTGTTCGATAACAGTTAAGTTATGCCTACGTATCCTCTCGTGCAATGAGGAAGTCAGAACACCGTAGTTCGACTCAAAGAGACTGAAAGATAAATTGACTGATGAACTGCTTACTTGTCTATGCTCAAGTGTATGACCTGTCTGGCTCAGGTGTTAACTGTCTTGCATTAGACGGAAGAAGCGAGTTCTCGTTTGTGAGTGAAGATGATGAGAAAAGAATCCCGAAGGAGACGATTATTGTTTGTTTTTTGTGCTTTCAATCTTTTATTGCTTTTTGTGTTTGTCATAAGTTGATGAGCTTAAGCCTAAACCAAAGGTTAGTAAACTCATCATATCCTCCCTCTGATTAGGGATAATGAGAATACTTTGAGTATGAGATAAACATCTCAAACTTAATTACCATGATGATGTAGGATTAAGATCATTAACCTACTTGTGATTATTTATATTTTTTTGGTGTTTTTGTTTAGTGTTAAGTAATGAGTTTAAGCCATAATCAAGGATTTAATGGACTCATTACACCATCCTAATAGAAGGATAATAGATGAGAGCACTTAAGCTGAGGAAGATACCTCAACTTAATCCATGATTAGGGATTAACCTCATGACAAAACAAGGCCTTTATTAAAGTGAATTTTAGTTAATGGTGAGATTAAGAAGTGAGTTTTATGGTTTATAAGACAACTTGAGGAGGATTTGTCCATTAACACTAGGGTTAGTCCTTCTTAACCAATTAAGGAAGAATCAGAACCCTAATTCAAGGCCCAAGTTACAAGCTATTGTCTTAATGATTATTAAGGTGGATTGATTAAGAGATTTAAACACATTAAAGGTTTAACACTTAGGATTAAATTTATACACTCCATCCTAAGAGAAGGATGCAAGCATAACCCTAATCACAAAGCCTTAAAACCTTAAAGGTTTAGTCTCTGATTATGAGATGAGAAGAGAGACACAAAGAAGACACAAAGGCAAAAGCTACAGGGGGACTAATCAAAACCTTAATTATTGTCATGCTTGGATGTTCCTATGGTTTATAAGGCTTGCAAGATATCTTCAGAGAAGCCACCAATGGAGGAAGCAGATGAAAGGAGGAGAAGCAGAAGAAACAAGTTAACTTACTTCATTGAAGAAGATAAGTTACTTGAAGAAAGAAAGGGAATGATGAACATTAATGAGCAAGCTCACTCTAAAGAAAAAATAAATGCAGCAAGGATGCATAAGAGAGATGAGAAGAGAAATGAGAAGTGAAGGCAAATTCACTTCTCAAATTACTTACCACCTGAAATGGTTAGCATTAAGAAAGAAATGAAATGAAAATGAAGCAAATGCAAAGATGAAAATCAAAACCAGAAGCATAAACATGATGCAAATGATGCTATGAGATGATGCAAAGACATGTCAAGTGTTATGAATGTTCATACAAGAGATGAGAATGCAAATGAAGCATGTAGGAAGCATGAAAGCACATGAAAGTTCATGGAATGAAATGAATGCACATCATGGCAAATGAATGACAAAATGATCAAGCATGATTCTAATTAGTCCTATGATGTCTTAGAAGTCATGTGAATGCAAGAAATGTCATGTCAAGTTCATGAATGGATGCATATGCAAGATGTATGCAAATGATCATGAGAAATTAGGGTTTTAATGCAACATGAGATGCAAAAGTCAAAAACATAAGCAAATCACAAGATAAAAAATTGCAAATGAACTCAAAGGAACCCTAACCCCATATGATATCACACCCCAAAGGAGGAGGTCTAACTCTTAACCTAAAGAAAGTTGTGAGTTTTCTAAGTTATCTAGGGTTTTAAGGTACCTAAAGGGGGAAAATGCAAATCAAATCAAAAATGCAAGATAAATTCATGAGAAAATTATGCTAGATACAACATTCTATATGAAGATCAATCAAAAGGAATCATTGTCATACCATTCATGGTTAGGCAGAAAAGAATTCTTGAAGTTAGGGTTCAAAAATAGGATTTTTATAAACCCTAAATTCAAGAAAATTGTCAAGATTGATTCAAAACCAAAAATAAATTTGTATGAATGGCATGATAATGTTTCTAAATGTCCTAAGATGCAATGTGATTTTTTTTGGAATTTTTAGAAACCTAAATGATATTTTAATTAATTAATTTCCATTAATTAATTAAAATAAACATTTAAATATTTTAAAAATGATTTTTTAATGCAAAAAAAATTAAAATTAAAATGTTTTTTGGTTGAGAGAAATATTTGAATTAAAAATGCAAAAGGAAAATATTTTTGGAAATATCTAACTATTTTTAATAAATGATGCAAATAAAATGAGAAACAAAATGAATTAAAAATGAATTAAAACAGAAGTATGCGCATCCAAGGGACAGGATTGATTCAGGGGGATTTTGGTTTGACCTGGCGCGCATCTGGACAGTCTAGGTTCAAACTTATTAAAACCTAATTAATTAATTAGTTAAACAGGATTTATACTAAATGAAATGATCTGAGCCCTTCATCACACGCGGGAAGACAAGATCCAAAGGCCTACGTTTAAACTTTGCCCTAACCCTAATTAAACATCTAATTACTTTCAGGTGGCCGGAGAAGACCTCTGATCATCTTCTCCGGCCAGCCCCTCCCTGAGCAACCCCAAAACTTCACCCCTAGGTCATTTCTGGAGCTCTAAAGCTCCAGATCAACTCCTCTCACCTTTCTAAACACGAATCCAACCTTAAAACAAATTTATCATGGCTCATAAACAAGATTCGAAGGAAAACTCAAAAACGGCAAAACTTTCAGAACACGCAAACAAGCTTATTTCTCAACCATTCTCAAAAGTAAACACATCAGTGTGACCAGCACAACATATAGAATCACATTGCAACAAAAGAAATGAGTTCTGGAAAAATGTGTTTGGATGGTTACCTGAGCTTGAGCTTTGCAACTTTGAGCTTTCTGGACCTCTTCCTTGTGCAAAATGACTCCCATTGACCTCCTGATGAAGCTTTGAGGCTTGGAAGGAGTTTGTTTTGGCTGGTTTGTGTGATTGCACTTCAACTGGCCAAGAATCGTGTTTTGGTTATGGGGTGTTTTTGGTTGTTTTAATTGTTGCTTTATGTTCTATAGATGATTTTGAAGGATTTTAAAAATGAGGGGATTTTTGAGAATTTGGGCAATCTGAGGTTTCAGGTTGGCTTCTTGTGTGTTATGGCTTGGGTTTGATCCACATAACAAGTTGTGATATGCCAGAAAGTGGGTGGTGGTTGCAGCTGATTGGTATGGGCTTCTTGCAAAAAAGTCAAAAGTTTTTGTCCTTGAGGTATGGGCTGGGACAGAAGTGGTACAAAGGCATGTCTGGTTCATCATAGATCAAGGATGTCCATGGAATGCATTTTGAGGCAATCAACAAGTTTGTGAAAGGTTCTATGTAATTTTGCAATTTTATGAAGATTTGGACCTTTTGTGATTTCTTCATGGGCAAGTCATGAAAACTTGAAATTCTTTGGCCAATTCTGAGTTTTAGGCAATGTGATATGATATTATGATGCTTATAAGTGTGTTTGAAGTCACAAAATAGCTTGGCAAGTGGTTTTTTTTGCAAAAATCCCTCTTTGGTGCATTCTTGAAAATTATGTGATTTTTGCCAACTTTGACAAGCCATAAATTGAGTTCCATAATGAATTAGAACTTGTTCTTGTACTTTTTGAAAAGGGAATGATCCAATCTACAACTTTCATGACCAACAAATGATCAAATAAAGATCATATACCTTCAATTTGATGAAAAATCCACTTTGGTCCCATTTTGGGGGGCCTCAGATGCCCTGATTTTGCTCTGACTTGCTCAAGAATTTACCCAGTTAACAGATGACTTCCACAATGAATTTCTTCATCAAACTTGCTATACATGATCCTTATAACATATTGAGACTATTAGAAACAAGAATGACCAAAAAATTGGAGTTATGGCCTCTGAAACCAAAACCCTAATTTCAGGTCATCTGTGTAGTGAAACCCTAGCTCTGCTTCCATGCTTTGTCAGTTCTTGTGATTTCTTGACTTCCTTGATCTTTGAGGGATATAAAATGATGATTGAACATACATGGACCCTCTTGGAATGATTGAAAACCTTTGTAGTGGCTCAGATGAATCCTTGGATTGCTTAGATCACAACCCTAGATGCAGATGAACTTGAACTATGCATATGAAACAAAAAATGCAATATGAAATGACATGCTTATACTAATGCAAAAATGAAAGATCACAAGCCATGGTGTGAACTTAGTGAGGGAAAATTTGGGGTGTTTACAGGCTTATCGCCTCGCATTCATCTGCATCCTCCACTAGGTCATAACGTTCACATTCATGCATTTCATGAACTCTTGAGGCATGGGATCAGAGCATCCCCCTATGGTATGGATTATCTCGTTCATAAATGGTTCATCTGGCTATTGCAGTCTAGACCGAGACGAAGTTTGAATTCGTATTATCATGAGTATATTCTTATAAGGGGGTTCATCAAGTTCTAAGTTTTTTTTCTTATTTAGGGGTTTCATCAGAAGTGCTAGATCATGATGTTATTGGTATGAGTGGAGAGCTTAATTCTTTTCAATGTCTAAGATTAATCCTTTTGGTTACTTAAACGGCAAAGTGTAGATTAGGGTGTTCTCTGTAATCAGTGTACATTTCAAGGGGGGTAAAGTTTTGATTCATGGCTATTGAGATTTTTTCTTCTTCAAGTTACGAGGCTATCTGTGTCTTCTCAATATCTCCAATCACCAATAAACGTCCATATCAAGAAGATCAGAGTTTGTTACTCGTCATTGGTGGAAGGTTACATGGGGATTATCAATTCTCCTTCTCATTTATGTTGGAGGGTTAGTTCAAGTTAGTTCTTTAAAAAGTTGTTCTTAAGCAAATAATGGAGAATGGTTGGAAGTTGGTTTGGAATATGATTTGTAAATACAATTTAAGTGTGGTTATAATTAAGGAAATTGGATCAAAATCTAAGTGGTTCAAATATATATGTGGGTTTCAAATAGAGGTCAATGCCCATTCACTTTTTTTTGGTTGCCATGTAATTTCATTCATGTCAAAGAAAATGCAGCAAGAAATAGATTAAGCCTAAGGCAATTGCAGAGTTTATACATTTACAAAGTTACGATTGAATTTTTTCACGTTACAAAAGGAACATTTCCAGACACATTGAATTACAAAATTGAATGAAAAAATATAATAAAAAAAAGGAGAGAAGCGAAAATTGGTTAGAGAATCTAGAAAGCTGCTTCCATAACAGATTCACATCCTTTGTTGTTGCAGTGGCGGCGCTGGCAAACAATTCCGGATTACGACGCTCATTCACTCTACAAGATTTGATGGCGTCAAAGTTGGAGTCGTTGCAACCCAAAGCATGCCAAGAAACCCAATTTTTCCCCAGGCATGGGAGTGTTTACTACAAGCAGTTGTTGGAGCAGAACAAGGATTATATTCAGGAGCCTTCACAATTGAGAAACACAACCTTTTGTCTGAGTATTATCTTACACCTGCCTTGCTAGCATTCCTAGACATTACAGGGCCTTCAAAAAACTTCTGGAAAGAAATTAACAAGAAACAAAAATTTGGTAGATGGAAATTAACAAAAAAAATTGAGAAAAGAAATTTGTTAACAAAGGTATGTAAACTGAAAAAAAAAATCATTTCAGAAAGCTACAAAGATCAATCAGTTACACAAGGACTGATACGACGAGAATTCAATGCACCAATTGATCAGAAAATCCCTTGGAAAAAAACTTACAGAAGAAGAGAATCAAGCATAAAAATCAATTTTACTTCATGCCAGAAGTTTGAACAAAAGGAGCGTACCCCGTGTTGCTGAGTGCTTGGTCGGTGTTTGTGGATGAGATGCGATTTGGTGAGAGGATAACAAGGCATACGCAGCCTCATCGCATCTTTATCCTCTCATGCTAACAGCATCATCATACTTTCAATTTCAACCACGACGACTCCATCCACATCTTAATATCCAATCTTTCAAGGTCATCGCCATAGTCTTCATCACACATGCAAAAACCAAAAATGACCTTTAACATCTTCAACCTGCATAATTCAATATAAAGAAAAACACTCATTAACAGATGCTAACCAACACTAGCCAATCCGAAAATGACCCTAACCAATTCATAACAGATTAAAAACAAAATCAAAAACAAGCCATAATTGAAAAATAACAAACCTAACCGATTTTTCTTCTGGAAACTTCATCTGAAATCCTCTATAAAGCACCTTCTTCTTCTCTCAATATTTCTTCTTCACAGTTTTTCGATTCATCCATCTCTCTTCACAAACTTCTCCAATCTCAATTCTTCTTCTTCACCATTTTTCTGAATCTCAATCTTCTTCACTTTCCACTATTTTTCGGATTTCTGCTTCAATCTCCATATTTCACTCTCCGTTTTCGCTCTCTCATTCTCCATTGGTTTTTCTTCAAACTCTACCATCTCCACCATCATCTTCAATATCTGAATCTTCACCAGCTTCTGAATTGGTAACCGTTTAATAAAAAGCTTTATGTACTAGCAACCACACCTGCATCTGTAAATCTTCGCGAATCTTCATATTATCATATCGCATTCACGGTATCCTCATCAACAGTCTGAAATTTCATTTTCAAGAATCGTCAATTTCAACAACAAGAGTACAATCGTAGAAAATAAGAACGAGAAATAGAGTGCGAGAAGCGAGATCGAATTATATACCTGAACATAATTTTGTAACACTGGAAATCATCTTCAACGTCGCCTTTTGCATCAATCATCATCGTCGTCAAGATCATGACCTCGCCAAAGAAGCAGACGCGTCTTCATTCATCAATCAACATTTTCGTCGTTGGTGAAGTCACCAGGTACGAGTCTATCACCTTGTTCTTGCATGGTGATTAGGTTGTGATTTCTTTGATTTTCGGCTTACCGTTACGAGAGTGTCAGAAATTGATCTTGGATATGAGTAAGAAGAAGGATTAGGTCAATGTTAGGGCTTCGGATTGAAGAATGATTAGGTCATGATTTTGCTTCGGTTTGGAAGAAGAAGAAGAAGGTTAGGTTGAGGGTTTAGGACGGCGCGAAGAGGATGAAGAGGGCGGGGGTAGAAGGTTGCAGGCGGCGGCGGAAGAGAAGAAGTATACCTAGGGTTTTAGCGTGTTTGTGTTTTCATTTTTCCCTTTGTTTCTCTGTTTATAATTTCAATTGTATTAGTTAATTTATTAAGTTGATTTAAGGAATTAATTAAGAGATAATAGGTTAATGAAGGTCATTAAGAACATTAAAACATAATAATCCTCATGACCCCCATAAAATTTGTACCGTTGGAAGATGCTATGAGATAAGGATAAGATTTTTGGAATTCCGCGTGCCAATCACCATAACAATCATGTTCCTGCATCTATACATCCGCTTGATGAGAATACCAATAGAAAATTTGGAATCAACGGCCCATGATGAAGTCAACAGAGGTTGACTAATATCCATACAATGCACCTCCAAGAGCCTGCGATTTGGGCCTTGTCTTTCGCGTTCTGCACCCCCTTTCAGCAAGCCCATTGAAATATTAACTTCAAAAAAACTGCTTTTCGCACCCCTCCTTTTATTTATTTCTTTTTAATTTTTGTTTTAGGTATAGTTAGAATTAAATCCTCAAAATATAGTAAAATTCATAATAAAATTCCATAAAAATTCCAGTAGGTTTTTAATTCAATTTAGAAATTTGTGACATTTTTATTTTCTGAATTTTGGTTGTTTTTTATTTAATTTCGATTTTCCATGTAATTAGCATTTTATTGAATTCTTTTAGTTGCACTTAATTTTGTTCATTTTATTTTTTCCACTTCCTGTAGGATTTTTAGCCCGTTATTTTTTCTATGATTAGAGGACTAATAATAGGACCTAGAATATTTTTTGGTAGATTTTTAGGTCATTTTATCCACTGTTTTGGTAGCTTAATTCATGTAAAATTGTGGTTAATTCTTAGGTGGATTTAAGTGACTTTTAGGCATAGTTAGGTTCTGAATTTTTAGGATATTTTTTAGCACAATACTATAGTCAGGTTAAGGACCCTAGAGAATAAATTTCATATTTTTTCCAGGATTTTACTATTTTTAGTGCATTAATCTTTAGGCCATTGTTACATTGTAAATCCATTTAGTTTAGCTTAGGTTCTTATGGTTCATTAAGGATTAGCTTAATTAGGTTTAATCTTAGGATTTTAAAATGATTTAGTATAGTTTAATTACTGATTTTAGGATGATGATATTAGATAAATTCCCTTAGTTTTAGGACTTGGGTTTAGACTTTCTAATAAATATGTTTAGGTGAAGTTTAGGCTTACTTTTAGTTTTATGCCTTAATATGCATTTTTTAGAATTTATTTCTTATTCCAATTTTAATGATTTTGCTTCATTATTTGAATTTCTCACTTGTATAGGCTTCCCCATGTTTCTTAGAATCAACTTAACTTCCTTAGGAAGTAAGTTGAATTCTAGTAGTTCTAGTTCCCTTTTATTCATTAGGTTTAGAAAACCCCATAAACCATTAGGACCACTTTTGAATAAATAACTAAAATTAGGATTGAGTCTTAGTCCCTTAGTTTTTACCTTTTGCAACTTGAGTCCTTCTTTCTCTCCTCATAAAGAAAATAATAAAAAATACTTAGTAAAAATCGAATGTTCTTATACGCCATGAGACTTTGTTGCGGAGTACTTATACGCATCCTGTTTCGGGGCGAGGTGTAAGTATTTACCACGATGGATAAGTCTTAGTATGAGAATATTCACAAATAAATTCAAAATACTTCTCATAAAAGACAAAAATAAATAATAAGCGACTATCCTGCGGGAACTTCTTTTCTCATCTCATTCACTCACAACGCGAACTTGCGACGACTTGTCTCGCATGCAAGACGGTAAACGCACTCGTACCAGACGAGCCTGCAACACTTGAGCATAGACATATGCAGTTCCAGCATAAAAAACAAAAACAAATAGTTCCCGCTTGGTTAGGCGAACTACGTCGACTCTGATCCTCATTATCCTGATGAGGTACGTAGGCAACGGGGTAGGGCCCGTTCGAGCACATTCTTTATTTTCCCTACATTTGCCCCATTCTTTCTTTTTATTCTCTTTTCCATTTACCTTTCTTATTTCAGTTCCAGTTCCAGTTAGCGATTCTTATTCAGCAGCATTCTTATTTCTCACCCTTTGAAACAAACAAGCAAGCGTGGATCCCGTCGGGTACGGCGGACGATCTGGGGTGCTAATACCTTCCCAGGTCGTAACCGACTCCAGAACCCAGATCTTTGGTTCGCAGAACCTTGTCATTTCCTTCTTCCACAGTTTGTGCAGCATTACCTTTCCCATTCTTTCGGGATAAAAATGTCTAGCTGGCGACTCTACCTTTTTCGCGCCACTTTCGCGTTTGTACTAGGATGAAAATCCCGGGAGCGACAGTTGGGGACCGAACCCAGAATCTCTGGTTTCCCTTGTAGAGTCAATCCTAGCGCCTGTTTGGTTTTGTTTGTTTGGGTGTTTATTTGTTTGCTGTTGTGTACTTTAGTTTAGCTTTACTATTTTCATTTATAGTTTTACTTTACAGCTTTACTTTACATCATTTATTTACTGCTTTCAGTATTTATTTTCCATTCATCATATTATACTGGATTGTCTGGCTGTGCTGGTTTTCATTTTTTCTGTGGGATGGGAGTTACTGTGAGATAAGCCAAATACCCGACTTGAGTGCACTATAGGATTAGCGTGGACACGTTGTACCCGCATGGTTACATGATGAGTGGCGATGTGTTCCACACCCAGACTGCGACCGTCTTGGAATTATTCTTTGTGGGGGTTCTTCCCCACTTCAGGGTACGACCTTGATAGTTATGTGCATCTGGTGACCGATCTTTGAGGACCTTAATGGAAACACCCCTCTCCAGTAATGACAGTGGCAGACCACATTTGTTGGCAAACCCACTTGCATCTGAGGGTCCATTGGGAACTCGCATAAGATGGCCTGGTTCTCTCATAGGAATCCAGTTAAAGCAAAATGTTCGTATGACGATAGTATTGTACTCTTTGGGATGAATGTACTATTGTTTCTCAATTTAGTGCTTGAAGCTGGGGACTTATGAGGGATGCTTGTTTTTCCGGACTCAGCTGAGGCCTCCCTGGGTAGTACATAATGCCAAACTAATTCCCTGATTTGGTCATGAGCCATTTCTCGGAAATGGTGAACGTATTATTGCTATTCGGCTTTGAGAGTTCGTGATGTTGACCCGAGTATCATACCCGTGAGATTGGGAGGGGTTTACAGGTTTGCAGGAACCCTAAGACCTTCAACATACCCGCTTTGCCATTGGTTAAGTTTTGTGATATGGTTCTCTTGCACATTGATTTTAAGATATGGATCCCAGATCAGAGGGATTGTTATTGTGATATGTTGATATTATGGCCTTGCAGCGACACCTGATTATATGACTGACACATCACAAACACTTCACTGATCACACGCCTCGCCTTGCATAAACATCATAACATCATTAATCATTTGTGTTTCTTTTATTCTCAGGGTTTGCATTACTCCCGGTTCCTGGTCATATCATTACTTCAGAATGGAAGACATCCGAAAAAGGACTGTGCACTGCAAATGTTTTGATACCAAGGTGGACTTGATCAACCAAATGGTGTCTCTTATTACCCCGGGTCATCTGGGATACTTCAAGGAAAAGTATGGTGATATTATGGACTTGGTATTCATCTTGGATAGCTCTCAAAGAAGCGTCATTCACACTTTGTTACAGTATTACAATCCACGGCTCAGGTGTTTCACTTTTCATGACTTTCAGTTGGGTCCTTTACTGGAAGAGTATGCTGAGATTATGGGAGTGTCAATCAAGGATCAGATTCCTTTCAACTCAGAGATGACAAGACCAACCCATGCTGACATCGCTAAATCTCTTTATTTGAGCTCATCTGAAGTATCTGCAAATCTGTCTACCACCAAAGCAAAAGTACTTGGTTTCACTCTAGAGTATCTGGTTAGAAGGTCTGGAGAACTTGCAGTGACAAATCAGTGGGATTCTGTTTGCGCCATCTTAGCACTATCCATTTATGGGATCATCTTGTTCGCCGATATGGACAAATTTATGGACATAAATGCTATTCATTTATTTGTGTTGAAGAATCCGGTGCCCACTCTCCTGGGTGAATTGTATTATTTAGTGCACTATAAGAATAAGAAGAAGTGAGGAGGTCTAGTTAGATGTTGTGCTCCCTTATTCTACAGGTGGGTCATGAGACATTTGCCTACCACTGAGAGTCTCACTGATCCTAATACTACTTGGGCCCAGAAGCTAAGTACATTGTCTGCCAGAGATATTATATGGTTTACTTTGAGGTTGAAAGGAAAGAGTTTCATTACCAGCTGTGGGAATTACCTCAATGTGCCTTTATTAGGAGTATCAGGGGGTATCAACTACAACCCTATTCTCTTAAGAAGACAGTTAGGGTACGCACTCAAAGAGATTCCCGATGAATCCGAGTTATTCCAAACTTTTTACTTCTCGGTAAAAGACAATCTTTCGTTGGTCAAAAAAGTTGCAGGTTCTTGGAAAGTAATCAAAAGAAAAGGCACGACATGTCTAGGCAAGAGCAATAACCGGATGTTCCCTGAATTCGAAGCTTGGATAAAGGAGGAGGTTCAAACGGCTCTAGTCCATTTTTCTATACCAACTCCACCTCCAGCAACGGTGCCTTTGGAAGATTACCGGAAATTGGAAGCTTTGGTCAAGCAGCTTAGAGTTGAGAATCAGGAGGCTTACAATTCTTGTCAGAAATTGATGATTCAGAACCAGCAGTTAGAAGATAGAGCTCTCCAAGCTGAAGAGACGGTTCGGCTTAAGCAGAAGGACTTTGAGGAAAGAGAATTATACTTTAGGAAGAGAGGATTGGATGAGATCCATAAGGCGAGTCAATGCCGAAAGGATAAGAAAGAACTGAATGAGGCTAATGAAGCCATCACACTTTGGCAAGAGAAGTGGAGCGATAATCAGAAAAAGCAAAAGGAGGTAGAGGCTGAATTTGAGTTGAAGATCAAAAACCTTCAGGATGCCCTGGTTGAGCAAGGGAAGTTACTTCAGAAGGCCCAAGAGCAACAGAGAGAATACCTCCATCAGATGACAAAGAGTCAGCAAATAGCTGAAGATGTCCAGAAAGAAGTTGAAGAGCTGAAGCTTCGAGCTGATGTGAAGAAGTCAAAGGCCGAGTCGGGTCCGAGTAAAGAGAATGAGATGGCTTTCCTACAGCAAATTGAAGAGTTGCATGCCTCCTTTGATCTAAGGGATCTCCTCATCCAGAGAATCATCTAGGAGCCCGGTCATCCGGATATAGCTCAGTTGTTCCAGAATGTCAAGCGTCTTAGCTGGAGGCTGCAAGACTTAGAGCTCCCTAGAGTTTAGTTTCATGCTATTATGATTGGATTACCCACAGGCTTGTTGTGGGATTCCTTTTATTATATACTTTGTTGTTCTTTTGATTGGCACCCTTCGGGGGCTTTGTTGTTTCAAACTTCAGTTTATGTGTTTTACTTGCTTTGAATCTCTTGTTTGTTATCTGTTGCACCGACACAGGGTAATAAGCATCAATTCTCCACGGTCGTCACGTTATTGGAACATCATATGGGTCTTCTTCCCAATTATTATTCTCCTAATACTAGGACCGGAAAAGGGAAAAAACCTTGAGGATAAAAGGAACACATTGCATTGCATACACATCATTTGCATGTTCTTCTTTCTTTTTGAAGGTTTTCTACAGGATGTTTAACTTATCTGTGTTTCAGGCAAAGATTGCGAGAGCTGCCAAGACCCGGCATCTCCGACAAGATATCTCACATCGCTACACAACTCGCAGCAACTAAAGGACAGTCATGGACGCTATGCAAACTGAGCTTAATGAGTTTCGCACCAGAATGGGAGAATTCATGGTCATGATGCAAGGGATGGCTCAGGGACAACAAGAGTTAAGGAATGCAATTCAGGGGCTCAACCCTCCTCAGACTAATCCTCCTGTAACCACTCCTGGCGTGCAAGTGACTCCTCCCAACACCAACAATGGCCCAGGTGGACTTCAAGTTCCAGAACAGGTCACAATAACTTTCATTCCGGTACAAGACAGGTAGGAGGATCAGTTCTCTCCTTTTAACAACAACATGGGGTTCGGTGGAGAAGGAAATATTCAAGACTTTTTGATGCTTGCTGAGAAAGTCAAAGCCCTCGAGTGTAGAGACACTTTAGGGATAGATGTGTCTGATATGGGCCTAGTCCTCGGGGTGGTTATTCCTCACAAATTCAGGCCGCCTACTTTTGATAAGTATAACGGTAGCTCCTTCCCAAAGACTCACTTGCAGGCATTCTACCGAAAAATTGCTGCCCATACTAGGGATGAAAAGCTCTGGATGTACTACTTCCAGGATAGTCTCTCCGAAGGGTCCTTGTAATGGTATATGAAGCTAGAGAGAAGCTCTATAAGAAATTGGAAGGAATTGGGAGAAGCATTCCTCAAGCAGTATCAGTATAATATCGACATGGCGCCCAGTCGCACTCAACTTCAGAGTCTGGCTCAGAAGAACTCTGAGAGCTTCAAAGATTACGCACAAAGGTGGCGTGAAGTGGCCGCTAGAGTGAAACCGCCTTTGTTGGAGAGAGAAATGGTAGACCTGTTCCTGGATACCCTCCCTGGGCATTTCATGGAAAGGATAGCTGGATGTTCCTCAAGTGGATTCTCAGATATCATCTTCTGGTATCAAGAAACCCTTCGTGAAGAGGAGAGAAGGAGAGACTGGGGAAGTGTACGCGTAGAGGGGAGGAAGTAACAAAGGGTTTTATCAGCAAGTGGCCCATGTCACTATCTCAGCTCAACCTGTTCAACAGCAAGTCCAACCACCGCAGCCGCCACGCCAATAAGGGTATCAACAAAGAGCTCCCCGTCCATACTATTCTCAGAGGACTAGAGAAAGGCAGTTTGAAACTCCGCCTATGTCCTATTCACAACTTCTGAAGAATCTCCTCCAACTCCAACTGGTTTAGCTCAGAACTTTGCAACCCCCGAAGCTGGGGCAACTTCCTGAAGGTTACGATACAAATGCTAGATGTGAATTTCATTCCGGAGCCCCCGGATATACCACGGAAAACTGCAAAGCCTTGAAGTATGTAGTCCAAGACCTAGTAGATTCCAAAGCAATCAACTTTGCTCCTACTCCTAACGTAATTCAGAACCCCATGCCTTCTCATGGAGGTACGGTTGGGGCAGTTGATGAAGGGGAGAATTTAAACTTGGTGCGCGATATCAACGACCTGCAGACTCCGTTGAGTGTTGTTAAAGTTTGCTTGTCATAAAAGGGTGTTTTTCCTGGGTGTGAAGTTGATTGTCCAGGATGTGCTGAAGCTACAAATGGTTGTGAGCAGTTGAAAGCAGGGATCCAGAGTATGATTAATGAAGGAGTGTTGCAGTTTGACAAAGTTGTAAGAGAAAGTGAAGTCTCTACAGTAATCATCTTCTACGATCCATCTCAAGTTCCTCCATGGGCTAGAGCGGCACCGATAACCATCACCACTGCAGGACTAGTAATGTATCAGAGCGATAGAGCCATTCCCTGGAATTATGGTGGCGAAGTATACTGTAACTGCCAGAAGCAGGAGTTGGCCACGTCTAGTATGACCCCAGCTCAAGTAGAAAACGTTGGAGTAGGGGGTTTTACTAGAAGTGGAAGGTTATTTGCGCCGGAAACACTAATAAATAATGCGATACCACCTAGAGACACCGCAGAAGCCCAGGCTAAGGCAAGAGGGAAGCAGCCAGTGGTTGTCAATGAGCCCGCACCAGTAACTGATCCAGACGTTACATTTGATAAAGAAGCTGAAGAATTTCTGAGAATTGTCAAAAAGAGCGATTATAAGATTGTGGACCATCTGCAGCAGACTCCGTCGAAGATTTCCATCTTGTCCTTGCTAATGTGTTCTGACTCCCACAGGAAGGCTCTCTTGAATATTCTGAACAAGGCTTATTTGCCTTAGGATATTTCGGTAAATCAGTTGGAAGTAGTGGTATCGAGTGTCAATGCCAGCCACGGATTGGGCTTTACAGACATGGATCTAACATCTGAAGGGCGTACTCATAATCGGGCACTGCATTTCTCTTTAGAATGTAAAGGTGCAGTAATTTCTCACGTGTTTGTAGATAACCGATCGTCGTTGAATGTTCTGCCCAAGAAAGCATTGATGAAGTTGGATTATGATGGAGTAGTTCTAAAGCCTAGTGACCTGGTAGTAAGAGCATTTGATGGGTCGAGGAAATCGGTGTTTGGGGAGGTGGAGTTACCAATTAAAGTAGGTCCACAAATATTCAATACCACATTCTACGTAATGGATATACTGTCTGCATACAGTTGTTTGCTGGGAAGACCTTGGATACATTCAGCAGAAGCAGTATCTTCCACACTTCATCAAAAGCTAAAGTTCTTTTGGGAAGGTCAAATTATAACTGTCAGTGGGGAATAAGACATTTTTGTTATTCATCTGGCTTCATTCAAGTATGTGGAGATGGATGGCGAAATAGTCGAGACTCCATGTCAGGCTTTTGAGCCCATTAAAACTGAACAAGCGTCTGCAGTGGCAGCTTCTCCCGAAGGACCAAAGAAGGGGGTTTCCATGGCCTCTTATAAGCAAGCTCTTGAGTTGGTAGAGTCGGGGGCGCGAGAAGGCTGGGGCAGTCCAGTAGAAGTGCCAGAAAAGAAAGATATGTTTGGGATTGGTTACCATCCTGGGCGGTCATCATCTGAACCGAGTGCTAGAGGTCGTCAAAGCCCGATTACTTTCACGAGTGTGGGAGTGGTGGATTATGGAAGCATCAGTGTCATGCAGGATGACGCAGTTGATAGTGACTATGACTTAGATGAGTGGATCAGGCCTGCTGTTCCAGGGACTCAACTTAGAAATTGGACATCTGAAAGGCTTATCTCAGTCACCTTCTTCGAAGAGTAATAATTTTTGTTTTTTGTCTTTCCTGTACTCAATCACTATGTCTTGCCCGGGGCATAGTAGCTTTTTGTAAGGGTTCTTTTGTTCCTAACACAATTCATAATCATAAATAAAGCTGGCTTTTCACATTCATCGATGTTGTTCTTTGCCTTTCATTTTTGCTTTCGTTTTCCAAAAAAAGAAAGAAAAGTTTTAAAATGGCAATGTTTCTCATTTTCTCAAGTTTTTGCTAAAGCCTTGCATGAATCACCATTCATGCAGGTGCTCGTCACCGGATCTTATCAATGAAGACCCTGTTATGGCTGAGTATGACTTTGACAATCCAATTTATCAAGCCGATGAGGATGGTGAAGAAGATTGCGAACTACCTAAAGAATTGGCCAGATTGCTTAAACAGGAGGAGAAGATGATTCAGCCGCATGAAGAAGTCGTCGAAGTGATAAACCTGGGTACCGAAGAAGACAAGAAAGAAGTCAAGATCGGGGCCGCATTGGAAGAATCTATCAAGACTCGCCTAATTGCTATGCTTCGAGAGTATGTTGATGTCTTTGCATGGTCCTACCAAGATATGTCTGGTTTAGACACTGACATTGTGGTGCACAAGTTACCTCTGAGAGAAGACTGCCCTCCAGTGAAGCAGAAGTTGAGGCACACATGCCCTAATATGGCAATCAAAATAAAAGAGGAAGTACAAAAGCAATTTGATGTTCGTTTCTTGGCCGTGACCAGTTACCCTCCGTGGGTTGCCAATATTGTGTCGGTCCCTAAGAAAGACGGTAAGTCCAGGATGTGTGTAGACTACAGGGATTTGAACAGGGCCAGCCCCAAGGATGATTTCCCTCTGCCTCACATAGATGTGCTTGTTGATAATACCACTCAGTTTTCTGTGTTCTCTTTCATGGATGGGTTTTCCGGTTATAACCAGATTAAGATGTCTCCCGATGATATGGAAAAGACAACCTTCATCACGCCTTGGGGCACTTTCTGTTACAAGGTCATGCTGTTTGGCCTGAAGAATGTTGGGGCCACTTACCAATGGGAAATGGTAATGTTATTTCACGACATGATTCATCATGAATTTGAGGTTTATGTTGATGATATGATAGCAAAATCCCAAACAGAAGAAGAGCACTTGGTCAATCTAGGCAAGTTGTTTGACAGACTCCGGAAGTTCAGATTGAGGTTGAATCCGAATAAGTGCACCTTCGGGGTCCGTTCCGGCAAGCTACTTGGCTTCATTGTTAATGAGCAGGGAATTGAGGTTGATCCAGCCAAAGTAAAAGCCATCCAAGATATGCCTAAGCCAAAGACTGAAAAGCAAGTGTGTGGTTTCTTAGGGAGACTAAACTACATTGCACGGTTTATCTCTCACTTGACGGCCACGTGTGAGCCGATCTTTAAGCTTTTGAGGAAAAATCAGGCAATTAGATGGAATGAAGACTGCCAGCAAGCCTTTGACCGAATCAAAGAATACCTGCTAGAACCTCCAATTCTCATGCCTCTAGTACCAGGGAGACCTTTGATCATGTATCTTACTGTGCTCGAAGGATCAATGGGATGTGTGTTGGGTCAGCAGGACGAGTCTGGTCAAAAAGAGCACGCCATTTATTACCTTAGCAAAAAGTTTGTCGATTGTGAGACACGCTACTCACTACTCGAGAAAACTTGATGCGCTTTGGCAGGGGCTGCTCGCCGACTAAGATAGTACATGCTGACTCACACCACTCTCTTAATTTCCAAGATGGATCCTGTGAAATACATTTTCGAGAAGTCGGCTCTGATAGGAATGGTAGCCCGGTGGCAGATGATATTAACAGAGTATGATACCCATTACACTTTGCAAAAGGCAGTCAAAGGAAGTGTATTGTCAGAGTACTTGGCTCAGCAGCCAATCGATGATTATCAACCCATGAAATTCAAGTTTCCGAATGAGGACATCATGTTCCTCAAGTTGAAAGACTGTGAAGAACCACTTCCGGAGGAGGGGCCAGACCCTGAATCCAAATGGAAGTTGATGTTTGACGGAGCTGTGAACATGAATGGAAGTGGAGTAGGTGTTGTTATCATCTCACCAGAAGGGGTCCATACACCTTTAGCTGCTCGGTTGACTTTTGAATGCACTAACAATGAGGCGGAGTATGAAGCTTGCATCATGGGGGTTGAGGAGGCAATCATCTTGCGAGTCAAAAACCTAGAGATCTTCGGAGATTCTGCTTTGGTGGTGAACCAAGTCAACGGCAAATGGTTAGTTCATCAACCTCACTTGGTTCCTTACAGGGATTATGTCAGGAGGCTGTTAACTTTCTTCACCAAAGTCAAGTTGAATTATATTCCTCGAGATGAAAACCAGTTCGCCGATGCTTTAGCAACTTTGTCGTCCATGATCAAAGTTTGTCAAGAGAATTTCGTGCCTCGAATCATGGTCTCCCGTCTTGAAAGACCTGCTCATGTCTTTGTAGTTGATAGTGGTGAAGATAACAAACCTTGGTATTATGACATCCAACAATTCTTGAAGGCTCGGGAATACCCGACTAGGGCATCCAGTAAAGACAAGAAGACCCTCAGAAGACTGGCAGGAGGTTTCTTCTTGAATCAAGATGGTGTTCTATACAAGCGAAACTTCGACATGGTTCTGCTCAGATGTGTGGATAGAAACGAAGCAGACCTGTTAATGCAATAGGTTCATGAGAGATCGAGATACTATTGGATCACCATGGAATCCGATTGCTATAAATACTCCCGTAAATGTCACAAGTGTCAGATTTATGCCGATTAGGTCCATGTGCCTCCGAATCCATTGAGTGTCATGTCTTCACCATGCCCGTTCACCATGTGGTGCATTGATATGATTAGCAAGATCGAGCTGACAGCTTCCAACGGTCACCGATTCATCCTGGTTGCTATATACTACTTCACGAAGTGGGTCGAAGCGGCATCTTATGCCAATGTTACTAAACAAGTGGTAGCCCGGTTTATTAAAAGAGACATCATTTGCTGGTACGGAATTCCCGAAAGAATCATTACTGATAATGGTTCTAATCTCAACAACAAGATGATGGTTGACTTGTGCCGGGATTTCAAAATAGAACATCACAACTCTTCTACATATCGCCCGAAGATGAATGGCGTCGTCGAGGCGGCCAACAAGAACATCAAGAAGATCGTGCAGAAGATGGTTGTAACATACAAAGACTGGCATGAGATGTTACCATTTGCATTGCATGGGTACAGAACGTCAGTGCGTGCTTCGACCGGGGCAACCCCGTTCTCACTGATATATGGTATGGAAGCAGTCCTACCAATTGAAGTGGAAATCCCCTTGTTGAGGTTAATGATGGACATTAAGCTAGATGAAGTTGAGTGGCTTCGATCTAGATATAATCAATTGAGCCTCATCGAAGAAAAACGTCTAGCATCTATATGCCATGGACAGTTGTATCAGCGGCGAATGAAGCAGGCTTTTGACAAGAAGGTACGACCACAAAGGTACATACCAGGTGACTTGGTGCTGAAAAGGATTCTTCCTCCTCTTAACGATCATAGGGGAAAATGGAAACCTAACTATGAAAGACCGTTCGTGGTTAAAAAGGTTTTCTCAGGTGGAGCCTTGATGCTGACAACCATGGACGGAGAAGACTTATAATCCCTTGTCAATGCAGACGCAGTAAGAAAATACTTTGTGTAAAAAGGACCCGCTGGATAAAAACAGAATAAAGATCCAGGCAAAAATGGACATCCCGGCGAGCCAAAAACAGAATAAAAGGCTCAGGCAAAAATTAGGGAAATCTCGAAAAAAATGTACACCCGCTGAGTTGAAAAGCCACATCGGACAGCTCAAGCAAAAAAGGGTATCTCGGTGGATTGAAAACCCGAAAGGGCGATCCATGCAAAAGAGGGACTAACACAAACGACTGCGGTCTTCGAGATTCATAGCTCATTTGCAATTGAGGTTATTCTAAGGGTTGAAGACCAGTTCAATCACCTTTCTCAAAAGGCGGAGCGAGCGGATCGTCTCGAAGATATACGAATCATAACCGGGTTGAGACTTGATGAAATCCACTTCTTACATTGCCAATAGGATAGTTTGTTTTCCTTTTTGGTTGTTTCCTCTTTCCAGAGAAATGCTTCCTTTGTATTGCCTATTCATGGCCATTTTTCCGAATCAATAAAAATTCAACTTCAGTCAACTTGTGACTATCTGCTTCTCGTTTTTTGTTTTTCATCTAGCATTGATTGATTGCGAAAACGTCCAGCAAATTTTGATTTATATTGTGTTGTGAACATTTGAATGATTTCTAACTCATGCAGGAGGACATAAACATTTAATACAACTTTGAAAGGGTGTCAAGATGCCCAGATAATGATTCATGCTACGAGCCTGGGGCATACAGGTCCCAAACTAACTATCCATGTTGCATGCGCTATCGATTGTGTTTATGCAGGTACAGGTGTTACTAACAGAGCTAAAAGCAGATTCCCAGGAGGAATATTTCTTTATGCTTGAACAAGAACAGGTGTCTTCCAGGGTGTCTCCAGTCATCCCCAGTAAAGTTTGAAGTTGAAATCTCTCCCAGCAAGGCAACAGAATGTGGGTGTCCTCCCCAAGCAGAAGTTTTCCTTCAATCACAGGGGCAATTCCCAGCAGTACAAGGAGTGTCTTTCCTCCCCAGCAAGGTGCTTCCTCAGCAATTTCATGCCTCTGGTTCCCAGCCAAGTCAGGAGGTCTCCACTTCCCCACCAGAGTGCAAGAAGGGTCCGTCTCCAGCAGGGTCTTGGTTCTCCAATCTCAAAGTCCAATTTATTTTTGGCAATGGCGGCAGTTCTGAGCCGGTGTATCATTAACAACATTCCCCGTAGAGTTGTTTCATCCTTATCAGGATGGATCAGATCAGTGCAGTGATCATCATTTCTTCCTAGTCAAGCCATCTGGGATACTTGCAGTCTCCTTATCAGGAGATCTCTTTGCATTTGTGTCGCTCCCAGGATTTTCAACCTAGTACAAACGCGAAAGTGGCGCGGAAAAGGTAGAGTCGCCAGCCAGACATTTGTATCCCGAATGAATAGGAAAGGTAATGTTGCACAAACCTGAGGAAGAAGGAAAGGACAAGGTCCTGCGAACCAAAGATCTGGGTTCGGGAGTCGGTTACGACCTGGGAAGGTATTAGCACCCTAGATCATCCGTCGTACCCGACGGGATCCACGCTTGCTTGTTTGTTTCAAAGGGTGAGAAATAAAAGATGTTGCTGAATAAAACTGCTATCTGGCATTGGAATGCGAAATGAGAAAGGAACTAGAAAAGAGAATAAAAAGAAAGAATGGGAAAAATGTAGGGAAAATAAAGAATGTGCTCGAACGGGCCCTACCCCGCCGCCTACGCACCTCATCGGGAAAATGAGGATCAGAGTCGACTTAGTTCGCCTAACCAGGCGGGAACGTTTTGTTTGTGTTTTCTATGGCTTGAACTGCGTATGCCTATGCTCAGGTGTTGCAGGCTCGTCTGGTACAAGTGCGTTTATCGTCTTGCATGCGAGACAAGTCGTCGCAAGTTCGCGTTCAGAATGAATGAGATGAGAAAAGAAGTTCCCACAGGATAGTCGCTTATTGTTTATTTTTATCTTTTATGAGAAATGTTTTGAATTTATTTGTGAACATTCTCATACTAAGACCTATCCATCGCGGGAAGTACTTACACCTCGCCCCGAAACAGGACGCGTATAAGCACTCCGCAACAAAGTCTCGTGTCATACAAGAAAGTTCGTTTTTTATTAAGTGTTTTATTATTTTTCTTTGTGAGGTGAGAAAGAAAGGCTCAAGTTGCAAAAGGACAAACTAAGGGGGACTAAGACACAACACTAATTTTGTTTATTTATTTACAAGTGGTCCTAATGGTTTGTGAGGTTTTCTAATCCTAATAAGAAAAAAATAGAATGCAACTTACTTCCTAGAGAAGTTAAGTTGATTCTACAAAAGAGGGGGAAATCCTACCAAACACGAGTATGAAAGGTAAAGG
This sequence comes from Lathyrus aphaca, assembly GCA_963966055.1. Taxonomy (NCBI): domain Eukaryota; kingdom Viridiplantae; phylum Streptophyta; class Magnoliopsida; order Fabales; family Fabaceae; genus Lathyrus; species Lathyrus aphaca. The sequence continues at coordinate 229,922,399 of OZ014519.1, forward strand.
AAATTAAATGCAAATTAAATGCATAAAGGAAGTAAAAGAATAAGTTGAAGGAAACTTACCTCAATCTTCCCCTCTACAAAACAAAGGTTAATGTTCATTTTTTATTAAAAAAGAGAAACATACCCTTATTAAATCCTAATGACTCTCTTAATTCTAGAGAACTAAAAAAAGCTAAGACAACATATACAGCACCTACTACAGCCCCTAATACACAAACAACCATGAAAACAATGCATAATACAAAGCATCTTTTTACAGCCAGCATGCAGCATGAAATGGTAGGTGTAAAAAGTCACAAACAACATGAACTACACAACAAACAACATACATTTTACAACACCTATATTCAAAAACAGCTATGAAATGCAAAATCCAGATTTGGTTATTTTCATTTTTTAATGCTCAAACTCAATAAAACATGCACTAAATTCATCATGTACATGCATTTGAACATGGATCATCATACATAATTGAAATAATATGACCATTTTTGAAGGATTGTGCAAGAATGCATCACATGGTTGATTATGCAACAAGTAATGCAAAATGTAGCACATGAATATGGCATATGAACATGATGATCATTGATTATGAAGATGCAATATGTTAGATTAACAAGAATGTCAAACTCAATGCAAAATTCAGAATTGAATTGATGTGAATGCTATGATCAAGTATGCAACCAAAGGCAACCAAATGCTCATACATACATGATTATGCAAAATGCAACATATCTTGATACAATGAAATGCCAAATGATTTAATGCAATGTGAAATATGTTAAAACAGAATGCAACATGATTATTCACATGTCAAATGATGCATAAACATGGCAACAAAATACAAGAAACCAAACTATGCACAAAGGAACACAAAAATGCATAATACGTAACATGAACGGAAACGCGTCGAAACGACTCGAAATGGGGGAATGGGCTACTGGAAATGGACCCAAAAATTCCCTAAAATCAATACCTAAACATGCATGAACCATAGAAGCACTAGGAAGCAAGATTGAGCAAGAAAATAAGCTAAAAATCCAAAAATGAACAACGTTAACCGGTTAACCAAATTGGTTAAGCCGTTAACGGACCCTGGACAGCACTAAAAATGGCCAAAAACGCATGCGTTAACCGGTTAACCAAATGCGTTAACCGGTTAACGCTGAACAAAAAGTGAAAAATGCTTTTGAAATAAGTTCTATTGGCCACAATCTTCTTTATAAACAACCATAACCCCCACCTATTCATGCTAACACAGATTTCTACTCAATTAGGGCTTATTAACACATGCTAGAATCTATAACAAGCTACAATCCTAACTTCTAATCCATCAAAAACCACAAATCGCATGCAAAACATAACGAAAACATAATCAAACATAAGCAATACGAAAAAAACCTAAAGAATGATGAAATGGCGAGATGAAGAGAATAACTTAAAGGAAAAGTGATTTAGATCACCAACCTACGAAGCGGAGAAATGCTTCGGTGAATGTTCCAAGAATCGGAGCTTGATCGAAGAGAAAACCAAGAAAACTGCAAAATAAATGCGTTCTTGATACTTGAACCTTCGTGTGCTTCCAATAAGTCGAAACCTTCACCAAACTTCAGTAGCTTCTTCTTCCACAATCCACAAAATCAATGGAGGTTGGGGCTAAGCTTCAAGATCTTCAAGTTTCAATGTGAAACTTGAAGAGCTTATTCAAAAAGCTTTAGTGAAAGGAGGGAAAAGGAGGAAAGGTGAGAGAGAAAAAGTGATTGTGAGAGAATGAGAAATTTGGAAATGAAAATTGTGTGTGTAATCTCCTTTGGTTTGGATGAAAATGGATTAAATATGGCTTAGGTTTGGGGCCCAAAAATTAGGCTTGGGATCCAAAATTATGGTTTGGTAATGAGGTTAGGATTTAGAAATGGAGTTAGGTTAGGAGAAGGAACATTCTGGAAGATGGTAGAACATGGCAGAAGTTTCCAAGGGAAATGGAGTGGAATTGAAGTGGAAAACAAGAGGGAAAGAATGAAAGGAAGTGTGGAAAGAAAGTGGAGGGAAATGTGAAACCAACCACTTTTCAAATGATTTTCTCCTTTGATATTTTTATGATTCCTCCATAATTTCTTGACCAAATTTGAACCATAGGATGATTGTAACCCTAATTTCATGATCTCGATCTTAAGAGTCCGGAGTCGACCTTTTTTACCTAGCTCGGTTGCCTTTTCCCCAATTCCTCGATTTTCCGTCGTCTGGCCAGTCGAACCCCTTCTAAAATGAATTTGTGGACGAGATTTGAACCCTAGGCCTTTGACATCATATATAATACAAAGGAATCCTCTTTGAATCGAAACTTCATGCCGAAGCCCCGTAGAAATGAAACCCTAATTTGGCTCTTTTCATCAGGAAATATTGCACTACTCGCCTCCTTTGATCAACTCACATCTTTCCATGGCTTGCGGCTTCAAATGAAGACTTGTGAGATATTGTGAAACCTTTGCACAAGGTTGAGAAGCTTAGTGGCCCTGTGATTGCCTTTATATAGCCTTCAGTTGCTCCATTCATTGACCACATGCCTATGCCTCAACTATGATGAATATGATGCAATGTTTTTGGTTATTTTATGAATTTATGTATGCAAGATGCTATGAAAAATGTTGAGGATATGAGAGGGCAAATTTTGAGGTATTACAGCTGCCTCTATTCAATCATCTGCAGGCCTGAACGAATAATTGCAAGAGCTTTTAGACGTTCAAGGTATGGAGTGATTGAATACTCGAATAAAACCGGGAAATTTGAACTCGGTGGATAGGAGAAATGCCATATGCCTTTTATTTGTTTTTTTTACCTCTGAATAGGTAGCGGAAATAGAACTTCACAATGTGACTGCTGGGCAGGACCAAGCCACAAAGAAAACACGCGATGCTGGGCAGGACCAAGCCACGGAAGGTGCCTGTTGGCGAAACAGGACTTAACGAGACCATTAGCGGAATGGAACTCAATCAATATGACTGCTGGGAAGGACCAAGCCATAAAGAAAACACACGCGACTGCTGGGCAGGACCAAGCCACGGAGGATGCCTGTTGGCAAAACAGGACTTTAACGAGACCATTAGCGGAATGGAACTCAAATCAATATGACTGCTGGGCAGGACCAAGCCATAAAGAAAACACACGCGACTGCTGGGCAGGACCAAGCCACGGAGGATGCTTGTTGGCGAAACAGGACTTTAACGAGACCATTAGCGGAATGGAACTCAAATCAATATGACTGCTGGGCAGGACCAAGCCATAAAGGAAACACACGTGACTGTTGGGCAGGACCAAGCCACGGAAGGTGCCTGTTAGCAAAACAGGACTTTAACGAGACCATTAGTGAATGGAACTCAAATCAATATGACTGCTGGGCAGGACCAAGCCATAAAGAAAACACGCGACTACTGGGCAGGACCAAGCCATGGAAGGTGCCTGTTGGCGAAACAGGACTTAACGCAATATCAACCGATTTGCGACTCAAATAAGATCAACCGATCTAACATGGAGATGGTATCAACCGATCCATAACCAGGAAATGCGAGAATGTAATATCATCCGATTTATAGCTTGAAGAGAAGTGATATCAACCGATTTACAACTCAAATAAGATCAACCGATCTATCATGGAGATGGTATCAACCGATCCACCCAGGAAAGCGAGAATGTAATATCATCCAATTTACAACTCGAGGAGAAATGATATCAACCGATTCATAACTCAAATAAGATCAACCGGTCCAACTAGGAAATGGTATCAACCGATCCATAACCCGGAAAACGAGAACGTAATATCATCCGATTTACGGCTCGAAGAGAAGTAATATCAACCGATTTACAACTCAAATAAGATCAACCGATCTAACATGGAGATGGTATCAACCGATCCATAACCAGGAAATGCGAGAATGTAATATCATCCGATTTACAACTTGAAGAGAAACGATATCAACCGATTCATAACTCAAATAAGATCAACCGATCTAACATGGAGATGGTATCAACCGATCCATAACCAGGAAAACGAGAACGTAATATCATCCGATTTACGGCTCGAAGATAAGTAATATCAACCGATTTACAAATCAAATAAGATCAACCGATCTAACATGGAGATGGTATTAACCAATCCATAATCATCGCACTGAAACGAGACCAAAAGGGACAGGATCATTGTACTTAAACGAGAGCCCGAGACGCGACCATTATACTGAAACGGGGACGCAAAAAATGAAACTGTTGTACTGAAACAAGACTCAAAGACGAGACCATTGTACTTAAATGGAGACTTGAAAGGAACATGATCATTGTACTTAAACGAGAGCCCGAGACGCAACCGTTGTACTTAAACAGAGACGCGAAAAAATGAGAATGTTGTACTGAAACAAGACTAAAATGGGGATAACAATAAGACTTGGTAGACAAAGATGCCTGGAAAATGGTATAAGTATCTTCTGTGGGGAGTATTTCAGGTTGAGAAGATGTTACGGGTCTTATGTAATATACCTCAAAACTGGCCCATGCTGGTATGCATATGTTTGGATTTAAGGCGTAATGCTCCATGACAATGGAAATGCTACACTTTGGAGGATGCAAATGTAATGATGATTACTAAATGCAAATGCAAATTTAAAAGGGGTCTCCTGACAAGGAGACTGCAAGTATCCCAAGTGGCTTGACTGGGGAGAAATGATGATCACTGAATTGATTTGATGAATTCCTGTGGGGGAAAGTAACTTTGTGGGGAAAGTTGTTAATGATGCACCGACTCTGAACTGCCGTCACTGCCAAAAATAAATTGGACTTTGAGATTGGAACGCCAAGACCTTGTCGGAGATGAACTCTTCTCGCTAGGTACGCTACCCGTTGAACTCTGGAGGGGAAGTGAAACCTTCTGACTTGGATGGGGAAACAAATGTATGATACTGCTAAAGTAGCAATCTGCTGGGGAGGACACCAGCCTTCTGTTGCCTTGCTGGGGGAGATTTCAACTTCCAACTCTACTGGGGATGATGGAGGATGTCAATGATAAATCTTCCTGCTGAAGATAAGAGTTTAAGTTGCCTCTTGCTCGTGGTAAAAGATATGACGCGTCTCATGCTAGGGATGAGCGAATATAAAGTGTCTCATACTAGGGGTGAGATATGAGGCGTCTCATAATAATGATACCATATGTCAAGGAAATACCACCCATCTTCTTGTTACCCTATTGGAGGAAAGATAATCGGATGAGGTCTGCTGAGGGAGAATAATTAATAAAGCCTGCTGAGAAAAGATCTCCTGAGGTCTCGTGCTGATAATGGCTTTGCTTCCAGCCTCTGGGTTGATAGATCGCCAACTAATCATGATTGAATAATGGTTCTTTGAAATTTTCAACTCGCCTCAGATTAAGGTCCATCGGAAGAAAAAGTCTCAAGAGGATTTTACAGAAAACATGACATACGAAATGCCTCAGTGTCTTCAAACTCCTGGAGAGATTCGTCGGATCTCGAAATAATGCCCCAGATTGCATGGTCTATGAAAGAAATTTTCCTCGGGAGGATTCATGAAAAACCTCATATCACCGTGAGATGTTCTGCCCCAGTATTTTGAACTTTGGATAGGTGCTTTGATTGACTGTCTTCGGGAGAAAGTGACTTCTCATGCTCTTGGGGTGGCCTGCCCTAGTACGAGCCTTGAAGTGATCACCTCTGACTGACTGTGCTTTGAAGAAAACACTCATACTACATACTTATAGAGAGATTTGAATCTCGAAGTGATTGCCCCAGTTTGGCTGAAATTTGCATGCATGCCTCAAACTAATGGCTCTTTGAGAGATTTGAATCTCGAAGTGATTGCCCCAGTTTGGTGGAATTTTGAAGAGACATTGCTCGACGTGACTGCCTCAGATTGGTTGAATTTCGAATGTATGCCTCAGACTAATGGCTCTTTGAGAGATTTGAATCTCGAAGCGATTGCCCCAGTTTGGCTGAACTTTGGAGAGATTGCTCGACGTGATTGCCCCAGATTAGTTGGCTCTTACCACGACTGTTGGGAAAGTCTCCACTCAATGGAGTTTCTTAGAAAAATGCATCTTAATAGATTGACCTTCTGAAGTTTCATACTTCTCAACTTGGCAAGATTAAGCTTCTGGACTGAGATTCCATTCGTGAACTTTTATGATGCCAAACAAATGTATGCAAGCAGAAAATGTTTATTTTGAGAATGAAAATTTTAATGCAAGACACATGTTAATCTTGAAGTTTTACTGTAAAACGATGTTACCAACCTTTGTGAGTGAATCATTGGTTAAGATACAACATTAATTTTTGATGAATAAAAGCATGCACATGCAACACCAACCCAAGTCTTTTAGAACAACTCATAGGAGTCAGGAACGTGATCTTGTGGTAGTACGCTCTCGAAATAACCCTGTTTCAGTTAGGACTTTTGAGGGTTGTATCGTGGCCTGGTTCACGGTTATAAAAATAAAGGATATAGGCTCGAAGTTTATTTGTGCCCACCCATCTTCGTGATGTTCTCCATTCCTATGTTCAGCTAGCTTTCACAAGCACTCACCTCTCAAAAAGGGTTTGTGATGGTTAAGGAACCAATTACACTAACGGTTTAAGCACCAATCAGGTACTCATTTGGAGTCAGTCACCCCTTTTTTGTCTTTTGTGTCTGTATCACACAACTTTGTTCTTGTTTAAGGATATTTCTTGTGTAATCCTTTTCGTTTTTCGCTTTTGCATTTTTTGCTTATCCCTAACTTTTTCCTGGACTGATTCTTGGGAATCTTTGATTGCGAAGTCCAGCGGGATGCCCTAATTTTTGCCTAAGTCGCTTGTTTTCAAGTTTCGACTTAGCGGCCTTTTTTCATTTCTTTTTTCCAATTCTTTTTTTTTTGAACAAATCGTGTGACACTGGTTGTCTTAATTACTTTGAAAGGGTCGTGACTGTCTCACTTCTTGGTTGATGAGGGATAACCATTATGGTTTCCGGTCTCTGGACCTCTTGCTTGGGATAACCATTGTGGTTTTTGGTCATTGGACCTCTTGATTTGGTACAACGAAAGGTAATGGATCCTCAGATGTGCACTCCTTTTTCGAAACTTGAACGCTCAGTCAAACTAACTGACGCCTACCCTGCCCCTGGGTTAAATGCAAGGGGTTTTTTTTCATGCGAAAAGAAACTCCTACTTCAAGGCTCAAATGGGTTGGCAAGGGTCTATCTCCCTTATATCTCTGGTGTTTAGGATTTGAAACAATGCATGTACATCGTCAACAGGGTCTTTCTCAAAAGCACACAATTAGAGATTTTTGCATTTTCATTTCGTCATCCTCCCTCACAGAGTTTAAGCACGACAGTTGGTATTGCAATGCACATACACAAAATCATGAGTGAATACGAATGGATTACTTCAAGAAAAACATGTGCATTTTATTATGGTTAACATTCAAAAACAAATAAGTTTCATGTATGCATACAAATGTTTAAACAAACAATAGAAACTACAAATGAAAATGCAGTAAAGAAGCTGAACATTGCCGTCATTGAGGAGACTTGACTCCGTCTGGACTTATTGCTTCTGAAGATGCCCTTGCAAACTAGGATGCCAATTTGATGAGGAGATTTCAATATGTGAGCAGACCTTCTGGCATGATGACCTTTGAGTCGGTCAAATTTTGCATCTTGTACTTGAACACATCACAGTTGTCAATTGTATGCCTAAATTACCCTGAGTGATACTTGCATCTAGCCTTCACATCATGGTGGTCATTATTGAGGAGGTTTGACTCCGTCTGGACTTATTGCTCTCTAAGACTTTCAGCAGTCAGTAGTCTGGATGTTTACTGAATCAAATTTGCGACCTTGTTTTTACCTTTGTCTCTGAAAGACTTTCAATCTTCAATTAAATGGTTAGGTGCCCCCAGAATGGTAGTCAGACTTGGCATTCGGCATTGAAACCCCAAAGGAAGATTTATCGGAGATGATCCTGATGTGACTAGCTCAACCAATTCGAATTTGAGCAAATGAGGAAACTTGTTGCGCGTACGACCTCAGAATATGATCAAACTTCTTCTCAAGCTTCTTTGGCCTTTACCCATATGCTCTTCCCCAAGGATTCTCTTGGGAAGCTGAGGTTGGATGCTAACAATCGACATCTGGAGGGAAGAGGTTGATAAAGTTAATAGATAAGGTTGCTCGGAAAGATCTCATGTGATCTCCTGCCTACGTATCTCCATTGACCAATGGAGAATTAGAGCAGCGTAGTTCCCCTCAATAGGGATGAAAATAGCTTCGTTCAGAATTTACAAAACCAAGCTCATCTGAGTTTTCATCTGGTTGACTTCCTGTTTCAACAGTTTCTGGTTCTGAAATAAAGCTTGCACCTCGGCCCTGAATTGCCCCAGTTGGGTCTTCCTTTCGGTTACCTCCGCCCGAAGCTGCTTTATATGTATACCTTGATGATTGTGATTCAAGTTGTCCATTTTGATGATAAATCAAGTCAGGAAAAGAATCTGTCTCTGAACACCTGTCATGAATGCAAGGATTTATGCAAATGTCATGTTTAGTTATTTCTGGGGAATCTATCTGCTTTGATTCAAGTTTTGACACAGAAAAAGTCCAATTGCATGATTCAGATATGTGATCCTCGGAAATAACTGAACATGTGTGCTGGAATGCAATGATGTCATGTATGCAACAGGCATGTGATCAATGGTCTAATGTTGGTGTTGAGCAGTGAACCAACTGTCTGTATAGAACCACAATAGCGGCACCATCTCTGTATAGAACCCCATAACTGAGAACCCAATAACTGTAGAACTGGATCACATAATTGAACAGTCATTGATGGTGTTGAAGCTGAACAACGAGCCAAGTGTCTATGGAGAGTCATAATAACAGTCACAATATCAGGGTCACAATGGTAATCACAATAACAATTTCTCTGAATAGAAATCCCGGATCTCTGAATCAAAGAACCATAGAACACTGAACAATACTGGAAAAGTGGGTATGTTGAAGTTTAGGGTTCCTGCAAACCTGTAAACCCTCCCAATCTCACGGGTGTGCTACTTGGGTCAACATCACAGACTCTCAAAGCCGAATAGCAATAATACGTTCACCATTTCCGAGAAATGGCTCATGACCAAATCAGGGAATCGGTTTGGCATTATGTACTACTCAGGGAGGCCTCAGTTGAGTCCGGAAAAACAAGCATCCCTCATAAGTCCCCAGCTTCAAGCACTGAATCGAGAAACAATAGTACATTCATCCCGAAGGGTACAATACTACAGTCATACGAACAATTTGCTTTAACTGGATTCCTATGAAAGAACCAGACCATCCTATGCGAGTTCCCAATGGACCCTTGGATGCGAGTGGGTTTGCCAACAAATGTGGTATGCCACTGTCATCATTGGAGAGGGGTGTTCCCATTAAGGTCCTCGAAGATCGGTCACCAGATGCACATAACTATCAAGGTCGTACCCTGAAGTGGGGTAATCCCCACACAGAATAGTTCCAAGACGGTCGCAATCTGGGTGTGGAGCACATCGCCACTCATCATGGTGAGATACCATGGGAGTATAATGTCTATCCACGTTAATCCTATAGTGAACTCAAACCGGGTATTTGGCTTATCTCACAGTAACTCCCATCCCACAGAAAAATGAAACCCAGCACAGCCAGACAGTCCAGTATAATATGAAGCATGGAAAATAAATACTGAAAGCGGTAAATAAATGCGGTAAAGTAAAGCTGTAAAGTAAAAACCGTAAATGAAAATAGTAAAGCTAAACTAAAGCACACATCAGCAAACAGATAAACACCCCAAAGAAACAAAACCAAACAGGCGCTAGGATTGACTCTACAAGGGAAACCAGAGATTCTGGGTTCGATCCCAAGCAGAGTCGCCAGCTGTCGCTCCCGGGATTTTCATCCTAGTACAAACGCGAAAGTGGCGCAGAAAAGGTAGAGTCGCCAGCCAGACATTTTTATCCCGAATGAATGGGAAAGGTAATGTTGCACAAACTTGAGGAAGAAGGAAAGGACAAGGTCCTGCGAACCAAAGATCTGGGTTCGGGAGTCGGTTACGACCTGGGAAGGTATTAGCACCCCAGATCGTCCGTCGTACCCGACGGGATCCACGCTTGCTTGTTTGTTTCAAAGGGTGAGAAATAAAAGATGTTGCTGAATAAAATTGCTATCTGGCATTAGAATGTGAAATGAGAAAGGAACTAGAAAAGAGAATAAAAAGAAAGAATGGGGAAAATGTAGGGAAAATAAAGAATGTGCTCGAACGGGCCCTACCCCGCTGCCTACGTACCTCATCGGGAAAATGAGGATTAGAGTCGACGTAGTTCGCCTAACCAAGCGGGAACTTTTTGTTTGTGTTTTTTATGGCTTGAACTGCGTATGTCTATGCTCAGGTGTTGCAGGCTCATCTGGTACGAGTGCGTTTACCGTCTTGCATGCGAGACAAGTCGTCGCAAGTTTGCGTTCAGAATGAATGAGATGAGAAAAGAAGTTCCCGCAGGATAGTCGCTTCTTGTTTGTTTTTGTCTTTTATGAGAAATGTTTTGAATTTGTTTGTGAACATTCTCATACTAAGACCTATCCATAGTGGGAAGTACTTACACCTCGCCCCGAAACAGGACGCGTATAAGCACTCCGCAACAAAGTCTCGTGTCATACAAGAAAGTTCGTTTTTTATTAAGTGTTTTAGTATTTTTCTTTGTGAGGTGAGAAAGAAAGGCTCAAGTTGCAAAAGGACAAACTAAGGGGGACTAAGACACAACACTAATTTTGTTTATTTATTTACAAGTGGTCCTAATGGTTTGTGAGGTTTTCTAATCCTAATAAGAAAAGAATAGAATGCAACTTACTTCCTAGAGAAGTTAAGTTGATTCTACAAAAGAGGGGGAAATCCTACCAAACACAAGTATGAAAGGTAAAGGAAATTAAATGCAAATTAAATGCATAAATGAAGTAAAAGAATAAGTTGAAGGAAACTTAACTCAATCTTCCCCTCTACAAAACAAAGGTTAATGTGCATTTTTTATTAAAAAAGAGAAACATACCCTTATTAAATCCTAATGACTCTCTTAATTCTAGAGAACTAAAAAAAGCTAAGACAACATATACAGCACCTACTACAGCCCCTAATACACAAACAGCCATGAAAACAATGCATAATACAAAGCAGCTTTTTACAGCCAGCATGCAGCATGAAATGATAGGTGTAAAAAGTCACAAACAGCATGAACTACACAACAAACAGCATACATTTTACAACACCTATATGCAAAAACAGCTATGAAATGCAAAATCCAGATTTGGTTATTTTCATTTTTTAATGTTCAAACTCAATAAAACATGCACTAAATTCATCATGTACATGCATTTGAACATGGATCATCATACATAATTGAAATAATATGACCATTTTTGAAGGATTATGCAAGAATGCATCACATGGTTGATTATGCAACAAGTAATGCAAAATGTGGCACATGAATATGGCAAATGAACATGATGATCATTGATTATGAACATGCAATATGTTAGATTAACAAGAATGTCAAACTCAATGCAAAATTCAGAATTGAATTGATGTGAATGCTATGATCAAGTATGCAACCAAAGGCAACCAAATGCTCATACATACATGATTATGCAAAATGCAACATATCTTGATACAATGAAATGCCAAATGATTTAATGTAATGTGAAATATGTTAAAACAGAATGCAACATGATTATTCACATGCCAAATGATGCATAAACATGGCAAAAAAATGCAATAAACCAAACTATGCACAAAGGAACACAAAAACGCATAATACGCAACATGAACGGAAACACGTCGAAACGACTCGAAATGGGGGAATGGGCTACTGGAAATGGACCCAAAAATTCCCTAAAATCAATACCTAAACATGCATGAACCATAGAAACACTAGGAATCAAGATTGAGCAAGAAAATAAGCTAAAAATCCAAAAATGAACAGCGTTAACCGGTTAACCAAATTGGTTAACCCGTTAATGGACCCTGGACAGCACTAAAAATGGCCAAAAACGCATGCGTTAACCGGTTAACCAAATGCGTTAACCGGTTAACGCTGAACAGAAAGTGAAAAATGCTTTTGAAATAAGTGCTTTTGGCCACAATCTTCCTTATAAACAACCCTAACCCCCCACCTATTTATGCTAACATGAATTTCTACTCATTAGGGCTTATTAACACATGCTAGAATCTATAACAAGCTACAATCCTAACTTCTAATCCATCAAAAACCACAAATCGCATGCAAAACTTAACGAAAACATAATCAAACATAAGCAATATGAAAAACACTTAAAGAATGCCGAAATGGCGAGATGAAGAGAATAACTTAAAGGAAAAGTGATTTAGATCACCAACCTACGAAGCGGAGAAGTGCTTCGGTGAATGTTGCAAGAATCGGAGCTTGATCGAAGAGAAAACCAAGAAAACCGCGAAATTGCAAAATAAATGCGTTATTGTTACTTGAACCTTCGTGTGCTTCCAATAAGTCAAAACCTTCACCAAAATTCAGTAGCTTCTTCTTCCACAATCCACAAAATCAATGGAGGTTGGGGCTAAGCTTCAAGATCTTCAAGTTTCAATGTGAAACTTGAAGAGCTTATTCAAAAAGCTTTAGTGAAAGGAGGGAAAAAGGAGGAAAGGTGAGAGAAAAAAATTAATTGTGAGAGAATGAGAAATTTGGAAATGATAATTGTGTGTGTAATCTCCTTTGGTTTGGATGAAAATGGATTAAATATGGCTTAGGTTTGGGGCCCAAAAATTAGGCTTGGGATCCAAAATTATGGTTTGGTAATGAGGTTAGGATTTAGCAATGGAGCTAGGTTAGAAGAAGGAACATTCTGGAAGATGGTAGAACATGGTATAAGTTTCCAAGGGAAATGGAGTGGAATTGAAGTGGAAAACAAGAGGGAAAGAATGAAAGGAAGTGTGGAAAGAAAGTGGAAGGAAAAGTGGAGGGAAATGTGAAACCAACCACTTTTCAAATGATTTTCTCCTTTGATATTTTTATGATTCCTCCATCATTTCTTGACCAAATTTGAACCATAGGATGATTGTAACCCTAATTTCATGATCTCGATCTTAAAAGTCCGGAGTCGACCTTTTTTACCTAGCTCGGTTGCCTTTTCCCCGATTCCTCGATTTTCCGTCGTCTGGCCAGTCGAACCCCTTCCAAAATGAATTTGTGGACGAGATTTGAACCCTAGGCCTTTGACATCATATATAATACAAAGGAATCCTCTTTGAATCAAAACTTCATGCCGAAGCCCCGTAGAAATGAAACCCTAATTTGGCCCTTTTCATCAGGAAATATTGCACTGCTCGCCTCCTTTGATCAATCACATCTTTCCATGGCTTGCGGCTTCAAATGAAGACTTGTGGGATATTGTGAACCCTTTGCACAAGGTTGAGAAGCTTAGTAGCCCTATGATTGTCTTTGTATAGCCTTCAGTTGCTCCATCCATTGACCACATGCCTATGCCTCAACTATGATGAATATGATGCAATGTTTTTGGTTATTTTATGAATTTATGTATGCAAGATGCTATGCAAAATGTTGAGGATATGAGAGGGAAATTTTTGAGGTATTACAATTTGCATACGCATAATCATCATTACATTTGTTTTCTCCAAAGCGTGGCATTTCCATCCTCATGGAGCATTACGCCATAAATTCAAACATATGCATGCCAGCATAGGCCAGTTTTGAGGTGTTACATATAACCTATAACATCTTTTCAACCTGAAGTATTCCCCGCAGAAGATACTTATACCATTTTCCAGACATCTTGGTCTTTCCAAGTCGATGTTGTTTTCTTTGTGACTTGGTCCTGCCCAGCAGTCATATTTTTGAGTTCCATTCCGCTAATGGTATCGTTAAGCCCTGTTTCGCCAACAGGCACCTTCTGTGGCTTGGTCCTGCCCAGCAGTCGCATGTTTTCTTTATGGCTTGGTCCTGCCCAGCAGTCATGTTGTTGAGTTCCATTCCATTAATGGTCTCGTTAAACCCTGTTTCGCCAACAGGCGCCTTCCGTGGCTTGGTCCTGCCCAGCAGTCGCGTACTTTCTCTATGGCTTGGTCCCGCCCAGCAATCATATTGTTGAGTTCCATTCCTCTAATGGTCTCGTTAAGCCATGTTTCGCCAACAGGCACCTTCCGTGGCTTGGTCCTGCCCAGCAGTCGCGTATTTTTCTTTATGGCTTGGTCATGCCCAGTAGTCATATTGTTGAGTTCCATTCCGCTAATGGTCTCGTTAAGCCCTGTTTCGCCAACAGGCACCTTCCGTGGCTTGGTCCTGCCCAGCAGTCGCGTGTTTTCTTTATGGCTTGGTCCTGCCCAACAGTCATATTGTTGAGTTCCATTCCGCTAATGGTCTCGTTAAGCCCTGTTTCACCAACAGACACCTTCCGTGGCTTGGTCCTGCCCAGCAGTCGCGTGTTTTCTTTGTGGCTTGGTCCTACCCAGCAGTCATATTGTCGAGTTTTGTTTCGCTAATGGTCTCGTTAAGCCCTGTTTTTCCAACAGGAGCCCTCATTGTGGCTTGATTCGTTCATCAGTCACGGTGCATGTTATTGCATTGATTCAATTCCACCTTGTTCTTTTCCCGCTACCTATTCAGAGGTCAAAACAAAAGAAAAATAAATAAAAAGAAGATGGCGTTTCTACTATCCACTGAGTTCAAATTTCCAGGTTTATTCGAGTATTCAATCACTCCATACCTTGAACGTCTGAAAGCTTTACTATCATCCATTTCGGTCTACAGTTGATTGAATAGGGGCAGCTGTAACACCTCAAAATTTTCCCTCATATTTATTACCTCAATTGGCTTATCGCCTCGCATTCATCTGCATCCTCCACTAGGTCATAACGTTCGCATTCATGCATTTCATGAACTCCTGAGGCATGGGATCAGAGCATCCCCCTATGGTATGGATTATCTCGTTCATAAATGGTTCATCTGGCTATTGCAGTCCAGACCGAGACGAAGTTTGAATTCTCATTATCATGAGTATATTCTTATAAGGGGGTTCATCAAGTTCTAAGTTTTTTTCTTATTTAGGGGTTTCATCAGAAGTGCTAGACCATGATGTTATTGGTATGAGTGGAGAGCTTATTTCTTTTCAATGTCTCAGATTAATCCTTTTGGTTACTTAAACGGCAAAGTGTAGATTAGGGTGTTCTCTGTAATCAGTGTACATTTCAAGGGGGTAAAGTTTTGATTCATGGCTATTGAGATTTTTTCTTCTTCAAGTTACGAGGCTATCCGTGTCTTCTCAATATCTCCAATCACCAATAAATGTCCATATCAAGAAGATCAGAGTTTGTTATTCGTCATTGGTGGAAGGTTACATGGGGATTATCAACTCTCATTCTCATTTATGTTGGAGGGTTAGTTCAAGTTAGTTCTTTAAAAAGTTGTTCTTAAGCAAATAATGGAGAGTGGTTGGAAGTTGGTTTGGAATATGATTTGTAAATACAATTCAAGTGTGGTTATAATTAAGGAAATTGGATCAAAATTTAAGTGGTTCAAATATATATGTGGGGTTCAAATAGAGGTCAATGCCCATTCACATTTTTTTGGTTGCCATGTAATTTCATTCATGTCAAAGAAAATGCAGCAAGAAATAGATTAAGCCCAAGGCAATTGCAGAGTTTATACATTTACAAAGTTACGATTGAATTTCTTCACGTTACAAAAGGAACATTTCCAGACACATTGAATTACAAAATTGAATGAAAAAATATAATAAAAAAAAGGAGAGAATCGAAAATTGGTTAGAGAATCTAGAAAGGTGCTTCCATAACAGATTCACAACCTTTGTTGTGATAGCGGCGGCGCTGGCAAACAATTCCCGATTATGACGCTCATTCACTCTACAAGATTTGATGGCGTCAAAGTTGGAGTTGTTGCAACCCAAAGCATGCCAAGAAACCCAATTTGTCCCCATGCATGGGAGTGTTTACTACAAGCAGTTGTTGGAGCAGAACAAGGATTATATTAAGGAGCCTGCACAATTGAGAAACGCAACCTTTTGTCTGAGTATTATTTTACACCTACCTTGCTAGCATTCCTATACATTACGGGGCCTTCGAAAAACTTCTGGAAAGAAATTAACAGGAAACAAAAATTTGGTAGATGGAAATTAACAAAAAAAATTGAGAAAAGAAATTTGTTAACAGGGGTATGTAAACTAAAAAAAATCATTTAAGAAAGCTACAAAGATCAATCAGTTACACAAGGACTGATATGACGGGAATTCAAAGCACCAATTGATCAAAAAATCCCTTGGAAAAAAACTAACAGAAGAAGAGAATCAAGCATAAAAATCAACTCTACTTCATGCCAGAAGTTCGAACAAAAGGAACGTACCCCGTGTTGTAGAGTGCTTGGTCGGTGTTTGTGGATGAGACGCGATTCGGTGAGAGGATAACAAGGCATATGTAACTTCATCGCATCTTTATCCTTTCATGCTAACAACATCATCATCTTCTAACAGCATCATCATACTTTCAATTTCAACCACGACGACTCCATCCACATCTTAATATCCAATCTTTCAAGGTCATCACCATAGTCTTCATCACACCTGCAAAAACCAAAAATGACCGTTAACATCATCAACCTGCATAATTCAATATAAAGTAAAACACTCATTAACAGATGCTAACTAACACTAGCCAATCCGAAAATCACCCTAACCAATTCATAACAGATTCAAAACAGAATAAAAAACAAGCCATAACTGAAAAATAACAAACCTAACCGATTTTTCTCTTGGAAACTTCATCCAAAATCCTCTATAAAGCACCTTCTTCTTCTCTCAATTTTTCTTCTTCACAGTTTTTCGATTCATCCATCTCTCTTCACAAACTTCTCCAATCTCAATTCTTCTTCTTCACCATTTTTCTGAATCTCAATCTTCTTCACTTTCCACTATTTTCCGGATTTCTGCTTCAATCTCCATATTTCACTCTCCGTTTTCGCTCTCTCATTCTCCATTAGTTTTTCTTCAATCTCTACCATCTCCACCATCATCTTCAATATCTGAATCTTCATCTGCTTCTGAATTGGTAACCGTTCAATAAAAAGCTTTTTGTACTAGCAACCACACCTTCATCTGTAAATCTTCGTGAATCTTCATCTCCTCATATCGCATTCACGGTATCCTCATCAACAGTCTGAAATTGCGTTTTCAAGAATCGTCAATTACAACAACAAGAGGTCAATTGTAGAAAATAAGAACGAGAAATAGAGTGCGAGAAGCGAGATCGAATCATATACCTGAACATAATTTCGTAACACTGGAAATCGTCTTCAACGTCTCCTTTTGCATCAATCATCATCATCGTCAAGATCACGACCTCGCCAAAGAAGTAGACGCGTCTTCATTCGTTAATCAACATTTTCGTCGTCGGTGAAGTCACCAGGTACGAGTCTATCACCTTGTTCTTGCGTGGTGATTAGGTTGTGATTTCTTTGATTTTCGGCTTACCGTTACGAGAGTGTGAGAGATTGATCTTGGATTTGAGTAAGAAGAAGGATTAGGTCAATGTTAGGGCTTCGAATTGAAGAATGATTAGGTCGTGATTTTGCTTCGGTTTGGAAGAAGAAGAAGAAGAAGAAGGTTAGGTTGAGGGTTTAGGACAGCGCAAAGAGGATGAAGAGGGCGGAGGGTAGAAGGTTGCAGGCGGCGGCGGAAGAGAAGAAGTATACCTAGGGTTTTAGCATGTTTGTGTTTTGGTTTATCCCTTTGTTTCTCTATTTATAATTTCAATTGTATTAGTTAATTTATTAAGTTGATTTAAGGAATTAATTAAGAGATAATAGGTTAATGAAGGTCATTAAGAACATTAAAACATAATAATCCTCATGACCCCCATAAAATTTGTACCGTTGGAAGATGCTATGAGATAAGGATAAGATTTTTGGAATTTCGGCCATTCCGGCGGTGACACTTGTCACCGTCCGGTAGGCTCTTTCAGTGGCTAATCCCCCGCGTGCCAATCACCATAACAATCATGTTCTTGCATCTGTACATCCGCTTGATGAGAATACCAATAGAAAATTTGGAATCAACGGCCCATGATGAAGTCAACAGAGGTTGACTAATATCCATACAATGCACCTCCAAGAGCCTGCATTTTGGGCCTTGTCTTTCGCTTTCTGCACCCCCTTTCAGCAAGCCCATTGAAATATTAACTTCAAAAAAACTGCTTTTCGCACCCCTCCTTTTATTTCTTTTTTTTAATTTTTGTTTTAGGTATAGTTAGAATTTAATCCTCAAAATATAGTAAAATTCATAATAAAATTCCATAAAAACTCCAGTAGGTTTTTAATTCAATTTAGAAATTTGTGACATTTTTATTTTCTGAATTTTGGCTGTTTTTTATTTAATTTCGATTTTCCATGTAATTAGCATTTTATTGAATTCTTTTAGTTGCACTTAATTTTGTTCATTTTATTTTTTCCACTTCCTGTAGGATTTTTAGCCCATTCTTTTTTATATGATTAGAGGACTAATAATAGGACCTAGAATATTTTTTGGTAGATTTTTAGGCCATTTTATCCACTGTTTTGGTAGCTTAATTCATGTAAAATTGTGGTTAATTCTTAGGTGGATTTAAGTGACTTTTAGGCATAGTTAGGTTCTGAATTTTTAGGATATTTTTTAGAACAATACTATAGTCAGGTTAAGGACCCTAGAGAATAAATTTCATATTTTTTCCAGGATTTTACTATTTTTAGTGCATTAATCTTTAGGCCATTGTTACATTGTAAATCCATTTAGTTTAGCTTAGGTTCTTATGGTTCATTAAGGATTAGCTTAATTAGGTTTAATCTTAGGATTTTAAAATGATTTAGTATAGTTTAATTACTGATTTTAGGATGATGATATTAGATAAATTCCTTTAGTTTTAGGACTTAGGTTTAGAATTTCTAATAAATATGTTTAGGTGAAGTTTAGGCTTACTTTTAGTTTTATGCCTTAATATGCATTTTTTAGAATTTATTTCTTATTCCAATTTTAATGCTTTTGCTTCATTATTTGAAAACTTAACTTCCCATGTTTCTTAGAATCAACTTAACTTCCTTAGGAAGTAAGTTGAATTCTAGTAGTTCTAGTTCCCTTTTATTCATTAGGTTTAGAAAACCCCATAAACCATTAGGACCACTTTTGAATAAATAACTAAAATGAGGATTGAGTCTTAGTCCCTTAGTTTTTACCTTTTGCAACTTGAGTCCTTCTTTCTCTCCTCATAAAGAAAATAATAAAAAATACTTAATAAAAATCGAATGTTCTTATTGTCGTACCTCGGAAAATACGATCCTCGCGAATGTAGTCGCGGCTGGGCTGACTTGAGAGTCGCCACTTAATTTTGATTTATTCCTAAAGAGGGAAAGGGAAAATATAGATAAAACCCGGGAAGAAAGGATAAGGACAAGGTCGTCGGAACCATTTCCTGGGTTCGGAAGTCGGTTATGCAGGGGGGAGGTATTAGCACCCCCTACATCCATCGTACTCGATGGGAACCTTCTAAGTTGTCACGCGCGAAAGGACGTTTATGCCTAGTGAATTACTTGCTAAAAGGGGATAAAGGGTTAAATTTTATTATCTTTCTTTTAGGAGTCGAATTGCACTAAATACTATGGGTAGTTTATTCCGAACCAACAAGCCAAGCGTCTTGCGACGGAATAATCAGAGCGAATAACGAGAGCTCGTAATCCTCCTTTCAACCACTTAAGGCTCGTGACGTACAATTTTCTCATATTATTAAAGTATTTTATTACCTAAGACCACTTGACGTTGGATCAAGGGTTTGGTTTAAAAGAAACATCTTGGTACGTCGATTGTGAGGCATAAAGCGATCACGAAGGGTGAATGCAAAATGGAGGTTAAGGGTTAATTAGTTATGCGGGATCTAGTCCTACTCCTAAGCTAACACGGAGCCGTTGGAGCTCGAGATTAAACCGAAAGCGTCGAAATGTAGCTCTTTAACTATCTTAGAATCGATTCAAAGTTAGAATCATTCTATGAGAAGTCGAGCGTCACTTTATAGTCAAACGATTATTTAAATAGAAGAAATGTGATAAAAAATAGAATTGGTCTCATATTGATCTAAATGACGCCGATTTGTAGAAATCAAACATTTAGATCGTTTGTTATATCATCGACCATAAAAATACAATAAAGTATGAAAATAATAGTAAATAAAAGAATTGGCCTCATATTTAATTTAAATAACGTCGATTTATTCGAAATCGAATATTTAAATATTTATTCATCGTCCAAAATAATAAATTGGGAAAATAGGAAATAATGAGGAAAATAAAAAAAAAATGGCCTCATATTTGTTTAGATAACGCCGATTTATTCGAAATCGAATATCTAAATGTTTATTCATCGGCTAAAATAATAATATATCGGGACAATGTGAACTAATAAGAAAAATAAAGGTGTGGCCTCAAATTAGGGATAACGTCGATTTATTAGAAATTGAATATCACCATTTATCATAGGCCGAATTAAGTAATCGAGAAAAGTGAGAAATAATATTGAAAATAAAAATGTGGCCTCAAATTAGGGGATAACGTCGGTTTATTAGAAACCGAATATCACCATTTTTCATTGGCCGATTAAATAGTCGATAAGTAATAATGGGTCTAAATTAATTATAGACCATAAAAAAAATAATAGAAAGCGGTCTCATATCGATTCGGACAACGTCGGAAATTCGAATATCACAAAAATCGGATAATAGTATCATAGACCAAATAATAAATATAAATAAACCAATAAATCGATTAAAAAAATGAAGAAAAAGTTCGCCTCAAATTGGTTTAGACAACGTTGCTAAGTGGAATGTCAATAAACAATATTTTTATCATAGGCCGCTAGGTGCAAATATTGAGTGTAACATTCCAAGCCCAACACGAAGTTATCTTTCCTAAAAAATATAAAACCTTATTATATCTTTCAACAAAAAAACTTTTATTACCTTAACTTATATTTCCATGAATCTAACGTTTCCATTCATTTCTCATTCCCATGGGAAAATGTTCTATTAATAGCAAAATGGATTTCAAAAAGAAAGTAAATGAATAAACCAAAGCAACTAAAATATGAATAATGTTTCAAATATGCCAGCACCAATAGGATCCACGCGATATGGTTTGATCGTACAATATATACATTAGGAAAAAATGTTCATGCTAAATCTAAACATATAAGATAAAATTAAAGAAAAGAAACTTAATACTCACCAACTAACATGTGACCAAATTAAAAAGCCAAAATGGTATTCTTCATCAACATTATAAAACACATAAAGCAGGTCCAAAGAGGATCATCCATGAAAACCCAAAACCAAGTGCTAACATGTGATTCCTTTTGAATTGAAATCGGCATAACACAAGACCTCTAAGTTAAGACAATAAACAAACATATGATTTTTATTAAAACAACGTGCATTTATTTGAGTAAAACGCAAAGGCATCAACATAGTATCATATGCCCACCTCAAATGCCAAATCGTATATAGAGGTAGAAAGTATGATAACGAATCATAAATTCAAAATCTTAACACAACCAAACATGGTTACAACTTACAATAACCACTCACAATGTGCAGAATTTAAATCTAGTAGCATCAAAAGAGAAACAATAGGAAGCAAGAAACAATAACAAATATCTGAAACATGCACGGTATGATTAATATGAAACTAACAGTCCAAACATCAACAAACAACGATATAGACAAATTCAAAAGAGATCGAAATCGTTACCGAAATGTCGATGCAAGCTTTAAACGGAGAAACACAATAGCAGGCTAAGTTATTGTTGTATGGTGTTGGATTCTCGAATACGAGCTGCTCCAAGAATGAGTTGAACTTGTTTTTGTCGTTGATCTTTCGAACTCAACCAAACTCGCGCTCTCGAAAGTCGTCAGAGTTGAGTTTGTCGTTGTTACGAATCAGAGTTGTCGAGGTTGTGTTCGATACGTCACCAAGTTGTTTTAAATGGTGAATCCCTAAATGAGAAGTGTAATTGTTCTCATGGATAGCAGTGAGGTAATGAATTCGTTCACCTTGTGTTTCTCACAGTGGTTCACCATAATGATTTATTTAAAGGTGGAAGATGCAACACAGAGATGGTGATATAAAGGTTCATGGTGAGGATGGGTTGAAAAAAAAGTTCTTCATGGAGGTGAGTGAAAAAGAATAATTCATGGTAGATTTGTTGAGTTTATGGTGGATGAAGGGAGTGGGTTTATGAGTATGTGTTTCTGCAAGATTTTTCGCTCAAATCTCTGTTTTCTGGTTTTTCCGAAGAAGATAAGGTTATGATTGATGGTGTTGAAAGGTTTGTGAAGGAGGGTTGAAGGAAAGGGGAGAATAATGAAGGTGAGTAATGGCTTTGAAGGTTGAAACAGAGAATATTGAAGGTGGTGTATGGGCAAATGATTTATGAAGCATTGAAGAGTATGTTGATTTTTTTTTTGTTTTTTTGCAGAATCGTTTTGATTTTTTTTTTGCTCTCCCTGAAAAAAAAACGCAAATGTTGTCTTTATAGAATGAATGAGGGTGATTTGGGAATTGACTGAGAGGAATATGTTATTTGTACTGTGTTATTTGTGTGTCATTTTTGCTTTAATCTGTTGATGGAAGGAGTGGTGATATGCGGTAAATTCGTACGATCCTCGTTCATGTCCTTTTTTTTGGAAATCAAGTGGGCCAGGATGATAATTTTGTGCATTGTAGTGTGGAATTGTGTATTAACATGAGATAGTACTGTGGCATTGTGATCAAAAGAAAATGTTGTGGGATGCTGTGAATTGTATTAGATTTTTGTAGAAACTAGAAATATAAGAGTAAAAATAATAATAATAATAATAATAATAATAATTGTAAGAATATATAAAAAATGATAATAGCATTAAAATAGAAATAGTGATAATAATGAAATAAATAAAAATAAAAAGAGAATAATAGTAATAAAAAGAAAGAACAGTTATAACAATAGTAATAATAATAATAAATAATAGAAATAATATTAATAATAAAAATAATAATTATTATAAAAGAAGAAAAAACAAATTAAAATAAAATAAAAAGATGGATAACGGTATGAAAATGGTTGTAAAAATATGGATGAATCTCCACCGCACTGAACTTGAACAAAACCCTGGCTCAAGTTGGAACATATATTATTTATTTATTTTGGATTTTCTGAATAAAAGTAAATATGCAGGAGGACAAATTTGTGGTATGACAGATGCCCCTATCTAATTGTCTTGAAACAAAAAAATTGAAATTCTAGCATAAAAGTCAATTAGATACAAGAATACCGAAAATATGTTCGATGCAAAATGCCATGCGATGATGAGATATGAGGTGCATGTATGGATGCAATTGCTGGGGATATTAAATATATGAATGTGAATATGATATGAGACACAAAGTCTGCGGGGATGAATGAAATGACTGAATAAATTGTAAATTGGTAAGGTAAGAAAAATGGTTGGGAAAAACAAGATATTTCTGAAGACTTGTCTGGAAGACATGGAACAATCAGTAATATTTGAAAGCGATTAAACTTTGGGAAGAAGATATAAAGACATCCAGAAAAATCTATAGATGTACAAGTACCAAACATGGAAATCAACGTCTGAAACATCCAGAAGAGCACTAGATGTAGAACGAGACCAAATTAAGGAGGTATGCCAAGCGAGATATCAGAATTTGCTATGAGACATTCATAAAGATGCTACTTGAAGTAAAGATTCGCGTCAAACTTCTCAATGGGATGAACCGAAGATAGATGGTTGAAAGAAATGTACCTAATTTCTCAATGGGATTAACTAGAGAGAGAATAAGAACTTCCCAATGGGAACAACCGGAGTGAGAAATTTGAAGGCAATAAGAACTTCTCAATGGGATTAACCGGAGTGAGAAAGTTGAAGGAAGGGATCCACGTCAAACTTCACAAAGTTTGAAGGAATGAAGGTATCCACGTCAAATTAACAAGACAAATTTGAAGGAAAGGGGTCCACGTCAAACTTCACAAAGTTTGAAGGAAATGAAGGTATCCACGTCAAATTTCTTTAACAAGAAAAATTTGAAGGAGAAAGGGTCCACTTCAAACTTCACAGAGTTTGAAGGAAAAGAAGGTATACACATGAAAGACAGGGTGACAGACACGACTGCTTTGGTGGGTGCCAAGTGAGTTGGACTTTTACTTTAAGGTAGTTGCCAATGGAAATTGGACTTTGACCACAAGGTAAGATGACAAGACCTCGGGAAATGCAAATGAGCACGAAGTAAACTTTGAGCTATGCTTGATATGAATGGTCAATGCTTGCAAAGCAAATGCAAATGCAAATGATGGGACCAATAGATAAGACTCTTTTGGAGAAGTGGGGATGAAACAACTAATTCCACAACACAGTGAACTTTGCCAACTATGCCCTTTGAAAGATATCATGAACACGACTTCTATCACACTTGTTAGAAGTATCAATGATGTGGATCCTATTAGGAAGGAATGATAAGATTTTCTTGAGGATTGCTTGAAGTAGATTGTCCCATGTTGATTAATTGTGGAATGACCATTTGACCGGTTGCTTGCAATGCTTGCCCCAGCACAAGTTTTGAAAAGAGAAATCCTCTGAATAACAAGATCTTGGGCTGTGATATGCCCCTGATAGGATCACGGGTCAAGTCTCTCAACTGTTTAGAATTCCTTGATGAGTGCTTACTTGCAAATAAAATATTCATTCAAAAATGTTAAGTTTAATGAAATGCTCAAGCAAACTTTTGAAATCAAAATCATTATTGGAATGATATTGGTGTAAAGCAAAGGAATAACTAATAAGAAATGCATTGTTTTATCAAACATTCAACGTGAAAGGATAATGCAAAGTGAAAGATGATGCACAAGGCATAATACAAATGATTGGCAAATCTCTTGGGAGTCAGCTTACGCAACCTTGTTGAGATATGCTTTTAAAACAAACCGAACTTCAATTAGGTCCTTAAAGGGTTGTAACGTGGTCTGGTTCACAGTTTACGAAACAAAGGATATAAGGCTCAAAATTTAATTTTTACCTAACCCATTATCCATGATGATCTCCAGTCCTATATTCAATTAATTCAACCTATGCATTCGAGTTTTTGAGAGATGGAAATTGTAATGACGATGATGATGGCTTAAAGCCAAAGTATTATTGGATAGTAGTCATTGCTTATTCACAACATTTGTTGGTTTATTTGATGAGGACTTTGGGTCAACTCCATCTTTGTATTTGTTGAGGAATTTTGGTGACCTCTTTTGATTTGAATTGTGTATTATCCCTAACTTTTTCCTGGACTGTATCTTTGATGTTTTCAGTCCACCGGGATGCTTTTATTTTGCCTAAGTCGCCTTTTAGGTGTTGACTTAGCGGCTTTTTCCGTCATTTTTATATTTGGGCAATGACTGCCATTAACTTCCTTGACAATTGTGCGAAGGAAAACTTGGGCCTGAAAGCCTTATTGAAAGGCGTAAAGAATAATCCTCCTGAAATTGAATGCATACTCGAACTAATTGAGAACTACCCTGCCCCGGGTTAAGAATGTGGTTATTTCGTGTAGAAAGAAACTCCGACTTCTAGGCTCAAAGGGGTTGACAATGGATTAACTTCTTTATTTCTCCAGTATTTGGGAGTTGAAACAATTCCTGTATATCATCAGCAATGTTTTATTTTGAAAGCATACCCTTCAAAAGCTTTGGTATTTATTCGTCATCCTCCCTCCAATCATTGCTTATACAACAGATGAATAAGAGAAACAATGGTATATATATTTTTTTGGAACTTTTGAAAATGAAAAGCTTGAATACGCACAAATATGAAGGTGAATGAATTGATTCAAAAACATGCGATGCTCATTTCATTAACATTAACATTAGAGAACAAACAAAGTTTTTAAACAAGTACACATAATACAAACAAGGAAATTAAAACTGAAAAGAAACAAGGCCTAGTGTTTAATCATTAGCAAAGATGAGCTTTCCCGTCTGACCCACTGGCTTTAGGTAGTAACTTGTGATTCTTCGACCAAATCTTCAGCCACTTTGTTTTGGCATGGGATCCATTTCAACCTTGGGAGCCTTTCTCGGTGTGAAGGTGAGCAAGTCTCCTCTGACCAAGTCCTGAACTCGAGCTTGGAAAGCATAACAGTTCTCAATATCATGACCTGCAGCTCCTTCATGGAATGGGCAATGAAGATCGGTCCTAAATCCAAGTGGAAGAGGATTTGGAAGGTTGAGAGGTCTAATGGTAACAAGACCTTTTTGGCACAAGGCGGGGAAAATCTCAGCATACTTCATGGGAACAGGATCAATATGAGCCCTGGGCCTGGGATTGCGAGTCTGATTCTGACCAACATTCCTTTGTGGATGAGCTCAAGCTGGTGGAGCATTAACCATAGGAGCAATTGCGGCTACTTGGGCTTCACCATACTGTTGTTGCCTGTAGTAGGGTCTTCTTTCAGTGTTGAAGGCATGAGTATCACCCTCTTTCTTCTTTTGAAAGTTCCCAGAGGACTTTCTCGCAACATTAGAAGCTTCAGCACTTCCAAACTTGCCCTTTCTGACTCCTTCCTCTAGCCTTTCTCCAATAGTGACTAGGTCAGCAAAAATAGATGATACACTACCTATCATCCTTTCCCAGTATAGAGGTTGAAGAGTGTCCATGAACAGACCAGTCAGTTCTTTCTCTGCCAAGGGAGGCTCAACCTGAGCAGCTAGCTCTCTCCAGCGTTGAGCATATTCTTTGAATGATTCCTTTTCTTTCTGAGACATGTTTTGAAGCTGATGGCGGTCAGGTGCCATGTCCAGATTGTATTTGTATTGTCTCAGGAATGCATCAAGAAAATCTTGCCAGCATTGGATGCGGCTTTTCTCGAGTCCCATATACCATTTCAAAGATGCCCCACTCAAGCTATCTTGGAAGCAATGGATGAGCAGTTTGTCTTTATCAGCATGGGCAGCCATTTTGCGGCAGTACATGATCATGTGGCTTTTTGGGCAAGTGTCTCCCTTGTATTTTTCAAATACTGGCATTTTGAACTTGTCTGGCATAACCAAGTTCGAAACCAAGCACATGTCTGACGCGGCAGCGTTGAAGACATCAAATCCCTCAACAGCTCTTATCCTTTTCTCCAAAGTCATACATTGTTCCCTAACATCCTCGATATTTCCAGCCTCTCCTTGTACTGAAGATGGTGGATTATGCACGAAGGGAGGATTCACATAAGCAGTTTGGGCAACAGTATGCACATTAGGTTGAGAGTCAGTGAACACTCCAGGTTCGAAAAAAGTGGATGTACTAGTCATCTGAGTAGTTGCAAATGGCGGAATATAACCCGGTGGCAATCCAAATTCTGGCCATGTGCTAGTGGGTCTTGAAGACTCTGCGTTAATGACGAAACTACTAACTTCAGAGGTGACGGTCCTCTGAGGTTAAGTGTCCTTAGTAGCCAAGACTTGGAGCATTTCCATGATCTTGCTCACACTGTTCTTCAGGTCATCAATGTCTTCCCTGACTCGCTTGTTGTGTTCTTCTTGTTCAGCCATTATTCTTCTTTCATGGGCCCTAGTTCTGTATCTGCATGGAGGAATCAGCTTGACGGGTACTCAACAACTCTGAAGACGAGAACGAATGAACATGAGCGACTATGAATGCAAAATGAATGCAAATATGAATGCAATGATATGCAAATAAAATGTGAAAAGATATTAAACCTAAAGTCATGGTATCACAAGTCCAAGGTACGGATGGAGGATACTCGGATTGCTTTCCTCACCAGGATTTTGCCGGGTAGGCTATAAAGTTTAAAGGAACCCCAAAGTTAGAAATCCCTATGGTTGTTCATCACACACGCCATAAGGATGATGGTTGATTGACTCCACCATATGAATCTCTTTTGGGTGAGATCGCGAGAGGGAAATCTCTCGGTGCCCCATATTATGCGATCATCGACACGGGGTTTAAAACAAAGTCTCAGAGTTATGGACCTTTCTCAATTGTTTGATGCACGTGTCAATTTTTTTATATATATCTTTGACAGTCAATCAACTCCATTGAGAAAGTCTATTCTGAGTGAGGTCTTCATATCGAGCCACTCGAGGGCGAACCCCGGTGCCCCATACTACGCGACCATCAACCTATGTTTTAAGCCACACGGTTTAAGGTTCTAAAGGTCCTCAGAGTCGATGACCCTAATGAAAATAACTGAGCACACACGTCAAGAGCTTGACGATCGTCAGTGTTCTCATTAGAATCTACTCCAAGTGAGGTTTTCATATCGACAACCCACGAGATCGGTTCCCTCAGGAGCCCATACTACACAACCTCTCATAGCTTATGTTTATACTCATAGACCCAGGTATAGATCCTTTCACTCAAGTTTCTTTTGCAATCAAAATATCGATCCAAGAACCATAAGGTATAATATGGAAAGCGATAAAGAAAGCGGTAAAAACAAACAAGTAATACATAAAGGCAAACATACAAACATGCGCGAAGCAACCTAGATTAGGCTTAACTTGCATAGGGGTGAACCAGTCCCCACCAGAGTCGCCACCTGTCGTACCTCGGAAAATACGATCCTCGCAAATGTAGTCGCGGCTGGGCTGACTTGAGAGTCGCCACCTAATTTTGATTTATTCCTAAAAAGGGAAAGGGAAAATATAGATAAAACCCAGGAAGAAAGGATAAGGACAAGGTCGTCGGAACCATTTCCTAGGTTCGGAAGTTGGTTATGCAGGGGGAAGGTATTAGCACCCCCTACATCCATCGTACTCGATGGGAACCTTCTAAGTTGTCACGCGCGAAAGGACGTCTATGCCTAATGAATTACTTGTTAAAAGGGAAAAGGGGTTAAATTTTATTATCTTCCTTTTAGGAGTCGAATTGCACTAAAGACTATGGGTAGTTTATTCCAAACCAACAAGCCAAACGTCTTGCGACAGAATAATCAGAGCGAATAACGAGAGCTCGTAATCCTCCTTTCAACCACTTAAGGCTCGTGACGTACAATTTTCTCATATTATTAAAGTATTTTATTACCTAAGACCACTTCACGTTGGATCAATGGTTTGGATTTAAAAGAAACATCTTGGTAGGTCGATTGTGAGGCATAAAGCGATCACGAAGGGTGAATGCAAAATGGAGGTTAAGGTTTAATTAGTTACGCGGGATCTAGTCCTAGTCCTAAGCTAACACGGAGTCGTTGGAGCTCGAGATTAAACCGAAAGCGTCGAAATGTAGCTCTTTAACTATCTTAGAATCGATTCAAAGTTAGAATCATTATATGAGAAGTCGAGCGTCACTTTATAGTCAAACGGTTATTTAAATAGAAGAAATGTGATAAAAAATAGAATTGGTCTCATATTGATCTAAATGATGCCGATTTGTCGAAATCGAACATTTAGATCGTTTGTTATATCATCGACCATAAAAATACAATAAAGTATGAAAATAATAGTAAATAAAAGAATTGGCCTCATATTTAATTTAAATAACGTCGATTTATTCGAAATCGAATATTTAAATAATAAATTGGGAAAATAGGAAATAATGAGAAAAATAAAAAAATGGCCTCATATTTGTTTAGATAACGCCGATTTATTCGAAATCGAATATCTAAACGTTTATTCATCGTTTAAAATAATAATAAATCGGGACAATGTGAAATAATAAGAAAATTAAGGTGTGGCCTCAAATCAGGGATAACGTCGATTTATTAGAAATTGAATATCACCATTTATCATAGGCCGAATTAAGTAATCGAGAAAAGTGAGAAATAATATTGAAAATAAAAATGTGGCCTCAAATTAGGGGATAACGTCGGTTTATTAGAAACCGAATATCACCATTTTTCATTGGCCGATTAAATAGTCGATAAGTAATAATGGGTCTAAATTAATTATAGACCATAAAAAAAATAATAGAAAGCGGTCTCATATCGATTCGGACAACGTCGAAAATTCGAATATCACAAAAATCGGATAATAATATCATAGACCAAATAATAAATATAAATAAACCAATAAATCGATAAAAAATAAATGAAGAAAAAGTCGGCCTCAAATTGGTTTAGACAACGTTGCTAAGTGGAATGTCAATAAACCATATTTTTATCATAGGCCGCTAGGTGCAAATATTGAGTGTAACAGTCCAAGCCCAACACGAAGTTATCTTTCCTAAAAAAAATAAAACCTTATTATATCTTTCAACAAAAAAAACTTTTATTACCTTAACTTATATTTCCATGAATCTAACGTTTCCATTCATTTCTCATTCCCATGGGAAAATGTTCTATTAATAGCAAAATGGATTTCAAAAAGAAAGTAAATGAATAAACCAAAGCAACTAAAATATGAATAATGTTTCAAATATGCCAGCACCAATAGGATCTACGCGATATGGTCCGATCGTACAATATATACATTAGGAAAAAATGTTCATGCTAAATCTAAACATATAAGATAAAATTAAAGAAAAGAAACTTAATACTCACCAACTAACATGTGACCAAATTAAAAAGCCAAAATGGTATTGTTCATCAACATTATAAAACACAGAAAGCAGGTCCAAAAAGGATCATCCATGAAAACCCAAAACCAAGTGCTAACATGTGATTCCTTTTGAATTGATATCGGCATAACACAAGACCTCTAAGTTAAGACAATAAACAAACATATGATTTTTATTAAAACAACGTGCATTTATTTGAGTAAAACGCAAAGGCATCAATATAGTATCATATGCCCACCTCAAATGCCAAATCGTATATAGAGGTAGAAAGTATGATAATGAATCATAAAGTCAAAATCTTAACACAACCAAACATGGTTACAACTTACAATAACCACTCACAATGTGCAGAATTTTAAATCTAGTAGCATCAAAAGAGAAACAATAGGAAGCAAGAAACAATAACAAATATCTGAAACATGCACGGTATGATTAATATGAAACTAACAGTCCAAATATCAACAAACAACGATATAGACAAATTCAAAAGAGATCGAAATCGTTACCGAAATGCCGATGCAAGCTTTAAACGGAGAAACACAATAGCAGGCTAAGTTATTGTTGTGCGGTGTTGGATTCTCGAATACGAGCTGCTCCAAGAATGAGTTGAACTTGTTTTTGTCGTTGATCTTTCGAACTCAACCAAACTCGCGCTCTCGAAAGTCGTCGGAGTTGAGTTTGTCGTTGTTACGAATCAGAGTTGTCGAGGTTGTGTTCGATACGTCACCAAGCTGTTGTAAATGGTGAATCCCTAAATGAGCAGTGTAATTGTTCTCATGGATAGCAGTGAGTTAATGAATTCGTTCACCTTGTGTTTCTCACAGTGGTTCACCATAATGATTTATTTAAAGGTGGAAGATGCAACACAGAGATGGTGATATAAAGGTTCATGGTGAGGATGGGTGGAAAAAAAAGTTCTTCATGGAGGTGAGTGAAAAAGCATAATCCATGGTAGATCTGTTGAGTTTATGGTGGATGAAGGGAGTGGGTTTATGAGAATGTGTTTCTGCAAGATTTTTCGCTCAAATCTCTGTTTTTTGGTTTTTTCGGTGAAGATAAGGTTATGATTGATGGTGTTGAAAGTATTGTTAAGGAGGGTTGAAGGAGAGGGAAGAATAATGAAGGTGAGTAATGGCTTTGAAGGTTGAAACAGAGAATATTGAAGGTGGTGTATGGGCAAATGATTTATGAAGCATTGAAGAGTATGTTGAGTTGTTTTTTTGTTTTTTTGCAGAATCGTTTTGATTTTTTTTTTGCTCTCCCTGAACAAAAATACAAATGTTGTCTTTATAGAATGAATGAGGGTGATTTGGGAATTGACTGAGAGGAATATGTTATTTGTACTGTGAAAAATTTGTGACGAGTATTGCTGGCGGAATGGCTGAATGGGTGTTGTAACAATTTGTTACACTGTGTTATTTGTGTGTCATGTTTGCTTTAATCTGTTGATGGAAGGAGTGGTGATATGCGGTAAATTCGTACGATCCTCGTTCATGTCCTTTTTTTTGGAAATCAAGTGGGCCAGGATGATAATTTTTTTCATTGTAGTGTGGAATTGTGTATTAACATGAGATAGTACTGTGGCATTGTGATCAAAAGAAAATGTTGTGGGATACTGTGAATTGTATTAGATTTTTGTAGAAACTAGAAATATAAGTGTAATAATAATAATAATAATAATAATAATAATAATTGTAAGAATATATAAAAAATGATAATAGCATTAAAATAGAAATAGTGATAATAATGAAATAAATAAAAATAAAAAGAGAATAATAGTAATAAAAAGAAAGAACAGTTATAACAATAGTAATAATAATAATAAATAATAGAAATAATATTAATAATAAAAATAATTATTATTATAAAATAAGAAAAAACAAATTAAAATAAAATAAAAAGATGGATAACGGTATGAAAATGGTTGTGAAAATATGGATGAATCTCCACCGCACTGAACTTGAACAAAATCCTGGCTCAAGTTGGAACATATATTATTTATTTATTTTGGATTTTTTGAATAAAAGTAAATATGCAGGAGGACAAATTTGTGGTATGACACTTATACGCCATGAGACTTTGTTGCGGAGTACTTATACGCGTCCTGTTTCGGGGCGAGGTGTAAGTATTTACCACGATGGATAGGTCTTAGTATGAGAATGTTCACAAACAAATTCAAAATACTTCTCATAAAAGACAAAAACAAATAATAAGCGACTATCCTGCGGGAACTTCTTTTCTCATCTCATTCACTCACAACACGAACTTTCGACGACTTGTCTCGCATGCAAGACGGTAAACGCACTCGTACCAGATGAGCCTGCAACACCTGAGCATAGACATACGCAGTTCCAGCATAAAAAATACAAACAAATAGTTCCCGCCTGGTTAGGTGAACTACGTTGACTCTGATCCTCATTATCCCGATGAGGTACGTAGTGTAGAACCTCAAATTTGCCCTCTTCATTTTAAGCATCATAATAAACCATTTTCATCATAAACATATTATATATATAGCATTATAGCATAGAAAAATAAAGCATGAAAAGCATCAAGCCCTAGCATGAGGCATATGGCCATCTGGGGAGGTGTTGAAGGCCATTTAAGCCAGGACAAGGGTTCCAATGGATTTGTGAGAGGCCTATGATGAGTCTAGACTCCTCTGGCAAGTCCAAGTTCACTTGCAAAAGCTCAGAAGATTGCTTAATCATCACAAGTTTCAAGACAATGCAAGGCTCCTAGGCAGTGCGACCAAATTAGGGTTTTGGTTTCAAGGGCCTTAACCTCATAATTTTGGCCAACTCTTTTGGGCAATGTCTTCTATATGATAAGAGGTTCCTACATGCCAATTTTCATGGAAAAATTCCAAGTGGAAGTCAGTCTTTGCCTCAGTTACTTGCAGATGAAGCAGAAAGTCAACTGGGCCCAGAAAAAGTCAACTGTGCCATTCCAAAGGGTCCAACCCAACTTTTTTGGCCAAATGAGGTCTATTCAATGTTATAAGATGTTTGGTGAGCTTAAAGTCCAAGAATTTTGGTGGTTTGAGGGGTTTTGGCAAAAGTGCACAAATTTGGTTATGGAAAAGTTACTATTTTTGGCTATTTTAACCTAAAACTTCACAAGGCCTTAACTTGATCAAAAAATCTTCAAATGGACCAAAGGTAAACATGAAAGTTGGAGAGTAAGGGCTGTCATTTTTAAAAAGTACAAGAGCATTTTCTGGAGATTCATATATTTTTCTATAGGTCCCTCGAAAAAATGGGCATTCTAGGGCAAATTTCAAAATTTCAAGGCCAAGCCATTTGCACAAAGGCTTAAAAGTGGATAGTTTGCTATGCTATGTCCAAAGTAAGTTTACACAATCAAAATGCATACCATTTAGGTCATTTGGCTCAAAGAAAAGTGGCAAAATTCGTGCACATGAGAAAGTTCCATAAAACTTGCATTTTACACTTGGATTTGCATAAGGCATGACAATTGTGTGATAGCTTACATCCAAGGGCTGAAATTGTTTGCTGTGAATCATGGGTGGGATGGTGAATGCACATGCAAGAGAGGCCAGCAAATCATGAGCTTGGAATGCTTATGGCACACTTGGGCCAAATTTGCATTTTCACAAAAATTAGCTCTCTCTCACGTGCATTTGTTCTAACCCTTTTGCATTGCCTTATATATTCCATAACAATCAGAATTAGGGTTAGAGGCAGCCAGAATACACACTCATTCTCTCATTCTCATCTCTTATGCAAAATTGCTCATTCTCCACAAACTCTTGCTACAAGACTCCATTCACAAAACTCTTGCTGGATTCTTAATCCTCATCACTCATAGATCATTTCCATGCCGTTTGTTTGGATTATTCTTCAAGAATCATCCATTTCCCATTTCTTGTGCACATTTCCATTTTGTGCCATAACTTTTGATCTAGGCAAGCTTTCTTCAATCCAAGACCATATTCATACTCCTCTCATCTCAAGGATCATTAAGCACCCATGGATCTAGATTTATAGTGAAGTTTGTTCAAGTGGCCATTTGAGGAGCTTTGAAGCACAAGGAAGCACATTGCTGGGTTCACAAGCTTGCAAAGCCTTAGATGCATTTATTTTGCATCTAAGGGGATAAGGAGATCATTTTCCATCATTTTATACCACTCTTGACTTCAAATTTTGAACAACACCTCAGGTATGCTCAAATTTCGCATCTCATAGAAATGTGTTTGGTTGTGTGTTTTAGAATCCTCATGTTGTGCTGGTTACAATGCTCTTTGTAGTTTGTGAAATGGTTGAGTATTTACAAAGTTATGTTGATTTAAAGTTTGATGGACAATTTTATTTTCATTCATATTTTGAGTTTCTTTGAGTTTTGATCCAATCCAAGCATGTATTCTTGTTTAATGATGTTGGTTTGCCCATTCTGGAAGTTTTCATGGCCGACCGTGGCTTAGTTTGAAATTTCGTATAGATAGGGTTAGGGTTAGGGTTTTGTTGCATTAATGGTGGTGAGAGTTTAGGGTTTTTCATGAAGAAGAAGGTGCAGCAGCCCTCAGCGCTATCTGCACCCCCCTGCAAGGCCCATGTAGTTTTTTTTAACTAGCGTGTTTACTTCTTGCACCCCCTTGGCCCATTTGCTTTATTTTTATTTTTTTTCTTTACCAATTTATTTCATTTTTCTTTTAATTCTTTTTAAATATTTCCTTAACTCTAAAAAATCCAAAAAAAATCATATGCACTCCTTGATTCATCTAGTTTTTTATCATGATTTTTCCAGATTTTTATTTTCATCCCACGTGGCCAAATAAATTCAACATTGAGCATTGCTTTCTTGTGAACTCTCATAGACCAATCTGCCTTGTCCAATTTCTATTTTTCTCATCCTTTAAGCTATGAACCCCATTCTTTTTGCACTCAAATCCTAAGACACTCTACTATTTTCATGATTTATCTTGGATTTTTCACAAACTTCCTTTCTGGACTTTTCTTGAGTTACTTATGCCTTAAGTTTCAAAACCCTAAATGATAATACCTTGCATCCTTGAGCTTCATTGACCTAGTTTGGTGCTGTATTTTTTCAAACCCTTTTGATTCTCATTTCTTTGTGTTTGGAGAGTACTTTGCTGATTGGGTAGAATTTTTAAGTGCTTGGATCTTTTTCTTGGGTATTTTCTTCCTCACCTTGCCTTGTTTTGTATTCTTTGAGTCTTCTAGTCTCTTTTAAGTTTAGAATGGCACTTGTGCCAACTTCTCTTCATCTTTTGGGGTCCTTTAGAGGTCTATGGTTGCTCCTGGTCTTAGGATAGGGTTTGAGTCTCCTTGAGTCTTGGTGTTGGGTCTCTTTTATGTGCTTTATTTCTTTAAGTGTTAAGCATGCCTTCATTGCACTTGTTTCACTTCTAATCATCTCAATGTGATCTTATGTTGCTTTGCTTATCATCTTGTGAGCTCATTGACATGCCTATGTGCTTGAGTAGCTTCTGACTTGTTGGTTTATGCCTTGATTTTATGTTATTACACTAACCTTGCAGGGGCTATGGTAAGTTTGAGATGTGGGAATTGAGTTCCACATCTCCATTTCTCATCTCTCCTCATATTGTTTATATGGACTAACATCTTCTTGTTGGGCTTAGGCCTTTCTCATCTCTCCTATTATCTTCTTGTTCTCTTGAGATCCTTTTTAGGTTAGAAAGACCTCACAAACCCTAGGAACTCCATGCATGCTAACTTAGGATAGAAAATTCCCCCTAGTTTTTCCTTTTTGCTCCTTTGGTTCTCTTTCTCTTCTCATCTCATAATCATAAAAAACACTTTAATAAATTTGAAGTGATGCATTGATCCATAGCCTTATTCCATGAGGTATGCTTGTAGTCTTCCCATCTTGGGATAGTACAAGTTTACCTTGTGATGCACAAGTCTGATCAAGGTATCTTCTTCATAAAAGAAAAGCATAAAAAACACTTCTTCATTGTAGACAATCAAAACACTTAATAATTAAGCAGGTTAGTGAGCCTGGGCCCTAATCTTTGGGTTCAAGTTTTGGGGATCTTCTCCTTACTTGAGTGTGCTTGTTCTATTATTCCATCTTGGAATGTAGTGACAAGTGCACATTCCATGGAAAA
The DNA here is from genome assembly GCA_963966055.1 of Lathyrus aphaca. Classification (NCBI taxonomy): domain Eukaryota; kingdom Viridiplantae; phylum Streptophyta; class Magnoliopsida; order Fabales; family Fabaceae; genus Lathyrus; species Lathyrus aphaca. Next base: position 229,959,165 of record OZ014519.1, read on the forward strand.
GAGCTTGAGTTCACTTTCTTGTGACACACTCATGAAAAGCTTCTAAAAAACACAAACAAACAATAAGTGTCTTTCCTTCGGGAATTCTTTTCTCATCTCATTCGCTCCGTACGCGAACTTGCTCCTACTTGTCATTTTGCAAGACGGTTACGCACTCGTCGTCCGAGTCTGCAACACCTGAGCAATGGCATAGGCAGTTCAAGCTTTAATTCACAAGCATTTTCCTTTGTTACCCCTAGTTAGGGGAACTACGGCATCTCTGATCCTCATTATCCTGATGAGGTACGTAGGCAGCGGGGTAGGGCCCGTTCGAGCACAATCTTTATTTTCCCTACATTTCTCCTCTTTGTTTCTTATTCAGTTCTTTTTGTCGCTCCCGGGATTTTCATCCTAGTACAAACGCGAAAGTGGCGCGGAAAGGTTAGAGTCGCCAGCCAGACATTTTTATCCCGAAAGAATGGGAAAGGTAATGTTGCACAAACCTGAGGAAGAAGGAAATGACAAGGCCTTGTGAACCAAAGAGACTGAGTTCGGGAGCCGGTTACGAATTGAGAAGGTATTAGCACCCCAATCCGTCCATCGTACCCGACGGGATCCACGCTTGCTTGCTTTGTTTCAAAGGGTGAGAAATAAAGAATGCTGCCGAATAAAACTGCTACTGGAAACTGGAACTGCAATGAGAAAGGGAATTGGAAAAGAGAAAGAACAGAAGGGGGAAAATGTAGGGAAAATAAAGAATGTGCTCGAACGGGCCCTACCCCGCTGCCTACGTACCTCATCAGGATAATGAGGATCAGAGACGCCGTAGTTCCCCTAACTAGGGGTACCAAAGGAAATTGCTTGTGAATCAAAGGCTTGAACTGCCTATGTCAATGCTCAGGTGTTGCAGGCTCGGACGACGAGTGCGTTACCGTCTTGCAAAGTGACAAGTAGGAGCAAGTTCGCGTACGGAGCGAATGAGGTGAGAAAAGAATTCCCGAAGGAAAGACGCTTATTGTTTGTTTGGTGTTTTTTAGAAGCTTTAATGAGTGAGAGTTTGCATAGGTAAGTGTACCTAAGTCTTACTCAATGGGATGTGTACGTCTCACATCATCCCGAAATGGAATGCGCAAGAGGCACACCTATCTATGGAGGAAATCCCCAAATCTAGTCCCACAAGTGAAGGCTTAAGCACACTGGCCTATTACCATTATTAAGTGTTTTTTTGTGGTTTTTGGTTAAGAAGTGTTTTTTAGCTTTTTCTTTGTGAGGTACTCATGCTAAGACCTATCCGCCACGAGTGATGACTCACACCTCGCCCCGAAATGGAACGCATGTGAGCATCTCATAGCAAAGTCCCGTGTCACATGAAAGTACTCAACCTTTATTAAGTGAATTAGAATTAAGTTTGAAGATGAGAAGAGAGAGAAAGCCAAAGGATCTCAAAGGAAAAATTCTAAAGGGGACTAAAATAATCCTAGGTGTTAACATGCATGGATGTCCTAAAGGTTGGTGAGGTTTCTATCCTAATGAAGAAGAGAAGAAGAAGATAGAATAAGGGATGAGAAAGGCCTAGGCCTAACAAAAGAGGGTTAGTTCACATAAACATAAGAGGAAGAGATGAGAATTGGAGATGCGGAACTCAATTCCCACATCTCACACTTACCATAGCCCCTGCAAGGTTAGTAAGCACAAGTGAAACAAAAATAAGCAAATTAACATGACATCATCCAACAATCAGAAGTTAAGTGAAGTAAACAAATGCTTAATGCCAATTCAACTCGAAGAAATGAAGGTGAGAGCCTTATGATTTAAAATGAGGCAACATGAATACATATGGAAACAAGTGCGCACCTATGAAAGATGTAATGCAAAACACACAAAATACAAGCACAAAGTTCAAAACCAGAATCAAAATGATATGAATAATGGCCTAAGAGGCCAAAAAGATGAAGAGAAAAGTCACACAATACCAAACAATGTCAAAATAGAAGCAACGGAATCAAAAGATGGAGTTTAAACACTTAAAGAGACAAATGACTTGAATAAGAAACAAACTCAAAAATTCAGAAGAAACAAGACCTATACTAGGACCAGGAAGGTATCCACACCCCAAAGGAATCCCAAATGAGAAGAATAAGTTGGCACAAGTGCCCTTCTAAGCCTATAAGAAATCTTATGAACCAAACGAGGCAAAATGGGACAAGGTGAGAACAAAAATCCACAAATAATCAACCAGCCATCTAAAAAATCTACAACTGAAACCAAATGATCTTAAAATACATTATATCAACTTGCCATAAGGACTTGCAAAAATTCAGAAAGGAACTAGGTCTAATGGAGGTACAAACACAAGTTAGGACAGAAAACTTACATCACAAGATACCAGACCAAAACTCAAGAAATAATTTCCTAAAAATTCAGAGAAAAACATATGAAAACTACAAGATTTCAGGAACACAATGCAAAAAGAATGGGATCAAAACTCCAAATATTGAAAGCTATAGAAAATAAACAAAACAGACTGGTCAAGAAATGAAGCAAAAGAAGCTATGTGCCTTGGTGAATTATTTCTGGCACGTGGATCAATGAAAAAAATAAACTAAAAATGTGATAAAAAAGTAGAAACTCAAAAGAAGGTTCATGATTTATTTGAGAATTTTTGGATGAATTATTCTATTTTATATGAATTAAAACCAAATTGAATTAAGAAAGAAATTAAGGGAAAAAGAAATAAAAAATGAAAATGAGAAGTGGTGTAGTAAGTAACAAATTCATGTTGAATTGGACTGGGCCTGATATGAAGGAGGTGCGGATAGGAATTGGTACTAAGCCCAGCGCAGGACCATGCTGTTATGGTGGAGGTGCCAACGCGCGATTGGAGGAGAAAGCCTACCGGACGGTGACAAGTGTCACCGCCGGTATGGGCCAAATCGCAAAAGGAATCCTCCCAAGCTTATCCCTTATCCATCGGTAATCACAAACCATTTAATATTCTCTTTAACAAATTTATTGAACTTTATGAAAAAACATTAAAAATAGAAAAAATAGAAACGCAGAAACAGCCATAAGACTCTTTCTCTCCCTCAAAGCACTGTTCATCACCTTCTTCCTCTCTAATACCTAGCCGCCGCCATGGTTCTTCTTCTTCGTTCTTAATCTCGCCGCCGTCAAACCTCCATCTCAAAACGCCGCTGCATACTCATCACCTAACCGCCTAATGCGAAATCCTCTAAAACAAACCTTACTCAGATTTCCTTTCTCATCTCAAATCTACCGTTAATTTCTCCTAGAACTCTCTCAAATGACCAGATCGAAAAACTCAGAAAAGCAACATTGAGACACTCTTACAAATTACCACACACAATACATATGCATACAAGGATTCCGAGTCGTACCTGTGCATCCGCGAATACACCTTCGGTTCGTGTTTGTTCTTCTTTCAATTTGCTCGTTCCTATTAATTGAAGATCCTTGAAGCTATCCCGATAGAACTAGAAAAATAAAGATGATGAACTTGATGTTATGCTGATGGTGTGTTGAAGGACATTCAGCCAAGATCACGATGGCCGATTGAAGTCCGAAGAAGATTGCAGACGATGGTGACGTTTCTGTTAAGCTCTGCGGAAGGATTTGCGCGTTCGAACTGTTACGGAATTGTCGACAGTCAAAGCTTCGTAACAAAATTGTCAGATGCGGTGAATTGAGAAAAGCCTTCTTGATGATGATTGAGACTCTGCAAATTGTTGAAGTTGATGGAGAGTAATGTCGATCGATGGCATCGTTTTTTAGAAGAAAATCGAATAATGAAGTGTTTTGGTGAGGTAATCAATTCCGGTTCTACTGACGAAAGGTGATGATGAAGAAGCGATTAATTAGCTCTCAATTTATGTTGTTGTTTGTTTGATGATGAAGAATGAAGTGGCTTAATTTGATGAAGGAGTGAAATCTGTTTTTGTTTCCATGAATTCTGTTTTTGCTCTTTTTCCTTTATTTTCTCTTTTTAGAGTGATGAATGCATTCTGTTATTGGTGATGAGAGATGAATTGGTTTTTGTTGGTGATGAAGTGAAATGAGGCATTTGCCCTCTTAAATTCTTGTGATGCAGTCTCCTTTTCTATTTTTTTTCATGCTGTTATGATCTTCTCTTTGTTACTTCTTTTTTCTCATTCTGTTATCATTTGAGTAAGGATCCTCATAACAAACTTTTTCTTTTCTTTAGTTCTGTTATTTCCAAATTTTTTAGATACTACTCTGCATTTTGATATCACTTGAATCAGACTTCTTTTTCTTTGCGTATGCTTGCCACGCGTGCAATGTATGAAATGTGTGAAGTCGATGGAAATCGTTTGCTGCAAGTGTGTTGTAATGTGAATGTGATCCGTGTAGGCCTTGCGGAATGCGTGAGATTGGTGTAGAGTGGGGTCACATGAAACTGGCTTGGGAAAGGTTGTGGGCCATGTTATTTTTCTTTCTTTTTGTGTTTTTGTTGCTGATTTTTACTTTGTTGTGATATTAATATGGGCTTAAGCAAATGAATCATGGACTATTATCTTTGGAAAATAATACCTTTGCTTAATAATACAGAAAATAATAATAAAGGACTAATGGAATAATGGATTAAGAAAAAATAAAGATGGATGTGAATTCCTTAAAAGGAATAATTGGACATAAAAGGTGGATGGAATAGCAAAGTGTGAATTGAACATGAATATGTTTTACTTGAAAATAGATGATGCATGAAATTTGGATGGATTGGATTTGGACTAATGGATATGAAACTGGATTTGAGTGATATTTAATATGGGAGAAATCAAAATATGAACAATGGTTGAGAAATTGGTTTAAATGGATAATTCGAAAAGAATGGTTTAGAAATGGACATAAAAATATATTTTTGTGGGACGAACCAATTATCACCAATACGCACATAGCCAAGAAACCTCGACTCATCAATTCACTCAACTCAAAACCAATCTCGCATTATTTCCACAAAAGCCACCGATCCTCTGGACAAATCACCATTTAAGCGTCATCATGATAAGCTTGAATCTTTGAATCCCAACCCATCACCTGAATCGCTGCCTGGTAAACTGATGACCTTTCAACCCAATAACTCGACTTTGAAACGCATCGCTTGAAAATAACCTCAAACACAGATGACTTGCAGTTGAGGTAATCCCTCGATAGTTCGACCAAGATTAGGTCAAACGTCCCTCTGCAACGAATCGATGAACTCAAATCAATGCCAGTCTATGCTATGCTAATGGGTGTCATGCTTTATCTTTCTATGCTAATGATGCTGAGGAAATGATATGAGTATGATGAATATGATGTGATATGATGCTTAAAAGGAAGAGGGCAAATTTGGGGTGTTACAGCTGCCCCTATTCAATCATCAGTTAATCTGAAAAGGACGATAGTACGGGCTATCGACCATTCAAGATAAACTGTGGTTGAATACCAAGAAGACCAGAAATTTGCACTCTGACGAATAATGCAAAACTGGGAAATAAACCCAACCAGATGACGCTCTGGGGATACGAATGAGAGAAAAAGCAGACGAGCTTCTTCCAAGTTGAAACAAATATCTGGAAATAAGAATGCGTTGACAGACGAGTCTTCAAACAATCCTGTGACGCCAGGAGCTGGACAGACGAGTCCTCAAACACTGCATAAAGCATGAGACAGATGAGTCTCCTTCGGATTTACCTGTTACGCCAGGACCGGTAACCATTTCGACATTTAATTCCCACTGTCAGGATTCGAAACCTCTTCAATACAGACGAGTATTGGATGATCATCAAGATAACACAGACGAGTGTCATAAGTCAATGATACAGACGAGTATCAGACGATGATCTGAGAAACACAGACGAGTGTCTCAGGCAATGATACAGACTAGTATCAGCCACTGGTATAGACGAATACCAGAAATTCAAACACAGACGAGCATTTGAAGTAGCAATACAGGAATACAGATGTAAGCTAGCACAAACGAGTGTCGAGGATGATACAAACGAGTATCTAAGCAAAGCAGACGAGCTTCAGAACACGAATGACTTCTGGGGAATAAAAGCAGACGAGCTTCAAACAAACACAGACGAGTGCTGGACAGTTGCAGACGAGCAACAACAGAGAATACATATCAAGGCACAGACGAGTGCAACGAAGGATCTAATACCAAACACAGACGAGTGTTGGGAGGTTGCAGACAAGCAACAACGAATATCATATCAGAACACAGACGAGTGTGGAGGAGTTGCGGACGAGCAATAGCAACTATTATAACCAAACACAGACGAGTGTTGGAAAATTGCAGACGAGCAATATTAAGGTAATCATAAGCCAATGCTGGGGAAAGCAAACGAGCAATACCACAGAGCCAACACGGACAGGTGTTGAAAGATGCAGACGAGCAACAATAAAGCAGCAATACCAATGCTGGGGAGAACTTCGTTTAGGGATAATACAAACGAGTGTTGACAAACGCAGACGAGCTGTAGACAAATGCCTGATTGGCATCAAGAGATACAACTCTATAGGGAAAGACAAGTCAAGAAGTCTGGACACTCAACCCTGACTGAGGTGATGAATACCTGGCTGTATCATCAAATACCCAAAAGTACGGTAACTTTGCTGGGAAATTTTTCACAGACGGAGATGAAAATCCAATATGAACTCTGTGGGGAATATCATCTAGTGACCTCTTGCATTTTCTGGACTAGTTGACTGCTTGAAGATCAACCTAAGAGGATTTTACAGAAGAACTAACATCCAAAATGTCCAAGTCTTCAAACTCTTTAGAGATTCGTCGAATCTTGACATAACTGCCCCAGACTGCATAGACTATGGAAGAATTTGTCTCGCAAGGATTCCTGAAAACCTCGCATTACTGCGAAATACCGTGCCCTGTAAGCACAAAGATAGGCACACCTGCCCCGGGCATAACTGAGTCCAAGTATGACTGAACGTTGATGTTGTGATTTTTCTTTTATGACAGACTCACTGGGTATCAACTCAAGGGTTGAAGAAGTGAAGACTATGATATCGACTCAAGGGTCGTAAGAAACAGAAATATCGACTCAAGGGTCGAAGAGAACACAACAACGTCAACTCGAGGGTTGAGGAATAAGGCGACAACAACATCGACTCGAGGGTCGAGGAAACGAAAGCAACAATATCGACTCAAGGGTCGAGGATAGCAAAGCAACATCCACTCGAGGGTTGAGGGAATAAAATAGCAACATCGACTCGAGGGTCGAGGAAAACGAAACAACATCAACTCGAGGGTTGAGGAAACAAGATGAAAATATCGACTCGAGGGTCGAAGAGAATAAAGCAACATCAACTCGAAGGTTGAAGGAACAAAAGAAGCAACATCGACTCGAGGGTCGAGAAACAGAAGCGATGATATCGACTCGAGGGTCGAAGCCAATCAAAGTGAAGATTGCCACACTCAGCTGAAGTGAGAGACTGAGTGCATATAGATGCCAACTAGTCATAGTTGAAGAGATGCCAACAAAGATCGGACTTTAACCTTGAAGATGCCAATGACTATTGGACTTTAGCCGTGTATGATGAAGAAACCATAACGACTGAGGATAAATTCTCTGACTAGGGAAGCACCCTACTGGGATCAATCATCAGATGTTCATTCTGGGAACGGCCTTGCATACCACAATATTGTCTCAAGAGGATTTTACAGAAAACTTAGTATGTGGAATGCTTTAGTGTTTTCAAACTCTTGAACATCTCGAAGTAACCACCTTAAATTGTATGGTCCATGAAAAAATCTGCCCCAAGACCTCGCATCATCATGAGGTGTTCTGCCCCAGTATTCTGAACCTTGTGTAGGTGCATCTGATTAGTCGTCTTCTGGAGCTAATAACTTCTAGTGCTTCTAGAGTGACCTGCCCCAGTATGAGCCTTGCTTTGGAAAAACACCCAGGATAACTGCTCTGCGAGAGATTTAAATCTCGAAGTAATTGCCCCAGTTTGGCTGCCTTTAACCCAACTGGTTGGAAAAGTCCCTATTCAATGGAGTTTCTTAGAAAAGTGCCCCTTGGCATGAATGTCCTTCCGAAGTTTCCGCCTTCTCAACCTGGCAAGATTAAGCTTCTAGACTGAGGTTCCAGATGTGAACTTCTTTGATGCTAAACAGATGTATGCAAGCAGAAAATGTTTTATTCTGAGAATGAAAATTCTAATGCAACACATGTTAATCTTGAAGCTTTTATTAAAAAGATGTCGTTCATGAACGAATCACTGGTTAAGATATAACACAAGCTTTTCTGAAATAAAACATGCATATGCAATACCAACAAAGGTGTTTTAGCACAACTCGTAGGAGTCAGGAACGCTATCTCATGGTGGCACGCTCTCGAATTAACCCTGTTTCAATTAGGACTTTCAAGGGTTGTATCGTGGCCTGGTTCACGGTTATAGAAACAAAGATATAGGCTCAAAATTATTTGTGCCCACCCTTCTTCGTGATGTCCTTCCATTCCTATGTCCAGCTAGCTTTCACAAGCGCTCACCTTTCCTAAGGGTTTCATGATGGTTGAGGAACCGATGGCTCTAACAGTCTAAGCACCACTGAGGTTGTTGTTGGTATAACAATCACCCTTATTGTCTTTTGTGTCCGTATCACACGATTTGTTTTTGCTCAAGGATCTTTCTTTCGCTTTTCATTCTTTTTCTTATCCCTAACTTTTGTCTGGACTGATTCTTGTAAATCCTTTGCAATTGGAGTCCAGCGGGATGCCCTAATTATTACATAAGTCGCTTGTTTTCAAGCTTCGACTTAGCAGGCTATTTATTTCTTTTTTTTCTTTTTCTTTTCGAACAAATCGTGTGACACTGTTTGTCTTGACTGTTTTGTAAGGGTTGTGACTGTCTCACTTTCTGGTTGTTGAGGAATAACCATGATGGTTTTCGGTCTTTGGACCTCTTGATTTGGTACAATGAAATGTTAGGGATCCTCAGATAAACTCATTTATGGAAGCATGAATGCCTGGTCCAACTAGCTGACACCTACCCTGCCCCGGGTTAAATGTGAGGGTTTTTTCACGTGAAAAGAGACTCCTACTTCAAGGCTCAAAGGGGTTAACGAAGTTTTATCTCCCTTATATCTCCGGTGTTTGGGAATTTGAAACAAAGCCTGTACATCGTCAACAAGGTCTTATTCAAGAGCACACAAATGGAGATTTTTGCGTTTTCACTTCGTCATCCTCCATCACAGAGTTTAAGAACAACAATTGGTATTGCAATGCACACACAAAATTATAAGTAAAAATACGAATTAATTACTTCAAGAAAAACATGTGCATTTCATTAGTTAACATTCAAAACAAACAAACTTCATGCAAGCATACAAATATTCAAACAAACCTATAAAAGCGACACATGAAAATGCAGTAAAGAAACTGAGCAATGCCATTGTTGAGGAGACTTGACTCCGTCTGGACCGGTTGATCTTGAATACTTTCAGTAGTCAGCGGCCTTTTCCCGATGGAATTTGCAGTCTTCAATCAAATGAACATGCTTCATTCCCAACTATTCTGACCTGAAACTTTCGACGTTCAAACATTCACACGAGACGTCTGAAGAAAAGAGTGACACTGAGATGAAATTGCCACATAAGTTTGACACCTAAGGTTGCTCGGAAAGACCTGACGATCTTCTGCCTACGTATCTCCATTGACCAAAGACCAATGAAGAATCAGAGCGACGTAGTTCCCCTCAATAGGGATCAAAATGAGGTACACAGCCGCTCTTCAGAATCAAACTGAGAATCACCTTCACATATATCTTCGATAAATTCCTCCATAACATGAGCTGACGAACCCACATGACCAAACGGAGACTCGTTAACTTGAATGCCTTGAGGTGTCACTGAAATCAACCCGGACTCAATCAAATCCTGGACCTTATCCCTGAGAGGCTTGCATTCTTCAGCTGAATGTCCTGGTGCGTTGCCATGGAATCTACATTGAACATTGGGATCAAAACTTGGTGGATATGGAGAAGGCACTGGACCCGGCTTCTTCGACACTATCAATCCACTATCAATCAGGCATGGAAGTATCTGACTGTATGGTACTGGCAATGGATCAAAATATCTTTTGGATCTCTTAGTGTAGTAACGACGCCTTTGCGGAGTATGCTTCTGTTGGCATGGTATTTGTTGGTACTGAGGAGGTTCACTGTTAACTGAAATCTGACATACGGATTCAGAAGGTTGCTGACTCTGAGCAGCTGAAATGCATGGGTAATGTGGATAAGTCAATGGAGTTGAAGGATCTTCCCAGATTGCATCAATCACATCCTTATCTTGGGAACTGATAACGGATTCATTCTCTTCAGCTGAGCTACCTGAAATGCCTTGGATCTTTCCCATCTTGATAAAATTCTCAATGCGTTCTCCAACTATCACCAAGTCCGAGAAACTCGAAGTTCCACTACCACTCAACCTCTCCAAGTACGGCCCCTGTAAGGTCTCTATGAAAAGATCAACCAATTCTCTATCTGATAACGGGGGTTGCACCCGAGTAGCTATTTCTCTCCACCTCTGGGCATACTCTCTGAAAGATTCACCATCTCCCTAGGATAAAACTTGCAAATCCATGCGGCTAAGAGCCCTGCCAAGATTGTAGTCATACTGCTTCACAAATGCATTGGCTAGGTCTGACCATGACTGAATACGACTGCTCTCTAACTGCATATACCAATTCGATGATGCCTCACTCAGACTGTATTGGAAACAATGGATCATCAATTTGTCATTATGCTCATGTGAGGCCATCCTTCTACAAAATCTTACCAAATGCTGCCTTGGACAACTATCCCCTTTGTACTTTTCAAACTTCGGTACTTTGAACTTTGGAGGTATTACAAGGCCATGTACCAGGCACATGCTTGCAGCACTTAGATCAATGACATTACGATTTTGAAGGGTTTTGATCTCTTACTCCAACACACGGAATCTTTCCTCCCTCTCCACAACTCGTGGATCTTGGATTCTCACTACAGGGATTGCCTCTTGAGGATCTGGCATAGTGAAAGCAAAACTGTGATAATCTGCAGCATCAACAGAAGAAGAATGTCTACTTCGGGCGACTTGGCGCTCTTGAACATCTGGATTCCCAACAGGGGTCTGTACAGGCTGAGCTTGAGCGGAATTACGGTCATCCTGCCTTGCCAAAGTCATCATAGCCTCCAAAAGTTGGTCCCACTGATCTTTTGTCAACCCAACACTTGCATACTGGCTTTGCTCTCCAGGGTCCATGATTTTTCTCGAAAGTTGCTTCAAGTCTGATACGAGAACTGGAGTCTCAACTGTAGATGGTGAACAAATAACGGATGAGCCCTGCCTGCTGAACAGAAATGCAATGCAAATGATATGAGATGCCATGTTCAGTTACTTCCAAAGAATCTATCTGCTTTGATCCACATTTTGATACAAAAATCCAACAGAAATAATTCAGGGATGAGATCCTCAGAAATAACTGAACATGTATGCTAGAATGCTATGATGGCATGTATGCAACTGGAAAGTGATCGAGAACTGGTGTCTGTCTGGATACGGAACACTGAGTTAAGAACCAAGCAACTGATGATATATGCCCTCTGAATAATAACCATCTGATAAGAACTCAAAACCAAGGATCAAGAACTCCAGAACCATAGTAACCGGATCAAAACATAAGATTGCACTGATGATGAAGGGTATGTTGAGGTTAAGGGTTCCTGTAAACCCCTCCCAATCTCACTGGTAGGCTCCGGGTCAGACATCACGGACTCTCAAAGCCGAATAGCAATAATACTTTCACCATTTCCGAGAAATGGCTCATGACCAAATCAGGGAATCGGTTGGGCATTATGTACTACGCAGAGAGGCCTCAGCTGAGTCCGGGAAAAACAAGCATCCCTTATAGGTTCCCAGCTTCAAGCGTTGAAATCGAGAAACAATAGTACATTCAGCCCGTAGGATACAGTACTAATGTCATACGACCAGATGCTTTGACTGAGTTCCTATAAGAGAACCAGGCCATCCTATGCGAGTCCCCAGTGGACCCTCGGATGCGAGTGGGTTTGCCAACAAATGTGGTCTGCCACTGTCATCACTAGAGAGGGTTGTTTCCACAAAGGTTCTCAATGATCGGTCCCCAGATGCACATAACTATCAAGGTCCTATCCCGAAGTGGAGGAAATCCCCACACAAGATATTTCCAAGACAGTCGCAATCTGGGCGTGAAACACATCGCCACTCATCATGTCACATGCGAGTACAATATGTCCACTCTAATCCTAGGGTGCACTCAAGCCGGGTACTTGGCTTATCTCTCAGAAATAGTATCCCCCAATCCCACCAAACAGAAAACCAGTCCAGACAGTCCAGTATGATATATATGATGAGGAAAATAAATACTGAAAACTGTAAATAATGCTGTAAATAAAGCAGTAAACAAACAACAATACAATACAACAAGCCACATCAAACAAACATCACCCAATGAAACAATGACACACAAGCGCTAGGAGAGACTCCCGGGATTTTCATCCTAGTACAAACGCGAAAGTGGCGCGGAAAGGTTAGAGTCGCCAGCCAGACATTTTTATCCCGAAAGAATGGGAAAGGTAATGTTGCACAAACCTGAGGAAGAAGGAAAGGACAAGGCCTTGCGAACCAAAGAGACTGAGTTTGGGAGCCGGTTACGAATTGAGAAGGTATTAGCACCTCAATCCGTCCGTCGTACCCGACGGGATCCACGCTTGCTTGCTTTGTTTCAAAGGGTGAGAAATAAAGAATGCTGCCGAATAAAACTGCTACTGGAAACTGGAACTGCAATGAGAAAGGGAATTGGAAAAGAGAAAGAACAGAAGGGGGAAAATGTAGGGAAAATAAAGAATGTGCTCGAACGGGCCCTACCCCGCTGCCTACGTACCTCATCAGGCTAATGAGGATCAGAGACGTCGTAGTTCCCCTAACTAGGGGTACCAAAGGAAATTGCTTGTGAATCAAAGGCTTGAACTGCCTATGTCAATGCTCAGGTGTTGCAAGCTCGGACGACGAGTGTGTTACCGTCTTGCAAAGTGACAAGTAGGAGCAAGTTCGCGTACGGAGCGAATGAGGTGAGAAAAGAATTCCCGAAGGAAAGACGCTTATTGTTTGTTTGGTGTTTTTTAGAAGCTTTAATGAGTGAGAGTTTGCATAGGTAAGTGTACCTAAGTCTTACTCAATGGGATGTGTACGTCTCACATCATCCCGAAATGGAATGCGCAAGAGGCACACCTATCTATGGAGGAAATCCCCAAAGCTAGTCCCACAAGTGAAGGCTTAAGCACACTGGCCTATTACCATTATTAAGTGTTTTTTGTGGTTTTTGGTTAAGAAGTGTTTTTTAGCTTTTTCTTTGTGAGGTACTCATGCTAAGACCTATCCGCCACGAGTGATGACTCACACCTCGCCCCGAAATGGAACGCATGTGAGCATCTCATAGCAAAGTCCCGTGTCACATGAAAGTACTCAACCTTTATTAAGTGAATTAGAATTAAGTTTGAAGATGAGAAGAGAGAGAAAGCCAAAGGATCTCAAAGGAAAAATTCTAAAGGGGACTAAAATAATCCTAGGTGTTAACATGCATGGATGTCCTAAAGGTTGGTGAGGTTTCTATCCTAATGAAGAAGAGAAGAAGAAGATAGAAGAAGGGATGAGAAAGGCCTAGGCCTAACAAAAGAGGGTTAGTTCACATAAACATAAGAGGAAGAGATGAGAATTGGAGATGCGGAACTCAATTCCCACATCTCACACTTACCATAGCCCCTGCAAGGTTAGTAAGCACAAGTGAAACAAAAATAAGCAAATTAACATGACATCATCCAACAATCAGAAGTGAAGTGAAGTAAACAAATGCTTAATGCCAATTCAACTCGAAGAAATGAAGGTGAGAGCCTTATGATTTAAAATGAGGCAACATGAATACATATGGAAACAAGTGCGCACCTATGAAAGATGTAATGCAAAACACACAAAATACAAGCACAAAGTTCAAAACCAGAATCAAAATGATATGAATAATGGCCTAAGAGGCCAAAAAGATGAAGAGAAAAGTCACACAATACCAAACAATGTCAAAATAGAAGCAACGGAATCAAAAGATGGAGTTTAAACACTTAAAGAGACAAATGACTTGAATAAGAAACAAACTCAAAAATTCAGAAGAAACAAGACCTATACTAGGACCAGGAAGGTATCCACACCCCAAAGGAATCCCAAATGAGAATAAGAAGTTGGCACAAGTGCCCTTCTAAGCCTATAAGAAATCTTATGAACCAAACAAGGCAAAATGGGACAAGGTGAGAACAAAAATCCACAAATAATCAACCAGCCATCTAAAAAATCTACAACTGAAACCAAATGATCTTAAAATACATTATATCAATTTGCCAAAAGGACTTGCAAAAATTCAGAAAGGAACTCGGTCTAATGGAGGTACAAACACAAGTTAGGACAGAAAACGTACATCACAAGATACAAGACCAAAACTCAAGAAATAATTTCCTAAAAATTCAGAGAAAAAACATATGAAAACTACAAGATTTCAGGAACACAATGCAAAAAGAATGGGATCAAAACTCCAAATATTGAAAGCTATAGAAAATAAACAAAACAGACTGGTCAAGAAATGAAGCAAAAGAAGCTATGTGCCTTGGTGAATTATTTCTGGCACGTGGATCAATGAAAAAAATAAAATAAAAATGTGATAAAAAACTAGAAACTCAAAAGAAGGTTCATGATTTATTTGAGAATTTTTGGATGAATTATTCTATTTTATATGAATTAAAACCAAATTGAATTAAGAAAGAAATTAAGGGAAAAAGAAATAAAAAATGAAAATGAGAAGTGGTGTAGTAAGTAACAAATTCATGTTGAATTGGACTGGGCCTGATATGAAGGAGGTGCGGATAGGAATTGGTACTAAGCCCAGCGCAGGACCATGCTGTTATGGTGGAGGTGCCAACGCGCGATTGGAGGAGAAAGCCTACCGGACGGTGACAAGTGTCACCGCCGGTATGGGCCAAATCGCAAAAGGAATCCTCCCAAGCTTATCCCTTATCCATCGGTAATCACAAACCATTTAATATTCTCTTTAACAAATTTATTGAACTTTATGAACAAACATTAAAAATCAAAAAAATAGAAACGCAGAAACAGCCATAAGACTCTTTCTCTCCCTCAAAGCACTGTTCATCACCTTCTTCCTCTCTAATACCTAGCCGCCGCCATGGTTCTTCTTCTTCGTTCTTAATCTCGCCGCCGTCAAACCTCCATCTCAAAACGCCGCTGCATACTCATCACTTAACCGCCTAATGCGAAATCCTCTAAAACAAACCTTACTCAGATTTCCTTTCTCATCTCAAATCTACCGTTAATTTCTCCTAGAACTCTCTCAAATGACCAGATCGAAAAACTCAGAAAAGCAACATTGAGACACTCTTACAAATTACCACACACAATACATATGCATACAAGGATTCCGAGTCGTACCTGTGCATCCGCGAATACACCTTCGGTTTGTGATTTTTCTTCTTTCAATTTGCTCGTTCCTATTAATTGAAGATCCTTGAAGCTATCCCGATAGAACTAGAAAAATAAAGATGATGAACTTGATGTTATGCTGATGGTGTGTTGAAGGACATTCAGCCAAGATCACGATGGCCGATTGAAGTCCGAAGAAGATTGCAGACGATGGTGACGTTTCTGTTAAGCTCTGCGGAAGGATTTGCGCGTTCGAACTGTTACGGAATTGTCGACAGTCAAAGCTTCGTAACGAAATTGTCAGATGCGGTGAATTGAGAAAAGCCTTCTTGATGATGATTGAGACTCTGCAAATTGTTGAAGTTGATGGAGAGTAATGTCGATCGATGGCATCGTTTTTTAGAAGAAAATCGAATAATGAAGTGTTTTGGTGAGGTAATCAATTCTGGTTCTACTGACGAAAGGTGATGATGAAGAAGCGATTAATTAGCTCTCAATTTCTGTTGTTGTTTGTTTGATGATGAAGAATGAAGTGGCTTAATTTGATGAAGGAGTGAAATCTGTTTTTGTTTCCATGAATTCTATTTTTGCTCTTTTTCCTTTATTTTCTCTTTTTAGAGTGATGAATGCATTCTGTTATTGGTGATGAGAGATGAATTGGTTTTTGTTGGTGATGAAGTGAAATGAGGCATTTGCCCTCTTAAATTCTTGTGATGCAGTCTCCTTTTCTATTTTTTTTTCATGCTGTTATGATCTTCTCTTTGTTACTTCTTTTTTCTCATTCTGTTATCATTTGAGTAAGGATCCTCATAACAAACTTTTTCTTTTCCTTAGTTCTGTTATTTCCAAATTTTTTAGATACTACTCTGCATTTTGATATCACTTGAATCAGACTTCTTTTTCTTTGCGTATGCTTGCCACGCGTGCAATGTATGAAATGCGTGAAGTCGATGGAAATCGTTTGCTGCAAGTGTGTTGTAATGTGAATGTGATTCGTGTAGGCCTTGCGGAATGCGTGAGATTGGTGTGGAGTGGGGTCACATGAAACTGGCTTGGGAAAGGTTGTGGGCCATGTTATTTTTCTTTCTTTTTGTGTTTTTGTTGCTGATTTTTACTTTGTTGTGATATTAATATGGGCTTAAACAAATGAATCATGGACTATTATCTTTGGAAAATAATACCTTTGCTTAATAATACAGAAAATAATAATAAATGACTAATGGAATAATGGATTAAGAAAAAATAAAGATGGATGTGAATTCCTTAAAAGGAATAATTGTACATAAAAGGTGGATGGAATAGCAAAGTGTGAATTGAACATGAATATGTTTTACTTGAAAATAGATGATGCATGAAATTTGGATGGATTGGATTTGGACTAATGGATATGAAACTGGATTTGAGTGATATTTAATATGGGAGAAATCAAAATATGAACAATGGTTGAGAAATTGGTTTAAATGGATAATTCGAAAAGAATGGTTTAGAAATGGACATAAAAATATATTTTTGTGGGACGAACCAATTATCACCAATACGCACATAGCCAAGAAACCTCGACTCATCAATTCACTCAACTCAAAACCAATCTCGCATTATTTCCACAAAAGCCACCGACCCTCTGGACAAATCACCATTTAAGCGTCATCATGATAAGCTTGAATCTTTGAATCCCAACCCATCACCTGAATCGCTGCCTGGTAAACTGATGACCTTTCAACCCAATAACTCGACTTTGAAACGCATCGCTTGAAAATAACCTCAAACACAGATGACTTGCAGTTGAGGTAATCCTTCGATAGTTCGACCAAGATTAGGTCAAACGTCCCTCTGCAACGAATCGATGAACTCAAATCAATGCCAGTCTATGATATGCTAATGGGTGTCATGCTTTATCTTTCTATGCTAATGATGCTGAGGAAATGATATGAGTATGATGAATATGATGTGATATGATGCTTAAAAGGAAGAGGGAAAATTTGGGGTGTTACACTTTTTCCATTTCCTTTTCATTTTCATTTTCATTTCTTTTGCTGCAGTTTTCATACCCTCACCCTTTGAAACAGTTTCTTTGCAAGCGTGGATCCCGTCGGGTACGGCGGACGATCTGGGTGCTAATACCTTCCCAGGTCGTAACCGACTCCCGAACTCAGTCTCTTTGGTTCGTAGGACCTGTGTCCTTCCTCTTCTTTCTTCTGGTTTGTGCAGCATTACCATTCCCTTTCTTCGGGATAAAAATGCCTGGCTGGCGACTCTATTCTTTTTCCGCGCCACTTTCGCGTTTGTACCAGGATGGAAATCCGGGGAGAGACAGCTTGGCGACTCTGCTGGGGACCGAACCCATAATCTCTGGTTCCCCTGTGAGTCTCACCTAGCGCTTGTTTGTTCTTGTTTCATTGGGTGATGTTTGTTTGCTGTGGTGTGTTGTATGTTATTGTTGTTTATTTACAGCTTTATTTACATCTTTATTTACAGTTTTCAGTATTTATTTTCTGCATCATGTATATATGCTGGACTGTCTGGACTGGTTTTCTTTTGTGGGATGGGTGTTACTGGTTCTTGAGAGATAGGAGCCAAGTACCCGGCTCGAGTGCACCATAGGACTTAGAGTGGTTCCACTTTGGCCTCATGAGATCTTGTCATGGGGGTAGTAGTGAGTTCCACACCCAGGTTGCGATTGTCTTGGAAATGTATTGATTTGGGGATCTTCCTCTCTCATTATATAACCCTGACAGTTATGTGCAGCTGGGGACCGATCATTGAGAACCTTGTGGAAACATCCCTCTTTAGTGATGACAGTGGCAGCCCACATTTTGTGGCAAACCCATTCGCATCCGATGGCCCACTTGGGGATCGCATAGGATGACCTTGTTTCCCGGACTCAGCTGAGGCCTCCCTGTGTAGTATATAATGCCAAACCGATTCCCTGATTTGGTCATGAGCCATTTCTCGGAGATGGTGACAGTATTATTGCTATGTGGCTTTGAGAGTCCGTGATGTCTGACCCGGAGCCTTTTACCCGTGAGGTTGGGGGGTTGTTTACAGGTGTGCAGGAACCCATGACCCTCAACATACACTCATCTGTTCAGTGGTTCTTGTTATGATCTTTGGTCATGTGATTATGATCCATGGTTCTATGATTCTATGGTTTCGGAGTTATGGTTCTGGATTTCTGGATTTCTTGATATTGTGATTCTGAGATCTTCTATCAGAGAGTTGTGATTATCAGAGGGTGTGACTCAGTAAACTTTTGGGTTTACCAGTTATTTAGAGGGGCCCTTGTCAGTGTTCCAGTTCAGATGGTCCCAGTTGGTCATATGCTTGCATTGCATTACATTTGCATCATTCTTTGCATTAACTGTTTATGTTTCCCATTTTTCAGGTCATTGCTCGCATCTGTTCCCAGTTCTGGTATTCTTATCTCCATGGCAGAAATCAGAAGAGATCCGAGAAAAAAGAATGTGCATTATACCTTTCTTCAGCCGGAAGTTAAAAGTGTTCAGAGGTTAGCAGGTTTGATGAACGATCAAGTCTTAGGTAATTTCAAGAAAAGATATGGCCAGATACTAAAGTTTGTGGACAAGCCCACTGCAGACCAAAAAGACAACTTGCATACCTTGTTGCAATTTTATGATCCCCTGTTGCGTTGCTTTATTTTTCCAGGTTACATCTTAGCTCCGACATTAGAAGAGATCTCCAGCATGCTAAGTGTTCCGATCAGAGAGACATTGTCGTTCTACGGGTCAGAGGTTGTACTCAGAAATGAAGACATAGCCAAGGTTTGTAGGTTGCCAGTTGTTTCAGTCAGAAAGGCTCTGCGAGAGAGTGAAGGCAGAGGGCTACCCTGGAGTGTGCTTATCCCAGAGGCCGAGAAGTATGCTATAGAGGCTAAGTGGAATGACTTTGGAGCTTTGCTTGCATTGATGGTATATGGGTCTAGCCTGTTTCCTGGAGAGAAAGAGTTTGTCAGCTTAGAGGTGATCTCAATCTTTGCAAAAGGCAATCCAGTGCCTACTTTATTGGGTGACTTTTATTTTAGTGTCCATTACAGAAACGAGAAAGGTAGAGGTGGTCCAGTGGTCTGCTGCGCTCCTTTGTTTGCTGAATGGTTTGCTAGACAGTTGCCTAAGTCAGGTGCCTTCAAGGATATACGAGACGAATGGAGATGGTCCAGAAGACTGATGGGATTGACTGAAGAAGACATTGCTTGGGGTTATGACAGGGATTTGTTAGGAAAGGAGTTGATGGTTAGTTGCGGAGGGTTTGCTGGAGTACCTTTGCTGGGAAGGAAAGGTGTCATCAGTTACTACCCAACATTAGCCAGGAAGCAGTTTGGCTACCCTTTGAAAGATCCTCCTCAGATGGAAATGTTTGTTGAATCTTCGTACTTTCCTGTTGACGGAAACAAAGAGTTAGTTCAACAAGCAGTCCAATCCTGGGCTCACAGGATAAAAAAGGGGAAGAAAGACTTCGACCGAGTTGATCCCAAGACATATCCACCATATGCTGAATGGTTGCAAAGACATATCGAGTCAGTTCTCATGCCTTTTTCAGTCGAGGCTCCACTTTATCCCCGAGAGGTACCAAATCAGAGCAGTACGGTTTCCTTGGAGGAGTACAAGAAGTTAGAAGCTCAGCTGCATGAGGTCAGAGTAGAGAATATTGAGATGGTAAGCCTATACCACCAGGCCAATAGAGCCAAGAAGGAAGCTGAAGACAAGCTGCAGAAGCTCCAAGCCTCTCTAGAAGACAAAGAGAAGGATTTTTCCGGTAGAGAAGCCCATTTCCACAGATTGGGTATGATGGAAGCTCAAAGAGAAGCTAAGCGCAAGGAGACTTTAAAGACTCTCAGAGGTGCTCGTCAGTCCATTGTTTGGCTGCAAGGCCAAAGAGATGAAGAGCAAAAGAAATTCAAAGAGAAGGAAGAGTTCTTTGAAGTTCAGATGGCTTTCAAGAAGGAGGAAGTGGAGCAAGTCCATGCCATCCGGAGGGAGAAGACCCAACAGCTAGCCCAAAGCCAATTAGCTCTGGAAGAAGCAAGGAAAGAGATCGAAGAGCTCAAGTTGAGAGCGGGTGTCAAGAAAAGCAGGGAAGAGGTGGCAGATCCTGGGTCCTTGGCTTAGTTGTTTATTGTTCAGGCTACCTACAGGCTTGTTGTAGGAGTCTTGCTTTTTTTTCTTTTGTCTTTATGTACTGACATGTAACCCTTCGGGGAATATTTCTGGTTGTATTCTGACTTTTAGCCTACAATGGTTTGTTCACGTTCAGTATTAATGTGCAAATTACCAGTTTGAATGCGCAAGACTCATTTGTCTGGATACTGCTAATGTCTGAACACTTATCAAAGAGAAAGTTTGAAAGCTAAGCACTGAAAGTGATTGTCTGAGATAGATGCCAGAACTGGGGCATGCCAAATGCTTAAGATTGGGAACATGAACAATTACATTGCATTGCATATAACCTGTTTGTTTGTTTTGCAGGTGTTGTCTCAGTTACTAACGTGTTTTGTGATCTCAGGCACTATAGCTCCTCGTAAAGTTCGGGGACAACCAGCAGTACACAGATATCCAACCAAGATTAACAGAGAACGAGTCATGGACCAGTTGCAAGCGGACTTGACAGATCTGAGACAAAGGATGGATAATTTTATGACACTAATGGCCAGCATGGGGTAGAACCAAGAGCGTCTGCGGGAGATGGTTGAGAATCAGAACAGGAACACTGCGGCTGCTGCTACTGCTGACAATCATACCGGTGCGGGCGCACGTCAGGTTGAACCTCCTGTTACACAGCCAGGAGTGACAATAATCAACGATGGGTTGCACAACCTTCAGATTGACAATCATGACGACCAGTTCACTCTACTTGATGAAACTGAAGGTCAAGGAGCAGAGATGAACAAGAGGTTCGAAGAGATGGCTGAGCAAATCAAAGTTATTCAGTCCCAAAGCTCTTTGGGATTTGACATAACCGACTTGGGCTTAGTTCCTGGGGTCAGGATCCCGTATAAGTTCAAAGTTCCAACCTTTGAGAAGTATGATGGCACTACTTTCCCGAAGACCCATCTGCAATCATTTGTCGGGAGAATTGCCGCTCATACAGACGATGAGAAACTTTGGATGTATTATTTTCAGGATAGCTTGGTGGGAGCTTCTCTTGAATGGTACATGAAGCTCAATAGGGTCAATATCAAGAGTTGGAAGGATTTAGCTGAAGCCTTTGTGAGGCAGTATCAATATAACATGGACATGGCTCCGAAACGCACACAGTTGCAGCACATGGCTCAGGCGGCAAAAGAAAGTTTCAAAGAATATGCCCAGAGGTGGCGCCAGCTAGCTGCCAGGGTGCAACCACCCCTCCTGGAGGACGAAATGGCCGACATGTTTATGGGCACTCTCCAAGGTGTTTTTCTGGAGAGGTTGGCGTCTAGCTCAGCCACCAAGTTCAATGATATAGTGATTGCTGGAGAGAGAGTTGAGACTCTGTTAAAGACGGGGAAGATTCAGGACCCTAATACTGCTGGTAGCTCTGGAGGAGCGAGGAAAGCCTTTGGCATACCTCCTAGAAGAAGAGAAGGGGAAGCTAACGCAGTATATGGCTGAGGCAGAGACAGAGGTTATAGACGAGAATACAATCAGATAGCTGCAGTCACAATTCCCAC
The DNA here is from genome assembly GCA_963966055.1 of Lathyrus aphaca. NCBI lineage: Eukaryota > Viridiplantae > Streptophyta > Magnoliopsida > Fabales > Fabaceae > Lathyrus > Lathyrus aphaca. The sequence continues at coordinate 229,981,349 of OZ014519.1, forward strand.
TACACCAATTCAACCAGATCGACAGGCTCTACAACAGCCTCAGCAACAACAACAGCGCAACTATCAACAGAGACCGTATCAACAGAGGCAGCCACGCCAAGCTGATAGGGTTTTTGATGTGATCCCAATGACTTACACAGCTTTACTCAAGAGATTGTTAGAGCTGAACTTAATTCAACTGAGGACCTTGGCTCCACCTACTGGAACTCTTCCTCCAGGTTACGACGCCAATGTTCGATGTGCTTTCCATTCTGGGGCACCCGGGCACTCAACGGGAAGTGCAGGGCTTTGCACTATAAAGTTCAGGAATTGATCGACTCCAAAGCAATCAATTTTGCGCCGCCTCCGAATGTCACGACTAACCCTATCCCTAATCATGGGGGAGCCAGGGTTAATGCTATTGAGATTGAGGAGAGGTTGAACTTGGTGGAGAGGGTTAAAGAAGTGAAGACCTCCTTGTTGCTGGTCAAGGAGAGATTGTTGAAGGGTCAGTTTTTCCCGGGTTGTGGGCTTGATTGCGAAGACTGTGTTGAGTCGAAAAATGGTTGTGACAGATTGAAGACTGGTTTACAGAGACTGATGGATGATGGGCTGTTACAGTTCGACAGAGCTGTTAAGAGGACTGATGAAGTGTCAACGGTAACTATATACTATGATCCTGCTGAAATGCCAGCACAAAGAGAGCCGGTTACTATTTATGTCCCGGAAGTAAGTCCCGTCACCATCACGGTGCCTGGGCCTATTCCGTATTCAGATGAGAAGGCTATTCCGTGGCATTACGGATCAGAAGTGTATGTCGGAGGACAGAAAGTGGAAGATAGGGCAGTAACCATGGACCCAGCTGTGGTGAATATTGGGGGAAGTGGAGGTTTCACGAGGAGTGGTCGCTTATTCGCTCCCCGGACTTTGAGAGGAGACACTGATGTTGAGGCTTCTGCTAAAGCCAAAGGGAAGCAAATAGCAACTGACGATAATGCCACTCCCGCTACTGGTCAAAGTACTTTCGAGAAAGAAATGGAGGAGTTCATGAGGATTATTAAGAGGAGCGACTACAAGGTAGTCGAGCAGCTAAATCAAACTCCCTCCAAAATCTCTATCATGTCGCTGCTGATGTGCTCACCAGCTCATAGAGAAGCCCTTCTGAAGGTGTTGCAGATGGCGTATGTTCCTCAGGAGATTACTGTGAATCAGTTAGAAGCTGTGGTGGGAAGTGTAAATGCGAGCCATGGTCTGGGCTTTACTGATAGAGACCTTACAACTGAAGGGAGGAATCATAACAAGGCTCTCCACATCACAATTGAGTGCAAAGGGGTTGTGTTGTCTCATGTCCTGGTTGATACTGGGTCATCTCTTAATGTCTTTCCGAAGAAGGCGTTAATGAAACTCAATGTGGAAGGGGTTGTTTTGAAGCCAAGTGATTTGGTGGTAAAGGCTTTCGACGGTTCTCGGAGGTCTGTCTTTGGAGAGGTTGAATTGCCAATCAAGGTTGGGTCGCAAGTGTTTAAGAGCACGTTCTACGTGATGGACATCCAACCTGCTTATAGCTGTCTGCTTGGTCGACCCTGGATTCATGCCGCAGGGGCTGTGACGTCAACCTTGCACCAGAAGCTCAAGTACGTAGCGGATGGTCAAGTTGTGACTGTGTGCGGTGAAGAGGACATATTTGTGAGCCATCTATCTACATTCAAATATGTGGAGATGGATGGTGAAATTCATGAAACCTTGTGTCAGGCATTCGAAGCAGTAAATGTTAGTTCCTTGTCTCCTCTGAGTAGGGCTGAAGATAAAGAAGGTACGTCTATTACCTCCTACAAGCAGGCCAAGGAGGTTGTGCAATCAGGCAGTGCCCAGGGCTGGGGCAGACTACTGGAGCTGGAAAAGAAGGAAGATAAGTTTGGGCTTGGGTATCAGCCTGATGGGCTCGTCCGTTCATCAGACAACAAGACCATTACCTTTACTAGTGTTGGGTTGCTGGACCGCAACCATATCTGTGCTACCAGATCAGACGGAGATAGCGAGTGCGATCTGGATAATTGGATCTGCCTGTGTGCACCGGGAGAGGAGCTGTCCAATTGGTCTACGGAAGACATCGTCGAAGTCACCTGGATCACAAAGTAATTGTTTATTTGTCATTTTTCTACATACTGCATGTCAAATCCTGTACTCTGCCCAAGGTACAAGGATCCATTGTATGGGCCTCCATGTTTTGAAAGCATTTATTTGTCATAAATAAAGGACATTTTTCAATCAGATCGTTCCTTTTCTTTCAATTTTAATTTTTTGCACAAATAAAGAAAATGGAAATGTGTTTTTCTTTCTTGCTTTTGGTGTGCGTTTTCTCTAAGCAGATTCTGAATGAGCACATCACTTGTGCAGTGTCGATCAACCGGATTCCATTGACAGCTCTCCTGCTATGACTTAGCATAACTTCGACAATCCAATCTACCAAGCTGATGAAGAGGTTGAGGAAGATTATGAACTCCCTGAAGAACTGGTCAGGTTGTTGAAGCAAGAGGAAAGAGCTATTCAGCCTCATCAGGAGGAAATCGAGGTTATCAACATCGGCACAGAAGAGGTTAAGAAGGAAATCAAGATAGGTGCCAGCCTGCAGACTGAAGTTAAGAAGGGTTTGATCGAAATGTTGCGTGAATATGTTGACATCTTTGCCTGGTCATATCAGGACATGCCAGGGTTGGATACAGACATAGTTGTGCATCGACTACCGTTAAAAGAAGACTGTCCTCCTGTTAAGCAAAAACTGAGAAGAACTCGCCCTGACATGGCGATGAAGATCAAAGAGGAGGTACAGAAACAGTGGGACGCCGGGTTCCTTGCCGTGACTAGTTACCCACCTTGGGTAGATAACATCATTCCAGTGCCAAAGAAAGATGGCAAGGTGAGGATGTGTGTAGATTACCGGGACCTGAACAGAGCCAGCCCGAGAGATGATTTCCCTTTACCTCACATTGCTGTATTGGTCGACAATACGGCTCAGTTCTCGGTGTTCTCCTTCATGGATGGATTTTCAGGATACAATCAGATCAAAATGTCACCTGAAGACATGGAGAAGACAACTTTCATCACACCCTGGGGCACATTCTGTTATAAGGTGATGCCATTCGGCCTGAAGAATGCTGGTGCTACTTATCAACGGGCTATGGTAACATTATTCCATGACATGATCCATAAAGAAATTGAATGTTATGTGGATGACATGATTTCCAAGTCCCTTACAGAAGAAGACCACCTGGTAAATCTGTTGAAGTTATTCAAGCGTCTGAGGAAGTACCAATTGAAGCTAAACCCCAACAAATGCACATTCGGGGTACGATCTGGTAAGCTGCTGGGATTTATTGTAAGTGAGAAAGGGATTGAAGTTGACCCTGACAAAGTTAAAGCCATTCAAGAAATGCCTGCACCAATAACTGAGAAAGAAGTTTGAGGGTTCCTAGGTAGATTGAACTGCATTTCAAGGTTCATATCTCATCTTACAGCAACCTGCGAGCCCTTGTTCAAGCTATTAAGAAAAGAACAAACGGTCAGGTGGAATGAAGACTGCCAGAGGGCTTTTGACAAAATCAAGGAATACTTACAGGAGCCTCCGATCCTTATGCCTCTAGTTGAAGGAAGACCTCTGATCATGTACTTGACGGTATTAGAAGAGTCGATGGGGTGTGTGTCGGGCCAGCATGACGAGTCTGGTCGAAAAGAGTATGCAATATACTACCTAAGCAAAAAGTTTACCGACTGTGAACAACGTTATTCACTTCTCGAGAAAACTTGTTGTGCTTTAGCGTGGGCTGCTCGCCGACTAAGGCAGTATATGTTGACCCACACTACCTTGTTGATCTCCAAGATGGACCCAGTCAAGTATATATTTGAGAAGCTAGCACTTACCGGACGGGTTGCAAGATGGCAAATGATTATCACAGAATATGACATTCAGTACACATCCCAAAAAGCCATCAAAGGCAGTGTATTGTCTGACTATCTAGCTGAGCAACCCATTGATGATTACCAGCCTATGAGATTTGACTTCCCTGATGAAGATATCATGTTCATAAAAGCAAAAGATCGTGAAGAGCCTATTCACACTGAAGGGCCTGACCCAGAAGAAGAATGGACTATGATGTTTGATGGGGCTGTTAATATGAATGGTCGTGGTGTTGGTGCAGTACTCATTACACCTAAGGGAGTTCACATGCCTTTCTCGGCAAAACTCACCTTTAACTGCACTAACAACGAAGCTGAATACGAAGCTTGTATTATGGGTCTTGAGGAAGCCATTGACCTCAGGATCAAGACTTTGACTGTGTTCGGAGATTCAGCTCTGGTAATTAATCAAACCAACGGCAAATGGTACACGCACCAAGATCATCTGATACCTTATCGGGACTACACAAGGAGGTTGTTGACTTGCTTCACAACAGTCAAGCTTGAGTATATCCCTCGAGATGAAAATCAGTTTGCAGATGCTCTGGCTACCATTTCATCCATGATCAAAGTTCAAGCTGCCAACTTTGTGCCTCAAATTGCAGTATCCAGACTTGACAGACCAGCATATGTGTTCTCAGCAGACATTGTCAAAGATGATAAGCCCTGGTACCATGACATCAAATGCTTCTTGGAGGATCAAACATACCCACCTGGGGCATTTTCTAATGATAAGAAGACATTAAGAAGGCTAGCTGGTAGTTTCTTCCTGAACACTGATGGTTCCCTGTATAAGAGGAACTTTGATATGATACTTCTCAGATGCGTTGATAGGGCGGAAGCAGACTTGCTGATGCACGAGGTGCACGAAGGATCCTTTGGTACCCATGCTGGAGGGCATGCAATGGCTAAAAAGTTGCTAAGATCAGGCTATTACTGGATCACAATGGATGCAGATTGTTGTGCCTATGCCAGAAAATGTCATAAATGCCAGATTTATGCGGATAAAGTGCATGTGCCTCCAAATCCTCTGAATGTGATGTCTTCACCCTGGCCCTTTGCCATGTGGGGCATTGATATGATTGGCAAGATTGAACCAACTGCTTCAAACGGACATCGCTTCATCCTGGTCGCGATTGATTACTTCACCAAATGGGTAGAAGCTGAATCTTATGCCAATGTTACTCGCCAGGTGGTAGCAAAATTCCTGAAAAGAGATATCATATGTAGATATGGAGTGCCCGAGCGAATCATTACTGATAATGGTTCTAATCTGAACAACAAGATGATGGCAGAGCTGTGCCGGGACTTCAAAATCCAGCATCACAATTCCTCTCCTTACCGACCAAAGATGAATGGTGCGGTAGAGGCAGCTAACAAGAATATCAAGAGGATTGTACAGAAAATGGTTATCACCTACAAAGATTGGCATGAGATGCTACCGTTTGTGTTACATGAGTACCGAACGTCAGTCAGGACGTCGACTGGGGCAACCCCCTTCTCTTTAGTCTACGGCATGGAGGCAGTCTTGCCTGTTGAAGTGGAAATCCCTTCACTGCGGGTGCTGATGGATGTCAAGCTTGATGAGGCTGAGTGGGTGCGTGCTCGATACGATCAACTATGCCTAATTGAGGAAAAGAGATTAGCAGCTATCTGTCATAGCCAGCTTTATCAAAGGAGAATGAAGCGAGCCTTCGATCAGCGAGTACGTACCCGGGAGTACCAAGTAGGCGAGCTTGTACTCAAGAGGATCATTCCTCCCAGTTCAGATCACAGGGGAAAGTGGACCCCAAATTATGAAGGACCATTCATAGTGAAGAAAGTATTCTCAGGCGGAGCACTGATGCTCACCACTATGGATGGCGAGGACTTCCAATACCCTGTTAACTCGGACGCAATTAAAAAATACTTCGCATAAAAGACCCGCTGGACACAAAAACAGAATTATAGTCCAGGAAAAAAAAAAGGGCATCCCGGCGAGCTAAAAACAGAATAAAAGCTCGGGCAAAAATTAGGGAAAAATTAAAAAAATGTACACCCGCTGAGTTGAAAAGACACATCGGACAACTCAGGCAAAAAAGGGTAGCCCGGTGGATTGAAAACCCGAAAGGGCGATCCACGCAAAATCAGGGAATAAGCGAACAACTGCTCTCCGGGTTATCTAAACCACATCACCGCTTCAAATAGCTTGACCATATCAAAAGGGTAGAGATCAACCCCCTCATTCTCTTCAGAAGGCCGAAGACGGAACGAAAAGTCTTGAGGATATGCCAGTCATAGCAGGAAGGAAACTCTTTGGAATGTCGTGCCATTGCCATTAGGATAGTTTCTTTTCTCAATTTTACAGTAGTTACCTCTTTCCAGGTGGTTACTTCCTGATGTAAAAGTTTGCCTATTCAGAGGCCAATCAATAAAAAGAATATTCAGTCAAACACCGTGTTATGTTTATTTTTACAAAAAATGTCCTGAATTTTTGACAAATAACATTGCATGCGAAACATGTTGCTTTTCAAACTGATAAAAATGACATTGCAGAGACACTTAACATCGCTTTGAGTGTCAGGTGACGGCAGATGAATAGATCAGGCCGTACCAATCTTTGTGCATACGTGCGTATTCTATTATTGCAGGATTTGCAGGTTATCACCGTATCCCCAAGCAGCAGAGGGTTATTCTCCAAGTAGAGGTATTTCCCCGACAGAGCGCCTGTTTACAAGTGACTTATTCTCAGCAGGTATCTGAACACCTGCACTCCCCAGAAGTCGGGTCAATCCCCAGCAGGGGTTAGTAGAAGTCTCCCATCCTTAGTGGAGTTGTCAGAAGTTTATTATCTACAACGGAATTGCTAGAAGTTCTCCTTGCCCAGCAGAGTTGCAGGTAACTTCATTCCCCCACAGAGTCATCGGGATTCTCATTTTCGAGGGAGTTCCCTAGCATAGCAAGAAGAAATTCTCCCCAGTGGAGTCAGAGCAGGGTAACCAGATCCTTAGCAGAGGTTCAAAGCAGTTGAACGAAGTATACCTCACGCAGAGTCGTCTTTCTTCCAGTGAAAGCCTCTCCAGCAAGCATCAGGTTGCCAACACTTCGTTTCCATCAGAGTTAAAACTTTTGAATCCCCAGCAGGTTGCCGGAACCTGCTCCCACAGGTCGCCAGGACTTCATTCCCCAGCCAAAGTGGAATTGTCTACTTCCCCAACATAATCAGCCTTTGTCTGTGTTGATACTTATTCAGTGTTCGTTCGCACTCTTAGACACTTATCTGATGATTCAGTTTGCTCATCCGCAGTCTCCAGAAGAATTATCACCTTGTGGCACTCGTCTGTGCACTTTCCCCAGTAGAGTCTATGTCTACTAGCACTCGTCTGTGCTCGCATCTTTATTTGATGCTCATCCTCTTTCAGCACTCGTCCGTGCCTTTTCCTCAGCAGATTCCTCTTTATTTGAGGTATTCCTCAGCACTCGTCCGTGCTAGCATCTTTATTTGATGCTCATCCTCTTTCAGCACTCGTCCGTGCCTTTTCCTCGGCAGATCCCTCTTTATTTGAGGTATTCCTCAACACTCGTCCGTGCTAGCATCTTTACTTGATGACCGTCCGCAGCTCTCGGCACTCGTCCGTGCTTATTAGTTCTTTGAAGTTTTTCCCCAGTGAAGTTGCTTGTACTCGTCTGTGTGCGCATCTTCATTTGATGCTCGTCCGCATCCCTGCAGCACTCGTCCGTGCATTTTTTTCGATTCCTCTTTATTTTGAGGCATATCCCCAAGAAAGTCGCTAGTACTCGTCCGTGCTCGCATCTTTATTTGATGCTCGACCGCATCTCTTAGCACTCGTACGTGCTTGTTACTCCTTTGAAGAAGACTCGTCCGTCTTATTCCACTTATCTGCATAAGGATTTGTGAAGAGGTTGAAAATCCTGACGGTGGGATTAAAACGTCAAAACCATTTCCGGAACCCGCGTAAGGGTTATCCGAAGAAGACTCGTCCGTCTTATTCCACTTATCTGCGTAAGGATTCGTGAAGAGGTTGAAAATCCTGACGGTGGGATTAAAACGTCAAAACCATTTCCGGAACCTGCGTAAGGGTTATCCGAAGAAGACTCGTCCGTCTTATTCCACTTATCTGCGTAAGGATTCGTGAAGAGGTTGAAAATCCTGACGGTGGGATTAAAACGTCAAAACCATTTCCGGAACCTGCGTAAGGGTTATCCGAAGGAGACTCGTCCGTCTTATCCCACTTATCTGCGTAAGGATTAGTGAAGAGGATTCGTCCATCCTAGGTGCATGTCTATCCCACAGACTTATATGCATTACCGGAACCTGCGTAAGGGTTATCCGAAGAAGACTCGTCCGTCTTATTCCACTTATCTGCGTAAGGATTCGTGAAGAGGATTCGTCCATCCTAGGTGCATGTCTATCCCACAGACTTATATGCATTCCCGGAACCTGCGTAAGGGTTATCCGAAGAAGACTCGTCCGTCTTATTCCACTTATCTGCGTAAGGATTAGTGAAGGAGATTCGTCTACCTCAGGTTACTTTGAAGATTCTTAAGGACTCATCCGCTCTCTGCACCTGGCGTCACAGGTCACAAGAAGACTCGTCCGTTTCATGTTTCATCAGAACCTTTGGTTTCGTTGGAAGGAGCTCATCTGCTCATCTCTCAGCTCAGTTGCAACGTCATTGGATTGGGTTTATTTCCCATTTCTTGTTTTCTGCATCAGAGCGCAAATTTCCGTTTTTCTTGGGTATTCAACCACAATTTATCTTGAACAGTCGAAAGCGGAAGCAATCGTCCTTTTCAGATCAACAGTTGCTTGAATAGGGGCAGCTGTAGAACCTCAAATTTGCCCTTTTCATTTTAAGCATCATAATACACCATTTTCATCATAAGCATATCATATATATAGCATTATAGCATAGAAAAATAAAGCATGACAAGCATCAAGCCCTAGCATGAGGCATATGGCCATCTGGGGAGGTGTTGAAGGCCATTTAAGCCAGGACAAGGGTTCCAATGGATTTGTGAGAGGCCTATGATGAGTCTAGACTCCTTTGGCAAGGCCAAGTTCACTTGCAAAAGCTCAGAAGATTGCTTAATCATCACAAGTTTCAAGACAATGCAAGGCTCCTAGGCAGTGCGACCAAATTAGGGTTTTGGTTTCAAGGGCCTTAACCTCATAATTTTGGCCAACTCTTTTAGGCAATGTCTTCTATATGATAAGAGGTTCCTACATGCCAATTTTCATGGAAAAATTCCAAGTGGAAGTCAGTCTTTGCCTCAGTTACTTGCAGATGAAGTAGAAAGTCAATTGGGCCCAGAAAAAGTCAACTGTGCCATTCCAAAGGGTCCAACCCAACTTTTTTGGCCAAATGAGGTCTATTAAATGTTATAAGATATTTGGTGAGCTTAAAGTCCAAGAATTTTGGTGGTTTGAGGGGTTTTGGCAAAAGTGCACAAATTTGGTTATGGAAAAGTTACTATTTTTGGTTATTTTAACCTAAAACTTCACAAGGCCTTAACTTGATCAAAAAATCTTCAAATGGACCAAAGGTAAACATGAAAGTTGGAGAGTAAGGGCTGCCATTTTTAAAAAGTACAAGAGCATTTTCTGGAGATTCATAGATTTTTCTATAGGTCCCTCGAAAAAATGGGCATTCTAGGGCAAATTTCAAAATTTCAAGGCCAAGTCATTTGCACAAAGGCTTAAAAGTGGATAGTTTGCTATGCTATGTCCAAATTAAGTTTACACAATCAAAATGCATCCCATTTAGGTCATTTGGCTCAAAGAAAAGTGGCAAAATTCGTGCACATGAGAAAGTTCCATAAAACTTGCATTTTACACTTGGATTTGCATAAGGCATGACAATTGTGTGATAGCTTACATCCAAGGCTGAAATTGCTTGCTGTGAATCATGGGTGGGATGGTGAATGCACATGCAAGAGAGGCCAGAAAATCATGAGCTTGGCATGCTTATGGCACACTTGGGCCAAATTTGCATTTTCACAAAAATCAGCTCTCTCTCACGTGCATTTGTTCTAACCCTTTTGCATTGCCTTATATATTCCATAACAATCAGAATTAGGGTTAGAGGCAGCCAGAATACACACTCATTCTCTCATTCTCATCTCTTATGCAAAATTGCTCATTCTCCACAAACTCTTGCTACAAGACTCCATTCACAAAACTCTTGATGGATTCTTAATCCTCATCACTCATAGATCATTTCCATACCGTTTGTTTGGATTATTCTTCAAGAATCATCCATTTCCCATTTCTTGTGCACATTTGCATTTTGTGCCATAACTTTTGATCTAGGCAAGCTTTCTTCAATCCAAGACCATATTCATACTCCTCTCATCTCAAGGATCATTAAGCACCCATGGATCTAGATTTATAGTGAAGTTTGTTCAAGTGGCCATTTGAGGAGCTTTGAAGCACAAGGAAGCACATTGCTGGATTCACAAGCTTGCAAAGCCTTAGATGCATTTATTTTGCATCTAAGGGGATAAGGAGATCATTTTCCATCATTTTATACCACTCTTGACTTCAAATTTTGAACAACACCTCAGGTATGCTCAAATTTCGCATCTCATAGAAATGTGTTTGGTTGTGTGTTTTAGAATCCTCATGTTGTGCTGGTTACAATGCTCTTTGTAGTTTGTGAAATGGTTGAGTATTTACAAAGTTATGTTGATTTAAAGTTTGATGGACAATTTTATTTTCATTCATATCTTGAGTTTCTTTGAGTTTTGATCCAATCCAAGCATGTATTCTTGTTTAATGATGTTGGTTTGCCCATTCTGGAAGTTTTCATGGCCGGCCGTGGCTTAGTTTGAAATTTCGTATAGATAGGGTTAGGGTTAGGGTTTTGTTGCATTAATGGTGGTGAGAGTTTAGGGTTTTTCATGAAGAAGAAGGTGCAGCAGCCCTCAGCGCTATCTGCACCCCCCTGCAAGGCCCATGTAGTTTTTTTTAACTAGCGTGTTTACTTCTTGCACCCCCTTGGCCCATTTGCTTTATTTTTATTTTTTTTCTTTACCAATTTATTTCATTTTGCTTTTAATTCTTTTTAAATATTTCCTTAACTCTAAAAAATCCAAAAAAAAATCATATGCACTCCTTGATTCATCTAGTTTTTTATCATGATTTTTCCAGATTTTTATTTTCATCCCACGTGGCCAAATAAATTCAACATTGAGCATTGCTTTCTTGTGAACTCTCATAGACCAATCTGCCTTGTCCAATTTCTATTTTTCTCATCCTTTAAGCTATGAACCCCATTCTTTTTGCACTCAAATCCTAAGACACTCTAGTATCTTCATGATTTATCTTGGATTTTTCACAAACTTCCTTGCTGGACTTTGCTTGAGTTACTTATGCCTTAAGTTTCAAAACCCTAAATGATAATACCTTGCATCCTTGAGCTTCATTGACCTAGTTTGGTGCTGTATTTTTGCAAACCCTTTTGGATTTTCATTTCTTTGTGTTTGGAGAGTAATTTGCTGATTGGGTAGAATTTTTAAGTGCTTGGATATTTTTCTTGGGTATTTTCTTCCTCACCTTGCCTTGTTTTGTATTCTTTGAGTCTTCTAGTCTCTTTTAAGTTTAGAAGGGCACTTGTGCCAACTTCTCTTCATCTTTTGGGGTCCTTTAGAGGTCTATGGTTGCTCCTGGTCTTAGGATAGGGTTTGAGTCTCCTTGAGTCTTGGTGTTGGGTCTCTTTTATGTGCTTTATTTCTTTAAGTGTTAAGCATGCCTTCATTGCACTTGTTTCACTTCTAATCATCTCAATGTGATCTTATGTTACTTTGCTTATCATCTTGTGAGCTCATTGCCATGCCTATGTGCTTGAGTAGCTTCTTACTTGTTGGTTTATGCCTTGATTTTATGTTATTACACTAACCTTGCAGGGGCTATGGTAAGTTTGAGATGTGGGAATTGAGTTCCACATCTCCATTTCTCATCTCTCCTCATATTGTTTATATGGACTAACATCTTCTTGTTGGGCTTAGGCCTTTCTCATCTCTCCTTTCATCTTCTTGTTCTCTTGAGATCCTTTTTAGGTTAGAAAGACCTCACAAACCCTAGGAACTCCATGCATGCTAACTTAGGATAGAAAATTCCCCCTAGTTTTTCCTTTTTGCTCCTTTGGTTCTCTTTATCTTCTCATCTCATAATCATTAAAAACACTTTAATAAATTTGAAGTGATGCATTGATCCATAGCCTTATTCCATGAGGTATGCTTGTAGTCTTCCCATCTTGGGATAGTACAAGTTTACCTTGTGATGCACAAGTCTGATCAAGGTATCTTCTTCATAAAAGAAAAACATAAAAAACACTTCTTCATTGTAGATAATCAAAACACTTAATAATTAAGCAGGTTAGTGAGCCTAGGCCCTAATCTTTGGGTTCAAGTTTTGGGGATCTTCTCCTTACTTGAGTGTGCTTGTTCTATTATTCCATCTTGGAATGTAGTTACAAGTGCACATTCCATGGAAAAGAGCTTGAGTTCACTTTCTTGTGACACACTCATGAAAAGCTTCTAAAAAACACAAACAAACAATAAGCGTCTTTCCTTCGGGAATTCTTTTCTCATCTCATTCGCTCCGTACGCGAACTTGCTCCTACTTGTCATTTTGCAAGACGGTTACGCACTCGTCGTCCGAGTCTGCAACACCTGAGCAATGTCATAGGCAGTTCAAGCTTTAATTCACAAGCATTTTCCTTTGTTACCCCTAGTTAGGGGAACTACGGCGTCTCTGATCCTCATTATCCTGATGAGGTACGTAGGCAGCGGGGTAGGGCCCGTTCGAGCACAATCTTTATTTTCCCTACATTTCTCCTCTTTGTTTCTTATTCAGTTTTTTTTCCATTTCCTTTTCCTTTTCATTTTCATTTCTTTTGCTGCAGTTTTCATACCATCATCCTTTGAAACAGTTTCTTTGCAAGCGTGGATCCCGTCGGGTACGGCGGACGATCTGGGTGTTAATACCTTCCCAGGTCGTAACCGACTCCCGAACTCAGTCTCTTTGGTTCGTAGGACCTGTGTCCTTCCTCTTCTTTCTTCTGGTTTGTGCAGCATTACCATTCCCTTTCTTCGGGATAAAAATGTCTGGCTGGCGACTCTATTCTTTTTCCGCGCCACTTTCGCGTTTGTACCAGGATGGAAATCCGGGGAGCGACACGTAGGTAGCGGGGTAGGGCCCGTTCGAGCACATTCTTTATTTTCCCTACATTTGCCCCCATTCTTTCTTTTTATTCTCTTTTCCATTTCCCTTTCTCATTTCAGTTCCAGTTCCAGTTAGCAGTTCTTATTCAGCAGCATTCTTATTTCTCACCCTTTGAAACAAACAAGCAAGCATGGATCCCGTCGGGTACGGCGGACGATCTGGGGTGCTAATACCTTCCCAGGTCGTAACCGACTCCCGAACCCAGATCTTTGGTTCGCAGAACCCCTTGTCCTTTCATTCTTCCTCAGGTTTGTGCAACATTACCTTTCCCATTCTTTCGGGATAAAAATGACTGGCTGGTGACTCTACCTTTTCCGCGCCACTTTCGCGTTTGTACAGGGATGAAAATCCCGGGAGCGACACATGGTTAGGGCATAAAACGTCTCTTGATCGAAACTCTCAATCCATCAACTTTTAAGCCAAACAAATTGCACCATTGAATTCCTCAGGCCAAAATTAGTAGGAATGAATGATTTGTATGTGTTCATATTTGTGTTTTCGTGTTGTTTCAAATTGCAGGTCAATTAGCTACGTAAATTTCGTAGCAAATTCGCAGTTAATCTGAAGCAAAGTCGTAGCAAAATAATGCAGGAGAAAGGAAGAAGATGATGATGTGTCGCGCGCTGATTGGTGTAGCTGAGATGGCTTCAAATTTAATATTTAATTTGTTAATCTTGTTTCTTATCACACAAACGCAGGTGGCGCGGTTGGCAATAGATGGCATCAGTAACCTTAGGGGGGCGGGTTCGATGCCCAGCGACCCTTGTAACACCTCACTTTCCCAAATAAATAAAAGTAACATTTTTATATCAAAAATCAGAGTTGAAAGTGGAATGCCACATATTCAACAATATTAATCAACAAAATGTTCTCTCATTAAAAACTGTGTAGTAATAATCGTTTTAAAACAACAGAGGCAATAAGCCAGTTTCAACAAAATATCCTCAATATGTTTAATTCCATAAAAACAGATACGTAACGGAAATAAAATAACATCAGAAAATCATCATCCCGTGTTACGTATCAGAGCATCCTAAGACTCGAACACATCAACATGACTCCACGCACTCTAAGTACCTGGATTATCTGTACTTTCAAAGAAGCACATACACAACATCAACAACAAAGGGGTGAGAAACAAATTCAAATATAAACGGCACATATAACATATACATGGTAGTTTCTCACACAAACAACAATAAACACATCAGTATTCAACAATAATCCACAATAACAAATACAACAATACTTATGCAGCAACAATCAACAATATATGCAATGTGACTCAACACGACACAATGCATGTGGTACCAGGTTTTGTTTATTCAATCGAACACAAATAATCACATACACCCATCCGACAATGATTATCCCTAACACTCTCCATAATGGAGTACAAATGATCGTATTCGCTCATCCGTCCGATCATCCCAACAATAAATGACAAATGTATGCATGACAATGAAAAAGCATACATCATGTATAATTCACCATATTATACATCTACACGATCCATCCGATCAAACATAACAAACTTTCCATTAATAATCACCAATTTTTACCTCTCACGATTTAATTGATTACCGACTAAATTAATCCACCCTGATTCCAACATTATTTCATCCTCAAAGTTAAATCTCGATCAAGCATATCTTAGTATTCTTTTCAATGCCTCACACCAAAGAAATCGGCTACGCACACGAAATCGGGGAGAATTTGCAAAACCGTGCGGTTTTGCACCCCACATTGGCCATACGCGTATTGGCATGGCCTATATGTCCCCCATACGCCCCATATGCCCACCCCCCAATACGCGTATCAACCCCCTCATACGCGTATTGTCCCAATCTCCAGTCCTCCATACGCGTATTGGCTTAGTCCATATGTGTGTGGGCAGAATAAGTATGTTTTTTGGGTTTTCTGCATAATTTCATATATATACCTTATTCCACTCGATCCCATGGTTCATACCTGTCCTAAAATCATTTCTTTATAAGTTTTACTCTCCAATATTCATCTATCTTTCCTTTATGTTACTATATTCCGATTAATTTTCGTTCTAGATCTACAATCTACTCAGTTCATCAACAACAACAATGTTCGTACATATTTCATCATCTAGATCAACAACAACAGAATCGCAACATATATCATCACAAACACAACAAGATATTCATGGATTCATAACAATCATCATATATTCAAAGATTCATCATATACATCATAATCAATAGAAACTCCTAAGAGGGAAGGATACCCCCAAACTACCCGTCATGTTAAACCACCTGAAATTAAATCCGTTCTCTCCCCTTACCTCGAATTTCAGTGAAAAATCATGCGAATTCTGGATGATTTGGTTGCCCTATATGGTGTTCTTCCTTCCTAGTTCTTTTCACCAAAACTTTTACGATTAATCTTACACTAATATTTCTGTTTTGACTAATTCAATATTAACCCCTTACTAACCTTTTTCTAAACCACCCCTTAATCCTGTTAATTATTATTATTATTATTTTAATTCTATTATTTCAATTACTGGTTTTTATAAAAGAACAATAATAATAATAATAATAATAATAATAATAAGCAAATAGTCTTATTACTATTCACACCCTCTCTATTACTAATCGCATTGGATTATACTTGTCCCACTAGGACACAACACCAATAATAATAAGACACACGCCTTAACTAAGGCCAACATAACAACAAAATTACCCGACGATTAAATATTAAAAATGGGGTGTTACAACTCTCCCCCACTTAGAATATTTTCCTCCTCGAAAATGTACCTGATGAGAAAAGTTCCGGATACGACTCTCACATCCTGCTTTCCAGCTCTCAGGTTACACTTCCACCAGCAGCTCCATCCCAAGCTACTCTCACCAGAGGAATCTTTTTACCTTTGAGTTGTTTCATCTTGCGATCTTCAATTCTTATCAGCATCACTTCCATAGTAAGATTCTCTCTAACATGCACATCATCCCTCTGAATAACATGAGATGGGTCAGACACATACTTCCGAAGTTGCGATACATGAAACACATCATATAAATTTGAAAGCTCTAGAGGCAACGCCACCCTATACGCAATAGTACCAACTCTCTGAAAAATCTGATATGGTCTGATAAACTTAGGATCCAACTTCTTTGATTTCAAATCACGACCAACACCTGTCATAGGATTGACCCTCAGAAATACATGATCACCTTCAACAAATTCTAATTCTTTTCTCCGGTTATCATGATAACTTTTCTGTCTACTCTGAGATGCCTTCATCTTTTCTCGGATCATCTGAATTGCCTTAGTCGTCTGCTGTACAATTTCAGTTCCAAGCACCACATTTTCACCAGTTTCATACCAACACAGAGGCGTTCTACACCTCATACCATACAAAGCTTCAAACGGTTCCATTCCAATACTAGAATGGTAACTATTATTGTACGCTAACTCAATCAATGGCCAATGAGTATCCCACGCACTACCTTGTTCCAACACACAAGTTCTCAACAAATCTTCCAAAGTCTGAATAGTCCTTTCTGACTGACCATCCGTCTGCGGATGATAAGCCAAACTCAATTTCAACCTTGAACCCAAAGCCTCTTGCAAACTTTTCCAAAATTCAGACGTAAATCTTGGATCTCTATCCGACACTATACTTGATGGAACACCATATAGTTTCACAATTATCCTGATGTAAATATCAACCAACTTCGTCAATGAAAAACTCATATTAATAGGGATAAAGTGTGCAGATTTTGTAAGTCTATCCACAACCACCCAAATAGCATCAAATCCTCTCGCCGTATTCGGAAAACTAGTAACAAAATCCATTGCAATACTATCCCACTTCCATTCTGGAATTTCCAACAGTTGCATTAATCCTGAAGGTTTCTGATGCTCCTCCTTCGATTTCTGACACGCCAAACAAGCATATACAAATTGTGCAATATCCCTCTTCATACCAAACCACCAAAATAACTTATTTATGTCCTGATACATCTTTGTAGCTCTAGGATGAATGCTTAAGCTACTACGATGACTTTCTTCTAAAATCACTTTCTTTAGATCAACATTATCCAACACATAAATTCTACCTCGAAACCTCAATACACCAGCATTATTCACCTGGAAATTACTTTCAGGATCATTGTCTCCCGAAGGCATCAAGTCAACTAACTTCACATCAAGCCTCTGATTTTCTTTAATAATATCCAAGAAATCATTATTCACTTTCAATTCTCCAAGTATAACACTCTCAGGTGTCATCTTGCAAACCATACTCAAATCTCTAAATTGTTCAATCAATTCCAATTCCTTCACCATCAATGCCGACATATGAATTGTCTTGCGACTCAAAGCATCTGCTACAACATTAGCCTTACTCGAATGATAACTCATATTAACATCATAATCCTTCAGAAATTCTAACCATCTTTTTTGCATCATATTTAGCTCTTTTTGATCAAACAAATACTTTAAACTTTTATGGTCACTAAACACCTCAAATCTTGACCCATACAAGTAATGTCTCCAAATCTTCAACACCAAAACCATTGTGATTAATTCAAGATCATGAGTAGGGTAATTCCTTTTGTTCACTCTCAATTTCCGGTAAGCATAAGCTACTACCTTACCATCTTGCATTAATACACCACCTAGTCCCATCTTGGACGCATCGCAATAAACAACAAAAGGTTCACCGAGACTTGGCAAAACCAACATTGGTGTCGTAGACAATTTCTTCTTTAATTCCTCAAAACTTTCTTCACAAGCTGCATCCCAAATAAATGCTTGACTCTTCCTAGTCAATTGAGTTAACAGTAACGCAAAATTAGAAAATCCCTGAATAAATCTTCTATAATAACCTGCTAAACCAAGAAAATTTTGAATCTCCGTTACAATCTTCGGAGGTTCCCATTGCAACACAGCACTCACCTTAGAAGGATCCACTGATATACCATCACCAGAAATAACATGACCCAGGAAACTTACATGATCGAGCCAAAATTCACACTTTGATAACTTAGCAAACAACTTGTTATCTTTCAGCACATGCAAAGCAACTCTCAAATGTTCCTTATGATCATCTTCATTCTTAGAATAAATAAGTATATCATCGATAAACACCACAATAAATTGATCCAAATAAGAATGGAAAATACGATTCATATACTCCATAAATACACCTGGCGCATTAGATACTCCAAATGGCATCACAACATATTCATAATGTCCATATCAAGTTCTAAACACAGTCTTCTGAATATCACCTTCTTTCACTCAAATCTGATGGTAACCTGACCTCAGATCAATCTTACTAAAATCACGCGCACCGACTAGCTGATCCATTAAATCATCAATCCTTGGAAGAAGATACTTATTCTTAATGGTCACCTTGTTTAACTAACGGTAATCAATGCATAGACGCGTACTACCATCTTTCTTCTTCACCAAAAACACTAGAGCTCCCCACAGCGACACACTTGGTCTATTAAACTTCTTATCAAGCAATTCACCAAGCTGAGTCTTCAACTCAGCTAACTCTGATGCAGACATCTTGTACGGCGCCATAGAAATAGGCCTCGTACCAGGAATAAGATCAATAGTAAACTCAACTTCTCTCATCGGAGGTAATTCCGTAATATCATCAGCAAATATTTCCAGAAACTCATTCACAACTGGCAACTCCATAATCGATACTTTACTTTCAACAGACAACGACGCGAATAATGCAAGCATCATCGCCTCATCTTCCAACAAGGTCCTCAACTATTTCGTAGATAACAAATTAGCCAACTCTTCCTCTTCAGGAGTAAGAAACAACAACTTCTTCCTATAGCATTCAATATAGACCCGGTTAAATTCCAACCAGTTCATCCCCAAAATAACATCCATACTACCAAGCGGCAAACAAATTAAATCCATATAGAAATCCCTATCAAAAATACTAATCGGGCACTTTAGACATACTAACGATGTAACCACATAACCAATAGAAGGGGTTTCAATAGTCATTCTCCGTTCTAGAGTAGACGGAACAATTCCTAGTCTCTTCACACAATCAACAGAAATAAACGAGTGTGTTGCACTTGTATCAATAATAGCAACCAAGGGAGTATTATTAATAAGGCAAGTACCTTTAACATAATGCTTCTCATTAGCAGACTGGGCTCCCACTAATGCAAACACTTTACCAGTGGTTCCTTGGGTCTTCTTCAGTTTCTGACAAGTTGTGTTGATATGACCCTGTCACCACAATTGAAACAAGTAGGCATAGTCCCTCTACAGTCAGCAACCACATGGCCTGTCCGCCCACACTTGAAGCATTTCTTGACTTCATTATGACAAGTATTAGCACGATGACCTGTGCTTCCACATCTGAAACACTTCACAGGATTGGGATTTGTCCCTCCCCCACTTGGCTTCTTATCAGTCACAATTTTCTGCTTACCTTTATCAGCCAGAGCATTATAAGGAGTACCCCTAAACTTCTGCTTACCCTTCTTATCATTCACCGCTTTATAGTGAGAAATACGAGCCCTGTTATCATTATCATAGATTCTACTCCTACTTACCAGCTCTGGATAACTCCTGATCTTATGACAAGCAATGCCCTGTTTGATCTCAGGACGCAATCCATTCTCAAATTTCAAACACTTCGAAGTCATAGCCTTTTTAGTGTTATAATGAGTACAATATTGTACCAACTCTTCAAATTTCACAGCATACTCAACCACGGTCATAGTACCCTGCTTCAGTTCCAAGAACTCAACCTCTTTCGCATTGCGAACATCTTCCGGAAAATACTTCTCCAGAAACTCACCACGAAACACAACCCAAGTAACAGCAGTACCTGCAGCTTCCAACCTTTGGAAAATGTTGTCCCACTAGACTTCAGCTTCTCCCTCAAGCATGTGAGTACCAAACCTCACCTTCTGATCATTCGTGCACCCCATGGTCCTGAAGATATTTTTAATTGCCTTCAGCCATTTTTGTGCAGCCTTTGGATCCAGAATACCCCCGTCGTACTTAGGCGGCTTGTTACTTCTGAACTGATCCAGATCACGAAACTCAACATTCCCCGCAGCTGGAGCAATGTGCTCAACAGCTTGCGCCATGGTTTGCATAGCAGTAGCAAGTGCAACATCATTCCTTCCTTCCATACTATCACAACAAACACATCCACTACAGTTTATAACACAACAACAACTCCTATTCTAAGGACTGACTCGACACAACATCTGGCCGGTTGGACCGACCTGCTCTGATACCAATTGTAACACCTCACTTTCCCAAATAAATAAAAATAACATTTTTATATCAAAAATCAGAGTTTAAAGTGAAATGCCACGTATTCAACAATATTAATCAACAAAATGTTCTCTCATTAAAAACAATGGAATTATAATCGTTTTAAAATAATAGAGACAATAAGCCAGTTTCAACAAAATATCCTCAATACGTTTAATTCCATAAAATCAGATATGTAACGGAAATAAAATAACAACAGAAAATCCTCATCCCGTGTTATGTATCAGAGCATCCTAAGACTCAAACACAGCAACACGACTCCACGCACTCTAAATACCTGGATTATCTGTACTTCCAAAGAAGCACAGACACAACATCAACAACAAAGGGGTGCGAAACAAATTCAAATATAAATGGCGCATATAACATATACAGGGTAGTTTCTCATACAAACAACAATAAACACATCATTATTCAACAATAATCCGCAATAACAAATACAACAATAATTATGCAGCAACAATCAACAATATATGCAATGTGACTCAACATGACATAATGCATGTGGTACCAGGTTTTATTCATTCAATCGAACACATATAATCACATACACCCATCCGACAATGATTATCCCTAACACTCTCCATAATGGAGTACGGATGATCGTGTTCGCCCATCCGACCGATCATCCCAACAATAAACGACAAATGTATGCATGACAATGAAAAAGCATACATCATGTATAATTCACCATATTATACATCTACACGATCCATCCGATCAAACACAACAAACTTTCCATCAATAATGACCAATTTTTACCTCACGCGATTTAATCGATTCCCGACTAAATTAATCCACCTAGATTCCAACATTATTTCATCCTCAAAGTTAAATCTCGATTAAGCATATCTTAGTATTCTTTTCAATTCCTCACACCAAAGAAATCGGCTACGCACGCGAAATCGGGGAGAATTTGCAAAATCGCGCGGTTTTTCACCCTACACTGGCCATACGCATATTGGCCTGGCCATACGCGTATTGGCATGGCCTATACGTCCCCCATACGCCCCCAATACATGTATCAACCCCCTCATACGCGTATTGGCCCAATCTCCAGTCCTTCATACGCGTACTGGCCTAGTCCATACGTGTATGGGCAGAATAAGTGTGTTTTCTGGGTTTTCTGCATAATTTTAGATCTATACCTCATTCCACTCGATAACATGGTTCATACCTGTCCCAAAATCGTTTCTACACAAGTTTTACTCTCAAATATTCAACTATTTTTCCTCTATGTTACTATATTCCGATTAATTTTCGTTCTAGATCTACAATCTACTCAGTTCATCAACAACAACAATGTTCGTACAACTTTCATCATCTAGATCAACAACAACAGAATCGCAACAGAAATCATCGCAAACACAACAAGATATTCATGGATTCACAACAATCATCATATATTCAAAGATTCGTCATATATATCATAATCAACAGAAATTCCTAAAAGGGAAGAATACCCCCAAACTACCCGTCATGCTAAACCAATTGAAATTAAATTCGTTCTCCCCCCTTACCTCGAATTTTAGTGAAAAATCCTGCGAATTCTTGATGATTTGGGTGCCCTAAATGGTGTTTTCCTTCCTAGCCTCTTTGTTCTTCTCACCAAAACTTTTACGATTAATCTTACACTGATTTTTCTGTTTTGACTAATTCAATATTAACTCTTTACTAACCTTTTACTAAACCGCCCCTTAATCCAGTTAATTATTATTATTATTATTTTAATTCTATTATTTTAATTACTGGTTTTTATAAAAGAACAACAACAACAACAACAACAACAACAATAATAATAATAATAATAATAATAATAATAATAATAATAATAATAATAAGTAAATAGTCTTATTACTATTCGTACACTCTCTATTACTAATCGCACTGGATTATACTCGTCCCACTAGGACACAACACCAACAATAATAAGACACACACCTTAACTAAGGTCAATATAACAACAAAATTACCCAATGATTAAATATTAAAAATGGGATGTTACAACCCCCCCCCCCCCTATTATTTTTAGCTCTTTTCCTTTTCTTTTTTAATTTTCTAATTCTTTTTCTTTTTTAATTTATTTTTCTTTCTTTTTATTTTAATTAATTAAACCAATAATCAAAATACTTTTTAAAACCAATAACAATTTATAAAATTAATAACGTTTTTCTTTTTATCTTGTAAATAATATATAAATAAATAAAAAACTTTTTTTAATTAAATTAATTAATAATTTTAAATTAAAAAAATCATAAAAATCTATTTTTCTCAATAAAATCCATTTAATCAGTTTTTAATCCGTTTCTCAATATTTCTCCTTTCCCATTCTCGATTTTAAATTCTTCGTTATTTATACTTAATAGAATGAATGTATAGGATGTTTTTTTTCTTTGTAATAGCCCATAGTTTATTTTTCCGTCATTTTAATTCCTGCACTCCCCTGATTTCAAATATGTATCCCCCTCCCCATGATGTAATAGTCTAGGGTTTATTTTTTTTTTTTTTTTCAATTCCGTAAATTATTAACTGCATGGTTAGTGATAATAGGGTGTGAAAAGAATGCATGTGAACAAAATTAAAAATGGACTCAGCCCATTAATAAAAGATTAAAATAATTAAATATAACACACTTCTCACACATACACTCCTAGGGTTTCTCCTCTTGTTGTCTTGCGAAAATGGTCAAGTCCCTCGAACGTAAGGATGTCTTAGCAACGTTGCCTAAATAAAAATCATCAAGTCCCTTCGATATAAAGATCATAGTCCCTCGATGACCCTTCGAGTTGCCTACGAATAAATGATCTCGTCCCTCGATGACCCTACGGAAAATGATGATACTCCCTTCGAATTGCTAAGATACCTTTACAAGGTTGCCTTCTATGACCATACGATGACCCTATGCCCGTCCCTTACATCCAAAGATAAGATTACTTACTAACTAATAGTAAGGATAGTCTTATCTCTAAGGAACAAAAAATAACATGAACGGCCTTGAGTAGGTAGGAAGCCCTTAACTGCTTTCTCACCATTTCAAAAGCAAAAAAAATACTCTTTACGCCTCACACTTTCGGAAAAATTCCAAGAAAACCCCTTTGTATACATTCATACGAGAATCATTACAAAGGTGGATTTTTTTTTCTAAATACACCACCACTATTTTTTTCCAAACAAAATTAAAGTGATCTAAGTAGTTAAGAGCCTGTGGATAACCATGGATACAAAGGGTGTTAACACATTCCCTTTGTATAACCTACCCCCCGAACTCAAAATCTAAAATCAAGGTCTTTCCTGTTCTTTTCCACCTTTCCTACTTGGATAAAAGAAAAGTCGGTGGCGACTCTTGCTATCCACAACATAGTTTTTGTGAAAACAAAAACGACAAAGTCCGTTCTCCCACCGTGTTACATATACCTTTCAGGCTGAAGTTGTAAGTGGTTCGACAAATGTTTCATCCACGAAACTATTGTCGAAGACAAAATTATGGCACATGAGATTGGGCCATGTAAGCGAGAGAGAGGTTTGGTCGAACTGGGGAAATAGAACCTGCTAGGTTGTGACAAAGTCGAGAAGTTGGAGTTTTGTGAACCTTGTGTATTCGGTAAATCCTGTAGGGTGAAGTGTAAGTTCTGCATTTATAGGATTGGCAATAATTTTGTAAATCAAATATAGCAACAATAAAATGTATAGGATCTTGCAAAATAAAGAACAAATTTAGAAAGGAAGTCCTATTGTGCACCTAAACATATTGTGTTGAAGTGTTTCAACATTTGGAACAGCATGTCGAGGAGGATGTAAGAACATTTCATTGGACATCATGAACTGATAAAGTGGTTTGAAGATTTTGTTATTATTTAACAAAAGCAGAATATTCAGAGAATCAAAGCAATCCAATGTGGCACTGATTTAAAGATCTTGAAGACTCAAATTTATATTGAAGAAAAATAAAAAATGAGTTTCTATATTTAGAGATATTTTAGGAAGTTATTATTTTTGAAGATCTTAATTATAGCAAATTTGTCTTCATTATTGTAGCAGCTGCTATGCTGCGTTTTTAGGCCCAAAATCCAGTTGGGATTAGGTTATAAAAAGAAACCTTGTAACCTAGGTTTAGTAACCAAACAAAGATGTAAAAGTCATATCATTAGGGTTGAGTTCTTGTAGCATCCGTGTGCAACAAGTTTCAATGGTTGTGGCTGTTTTTCTTTGTGATTCTCGAAGCTCTTAAGCAAGAGATATTTGTTCTTGACTGAAGCTGTGAAGCAAGGTTAAGGTGTTTTCATGGAAGTGTATCTTCTGATTTGAATTGTTAAGTTTATCACTGAGGTGATTGTGAGGGAGTGATAAGGGTTTCCCATATTTAGGAGTTCCTAAGTAGAAGTTACATTGGTAGTGATTAAGTGAGAAGAATGTAAATTGTAGGTGTTTGTTGAGAAGTCATTGAATTGATACTACATAGTGGATTTCCTTCCTGGCGTGGTAGCCCCCAGAGTAGATGAGTTTGCATCGAACTGGATTAACAATTCTAATGTATTCCTTACAGCTTTTCTGTTTTATACTTTATGCAGTATTCTTGATGAATGTCAAAAGATGTCTAAACATCCTGTAGGATAGTTGGAATCTGGTATATCAGAAATTTATGATGTTGTTGTTTGTACCTTGCCTTGTTTATCAGTAACAAATCAGATGTCTCAACATCATATTCGACATTTGAGTTTGTCATACCAGAATTTCAATTGGTATCAGAGCAGGCATCCTAGTCTGCTTCTCGATGAGATCCTAGGGGGATACTTTCTGGTTCATGGTCAAGGTGGGAGATCTTTTCTGATAAGTTGTTTGTTGTGTGAATGGTCCCTAGAAGTGGATGATGGATTATTCTATTGTTGCAGCCTGATGGTTAGTTGTTGTTATAGTATGTTTGATTTATTTTCAAACCTATTGTATTTTGGTGTCACATGGAGTATGTTGTTAGGGATGATATGTGACACCTAGAGTGTTTGAAGAGTTTATGTGTTAATC
Organism: Lathyrus aphaca; assembly: GCA_963966055.1. Taxonomy (NCBI): domain Eukaryota; kingdom Viridiplantae; phylum Streptophyta; class Magnoliopsida; order Fabales; family Fabaceae; genus Lathyrus; species Lathyrus aphaca. Next base: position 230,006,844 of record OZ014519.1, read on the forward strand.
CGCTGCATAACTATCTGAAACTCCTGAAGTTGTCAATGATTTCCTTCTCTTGTGATATGTCCTATGGTGATAGGATATATGCATGTCTGCTTCAGATAACTTTGCCAATGATACTTGAAGATTATTGTTCAAGTCCACTCATAAATCAATGTCAAGTGAAGATGGTGTGAAGAGATGTTTTAGGGGCCAAACTAATGTGGTTATTTCACATGGGTTTGGAACCTACTCCTGATTTGGAATAGGAGGCATCTGTGTGGTGTATCTGAGAAGTTTCTAGCCCTAGAACTTACCTTAGATATGTGTGTTGGTCAATGAGTGATTAACATGTTATGTTCTCCTGAGGACAGTTTATTTGTAGTCCTTGTTACAGGAGTGAAGTACCTGAGCTTCAAGGAGTATTAACCCTAAGAGACTCCTTGTACATGAAGGTCAAGTTGTAGGGATGTATCTGTAAACACCCCAAATTTGCCCTCACCCATTCACACTATGGTTTGTGATCATTTCATATGCATAAACACAATCATACCATCTCATATTGCATTTTTGATTCACTGCATAGACTCAAGGTCATTTGCATCTAGGGTTTGTGATCTGAGCAATCCAAGAGCTTCTTGAGCCACTCCAAAGGTCATCAATCACTTCAAAGGGATCCATATGTGTTCAAGTGTCATATTATATCCTCTCAAAGTCAAAAGAACTGGGATTGGTATGGAAGCAGAGCTAGGCTTGACTGCACAGATGACCTAAAATTAGGGTTTTGGTTTTAGAGGCCATAACTTCAAATTTTTTGGTCATTCTTGTTTCTATTGGTCTCTATATGGTATAGGGAGTATGCATATCAATTTTCATGAAGAAATTCCATGGGGAAGTCATCTGATCAAGAGTTGACTTTTCAGACAAGTCAGTGCAAAATCAGGGCATCTGAGGCCTCAAATGACCCAACCAAGGGTTGATCTTCATCATTTTGAGTATATATGATTTTTATTTGATCATGGGAGAAGTTGGAAGTTCACAAAATTCAATAATTTCAAGTTTTTGCAAAGTTGACTTTTTTGGGCAAGTTTGACTTTTAATGAAATGTCATTTTATGCAACTTTTTCAACCTTTACTTTTTGATTCAAAAAAGCTTCAAATGGAAAAACTTTGGTCATGAAAGTTGAAGATTAGATCTTTCCCTTTTCAAAAAGTACAAGAACATGACCTAATTCATTTTGGATCAAAAGTTATGGTTTGTCAAAGTTGGCAAAAATCACTAAAATTCAAGTTATGCATCAAATGGAAAAACTTGCAAATTCTTGTACCAAGCATTCTATTGACTTCAAAATGACTTCAAAACTTCATCACATGATCACACAACATTCAAAAATCAGAATGGGCCAAGAGATCATTCACTTTTGAGGCCTATGGAGCAAGACTTTTTCATGAAAAGCAAAGGCAAGCCAAGTTGCAAAACCAATGATAACTTCTCATCCACTTGTTGCCTAGCCTGCTGATCAATCCTAGCCTCTCCCCCTCACCTTGCTGCGCAGCCCACACCCCTTGTACTTGGCTAGAACATGACCCATGCTTCCTCTTACACAAAGTTGACAATTTGCAAAAGTAACCATACCTATCACAAAAGGACATGTCACTTCATCTGACCAATAGCAATTGTTTATACAAACAAATTGCAAGCCAAACCACACAAGAGGCAAGCCTGAACCACACTAGAACTCAGCATTCACAAAATCACTCCAACTTGCATTTTCCTTCGAAACTCTCCCCACAAACCTCAAACACAAAAACAAACTTCACAAACAATCTCAACTCACTTCACTGATCACAAACCAACCATTGTTTTGGCCTAAAACCTCCCACATCACAAATACGATTTTCTCATTCCCTTGGCCTGAGCTCCTGCCAACTTGCTCTAGAGGCTACACAAACTCCAACCAAGTGTCAAAAGCTTCAAAGGAAGATCATTGGGACTTGTTTGAGCCAAAGAACAAGCCAGAAAGCTCCTGAATCGAAAGCTCAATCTCAGGTAGCTTCATGAACTTTTTTTTCCAGAACTTGCTTTTTAAGTTTCTAAATGATAAAGCATGCTTCCCTGAGTTCACTGAATTTGTTACTTTTGAAAAAGATGGAGAAATGAGGTTGTATGATGTTTCTGAAATTTTGGCAGTTTTTGATGTTTGATTCGAATCTTGTTTGTGTGTTGAAATAAATGATTTTTGTTGCTTGAATCTTGTTTAGAATGAGTTAAGCTTTGATTCTAGAGAGTTTGGCATGTTTTCATGGCGTATTGAGAGAGATTGAGAGATGACCTAGCCGGAGAAGATGACCGGAACAGTGTTTCGGTCGTCTGAAAGTAATTAGGGTTTGTTTAATTAGGGTTAAGTGTAATTAAGCCAGTTTGAATTTGGTCCGTTCGTTCGCGCGCGCAGTCAGCTCCCGCGTCCCTGAGTTTAAATCTCAGCCATTAGATTGGCTGACTTTCTCTTTTTCCCATTTAATTTCATTCTTATTTTATTTATTTCATACTTAATTTCTCCATTTTATTAAAAATATCAAAACCACTCTAAAAATTCTGAAATTTTTTATGCACACTATTATTTAATTTCAGAACACAAAAATATTTTTGTTTTTATTTTTAGCATTAAAAAAGTATTTTTAAATATTTAAAAGTTTCTTTTTAATTAATTAATGAGAATTAATTAATAAAAAATACTTTTAGGTATTTAAAAATCACCAAAAAATTCATGAAACCTTTAAAAACATTTAGAAACATTGTCCAACCCTCAAACCAAATTTATATTTTGATCTTGATGCATTTTAAGAATTGTCCATGGAATTAAAATCATTTTGATGCATTATTTTGATCCAAACTTCCAAAAATCATTTCTGCCTAACCCTAAAGAGTTGGACTTTGATTCTTTTTGCATTGTGTTTAGCATATCATGTAGTTTGTGAGATTAAATGGCCATGATTTGATCTTTCATTTTCCATTTGTTTGGCATTTTTCTTGTTAAGGAACCCTAAAACCCTAGAAAACTTAGGAAAATCATAACTTGAAATAGGTTAGGATTTGGAACTTCTCCTTTGGGCAGTGAGTTAGTATAAGTTTAGGGATCCTTTGAGTGCATTTTCAATTTTTTATATTGATGTTTGCTTCTGATTTTGGTTTGTGTTTGATGCTTTGATCATAAACCCTAATTTGGGCTTCCATATGCATCCATCTTGCATTTGCATTCATACCTTGACTTGCCATAGCATTTTGTGTATCCATGTGATTCATTTAACATCATAAGACATATTGAAAGCATGCTTGATCATTACATCTTGTATTTGCCATGTTGTATGCCATTTGTATTTCATAACTTTTCATGTATATTCATGCTTCTTAATTTGCTCCATTTGCATCCATAAGCTTGCATGATCATCTTCATATGTTGTTTCATGTTTGTAGCATCTTATAGCATCATTATCATCCCATATATGTTTCTGGTTTTGTTTCACATCATGCCATTCCATCCCATTTTGCATTGCATTGCATTTCTTTTCTAACTTTTCAGGTGGTAAGTGGATTTGAGAAGTGAATTTGCCTTCACTTCTCATAACTTCTATTCATCTCTTTTATGCATCCATGCTGCATTTTGATATGTGTTTGAGTTTGAGCTTGCTCATTCTTCTTCTTCTTACTTTCTTTCCTCAAGTGACTTGACTTCTTAAATGAAGCAAGTTGTTTTGCTTCTATCTGCTCCTTTCATCTGCTTCCTGGTGGTTTCATTGAAGATCTTGCTTGTAAACCTCACAAACCTTAGGAACAACCATGTATGACAATGATTAGGGTTTTGTTTAGTCTCCCCTTTTAGTTTTTACCTTTGTGTCTCATTGAGTCTTCTCTTCTCACCTCATAATCAAGGACTAAACCATAAAGGCTTTAAGGCTTTGTGATTAAGTTTATGCCTGCATCCTTCTATTAGGATGGAGTGTATAACTTTAATCCTAAGTGTTAAACCCTTAATGTGTTTAACTCCTTTAATCAAATCACTTAATAATTATCAAGACATCAAGCTTGTAACTTGGGCCTTGCATTAGGGTTCTAATTCTTCCTTAATTGGTTAAGAAGGACTAACCCTAGTGTTAATGGACAAGTCCCCCTCAAGTTGTCTTACAAACCATAGAACTCACTTCTTCATCTTATCATTAATTAAAATCCATCTAATAAAGGTTTGTTTTGTCATGAGTTTAATCCCTAATCATGGATTAAGTTGAGGAGCTTTCCTCAGCTTAAACATTCTCATCTATTATCCTTCTATTGGGATGGTGTAATGAGTCTGTTTAATCCCTGATTATGGCTTAATCTCATTACTTAACACTAAACAAAAACAACAAAAACATCTAAATAATCACAAGTAGGTTAATGATCTTAATCCTATACCAAAGGTGATTAAGTGTGAGAATCTGACTTCACACTTAAGGTACTCTCATTACCCCTAATCAGAGGGAGGATGTGATGAGTTTACTAACCCATTGGTTTAGGCTTGAGCTCATTAGCTTATGACAAACTTCAAAAGCAATAAAAGATTGAAAATACTCAAAAACAAACAATAATCGTCTCCCCCGGGATTCTCTTCTCATCTCATTCACTCATAAACGAGAACTTGCTTCTTCCGTCTAATGCAAGACAGTTTGCACCTGAGCCAGACAGGTCATACACTTGAGCATAGGCAAGTAAGCAGTTTATCAAGTCAATTCATCTTTCAGTCTCTTTGGGTCGAACTACGGTGTTCTGACTTCCTCATTGCACGAGAGGATACGTAGGCATAACTTAACAGTTATCGAACAAAAGTCTCTGTATATTCCCCCTCCTTCCAGCATCATTTTTTAGCTTCATGGTCTTGAGCATTTCACTCCTGCTCTTACACTGACACTTTCATACTTCATATCACTTATACACTATACACTGACACCTGTACATTCTTTTCCAGCTCTTTGTACACAAATTGCACTGACACTACCCCTTTAAAACACAAATCTTTTAAGCGTGGATCCCGTCGAGTACGGCGGACAATCTGGGTGCTAATACCTTCCCAGGTTGTAACCAACCCCCTTTCTCAGTCTCTTTGGTTCGCAACCGTCTTATCCATCTTTTTCTAGGTCTATGCAGCATTACCTTTCCTTCGGGATAAAAATGCCTATCTGGCGACTCTTTTCATTTCCAGTGAGTTCACGGCTGTGTGTTCTCATTGTCCCTCTCGCCGACCGTTCGCGTCTGTACCTTTATTTGGGCCATTCCCATCTATCCGGAGCGACAGCTTGGAGACTCTGCTGGGGACCCTTATACTGCAGCCAGGGCTTCTGGTTCTTTTTGTGGGTTCCTCCTAGCGCTTGTTTGATTTGTGTTTATTGGGGTGTTATGTGTTATCTGTGGTTGTATATTTGTTTTGTTTATTGCTTTATGTACAGTTGTTTTACTGCTTTCTTTATAGCTTTGCATATATCATATTGTCATACTGTGCTGGCTGGATCTGTTTGTTTGCTTTGGTGGGTGGGTGTTCTATTGAGAGTTGAGGTCTTATACCTGGGACCTGAGTGACACCTAGGCTAGAGTGGTTCGTATTCTTTCCCATTCCATCTCGGTCTGGTGCGGGAATATGAAACACGGTTCAGATATGGGTTTCTTCTTGAGAACCCTGTGTTGCAGATTTCCTGCGATACTAGGGCTATCTGGGAAGCCTGCTAAGTCTGGATGACCTTTAGTATTGACCTTCAGAAACTGAGGTGAATTAGAGGAGGATCTTTTATGGTTATTGTAAACACTGTACCTCCGGGTTAGAAGTGTTTACACTTCTCATAACTGATCCAAGTCTGAGGATCCTTGTTTTAGAACACCACCTGTGAGGGGGGTGGGTTGTTTACAGGTTTGCAGGTACCCTTGACCTCAGCATACCCTGTTACTTTGATTTGATTAAGAGTACTCCATCTTGGAACAGTTCTTGTGATTCTAAACCCTGGACATGTGGCTCTTTATTTGAGTCCCCCACCTTGGTTACTGGATTTATAGACCTCCATCTGGATTTCTTGAACATACCTGGACTTATATCAGAGCACTTGATCAGATCCAGCCCAGTCACAAACCCTTGCATATCATTTGCATACATCATCATGGCATCATTTTGACATTTGTTTATTTGTTTTTCAGGGTATCCATCTTCATTTTTTTTGGTTTGGTTTTGACCCCATCATCAGTATAGACCTATCTTCATCAGCATCTACTTCAGTTATCAGCTACCTGCTTCAGTCACCTGCACCAGCCAATCAGTGGCCCATCTTTCAGTGTTATCATCAGCACCTGTCTCAACTCATCCTCAACATCATGGCACCTAAAAAGAGTAACATCTCCTACCACTTCTTCCAGCCTGAGCTAGCTGACATCAGGAGGATTCAGACCCTGATTACTCCAGACTATATACCACTGTTCAGGGAACACTATGGAGACATACTTGATGTGGTTAGGGATTTGGACCCTTCACAGAGGAGCCTGATTCATACTTGCCTTCAGTTTTATGACCCCCCACTGAGGTGTTTCACTTTTCAGGATTTTCAGTTGGGCCCTTTATTGGAAGAGTTCTCATCATTGGTTGGTATACCTATCAGGGGTGGAGTCCCTTTCAACCCTGAGATGGTCTTTCCTGGTAGTGAAGAAGTAGCAAAGGCATTGCATCTGGAACCAGTTCTGATTGGGCAGCATATGACTACTAAGGCTGGAATCTCTGGCCTGCATCTGGATTTCTTGATCTCCCAAGCTACCCTGAAGGCTTCTTTGGGAGAGTGGAAAGCAGTCTGTGCTTTATTGGCCCTGAGCATATATGGGATTATATTATTTGCAGATGAGCCTAGATTCATTAGCAAGAATGCAATCCATCTTTTCATTTTGAGGAACCCAGTGCCCACTTTATTGGGGGATTTTTACTACTCAGTGCACCAGAGGAATGAGAAGCAGAGGGGAAGATTAGTGAGGTGTTGTGCTCCTTTGTTCCATATTTGGCTTCTCAAGCATTTGCCCAAGACAGATGCATTTTTGAATTCTCATCAGCAGAAAAATTGGGCTAGAAGACTCACTGCTTTGACTTCAGCTGATATCAGGTGGTGCACTCAAAGCACAAAGGGCCGGGATATCATTACCAGTTGTGGGCAGTTTCCCAATGTGCCCCTAATAGGAGTTAAGGGTTGCATCAATTACAACCCCCTGCTATTCAAAAGACAACTGGGTTATGCATTGGTCCACACCCCTAAGGCACAAGACTTGGCTGAGACTCTTTACTGTGAGAACAAGCCTAATCTGGCTACTGTTAGGCAGGCAACATGGGCCTGGGACAATGTTCAAACTAAAGGAGTAACCATTCTGGGGAAGTGCAACAATGTGGCATCAGCACAATACTATGAATGGTCCCATGCCAGGGCTCAATTTTCTGGGATGCCCTTTACCATGGAGGATATGCCTGGATCATCCTCAGCACCACCTCCTGCCACTGTCAGCTTAGAGGAGTTTGAGAGCTTGAAAGAGAGAAATGAGAAGTTGACTCAGGCTTTGCAGAAGACCCTCTGGGAGAGGAGTGATGGTAGGTTTGATATTGAAAGGTTGGAAAAGTTGAAGGTGGAGCATCTGGCTAAAATTGAGAAGTCTGAGGATTATATCAAGAAGTCTAGGGCTGGAGAACAGATCTTGAAGAATGCTTGCAAGGAAGCCCAGTTCCAGAAAGCCAGGACTGATTTGTATCTGAAGGAGAGTCAAGCTAGGTGGGTCAGGATCACCGAAGCTCGTACTCTGGAAGATAAGAGGACTCAGGACAAGATCGAGTAGCTGGAAGCTAGTGCAAAAGAGCAACAGAAAGCCCTGGCAGCAGCCCAGAGAGAGATCTCAGAACTGAAGATCAGAGCTGGAGTGAAGAGGTCAAAGGACCAGAGTCAACACAAGAAGCTAACTGCAGCTGTTACTACCCGGAATCTCCTTATCAGGAATCTCACGGAGCGTCCGGCTGATCCTATGACTGAAGCACTTCTCAGGGAAGTTCAGGAGGACGAGTTTGGTCTTGGTGTCTGACTTTTGCTTGTTGTTACTTTCACTTCATGTACTTTTATTTTTCTCATGATGTATTTTGACCCCTCAGAGGGCATGTTTTGTAAAGAACAAACTATGTATTATTTGCTCTTTTTGTAATATATGTATCAGTTTGTTCCATCTGAGTTTGCTTCAAAAGCAACATCCACAGTATCTTCAAGGGTCTGGAAGGGTCAAAACTGAATGCCAAGCCGGATACCTTGAAAACAAATAAGCATACTGCATTGCATGCTAACCCTTTGTTTGTTTTGTAGGTTTTTGTTTTATTGTTACTAACTCTGTTGTGATATTCAGGAACTATTGCTCGACGTCGGGTATTTCCACTCAACCGTCCACACTGATATCCAACCCGTAACAACCTTCCGGGCATACAAATGGATCAGGTACAACAGGACCTTGCAGAGGTCAGAAACCAAATGGCAAACGAAAGATTGGAAATGAGAACTCAGATGACGCAGTTTATGGAAGTGATGAACAACATGGCTCAGAGCCAAGAAAGATTGAGAGCAATGGTGGAAAGGCAGAATCAAGAAGATCCCCATATAGGGACTGCTGGGACAAGCAACAATGAGAGGGTCCAACCTCATGTCAACCCCCCCGTATTTGGACCCCACCTTCATCCAGAGATCAACATTCCTGCTAATGTTCAAGGGACTGCCACTGCAGGCAGAGTACTACAAGAAGACCCCCAGGAGGATCAGTTCACAGTAATGGGTGCTGGGGAAGAAGCCTATGACAGAAGGCTGGAAGAAATTGCTGAAAAATTAAGATCCTTGGAGTCTCAAAACTCTTTGGGTTTTGATGTTATGGACATGGGCTTGGTGGACGGGGTCAGGATTCCCCATAAGTTCAAGCCTCCTTATTTTGAGAAATACAACGGGACTTCCTGCCCACGGACCCACCTACAATCCTTTTTGGGAAGGTTGAAAGCATATACCATGGACGAGAAGCTATGGATGTTTTATTTCGAGGATAGTTTGACTGGAGCGTCAAGGGAATGGTACTCCCATCTAACTAGAGCAACCATCAGGTGTTGGAAGGACTTGGCAGAGGCCTTCATCAGACAATACCAGTATAATTTGGATATGGCACCCAACAGGACCCTCCTGATGGGGATGTCACAGTCATCTAGGGAAAGCTTCCGCGAGTACGCCCAAAGGTGGAGGCAGCTGGCTGCTGCTGTCCAGCCACTTATGTCAGAGAGGGAGATGGCAGATATGTTTATGAACACCCTCCAAGGAACATACATTGACAGGCTGGCTGCTTTCTCTTCTACCAGCTTTGCAGATGTCGTTATAGCTAGAGAAAGAATTGAGAGCCTGTTGAAGTTGGGCAAGATTTCTGACAACGGTGCCAGCTCATCCAGCAACACAAGGAAGCCTTTTGCGGGCCCAAGAAGAACTGGTGAGACCAATGCCATCCACACCAACAGGGGCAGACCCCAATATGTTCATAGATCCATGGCAGCAGTCACCATTCCCGCTCCAATTCATCCACAACCAGTTTATCAACCACAGCAACAAAGTTATCAACAGCAGGCTCAGTATCCTCCTCAGAGAAACTACAACAACACCAGCAACAACAATCAGCAAAGACCATTCCAACAGAGACCTTCTCAGGCCAATAGGGTGATCGATCCAATCCCTATGCCATATGCCACATTACTGCCACAACTCCTGAAACTCAACCTGGTTGAGCTAAGGACGTTGGCACCTCCGGATCCCACCAGTCTACCCAGAAATTACGACTCCAACGCCAGATGTGCTTTTCACTCAAATGCACCTGGCCATAGTACAGAAAAGTGCAGAGCCTTTCACATGAAGGTACAAGACCTGGTAGACTCTAAAGCTCTGAACTTTGCACCACCACCGAATGTTAACAAAAACCCTATGCCAAACCACGGAGGTCCCAGAATCAATGCTATTGAAGAAGACAAGCCGTCTTACTTAATAACCAGTGTGGGTCAGATTCGGACACCGTTGGTAGAGATTAAAGCCCAACTCCTTGAATGTCAAATGTTCCCGGGATGTGAGCTAGGGTGCGCTTATTGCAACATTTCAGTGAATGGTTGTGATAACTTGAGAGATGGCATAGATGGTCTCATCCAGAGTGGCCTGCTTCAAATCATCACATCAATTCCTACCAACCCAGCAACCTCATCAGCAACAATTCCCGTGTCTTCTACAAATACAACAACCATTGTTCCAAGTAACTCTTCAATCTCATCAACAAATGCTTCATCTGTTACTTCAACGGACCAGATATCAGCAAACATCTGTTCTACAACTTCAGCACCACTTCATTCAGAAACTCCTACAACAACAACACCCATCCTTCCAACAATGTCTCCTACAACTTCAGCAGCAAATGTCTCCACAGTTACGATTTATTATGATCCTGAAAATGATTCTGCTTACAACTCACAAAGTGCCACTCCCATCAGAGCACCAGTCACGATATACTACGATCCACAGACTATCACAGTCCCTTCTGCAGCTGCCATCAGTCCAGTCACCATCACGGTGCCTGGGCCAGTACCTTATGAAAGCAGTAATGCCATCCCCTGGCATTACGGCTCTGATTTATATTGCGGAGGACAGAAAATCACTCTTGAATCATCAACCCCTGCACCACAAATAGACAATGTGGGGGGGAGGCGGAGGCTTCACTCGAAGCGGACGTCTCTTTGCCCCACAAATTCAAAGACCCACCGCCGAAGCAGAAGCTGCTGCCAAGGCAAAAGGGAAAAGCTTGGTGCAGGAGGAGCAGATATTTAAGGAAGCTTTGAAAACACCCTTTGATCAAGAAGTTGATGAGTTCATGAGAATCATCAAGAAAAGTGATTACAAAATAGTGGATCAGCTTCACCAGACGCCTTCCAAGATCTCAATTCTATCATTGCTTATGTGCTCCGAGGCTCACCGGAACGCACTACTAAAAGTTTTGCACGCAGCTTATGTGCCAGAAGAGATCACCGTCAATCAGCTGGAAGCGGTGGTTGGAAATGTTAATGCTAGTCATGGACTAGGGTTCACCAACACTGATTTGACTACGGAAGGCCGCAATCATAACAAGGCTTTGCACATTACCATGGAATGTAAAGGTGCTGTTCTTTCCCATGTGCTGGTAGACACAGGATCATCCCTCAATGTCTTACCTAAAAAAGCCCTTGTGAAGCTAGAGTATGAAGGATTGGCATTGCGCCCCAGCAACCTGGTAGTAAGAGCCTTTGATGGCTCTAAGAGATCGGTTCTGGGAGAGATTGAGTTGCCCATAACGATTGTCCCACAAACTTTCAAAACGACCTTCTACGTGATGGATATACAGCCTGCCTACAGCTGTCTATTGGGTAGGCCATGGATTCACGCCGCTGGCGCCGTGACCTCAACCCTTCACCAGAAGTTAAAATTCGAGTGGGAGGGTCAAGTCGTTACTATTTGTGGAGAGGAGGATATTTTTGTCAGCCACCTGGCTACCTATAAATACATTGAGATGGATGGGGAGATCCACGAAACAATGAGTCAAGGGTTCGAGGCCTTGAACATAAATGAAACTTCTGCTGTACCTGGAACCTCAATGACATCTTATCAACAAGCCCGGAAGGTTGTTGAAGAAGGGACTGCCCAAGGCTGGGGCAAATTGTTACCTGTGGAGAAGAAAGAGGATAGATTTGGGTTGGGTTACAAACCAACTCAACAAGATCAAGCAGAGGCTGCTAAGGAGCCCAACTTTGTTAGTGGGGGAATGCTCACCCCTGATGCTGTCAACAATTTGGAAGACGAGGATGAAAGCGACCGCAACCTGGAGAGTTGGATCCGTCCAAAGATCCCGGGGAGCAGTATCTCGAACTGGTCTTCCCAGGAAATTATAAGAGTTACTCATGCAGAGTAATTATTATTTCCTGTATTTTATAGCATGCATCAAAGTCTTGCATCTTGCCCAAGATGACAAGACTCATTTTGTAATCGGGCCATCTGTAATTTTTGTGCAACAAGATTAATCAATGAAATATCAGACATCTTTTGCAAACAAAGTCTTTTTTCTCTTTTCCGCTCACTGTTTTTTCCATTTTTCTTTTTGTACAAAAAATAAATGGCAGTGTTTTCAAAATGACAACTTTATTTCACTTTTCTAAACAAGATTAAAATCAAATCACTAAAATGAACAAACTGAACCCTTGCAGAGTGTGCCTTCCCGACAGCACCGACAACAGCACGGCTATAACTTCGTATGACTTTGACAATCCGATCAATCAAGCTGATGAAGGGGTTGAAGAAGAATATGAGCTTCCTGAGGAGCTAGCCAGGTTGTTAAGACAAGAGGAAAAGGTTATTACTCCTCACCAGGAGGAGGTTGAAACGATCAATCTTGGTACAGATGAAGACGTGAAAGAAGTTAAAATCGGGGCCTGCTTACAAGACTCAGTGAAAAGACAACTAATTGACCTACTGCAAGAGTATGTGGACGTGTTTGCTTGGTCTTATCAAGATATGCCAGGGTTGGACACCGACATTGTTGTGCACAAGCTGCCTTTGAGAGAAGAATGCCCGCCGGTTAAACAGAAGCTGCGCCGTACTCGCCCAGGTATGGCAATGAAAATCAAAGAAGAGGTACAAAAGCAATGGGACGCCGGGTTCCTTGCCGTAACTAGCTATCCGCCGTGGGTTGCTAATATAGTACCTGTGCCTAAGAAAGACGGCAAAGTTAGAATGTGTGTTGACTACCGGGATCTGAACAGAGCTAGCCCGAAAGATGATTTCCCATTACCTCACATTGATGTATTGGTTGATAATACGGCTCAGTTCTCGGTATTCTCCTTCATGGATGGATTTTCAGGATACAATCAGATCAAGATGTCACCTGAAGACATGGAGAAGACAACCTTCATCACACCCTGGGGCACGTTCTGTTACAAGGTAATGCCATTTGGGCTCAAGAATGCCGGTGCGACGTATCAACGGGCTATGGTAACATTATTCCACGATATGATCCATAAAGAAATCGAGTGTTATGTGGATGACATGATTGCCAAGTCCCTCACTGAAGAGGACCACCTGGTAAATCTGCTGAAATTGTTCAAGCGTCTGAGGAAGTATCAACTGAAGTTGAACCCCAACAAATGCACATTCGGGGTGAGATCTGGTAAGCTGCTGGGATTTATTGTGAGTGAGAAAGGGATTGAAGTAGACCCTGATAAGGTTAAAGCTATTCAAGAGATGCCTGCACCGAAGACAGAAAAGGAAGTTCGAGGGTTTTTAGGTCGATTGAACTACATTTCACGGTTCATATCTCACCTCACAACAACCTGTGAACCCTTGTTCAAGCTGTTGAGAAAAGAACAGACGGTCAGGTGGAACGAAGACTGTCAGAAGGCTTTTGACAAGATCAAAGAGTACTTGCAAGAACCTCCAATACTTATGCCTCCAGTTGAAGGAAGACCTCTGATCATGTACTTGACAGTATTAGAAGAGTCAATGGGGTGTGTGCTGGGCCAGCATGACGAGTCTGGTCGAAAAGAGTATGCAATATACTACCTAAGCAAAAAGTTTACCGACTGTGAACAACGTTATTCACTGCTCGAGAAAACTTGCTGTGCTTTAGCGTGGGCTGCTCGCCGACTGAGGCAGTATATGTTGACCCACACTACTTTGTTGATCTCTAAAATGGACCCAGTTAAGTATATTTTTGAGAAACCAGCACTTACCGGACGGGTTGCAAGATGGCAAATGATCCTCACAGAATATGACATCCAATATACATCTCAGAAAGCCATCAAGGGCAGTGTATTGTCGGAATATCTTGCTGAGCAACCCATTGATGATTACCAGCCAATGAGATTTGACTTCCCTGATGAAGACATCATGTTCGTAAAAGCAAAAGACCATGAAGAGCCTGTTCACACTGAAGGGCCTGACCCGGAAGAAGAATGGACCATGATGTTTGATGAGGCTGTTAATATGAATGGTCGTGGTGTTGGTGCAGTACTTATTACACCTAAAGGAGTTCACATGCCGTTCTCGGCAAAACTCACTTTCAACTGCACTAACAACGAAGCTGAATATGAGGCTTGCATTATGGGTCTTGAGGAAGCCATTGACCTCAGGATCAAGACATTGACCGTATTCGGAGATTCAGCTCTGGTAATCAATCAAACCAACGGCAAATGGTACACCCACCAGGATCATCTGATACCTTATAGGGATTATACAAGGAGGTTATTAACTTTCTTTACAACAGTCAAGCTTGAGTATATCCCTCGGGACGAGAATCAGTTTGCAGATGCTCTGGCTACCATTTCGTCCATGATCAAAGTTCAGGCTGCCAACTTTGTACCTCAGATTTCAGTGTCCAGACTTGACAGACTGGCATATGTGTTCGCAACGGATATTATTAAAGATGATAAGCCTTGGTTCCATGACATTAAGTGCTTCTTGGAGGATCAAGCATACCCACCTGGGGCATCTTCCAATGATAAGAAGACTTTGAGAAGGCTTGCTGGTAGTTTCTTCTTGAACACTGATGGCTCCCTATACAAGAGAAACTTTGATATGGTACTCCTCAGATGCGTTGATAAGACAGGAGCAGACTTGTTAATGCGTGAAGTGCACGAAGGATCCTTTGGTACCCATGCGGGAGGGCATGCCATGGCCAAGAAGTTGCTAAGATCAGGCTATTACTGGATCACAATGGATGCTGACTGTTGTGCTTACGCCAGAAAATGCCATAAATGCCAGATTTATGCGGATAAGGTGCATGTGCCTCCCAATCCTTTGAATGTGATGTCTTCGCCTTGGCCCTTTGCTATGTGGGGCATTGACATGATTGGTAAGATTGAGCCAACTGCTTCGAATGGCCACAGATTCATCCTGGTTGCCATTGACTATTTCACCAAGTGGGTCGAAGCAGCCTCCTATGCCAATGTTACAAGACAAGTGGTAGCTAGATTTCTGAAGAGAGATATCATTTGTCGGTATGGAGTTCCCGAGCGAATCATTACTGATAATGGTTCCAACTTGAACAACAAAATGATGGCAGAGCTGTGCCAGGACTTCAAGATTCAGCATCACAATTCTTCTCCTTACAGGCCAAAGATGAACGGCGCTGTTGAGGCAGCTAATAAGAATATCAAGAAGATTGTGCAGAAGATGGTAGTTACCTACAAAGACTGGCATGAAATGCTACCGTTTGCCTTGCATGGGTACCGCACGTCAATCAGAACATCCACTGGGGCAACACCGTATCAGCTTGTGTATGGTATGGAAGCAGTCCTACCTGTCGAAGTCGAATTACCCTCCCTACGGGTATTGATGGATGTTAAGCTGAACGAAGCAGAATGGGTCAGGTCCCGATACGAACAACTGAGTCTGATTGAAGAGAAAAGATTGGCTGCGATCTGTCATGGGCAGTTGTATCAGAAAAGAATGAAGAGAGCCTTCGATCAGAAAGTCAGGCACCGAGAGTACCAAGTAGGAGATCTTGTGCTAAAAAGAATCCTCCCTCCTCACACAGACCACAGGGGAAAATGGACTCCGAACTATGAAGGACCATTTATAGTAAAGAAAGTTTTCTCTGGTGGAGCACTGATGCTCAGCACCATGGATGGTGAAGATTTCCCGTCCCCTGTGAATTCAGATGCAGTTAAAAAATACTTCGCATAAAAATGACCCGCTGGACACAAAAACAGAATGTAAGTCCAGGCAAAAATAGGGCATCCCGGCGAGTCAAAAACAGAATAAAAGACTCGGGCAAAAATAAGGGAAAATAAACAAAAATGTGCACCCGCTGAGTTGAAATGCCACATTGGACAACTCAGGCAAAAATGGGTATCCCGATGGATTGAAAACCCGAAAGGGCGATCCATGCAAAATAAGGGAATGAGCGAACAACTGCATTTTGGATTCGTCTGTATCGTTTACGACTTGGTAAGCTTCGAAAGGATCAAGCTTCAATCAGAATCAGCCTCCTTCAGAAAGCAAGATGAGAAGAACGTCAAAAGTCATACGAGTCATAGTAAAGAGGAAGCTCCTTAAAGCGTCATCAACATTGCCAGCATTTTGTTTCTCAACTTGTAACAATCTCCTCATTTCAGGGGATATGTTTCTTTGACTGTATCTCGCCAATTCAGGGCATATGAATTAATAAAATCAGATTTTCAGTCATGTCTCGTCTTGTACATTTTTTATTTGCAAAAATGTCTGATGTTTTAAGAGAAAAACTGATTGCATAAAATACAGATGTTTATCTTCAAAAAATAAAAACACGTGCTTGCAGGAAATATACTTGCTCCCAAAAGTGTCTAACTCCTATGACGAAATCCAGTAAAGGATACCTCGGGATTACTTGTACGTTTCCCTATCTTTGCAGGATTGCAGGTATCCAGAACGCAACTTGGGGCATGTAAGCTTCATCTCAGCAAGCTGGCAAATCAGTGCTCGCTCCGTCTTAACACTTGAAGTGTCTTTCTCCCCAGCCGAGTTGCCATTTCATCCTCAGCCAAAATACAAAAGCCAGGGAACCACTTCCCCACAGAGTTTCAGCCTCTATCCAGATGAGCAACGCACTGAGGGATCACAACAGAGTGACGAAAGCTTCTACAAACCCCAGCTGGGTCCCTTATTACCAGGATGGGTCTATCAGTGACTTATTCCCCCCAAACAGATACATCTTGTTGGATCTACCAATGATCTCGCCCCCAGCTGGGATGTCCATTTCAAGCAGATCGACCAAGATCTTCGCGGCAATGGGATCCGAGTCCCGGATTGGTATCCTCGCATAATCATAGCATTCGCATCATATTCACCCACAAAGCGTAGCATTCCGTTAGTACGGAGCATTACGGCAAAAATCAAACATATAGCATAATCATAAGCCATGTTCTGAATCAGACACTTGTGAATATTGACAACTCCTCCCAAAATCCCCAGCGGAGATTCCCCAGCAAACACAGTTGCCTTACATTCGCAAACATCAGTATATACTCCTGGTGGCACCCGTCTGTGTCATATCCCCAGCATCAAGCCAAAGTATCCCCTTTGCACTCACAGATATATATATATATAATTTTCTTGACATCCGTCCATGTCACCTTACCCAGCACAGTAACCTAAACACTTTGTGTATTAGATACTTGTTCATACTATACTTTTCTCCTTTCGACACTCGTCCGTGTCACTCTCCCCAGCAGATTAAACACTCATCTATACATCACTCATACTCACCATTCATGTCACACTTGTACAGATACTCGTCTGTATCTTGTATACGCCACTTATATCCCCGCAGATTCAACACTCGTCCGTGTTCTTTGTTAACCAGTTGGTACTCGTCCGTACCATCATCTCAGAGCATGCGTCAAGCGTTTGTTTCTACCTGATACTCGTCCGTATCATAGTCTTAAGGATGCTCGTCCGCATCTTTAATCCATACACTGTGTCAAACACCTTTGTCTTCTTGAATATAGATACTCGTCCGTGTCTACTATTCCCCAGAAGAGTCCCCTCAGATTCAACACTCGTCTGTGTTCTCTGTTAACCAGTTGATACTCGTCCGTATCATCATCTCTGAACACGTGTCAGTATTTGTTTCTACCCGATACTCGTCCGTATCGTAGTCTTAGGGATGCTCGTCCGCATCTTTAATCTATACACAAACATCTAAACACTTATACTTTTATTTCTTGGATATAAACACTCGTCCGTGTTTATTATTCCCCAGTAGATCGCTACCAAAGCAAATTTTCTTTTTTATCTGACACTCGTCCTGTGTCATGATAAACCCTGAGAGCAGCCGTACCCTGCTAGGTGGTCGTCCTCCACCTCTTGATGGTCGTCCTCCATCATGCTCATCCGATGGCCGTCCCCATCGTTGATCTTTTCCATCCGACATTCGTCCCATGTCGTGATTTTGAGCAGCCGTATCCTGCTAGGTGGTCATCCTCCACCTCTTGATGATCGTCCTTCATCATTTTATCCAATGGCCGTCCCCATTGTTGATTTTGGTTATCTGGCATTCGTCCTATGTCATGATAAACCTTGAGAGCAGCCGTCCCCTGCTAGGTGGTCGTCCTCCACCTCTTGATGGTCATCCTCCATCATGCTCATTCGATGGTCGTCCCCATCGTTGACCTTTTATCCGGCATTCGTCCTATGTCGCGATATTTTCGGCAGCCGTACCCTGCCAGGTGGTCGTCTTCCACCTTAGATGACCGTCCCTCATCTTATACCCAACAGATCAGCCGTCCCCTGTTAGGTGATCGTCCTTCACCTTTGATGACCGTACCTCATCATCTGTTTTTTTCATTTATTCTTTAACCCGATGGCCGTCCCCGTCGTGGTCCCTTTTTCTTTCAGTTTAGCCCGATGGCCGTCCCCATCGTTGGTTACTTTACTTTATGAACTTGATGGCCGTCCCTGTCATGTTTCATTAATCCCCAGAGAATCTTATAGTTTTACTTGATGGCCGTCCCCATCATAACTCCTTTTATCCCCAGCATGTCGGCCGTCCCCGTCATTGCTTTATTTTCCGCACTTTTCCAGCATGTCGGCCGTCCCCGTCATTGCTCTTTACCCAGCAGTCGTCCTCTGCTCGACGGTCGTCCTCCGTCGCCCACACTTTACAATATACTTTATTTTCTTTTACAGTCTATATCCCTTTTCTTCTTCATTCTGTGAGTGCAAATTTTGGACTGTCTTTGGTATTCAACCACAAGTTATCTTGTTTGCCTGATAAGCCTTCGCTTACATCCTGCACAGCTAACTCATGTTTGAATAGGGGCAGCTGTAAACACCCCAAATTTTCCCTCACCCATTCACACTATGGTTTGTGATCATTTCATATGCATAAACATAATCATACCATCTCATATTGCATTTTTGATTCACTGCATAGACTCAAGGTCATTTGCATCTAGGGTTTGTGATCTGAGCAATCCAAGAGCTTCTTGAGCCACTCCAAAGGTCATCAATCACTTCAAAGGGATCCATATGTGTTCAAGTGTCATATTATATCCTCTCAAAGTCAAAAGAACTGGGATTGGTATGGAAGCAGAGCTAGGCTTGACTGCACAGATGACCTAAAATTAGGGTTTTGGTTTCAGAGGCCATAACTTCAAATTTTTTGGTCATTCTTGTTTCTATTGGTCTCTATATGGTATAGGGAGTATGCATATCAATTTTCATGAAGAAATTCCATGGGGAAGTCATCTGATCAAGAGTTGACTTTTCAGACAAGTCAGTGCAAAATCAGGGCATCTGAGGCCTCAAATGACCCAACCAAGGGTTGATCTTCATCATTTTGAGTATATATGATTTTTATTTGATCATGGGAGAAGTTGGAAGTTCACAAAATTCAAGAATTTCAAGTTTTTGCAAAGTTGACTTTTTTGGGCAAGTTTGACTTTTAATGAAATGTCATTTTATGCAACTTTTTCAACCTTTACTTTTTGATTCAAAAAAGCTTCAAATGGAAAAACTTTGGTCATGAAAGTTGAAGATTAGATCTTTCCCTTTTCAAAAAGTACAAGAACATGACCTAATTCATTTTGGATCAAAAGTTATGGTTTGTCAAAGTTGGCAAAAATCACTAAAATTCAAGTTATGCATCAAATGGAAAAACTTGCAAATTCTTGTACCAAGCATTCTATTGACTTCAAAATGACTTCAAAACTTCATCACATGATCACACAACATTCAAAAATCAGAATGGGCCAAGAGATCATTCACTTTTGAGGCCTATGGAGCAAGACTTTTTCATGAAAAGCAAAGGCAAGCCAAGTTGCAAAACCAATGATAACTTCTCATCCACTTGTTGCCTAGCCTGCTGATCAATCCTAGCCTTTCCCCCTCACCTTGCTGCGCAGCCCACACCCCTTGTACTTGGCTAGAACATGACCCATGCTTCCTCTTACACAAAGTTGACAATTTGCAAAAGTAACCATACCTATCACAAAAGGACATGTCACTTCATCTGACCAATAACAATTATTTATACAAACAAATTGCAAGCCAAACCACACAAGAGGCAAGCCTGAAACACACTAGAACTCAGCATTCACAAAATCACTCCAACTTGCATTTTCCTTCGAAACTCTCCCCACAAACCTCAAACACAAAAACAAACTTCACAAACAATCTCAACTCACTTCACTGATCACAAACCAACCATTGTTTTGGCCTAAAACCTCCCACATCACAAATACGATTTTCTCATTCCCTTGGCCTGAGCTCCTGCCAACTTGCTCTAGAGGCTACACAAACTCCAACCAAGTGTCAAAAGCTTCAAAGGAAGATCATTGGGACTTGTTTGAGCCAAAGAACAAGCCAGAAAGCTCCTGAATCGAAAGCTCAATCTCAGGTAGCTTCATGAACTTTTTTTCCAGAACTTGCTTTTTAAGTTTCTAAATGATAAAGCATGCTTCCCTGAGTTCACTGAATTTGTTACTTTTGAAAAAGATGGAGAAATGAGGTTGTATGATGTTTCTGAAATTTTGGCAGTTTTTGATGTTTGATTCGAATCTTGTTTGTGTGTTGAAATAAATGATTTTTGTTGCTTGAATCTTGTTTAGAATGAGTTAAGCTTTGATTCTGGAGAGTTTGGCATGTTTTCATGGCGTATTGAGAGAGATTGAGAGATGACCTAGCCGGAGAAGATGACCGGAACAGTGTTCCGGTCGTCTGAAAGTAATTAGGGTTTGTTTAATTAGGGTTAAGTGTAATTAAGCCAGTTTGAATTTGGTCCGTTCGTTCGCGCGCGCAGTCAGCTCCCGCGTCCCTGAGTTTGAATCTCAGCCATTAGATTGGCTGACTTTCTCTTTTTCCCATTTAATTTCATTCTTATTTTATTTATTTCATACTTAATTTCTCCATTTTATTAAAAATATCAAAACCACTCTAAAAATTCTGAAATTTTTTATGCACACTATTATTTAATTTCAGAACACAAAAATATTTTTGTTTTTATTTTTAGCATTAAAAAAGTATTTTTAAATATTTAAAAGTTTCTTTTTAATTAATTAATGAGAATTAATTAATAAAAAATACTTTTAGGTATTTAAAAATCACCAAAAAATTCATGAAACCTTTAAAAACATTTAGAAACATTGTCCAACCCTCAAACCAAATTTATATTTTGATCTTGATGCATTTTAAGAATTGTCCATGGAATTAAAATCATTTTGATGCATTATTTTGATCCAAACTTCCAAAAATCATTTCTGCCTAACCCTAAAGAGTTGGACTTTGATTCTTTTTGCATTGTGTTTAGCATATCATGTAGTTTGATTCTTTTCTTGTTAAGGAACCCTAAAACCCTAGAAAACTTAGGAAAATCATAACTTGAAATAGGTTAGGAGTTGGAACTTCTCCTTTGGGCAGTGAGTTAGTATAAGTTTAGGGATCCTTTGAGTGCATTTTCAATTTTTTATATTGATGTTTGCTTCTGATTTTGGTTTGTGTTTGATGCTTTGATCATAAACCCTAATTTGGGCTTCCATATGCATCCATCTTGCATTTGCATTCATACCTTGACTTGCCATAGCATTTTGTGTATCCATGTGATTCATTTAACATCATAAGACATATTGAAAGCATGCTTGATCATTACATCTTGTATTTGCCATGTTGTATGCCATTTGTATTTCATAACTTTTCATGTATATTCATGCTTCTTAATTTGCTCCATTTGCATCCATAAGCTTGCATGATCATCTTCATATGTTGTTTCATGTTTGTAGCATCTTATAGCATCATTATCATCCCATATATGTTTCTGGTTTTGTTTCACATCATGCCATTCCATCCCATTTTGCATTGCATTGCATTTCTTTTCTAACTTTTCAGGTGGTAAGTGGATTTGAGAAGTGAATTTGCCTTCACTTCTCATAACTTCTATTCATCTCTTTTATGCATCCATGCTGCATTTTGATATGTGTTTGAGTTTGAGCTTGCTCATTCTTCTTCTTCTTACTTTCTTTCCTCAAGTGACTTGACTTCTTAAATGAAGCAAGTTGCTTTGCTTCTATCTGCTCCTTTCATCTGCTTCCTGGTGGTTTCATTGAAGATCTTGCTTGTAAACCTCACAAACCTTAGGAACAACCATGTATGACAATGATTAGGGTTTTGTTTAGTCTCCCCTTTTAGTTTTTACCTTTGTGTCTCATTGAGTCTTCTCTTCTCACCTCATAATCAAGGACTAAACCATAAAGGCTTTAAGGCTTTGTGATTAAGTTTATGCCTGCATCCTTCTATTAGGATGGAGTGTATAACTTTAATCCTAAGTGTTAAACCCTTAATGTGTTTAACTCCTTTAATCAAATCACTTAATAATTATCAAGACATCAAGCTTGTAACTTGGGCCTTGCATTAGGGTTCTAATTCTTCCTTAATTGGTTAAGAAGGACTAACCCTAGTGTTAATGGACAAGTCCCCCTCAAGTTGTCTTACAAACCATAGAACTCACTTCTTCATCTTATCATTAATTAAAATCCATCTAATAAAGGTTTGTTTTGTCATGAGTTTAATCCCTAATCATGGATTAAGTTGAGGAGCTTTCCTCAGCTTAAACATTCTCATCTATTATCCTTCTATTGGGATGGTGTAATGAGTCTGTTTAATCCCTGATTATGGCTTAATCTCATTACTTAACACTAAACAAAAACAACAAAAACATCTAAATAATCACAAGTAGGTTAATGATCTTAATCCTATACCAAAGGTGATTAAGTGTGAGAATCTGACTTCACACTTAAGGTACTCTCATTACCCCTAATCAGAGGGAGGATGTGATGAGTTTACTAACCCATTGGTTTAGGCTTGAGCTCATTAGCTTATGACAAACTTCAAAAGCAATAAAAGATTGAAAATACTCAAAAACAAACAATAATCGTCTCCCCCGGGATTCTCTTCTCATCTCATTCACTCATAAACGAGAACTTGCTTCTTCCGTCTAATGCAAGACAGTTTGCACCTGAGCCAGACAGGTCATACACTTGAGCATAGGCAAGTAAGCAGTTCATCAAGTCAATTCATCTTTCAGTCTCTTTGGGTCGAACTACGGTGTTCTGACTTCCTCATTGCACGAGAGGATACGTAGGCATAACTTAACAGTTATCGAACAAAAGTCTCTGTATATTCCCCCTCCTTCCAGCATCATTTTTTAGCTTCATGGTCTTGAGCATTTCACTCCTGCTCTTACACTGACACTTTCATACTTCATATCACTTATACACTATACACTGACACCTGTACATTCTTTTCCAGCTCTTTGTACACAAATTGCACTGACACTACCCCTTTAAAACACAAATCTTTTAAGCGTGGATCCCGTCGAGTACGGCGGACAATCTGGGTGCTAATACCTTCCCAGGTTGTAACCAACCCCCTTTCTCAGTCTCTTTGGTTCGCAACCGTCTTATCCATCTTTTTCTAGGTCTATGCAGCATTACCTTTCCTTCGGGATAAAAATGCCTAGCTGACGACTCTTTTCATTTCCAGTGAGTTCACGGCTGTGTGTTCTCATTGTCCCTCTCGCCGACCGTTCGCGTCTGTACCTTTATTTGGGCCATTCCCATCTATCCGGAGCGACAGTATCAACTTTTGGAGTTGATTGTTGGGGATATAGTCGTATCCAAGATTGCTATATTGAGTGTGAAGACATCTTAAGTCAGACAATCTGGATTCTGAGTCTGAAGGAGAAGTCTGTTGAGATGGTTTTGCTGCTGCATATGTTCATATGTTGGCCTGAAAGCTTGATCTGCTACTGATGGATGATTACCTTGTGTTCCCCTGTGTGTGCATTACTATAAAGGGTGCCCTCAAAGCCATAGTAATTTGTGAAGCTCTCTATGACTGGAACTAATTTCTGAAAAGATGTTAGAACATCATGTCAGTAAATGTTAGACGCCTGTAAAAGAAGAAGAAGTCAGAATACTTATCCTACCTTGTGTGAGAAGGTAATATTATCTGACTAATAGTAAATACCTTGGAGGGATACTTGGTATTTGTCTATTATTGTTATGATGCATATGATTGAAGATGGATACTTTGACGAGAGACTTAGTATTTATCTGGAAGTTATGTATATATGTAGTCTGAACATTTTGTTTCAGAAAGTGTGCTGAGAATCTGGTGCTCATCTTCAGAAAGAGCTTTGTTTGTTTTTGTAAGGGGGGGGGGGGTTGAAAATGTTATATGTGGTCTATTGGTGCAATGGTGCAGTTTGTTCTTGGTGTGTGTAGCTAGAGTTTTGTCTTCCCATGGCAAGGAAGGTGTGCAGAATCATGAAGTTAGAATTGATAATATTATTATATCTTTGTGAAGATTTCTTTACTCAAGGAAAAGTATCATCCTTGGTATAGTTGTAAGGTGTAGTTCTGAACTATCCCTTCTGAAGTTTCAGACAGTGGCAGGTTTGATGTCTTTGGAGAAACATTGGCAGGTTTGATGTCTTTGGAGAAACATTGGCAGGTTCTCATCAATGTGTAATATTGGTAGGGACTACTGCATAATCAACAAAATGGAGGTTGTCTACTCAAACTTGGTTGATGAATAAAGTCTATGAGAGAATGAAACTCTTGTTTTGTTAAGGGAGGATGTACTTTCAAGTGGCATAAGAAGGAGTTGAGTTCAACAGCTGGATATGGAATGATAATGTTCAAGCATCTAATACAACATCAGAATCTCAGTTGGTGAAGTTGTACATCAATTAAAGATAGGATGATTTACAAAATAAGTAGATCAGAATATTTTTGAGAGAAATCTGACAAACATGAAAAAGACAAAGTGTGGCAGTTGGCTTTTTCATATGAGGATTCCTAAATAAGGTGATCAAACTGTGGCTATTGATTGATCTCTTTAGTGGATTCGAAGAATAAAGATAATCAGAGTGTGGCAGCTGGTTGGTCTTGAGGATTGTCTTAGAACAAGTTACTCTTGGGCAGAAGGGTGATGATTTCAAGACTCAAGAAGATTTGTTCTTCTTGAAGGTGGATGAGTGTTTATCTCTCTTTCTGGATTTATGATTCAAGCTGGTGGTACATCATTGTTGAAGGTTTTCAGTTCTTGGATTACTATGTTCAGTAAATCCATTTGGTGGAACATATCAAGAATCATGGTGATGATGTCTTGGTGTATGGAAGATGTTATAACTGGTGTTAGGACATTATCTAGGGTGATTGCCTCCTTTGAATATAATTTGAATCTACCTAATCATATGAGAGAATGACGAAGTAGATGATATGTCTTGGAAGAAGATTGACTGAAGTAGATCAGGTATTGATTGCTTGGAAGTCTGAATGCGAATATTCATAAATTGCTTCTAAAGTCAGAATTAGTTTGGATGAATATTGTCTGAAGTGTATGGCTAAAAGAATGTGAAGGTAATGAAGGCCTAGTGTCAGGACCTACTTGCAAGAAGATGTTCAACATCTGTAGCTTGGGATAACAACAAACCAAGGTGGGATCACGTGTTTTGCTACAAGGGGTGATTGTGTTTAATTGTGAATTGAACAGAGAGTGAGCTCTTGAAGACATGAAGATGCGTCTTATGTTTTCCATTCATCAAAGTACAAAGAAGCATGTGTTATCCTTGATAGGGGGAGAATGTTACATTCTTGTGCATCTAGACTTGTGAAGTTAAGGGGGAGTACCTTAATAAGGTTCTGTGATGTCACACAACATGTTGTTACATGTTTTACTAAGTATGGAAATTGTTTTCTCAGGCTGATATATATTACTTAGTTACTGTGTGTTTGCCCATGTGATCCAAACAAGGATTGGCTTGTGTGTCCAAAAGGTTGTATGGGATAAAATTGTTATCTGCAGTTTATTCGTGGATCCTGAAGGGGTGTGAACCATGTTGTAGTGTTGCTAGCAGACAATATGTGGCTGGATGTCAAAACATGTTTCAAAACATGTGTGTGTTGAGCCTAGCTAGGATTCAGTGTGGACGGTGCTGGCAGTAAGGTGTGAAATACAAGCTTTATTCATGCGTGTTTGTTATTGGTTCATTTATTTTGGGAGAAAAAAGTCAGTTGGTCAAGGTTTATTTTGAACAGAACACATTTAATGGTGCAAAAGTTTTTGCTCCTACAATAAAGATCTTGGACCAAGAACGCTTCCTTATTCAAAGATAGTTCGTTACTATCTATGTCATAGTCTACTATTTATAGAAGTGAGTTTCTCCTCATTTATCATGTGATTATTCTCATCTTTGCTTCTTTCTAATGGGGTTCCTTTGTTTCTAGATGAGTAATACGTGGGTGTGGTGTTGTGAGGGTTGTTTTTGGCAATTTTTAGCTAAAAAGGGGGAGAAAAGAGGTTGTCCAGATGATGTGTTTGGTTTGTTTGGAGTTGTTGTTACAATGGTTGTGTCAGACATGTGGGGGTGTGGTGGCTGGGATGTCAAGAAGATGTCGTAGGATAGTCTTTGTGACTTGTGTCCTGAGTTATGAACACAGTTGTAACCTGTGTTCTGAGTTACATAAGGGAAGGTGAGGAATTTTCTCTTATTTCACCATTGGTCTTCTAGATGGAGAATGTTCAGCAGCCTGAAAAGAATGTTTATGGGAACCTGAATGGATAGGGGTAGTAGTGGATTACTTCAGTCAAGAGTTTAAGACTTTCTACTCCTTGTCCACTGCTATTTCCACATAAGGAATGAAAGGTTGTTGAGGAAGATGTCAAGCAACATGTCCTAACATGATAAAGAAAAAGGTTGTTGTTGTTTTTTCAGTTTTGCTGCTGTAATATGAGTTGTACTTTTTTTTGTATTTGTTTTAGTCAAAATTTTCCAAAGGGGGAGATTATAAGTTCTGCATTTATAGGATTGACATTAATTTTGTAAAACAAATATAGCAGCAATAAAATGTACATGATCTTGAAAAATAAAGAACTAATTTAGCAAGGAAGTCCTATTGTGCGCCTAAACATGTTGTGTTGGAGTGTTTCAATATCTGGAACAACATGTCGAGGAGGATGTCAAGATAGTTCATTCGACATGATGAACTGATAAAGTGGATTGAAGATTCTGTTATTATTTAACAGAAGCTGAATATTTAGAGAATCAAAGCAATCCAATGTGGTGTTGATTTAAAGATCTTGAAGACTCAAATTTATAGTGAAGACAAATAACAAATATTGAGTAAATATAGAGTTTCTATATTTAGAGATATTTTAGGAAGTTGTTATTTTTGAAGATCTTAATGGTAGCAGATTTGTCTGCATTATTGTAGTAGCTTCTATGTTGCGTTTTTAGGCCCAGAATCCAGTTGGGATTAGGTTATAAAAAGAAACCTTGTAACCTAGGTTTAGTAACCAACCAAATATGTAAAAGTCATATCATTAGGGTTTAGTTCTTGTAGCAACCATGCACACCAAGTTTCAATGGTTATGGTTGTTTTTCTTTGTAATTCTCGAAGCTTTTAAGCAAGAGATATTTTGTTCTTGACTGAAGTTGTGAAGCAAGGTTAAGGTGTTGCCATGGAAGTGTGTCTTCTGATTTGAATTGTTAAGTTTATCACTGAGGTGATTGTGAGGGAGTGATAAGGGTTTCTCATATGTAGGAGTTCCTAATTAGAAGTTGCATTGATAGTGATTAAGTTAGAAGAATGTAGACTGTAGGTGTTTGTTTATAAGTCTTTGAATTGATACTACATAGTTGATTTCCTTTATGGCTTGGTAGCCCCCAGAGTAGATGAGTTTGCATCGAACTGGGTTAACATTTTTTATGTGTTCTTTACAACTTTTCTGTTTTATACTTTATGCAGTATTCTTGATGAATGTCAAACTAGATGTCTAAACATCTTGTAGGATAGTTGGAATCTGGTATATCAGAATTTTATGATGTTGTTGTTTGTACCTTACCTTGTTTATTAGTAACAAATCAGATGTCTCAACATCATATTCGACATATGAGTTTGTCATACCAAAATTTCATGAAGTTTAACAAAGGTAAACAAAGAACACATGGATCCCTTAATTACATCCATGCTGATCTTTGGGGGCCTGCAAAGAATCCTTCATATTCATGTGCAACATATTTTCTATCCATAGTTGATGATTATTCCAGAAAGTTATGGGTATTCATCCAGAAGACGAAGTATAAAACTTTTGAGAATAACAGCTTTTACGGAAATGATCATAACCGGAGTTCTAGGAATCTGATTGAGGCGTTCTACCAATCGACGGAAAACTAAGAGAGAGAGAGCTACAAATTTTGTGTTGGAGCCGAAGTCAGATTCGAAGTCATATTTTCCAGAATTTCGTTTGAAGCTACTGCATTAGTTTTATTTTGTTTCGGGTCATTTAGTATTGGGCCTGGGTTATGCATTTGACCCAGTTGGGTTGTAAACGGTTTTTTTTTAGGTTTTGCCATATAACCTAGCAGCCGCAACTGTTCACAATACACTTTTGAAGATTTTAATTTGTTACGCTCGAAGAGACGAACTATGGAGAACTAATTCCAAGGATTAATCTGTTGTAATCGGTTTTCGCCGACACTTTGAGGTTCTTATATTTTCCAATTTTTTTATTTCCTTTCAATTCTGATTTTGATATCTTGTTTACTTAATTCGATTTATCTAAGGTTAGATTGATTTATTTCGATAATTGCATGTTCCTATACTTTAATCGCGTTTGCTTAATTCGCGTATGTTTATTGTGTTTGCTTAATTCACGATTGATATATTTCATCAGTTTGCTTAATTCAGAAATTAGGAATATTTATCATATAATATCAATTACGCTTGTTTGATTGTTATTATAATCGAAAAGTAAATAGAGTCCGCTTAGGAATTGGGAATTATTTGGGTCGATGATAAGTTGGGAAATCAAAACAGCAGATTAACCGTTTCAGCTTATTTTGATAATCACTTAATTGAATTTTTATATGTTAATCGAAACTCAAAACCCCAATTGTTCCAATTGGTTGGTTAATAACAATACAAGAATCTTTGTGAGACGATTCGAGTCATTGTCGATATACTACGTTTTCAAAAATACTCGTTTTTGATCCGTGCGCGACACGCGAATAATATTGGCGTCGTTGCCGGGGATTCTTGTTGTTATTAACCGATTTTATAGTCATAGTTATAGTTTTCTTGCTATATTTTTTTCTTTTGTTTTTTTGTTGTGTTTGTTGATTTTCAGGGTTGCTATACCGGTTGCAGTATAGTGATAACTTTTCCAGCCTTTCAGGTATGTTGGAAGCTACTGTTTTGATTAGCTCCGATTTTTTTCCAGAAAATCAGAAATAAATCGAAGAACAATACTCTTTTATAATAGAATTCTAAAATATTTTGACCCTCAAAATCGCAAATTTTGCGTTTTTCTATTTTATTTGATTTATTTTCTCTTTTCATATTTTCAAAAAAATCTGAAATTTTTTGTGCGAGCTTTACTTGATTTAATTAGATTTTTAGCGTTATTTTTATATTTTTTATATTTTATTTTAATCGCTTTTCTTTTTTTTTCATTCTTTTTAAATCTGTATTGATTTTATTTGATACTGTTTTGAAATTCTTAATCATATCATGGTTGATCAAAGAACTCTGAGAGAACTGACTGAACTTGTGAATTATAATGCTTTATGTATTGAATATCCTATTGTTGATGCACCTTTCGAATTGAAATTTGGTTTAACACATTTTTTTGCCAAGTTTTAATGGTTTTGCAGATGAGGATCCGAATCAGCATCTAAAGGAATTAGAAGTAGGGTGCTCTGCACCTTCTGAACCTTCACTAGAGGATCTTGTAAACCAAATGGCTATAAATAATATCAAGTATCAACAACAAATAGATTCTAATTTTCAGACTTTGCAAATACAACTTGATCAACTTACCACTTCGATGAATGTCATGCAACAAGCTCAAGGATCAAACCAACAACCTTTGGAAGAACATTCTATTTTTCAAATAGAGTTTCCTTCTGAAACTGTTTATGATACTTGTATTAATTTGTTTGCAGCTGATTTTCCATCATTGTCTGATTTTGATGATGTTTACTCTTGTGATGTTTGTAGTGACATTAAAATTTGCCCTGTTTGTGCTGAAATTGAGGTTGCCTTGCAAGTTGATATTCTTACTGCAAATGAGGTTGCAAATAAAGTTGTTCAAGTCAATGAAGCTCTCGACACCCCGACTTCCCGGAATAAACCATCCATTGAGAAATCACCCTATTTAGAGCTAAAGTCACTTCCTAATAATTTATTTGAATTTGTGCAGGAAGAGAAATCATTACAAGAACATAAGAAGGGGATTAGATGGACTTTGGTTAACACATGTGATATTATCCCATCCATGAGTATGCATAGGATCTCAATTGAAGATGGAACAAAAGTAGTGAGGCAGCCCATTAATCCTTTGATTCTTAAAGTTGTAGAAAAGAAGATCACTATCATGTGCACATTCAACACTTTTACTTATCGAAGATTCTTCTTTGATCCTGGAATAAAAGGCGAAGGCACTAATAAAAACTTCAAGATTAATACTACCCAAAGCTACTATATGAGATCCCCACTTTGGAAGAAGAGACTGTAGAAGAGCTCTCTTTAGGAAATGCTGCTTATGTGATCACTTATCCACCTTGACTACTCGGGTGTATTCTTTCCTTTCTCTCCCTCTTATTTTATATTTATGTCCTTTCATTGAGGACAATGCTTGTTTTAAGTGTGGGGGAGGGAATAATTTATTTTTTTTGTTTTTGTTTTGTTTTGTTTTAGAAACACTAGGCATTTTTTCCCGAAAGTTTTAGGCTATAGATTGTTTTGAGGTTAGTTGTGGATACTTGAGAAAAATTCACAAGACCGGTATCGTTTTAACACCTTAAGCCTCCTGAATATGGAAATCTTTTTTAATATTGTTATGCCATAGCTTTGAGTTCTCATCCTTTAATATCTCTTAAGTAGTTTATCTAGCAGTCAGCACCATCTAGAAATCATACTAAGTAATTAAGCTGATGCAAATAAGTGAATGATCTTGTGATTAAAAAGAAATATGAATAGGAATCCGCCTTATAAGTTAGGTGGCCCTCACCCGGTCATTTAGCCTAACGGATGTGAAACCTTAAGAAAAACAATTCTTGTTGTTACTAAAGTAACTTTAAAATATTGTCAAGTATGGATTATAATCACTAACAAGATTATTTACCATGTGTATGAATAGATAACGGGCTTAATGTGATTGCGCTAGAATGAAAAAGAGAAAAAAATGAGGATGAGTAAGTTAAGATTAAGCATAATAACATGATTCAGAGTGGTTTGTATAGCAGGGAGGCTTATGACCGCACAATTGCGGATTTGTGTTCTTAAGATATCCTTAGTATGCAAGATTAGTACTTATCGATGTTATCTTAACCGAAGAAGAGTTTGTAGCCAAGAATGAGTATCTGAATGATGTTGTGTTTCTTGAGTCTTGAGTTTATTTTTGCTCGGAGTGCAAAAGTTCAAATGTGGGGGAATTTGATCAGTGCATTTTAATGCACATTATCCCATGTTCGCACTTAAGCATTTCTCTGGTTTTCTTTGTTTATTTTTATATTTTAATTAGTTTTTATATTTTATTTTATTTTTGGCTTAATTTGATTTCCGTACTTAATTTTCAGCTTTAACAGCTTTTACGGAAATGATCATAACTAGAGTTCCAGGAATCTGATTGAGGCGTTCAACCAGTCGACAGAAAGCTAAGAGAGAGCTACAACTTACGTTTTGTAGCCAAAGTCAGATTGGGAGTCATATTTTTCAGAATTTCGTTTGAAGCTGCTGCATTAGTTTTATTTAGTTTCGGGTCATTTAGAATTGAGTTTGGGTTATGTATTTGACCCAGTTGGGTTGTAAATGGGTTTTTTAGGTTTTTCCATATAACCTAGAAGCCGCAACTATTCACAATACACTTTTGAGGATTTTAATTTTTTACGCTCGAAGAGACGAACTATGGAGAACTAATTCCAAGGATTAATCTACTGTAATCGGTTTTCGTCGACACTTTGAGGTTCTTATATTTTCCAATTAATCTATTTCCTTTCAATTCTGATCTTGATATCTTGTTTGCTTAATTCGGTTTATCTAAGGTTAGATTGATTTATTTCGATGATTACATGTTCCTATACTTTAATCGCGTTTGCTTAATTCGCGTATGTTTATCGTGTTTGCTTAATTCACGATTGATATATTTCATCCGTTTGCTTAATTCGGAAATTAGGAATATTTATCATATAATATCAATTACGCTTGTTTGATTGTTATTATAATCGAAAAGGAAATAGAGTCCGCTTAGGAATTGGGAATTATTTGGGTCGATGATAAGTTGGGAAATCAAAACAGCAGATTAACCGTTTCAGCTTATTTTGATATTCACTTAATTGAATATTTTTATGTTAATCGAAACTCAAAACCCCCATTGTTCCAATTGGTTGGTTAATAACAATACAAGAATCTTTGTGAGACGATTCGAGTCATTGTCGCTATACTACATTTTAAAAAATACTCGTTTTTGATCCGTGCGCGACACGCGGATCAGAGAGTTTGGGGTATAATTGGAATAATAATTAATTTTTTTTTAAAGAATAATATGATAATGAGGTGGTATATTTTTATAATATTGTTATTTAAATAATAAAAATAATTAGTTAGAGGTCTAAGGGGCAAAGGTGTATATTGATTATGTTATGAAAAAGGAGAACACGATAGATTTCTCATTATCGTGCATTTTGACGAGAGTTCTATGGTCAAGAGTTCGAGAAAGCTTCGTTCAATTTAGAGGTAAGGGGGAGAAAGGGTTTTATATTGGTGATCTAACATAGAAGGGTAATTGGGAGATCCTTACTCCCTTAGGGTTTTATGAATGATGATTGGAATTGATGAAATTGTGATGTGTTTATGAACAATTGATGATTCTTGTATATGTTTGTGGTTTGAGGATGAATTATTGTGTATGTGATGTATTATGAGGTTTGGGATATGTTGGTTAGGGAGAATAGAGCAGTTGGGGAAGATGAAGAACCTTATAAATTTTCCCTATGTTGATTCATAAAAAGTTAGGCTAATGATAAATTGATGTTAGAGGTATAAATGGGTAATAAACATGTTAATTGGACTAATTTGGATGCTAAAAGTGAAATAAAATGAAATGAGTTCGTGCTAGTGTGAAAGGGGGAAGAAAAGAGAATTTTATACGAAAAACTAATTTTTAGGTACAGGTCTCCTGACACGGGTCGTGTCCCATGACACGGGCGGTCGTGTCAGGCCACGGGAAAAAGGATTGAAGGGATTTTTGGGAGAACGATCTTCAGAGGGTGTGATACGGGCCGTGTCACCCGACACGGGCGACCGTGTCACCCGACACGGGCGGCCGTGTCACCCTTCTGTATTTTGGAAAAGTTGGGTTTTGAGGGGCCGTGTCCCATACCACCTGACACGGGCCGTGTCAGGCCCCTGTAATTGGAAATTTTGCGACGTTTTGATCCAGAATCTTTCTGTTCTTTTAGTTGAGGTTTGTACCGTTAGTTTAAGGCATTGAGAATCATGTTTAGTAGTAACCATAGCACCTGACAATTAACAATTAGTAAATAAGATTATGTGACTATTTTGAATTGTATGTAATTGTTAATGTGTTTGATATAATTGCATGATGGATTAATTGATAACTGATGGGGATCTGGAAGATCGTGGTGGCATGATTATATTCATGTGTCTTTGTGATATTGTATGTGTAATCGAGTCTGCATACACATACATTTGGTGGAATAATCATGTCTCGGATGGAGCGTAAGTGATTATTCGGATTCATTGCGAATCGATATGTAGGGATGATCATGTCTCAGTAGGAGTGTAAGTTATGCATCCGGTCCGAATCGGTGGACATTTGATGAAGTCGGTACCACATTTTGCATTGTGTATTGAGTCACATTGCATTGATATGAATTAATGATTGATGTTGTATGTTTTGATTGGTGTGTGTGAATTACTCCTTCATATATGTTAATTGCATCGTTATAATATGAAATTGTTTCTCACCCCTTTATTTGTTTTGTGGCGTTTGTGCTTCTCCAGAAGTACAGATAACCCAGGTACCTGAGAAGTGCTTGGTGTTGCTTGATCGAGTCCTAAGAGCTCTGATATGTAACAGGAATGTGGGATTTACTACTTGTTTTATGTTATGTTTTCAAAACTTTGTTTAGTTACGTATCTGTCTCGGAAAACTAAAGGAACTCTTTTAAGTCGTTGAATTATTATGTCTTAGGTACTTGAATGCTAAAACGATTTATTTTCGTTGCTTATGAATAAATGGAACTTTGTTTGGTTTTTGAAATGTAACTACTCACTTGGCGAATTAAACACTGATTTGTTTGAAAACTTGTATTATTTTTGTAAATGGGAAAAGTGGGTGTTACACTTGACATCCACCAGATCTCGACAAACTGATAGTATTTGGCCATGTAGCCTATGCTCACACATTAGGTAAGACAAGGTCGAACCTAGAGCTCTGAAATTCATGTTCATGGGATACCCTGAAGGAGTTAAAGCTTATAGGCTATGGTGCCTAGAGCCAGGTCACAAGAGGAGTATCACCATTTGAGATGTAGTTTTCAATGAAGTTGAGATGGTGTCGCTCCCGATAAGTGGGACCGGCCCAAATAAAGGTACAGACGCGAACGGTCGGCGAGAGAGAACAATGAGAACACACAGCCGTGAACTCACTGGAGATGAATAGAGTCGCCAGCTAGGCATTTTTATCCCGGAGGAAAGGCAATGCTGCATAGACCTAGAAGAAGATGGATAAGACGGTTGTGAACCAGAGAGACTGAGAAAGGGGGTTGGTTACAACCTGGGAAGGTATTAGCACCCAGATTGTCCGTCGTACTCGACGGGATCCACGCTTAAAAGATTTGTGTTTTAAAGGGGTAGTGTCAGTGCAATTTGTGTGCAAAAGAGCTGGAAAAGGATGTACAGGTGTCAGTGTAAAAGCAGTGTGAAGTGTATAAATGTACAGTGTCAGTGTGAGGAAAGAGTATGTTCATGATCATGAGGCTTAAAGAAAGATGCTGGAAAGAGGGGGAATGTACAGAGACTTTTGTTCGATAACTGTTAAGTTATGCCTACGTATCCTCTCGTGCAATGAGGAAGTCAGAACACCGTAGTTCGACCCAAAGAGACTGAAAGATGAATTGACTTGTGAACTGCTTACTTGTCTATGCTCAAGTGTATGACCTGTCTGGCTCAGGTGCAAACTGTCTTTCATTAGACGGAAGAAGCAAGTTCTCGTTTATGAGTGAAGGTGATGAGAAAAGAATCCCGAAGGAGACGATTATTGTTTGTTTTTGTGTTTTCAGTCTTTTATTGCTTTTGAAAGTTTGTCATAGGCTAATGAGCTTAAGTCTAAACCAATGGATTTAGTAAACTCATCACATCCTCCCTCTGATTAGGGGTAATGAGAATACCTTAAATGTGAAGTCAGATTCTCACACTTAATCACCTTGGTGTAGAATTAAGATCATTAACCTACTTGTGATTAATTAGATGTTTTTGGTGTTTTTGTTTAGTGTTAAGTAATGAGATTAAGCCATAATCAGGGATTAAACAGACTCATTACACCATCCTAATAGAAGGATAATAGATGAGAATGTTTAAGCTGAGGAAAACTCCTCAACTTAATCCATGATTAGGGATTAAACTCATGACAAAACAAGCCTTTGATTAAGTGGATTTTATTTAATGATATGATGATGAAGTGATTTTTAGGGTTTGTAAGACAACTTGAGGGGGACTTGTCCATTAACACTAGGGTTAGTCCTTCTTAACCAATTAAGGAAGAATTAGAACCCTAATGCAAGGCCCAAGTTACAAGCTTGATGTCTTGATAATTATTAAGTGAATTTATTAAGGGATTTAAACACATTAAGGGTTTAACACTTAGGATTAAAGTTATACACTCCATCCTAATAGAAGGATGCAGGCATAAGCTTAACCACAAAGCCTTAAAGCCTTTATGGTTTAGTCCTTGATTATGAGGTGAGAAGAGAAGACTCAATGAGACACAAAGGTAAAAACTAAGTGGGGGACTAATCAAAACCCTAATTATTGTCATGCTTGGTTGTTCCTAAGGTTTGTGAGGTTTTCAAGAGAAGTCTTCAATGGAACCACCAGGAAGCAGATGAAAGGATCAGGAGAAGCAAAGTAACTTGCTTCATTCAAGAAGTCAAGTCACTTGAGGAAAAAAAGGAAGGAGAAAAAAGAATGAGCAAGCTCAAACTCAAACACACATAAAAATGCAGCATGGATGCAAGAGAGAGATGAGAAGAAAGTATGAGAAGTGAAGGCAAATCCACTTCTCAAAGTTACTTACCACCTGAAAAGTTAGAAATGGAATGCAATGCAATGCCAAATGGAATGAAATGGCCTGAGAGAAACAAAACCAGAAGCACATACATGATGTTAATGATGCTATGAGATGCTACAAACATGAAACAACACATGGGGATGATCATACAAGCTTATGAATGCAAATGAAACAAATCAAGACACATGAACATACATGAAAAGTCATGAAGTGCAAATGGCATACAACATGGGAAATGCAAGATGCAATGATCAAACATGCTTTCAATATGTCTTATGATGTTAAATGAATCACATGGATGCATAAAATGTCATGGCAAGTCATGGTATGCAAGCAAATGCAAGATGTATGCATATGGAAGCCCAAATTAGGGTTTATGATCAAAGCATCAAACAAAAACCAAAATCAGAAGCAAACATCAAGATAAAAAATTGAAAATGCACTCAAAGGATCCCTAATCCTATACTAACTCACTGCCCAAAGGAGAAGTTTCAACTCCCAACCAATTTCAAGATATGATTTTCCTAAGTTTTCTAGGGTTTTTGGGTTCCTTGACAAGAAAATTATCAAACAAATGGAAAATGAAAGATCAAATCATGCCAATTTAATCTCACAAACTACATGATATGATAAACACAATGCAAAAAGAATCAAAGTCCAACTCTCAATGGTTAGGCAGAAATGATTTTTGGAAATTTGGATCAAAATAATGCATCAAAATGATTTTAATTCCATGGAAAATTCTCAAAATGCATCAAGATCAAAAAATAAATTTGGTTTGAGGGTTGGACAATGTTTCTAAATGTTTTTAAATGTTTCATGAATTTTTTGGTGATTTTTAAATACCTAAAAGTATTTTTAATTAATTAATTCTCATTGATTAATTAAAAAGAAACTTTTAAATATTTAAAAATACTTTTTTAATGCTAAAAATAAAAATAAAAATATTTTTGTGTTCTGAAATTAAATAATAACTTGTACAAAAAATTTCAGATTTTTTAAAGCATTTTTGCTATTTTAAATAAATTATAGAAATCAAATGAAATAAAAGGAAAATAAAATGAATTTAAATGATGGAAAAGAAAAGTCAACAGATCTGATGGCTCTCATTCAAACTCACACGCGCGCGTTTTGACTTGGCGCCACATCCAAGGGCCAGAATTCAAACTTGCTAATTACACTGATTAAGCCCTAATTTTGCCCTAATGACTTTCAGATGACCGGAACAGTGGTTTCGGTCATCTTCTCCGGCGAGCTCAAATGCTAAATTACTCTATAAGCTATGAAAATGAAAACTAACTATCCAGAAATCATCCCCACCTTAAAACGATTCAAACCCCTCACTCAAACATCATTTATCATTCATAATCAGAGAGAATCGAATCAAAACAGTTTCTAGGGCAAAAATTTCAGAACACGATTAAACTCTCATCTCTCCACCATTTTCAAAACCAATGACATCAGAATGATCAGGAGAACATATAGAATCTATTTAGAACTTAAAAAAGGATTTCTGGAAAAAATATTCTTGAGCTACCTGAGTTTTGAAGCTTTCAGTTCACAGCTTTCTGGGTGCTTTCCTTTGTGCTATCCACTCCTCTTGTGCTCCTGATGAACCCTTGATGCTTAGAAAAGATTTATGTTGGCTGGTTTGAGAGTTTGAACAAGTTCTGTTCAAGCTCAGGTGAGAATCGTGTTTGGCTTATGTGGTGTTTCAAGGGTGAATGAAGGCAGGGAAATGATCAGGAGGATGTGGTGATGAGTTCTATGAAGTGTGTTTGTGAGTTGGTGGCTTGTTTTCTGAGTTTCGAAGGTTTTTGCTCCAAGGGTGGAAAAATGGGAAAGTGATGCTCTTGCTGGTTTCAAGCTTGCTGGCTATATGAAATGTCTTGCTTTTTGTTTGTATAAACAAATGGGATTGGTCAGAGGATGTGACCTGTGCTTTTGTGATAGGTGTGCTAGCTTTTGCCAAAATGTCAACTTCTTGTAAGAGAGGGCATGGGCAGCTTCTAGCCAAGTACAAAGGGCTTGTCTGGCGCAGCATGGTGTGAGGGAAAGGCTAGTGTGATTCAGTATCCAAGGCAGCAAGTGGATGAGGTGTGATGATGGTTTTTGCAACTTGCTCACTTTTAGTTCACATGGAAAGATCTTGCTCCCAAGGCCATACAAACATGCAACCCTTTGGTTCAATCTGAACTTTAGATGTTATATGATCATGTTATGTGAATTATAAGTCCATTTGATAGCCTTAGAACACTTGATCAAGTCATTTTGCAAAATACCTCTTTGGTAGAAACTTTGAATTTTAGTGATTTTTGTCAACTTTGACAAACCATAACTTTTGATCCAAAATGAATTAGGTCATGTTCTTGTACTTTTTGAAAAGGGAAAGATATAATCTACAACTTTCATGACCAAAGTTTTCCCATTTGAAGCATTTTTGGATCAAAAAGTAAGGGTTGAAAAATTGCCTAAAATGACAAATTCCTTAAAAGTCAAACTTGCCCTAAAAAGTCAACTTTGCAAAAAACTTGTAATTCTTGAATTTTGTGAACTTCAATCTTCTTCCATGATCAAATAAAGATCATATGCACTCAAAATGATGAAGATCACCCCTTGGTTGGGTCATTGGGGGCCTCAGATGCCCTGATTTTGCACTGACTTGTCTGAAAAGTCAACTCTTGATCAGATGACTTCCCCATGGAATTTCTTCATGAAAATTGATATGCATACTCCCTATACCATATAGAGACCAATAGAAACAAGAATGACCAAAAATTTGGAGTTATGGCCTCTGAAACCAAAACCCTAATTTTAGGTCAACTGTGCAGTTCAATCTGGCTCTGCTTCCACACCATTTCCAGTTCTTGTGATTCTTTGGCATTCTTGACTTTGAGAGGATATAATATGATGCTTGAACACACATGGACCCCTTTGAAGTGATTGGTGGCCTTTGGAGTGGCTCAAGAAGCTCTTGGATTGCTCAAATCACAAACCCTAGATGCAGATGACTTTGAATCTATGCAGTGAATCAAAATGTACTATGAGATGGTATGATTGTGTTTATGCATATGAAATGATCACAAGCCATGGTGTGAATGGGTGAGGGCAAATTTGGGGTGTTTACAGATGGCTTTCAAGAAAACTGGTGATGTTGAAGAAGAGCTGGAACAGGAAGAGATTTCTGTTGAGGTGGAGCATATTGATGCTGAATTGCATAACCCAGGTGAAGTCAAAGAAGAAGAAGAAGCAGCAACTGCTTTCGAAGATGAAGAGACTGATAATTACTAGCTGCTGGCAAGAGACAGGTCGAGAAGAGTCATCAAGCCACCTCAGAGACTTGGTTATGCAGATCTTATAGCTTATGCCTTAATCTCTGCAAGTGAGGTTCTAGACGAAGGACCTAGAGACTATAAGGAAGATTTGAGAAGTCAAAATCAAACTGAATGGCTGAAAGCCATGAATGGTGAAAACTAGTTTGTTTTCTTGTTGTTATAGAGTTTGTTCCAAGGTGGAGATTTGTGAGATATT
Organism: Lathyrus aphaca; assembly: GCA_963966055.1. Lineage (NCBI taxonomy): Eukaryota > Viridiplantae > Streptophyta > Magnoliopsida > Fabales > Fabaceae > Lathyrus > Lathyrus aphaca. The sequence goes on from OZ014519.1 coordinate 230,046,807, forward strand.
GGAACGAACTCTAGGTTTAGCATGTCGTCGAAGTCCGCTCACATGTTGTTGTTTAATTGGGCATTGTGTTATGGATCCAGTTGTTTAAGTTAGCTTGTATCCTAAGTTAGCTTGTAATGGGTAATTGTTAAAAAGTCCATTAGGTTAGTGTGTTAGTTATATTATAAATAACATACTAGTCTCTCATATCTCTTATATTTTGGATAAGGGAAAATAGGAAGATAAAAACCTAATTCAAAAGTGAGAGAGGTTATTTGTTATTCTTGTATACTTGTAATCTTGTTTCAAGAGAAATGAAAGAATAACAGTTTATAATCAATCCTTGTTGTTATCTTTGGTTACCCTAACCCTTGTGTGTTTCTTGACTGATCGAGAAACCAATTATACTTTGTTTTTAAGGTATCATATTCACAACATCACAAAAATGGGAAAATATGTGCATGAAGGAAGAATTTTATCAAGAAGAAATATTGGTAATAAGGTGTATATACTTAGGTTGTCACTAACACCTTCTGATCCAAGAATTCCTTTAAAATTTCAACGGCGACAATTCCCTTTAGTCCTTTCATTTGCAATGACTATTAATAAAAGTCAAGAACAATCTTTGAAGCAGGTTGGTGTTTATCTTAAACAATCTGTTTTCTCACATGGAAAATTATATGTTGCCATTTCAAGAGTTACTTCAAGGAACGGTTTGAAGTTATTAAAAGCTACCGATGACGGTCAAGACACAAACGCCACTTTAAATATCGTTTATAAAAAAGTCTTTCAAAACTTAAAATAATTTTTAATGATATATTATTCTATATTATTTTCACTAAACTTTCACTACTAATGTTACATCTATTATTTGCCTTAACACCAGACATATGTAGTGTATTATTTTTAATTAATTATTATTATTATTATTTTAAATTTATTTTCAATCTAAACAATGACATTATAATAATGTAATATGTCTATTAAATTTATAAATAATTTTTATGCTTATTTTATCAATAAAACTAATTCGGCTAGTAAAATTGTTATTTTCACAAGTACAATGCATTAGTACAAATATATAAAAGTACAATGCATTAATATACTCCTGGACCCTGGTATAAGTGACGACAACTGGAAAAACTAACAAGTAACCCCCGTGGGTACTCACAACACTAAACACAGTCGTTAGGGTTTTGCCACAACAGTTTCCCACCTTGTTTCACTCAAATAACACAAACAATCTTCTCTACATCACTCTGCGTTTCGGTACGTTGCTTTGTTCCTTCTCTACTTCTCAAAATAGCTTAACAGTTACACGTCACAGAAGAAAAAGTTCCTGTTTGCCAACTTTAGATTCTAGCTTTTTGTTTTTGCACTTTTTAGGGTTTTTGAAAGTTAGTGTATTGATGAGAATTTGAAATTCTTGGGATGTTTTGATGATTATTTGTGTTTTGAGAATGACGTTTTGAATTTGTGTCTGCTTTATATCATAGTTGCTATATGATGTGTTATATTATGCTCTGATGTGATTGCATTGAAAATTTGAAATTTTAGGGATTTAGGGTTGGTTATCTGTGTTTTGATTTTTGGTTGCTATGATGTGCTACATTATGCTGTGGTTTGTTAATTTTCATCTAACTAGGGTTTTGATGATTTTTAATTGTCATACTCAGAGTAGTCGCGGTACGGAGCGGCCGACCCCAAAAGTGGGATGGCGTATAGCAGGATGCCCGCTCTATTTGATAATTTTTTTGGCAAATAAAATAAAATAATTATAAATATATATTTAATGTAAAATTAAACTAATAATTCAACTTGTAAAATATTCATAATTCAAAGCACACGTGACTCTGGAAGTGCGTAAACGACTATGAAAGAAGGTTAAGGTTGAGTCTCAACTCAAATTAGATTGAAAATCCCACAAGGAACCGCTCTGCTCCGCTATCCCGCTGTTTACTCTGTAGCGGCCGTTATAGTGTTTTGCACCACTAAGGCTCTTCCCATAGCGGTTGGTATCAGCTCTGCTCCGCCATAGCGGGATAGTGCTGCTATTGACTACTCTGGTTATACTATTTTATTATGCTGCTGTGTTGTATTAAGAATTTGAAACCTGAAGTGATTGTTCTATTTTTGTGCAGTATGGCTTATGTGGACGAGGATGGTTCTTCGGGTTCTGGAGATGATGTAAACATGTTAGACGGACAAAAGCGTCAGGCTGGTGTTTCGGCTAGTGGTGGTAGGAAGAGAGGCCGAAAAGCTACTGGTGATGCCATAGTGGATGCGATGATGCAGATAGCAGCTGCTTCAAAAATGAGGGCAAATGCAATTATGAAGAATGAGGAAAGATTTTCAATAAGCAAGTGCATCAATGTGTTGGATGAGATGCAAGGTGTTGATGAAAGGATTTACTTTTTTGCTTTGGGTTTGTTTGAGGATCACCCTAATGCCCGGGAGGTTTTCATCTCTCTTAAGGGTGAAAAAAGATTGACATGGTTGCAGGGCAAATTCGGTGTTTCCTCTAGTTTAATTGTTTGAGAAAATCGTCCTTTTTTGTTTTTGGTTACGAAATTGTGCCGTAACTTTGTATAGTTAATTGATCTGCAAAAGAATGATGTTAGTTTCTATGACTGTTTTGAATTTATTTTAATGCAAACAAAACTCTCTGTTGAGACTTTGTTTTATGCATAACTGGAATTTTTATCGACTAGATATATAAGAAAGACGTGTTAATATGTTATCTTGTACCTTTCGTAGTTTTGAAGTTTATCTTTACAGATACACCGATCAGCATGGAAGACATTGACTTGGAATTGGATGAGATGGAACTCGTTGCGGCTGCTGCTGGATACTATTATTATAGCTCTCTAACCAAACAGCAGCCTTCTCGTTGTTTATCGCCAAGGAGATGTGAATTCATGACAGAAGTGTTGAGCGGACCTGATGACTTTTGTCGAGAAATGTTGCGGATGGACAGACACGTATTTCTCAAGTTGTGTGGCATTCTTCGCCAAAGAGCCATGTTACGTGATACTGCTGGTGTAATGATAGAGGAGCAGTTGGCAATATTTTTAAACATCATTGGCCACAATGAACGTAACAGAGTGATTCAGGAGCGGTTTCAGCACTCGGGCGAAACCATTAGCAGACATTTCAATAATGTTTTGAAAGCTATTAAATCACTATCGCGTGAATTTTTGCAACCTCCTCAGCATACCACATCTCCAGAAATTCTCAACAATGCTAGATTTTACCCATATTTCAAGGTCCAAATTATCTGTTTTCTTATTATTTTTCATTACTTGTGCTACTTTAGTGACCTTTCCTCTCCCTTGTATAATTTCAGGATTGTATAGGAGTAATTGACGGTATGCAAATTCCTGCACATGTTCCAGCCAAAGATCAATCTCGATTTCGCAATAAGAAAGGTATCCTATCTCAAAATGTGCTTGCAGCATGCACATTTGACTTGCAGTTTATATTCATTTATCCTGGTTGGGAAGGTTCTGTCACAGACTCGCGGGTGTTAAGGGCGGTCCTTGATGATCCAGATCAGAATTTCCCTCAAATTCCTCAAGGTTCGTTTTTTATAGTACTCAACTTGAGCCAGTCCATACAAAACAAAGCTCTGACTTTAAGTGGCCTCCCCGCCAATAGGCAGTGGGATTGGATTCCCGGATTAGTTGGTCCTATGGCTGGATATTCGGATACCGAGTTTTGAAAAAAAACAGCTTAATTCACTTATTTCTTCTGGATTTATTTCACAGGAAAATATTACCTTGTTGACCAAGGATACTTAAATACAGAAGGATTTATCGCTCCTTTTCAAGGGGTTCGATACCAACCTTATGAATATCGAGGTGCCAATCAATTACCAAGAAATGCAAAGGAGTTGTTCAATCATAGGCATTGCTTTCTGAGGAATACTATCTTGAGGTCATTCAATGTGTTGAAAAGTAGATTCCCAATCCTTAAACTTGCTCCCCAGTATTCTTTTCAGATTCAGCGGGATATAGTCATAGCTGCTTGTGTTTTGCACAATTTCATCCGGCGCGAAGAAAGAAACGACTGGTTATTCAGTAGTTTAGGGGGGACATTTGTGGACGAAGTGTCGGATCCTGATGAACTTCCTGATGTTCAATTTCTCTCTTCGATGCAAGAACAGATTGGGTTCTCATTACGTGAATCAGTTTCTGCATCTATGTTTGATGACTTCATAAATAAATGGGATGAGTGGTGAGTCCCGACTAAGATCTGTCGTCGTCGAATGGTGACCCGGCTTATGGGTTTATTGCAAAAGGCCCTGTGATTTTTAATAATTTGCATGTTACTTATGAGTTTATGACCACCGTTTAATTTGATGTTTAGGACAGTGCTCAATGTTAGTGTGAATAACATGAAATTTTGTATAGGCTCTGCAATCTATCTGCATATATTTTGTCAATAACAGTTTTATTGAAGAAATGGAATTGTGAAGGAATCTTGGGTTAAATTGTTGATATTTATAAAACTAAATTGTATTGTAATTCGTTATAGAAGAACAATGGCCTATTGGTTTGTAACCAAAATCAGTATAAAGAGCACCACGGCATGAGCTTATATAATTGAAAATAAAGAAATAGCAAAACTTATTCTTAAAGATAAATTTACAAAATTATGGTAAAGTGGCTGGATGAGGGGATGGAATCTGTATTTAGTGTTGCAGTGGCGTACCGTAATAATTTTCTGATCCGGTTAGTATGCAGTCTGATATGGCTTCTGGTTTTTGTGAATTGTGGAATTGTCCGGTTCCGCCGAAAACTGTTCTGTTTGGTTGAAGACTTTTGTGGGATAGGTTACCAACTAAGGTTCTGTTAAGAAGAAGGGGGCTAGTTCAAAGTTTGGAGTGTATTATGTGCGTGGGTAGTGTATTAGTGTGGAGAAATATTGGGTTGTGGTGTAGCAATTCTTCTTGTTTCAATCGGAGTGTGGAGAGATGGGGGCTAGTTCAAAGTTTGGAGTGTATTATGTGCGTGGGTAGTGTATTAGTGTGGAGAAATATTGGGTTGTGGTGTAGCAATTCTTCTTGTTTCAATCGGAGTGTGGAGAGATTTTGGTTAGATTGGTGCGTGGGTAGTGGTAATCCAGCAGCAAAGAAAATTTTTAAAGTCATTTGGTTAGCAGTAGTGTGCTCTATTTGGTGGGAAAGAAATAATTTCATTTTTAAGAGGGAGGGTGTTAGTGTGAATAATGTTAATTGGAATGTAAAATTCTTTGCTTGGAAATGGGGTTGCATTAGTGATTTTCCCTACTCCAACTCCACTTTCTACAATTTTTGTTTAAACCTTTTGTAGATTGGTGAGTTGGTAGGCAATCTCTCTATGTTTTTGTAAGGGATGGAATACCCCTTTGTATTCCTTTATATACCATTTGCCTTTTTGGAAAAAAATGTTAAAATGGTATGTGAACATGATCGAGGGAGGTAAATAAAAAAAATATATTAAGATGGTAGTGTCATTATAGGAGTGTGGTAAAACGGGCCATTGTCCTGATTAAGGTTGTTTAAAATGTCAAATTCATTTTGTTTACTATCAAGTTGGTGGATTTATCGGTCAAATTTATTGTCCTGTTTACGGTTGTTTAAAAGGTCAAATTCATTTTGTTTACTCGAGTTGGTGGATTTATGGGTCAAATTTATTTTGTTTACTATCGAGTTGGTGGATTTGTGGTCAGTTCGTCAAACTTTTTTTTGCTTAAGTAGTATAATGATTGAAATCTATCTTATTAAAGATGAACATGTGAGATGTCACAAGTTCAAATCCGTACATCTGTGTCCGATATTCCTATATAATTACCAATTAAATTGTTTTAACGTGACATTTTGATTTACTATATGCAGAATTGAAAGAATAAAATTTTTAATTGAGCTAACACATTATCAAAATTGAAATGAACATTCAATCAAGAAAATAAATAATAAAATATAAGTCAGAAATAGAAAGAAAAAAAAAGAGTAGTTTATGTTAATGAATGCTAGTTAATGTTTTGTACACGAATAAATTCTATTTATAAAAAGATCGCAACTATTCCCCATCTGCAAAATCAAGATACTTATATACAACATAATCCCTAAACCCTAAAATGGATTCGGTTTCAAGCAATTACCCCAGAATTTCAACACTTCCAGAATTTCCGATTGCGGTTTTGTACCGTTTTCGCAACCCACATCTTCATAGGACGACAACAACCACAAAACGAAACGGCTGAAGTTTCGTACGAATTGTTGCTTTCAGAACTTTGACTTGCATCCATTTTGGGGGAGAAGAAGAAAGATGAAGAAACGAAAAAGAAGAAGAAGAACTTTGAGGATGAAGATGCACAGACGGATGCGAGAAAGAAGAAGAAAAGTTGGAACTTAACCTAACACATTTCTTGCGTGGCAGGATAAATACACAGTCATCGTGCCAAATAAGCTCAACTAGTCCACATATAAAAATAAGAGTGACCCAAAAGAGAATCTTAGTAAGTTGAGGGAGGATAAAAAAAAATTTCTTAAGGGGGTAAACCAAATCTCGCTCATATGACAAGGGGGTAAAAAACATTTAACCTTAAAAGTTATGTTATGTTTTGGAACACATTAAAAACATCATTAGTTGATAGATACACAACAATTTGTTGCCAGTAAAAGACCAATAATTTATGAGGATTTCTTAATACACTCTATAAGTTTCTTAGATGTTGCGCGAAATTCCAATTATGCCTTATTGATTTCGGATGTGCAAATCGGGATGCACCATGATGTTAAAAAAAATATTTGTTCTGGATGTGAATATGCGGAAGGTCTCCGTATAGGCAGATCCAGAAAAATTGCTGATATATTTGAACCTGCATGATCATTCCTCCCATTCTCTCCATTCTTAAGCTTTCTTCTTCCACACTCACCCTCACCAGCCTAAAAAACCCTACTTCATCAATACCATTTCTCACTCAAAAACTCTAACTTTTTGGTGCAACAAATCAAAAGGAGCAAGAGGAGATTGAATTTCAGGTAAATATTCAACTTCATCCACTACAATCCTCACGTTATCAATCTACTTTTAAAAAAAAACATGTTACGCGGCTTCCGGATGTGTAAATCCGAAACTTATTCAGGATGTACTTGTCCGAATGTGCACATTCGAAAAAATACCTGACACTTATTAATTTTAATTTTAAGCAATTTTTAATATATATATATATATATATATATATATATATATATATATATATTATTGTTTATAAATATATATGGTGCACCCCGATCGCATGTCAAAAGAATTAGTTTCGACGATTTCTCCGAAAGTTGAAGGGATTATCGTAAAGTCGGTTGATATCGGCGGTAACATTAATAACAAGCATGATTTTGATGATTGTGAAAGCATGCTCACATATATTCGTAGGATGACTATTGGCCTTGGTTTTGTTGTTAATATCAGAAGATCAAATAATGGTTCAGAAAGAAGAAATTTTCTATAAATTAGGGGTTTCATTTGATATCTTTCACACAAACACAAAATGTCTGAATTGTATGAAATCAAGATCTGTTGGTGTGACGCAAGTGTCTCCTACACCGACGACAAAACATTCAGTCGCATGTTTAAGCTAATGGCGCATCAATCCATCGATGAGATCATTGACGAGATCAAACATCTCATACCTTACCGAGACAAATGGAAGGTTGCAAAGCTGGAGTGTCGTTCACCTTCAGTTGACAACGAAGGGAACGTCACTTACAACACTGTTGAGCTCAAGAATCCAGAGGATGTTAGAGCGATGTGACAAACTTTTTTTGGTTACGAAGAACGATTCCCGCTTGAGTTCGAGGCAACCGTCCAAGTCTGAAGAACGGTCGATGACATCTTAGAGATGTGCATCCACCGGACTATTGATCCTTGGACTATTTAAATTTTTTTCGACGTAATTCTGAATTGAATGTAATCCCGATTTTATGTTATGAATGTCAGAAACAATGCTGGATTTTTGGTATTCTCAATCTGGTTTTCTTCTGTATTTGCAAATGTGAACTTATACCAGATATGCACATTCGAAAAAACTGAAAAAAATTCAAAAAAAAGGTGCTTCCTGATTTGCACATCCGAAACATAAGGGTATTTTTTGAAGAGAAATTAGTGATATAAATGCAGCGGAAAACAAAAATTTCCCTTTAGAGATCCTTAAGAAAGGTCATGATCCGTGATAGAAAAGTTACCTCTTGTGGCGATGAAACCTTTGAATTCGAATCAATGGATGATCACGAGCGTTGTGCGATGAACAATATCTCTAATCAGTCCACACGAACAACTTCTTTCAGTCACAGTGCTAGCTGATTAGGTTGAAGGTTTAGAGTGAGGGAGAGGAAAAATAGAATACAACCAGGGTTTCAAAAACAACAACATTTAAGCTTCTGCACAATGGTTCTATTTATAGAACTATTTGTGTGAGCTTCAAGCTAAAAGCTCAACTCAATAATAATATTATTATATTATTATAATAACTTTTATTATAATAAACATAATTTTATTATTATTATATTTTATAACTATTATAAAATTAATAATAACTATTATTATATCTTATGTTAATTAAGCACATGATACCTTACCATATTCTGTATTCCATTCTAGTGCACCGTACATTACGGTGTACCTTATTTATTTTATCCATTCTCTAATTGTCCTTATGTGTGTGACCTTGTAGGATTTCGTGACATTGACAATTATACTAAATTATGTATTTAACATAATAAACAGTGAATGATATCTAGCAACACATCACTGCTACCCAAGTCACAAAATTGTCATGTTATATGACAAAATCTTTTGTGATAGTATTTGTGTGTACAATTATCCTTTTGCCCTTATTTCTATATTGAACACAAGGCATATATCGTGCCATACTTGTCCAGTTCAATATTGGGCCCTTAGACATTTATCATGTTATGCAGGATGGGCAAATTCCATCTAGGCTACTCAAGAAGCAAAGAAGTAATGTTCTATGAATGCAAGGAACCTAGACATTACAAAAGTGGCTTCCCTAAACTGCAGAAAGAAAAACATAACAAGAAATTTAATAGAGACAAGAAGAAAAGTATCATGGCTACTTGGGATGATTCCAAATCTTCTGAAGCTGAATCCGAATCAGAAGATGAACATGCCAACATCGCGTTAATGGCCAACATATTAGATGATACCAACTCATCAAAATCTGAATCGGACTAAAAAACAGAAGAGGTATTTTCTAAACTATCTAGATCTCAATTAGAAGATAGTCTATCAGAAATTCTTGAAAAATATCAGCAACCTTAACTCAAATACAAAAACCTGAAAAATGGCCGAGTATCTGAGTCCGAAGAAACTAGGAAATTAAAAGCAGAAAACTATGAGCTAAAAAAATCATTTCAAAACTCGAAAACTCTTTTGAAAAACATAAAGCTCAGAAAGAAGCTGACTCAGAAGTTCTACCTAGTGCTGATAGCATCATAAAACATTATGATCAGAGTTTTCAAAAATTTCTAGCTAAAAACATCGACAAAAGCAAAAAGGGCTTCAATGATCTATGTTGTTAGCAGAAACAGTAGAAGAGGCATAGGATATGTCAAACCAAAAGGAGAAACACCACATCAATCTAAAAAAGTTGACGACATGGTCATAAATTACACACCTTTAAACTCTCATTTCACATATGGACACAACCATGATTTAAAATTCACCAGTGAATCATCTTATTCTACAAATTCTATTGAAAAACCTAAACTCAATAAGAATTATGTAAAATCTAACAAATAAGGACCCATAAAGATATGGGTACCCAAGGATAAAATTCCCTATGTTGCAGATGTCTTTAACAACAAGGTTGAAACACCAATCTTGGTATCTGGACTCTGGATGCTCGTGACACATGACAGGAAGAAAGCATATGTTCCAAAGTCTTGAGCTTAAAGCTGGAGGCTACGTAGGTTTAGGAGGTAATCAGAAAGGAAAGATTATTGGCTCTAGAACCATTGGTAATGGTACTCTTCCCTCTATCTTTAATATTCTGTTAGTAGATGGATTAATGCATAACTTGTTATCAGTAAGTCAATTAAGTGATAACGGTTATGATATAATATTTATTCTAAAGTTCTGCAAAACGGTTAGTCAGAAAGATGGAACTATTATATTTAATGGAAAGAGAAAGAACAACATTTACAAAATAAAACTTTCTGAACTAAAAAATCAGAATGTGAAATGCCTTATGTCTGTTAACGATGAGCAATAGGTCTGGCACAAAATATCAGGGCATGTTAGTATGAGAAGATTATCTCATATTAACAAAATTAATCTGTTCAGAGGACTTCCTAATCTGAAGTTTAGCTCAGATGCTCTGTGTGAAGCATGCCAGAAAGGAAAGTTTGCTAAACCTGCTTTTAAACCAAAAAATGTTGTTTCTACCTCTAGACCATTAGAACTACTGCACATAGATCTGTTTGGACCAGTGAAAAATGCTTATATCAATGGTAAGAAGTATGGATTAGTTATCGTAGATGACTATAGCAAATGGACATGGGTAAAGTTCCTTAGACACAAGGACGAGTCAATCTATGTATTTTCTACCTTCTGCAACCAAGTTCAAAATGAAAAAGAGTTTAGAATTGTAAGAGTCAGAAGTGATCATGGTGGGGAATTTGAAAACAAAAAACTAGAATTATTTTTGTAATGAAAATGACATTTCTCATGATTTTTCGTGTCCTAGAACTCCACAAAAAATGGAGTTGTATAACGAAAGAACATAACTTTAAAAGAGATGGCCAGAACCATGATCAATGAGACTAACATGGCAAAACACTTTTCAGCAGAAGCATTTAATACATCTTTCTATATTCAGAATAAAATCTCTATAAGACCTATTTTGGAGAAGACTCCATATGAATTATGAAAGGGCAGAAAGATGAACATTTCTTATTTCCATCCCTTTGGATGTACTTGCTTTATTTTGAACACTAATGATCCTCTGAATAAGTTTGATTCTAAGGTACAAAAATGTTTTATGTTAGGATACTCTGAACATTTGAAAGGATACATAGTATATAACACAAAAACACGTATTGTGGTGGAATCCATTTGTGTCAGATTTGATGATAAGCTTGGCCTCCAAAAGCCAAAGCATAATGAATCTCTTGCAGATATAGAAGTTCAAATTATAGGTACAAAAATTAGAACATTTGAAGAACAACCATCTATAGAAAAATACAACACAAATGCTACCACAACTTCTGAAGAAGCCATTTTGAAGAGACAATCCAGAAGCACGTTGGTGCATCCAGAAGATAAAAGTTTGGGAAAGAAGGATGACCCAATTAGAACATGATTTTCATTAAAAAATGTAAAGAATATCTAATGGGATTAGTGTCTCTGATTGAACCCACTTCCATTGACGAAGCACTATCATACAATGATTGGATACTTGCAATGCAGGAAGAACTGAATCAATTCACCAGAAATGATGTATGGGATCTCGTTCCTAAACCCAAAGGATTTAACATCATTGGAAAAAAATGGGTCTTCAGAAACAAGCTAAATGAACAAGGAGAAGTTGTCAGAAACAAAGCACGATTGGTTGCACAAGGTTATAGTCGACAAAAGGGAATAGACTATACAGAAACCTTTGCACTAGTCGCAAGTTTAGAATCTATCAAACTCTTAATTTCTTTTGCTGTGAATAATGACATCACTCTTTATCAAATGGATGTCAAGAGTGTGTTTTTAAATGGTTACATTTATGAAGAAGTTTATGTGCATCAACCCCCTGGTTTTGAAAACCCAAAACATCCAAAATATGTTTATAAACTTAAGACATTGTTACATTGTTTGAAACAAGCTCCCTGAGCTTAGTATGAAAGACTACGTAACTTTCTCTTAGAAAATGATTTTACTAGAGGGAAAGTGGACACAACTCTATTATGTAAAATATTTAAAAACAATATTCGGATTTTTCAAATATATGTAGATGATATAATTTTTGGATCTACTAAAAGCTCTATGGGCAAAGAATTTGCTAAGACTATGCATGCAAAATTTGAAATGAGCTTGATGGGCGAACTCAAGTTCTTTCTGGGAATCCAAATCAATCAAATATCATAAGGAACCTTCATAAATCAAAGCAAGTATGTTAAAGAACTTCTAAATAAATTTGATATGTCAGAAAGTAAGCCATCCAAAACTCCAATGCATCCTACATGCATTATGGAAAAGGAAGAGGTAAGTAAGAAAGTAGATCAGAAGCTCTACAGAGGTATGACTGGATCTCTCCTATACTTAACTGCCTCAAAATCTAATATTCTATATAGTGTTTGCCTCTGTGCTAGATTCCAATCAGATCCTAGAGAATTTTTAAGTATTTGAAAGGTACTACTAATCTTGGCCTTTGCTATAGAAAATCCAGAGAATACAAACTTGTAGGGTACTGTGATGCTGATTTTACTGGAGATAGAATAGAAAGAAAAAGTACTTCTGGAAATTTTCAGTTTCTGGGAGTCAATTTAATCTTTTGGTCCAGCAAAAGACAATCTACAATTGCACTTTCAACTGCTGAAGCTGAATATATAGCAACAGTTGGACTTGGATGCAGTACCTAGATGCTCTGGATGAAGAATCAGCTTGAGGATTTCAATATTTATAAGAGTAACATTCCTATCCTCTGTGATAATACTTCTTCTATTTGTCTTTCTAAAAATCATATTTTACATTTGTTAATCCTATTATTTTATGATTGGCATTATGTTTGGTAAAACTAATATGGCTGGAAAATGTTGAATAAGAAGTTCCATATGTTAAATTAACATGGTATAGATTCTGGAAGAACATGTCAAACATGATGTCCTGACATGGTGGCACAGATAAATGTGGTTATAATAATAGACAGATGTCAAAGAAGATATTGAAACATCTGCAAATGTCATGACATAATTACTGTCATATGTTACAGACAGATGTCAAAGAAGATGTTGAAACATCTGCAAATGTCATGACAGAATTACTGTCATATGTTACAGACAGATGTCAAAGAAAATGTTGAAACATCTGCAACTGTCATGACAACATTACTGTCATATGTTACAGACAGATGTCAAAGAAAATGTTGAAACATCTGCAACTGTCATGACAACATTACTGTCATGTGTTACAAATAGATATCAAACAAGAAGTGTTGAACTTAGTTCAGGATGTCATACCAGATGTCGTGACATTGTCAAACAGAGTAACAGTTAATGAACTTAAGTCAAGATATCAGGATGTCACACCAGATGTTGTGACATTGTCAAATAGAGTAACACTTAAGTCAAGACATCAGGATGTCACACCAGATGTTGGGACATCATAAACCTGCTACCAGACTTAAATGATGCGCAACAGAACTGAGTAAATTCAGGGGAATTTATCTGGAATTAATTGGAAAGAGATAAGCAATACAAGGCGCATCTTTAGGGAGATTAGTTATCTGAATTCAGTATAACAGAATAACTAACTCACCTTGAATCAAGGAGGTAACAAACTAACTAACCCTAATTCAAGGTGATGACAGTGGGATTTATCAGATCTGAATTATGCAGAATATTCTACAAAATATTCTGATATCATAGGTGGAATTATTTTTTAAAGATGCAGAATATTCTGGAGATATTATGCAATCATATGTGGCGCTGATTTAAAGGGTGCTGATTTAGAAGATCTTAAAGACTCAATTTAAATTGAAGACAAATATTGAAAAATATAGAGTTTCTATATTTAGAGATATTTTAGGATTTTTTAGATTTGAAGATCTTTTGGTATATTTGTAGCAGATTTTTTCTGCATATTTGTAGCAGCTATTGTTGTGATTGTTTAGGCTCAAATCTAGTTGGGAATAGGTTATAAAAGAAACCCTGTAACCTAGTTTAGAATTAACCCAATCAACCGAAAATGTAAAAATTATTAGGGTTGTGTTCTTGTGGCAGCCGTGCGTAACAAGGAACCATATTGTGGATGTTTCACCTGTGATTCTCGAAGCTTGTAAGCAAGAGAAGTATTGTACTTAATTGAAGCTGCTAAGCAAGGTTAAGTTGTTGTCATGGAAGCATGGATTCTATTTGTGAATTGTTGTATAGGTATGAAGTCGTCAATATCAGCAACTGAGAGTTGAGAACTGTGAGACATCACTGAGGTGATTGGAAGTGAGGATGAGTTTCTCATATTTAGGAGTTCCTAAGTAGAAGTTGCATTGGTAGTGATTAAGTGAGAAGACTGTAAACTGTAGGTGTTTGCTGAGAAGTCTTTGAATTGATACTACATAGTGGATTTCCTTCCTGGCTTGGTAGCCCCCAGAGTAGATTGATTTGATCGAACTGGGTTAACAATTCTGATGTGTTCTTTATATCTTTTCTGTTTTATGTTTTATGCAGTACCTGAACTGAATGTCCTATCAGATGTCACAACATCCTGAAGTATGTTTGACTTTGATATATCAGAATTATTTAAGTACTGATATGTATGCCTTACCATGTTTATAAGTAACAGATAAGATGTCTCAACATCATATTTGACATCTGAGTCTGTCATACCAAAATTTCAATTGGTATCAGAGCAGGCATCCTGGTCTGTTTCTGGATGAGATCTAAGGGGGATACTTTCTGGTTCATGGTAAAGGAAGAAGGATGATATAATGAAAAGCTGTTGGAACTTGAGAGGTTCATATTGGTGTTTGAATGGTCCCTATAAGTGGAGGATGGACTATTCATCATATGGTATAATGGTGTTTTATTCACATAGGTTTGCTGATGTCAGATAAGATGTCTTGACATCGTGTTTCAATATCTTTTGGAGGATCTTACTGTGGAGGAGTTTATTTATCTCCAAGGAATTGCTCTATTATTTATGATGTATTATGTCTGATTGTTTGATAGTGGTTCCCCAGTACTTCATACAAAGGTTGTTGTAAAGCTTCATTTCATAATGTCAAGTTTGATGTTCTATCATGTGATTACAGAACTGGAGAACACTTAGTTCAGAATGTTGTGTTTCTTGATGAGAGATTCATGGTGAAAGAAGAGGTTGGAGCCAAAGCAAAAGAGTATAATTATCAAATCTTTCATGCGGGAGTGAAGATCTTGATAAGTTATCTCTTAAGCTTATTTATGGTGACCTAATTAGGATATTCTTCCTGGTTATGGTGTCCAATGCAGTTTAGATATAGCTGAAGAAAATCTCTCTTGTGAAGATACATGTTTCTGATTGTCTAAATCATGAACTGAAGGAAGTTTCATCAAGAAAGAAGCTGAGTTGATATGTCAATCCTAATGTCTTGACACCACGCTACACATCAGCAGTTTATGGTAAATGTTGAGTCAAAGACCTAAAAGATTGTGGCTTTTTTTTAAGGATCTCTGAAGATATGAAGTTGAATACTCTTTGAGATGCTACTGACGATTGTATTTGTGCAAAGTATCTTTCATAATGTTATAGCACTTCAGTTGGAGCTGATTGAAGAAAAGGTAGTAATCTTGAAAATAGTAATGTTTCAGAACCAAGCTTAGTTTTGTGTTCCAGAAGAAGGAAACTGGTGTGATATCCTGCTAACATGATGGATGCTTTGGGTGCTAGACAAATGTGTGATGATCACATATGTTTGGAACCTACTCCTAACCTGGAAGAGGAGGCATCTATGCTATGTGTTGAAGGTCTCAAGTTTAAGAAAGTGGGAGTGGGTTGCTAATAACCATAGTTATTGGTGTATGATCAAGGGAATTCTCCATCAAGCTTAGGCCCAATTATGTGATGTCCCCGTATGAAGAGTATAATATGCAAATATGTTAATGGTATGTATCATGAAAGTCACTGCATGTATTTGGGTCTGATAGAAAAGGATGATTAACTTCTGGTGAACTCTCGTACCCTTTGCAAAGAGTTGTACATGGATTACTACTGTTGTTACCCCCAAAACCGTAGTAAGTGTCAAATCAATTTGTTTGAGATTGTTGTCAGATCTGATGTTGGAACATCATCTCTAAAATGTTGAGTCTTCAACCAAGGAAGTTAGTTGTGCTCATGGTGGAATATCAGGTCAAGCCACTTACCTAATTTGAAGTGATAGGTGGTGTGGATTAATAAAATAGGGATTAGCAAGTGCCACAGGTGTGCAGGAAATGAATGTCAAACCAAATCTCCTACCTTGTGTGAGAAGGTTACCTTATCACATATGATAAAATCCTTGACAGGAGTTGAGTATTTGTCTGCTATTGATAAGGATATGCATCTAACCGATAATGAATACTCTGACAGGAGCTAAATGCTTATCTGTCTTTGAAAGATGTTGTGCTTTCAACCAATGAGAAAATACATTAACGGAGGATTATGTATATGTCTGATGTAAAAGTGCAGAACTACAGTCTAAACATCATAATTCAAGAAGTGTTGAGAAATTACTTTTCTCTTTGTGGCTGTATATTTCTCTTCATGGTGTTTTAGTATGTGATGACCTGAACTAGCTACTGAAGGTGTGATCCTTAGAGATTGTCTTTGGAGCTCTGTGTTGAAGTCCTAAATGATATTGAAACAATCATGTCTATTGGAGATAAAAGAAGCTTCTAAATGTATCTACAAATGTGTGTGATAAATGCATGACTTTGGTCATGATTAAAGCTAGCAATGTGACCAACAATTGCTAGAAGCAAGGGAAGAATGTCAGATTGGGAGGTCTGATCAGAATGGTTGTTGAACTGGTAGTTTCTTCTACTACTAGTCATGGATAGTGGCAGTATGAACCCTTTGTAGCAAGCAAACTAAGAGCATCTGTTTTGGAATATAAAATCAAGTGTGTCTTGTATGGATATATAAGGATATTTATCAGTTGTGCTCTTTGTGGTATTCTCAGAGAACTAGTGTATATGAATTTGTAAAACTCATGATTGTTTTTCGGTTTGAGAGTATGTTCATCAGGGGTGTGAAGTTGAGAATTAGTGGAGTTTATGCTCAGCTGGAGTATTGTTTATCCATGACATGAGGAGATTTTGTTAATCTTATCTGGAGCTAACCTTAAAATCCTTCAAAATTAAAAAATTAGATTGTGTAGAACTATCTGATAGGGTATTATACAAGGATTTAAGATCAATTGTTGTTTGTGGAGTTCACAAATATTTGATTGATTATCCTTGTGATTCAAGATTGGTGATGTTCAAAAAGATGTTGGAACATCTTATCATCAGAGTTTGTGCAGAATCATGGGAGAGGTATTGCATAAGCTGTAGCATTGGCTTCAGTCTTGTGTGACAGGAGTTGTGTATTTCTGGAAAGTTTCTTGGAAAGAACTGGTCTGGATATTGTTGATTCTGAAGATGGAGATGAAAGACCATGAACACATCATAATATTGATGACTACTTGGATTGGTTTATTTCTGATCTAGGTGCAGTCCAGAATGCTCATCATGGAGTTAAGATAGGTGGCGATATCATAAATTTGTTAAGACTGCCTTACTCAAGGAAAGGTGGCATCCTTGGTATAGTTATGAGGTGTAGTTCTTAACTATTCCTTCTGAATGATTAGACAGTGGCAGGTTTGAAGACTTTGGAGAAACATTGGAAGTTTCTCATCAATATGTGTTATCGGTAGGAATTTCTGCAAAACCAATAGAATGGAGGTTGTTTACTCAAACTTGATGGATAAATCAAGTCTATGAGAGCATGGAACTCTTGTTCTATAAAGGAAGGAGGTTCTTTCAAGTGGTAGAAGAAGGGCCTGAATTCAACAGATGGATGTGGGCTAATAATGTTCAAACATCTAGTTCAACATCAGAGTCTAATTGGTGAAGTGACACATAAATTAAGATATAATGATCTATAGGGATTGAATGCTTCATAAGGCCTATTATCTTGACAGCTTGGTGAAGATCAACTTTATTGATCAGGATATCTTTGGAAGATTTATTATAAACGTGAAGAAGACAAAAGTGGCAATTGGCTTTTTCATATGAGGATTCATAAAGGAGGTTATCAAAATGTGGTAATTGGTTGATCTTTAAAGTGGATTCGAAGAATCAAGATAATCAGAGTGTGGCAGCTGGTTGTTCTTGAGGATTGTCTTGGAACAAATTGCTCTTGGGCAGAGGAGTGATGAGTTGAAGACTCAAGAGGATTTATTCTTCTTGAAGGTGGATGAGAGTTTATCACTCTTTCAAGATTTCTGATTCTAACTGGTGGCACAGTGTAGTTGAAGATTTTCAGTTCTTGGATTACTATGCTATAGTAAGTCCAGTTGGTGGAGCACATCTAGGATCATGGTGATAAGGTCTTGGTGTATGAAAAATGTTCTAACTAAGTGTTAGTACATTATCTGGGGTGTTTATCTACATGGTTTCTATTATTAGACTACCTAAGCATATGGGAGAATGATGAAGTAGATGATCTATATTGGAAGAAACATGTAGAAGAGACTGAAGTATATCAGGTATTGATTTCTTGGAAGTTTGTTTGTGGACATTCATTCTAATGTCATAATTAGTTTGGATGTGTTTTATCTGGATTGTATGGCCTTTGGTGTGTAAAGGCTTAGTGTCAAGAACCTGTGTGCTAGAAGATGTTCATCTTGTGTAGTCTGTGGTAACTACAAACCAAGAAAGGAATCAGGTATGCTTTGGTACAAGAAGTGAAATTGGGAATTGAACAGAGGGTGAGCTCTTGAAGACATGAAGATGCGTCTTATGTGTTCCTTTCGTCAATGTACAGAGAAGCATGGAGTATCCTAGACAAGGGGAGTGTGTTACAAGTATGTGCAACTGATTTTGTGGAGTTAAGGGGGAGTAATACCTTAACCAGATAAGGAGTATCCTAGGAGTCTAGAAGGCTATATTGTATAAAGCTGCTCTCTGCAGTTTATGTTTGATTCTTGAGGAATTGTGAACCATACCGTTGCACTTCTAGCAGATAGTCTATGGTTATTATCGTGCCTTTGTCTTTTTATGGCTAAAAAGGGGGAGAATTAATAGTGTGTACTATTGAGGTCTGATATGAAGATGTGATGTTAAGGAACTTCTACATGTAAATTAGTTTTAGCCAAAATAAGCCAAAGGGGGAGATTATTAATCCTATTCTTTTATGATTGGCATTATGTTTGGTAAAACTAATATGGCTGGAAAATGTTAAATAAGAAGTTCCATATGTTAAATTAACATGGTATAGATTCTGGAAGAACATGTCAAACATGATGTCCTGACATGGTGGCACAGATAAATGTGGTTATAATAATAGACAGATGTCAAAGAAGATGTTGAAACATCTGCAAATGTCATGACAGAATTACTGTCATATGTTACAGACAGATGTCAAAGAAGATGTTGAAACATCTGCAAATGTCATGACAGAATTACTGTCATATGTTACAGACAGATGTCAAAGAAAATGTTGAAACATCTGCAACTGTCATGACAACATTACTGTCATATGTTACAGACAGATGTCAAAGAAAATGTTGAAACATCTGCAACTGTCATGACAACATTACTGTCATGTGTTACAGATATATATCAAACAAGAAGTGTTGAACTTAGTTCAGGATGTCACACCAGATGTTGTGACATTGTCAAACAGAGTAACAGTTAATGAACTTAAGTCAAGATATCAGGATGTCACACCAGATGTTGTGACATTGTCAAACAGAGTAACACTTAAGTCAAGACATCAGGATGTCACACCAGATGTTGGGACATCGTAAACCTGCTACCAGACTTAAATGATGCGCAACAGAACTGAGTAAATTCAGGGGAATTTATCTGGAATTAATTGGAAAGAGATAAGAAATACAAGGCGCATCTTTAGGGAGATTAGTTATCTGAATTCAGTATAACAGAATAACTAACTCACCTTGAATCAAGGAGGTAACAAACTAACTAACCCTAATTCAAGGTGATGACAGTGGGATTTATCAGATCTGAATTATGCAGAATATTCTACAAAATATTCTGATATCACAGGTGGAATTATTTTTTAAAGATGCAGAATATTCTGGAGATATTATGCAATCATATGTGGCGCTGATTTAAAGGGTGCTGATTTAGAAGATCTTAAAGACTCAATTTAAATTGAAGACAAATATTGAAAAATATAGAGTTTCTATATTTAGAGATATTTTAGGATTTTTTAGATTTGAAGATCTTTTGGTATATTTGTAGCAGATTTTTTCTGCATATTTGTAGCAGCTATTGTTGTGATTGTTTAGGCCCAAATCTAGTTGGGAATAGGTTATAAAAGAAACCCTATAACCTAGTTTAGAATTAACCCAATCAACCGAAAATGTAAACATTATTAGGGTTGTGTTCTTGTGGCAGCCGTGCGTAACAAGGAACCCTATTGTGGCTGTTTCACCTGTGATTCTCGAAGCTTGTAAGCAAGAGAAGTATTGTACTTAATTGAAGCTGCTAAGCAAGGTTAAGTTGTTGTCATGGAAGCATGGATTCTATTTGTGAATTGTTGTATAGGTATGAAGTCGTCAATATCAGCAACTGAGAGTTGAGAACTGTGAGACATCACTGAGGTGATTGGAAGTGAGGATGAGTTTCTCATATTTAGGAGTTCCTAAGTAGAAGTTGAATTGGTAGTGATTAAGTGAGAAGACTGTAAACTGTAGGTGTTTGCTGAGAAGTCTTTGAATTGATACTACATAGTGGATTTCCTTCCTGGCTTGGTAGCCCCCAGAGTAGATTGATTTGATCGAACTGGGTTAACAATTCTGCTGTGTTCTTTATATCTTTTATGTTTTATGTTTTATGCAGTACCTGAACTGAATGTCCTATCAGATGTCACAACATCCTGAAGTATGTTTGACTTTGATATATCAGAATTATTTAAGTACTGATATGTATGCCTTACCATGTTTATAAGTAACAGATAAGATGTCTCAACATCATATTCGACATCTGAGTCTGTCATACCAGAATTTCAACATTCTAGAGCTAAACATATAGAAATTAAACATCATTTCATTAGGGACTATACTCAGAAGGGTACCTTATCTTTAAAATTTATAGACACAGACCATCAATAAGCTGATGTTTTCACAAAACCCCTTGCTGAAGATATGTTTAATTTCACTCTGAAACATCTTAGCATGGAATTATGTCCAAAATGAATATGTTATCTCTATATAATTAACTCTCATAACTTCTTCTATTTTGAACTTCTGGCCAATATTTCTTCTGAAGTAAGAAGGAAAATTGTATCAGAATCTATCCAGAAAGATCTGAAAGTTTCTTTTCTGAAAACCTTTCATTTCAAGGATAGAACATGCAGTTTGTAACATCAACATCTGTCAAAATAAGCTCCAGGTGTCCTCTGAGGATGAACATGTGTTCAAACTCTGAGAAACTGAAACGACTGTGTTGACAAATTGAGGCGCCAGTCACATCGATAACTGTTCCAAAATATTTTACGCCATCTCCCATGTCGGAAATCATTATTGTTTTTAATCATTTTGTTTTTGGTTTAATTTCTCCTTAATTGTGTCTTTATATTCGTTGAAACCTCTCTCTCTCTCTCTCTCTCTATATATATATATATATATATATATATATATATATATATATATATGCTCTTTCTCACTTCACAACACCTTCACATTCTCACTTTCACTCTCATTCCTTTCTTGCTTTTCTTGTTCTCTGTGTTCTTGCTCCTTGTTACTTCTTGTCACAAAACCCTTATTGTGAACAATGGCTTCCTCTTCTCAACAAGTTCAAGCTTCTGCAAGTTAAGCATCTGAAGAAATTTTTGTTGCTCCCATAAGAACTATTCTAACTCCAATTGAAAATCTAGAAGCTCTCTGTGAACCCTTTGTGTATTTTGAAAGTATGAAGGAGAGCGACTATGACCTAACACCGGAAGTTAAATTTCAAGGCTGGACCAAGTACTTTGATCGTCTCATGGGTCCTATCTTCCCTAAACTTGTTAAAGAATTATGGATTTTCGCTATTGCTTCAAACAATCAAGTTACTTCTTATGTCATGGGGAAGAAGATCCTCATCACGGAAGATCTCATTGGGAGACTCATTAAATCTGATGGAAATGAGATAAAGTACAGTGATATGGAGAAAAACTCTGACCTAACAACCATCTCTAAGGAAATTTTCACTTCTAGAAAACACTCCAACAAAATAAAGGATCTCAAAGACCGTTAGAGAATCTGGGCCAAGAT
Organism: Lathyrus aphaca; assembly: GCA_963966055.1. Classification (NCBI taxonomy): domain Eukaryota; kingdom Viridiplantae; phylum Streptophyta; class Magnoliopsida; order Fabales; family Fabaceae; genus Lathyrus; species Lathyrus aphaca. Next base: position 230,068,995 of record OZ014519.1, read on the forward strand.
CATTATGGGGTGTATAAGTCACAAAAAACCTACAAGTTCTCCAGAATACATCAACATTGATCAACAGTACGTTCTCTACTTCATTTCTACCAACAAGAAAGTCAATCTAGCTCACATCTTGTTGAATCATCTGAAGAACAACATCAAAGAAATAAGAGAAGATGAAAAGACAAAGAGAGATTAGATACCCCTGGGAAGACTAATCTCATATATTCTAACAGAAAACAAACTGATAGAACATCTGATTGTAGCCTAATAGGTTGATGATCTGGAAGCAGTTGCTGGAAGACCCCTCAATGCCAAGAATCTAAAGAAAATGAAATTTATTGATAACATCAAGAAGGACCCAATTCTTCATACAAGAGAAGTGATTACCACCAGGAAGATCCCTTTGAAAGATTTCCCCCTTTCTTAACAGATATGCATCCCAAAGTTATCGTAAGATATCTAGCTACATGTAAACACGATGGCACTACTCCTGAGATCAATCCAAAAGATCTTGGAAAACCAGCTCCAGAAGTTGCTCTAAAGAAGACAAAGAAAAGGAAAGCTTCTGAAGGAACTTCTCATAAGACACCAAAAGTTGCCAAAAAGAAAGGTAATCCCTCCGCTTTCGTTTTTGTCATTGAGTCAATAATTGGAACAACATCTATAAACCCTCATTCTGAAAACCCTCCTTCTAAAAACTCTCCTTCCGAAAAACCTCCTTCTGAAAACATTCCAACTACAAAACCCTTTGATCACCATTCCCCCCAACTCTTGACGACTTTGACATTCCAATTGACATAATCCTCCATCTAATCCAAACCCTACACCTTTTGTTGAAACCCAACCAGAACTTGCTCAACTTCTTTATGATATTAATCAGTTTCAACCTTACTTTGAAACCTATCAACTAAACACTCTTAATCCACATTCTTCCACCATACCATCCATTCCTGGCATCACCTTCCCCCTTAACTCCTCTTAACCACTACTCATTTTTGACATACCAAAACCAGAAGAATCTATTTCTTCTTACAACTCCACTCCACCAAAATCTCCAACTTTCATTACAATACCAGATACCCTAACACCTACAAACACACCAGAAGACCCTCTCAGAACCATCATAGACCTAGAAGCTATAGAAAAACTTGCCTTAACATTTAAGAAAATTGCCATTCCAAAACCTAAATAAAAATCAACCAAATCAGATGTTGGTACTTTACTATTGGCTTTTGAAGCAGAAATGCAGGAATGGGTGAATTCCTTGAAGCTTTCCTGCATGGACAATCTGAATCCCGCAGCATCTGACCATCTATGGACTCAGTTCAGAAAATGGTTCAATACTGAATCTAAGAATATGAAGGATCTTAGCTATGAAATAAATCAGGAGAACTTCTGTGATCAGTTGAAGATCTTCAAAGAACAAGTTCTTAACTGATGGGAGAAGAAAACTCTCAATCTTCTAGACGCCACCCCTTGGACAAACCAAGAGTTCTCAACAATCAAGGATTCTTATTCTGAACTTTAGGAAATGATTGTTTCTAAAGACAAAGGCAAAGTAGCTACAACCTCTCCAAAATAAATTCCTGCAACAGGCTCTGAGAAAATGGTAACTTCTGCCGAGGACACAACTTCATCCTCTCTTGTGCTGAAAACTCTGAAAGAGTTGAAGAAAGAGAATGAAGTTGTTAAGAACAGACTGGACAAACAAGATGAAACAAATGCAGAACTAAAGGAAATGATAGGCCAGCAAGTGGAATCCACCACTCAGATCAAGAGTCTTCTGGAGGCATTGTTCACAAGACTTCCTCCTCCTCCACAACCTTAGTTTATGTTTCTGTTGTTTTCTTTCTAGATTTTGTGTTTCTGAAGCTTTTATGTTCTGTTTATATGTGTTTTTCTTTACTTTGATTATTGCTTTTTGATTCATGACAAAAAAAATTGGAGAACATAAAATATTTTGATCAATAACAGTTTACCAGGGCCAAGTCTCAAACATTCTATGATATTCTGATAATTCTAATATGCTTTTAAGTAAACAAGAAAAGGCTCTAACTCAGGGGGTGTTTCTCCATAAGAACTTCCAACCAAAGCTATGAGGAAACACATTCAGGGAAGTTTATAACTCAGGGGGAGTTTCTTCTCTACCTCATGCTCTTAGTTATTCATCAAATTATAAGAGTTTTGTCATCATCAAAAAGGGGGAGATTTTTAGAACAAGAATTGATTCCACTCTCTATAATTAGTTTTGATGATAACAAACATCATAATATTTCAAAGAACAAATATGCTCCTTAAAATTATTTACTTTGATGTGCAGGAAGTTCTGATACAAAGCAAGAAGTTTCTACATATGATAGAAGTTCCGACGCTAATACAAAGAATATTCATGAAAGTCTGATATGGATGATATGAATTATTTATCATGATCTTAGCACCAGCTACTATTTTGAATAAAATCTGAGCTTTTGTGTGTGTTCAAGGCTTTATGTGATGTGTTTTATGATGCTTAGGGTTTGCATAAACAATTGGAATGAGTCAGAGGAGTGGTTGTGCACTGTAGGAATGGCATGGCTCAATTGGCCAAAAAGTCAAAAGTTTGTGTACTTGAGATATGGGTCATGTGTAAACACCCCAAATTTTCCCTCACTCTTTATCACACCATGGCTTGTGATATTCCATTTTTTGCATTAGCATAAACATACTATCTCATATTGCATTTTTGTTTCACTGCATAGTTAAAGTTTATCCACATCTAGGGTTTGTGATCTGAGCAATCCAAGAATTTTTGTTTCACTGCATAGTTAAAGCATTTTCATTTAACGATTTCTGAGTTATCAGAACTGAATCACTCAAACCAGCTCATTTAAACTCCATTCAAGCTTTCCAGAAGCATCAGAGGGATCATTGGAGGCATTTTGCACAAAGGAAGAGGTCAGAAAGCTCCAGTTTGCAAAGCTTCAACTCAGGTAGCCATGAAGAACATTTTTTCCAGAACTCTTGTTTTAAGTTTCTAAATGATTTTGCATGCTTCATTGATCATTGTGATATGTTTATTTTCGAAAATGGTTGAGAAATGAGCATGTATTGTTGTTCTGAAACTTTGCCCGTGAAATTGTTTTTTCTTCGATTCATCATGTATGCGTGAAATAAATTGTTTTTGTTGATTGATTCTTGTTTATTGATGCTTGGGGAGTGATTCTGGAGAGTTGGGGAGGTTTTTATGGCCTATGGAGAGAGTTAGAGTAAGGACCTTGCCGAAGAAGATGACCGAAACACTGTTCTGGCCGCCTGAAAGTCATTTGCCCTAATCCTGTATTAATTAGCCAGTTTGAATAATAGCCTTTGGATCCTGATTACCCGCGTGTTTGGATGGCCCTGATCCTTTCACTTAGCCCTAATTCAGATTAATTAATTTAATTAATTTAAATTAGCCAGAACCAATCTCAGCCTTACATTCACGCGCCAGTCAACACTTATTTCCCCAGTTCAAATCTTAGCCATAGGATCTGCATACTTCTCATTTTAATTCATTTAATTTCATTTTATTTTCATTTCTTTTTCCTAATTAATTTAAAATACCAAAAATCATCACAAAAATATTTCCCTTTGCATTTTGACTTCAAATATTTTTGTCAACCTGAAAATAATTTTTATTTTATTTTTTGCATTAAAAAAGTATTTTTAAAATATTTAAATGTTATTTTTAATTAATTAAAGTATTTTAATTAATAAAAAATACATTTAGGTTTCTAAAAATCACCAAAATATCATGTACCATTCCAATGCATTTAGAAACATTTTCAAACTCTTCATACAAATGTCTTTTTAGTTTTGACATAGTTTCCCAATTTACTTTGAATTAAGGGTCATTAAAATCACATTTTTTAACCCTAGCTTTGAAAAATCATTTCTGCCTAACCAAGAAGAGTTTTAACTTGATTCTTTTTGAATTGTGTCACATATTTCATGTAGTTTATAGGTTATTTTTCTCATAAATGTATCTTGCAATTTCAATTTGATTTGCATTTTTCCTTTTGAACCACCTAAAAACCCTAGAAAAATTAGGAAAATCATAACTTGCAATAGGATAGGCTTCTGGCCTTCTCCTTTGGGGTTTGACCTAGTATGGGATTAGGGTTTGTTTGAGCTTGATTTAATTTTTTTTTCATGTTGTATGCTTCTGTTTTATCCATTTGCATCTCACATATCCATGTAACCCTAATTTCTCATGTTCACTTGCATTCATCTTTACATATCATTATCATGTGAACTTGCCATGACATTTCAAGCATTCATATGACATATTAGACATCTTAGGGCATACTTGAACATTGCTTGATCATTTCTTCATTCATTTGCTATGTCTTGCATTCATTTCATTTCATAAACATCCATGTGTTTTCAAACGTCTAAACATGCTTTCATGACATCTCATCTTTGTATGAACATACATATGCATATTGTGTGACTTTGCATCATCTCATATGCCATTTTCATTGCATAATCACTTCTGACTTTGGTCTTTGCACCTCATTTTAATTCATTTCTTTATGCTTTATGTTTTATGCATTCATGCTCTAATTTTTGCCCGAGCCTTTTATTCTGTTTTTGGCTCGCCGGGATGCCCATTTTTGCTTGGATCTTTATTCTGTTTTTATCCAGTGGGTCTTTTACACGAAGTATTTTCTTATTGCGTCTGCGTTGACAGGGGATTGGAAATCTTTGCCATCCATGGTTGTTAACATCAAGGCTCCGCCCGAGAAGACCTTTTTAACCACAAATGGGCCTTCATAATTGGGTGTCCACTTGCCCCTATGATCATTGAGAGGAGGAATCATCCTTTTCAACACTAAGTCACCTGGTATGTACCGTTGAGGTCGTACTTTCTTATCGAAAGACTGTTTCATTCGCCTTTGATATAACTGTCCATGGCATACAGCTGCTAGGCATTTTTCTTCGATGAGGATCAACTGATTATACCTAGCTCGGAGCCATTCAACTTCATCCAACTTGACATCCATCATTATTCTCAACGAGGGGATCTCAACTTCGACCGGTAAGACTGCTTCCATACCGTACACTAGTGAGAACGGGGTTGCTCCTGTAGAGGTACACACAAATGTTCAATACCCATGTAGTGCAAATGGTAGCATCTCGTGCCAATCCTTATATGTCACAACCATCTTCTGAACGATTTTCTTGATATTCTTGTTGGCCGCCTCGACGGCGCCATTCATCTTCGGGCGGTACGGAGAAGAGTTATGATACTCTATTTTAAAATCCCGGCACAAGTCGTACATCATCTTGTTATTCAGGTTAGAACCATAATTAGTAATGATCCTCTCGGGAATTCCATACCGACAAATGATATCTCTTTTGATGAATCGGGCGACTACTTGCTTTGTAACATTGGCATATGACGTTGCTTAGACCCACTTTGTGAAGTAGTCTATAGCAACCAGGATGAAGCGGTGACCGTTGGAAGCCGTTGGCTCAATCTTACCAATCATATCAATTCCCCACATGGAGAACGACCAAGGTGAAGACATGAAGCTCAATGGATTTGGAGGTACATGAACCTTATTTGCGTAGATCTGGCACTTGTGGCATTTGCGGGAATATTTACAGCAATCGGATTCCATGGTGATCCAATAATACCCCGACCTGAGCAGTTTCTTTGCTATAGCATGTCCTCCAGCATGGGTACCGAAGGAGCCTTCGTGAACCTCTGGCATCAACAGGTCCGCTTCGTGTCTATCCACGCATCTGAGCAGGACCATGTTGAAGTTTCGTTTGTATAGTACATCATCTTGATTCAAGAAGAATCCTCCTGCTAGTCTCCTGAGAGTCTTCTTGTCTTTACTGGATGCCCCAGCTGGATATTCCTGAGTCTTCAGAAATTTCTTGATATCATAATACCAAGGTCTGCTATCCTCAATACCGTCAACTGCGAACACATAGGCAGACCTTTTGAGACAAGAGACGTCGATTAGAGGCACATAATTCTCTTGATGCACCTTGATCGTGGAAGATAAGGTTGACAAAACATCAACAAATTGATTCTCATCTCGAAGTATATATTGCAATTTGACTTTGGTGAAGAAAGTTAACAACCTCCTGGTGTAATCTCTGTATGGAGCCAAATAAGGTTGATGAACTAGCCATTTTCCATTAACCTAGTTGACAACTAGAGCAGAATCATCAAAGATCTCAAGGTTCTTGATTCGCATACCGATTGCTTCTTCGATACCCATTATGCAGGCTTCATACTCTGCCTCGTAATTGGTGCACTCGAATGTCATCCGAGCAGTGAAAGTCATGTGTACCCCCTCTAGTGAAGTAAGGACATCACCTACTCCACTACCGTTCATGTTTACAGCCCCGTCAAACATCAATTTCCATTTGGATTCGGGGTCTGGCCCCTCCTCCGAAAGTGGTTCTTCTCAGTCTTTCGACTTGAGGAACATGATCTCCTCATCCGGAAAATCAAACCTCATTGGTTGGTAATCATCAATTGGCTACTGGGCCAGATAATCCGACAATACACTTCCTTTGATTGCTTTTTACGAAGTGTATTGGATATCATATTCTGTTAGAATCATCTGCCATCGGGCTACCCTTCCTGTTAGAGTCAGTTTCTCGAAGATATACTTTACAGGGTCCATCTTGGAAATCAGGAAAGTAGTGTGAGTCAACATGTATTGTCTTAGCCGGCGAGCATCCCATGCCAAAGCGCAACAAGTTTTCTCAAGTAGTGAGTAGCGTGTCTCACAACCGGTCAACTTTTTTCTAAGGTAATAAATGGCATGCTCTTTTCGACCAGACTCGTCCTGCTGACTCAACACACATCCCATTGATCCTTCGAGTACAGTTAGGTACATGATTAAGGGTCTCCCTGTAACTAGAGGCATGAGAATCAGAGGTTCTTGCAAGTACTCCTTGATTCGATCGAAGGCCTGTTGGCAATCATCATTCCATTTAATAGCCTGATTCTTCCTCAGAAGTTTGAAAATAGGCTCACATGTGGCTGTAAGGTGTGAGATGAACCGTGCAATGTAGTTCAACCTCCCTAAGAAACCCCGTACTAATTTTTCAGTTCTTTGTTCAGGCATCTCTTGAATGGCTTTTACTTTTGCAGGGTTGACCTCAATTCCCCGTTCACTGACGATGAAGCCCAGCAGCTTACCGGAGCGTACTCCGAAGGTGCATTTGTTCGGGTTCAACCTCAATCTAAATTTCTGAAGCCTGTCAAACAGCTTGGCTAAGTTGACTAGATGCTCTTCTTCTTTCTGTGACTTTGCTATCATGTCATCAACGTAGATCTCAATCTCGTGATGAATCATATCATGGAATAGTGTTACCATTGCACGTTGGTAGGTTGCACCGGCATTCTTCAGACCAAATGGTATAACTTTATAACAGAAGGTGACCCAGGGCGTAATGAACGTAGTCTTTTCCATGTCTTATGGCGCCATTTTAATCTGATTGTAGCCCGAGAAGCCATCCATGAAAGAGAATATGGAAAACTGAGTGGTGTTGTCAACTAGCACGTCAATGTGAGGCAAGGGGAAATCATCTTTAGGGCTGGCTCGAATCAAATCCTATAGTCTATGCACATTCTAACCTTACCATCCTTTTTAGGGGCTGGTGCAATATTTGCGACCCATGGGGGATAACTTGTTACGACCAAGAATCCGGCGTCAAACTGTTTCTACACCTCTTCTTTAATTTTGATGGCCATGTCAGGGCGTGTACGTCTCAACTTTTGCTTTACAGGTGGGCACTCTTCCCTGAGAGGTAGTTTATGCACCACAATATCAGTGTCTAATCCGGGCATGTCTTGATAAGACCAGGCGAAGATGTCAACATATTCTCGAAGCATAGCAATTAGACGAGTCTTGATAGATTCTTCTAATGCAGCCCTGATCTTTACCTCTCTCTTGTCTTCTTCAGTACCCAGATTTATCACTTCAATAGCCTTCTCATGTGGCTGAATCATCTTCTCCTCTTGTTTAAGCAACTTGGCTAGCTCTTCGGGCAGTTCATAATCTTTTTCATCCTCCTCGTCCGCTAGGTAAATCGGATTGTCGAAGTCATACTTAGCCATAATGTAAACACCCCAAATTTGCCCTCACCCATTTCAAACCATGGCTTGTGATTTTTTCATATGCATAAACTCAATCATACCATCTCATATCACATTTTTGATTCACTGCATTGGTTCTAAGTCATCTGCATCTAGGGTTTGTGATCTGAGCAATCCAAGAGCTTCTTGAGCCACTCCAAAGGCCACCAATCAATTCAAAGGGGTCTATGTGTGTTCAAGCATCATATTATATCTTCTCAAAGTCAAGAATGTCAAAGAATCACAAGAACTGGAAATGGTGTGGAGGCAGAGCCAGGCTTAACTGTCCAGATGACCTAAAATTAGGGTTTTGGTTTCAAAGGCCATAACTCCAATTTTTTTGGTCATTCTTGTTTCTATTGGTCTCTATATGGTATAGGGAGTATGCATATCAATTTTCATGAAGAAATTCCATGGGGAAGTCATCTGATCCAAGGTTGACTTTCTGAACAAGTCAGTGCAAAATCAGGGCATCTGAGGCCCCCAATGACCCAACCAAAGGGTGTTCTTCATCATTTTGATTGTATATGATATTTATTTGATCATGGAAGAAGTTGGAAGTTCACAAAATTCAAGAATTTCAAGTCTTTTGCAAAGTTGACTTTTTGGGCAAGTTTGACTTTTAATGGAAATGTCATTTTAGGCAACTTTTTCAACCCTTACTTTTTGATTCAAAAAAGCTTCAAATGGAAAAACTTTGGTCATGAAAGTTATAGAATGGATCTTTCCCTTTTCATAAAGTACAAGAACATGACCTAATTCATTTTTGATCAAAAGTTATGGCTTGTCAAAGTTGGCAAAAATCACTAAATTTCAAGTCATGCACCAAAGAGGCAAAGTTGCAAATTCACTTCTCAAGGCCAATTAAGTTATCAAATAGGCTTCTAATCCACACAACATGATCATACAAGTCCTAGAAATCAGAATGCACCCAAGGGATCACATGTTTCATGGCCCATGGATCAAATTTCTTCCATAAGAACCAAAGTGAACCAAGTTGCAAAAGTCATGATAGCTTCTCATCCACTTGCTGGCTAGTTGGCTGATCAATCCTAGACCCTTCCTCACATCATGCTGCGCAGCACACCTTCCATGTACTTGGCTAGAAAGTGACCCATGCTTCTCTTACACAAAAGTTGACATTTTGCAAAAAGCACCCATACCAATCAATAAAGCACATGTCACTTCTTCTGACCAATGGGATTTGTTTATGTTAATCAAATGAAAGCCAAAGCACATAACAAGCAAGCCTGAAACCAGCCACAAGACAACTTTCTCATTTTCATCCTCTTGAGCAAAAGCTTTCGAAACTCTCAACACAAGCCTCAAACACACAAACCAACTTCACCAATCATCTCACCATGCTTCACTGAACCCAAACCAACCTTCAAAGCAGCCTAAAACTCAAAGAATCAGAAATACGATTTCCTCACTCCATTGAACAGAACCTCTGCAAGCTTTCAAACCAGCCCAAATAAATTTGTTCTAAGCCTTTCAGAAGCACAAGGGAGGTCACAGGAGTGGTTTTGCACAAGAGAGGAGGTCAGAAAGTGCCAGACTGAAAAGCTTCAAACTCAGGTAGCTTCATGAACTTTTTTTCCAGAAATGATTTTTTAAGTTCCTAAGTTGTTCTTCATGATTCACTGATCACTCTGATGTTCTTGGTTTTGAAAATGGTTGAGAAATAAGCATTTAATCTTACTCTGAAACTTTTCTGACCTAAAAATGTTTGCTTTCGATTCGTGTGATTGATGAAAGATAAATGAGTTTTGTGTTAGGGTTTTGATTCAGGGGGATGTGGGGATGATTTCTGTTCTTTTAGATTTCATTTTAGTGAAGTTTTGAAGGTTTTAGGGATTTTCAGGTGGGGTTCCCACCGGAGAAGACGACCGGAGGTCTTCTCCGGCCACCTGAAAATAATTAGGGTTTAATCCCTGTCATTAATGAAGTTTGAATTTTGAGCGTTGGATGAGTTGACTTAGTCCACTCCTGCGCGTGCTCAATGGCTCAGATCATCCACTTAGCCCTAATCTTAATTAATTAAGTTAATTAATTCATTTTTAGCCAGTTTGAATGCCAGCCGTAGGATTGCGCGCGCAGTCTTCCCTCCTTCTCCCAGTTTGAATCTCAGCCTCTGGATGTGCATACTTTTCATTATTTTCATTTTAATTTCATTTTCTTTTCATTTTATTTGCACGAATTATTTAAAATAGCTAAAATCATTTAAAAATTATGAAATTTTTTGTCAAAGATTTCATTAATTTTTAAAACCCAAAAATATTTTTATTTTTATTTTTAGCATTCAAAAATATTTTTAAATCATTTAAAAGTTTATTTTTAATTAATTAATGAGAATTAATTAATTAAAAATACTTTTAAGTATTTAAAAATCACCAAAAAATTCATGAAACATGTAAAAACATTTAGAAACATTGTCCAACCCTCAAACCAAATTTCTTTTTTGATCTTGATGCATTTTGAGAATTTTTCATGGAATTAAAATCATTTTAAGGCATTATTTTGATCCAAATTTCCAAAAATCATTTCTGCCTAACCATTGAGAGTTGGACCTTGATTCTTTTTGCATTGCATTGTGTTTAGCATGTAGTTTGTGAGATTAAATGGTCATGATTTGATTTCTCATTTTTCATTTGTTTGACATTTTTCTTGTTAAGGAACCCTAAAACCCTAGAAATTTTAGGAAATTCATAACTTGAATTAGGTTAAGAGTTGGAACTTTTCCTTTGGGCAGTGAGTTAGTATAGGTTTAGGGATCCTTTGAGTGCATTTTCAATTTTTTATCTTGATGTTTGCTTCTGATTTTGGTTTTTGTTTGATGCTTTGATCATAAACCCTAATTTGGGTTTCCATATGCATCCATCTTGCATTTGCTTGCATGACATGACTTGCCATAGTATTTTGTGCACCCATTTGATTCATTTGACATCTTGAGACATATTGAAAGCATGTTTGATCATTGCATCTTGCATTTGCCATGTTGTATGCCATTTGCACTTCATGACTTTTCATGTATGTTCATGTTTCTTAACTTGCTTCATTTGCATCCATGAACTTGTATGATCATCCTCATGTGTTGTTTCATGTTTGTAGCATCTCATAGCATCATTAGCATCATGTATGTGTTTCTGGTTTTGTCTCCCATCATGCCATTTCATTCCATTTTGCATTGTATTGCATTCCTTTATTAACATTTCAGGTGGTAAGTAACTTTGGGAAGTGGATTTGCCTTCACTTCTCACATTTTCTTTTCATCTCTCTTATGCATCCTTGATGCATTTTACTTTGTGTTTGAGATTGAGCTTGCTCATTCTTCTTCTTCTTACTTTCTTCCTTCAAGTGACTTGACTTCTTAAATGAAGCAAGTTACTTTGCTTCTCTTGATCCTTTCATCTGCTTCCTGGTGGTTCCACTGAAGACTTCTTCTTGGTAAACCTCACAAACCTTAGAACAACCAAGCATGACAATGATTAGGGTTTTGATTAGTCTCCCCACTTAGTTTTTACCTTTGTGTCTCATTGAGTCTTCTCTTCTCACCTCATAATCAGGGACTAAACCCTAAAGGCTTTAAGGCTTTGTGATTAAGCTTATGCCTGCATCCTTCTATTAGGATGGATTGTATAACTTTAATCCTAAGTGTTAAACCCTTAATGTGTTTAACTCCTCTAATCAATCCATCTTAATAATCATCAAGACATCAAGCTTGTAACTTGGGCCTTGCATTAGGGTTCTAATTCTTCCTTAATTGGTTAAGAAGGACTAACCCTAGTGTTAATGGACAAGTCCCCCTCAAGTTGTCTTACAAACCCTAAAAAACACTTCATCATCATATCATTAAGTAAAATCCACTTAATAAAGGTTTTGTTTTGTCATGAGTTTAATCCCTAATCATGGATTAAGTTGAGGAGCTTTCCTCAGCTTAAACATTCTCATCTATTATCCTTCTATTAGGATGGTGTAATGAGTCTGTTTAATCCCTGATTATGGCTTAACCTCATTACTTAACACTAAACAAAAACACCAAAAACATCTAAATAATCACAAGTAGGTTAATGATCTTAATCCTACACCAAAGGTGATTAAGTGTGAGAAGCTGACTTCACACTTAAGGTATTCTCATTTCCCCTAATCAGAGGGAAGATGTGATGAGTTTACTAAATCCATTGGTTTAGGCTTAAGCTCATTAACTTATGACAAACTTTCAAAAGCAATAAAAGACTGAAAACACAAAAACAAACAATAATCGTCTCCTTCGGGATTCTTTTCTCACCTCGTTCACTCACAAACAAGAACTTGCTTCTTCCGTCTAATGCAAGACAGTTTGCACCTGAGCCAGACAGGTCATACACTTGAGCATTGACAAGCAAGCAGTTCACCAGTCAATTCTTTCAGTCTCTTTGGGTCGAACTACAGTGTTCTGACTTCCTCATTGCACGAGAGGATACGTAGGCATACCTTAACGGTTATCGAACAAAAGTCTCTGTATATTCCCCTCTTTCAGCATCATTCTCTTAGCCTCATTATCATGAGCATTTCATTCCTGTCCCTACACTGACACTGTACATTTATACACTTCACACTTCTTTTACACTGACACCTGTACATCCTTTTCCATCTCTTTTATACACAAATTGCACTGACACTACCCCTTTAAGACACAAATCTTTTAAGCGTGGATCCCGTCGAGTACGACGGACAATCTGGGTGCTAATACCTTCCCAGGTTGTAACCAACCCCCTTTCTCAGATTCTCTGGTTCGCAACCGTCTTATCCATGTCTTTCTAGGTCTATGCAGCATTGCCTTTCCTCCGGGATAAAAATGCCTAGCTGGCAACTCTTTTCATCTCCAGTGAGTTCACTGCTGTGTGTTCTCATTGTTCCTTTCGCCGACCGTTCGCGTCTGTACCTTTATTTGGGCCAGTCCCATTTATCGGGTGCGACAGCTTGGCGACTCTGCTGGGGACCCTTATACTGTAACCAGGGCTTCTGGTTCTTTTTGTGGGTTCCTCCTAGCGCTTGATTGATTTGTGTTTACTGGGGTGTTATGTGCTATATGTGCTTGTATATTTGTTTTTGTTTATTTGCTTTATGTACAGTTGTTTTACTGCTTTCTTTATAGCTTTACATATATCATACTGTCATACTGTGCTGGCTGGATCTGTTTTGTTGCTTTGGTGGGTGGGTGTGCTACTGAGAGTTAAGGTCCTATACCTGGGACCTGAGTGACACCTAGGCTAGAGTGGTTCATGTTATTTCCCATTCCATTTCGGTCTGGTGCGGGAATATGAAACACGGTTCAGATATGGGTTTCTTCTTGAGAACTCTGTGCTGCAGATTTCCTGTAGTGCTAGGGCTATCTGGGAAGCCTGCTAAGTCTGGATGACCTTTTATATTGACCTTCAGAAACTGAGGTGAATTAGAGGAGGATCTTTTATGGTTATTGTAAACACTGTACCTCCGGGTTAGAAGTGTTTACACTTCTCATAACTAATCCAAGTCTGAGGATCCTTGTTTTAGAACACTACCTGTGAGGGGGTTGGGCTGTTTACAGGTTTGCAGGAACCCTTGGCCTCAGCATACCCTGTTACTTTGTCTTGATTAAGAGTACTCCATGTTGGAACAGTTCTTGTGATTTTTAACCCTGGACATGTGACTCTTTATTTGAGTCCCCCACCTTGGTTACTGAACTTATGAACCTCCATCTGGATTTCTTGAACATACCTGGACTTATATCAGAGCCCTTGATCAGATCCAGCTCAGTCACAAACCCTTGCATATCATTTGCATACATCATCATTGCATCGTTTTAACATTTGCTTATTTGTTTTTCAGGGTATCCATACTTTATTTTTGGCTTGGTTTTGACCCCATCATCAGCATAGACCTATCTTCATCAGTATCTATTTCAGCTATCAGCTACCTGCATCATCAGTCTCAGCCTGTCAGTGGCCCATCATCAGCACCTGTCTCAACTCTTCCTCGACAACATGGCACCTAAGAAGAGTAATATCTCCTACCACTTCTTTCAGCCTGAGCTAGCTGACATCAGGAAGATTCAGACCCTGATTACTCCAGACCATATACCACTATTTAGAGAACACTATGGAGGCATACTTGATGTGGTTATGGATTTGGACCCTTCACAGAGGAGCTTGATTCATACTTGCCTGCAGTTCTATGATCCCCCTCTGAGGTGTTTCACTTTCCAAGACTTTCAGTTGGGACCTTTATTAGAGGAGTATTCATCACTGGTTGGTATACCTATCAGGGGTGGAGTCCCCTTCAACCCTGAGATGGCTTTTCCAAGTAATGAAGAAGTGGCAAGGGCATTGCATTTGGAACCAGTTCTGATTGGACAGAACATGACCACCAAAGCTGGAGTCTCTGGTTTACATCTGGATTTCTTGATCTCTCAGGCTACTTTGAAGGCTTCTTCAGGAGAATGGAAAGCACTCTGTGCTTTGTTGGCCCTTAGCATATATGGGGTCATTTTGTTTGCAGATGAGCCTAAGTTTGTTAGCAAGAATGCAATCCATCTTTTCATCCTGAGGAACCCAGTGCCCACTTTATTGGGGGATTTCTACTACTCAGTACACCAGAGGAATGAAAAGCAGAGGGGAAGATTAGTGAGGTGCTGTGCTCCTTTGTTCCATACTTGGCTGCTCAGACATTTGCCTAAGACTGATGCTTTTCTAAACCCTCACCAACAGAGGAACTGGGCTAGAAGACTCACTGCTTTGACTTCAATAGATATCAGGTGGTGCACTCAAAGCACAAAAGGCAGGGATATCATTACCAGTTGTGGGCAGTTTCCCAATGTACCCCTGATAGGAGTTAAGGGTTGCATCAACTACAACCCTCTGCTATTCAAAAGACAACTGGGCTATGCATTGGTCCACACTCCTAAGGCACAAGACTTGGCTGAGACTCTTTACTGTGAGAATAAGCCTAATCTGGCTATTGTCAGGCAAGCAGCCTGGTGTAAACACCCCAAATTTGCCCTCACCCATTCACACCATGGCTTGTGATCATCTCATATGCATAAACTCAATCATAACATATCATATCACATTTTTGATTCACTACATAGGTTCTAAGTCATCTGCATCTAGGGTTTGTGATCTGAGCAATCCAAGAGCCTTTTGAACAACTCCAAAGGTCAACAATCACTTCAAAGGGGTTCATGTGTGTTCTTATATCTTATTACATCATTTCAAAGTCAAGAATGCAAAAGAATCACAAGAACTGGGATTGGTATGGATGCAGAGCTAGGTTTGACTGCACAGTTGACCTAAAATTAGGGTTTTGGTTTCAGAGGCCATAACTCCAAATTTTTTGGTCATTCTTGTTTCCATTGGTCTCTATATGGTATAGGGAGTATGCATATCAATTTTCATGAAGAAATTCCATGGGGAAGTCATCTGATCAAGAGTTGACTTTTCAGACAAGTCAGTGCAAAATCAGGGCATCTGAGGCCCCCAATGACCCAACCAAGGGGTGATCTTCATCATTTTGAGTGTATATGATCTTTATTTGATCATGGAAGGAGATTTAAGTTCACAAAAATCAAGCATTTCAAGTTTTTGCAAAGTTGACTTTTTAGGGCATGGTTGACTTTTCAAGAATATGTCATTTTATGCCACTTTTCAAGCCTTGCTTTTTGATCCAAAAATGCTTCAAATGGAAAAACTTTGTTCATGAAAGTTGTAGAATACACTTTTCCCTTTTCAAAAAGTACAATAACATGACCTAATTCTTCTTGGATCAAAAGTTATGGTGTAACAAAGTTGGCAAAAATCACTAATTTTCAAGTTATGCACTAAAAAGAAAACTTGCAATTTCATGAACCAAGCATTCTAGTAACTTCAAAGTGACTTCAAAGCTGCATTACATGATCACACATGACCCCAAAAACAGATTTGGCCCAAGGAATTTTGGATGGCTTGCCTTGATTTTCAAAGTTCCATAAAGCATTTTTCATAAGTATGCAAAAAGAGGATTCTTGGCAAAATCATGCTTCAAGGAATTATGTGATCACTAGCTGATCTCTAAACATTGCCATGACCAATTGAGACATCATGTGACAAAATTCAGCAAGCATTGTTTCATGTACTTAGCATAAACTCATGAGAAAACACAAGTTGTCAAGTTGCAAAAGCTAGCATAGCTTGTCATCCATATGTTGCAGTCAGCTACAAACAATCCAAGGGCTCTCCTCAACTCAAGCTGGAGCAAGACATGACCTCACACAGTTGCTGCCATGACCCATACTCTCAAGGACACAAACTTGACCTTTTTGCAAAAGGCTCCCATACTCTTGGCACAGTACACAGCCACCCTACTGACCTGCCTCACAGTCTATCCACACAAGTTGGAGATGATATAGCAAAGCATTTGAGCATTGAAGCTGACCACAACACAGCATACACAAACTCACTCTATTTTGCATTTTCCTTCGAATCATCTTCCACAAGCCTCATACACTCAAACAAATTCCACTACTCATCTCACCATGTATTATTGACCCCAAACCAACAAAACATAAGCCTGAAACCAGCATGAACTGAGCTTCACCATTTCTCATCTTCAAAACCAGAACTCTTCGAATCCTATTATCCAGCCAACAAACATCCCATTTCTCTTCACCAACAAGTCAGAAACATTCAGAGGAGCAATAATCAACCAGTAACAGAGCTTGAAACCACTCACACACCAACTCCATTTTCTGCTACACCAGAACTGGATTTCTCAAAGCAGCTTGTCTAAGCTCATCCCAAGCCTTCCTTTAGCATCAGGGGAGTTAAAGAAGTTCATTTGCACGCAAAGGAGGCTCTGGAAGCTCAGTATTGAAGCTTTCCAGCTCAGGTATGAACATGAACATTTTCTCCCAAAGCTTGCATGTTAAGTTATAATCTGGTTGCTTATGTCTTGCTGATCATGGGGATGGTTTTAGAATTAAAAATGAGTGAGAGATGAGTTTGTATTGCTGCTCTGAAATTTCACCCGTGAAATTTCTTTCCTTCGATTTGCTTGTTTCTTGTGGTTCAAATGATGTTTGAGGGTGGATTCATGACCTAGGTTGTTAGAGGATCATTTCCCTGGCATTAATTTGAGGATTAGTGGCCTGAATCACGTTTTAGGGTTTTGGGATCGCCGGGAAAGATGACCGGAGCTCCCCTCCGGTCACCTGAGTTTAATTAACCCTAATTCTGTAATTAATTTCCATTTGAATCTGGCACGTTGGATCAGTGGACTTCGTTGACCTCCCGCGCGCATGTGTGGTCTGGATTCACTCAATTAGCCCTAATCCATTTTATTTAGTTTAATTAATCTTAATTAAATAAATCTAATCAGAATCAACCACAGCCGTCCAGATGCGCGCTGGTCAATGTTTTCAAACCCAGGATCAATCTCAGCCTCTCCTTTTGTTTACTTTTCCATTTTCTTTATTTTTATTCATTTATTTCATATTTGTTTTCTATAATTTATTAAAAATAGCAAAACTTGTTTAAAAATTATGAAATTTTTTATCCTGAGTTTCATTAATTTTTATGACACAAAAATATTTTCATTTTTATTTTTAGCATTTAAAATGTATTTTTAAATATTTAAAAGATTATTTTTAATTGATTAATGAAAATTAATTTATTAAAAATACTTTTAGGTATTTAAAAATCACCAAAAATTCATGAAATGTTCTAAGACATTTAGAAACATTGTCCAACCTTCAAACCAAATTTCTTTTTTGATCTTGATGCATTTTGAGAATTTTTCATTGAATTAAAATCATTTTGATGCATTATTTTGATCCAAAGTTCAAAAAATCATTTCTGCCTATCCATGAAGAGTTGGACATTGATTCTTTTTGCATTGCATTGTGTTTAGCATGTAGTTTGTGAGGTTAAATGGCCATGATTTGATCTTCCATTTTCATTTTGTTTGGCATTTCTTTTGTTTGGAAGCCCTAAAAACCCTAGAATCTTAAGAAAACCATAACTTGAGATTGGTTAAGAGTTGAGACCTCTCCTTTGGGCATTGGTTTAGTATAGGATTAGGGATCCTTTGTGTTGCATTTTCAATTTTTTATAATGTTGTTTGCTTCTGATTTTGGTTTTTTGTTTGTTGCATTGATCATAAACCCTAATTTGGGCTTCCATTTGCATACATCTTGCATTCTCTTGCATGACATGACTTGCCATGACATTTCAAGCATCCATGTGATTCATTTGACATCATAAGACATATTGAAAGCATGTTTGATCATTGCATCATGTATTTGCCATGTTGTATGCCATGTGCACTTCATAACTTGTCATGTATGTTCATGTGTCTTAACATGTTTCATCTGCATCCATAAGCTTGTATGATCATTTCCATGTGCTGCCTCATGTTTGTAGCATCTTATAACATCATTAGCATCACATACATGCTTCTGGTTTTGCCTCTCATCATGTCATCTCATCCCATTTTGCAATGCATTGCATTTCCTTTCTAACCTTTCAGGTGGTAAGTGATTTTGAGAAGTGAATTTGCCTTCACTTCTCATAACTTTTCTTTTCATCTCTCTCTTGCATCCATGCTGCATTTTATCTTGTGTTTGAGATTGAGCTTGCTCATTCTTCTTCTTCTCACCTTCTTTCTTCAAGTGACTTGACTTCTTGAATGAAGCAAGTTGCTTTGCTTCTCTTGATCCTTTCATCTGCTTCCTGGTGGTTCCATTGAAGACTTCTCTTGTAAAACCTCACAAACTTTAGGAACAACCAAGCATGACAATGATTAGGGTTTTGATTAGTCCCCCACTTAGTTTTCACCTTTGTGTCTCTCTTGAGTCTTCTCTTCTCATCTCATAATCAGGGACTAAACCCTAAAAGGCTTTAAGGCTTTGTGATTAAGCTTATGCCTGCATCCTTCTCTTAGGATGGAGTGTATAACTTTAATCCTAAGTGTTAAACCCTTAATGTGTTTAACTCCTTTAATCAATCCATCTTAATAATCATCAAGACATCACACTTGTAACTTGGGCCTTGCATCAGGGTTCTAATTCTTCCTTAATTGGTTAAGAAGGACTAACCCTAGTGTTAATGGACAAGTCCCCCTCAAGTTGTCTTACAAATCATAAAAATCATTTCATCATCATATCATTAAATAAATCCATTTAATAAAGGCTTTGTTTTGTCATGAGTTTAAACCCTAATCATGGATTAAGTTGAGGAGCTTTCCTCAGCTTAAACATTCTCATTTATTATCCTTCTATTAGGATGGTGTAATGAGTCTGTTTAATCCTTGATTATGGCTTAATCTCATTACTCAACACTAAACAAAAACAACAAAAACATCTAAATAATCACAAGTAGGTTAATGATCTTAATCCTACACCAAAGGTAATTAAGTGTGAGAAGCTGACTTCACACTTAAGGTACTCTCATTACCCCTAATCAGAGGGAAGATGTGATGAGTTTACTAAATCCATTGGTTTAGACTTAAGCTCATTAACTTATGACAAACTCCAAAAGCAATAAAAGACTGAAAGCACAAAAACAAACAGTAATCGTCTCCTCCGGGATTCTTTTCTCATCATCTTCACTCACAAACGAGAACTCGCTTCTTCCGTCTAATGCAAGACAGTTTGCACCTGAGCCAGACAGGTCATACACTTGAGCATAGACAAGCAAGCAGTTCACAAGTCAATTCATCTTTCAGTCTCTTTGGGTCGAACTACGGTGTTCTGACTTCCTCATTGCACGAGAGGATACGTAGGCATAACTTAACAGTTATCGAACAAAAGTCTCTGTATATTCCCCCTCCTTCCAGCTTCTTCCCTTTAAGCCTCATAGTCATGAGCATTCCATTCCTGTCCTTACACTGACACATCATTATACACTTCACACTATTTTCACACTGACACCTGTACATCCTTTTCCAGCTCTTTTACACACAAATTGCACTGACACTACCCCTTTAAAACACAAATCTTTCAAGCGTGGATCCCGTCGAGTACGGCGGACAACCTGGGTGCTAATACCTTCCCAGGTTGTAACCAACCCCCTTTCTCAGTCTCTTTGGTTCGCAAACCGTCTTATCCGTATCTTTCTAGGTCTATGCAGCATTGCCTTTCCTCCGGGATAAAAATGCCTAGCTGGCGACTCTATTCATCTCCAGTGAGTTCACGGCTGTGTGTTCTCACTGTTCCCTTCGCCGACCGTTCGCGTCTGTACCTTTATCTGGGCCGGTCCCACTTATCGGGAGCGACACCTGGGCCTGGGACAATGTTCATACTAAAGGAGTAACCATTCTGGGGAAGTGCAACAATGTGGCATCAGCACAGTACTATGAGTGGTCCCATGCCAGGGCTCAATTTTCTGGGATGCCCTTTACCATGGAAGATATGCCTGGACCATCCTCAACACCACCTCCTGTCACTGTCAGTTTAGAGGAGTTTGAGAAACTAAAGGAGAGAAATGAGAAGTTGACTCAGGCTCTACAGAAGACCCTCTGGGAGAGGAATGATGGTAGGTTGGATATTGAAAGGTTGGAAAAGCTGAAGGTGGAGCATCTGGCCAGAATTGAGAAGTCTGAGGATTACATCAAGAAGTCTAGGGCTGGAGAACAGATCTTGAAGAATGCCTGCAAGGAAGCCCAGTTCCAGAAAGCCAGGACTGATTTGTATCTGAAGGAGAGTCAAGCTAGGTGGGTCAGGATCACCGAAGCTCGTACTCTAGAAGATAAGAGGACTCAGGACAAGATTGAGCAGCTGGAAGCTAGTGCAAAAGAGCAACAGGAAGCCCTGGCAGCAGCCCAGAGAGAGATCTCAGAGTTAAAGATTAGAGCTGGAGTGAAGAGGTCAAAGGACCAGAGTCAGCACAAGAAGCTAGCTGCAGCTGTTACTACCAGGAATCTCCTTATCAGGAACCTTACAGAGCGTCCAGCTGATCCTGTGACTGAAGCACTTCTCAAGGAAGTTCAGGAGGATGAGTTTGGTCTTGGTGTCTGACTTTTGCTTGTTGTTGCTTTCATTTCATGTACATGTATTTTCTTATGATGTATTTTGACCCCTCAGAGGGCATGTTTTGTAAAAAACAGACTATGTATCATTTGCTTTTTTTGTAATATATGTATCAGTTTGTTCCATCTGAGTTTCCTTCAAAGCAACATCAACAGCATCTTCAAGGGTCTGGAAAGGTCAAAACCAAGTGCCCAGCCGGATACCTTGGAAACAAATAAGCATATTTCATTGCATACTAACCTTTGTTTGTTTTGTAGGTTTGTTTTGTTTGTTGCTAACTCTGTTGTGATTTCAGGAACTATTGCTCGACGTCGGGTGTTCCCACTCAACCGTCCACACAGATATCCAACCCGTAACAACCTTCCGGGTATACAGATGGACCAGATGTAGTAGGACCTTACAGAGGTCAGGAACCAAATGGCCAACGAGAGGTTGGAAATGAGGAATCAGATGACACAATTTATGGAGGTGATGAACAATATGGCTCAGAGCCAAGAGAGATTGAGAGCAATGGTAGAGAGGCAGAATCAGGAAGATCCCCATCTAGGGACTGCTGGGACAAGCAACAATGAGAGGGTCCAACCTCATGTCAACCCCCCTGTATTTGGACCCCACCTTCATCCAGAGATCAACATTCCTGCTAATGTGCAAGGGACTGCCACTGCAGGCAGAGTACTGCAAGAAGACCCCCAGGAGGATCAGTTCACAGTGATGGGAGCTGGGGATGAGGCCTATGATAGAAGGCTGGATGAAATTGCTGAAAAATTAAGATCCTTGGAGTCTCAAAACTCTTTGGGTTTTGATGTTATGGACATGGGCTTAGTGGACGGGGTCAGGATTCCCCATAAGTTTAAACCTCCTTGTTTTGAAAAGTACAACGGGACTTCCTGCCCGCGGACCCACTTGCAATCCTTTCTGGGGAGGCTGAAGGCATATACCATGGACGAAAAGCTATGGATGTTTTATTTTGAGGATAACTTAACAGGAGCTTCGAGGGAATGGTACTCACATCTGACTAGAGCAACCATCAGGTGTTGGAAGGATTTGGCAGAAGCCTTCATTAGACAATACCAGTATAATTTGGATATGGCACCCAACAGGACCCTCCTGATGGGGATGTCACAGTCATCCAGGGAAAGCTTCCGCGAGTACGCCCAGAGGTGGAGACAGCTTGCTGCTGCTGTCCAGCCACCTATGTCAGAGAGGGAGATGGCAGATATGTTTATGAACACCCTCCAAGGAACATACATTGACAGGCTAGCTGCCTTTTCTTCTACCAGCTTTGCAGATGTTGTTATAGCTGGAGAAAGAATTGAGAGCCTATTAAAGATGGGCAAAATTTCTGACAACGGTGCCAGCTCATCCAGCAACACAAGGAAGCCTTTTGTGGGCCCAAGAAGAACTGGTGAGACCAATGCTATCCACGCCAGCAGGGGCAGACCCCAATATGTTCATAGGTCTGTGGCAGCAGTCACCATTCCCGCTCCAGTTCATCCACAACCAGCTTATCAACCACAACAACAAAATTATTAGCAACAAAATCAGTATCCTCCTCAGAGAAACTACAACAACACCAACAACAACAATCAGCAAAGACCGTTCCAACAGAGACCTTCTCAGGCCAATAGGGTGATCGATCCGATCCCTATGCCATATGCCACGTTATTGCCACAACTCCTGAAACTCAACCTGGTTGAGCTAAGGACGTTGGCACCTCCAGATCCCACCAGTCTACCCAGAAATTATGACTCCAACGCCAGATGTGCTTTCCATTCAAATGCACCCGGCCATAGTACAGAGAAGTGCAGAGCTTTGCACATGAAGGTACAAGACCTGGTAGACTCTAAGGCTCTAAACTTCGCACCACCACCAAATGTTAACAAGAACCCTATGCCAAACCACGGAGGTCCCAGAATCAATGCTATTGAAGAAGATAAACCGTCTTACTTGATAACCAGTGTGGGTCAGATTCGGACACCGTTGGTAGAGATTAAAGCTCAACTCCTCGAATGTCAAATGTTCCCGGGATGTAAGCTAGGGTGTGCTTATTGCAACATTTCAGTGAATGGTTGTGATAACTTGAGAGATGGCATAGATGGTCTCATCCAGAGTGGCCTGCTTCAAATCACAACATCAATTCCTACCAATCCAGCAATCTCATTAGCAACAATTCCCGCATCTTCTACAAATACAACAACCATTGTTCCAAGCAACTCTTCAATCTCGTCAACAAATGCTTCATCTGTTACTTCAACGGACCAGATATCAGCAAACATCCCTTCTACAACTTCAGCACCCCTTCATTCAGAATCTCCTACAACAACAACACCCATCCTTCCAACAATGTCTCCTACAACTTCAGCAGCAAATGTCTCAACGGTTACAATTTATTATGATCCTGAAAATGATTCTGCCTACAACTCACAAAATGCCACTCCCATCAGAACACCAGTCACAATATACTATGATCCACAGACTGTCATGGTCCCTTCTGCAGCTGCCATCAGTCCAGTCACTATCACAGTGCCTGGGCCAGTACCTTATGAAAGCACTAACGCCATCCCTTGGCATTACGGCTCTGATCTATATTGCGAAGGACAAAAAACATTCTTGAATCATCAACCCCTGCACCACAAATAGATAATGTGGTAGGAGGCGGAGGCTTCACTCGAAGCGGACGTCTCTTTGCTCCACAGATTCAAAGACCCACGGCCGAAGCAGAAGCTGCTGCCAAGGCAAAAGGGAAGAGCTTGGTGCAGGAAGAGCAGATTGTTAAAGAAGCTTTGAAAACACCTTTTGATCAAGAAGTTGATGAATTCATGAGAATCATCAAGAAAAGTGATTACAGGATAGTGGACCAGCTTCACCAGACGCCTTCCAAGATCTCTATTTTATCATTACTCATGTGCTCCGAGGCTCATCGGAACGCACTACTAAAAGTCTTGCACGCAGCTTATGTGCCAGAAGAGATCACAGTCAATCAGTTGGAAGCTGTGGTTGGAAATGTTAATGCTAGTCATGGACTAGGGTTCACCAACACTGATTTGACTACGGAAGGCCGCAATCATAACAAGGCTTTGCACATTACCATGGAATGTAAAGGTGCAGTTCTTTCCCATGTGCTGGTAGACACAGGATCATCCCTCAATGTCTTACCTAAAAAAGCCCTTGTGAAGCTGAAATATGAAGGATTGGCATTACGTCCCAGCAACCTGGTAGTGAGAGCCTTTGACGGTTCTAAGAGATCAGTTCTGGGAGAGATTGAGTTGTCCATAACGATTGGCCCACAAACTTTCAAAACGACCTTCTACGTGATGGATATACAGCCTGCCTACAGCTGTCTATTGGGTAGGCCATGGATTCATGCCGCTGGCGCCGTGACCTCAACCCTTCACCAGAAGTTAAAATTCGAGTGGGAGGGCCAAGTCATTACTATCTGTGGAGAGGAAGATATTTTTGTTAGCCACCTGGCTACCTACAAATATATTGAGATGGATGGGGAGATCCACGAAACGATGAGTCAAGGGTTTGAGGCCTTGAACATAAATGAAACATCTGCTGTACCTGGAACTTCAATGACATCATACCAACAAGCCCGGAAGGTTGTTGAAGAAGGAACTGCCCAAGGCTGGGGCAAATTGCTACCTGTGGAGAAGAAAGAGGATAGATTTGGGTTGGGTTACAAACCAACTCAACGAGATCAAGCAGAGGCTGCTAAGGAGCCCAACTTTGTTAGTGGGGGGATGCTCACCCCTGATGCTGTCAACAACTTGGAAGACGAGGATGAAAGCGACCGCAACCTGGAGAGTTGGATCCGTTCAAAGATCCCGGGGAGCAGTATCTCAAACTGGTCTTCCCAGGAAATTATAAGAGTTACTCATGCAGAGTAATTATTATTTCCTGTATTTTTATAGCATGCATCAAAGTCTTGCATCTTGCCCAAGATGACAAGACTCATTTTGTAATCGGGCCATCTGTAATTTTTGTGCAACAAGATTAATCAATGAAATATCAGACATCTTTTGCAAATGAGTCCTTTTCTTTTCTGCTCACTGTTTTTCCATTTTTCTTTTTGTACAAAAATAAATGGCAGTGTTTTCAAAATGTTAACTTTATTTCACTTTTCTAAACAAGATTAAAATCAATCACTAAAATGAACAAACTGAACCCTTGCAGAGAGTGCCTTCCAGACAGCACCGACAACAACACGGCTATGACTTCGTATGACTTTGACAATCCAATCAATCAAGCTGATGAAGGGGTTGAAGAAGATTACGAGCTTCCTGAAGAGCTAGCCAGATTGTTGAGACAAGAGGAAAGGGTTATCACTCCTCATCAGGAGGAGGTCGAAACGATTAATCTTGGTACAAATGAGGATGTGAAAGAGGTTAGAATCGGGGCCTGCTTACAAGACTCAGTGAAGAGACAACTGATTGACCTGCTTCAAGAGTATGTGGATGTGTTTGCTTGGTCTTATCAAGATATGCCAGGGTTGGACACCGACATTGTTATGCACAAGCTGCCTTTAAGAGAAGAATGCCCACCGGTTAAACAGAAGCTACGCCGTACTCGCCCAGATATGGCAATGAAAATTAAGGAAGAGGTACAAAAGCAATGGGACGCCGGGTTCCTTGCTGTAACTAGCTACCCACCGTGGGTTGCTAATATTGTGCCTGTGCCCAAGAAAGACGACAAAGTAAGAATGTGTGTTGACTACCGGGATCTGAACAGAGCTAGCCCGAAAGATGACTTCCCATTACCTTACATTGATGTATTGGTTGATAATACGGCTCAGTTCTCAGTATTCTCCTTCATGGACGGATTTTCAGGATACAATCAGATTAAAATGTCACCTGAAGACATGGAGAAGACAACCTTCATCACACCCTGGGGCACGTTCTGTTACAAGGTGATGCCATTCGGGTTAAAGAATGCGTGTGCAACATATCAACGGGCTATGGTAACGTTATTCCACGATATGATCCATAAAGAAATCGAATGTTATGTGGATGACATGATTGCCAAGTCCCTCACTGAAGAAGACCACCTGGTAAATCTGCTAAAGTTGTTCAAGCGTCTGAGGAAGTACCAACTGAAGTTGAACCCCAACAAGTGCACATTCGGGGTGCGATCGGGTAAGCTGCTGGGTTTTATTGTGAGCGAGAAAGGGATTGAAGTTGACCCTGATAAAGTCAAAGCTATTCAAGAGATGCCTACACCAAAGACAGAAAAAGAAGTTCGAGGGTTCTTAGGTCGATTGAACTACATTTCAAGGTTCATATCTCACCTTACAGCAACCTGCGAGCCCTTGTTCAAGCTGCTAAGAAAAGAACAGACGGTCAGGTGGAACGAAGACTGCCAGAAGGCTTTTGACAAAATCAAGGAATACTTGCAAGAACCTCCAATCCTTATGCCTCCAGTTGAAGGAAGACCTCTGATAATGTACTTGACAGTATTAGAAGAGTCAATGGGGTGTGTGCTGGGCCAGCATGACGAGTCTGGTCGAAAAGAGTATGCAATATACTACCTAAGCAAAAAGTTTACCGACTGTGAACAACGTTATTCACTGCTCGAGAAAACTTGTTGTGCTTTAGCGTGGGCTGCTCGCCGACTGAGACAGTATATGTTGACCCACACTACTTTGTTGATCTCAAAGATGGACCCAGTCAAGTACATATTTGAGAAGCCAGCGCTTACCGGACGGGTTGCAAGATGGAAAATGATTCTTACAGAATATGACATCCAGTACACTTCTCAGAAAGCCATCAAGGGCAGTGTATTGTCTGAATATCTTGCTGAGCAACCTATTGATGATTACCAGCCTATGAGATTTGACTTCCCTGATGAAGACATCATGTTCATAAAGGCAAAAGATCATGAAGAGCCTGTTCACACTGAAGGGCCCGACCCGGAAGAGGAATGGACTATGATGTTTGATGGGGCTGTTAATATGAATGGTCGTGGTGTTGGTGCAGTACTCATTACACCTAAAGGAGTTCACATGCCTTTCTCGGCAAAACTCACCTTCAACTGCACTAACAACGAAGCTGAATATGAAGCTTGCATTATGGGTCTTGAGGAAGCCATTGACCTCAGGATCAAGACGTTGACCGTATTCGGAGATTCAGCTCTGGTAATTAATCAAACCAACGGCAAATGGTACACACACCAAGATCATCTGATACCTTACAGGGATTATACAAGGAGGTTATTGACTTTCTTTACAACGGTCAAGCTTGAGTATATCCCTCGAGACGAGAATCAGTTTGCAGATGCTCTTGCTACCATTTCGTCCATGATCAAAGTTCAAGCTGCCAACTTTGTACCTCAGATTTCAGTATCCAGACTCGACCGACCAGCATATGTGTTCGCAGCAGATGTTGTCAAAGATGATAAGCCTTGGTTCCATGACATTAAGTGCTTCTTGGAGGATCAGACATACCCACCCGGGGCATCTTCCAATGATAAGAAGACTTTGAGAAGGCTTGCTGGTAGTTTCTTTCTGAACACTGATGGTTCTCTGTACAAGAGAAACTTTGATATGGTACTCCTCAGATGCGTTGACAAGACAGAAGCAGGTTTGTTAATGCACGAAGTGCACGAAGGATCCTTTGGTACCCATACAGGAGGGCATGCCATGGCTAAGAAGTTGTTAAGATCAGGCTATTACTGGATCGCAATGGATGCTGACTGTTGTGCCTACGCCAGAAAATGCCATAAATGCCAGATTTATGCGGATAAAGTGCATGTGCCTCCCAATCCTTTGAATGTGATGTCTTCACCTTGGCCCTTTGCTATGTGGGGCATTGACATGATTGGCAAGATTGAGCCAACTGCTTCGAATGGCCACAGATTCATCTTGGTTGCCATTGATTATTTCACCAAGTGGGTCGAAGCAGCTTCCTATGCGAATGTTACAAGACAAGTGGTAGCCAGATTTCTGAAGAGGGATATCATCTGTCGATATGGAGTTCCCGAGAGAATCATTACTGATAATGGTTCCAACTTGAATAACAAAATGATGGCTGAACTGTGCCGGGACTTCAAGATCCAACATCACAATTCTTCTCCTTACAGGCCAAAGATGAATGGCGCTGTTGAGGCAGCAAATAAAAATATCAAGAAGATTGTGCAGAAGATGGTAGTCACCTACAAAGACTGGCATGAAATGCTACCATTTGCCTTGAATGGGTACCGCGCGTCAATCAGAACATCCGCTGGGGCAACACCGTATCAACTTGTGTATGGTATGGAAGCAATCCTACCGGTTGAAGTTGAATTACCCTCTCTATGGGTATTGATGGATGTTAAACTGAGTGAAGCAGAATGAGTTCGGGCCCGATACGAACAACTGAGTCTGATTGAAGAGAAAAGATTGGCTGCAATCTGTCATGGGCAGTTATATCAGAAGAGAATGAAGAAAGCCTTCGATCAGAAAGTCAGGCACCGAGAGTACCAAGTAGGAGATCTTGTGCTGAAAAGAATCCTCCCTCCTCATACAGACCACAGGGGCAAGTGGACCCCAAACTATGAAGGACCATTTGTAGTAAAGAAAGTTTTCTCTGGTGGAGCACTGATGCTCAGTACTATGGATGGTGAAGATTTTCCGTCCCCTGTGAATTCAGATGCAGTTAAAAAATACTTCGCATAAAAAGACCCGCTGGACACAAAAACAGAATGTAAGTCCAGGCAAAAATAGGGCATCCCGGCGAGTAAAAAAAAACAGAATAAAGGACTCGGGCAAAAATAAGGGAAATAAACAAAAAATGTACACCCGCTGAGTTGAAAAGCCACATCGGACAACTCAAGCAAAAAAGGGTATCCCGATGGATTGAAAACCCGAAAGGGCGATCCATGCAAAACAAGGGAATAAGCGAACAACTGCACTCTGAATTCGTCTGCATCACTCACAACTTGGTAAGCTTCGGATGGATCAAGCTTCTTTCAGAATCAGCCTTCTTCAGAAAGCAAGACGAGAAGAACGTCAAATGTCATACGAGTCATAGCAAGGGGAAGCTCCTTAAAGCGTCGTCAACATTGCCAACACATTTTGTTTCTCAATTTGCAACAATCTCCTCATTTTAGGAGATATGTTTCTTTGACTGTACCTCGCCAATTCAGGGCATTTGAATTAATAAAAGCAGATTTTCAGTCATGTTTCGCCTTGTACATTTTTATTTGCAGAAATGTCTGATGTCTCAAGAAAAACTGATTGCATAAATACAAATGCTTATCTTCAAAAATATATGTAATAAAAGTCACATGCTTACAGGAAATGTACTTACTCTCAGAAGTGTCTAACTCCTATGACGGAATCCAGTAAAGGATACCTCGGGATTACTTGTGCGTTTCTCTATCTTTTCAGGATTGCAGGTATCCAAAACACAACTCGGGGCATGGAAACTTCACTCCAGCAAGCTGACAAATCAACACTCAGCCTTAGCACCCAAAGTGTCTTCTCCCCATCTGAGTTGCCACTTGTTACTTCTCCCCATCAGAGTTGCCAGGCATCACTTCTCCAACAAGGCAGTACCAGAAGGCACCCATATCCCCGGTTGAGTCAAGACCCCCCCCCCCTCAACAGAAGATCTTTCAGTGATCTCTCTTTCTCCCCAGCTGAGTTGCCCTTTCCTCCTCATCCAGGTACAAAAGTCAAGGGACCATCTCCCCCCAGAGCTTCAGCCTCTATCCAGAAGAGCAACACATGAAGGAATCACAACAGAGTGACGGAAGCTTCTACAAACCCCAGCTGGGTCTCTCATTTATAAGGATAGATCTATCAGTGACCTATATCCCCAAGCAATAGCATCTCATCAGATCTATCAAATGACCTCATCCCCAGCTGGGATGTCCACTTCAAACAGATCGACCAAAGATCTTCACAGCAATGGGATCCGAGTCCCGGATTGGAATCCTCGCATAATCATAGCATTCGCATCATATTCACCCACAAAGCGTAGCATTCCGTCTAGTACGGGGCATTACGGAAAAAATCAAACATATAGCATAATCATAAGCCATGTTCTGAATCAAACACTTGTGAATATTGACAATCCATCAACATACAGAAAATCCTCCCAAAGTCCCCAGCGGAGATTCCCCAGTAAATACAGTTGCCTCACATACTCTCTTTGGCACCCGTCCGTGTCAATACTCACCAGTAAAGTCACCTGAACACTCTGTGCAAGCAGTACCACTCGTATTACAGATACTTTTTGACACCCTCCTGTGTCATACCCCCCAGCAGAAGGCCAAAGACATCCTCTTTGCACTCACATGTATTTATATAATTTCCTTGACATCCGTCCGTGTCATTCTCCCCAGTGCAGTAACATAAACACTTTGTACATCAGATTCCTGTTTATACTATACTTTTCTCCTTGTGAACTCGTCCGTGTCACTCTCCCCAGCAGATTGAACACTCATTTATACACCACTCACACTCATACAGATACTCATCCGTATCTTGTATATACCACTTATATCCCCGCAGATTCAACATTAGTCCGTGTTCTTTGTTAACCAGTTGGTACTCGTCCGCACCATCATCTCAGAGCATGTGTCAAGCGTTTGTTTCTACCTGATACTCGTCCGTATCATAGTCTTAAGGATGCTCGGCCGCATCTTTAATCCAAACACTGTGTCAAGCACTTTTGTCTTCTTGAATATAGACACTCGTCTGTGCCTACTATTCCCCAGAAGAGTCCTTTCAGATTCAACACTCGTCCGTGTTCTCTGTTAACCAGTTGATACTCGTCCGTATCATCATCTCTGAACACGTGTCAGTATTTGTTTCTACCCGATACTCATCTGTATCGTAGTCTTAAGGATGCTCGTCCGCATCTTTAATCTATACACAAACATCTAAACACTTATACCTTTTGTTTCTTGGATGTAAACACTCGTCCGTGTTTGCTATTCCCCAGTAGATCGCCAACAAAGCAACTTTCTTTTATCTGACATTCGTCCTGTGTCATGATAAACCCTGAGAGCAGCCGTCCCCTGCTAGGTGGTCGTCCTCCACCTCTTGATGGTCGTCCTCCGTCATGCTCATCCGATGGCCGTCCCCATCGTTGATCTTCTATCCGACATTCGTCCTATGTTGTGATTTTTAGCAGCCGTCCCCTTCTAGGTGGTCGTCCTCCACCTTTTGATGATCGTCCTTCATCATTTTATCCAATGGCCGTCCCCATTATCGATTTTGGTTATCTGGCATTCGTCCTATGTCACGATAAACCTTGAGAGCAGCTGTCCCCTGCTAGGTGGTCGTCCTCCACCTCTTGATGGTTGTCCTCCATCATGCTCATCCGATGGCCGTCCCCATCGTTGACCTTTATCCGGCATTCGTCCTATGTCGCGATACTTTCGGCAGCCGTACCCTGCCAGGTGGTCGTCCTCCACCTTAGATGACCGTCCCTCATCTTATCCCCAACAGAGCAGCCGTCCCCTGCTAGGTGATCGTCCTTCACCTTTGATGACCGTACCTCATCATCTGTTTATTTCATTTATTCTTTAACCCGATGGCCGTCCCCGTCGTGGTCCCTTTTCCTTTTCCTGATGATCGTCCTTCATCAGTTTAGCCCGATGACCGTCCCCATCGTTGGTTACTTTACTTTATGAACTTGATGGCCGTCCCCGTCATGTCTCATTAATCCCCAGAGAATCTTGCAGCTTTACTTGATGGCCGTCCCCATCATAATACCTTTTATCCCCAGCATGTCGGCCGTCCCCGTCATCGCTTTATTTCCCGCACCTTTCCAGCATGTCGGCCGTCCCCGTCATTGCTCTTTACCCAGCAGTCGTCCTCTGCTCGACGGTCGTCCTCCGTCGCCCACACTTTAAAATATACTTTATTTTCTTTTACAATCTATATCCCTTTTCTTCTTCATTCTGTGAGTGCAAATTTTGGACTGTCTTTGATATTCAACCGCAAGTTATCTTGTTTGCCTGTTAAGCCGTTGCTTACAACCTGCACAGCTAACTCATGTTTGAATAGGGGCAGCTGTAAACACCCCAAATTTGCCCTCATCCGTTTCACACCATGGCTTGTGATTTTTTCATATGCATAAACTCAATCATACCATCTCATATCACATTTTTGATTCACTGCATTGGTTCTAAGTCATCTGCATCTAGGGTTTGTGATCTGAGCAATCCAAGAGCTTCTTGAGCCACTCCAAAGGCCACCAATCACTTCAAAGGGGTCTATGTGTGTTCAAGCATCATATTATATCTTCTCAAAGTCAAGAATGTCAAAGAATCACAAGAACTGGAAATGGTGTGGAGGCAGAGCCAGGCTTAACTGTCCAGATGACCTAAAATTAGGGTTTTGGTTTCAAAGGCCATAACTCCAATTTTTTTGGTCATTCTTGTTTCTATTGGTCTCTATATGGTATAGGGAGTATGCATATCAATTTTCATGAAGAAATTCCATGGGGAAGTCATCTGATCCAAGGTTGACTTTCTGAACAAGTCAGTGCAAAATCAGGGCATCTGAGGCCCCCAATGACCCAACCAAAGGGTGTTCTTCATCATTTTGATTGTATATGATCTTTATTTGATCATGGAAGAAGTTGGAAGTTCACAAAATTCAAGAATTTCAAGTCTTTTGCAAAGTTGACTTTTTGGGCAAGTTTGACTTTTAATGGAAATGTCATTTTAGGCAACTTTTTCAACCCTTACTTTTTGATTCAAAAAAGCTTCAAATGGAAAAACTTTGGTCATGAAAGTTGTAGAATGGATCTTTCCCTTTTCATAAAGTACAAGAACATGACCTAATACATTTTTGATCAAAAGTTATGGCTTGTCAAAGTTGGCAAAAATCACTAAATTTCAAGTCATGCACCAAAGAGGCAAAGTTGCAAATTCACTTCTCAAGGCCAATTAAGTTATCAAATGGGCTTCTAATCCACACAACATGATCATCCAAGTCCTAGAAATCAGAATGCACCCAAGGGATCACATGTTTCATGGCCCATGGATCAAATTTCTTCCATAAGACCCAAAGTGAACCAAGTTGCGAAAGTCATGATAGCTTCTCATCCACTTGCTGGCTAGTTGGCTGATCAATCCTAGACCCTTCCTCACATCATGCTGCGCAACACACCTTCCATGTACTTGGCTAGAAAGTGACCCATGCTTCTCTTACACAAAAGTTGACATTTTGCAAAAAGCACCCATACCAATCAATAAAGCACATGTCACTTCTTCTGACCAATGGGATTTGTTTATGTTAATCAAATGCAAGCCAAAGCACATAACAAGAAAGCCTGAAACCAGCCACAAGACAACTTTCTCATTTTCATCCTCTTGAGCAAAAGCTTTCGAAACTCTCAACACAAGCCTCAAACACACAAACCAACTTCACCAATCATCTCACCATGCTTCACTGAACCCAAACCAACCTTCAAAGCAGCCTAAAACTCAAAGAATCAGAAATACGATTTCCTCACTCCATTGAACAGAACCTCTGCAAGCTTTCAAACCAGCCCAAATAAATTTGTTCTAAGCCTTTCAGAAGCACAAGGGAGGTCACAGGAGTGGTTTTGCACAAGAGAGGAGGTCAGAAAGTGCCAGACTGAAAAGCTTCAAACTCAGGTAGCTTCATGAACTTTTTTTCCAGAAATGATTTTTTAAGTTCCTAAGTTGTTCTTCATGATTCACTGATCACTCTGATGTTCTTGGTTTTGAAAATGGTTGAGAAATAAGCATTTAATCTTACTCTGAAACTTTTCTGACCTAAAAATGTTTGCTTTCGATTCGTGTGATTGATGAAAGATAAATGAGTTTTGTGTTAGGGTTTTGATTCAGGGGGATGTGGGGATGATTTCTGTTCTTTTAGATTTCATTTTAGTGAAGTTTTGAAGGTTTTAGGGATTTTCAGGTGGGGTTCCCACCGGAGAAGACGACCGAAGGTCTTCTCCGGCCACCTGAAAATAATTAGGGTTTAATCCCTGTCATTAATGAAGTTTGAATTTTGAGCGTTGGATGAGTTGACTTAGTCCACTCCCGCGCGTGCTCAATGGCTCAGATCATCCACTTAGCCCTAATCTTAATTAATTAAGTTAATTAATTCATTTTTAGCCAGTTTGAATGTCAGCCGTAGGATTGCGCGCGCAGTCTTCCCTCCTTCTCCCAGTTTGAATCTCAGCCTCTGGATGTGCATACTTTTCATTATTTTCATTTTAATTTCATTTTCTTTTCATTTTATTTGCACGAATTATTTAAAATAGCTAAAATCATTTAAAAATTATGAAATTTTTTGTCAAAGATTTCATTAATTTTTAAAACCCAAAAATATTTTTATTTTTATTTTTAGCATTCAAAAATATTTTTAAATCATTTAAAAGTTTATTTTTAATTAATTAATGAGAATTAATTAATTAAAAATACTTTTAAGTATTTAAAAATCACCAAAAAATTCATGAAACATGTAAAAACATTTAGAAACATTGTCCAACCCTCAAACCAAATTTCTTTTTTGATCTTGATGCATTTTGAGAATTTTTCATGGAATTAAAATCATTTTAAGGCATTATTTTGATCCAAATTTCCAAAAATCATTTCTGCCTAACCATTGAGAGTTGGACCTTGATTCTTTTTGCATTGCATTGTGTTTAGCATGTAGTTTGTGAGATTAAATGGTCATGATTTGATTTCTCATTTTTCATTTGTTTGACATTTTTCTTGTTAAGGAACCCTAAAACCCTAGAAATTTTAGGAAATTCATAACTTGAATTAGGTTAAGAGTTGGAACTTTTCCTTTGGGCAGTGAGTTAGTATAGGTTTAGGGATCCTTTGAGTGCATTTTCAATTTTTTATCTTGATGTTTGCTTCTGATTTTGGTTTTTGTTTGATGCTTTGATCATAAACCCTAATTTGGGTTTCCATATGCATCCATCTTGCATTTGCTTGCATGACATGACTTGCCATAGTATTTTGTGCACCCATTTGATTCATTTGACATCTTGAGACATATTGAAAGCATGTTTGATCATTGCATCTTGCATTTGCCATGTTGTATGCCATTTGCACTTCATGACTTTTCATGTATGTTCATGTTTCTTAACTTGCTTCATTTGCATCCATGAACTTGTATGATCATCCTCATGTGTTGTTTCATGTTTGTAGCATCTCATAGCATCATTAGCATCATGTATGTGTTTCTGGTTTTGTCTCCCATCATACCATTTCATTCCATTTTGCATTGTATTGCATTCCTTTATTAACATTTCAGGTGGTAAGTAACTTTGGGAAGTGGATTTGCCTTCACTTCTCACATTTTCTTTTCATCTCTCTTATGCATCCTTGATGCATTTTACTTTGTGTTTGAGATTGAGCTTGCTCATTCTTCTTCTTCTTACTTTCTTCCTTCAAGTGACTTGACTTCTTAAATGAAGCAAGTTACTTTGCTTCTCTTGATCCTTTCATCTGCTTCCTGGTGGTTCCACTGAAGACTTCTTCTTGGTAAACCTCACAAACCTTAGAACAACCAAGCATGACAATGATTAGGGTTTTGATTAGTCTCCCCACTTAGTTTTTACCTTTGTGTCTCATTGAGTCTTCTCTTCTCACCTCATAATCAGGGACTAAACCCTAAAGGCTTTAAGGCTTTGTGATTAAGCTTATGCCTGCATCCTTCTATTAGGATGGATTGTATAACTTTAATCCTAAGTGTTAAACCCTTAATGTGTTTAACTCCTCTAATCAATCCATCTTAATAATCATCAAGACATCAAGCTTGTAACTTGGGCCTTGCATTAGGGTTCTAATTCTTCCTTAATTGGTTAAGAAGGACTAACCCTAGTGTTAATGGACAAGTCCCCCTCAAATTGTCTTACAAACCCTAAAAAACACTTCATCATCATATCATTAAGTAAAATCCACTTAATAAAGGTTTTGTTTTGTCATGAGTTTAATCCCTAATCATGGATTAAGTTGAGGAGCTTTCCTCAGCTTAAACATTCTCATCTATTATCCTTCTATTAGGATGGTGTAATGAGTCTGTTTAATCCCTGATTATGGCTTAACCTCATTACTTAACACTAAACAAAAACACCAAAAACATCTAAATAATCACAAGTAGGTTAATGATCTTAATCCTACACCAAAGGTGATTAAGTGTGAGAAGCTGACTTCACACTTAAGGTATTCTCATTTCCCCTAATCAGAGGGAAGATGTGATGAGTTTACTAAATCCATTGGTTTAGGCTTAAGCTCATTAACTTATGACAAACTTTCAAAAGCAATAAAAGACTGAAAACACAAAAACAAACAATAATCGTCTCCTTCGGGATTCTTTTCTCACCTCGTTCACTCACAAACGAGAACTTGCTTCTTCCGTCTAATGCAAGACAGTTTGCACCTGAGCCAGACAGGTCATACACTTGAGCATTGACAAGCAAGCAGTTCACCAGTCAATTCTTTCAGTCTCTTTGGGTCGAACTACGGTGTTCTGACTTCCTCATTGCACGAGAGGATACGTAGGCATACCTTAACGGTTATCGAACAAAAGTCTCTGTATATTCCCCTCTTTCAGCATCATTCTCTTAGCCTCATTATCATGAGCATTTCATTCCTGTCCCTACACTGACACTGTACATTTATACACTTCACACTTCTTTTACACTGACACCTGTACATCCTTTTCCATCTCTTTTATACACAAATTGCACTGACACTACCCCTTTAAGACACAAATCTTTTAAGCGTGGATCCCGTCGAGTACGACGGACAATCTGGGTGATAATACCTTCCCAGGTTGTAACCAACCCCCTTTCTCAGATTCTCTGGTTCGCAACCGTCTTATCCATGTCTTTCTAGGTCTATGCAGCATTGCCTTTCCTCCGGGATAAAAATGCCTAGCTGGCGACTCTTTTCATCTCCAGTGAGTTCACTGCTGTGTGTTCTCATTGTTCCTTTCGCCGACCATTCGCGTCTGTACCTTTATTTGGGCCAGTCCCATTTATCGGGAGCGACACATAGCAAGGTCATCATTGATGAGACCCGAGGAGGAGCATCTGCATGAATGACGGTTCGTACTAAATTTTAGAAGTGGTTTGAGATGTGAAAATATTGCCATTTATTTTGAATAAAATTTGTATTTTCCAAAACAAAGCAAAAATGAAAATGAAAGACAAGGAACGACATGTCATGAATGCAAAACGTTCACTTTATTGATGATTATGAAATCAAATTATGAATAAAAGAACCCTTACAATGAGCCATTACACCCCGGGTAAGGCGTAGGGCTTGAATATAGGAAAATAAAAGATAAAAAATTATTACTCTTCAAGCCGAGTGACAGAGATGAGCTTTTCTGCCGACCAGTTGTTGAGTTGTGTCCCTGGAGCATAAGGCTTAACCCACTCATCAACATCACAATCACTGTCAACCATATCCTCTTGTGCAGCATAGACGTTGTCATGATCAACCCACCCAGCACTAGTGAAGGTTATTAGGCCTTTCCGACCTCTAGCACTTTCTCCAGTTGTTGACTGACCAGGCTGGTAGCCAACTCCAGACATGTCCTTATTTTCTAGGAACTCAATCGTTTTTCCCCAGCCTTCCTTCACACCTGATTCCACCACCTCTAAAGCCTATTTGTAAGAAGCTATAGAAACTCCTTTCTTTGGGTCTTCAGATAAAGCAGCTGATGCATTCTCAGATTTGACGGGCTAAAAAACTTGGCATGGATTCTCGATGATTTCTCCATCCATTTCCACGTATTTAAATAAGGCTAGGTGGCTAATGAAGGCGTCTTCTTCTCCTGACACTGTTACAATTTTACCTTCATACACAAACTTTAGCTTTTTATGGAGGGTAGAGGATACTGCCCCTACTGAATGGATCCAAGGTCTCCCCAACAACCAACTATAAGTCGGCTGAATGTCCATAACGTAGAAAGTGGCATTGAAGACTTGTGGTCCCACCTGGATAGGCAACTTTACTTCTCCAAATACTGACCTCCTTGACCCATCGAATGCCTGTACGACTAAGTCGCTTGGCCTTAGCACGACCCCATCATAATTCAATTTCATTAGGGCTTTCTTGGGAAGCACATTTAATGAAGACCCAGTGTCCACCAGCACGTGAGAGAGTACAAATCCCTTGCATTCCATGGAGATATGCAAGGCGCGGTTGTGACTGCTTCCCTCGGATGTTAAGTCCATATCTGTGAAGCCCAAGCCATGGCTAGAGTTTACACTCGACACCACTGTTTCCAACTGATTTATCGATATATCCTGCGGTACATACGCGTTGTTCAGAATCTTCAATAGGGCTTTCTTATGTGAATCCGAATACATTAATAAGGATAAGATAGAGATCTTCGAAGGCGTCTGATGTAGATGGTCTACGATCTTGTAGTCACTTTTCTTGATAATTCTTAAAATTCCTCCACATCCTTATCAAAAGTGATGTCAGGATCTGTTGAAGGTGCAGGTGTATCATTAGTCATGGGTTGTTTTCCCCTGGATTTCTCTTGAGCCTCGACAGTATCTTTTGGTGGCAATCCACTACCCCTCAGAGTTTCTGGCGCAAATAACCTACCGCTTCTAGTAAACCCCCCAACTCCAATATTTTCAACTTGGAACGGAGAGGAAGTGGATGCAGTTAAGTCTTGCTTATGGCCATTATAGTACACTTCACCTCCATAATTATAAGGAATGGCTATGTCACTCTGGTATGGGACAGGTCCAGCAGTGGTAATGGTTATGGGTGCCACTCTTGCTGCGGCAGGAACCTGTGTCGGGTTGTAATAGATCGTAACAGTTGATATATCATCATTCTTCACAACTTTATTAAACTGTATACTTCCTTCATTGATCATTTTCTGTATCCCTGATCTCATCTGATCGCAACCATCTGGGGAACTAACACAATCTGGACAATTTTCTCCACAACCCGGGAATATGTCCTTTTTGGCCAAGCAAGCTTTTACTGCCATCAGTGGAGTTTTCAAATCCTTGACATCAGATACCAAATTCAAACCTTCACCGCTATCAATATCCCCCACAGTCCTTCCATGAGGAGGCATAGGATTTTGGATTACATTTGGAGTAGGAGCAAAATTGATCGCCTTGGAGTCAATCAAGTCCTGGACAACATGCTTCAAAGCTTTACAATTCTCCGTGTTGTGACCAGGAGCCCCAAAATGGAACTCACAACGAGCATTGGCATCAAACCCTTCAGGGATTTTCCCCGGTCTTGGAGGTTGTAGGGTCCTTAATTGGACCATTTGCAGTTGTAGAAGATTCTGGAGGAGCTGAGAATATGACATGGGTGGCTTCTCAAGATGAATGTCTTTTGTTCGGGGAGGGTAATATGGCTTAGGAGCCCATTGTTGTTGGTAGTTTGGTTGACGCTGCTGTTGTTGAACCTATGGTTGGTTTGTTGGAGAAGCAATGGTGACAGGAGCTGCTTGATGATACATATTCTGATTTGCTCTTCTGTTCGGAGTATACATAGCCCCGGTTTCCCCTTCTCGGCACTTCACAAATGGCTTCTTTACGTTGGAGGTTGACGCTCCGCTATTCTGGATTTTTCCTTGCTTCATTTGAGCTTTCTATTCTTTCACCCGACAGAATGATGCCCGAAAACCAACTGGATGAACAACCTATTAATCTTTCCATGAAGTGCCCTAGGAGGGTATCCATTAAGAGATTCACCATCTCTCTTTCCAACAAAGGTGGTTGTACTCTAGCGGCAACCTCACGCCATCTTTGAGCATAGTCCTTGAAGCTTTCTGAGTTCTTCTGAGATAAACTCTGGAGTTGAGTACGGTTGGGTGACATATCAATATTGTACTGATACTGCTTAAGGAAGGCCTCCCCAAGCTCTTTCCAGTTTCGGACAAAATTCTTTTCTAGCTTCATATACCACTCCAGTGAGCCCCATGAGAGGTTGTCCTGGAAGTAATACATCCAGAGTTTTCATCTTTAGTGTTAGCGGCTATCTTGCGGTAAAAAGCCTGTAAGTGTGTCTTGGGGCAGGAATTGCCGTTGTACTTATCAAAGCTTGGAGGTCTAAATTTAGGAGGGATAAGCACCCCGGAGACCAAACCCATATCAGATACATCAATTCCAAGAGTGTCCCTACATTCAAGGGCCTTAACCTTCTCGGCCAGCAGCTGAAAATCCTGAAAGTTTCCACCCGTGCCAAAACCCATATCATCATTGGTAGGAGGGAATTGATCCTCCTGGCGATCTTCCACAAGGATAAGAGTAGGTGTGCCAGTTTCCGGACCCGGAGGTCCGTCTCCTCTGTTGTTGTTGGGTGGATTTCTCTGGGCATCCTGAGTAACCACTAGAGGGTCAGTTTGGGGAGGAGTAAGCCTCTTCATAGCATTTCTTAGCACTTGATACCCTAGGGCCATGCCCTGCATCATAGCCGTAAACTCTCCCATTTGGGTGTGGAGTTCGTTGAGTTCTGTCTGCACAGTGTCCATGATGTTTCTTTGATTGTTGCTGGTAGCGTACCGGTGAGGAATGCTCTGTCTGGGATGACGGGTCCTGGCTGCTCTCGCAATCTTTCCCTGAAAATGGATAAGTTAAGTACCCTGAAGAAAACTGCAAAAGAAAGAAAATGCAAATAATATGTATGCAATGATGTGTTCCTTTTATCCTCAAGGGTTTTATTTTACTTTCCCGTTCTGGTATTAAGAGAATAGCGTTTGAAGGAAGACCTCGTGTGACATTCAGAATTAGCATTTACTATCTCGTGTCTGTGCAAAAGATACAAATCAAAGATCCAAGACAAATCAATGAAATCTAAAATAACAAAGTCCCTGTAGGGTTTCAGTCCATACATCAAAATGCAAAGTACATCAATAGAAGAGGAATCCCATAACAGGCCTGTGGGTAATCCAGATATGTGAACACAAGACTAAACCCTAGGAAATTTTACATCATGCAACCTCCAGCTAAGGCGCTTGACATCTTGGAGCAACTAGGTTATGTCTAGGTGATCTGGCTCTTGTATGAGCTTCTGGATTAGGAGATCCCTGAGGCCAAAAGAAGCATGCAACTCCTCAATTTGTTGTAGGAACACCTTCTCACTTTCTTTGCTTGCACTTGACTCAATCTTGATTTTCTTAACATCAGACCGAAGCTTTAACTCTTCTATCTCTTTCTGAGTGTCTTCCACTGTCTGTTGACTCTTTGCCATATCCTGAAGGTATTCCTTTTGTTGGTGGTGGGCCTTTTGGAGCAGCTCTCCTTGTTCAGCTATGGAGTCCTTAAGACTTTTGATCTCCAATTTGTATTTGGCTTCCAACTCCTTCTACTTCTTCAGATTATCTTCCCATTTCTCCTGCCACAAAGTTATAACTTCATTAGCTTTATTCAAAGCTTTCTTATCTTTTCGGCGCTGGCTCGCCTTGTGAGTTTCAGCTAACCCTCTTTTCTTGAAGTAGAATTCTCTCTCCTGGAAGTCCTGCTGCTTGAGCCTGACCATCTCTTCATCCTGGTGAGCTCTCTCTTCCAACTTCTGATTCTGAATCATCAACTTTTGGCACAAATTGTTGGCCTCTCGATTTTCCATTCTAAGTTGTTTAACCAAGGCCTCCAATTTCTACTAGTCTTCGAGAGGTACTGAATCCAAGGGTGACTTCTCTTTAGGGTACAAAGGGGACTCCAGAGAGAATGGGAGAAGTAATACTTTTAGACGATCTTTTAACCATTTAGCAAAAGGATCATATGTTTTTGGGTCCACCTTCCCAAAATATTTCTTTCCTTTCCTTATCCTGACCTCCCAAGCTTGGGCTATCTGTACACACAACTTCATGTTTCCTTCTGTCGAGAAATACAACGACTCAACTACCTCTTCAGCTGATGGTGGAACCTTCAGAGGGTAACCAAACTGTTTTCTGGATAATGAAGGATTATAGTTTATTCCCCCTTTTCTTCCCATCAAGGGTACATTGGGGAAAGTGCCACAGCTAGTAATAATCTCTTTGCCTATCAAGTCTCTATTGCACCCCCAAGATATGTTGTCTGAGG
Organism: Lathyrus aphaca; assembly: GCA_963966055.1. NCBI lineage: Eukaryota > Viridiplantae > Streptophyta > Magnoliopsida > Fabales > Fabaceae > Lathyrus > Lathyrus aphaca. The sequence continues at coordinate 230,111,131 of OZ014519.1, forward strand.
TTAAGCCCATCAATCTTGTGGACCACTTCCAAGCTTGTTTCAAGTCTTGGAAAGGTCCTGATTTTGGGAGTTTCCTTACAAACCAGTCAGCAAACAAAGGAGCACAACAATTCACATACCTTTTTCTCTTCTCATTCATATAATGGACCCCATAGTAGAAATCACCTAGCAATGTAGGCACTGGGTTTCTCTTGACAAAGATGGTAATAGCCTCCATGTTGATCAACCCTTTCTCTCCTGGGAACAAACTTATCCCATATATCATCATAGCTAGCAATGCCCTGAATTCTGCCCACTTGTTTCCCAATGCCATAACATGAGCTTCTGTGATGAGAAAATCCAAGGAAATCCCCTTACTCTTGTTAGCTTCTATCCCCATCTTGACCTTTAGCATACTTAAGTGACAAGCACCAACTATGTCTTCATAGGGAGGGAACCTCTCTGAAGCATAGTAAGACATACCTTCTCTGATGGAAACTTTCAGGGTGCTAGAGACCTCTTCCAAGGTAGGTGCCAAAATGTAATCTGGAAACACAAAGAATCGTAACTGTGGATCATAAAATTTCAACAAGGAATGCAGGTTGTCCCTTTGATCAACTGTTGGTTTATTCACATATTTCAAGATCTTTCCATACTCTCTATTGAAGTCATCCAGAAATTTGTCATTCATTAGGCTGATTAACTTCTGAATACCCTCTGTCTCTGGTTGCGGGAAAGTGTAGTGAACATTCTTCTTCCTTAGAGTTTCCATCTTGAAGTAGAAATGCGACCGGGAATCGAGAGTAATATGAGCCCTGAGAATAAAAAGAACACATATGATAATGATGTCATGATGCTTATGCAAGGCGAGGCATGTGATCAGTGATGTGTCTGTGTAGTGTCAATCATATAAGCAAGTGTCTGTGCAGGGTCACAAAATCATCACATCATAATAATCATATCTATGATCAAAGGTTCAAATCTCATAATCAATGTATAAGAGAATAGATCACAATACTGAATCATGCTGGCACAGTGGGTGTGTTGAAGGTCTTAAGGTTCCTGCAAACCTGTAAACCCCTCCCAATCTCACGGGTGTGCTACTCGGGTCAACATCATAGACTCTCAAAGCTAAATAGCAATAATACGTTCACCATTTCAAAGAAATGGCTCTTGACCAAATCAGGGAATCGGTTTGGCATTATGTACCATTCAGGGAGGTCTCAGCTGAGTCTAAGGAAACAAGCATCCCTCATAAGTCCCCAGCTTCAAGCACTGAATCGAGAAACAATAGTACATTTATCCCTTGGGATATAGTAATATCGTCATACGAATAGTTTGCCTTAACTGGATTCCTATGAGAGAACCAGGCCATCCTATGCGAGTTCCTAGTGGGCCCTCGGATGCGAGTGGGTTTGCCAACAAATGTGGTATGTCACTGTCATCACTGGAGAGGGATGTTTCCACAAAGGTTCTCAATGATTGGTCCCCTGACTGCACATAACTATCTAGTTTGTGTATTGCCCCAGAAAGATTCCGTTATCAATACATTTCCAAGAAGGTCGCAAGTCTAGGTACGGAACTCACTACTACCAACATAGAAAGATGCCATGAAGCCAAAGTGGAACCACTCTAAGTCCTAGGGTGAACTCGAGCCCTGGTTACGAGCTCATCTCATAGTAACCCCATCCCACATAAAAAATGAAAACCAGCACAACCAGACAGTTCAGTATATATGATGCATGGAAAATAAATACTGAGAACAGTAAATAAATGTTGTAAAGTAAACTGTAAATGAAAACAGTAAATAAACACACAGCAACACACACATAAACACCCAAAGAAACAAAATCAAATAGGCGCTGGGATTGACTTTACGAGGGAAACCAGAGATTCTGGGTTCGGTCCGTAGTAGAGTCACCAGCTATCGCTCCCGGGATTTTCATCCTAATACAAACACGAAAGTAGCGCGGAAAAGGTAGAGTCGCCAGCCAGGCATTTTTATCCCAAAGGAACGGGAAAGATAATGCTGCACAAACCTAAGAGAGAAGGAAAGGACAAGGTCCTGCGAACCAAATATCTGGGTTCGGGAGTCAGTTACGACCTGGGAAAGTATTAGCACCCCAGACCGTCCGCCGTACCCGACGGGATCCACGCTTGTTTGACTGTTTCAAAGGGTGAGAAATAAGATGTTGAACAAGAACCACTAACTGGAACTGGGACTGAAATGAGAAATGAAAAAGAGAACAAAAAGAAAGAATGGAGAAAATGTAGGGAAAATAAAGAATGTGCTCGAACGGGCCCTACCCCGCTGCCTACGTACCTTATCGGAAAAAGGAGGATCAGAGTCGACGTAGTTCGCCTAACTAAGGCGGGAACTTTGTTTGTGTTTTTTATCACTGGAACTGCTTATGTCTATGCTCAGGTGTTGCAGGCTCACCTTGAACGAGTGCGTTTACCTTCTTAAATGAGAAAAAGAATAGAAAATAAAAAGAAGCAATGGGCACATGGGTGTAAAAAGAAGGGATTTCCAGTACAAAACAGACGGGCTTCTCAGACTGGGGTGTGAATATCATTCTGAGCCCAATCCAAGATGCGCTGGGTTCATAGGAATTATGGTGGACTCAAGTCAAATGTTAACTTCATTCATGGCCCTAGGATGAATCCAACGTACGCATCAATAGTCAAAGTAAAAGAATCAGGTGGATAACAAGTGATGACACATGGCAAGAAAATGGGGACACGCACACTGGAACAATCAGATATAAAAATGTGGCACGTGAGGAGCATGCGATCATTTAAACGCTGGCAACATGAGGGATGTAACACCCCCTTGCTATACCCCAAAATAATCAAGTAACCATTTAGGCACAAATTAAAAATTTCATCAAAGTATAATTAAAACAAAGTATAAAAGAGGCATGTCACATTATACATGAAATTAAAACATCCAACACCTGCTCATTTAACGATATGCAACAATGTGGTAACTTGCAACAGAGGGATTTAATCCTTGCACCCATACCTCAATATTAAAATATCAACGGAAACTAAACATTAATCAACATTAAACATATACATACATATATATATATATATATATATATATATATATATATCATCAAGTTTGATCCACCACATAATTCATGTTTACATAAAGATTCATCACCAAGATACATATACAAATGCATCACAAAAAGGCATCAAGCTAACCCTAGCTACTCGGTGCTACTTATCAGAGTCGACCGACCAAAAGAATGAAGACACGCTTCACAAAAAGACCTCCAGCAAACCTACTCTGTAATTCCTCATAGAGCATCATAAAACAGCAGAAGGGTGAGAAATATTATCATAATAACAATGCATATAATTATATATCTTAACATAAAAATACACATATACATATTCTCACCACAATTCATCACCCATCACACATATACATCACAATGTATATATTCAAACATAGCATATTCATCATGCACAATTTCACCATTTCACATCATTCTACATAAACATATACATTCATGTTTATTCACCAATTTCTATCACTCCGCATAAACATACATTATTCAGGTTTATTCACCAATTTTCAATTATAGATGATAAATGCAAATCATAGAGACCGACTCACGACTCTATGCAAATACAATGCTGTACCGACTCAATCATCTCAAGTTCAATCAGGAACTTATTGGAACCATCGCTCGTTAACTAAAGTAACTTCCCGTCAGGCATACGATGTTCACCCATTGCTCACACCCCACATGGACACACAATGTTTATGGATTGCTCACACCCCACACGGGCACATAATCATTCGTGATTAAATCACCCATTGCTCACACCCCACATGGGCACACAATGTTTATAGATTACTCACACCCCACATGGGCACACAATCTGATTGCTCACACCCCACACAGGCACACAATCATGTTGTAATCATCGCTCACACCCCACATGGGCACAGGATGTTACAAAGGATTCACATAACATCCCACAATACAAGAATGCATACATTATGCTTCACATGCAAAATGACCCACAACATTCTTGAAAATGCATACATATTCACAATATAATTATGCATTCATCTCATACAATCACAAACAAACTATACACATTCGCATCAATTACGCCAAACGGCAACAAACTCTTTCAATATCAACATGCATTCATATTCACTTCACGAAATGCATTTATTTACCAAACGGCCACTATACCACAATCAATCCCACAATTCCTTAACTAACATAATTACGTTTTATCGGAAAAGTCGGCTAAAAATTACATCTTTTAGCATCATTAGTTTTTACATGTTTTTAGCTTTGAATCGATATAAAGAACACCAAAAACGGATAACCGAAACTCAAGTTACGAATTAAAATAACCAAACCAAAAAGTTCCAGGTTCGCTCGTTGAGCGAGAAAAGTTCTGGATAGCTCGATGAGCGAACACTGCGATTTCAGCAACAGCTCATGCACGAACAGTATATACAAAAGCTCCCAAAACTCAACCAAACTTCCACAAACATTGTCATTAACATGTATTAGTTATCATACTTCGATTATACCAAGTTCTAACCGATTAATTTACTAATTTCTTAGATTTTCATCAAAAACCCTAAAACCTCATATTCTCTAAACTTCTCCAAAACAAAATCCCAATCAATCTAACACATACATAATCATACACAATGATAAGATAACAATATTTCACACCCTTACTCGATTGTTTCGATTCCTAGGAGCTATCTTGAAGATTTCCAAGCTTTCCCTCTTTTCCTTCTCTTTTCTCTTCTTCTCCTTTTCTTTCCTTTCTATTTCTTTCTATCTCTCTTTTTCTTCTCTTTCACTCCTATATCTTTCTATCTATTTCTATTTCTATTTCTACCAAATATCATTTTTCTCACAAAATATAATTCTACATAATTTCTAATTTAACATTAATTAGCTAATAACTAAAATACCCTCCAATCTAATTTTACCTGAAAATTCTCAAAACGGTAAAATAATATAACATATCAACATATCACATAAACACACCAATTTCATAATTAAAAAAATTATCACTCAATTTAAATAAAAGACTAACCAAAAATGGGAAATAATCGAATCGGGGCGTTACAACTCTTCCCCACTTTAGAAATTTTCGTCCTCGAAAATATTACCTGATTCAAACAACTCCAGTTACGACTCTCACATCCCACTCTCTAATTCCCAAGTCATATTGCCTTCCGCAGCGCCTCCCCGTGCTACTTTCACAAGCGCAATATCCTTGCCTCTTAGCTTCTTGACTTCACGGTCCAAAATCCTAATCGGTAAAGCTTCAACCGTAAGGTTATCTCTCACTTCAACCTCGTCCATAGGAATAACATGTGACGGACCCGGAACATACTTTCGAAGTTGCGAAATATGGAACACATCATGCAAAATTCGAAAGATTCGGAGGCAACTCCACACGGTAAGCCACAACGCCAACTCGTGCAGTAATCTGATACGGTCCAATAAAACGAGAAGTCAACTTCTTCGACTTCAAAGCACGACCTACACCCGTAAGTGGTGTAACTCTCAAAAACACATGGTCGCCTTCCTGAAACTCAAGATCTTTCCTTCGCTTGTCATGATAGCTCTTTTGTCTACTTTGAGAATCTCTCATCTTCTCCCGAATAAACTTCACTTTCTCCGTCGTTTGTTGTACCATCTCCGGTCCAACTACCGTTCTCTCACCAGTTTCATGCCAACACAAAGGCGTTCGACATCTCCGTCCATACAAAGCCTCAAATGGTGCCATACCTATACTTGAATGGAAATTTTTATTGTAGGTGAACTCAATCAACGCTAAATAACTATCCCAAGCATCACCTTGCTCTAGCACACAAGCACGCAACAAATCCTCCAACGATTGAATTGTCCTCTCGGTTTGACCGTCCGTTTGCGGATGGTAAGCCGAACTCAATCTTAGCTTAGAAACCAAAGACTTTTTCAAACTCTCCCAAAACATTGATGTAAATCTAGGATCTCTATTTGATACAATACTCTTAGGAACTCCATGCAACTACACAATCACAAAAACATAAATCTAGGCTAACTTCTCCAAAGGATAACTAATATCAACCGAAATAAAGTGAGCAGATTTAGTAAGTCTATCAACAATCACCCAAATAGCATTATGACCTTTTTGTGTATTCGGCAATCCCATAACAAAATCCATCGATATACTATCCCATTTCCATTCCGGAATATCCAACGGTTGCATCAAACCACTAGGCTTCTGATGTTCTACCTTAGACTTCTAACAAGTCAAACACGCATATACAAAATGAGCTACATCTCTCTTTAATTCAGACCACCAAAATATCTTCTTCAAATCTTGATACATCTTATTCGCTCCCGGATGAATACTTAAGTTACTTCGGTGTCCCTTTTCCAATATCATCCTTTTCAACTCCACATCATCGGGAATACAAACACATCCACGGAATCTCAAAACTCCATAATTATCAACCTTGAAATCCTCATTCTCATTCATCATCAAATCAACAAACTTCAAATCCAACTTTTGCTTTTCACATACGGTTGCAAGAAAATCATTCGTAACATGTAGCATACCAAGTCTCACACTTCTCGGCGCCACTTCACAAACTAAACTCAAGCCTCTAAAATCCTCCAAAAGTTCCCATTTTCTTATCATCAATGCAGACATATGTAGCAACTTGCGACTTAAGGCATCGGCCACCATATTTCCCTTACCCGGATGGTAATTCAAACCAAAATCATAATCCTTCAAAAGTTGTAACCACCTTCTTTGTCTCATGTTCAATTCCTTTTGATCAAATAAATACTTCAAACTCTTGTGATCACTAAAAGCTTCGAATCTTGCACCGTAAAGATAATGTCTCCAAATTTTTAAAACAAACACCACGACCGCTAATTCAAAATCATGCATAGGATAATTCTTTTCATGTACTCTCAATTGTCTTGAAGCATAAGCCGCAACTTTCCCATCTTGCATTAAAACACCGCCTAACCCAAACAATGAAGCATCACAAAACACCACAAATGGTTCCGTCGGATTTGGTAAAATCAAGATCGGAGCCGTTGTCAACCTTCTCTTAAGTTCAATGAAACTCTTCTCACAATGAATATCCTAAATGAAGCTTTTCCTTAACAAGTCAATTGCGTTAACAGAAGTGCCAACTTTGAAAATCCCTCAATAAACCTCCGATAATAACCCGCCAAGCCTAAAAAGCTTCAAATCTCCATAACCGATCTAGGAACTTCCCATTGCATTATCACATCAATCTTGGATGGATCAACACTAATACCACCATCGAAAATAACATGTCCAAGGAAACTTACTTTCGACAACCAAAACTCACATTTCGACAACTTAGCATACAATTGTTTCTCTTTCAAAATCTGTAACACAATCCATAAAAGCTCTTCATGTTCCTCTTGAAACTTAGAATAAATCAAAATATCGTCGATGAACACAACCACAAAACGATCCAACTGCTCATGAAAAATACGGTTCATGTATTCCATAAACACACCCGGCGCATTAGAAACTCCGAATGGCATCACTGAATATTCGTAATGACCATACCGTGTCCTAAAAGTCGTCTTTTAAATATCCTCCTCTTTCACACGAATCTGGTGATATCCTGATCTCAAATCAATCTTACTAACAACACGCGCACCAACCAATTGGTCCATCAAATCATCGATCCTTGGAAGCGGATACTTGTTCTTAATTGTCACCTTTTTCAACTGTCGATAATCAATGCATAAATGCATAACCGCATACTCTCATCCTTCTTCTTTACCAACAATACCGGAGCACCTCAAGGAGAAACACTTGGCCTTATAAATCTCTTGTCCAACAAGTCATTCAATTGTTTCTTCAATTCTACCAACTATGATGTTGAGATACGATACGGTGCCATCGAAATAGGTCTAGTACCCGAAACCAGATCAATAGAAAACTCAACTTCTCTTTCCGGCGGTACATCCTTAATATCCTCCGGAAACACTTCTGGAAAATCACACACCACTGGGAACCCATTGAGCTCAACTTCACTCTCCACCAACAATGATGCAAACAAACCAAACAATTGAGCTTCATTTGCTAACAGTTTCTTCAACTGTTTAGTGGATAGAAAATTCTCATCTTCCACATCATCCAAAGAAGGAAACCTCACTAACTTATGATAGCAATCTATGTGAACTAGATTACATTGCAACCAGTTCATACCCAAGATTACGTATAATCCCTCCAACGGTAAACAAACCAAATCCATGACGAAGTCTTTACCATACATGGTCAAAGAACAACTTACACACACCAAAGAAGTAGTTACCGACCATGAAGAAGGAGTCTCAATAACCATCTCACCACCCCAAGAAGACATAAACAAATTCAAACGCTTAGCGCACTCAAGAGAAATGAACGAATGAGTCGCTCCCGTATCAATAATAGTAACTAAAGGCGTACTATTAATAAAACATGTACCTTTAATCAAACGGTCTGCACTAGTAGTGTCCTTCCCTGCTAATGCACACACCTTTCCGTTCGCTTGAGATTTCTTCGGCTTAGTACACTTAGTACTAATGTGACCCACTTCTCCATAATTGAAATACTTCACAATATTCCTTCTACACTTGGTAGTAGCATGTCCAAGAACTCCACAGTTTGAACATTTCACAATGTTCTTCCCATACTCAAAAGACTTATGACCCAAATCAACACACTTGTAACACTTAACGGGACCAGAACTCCCTCCACCAGATCTCTTATCAAAGTTTCCCCTATGCTTGCCCTTTATCAGCGGGTGTCACATAAGGTCCACTTCTATCTTGTTGCTTTCCTTTCCTCTCATTCAAACTCTTGTAATTTGTAGAACGAGCCTTGCTATCCTCCTTGAAAATTCTACAACATTCTGTCAAATCTGAAAACCTTCTTATTCTTTGATATCCCACAAATTGCTTAATCTCAGGATGCAATCCATTCTCATACTTAATACACTTCGAGAACTCAACAGTAGTAGCAGCATAATGAGGATGAAATTGAACCAACTTCATAAACTTAGCAGTATAGTCCACCACAGACATACTACCTTATTTCAGTTCAAGGAACTTCATCTCCTTCTTCCCTTTCATGCTTTAGGGGTAATACTTCCTCAAGAACTCAATACGAAATAAATCCCAAGTTAACTCTTCATCTTCTTCCTCAAGAGCTTGACTTATACCGACCCACCAATCATCGGCTTCTTCCTTCAGCATGTGAGAACCAAGCCTCGTCTTCCTAACTTCAGCATAGTCCATGACTTTGAAGATTCTTTCAATCTCCTTCAACCAAACTTGAGCACCATCGGGATCAAATCTTCCCTTGAAGACCGGTGGTTGATTCTTCCTGAACTCATCATTAACATTCACATTCGGCGCACCCTGCACCGCCCTAGCCATAGCTTCCAAAGAAGTAGCCATCACATTGTCATTTATACCAGCCATATTCTGATTGTTTCCAAAGACAACAATAAGATTAAACAAAAGTTCAACCATCACAACCACAAGAAAGACACAATTGGCTCGACACTGACTCTGATACCACTTAATGTAACACCCCCTTTCTATACCCCAAAATAATCAATTAATCATTTAGGCACAAATTAAAAATTTCATCAGAGTATAATTAAAACATAGTACAAAAGAGGCATGTCACATTATACATGAAATTAAAACATCCAACACCTGCTCATTTAACGATATGTAACAACGGGGTAACTTGCAACAGAGGGATTTAATCCTTGCACCCATACCTCAATATTAAAATAACAGCGGAAACTAAACATTAATCAACATCAAACATATATATATATATATATATATATATATATATATATATGTATATATATATATATATATATATATATATATATCATCAAGTTTGATCCACCACATAACTCATGTTTACATAAACATTCATCACCAAGATACATATACAAATGCATCACAAAAAGGCATCAAGCCAACCCTAGCTACCCGGTGCTACATATCAGAGTCGACCGACCAAAAGAATGAAGACACGCTTCATAAAAAGACCTCCGGCAAACCTACTCTGCAATGCCTCATAGAGCATCATAAAACAGCAGAAGGGTGAGAAATATTATCATAATAACAATGCATATAATTATATATCTTAGCATAAAAATACACATATACATATTCTCACCAAAATTCATCACCCATCACACATATACATCACATTGTATATATACAAACTAAGCATATTCATCATGCACAATTTCACCATTTCACATCATTCTACATAAACATATACATTCATGTTTATTCACTAATTTCTATCACTCTGCATAAACATACATTATTCATGTTTATTCATCAATTTTCAATTATAGATGATAAATGCAAATCATAGAGACCGACTCATGACTCTATGCAAATGCAATGCGGTACCGACTCAATCATCTCAAGTTCACTCAGGAACTTATTGGAACCATCACTCGTTACCTAAAGTAACTCCCCGTCGGGCATACAATGTTCACCCATTGCTCACACCCCACATGGGCACACAATGTTTATGGATTGCTCACACCCCACACGGGCACACAATCTGATTTCTCACACCCCATATGGGCACACAATCATTTGTGATTAAATCACCCATTGCTCACATCTCACATGGGCACACAATGTTTATGGATTGCTCACACCCCACACGGGCACACAATCTGATTGCTCACACCCCACACGGGCACACAATCATTCGTGATTAAATCACCCATTGCTCACACCCCACATGGGCACACAATGTTTATGGATTGCTCACACCCCACACGGGCACACAATCCGATTGCTCACACCCCACACGGGCACACAATCATGTTGTAATCATCGCTCACACCCAACATGGGCACACGATGTTACAACAGATTCACATAGAATCCCACAATACAAGAATGCATACATTATGCTTCACATGCAAAATGACCCACAACATTCTTGAAAATGCATACATATTCACAATATAATTATGCATTCATCTCATATAATCACAAACAAACTATACACATTCGCATAAATTACGCCAAACGATAATGAACTCTTTCACTATCAACATGCATTCAAATTCACTTCACGAAATGCATTTATTTGCCAAATGGCCACTATACCACAATCAACCCCACAATTCCTTAACTAACATAATTACGTTTTATCAAAAAAGTCGGGTAAAAGTCGGCTAAAAATTACATCTTTTAGCATCATTAGTTTCTACATGTTTTTAGCTCCGAATCGATATAAAGAACACCAAAAACGGATAACTGAAACTCAAGTTACGAATTAAAAACACCAAACCAAAAAGTTCCAGGCTCGCTGAGCGAGAAAAGTTCTGGATAGCTCGCTGAGCGAACACTGCAATTTCAATAGTAGCTCATGTGCGAACAGTCTATACAAAAGCTCCCAAAACTCAACCAAACTTCCACAAACATTGTCATTAACATGTATTAGTTATCATACTTCGATTATATCAAGTTCTAACCGATTAATCTACTAATTTCTTAGATTTTCATCAAAAACCCTAAACCTCATATTCTCTAAACTTCTCCAAAACAAAACCCAATCAATCTAACACATACATAATCATACACAATGATAAGATAACAATATTTCACATCCTTACCCAATTGTTTTGATTCCTATGAGCTATCTTGAAGATTTCCAAGCTTTCCCTCTTTTCCTTCTCTTTTCTCTTCTTCTCCTTTTCTTTCCTTTCTATTTCTTTCCATCTCTCTTTTTCTTCTCTTTCACTCTTATATCTTTCTATCTATTTCTATTTCTACCAAATATCATTTTTCTCACAAAATATAATTCTACATAATTTCTAACTTAACATTAATTAGTAAATGTCTAAAATATTCTCCAATCTAATTTTACCCGAAGATTCTCAAAACGGTAAAATAATATAACATATCAACATATCACATAAACACACCAATTTCATAATTAAAACAATTATCACTCAATTTAAATAAAAGACTTAACAAAAATGGGAAATAATCTAATCGGGGCGTTACAAGGGACGTTGGATTGACAAGATCAGACGGTCACGTTTTAAAGTTACATTAAAGTTAGGGCACTGTTCAGATGGTCGGAGCTAGTCTCTGGTCATCTTCTCTCTTCACTCTCTGGTTAGGGAAACATGAAAACGCCATGAAAATGAAAACTGAAACCATCAATGCATTCACCTTACTGAGTAGATCACTAATCTAGCCTTAAAATTCATTTCTCATGCCTTAATAAGTCTAATCGAAGCAAACAAATCCATGCCTAAAACCTGAATCTAAGCCTGTAAGAGGCTTATCAACTAGCCAGGACCACCACAACTTCTATCAAGCTTAAATTCACACAAAACTAGCAAAGCAAGTTGAAATCGTGCACCTTAAGTTTATGAAGAAACCTAAAAATGCAAAGGTGTCAAATGTTGAAGAAATTTAGAGGTCTTGATTGCAATCACTTAGAGGCTTGATCCTGAATCCTTCTTGAGTGAAATAAACGCTCAATTCGTGCAAAATTTTGAAGAATAATGATGTGATGCAGTGATGTTGCAGAACTGAATCTTAATGCTTTCAAAACACTTGAGCCATGGATCTTATGCTGATCATGATGATGAAGCTATAAAGATGATGAATGTAGTGCTGGAGATTGAGATCAGTGAGATTCAGGCCAATTTGCAGAGAACAGGATTGGTGCAATTTGAGAGTTTCAGTTGAATTTATCCATGGATTTTGCTCCAATGTAATCAATGAGGATGAACAATGGAAGAATGAGAAGGAAGCTGATGAATGTAAAGCTTGATCAATCCAAAATGCAATGAAACTGTGGAGAAAATGAAGAGAGAATAGTGGAGGTTTTGGAGTAATTTTCGAGAGAATGAAAAAAGTTAGTGCAATTCAGTTAGAACCATGGTTAGAACCAGGGTTAACTGAGTCAAATTAGTTGGACTGAGTTGAGTTAGTTATGACAAGTGCAATGAGTTGAAGCAAGTGAAACTTGGTTTTGCTTGTGCTTGATTCAGCTGTGATGATGTTCATGATAATTGGGATGAGGTTTAATTCAAGCAAAGTGGAATTGATTGGATCAATGCTTCAGAATGCTTGATGACAATGCAAGTTTCTCGTTTTGTTTGATTCTTCATGAGATGCATGACAATTAAGATGATCATGCAACCATGTGAACATTTGAAGTTTATAATGCAAGGCCAAATGATCAGAACATGTTAAATGAGGCAAACACACTTAGTCTGAATTGAATCAAGCATGAGGTCAACTGCCTTAGACCTCAAACAACCAGATTGCAAGTTATGATCTTCAATGGAAAGTTTCTTCAAGCTCAAGATACCAAATCATGTGCTTCTTGGACTCAATTTGAAGTAGATGTTTCTCACAACATGTTTGATGTTTGATCCATGATGAGATAATGCCATTAGGTACATACAAAATGCCAGGGAACTTAGTATCACAAGACCTCACAATTGGTATGCACAAGCTTGGCATGCCTAGGGAAAAAATTCCTATGGTTGATCAGGACGGGGACACCACTTTGAGCCTCCATACCTTTTGATCCTTTGATCAAATGAATTTTTTGTCAACATAAAAATTGTAGAGGGCTTGAAGATGAAAAACTTTTATGTTAAACAATTTTTTATTTGAGGCTTTTTTTATGGAAAAAAGGGGACATACTTCTTGTACACCACATGTTTGATGGAATGCCTGGCAGGGCGCGCACGCCTGGCCTGCCTTGTCTGGCCCATGCCCTAGTTTTTGCCTTGATTTGTCCCAACTTTAAAGGACCATAACTCATTCAATTTTGATGCTATTAACATGTTCCACCTATGGATTTTAAGCTTAAAATGTCCTCTTTCAAATAGCCCAAGTGGACTTTTCAGTTTTTATTTTGGGAGAAGGCCTCTCTTGAAGTTGGCTGCAAAATGGCCAAAACTTGCCATTTTTGGAAACCCTAATTTTCCAAAAATGGTAAGTTTTGGTTTTCTTGATTTCTCATGATTTCTCCATCATTTCTTGATTGAATTTGGTCCCTAGGCCCCTTGTGACCTCAATTTCATGAATTTGACCTCAAAAAGCCAAGAGTTGACTTTTTACTCAGCATGGTTGACTTTTCCCCAATTCCTTGACTTTCAATCAACCGACCAATTGAAGACCTTCCAAAATGATTCCATGGATGAAACTTCAATCCTAGACACTTAATATCATGTAGAAAACAATGAAATCAAGTTTGAACAATAATTTCCTTGGGAAGCTCAGTTAATCAGAAACCCTAATTTGGCCCCTTTTTGTTAAGAGATATTGCACTGCTTGAACTCTCTGGTCAATTTACTTCTTTCTAGGATTTGTGGCCTCAAATAAAAACTTGTGGGATGTTGTGAACCCTTTGCATAATATTGGGAAGCCATGTTGCCCTTTGATTATCTTTGAGTGACCATCAACTGCTCCAACCATTGATCACCAGCCTTATGCCTCAGTTATGATGATTATGATGCAATGCTTTAGGTCATGTTATGGATTTAGGTATGCAACGTGATATGTTAAATTCCAGGAAAATGAGAGGGAAAATTTTGAGGTATTACACTCAACCATCACAAAACCCTTGCGAGAGGTGAGCACTTAGGCCAAATTAGTTAAACATAGGACTAGAGAACATCAAGGAGAATGGTCGATTACAGATAAGTTTTGAGCCTTAAATCCTTCGTTCTAAAACCGTGAACCATACCACTTTACAATCCATAAAAGTCCTAATTCAATCAGGATCAATTCTGAAAGCATACTACAACAAGGTTGCGTAAACTAACTCCTAAAGATTTTCTAATTCATCCTTGCGTTTGGACTAATGGTTCATTCGTCACACACTATCACATCATTTGAATAAATAAATTTTCAAAACTTGCATGTGCACTGCATTAAATTGTCATTTGTTAATGAACATTTTTAATTGCAAGTCAGTCTGTGACATCAGGGGAGTTCCTACAAATAGCAATCAGGAGAGGATTTGATCATTCAACAATGGCGACTATAATCAAGAGCATCTTGTAGGCCTATGAATCAGGGGCATGTTATCCAGTGGTTTTGTCAACCAGTGAATCAGTCAGTCTAAAGCAAGTTCCCAAGCATCAGTTGATTGAGGGACGTCATTCAAGAGTTAGTTGATCAGAGATGAATCTACCAAACAGGGGCAGGACACCCGAATTTTCTGTTGACCAAGGATGAATTCTTCCAATGCTCAGTCAGAATGAGTCAAGTCGCTTCCATGCTCATACTAGGGCAGAACACTTCCAGAGCTCACCGAGTGCAACTCTCCTCGAGAGAACATCCAAGTCTTCCATTCCAAGAATCGGATAATCAGAGGCAGTCTGTTCAAAGACTCACTAGACGGGGGTGTCGCTCCCTGGATTTCCATCCTGGTACAAACGCGGAAGTGGCACGGAAAAGAATAGAGTCGCCAGCCAGGCATTTTTATCCCGAAGAAACGGGAATGGTAATGCTGCACAAACCAGAAGAAAAGAAAAGGAAGGACACGGGTCCTGCGAACCAAAGAGACTGAGTTCGGGAGTCGGTTACGACCTGGGAAGGTATTAGCACCCAGATCGTCCGCCGTACCCGACGGGATCCACGCTTGCAAAAGAAACTGTTTCAAAGGGTGAGGGTATGAAAACTGCAGCAAATGAAAATGAAAAGAAATGGACACAAGGTCATCCTATGCGATCCCCGGGTGGGCCCTCAGATGCGAATGGGTTTGCCACAAAATGTGGGCTGCCACTGTCATCACTAAAGAGGGATGTTTCCACAAGGTTCTCAGTGATCGGTCCCCAGCTGCACATAACTGTCAGGGTTATGTAATGAGAGAGGAAGATCCCCAAATCAAGACATTTCCAAGACAATCGCAACCTGGGTGTGGAACTCACTACTACCCCCATGACAAGATCTCATGAGGCCAAAGTGGAACCACTCTAAGTCCTATGGTGCACTCGAGCCGGGTACTTGGCTCATCTCTCAAGAACAAGTAACACCCATCCCACCAAACAGAAAACCAGTCCAGACAGTCCAGTATATATATATATATATATATATATATGATGCGGAAAATAAAGACTGAAAACTGTAAATAAAACTGTAAATAAAGCTGTAAATAAACAACAATAAAATACAACAAGCCACAGCTAACAAACAACACCCAGAGAAACAGAACTGCACAAGCGCTAGGAGAGACTCACAGAGGAACCAGAGATTCTCTGGTTCAGTCCCCAGCAGAGTCGCCAGCAGTTGCTCCCCGGATTTCCATCCTGGTACAAATGCGAAAGTGGCGCGAAAAAGAATAGAGTCGCCAGCCAGACATTTTTATCCCGAAGAAACGGGAATGGTAATGCTGCACAAACCAGAAGAAAAGAAAAGGAAGGACACGGGTCCTGCGAACCAAAGATACTGAGTTCGGGAGTCGGTTATGACCTGGGAAGGTATTAGCACCCAGATCGTCCGCCGTACCCGACGGGATCCACGCTTGCAAAAGAAACTGTTTCAAAGGGTGAGGGTATGAAAACTGCAGCAAAAGAAAATGAAAAGAAATGGAAAAGAAACTGAGAAAAGAATTGAATGAGAAAATAAAAGAAAAAAAATGTAGGGAAAATAAAGATTGTGCTCGAACGGGCCCTACCCCGCTGCCTACGTACCTCATCAGGATAATGAGGATCAGAGACGCCGTAGTTCCCTTAACTAGGGGTAACAAAGGAAAATTGCTTGTGAATTAAGGCTTGAACTGCCTATGCCATTGCTCAGGTGTTGCAGACTCGGACGACGAGTGCGTAACCGTCTTGCAAAGTGACAAGTAGGAGCAAGTTCGCGTACGGAGCGAAGGAGATGAGAAAAGAATTCCCGAAGGAAAGACGCTTATTATTTGTTTGTGTTTTTTAGAAGCTTTTATGAGTGTGTCACAAGGAAGTGAACTCGAGCTCTCATCAAGGGAATGTGCACTTGTCACTACATTCTAAGATGGAATAATAGAACAAGCACACTCAAGTAAGGAGAAGATCCCCAAAACTTGAACCCAAAGACGAGGGCTTAGGCTCACTAACTTGTTTACTTATTAGGTGTTTTGATTATTTACATGAAGAAGTGTTTTTTATGCTTTTCTTTTATGAAGAAGATACCTCGATCAGACTTGTGCATCACAAGGTAAACTTGTACTATCCCAAGATGGGAAGACTACAAGCATACCTCGTGGAATAAGGCTGTGGATCAAATGCATCCCTTCAAAGTTATTAAAGTGTTTTTTAGTGTTATGAGATGAGAAGAGAAGAAGAACCAAAAGGAATTCAAAGGAAAAATTCTAAAGGGGACTAAAAATAATCCTAAGTGTTAACATGCATGGATGTCCTAAGGGTTGGTGAGGTTTCTACCCTAATGAAGAAGAGAAGAAGAAGATAGAAGAAGGGATGAGAAAGGCCTAGGCCCAACAAAAGAGGGTTAGTTCACATAAACATCAGAGGAAGAGATGAGAATTGGAGATGTGGAACTCAATTTCCACATCTCCCACTTACCATAGCCCCTGCGAGATTAGTATGCACAAGTGAAACAAAATGAGCAAATTAACATGATAACATCAAACAATCAGAAGTGAAATGACATGAATAAATGCATAATGCAAATTCAACTCAAAGAAATGAAGATAAGAAACTTATGACTTACAAGGAGGCAACATGAATACATATGAAAACAAACACACATTTATGAAAGATGTAATGCAAAAAGCACAAAATAAAAGCACAAAGCTCAAGACTGAAACCAAAATGATATGGAGAATGGCTTAGGAAGCCAGCAAGATGAAGAGAGAGGTCACACAAGACCAAACAATATCAAAATGGAAGCAACGGAATCAAAAGATGGAGTTAAAACACTTAAAGAAACAAATGACTTGAATAAGAAGCAAACTCAAAAATTCAGAAGACACAAAACCTATCCTAGGACCAGGAAGGTACCCACACCCCAAAGTAACCCCAAATGAGAAGGAGAAGTTGGCACAAGTGCCCTTCTAGGCTTATAAGAAATCTAATGAACCAAAAGAAGCAAAATGGGACAAGGTGAGAACAAAAATCCACATTAAATCAACCAAGCATCCCAAAATTCCACAACTTAAACCAAATTATCTTCACACATACTATATCAACTTTCCAAAAGGATTTGCAAAAATTCAGAAAGGAACTAAGTCAAATGGAGACACGAACAAAAGTTAAGACAGAAAACTTACATCACAAGTTATAAGACCAAAACTCAAGAAATACATTTCTAAAAATTCAGAGAAAAATCACATGAAAATTACAAGATCTCAGGAAAACAATGCAAAAAGAATGGGATCAAAACTCAAAATATTGAAGACTATGGAAAATAAACAAGGCAGACTGGTCAAGAAATGAAGCGAAAGAAGCTAGGTGCAATGATGAATTATTTCTGGCACGTTAATCAATAAAAAAAATAAAATAAAAATGTGATAAAAAACTAGAGACATAAAGAAAGGTCCTTGATTTTTTTGAGGATTTTTGGATGAATAAAACTATTTTATACGAATTTAAATGAAACTGGATAAAAAAGAAATTAAAATGGAAAAGAAAATAAAGGAAAATGGAGTGTGGTGTAAATAGGAGAGGTTTTGCACTGAATTCACTTGGGCCGAAATAGTTGTGGTGCGAATAGCCGAACACCAAACCCAATGGCATAATATCAGATTTTTTTAACTAAAATAAAATAATATAAAAGGAACAAAAGAAAATGTGATACTACATACATATCAATCGGTCACAGCCCACTTAAGTCACTAAAAACCAAAAACCAGCTCCGACCAATCACGCAAGGACACGTCACTTCTTCTTCCCCATGTTCATGAAAGAAAACGTGAAAACCAGCAATAAGAAAACGCAGAAGCTAATGGTGGAAACAACATTATTCCGCCGACTTCATCCTCTCATATCTCTCTCAAAAATCAACGAAACTCAATGATATAAAAACGAAAAATGATCTACGGAATGAGGACAACACAACCTGCGTGGAATAAAATCAAAACAATAGCCTAAACACACAGATATATCATGCTAAAGTAACGCCATCACACGCGTTCGATTGTCGCCGCGGAAAAAATTCCAGAAACTCGCAAAACGCCTATCCACATGAAGCATAGATCATAAGGATCGAGAATATACCATTAAAACTCAGTAAAACACACTGTACAACTCAGGTTAAATAAAAAAAGAATGAACACCAAAACCGAAATTTCATTGTTAGCTTACTTATTAACACCAAATCAAATCAAACACAACTAAACGATTATTAACAACTCAAAGAACGCTATAAAACACTGGACTCGAAGCAAAACAGAACGAGAAAGAAAACCTGTTTTGAAGCTCTTGCAATCTCAAGAAGATTCAAGCTCCCACATGTGTTGGCCAAATAAAGGCTTGAAGATGATGATGATGCTAAGAGAATGATGAATGGAGTGAGTGAAACTGTATTATCCAGATCTGAAGCTTGTTCTTGATATGAGGAGTTGAGAGCCAAAGCAATGAGAGAGCAAGAGACTGAATACGTGTGTGATTCCCCCCTCCAAAGTTTGTTACAATCTTCTCTATAATACTAGTGATAACCAAATCCAGCAATGAATAAAAGAGTGATCTAGATCTAAAACTTATTTTCGGTGAGAGATATTCAGAGATGAGAGAGGCCGAATGAATATTCAAAAAAAGTGATGGAAAAAATGTGAGTATGTATTTGTAGTGCTGAGCCAACCTCTTCTTCAAAAGCCAGCGAGTATTTCACCTCATCCCTTTTTTCTTCTTTTTTTTTCCAATAATTAAAAGCAACCAACTTAGTGATGAGGTGTCCGTTTTTTCCCTGAGTGGCCAATTCTCATGCCACTTTTGTTTTCACCTTCATGCCTTTACCGCGCCAATGAAGAAGTGACGAAAACATGACCCCAAGGCCAATGCGAGAGTGACACGTGGCGAGTGGCTGAAGCTGATTTTTTTTCATGTTCATTTTCGCTCACCAACACCAAGTACCATCACTTTTTGACTATTTCTTATGCTATTTATTCACTTGGTCACATAAATAATAACATGGGCTTATTAAAGAGATTGTGAACAAAAACAAATGCCACGCCACACATACCTTCATTTAAAAATGGGTCAATCACAAAATGACACATGTCCACCAAAAAACCTAAAAATGCTCCAATTTTGAAAAATTACAACTTGAGTTCTACAAATGCTACGAAAGTGTTCTACGACTTTTCGGAAAGAGAAAATCGTGCTCTACAACTTACGTGTTCACCGGAAAATCATTCGGAGCTTTTTCGCACATGAAATAATAACCTGAAGTTTAGGATCGAATAATTTCTAAAAAATAGAAATTTCCAAATTTAGTAACCTTTTGCATACTTCCGACTTTTGACATTTAAGCTTAAATGAAATACTCCCTGACATAATATGACCTCAAAAAAGATAATCCTGACCAAAAACTTCTGAAATTGTCATGTTGACTTTTCTGACTGTGCAGTTGACTTTCTTGCATCACCTTCAAGCAACTGAAAAATTCTCTGACCTCCACATGGAATTTTCTCACGAAAATCGACACCTAGGATCCTCTTGACATATAGAAGACTTTTCCCAAATGAAATGGCCAAAGTTGTGAAGTTTTGGTGCTTGTATCTCAAACCCTAATTCGGGTGCTTTGCATAGGAGCTTTGCCTTGTCCTGAGATCTCTGACGATCATGCAATCTTCTGAACTTTTGCCAAGGGACTTGATCTTGTAAATGGAGTATAAAATCATCATAGAACTTGTAAAAACTCATTGGGACCCTTGTCATGGCTTGAAATGCTTTTGGGAACTCCACGGATAACCATATGCTTGATGTTGGGACATGAAGGATGTTATGCTTCATCTTTCCATGCTAGGATGCTGAGGAAATGATATGAGTATGATGCATATGATGTGATATGATATTTAAAAAGAAGAGGGAAAATTTGGGGTGTTACAGCTGCCCCTATTCAATCACTAGTTAATCTGAAAAGGACGATAGTACGGGCTATCGACCATTCAAGATAAACTGTGGTTGAATACCAAGAAGACCAGAAATTTGCACTCTGACGAGGACCGCAACACTGGGAAATAAACCCAACCAGATGACGCTCTGGGGACTGCAGGGGAGAAAGAAGCAAACGAGCTTCTTCCAAGTTGAAACTGACATCTGGAATAAGAACACGTTGACAGACGAGTCTTCTTCAGACAATCCTGTGACGCCAGGAGCTGGACATACGAGTCCTCAAAACACTGCAATACAACAATCTGAGACAGACGAGTCTTCACACCATCCTGTGACGCCAGGAGCTGGACGTACGAGTCCTCAACACATGAGACAGACGAGTCTCTCTCGGATTTACCTATTACGCCAGGACTGGTAATGCACTTGAGTCTGTGGGATAGACATGCAATCAAGGTAGACGAACCTTCCTCATATATTATCCGCGGATATATGGTATAAGACAGACGAGTCTTCTTTGGGCAAACCTGTGACGCCAGGTGCAGCAACAATAATTGGTGCTTGAGACAGACGAGCCTCCTTCGGATTTACTTGTTACGCCAGGACCGGCAATCATTTTGACATTAATTCCCACTGTCAGGATTTTAAACCTCTTCAATACAGACGAGTATTGGATGATCATCAAGATACACACAGACGAGTGCCAAAAGTCGATGATACAGACGAGTATCAGACGATGATCTGAGAAACACAGACGAGTGCTTCAGGCAATGATACAGACGAGTATCCAAACAAAGTAGACGAGCTTCAAACAGATATTAAAACACCACAACACAGACGAGCGTTGGGGACGATACAGACGAGTATCCAAACAAAGCAGACGAGCTTCAAACAGATATTAAAACACCACAACACAGACGAGCGCTGGGGACGATACAGACGAGTATTTAAACAAAACAGACAAGCTTCAAACAGATAAACAACACAGACGAGTGTTGGACTTGATACAGACGAGTATCCACATATAGCAGGCACGCCAAACACAGACGAGTGCTGGAAAGTTGCAGACGAGCAACAGATGAACTTACATATCAAAGCACAGACGAGTGCAGCAAAGGATCCAATACCAAACACAGACGAGTGTTGGGAAGTTGCAGACAAGCAACAGCAAAGAGATATCACAACACCGACGAGTGTTAAGGAGTTGCAGACGAGAAACAGCAAAGAGCTAACCAAACACAGACGAGTGTTGGAACTTCCAGACGAGCAACAACATATGAAATATCACAACATAGACGAGTGCTGGAAATTGCAGACGAGCAAACAGCATATGAAATATCACAACACAGACGAGTGCTGGAAATTGCAGACGAGCAAACAGCATACTGATATATAACCAAACATAGACGAGTGTTTGAAATTGCAGACGAGCAAAATCGAGGTAATCAAAAACCACTGTTGGAGAGAGCAAACGAGCAATACCAAAGGGCTAACACTGACGAGTGTTGAAATATGCAGACGAGCAGCAATAAAGCCGTAATATGTCCTTGCTGGGGAAAACTCCGCTTAGGGATAACACAGACGAGTGTTGAGAAACGCAGACGAGCGGTCGGCCACAAAAGTTACAACTCTGCAGGGGATACAAGTCAAGAGGCCTGGATACCCAACTCTGACTGAGGTGATGAATACCTGACTGTATCATCAAAATACCCAAAAGAATGGCAACTTTGCTGGGGAATATTTCACTGACAGAGGTGAAAATCCAAATATGAACTCTGTGGGGAAAGATCATCTTCAGACTTGGCTGGGGAAGATGCTTTGATTACATAACCCTTATTGGGGAGAGAATCCTGACAATTCTAACTCTGTGGGGGAAATGCAAGGCCTTCAGCTGCATGCTGGGAAAACTACACTGTGGAAAGGTAATTCCGCTCGGGGATGAGAACAATTCAATTAGCCTTGAAGTTCCGCTGGGGATATCATCTTCTCTAACTCAGCTGGGGATGTCAACCTTCTGGCATGGTTGAGAAAAAGATTTGGCAATACTCTGCTGAGTAGCGACTTTGCTGGAGAATCAAAATATGCCCCAAGTATAGTATGACGCGACTGCGTTGGGAAGATATGCCAATGAAGATTGGACCTTGACTGAATACCCACTCCTCACGAGGAAACCTTGTCGGCGGAAGGAAGATTCTCTGCTCGGGGAATAAATAAACTTCCAATGCCCTGCTGGTAAAATAAATACCAGACATTCCCTGAGAATTAACACAGTGCTTCAAGCTTCTGAGCTCAACAGTTGCATACTGATTATCAAGAGTGCATAAGCATCCCTTTACTCTTCAAATTGCCTCAGATTGCATCGTTTATGAAAAAGATTGTCTTCAGAGGATTTTACAGAAGACATGGCATCCAGAATTGGCCCAATGTCTTCAAACTCTCGCAGAAATCAAACGGATCTTGAGATATCTGCCCCAGATTGTGTCTTGTAATGATCTTGGCTCCACGACAGAGATAAAACGGAAACCATGCAGTATGAAGTTGCAATGCAAATGATGCAAGATGTAAACGTATGCTCATGATGCTAAGGAAATGAATATGCAAGCTACGGGAGCTGAAACAAGGATGGTTGGGCGTAAGGCCAGGTTGATAGATATTTTTGTTTTGCTTTGGTTGCCAAGCAATTGGACTTTAATGGTGAATTACCAGACGAGAACTGGTTTATTGAAGGTAGGCCAACAGACGAGAACTGATGGGCAAAGAATAAGTCGTCAGACGAGAACTGACTCCTTAGGTTCATTGTCAAACGAGAATTGACTCTGAAAAAAGAATAACTACCAGACGGGAACTGGCGTTCAACAGGCTAAATGAAAAGGTGACCAGACGAGAACTGGTTAAAAGATTCGCCTACCAGACGAGAACTGGTATTTGAAGTTGGTTTGCCAGACGAGAACTGGACTTTGGGTTTGTCTGCCAGACGAGGACTAGACTTTGAAATGGTTTTCCAGACGAGAAATGGACTTTGAATGTCAAGAAGCTGGGGTTACGAGGCCCTGGGTATGAGATCTGATGCTGGGGTTATGCTCAATGCAATTATGATGCGTATGCTCTATATGGTCGAGCGACATGAATACTGTATGCAAATGATTTATGCAATGCTTATGAAAAGCTAGAAAAACTCCCAAGGATGGGAAGAGAGGTCTTATGTGGCAAGGCTTCTGGTTGAGAAGGATGACAAAGGCGAGAGTGGGTAGCACGATTTTCGGATACTCGTCTTGAACTCGAAGATCACTGATATAACTGGCTCTGTGAAGCTAAAGTTGCCCCTGGTTGGATGCTCGAGGAGAATTGCATCTAGTGATCTCTGGAAGTGTCTTGCCCCGATATGAGCATGGAAGCGACTTGACTCATTCTGACTGAGCATTGGAAGAATTCATCCTTGGTCAACAGAAAATCTGGGTGTCTTTCCCCTGTTTGGGTGGATTCAGCTCTGATCAACTGACTCTTGAACGATGTTCCTCAATCCACTGATGCTTGGGAACCGCTTTACCCTGAAAAATTCCTTGGTCGACAAAATCACTGGATAACATGCCCCTGATTCATAGGCCTACACGATGCGCTTGATTCTGGTCATTACTGTTGAATGATCAAGTTCCCTCTGATTGCTCTTTGTAGGAACTTCCCTGATGTCACAGGCTGACTTGCAATTAAAACTATTCATTTACAAATGGTAATTTTAATGCAGTGCACATGCAAGTTTTGAAAATTCATTTATTTGAATGTTGTGACAGTGTGTGACGAATGGACGATTAGTCCAAACGTAGTGCTGAGTTAGCAAATCGTTAGGAGTCAGTTTACGCAACTTTGTCGTAGTATGCTTTCAGAATTGAACCTGATTCAATTAGGACTTTCAAGGGTTATGACGTGGCCTGGTTCACGGTTTTAGAAAGAAAGATTTATGGCTCAAAGTTTATTTGTGCCCACCCATTCTCCTTGATGTTCTACAGTCCTATACTCAGCTTAATTTGGCCTGAGCGCTCGCCTCTCGGAAGGGCTTTGTAATGGTTGAGGAACCAGTGACATTGACGGTTTACGCACCAATGAGGTTTCTTGGAGTAACAGTCACCCCATTGTCTTTGTGTCTATAGTCACACGACTTTGTTCTAATGGAACTTTTTTCTTTCTGATTTTTTTTACTCCCTAATTTTTGCCTGGACTGATTCTTTTTGAATGTTTTTTCGATTTTGAAGTCCAGCGGGATGCCCTAACTTTTGCCTAAGTCATTTGTTTTCACACTTTTTTTTCCGACTTAGCGGGCTTTATTTCTCTTTTTCTTTTGATTTTTTTCTCTCTTTGAACAAATCGTGTGACACTGGTTTGTCTGACTTGCTGAAAGGGTTGTGACTGCCTCATTCTTTTGTTGTTGAGGGATGCCCAATGTGGTTTCACGTCTCTTGACCTCTTGAGGTGTAATGAATAATGGTAATGGATCCTCGGATGCACCCTCCTTTGGAAATTTGAACGCTCGGTCAAATTAACTGATAACTACCCTGCCCCGGGTTGGATGTGAAGGTTTTTTCGTTTAGAAAAGAAACTCCTACTTCAAGGCTCAAAGGGGTTGACGAGGGTCTATCTCCCATATATCTCCAGTGTTTGGGAATTGAAGCAATGCCTGTACATCATCAGCAGGTTCTACTCTGAAATCATACCTTCAGCAATTATGGGTATTCAATTGTCATCATCCTCCCTCAAACCTGCTAAACAACAGTGAAATAAATGGGAGGTAAATGGATGCAATTTTTTGTTTGTTTTTTCAATGCAAGTAAAGAAAAATGAGCGAATGCGACATAATCGATTCAAAAAGTGCAAGATCACTACATTAACATTACCATTCAAAATAACAATGCTTAAAAGACAAGTAGCTGCTAACAGGAAAGAAACTACAATGCAAATGATAAAAAGGATACAATGATCTCCAATTCCGATGATATCTTGTTGTATGGACCACTAAAATCAGAAGACGCTTCTCCGAAGTCTTTGAACTCAATCCGGCGAGAGGTGGATGTGCACAACCAAGCTTCCTTCTAGAAAGGATATGTACCCCTTGTCGATCAACTGTTGGACTTTGGCTTGAAAAGCTTTACAATCATCATTTGAATGCCCCATTGATCCACCATGATACCCACATTGCTCATGAGGATTGTACTCTGGAGGGTATGGCTCTGGCAACGGCTTAAGAAGCTTAGGAACCACCAATGAATTCTGAACTAGATGTGGCAAAAGTTCACCGTATGCCATGGGAGCTGGATGAAGAGGAGCGTTCCTTCTTTCCAGATTGTTGTGAGGCCTAGGCTGGCTCTGAAGTTGATTCTGAGGTCCTCGACCATGAGCTTGCAGATTTGGACGAGGAGGAGTCCAGGGTTTCTGATACGGTGCTCTGAGCATTGCCGAATGCCCATAAGAGTAACCAGACCTAGGAACGGATGATCTCTGAGAAGATGTTGGTCCAGAATATTCAATATTTTTCATGACTGCATTGGTATCATACCATTCTTCCTCTTGGGAGCTAACAACAAACTCATCTTCACTAGTTGGGATGTTCGAAAAGTCTTGGATCTTTCCGCTTTTGAGTAAACTCTCTATGCGTACTCCGACTATCATCAGTTCAGAGAAACTTGACGTCCCAATGCTACTCATTCTTTCCAAGTATGGACCTTGCAAGGTGCCCACGAACAGGTCCACTAATTCTCTGTCTGAAAGTGGTGGATGCACTTGGGATGCCAACTCTCTCTGTAAACACCCCAAATTTGCCCTCACCCGTTCACACCATGGCTTGTGGTCATTTCATATGCATAAACACAATCATATCATCTCATATCTCATTTTTTGAGCCACTGCATAGTTTCTAAGTCATCTGCATCTAGGGTTTGTGATCTGAGCAATCCAAGAGCTTCTTGAGCCACTCCAAAGGGGACCAATCATTTCAAAGGGATCCATGTGTGTTCAAGTATCATATTACATCCTCTCAAAGTCAAGATTTCAGAAGAATCACAAGAACTGGGATTGGTATGGAAGCAGAGCCAAGTTTGACTGCACAGTTGACCTGAAATTAGGGTTTTGGTTTCAGAGTCCATAACTCCAAATTTTTTGGTCATTCTTGTTTCCATTGGTCTCTATATGGTATAAGGAGTATGCATATCAATTTTCATGAAGAAATTCCATGGGGAAGTCATCTGATCAAGAGTTGACTTTCTGGACAAGTCAGTGCAAAATCAGGGCATCTGAGACCCCCAATGACCCAACCAAGGGGTGATCTTCATCATTTTGAGTGTATATGATCTTTATTTGATCATGGAAGAAGGTTGAAGTTCACAAAAATCAAGAATTTGGAGTTTTTGCAAATGTTGACTTTTAAGGCATAGTTGACTTTTTCAAGAATGCTCCATTTTAGGTCATTTTTCAAGCCTTGATTCTTGATCCAAAAATGCTTCAAATGGAAAAACTTTGGTCATGAAAGTTGTAGAACACATTTTTCCCTTTTCAAAAAGTACAAGAACATGATCAAATTCTTCTTGGATCAAAAGTTATGGTGTGACAAAGTTGGCAAAAATCATTGATTTTCAAGATGTGCACCAAATGGGAATTTTGCAAAATCATGAACCAATGCCATTTGTAACTTCTAATTCACTTCAAACCATGACATAAACATTCTATGTGACCTAAAAATCAGAATTGGATCAAGGATTACATGTTTATGGTTTGTGTAACAAGGCATTTTTCACAAAGTTTCAAAAAGCAACAACTTGCAAAACTCATGATCACACTTCTTACAACTTGCAACCTTGGATGCTGACTTTGGCTAGCCTTTCCCCTCACCCCTGCTGCGCAGCCCCATGCTTTGTACTAGCCTAGAACCAAGCCATACTCTCCTTACGCAAAAAGTTGACTTTTGGCAAAAGCAAACATCCCAATCACCACAGGCCATGTCACATCCTCTGGCCACTTGCAATTGTTTATACTATCCACTTGCAAGCCAAAGAGATGAACAAGCAAGGCTGAAACAAGACCACAACATCACATACACAAGAACACACCATTTTGCAAATTGCTTCGAATCTCTCTGCCCAGCCATAAAACATTCAAACCATTTTCACCAATCAACTCATCATGCTTCATTGAGCCCAAAGCAACCAAGAACCAGGCCTGAAACAAGCCATAACTCCATTTCACCATTTTCACCCCAACTTGCAGTTTCTTTCGAAACTCTCTCCACAGCTCACAAACATCAAAACAAACTCCATAGACCTTCTCCACTCATCATCTGGACCTCAAACAACCCTTCACCATTGCCAGAAGCAGCCTGAATCTCCATTGCCATTTTTAACTGAGCTTGAGCAGAAGCTGCTCAAACTCTTCATCCAGCCAACATAAATTTCTCTTGAGCATTCAAGCATCACCAGAGGGTCAAGTGGAGTGGATTTCACCAAGAGAGGAGGCTTGAAAGTTGCTGGAGTGAAAGCTTCGAATCTCAGGTAGCTCAAGAACTTTTCTTCCAGAAATGGATTTTTAAGTTCTAAACTTGTTCTATGTGTCTTCCTGATCATGAATATGCCTTTGGTTTTGCAAATGGTGATGAAATGAGAATTTAATTGCTCTCTGAAACTTTTTTGCCCTAGTTCTTGTTTGTTTCGATTCAGCCTTGTTAGGAAATATAAATTTGTTTTGATTGGGGGTTTTGGTTCGTGAGTGAGTGGGGATCATTTCCCTGTTTTTAGATTTCGTTTTAGTTAGGTTTTTAGAGTTTTGGAGATTCTCAGGGAGGGAGCTGGCCGGAGAAGACGACCGGAAGTCTTCTCCGGCAGCCTGAAAGTCATTAACTGCTAATTAGGGTTAGGGCACCAAGTTTAAATGTGAGCCACTGGATTTCGTTTCCCGCGCGTGAATGGAAGGCCTGGATCATCTCATTAAGTTTTAATTATGGATTATTATTTAATTAATCAGGATTAGGTTGGTTTGAATCTGGGTCGTCCAGATGCGCGCCCAGTCAACCCCTTTGAACCCAGCAGCTCATCTCAGCCTTCCATCCAGTTGACTTCTCCTTTTTATTTGTTTTTATTTCATTTCTTTTTATTTTATTTGCATAATTTATTTAAAATAGCAAAAAATGTCTAAAAATTATGAAACTTTTTCTTAAGAGTTTTATTAATTTTTAGGACACAAAAATATTTTCATTTTTATTTTTATCATTAAAAAAGCATTTTTAAATATTTAAAAGATTATTTTTAATTGATTAATGGAAATTAATTCATTAAAAATACTTTTAGGTATTTAAAAATCACCAAAAAATTCATGAAATGTTCTAAGACATTTAGAAACATTGTCCAACCTTCAAACCAAATTTCTTTTTGGATCTTGATGCATTTTGAGAATTTTTCTTTGAATTAAAATCATTTTTTGTGCATTATTTTGATCCTAAGTTCAAAAAATCATTTCTGCCTATTCATGAGGAGTTGGACATTGATTCTTCTTGCATTGCATTGTGTTTAGCATGTAGTTTTTGAGATAAAAAGGCCATGATTTGATCTTGCATTTTCAATTTGTTTGGCATTTCTTTTGTTTAGGAACCCTAAAAACCCTAAAATCTTGTAAAAGTCATAACTTGAGATTGGTTAAGAGTTGAGACCTCTCCTTTGGGCATTGGTTTAGTATAGGATTAGGGGTCCTTTGAGTGGCATTTTCCATTTTTTATCTTAGGGTTTGCTTCTGTTTTTGGTTTTTGTTTGATGTTTGATTCATAAACCCTAATTTGGGCTTCCATATGCATCCATCTTGCATTCTCTTGCATAACATGACTTGCCATGACATTCCATGCTTCCATTTGATTCATTGAACATCATAAGACATACCATAAACATGTTTGATCATTGCATCATGTATTTTCCATGTTGTATGTCATGTGCACTTCATAACTTTTCATGTGTTTTCATGCTTCCTAACTTGCTTCATTTGCATTCATGAACTTGTATGATCATTTCCATGTGCTGCCTCATGTTTGTAGCATCTCATAGCATCATTAGCATCATGTATATGCTTCTGATTTTGTTTCTCATCATGTCATCTCATCCCATTTTGCATTGCATTGCATTTCTTTTCTAACATTTCAGGTGGTAAGTGATGATGAGAAGTGAATTTGTCTTCACTTCTCACAACTTTTCTTTTCATCTCTCTTGCATCCATTGCTGCATTTTTGTTTGTGTTTGAGTTTGAGCTTGCTCATTCTTCTTCTTCCCACTTTCTTTCTTCAAGTGACTTGACTTCTTGAATGAAGCAAGTCACTTTGCTTCTCTTGATCCTTTCATCTGCTTCCTGGTGGTTCCATTGGAGATCTTTCTTGTTAAACCTCACAAACCTTAGGAACAACCAAGCATGACAATGATTAGGGTTTTGATTAGTCTCCCCTCTTAGTTTCACCTTTGTGTCTCTTTTGAGTCTTCTCTTCTCACCTCATAATCAGGGACTAGACCCTAAAGGCTTTAAGGCTTTGTGATTAAGCTTATGCCTGCATCCTTCTCTTAGGATGGAGTGTATAACTTTAATCCTAAGTGTTAAACCCTTAATGT
This sequence comes from Lathyrus aphaca, assembly GCA_963966055.1. NCBI lineage: Eukaryota > Viridiplantae > Streptophyta > Magnoliopsida > Fabales > Fabaceae > Lathyrus > Lathyrus aphaca. Next base: position 230,141,844 of record OZ014519.1, read on the forward strand.
GTTTAAATCTCTTAATCAACCCACTTAATAAGTATCAAGACATCACACTTGTAACTTGGGCCTTGCATTAGGGTTCTAATTCTTCCTTAACTGGTTAAGAAGGACTAACCCTAGTGTTAATGGACAAGTCCCCCTCAAGTTGTCTTACAAATCATAAAATTCACTTCTTCATCATATCATTAACTAAAATCCACTCCATAAAGGCTTGTTTTGTCATGAGTTTAATCCCTAATCATGGATTAAGTTGAGGAGTTTTCCTCAGCTTAAACATTCTCATCTATTATCCTTCTATTAGGATGGTGTAATGAGTCTGTTTAATCCCTGATTATGGCTTAATCTCATTACTCAACACTAAACAAAAACACCAAAAACATCTAAATAATCACAAGTAGGTTAATGATCTTAATCCTACACCAAAGGTGATTAAGTGTGAGAATCTGACTTCACACTTAAGGTATTCTCATTACCCCTAATCAGAGGGAAGATGTGATGAGTTTACTAAATCCATTGGTTTAGGCTTAAGCTCATTAACTTATGACAAACTTTCAAAAGCAATAAAAGATTGAAAACACAAAAACAAACAATAATCGTCTCCTCCGGGATTCTTTTCTCATCTCATTCACTCACAAACGAGAACCTGCTTCTTCCGTCTAATGCAAGACAGTTTGCACCTGAGCCAGACAGGTCATACACTTGAGCATAGACAAGTAAGCAGTTCACAAGTCAATTCACCTTTCAGTCTCTTTGGGTCGAACTACGGTGTTCTGACTTCCTCATTGCACGAGAGGATACGTAGGCATAACTTAACGGTTATCGAACAAAAGTCTCTGTATATTCCCCCTCCTTCCAGCCTCATTCTTTAGCCTCATGATCTTGAGCATCTCACTCTTTTCCTTGCACTGACACTGTATACTACACTGCACATTTCTTTTACACTGACACCTGTACATCCTTTTCCAGCTCTTTACACACAAATTGCACTGACACTACCCCTTTGAAACACAAATCTATCAAGCGTGGATCCCGTCGAGTACGACGGACAATCTGGGTGCTAATACCTTCCCAGGTTGTAACCAACCCCCTTTCTCAGTCTCTCTGGTTCGCAACCGTCTTATCCATATCTTTCTAGGCCTATGCAGCATTGCCTTTCCTCTGGGATAAAAATGCCTAGCTGGCGACTCTATTCATTCTCCAGTGAGTTCACGGCTGTGTGTTCTCACTGTTCCCTTCGCCGACCGTTCGCGTCTGTACCCCATTTGACCCGGTGTCATTTGGTGGGAGCGACAGCTTGGCGACTCTGCTGGGGAGCCTTATACTGTAACCAGGGCTTCTGGTTCTTTTTGTGGGTTCCTCCTAGCGCTTGTTTGATTTGTGTTTACTGGGGTGTTATCTGTGCTTGTGTGTTTTGTTTTATTTACTGCTTTATGTACAGTTGCTTTATTGCTTTCTTTATAGCTTTTGTATATATCATACTGTCATGCTGTCTGGCTGGATCTGGTTTTGCTTCTGTGGGTGGGTGTTCCATTGAGAGTTAAGGTCCTATACCTGGGAACTGAGTGACACCTAGGCTAGAGTGAATCATATTCTTTCCCATTCCATTTCGGTCTGGTGCGGGAATATGAAACACGGTTCAGATATGGGTTTCTTCTTGAGAACTCTGTGTTGCAGATTTCCTGCAATGCTAGGGCTATCTGGGAAGCCTGCTAAGTCTGGATGACCTTTTAGTATTGACCTTCAGAAACTGAGGTGAATTGGAGGAGGAACTTTTATGGTTATTGTAAACACTGTACCTCCGGGTTGGAAGTGTTTACACTTCTCATAACTGATCCAAGTCTGAGGATCCTTGTTTTAGAACACCACCTGTGAGGGGGTTGGGTTGTTTACAGGTTTGCAGGTACCTTGACCTCAGAATACCCTGGTACTTTGATTTGATTAAGAATACTCCATGTTGGAACAGTTCTTGTGATTCTAAACCCTGGACACGTGGCTCTTTATTTGAGCCCCCCCACCTTGGTTACTGGATTTATAGACCTCCATCTGGAATTCTTGAGCATACTTGGGCCTATATCAGAGCATTTGATCAGATCCAGCTCAGTCACAAACCTTTGCATATCATTTGCATACATAATCATTGCATCATATTGACATTTGCTTATTTGTGTTTCAGGGTATCCATCTTCATTTGGTTTTGGTTTTGACCCCATCTTCAGTATTGACCCATCTTCATCAGCACCTGCTTCTGCTATCAGCTATCTACTTCAGTCACCTGCACCAGCCAATCAGTGGCCCCTTCTTCAGTGTTATCATCAGCACTTGTCTCTACTCAGTCTCAGCATCATGGCTCCTAAAAAGAGCAACATCACCTATCACTTCTTCCAGCCAGAGCTATCTGACATCAGGAGGATTCAGACCCTGATCACTCCAGATCACATACCATTGTTCAGGGAACATTATGGAGATATACTTGATATGGTTATGGATCTGGACCCTTCACAGAGAAGCCTGATCCACACTTGCATTCAGTTCTATGATCCCCCACTGAGATGTTTCACTTTTCAAGACTTTCAGTTGGGCCCTTTATTGGAAGAGTACTCCTCATTAGTTGGTATGCCTATCAGGGCTGGAATCCCTTTCAACCCTGAGATGGTCTTTCCTAGTAATGGAGAAGTAGCAAAGGCTTTGCATCTGGAACCTGTCCTGATTGAGCAGCATATGACTTCTAAAGCTGGGATCCCTGGTTTCCATCTGGATTTCTTGATCTCTCAAGCTACCCTGAAAGCTTCTTTAGGAGAGTGGAAAGCTGTCTGTGCTTTGTTGGCCTTGAGCATATATGGAATTGTATTATTTGCAGATGAGCCTCGATTCATTAGCAAGAATGCAATCCATCTGTTCATCCTGAAGAACCCAGTGCCAACTTTATTGGGGGATCTCTACTATTCAGTGCATCAGAGGAATGAAAAGCAGAGGGGAAGATTAGTGAGGTGTTGTGCTCCATTATTCCATACTTGGTTTCTCAGGCATCTACCCAGGGCTGATGCATTTTTGAATCCTCATCAGCAAAGCAACCGGGCTAAGAGACTCACTGCTCTAACTTCAGCTGATATCAGATGGTGCACTCAAAGCACCAAAGGCAGGGATATCATCACCAGCTGTGGGCATTTTCCCAATGTGCCCTTAATAGGAGTTAAGGGTAGCATTAATTATAATCCTCTGTTGTTCAGAAGGCAACTGGGCTATGCACTGGTCCACACTCCTAAGGCACAGGACTTGGTGGAAACTCTTTATTGTGAGAACAAGCTTAATCTGGCTACTGTTAGGCAGGCTGCCTGGGCCTGGGATAATGTTCAAACCAAGGGAGTAACCATTCTGGGGAAGTGCAACAATGTGGCATCAGCACAATACTATGAGTGGTCCCGTGCCAGGGCTCAATTCTCTGGAATGCCCTTTACCATAGAAGATATGCCTGAATCATCTTCACCACCCCCTGCCACTATCAGTTTGGAGGAGTTTGAGAGCTTGAAGGAAAGAAATGAGAAGTTAACCCAGGCTTTGCAGAAGACCCTCCGGGAGAGGAGTGATGGTATGATGGAGATTGAGAGGTTGGAGAAGTTGAGAGTGGAGCATCTGGTTAAGATTGAGAAGTCTGGGGATTATATCAAAAAGTCTAAAGCTGGAGAACAAATTCTGAAGAATGCTTGCAAGGAAGCCCAGTTCCAGAGAGCAAGGACAGACTTGTATCTGAAGGAGAGTCAAGCTCGGTGGGTCAGGATCGCCGAGGCTCGTACTCTGGAGGACAAGAGAGTTCAAGACAAGATGGAGCAGATGGAAGCTAGTGCAAAAGAGCAGCAAGAAGCCCTGGCAGCAGCCCAGAGGGAGATATCAGAGCTGAAGATCAAAGCAGGAGTGAAGAGGTCAAAGGACCAAGGTCAGCACAAGAGGCTAACAGCAGCTGTTACAACCCGGAATCTCCTCATCAGGAATCTCACGGAACGTCCGGCTGATCCTGTGACCGAAGCACTTCTCAAGGAAGTTCGTGAGGATGAGTTTGGTCTTGGTGTTTGACCCTTTGTTTGTTGTTGCTTTCATTCCATGTACTTTTATTTTTCTTTCTTGTGATGTATTTTGACCCCTCAGAGGGCTTGTATTTGTAAAACAAACTATGTACCATTTGCTTTTGTAATATATGTATTAGTTTGTTCCGTCCGGGTTTCACTTCGAAAGCAACTTCAGCAGCATCTTCAAGGGTCTGGAAGGGTCAAAACTGAATGCCAAGCCGGATACCTTGAAAACAAATGAGCATACTGCATTGCATGCTAACCTTTTGTTTGTTTTGTAGGTTTTTGTTTTATTGTTGCTAACTCTGTTGTGATGCTCAGGAATTATTGCTCGGCGCCGGGTATTTCCCCTCAACCGTCCGCACCGTTATCCAACCCGTAACAATCTTCCGGGCATTCAAATGGATCAGGTACAGCAGGACCTTGCAGAGGTTAGAAATCAAATGGCAAACGAAAGATTGGAAATGAGAACCCAGATGACTCAGTTTATGGAAGTGATGAACAACATGGCTCAGAGCCAGGAAAGATTGAGGGTCATGGTGGAAAGGCAGAATCAAGAAGATCCACATATAGGAACTGCCGGCACTAGCAACAATGAGAGGGTCCAACCTCATGTCAATCCCCCAGTCTTTGGACCACACCTCCATCCTGAGGTCAATATCCCTGCAAATGTTCAAGGGACTGCCACTGCAGCCAGGGTACTGCAAGAAGACCCCCAAGAGGACCAATTCACAGTAATGGGTGTTGGGGAGGAAGCTTATGATAGAAGGATGGATGAGATAGCTGAGAAATTGAGGTCCTTAGAGTCCCAAAACACTCTGGGTTTCGATGTCATGGACATGGGCTTGGTAGACGGGGTCAGGATTCCCCATAAGTTCAAGCCTCCTTGTTTTGAAAAGTACAATGGGACTTCCTGCCCCCGGACTCATTTACAATCATTTCTGGGGAGGCTGAAGGCCTATACTATGGATGAGAAGCTCTGGATGTTCTATTTCGAGGATAGCTTGACTGGAGCGTCAAGAGAATGGTACTCTCACTTGACAAGGGCAACTATTAGATGCTGGAAGGACCTGGCAGAGGCCTTTATCAGACAGTATCAGTACAACTTAGATATGGCACCCAATAGGACTCTCCTAATGGGAATGTCACAGTCGTCAAGAGAAAGTTTCCGAGAATATGCCCAGAGATGGAGGCAATTGGCTGCTGCTGTTCAACCACCTATGTCTGAAAGGGAAATGGCAGATATGTTTATGAACACCCTTCAGGGGACTTACATTGATAGGCTAGCTGCCTTCTCATCTACCAGCTTTGCAGATGTAGTCATAGCCGGGGAGAGAATTGAAAGCCTATTGAAGATGGGTAGGATTTCTGACAATGGTGCCAGCTCGTCCAGTAGTACGAGAAAGCCTTTTGCAGGCCCAAGAAGAACTGGCGAGACCAATGCCATCCACACCAGCAGGGGCAGGCCCCAATATGTTCACAGATCAGTGGCAGCAATCACCATTCCCGCTCCAGCTCATCCTCAGCCAGCTTATCAACCTCCGCAGCAAAACTATCAGCAACAACCTCAGTACCACCAACAAAATCAGTATCCTCCAAGAAATTACAACAACAGCAACACCAACAACAACCAGCAAAGGCCATTCCAACAGAGGCCTTCTCAAGCCAACAGGGTAATCGATCCGATCCCTATGCCATATGCTACATTGCTGCCACAACTCCTGAAACTCAACCTAGTTGAGCTAAGGACGCTGGCACCTCCAGATCCCAACAGTCTACCTAGGAATTATGACTCCAACGCCAGATGTGCTTTTCATTCAAATGCACCTGGCCACAGTACAGAAAAGTGCAGAGCCTTGCACATGAAGGTACAAGACCTGGTAGACTCTAAGGCCCTGAATTTCGCACCACCACCCAATGTCAACAAAAATCCCATGCCAAACCACAGTGGTCTCAGGATTAACGCTATTGAAGAAGACAAGCCGTCTTATTTAATAACCAGTGTGGGTCAGATCCGGACACCGTTGGTAGAAATCAAGGCTCAGCTCCTGGAATGTCAGATGTTCCCGGGGTGCGAGTTGGGGTGTGCTTACTGCAATATCTCGGTAAATGGGTGCGATAATTTGAGGAATGGCATAGATGGTCTTATTCAGAGCGGCCAGCTTCAGATCACCACATCATTTCCAACAAATCCAGCAATTTCATCAGCAACAACTCCAGAACCTCCTACAACTGCAACAACCATCGTTCCTGACAATTCTTCGGCTTCATCAACAAGTACTTCATCTGTCATTTCAACTGACCAGACATCAACGAATATTCCTGCTACAACTCCAGCACCACTCCATTACGAAGCTCCTACAACAACAACATCTATTCTTCCACCAATGTCTCCTACAACACCAGCAACAAATCATGAAGATGTCTCAACTGTCACCATATTCTATGATCCTGAAAATAACTCTGCCTACAACTCAGAAGGTGCTGCTCCCATCAGAGCACCAGTCACGATTTATTACGATCCACAGACTATCACAGTTCCTTCAACAGCTGCAATCAGTCCAGTCACTATCACGATGCCTGGACCAATACCTTATGAAAGCAGTAATGCCATCCCCTGGCATTACGGCTCTGACCTGTACTGTGAAGGACAAAGAATCACTTTTGAATCATCAACACCTGCACCACAAATTGACAATGTGGGAGGAGGCGGAGGCTTCACTCGAAGCGGACGTCTCTTCGCCCCACAAATTCAGAGACCCACTGCCGAAGCAGAAGCTGCTGCCAAGGCAAAAGGGAAGAGCCCTGTGCAGGAAGATCAAGCTGTTAAGGAAGCTTTGAAAACACCCTTCGATCAAGAGGTTGATGAGTTCATGCGAATCATCAAGAAGAGTGATTATAGAATAGTGGATCAGCTTCATCAGACGCCTTCCAAGATCTCAATCCTATCATTGCTTATGTGCTCCGAGGCCCATCGGAATGCACTACTCAAAGTCTTGCACGCAGCTTACGTGCCTGAAGAGATCACTGTCAATCAGCTGGAAGCTGTAGTTGGAAATGTTAATGCTAGTCACGGACTAGGGTTCACCAATACTGATTTGACAACGGAAGGCCGCGACCATAACAAGGCCTTGCACATAACCATGGAATGTAAAGGTGCTGTCCTTTCCCATGTGCTGGTGGACACGGGGTCATCCCTTAATGTCTTACCTAAAAAGGCCCTGGTGAAGCTAGAATATGACGGATTGGCGTTGAGACCCAGCAACCTGGTGGTGAGAGCCTTTGATGGTTCAAAGAGATCGGTTCTGGGAGAGATCGAGTTGCCCATAACGATTGGCCCGCAGACCTTCAAAACTACCTTCTACGTGATGGATATACAGCCTGCCTACAGCTGTCTATTGGGTAGGCCATGGATTCACGCCGCTGGCGCCGTGACCTCTACCCTTCACCAGAAGTTTAAATATGAGTGGGAGGGTCAAATCGTTACAATCTGTGGAGAAGAGGATATTTTTGTCAGCCACCTGGCTACCTATAAGTACATTGAGATGGATGGGGAGATCCATGAAACAATGAGCCAGGGATTTGAAGCCTTGAATGTCAATGAAGCATCTGCTGTGCCTGGTACTTCAATATCATCATACCAACAAGCCCGGAAGGTTGTTGAGGGAGGAAACGCCCAAGGCTGGGGCAAACTGCTATCGGTGGAGAAGAAAGAGGACAGATTTGGGTTGGGTTACAGACCAACTCAACAAGATCAAGCAGCGGCTGCGAAAGAGCCCAACTTTGTGAGTGGGGGGATGCTAACCCCTGATGCTATCAACAATCTGGAAGACGAGCTGGAAGAAGAGCGCAACCTGGAAAGCTGGATTCGTCCAAAGATCCCGGGGAGCAGTATCTCAAACTGGTCTTCCCAGGAAATTATAAGGGTTACTCATGCAGAGTAATTATTATTTCCTGTACTTTTATAGCATGCATCAAAGTCTTGCATCTTGCCCAAGATGACAAGACTCATTTTGTAATCGGGCCATCTGTACTTTTTGTGCAACAAGATTAATCAACGAAATATCAGACATCTTTTTGCAAATGAGTCTTTTTCTTTTCCGTTCACTGTTTTTCCATTTTTCTTTTTGTACAAAAAATAAATGGCAGTGTTTTCAAAATGACAACTTTATTTCACTTTTCTAAAACAAGATTAAAATCAAATCACTAAAATGAACAAACTAAACCCTTGCAGAGAGTGCCCTCCAGACTGCACCGACAACAGCACGGCTATGACTTCGTATGACTTTGACAATCCAATCAATCAAGCCGATGAAGGGGTTGAAGAAGAGTATGAGCTTCCTGAAGAGCTAGCCAGGTTGTTAAGACAAGAGGAAAAGGTTATTACTCCTCACCAGGAGGAGGTTGAAGTGATCAATCTTGGTACAGATGAAGACGTGAAAGAAGTTAAAATCGGGGCCTGCTTGCAAGACTCAGTGAAGAGACAACTGATTGATCTGCTTCGAGAATATGTGGACGTGTTCGCTTGGTCTTACCAAGACATGCCAGGGTTGGATACCGACATTGTTGTGCACAAGCTACCTTTGAGAGAAGAATGCCCGCCGGTTAAATAGAAGCTGCGCCGTACTCGCCCAGACATGGCTATGAAAATCAAAGAAGAGGTACAAAAGCAGTGGGACGCCGGGTTCCTTGCTGTAACTAGCTATCCACCGTGGGTTGCTAACATAGTACCTGTGCCTAAGAAAGACGGCAAAGTAAGGATGTGTGTTGACTACCGGGATCTGAACAGAGCCAGCCCGAAAGATGACTTCCCATTACCTCACATTGATGTATTGGTTGATAATACGGCTCAGTTCTCGGTATTCTCCTTCATGGACGGATTTTCAGGATACAATCAGATTAAAATGTCACCTGAAGACATGGAGAAGACAACCTTCATCACACCCTGGGGCACGTTCTGCTACAAGGTAATGCCATTTGGGCTCAAGAATGCTGGTGCAACGTATCAACGGGCTATGGTGACATTATTCCACGATATGATCCATAAAGAAATAGAGTGTTATGTGGATGACATGATTGCCAAGTCCCTTACAGAGGAAGACCACCTGGTAAATCTGCTGAAGTTGTTCAAGCGTCTGAGGAAGTACCAACTAAAGCTAAACCCCAACAAATGCACATTCGGGGTGCGATCTGGTAAGCTGCTGGGCTTTATTGTAAGCGAGAAGGGGATTGAAGTTGACCCTGATAAAGTCAAAGCTATTCAAGAGATGCCTGCACCGAAAACTGAGAAAGAAGTTCGAGGGTTCTTAGGTCGATTGAACTACATCTCACGGTTCATATCTCACCTTACAGCAACCTGTGAACCCTTGTTCAAGCTGTTAAGGAAAGAACAGACGGTCAGGTGGAATGAAGACTGCCAGAAGGCTTTTGACAAGATCAAGGAATACCTGCAAGAACCTCCAATCCTTATGCCTCCAGTTGAAGGAAGACCTCTGATAATGTACCTGACAGTATTAGAAGAGTCGATGGGGTGTGTGCTGGGCCAGCATGACGAGTCTGGTCGAAAAGAGTATGCAATATACTACCTAAGCAAAAAGTTTACCGACTATGAACAACGTTATTCACTGCTCGAGAAAACTTGCTGTGCTTTAGCGTGGGCTGCTCGCCGACTGAGACAGTATATGTTGACTCACACTACCTTGTTGATCTCAAAGATGGACCCGGTCAAGTACATATTTGAGAAGCCAGCGCTTACCGGACGGGTTGCAAGATGGCAGATGATCCTTACAGAATATGACATCCAATACACATCTCAGAAAGCCATCAAGGGCAGTGTATTGTCTGAATATCTTGCTGAGCAACCTATTGATGATTACCAGCCTATGAGGTTTGACTTCCCTGATGAAGACATCATGTTCATAAAAGCAAAAGATCATGAAGAGCCTGTTCACACTGAAGGGCCTGACCCGGAAGAAGAATGGACTATGATGTTTGATGGGGCTGTTAACATGAATGGTCGTGGTGTTGGTGCAGTACTCATTACGCCTAAAGGAGTTCACATGCCTTTCTCGGCAAAACTCACCTTCAACTGCACTAACAACGAAGCTGAATACGAAGCTTGCATTATGGGTCTTGAGGAAGCCATTGACCTCAGGATCAAGACATTGACTGTATTCGGAGATTCAGCTCTGGTAATCAATCAGACCAACGGCAAATGGTACACCCACCAGGATCATCTGATACCTTACAGGGATTATACAAGGAAGTTATTGACTTTCTTTACAACGGTCAAGCTTGAGTATATCCCTCGGGACGAGAATCAGTTTGCAGATGCTCTGGCTACCATTTCATCCATGATCAAAGTTCAGGCTGCCAACTTTGTACCTCAGATTTCAGTGTCCAGACTTGACAGACCAGCATATGTGTTCGCAGCAGATGTTGTTAAAGATGACAAGCCTTGGTTCCATGACATTAAGTGCTTCCTGGAGAATCAAACATACCCACCTGGGGCATCTTCCAATGATAAGAAGACTTTGAGAAGGCTTGCTGGTAGTTTCTTCCTGAACACTGATGGGTCTTTATACAAAAGGAACTTTGATATGGTACTCCTCAGATGTGTTGATAAGACGGAAGCGGAGTTGTTAATGCATGAAGTGCACGAGGGATCCTTTGGTACCCATGCAGGAGGGCATGCCATGGCTAAGAAATTGTTAAGATCAGGTTATTACTGGATTACAATGGATGCAGACTGTTGTGCTTACGCCAGAAAATGCCATAAATGCCAGATTTATGCAGATAAGGTGCATGTGCCTCCCCATCCTTTGAACATAATGTCTTCACCCTGGCCCTTTGCTATGTGGGGCATTGACATGATTGGTAAGATCGAGCCAATTGCTTCAAATGGCCACAGATTCATCCTGGTCGCCATTGACTACTTCACCAAGTGGGTTGAAGCAGCCTCCTATGCCAATGTTACAAGACAAGTGGTAGCCAGATTTCTGAAGAGGGATATCATCTGTCGGTATGGAGTTCCCGAGCGAATCATTACTGATAATGGTTCCAATCTAAACAACAAAATGATGGCAGAGCTGTGCCGGGACTTCAAGATCCAACATCACAATTCTTCTCCTTACAAGCCAAAGATGAACGGCGCTGTTGAGGCAGCAAATAAGAATATTAAGAAGATTGTGCAGAAGATGGTAGTCACCTACAAAGACTGGCATGAAATGCTGCCATTTGCCTTGCATGGGTACCGCACGTCAATCAGGACATCCACTGGGGCAACACCGTATCAGCTTGTGTATGGTATGGAAGCAGTCCTACCTGTTGAAGTTGAATTACCCTCTCTACGGGTACTAATGGATGTTAAACTGAGTGAAGCAGAATGGGTTCGGCCCCGGTACGAACAACTGAGTCTGATCGAAGAGAAAAGATTGGCTGCAATCTGTCATGGGCAGTTATATCAGAAAAGAATGAAGAAGGCCTTCGATCAGAAAGTCAGGCATCGAGAGTACCAAGTAGGAGATCTTGTGCTGAAAAGAATCCTTCCTCCTCATACAGACCACAGGGGCAAATGGACTCCAAATTATGAAGGACCGTTTGTAGTAAAGAAAGTTTTTTCCGGTGGAGCACTGATGCTCAGCACCATGGATGGTGAAGACTTCCCGTCCCCTGTGAATTCAGATGCAGTTAAAAAATACTTCGCATAAAAATGACCCGCTGGACATAAAAACAGAATGTAAGTCCAGGCAAAAATAGGGCATCCCGGCGAGTCAAAAACAGAATAAAAGACTCGGGCAAAAATAAGGGAAAATGAATAAAAAATGTACACCCGCTGAGTTGAAAAGCCGCATTGGACAGCTCAGGCAAAAATGGGTATCCCGATGGATCGAAAACCCGAAAGGGCGATCCATGCAAAATAAGGGAATAAGCGAACAATTGCATTCTGAATTCGTCTGTATCAGCTACAACTTGGTAAGCTTCGAAAGGATCGAGCTTCAATCAGAATCAACATTCTTCAGAAAGCAAGATGAGAAGAACGTCAAAAGTCATACGAGTCATGGTAAAGAGGAAGCTCCTTAAAGCGTCATCAACACTGCCAACTTTTTGTTTCTCAATTTGTAACAATCTCCTCATTTCAGGGGATATGTTCCTTTGACTGTATCTCGCCAATTCAGGACATTTGAATTAATAAAATCGGATTTTCAGTCATGTCTCGTTTTGTACATTTTATTTGCAAAAATGTCTGATGTCTTAAAAGAAAAAAGAAAAAACTGATTGCATAAGAATACAGATGCTTATCTTCAAACAAAAACATGCTTGCAGGAAATATGCTTACTCTCAGAAGTATCTAAACTCCCATGACGGAATCCAGTAAGGGATACCTCGGGATTACTTTGTGCGTTTTTCTATCTTTTTCAGGATTGCAGGTATCCGGAACGCAACTTGGGGCATGAAAACTTTATCCCAGCAAGCTGGAAAATTAACATTCAATTTTAGCACCCGAAGTGCTCTCTCCCCAGCTGAGTTTCCTCTCATGACTTCCCCAGCTGAGATTGCCACTTATTACTTATCCCCATCAGAATGGGTAGGCATCGCAAAAGGCACATATATCCCCGGCTGAGTTAAGGATCCCCTTCAGCGGAATCCCTAGGAAGGTCTCTCAATGATCTCTCTTTCTCCCCAGCCGAGTTGCCTTTTATCCTCAGCCGGAGCACAAAAATCAGGGAGTCATCTCCCCGCAGAATTCTCAGCCTCTATTCAGAAGAGCAACGCATAGAAGATCACAACAGGGTGAAGAAAGCTTCTACAAACCCCAGCTGGGTCTCTCATTTACACGGATATGTCTATCATTGACATATATCCCCAAGCAGGATCATCTCATCAAATCTACCAATGATCTCATCCCCAGCTGGGACGTCTACCTCAACAGATCGATCAAAGACCTTCGTAGCAACGGGACCTGGATCCCGGTTTGGTATTTTTGCACAATCATAACATTTGCATCATATTCACCCACAAAGCGTAGCATTCCGTTTTAACACGGAGCATTATGGCAAAAATCCAACACATAGCATAATCATAAGCCATGTTTTGAATCAGCACTTGTGACTAGTAACCATTCATCAGAATGCAGAATACTTTCCCCCAGAATCCCCACCAGAGTCCCAGCAAAAGCAGCTGCCTCACAAATCACGAACACCAGTATATACTCATTTTGACACCCATCCGCATCATCACTTCCCCAGTAAAGTCACCCGAACGCTCCTTACAAACAAAATCACCCATATTACAAATACTCCCTGACACCCGTCCGTGTCAAATCACCAGCGGAAAGCCAAAAACATCCTCTTTGCACTCACATATACTTATACACACTTTCTCGACACCCGTCCGTGTCATATCCCCAGCGCAGTCGTTTTACACTTTACAACCCATATACTTGTTAATACTATACTTTTCTTTATCGACACTCGTCCGTGTCACCTTCCCCAGCAGATAGACACTCATCTATACACTCATACAGATGCTCGTCCGTATCTTGTATATACTTTCATATCCCCACAGATTCGACACTAGTCCTTGTTCTTTGTTAACTCGTTGGTACTCGTCCGTACCATCATCTCAGAACATGCGTCAAGCGTTTGTTTCTACACGATACCCGTCCGTATCATAGTCTTAAGGATGCTCGTCCGCATCTTTAATCCATACAATGTGTCAAACACTTTTGTCTTCTCGGAAATAGGTACTCGCCTGTGTCTACTGTTTCCCAGAAGAGTCCTCTCAGATTCAACACTCGTCCGTGCTCTCAGTTAACCAGTTGATACTCGTCCGTATCATCATCTCTGAGCACGAGTCAGTTTTTGTTTCTACGTGATACTCGTCCGTATCATAGTCTTAAGGATGCTCGTCCGCATCTCTAATCTATACACAACATCTAAACACTTATACTTTCTTTTCTTGGTTGTAAACGCTCGTCCGTGTTTACTATATCCCAGTAGATCGCCAACAAAGTAAATCTTCTTTTTATCTGACACTCGCCCTGTGTTATGATAAACCCTGAGAGCAGCCGTACCCTGCTAGGTGGTCGTCCTCCACCTCTTGATGGTCGTCCTCCATCATGCTCATCCGATGGCCGTCCCCATCGTTGATTTTAGCAGCCGTCCCCTGCTAGGTGGTCGTCCTCCACCCCTTGATGATCGTCCTTCATCATTTTATCCAATGGCCGTCCCCATTGTTGATTTTTGGTTATCTGGCACTCGTCCTGTGTCATGAGAAACCCTGAGAGCAGCCGTCCCCTGTTAGGTGGTCGTCCTCCACCTCTTGATGGTCGTCCTCCATCATGCTCGTCCGATGGCCGTCCCCATCGTTGACCTTTTATCCGATGGCCGTCCCCATCATTGATATTTTCGGCAGCCGTACCCTGCCAGGTGGTCGTCCTCCACCTTTGATGGCCGTCCCCATCATATTTCTTTTATTCCCCAACAGAGCAGCCGTCCCCTGCTAGGTGATCGTCCTTCACTTTTGATGGCCGTACCCCATCATCTGTTTATTTCATTTATTCTTTAACCCGATGGCCGTCCCCGTCGTGGTCCCTTTTCCTTTTTATCCCGATGGCCGTCCCCATCGTCGGTTACCTTGCTTTATGAACTTGATGGTCGTCCCCGTCATGTTTCATTAATCCCCAGAGAATTTTACAACTATATCTTGATGGCCGTCCCCATCATAATTTTGTTTTCCCCAGCCAGTCGGCCGTCCCCGTCTTGGCTTTACATTTTATCCCCAGCATGTCGGTCGTCCCCGTCATTGCCTTATTTTCAGCACCTTCCCAGCATGTCGGCCGTCCCCGTCATTGCTCTTTACCCAGCAGTCGTCCTCTGCTCGACGGTCGTCCTCCGTCGCCCATACTTTACAATATACTTTATTTTCCTTTGCAGTCTATATCCCTTTTCTTCTTCATTTTGTGAGTGCAAATTTCGGACTGTCTTTGGTATTCAACCACAAGTTATCTTGTTTGCCTGTTAAGCCGTTGCTTACAACCTGCACAGCTAACTCATGTTTGAATAGGGGCAGCTGTAAACACCCCAAATTTGCCCTCACCCGTTCACACCATGGCTTGTGGTCATTTCATATGCATAAACACAATCATATCATCTCATATCTCATTTTTTGAGCCACTGCATAGTTTCTAAGTCATCTGCATCTAGGGTTTGTGATCTGAGCAATCCAAGAGCTTCTTGAGCCACTCCAAAGGGGACCAATCATTTCAAAGGGATCCATGTGTGTTCAAGTATCATATTACATCCTCTCAAAGTCAAGATTTCAGAAGAATCACAAGAACTGGGATTGGTATGGAAGCAGAGCCAAGTTTGACTGCACAGTTGACCTGAAATTAGGGTTTTGGTTTCAGAGTCCATAACTCCAAATTTTTTGGTCATTCTTGTTTCCATTGGTCTCTATATGGTATAAGGAGTATGCATATCAATTTTCATGAAGAAATTCCATGGGGAAGTCATCTGATCAAGAGTTGACTTTCTGGACAAGTCAGTGCAAAATCAGGGCATCTGAGACCCCCAATGACCCAACCAAGGGGTGATCTTCATCATTTTGAGTGTATATGATCTTTATTTGATCATGGAAGAAGGTTGAAGTTCACAAAAATCAAGAATTTGGAGTTTTTGCAAATGTTGACTTTTAAGGCATAGTTGACTTTTTCAAGAATGCTCCATTTTAGGTCATTTTTCAAGCCTTGATTCTTGATCCAAAAATGCTTCAAATGGAAAAACTTTGGTCATGAAAGTTGTAGAACACATTTTTCCCTTTTCAAAAAGTACAAGAACATGATCAAATTCTTCTTGGATCAAAAGTTATGGTGTGACAAAGTTGGCAAAAATCATTGATTTTCAAGATGTGCACCAAATGGGAATTTTGCAAAATCATGAACCAATGCCATTTGTAACTTCTAATTCACTTCAAACCATGACATAAACATTCTATGTGACCTAAAAATCAGAATTGGATCAAGGATTACATGTTTATGGTTTGTGTAACAAGGCATTTTTCACAAAGTTTCAAAAAGCAACAACTTGCAAAACTCATGATCACACTTCTTACAACTTGCAACCTTGGATGCTGACTTTGGCTAGCCTTTCCCCTCACCCCTGCTGCGCAGCCCCATGCTTTGTACTAGCCTAGAACCAAGCCATACTCTCCTTACGCAAAAAGTTGACTTTTGGCAAAAGCAAACATCCCAATCACCACAGGCCATGTCACATCCTCTGGCCACTTGCAATTGTTTATACTATCCACTTGCAAGCCAAAGAGATGAACAAGCAAGGCTGAAACAAGACCACAACATCACATACACAAGAACACACCATTTTGCAAATTGCTTCGAATCTCTCTGCCCAGCCATAAAACATTCAAACCATTTTCACCAATCAACTCATCATGCTTCATTGAGCCCAAAGCAACCAAGAACCAGGCCTGAAACAAGCCATAACTCCATTTCACCATTTTCACCCCAACTTGCAGTTTCTTTCGAAACTCTCTCCACAGCTCACAAACATCAAAACAAACTCCATAGACCTTCTCCACTCATCATCTGGACCTCAAACAACCCTTCACCATTGCCAGAAGCAGCCTGAATCTCCATTGCCATTTTTAACTGAGCTTGAGCAGAAGCTGCTCAAACTCTTCATCCAGCCAACATAAATTTCTCTTGAGCATTCAAGCATCACCAGAGGGTCAAGTGGAGTGGATTTCACCAAGAGAGGAGGCTTGAAAGTTGCTGGAGTGAAAGCTTCGAATCTCAGGTAGCTCAAGAACTTTTCTTCCAGAAATGGATTTTTAAGTTCTAAACTTGTTCTATGTGTCTTCCTGATCATGAATATGCCTTTGGTTTTGCAAATGGTGATGAAATGAGAATTTAATTGCTCTCTGAAACTTTTTTGCCCTAGTTCTTGTTTGTTTCGATTCAGCCTTGTTAGGAAATATAAATTTGTTTTGATTGGGGGTTTTGGTTCGTGAGTGAGTGGGGATCATTTCCCTGTTTTTAGATTTCGTTTTAGTTAGGTTTTTAGAGTTTTGGAGATTCTCAGGGAGGGAGCTGGCCGGAGAAGACGACCGGAAGTCTTCTCCGGCAGCCTGAAAGTCATTAATTGCTAATTAGGGTTAGGGCACCAAGTTTAAATGTGAGCCACTGGATTTCGTTTCCCGCGCGTGAATGGAAGGCCTGGATCATCTCATTAAGTTTTAATTATGGATTATTATTTAATTAATCAGGATTAGGTTGGTTTGAATCTGGGTCGTCCAGATGCGCGCCCAGTCAACCCCTTTGAACCCAGCAGCTCATCTCAGCCTTCCATCCAGTTGACTTCTCCTTTTTATTTGTTTTTATTTCATTTCTTTTTATTTTATTTGCATAATTTATTTAAAATAGCAAAAAATATCTAAAAATTATGAAACTTTTTCTTAAGAGTTTTATTAATTTTTAGGACACAAAAATATTTTCATTTTTATTTTTATCATTAAAAAAGCATTTTTAAATATTTAAAAGATTATTTTTAATTGATTAATGGAAATTAATTCATTAAAAATACTTTTAGGTATTTAAAAATCACCAAAAAATTCATGAAATGTTCTAAGACATTTAGAAACATTGTCCAACCTTCAAACCAAATTTCTTTTTGGATCTTGATGCATTTTGAGAATTTTTCTTTGAATTAAAATCATTTTTTGTGCATTATTTTGATCCTAAGTTCAAAAAATCATTTCTGCCTATTCATGAGGAGTTGGACATTGATTCTTCTTGCATTGCATTGTGTTTAGCATGTAGTTTTTGAGATAAAAAGGCCATGATTTGATCTTGCATTTTCAATTTGTTTGGCATTTCTTTTGTTTAGGAACCCTAAAAACCCTAAAATCTTGTAAAAGTCATAACTTGAGATTGGTTAAGAGTTGAGACCTCTCCTTTGGGCATTGGTTTAGTATAGGATTAGGGGTACTTTGAGTGGCATTTTCCATTTTTTATCTTAGGGTTTGCTTCTGTTTTTGGTTTTTGTTTGATGTTTGATTCATAAACCCTAATTTGGGCTTCCATATGCATCCATCTTGCATTCTCTTGCATAACATGACTTGCCATGACATTCCATGCTTCCATTTGATTCATTGAACATCATAAGACATACCATAAACATGTTTGATCATTGCATCATGTATTTTCCATGTTGTATGTCATGTGCACTTCATAACTTTTCATGTGTTTTCATGCTTCCTAACTTGCTTCATTTGCATTCATGAACTTGTATGATCATTTCCATGTGCTGCCTCATGTTTGTAGCATCTCATAGCATCATTAGCATCATGTATATGCTTCTGATTTTGTTTCTCATCATGTCATCTCATCCCATTTTGCATTGCATTGCATTTCTTTTCTAACATTTCAGGTGGTAAGTGATGATGAGAAGTGAATTTGCCTTCACTTCTCACAACTTTTCTTTTCATCTCTCTTGCATCCATTGCTGCATTTTTGTTTGTGTTTGAGTTTGAGCTTGCTCATTCTTCTTCTTCCCACTTTCTTTCTTCAAGTGACTTGACTTCTTGAATGAAGCAAGTCACTTTGCTTCTCTTGATCCTTTCATCTGCTTCCTGGTGGTTCCATTGGAGATCTTTCTTGTTAAACCTCACAAACCTTAGGAACAACCAAGCATGACAATGATTAGGGTTTTGATTAGTCTCCCCTCTTAGTTTCACCTTTGTGTCTCTTTTGAGTCTTCTCTTCTCACCTCATAATCAGGGACTAGACCCTAAAGGCTTTAAGGCTTTGTGATTAAGCTTATGCCTGCATCCTTCTCTTAGGATGGATTGTATAACTTTAATCCTAAGTGTTAAACCCTTAATGTGTTTAAATCTCTTAATCAACCCACTTAATAAGTATCAAGACATCACACTTGTAACTTGGGCCTTGCATTAGGGTTCTAATTCTTCCTTAACTGGTTAAGAAGGACTAACCCTAGTGTTAATGGACAAGTCCCCCTCAAGTTGTCTTACAAATCATAAAATTCACTTCTTCATCATATCATTAACTAAAATCCACTCCATAAAGGCTTGTTTTGTCATGAGTTTAATCCCTAATCATGGATTAAGTTGAGGAGTTTTCCTCAGCTTAAACATTCTCATCTATTATCCTTCTATTAGGATGGTGTAATGAGTCTGTTTAATCCCTGATTATGGCTTAATCTCATTACTCAACACTAAACAAAAACACCAAAAACATCTAAATAATCACAAGTAGGTTAATGATCTTAATCCTACACCAAAGGTGATTAAGTGTGAGAATCTGACTTCACACTTAAGGTATTCTCATTACCCCTAATCAGAGGGAAGATGTGATGAGTTTACTAAATCCATTGGTTTAGGCTTAAGCTCATTAACTTATGACAAACTTTCAAAAGCAATAAAAGATTGAAAACACAAAAACAAACAATAATCGTCTCCTCCGGGATTCTTTTCTCATCTCATTCACTCACAAACGAGAACCTGCTTCTTCCGTCTAATGCAAGACAGTTTGCACCTGAGCCAGACAGGTCATACACTTGAGCATAGACAAGTAAGCAGTTCACAAGTCAATTCACCTTTCAGTCTCTGTGGGTCGAACTACGGTGTTCTGACTTCCTCATTGCACGAGAGGATACGTAGGCATAACTTAACGGTTATCGAACAAAGGTCTCTGTATATTCCCCCTCCTTCCAGCCTCATTCTTTAGCCTCATGATCTTGAGCATCTCACTCTTTTCCTTGCACTGACACTGTATACTACACTGCACATTTCTTTTACACTGACACCTGTACATCCTTTTCCAGCTCTTTACACACAAATTGCACTGACACTACCCCTTTGAAACACAAATCTATCAAGCGTGGATCCCGTCGAGTACGACGGACAATCTGGGTGCTAATACCTTCCCAGGTTGTAACCAACCCACTTTCTCAGTCTCTCTGGTTCGCAACCGTCTTATCCATATCTTTCTAGGCCTATGCAGCATTGCCTTTCCTCTGGGATAAAAATGCCTAGCTGGCGACTCTATTCATTCTCCAGTGAGTTCACGGCTGTGTGTTCTCACTGTTCCCTTCGCCGACCGTTCGCGTCTGTACCGCATTTGACCCGGTGTCATTTGGTGGGAGCGACACTCTCCACCGTTGTGCATATTCTCTGAAAGATTCACCAGTTCTCTGAGATAGGCTCTGCAAATGCATGCGACTGGGTGCCATGTCCACATTGTACTGGTATTGCTTTACGAAAGCTCTGGATAAATCATTCCAAGATCGGATATGACTGCTTTCCAAATCCATGTACCAACTTAAAGATGCCCCACTTAAACTGTCCTGAAAACTGTGAATCATCAGCTTATCATTGCATGCATGAGAAGTCATTTTTCTACAGAACATCACCAAATGACGCTTCGGGCAACTGACACCAGTGTATTTCTCAAACTTCGGAGTTTTGAAATCTGGAGGAATGACAAGACCAGGCACCAAACACAGGTTTAGAGCATCAAAACCAAAGGCATCAGGATCCTCTAGAGCTTTGAGTTGCTCGTCCAACACGCGAAACCTTTCAACAGGATCAAAAGTTGGTGGATCCTTGGTTTTCACACTGGGGATTGCTCCTTGGAAGTTCGGCATAGGGAAAGCAAAACTCTGATAATCCGTAGAATCAGAAGAAGATGAAGGTCCACCTCGGACAACAGATGGTTCAGGTACACTCTGATTCGCAATCAGGGTCTGTGCAGGCTGAGCTTGAGTAAGATTGTTCACTTGTGGAAGATCCTCATCAGGAGAAAAACCATACAAAGGGTTGGTCATCGAAGTGAAACCAGGTGGAAACTCAACATTCTGACGGTTGTTCTCTGACATAGCTACTGACGGCTTCCAATCTGACCTTTTACCTCTTGACACTGCTCAGTCTAGCTTCAAACAAACTTTTTCCGTCTTCCAACAGTTACCACTTGTTCACACTGAGTACCGGGAAATCAGCTGGCTGGTCATGGACAAAAGAGGAAGGATGAGCTCTCTGGAAGAGGATATGCAATGCAGATGCAAATGCAAAATGCAATATGATGATGCAAAAGATGCAAAGACATGGGATCACAGCTGGAAACTGCCTGGAATCTGGGATACTGAACCAAGAATCGAGTGTCTGTAACCACAAGATCTCTGTATAATAACCCAAAATAGTAGCCGAGAACCAAAGGTCAAGAACTTCAGGATCATAGTGATCGGATCAAAACATAGAACTGCATGGGCAATGAGGGTATGCTGAGGTCATGGTTCCTGCAAACCTGTAAACCCCTCCCAATCTCACTGGTAGGCTACGGGTCAGACATCACGGACTCTCAAAGCCGAATAGAAATAATACTTTCACCATTTCTGAGAAATGGCTCATGACCAAATCAGGGAATCGGTTTGGCATTATATACTATGCAGGGAGGCCTCAGCTGAGTCCAGGACACAAGGTCATCCTATGCGATCCCCAGGTGGGCCCTCGGATGCGAATGGGTTTGCCACAAAATGTGGGCTGCCACTGTCATCACTAAAGAGGGATGTTTCCACAAGGTTCTCAGTGATCGGTCCCCAGCTGCACATAACTGTCAGGGTTATGTAATGAGAGAGGAAGATCCCAAAATCAAGACATTTCCAAGACAATCGCAACCTGGGTGTGGAACTCACTACTACCCCCATGACAAGATCTCATGAGGCCAAAGTGGAACCACTCTAAGTCCTATGGTGCACTCGAGCCGGGTACTTGGCTCATCTCTCAAGAACAAGTAACACCCATCCCACCAAACAGAAAACCAGTCCAGACAGTCCAGTATATATATATATATATATATATATATATATATATATATATATATATATATATATATATATATATATATATATATATATATATATATATATATATATATATATGATGCGGAAAATAAAGACTGAAAACTGTAAATAAAACTGTAAATAAAGCTGTAAATAAACAACAATAAAATACAACAAGCCACAGCTAACAAACAATACCCAGAGAAACAAAACTGCACAAGCGCTAGGAGAGACTCACAGAGGAACCAGAGATTCTCTGGTTCAGTCCCCAGCAGAGTCGCCAGCTGTCGCTCCCCGGATTTCCATCCTGGTACAAACGCGAAAGTGGCGCGGAAAAGAATAGAGTCGCCAGCCAGGCATTTTTATCCCGAAGAAACGGGAATGGTAATGCTGCACAAACCAGAAGAAAAGAAAAGGAAGGACACGGGTCCTGCAAACCAAAGAGACTGAGTTCGGGAGTCGGTTACGACCTGGGAAGGTATTAGCACCCAGATCGTCCGCCGTACCCGACGGGATCCACGCTTGCAAAAGAAACTGTTTCAAAGGGTGAGGGTATGAAAACTGCAGCAAAAGAAAATGAAAAGAAATGGAAAAGAAACTGAGAAAAGAATTGAATGAGAAAATAAAAGAAAAAAAATGTAGGGAAAATAAAGATTGTGCTCGAACGGGCCCTACCCCGCTGCCTACGTACCTCATCAGGATAATGAGGATCAGAGACGCCGTAGTTCTCCTAACTAGGGGTAACAAAGGGAAATTTCTTGTGAATTAAGGCTTGAACTGCCTATGCCATTGCTCAGGTGTTGCAGACTCGGACGACGAGTGCGTAACCGTCTTGCAAAGTGACAAGTAGGAGCAAGTTCGCGTACGGAGCGAAGGAGATGAGAAAAGAATTCCCGAAGGAAAGACGCTTATTGTTTGTTTGTGTTTTTTAGAAGCTTTTATGAGTGTGTCACAAGGAAGTGAACTCGAGCTCTCATCAAGGTAATGTGCACTTGTCACTACATTCCAAGATGGAATAATAGAACAAGCACACTCAAGTAAGGAGAAGATCCCCAAAACTTGAACCCAGAGACGAGGGCTTAGGCTCACTAACTTGTTTACTTATTAGGTGTTTTGATTATTTACATGAAGAAGTATTTTTTATGCTTTTCTTTTATGAAGAAGATACCTCGATCAGACTTGTGCATCACAAGGTAAACTTGTACTATCCCAAGATGGGAAGACTACAAGCATACCTCGTGGAATAAGGTTGTGGATCAAATGCATCCCTTCAAAGTTATTAAAGTGTTTTTTAGTGTTATGAGATGAGAAGAGAAGAAGAACCAAAAGGAATTCAAAGGAAAAATTCTAAAGGGGACTAAAAATAATCCTAAGTGTTAACATGCATGGATGTCCTAAGGGTTGGTGAGGTTTCTACCCTAATGAAGAAGAGAAGAAGAAGATAGAAGAAGGGATGAGAAAGGCCTAGGCCCAACAAAAGAGGGTTAGTTCACATAAACATAAGAGGAAGAGATGAGAATTGGAGATGTGGAACTCAATTTCCACATCTCCCACTTACCATAGCTCCTGCGAGATTAGTATGCACAAGTGAAACAAAATGAGCAAATTAACATGATAACATCAAACAATCAGAAGTGAAATGACATGAATAAATGCATAATGCAAATTCAACTCAAAGAAATGAAGATAAGAGACTTATGACTTACAAGGAGGCAACATGAATACATATGAAAACAAACACACATTTATGAAAGATGTAATGCAAAAAGCACAAAATAAAAGCACAAAGCTCAAGACTGGAACCAAAATGATATGGAGAATGGCTTAGGAAGCCAGCAAGATGAAGAGAGAGGTCACACAAGACCAAACAATATCAAAATGGAAGCAACGAAATCAAAAGATGGAGTTAAAACACTTAAAGAAACAAATGACTTGAATAAGAAGCAAACTCAAAAATTCAGAAGACACAAAACCTATCCTAGGACCAGGAAGGTACCCACACCCCAAAGGAACCCCAAATGAGAAGGAGAAGTTGGCACAAGTGCCCTTCTAGGCTTATAAGAGATCTAATGAACCAAAAGAAGCAAAATGGGACAAGGTGAGAACAAAAATCCACATTAAATCAACCAAGCATCCCAAAATTCCACAACTTAAACCAAATGATCTTCACACATACTATATCAACTTGCAAAAAGGATTTGCAAAAATTCAGAAAGGAACTAAGTCAAATGGAGTCACGAACACAAGTTAAGACAGAAAACTTACATCACAAGTTATAAGACCAAAACTCAAGAAATACATTTCTAAAAATTCATAGAAAAATCACATGAAAAGTACAAGATCTCAGGAAAACAATTCAAAACGAATGGGATCAAAACTCAAAATATTGAAGACTATGGAAAATAAACAAGGCAGACTGGTCAAGAAATGAAGCGAAAGAAGCTAGGTGCAATGATGAATTATTTCTGGCACGTTAATCAATAAAATAAAATAAAATAAAAATGTGATAAAAAAACTAGAGACATAAAGAAAGGTCCTTGATTTTTTTGAGGATTTTTGGATGAATAAAACTATTTTATACGAATTTAAATGAAACTGGGTAAAAAAGAAGTTAAAATGGAAAAGAAAATAAAGGAAAATGGAGTGTGGTGTAAATTGCAGAGGTTTTGCACTGAATTCACTTGGGCCGAAATAGCTGTGGTGCGAATAGAAATATGGCTCTAAGCCCAGCCGAACACCAAACCCAATGGCATAATATCAGATTATTTTAACTAAAATAAAATAATATAAAAGGAACAAAAGAAAATGTGATACTACATACATATCAATCGGTCACAGCCCACTTAAGTCACTAAAAACCAAAAACCAACTCCGACCACTCACGCAAGGACACGTCACTTCTTCTTCCCCATGTTCATGAAAGAAAACGTGAAAACCAGCAATAAGAAAACGCAGAAGCTAATGGTGGAAACAACATTATTCCGCCGACTTCATCCTCTCATATCTCTCTCAAAAATCAACGAAACTCAATGATATAAAAACGAAAAATGATCTACGGAATGAGGACAACACAACCTGCGTGGAATAAAATCAAAACAATAGCCTAAACACACAGATATATCATGCTAAAGTAACGCCATCACACGCGTTCGATCGTCGCCGCGGAAAAAATTCCAGAAACTCGCAAAACGCCTATCCACATGAAGCATAGATCATAAGGATCGAGAATATACCATTAAAACTCAGTAAAACACACTGTACAACTCAGGTTAAACAAAAAAAAGAATGAACACCAAAACCGAAATTTCATTGTTAGCTTACTTATTAACACCAAATTAAATCAAACACAACTAAACGATTATTAACAACTCAAAGAACGCTATAAAACACTGGACTCGAAGCAAAACAGAACGAGAAAGAAAACCTGTTTTGAAGCTCTTGCAATCTCAAGAAGATTCAAGCTCCCACATGTGTTGGCCAAATAAAGGCTTGAAGATGATGATGATGCTAAGAGAATGATGAATGGAGTGAGTGAAACCGTATTATCTAGATCTGAAGCTTGTTATTGATATGAGGAGTTGAGAGCCAAAGCAATGAGAGAGCAAGAGACTGAATACGTGTGTGATTCCCCCCTCCAAAGTTTGTTACAATCTTCTCTATAATACTAGTGATGACCAAATCTAGCAATGAATAAAAGAGTGATCTAGATCTAAAACTTATTTTCGGTGAGAGATATGCAGAGATGAGAGAGGCCGAATGAATATTCAAAAAAAGTGATGGAAAAAAATGTGAGTATGTATTTGTAGTGCTGAGCCAACCTCTTCTTCAAAAGCCAGCGAGTATTTCACCTCATCCCTCTTTTCTTTTTTTTTCAATAATTAAAAGCAACCAACTTAGTGATGAGGTGTCTGTTTTTTCCCTGAGTGGCCAATTCTCATGCCACTTTTGTTTTCACCTTCATGCCTTTACCGCGCCAATGAAGAAGTGACGAAAACATGACCCCAAGGCCAATGCGAGAGTGACACGTGGTGAGTGGCTGAAGCTGATTTCTTTTCATGTTCATTTCCGCTCACCAACACCAAGTACCATCACTTTTTGACTATTTTTTATGCTATTTATTCACTTGGTCACATAAATAATAACATGGGCTTATTAAAGAGATTGTGAACAAAAACAAATGCCATGCCACACATACCTTCATTTAAAAATGGGCCAATCACAAAATGACACATGTCCACCAAAAAACCTAAAAATGCTCCAAACTTCAAAAAATCACAACTTAAGTTCTACAAATGCTACGAAAATGTTCTACAACTTTTTGGAAAGGGAAAATCGTGCTCTACAACTTTCGTGTTCACCGGAAAATCATTCGGAGCTTTTTCGCACATGAAATAATAACCTGAAGTTTAGGATCGAATAATTTCTAAAAAATAGAAATTTCCAAATTTAGTAACCTTTTGCATACTTCCGACTTTTGACATTTAAGCTCAAATGAAATACTCCCTGACATAATATGACCTCAAAAAAGATAATCCTGACCAAAAACTTCTGAAATTGTCATGTTGACTTTTCTGACTGTGCAATTGACTTTCTTGCTTCACCTTCAAGCAACTGAAAAATTCTCTGACCTCCACATGGAATTTTCTCACGAAAATCGACACCTAGGATCCTCTTGACATATAGAAGACTTTGCCCAAATGAAATGGCCAAAGTTGTGAAGTTTTGGTGCTTGAATCTCAAACCCTAATTCGGGTGCTTTGCATAGGAGCTTTGCCTTGTCCTGAGATCTCTGACGATCATGCAATCTTCTGAACTTTTGCCAAGGGACTTGATCTTGTAAATGGAGTATAAAATAATCATAGAACTTGTACAAACTCATTGGGACCCTTGTCATGGCTTGAAATGCTTTTGGGAACTCCACGGATAACCGTATGCTTGATGTTGGGACATGAGGGATGTTATGCTTCATCTTTCCATGCTAGGATGCTGAGGAAATGATATGAGTATGATGCATATGATGTGATATGATATTTAAAAAGAAGAGGGCAAATTTGGGGTGTTACAGGGGGCAACTTTAGCTACACAGAACACGTTATATCAGCAATCTTCGAGTTCAAGACGAGTGTCGGGAAATCATGTTATTCACCTTTGCCATGTCACCTTTCTCAGCAAGAAGCCTTTCCGCATAAGACCTTTCTTCCCTCCTTGGTAGCTTTTATAGAGCCTTTCATAATCATTGCATAAATCATTTGCATACGTTATTTGTGTCGCTTCGCTAGAGCATACGCATCATAAATGCATTGAGCATACACCCATCAACTTCAGTCTCGTACCAAAGGGCCTCGTAAACCCAACTTCTTGACCGTTAAAAGTCCAGTTGTCGTTTGGAAAACTTTTCAAAGTCCAGTTCTCCTCTGGAAAACCAACCCAAAGTCCAGTTCTTGTCTGGAAAACCAACCCAAAGTCCAGTTCTCGTCTGGAAAACCAACTTCAAATACCAGTTCTCGTCTGGTAGGCGAATCTTTTAACCAGTTCTCGTCTGGTTACCTTTTCATTTAGCCTGTTGAACGCCAGTTCTCGTCTGTTAGTCATTCTTTTTCAGAGTCAGTTCACGTCTGACAATGAACCCCAAGAAGGAGTCAGTTCTCGTCTGACAACTTATTTTTTGCCCATCAGTTTTCGTATGTTGGCCTACCTTCAATAAACCGGTTCTCGTCTGGTATTTCACCTTCAAAGTCCAATTGCTTGGAAACCAAAAAGATAAACATTCACTATCAACCTAACCCTAACACCCAACCATCCTTGTTTCAACCATCTCCCGTAGCTCATATCTTCATATCCTCAGCATCCTGAGCATACATATACATCTTGCATCATTTGCATTGCATCTTCATACTGCATGGTTTCTATTTTCTCTCGGGTGTGGTAATAACCATTACAAGACGCAGTCTGGGGAAGTTATCTCAAGATCTTATGAATTTCTGCAAGAGTTTGAACACACTAGGGCAACTTTGAACGCCAGGTCTTCTATAAAATCCTCTAGAGACAATATTTCCATAGATGATGTAGTCTGGCACAATTTGAGGAGTAAAGGAATTGTTCGTTCATGATAATCAGTGTGAAACTTTTGAACTCAAAAGCTTGAAGCACTGAATCAATTCTTAGGAAATGTCTGGTATTTATTTTCCCAGCAGGGCATTGGAAGTCTTATTCTTCCCCGGTCAGAGAACTTTCCTTCAGCCGACAAGGTTTCTTCATGAGGAGTTGGTTATTCTCATCCAGTCAAAGTCCAATCTTCAGTGGCATATCTTTCCAACACAACCATCATACTATACCTGGGGAATAATTTTGCTCGTTTCAATATATACCACGAGATGAGAATCAATTTGCTGATGCATTGGCTACTCTTTCTTTGTCCATCAAAGTCTTGTGTTGGAGCTATGTGCCCAAAATTGACATTTCCAGGCTTGATGCACCAACTTATGCTTTCTCTATAGACGCGGTGTCGGATGAGAAACCTTGGTACTTTTATATTAAGCTTTTCTTGGAAAAACAAGAATACCCAGCTGGGGCATCATCCAACAACAAGAATACCTTGAGACGACTTGCTGCTAGTTTCTTCTTGAACGCAGATGAAGTTCTGTACAAGTGGAACTTTGACATGGTCTTGCTCAGATGCGTGGATAGACACGAAGCATGCCTGTTAATACATGAAGTCCATGAGGGATCCTTCGGTACTCATGCAGGAGGACATGCAATGGTTAATAAGTTATTAAGGTTGGGGTACTATTGGCTAACAATGGATGCAGACTGTTGTTCGTATGCCCGTAAGTGCCACAAATGTCAGATATATGCAGACAAGGTGAATGTCTCTCCTAGCCCACTCAACGTCATGTCATCTTCTTGGCCCTTTTCTATGTGGGGCATTGACATGATCGGGAAGATAGAGCCTACTGCTTCAAATTGTCATCGCTTCACCTTGGTTGCAATTGATTACTTTACCAAGTGGGTTGAAGCAGTATCTTATGCCAATGTCACTCGCCAAGTGGTAGCCAGATTTCTGAAGAGAGACATCATTTGCAGATACGGAGTGCCCGAGCTAATCATTACTGATAATGGTTCCAATTTGAACAACAAGATGATGGCAGAACTGTGTCGGGACTTCAAAATTCAGCATCACAATTCTTCTCCTTACCGGCCAAAGATGAATGGCGCAGTAGAGGCAGCTAACAAGAATATTAAGAAGATTGTGCAGAAGATGGTTGTCACTTACAAAGATTGGCATGATATGTTACCATTCACGCTGCATAGGTACCGAACGTCAGTCAGGATGTCAACTGGGGCAACTCCCTTCTCCCTGGTATATGGCATGGAGGCAGTCTTGCCTGTTGAGGTAGAAATTCCTTCTTTACGTGTAGTGATGGATGTGAAGCTTGATGAGGCTGAGTGGATACGTGCTCGATATAATCAGTTGTGTCTAATTAAGGAAAAGAGATTAGTGGCTATCTGTCATGGTTAACTTTATCAGAGGAGAATGAAGTGAGCTTTCGACCAACGAGTACATACTCGAGAGTATCAAGTAGGTGAGCTCGTACTCAAAAGGATTATTCCTCCAGGTTCAGATCACAGAGGCAGGTGGACCCCAAACTACAAAGGCCCATTCATTGTAAATAAAGTTTTCTCGGGTGGGGCACTGATTCTCACTACTATGGATGGAGAAGACTTTGAATCCCCTGTTAACTCGGATGCAGTTAAAAAATACTTCGCATAAAAGAACCGCTGGACACAAAAACAGAATTAAAGTCCAGGCAAGAAAAGGGCATCCCGGCAAGCTAAAAACAGAATAAAAAGCTCGGGCAAAAGTTAGGGAAAAGAAAAAATGTACACCCGCTGAGTTGAAAAGCCACATTGGACAGCTCAAGCAAAAAAGGGTATCCCGGTGGATTGAAAACCCGAAAGGGCGATCCACGCAAAACAAGGGAATAAGTGAACAACTACGATCCGAGTAATCTGAACCAAGTCACCGTTTCAAACAGCCTGGCAATATCAGAAGGGTAGGAATCAGTCTCCTCTTCTTCTTCAGAAGGCAAAGGCAAGAATGGAAAGTCTTGAAGACCTGTTGGTCATAGCAGGAAGGAAACTCATTGGAATGTCGTGTACATTGCCATTAGCATAGTTTCTTTTCTCAATTTTATGGTAGCTACCTCTTTCCAGGTAGTTGCTTCCTGATGTAAAGATTTGCCTATTCAGAGGCCCCTCAATAAATGAATATTCAGTCAAAAGTTGTGTTGTGTTTTGTTTATTTTGTTTGCAAAAATGTCCTGAATTTTTGGCAAAAAGAACATTGCATTTGAAACATGGTGATTTTTCTAAAAAAATGACATTGCAGGGAAACATTTAGAACTATCTTTGAGTGTCGGGTGACAAGGGATGATCAGATCACGCCATGCAAGTCCTCGGGGCACATGTGTTTATATTGTTGTTGCAGATTTTGCAGGATAGTGTCATATCTCCCCAAGCAGAGAATGTTCCCCATCTAAGTTAGAGCATGTGGAATCCCCAGCAGAACTCCAAGGCTAATTGAAGAGCTTTCATCCCCAAGCGAATTATCTTTCCACAAGTGAAGTATTCCCAGCAGGAAGCTGAACGCCTGATTTCCCCACAGAATTCATGTTTGGGATTTACTCCCGCCATTGAAATATTCCCCAGAGAAGTCGCCAATTTATTTTTATAAACACTCGTCCGTGTTTGATATCTTTCTTATACTCGTCCGTATTGTTTTTAACACTCGTCCGTGTTTTGTTTTGATGAACACTCGTCCGTGTTTGATATCTTTCCGATACTCGTTCGTATCATTTCTAACACTCGTTCGTGTTATCTTTTGACAAACACTCGTCTGTGTTATCTTTTGGCAAAACTCATTTGTGTTTAATACCTTTCCGATACTCGTCTGTATCGTCTTTAACACTCGTTTGTGTTATCTTTTAGTAAGCACTCATCCGTATTTGATGTATTTTCTGGTACTCATCCGTATCAGTGGTTGATACTCGTCCGTATCGTTGCCTGAAGCACTCGTCTGTGTTTCTTTGATCATCGTATGATACTCGTCCGTATAATTATCTTAGGGGACTCGTCTGTGTTTCCTTGATGATCATCCAATACTCGTCCGTATTGAAGAGGTTTGAAGTCCTAATGATGGGATTAAACATCAAAATGTTTACCGGTTCCCTGGCGTAACAGGTTATCCGAAGAAGACTCATTTGTCTTAAGCACCACATATCTAAGCAAGATTTGTAAAGAGGACTTGTCCGTCCTAGAGCCATATATCTACACGAGTTATAGGAAGAGGGTTCATCTATCCTGATTTGTGCATGTTTATCCCACATACTTAAGTGCACTACCGGTTTCCTAGCATAACAGGTTGTCTAAAGAAGACTCGTTCGTCTTAAGTGCCATATATCCATGCAAGATATATGAAGAGGGCTCGTCCGTCCTGGATACCATTCACCTGGCGTAACAGGTTTGTCTTAAAGGAGCTCATCTGCTCTGTTTGTCATTGTATCTACGCAAGATATTTGATTTCTTTTGGGCTACTGAGTTACTTTTCACCACATCAGGATTTTCAAGCATGTGTTCTCCTGGGTTGGGTTTATTTCTCATTTCTTTTATTCTCCAGCAGAGTGCAAATTTCTGGTTCTTTTGATATTCAATCACAGTTTATCTCGAACGTCTGGTAGTTGATGCTCCCGTACATTTCAGATTAACATTTGATTGAATAGGGGCAGCTGTAACACCCCAAAATTTTCCCTCTGGTTTTCTATCTTTTTTCTGCTTTTTTTTTTGCAGTCATATGCATCTTCCATTAGGTCATATCATTTGCATAAGCTCCTAAGACATGAGATCGATATTTTCTGAGGATTAGGGTTACATGTCTTTATTTGTGGATTATTAAAAGAATTCAAGGTCTCAGCTATGCAACCATTAGTGGCATCATCCTCTTATTGCTCATGTCACTATATTAGGGTTTATTTCCCTAATTAAATGGTATTCAAGGATTTCACGTCCGCAAAGACTAGTCACTGATTCATCTGGCCCGTCATCAGGCTATTCTTTTCTTCATCAAGTTACAAGGTAATTCTTCTCAGCATTTCAGGCTATTTTGTTTCTCAAAGAACTCTGGTTTTAATTCAAGCACGTTTATTCAGTTGCAATCTAGTTCAGATGGATGGTTGACCTAATCTTGGTCAAACTATCAGGAGATTTCCTCAAGTGCAAGTTATTAGTGTCAACGGTTGAGTTATCAGTCAGTGCGCGTCCAAGTACAAATTATGGTGTAGATTTCTCGAGGTTATCAAGCAACAATATGTGTGAGGTTTGATCCAGAAAATCAGTTTTATCATGATCTATTAGTAGCGAATTGTCCGATGGTGCTGGAGATTCATTTTAATCAGATGTTGTTGGAAAACTCAATTTCGACGTGTGCATCAGTGGCTTTTGATATTGGTTCATGTTTGTATCCATATCCATTTGTTTCCTATCATTGTTACCCCTTATCCGTATCCAATTCTTCGTGTCCATTATTTTTATTCCAAATCCCAAAATTCCATGGGACAGCCATTTATAAAATAATTACCCATTTTTTCCATCTTTATTCCCTATTCACTTTTCGTCCACAAATGTCCATTTCTCATTTTTTTCCCTTAAACTATTATTTATCCAAATAATCACCTTTCTATCCATTTTTTATTATTTTTAAAATCCATTTTCCAAATGTCAATTTTAAACTCATTTTATTCCAAATTCATGTTAACATTCCATACAAGAAAAGTTTCTTTTACAAAGCCCATATCATTCATTGTTACCCATAGGCCCATTATATAGTTTATGTTACAAATTATCAACGAAAAGGGAAAGAAAGAAAAAGGCTCATGAAAGAGACTCACGACTCAGCCCCTTTTCAAAATGAATCAACACAATTCTTTATTTCCTTTATATGATGAGCAAAGAGACCCCACGGTATCCGTCTTTTTCCTTTTCCACTAGCAAAACGGCTCACTCATTACATGAGACCCCACACAAAAACGTAACTACACAATATTCTTTCCATTTCCATAAATTCGGTATGACACTCCTTACTAACACGGATTTCGCTCTACACCAGCAATACTTACCACATGAATAACAATTTTGCGGATTCTCTTGGTTTCACTCTCTCTCAATCGATAATACTACTCCCTCTCTTCAATATTTCACTCTCTTTCATTCTGCTCATGTTCTTTATTGCTCGAAACAAACCTTCACCACCATTCACTACACACTCACCATAATCTTCTTCTTTCTCCTATTTTTTCCCATGAGCATCATACCACCCTCATACTTTCTTTCAAACCAAACCATAATTTGTGACCTTTTCATTAAACTTATGCTCTTATGTTAACCAAGAAACCGGATTGTTTTCAAATCCACCTTCCACATTTAACAACACACATACACAAAACCTTCCTCTTCAACAATCTTTTCCTCCCTATATAACAAAACCAGAAGCAGAAATTCTCCTCATAACTCATGTTTCTCTACACCATTACATATCCTCTTTATGATTTCTCCTTCCATAAACTCAAACAAAACAATACTCACCCTTATTCATCGACCTACAACAAACACAAAAACCAGCTTCAAGTTTTTCTTCTCCCTCATCGCATCACCTCTACAAATAACACCATTAAACCACTTCACAGAAAAACAAAATTGGCCCTGATACGCTAAGGTTGCCTTTCTCTTTCATGGTCTTCAGGAAGCTTACGCTCTCACTTAGTGATTCATAAAGCTTTGCCAAGATCATTTTGCTCAGGCATAATTTTGTTCCTTGGTGGAGTTGATTAGTAATAGTGATAAAACATTTTGCTACCTGGAGAGATCGAGAACAAAATACGAACCTCGACACCCATAATGTCAGGAAGGCAATATGTTCTTTGTCAGAGACTTCTGTAGTGGTCTTGACATGGTAGTGGTCTGTAAACGCAGAGTATGCGGCTTTGTTGGTGTCGAACTTTATAGTATCTTGTTTCAAAATAGTAGGGTCGAAATTTGCTCCTAGAGGACTTAGTCCAGCAATGGTAGCTATGTCAAAGAGGGTAGGGGTGACCATTCCACAGGGAAGGTGGAAAGTATTGTATGTGTTATCCCAAAAGTAGAAGGAAGCCAGTAACACGTTGGGGGAAATGTTAAGTCCTACTTTCGACATCTAAATCAGATCGAAAATTCCTATTTCATTCTAGAATGGTGCCTTGATTTTTTCAAACTTACTTAACCAGGCTATATATTCTGAAAGATCTTTCGACCTAGGGCAGGCTCTAAACATCCTAGCATTATGTAAATAACATAGGTTTAGTTCTTGGCTCTTTCGACCTAGGGCAGGCTCTAAACATCCTAGCATCAGTACTTGGCTCTATTTCCTTAGGGTTTTCTGCAGAAGGTTTAGGCCTAACCCCAACACCTATGGGTTTAAGGCGCTGATAAGAAGGGGAAATTCTCTCAGCCTATATGTGTTTATGTCTGGGTTAGGAAGAGAACCTAATATTGCATGGCAAGTACCAAAAATGAGAATTGGAATTAATACTTGGGATTTGTAGATGCTCGCCTTCTCTTTCTCATTAGGAGGCTCTGGGATGTATTGTTGATTTTCAATGATGTTGGGTTCAGTAAATTTATGAGCGTATGGAAGTGAAGTTGAAGTTTTCTTGTTGTTTGAAGTTTTGGTTGACTTGTGAAAAGAGATTTTTTGCAGTTTTAAAATGAGTTTTCTTTTGTTTGAGAATGAAAAGAAGGAGAACTGCGTGAAAAGGTTTGAAGAAGAGGATAAATGGCTATTTATAGAGAAAGAAGACTGAAACGGTTGAGTTTTGGTTGAAGATCATGTACCACGTGGCAAAACTTTTGTGGAGAAAATAGGTTGAAGACAGTTGAAATACCTATGACCTCTTAGCTTTTAGGAAATAATGGGTTGATGTCAGAAACGTGGGTTGAGGTTGACGTTTTGAGGAAAGTTAAATGATGAGCTTTTAGGGATTTGAAATGTCAAGTCTTGGAAATGATAAAAGTGATAAAGGCAATGTGGCATCGAAAATATTCATCAACGGCAAATGATCTTTCTCCAAGGATTAGTCAAAAACTCTTTGATGGGGGGCAATTTGTAGACAAGGATTTTCAACGCCATGAAATGAAGATTAAAATGATATATTTCGACCGAAAAAGAGGAAGAGTTTCAAGAGTCAATTTTGACCAAGCAAGTGAAGATATTGTTTTCTGACATTTTTGGAAGATGAATAAGGCATATTTTCGACAGGATCAATTAACAATGTCATTTTCGACGTTTCGAAAGTGTTAGTCTCGTTTCAACAAATTCGACAACTTTGAAGAGATGCATCATTTCGACGTAGGAGAAAACATTCAAATTTCAAAAGTTGGCACGTTTGGCAGAAGAATGCGTGGAAACGTTTGGTGGAAAGATGACATGTCGAAGGCCAAGTGGCGTATTTGTAGGATTTGTCTGTTAGTGGACAGTTATTTTATTCATGTATAAATAAGAGCAGTTTCTTCTCAGAATAAGTGTGTAAAAAATCTTGTACAAACTTCCTGTAAAAATACTCAAAGTACCTGTGTGTGAGAAAAGAGACTTGTTCTGGAAAATGTACGTGTGCAACACCAATTTACTTTATCCAGTTTAATAAAATTCTAAGTTATTTAACATTCATTTACTTTTGCAAGTCATTTACTTGTTCTTCGCCATTTAACTTTCTGCATTGTCAAAGTCTTTGTACCTTTAAGTTTCCTTTAAGAATTTTATTTTGCAATTTACCTTACGCATTGTCAGAATCTACTTTCTTTAAGTTTTCGCCAATAATTTTACCCTTATACTTAACCATAAGAATCATACATAAAAAAACCTAATAAAAGTGAAATCATAAAGAGTATTAAAGCTATATGTTTTCGACAAACTTTGCGCTTATGTCCTAAGATTTGTATGGTTGATCCTGCAAGCAAACCAATTTAACATAAATTGGAAACAAGAGGTTTTTCGCCAAAATCAACTGCGAACAACAACCTGGCTCTCTAATATAGTTCTCGTTAAGAAAAATAATGGAAAGGGGCGATTGTGCGTTGATTATACTGATCTTAACCAGGCATATCCCAGAGATGCTTTTCCTTTTCCTAAAATAGATAAATTTGTAGACAACTCTGTAGGTTTTAAACTTTTGTCCTTCATGGAGGCATACAGTGGATATAATCAAATCCCAATGTCGGACACGGACAAGAGGCACACGGCCTTCATGACTCAGACGGGCAACTATTACTACAATGTTATGCCATTCGGACTGAAGAACGCAGGGGCTACATACCAACGTATGATGAATAAGGTCTTCCGAGGAGAAATCGGGAACATGCTCAAGGTATACACGGATGACATGATTGTTAAATAGCACGAAGAGCTCGACCATGCCCAACACCTCCGGAAAGTCTTCGAACAGGCGACAAAATAAAAAATGAGGTTCAACCCTGAAAAATGCACCTTCGGTGTCCGGACGGGGAAGTTCCTCGGCTTCTACCTCACTAAACGAGGGATTGAAGCCAACCTCGACAAATGTCGAGCATTCTCGGACTTCCTAACCCCGAACTCGAAGAAATCCATTCAATCCCTTAATGGCATGCTCGCTGTCGCTCACGGGATTTTCATCCTAGTACAAACGCGAAAGTGGCGCGAAAAAGGTAGAGTCGCCAGCCAGACATTTTTATCCCGAAAGAATGGGAAAGGTAATGTTGCAAAAACCTGAGGAAGAAGGAAAGGAAAAGGTCCTGCGAACCAAAGATCTGGGTTCGGGAGTCGGTTACGACCTGGGAAGGTATTAGCACCCCATACTGTCCGCCGTACCCGACGGGATCCACGCTTGCTTGTTTTGTTTCAAAGGGTGAGAAAAATATAACTGCTGC
The DNA here is from genome assembly GCA_963966055.1 of Lathyrus aphaca. NCBI lineage: Eukaryota > Viridiplantae > Streptophyta > Magnoliopsida > Fabales > Fabaceae > Lathyrus > Lathyrus aphaca. Next base: position 230,178,763 of record OZ014519.1, read on the forward strand.
TGAAAAGAAATGAACTGCTGACTGGAATGAGAATGAGAAATGAGAAAAGGAATAAGAAAAGAAATGATAAGAAAGAGGGAAATGTAGGGAAAATAAAGAATGTGCTCGAACGGGCCCTACCCCGCTGCCTACGTACCTCATCAGGATAATGAGGATCAGAGTCGACGTAGTTCGCCTAACTAAGGCGGGAACTATTTGTTTGTGTTTTTTATGGCTGGAACTGCGTATGTCTATGCTCAGGTGTTGCAGGCTCGTCTGGTACGAGTGCGTTTACCATCTTGCATGCGAGACAAGTCGTCGCAAGTTCGCGTTGTGAGTGAATGAGATGAGAAAAGAAGTCCCCGCAGGATAGTCGCTTATTTTTTTTTCTTTTATGAGAAGTGTTTTGAGTTTATTTGTTTTATGAAACAATCCCTTGATGAGACTTGTACATCATGATAGACGAGCTTACACCACTCCAAGATGGAATGAGTGCAAGTGCTTCATGGAATAAGGCTATACACAAGGGATCCTTTCATTTATTTGTTAAGTGTTTTTTTTTTTGGATTTTGTTTGAAGATGAGAAAGAATGACTCAAATTGCAAAAAGGCAAAATCTAATGGGGAACTAAGACCAACCCTAAGTTGTTTATTCAATATCGAGGAGATCCTAAAGGTTAGTGAGGTTTCTAATCCTAAGGAGGAGAGGAAAGAGGAAGAGAAAAGGAAGAAGAACACAATTTACTTCCTAATGAAGTTAAGTTGGTTCCAAAAGGGGAAAACCTAACAAGCACAAACATTATGTAAGGCAAAATGGTGCAAATTAAATGCATTAGAAATACCAAAGAGGATAGGGTTTTTAGACATACCTTGCCCTCCCTACAAAACAAAGGTTAGCATGGTAAACATGATAAAAATAAGGCAAACAAAATTACCTAATTAATTCCTAAGGGAACTAGGACCTAAACTAGACTCAATCTATAGTTTAAAGGACCTAAAGCTAATGCAATGCAAAATTCAGCAACTTATTTACAACACTTAATGCACAAACAGCTATGAAATGCACTATGCAATGCAACAGCTTTTTACAGCACCTATATGTATGCAAAAACAGGTGTTAAAAGTCACAAACAACATGAATTTTTAACAAACAACATGTATTCTACAACACTTATATGCAAAATAGCTATCAAATGCAAATTCTAGATTTTATGTTTTTCACTTGTAATGCGCAAATTCAATGCAAAATACACCAATCAATCATGATTATACAATAATGAACATGGATCAAGCACATGTTTTAGATGAACATTGTTATTCTTAATGGAGTATGCAAGAATGCATCATATGAATTATTATGCAACAAGTATGCAAAACATGAACATCGCACATGAATATGATGAACATTGATCATGAATATGCAAAATGATGGGACAATGAAAGTGTTAAGCATAATGCAAAAACCAGAACTTGATTGATGGAAGATTGTGATCAAAAATGCAATAAAAATGCAAAAAATGCAACACATTGTGCTTATGCATAAACATGCTTGTAAATATGCAACATTTGGTGTATGATGCAAGGATGCGAATGCATTAACGATACATGCGAATGACGTGAAAATTGGAATGCAATATGATCCTATATATGCTAAAGAATGTATGGATATGGAAGCAACATGCAATGATGCAAGACATGCATTAATGGACACAAAAACACATAATATGCGAAAGGGACGGAATCGTGTCGAATCGACTCGAAATGGGGGAATGGGATGTCAAAACTAACCTAGAAACTCCCTAAAATCAGTACCTACACATGTATGGGAATAATAGGCACAAAGAATTAAGACTAAGCTATAAAATGAGCTAAAATCTAAATTCCTACGACGAGAACCGTTTTTTCTATTTACAAGGGATTCTTTACACCTACTAGGACCTAGATTAGACTACAAATCTAATTCCTAATAATCCAAATGCAAATTGCAAGCAAGAAAGCAACGAAAACGAAAATGAACGGTACAACGCAAACATAATCGAAAATCATGCGGAGAATGCCGTTAAGGCGAGATGAAGAGGATAAATTAAGGCATAATGGTTAAATCACCAACCTACGAAACAGAGGAGTGTTTCGGTAAATTTGCAATGAATTGGAGTGCGAATGGAGAAGAAAACCGGAGAATCCGCGAATGCGAAATAAATGCGATTCGGTCTTGACGCTTCTCGATTAATCACTTCCGATAAGTCGCAATCTCCACCAAAAACCAGTAGCTTCTTATTCCACAATGCTCAATTCAATGGAGGATGGAGGCTAAGCTTTAAGACCTTCAAGTTTCAATGTGAAACTTGAAGAACTTTTGTTGAAAAGCTATGGTGAAAATGGTGGAAAAGTGGGAGAGAAAGTGATGAATTTGAGATTGTGAAAATGGTGATTGAGTGAAGAATGAAGGAGAGAGTGATTTGTGGTGATTGAGTGAAGAATGAGGGAGAGAGTGATTTTGTGGTGATTGAGTGAAGAATGAGGGAGAGAGTGATTTTGTGGTGATTACCCTTTAGCTTTGGGAGGAGATGGATTTATATAATGCATTGGTTTGGCATGAGGTTTGGGCTTGGAGGTAGCTTAGGTTAGGAGCTAGTTGGGATTCTAGAGAATTCTAGAACTCCTTGGAAGGTTGTAGAAAACTCTAGAATGTGGTAGAAGATGGTGAGCTGGCTCTTCTAGAACTTTCTTTAGTTGGGATCAATCCAATGCATCAAACACCATGAAGCTTATGATGGAGATTAGTGAAGTGAAACACAAGCTTAGTTATTCAAGGACTGCATCTTGAGTTTGCTCTCTTGATTATGGAATGCACAATAATTAGAATGGACCTGCATACATTCAATGATAACTTGCTGATGTAGCAAAGATCAATGGCAAAATTCAGCTTGAAACCAATGAATCTAGTGTACACTAGCTCATGAACATTTGTGGTGAAGACCACTTTGATGTAGCAGCAATGGTGAAGCTTGAATTGAGGCCAAAGTGAAGCTAAATGAGCTATAGAATGTGTACCAATCATTTCCAAGTTCAACCCCAAAGATAGCATAGCATTCCCCCTTGTTTTGCATTAAAAACAGCAGCAAAAAGGCAAAAAACAGCATCATGTATCGATACATAAGGTTATGCATCGATACATACTGAAGAGAAGGCTAAATTCAGCAAAAAACACATTATGTGTCGATTCATAACACGGATGTATCGATACATAACACGGATGCATCGATACATCCTGTTTATGTATCAATACATCCAGCTTATGTATCAATACATAGCCAGCACACATGTATCGATACAAAACTCGTATGTATCGATACATGTCCCCCAAAAACTGTTTTTTCCTTGATTTTTTCACTCTTTCTTGCTCAAACTTCATCCACAAGTCCCTTATGACCAAGATTTCATGTCCTTGACCTCAAGAAGTCAAGAGTTGACTTTTTACTCATCCTGGTTGACTTTTCTCCCATTTTCTGATTTTCAATCAACTGAACAATTGAGGGCCTTCCAAAATGAGTCCAATGGTGAAATTTGAACCATAGGTACTTGACATCATGTAGAGAACCATGAAACCATGCTTGGACCAAAGTCTCATTGATAAGCCCAGTTCATTAGAAACCCTCATCTGACTCCTTTTTGTTGGGAAATGTTGCACTGCTTGCCTCCCTTGATCAAAGCACCTCTATATAGGACTTGTGGCTTCAAGTGAATACTTGTGGGATGTTGTGGACCATTTGCACAAGGTTGAGAAGCTTTGTGGCCCTTTGATTGCCTTTGTATAGCCTTCAGTTGCTTTGTTCACTGATCACAAACCTATGCCCCTGCTGTGATGGTTATGATGCAATGTTTTTGGTTATTTTATGAATTTATGTATGCTAAATGCGATGCAAAAAGTTGGGGAAATGAGAGGGAAAATTTTGAGGTATTACAGCTGCCCCTATTTAATCATCTGCAGGCCTGAACGAATAATTGCGAGAGCTTTTAGACGTTCAAGGTATGGAGTGATTGAATACTCAAATAAAACCTGGAAATTTGAACTCTGTGGGAAATAAAATATATTGGGAAGAATGTCGTCCTCAAATGACAATCCTCAAATGATCCTCGGATCTAAAACGAAACCACCCTCGAATGGAGACGCAATGGTACTGTCCTCAGTCGATAACCAGAAACACAAAGACTGACCTTAGAAAGACCTTGCAAAAGAGACAAACTGATCTCAATCAATAAGCTCAACGTGGTCTATCATCCTCGAATGATAGCCACAACAACAAGACCAACCGCAGAAGGACTTGAAGAAAAGAATGCCATCCTCGAATGACAATTCTCAAAAGATCCCCGGATCTAACACGAAACCATCCTCGAATGGAAACGCAAAGGTGTACCAGCCTCGACTGATAACCAAACACAAAGCTGACCTCAGACAGACTTTGAAAAAGAGACAAACTGACCTCGATCAATAAGCTTAAAAAGTGAACTACTATCCTCGAATAATAGCCACAAACAAGACCAACCGCAGAAGGACTTGAAGAAAAGAAATGCCATCCTCGAATGACAATCCAAAAGATCCTCGGATCTAACACGAAACCATCCTCGAATGTAGACGCAAAGTATACCAGCCTCGGCTGATAACCAAACACAAAGCTGACCTCAGACAGACTTTGCAAAAGAGACAAACTGACCTCGATCAATAAGCTCAAAAAGTGGACTATCATCCTCGAATAATAGCCACAACAAAACAAACAAGACCAACCGCATAAGGACTTGAAGAAAAGAAATGCCATCCTCGAATGACAATTCAAAAGATCCTCGGATCTAACACGAAACCATCCTCGAATGGAAACGCAAAGGTATACCAGCCTCGACTGATAACCAAACATAAAGCTAACCTCAGACAGACTTTGCAAAAGAGACAAACTGACCTCGATCAATAAGCTCAAAAAGTGAACTACTATCCTCGAATAATAGCCACAAACAAGACCAACCGTAGAAGGACTTGAAGAAAAGAAATGCCATCCTCGAATGACAATTCAAAAGATCCTCGGATCTAATACGAAACCATCCTCAAATGGAGACGCAAAGGTATACCAGCCTCGACTGATAACCAAACACAAAGCTGACCTCAGACAGACTTTGCAAAAGAGACAAACTGATCTCAATCAATAAGCTCAACGTGGTCTATCATCCTCGAATGATAGCCACAACAACAAGACCAACCGCAGAAGGACTTGAAGAAAAGAATTCCATCCTTGAATGACTATTCTCAAAAGATCCTCGGATCTAACACGAAACCATCCTCGAATGGAAACGTAAAGGTATACCAGCCTCGACTGATAACCAAACACAAAGCTGACCTCAGACAAACTTTGCAATAGAGAAAAACTGACCTCGATCAATAAGCTCAAAAAGTGAACTATTATCCTCGAATAATAGCCACAAACAAGACCAACCGCAGAAGGACTTGAAGAAAAGAAATGCCATCCTCGAATGACAATCCAAAAGATCCTCGGATCTAACACGAAACCATCCTCGAATGGAGATGCAAAGGTATACCAGCCTCGAATGATAACCAAACACAAAGCTGACCTCAGACAGACTTTGCAAAAGAGACAAACTGACCTCGATCAATAAGCTCAAAAAGTGGACTATCATCCTCGAATAATAGCCAAAACAAAACAAACAAGACCAACCGCATAAGGACTTGAAGAAAAGAAATGTCATCCTCGAATGACAATTCAAAAGATCCTCGGATCTAACACGAAACCATCCTCGAATGGAGACGCAAAGGTATACCAGCCTCGACTGATAACCAAACACAAAGCTGACCTTAGACAGACTTTGCAAAAGAGACAAACTGACCTCGATCAATAAGCTCAAAAAGTGAACTACTATCCTCGAATAATAGCCACACAACAAGACCAACCTCAGAAGGACTTGAAGAAAAGAATGCCATCCTCGAATGACAATCCAAAAGATCCTCGGATCTAACACGAAACCATCCTCGAATGGAGACGCAAAGGTATACCGGCCGCAGGCGGTAACCAGAAACAAAACAAGGAAAATAGGACAAGATGGAACGAGATCGTTGTACATAAACGAGAGCCCAGGCAAACAGGACCGTTGTACAAAACGGGAACCTGCGACGCGACCGTTGTACCAAACAAGACGCGGAATAAGTGACAAACATCGACTTGAAAAGACAAGGATGTCTGGAGAATGATATTGGTATCCTCTGTGCGGAGTACTTCAGGTTGAGAAGATGTTCGTAATATACCTCAAAACTGGCCCATGCTGGCATGCATATGTTTGGATTTATGGCGTAATGCTCCATGACGATGGAAATGCTACGCTTTGGAGGATGCAAATGATGATTATGCATAGGCAAATGCAAAGAGATCTCCTGATAAGGAGACTGCAAGTATCCCAGATGGCTTGACTGGGGAGAAACGGTGATCACTACATTGATCTGGTTCATCTTGATGAAGAGGAAACAACTCTGCGGGGAAAACTGTTAATAATTCACCGGTTCTGAACAGCCGCCACTGCCAAAAATAAATTGGACTTTTAAGGTTGGAGTGCCAAGACCCTGCTGGAGATGGACCCTTCTTGAACTTTGGTGGGGAAGTGAGGACCTCCTGACTTGGCTGGGAACCAAAGGCATGACACTGCTGAGGAAGCAACTTGCTGGGGAGGCAAAAACACTCCTTATACCGCTGAGAATTGCCCCTGTCTGAAGGGAAACTTTTGCTTGGGGATGACACCCACCTCTTGCTACCTTGCTGGGAGGAATTTCAATTTCCACATGGTTGGGGATGATTGGAGACACCCTGGGAGACACCTATTTCTGTTCAAACAAAAGGGAATGCTCCTCCTGGATAATTGTTGTTAGCTTTGTTAGCAACACCAGTGCCTGTACCTGCATGAACACAATCGATAGTACCTACAATATAGAGAGTTAGTTTGGGACCTGTTTTCCCTAGGCTCATAGCATGAATCATTATCTAGGCATCTCGACACCCTTTCAGAGTTGTATTAAATGTTTTTATTCTCCTGCACGAGTTAGAAAGCCTTCAAATGTTCATAATGTAAATCACAATTTGCTAGACGTTTTCACAATCAAACAATGCTGGATGAGAAAAAACAAAAACAAAGAGGCAAAATAGCCAAATTGACTGAAGTTGAATTCTTATTGATTTGGAAAGATGGCCCTGAATAGGTAATACAAAGGAAGCAGTTCCCTGGAAAGAGGAAACAACTAAAAAGAAAAACAAACTATCCTATTGGCAATATGAGAAGTGAATCTCATCAAGTCTCAACCCGGTTATGACTCGTATGTCTTCAAAACGCTCCGCTCGCTCTGCCTCTCGAGAAAAAGTAAGTGAACTGATCTTCAACCCTTAGGATAGCCTCAACTGTAGGTAGGTCATGGATCTCGCAGATCGCAGTCGTTCGTGTTAATCCCTCTTTTACGTGGATCGCCTTTTTAGGTTTTCAATCCACCGGGATACCCTTTTTTGCCTGAGTTGTCCGATGTGGCTTTTCAACTCAGCGGGTGTACATTTTTTCCAAGATTTCCCTAACTTTTTCCCGAGCCTTTTATTCTGTTTTTGGCTCGCCGGGATGCCCATTTTTGCCTGGATCTTTATTCTGTTTTTATCCAGCGGGTCTTTTTACACGAAGTATTTTCTTACTGCGTCTGCGTTGACAGGGGATTGGAAGTCTTCTCCGTCCATGGTTGTCAACATTAAGGCTCCGCCTGAGAAAACCTTTTTAACCACGAACAGTCTTTCATAGTTGGGTGTCCACTTGCCCGTGTGATCATTAAGAGGAGGAAGAATCCTCTTCAGCACTAAGTCTCCTGGCGTGTACCTCTGTGGTCGCACCTTCTTGTCAAAAGCCTGCTTCATCCGTCGCTGATATAACTGTCCATGGCATACCGCTGCTAGACGCTTCTCTTTAATGAGGCTCAATTGATTATATCTGGATCGGTGCCACTAAGCTTCACATAGATTGATATCCATCATCAACCTCAACGAAGGGATTTCCACTTCGATTGGTAGGACTGCCTCCATACCATATACCAATGAGAATGGAGTTGCCCCAGTCGAAGTACGTACTGATGTTCTGTACCCATGCAACGCGAATGGTAGCATCTCGTGCCAGTCTTTATACGTCACAACCATCTTCTGCACAATCTTCTTGATGTTATTATTGGCCGCCTCGACGGCGCCATTCATCTTCGGACGATATGGAGAAGAGTTGTGGTGTTCTATTTTGAAGTCTCGGCACAAGTCAGCCATCATCTTGTTGTTGAGATTAGAACCATTATCAGTAATGATCCTTTCAGGGACTCCGTACTGGCAAATGATGTCTAGTTTAATAAATCGGGCGACTACTTGCTTAGTGACATTGGTGTAGGATGCCGCTTCAACCCACTTTGTGAAATAATCAATGGCAACCAGGATGAAGCGATGACCATTAGAAGCTGTTGGCTCAATCTTTCCAATCATATCAATGCCCTACATAGCGAACGGCCATGGTGAAGACATGACACTCAACGGATTCGGAGGCACATGGACCTTGTCGGCATAAATTTGACACCTATGGCATTTACGAGAGTATTTACAACAATCAGATTCCATGGTAATCCAATAGTATCCCAATCTCAACAATTTCTAGGCCATGGAATGCCCTCCAGCATGGGTACCGAAGGAGCCTTCGTGAACCTCCTGCGTCAACAGGTCTGCTTCGTGTCTATCCACGCATCTGAGCAGCACCATGTCGAAGTTCCGTTTGTACAACACACCATCTTGATTCAAGAAGAAACCTCCTGCCAGTCTTCTAAGGGTCTTCTTATCCTTACTAGATGCCCCAGCCGGGTATTCTTGAGCCTTCAGGAATTGTTTGATGTCATGGTACCAAGGCTTGTTATCTTCACCATCATTGACTGCAAAGACATAAGTGGGTCTTTCAAGACGGGAGACCGAAATTCGAGGCACGAAATTCTCTTAACAAACTTTAATCATGGACGACAAAGTTGCTAGAGCATCGGCGAACTGTTTTTCATCTCGAGGAATATAGTTCAGCTTGACTTCGGTGAAGAAAGTTAACAGCCTCCTGACATAATCTCTGTAAGGAATCAAACGAGGTTGATGAACCAACCATTTGCCATTGACTTGATTTACCACCAAAGCAGAATCTCCAAAGATCTCAAGGTTCTTGACTCGCAAGTCGATTGCCTCTTCGATCCCCATGATACAAGCTTCATACTCCGCCTCATTGTTAGTGCATTCGAAAGTCAACCGAGCGGCTAAAGGTGTGTGGACCCCTTCTGGCGAGATAATAACAACACCTACTCCACTTCCATTCATGTTTACAGCCCCGTCAAACATCAACTTCCATCTGGATTCAGGGTCGGGCCCCTCCTCCGGAAGTGGTTCTTCGTAGTCTTTCGACTTGAGGAACATGATGTCCTCATCCGGAAACTCAAACCTCATGGGTTGATAGTCATCGATCGGCTGTTGAGCCAAGTATTCTGACAACACACTCCCCTTGATTACCTTTTGTGAAGTGTATTGTATGTCATACTCTGTTAGTATCATCTGCCAATGGGCCACTCTTCCTGTCAAAGCTGGCTTTTCAAAGATGTATTTCACAGGATCCATCTTGGAAATTAAGAGAGTAGTGTGAGTCAGCATGTACTGTCTTAGTCGGCGAGCAGCCCATGCCAAAGCGCAGCAATTTTTCTCGAGTAGTGAGTATCGCGTCTCACAATCGGTAAAATTTTTGCTAAGGTAATAAATGGCGTGCTCTTTTTGACCAGACTCGTCCTGCTGACCCAGCGCACACCCCATCGATCCTTCAAGCACAGTAAGATACAAAATCAAAGGTCTCCCTGGCACTGGAGGCATAAGAATTGGCGGTTCTAACAGGTATTCTTTGATTTGGTCAAAGGCTTGCTGGCAGTCTTCGTTCCATCTAATGGCCTGATTCTTCCTCAGAAGCTTAAAGATGGGCTCACACGTGGCCGTTAGGTGAGAAATAAACCGTGCAATGTAGTTTAGTCTTCCTAAGAAGCCATGCACTTTCTTTTCAGTCTTCGGCTCAGGCATTTCTTGGATAGCTTTCACCTTGGCTGGATCAACCTCAATTCCTGGTTCACTAACAATGAAGCCGAGTAACTTACCAGAACGGACCCCGAAGGTACACATGTTCGGATTCAACCTCAGTCTGAACTTCCGGAGTCTGTCAAACAACTTTTCTAGATTAACCAAGTGCTCTTCCTCCATCTGGGATTTTGCTATCATATCATCAACATAAACCTCAATTTCATGATGGATTATGTCGTGAAATAGCGTCACCATTGACCGTTGATAAGTAGCTCCTGCATTCTTCAAACCAAATGGCATGACCTTGTAACAGAAGGTGCCCCAAGGAGTGATGAAAGTTGTCTTTTCCATGTCATCGGGAGCCATCTTAATCTGATTATAGTCGGAGAATCCGTCCATGAAGGAGAACACGGAAAATTGAGCAGTATTATCGACAAGTACATCTATGTAAGGTAGAGGGAAGTCATCTTTGGGCCTGGCCCTATTCAAATCCCTGTAATCCACACACATTCTGACTTTACCGTCTTTCTTGGGAACCGGCACAATGTTAGAAACCCACGGAGGATAACTGGTCACAGCCAAGAAGCCAATATCAAACTGTTTTTGCACTTCTTCTTTTATTTTAATTGCCATGTCTGGACGCGTGCGCCTCAACTTCTGCTTTATCGGAGGACAATCTTCTCTGAGAGGCAGCTTGTGTACCACAATGTTGTAAACACCCCAAATTTGCCCTCACCCATTCACACCATGGCTTGTGATCATTTCATATGCATAAACTCAATCATACCATCTCATATCACATTTTTTGATTCACTGCATAGATTCAAAGTCATCTGCATCTAGGGTTTGTGATCTGAGCAATCCAAAAGCTTCTTGAAGCCACTCCAAAGGTCATCAATCACTTAAAATGGGTCTATGTGTGTTCAAGCATCATATTATATCTTCTCAAAGTCAAGAATGTCAAAGAATCACAAGAACTGGGATTGGTATGGGAGCAGAGCCAGGCTTGACTGCACAGATGACCTAAAATTAGGGTTTTGGTTTCAGAGGCCATAACTCCAAATTTTTTGGTCATTCTTGTTTCTATTAGTCTCTATATGGTATAGGGAGTATGCATATCAATTTTCATGAAGAAATTCCATGAGGAAGTCATCTGATCAAGAGTTGACTTTCTGAACAAGTCAGTGCAAAATCAGGGCATCTGAGGCCCCCAATGATCCAACCAAGGGTTGTTCTTCATCATTTTGATTGTATATGATCTTTATTTGATCATAGAAGAAGTTGGAAGTTCACAAAATTCAAGAATTTCAAGTTTTTGCAAAGTTGACTTTTTGGGCAAGTTTGACTTTTAATGAAAATGCCATTTTAGGCAACTTTTTCAACCCTTACTTTTTGATCCAAAAATGCTTCAAATGAAAAAACTTTGGTCATGAAAGTTGTAGAATAGATCATTCCCTTTTCAAAAAGTACAAGAACATGACCTAATTCATTTTGGATCAAAAGTTATGGCTTGTCAAAGTTGGCAAAAATCACAAAATTTCAAGTCATGCACCAAAGAGGCAAAGTTGCAAATTCACTTCTCAAGGCCAATTAAGTCATCAAATGGGCTTCTAATCCACATAAAATGATCACACAACATCTAAAGTTCAGAATGCACCCAAGGAATCACATGTTTTATGGCCCATGGATCAAGTTTCTTCCATAAGAACCAAAGTGAACCAAGTTGCAAAAGTCATGATAACATCTCATCCACTTGCTGCCTAGGTTGCTGAACCATCCTAGCCCCTTCCTCACATCATGCTGCGCAGCATACCCTTGTTGTACTAGGCTAGCAATTTGCCCATGCCCTTCTTACACAAAAGTTGACATTTTGCAAAAGCACCCATACCTATCACAAAAGGACATGTCATGTCATCTGACCAATGGGATTTGTTTATGTTAATCAAATGCAAGCCAAAGAACATAACAAGCAAGCCTAAAACCAGACACACCACAACATTCTCATTTTCACTCCATTGAGCAAAAGCATTCGAAACACTCTCCTCAAGTCACAAACTCATAAACAAACTTCACAAACCTTCTCACCATGCTTCACTGAACCCAAACCAACCTTCAAAGCAGGCTGAAACTCAAAGAATCAGAAATACGATTCTCACACCACCCTAAACATAACTTGTTCAAACTTCCAAACCAGCCATCACAAACTCTTTCTAAGCATTAGGAGTTCATCAGGGAGGTCCTAGGAGTGATTTTGCACAAGAGAGGAGGCCAGAAAGTTCCAGACTGAAAAGCTTCAAACTCAGGTAGCTTCATGAACTTTTTTTCCAGAAGCATGATTTTAAGTTCTTAATCAAATCTACATGCTTCCCTGATCATGAATATGTGATTGTTTTCGAAAATGAGTGAAAAATGAGGATGTATGAATGCTCTGAAACTTTTTGCCCTAAAACTATTTTGATTCGATTTGGCTGATTTAGGAATGATAAATGTTGTTTGAATGAGGGGTTTGATTCGTTTTTGAATGGGGATGAGTTCTGGATAGTTAGTTTTCATTTTCATTGCGTGTAGAGTGATGTAGCATTTTTGGCTCGCCGGAGAAGATGACCGGAACCACTGTTCCGGTCATCTGAAAGTCATTAGGACAGGATTAGGGTTAATGACATTAATTAGTGGAATTTGAATTTGGACCGTAGGATATGGCGCCAGGTCAATTCGCGCGCATGCATATTTGAATCTGGACCATTAGATGTGATTACTTTTCTTTTTCAGCTTTAAATTCATTTTATTTTTCATATTAATTCATTTCTTTTATCCATTTTATTTAAAATAGCAAAACTTATTCAAAAATTCTGAAATTTTTTGTACAAACTTTTATTTAATTTCAGAAACCAAAAACATTTTTATTTTTATTTTTTGCATTTTAAAAATATTTTTAAATATTTAAAAGTTTATTTTTAATTAATTAATGAGAATTAATTAATTAAAAATACTTTTAGGTATTTAAAAATCACCAAAAAATTCATGAAACATTTAAAAACATTTAGAAACATTGTCCAACCCTCAAACCAAATTTATTTTTTGATCTTGATGCATTTTGATAATTTTCCATGGAATTAATTCATTTTCAAAGCATTATTTTGATCCAAACTTCCAAAAATCATTTCTGCCTAACCATTAAGAGTTGGACTTTGATTCTTTTTGCATTGTGTTTAGAATATCATGTAGTTTGTGAGATTAAATTGGTTTGATTTGATCTTTCATTTTCCATTTGTTTGATATTTTTCTTGTTAAGGAACCCTAAAACCCTAGAAAACTTAGAAAAATCATAACTTGAGTTAGGTTAAGAGTTGGAACTTATCCTTTGGGCAGTGGGTTAGTATAGGTTTAGGGTTCCTTTAAGTGCATTTTCAATTTTTTATCTTGATGTTTGCTTCTGATTTTGGTTTTTGTTTGATGCTTTGATCATAAACCCTAATTTGGGCTTCCATATGCATCCATCTTGCATTTGCTTGCATAACATGACTTGCCATAGTATTTTATGCATTCTTTTGATTCATTGAACACCTTAAGACATATTAAAAGCATGTTTGATCATTGCATCATGTATTTGCCATGTTGTATGCCATCTGCATTCCATAACTTTTCATGTATGTTCATGGTTCTAAACTTGTTTCATTTGCATCCACATGTTTGTATGATCATTTTCATGTCTTGATTCATGTTTGCATCATCTCATAGCATCATTATCATCTCATATATGCTTCTGGTTTTGGTTTTCATCATGCCATTTCATTCCATTTTGCATTGCATTGCATTCCTTTCACTAACTTTTCAGGTGGTAAGCAACTTTGAGAAGTGAATTTGCCTTCACTTCTCACAATTTCTTTTCATCTCTTTCATACATCCTTGCTGCATTTTGTTTTGTGTTTGAGAATGAGCTTGCTCTTTCTTCTTCATTTTACTTTCTTTCTTCAAGTGACTTGACTTCTTAAATGAAGCAAGTTACTTTGCTTCTCCTGATCCTTTCATCTGCTTCCTGGTGGTTCCATTGAAGATTTCTCTTGTTAACCTCACAAACCTTAGGAACAACCAAGCATGACAATGATTAGGATTTTGATTAGTCTCCCCACTTAGTTTTACCTTTGTGTCTCTTTGAGTCTTCTCTTCTCATCTCATAATCAGGGACTAAACCCTAAAGGCTTTAAGGCTTTGTGATTAAGCTTATGCCTGCATCCTTCTATTAGGATGGAGTGTATAACTTTAATCCTAAGTGTTAAACCCTTAATGGGTTTAAATCCTCTAATCAATTCACATAATAATCATCAAGACTTCACACTTGTAACTTGGGCCTTGCATTAGGGTTCTAATTCTTCCTTAACTGGTTAAGAAGGACTAACCCTAGTGTTAATGGACAAGTCCCCCTCAAGTTGTCTTACAAACCTTAAAAATCACTTCATCATCTTATCATTAACTAAAATCCACTTAATAAAGGCTTTGTTTTGTCATGAGTTTAATCCCTAATCATGGATTAAGTTGAGGAGCTTTCCTCAGCTTAAACATTCTTATCTATTATCCTTCTATTAGGATGGTGTAATGAGTCTGTTTAATCCCTGATTATGGCTTAACCTCATTACTCAACACCAAACAAAAACCACCAAAAACATCTAAATAATCACAAGTAGGTTAATGATCTTAATCCTACATCATGGTGATTAAGTGTGAGAAGCTGACTTCACACTTAAGGTATTCTCATTACCCCTAATCAGAGGGAAGATGTGATGAGTTTACTAACCCATTGGTTTAGGCTCAAGCTCATTAACTTATGACAAACTTCCAAAAGCAATAAAAGACTGAAAACTCAAAAACAAACAATAATCGTCCCCTCCGGGATTCTTTTCTCATCTCATTCACTCACAACCGAGAACTTGCTTCTTCCGTCTAATGCAAGACAGTTTGCACCTGAGCCAGGCAGGTCATACACTTGAGCATAGACTAGTAAGCAGTTCACAAGTCAATTCATCTTTCAGTCTATTTGGGTCGAACTACGGTGTTCTGATTTCCTCATTGCACGAGAGGATACGTAGGCATAACTTAACAGTTATCGAACAAAAGTCTCTGTATATTCCCCCTCTTTCCAGCTTTATTCTTGTAGCCTCATGATCTTGAGCATTTCATTCTCATTCTTACACTGACACATCATTTATACACTTTACACTTACTTTACACTGACACCTGTACATTTTCTTCCAGCCTCCTTATACACAGGTTGCACTGACACTACCCCTTTAAAACACAAATCTTTCAAGCGTGGATCCCATCGAGTACGGCGGACAATCTGGGTGCTAATACCTTCCCAGGTTGTAACCAACCCCCTTTCTCAGTCTCTCTGGTTCGCAACCGTCTTATCCATGTCTTTCTAGGTCTATGCAGAATTGCCTTTCCTCCGGGATAAAAATGCCTAGCTGGCGACTCTTTTCTTTTCCAGTGAGTTCACTGCTGTGTGTTCTCATTGTTCTTTTCGCCGACCGTTCGCGTCTGTACCCCATTTGACCCGGCTTCATTTGGTGGGAGTGACAGCTTGGCGACTCTGCTGGGGAGCCTTATACTGCAACCAGGGCTTCTGGTTCTTTTTGTGGGTTCCTCCTAGCACTTGTTTGATTTGTGTTTACTGGGGTGTTATGTGCTATCTGTGCTTGTATATTTGTTTTGTTTATTGCTTTATGTACAGTTGTTTACTGCTTTCTTTATAGCTTTACATATATCATACTGTCATACTGTGCTGGTTGGATCTGTTTTGTTGCTTTGGTGGGTGGGTGTTCTATTGAGAGTTGAGGTCCTATACCTGGGACCTGAGTGACACCTAGGCTAGAGTGGTTCATATTCTTTCCCATTTCATCTCGGTCTGGTGCGGGAATATGAAACACGGTTCAGATATGGGTTTCTTCTTGAGAACTCTGTGTTGCAGATTTCCTGCAATACTAGGGCTATCTGGGAAGCCTGCTAAGTCTGGATGACCTTTAGTATTGACCTTCAGAAACTGAGGTGAATTAGAGGAGGAACTTTTATGGTTATTGTAAACACTGTACCTCCGGGTTAGAAGTGTTTACACTTCTCATAACTGATCCAAGTCTGAGGATCCTTGTTTTAGAACACTACCTGTGAGGGGGTTGGGTTGTTTACAGGTTTGCAGGTATCCTTGACCTCAGCATACCCTGTTACTTTGTTTTGACTAAGAGTACTCCATGTTGGAACAGTTCTTGTGATTTTAACCCTGGATATGTGGCTCTTTATTTGAGTCCCCCACCTTGGTTACTGGACTTATAGACCTCCATCTGGATTTCTTGAACATACCTGGACTTATATCAGAGCACTTGATCAGATCCAGCTCAGTCACAAACCCTTGCATATCATCTGCATACATCATCATTGCATCATTTTAACATTTGCTTATTTGTTTTTCAGGGTATCCATACTTTATTTTTTGGCTTGGTTTTGACCCCATCATCAGCATAGACCTATCTTCATCAGCATCTACTTCAGCTATCAGTTACCTGCTTCAGTCACCTGCACCAGCCAGTCAGTGGCCCATTTTCAGTGTTATCATCAGCATCTGTCTCAACTTTTCCTCAGCAACATGGCCCCTAAGAAGAGTAATATCTCCTACCACTTCTTTCAGCCTGAGCTAGCTGACATCAGGAAGATTCAGACCCTGATTACTCCAGACCATATACCACTGTTCAGAGAATACTATGGAGGCATACTTGATGTGGTTATGGATTTGGACCCTTCACAGAGGAGCCTGATTCATACTTGCCTGCAGTTCTATGATCCCCCTCTGAGGTGTTTCACTTTTCAGGATTTTCAACTAGGACCTTTATTGGAAGAGTACTCATCATTGGTTGGTATACCTGTCAGGGGTAGTGTCCCCTTCAACCCTGAAATGGTCTTTCCTAGTAATGAAGAGGTGGCAAAGACTTTGTATTTAGAACCAGTCTTGATTGGGCAGAATATGACCACTAAGGCTGGAATCTCTGGTCTACATCTGGATTTCTTGATCTCTCAAGCTACCCTGAAGGCTTCTTTGGGAGAGTGGAAAGCAGTTTGTGCTTTATTGGCCCTGAGCATATATGGGATTATTTTATTTGCATATGAGCCTAAGTTTGTTAGTAAGAATGCAATCCATCTTTTCATCCTGAGGAATCCAGTGCCCACTTTATTGGGGGATTTCTACTACTCAGTACACCAGAGGAATGAAAAGCAGAGGGGAAGATTAGTGAGGTGCTGTGCTCCTTTGTTCCATACTTGGCTGCTCAAGCATTTGCCAAAGACTGATGCATTCTTGAACCCTCACCAGCAAAGAAACTGGGCTAGAAGACTCACTGCTTTGACCTCAGCTGATATCAGGTGGTGCACTCAAAGCACAAAAGGCAGGGACATCATTACCAGTTGCGGGCAGTTTCCCAATGTACCCCTGATAGGAGTGAAGGGTTGCATTAACTACAACCCTCTGTTATTCAAAAGACAACTGGGCTATGCATTGGTCCACACTCCTAAGGCACAAGATTTGGCTGAGACTCTTTACTATGAGATTAAGCCTAATCTGGCTATTGTCAGGCAAGCAGCCTGGGCCTGGGACAATGTTCAGACTAAAGGAGTAACCATTCTGGGGAAGTGCAACAATGTTGCATCAGCACAGTACTATGAGTGGTCCCATGCCAGGGCTCAATTTTCTGGGATGCCCTTCACCATGGAAGATATGCCTGGGCCATCCTTAGCACCACCTCCTGTCACTATCAGTCTGGAGGAGTTTGAGAAATTGAAAGAGAGAAATGAGAAGTTGACTCAGGCTCTACAGAAGACCCTCTGGGAGAGGAGTGATGGTAGGTTGGATATTGAAAGGTTAGAGAAGCTGAAAGTGGAGCATCTGGCCAGAATTGAGAAGTCAGAGGATTATATCAAGAAGTCTAGGGCTGGAGAGCAGATCTTGAAGAATGCCTGCAAGGAAGCCCAGTTCCAGAAAGCCAGGACTGATTTGTATCTGAAAGAGAGTCAAGCTAGGTGGGTCAGGATCACCGAAGCTCGTACTCTGGAAGATAAGAGGACTCAGGACAAGATTGAGCAGCTGGAAGCTAGTGCAAAGGAGCAACAGGAAGCCTTGGCAGCAGCCCAGAGAGAGATCTCAGAGTTGAAGATTAGAGCTGGAGTGAAGAGGTCAAAGGACCAGAGTCAACACAAGAAGCTAACTGCAGCTGTTACTACTAGGAATCTCCTTATCAGGAATCTCACAGAGCGCCCAGCTGATCCTGTGACTGAAGCACTTCTCAAGGAAGTTCAGGAGGATGAGTTTGGTCTTGGTGTCTGACTTTTGCTTGTTGTTCCTTTCATTTCATTGTACTTTTATGTTTCTTATGTTTTTTTGACCCCTCAGAGGGCATGTATTGTAAAAAAGAACAACTACGTATTATTCACTTTCTGTAATATATATATTAGTTTGTTTTATCTGAGTTTCTTCAAGCAACATCAACAGCATCTTCAAGGGTCTGGAAGGGTCAAAACCAAGTGCCAAGCCGGATACTTTGGAAACAAATAAGCATACTGCATTGCATGCTAACCTTTGTTTGTTTTGTAGGTTTGTTTTGTTTGTCGCTAACTCTGTTGTGGTTTCAGGAACTATTGCTCGCCGACGGGTGTTCCCACTCAACCGTCCACACAGATATCCAACCCGTAACAATCTTCCGGGCATACAGATGGACCAGGTACAACAGGACCTTACAGAGGTCAGGAACCAAATGGCCAATGAAAGATTGGAAATGAGGGCTCAAATGACACAATTTATGGAGGTGATGAACAATATGGCTCAGAGCCAAGAGAGATTAAGAGCAATGGTAGAAAGGCAGAATCAGGAAGATCCCCATCTAGGGACTGCTGGGACAAGCAACAATGAGAGGGTCCAACCTCATGTCAACCCCCCTGTATTTGGACCCCATCTTCATCCAGAGATCAACATTCCTGCTAATGTTCAAGGGACTGCCACTGCAGGCAGAGTGCTGCAAGAAGACCCCCAGGAGGATCAGTTCACAGTAATAGGTGCTGGGGACGAGGCCTATGACAGAAGGCTGGACGAAATTGCTAAAAAATTAAGATCCTTGGAGTCTCAAAACTCTTTGGGTTTTGATGTTATGGACATAGGCTTAGTGGACGGGGTCAGGATTCCCCATAAGTTTAAGCCTCCTTGTTTTGAAAAGTACAATGGGACCTCCTGCCCACGGACCCACTTACAATCCTTTCTGGGGAGGTTGAAAGCATATACCATGGACGAGAAGCTATGGATGTTTTATTTTGAGGATAGCTTAACGGGAGCTTCAAGGGAATGGTACTCCCATCTGACTAGAGCAACCATCAGGTGTTGGAAGGACTTGGCAGAGGCCTTCATCAGACAATATCAGTATAATCTGGATATGGCACCCAACAGGACCCTCCTGATGGGGATGTCACAATCATCTAGGGAAAGCTTCCGAGAATACGCCCAGAGATGGAGACAGCTTGCTGCTGCTGTCTAGCCACCTATGTCAGAGAGGGAGATGGCAGATATGTTTATGAACACCCTCCAAGGAACATACATTGATAGGCTAGCTGCCTTTTCTTCTACCAGCTTTGCAGATGTCGTTATAGCTGGAGAAATAATTGAGAGCCTATTAAAAATGGGCAAAATTTCTGACAACGGTGCCAGCTCATCCGGCAACGCAAGGAAGCCTTTTGTGGGCCCAAGAAGAACTGGTGAGACCAATGCTATCCATGCCAGCAGGGGAAGACCCCAGTATGGTCATAGGTCTGTGGCAGCAGTCACCATTCCCGCTCCAATTCATCCTCAACCAGCATACCAACCGCAGCAACCATCTCACTACCAGCAACAAACTCAGTATCCACCTCAGAGAAATTATAACAACAACAACACCAACAACAGCAATCAGCAAAGACCGTTCCAACAGAGACCTTCTCAGGCCAATAGGGTGATTGATCCGATCCCTATGCCCTATGCAACATTATTGCCACAACTCCTAAAACTCAACCTAGTTGAGCTAAGGACATTGGCACCGCCAGATCCTACCAGTCTACCCAGAAATTATGACTCCAATGCCAGATGTGCTTTCCATTCAAATGCACCTGGCCATAGTACAGAGAAGTGTAGAGCTTTGCACATGAAGGTACAAGACTTGGTAGACTCTAAGGCTCTAAACTTTGCACCACCACCAAATGTTAACAAGAACCCTATGCCAAACCACGGAGGTCCCAGAATCAATGCTATTGAAGAAGACAAGCCGTCTTACTTGATAACCAGTGTGGGTCAGATTCGGACACCATTGGTAGAGATTAAAGCTCAACTCCTCGAATGTCAAATGTTCCCGGGATGTGAGCTAGGGTGTGCTTATTGCAACATTTCAGTGAATGGTTGTGATAACTTGAGAGATGGCATAGATGGTCTCATCCAGAGTGGCCTGCTTCAAATCACAACATCAATACCTACCAATCCAGCAATCTCCTTAACAACGATCCCCGAGTCTTCTACAAATACAACAACCATTGTTCCAAGCAACTCTTCAATCTCATCAACAAATGCATCATCTATCACTTCAGCTGACCAGATATCAACAGACCTCCCCTCTACAACTTCAGCACCCCTTCATTCAGAATCTCCTACAATAACAACACCCATCCTTCCAACAATGTCTCCTACAACTTCAGCAGCAAATGTCTCAACGGTTACAATTTATTATGATCCTGAAAATGATTCTGCCTACAACTCACAAAATGCCACTCCTATCAGAGCACCGGTCACAATATACTACGATCCACAAACTATCATGATCCCTTCTGCAGCTGCTATCAGTCCAGTCACTATCACAGTGCCTGGACCAGTGCCTTATGAAAGCAGTAATGCCATCCCCTGGCATTACGGCTCCGATCTATACTGCGAAGGACAGAAAATCACTCTTGAATCATCAACCCCTGCACCACAAATAGATAATGTGGGAGGAGGCGGAGGCTTCACTCGAAGCGGACGTCTCTTTGCTCCACAAATTCAAAGACCCACTGCTGAAGCAGAAGCTGCTGCCAAGGCAAAAGGGAAGAGCTTGGTGCAAGAAGAGCAGATTGTTAAAGAAGCTTTAAAAACACCTTTTGATCAAGAAGTTGATGAATTCATGAGAATCATCAAGAAAAGTGATTACAAAATAGTGGACCAGCTTCACCAGACGCCTTCCAAGATCTCTATTCTATCATTGCTTATGTGCTCTGAGGCCCATCGGAACACACTTCTAAAAGTCTTGCACGCAGCTTATGTGCCAGAAGAGATCAACGTCAATCAGTTGGAAGCTGTGGTTGGAAATGTTAATGCTAGTCATGGGCTAGGGTTTACCAACACTGATTTGACTACGGAAGGCCGCAATCATAACAAGGCTTTGCACATTACCATGGAGTGTAAGGGTGCAGTTCTTTCCCATGTGCTGGTAGACACGGGGTCATCCCTCAATGTCTTACCTAAAAAAGCCCTTGTGAAGCTAGAGTATGACGGATTGGCATTACGCCCCAGTAACTTAGTAGTGAGAGCCTTTGACGGTTCTAAGAGATCAGTTCTGGGAGAGATTGAGTTGCCCATAACGATTGGCCCACAAACTTTCAAAACGACCTTCTACGTGATGGATATACAGCCTGCCTACAGCTGCCTATTGGGTAGGCCATGGATTCACGCTGCTGGCGCCGTGACCTCAACCCTTCACCAGAAGTTAAAATTCGAGTGGGAGGGTCAAGTCATTACTATCTGTGGAGAGGAGGATATTTTTGTCAGCCACCTGGCTACCTACAAATATATTGAGATGGATGGGGAGATCCATGAAACGATGAGTCAAGGGTTTGAGGCCTTGAACATAAATGAAACTTCTGTTGTACCTGGAACCTCAATAACATCATACCAACAAGCCCGGAAGGTTGTTGAAGAAGGAACTGCCCAAGGCTGGGGCAAATTGTTACCTGTGGAGAAGAAAGAAGATAGATTTGGGTTGGGTTACAAACCAACTCAACAAGATCAAGCAGAGGCTGCTAAGGAGCCCAACTTTGTTAGTGGGGGAATGCTCACCCCTGATGCTGTCAACAACTTGGAAGACGAGGATGAAAGCGACTGCAACCTGGAGAGTTGGATCCGTCCAAAGATCCCGGGGAGCAGTATCTCAAACTGATCTTCCCAGGAAATTATAAGAGTTACTCATGCAGAGTAATTATTATTTCCTGTATTTTTATAGCATGCATCAAAGTCTTGCATCTTGCCCAAGATGACAAGACTCATTTTGTAATCGGGCCATCTGTAATTTTTGTGCAACAAGATTAATCAATGAAATATCAGACATCTTTTGCAAATGAGTCTTTTTCTTTTCCGCTCACTGTTTTTCCATTTTTCTTTTTGTACAAAAAAATAAATGGCGGTGTTTTCAAAATGACAACTTTATTTCACTTTTCTAAACAAAGATTAAAATCAAATCACTAAAACGAACAAACTGAACCCTTGCAGAATGTGCCTTCCAGACAGCACCGACAACAGCACGGCTATGACTTCGTATGACTTTGACAATCCAATCAATCAAGCTGACGAAGGGGTTGAAGAAGAGTATGAGCTTCCTGAAGAGCTAGCCAGGTTGTTGAGACAAGAGGAAAAGGTTATCACTCCTCATCAGGAGGAGGTTGAAACGATTAATCTTGGTACAAACGAAGACGTGAAAGAAGTTAAAATCGGGGCCTGCTTACAAGACTCAGTGAAGAGACAACTGATTGACCTGCTTCAAGAGTATGTGGATGTGTTTGCTTGGTCTTACCAAGATATGCCAGGGTTGGACACCGACATTGTTGTGCACAAGCTGCCTTTAAGAGAAGAATGCCCACCGGTTAAACAGAAACTGCGCCGTACTCGCCCAGACATGGCAATGAAAATCAAAGAAGAGGTACAAAAGCAATGAGACGCCGGGTTCCTTGCCGTAACTAGCTATCCGCCGTGGGTTGCTAACATAGTACCTGTGCCTAAGAAAGACGGTAAAGTAAGGATGTGTGTTGACTACCGGGACCTGAACAGAGCTAGCCCAAAAGATGATTTCCCATTACCTCACATTGACGTATTGGTGGATAATACGACTCAGTTCTCGGTATTCTCCTTCATGGACGGATTTTCGGGGTACAATCAGATCAAGATGTCACCTGAAGACATGGAGAAGACAACCTTCATCACACCTTGGGGCACGTTCTGTTACAAGGTAATGCCATTTGGACTAAAGAATGCTGGTGCAACGTATCAACGGGCCATGGTGACATTATTCCACGATATGATCCATAAAGAAATCGAATGTTATGTGGATGACATGATTGCCAAGTCCCTTACTGAAGAAGATCATCTGGTAAATCTGCTGAAGCTATTCAAGCGTCTGAGGAAGTACCAACTGAAGTTGAACCCCAACAAGTGCACATTCGGG
Organism: Lathyrus aphaca; assembly: GCA_963966055.1. Classification (NCBI taxonomy): domain Eukaryota; kingdom Viridiplantae; phylum Streptophyta; class Magnoliopsida; order Fabales; family Fabaceae; genus Lathyrus; species Lathyrus aphaca. Next base: position 230,202,394 of record OZ014519.1, read on the forward strand.
GTGCGATCGGGTAAGCTGCTGGGATTTATTGTAAGTGAGAAAGGAATTGAAGTTGACCCTGATAAAGTCAAAGCCATTCAAGAGATGCTTGCACCGAAAACTGAAAAAGAAGTTCGAGGGTTCTTGGGACGATTGAACTACATTTCACGGTTCATATCTCACCTTACAGCAACCTATGAGCCTTTGTTCAAGCTGTTGAGAAAAGAACAAACAGTCAGGTGGAATGAAGACTGCCAGAGGGCTTTTGACAAAATCAAGGAATACTTGCAAGAACCTCCAATCCTTATGCCTCCGGTCGAAGGAAGACCTTTGATAATGTACTTGACAGTATTAGAAGAGTCAATGGGGTGTGTGCTTGGCCAGCATGACGAGTCTGGTCGAAAAGAGTATGCAATATACTACCTAAGCAAAAAGTTTACCGACTGTGAACAACGTTATTCACTGCTCGAGAAAACTTGATGTGCTTTAGCGTGGGCTGCTCGCCGACTAAGGCAGTATATGTTGACCCACACCACTTTATTGATCTCAAAAATGGACCCAGTCAAGTATATTTTTGAGAAGCCAGCACTTACCGGACGGGTTGCAAGATGGCAAATGATCCTCACAGAATATGACATCCAGTACACTTCTCAGAAAGCCATCAAGGGCAGTGTATTGTCTGATTATCTTGCTGAGCAACCTATTGATGATTACCAGCCTATGAGATTTGACTTCCCTGATGAAGACATCATGTTCATAAAAGCAAAAGATCATGAAGAGCCTGTTCACACTGAAGGGCCCGACCCGGAAGAAGAATGGACTATCTGTTAACATGAATGGTCGAGGTGTTGGTGCAGTACTCATTACACCTAAAGGAGTTCACATGCCTTTCTCGGCAAAACTCACTTTCAACTGCACTAACAACGAAGCTGAATACGAAGCTTGCATTATGGGCCTTGAGGAAGCCATTGACCTCAGGATCAAGACATTGACCGTATTCGGAGATTCAGCTCTGGTAATCAATCAAACCAACGGCAAATGGTACACCCACCAGGATCATCTGATACCTTACAGGGATTATACAAGGAGGTTATTGACTTTCTTTACAACGGTCAAGCTTGAGTATATCCCTCGGGACGAGAATCAATTTGCAGATGCTCTGGCTACCATTTCATCAATGATCAAAGTTCAAGCTGCCAACTTTGTACCTCAAATTTCAGTGTCCAGACTTGACAGACCAGCATATGTATTCGCAGCAGATGTTGTCAAAGATGATAATCCTTGGTTCCATGACATTAAGTGCTTCTTGGAGGACCAAACATACCCACCTGGGGCATCTACCAACGATAAGAAGACTTTGAGAAGGCTTGCTGGTAGTTTCTTCTTGAACACTAATGGTTCCTTGTACAAGAGAAACTTTGATATGGTACTCCTCAGATGCGTTGATAGAACAGAAGTGGACTTGTTGATGCATGAAGTGCACGAAGGATCCTTTGGTACCCATGCAGGAGGGCATGCCATGGCAAAGAAGTTGCTAAGATCAGGTTATTACTGGATCAAATGGATGCAGACTGTTGTGCCTACGCCAGAAAATGCCATAAATGCCAGATTTATGCGGATAAGGTGCATGTGCCTCCCAATCCTTTGAATGTGATGTCTTCACCTTGGCCCTTTGCTATGTGGGGCATTGACATGATTGGCAAGATTGAGCCGACTGCTTCGAATGGCCACAGATTCATCCTGGTTGCCATTGACTATTTCACCAAGTGGGTCGAGGCAGCTTCATATGCAAACGTTACAAGACAAGTGGTAGCTCGATTTCTGAAGAGAGATATCATCTGTCGATACGGAGTTCCCGAACGAATCATTACTGATAATGGTTCTAACTTAAACAACAAAATGATGGCAGAGCTGTGCCGGGACTTCAAGATCCAACATCACAATTCTTCTCCTTACAGGCCAAAGATGAATGGCGCTGTTGAGGCAGCAAATAAAAATATCAAGAAGATTATGCAGAAGATGGTAGTCACTTACAAAGACTGGCATGAAATGCTACCATTTGCCTTGCATGGGTACCGCACGTCAACCAGGACATCCACTGGGGCAACACCGTATCAACTTGTGTATGGTATGGAAGCAGTCCTACCGGTTGAAGTTGAATTACCCTCTCTGCGGGTACTAATGGATGTTAAACTGAGTGAAGCAGAATGGGTTCGGGCCCGATACGAACAACTGAGTCTGATCGAAGAGAAAAGATTGGCTGCAATCTGTCATGGGCAGTTGTATCAGAAGAGAATGAAGAGAGCCTTCGATCATAAAGTCAGGCACCGAGAGTACCAAGTAGGAGATCTTGTGCTGAAAAGAATCCTCCCTCCTCATACAGACCACAGGGGCAAATGGACTCCGAACTATGAAGGACCATTTGTAGTAAAGAAAGTTTTTTCTGGTGGAGCACTGATGCTCAGCACTATGGACGGTGAAGATTTCCCGTCTCCTGTGAATTCAGATGCAGTTAAAAAATACTTCGCATAAAAATGACCTGCTGGACATAAAAACAGAATGTAAGTCCAGGCAAAAATAGGGCATCCCGGCGAGTCAGAAACAGAATAAAGGACTCGGGCAAAAATAAGGGAAATGAACAAAAAAAAATGTACACCCATTGAGTTGAAGAGCCGCATTGGACAACTCAGGCAAAAATGGGTATCCCGATGGATTGAAAACCTGAAAGGGCGATCCATGCAAAATAAGGGAATAAGCGAACAACTGCATTCTGAATTCGTCTGTATCTCTTACAACTTGGTAAGCTTCGAAAGGATCAAGCTTCGATCAGAATCATCCTTCTTCAGAAAGCAAGACGAGAAGAACGTCAAATGTCATACGAGTCATAGCAAAGGGAAGCTCCTCAAAGCGTCGACAACATTGCCAGCATTTTGTTTCTCAATTTGTAGCAATCCCCTCATTTCAGGGGATATGTTTCTTTGACTGTATCTCGCCAATTCAGGGCACATGAATAAATAAAAAACAGATTTTCAGTCATGTTTTCGTCTTGTACATTTTATTTGCAAAAATGTCTGATATCTTAAGAAAAACTGATTGCACAAATACAGATGCTCATCTTCAAAAATAAAAGTTACATGCTTGCAGGAAGTATACTTACTCTCAGAAGTGTCTAAACTCCTATGACGGAATCCAGTAAAGGATACCTCGGGATTACTTGTGCGTTTCCCTATCTTTGCAGGATTGCAGGTATCCAAAGCGCAACTCGGGGCATGAAAGCTTCACCCCAGCAAGCTGACAAATCAACACTCACTCAAAGTGTTTTCTCCCCAGCCGAGTTGCCAATCATTCTTCCTCAGCCAAATACAAAAGTCAGGGAACCATCTCCCCACAGAACTTCAGCCTCTATCCAGAAGAGCAGCGCATGAAGGGATCACAACAGAGTGAAGAAAGCTTCTACAAACCCTAGCTGGGTCCCTCATTATCAGGATGGGTCTATCAGTGACCTATCCCCCCCCAAGCAGATATCATCTCATCAGATCTACCAGTGATCTCATCCCCAGCTGGGATGTCCATTTCAAGCAGATCGACCAAAGATCTTCACAGCATCGGGATCCGAATCCCGGATTGGTATCCTTGCATGATCATAGCATTTACATCATATTCACCCACAAAGCGTAGCATTCCTTCTAGTACGGAGCATTACGGCAAAAATCGAACATATAGCATAATCATAAGCCATGTTCTGAATCAAACACTTGTGAATATTGACAATCCATCAACATACAGAAAACTCCCCCCAAAATCCCCTGCGGAGATTCCCCAGCAAAAGCAGTTGCCTCACATTCACAAACACCAGTATATACCCTCTTTGGCACCCGTCCGTGTCAATACTCCCCAGTAAAGTCACCTGAACACTCTGTGCAAACGGTACCACTCGTATTACAGATACTTTTTGACACCCGGCTGTGTCATACCCCCAGCAGAAGGCCAAAGACATCCTCTTTGCACTCATATGTACTTATAATTTCCTTGACATCCGTCCGTGTCATATCCCCAGCAGAAAGCCAAAGACATCCCCTTTGCACTCATACACTTATATGCACATTTCCTTGACACCCGTCCATAAACACTTTATACATCAGATACTTGTTTATATTGTACTCTTCTCCTTTCGACATTCGTCCGTGTCATTCTCCCCAACAATTAAATACCCATCTATACACCACTCACACTTATACAAGTACTCGTCCGTATCTTGTATACACCATCCATATCCCCGCAGATTCAACACTCGTCCGTGTTCTTTGTTAACCAGTTGATACTCGTCCGTATCATCATCTCTGAACATGCGTCAAGTATTTGTTTCTACCCGATACTCGTCCGTATCGTAGTTTTAGGGATGCCCGTCCGCATCTTTAATCTATACACAACGTCAAAACACTTATACCTTTATTTCTTGGATGTAAACACTCGTCCGTGTTTACTATTCCCCAGTAAATCGCCAACAAAGCAATTTTCCTTTTTATCTGACACTCGTCCTGTGTCATGATAAACTTTGAGAGCAGCCGTACCCTACTAGGTGGTCGTCCTCCACCTCTTGATGGTCGTCCTCCATCATGCTCATCCGATGGCCGTCCCCATCGTTGACCTTCTATCCGACATTCGTCCTATGTCGTGATATTTAGCAGCCGTCCCCTGCTAGGTGGTCGTCCTCCACCTTTTGATGATCGTCCTTCATCATTTTATCCAATGGCCGTCCCCATTGTTGATTTTGGTTATCTGGCATTCGTCCTATGTCATGATAAACCTTGAGAGCAGCCGTCCCCTGCTAGGTGGTCGTCCTCCACCTCTTGATGGTCGTCCTCCATCATGCTCATCCGATGGCCGTCCCCATCGTTGACCTTCTATCCGACATTCGTCCTATGTCGTGATATTTAGCAGCCGTCCCCTGCTAGGTGGTCGTCCTCCACCTTTTGATGATCGTCCTTCATCATTTTATCCAATGGCCGTCCCCATTGTTGATTTTGGTTATCTGGCATTCGTCCTATGTCATGATAAACCTTGAGAGCAGCCGTCCCCTGCTAGGTGGTCGTCCTCCACCTCTTGATGGTCGTCCTCCATCATGCTCATCCGATGGCCGTCCCCATCGTTGACCTTTTATCCGGCATTCGTCCTATGTCGCGATATTTTCGGCAGCCGTACCCTGCCAGGTGGTCGTCCTCCACCTTAGATGACCGTCCCTCATCTTATCCCCAACAGAGCAGCCGTCCCCTGCTAGGTGATCGTCCTTCACCTTTGATGACCGTACCTCATCATCTGTTTATTTCATTTATTCTTTAACCCGATGGCCGTCCCCGTCGTGGTCCCTTTTTTCAGTTTAGCCCGATGGCCGTCCCCATCGTTGGTTACTTTACTTTATGAACTTGATGGCCGTCCCCGTCATGTTTCATTAATCCCTAGAGATTGTGCAGCTTTACTTGATGGTCGTCCCCATCATAATTCTTTTTATCCCCAGCATGTCGGCCGTCCCCGTCATTGCTTTATTTCCCACACCTTTCCAGCATGTCGGTCGTCCCCGTCATTGCTCTTTACCCAGCAGTCGTCCTCTGCTCGATGGTCGTTCTCCGTCGCCTATACAATATACTTTATTTTCTTTTACAATCTATATCCCTTTTCTTCTTCATTCTGTGAGTGCAAATTTTGGACTGTCTTTGGTATTCAACCACAAGTTATCTTGTTTGCCTGATAAGCCGTCGCTTACATCCTGCACAGCTAACTCATGTTTGAATAGGGGCAGCTGTAAACACCCCAAATTTTCCCTCACCCATTCACACCATGGCTTGTGATCATTTCATATGCATAAACTCAATCATACCATCTCATATCACATTTTTTGATTCACTGCATAGATTCAAAGTCATCTGCATCTAGGGTTTGTGATCTGAGCAATCCAAAAGCTTCTTGAAGCCACTCCAAAGGTCATCAATAACTTCAAAGGGGTCTATGTGTGTTCAAGCATCATATTATATCTTCTCAAAGTCAATAATGTCAAAGAATCACAAGAACTGGGATTGGTATGGGAGCAGAGCCAGGCTTGACTGCACAGATGACCTAAAATTAGGGTTTTGGTTTCAGAGGCCATAACTCCAAATTTTTTGGTCATTCTTATTTCTATTAGTCTCTATATGGTATAGGGAGTATGCATATCAATTTTCATGAAGAAATTCCATGGGGAAGTCATCTGATCAAGAGTTGACTTTCTGAACAAGTCAGTGCAAAATCAGGGCATCTGAGGCCCCCAATGATCCAACCAAGGGTTGTTCTTCATCATTTTGATTGTATATGATCTTTATTTGATCATAGAAGAAGTTGGAAGTTCACAAAATTCAAGAATTTCAAGTTTTTGCAAAGTTGACTTTTTGGGCAAGTTTGACTTTTAATGAAAATGCCATTTTAGGCAACTTTTTCAACCCTTACTTTTTGATCCAAAAATGCTTCAAATGAAAAAACTTTGGTCATGAAAGTTGTAGAATAGATCATTCCCTTTTCAAAAAGTACAAGAACATGACCTAATTCATTTTGGATCAAAAGTTATGGCTTGTCAAAGTTGGCAAAAATCACAAAATTTCAAGTCATGCACCAAAGAGGCAAAGTTGCAAATTCACTTCTCAAGGCCAATTAAGTCATCAAATGGGCTTCTAATCCACATAACATGATCACACAACATCTAAAGTTCAGAATGCACCCAAGGAATCACATGTTTTATGGCCCATGGATCAAGTTTCTTCCATAAGAACCAAAGTGAACCAAGTTGCAAAAGTCATGATAACATCTCATCCACTTGCTGCCTAGGTTGCTGAACCATCCTAGCCCCTTCCTCACATCATGCTGCGCAGCATACCCTTGTTGTACTAGGCTAGCAATTTGCCCATGCCCTTCTTACACAAAAGTTGACATTTTGCAAAAGCACCCATACCTATCACAAAAGGACATGTCATGTCATCTGACCAATGGGATTTGTTTATGTTAATCAAATGCAAGCCAAAGAACATAACAAGCAAGCCTAAAACCAGACACACCACAACATTCTCATTTTCACTCCATTGAGCAAAAGCATTCGAAACACTCTCCTCAAGTCACAAACTCATAAACAAACTTCACAAACCTTCTCACCATGCTTCACTGAACCCAAACCAACCTTCAAAGCAGGCTGAAACTCAAAGAATCAGAAATACGATTCTCACACCACCCTAAACATAACTTGTTCAAACTTCCAAACCAGCCATCACAAACTCTTTCTAAGCATTAGGAGTTCATCAGGGAGGTCCTAGGAGTGATTTTGCACAAGAGAGGAGGCCAGAAAGTTCCAGACTGAAAAGCTTCAAACTCAGGTAGCTTCATGAACTTTTTTTCCAGAAGCATGATTTTAAGTTCTTAATCAAATCTACATGCTTCCCTGATCATGAATATGTGATTGTTTTCGAAAATGAGTGAAAAATGAGGATGTATGAATGCTCTGAAACTTTTTGCCCTAAAACTATTTTGATTCGATTTGGCTGATTTAGGAATGATAAATGTTGTTTGAATGAGGGGTTTGATTCGTTTTTGAATGGGGATGAGTTCTGGATAGTTAGTTTTCATTTTCATTGCGTGTAGAGTGATGTAGCATTTTTGGCTCGCCGGAGAAGATGACCGGAACCACTGTTCCGGTCATCTGAAAGTCATTAGGACAGGATTAGGGTTAATGACATTAATTAGTGGAATTTGAATTTGGACCGTAGGATATGGCGCCAGGTCAATTCGCGCGCATGCATATTTGAATCTGGACCATTAGATGTGATTACTTTTCTTTTTCAGCTTTAAATTCATTTTATTTTTCATATTAATTCATTTCTTTTATCCATTTTATTTAAAATAGCAAAACTTATTCAAAAATTCTGAAATTTTTTGTACAAACTTTTATTTAATTTCAGAAACCAAAAACATTTTTATTTTTATTTTTTGCATTTTAAAAATATTTTTAAATATTTAAAAGTTTATTTTTAATTAATTAATGAGAATTAATTAATTAAAAATACTTTTAGGTATTTAAAAATCACCAAAAAATTCATGAAACATTTAAAAACATTTAGAAACATTGTCCAACCCTCAAACCAAATTTATTTTTTGATCTTGATGCATTTTGATAATTTTCCATGGAATTAATTCATTTTCAAAGCATTATTTTGATCCAAACTTCCAAAAATCATTTCTGCCTAACCATTAAGAGTTGGACTTTGATTCTTTTTGCATTGTGTTTAGAATATCATGTAGTTTGTGAGATTAAATTGGTTTGATTTGATCTTTCATTTTCCATTTGTTTGATATTTTTCTTGTTAAGGAACCCTAAAACCCTAGAAAACTTAGAAAAATCATAACTTGAGTTAGGTTAAGAGTTGGAACTTATCCTTTGGGCAGTGGGTTAGTATAGGTTTAGGGTTCCTTTAAGTGCATTTTCAATTTTTTATCTTGATGTTTGCTTCTGATTTTGGTTTTTGTTTGATGCTTTGATCATAAACCCTAATTTGGGCTTCCATATGCATCCATCTTGCATTTGCTTGCATAACATGACTTGCCATAGTATTTTATGCATTCTTTTGATTCATTGAACACCTTAAGACATATTAAAAGCATGTTTGATCATTGCATCATGTATTTGCCATGTTGTATGCCATCTGCATTCCATAACTTTTCATGTATGTTCATGGTTCTAAACTTGTTTCATTTGCATCCACATGTTTGTATGATCATTTTCATGTCTTGATTCATGTTTGCATCATCTCATAGCATCATTATCATCTCATATATGCTTCTGGTTTTGGTTTTCATCATGCCATTTCATTCCATTTTGCATTGCATTGCATTCCTTTCACTAACTTTTCAGGTGGTAAGCAACTTTGAGAAGTGAATTTGCCTTCACTTCTCACAATTTCTTTTCATCTCTTTCATACATCCTTGCTGCATTTTGTTTTGTGTTTGAGAATGAGCTTGCTCTTTCTTCTTCATTTTACTTTCTTTCTTCAAGTGACTTGACTTCTTAAATGAAGCAAGTTACTTTGCTTCTCCTGATCCTTTCATCTGCTTCCTGGTGGTTCCATTGAAGATTTCTCTTGTTAACCTCACAAACCTTAGGAACAACCAAGCATGACAATGATTAGGATTTTGATTAGTCTCCCCACTTAGTTTTACCTTTGTGTCTCTTTGAGTCTTCTCTTCTCATCTCATAATCAGGGACTAAACCCTAAAGGCTTTAAGGCTTTGTGATTAAGCTTATGCCTGCATCCTTCTATTAGGATGGAGTGTATAACTTTAATCCTAAGTGTTAAACCCTTAATGGGTTTAAATCCTCTAATCAATTCACATAATAATCATCAAGACTTCACACTTGTAACTTGGGCCTTGCATTAGGGTTCTAATTCTTCCTTAACTGGTTAAGAAGGACTAACCCTAGTGTTAATGGACAAGTCCCCCTCAAGTTGTCTTACAAACCTTAAAAATCACTTCATCATCTTATCATTAACTAAAATCCACTTAATAAAGGCTTTGTTTTGTCATGAGTTTAATCCCTAATCATGGATTAAGTTGAGGAGCTTTCCTCAGCTTAAACATTCTTATCTATTATCCTTCTATTAGGATGGTGTAATGAGTCTGTTTAATCCCTGATTATGGCTTAACCTCATTACTCAACACCAAACAAAAACCACCAAAAACATCTAAATAATCACAAGTAGGTTAATGATCTTAATCCTACATCATGGTGATTAAGTGTGAGAAGCTGACTTCACACTTAAGGTATTCTCATTACCCCTAATCAGAGGGAAGATGTGATGAGTTTACTAACCCATTGGTTTAGGCTCAAGCTCATTAACTTATGACAAACTTCCAAAAGCAATAAAAGACTGAAAACTCAAAAACAAACAATAATCGTCCCCTCCGGGATTCTTTTCTCATCTCATTCACTCACAACCGAGAACTTGCTTCTTCCGTCTAATGCAAGACAGTTTGCACCTGAGCCAGACAGGTCATACACTTGAGCATAGACTAGTAAGCAGTTCACAAGTCAATTCATCTTTCAGTCTATTTGGGTCGAACTACGGTGTTCTGACTTCCTCATTGCACGAGAGGATACGTAGGCATAACTTAACAGTTATCGAACAAAAGTCTCTGTATATTCCCCCTCTTTCCAGCTTTATTCTTGTAGCCTCATGATCTTGAGCATTTCATTCTCATTCTTACACTGACACATCATTTATACACTTTACACTTACTTTACACTGACACCTGTACATTTTCTTCCAGCCTCCTTATACACAGGTTGCACTGACACTACCCCTTTAAAACACAAATCTTTCAAGCGTGGATCCCGTCGAGTACGGCGGACAATCTGGGTGCTAATACCTTCCCAGGTTGTAACCAACCCCCTTTCTCAGTCTCTCTGGTTCGCAACCGTCTTATCCATGTCTTTCTAGGTCTATGCAGCATTGCCTTTCCTCCGGGATAAAAATGCCTAGCTGGCGACTCTTTTCTTTTCCAGTGAGTTCACTACTGTGTGTTCTCATTGTTCTTTTCGCCGACCGTTCGCGTCTGTACCCCATTTGACCCGGCTTCATTTGGTGGGAGCGACAAATGTCAGTGTCTAAACCAGGCATATCTTGGTAGGACCATGTGAAGACGTCAACATACTCTCGAAGCATAGCAATCAAACGAGTCTTAACAGATTCTTCTAATGCAGCTCCGATCTTGACTTCTCTCTTGTCTTCTTTCGTACCCAGGTTTATTACTTCGACATCTTCTTCGTGCGGCTGAATCATCTTCTCCTCCTGTTTAAGCAGTCTGGCCAACTCTTCAGGTAGATCGCAATCCTCTTCACCTTCCTCATCGGCTTGATAAATTGGATTGTCGAAGCCATACTCAGCCATAACAGGGTCGTCATTGATAAGATCCGGTGACGAGCACCTGCATGAATGGTGATTCATGCAAGGCTTTAGCAACAACTTGAGAAAATGAGAAACATTGCCATTTTAAAACTTTTCTTTCTCTTTGAATAACAAAAGTAAAAAATGAAAGACAGAGAACAACATGAATGAATGTGAAATGTCAGCTTTATTTATGATTGTGTTAATGAACAAATGAACCCTTACAAAGAGCTACTATGCCCCGGGCAAGACATATTGCTTTAATACAGGAAAAACAGAAACAAAAAATTATTACTCTTCGAAAGAGGTGACTGAAATAAGCCTTTCTGATGTCCAATTGCTAGGCTGAGTTCCAGGAGCGGCAGGCCTGATCCATTCATCTAGGTTACAGTCACTATCGACCGCGTCATCCTGCACATCACTGATGTTTCCGTAGTCTACCACTCCTGCACTCGTGAAGGTGACCGGGCTCTGACAACCTTTAGCACTTGGTCCAGATGATGACTTCCCAGGATGATAGCCAATCCCCGAACATATCTTTCTTCTCTGGAACTTCTACTGGACTGCCCCAGCCTTCTCGTACCCCAGATTCTACCAATTCAAGCGCTTGCTTATAAGAGGCTATGGAAACCCCCTTCTTCGGTACTTCAGGAGAAGTTGCCATTGCGGATGCTTGTTCAGACTTTAAGGGCTCAAACGCCTGACACGGGGTCTCAACTATTTCACCGTCCATCTCCACATATTTGAATGAAGCCAGATGACTAACGAAAATATCTTCTTCCCCACTGACAGTCACAATCTGACCCTCCCAGACGAACTTTAGCTTCTGATGGAGTGTAGATGATACCGCTCCTGCTGAATGTATCCAAGGTCTTCCGAGTAAACAACTATATGCAGGCTGTATATCCATTACGTAAAACGTGTTATTGAAGATTTGTGGACCTACCTTGATGGGTAATTCCACCTCTCTGAATACCGATCTCCTCGACCCATCAAATGCTCGAACTACTAGGTCACTGGGCTTTAGAACCACTCCATCATAGTCCAACTTCATCAGTGCTTTCTTAGGCAAGACGTTCAAAGATGATCCAGTATCTACCAACACGTGGGAGAGTACTGCACTTTTACATTCTAGAGAGATATGCAATGCCCGATTATGAGCACGTCCATCAGAAGTCAAATCCAAGTCCGTGAAACCCAATCCGTGACTAGCATTGACGCTGGATACCAACGCTTCTAACTGATTTACAGAAATATCCTGAGGCACGTATGCCTTGTTCAGAATATTCAGGAGAGCCTTCCTGTGAGAGTCAGAACACATGAGCAAGGACAAGATGGAAATCTTCGACGGCGTCTGCTGCAAATGGTCCACAATCTTGTAGTCACTCTTTTTGATGATCCTCAGGAACTCTTCAGCTTCTTTATCAAATGTGAGGTCTGGATCAGTTGATGGTGCAGGATCATTGACAACTGCTGGCTGCTTCCCTTTTGCTCTAGCCTGGGCTTCTGCAGTGTCTCTGGGTGGTATCACATTGTTTCTCAGTGTTTCCGGCGCAAACAACCTTCCACTTCTAGTAAAGCCCCCTACTCCAACATTTTCTACTTGAGCTGGGGTTATACTAGTCGTGGCCTTCTCTTGCTTCTGGCCGTTATAGTATACTTCACCACCATAATTCCAAGGAATCGCTCTGTCACTTTGGTACATTACTGGTCCTGCAATAGTGATGGTTATCGGTGCCACTCTGGCCTGTGAGGGAACTTGAGATGGATCGTAGAAGATAGTTACTGTGGAGACTTCACTTTCTTTTACAACCTTGTCAAACTGCAACATTCCCTCATCAATCATGCTTTGGATTTCGGCTTTCAAATGCCCACAACCATTTGTAGCTTCAGCACATTCCGGACAATCTTCTTCACATTCAGGGAAGATACCTTTCTTTAACAAACAACCCTTAACAACAAACAACGAAGTCTGCACGTCGCTAACATCACATACCAAGTTCAATTTCTCCCCTTCATCAACTGCCCCAACCGTACCTCTGTGAGAAGGCATGGGATTCTGAAGCACATTAGGAGAAGGAGAAAAGTTAATTGCTTTAGTATCCAGTAAGTCTTGAACAACATGCTTCAATGCTTTACAGTTCTCTGTGGTATGTCCGGGAGCTCCGGAATGAAATTCACATCTGGCATTTGAATCATAACCCTCGGGGATCTGGCCTGGCTTCGGAGGTTGTAGAGTTCGGAGTTGAACCATCTGGAGTTGTAGAAGATTCTTCAAAAGCTGTGAATAGGACATCGGCGGAGCTTCGAAATGTCTTTCTCTGGGCTTCTGGGGGTAATATGGACGAGGAGCTCTTTGCTGATACCCTTGTTGGCGTTGTTGTTGTGGTTGTTGGACTTGTTGTTGAACATGTTGAGATGAGATAGTGACAGGAGCCACTTGCTGATAGAAACCTCTATTATTTCCCCCCCTTTGTGCGTACACTGCCCCGGTCTCTCCTTCTCTCTTCTTCACGAAGGGCTTCCTGACACCAGAACTCGAAGTGCCTCCATTCTGAATCTTCCCTTGCTTCATCCAACTTTCTATCCTCTCCCTAGTCAAGATGATATCTGAGAATCCACTTGAAGAACATCCAGCTAGTCTTTCCATGAAATGCCCAGGAAGGGTGTCCAGGAACAGATCTACCATTTCTCTCTCCAGCAAAGGTGGTTGCACTCTAGCAGCCACTTCACGCCACCTTTGCGCGTAATCTTTGAAACTCTCCGAGCTCCTCTGAGTCAAACTATGAAGTTGGGTGCGACTGGGCGCCATGTCGATATTATACTGATACTGCTTGAGGAAGGCTTCTCCCAACTCCTTCCAGCTTCTTACAGAACTCCTCTCTAGCTTCATATACCACTCCAAGGACCCTCCGGAGAGACTATCCTAGAAGTAGTACATCCAGAGTTTTTCATCCCGAGTGTGGGCAGCGATCTTCCGATAGAAAGCCTGCAAGTGAGTCTTTGTGCAGGAACTATCGTTGTACTTGTCAAAAGCTGGTGGCCTGAATTTGTGAGGAATAACCACCCGGGGACTAGACCCATGTCAGACACATCAATCCCCAAAGTATCTCTACACTCGAGGGCTTTGACTTTCTCAGCAAGCACCAAAAAGTCATTAAGATTTTCTTCTCCAGCGAACCCCATGTCATTGTTGAAAGAAGGGAACTGATCATACTGCTTGTCTTGTATCGGAATGAAAGCTGTTGTGGCTGGTTCTGGAATATGAGGTCCACCTGGGCTATTGCTGGTGTTGGGAGGAGCCCCTTGCCCGTCAGAAGTGGCCGCAGGAGTATTAATATGAGGAGGGTTGAGCCCTTGAATTGCATTTCTTAACTCTTGCTGTCCCTGAGCCATCCCTTGCATCATGGTCATGAACTCCACCATTCTGGTGCGAAACTCATTAAGCTCTGTTTGCACAGCGTCCATAACTGTCCTCTGGTTGCTGCGAGTTGCGTAGCGATGCGGAATATTTTGCCGAAGATGCCGGGTCTTGGCGGCTCTCGCAATCTTTGCCTGAAACACAGATAAATTAAGCATCCTGTAGAGAAACCTGCAAAAACAAAGAAGAAATGCAAATGATGTGTATGCAATGCAATGTGTTCCTTTTATTCCCAAGGCTTTCCCTGTTTCCGGTCCTGGTATTAAGAGAATAATAATTGGGAAGAAAACCCAAGGGACGGTCGTGGAGAATTGGTGCTTATTACCCCGTGTCGGTGCAACAAATGACGAACAAGAGATTCAAAACAAGTCAATCACATAAACTGGAGTTTGCAACAACAAAGTCCCCGAAGGGTGCCAAACAAATTTCATCAAAGTACATCCAATAAAAGGAATCCCACAACAAGCCTGTGGGTAATCCAAGTACAATATCATGAAACTAAACCCTAGGGAACTCTAAGTCTCGCAGCCTCCAGCTAAGACGCTTGACATTCTGAAACAACTGAACGATATCCGGATGATCGGGCTCCTGGATGAGTCTCTGGATGAGGAGGTCCCTCGTGTCAAAGGAAGCATGCAACTCTTCAATCTGCTGCAGGAAAGCCATCTCACTCTCTTTGCTCAGACCCGGCTCAGCCTTTGACTTCTTCACATCAGCTTTCAACTTCAAGTCTTCTATTTCTTTTTGAGCTTCCTTTACTGCTTGTTGACTTTCTGCTAGACGTTGGAGACGACCTTTCTCTTGATGATAAGCCTTCTGAAGGAGCTCTCTCTGTCCATCCAAAGAATCTTGAAGACTCTTGATTTCCAACCTATGCTTGACGTCCAGCTCTTTTTGCTTCCTCAAATTGTCTTTCCACTTTTCTTGCCATAAGGTAACAGCTTCATTGGCTTCATTCAGGTCCTTCCTCTCTTTCTGGCGCTGGGCCGCCTTGTGAGTCTCAGTTAATCCCTTTTTCTTGAAGTAAAGCTCTATATCTTGAAAATCTTGCTGCTTGAGCCTAACCATCTCTTCAGCTTTGTGAGCTCTTTCCTCCAACTTTTGATTTTGCATCTTCAGTTTCTGACATGAATTGTAAGCTTCTTGATTCTCTAACCTGAGCTGTTGAACCAAAGCTTCCAACTTTTGATAATCTTGCAAAGGTACTGAAGTCCTGGGTGCTACCTCTTTAGGGTAGAGAGGTGTCTCTCTAGAAAATGGTAGAAGATGGGTCTTCACACGATCCTCCAACCAGCTGGCAAAAGGATCATAAGTGTTAAGATCCACTCTTCCAAAGTCTTTCTTTCCTTTCATCACCCTAACTTCCCAAGCTTGGGATGCTAGTATGCTCATCTTGGAATTTCCTTATGCTGGAAAGTATAAAGACTCATTTGCATTGTCAATCAAAGGTACATCTCTTAAAGGATAGCCAAACTGTTTCCTGGACAAGATAGGATTGTAGCTGATCCCACCTTTTCTTCCTATCAGAGGCACATTTGGAAAGCTACCACAACTGACCAACATTTCTTTGCCCACCAAATCTCTGTTGCATCCCCAAGCAATGTCAGTTGAGGTTAAGCCCATTAATCTTTTGGACCACTTCCAAGATTGTTTCAAATCCTGAAAGGGTCCTGATTTAGGGAGTTGCCTTACAAACCAATCAACAAATATGGGAGCACAACAGTTTACATGTCCCTTCCTCTTTTCATTTCTGTGGTGAACTCCATAGTAGAAGTCAGCTAGAAATGTAGGTACATGATTTCTTTTGACAAAGATGGTGATGGCCTCCATGCTAATTAGCCCTTTCTCTCCTGGAAATAAACTGGTTCCATATACTATCATGGCTAACAATGCCTTGAAGTCTGCCCACTTCTTTCCCAATGCCATGACATGTGCCTCTGTGATAAGAAAATCCAAAGGGATCCCCTTACTTTGGCCAACCTCTAATCCCATCTTGAGTCTAAGCATACTCAAATGACAGGCAACAGTGATATCCTCATGAGAAGGGATCCTCTCTGAAACATAATAAGGCATACCCTCCTTAATAGGAATATTCAGCATACTAGAAACCTCCTCTAATGTAGGTGCCAGGATGTAATCAGGGAAAACAAAAACCCTCAGTTGTGGATCATAGAACTGCAACAAAGAATGCAAGCTATCCCTCTGGTCAACTGTGGGCTTGCTCACATAATCCAGTATCTTGCCAAACTCTTTCCTGAAATCATCAAGGACTCTGTCACCCATTAAGCTAATCAAACCCTGAACACTCTCTGTCTCCGGTTGTGGGAAAGTATAATGAACATTTCTCTTCCTCGGAATCTCCATGCTGAAGCAGCAAATATGACCAGGACCTAGGAGGTAATGAACCCTGAGAATAAAAAGAACACAAAATGATTAATGATGTCATGATGCTTATGCAAGGCAAGGCATGTGATCAGTGACGTGTCTGTGTAGTGAATTAGGTAATCAAGTGTCTGTGCAAGGCCACAATATCATCACAAGTATCTTTGATCAGGAGTTCATGACTTCAGAATCCATAATTAACAGAACAATATCATATCACTGGAGTATACTAACATATGAAGGTATGTTGAAGTTTAGGGTTCCTGCAAACCTGTAAACCCCTCCCAATCTCACAGGTATGCTACTCAGGTCAAACATCACGGACTCTCGAGGCCGAATAGCCAAAATACGTTCACCATTTCCGAGAAATGGCTCATGACCAAATCAGGGAATCAGTTTGGCATTATGTACTACTCAGGGAGGTCTCAGCTGAGTCCGGAAAAACAAGCATCCCTCATAAGTCCTCAGCTTCAAGCACTAAATCGAGAAACAATAGTACATTCATCCTGAAGGGTACAATACTACCGTCATACGAACAGTTTGCTTTGACTGGATTCCTATGAGAGAACTAGGCCATCCTATGCGAGTTCCCAGTGGGCCCTCGGATGCGAGTGGGTTTGCCAACAAATATGGTTTGTCACTGTCATCACTAGAGAGGGATGTTTCCACAAAGGTTCTCAATGATTGGTCCCCTGACTGCACATAACTATCAAGGTAGCGTATTAACCCAGAAAGATTCCGGTATCAATACATTCCTGAGAAGGTCGTAAGTCAAGGTGTGGAACTCACTACTACCAACATAGCAAGATGCCATGAAGCCAAAGTGGAACCACTCTAAGTCCTAGGGTGCACTCGAGCCCCGATTACGATCTCATCTCACAGTAACCCCATCCCAATGAAAAAATGAAAACCAACACAGTCCAGCATATGATGCATGTGAAAATAAATACTGAAAGCGGTAAATAAATGCGGTAAAGTAAACTGCAAATAAAAACATTAAATAAGCACAACAACACACGCATATAAACACCCGAAGAAAGCAAAAACAAACAGGCGCTAGGATTGACTCTACAAGGAAAACCAGAGATTCTGCCTTTGTTTCCCCAGCAGAGTCGCCAGCTGTCGCTCCCAGGATTTTCATCCTAGTACAAACGCAAAAGTGGCGCGGAAAAGGTAGAGTCGCCAGCCAGACATTTTTATCCCGAAAGAATGGGAAAGGTAATGTTGCACAAACCTAAGGAAGAAGGAAAGGACAAGGTCCTGCGAACCAAAGATCTGGGTTCGGGAGTCGGTTATGACCTGGGAAGGTATTAGCACCCCAGACCGTCCGCCGTACCCGACGGGATCCACGCTTGCTTGTTTTGTTTCAAAGGGTGAGAAAAATATAACTGCTGCTGAAAAGAAATGAACTGCTGACTGGAATGAGAATGAGAAATGAGAAAAGGAATAAGAAAAGAAATGATAAGAAAGAGGGAAATGTAGGGAAAATAAAGAATGTGCTCGAACGGGCCCTACTCCGCTGCCTACGTACCTCATCAGGATAATGAGGATCAGAGTCGACATAGTTCGCCTAACTAAGGCGGAACTATTTGTTTGTGTTTTTTATGGCTGGAACTGCGTATGTCTATGCTCAGGTGTTGCAGGCTCGTCTGGTACGAGTGTGTTTACCGTCTTGCATGCGATACAAGTCGTCGCAAGTTCGCGTTGTGAGTGAATGAGATGAGAAAAGAAGTCCCCGCAGGATAGTCGCTTATTATTTGTTTTTTTCTTTCATGAGAAGTGTTTTGAGTTTATTTGTTTTATGAAACAATCCCTTGATGAGACTTGTACATCATGATAGACGAGCTTACACCACTCCAAGATGGAATGAGTGCAAGTGCTTCATGGAATAAGGCTATACACAAGGGATCCTTTCATTTATTTGTTAAGTGTTTTTTTTTGGATTTTGTTTGAAGATGAGAAAGAATGACTCAAATTGCAAAAAGGCAAAATCTAATGGGGAACTAAGACCAACCCTAAGTTGTTTATTCAATATCGAGGAGATCCTAAAGGTTAGTGAGGTTTCTAATCCTAAGGAGGAGAGGAAAGAGGAAGAGAAAAGGAAGAAGAACACAACTTACTTCCTAATGAAGTTAAGTTGTTTCCAAAAGGGGAAAACCTAACAAGCACAAACATTATGTAAGGCAAAATGGTGCAAATTAAATGCATTAGAAATACCAAAGAGGATAGGGTTTTTAGACATACCTTGCCCTCCCTACAAAACAAAGGTTAGCATGGTAAACATGATAAAAATAAGGCAAACAAAATTACCTAATTAATTTCTAAGGGAACTAGGACCTAAACTAGACTCAATCTATAGTTTAAAGGACCTAAAGCTAATGCAATGCAAAATTCAGCAACTTATTTACAACACTTAATGCACAAACAACTATGAAATGCACTATGCAATGCAACAGCTTTTTACAGCACCTATATGTATGCAAAAACAAGTGTTAAAAGTCACAAACAACATGAATTTTTAACAAACAACATGTATTCTACAACACTTATATGCAAAACAGCTATCAAATGCAAATTCTAGATTTTATGTTTTTCACTTGTAATGCGCAAATTCAATGCAAAGTACACCAATCAATCATGATTATACAATAATGAACATGGATCAAGCACATGATTTAGATGAACATTGTTATTCTTAATGGAGTATGCAAGAATGCATCATATGAATTATTATGCAACAAGTATGCAAAACATGAACATGACACATGAATATGATGGACATTGATCATGAATATGCAAAATGATGGGACAATGAAAGTGTTAAGCATAATGCAAAAACCAGAACTTGATTGATGGAAGATTGTGATAAAAAATGCAATAAAAATGCAAAAAATGCAACACATTGTGCTTATGCATAAACATGCTTGTGAATATGCAACATTTGGTGTATGATGCAAGGATGCGAATGCATTAACGATACATGCGAATGACGTGAAAATTGGAATGCAATATGATCCTATATATGCTAAAGAATGTATGGATATGGAAGCAACATGCAATGATGCAAGACATGCATTAATGGACACAAAAACACATAATATGCGAAAGGGACGGAATCGTGTCGAATCGACTCGAAATGGGGGAATGGGATGTCAAAACTAACCTAGAAACTCCCTAAAATCAGTACCTACACATGTATGGGGATAATAGGCACAAAGAATTAAGACTAAGCTATAAAATGAGCTAAAATCTAAATTCCTACAATGAGAACCGTTTTTTCTATTTACAAGGGATTCTTTACACATACTAGGACCTAGATTAGACTACAAATCTAATTCCTAATAATCCAAATGCAAATTGCAAGCAAGAAAGCAACGAAAACGAAAATGAACGGTACAATGCAAACATAATCGAAAATCATGCGGAGAATGCCGATAAGGCAAGATGAAGAGGATAAATTAAGGCATAATGGTTAAATCACCAACCTACGAAACGGAGGAGTATTTCGGTAATTGTTGCAATGAATCGGAGTGCGAATGGAGAAGAAATCCGGAGAATCCGTGAATGCAAAATAAATGCGATTTGGTCTTGACGCTTCTCGATTAATCACTTCCGATAAGTCGCAATCTCCACCAAAAACCAGTAGCTTCTTATTCCACAATGCTCAATTCAATGGAGGATGGAGGCTAAGCTTTAAGACCTTCAAGTTTCAATGTGAAACTTGAAGAACTTTTGTTGAAAAGCTATGGTGAAAATGGTGGAAAAGTGGGAGAGAAAGTGATGAATTTGAGATTGTGAAAATGGTGATTGAGTGAAGAATGAAGGAGAGAGTGATTTGTGGTGATTGAGTGAAGAATGAGGGAGAGAGTGATTTTGTGGTGATTGAGTGAAGAATGAGGGAGAGAGTGATTTTGTGGTGATTACCCTTTAGCTTTGGGAGGAGATGGATTTATATAATGCATTGGTTTGGCATGAGGTTTGGGCTTGGAGGTAGCTTAGGTTAGGAGTTAGTTGGGATTCTAGAGAATTCTAGAACTCCTTGGAAGGTTGTAGAAAACTCTAGAATGTGGTAGAAGATGGTGAGCTGGCTCTTCTAGAACTTTCTTTAGTTGGGATCAATCCAATGCATCAAACACCATGAAGCTTATGATGGAGATTAGTGAAGTGAAACACAAGCTTAGTTATTCAAGGACTGCATCTTGAGTTTGCTCTCTTGATTATGGAATGCACAATAATTAGAATGGACCTGCATACATTCAATGATAACTTGCTGATGTAGCAAAGATCAATGGCAAAATTCAGCTTGAAACCAATGAATCTAGTGTACACTAGCTCATGAACATTTGTGGTGAAGACCACTTTGATGTATCAGCAATGGTGAAGCTTGAATTGAGGCCAAAGTGAAGCTAAATGAGCTATAGAATGTGTACCAATCATTTCCAAGTTTAACCCCAAAGATAGCATAGCATTCCCCCTTGTTTTGCATTAAAAACAGCAGCAAAATGGCAAAAAACAGCATCATGTATCGATACATAAGGTTATGCATCGATACATATTGAAGAGAAGGCTAAATTCAACAAAAAAACACATTATGTATCGATTCATAACACAGATGTATCGATACATAACAGTTTTTTAACTATTATGTATCGATACATAATACGGATGCATCGATACATCCTGTTTATGTATCAATACATCCAGCTTATGTATCAATACATAGCCAGCACACATGTATCGATACAAAACTCGTATGTATCGATACATGTCCCCCAAAAACTGTTTTATCCTTGATTTTTTCACTCTTTCTTGCTCAAACTTCATCCACAAGTCCCTTATGACCAATATTTCATGTCCTTGACCTCAAGAAGTCAAGAGTTGACTTTTTACTCATCCTGGTTGACTTTTCTCCCATTTTCTGATTTTCAATCAACTGAACAATTGAGGGCCTTCCAAAATGAGTCCAATGGTGAAATTTGAACCATAGGTACTTGACATCATGTAGAGAACCATGAAACCATGCTTGGACCAAAGTCTCATTGATAAGCCCAGTTCATTAGAAACCCTCATCTGACTCCTTTTTGCTGGGAAATGTTGCACTGCTTGCCTCCCTTGATCAAAACACCTCTGTATAGGACTTGTGGCTTCAAGTGAATACTTGTGGGATATTGTGGACCATTTGCACAAGGTTGAGAAGCTTTGTGGCCCTTTGATTGCCTTTGTATAGCCTTCAGTTGATTTGTTCACTGATCACAAACCTATGCCACTGCTGTGATGGTTATGATGCAATGTTTTTAGTTACTTTATGAATTTATGTATGTTAAATGCTATGCAAAAAGTTGGGGAAATGAGAGGGAAAATTTTGAGGTATTACACTCGCCTCCCTATCCCGTTTCGTAGCCAAATCCGTGCAATACGTCATTCCTTTATTCAAGCTACTAAGGAGGGAAACCGCCTTTGAATGGACTGAAGAGTGTGAGCAGGCACTACTCCACCTAAAAAAGGCGCTCTCCGAACCTCCGGTGCTATCACGACCATCGGAGAAGGAGACCTTATACCTATACATGTCTGTAGCCACTGAGGCAGTCAGTGTTGTCCTCATCCGTGAAACCGACGAAGGGAAGAAACCTATCTATTTCACGAGCAAGGCCATTCAGGGTCTCGAGCTCAGGTATCAGCATATCGAAAAGGTCGCTTTAGCCCTCATAAATGCGGCCAGAAGATTACGACATTACGTCCTTGCCCATACAATAAAGGTCTAGACAAACCAACCCGTAAAGCAGCTACTTGGACGACCAGATATGGCCGACAAAATGCTGAAGTGGTCGTTAGAACTATCAGAGTTCGACATCCAGTACGAAAGCAGGAAAGCTTTGAAAACACAAGTTATGGGTGACTTCGTCACCGAGATGATACATAGCCCAACCCCGACCAGCGGTGCCCATAAATGGACGATCTTCATCGATGGCGCATCCAGCTCGACCGGGAGTGGCGCAGGTATCATCCTCGAGAACGAGGATGGCATCTTGATTGAAGTGTCACTGGCATTGGCCTTCCCAACTTCCAACAACCAAGCTGAATACGAAGCGTTCCTGGCGGGCTTGAGATTGGCTGAAGATCTTGGGGTAAAAGAAGTAAAGATATCCACCGACTCTCAGCTCGTAGCGTCCTAGGTACGAGGAGAATATCAGGAAAAAAAATGACAATCTCATCGAGTATCTGGCCCTCGTGAAAGACAAATCGGAGAAGTTTGACTCCTAGGAAGTCCATCACGTTCCCCGCGAATACAATACACGAGCAGACATCCTGTCTAAATTGGCGAGCACACAAAAGAAAGGCGGGAACAAATATGTGATCCAGGAGATCCTCCTGCGACCAAGTATCACCTCTACTTGAAGTGAACGCCATCGACGACGCCCATTGCTGGATGACTCCATCCACAACTACCTCACAAAGGACGAACTTCTAGATGACCCCAAAGAGGAATTCGCTACTAAAAGAATGGCATGTTCTTACATCCTTCTCGAAGTCAAACTCTATCGGCGATGATTCTCCATCCCACTACTTAAATGTGTCGAAGAGGAAAAAGTACCCGACATCTTAGGAGAGACACACAAGGGAATTAATGCCCAACATCTCAGCGGACGATCATTGGCACGCAAAACATTACGAGCATGCTATTACTGGCCAATGATGCAACACGACGCAAAGGAACATGTCAAGAGATGCGACAAGTGTCAAAGACACACATACATGCACCTGACCCCTCCTAACGAGCTAAAAATGCTCTCCTCCCCGTGGCCTTTCGTCTGGTGGGGAATGGACATCCTCGGTCCATTCGTGATGTGATGACGACGGCAAACGACCTATTACTTGACATAGTTATGATGATGTGATGACGACGGCGAACGACGGCGACGACGGTGGTTGTGCTTGCGGGAGAAAGGGTGAATATCCGGTAAGACGTATGAAGAGAGAAAAGGGAAAAATAAAATGGTCCCCTCACTCCTCCTTTTATATACGTCACATGAAAGAACGTTCCCTAAGAAATCATTATCTAGATTCCCTAGGGAGGCTTGCATTTAATGCATGGGAGACGAAGCAATGCGCATTAAAGGCAGAGGACACGTCACCCTGGAGAATTTCAAAAGGCGGCGAGCATGCGTTACGCCCTCGACACCAAAGGAATACGGGCATTAGATCCCCGACAAAGACAGACGCTCATAGATCCCCGACACTAACTTAAACGCATTTCAACTTTCCTCATTCGCACCCTTCGAGCTTCATCGTCGGACTCAGCAAGACAGGACTCCTGACTTCCGCGACAAGGCAACCCAGAATCACCAGACACGTCCCACTCCTCGCCCCGCAGGAGCTCGTGACTGTCCCCGACATTAAAAGTCACGCCCGACAAGTTCTTAAGTCCTCACTTTATCCCAGAGTTTTGACTTGGGGGGCTCTTGTTCCGGAATGGGCCTCTAAGCCTGCGTCGGGCAGAGGCCCAATCAGTCGGACAAAGATCCAATCCGACGGGCAAAAGGTTCACATCGTCGGGCACACCCACGACCCACTAACTGGCAGTGGAGAGACTACGTCTTCCCCACGTATGCCATGTCACCCAACCGACCACTATTATCTCCTAGAATATAGGGGCAGTTGGACCAAGGGCAAGACCACACACTAGGTCTTACACGCTCTTACGCGTTCCTTGGCAGTTCTTCCTTGGGCCTAGCTGATCCAGCCCAAGAAAGAACTTTGGCTCAGCGATGATGGCACACTATAAATACCTTCTTTCATTAGAGGGTCAAGTATTCTGAACCTATTACTTTTATTCTACTGTACCCATACTCACTTAAGCATCGAAGTGCCTTGCAGGTACACCCCCCACTTTCTCTCGATCAACCGCCACGTTCGTTGCTCAACACCTGGACGACCCTTCTGATCAGGTAAGATTATATATATATATATATATATATATATATATATATATATATATATATATATATATATATATATATATATATATATATATATATATATATATATATATATATATATATATATATATATATATATAAACTTCAATTTATAATTAATGATTGTTTAATAATTATTTAATTTTTATTTTCAGTTTAATATTAATTTCAATTTTTTTAATAGTAATTGAAATATTAATCTTATAAATTGAAATCATTAAAAAATTAAAATTAAAAAATTAAATAGTATTTATTTATGTAATACTAACTGTTCATGGATTGTTCATGTATTGTTCCTATTACAATTGG
This sequence comes from Lathyrus aphaca, assembly GCA_963966055.1. NCBI lineage: Eukaryota > Viridiplantae > Streptophyta > Magnoliopsida > Fabales > Fabaceae > Lathyrus > Lathyrus aphaca. Next base: position 230,227,416 of record OZ014519.1, read on the forward strand.
GATGAGAGACCAAAACTGATTAAAAATAAAATAGGGGAGACTAAAACTATGAATTGATAAAAAGGGAGACCAAAACTATAATTTAGCCTATAATGTATTTAAGAAATTAATTTTTTTTAGAAATTAGTATTTATTATGTATTATAACATTAAAGAATTAATATTAATTAACATTTATCTAAATTAATATTTAATATTTATTTTATTTTTTAAAATTAAATTATTATATATATATATATATATATATATATAATAATAATAATAATAATAATAATAATAATAATAATAATAAGTTTGTATAAAAAATAAAATAAATTATTTTAAACTAAATTTTTAAATAAACATATGTGATTTAAAACGTTAGTAAACATGTGTGGTATATAAAATAAATATAAATTTAATAAATATTAAGTCGAAATAAAATAAAATAAATAATAAATTGAAAGTAAATAAAATAATAATAAATTAACTGAAATTAAATAATATAAATGAAATTAATTTCAATTTAATTATATTATTATAGAATTAAATAATTGAAATGTCGTAATATATATATTTGATACAAATACGCAAACAACAAAATGAAATTTAATCCCCAGTCATATAATGGAGTTAAGTATTATTTATATTTATAACTAATCTAATTTAAATGTTATAATTTGAAGTAAAATAAAAAAACTTACGTAAGTTAATGTCCATTTATTTTATACAATCAATTCATCATAATAACTATTTATAATAATTATTTTAAATATATGTAAAATAAAAATTAAATATAATTTAAGATCGACTACTATTCAGTTCCAATTAAATTCTTTATTTTTTTCCTTATGGTTAATATAAATTTAACTATTAGTTTTTTATGCGAAAAATGTACTGCTAAAATTTAAAATTTGGGAGATACAAAACAATTGAGTCACACAACGCAAACCTTCAATCCCAAAACACAGAACGCACAAGACTCGCCGATATTCAAGGTTTCGTCTTCCTTCTTCACTCTCTGCATAATTTCTAGGTTTTTACATTCCATTATTTTACTCTTTCGTTGCAGCAATTTTTACAATGCATGTCGTTTGCATTTGTATTTTGCCTCTTTCACTCTTATTGTAAACTATTATTCTGTTAATTTGCATTTCAGAGACTCTGAGTTTCTTGGTATGGTTTCGAAAATTATGATTGCAGATTCTTTTTTGTAAGGGTTTTCTATGTTCAGCACTGTATTGTTTGTTTAATGTGGTGATATGAACTGTGATTATGTTAAATTGGATTTGATTTGGTTTTCATTAGGGAGAAATTTTAATTGGTTGTGTTTTGTGTTTCAAATTTGAGTTTTATGATGTTCAATTTGTTGATATGTGTATTTCTAGCTATGAAACATAGGCATTGAACACGATACGAACGCGTAGGCATGAATGTAGTCTCTCAGTGTTGATGCTACATAGGTGGCTAGATAGGTTTTTCTTGATGATGAAGTTATTACTTTGGTCAATTGATATTCTAAACTTAATCTAAGTTCAGTGGAAGGTTTTAAATAATGGTCGCGGTCACATAAAGACTTTCATGATTTTGGTCGGTACAAGTGTTGCGACACTAATTGTTGTTGTGGTGTGAATCAATTTTGATTTGTTCTTTGTCATAAAAAAAGTAAATAACGGTAATGGTATATTCTGATACCGCTTTGTCGCGGCCGTTTTTGTGATAATAGACCGTTTTTTAAATCTTGTTTAGTGTATGTTAAGTAGCAAAAGAAAATGTGGTAAAATTTCTGTTTGTTTTAGTAAGAAGTTAATTTGATGATCACTGTGTTGGGGATGTTGTTTTGTCACTTGATGTTTCTCATGCAATGGACTTGTGTTGATATGAACATTGTTTTGGATTGAGAAATTACTGTGATCTTACTAAATTTCCATTGTTGATTTGCAGTTACTTGCTTCCATTATAAATCCGTAGACGGTGGGAATACGGATTATTTTGGGTGTCGTATTGTTTAGTTTTGAAGTTTATGACTGTGTTGGGTTTTCGGTTTTCACTATGAGCAATGTACCTAAGAGATCCCTTGAAGAATCGCCTTCAAAGCATCCACATCAAGATTCAGGTGTAATTTCAAAGTTTCTTTCACCAGTTTCGATGGACCAAAATGTTCCTCATGAAATAGGTCAGGATTCTCGGGTGGCGAAGACACTTCGTGTTGAAGGTCGTGATGCGGATAGAAGATCTCCTCTTCATTCAGTTTATCGGATGCCGTTATCTTCAAATGATCCTCAGGAAGATCATCAGATTGGGACTGAGAATAGGATTGAATCAAGGCACACATCACGTGGACATACACCAGTAGATGTTGGAAAGGAGAATCCCACAACAGAAGAAAGGGAGTGTTTGGAAGCTCGTGAGGCTGTTGTGGAAAACAAAATTGATTCTAAAACTGAAGATAGAAAAAGAAACGATGTGAGACATCGAGATTGGGGGAACAAGGAAAAAGAGAGAAGTGATCATAGAAACAGTACACAAGTTAATAATATCAATGGTGAAAACAAAGAATCTGCCAAAGAAGATAAAAATGCAGAAAAATGGGAGAGGAAAGATACTCCAAAAAGCAAAGAAAATTCAAAAGAGAGGGAAAAAGAGCATATCAAGAGGGAATCATGGAACGGAATGGAGAAAGGAGTTTCATGTAATGAAAAGGAACTTGGTGGTGGATCAGTAAAAATTCCTGAGCATGAAACTGTATTACCAGAGCAGAAGAAACATGATGTTGACAGGAAGAAAGAACGGGACACTGATTTAGAAGGAGAACGACCTGATAAGCGCTTTAAATTTGATAAGCAATCACAAGATGAATTTGTTGATGGGGAAGGGAGTGGAGAGAAAGGGAGCGAAGACCATAGTTGTAATGTTCAGCAGCGTAAGAGGATACAAAGATCAAGAGCTAGCCCTCTCATCACCAATCTAGAGGCTCGTTTTGGACCCCACGCCCAAGATAATGAAGAGTATTTTCTTCCTCCACTATCTCGTTTACTTATTTTATGAGAAGTTAGTTATCCAGTATCTTTGTTTTTTCTCCAAATACACTGTTATTACTCTCACTCCATGTGTTTTTTACTTATAAAAGATGAGGCTTCAGAGTCCTATTAGAAGTTTAGAATGACTTGATATTTTTCCAGTCATTTTTCAATTTTGTTTCTCAATTTTCATTTTGGAGGATTCAATGTCTACTTTTTTCAAGGTATTTTCTAGGGTTAGCACAACATTAGTCAACCATTGGTAAGTGGTATTTTCCTAACCTAAAGTATGTAAGAAGAACAAGTAATTTTGTAGTGTTCACAATAGATGAAGTTTTCAGCACACAAATCAGTGTCAGTAAGTAAACACCTTAAAATAAATATTTAGATTGGGGTATCTGTAGCCTGTATTCTTTTTGTATTGCAAGTTCTTCAATATCTTGTTTTAATAATAATAATTATTATAACAATCCAGTTACAGACTTACAGCTCGCCGTCAAATAGACTAAATTGGAATAACGGCTGTTGATGTAATAGTTGTTTTCATACTGGAGAACTTTTGCACTTTGAAGATAAATTATATATCTAATGTGGTAACTGTTGCACACTAACAAGTGATAAGAACTTAATATAGGTTGTTTCTCTTATGTCAAATTCATAGTTTTATTTCTGTTTACTTCATTACTCTGTGTCTTGAAGCATCATGTTGATAGAAGTCGATGCCTCATCTTTGATGCTCTGATTTAATCTTACCGTTTTTGTGTTTCAATTAATTGTCCTTTGCAATATTTTTTTTTTCTTTTAGTAATTACTGTTTCATTTATCTTGCAGGTCTCAAGGTATTCTGCCATATTTTGTTCAGTCGCTCAAAGTTATTTCGCTTCTTGTAGATTTGTGCATTCATGAATTAATTTGGGATGTCAACAGACGCTGCATTATTTAGCCCATTGGTTTATAACTTATAATATATCCTCTGTACTACTTCCTTTTAATGTCTCGTGTTGGATGGTGGGATATTTCAGGTAAATCAGAAGTACCATATGTTATCTATAACGTTGGTGAAAGCATGCAAGAACTGATCATGTTGTGGAAGGAATATGAATCATCTCAATCTCAAGTTGAAAAAAATGCTGAAAGCTTTAGTGATGGCCCCACTCTTGAAATTCGGATACCTGCTAAGCATGTCATTACTACAAACCACCAAGTGAGATCAAACTTTGTTATTCTTAATTTGGATGAGTGCCTTTGTATTTTGGGACATGGTACATTTATGACTGCTTTTACTGATTCCTGTTATTGGTGATGCCTTTGTTCTTGTTTTGCTTTCCTTTGGTTTGTTTCTTCATTTCATCTGATGTTTTCTCGTACCATGTTATGTGAGGTATGTAGATCTAGTAGCTTCCCCTCCCTACTGTTGCCACGTCAGTATAACTAACCAAAAGTTAGTTATGACCAAGTGTAGGTTAAAGGAACTTGGGTGTAGGATCTGACTAGCTATTTAACCACCTATAGACAGTCAATTTCTTCTCATGTAACACATCTAAGCTACAATTATATTTGTTATTTGATTAAGAGAAGCTTAAGAATTTTGGTTCACTGGCTTATGATAGTCTTTTGAAATCATTTATGCTCTCATGTTATATATAAAATCACTTTGCATGTCTTTTTCCTCTGCTAAATTTTTCTAGATCTGCCTTCAGTTTCATCTCATGCCTTGCATGAGTGCATTCTTCCATTTTACAATGCTGTGTATGATTATCATGGACAAGTTTTATTGACTCTTCCCTACCTTGCCTAAATAAGTACTTAGTTGTTTATTCACAAAATGACTAGATGATGAAAGGAAAGTCCTTTATTTGTTTTCTTAGTTTTTATTTTTATTTTTTTATGTTTTTATTTTTTTTATCTTCTACCAATTTCTGACTGTTAAGATTATTATTATTTATAGGTCAGAGGTGCCCAGCTATGGGGGACTGATGTGTACACATATGACTCAGATCTTGTTGCGGGTAAGTTTTATTACAGAAAGTGTGCAGCCCGCTTTCGATTGCAAATGACCAGTGTTGGCTTGTTGAAAACTTGAATTTAGTACTGATGTTGCAATTTTGTTGCACAGTTCTCATGCATACTGGTTACTGTTTCCTAACGCCTTCTCCTCCTCCCTCGGCTATAAAAGAGTTGCGTGCATTCATTCGGGTGCTACCTCCGTTAGACTGTATGTTCTTGCTGATCATTAAAATGCACTCTTTTGTCATTATCTAATAAAACCTTGGCACTGATGTCTTCAGTAAAACTTATGGTCTCTACGTGGTGTTAAAGTTAATATTTGAGAATAACTTTATGCTAAATTTTCATTGCTTTAATTGGTCAGTATATAACTATCGAGTAAAAAGACTTGATTCAATTTTAACGTTTTGAAGATTAAAAGTGGATTTTTTTTGTCTGGAGTTCCCACCAGCAGAATAGAGGAGGAGAAATAGAAAAAACAGGAACTATCTTATTAATTATGTTCTATAACTTTAGACTAAAAAAAAGGCCCTTAGGCATATTTATACCTGGATTATTATCAATGAGGTTCAGACTTGGTGTTTGGATTTTATAGAAAAGAGCTTACACTTTTAAACTTGTTCGTATATCAAAATAAGATAGAGGTACTTCTTGTATCGTAAAAAGTGATATCTATTACACCAAGCACCCTCTTGAAACTTATTTAATTGTTTCTGCACAATGTTGATATATATACTTTTCTTCTTCATAGTGAGTAATCAGCTAGTTTTGTTGATTTGCCTCAATTGCAGTTTGGGGTGGGAATAGGCTGGGCCGAGCTAGGCTTTGCCAAGTCTGAGCCTGGCCTGCTAAAAGATTCAAAGCCTAAGTATGTCTGGCCTGCTAAAAGATTCAAAGCCTAAGTAAGTCTGGCCTGTAGCCTATCGTTGGCTTATTTTTAGGCCAAAGTCTTGCCTTTTCAAAGACCTGATTGACCTACTAGCCTACCTAAAAGCCTACTTCATTTAGACTTTTGTAAATAAGAAATTTAGTTAATGTTAAGTAGATTAACGAATTAAAAGATTAATTAGACTAAATGTTTGTTTTCTTTGACTCATTCGAGTTTACCTATTAGCATAAGTTTTATGATACTATTTGTTTAAAAGAACTACAGAAAATAATTTAGGACAACTTATGACATTGTTCATAAGGTTTTTTCAACTTATTTTCACAAGTTCTTCAAGATAAGTAATATGTATATTTGTATTTTAATTCAAAGTACAAAATACAATACAATAAAAATAAAATTATTCATATTTATTTAAATAAGCCGGCCTGATAATAAGGCTTTCTTTATGGCCTGTGGCTTGGCTTTTTTAGCTAAATAGGCTATAAAAAAGGCTAGGCCTTTTCTATTTAAAAAATATGCATGACCTAAGTCTGTGTAGGCTAGGCTGCTGGCCTCTGTTAGTTGATCTGATCTATTCCCTCCCCTAATTGCAGTCACTGATACTGGCTTTACAATTTAAGCTCTATTTGGATAATCTAAAGATGTTGCTTCTGTGTAATATCAGGCTATATTTCCACTCCGAGAAACAATCTGCGTTCCCGAGCTTGGGGTGCTGCACCTGGTTGTAGTTATAGAGTTGAGCGATGTTGCATCGTGAAGGTATTAATAAAGGCCTTGCAAAATCCCTTATCCTTTGAACTTTTGTCTACTGAAATTATGTGATGCACCTGGTTGTAGTTATAGAGTTGAGCGATGTTGCATCGTGAAGGTATTAATAAAGGCCTTGCAAAATCCCTTATCCTTTGAACTTTTGTCTACTGAAATTATGTGATCTCTTTGTTGCAACCTCTTCTACTTTAAAGGCTTGTCATGCACTCTAGTTTTCTGTTTTCCATTCCAAGTGTACTGTTCTTTACTTTTTTTTTATCTGTCATGTCGTATGGAAATGGTGTGAAAAATGTTGGATCTATCCATTCTCTTATGTTTATTAATTGAAGTGAAAATGAAAACAGGAAACATGGGAAGTAAATGGGCGCCTTAATTTTTAACAGATGGTGACTCTGACTATTTTTATTTCTTTGGTCTTCAGAAAGGAGGCGGAACTATTGATCTTGAACCATCCCATACACACACAGCAACTATTGAGCCCACCCTTGCACCAATGGCTGTTGAGCGGACAATTACTACCAGGGCTGCAGCTTCGGTTTGTCCATTATCTATAATAAACAAACCTTTTTGCATTCACAATTGACCTAATGATTATTTTGCATTCTACATCACCATCTTATAACCTGTGTATGTGATGCATAAACTGTCATTAGCAGTAAGAAAAGTTGGGTTGGAGAGAAAGGTGGGTTTGGTAAAAATTAAGGTGGAAAGATTGTGTTTGATTACCATATGAGGGACTTATTAAATTCTTCACATTTACAGTTTAAAAGTCATTTACATTATCATCTAAACAAAGTCAATTATTCTAACATACTTTGAAAACATCATTCCTAAACACGTCTTTCATAATCCTTTTTCACCAAAACCTAGCACAAACAGAACCTAACATGGTCTCCGTTCTTCTTCAGAATACATCGCGGCTGCAAAGATTTATAAGAGAAGTCACAATTCAGTACAACCTCTGCAATGAGCCCTGGTATGCTGGTAGTTGGCAAAGTAGAGTCTAATATAGTAATATTGTGTTTTGTCTTAGAACACAAACAAAGACCAAGCTTGTGGAAATTTCTTATTTTCCCTCTTGGACAGAGGGTGCAACAGTTTTGTTTTCGTGCCTTGTTTTAGTATTTAATAATTATTATAACCATCAGGATCAAGTATAGTATCAGCATTGTTGCTGACAAGGGACTAAAAAAGCCACTCTATACATCTGCCCGCTTGAAGAAGGGAGAGGTTCTGTATCTGGAAACACACTCGTGCAGGTATCTTCAACAAGATTCTTGACCAAAATGAGTGTTATGTATGTCAACTGATATAGGCTGTTTGATTTCCCTTTTAATTTTTTGTAGATATGAACTCTGTTTTGCCGGAGAGAAAATAGCCAAAGCCATACCAGCAACTCAGTTGCACGACCCTGATATAAAAAAGTCCCCAAATCATCAGCTGCCCTCCACAAATGGTAACAAATCTGATTCTGATAATGTCGTGGTTGACGTATTTCGCTGGTCTCGTTGTAAGAAGATTTTACCCCAGAGATTGATGCGCACAGTTGGCATCCCCCTGCCTCTTGAATATGTGGAGGTATTTTTTATTCAATCTTTCATTTCTTTTCCACTTGCATGTAAATATTTTCTCCAGATTTTTCACCTCAATTGAGCAACACTTACATTACTACTACTAAACGTGTTTGGTTATGCGGTAAAGACAATTGATTTTGAGTGAATTGATTCAATAAAATTGATTTTAGTTAAAAGTGAGTTGAAGATAAAGTGATTTTAAGTTTGGATAAATTTCTCCATAAGTGAGTTGAACAGAAAATTTCAGTGTAGAAATTACGTTTAGATTCAAAAGCTACAAATCCTAGTTTCAAATAGAATCAATTCTAGAAAACATAATCAATTATATTTGAGATCAACCAAATATGTCAACCAATTCTACACGTCCAAAATCAATTCTAAATACTCCAAATGTGAAACCAAACATACACCAAGTCTTTCTGATCCCAACTCCCAAGGCCTTATAATAAAACCCTTGTTTGGCATGCTTCAACATGTGCAGAATCAGTCATTTTCTTACACATAAGTTTTCTGAATTAATTGCAAAATGCATATATTTGCTTCTTGTGCAGTAATTGACATTCAGCATTCTGTTTTTCTTATGGTAGGTTCTAGCAGAAAATATAGACTGGGAAGATGTACAATGGTCTCAAACTGGTGTTTGGATTGCAGGAAAGGAATATGCCCTTGCTAGGGTGCATTTCATGTCAATGAATTAGTGCATTATAAACATGTGTTGGGATGATATAATGCGTTCTTTTATATTTTTATATATTTTCAATATTATTTATACTAAAAAAAGCTATAGTCTTTTCATTTTGCTATAGTTTTCTGTATTTAATAAAGAATTAAGAGTAGATACCATACATATTTCTCAATTTTTGTAGCTTCTGAAACTTGCTTGGATGATATTAGCATAATAAATGTATGAGAATCAAATTTATTTGGAAGTCCTCAATTGTTGTTTCAATAAAATTATTGTTGGTGCATATAAGTTAGTTTTTTAAATAAAAATCTAGTATATTTTTAACAAAAAATTACAGCAATTATTTAATGATCTGGCGTTAGAAGTGTTTGAATGTGTGTATGTTTTTTTTTTTTTTTTTTTTTTTAAAAGTTTTTGAGAATCAGAGATTATTGTCTGTTTTATTAGCATGGAAGTAACTTATAATGAGTTTTGTGGTGGCAAGCAAAATTTATATCTTATAATTTGGAATACACCCAAAATTATACAATTTTTTTTCCCCAAAACTACATCATTTATGGGTTAAGATGAACATCGACGGATTAGTTAGAGGAAATTTCACGGCAGCTAGTATTCAAATTAAAACTAATCCAAATAAACATTGAAAATCGATAAAAAAAATCGAAAAACAAAAAAAAAATTGATTTTTTTGGATGAATTTGGATGTCATTTTATAAGAACTGATCAGTTCGGATTTCGGATTGATTTTTTAAAACTGATTCATACCAAACAAAACTGAATGTATATATATTTTTTACTTATTTATTTTTTATTAGTATATATATATTGTGTTAATTTAATATTAGATGAGACTTATTTTTTAAAATACTATTTATTAGTTTGATTTAATCTATTTATTTTTATTTTTTTCATCTTGTAATATTAACTTTTAATATAATATATGATATATTATACCAAACTTATTATTTATTAGTATTTTTAGAATATTAATAAAAGTTATAATTTATAATTTGGATATCCAAAAAACGATCTAAATTAAAACGCATGAAATTGAATCGGATTTTTTAATCAATCATCCAAAACCGAACTAAACCGCAAGTAAATTTACCTTTGGATCGGATGATATTTTGCTTTAAAACAAACACACCTAGTATGAACCATTACAGGGTTTATGGGGGAGTTTTTTTTTCTACTTGGGAGAGATGAATGTTATGCGTGTAAAACTTATGCTATTATGATCGCATTAGAGGAGGTGAATCGTAGAGGGTTGTCTAATATTTGAATTGAAAGTGACTCTCAGATGACACTTAGTGTGTTAGGTTGGAGACCCTTATTCTTTGGGATCTCTGCAATAGGTGGTTAAATTGCAAACATGTTTTTTAAATAGGGTTTACACATTTACAACAACAAAAAAACAGGTGTGCAATGGACTAGCTTCTCAAAGCCATGAGATTTTGAATCATCAATGGTGGGATTCATTATCAATTTTTATTAGGGAGGATTTCATCATGGATAGGTTGAATTTTTTTAATTACTCTCTTGGTTCCTTTTTAAGTATTATTTTTTTATTTTTTACATATATTAAGAAAGTTAATCAATATTGTTATTTTTCATATAATAATTCACATTTTATCTATACTATCCCTAATTATTTATTACATTCATTTTATTTTCTCTCTCTGTAATAATTATTTAGGGGTAATTTTGACAACAGTACATTTAATACTACCTTGAAATTTACAATTGACAATTAAAAATGAACACAAAATTATTTAAAAGGTGACACTTATAAAGGAAGGGAAGAAGTATAAATTTACTTGCTCTTCGCATCTTTAGGAAGGCCATAAGAGCAATCTTACTTCAAGGTGATCACTCCACTGTCTATTTTAGTAAACTCTTCTGTTCGTGAGTGACCAAGCTTCTACTTACCTAAGAGAGTTACACACTATCACTAGTGCGGTTATGTGATGGCAACAATATCTTCTAGGTCATTTCTTTATCATCTAGTCAGACTATCAAAGCCTTAAAGAGCTCCACACTTAAGTTATTCACACACCAGAACAACAATTTTACCTCTCCAAGTTGCTTGGCTACCATTATGATATTCAATATAAGCCAATAAAACCCAACAATGTGGCATATGCATTATCTCGTGCCTTTGAAAGGACTAATGCTAACCTGCAAATCCTTTTTGTGCCATAGTTCATCTTCTTGGTCGAATTATGACAAATTGTCCACTGATCCAAATTACATGGGACTCTAGGAGAAGATTGAGTCCTCTCCCCCATCATTTTCTAGAATTCACTTTGAGAGAAGGATTAATACCGTACCACGATGGGATTTGGGTGTGTCATGTTTCATGCTTCAAGCAATTATTGATGAAGGAATTCTACAAAAATCCGGTTGGGGGCCATGGCAGTATGATAAAAACTTTAAAATGTTTGAGTGAGAACTTTTATTGATCTGACAAGAGAATTGATGTGAAGGGATTCATTAACTGCTGTATTGTTTGCTAAAATAAGAAATATAGTACTACTAAACTTGGAGGTCTCCTACAACCTTTACTGATTCCCTCCCAAATTTGGAAGGACATTTCCCTTGATTTCATCACCAGCTTACCCATATCCCACGGGTAATATGTTATTCTGGTTATTGTTGACAAATTCTCCAAAGCTTTCCACTTAGGGGCACTTCCAACACAATTCACAACTTACAAGGTAGTCGACTATTCATCAATATGGTTTGTAAATTTCATGGCCTTCCTAAAAGAGTTATATCTGATAAACATCCAATTTTCAGTAGTCATCTTTTGGCGACCTCTTCCTTTTTAGTGTCACATTCTAAAATCCATAATGTGTTTCATTGCTTCGTCCTTAAACAACATAAAGGCCCTGAACCAACATAAATTGATCGATAACCATTTTGTCGTAGAACATTTGGCTATTTTGGATTCCAAGATTGTCACTTTGGCTCTAACATAGAACCTTGAGGATAAGGTTGGCCTTGATGGGGAAGGTATTGTTACACACATCCCTCTATTTACTAGAGAGGATCCCACCAAAGAGGTACCCAACAAGATTGATAATGTTGTGCCAGTCAACATGTAGCCCAAACACTCAGCCACCTACGAAACTCAAAGATTATGTATACAAGTGATACCAGCTAATGGTTCTAGAAGGCAATCTTACATTAGGTTCAATTTGTGAGGCGGGTGGGCCAACTGAGAATAATCCCCTGTGATGCGTAATCCCTTGTGGCACGTCATTAGTTTTTCCGGCAATATTATGTAATTTTCCTTTAGAGGAGACATCCAAACAATCTCAACAATTCTGGCTAACTTGGGAGGGTTCACTAAAACCTTGAAAATTTCAGAATTTGAAATTTTGCAATGTTACACGAAGATAAAATCTTTGTCAAATTCCCCACCAGGTTAACATTTGTAGCTATTAAATTGGTTGCAGATTTCCAATGAGTGGACTTATTGTTGTATTTTTTCAAGTTCCTAGCATGCCAGATAGTGTGAAAAGTGTATGAGATGAAAGCTAAGGAAACCAATTGCACCTGCCTAGATTGAAAATGCATACATGCATTCCAAATGTCCCTGAGATTAAAAATCAGATTAAAATTAAAGACCCCTTCAAGCCAATTCCACAGATGTTGGGCAAATGGGAAAAACCAAAAAAGGTGATCAATGGTTTCAGAGTTGCAACCACAAAGAACACAACTAGAAGGAAGTTGAATTCCTCTTCTTGCTAACACCTCATCAGTGGGGACTTTTGCTTGAATCAGCTTCCAAACAAAAAGAGTTATAGAAGGAGGGATGTAGACACTCCAAATCCTCTTAGCCCAATCTAAGTTAAAACCTGAGGAAGATTTAAAATTGTAGGCATCTTTAAGAGAAAGTAAACCTGAGTTTGAATGTTTCCAAATGAGTTCATCTGGTCTTGGAGGATTAGGAATATGAACTAGTTTAACCACTTCAGCCAAATCATGAAACATAGCTAGAAGATCCTGAGGAAGAAATCACTGAAAATTGTAGATACAATTTGCATCTTTACTAACTAATTCAGATTGAGTAGAAGGGATGAACTGATACCTAGTTGCCAAAGGGGAACCACACCAATCATCTTGCCAAAATCTGATTCTTTGCCCATCTCCCAAATTCCAGGAAGTGTGTTTCAATAGTTATGACAAATTTCTTTTTAAACCACCCCACAATGATGAGGAAATGTGATAGTTTATATGAGAACAATTTCTAAGAACTCGAGCCCTAAGAAGAAGAGCCCATTGGTTAGAAGAGTTGAACATTTCCAAGCATAGTTTGAGATTTGCAGCAAAGTTTATGCTTGAAACAAATCTAATACCCAAGCCACCTTGAGAATAAGGCTTACACACTTTGTGCCAAGCCACTGTAATCAATTTCCTTTTACCAATGTCACCACTTCAAACAAAATTCCTCATACAAGTATATATTTCCTTTATAAGGTTGGCTGATCAATCATAAACAAGCAGTGAATAATACAACATACCATGTATGGAGATTTTAATGAGTTGGACTCTACCTTCCATATTGAAAAGTGATGATTTCTAAAATTCTGGTATGACAGACTCAGATGTCAAATATGATGTTAAGACATCTTATCTGTTACATATAAACATAGCAAGGCACAAAGAGTAGCACTTTTAAAATTATGATATATCAGATTCATACATTCTTCAGGATGTTTAAACATCTGATATGACATTCAACACATATACTGCATAAAATAAACTGAAAGTTGTAAAGAACACATTCAAATTGTTAACCCAGTTCGATGTTAACTCATCTACTCTGGGGGATACCAAGGCAGGAAGGAAATCCACTATATAGTATCAATTCAAATACTTCTCAGCAAACACCTACATTTTACAGTCTTCTCACTTAATCACTACACGTGCAACTTCTACTTAGGAACTCCTAAATATGAGAAACTCATCCTCACTTCCAATCACCTCAGTGATGTCACACAGTCCCAACAGTCAGTTTCTATTATCGACGACTTCTTACCTACCAACAATTCAAAACAGGAAGGCACACTTCCATGACAACACCTTAGAGTTGCTTACAAGCTTCCTCCAAGAACAATCCACCTCTTACTTAGCAGCTTCGAGTTTTACACACAAAACAACCACAACATTGTTCCTTGTTGCGCACGGCTGCCACAAGAACACAACCCTAATGACCAGGGCCGACCCTGTGCAAGAGCAGCAAGCTCTACCGCACAGGGCCCCAAATATTAGAGGGCCCAAATTTTTTAAAAGATGTAATTTTTTCATTAATATTAATAATATAAAACAACATTATAATAAAAATGTAATAAAATGAGAAATATTATGAAACTTAATACATAAAAAATGAGATGGATCAAATGTTAACATAATTATAATTAAATTTATTTTTATAATTATATTTTTCTGTCATTTTTAATTATTTAATTGCATTTTTTTATAAAAAAATTGGGTCTATTTTTTAAAAATAAAAAGGGGCCTCCGAATTTATTAGGCCGGCCCTGCTAATGATATGATCTTTACATTTTCGGTTGGTTGGTTACACCTAGGTTACAAGGTTTCTATTTATAACCTATTCCCAACTGGATTTAGGCCTAAAAAATCACAGCAACAGCTGCTACAAAATGCATAAAAATCTGCTACAAAATAAAAAGATCTTCAAATAAACAATTTCCTAAAATATCTCTAAATATAGAAACTCTATATTTATTCAATATTTGAAATTTGTCTTCAATGTAAATTTGAGTCTTCAAGATCTTTTACAATCATGCCACTTGGATTGATTTAAATCTTCAAAATATTATGTTTCTGTTGAAACCAAAACAAAAACTTCAATCCATCTTCAACAGTTCATGATGTCAAATGAGCTGTCTTGACATCTTCTTCAACATGTTGATCCAGATGTTGAAACATTTCAACACAACATGTTTGGACGCACAAAAAGACTCATTGCTTAATATTTTATTTGTTTTGTAAAGATCCTGTACATATACACTGCTGCTATATTTGTTTTACAAAATTAATGCCAATTCTAAAAGAACAGAACTTACAATCTCCCCCTTTGGAAAATTTTGGCTAAAACAAATATTACAAAAATACATCAAAAATGACAGCAGCAAAACAAACAACAAAAAGACACCAGCAACCAATTCTTGATCATGTTAAGACATGTTGCTTGACATCTTCCTCAGTGGTGCACAAGAAGTAGAAAGTCCTGAATTCTTTAACCATACTGATCCATTTCTACCTCATTTGTATTCTGGAGAAATACCTCCTGAACTTCGAGAAATACCTCCCGAACTCTGAGAAATACCTTCTGAGCTCTGAGAGACTCATTACTTCATAGAGGTCAATGTTGGCATACGAGAACAAGTCACTCATTCTCTTATGCAACTTAGAACACAAGTCACAATTGTGTTCACAACTCAGGATACAAGTCATAATGACTAAGCTATAACTTACATCTTGACATCCTGGCTTCCAAACATGTCACACACACTGAACATATCCAATACAGATGTTGGAACACAAACTCCAGCCTCATGACAACACCAGACATAACACCAGGCTTTCTATATCCCTTTTTAGCCAAAAATTGTCAAAAACAGCCCACACAGTGCCAAACCCATGCATTACTCTCCCAGAAACACAAGAACCCCATAAGAAGGAAAAGGAATGGAAAAAATACATTGGCTGGAGGAGAAGGAATGATCTCTATAAGTAGGACAAAGCTAACCTTGAAAGTAACGATGGTGCCTTGAAAAGCAGGTGCATTCTTAGTCAAGTGAACCGGCCAAAACAAGCTTTGTATAAGCACGCGTTTGACACATGTACCGTCCACACAGCTAACTTGGTCATCCTCAACTCACATGTTTTGAACCATGGTATGACAACCCACTACCGAACTGTCCACATCTCATGTAGAATCCAAAATAACCTGCAGATAGAAACCTTATGCCATATAATCTTTTGGACACACATGGTAACTCCTCATATGGATCACATACACACCACAACTAAGTAATAAATGTTATTAAAATAAATCACATACTTAGTTGCACATGTCACAACATGATGTGTATCATCACAGAACCTAGTTAAGGCACTACTCCCCCTTAACTTCAAAAAAATAGTTGCACCGAAATGTAACATACTCCCCTGTCTAGGATACTTCATGCTTCTCTGCACTTGATGAAGGGAAAACATAAGACACATCTTCATGTCTTCTAGAGCTCACCCTGTAACACCCCAAATTCGATTATGAATATTTGTTGCTTATTTGGGGATATATGAATGAATTGAAAATTGGTGGTTATGTGACCCGATGCATGGTGGTGAAATTATTTTAACAATATTAATAATAAGAATAATCATGTAGTATTATTCGGATTATTGGTTATTATTGAAAATAATAGAAGTGGAAGTATGAATGTTATGTTGGTTATTTTGGAGTATAAGAGTATTTTATATAATAAGGGTAAATAGTGTTTTATTATACTATTTTATTATTATTATTGAAAATATATTAAAGAAAAGGGTCAGGTGGTCCTTTTGTGAAAATTATGAGGGTAAAGTGGGAAAAGACATAACTGGGATAGTTTTGATAAAAAAGGATTATACAATCAAAATGCTCATTTTATCGTGTTTGGTGAAGTGCTCTGAAGAAGGAGGGAGAAAGAGAAAGCTCAGAGTCAGGAGGTTATGAAGAACCCCAGAGAAGAGAGTCAATCGGAGAAATTCTCTAAGGTATGGGGAGTTTTCATAATCTATTGTAATTATATAAGAATTGGTGTATGAGTAGATTAGATTTGTATGAGTTTTGTGAAGTTTGGAGATTTTGATTTAGGTTGAGTTCATGAGTAAAATTATGATGAATTGGAGTATTAAAACATGTTAGAATCATATAATTGATTATGTAAATTGTTGTCTTGATGTTAGTGTGTTTGATTAATGCATTGGAATGATTTTGGGGTGATTTGATATGAAACCCGTAGTGAAATTTTGGGGTTTTTGAGCTTATGCAACATGGTTAATCGATTAACCAAATGGTTAACCGATTAACCAATGAAAAATAATGTTTTACGTGAAATTTAGACTGGTTAACCAAATGGTTAACCGATTAACACTGAGTCAGTTTTGGAAAAATGTTTAAAAACCCGTATCTTTTGAACCGCATGTCTGTTTTGGTCCCCGTTCGAAGCGTTGGAAAGCTATGACAACGTACTATCCAATGGTAGAGGAAAATATTACTTTTGAAGTGAAAAATATTTATTTATTTTATGGGATTTAACACTATAAGTATGGGAGAAAATATTTTAATTCCAAACTTTAAAAATTCATAACTTTCAAACCGTGAGTCCGATTTGCATTCCGTTTGAAGCGTCAGAAAAAGTATAAAATGAAATTTACTTTGATGGATGAAAATGAGGGAAGTGAGATAATTTTATGAACTGAGTTTTTATAAAAACGGATAGAATTATCTTATAATTTTACCGGGTTTGGGTTGAATCTTGATGAGTTGAAATGATTAACGAACTGAAGTTTTTGGTGTATTATCTTGGGATTGTTGATGAACAAGGGTCATAGGTGTGGTGTCAAGAGGATAAATCTAATAAAAATGATTCTAAAATAAATTGATGATGGGTTATTATGGATTAAAAGGAGTTGTTTGCCTTGTTGTTAAAAATTGGTTTTATGATTATAAACACGATGTTATTGTGAATTGGTGTTTATTGTTGTTGATGAGGGGAGTTGTTTGGTTGTCTTATTGAATTGAATAAGTTGTTTTGTTGTATGGTTGATAAAGAAGTATTGTTGATGTGTTGTCGCGATGAAAGACATGATTTTATGATGATTATTTGTTGAACATGAAATGATTAGTTATGTCTTGATAAGTTGAGATAGTTAATGAAATGAGGTTTTGGTGTGTTGTTATGATGAAATTATATGATTATTTGATGTTTGAACTGTTAGAAATGAAATGGATGATGCACATTTGATTTCTTGATGAATTTTTACGATGTAACACATCATTGCATTTCATGACATTCACGATGGGACTTCGGCCTATTTTGTAGCTTCAATTCCATTGTGTGGATTGAAGTGTCTCGATGATTACGATGTGCTCCTTTGCGGAGGGTTGATGGTCATGTATCCATCTCACGATGAAATTGGTACCAGATGCATATTGCATATCAGGATGGTTAGAATTGCATATTCTGGATGAATTCATGATTGTGTTATTTTTGCTGAATTTTATGATTGATGATGTTATCATATGTTGTTCTAATTTATTTATATTCCATATTCTTGTATGTTTGTGATATATTATGATTACTCACCATGCCTGCTTGGAAACGTTGCCTCTTTTGTGGGTTACTTGCAGATGAGAAAGAGTAGCCTTGCACTGCAAGAGGAGTTTTTCAGAGTCTCGGAGCGTACCTTAGTTTTTCTTTAGAAATGGTTTGGAGTCAACGTGTCCTGCTCTGTGTCATGTAACACCGGGATGGGTTTTTGAGATATTATTTGATTTCAGTTATATTTTTAATTGAGAATAATTTCTTATTTTATGATGTTGAAGTCTTAATGAAGGATATTTTATTTATGAAATTGAGATTAATGATTTGAATTATGAAGTTTAAATTCCGCTGCGAAAAGCTTATATGTTGTTCATGATGTTGATTAACCCGTGTTACGGGACATGACACTATATGATTGATGTTATGATGAAATGTGTACCCTTCTTGTTGATTACTCTGATATTATTTTAAATATATGTTTTTTGGGTAGAAGGGTGTTACATTAGTGGTATCAGAGTAGGTCGGTCCGTCTGACCAATGTTGTTTAATGTTGTTAATTTCTTAGTACGCGACATGTGTGTGAAACACCATCGGTACTTATTGTTAGTTCTTGTCGTTGTCTGTAGGTGTTGGTTTGGAATTAAGTGGGGGAAAGACTTGCCCCAGAATGTTATTGGTATGAAGAAGTTGGTTCGAGTTGATGTTGGTTGCGAGAATGCAAGATTGTGAAGGCAATGTTGTTGTGGACCGACAAGAGTTTGGACTCCTGAATTCGTATCGGTCGGATTTGAGAAGTGCGTATATTTTTTTAGATGATAATTGTTTGAGAAGGAAGATACATTTTGATGGGAATGATAAGTTGACGGACCAAGTCGGTAGATTGTTTCGCTTTGAGTGTAGTTGGATTAATTCGAGTAATTTCGAAGTTGGAGGTAGAGTAAGATTCTTGGTAGAGCTTGGAAGTAAGAGTGAGAGAGATGGAACTTATATTCATCAATCTTAAAATTCTGGTTTTTTTGTGATCTTGGAGCAGCAGTCACGAGAAGAGGCATAGCGTTTTACTTGTGATTGTGATGGAGGCTATTCCAGACTTTTTGGAAAGCTTACGAAATTTTCTACAGTTTGCATATAAGATTTTCATTCAGGAGGTTTACGATGAGGGAGATACGTGTATTTTAATAATTGGGTCTGCTGCTGATTTTTGGAAATTCTGCCTACGGGAATTCTTGACCAGTCCCATTGCGAGGATGATAACTTTTTGCTTGTAAATCAGATTTGAGTGATTTTTAAAGTTCTGGAATCTACATGAAATTCTCTTCATTTTGGAATATGATTTTGTGTTTGTGAGGTGATTTTGTGTATTGGAAGAGGAATATGTGGTTGAAGATGAGCAATTATTCCTGGAAATTTGGAAAGAAAGACAAGTGTGAAATATTATTAGGAATAAACCGTTGGTATTTTTAAGATTGTAACCGTGTTAGAGAATGCATTGAGAGGCAAGTTACGTTGAATAAGAATGAGTAAAGTGACGATGTATGTGATGGTGGAGTTGAGAGAAAAGACGAATTCCTGAGTAACGTTGTTAAATTTTTTAACTTGGATGAAAGTGGTAATTGGAACGAACCGAATTGGATAGTACTCGATGTTGTAGTGATTCATCTGTTGGAAAAATATTTAAGGTTGTGTTATGCTATGAGCATGTATGAGAGATTGTGGAATGAATTTTTGGATGTTTTGATATAATTGTCGAAGTTGGAGATAAGGAAACTAAGAAGGCGTTGGTAAGCCTTAGAGAGTTGGTGAAACATTATGCTTACGGACTTTGGGGCACGAGTTGAAGTACGCTATTGCGTTGGCTAATGATGATTTATACCAAAATTATGGTTTCCGGATGTCTATCGAGAAATTGAGGAACTGATCACCCTTAATCTATTGTTGATAGTAGATGGAATCATAATTGATGGATAAATGTATCATGCCAACTGGAATAGTATGCATGTTAGATTGGTTGAAGTTAAGCTGAGCGCTTATGTATTGTTTGTTTTGTTGATGTGAGTTCGTATGTAAGAATGTTAGTCGGATTTAAAGATGATAGTATGACGTTGCGTTTGAATTGAATAGTAATATGGAAACTCATAGTTGAACTCTAGATAATTGGATTGTTGCTTTGGTGATGAATTAAGTGGCGCGAGACTGGAAGTTTTTTTTTGAGATGATTAGAGGGGAAAGTAGATGGAGATATAAGATCGTGATTTAACAAGAATGTCAGATAAAGTTGAGTTGCAAGTATTAGAAGAGTGAATTGTAAGTTGGTTTATTAAAGTACGAGTTTTGGTTGGAACAAGAAGAGTTGTTTAATTGTGTTGTTTCAGATAAGAATTTATGAAGGGTTGTGTCAGTATGAGTAAGAATCGAGGATTCGGTAGGTTGAATTTGTTAGAAACGAAGGACATGAGTTATCTTGTAGAAATTGTTAGACCAGGTACCCTATGTTGTTACTATGATGTTGCACGATTACGATGATTTTCGAAGGATGCATTGTTAAAAGATGGTAAGGTTGTAATTGTGACGAGGATAATTGGAAATTCACGAGAAGTATAGGTATGTATTGTCCAAGATTTGGAAGTGATCGCGGTTGTAATGGTATTGGATGTTCAAAGTTGTTGACTTATGGACCCAAGTTGGAAGTATTTGGTAACTACAAGAGTTAGAATACCCATGGGAATGAAATGCCCAAGGAGTTAAGTCGAAGTCTTTTACTATATCGGTTTTGGTGATTGTGAGTTGGAGGTTGAAATTAGTGGAGCTACTACCTTGCGAGTAATCAGAGTGCGCAGCAAACGCGTGGCGTAGTGAGGTTTCTCATATGTGAGCAACAACGATGTTGAAGTTGGTTGTATTAATGTCATATTGGAGTTGTATGTTCCTATGTTGTGGTGTTATAATGTTTAATCATTGAATTCTTGAGTTGGGTACTATCTTGTGTTGTGATGCTAGTTGTCAAGTGTATCACTTGTGTAGTATTCATATTGTTATTGTCGTTGATGTTATGAGTTATGGTTAGTATTATATGTGGAGCTTCCTATCTGAGTCAAGAGTTGATTAGTTGGATGGATTAAGTAGTTGAAATAGTTGAATCGGATAAATTTTCGAGGACGAAAATTCTTTAAGTGGGGTAGAGTTGTAACACCCCAAATTCGATTATGAGTATTTGTTGCTTATTTGAGGATATATAAATGAATTGATAATTGGTGGTTATGTGACCCGATGCATGGTGGTGAAATTATTTTAATAATATTAATAATAAGAATAATTATGTAGTATTATTCAGATTATTGGTTATTATTGAAAATAATAGAAGTGGAAGTATGAATGTTATATTGGTTATTTTGGAGTATAAAAGTATTTTATATAATAAGGATAAATAGTGTTTTATTATACTATTTTATTATTATTATTATTAAAAATATATTAAAGAAAAGGGTAAGGTGGTCCTTTTGTGAAAATTATGAGGGTGAAGTGGGAAAAGACATAACTGGGATAGTTTTGATCAAAAGGGATTATACAATCAAAATGCTCATTTTATCGTGTTTGGTGAAGTGCTCTGAAGAAGGAGGGAGAAAGAGGAAGTTCAGAGTCAGGAGGCTGTGAAGAACCCCAGAGAAGAGAGTCAATCAGAGAAATTCTCTAAGGTATGTGGAGTTTTCATAATCTATTGTAATTATATAGGATTTGGTGTATGAGTAGATTAGATTTTTATGAGTTTTGTGAAGTTTGGAGATTTTGATTTAGGTTGAGTTCATGAGTAAAATTATGATGAATTGGAGTGATTAAAACATGTTAGAATCATATAATTGATTGTGTAAATTGTTGTCTTGATGTTAGTGTGTTTGATTAATGCATTGGAATGGTTTTTGGGTGATTTGATATGAAATTCGTAGTGGAATTTTGGGGTTTTTGGGCTTCTGCAACAGGGTTAAATGATTAACCAAATGGTTAACCGATTAACCAATGAAAAATAGTGTTTTACGTGAAATTTAGACCGGTTAACCAAATGGTTAACCGATTAACCAAATGGTTAACCGACTAACACTGAGTCAGTTTTGGAAAAATGTTTAAAAACCCGTATCTTTTGAACCGTAAGTCTGTTTTGGTCCCCGTTCGAAGCGTTGGAAAGCTATGACAACGTACTATCCAATGGTAGAGGAAAATATTTCTTTTAAAGTGGGAAATATTTATTTATTTTATGGAATTTAACACTGTAAGTATGAGAGAAAATGTTTTAATTCCAAACTTTAAAAATTCATAACTTTCAAACAGTGAGTCTGATTTGCATTCCGTTTGAAGCGTCAGAAAGAGTATAAATGAACTTTAATTTGATGGATGAAAATGAGGGAAGTGAGATAATTTTCTGAACTGAGTTTTTATAAAAACGGATAGAATTACCTTATAATTTTACCGGGTTTGGGTTGAGTCTTGATGAGTTGAAGTGATTAACGAACTGAAGTTTTTGTTGTATTATCTTGGGATTGTTCATGAACGAGGGTCATAGGTGTGCTGTCATGAGGATAAATCTTATAAACATGATTCTAAAATAAATTGATGATGGGTTATTATGGATTAAAAGGAGTTGTTTGCCTTGTTGTTAAAAATTGGTTTTATGATTATAAACACGATGTTATTGTGAATTGGTGTTTGTTGTTGTTGATGAGGGGAGTTGTTTAGTTGTCTCATTGAATTGAATAAGTTATTTTGTTGTATGATTGATAAAGAAGTATTGTTGATGTGTTGTCGTGATGAAAGACATGATTTTATGATGATTATTTGTTGAACATGAAATGATTAGTTATGTCTTGATAAGTTGAGATAGTTAATGAAATGGGGTTTTGGTGTGTTGTTACGATGAAATTATATGATTATTTGATGTTTGAACTGTTAGATATGAAATGGATGATGCACATTTGATTTCTCGATGAATTTTTACGATGTAACGCATCATTTCATTTCATGACATTCATGATGAGACTTCGGCCTATTTTGTAGCTTCAATCCCATTGTGTGGATTGAAGTGTCTCGATGATTACGATGTGCTCCTTTGTGGAGGTTTGATGGTCATGTATCCATCTCACGATGAAATTAGTACCACATGCATATTGCATATCAGGATGGTTAGAATTGCATATTCTTGATGAATTCATGATTGTGTTATTGTTGCTGAATTTTATGATTGATGATATTATTATATGCTGTTTTAATTTATTTATATTCTATATTCTTGTATGTTTATGATATATTATGATTACTCACCCTGCCTGCTTGGAAACGTTGCCTCTTTTGTGGGTAACTTGCATATGAGAAAGAGTATCCTTGCACTGCAAGAGGAGTTTTTCAGAGTCTCGGAGCGTACCTTAGTTTTTCTTTAGAAATGGTTTGGAGTCAATGTGTCCTGCTCTGTGTCATGTAACACCGGGATGGGTTTTTGAGATATTATTTGATTTCAGTTATATTTTTTTTAATTGAGAATAATTTCTTATTTTATGATGTTGAAGTCTTAATGAAGGGTATTTTATTTATGAAATTGAGATTAATGATTTGAATTATGAAGTTTAAATTCCGCTGCGAAAAACTTATATGTTGTTCATGATGTTGATTATCCAGTGTTACGGGACAGGACACTATATGTTTGATGTTATGATGAAATATGATACCCTTCTTGTTGATTACTCTGATATTATTTTAAATATTTGGTTTTGGGGTAGAAGGGCGTTACACACCCTCGGTTCAATTCTCAATTGAACATATTCTCCTCTTGTACCAAAACATACCTGGTCCCTTCTTGGTTTGTAGTTACCACAAACTACACAGGCTGAAAATCTTCTAGCACACATGTTCTGACACTAAGCCTTCACACACCAAAGGACATACCATCCAGATAAAACTCATCCAAATTAATTATGACATTAGAATGAATGACCACAATCAGACTTCCAAGGAATCAATACATGATCTACTTCAATCTACTCTACATGTTTTTTCCATACAAATCATCTACTTCATCATTCTCCCATATGATTAGGTAGGCTAAAAATAGAAACCATGTAGACAAACACCCCAGATAATGTCCTAACACTTAGTTAGAACATCTTCCAAACACCAAGATCAAGACTCTTGATGTGCTCCACCAACTGGACTCACTATAACATAGTAATCCAAAAATTGAAAATCTTCACCAAAACTGTGCCACCAGCTTGAATCAGAAATCCAGAAAGAGAGATAACCTCTCATTAACCTTCAAGAAGAACAAATCTCCTTGAGTCTTCAACTCATCACTCTTCTGCCCAAGAGCAACTTGTTCTAAGACAATCCTCAATACCAACCAGTTGCCACACTCTGATTATCTTGATTCTTCGAATCCAATATAGAGATCAACCAATTACCACAATTTGATCACCTCCTTTATGAATCCTCATATGAAAAAGCCAAATGCCACCCTTTGTCTTCTTCGCGTTTGTTAGAATTCTCATGAAAATATTCTGATCTACTTGTTATAAATCATCCTATCTTTAATTGATGTGCCACATCACCAACTGAGATTCTGATGTTGAACTAGATGTTTGAACATTATCATTCCACATCCAGTTGTTGAACTCAACTCCTTCTTCTGCCACTTGAAAGAACCTCCTTCCTTAACAGAACAAGAGTTACATGCTCTCATAGATTTGATTCATCAACCAAGTTTGAGTAGACAACCTCCATTCTGTTGATTCTGCAGAAATTCCTATCAATATCACATATTGTTAAAAAACTCCCACTGTTTTTTCCAAAGTCTTCAAACCTGCCACTGTCTGAATCTTTAGAAGGAATAATTTAGAACCACACCTTGTAGTTATACCAAGGATGACACTTCTTCTTGAGTAAAGCAATCTTCACAAAGTCCTGGTGATTTGTCAATTATAACTTCATGATAATATTGTATGCATGTTGTAACACGGTGGGAGAACTGACTTTCTATAAATGTTGCAGATAGCAAGAGTCGCCATCGACTTTTATTTTATCCAAATGGAAAGGACATAAAAGAACAGGAAATACATATCTTAAAAGACTTGAGTTCGGGGGGTAGGTTATACAAAGGGAAGGTGTTATCACCCTTTATATCCATGGTTATCCATGGGCTCTTAGTTACTTAGCTCACTTAAATTGTTTTTGAAAAGTGTAGTGTGTGATTAGAAATTTTTCTAAGTACTTTGTAATGATCCTCGTATGGATGTATACAAAGCCTTGTTTTGAAAAATGTTTAAGAAAGTGAGGTGTAAAAAGTATTTTGAAATGTGAGCAAGCAACTAAGAGGTACCTACCCTAGATTAAGTCTTTCATGTTCTCGACTGTTCTTTCAATGGTAAGACTATCCCTATTATTAAAGAATAGGTAGTCATTACCTTGGCTGTTTAAGGGACGGGCGTAGAGTCATCGTATGGTCAATGAAGGCAACTTAAGGGATGTCCTTAGCAATTCGTAGGGACTATCATCATTTATTCGAAGGGACGAGATCATTATTTCGTAGGCAACCTCGAAGGGACTTGATCTTTTAAACTGTAGGGACTATGATGATTTATATTTGAAGGGACTTTGCTTAAGACATCCCTGTATTCGAGGGACTTGACCATATTATTTTAAGGCAACCAAGAGGAATACCCTAGGAAGTGCAAGATGGCGATCAAAGATTGACTTACGTGTGTGAGTGTTTATTTTCAAATATTTATCTTTTTTTAAATTAGTTATCTAAATTAAATTAATTACAAATAGTTTCCACATCCTATTTACTAACCATGCAATAAATATTTATAATAAAATAAAGTCGGAAAATAAATCTAGAATTATTACATGGCTTTAGGATAGTTACAATATAATTGTATAATAAATAATAATAATAATAAAGCAAATATAAGCAATAATAATAAAGCAATACACATTAGAAAAAAAAAGAAAATAATAATGAAGAAATAAAAGAGAAATTTGAATTTTTAAAGAATTACACACTAGAATTTTTAAAGAAATAAAAGAGAAATAAAAGAAAATAATATAAGTTTTTATGACTTAATAATAATAATAAAAGGATAAAGTATTAAAAATTTATAAAAATAAAAAGTTATTATAAAAAAACATTTTAATTAGGGTTTAAGAAAATAAATTAAGTTTTTAGGGTTAATGGAAAAAATTAGGGTTAGTTAAAGAAATTAGGGTTTTTAACATAATTAGTTAAAATAAATAAGTTTTTATTTACAAAATATATATATAATAAAAGTTAGGTACGAAAATATTATAAAATTAATCAAAATAAATAATTAAGAAAAATTATGAAGTTAATAAAAAATATAAAGTTTAATTACTTATAAAAAACATTGTTGGTTTTAAATTAAATAAATTAATTAGTTAAAATAAAGAAAATAGAAAAATAGGAAAATATGAAAAAAAAAAAGTGAGGAAAAAAGCCAAAAAGATAGGACCTGAGATTTGAACCCAGGTCCCTTACCTCAACAGCATAGTACAAAACCAACTGAGCCAGCACACGCTAGTGATAAACATATGAGGCCACATCATTATATATTCAACCTGCAAGCCAAAAATAAAATTTGAAAAAATGCCGGAACCAGGGATTAAACCCAATCCTCCTGCCTCAATACACGTACGCCCAACCAACTGAGTCAAGCAACACTTCTGAAACATAACTACAAACAAAACCTAATAAAATAAACAAAGTTTCAAAATCCA
This sequence comes from Lathyrus aphaca, assembly GCA_963966055.1. Lineage (NCBI taxonomy): Eukaryota > Viridiplantae > Streptophyta > Magnoliopsida > Fabales > Fabaceae > Lathyrus > Lathyrus aphaca. The sequence continues at coordinate 230,254,453 of OZ014519.1, forward strand.
GATTTCGCGTCAGACTTCATCTTCTTCCTCTAGCTGTCGTATTAGGCTATAGTGACACTTTGCCCGTCACTAAAGCTTGTAGTGACGAGTTTTGTCCGTCACTACATGTCCTGCACATTAAAAAAATTCACAACACATGCTATAAATACATTTGAATAACACAAATCAATTAATAACAACCATCTAAGTCCAATTGATCCATCAATTTCATGCGAAATTGCTTTTAACAGTGGTTCCCAATTTTAAGTTTACAAAACCCTAAACATGATGGAATACGATTTAGGCTACGGTTCTTCAATACAATTGCCCAGAAACGTTCCTTACTGCATCATAAACAATATTAAGCAATTGAAAACAATTTATCATGGTTAAATCAATGCAATCGAAAAATCCAAAAACAAGCATGAACATCAATTTGGTTTCCACGATTTTGCATGATTTTGATGCAAATGATGATTGAATTACAATCAGTGATCTCCAAGGAAGCTAATGCAATCCTTATTTGGCCTTGAAAGTACCTGAAACTCACAAACCGAACATGAGTTTTCTTTGAAAATTTTGAAGTTGGAATGGTGTTCTTGGAGGCAGAAAATTCGTGTCCTAGTGTATGCTTTTGTTTGTGTATATGTAGTCATTCAAATTAGGTCAGAAACTTGTGGATTTGTGGGCTTGTGAAAATTGCTTGATCATGAAGTTTCCTCACTTTCAAATATTCAAAAAATCTCATCCAACCTTTCTATTTTTGGTCCAATATGACTTTAGTTGATTTCCAATCATTCTAAACATAATTCAAATGATTTTCAATCAAAGATTTCATGCTTTATTTGATTTTTCATATTTTATATATATTTAAATTGAATTTTAATGAATAAAATCCAAATAAATATAAAATAAACTATAAAAATATGAAAAAATAAGCATTGGGTCGTGCATGATGTCATTGTAAAAATTGGATTAAAAAACTGCAAGCCCATTTGGAAAAATTTGGTTTTAAGACCTCATTTGTTCAATATACCCCTAAAAAATTTCACAACTTTGCAAAGGCATAAATCCCTCAATTTTAAGGCTATGAAGGTGTTATTGGACATTTTGAAAAGATTAAAGAGTCCTCTAACCAAGATCCTTGGTCTCATGTCCATATCGTTTATCATTTTAAAATTATGCCCTTTGGAAGATGTTGACTTTTTGTTGACTTTTGAAATGACCTATAATGTTTTAGCTCATACCTTCTAAATGAAGCATGTTTAGGCTTGGCTTGTGAGACAAAAAGTTGTAGAGAATTCAATTTCCTTCAAAATGATCTTTGGATGTGAATTTTTTGATGAAGCATGTGAAAGTTACGGCTGGTCAAAGTTCAGTTGACTTTCCTTAAGAAAACCCTAATTTAGAAACTCTTGATTCTTGATGATCTGAAACTTACTTGATGAATCATGATCAACCCTTGATAAAATGATGAATTTTACTTCATAAAATTGATGTTGTCAAAATATCTTGAAGTTTGACCTTAGTTTGACCACAGTTGGCCTCAGTTTGACTTTTTAACTACTTTGATTGATTTTTGCATATCTGATCATCTGACTGAGCAAACTTATTGGGAAAGCTTTGAAACTTGATAAGGGGATTCTTGAATACATGTGGGATGTTATGAAGCTCACTTGAGGCCTTGAAACTCATTTTAACCCGAGGAAACTCAAAACCCTAGTTTTGGACACTTTGCTTAGGAGGAGGCATTGTTTGGGGAAACTTCCACACTTCTTGATCAATTGGGAGTCTTGAGGATCTTATGATCATCTAGAAGTCTTGAGAAAGATTGTCTTGATTGTGGGAGGGAAAATTTTGGGCTACAACAGCTGCCCCTTGTTCAATTTTCTAGAATCTGAGGAGTTAGATTGGCATAAATGTCATTCGTGACTTGAAGATTGAAGAGGATTGAACACAAAAAACCCAAAAATTTGCACTTGCTGGTGTGTAGAATGATGCTGTTGGTTGATCGTGACACTTGAATGGGCTTAAAGATGCCATTTGAATAAAGAGTCTTCTGATATGCTTCTTAAATATGGAGATGACATTTTTGGGAAGAATATACGACGACCCAAAAATGAGATAACCTGCAGGAAGAATAAACGACGGCCCGAGGTAACAAGATAACCATTGGGAAGAATAAACGACGGCCCAAGGTAAGTTGACTTTTGGGAAGAATAAAAGACGGCCCAAAAATGAGATAACCTGCAGGAAGAATAAACGATGGCCCGAGGTAACAAGGTAACCATTGGGAAGAATAAACGACGACCCAAGGTAAGTTGACTTTTGGGAAGAATAAACGAAGACCCAAAATGAGATAACCTGCGGGAAGAATATACGACGGCCCGAGGTAACAAGGTAACCATTGGGAAGAATAAATGATGGCCCAAGGTAAGTTGACTTTTGGGAAGAATAAACGACGGCCCAAAAATGAGATAACTTGCAGGAATAATAAACGACGGCCCGAGGTAACAAGGTAACCATTGGGAAGAATAAACGACGGCCCAAGGTAAGTTGACTTTTGGGAAGAATAAACGACGACCCAAAATGAGATAACCCGCGGGAAGAATAAACGACGGCCTGAGGTAACAAGGTAACCATTGGGAAGAATAAACGACGGCCCAAGGTAAGTTGACTTTTGGGAAGAATAAACGACGACCCAAAATGAGATAACTTGCGGGAAGAATAAACGATGGCCCGAGGTAACAAGGTAACCATTGGGAAGAATAAACGACGGCCCAAGGTAAGTTAAGTTTTGGGAAGAATAAACGACGACCCAAAATAAGATAACCTGCGGGAAGAATAAACGACGTCCCGAGGTAACAAGATAACCATTGGGAAGAATAAACGACGTCCCAAGGTAAGTTGACTTTTGGGAAGAATAAACGAAGGCCCAAAATGAGATAACCCGCGGGAAGAATAAACGACGGCCCGAGGTAACAAGGTAACCATTGGGAAGAATAAACAACGGCCCAAGGTAAGTTGACTTTTGGGAAGAATAAACGACGGCCCAAAATGAGATAACCATTGGGAATAATAAACGACGGCCCGAGGTAACAAGATAACCATTGGGAAGAATAAACGACGGCCCAAGGTAAGTTGACTTTTGGGAAGAATAAACGACGGCGCAAAATGAGATAACCTGCGGGAAGAATAAACTACGGCCCGAGGTAACACGGTAACCATTGGGAAGAATAAACGACGGCCCAAGGTAAGTTGACTTTTGGGAAGAATAAACGACGGCCCAAAATGAGATAACCTGCGGGAAGAATAAACGACGACCCGAGGTAACAAGGTAACCATTGGGAAGAATAAACGACGGCCCAAGGTAAGTTGACTTTTGGGAAGAATAAACGACGACCCAAAATGAGATAACCTGTGGGAAGAATAAACGACGGCCCGAGGTAACAAGATAACCATTGGGAAGAATAAACGACGGCCCAAGGTAATTTGTTGATGAAGTTTGTCTGCTGGAGAATTAACCTGAAAAACAAGGTTAGCTGGGTGCAAATATAATGATATATATAACAACTTGCAAGACAATATTTTATGGGGAATGCGTATGATATGATATGATGTATGAATGAATTATGTCGGGAAGCTGATCAGTAGCTTCATATAACAACTGCTGGATGGGGAAAATAAATCTCGATTTGTTGCTGAGGAGCATGAAGACTTCGTTCTCGTCTTGTTTAAGAATATCGTACTTAGGAACTTCCGTTTTGTTCGTCGTACTTTTTATTGAAGGATTAGGTTCCTGAATATCCTGACTGAGGATAAAAGAGATGGACATAGATCCGGGAGACCTATGTAGTTAAGTACCAATTCTTCGGAGGATATGAAACTGCCTGGAGACTTCGTAAAGTTGGAAGTATAAGATATTACTTGAAGTATTCTGTATGGATATCCGTAAAGATTACCTTGTGGAGATGAACCGGCGAAGCTTCGTTGAATTCATACCTCCGTTCGTTCTTAGTAAATGTTATTATTGTATTTTATGCATTTCTGGTAAACATCAATCATATTCAAAGGCATATATACATTCAACATAATCAATGGACGTTTTTCGCTTTAGTAAAAAGGGGAAAAGTAAAGCTGAATAAAGAGGGAAAAGTAAAGCTGAATATAAAAATGGAGTTTTTTCTTATTCTTAGAAATAAACTTATAACTAGACATGTTTTAATACGAAGACGGAAATCCTAGTAAGAGGAATTCGTCAAAGAAATTTTTACAAGGAAAAAATAGCTACGTGTAAATAACCCTATTGAGTTCCAACTTTGCTATTGCCATTATCTTCAATTATCTCATCTTCAGCTTTTGGAGAGGAAACGATTGGACTGATCGGTATCTGTTGAACTTGATGTAAATAACATAACTAGTAGAGGTTACATGGGTGATCTAACGAGACATAGCTATACGCTTTAATCCCTAACTTTTGCCAGGATTGCTCTTTCAGGTTTTCAATCCACCGGGATACCCTTTTTTGCCCAAGCCGCCTTTTCAGGTTTTCGACTTGCCGGGTGTATATATTTTTTATATATATCCCTAATTTTTGCCCGAACCCTTTTGGTTCACCGGGATGCCCTTATTTTTGCCTAGGCCAGTCAACCTAGCGGGTCTCTTTTCATGCGTAGTATTTTTTAACTATGTCTGCGTTCACAGGCTGTGGGAAATCTTCACTATCCATAGTGGTAAGCATCATGACACCTCTAGAAAATATTCTCTTAACAACAAATAGCCCTTCATAGGTGGGAGTCCATTTGCCCCTGGGATCACCCTGTGGTAATATAATACGCTTGATTACCAAATCACCAACCTGATACATCTGCTGCCTAACTTTCTTATTGAAGGCTTTGATCATCCTTTTCTGATACATCTGACCATGACAAACAGCTGCTAATCTTTTCTCATCAATCAAGTTTATCTGGTCGAGTCGAGTCTGAATCCATTCATCTTCATTTAAGCCTGCATCTTTCATAATTCTCAAAGAGGGAATTTGAACTTCAATGGGTAAAACTTCTTCCATACCATAGACAAGGGAAAATGGGGTTGCCCCTGTTGAAGTACGCATGGTGGTACGATAACCATGAAGAGCAAATGGTAACATCTCATGCCAATCCTTATATGTAACTTTCATCTTTTGCAAGATCTTCTTAATATTCCTGTTGGCGGCTTCCACTGCGCCATTCATCTTTGGAAGATATGGAGAAGAATTGTGATGTTTGATCTTGAACTGCATGCAGAGATCAGTAATCATAGTGTTGTTCAAATTAGTACCATTATCTGTGATAATCCTTTCAGGGATGCCATATTTGCATATAAGATTATATTTGATGAATCGAGCCACAACATTCTTAGTAACAGAAGCAAATGAAGCTGCCTCTACCCATTTTGTGAAGTAATCAATAGCTACAAGGATGAAACGATGTCCATTAGAGGCAGTAGGTTTGATTTCACCAATAATATCAATGCCCCACATGGCAAAATGCCATGGAGCAGTTAGAACATTCAACGGAACTGGAGGCACATGAACCTTATCAGCATAAATCTAGCATTTGTGACAAGTTTTGGAGTGTTGATAGTAGTCAGCTTCCATGGTAGACCAATAATAACCTGTTCTCAGAATCTTCTTAGCCATTGTATGCCCACTAGAGTGAGTACCAAAGATACCCTCATGCATGTCTTCCATAATCTTTACTGCTTCTTTCTTATCCACACAACGAAGCAAAGTTGAATCGTGGTTGCGCTTGTACAAAATTCCGTTACTCAGGAAGAATTTAGAAGAAAACCTCCTTAGAAACTTCTTATCATTGACAGATGCCCCTTCAGGGAATTCCCGAGCTTCAAGATACCTCTTCACTTCATGGAACCAAGTCTTTTCTTCTACTCCTTCAATACCCACTTCATTGCAGTATGTAGGTTTGTCAAATCGATCAATAGTAATTCTCGGAGCTTCATCCTCCCAACTGATTTCAAACATAGATGCCATGGTATCTAATGCATCTGCCAACTAATTCTCTTCTCGTGGAATATGTCCAAAGGTAATATCTTCAAAATACGGGATCAAAGACAAAACATGCTCTTTGTAATGGATAAGATTAGGATGCCTGGTGTCCCAATCTCCTTTAACTTGGCTGACTACTAAGGTTGAATCTCCATATACATCCAAAAATTAGATCTTCATTTCAATAGCAACCTTGATACCCATGATGCACGCTTCATACTCAGCCATATTATCGGTACATTTAAAATAAAGCTTTGCAGTAACTGGTGTATAACAACCTTTAGGAGAGATAATCACAACACCAACACCATTACCAAGCGCATTAGAAGCTCCATCAAAAACCATAGTCCATCGGGATCCTTGTCCAGGTCCTTCATATTGTCTAGGTTCTTTAGTAACAATCATAATATCCTCATCTGGAAATTCAAAATTCATAGACTGATAATCATCCACTGCTTGATGAGCCAAATGACCATCTACTACACTTCCTTTGATTGCTTTCTGAGTAGTATACTGTATGTCATATTCTGTCAAGATCATTTGCCATCTTGCTATTCGTCCGAAGAGAGCAGGTTTCTCAAATATATACTTGATTGGATCCATTTTTGAAATCAATAAAGTGGTATGAGTCAACATATACTGTCTTAGTCGGTAAGCAGCCCATGCCAAAGCGCAACAAGTTTTCTCGAGCAGTGAGTATCTTGTTTCACAGTCGGTAAACTTTTTGCTAAGGTAGTATATTGCCTGCTCTTTTCGACCAGACTCATCATGTTGCCCCAACACACACCCCATTGAGTTATCCAATACTGTCATGTACATAATCAAGGGTCTTCCTTCAACTGGTGGCATCAATATGGGAGGTTCCTGTAAGTACCTTTTAATTTCATCAAAAGCTATCTGGCATTCATCATTCTATTCCAATACTTGATATTTCTTCAACAACTTGAAAATTGGTTCACAAGTAGCAGTCAACTGGAAATTAAATCTTGCAATGTAATTCAGTCGTCCCAGGAAACCTCTAACTTCTTTCTCAGTACGAGGAGCAAGCATTTCTTGTATAGCTTTTACCTTTGCAGGATCTACTTCAATACCTTTACCACTGACAATAAAACCCAAAAGTTTACCAGATCTAACTCCAAAAGTACATTTGTTTGGATTTAACCTCAACCTATATTTCTTCAACCTCTCAAACAACTTGTTGTTGCACCCCAAAATTTGCCCTCACAAGAAAAGACTTTGTGTACTAAGAGGCTCACAAGGTTCACAAGGTTCACAAGACCTCTCATGAGGTTCACAAGGTTCACAAGGTTCACAAGACCTCTCATGAGGTTCACAAGGTTCACAAGACATCTCATGATGTTCACAAGGTTCACAAAGTTCACAAATAGTCAGAAAGTTTGACAATTCTCTCAGACAATGCCTCCTCCTAAGCAGGGCATCCAAAACTAAGGTTTTGACTTTAATCAGGCTAAATGAACTTCCAAGACTTCAAGTGAGCTTCATAACATCTTATATATATTTAAGAACCCCCATGACAAGTTTCAAGACTTTTCTCAAAGGTTTGCTCAGTCAGATGATCAGATAAGTCAAAATCAGTCAAAGCAGTTAAAAAGTCAAACTGAGGTCAACTGTGGTCAAACCAAAGTCAAACTTCATGATTTTTCGCCAACATCAAGTATATGAAGTAAGGTTCATCATTTGATCAAGGGTTGATCATGATTCATCAAGGATATTTCAGATCATCAAGAATCAGAGGTTTCTAAATTAGGGTTTCCTTAAGAAAAGTCAACTGAACTTTGACCAGCCATAACTTTCACATGCTTCATCAAATTTTTCCCATCCAAAGCTCATTTTTAAGGAAATTGAATTCTCTACAACTTTGTATCTCACAAGCCAAGACCAAAAATGCTTCATTTGGAAGGTATGAGCTAAGACATTATAGGTCCTTTTAAAAGTCAACAAAAAGTCAACAACTTCCAAAGAGCATAACTTGAGAATGGTAAATGATATGGACATGAAACCAATGGGGGTTGGTTAGAGGACTCTTTAAGCTTTCCAAAATGTCCAAGAACACCCTCATAGCATTAAAATTGAAGGATTTGTGCCCTTGCAAAGTTGGGAAAGTTTTGGGTGGTTTATGAAGAAAATAGGGTCTTAAAACCAAATTCTTCCAAATGGGCTGAACTTTTTGTGACCCAAGGTGTTCCATGACATCATGCACGAAATTTATTTAATATTTTCATAATTTTATTTTATTTATTTTATTTATTATGATTTTTTATATTAAAAATCATTTTAAATTCAAATAAAATATAAAATATGAAGATTTAAAATATATTTTGATTTTAGAAAGTCATAAACCTTGATTGAATTAGATTGATATGAAAATTATGGTGATTGTCTTAAAATAGCAATGTTATATCAAAAAATATTTGAGTTTTAAGACATTATCTTTTTCAATCTTCAAAAATCAAAAAGTCCAAACAATGATCCAATTTTTTGACCTAGCTTCACCCAACTATAAGTATACAAACCTAACACAATGCCAAGGGACGAATTTTCTGCCTCAAGGATAAGTTTCATAAGTTCAAAGTTCATAAAAATTTGAAATTCGGTTTCTGACTTTTTGTGGTTTTTCAGGTGAAATAAAGACATCAATCCCTTCCTTGAATATCCCTGATCATGTAGCAATAGCCATATGCATCTCAAACATCAAGAATTGATGAACCCGAATCCAACTTTTCATGTTTTTGTGATTTTTTCGTTCATGATCATTTACCTGTTATTAATGGATTTTGTTTGTTTATTAGTGTTCAATGAAGGTTTGTGATGAAATCTGGGCATTTTAATTGAAGAAACCATGGCCGAATCGTGTGATGCCATTTTAGGGTTCTTGACCTTTAAATTAGGGTTTTACGTTTAAATGAATATAAACAAATTCTAAAACCGTGGATCAATTCTAAACAACCTCTGGACCTTGTTTGCACTCTTAATTTAATGAAATTGTACTGTTTTGATGGTGTTTCAATTTCGTAGGTTTCCTGTATTAAGAAATTCGCAGGTAAATATGTATGTAAAAACGCAGGAAAATTCGTAGGTACCAAGGTTGAAGACGAAGACCTTTGGCGCGCGTTCTGGAATTCAAATATTATTCTTAATATTTTATGAAATCGTTTGTGTTTTATTTCACAGATGGCTTGGTAGCTCAGTTGGTTGAGGCGCATGTGTGATTGATGAGGAGTCCTGGGTTCGAATCGTCCCCAACCCCTTTTGTTTTCTTTTAATTTTTAACATATTTGCAAGATAAGACACAAAACGAATGCAACCTGTATCCCCTACACAAGCGCAGGCTTGTCCCAGTGGTTGACTTGAGGTTGTGAAAGCTCAGGGGCTGGGTTCGAATCCCAGCCCAGGTAAGTTTTTTTTTTCACTTTTTTCTTGTTTTTGCTTAATTTGTTTATATTACAATTAAATAAATTTAAAATGAATAAAAATAAAATATTTATATTATTTTCTTTTCTATAATTCAAAATTCATCTTTTCAAAAATTAAACTTTATTAGTGAAAATTATTTAAAATTTATCTTGTTGTATATTACTAATAATTTTGTATAATTAACTTATAATTAGATAATTAATTCTAATAATATTTTCTAAAAACCTAAAAATATTTTTATAAAACCTAATTATTTTTGTAAACCCTAGTTGTAAATATTAATTAATTTATTTATTTTAATTTCATAATTTTTGTTTATATTTTAATTAAGAAGTAAATCCTAAGGTATTTTTCTAAATAATCAAACCCTAATTTTCTATTTTACAAAAAAATCTAATTATATTATAACTTTTAATTTATTTATTTGTAAACTTTAATCATGTACATATTTTTATAATTTGGTTATAATTATTATTTAATATAGTTTTTGCATGTAAATAATTTTAGATTATGCTTTAAATAATTAAAAACTCTTAATTTAATTTTGTAAATATAATTTCTTTTTATAATATGTTTATTTAATTATAATTAACCATTATTTTTCATAACATGTATATAAATTTAAAATTTTTATAATAATTAGTATATAGCATGAATTGTTTATTCTTCTTCTTAAAAAATCTTAAAAATAATCATTTATTAAAAATTGAACTTTTAATTAATTATTCATTATTATGCTAATTTCTTTATTTTATTCTTATTGATTTTATTATTACTAACCCCATTTATTTATATATTATTTTTTATTATTATTGTTACTAACCCAATTATTTATTATTATATATTTTGCTCATTTATTTAATTTATTTTAATTATTATTATGTAATTGTATCCCTTATGTAATATTTGTAGTAGTAATTTTTATTATTTATTTTAAATGCTATGGTTAGTAAAATAGGGAGTGAAACATGTTTGTATTTAAAAATTGAAATTAGATCATTTAATCTTAAAGATAAATATTTAAATTGGTACACTCACACACGTAAGTCGATCTTGGATCGCCATCTCACTTCTTAAGGGTCACCTCTCAAGTTGCCTAAACAAAAGGTCAAGTAGGGTGTATAAAGCAAAGTCCCTCATCTTATATCATCTAGTCCCTAAACAGATAAAAAGATCAAGTCCCTTCGAATGTGGCCTTCGTAATGATCTTGTCCCTTTCGAATAAAGATGATAAGTCCCTTCGAATTGCTTATACACCTCACAGTTGCCTAGATAACAGATGTCCCTTCACTTGTCCCTCATACATCCAAGGTAATGGCTACCTATTCCTTAATAATAGGGATAGTCTTACCACTTAAAGGATATTCAAGAACAGAAAAGACCTAACTTAGGGTAGGTTCCTCTTAGATACTTGCTCACTCTTCAAAACATTTCAAACACTTCATACATTTCAAACAATTTTCAAAACAAAGGTTTTATATATATCCGTACATGGGTCATTATAAAATACTTAAGAAAATTTCTATTCACACACTTCATATTTCAAAAAACATTTTAAAGTGAGCTAAGTAACTAAGAGCCCATGGATAACCATGGATGTAAAGGGTGCTAACACCTTCCCTTTACATAACCTACCCCCCGGACCCAAAAATCTTTTAAAAAGGTCTTTCCTGTTCTTTTATGCCTTTCCTTTGGATAAAATAAAAGTCGGTGGCGACTCTTGCTATCCGCAACATTTAACTAAAGTCAGTTCTCCCACCGTGTTACAGAACTGGCGACTCTGCTGGGGAATTAATAAAAGAGGGGTACCCTTAGGAATTAGATCACTTTAAACTCGTTTGCCTTGTTTGCTTTATACTTATCTGTTGGGTGCTCTTATGTGTGAAAGATCCTAACCCGGATCTAGTGTACCTTAGGTAAATGGCAATAGACCAAGGAAACTGTACGGCGTATACCGATATGGTTGATCTGGTGGCCATAGTTAGTGTGACTTCTTGGTTGGTGCTTATGTTCCTTAAGTCAAGTTGAGGATAATATGAGGCTGCCATATGTTGTCAATGCACTAACTAACTTTTAGAACCCTAGTTATCCCATTTTGGCCTTTAGAAAAGCAGTGAGATAACCGGCTTTGGTGAAGACTAAAGTTGGTTGATACTCGATACTACACTCATTGAGATCTTAAACTTGGAGGGTTTTGGTTGGCAAGTAAGTTGCCTACTGAACAACCACCCTTGTGAAGGATCAATGATATTGAGATCCCTTAGAACCTGGTTACTTTATAGGACAGGATGAACCATCTAAACTTCAGGGGAGGGTACTTACCTTTGAACCTCATGCAAGCCTTTAAACCTAGGGCTATGGTGTGAATTGTTTGTGTGTGCCACATGTTTGTGATTGAGCATAACATCATAGCATCATCATGCATCATAAGCATAGCATTTTCACTAACCATTTCAAGGATCAAAGGATTTATCTTTGTTCTTTGTTGCAGGTTATGGCTTTTGCTCGTAGGAACACTATCAGGATCAACTTTGTAGGAATACCTCCTAAGCTTAAGGAATTGGTTTCTCAAGTGTCTGAAAACTCCCAGTTTATCAAGAGACATGGTCACCTACTGGATCTAGTCACTTCAGGGTTCAATGAAGACATGATGAGTGTTCTGTTTCAGTTCTTTGACCCTAAGCACCATTGCTACACATTCCCCGACTATCAGCTGGTTCCTACCATGGAGGAGTTCTCCAAGCTTCTGGGTATACCTATTCTTGATCAGAAACCCTTCACAGGCTTGGAAAAAGAGCCTAAACCTGAAGTCATTGCTGCAGCCCTACATTTGAAGAAATCAGACATTGTCTTAGAAACAAGGAGTGGAGTTAAGGGTATTCTTGCTAAGGTATTGATGGAAAAAGCTCAAGTGTTCTTGAAGGATATGAGCTATGATGCTTTTGAGGAGATTTTAGCCTTGTTGATTTATGGCTTAGTGTTGTTCCCCAATCCAGACCAGTTCATAGACATACACGCCATCAACATATTTCTGACTCATAATCCAGTGCCTACATTGCTTGGAGACATTCTGCACTCACTTCATACTCGTACTACAAAGGCACGAGGAACTCTGATGTGTTGCATACCTTTGCTATCTAGGTGGTTTATTTCTCACCTTCCTCGCTCAGTGATGAAGAATGAACAAGGGTTCAGGTGGTCTAAAAGGATCATGTCACTCTCTCATTCATATATCCATTGGTGCTCCAGATCTATGGAGAACGTTACTATCATTGACCGTTGTGGGGAGTTTCCTAATGTGCCACTTCTAGGCATAAGAGGAGGCATTACTTACAACCCTTCCTTAGCTTTACAACAGTTTGGTTACGCTCGGAGTAATGGCCCTCATGACATGTTGATTCAGGGTATTGTGTTTGACTACGACAACGATTTGCAAGGTTATCGTCAAAGGTTTATACGAGCATGGGGAAAAATGAACAAAGTTGACAGCAAGACTCTGGAGCCTAAGTACACTATTCCTATGGAAGCTTACCTCAGATGGGTGCGATCTCGTGCTCAAACTCTTATGATGCCATATCCTGCCATCTTGCCAGTTACTATGGAGCATGTTGCTGAAGGAGATACTTCTTATACCATCCTTCATCCAGACATGCCCACTGACATGGAAGACTTACAGAGGTCCTGGATCCAGTTGAAGGAGCAAAGGGATACTTTCGAGGCTCATTACAAAGCAAGTCAAGAAAGAATCCTGGAGCTAACAAAGCAACTTCACGAGGAGCGGAATCTTAACTCATACCTCAACATAAAGAGGAAACGTCCATGGGAGACTTAAAACCCCATCTTTTGTATTTATTTCATTTCATTTTGTAAGCCCAAAGGGCAAACAAATTTATTACTAATAAAAGTTTACTTTCTTGATCGTTTAAGCAAATTTAAATCCTGCGGTCCTTGAAAACATTGCATACGCATATCATATCATTGCATCACAGGTTTATTGTGCACAGGTTTCTTATCTTCTCGCTGTTTATTTCAGCAATGGCACTTGAACAAACAGTTAAAGATCTCCAGGCACAAAATGCACAGTTCCAAGAGCTGATCCTGAACTTGTCCAAGGGGCAGGATGAATTGAAGACACTACTGGCTAAGAAAAAGAATCCAGAGGACAACAAAGATGATCAACTGAAACAACTACAAGCTGAGATAGCAGAGATGAGGATTCAGATGAATGACCAGGTGACTCTTATTCAAAGTTTAGCTCAGGGGCAAGAAGAGCTAAGAACTTTTGCCCACAAACTCCAAAGTAATAGAGTCAGAAATCTAATTGTCAGTCAACCTCCATTAAAACAAGCTGATTTGGTTGAAAGGAAGGTGAGGATAAAAGAAGGTAAAAGACAGGTTGCCACTGATTGTTCTTCAGTTGAAGAAAAAAGACCTGATAAGGTTAATCCACCTCAACACAAGGAATGTAGAAGGCAGTTTATCAAGTTTAGCACTCCAATGTCACAAGTTCTGCAATGCTTGTTGGAGATGAAACTAATTTCTTTGAAAAGTCCTCCTCAAAATCCTAAAACTTCCTCTCCTCACTATAATTCCAAGGCAAAGTGTGAGTATCACTCCGACAGTCCTGGACATGATACTAATAGTTGTTGGAAATTGAAGAAAAAGATTCAAGACCTGATTGACGAAGGAATCCTAGAGGTTACTCCAGAAGGTCAAATTGAGTTCTACTATCGTCCATCAAACATCGAAGCTGCAAGACAAGTTGCCCAAAGTAGCAAGAAAGGAAGACCACCTATTCCTGTTGAGATATGGGGCACCTTGGGACATCCAAGTGGCAAATTTGATTTCATGGCGAAGTATACTGCTCCTCAAAGTTCACAGATTGCAATTGAAGACATTTAGCCAACTGGATGGGACAACATTTGAACTTTCATTTGTAATTTCTTTTGTTTTGTTTAAACACTTACTATTATATTAAACTTTTGTTTTCATTAATGCATTGCGTATGTTTGTCTTGAATTAATCCATTCGTTTCACTATATTTTAAAACTATGCTTCTTATTTTTATCTTGTGATATTTAACTCCTGATAAAGCTATAAGTCTGTAGAGGGAGGATGACGAAAACAATGCCATAATATTAGGCAGTATGCTTTTGAACAGACTATGCTGACGATGTACAGGCATTGTTTCAATTCCTAAACAGTGGAGATATAAGGAAGTTAATCCCTAGTCAACCCTTTTGAGCCTATGAAGTAGGAGTTTTCATTCTCGCACAAATTAAAACCCTTATTCATAACCTGGGGCAGGGTAGTTACTCGGTTAACTCAATTATGCCAATTAGTTGTGTTGTACACAACTAATGATGTTTCCCTATAATCATTAAACCTGACAGTCAATATCCAGCAAAAGAAAAGCTCACTAAGTCAAAACCTATGAAGGAGACTTAGTAAAACATCAAGACATCCCACTGACTGTAAACCTTGAAATAAACAGTTCAGACAAAAAGAAGGGATAACAAAGTCAGAAGAAAAAAGGAGGTCACTATGAATCCTCAACAAAGAAAGATGACTGAATATTCAAATAAACTTTTGGTCACTGAACCATCACAAATGTCAGTGTTACAATTCCAAACTACTTTGGAACCTCAATGCATAAGTTAACCGAGCATAGGACTGAAGAACATCATGGAGATTGGTTTGGGTACAAATAAAATTTGAGCCTTTATCTTTTGTTTCTTAAACCATGAACCAGGCCACGTTATAACCCTTTAAAAGTCCTAACTGAAGCATGGTTAGTTCGAAAGCGTACTGCCACAAAAAGGTATCCTGACTCCTTTAGGGCTTATTATAAAACTTGAGTTAATATCACAGTTTTCACAAAAAATGTTTTTCTAAAATAACTCTTTTTCAAAATTTCAAGACAGACATAAGCATTGCATTTTTGAATATATTTGTTTGCATATACCTGAATGTTTGATAAACAAAGAAACTTACAGGATGAATGTTCAATAAACCAAAGTCCTTCCGATAAACAAAG
The DNA here is from genome assembly GCA_963966055.1 of Lathyrus aphaca. Classification (NCBI taxonomy): domain Eukaryota; kingdom Viridiplantae; phylum Streptophyta; class Magnoliopsida; order Fabales; family Fabaceae; genus Lathyrus; species Lathyrus aphaca. Next base: position 230,269,950 of record OZ014519.1, read on the forward strand.
TTGCTTCCTGGATCAAAGTCCATGTATGCAAAGGGGCATAGTCATTATCTCCCAATCAAGGGGGCAGGCCATGATACTGCCTAACTCATTTGGGGCAATCAGGACAAGATTCAACTATGTTTAAATAGCCAGGGGAAGATCTCCTCATCTATCTAAGTTACCAAGGGTAACATTACAGAGTTCATAATGCTAGGGGCATAGTCACTGTTTCCCAATCAAGGGGGCATACCAAGTTACTGTTCAATTCATTTGGGGCAATCAGGTCCATATTCAACAGTGCTTAATAGCCAGGGGCAGCTTTCCTCATGTATTTTAATTACCAAGGGTAACATTACGAAGTTCATGATGTCAGGGGCATATTATTGTGTGGCGTTCTGCTTATTTCTTTTGAGGTAACTACATTTAGATACTTCCATTATGGGACAATTCATCCTCAACCAAGGGGCAATGCTTTCTTGTCAAATCTAATATCCGGAGCGTATATGGTTCATCATAATTTGAAGACACGTTCCTCTCATTGTATTACCTTGATATTGGATTCTCAGCAGAAGCCGTTGTGGAAATTAATTGTCTACGCCAGTAGTATCAGATGGTGTCAGTATCATGTCTTCAGATCCAGCTATGAGGATTTCTGGGGAGGTATTTAGGAAAGTTAAGAATCTCAGGAGCTCTAAATCCAATTGGTTATACACTCTCGAAGTTGAAACGATTTTGTTTTCAAGTTCAAGTTTTACTTTTTCCTTTGAATCCAGATTTACTTTTACCCTATTTACATAAGCGAAACGTCCATTGGTTGTGTTTGACTGTATGTATGCTTTTGAATATGATTGATGTTTACAAGAAATGCATAAAATGCTTAATATGATTGATGTTTACCAGAAATGCATGAAAATGCAGTAATTGTATTTACTAAGGACGAACGAGGGAAGGAATTCAACGAAGCTTCGCCGGTTCATCCCCACCAGACAGCTACAAATCCCCTAGTAGGGCAAACCCATCTTCATAAATACTTCGAGTTACATCTCCCCTGGAATTTATATCCATCTCTTTTATCCTCATACGGATAGTCGGGAATTTATACTTTCAATAGGAGTACGACGAACGAAGACGGGAGGTTATGTATACCTTACTATCGAACGAAGACGGGAGGTTATGTATACCTTACTATCGAACGAAGACGGGAGGTTAGGAATACTATATTATCAAACGGGACAGGAACGAGTTCCTCATATTCTTCAGCAACAAATTGGGATTTATTTTCCCTGGCCAACAGTTGTTATACAAGAATATCCAGACGCTTCAGGCTGCATGATTCATACATACATCATTTACATCATACCATAACATACATATACATAAATATATAATACATTACTTAAGTTCATCATATTATACATGCATACATAATACATAAACTAATACTATCGTGCAGAATGTTATATACATCATGATATTTGTATCAAACTAATCTCATTTTTCAGATTAACTCTTCAGCAGACAAACTTCATCAACAACTCATTATCTTGGGACGTCGTTTATCTTCCCGAAGGCTATCTTGAGACGTCGTTTATCTTCTCAAAAGCCATATCATGACCTCAGGACGTTGTTTATCCTCCTGAAAGCTATCATTACTTTGGGCCGTTGTTTATCTTCCCAAAAAGTTATACTTATACCTCAGGACGTTGTTTATCCTCCTGAAAGCTATTATGACCTTGGGCCGTTGTTTATCTTCCCAAAGGTTACCTCATTATCATGGGACGTCGTTTATCCTCCCGAAGGCTATCTTGAGACGTCGTTTATCTTCTCAAAAGCCATATCATGACTTTGGGCCGTTGTTTATCCTCCCAAAAGTTATATTTATACCTCAGGACATTGTTTATCCTCCTGAAAGCTATCATTATACCTCAGGACGTTGTTTATCCTCCTGAAAGCTATCATTTCTTTGGGCCGTTGTTTATCCTCCCAAAAGTTATACTTATACCTCAGGACGTTGTTTATCCTCCTGAAAGCTATCATTACTTTGGGCCGTTGTTTATCCTCCCAAAAAGCTATATCTTCATATTTTGGACTGCTTTATCCTCCAAGAGATATATTTGAAGAACTTTTCTTCAAGTGGCATCTTTAAGCCCACTCAAGCATATACAGGAAGTCATCAGTATCACTCTACGCACCGGTGAGTGCAAATTTTTGGGCTTTTGTGTTCAATCCCCTTCAACCTTCCAGGTCACGAATGGTACAGATACCAATCTAACCCCTCAAGTTTCAGAAAATTGAACAGGGGCAGCTGTTGCACCCCAAAATTTGCCCTCACAAGAAAAGACTTTGTGTACTAAGAGGCTCACAAGGTTCACAAGGTTCACAAGACCTCTCATGAGGTTCACAAGGTTCACAAGGTTCACAAGACCTCTCATGAGGTTCACAAGGTTCACAAGACATCTCATGATGTTCACAAGGTTCACAAAGTCCACAAATAGTCAGAAAGTTTGACAATTCTCTCAGACAATGCCTCCTCCTAAGCAGGGCATCCAAAACTAAGGTTTTGACTTTAATCAGGCTAAATGAACTTCCAATACTTCAAGTGAGCTTCATAACATCTTATATATGTTTAAGAACCCCCATGACAAGTTTCAAGACTTTTCTCAAAGGTTTGCTCAGTCAGATGATCAGATAAGTCAAAATCAGTCAAAGTAGTTAAAAAGTCAAACTGAGGTCAACTGTGGTCAAACCAAAGTCAAACTTCATGATTTTTTGCCAACATCAAGTATATGAAGTAAGGTTCATCATTTGATCAAGGGTTGATCATGATTCATCAAGGATATTTCAGATCATCAAGAATCAGAGGTTTCTAAATTAGGGTTTCCTTAAGAAAAGTCAACTGAACTTTGACCAGCCATAACTTTCACATGCTTCATCAAATTTTTCCCATCCAAAGCTCATTTTGAAGGAAATTGAATTCTCTACAACTTTGTGTCTCACAAGCCAAGACCAAAAATGCTTCATTTGGAAGGTATGAGCTAAGACATTATAGGTCCTTTTAAAAGTCAACAAAAAGTCAACAACTTCCAAAGAGCATAACTTGAGAATGGTAAATGATATGGACATGAAACCAATGGGGTTGGTTATAAGACTCTTTAAGCTTTCCAAAATGTCCAAGAACACCCTCATAGCATTAAAATTGAAGGATTTGTGCCCTTGCAAAGTTGGAAAATTTTTGGGTGGTTTATGAAGAAAATAGGGTCTTAAAACCAAATTCTTCCAAATGGGCTGAACTTTTTGTGACCCAAGGTGTTCCATGACATCATGCACGAAATTTATTTAATATTTTCATAATTTTATTTTATTTATTTTATTTATTATGATTTTTTATATTAAAAATCATTTTAAATTCAAATAAAATATAAAATATGAAGATTTAAAATATATTTTGATTCTAAAAAGTCATAAACCTTGATTGAATTAGATTGATATGAAAATTATGGTGATTGTCTTAAAATAGCAATGTTATATCAAAAAATATTTGAGTTTTAAGACATTATCTTTTTCAATCTTCAAAAATCAAAAAGTCCAAACAATGATCCAATTTTTTGACCTAGCTTCACCCAACTATAAGTATACAAACCTAACACAATGCCAAGGGACGAATTTTCTGCCTCAAGGATAAGTTTCATAAGTTCAAAGTTCATCAAAATTTGAAATTCGGTTTCTGACTTTTTGTGGTTTTTCAGGTGAAATAAAGACATCAATCCCTTCCTTGAATATCCCTGATCATGTAGCAATAGCCATATGCATCTCAAACATCAAGAATTGATGAACCCGAATCCAACTTTTCATGTTTTTGTGATTTTTTCGTTCATGATCATTTACCTGTTATTAATGGATTTTGTTTGTTTATTAGTGTTCAATGAAGGTTTGTGATGAAATCTGGGCATTTTAATTGAAGAAACCATGGCCGAATCGTGTGATGCCATTTTAGGGTTCTTGACCTTTAAATTAGGGTTTTACGTTTAAATGAATATAAACAAATTCTAAAACCGTGGATCAATTCTAAACAACCTCTGGACCTTGTTTGCACTCTTAATTTAATGAAACTGTACTGTTTTGATGGTGTTTCAATTTCGTAGGTTTCCTGTATTAAGAAATTCGCAGGTAAATATGTATGTAAAAACGCAGGAAAATTCGTAGGTACCAAGGTTGAAGACGAAGACCTTTGGCGCGCGTTCTGGAATTCAAATATTATTCTTAATATTTTATGAAATCGTTTGTGTTTTATTTCACAGATGGCTTGGTAGCTCAGTTGGTTGAGGCGCATGTGTGATGGATGAGGAGTCCTGGGTTCGAATCGTCCCCAACCCCTTTTGTTTTCTTTTAATTTTTAACATATTTGCAAGATAAGACACAAAACGAATGCGACCTGTATCCCCTACACAAGCGCAGGCTTGTCCCAGTGGTTGGCTTGAGGTTGTGAAAGCTCAGGGGCTGGGTTCGAATCCCAGCCCAGGTAAGTTTTTTTTTCACTTTTTTCTTGTTTTTGCTTAATTTGTTTATATTACAATTAAATAAATTTAAAATGAATAAAAATAAAATATTTATATTATTTTCTTTTCTATAATTCAAAATTCATCTTTTCAAAAATTAAACTTTATTAGTGAAAATTATTTAAAATTTATCTTGTTGTATATTACTAATAATTTTGTATAATTAACTTATAATTAGATAATTAATTCTAATAATATTTTCTAAAAACCTAAAAATATTTTTATAAAACCTAATTATTTTTGAAAACCCTAGTTGTAAATATTAATTTATTTATTTATTTTAATTTCATAATTTTTGTTTATATTTTAATTAAGAAGTAAATCCTAAGGTATTTTTCTAAATAATCAAACCCTAATTTTCTTTTTTACAAAAAAATCTAATTATATTATAACTTTTAATTTATTTATTTGTAAACTTTAATCATGTACATATTTTTATAATTTGGTTATAATTATTATTTAATATAGTTTTTGCATGTAAATAATTTTAGATTATGCTTTAAATAATTAAAAACTCTTAATTTAATTTTGTAAATATAATTTCTTTTTATAATATGTTTATTTAATTATAATTAACCATTATTTTTCATAACATGTATATAAATTTAAAATTTTTATAATAATTAGTATATAGCATGAATTGTTTATTCTTCTTCTTAAAAAATCTTAAAAATAATCATTTATTAAAAATTGAAATTTTAATTAATTATTCATTATTATGCTAATTTCTTTATTTTATTCTTATTGATTTTATTATTACTAACCCCATTTATTTATATATTATTTTTTATTATTATTGTTACTAACCCAATTATTTATTATTATATATTTTGCTCATTTATTTAATTTATTTTAATTATTATTATGTAATTGTATCCCTTATGTAATATTTGTAGTAGTAATTTTTATTATTTATTTTAAATGCTATGGTTAGTAAAATAGGGAGTGAAACGTGTTTGTATTTAAAAATTGAAATTAGATCATTTAATCTTAAAGATAAATATTTAAATTGGTACACTCACACACGTAAGTCGATCTTGGATCGTCATCTCACTTCTTAAGGGTCACCTCTCAAGTTGCCTAAACAAAAGGTCAAGTAGGGTGTATAAAGCAAAGTCCCTCATCTTATATCATCTAGTCCCTAAACAGATAAAAAGATCAAGTCCCTTCGAATGTGGCCTTCGTAATGATCTTGTCCCTTTCGAATAAAGATGATAAGTCCCTTCGAATTGCTTATACACCTCACAGTTGCCTAGATAACAGATGTCCCTTCACTTGTCCCTCATACATCCAAGGTAATGACTACCTATTCCTTAATAATAGGGATAGTCTTACCACTTAAAGGATATTCAAGAACAGAAAAGACCTAACTTAGGGTAGGTTCCTCTTAGATACTTGCTCACTCTTCAAAACATTTCAAACACTTCATACATTTCAAACAATTTTCAAAACAAAGGTTTTATATATATCCGTACATGGGTCATTATAAAATACTTAAGAAAATTTCTATTCACACACTTCATATTTCAAAAAACATTTTAAAGTGAGCTAAGTAACTAAGAGCCCATGGATAACCATGGATGTAAAGGGTGCTAACACCTTCCCTTTACATAACCTACCCCCCGGACCCAAAAATCTTTTAAAAAGGTCTTTCTAGTTCTTTTATGCCTTTCCTTTGGATAAAATAAAAGTCGGTGGCGACTCTTGCTATCCGCAACATTTAACTAAAGTCAGTTCTCCCACCGTGTTACACTTGTGCAGGTGATCAAGGTGCTCTTCTTCATTCTGAGATCTGGCTATCATATCATCCACATATACCTCTATCTCATAGTGAATCATATCATGGAACAAAGCTACCATAACACGCTGATATGTTGCCCCAACATTCTTCAAACCAAATGGCATTACCTTATAGCAGAAAGTGCCCCATTGTGTAACAAATGTAGTCTTCTCCATATCTTCAGGTGCCATCTTAATCTGATTATACCCAAAGAAACCATCCATAAAAGAGAACACCTTATGCTGAGCAGTGTTGTCTACCAGAACATCAATGTGTGGAAGTGGAAAATCATCTTTTGGGTTGGCTCTATTCAAATCCCTGTAATCTACACACATGCGTACTTTACCATCTTTCTTAGGTACCGGCACCACATTTGCAACCCATTGTGGATAAGAAGTAACAGCTCGAAATCCTGCATTGAATTGTTTCATCCCCTCTGCCTTAATCTTTTCTGACATATCAGGACGCATACGATGAACTTTCTGCTTTATCGGACGACAATCCTCTTTCACTGGTAGACGGTGAACCACAATATCTGTATCCAACTCTAGCATATCTTCATAAGACCAAGCAAAAACTTCCACATAGTCATGTAACATCTGAATCAACCTGCCCTTGATACCATCCTCTAGTTTAGCACCTATCTTGATTTCTTTCCTGTTTTCCTAGGTTCCCAAGTTCACTGTCGCTCCCACCGAAAGACACCGGGTCAAAAGGGGTACAGACGCGAACGGTCGGCGAAGGGAACAGTGAGAACACACAGCCGTGAACTCACTGGAGAATGAAATAGAGTCGCCAGCTAGGCATTTTTATCCCGGAGGAAAGGCAATGCTGCATAGACCTAGAAAAAGATGGATAAGACGGTTGCGAACCAGAGAGACTGAGAAAGGGGGTTGGTTACAACCTGGGAAGGTATTAGCACCCAGATTGTCCGCCGTACTCGACGGGATCCACGCTTAAAAGATTTGTGTTTTAAAGGGGTAGTGTCAGTGCAATTTGTGTATAAATGAGCTGGAAAAGGATGTACAGGTGTCAGTGCAAAAGAAGTGAAATGTGATATATACAGTGTCAGTGCAGGAACAGGAATGAGATGCTCAAGATCATGAGGCTAAAAGAATGAGGCTAGAAAGAGGGGGAATATACAGAGACTTTTGTTCGATAACCGTTAAGTTATGCCTACGTATCCTCTCGTGCAATGAGGAAGTCAGAACACCGTAGTTCGACCCAAAGAGACTGAAAGGAGAGTTGACTTGTGAACTGCTTACTTGTCTATGCTCAAGTGTATGACCTGTCTGGCTCAGGTGCAAACTGTCTTGCATTAGACGGAAGAAGCAAGTTCTCGTTTGTGAGTGAATGAGATGAGAAAAGAATCCCGGAGGAGACGATTTATTGTTTGTTTTTGTGTTTTCAATCTTTTATTGCTTTTGAAAGTTTGTCATAAGTTAATGAGCCTAAACCTAAACCAATGGATTTAGTAAACCCATCACATCTTCCCTCTGATTAGGGGTAATGAGAATACCTTAAGTGTGAAGTCAGCTTCTCACACTTAATCACCTTTGATGCAGGATTAAGATCATTAACCTACTTGTGATTATTTAGATGTTTTTGGTGTTTTTGTTTAGTGTTAAGTAATGAGGTTAAGCCATAATCAAGGATTAAACAGACTCATTACACCATCCTAATAGAAGGATAATAGATGAGAATGTTTAAGCTGAGGAAAGCTCCTCAACTTAATCCATGATTAGGGATTAAACTCATGACAAAACAAGCCTTTGATTAAGTGGATTTTATTAATGATATGATGATGAAGTGATTTTTATGGTTTGTAAGACAACTTGAGGGGGACTTGTCCATTAACACTAGGGTTAGTCCTTCTTAACCAGTTAAGGAAGAATTAGAACCCTAATGCAAGGCCCAAGTTACAAGTGTGGTGTCTTGATACTTATTAAGTGAATTGATTAAAGTAGTTAAACACATTAAGGGTTTAACACTTAGGATTAAAGTTATACACTCCATCCTAAGAGAAGGATGCAGGCATAAGCTTAATCACAAAGCCTTAAAGCCTTTAGGGTTTAGTCCCTGATTATGAGGTGAGAAGAGAAGACTCAAAAGAGACACAAAGGTAAAACTAAGAGGGGAGACTAATCAAAACCCTAATCATTGCCATGCTTGGTTGTTCCTAAGGTTTGTGAGGTTTTCAAGAGAAGATCTTCAATGGAACCACCAGGAAGCAGATGAAAGGATCAGGAGAAGCAAAGCAACTTGCTTCATTTAAGAAGTCAAGTCACTTGAAGAAAGAAAGTGGGAAGAAGAAAGAATGAGCAAGCTCAAACTCAAACACAAACAAAAATGCAGCAATGGATGCAAGAGAGATGAAAAGAAAGGTTATGAGAAGTGAAGGCAGATTCACTTCTCAAGTTCACTTACCACCTGAAATGTTAGAAAAGGAATGCAATGCAATGCAGAATGGGATGAGATGACATGATGAGAAACAAAACCAGAAGCACATACATGATGCTAATGATGCTATGAGATGCTACAAACATGAGGCAGCACATGGAAATGATCATACAAGCTTATGAATGCAAATGAAGCAAGTTAGGAACCATGAAAACACATGAAAAGTTATGAAGTGCACAATGCAAACAAAATGGCAAACACATGATGCAATGATCAAACATGTTTTCTATATGTCTTATGATGTCAAATGAATCACATGGAAGCATGGAATGTCATGGCAAGTCATGTTATGCAAGAGAATGCAAGATGGATGCATATGGAAGCCCAAATTAGGGTTTATGAACCAAACATCAAACAAAAAATCAAAATCAGAAGCAAACCCTAAGATAAAAAATTGAAAATGCCACACAAGGTAACCCTAATCCTATACTAAACCAATGCCCAAAGGAGAGGCCTCAATTCCTAACCTATCTCAAGATATGATTTTTACAAGATTTTAGGGTTTTTAGGGTTCCTAAACAAAAGAAATGTCAAACAATTGAAAAATGCAAGATCAAATTATGGCCATTTTATCTCAAAAACTACATGTTAAACACAATGCAATGCAAGAAGAATCAATGTCCAACTCTTCATGGATAGGCAGAAATGATTTTTTGAACTTAGGATCAAATTAATGCATAAAAATGATTTTAATTCAATGAGAAATTCTTAAAATGCATCAAGATCAAAAAAGAAATTTGGTTTGAAGGTTGGACAATGTTTCTAAATGTCTTAGAACATTTCATGAATTTTTTGGTGATTTTTAAATACCTAAAGGTATTTTTAATAAATTAATTTCCATTAATCAATTAAAAATAATTCTTTAAATATTTAAAAATGCTTTTTTAATGATAAAAAAATAAAATGAAAATATTTTTGTGTCACAAAAAATTATTAAAACTTACGAGAAAAAGTTTCATAATTTTTAGACATTTTTTACTATTTTAAATTAAATATGCAAGTTAAATGAAAAAGAAAATGAAAATAAATTAAATAAAAGGAAAGTCAAATGAGTGGAGGGCCAGGATGAGCTCTGGGTTTGAATTGGTTGACCAGCGCGCAACTGGACGGCTGGGGTTGCATCTGAGCCAATTAACCTAAATACGAATTAATTAAACTAATTAAATGAATTAGGGCTAATCAAATGAATCTGAGCCTTCCATCCACGCGGGAAGTCAACTGGTCAAAGGCATCCTACGCTCAGGATTCAAATGGGAGTTAATGACTGTAATTAGGGCAAATCACTTTCAGGTGACCGGAGGGGAGCTCCGGTCATCTTCTCCGGTGGTATCCAAACCCTAGAATACGATTCAGGCCACCATTCTCCAAATTAATTCCAGGGAAATGTTCCTCCACTCAAACCTTGCTCGAATCAACTCTCAAAAAGAATTTTTCATGCATGAACTAAGAGAATCGAAGCCATGAAGTTTCACGGGCAAAATTTCAGAGCCCTAGTAAATCCTCATTTCTCACTCATTCTTAAATCTAAAACCATCCCCATGACCAGCAAAGCATACATAATCCATTTTTAACATAAAAACCAAGCTCTGAAAAGTTGTAAACCCGAAGCTACCTGAAGTGATGAACTATGGATTTGAGCTCTCCTGACCTTGCTCTGGTGCAGAGTGCTTGCTATGAACTCCCTGAAGCCAATGGAAGGCTTGGAATGAGCTTGAACAAGCTGTTTTGAGAAGTCCAGTTCTGGTGTAGCAGGAAATGAGCTTTGTGTACAGGCTGCTCCAGACCAATGTGAAGGGTGGTTTTGACTCCTTTTGATGTGCTTGATTTGTTGGTGAAGAGAGCTTTGATGTTTGATGGCTATGGAAGGTGATTCGAAGAAAAATGCAGGCTGAGGTGAAGAATGGTGAAGCTCAATCCATGCTGGTTTCAGGCTTGAATCTTGGTGGTTTCTGCTCAATGAGACCAGGTGAGATGATATGTGGAAATGATTTGGATGTTTGAGGTTTGTGGAGGCAGATTCGAATGGTTTTGCAAAATGGTGAGTTTTTGTATATGTAATGATCTAGAGTGTTTCAACCTGGCCTCTTGATATGTTTTGCTAGCAGATGGAAAGTATAAACAAATGCAAGTGGCTAAGGGATGTGACATGGCCTGCTGTGATTGGGATGTTTGCTTTTGCCAAAAGTCAACTTTTTGTGTAAGGAAAGCATGGCTTGGTTCTAGGCTAGTACAAGGCATGGTTCTGGTGCAGCATGATGTGTGTGTGATGCTAGGCAGGTTCAGCAGCCAAGGCAACTAGTTGGTGAAGTGTGATGAGTGTTTTTGCAAGTTGGCACATTTTTGAAACTTCATGAAAAGTCTTGTTACACAAACCATGGGCATGAGAAACTTTGGTCCAATTCTGACTTTTAGGGCCTATGGAAAGTTTTTGTCATGGTTTGATGCCAACTAGAGGTTACAATCAGCCTTGGGACATGATCTTGCAAATTTCACATTTGAGGCATGCCTTGAAAATTAGTGATTTTAGCCAACTTTGTCACACCGTAACTTTTGATCCAAGAAGAATTTGATCATGTTCTTGTACTTTTTGAAAAGGGAAAGATGTATTCTACAACTTTCATGACCAAAGTTTTTCCATTTGAAGCATTTTTGGATCAAGAATCAAGGCTTGAAAAGTGACCTAAAATGACACATTCTTGAAAAGTCAACTATGCCCAAAAAGTCAACATTTGCAAAAACTCCAAATTCTTGATTTTTGTGGACTTCAACCTTCTTCCATGATCAAATAAAGATCATATACACTCAAAATGATGAAGATCACCCATTGGTTGGGTCATTGGGGGCCTCAGATGCCCTGATTTTGCACTGACTTGTCCAGAAAGTCAACTCTTGATCAGATGACTTCCCCATGGAATTTCTTCATGAAAATTGATATGCATACTCCCTATACCATATAGAGACCAATGGAAACAAGAATGACCAGAAGATTTGGAGTTATGGCCTCTGAAACCAAAACCCTAATTTTAGGTCAACTGTGCAGTCAAACTTGGCTCTGCATCCATACCAATCCCAGTTCTTGTGATTCTTTTGCATTTTGTGACTTTGAGAGGATGTGATATGATACTTGAACACACATGGATCCCTTTGAAGCGATTGGTGGCCTTTGGAATGGCTCAAGAAGCTCTTGAATTGCTCAGATCACAAACCCTAGGTGCAGATGACTTAGAAACTATGCAGTGAATCAAAAATGAGATATGAGATGATATGATTGTGTTTATGCATATGAGATGATCACAAGCCATGGTGTGAATGGGTGAGGGCAAATTTGGGGTGTTTACAGCTGCCCCTATTCAAACATGAGTTAGCTGTGCAGGATGTAAGCAATGGCTTATCAGGCAAACAAGATAACTTGTGGTTGAATACCAAAGACAGTCCAAAATTTGCACTCACAGAATGAAGAAGAAAAGGGATATAGATTGTAAAGGAAAATAAAGTATATTGAAAAATGTAGGCGACGGAGGACGACCGTCGAGCAGAGGACGACTGCTGGGTAAAGAGCAATGACGGGGACGACCGACATGCTGGGGAAAGTGCTGAAAATAAAGCAATGACGGGGACGGCCGACATGCTGGGGATAAAAGTAAAGCCAAGACGGGGACGGCCGACTAGCTGGGAAAATAAGATACTACGATGGGGACGGCCATCAAGATAAAGTTGTAAAATTCTCTGGGGATTGATGAAACGTGACGGGGACGGCCATCAAGTTCACAAAGTAAAACAATCAACGATGGGGGCGGCCATCGGGCTAAAAAGGAAAGGGACCACGACGGGGACGGCCATCGGGTCAAAGAATAAATGAAATAAACAGATGATGGGGTACGACCATCAAAGGTGAAGGACGATCACCTAGCAGGGGACGGCTGCTCTGTTGGGGAATAAAAGAAATATGATGGGGACGGCCATCAAAGGTGGAGGACGACCACCTGGCAGGGTACGACTGCCGAAAATATCAACGATGGGGACGGCCATCGGATGAGCATGACGGAGGACGACCATCAAGAGGTGGAGGACGACCACCTAGCAGGGGACGGCTGCTCTCAGGGTTTATCATGACATAGGGCGAATGCCAGATAACCAAAAATCAACAATGGGGACGGCCATTGGATAAAATGATGAAGGACGATCATCGAAAGGTGGAGGACGACCACCTAGCAGGGTACGGCTGCTAAATATCAACGATGGGGACGGCCATCGGATGAGCATGATGGAGGACGACCATCAAGAGGTGGAGGACGACCACCTAGCAGGGTACGGCTGCTCTCATAATTTATCACAACACAGGACGAGTGTTAGATAAAAGGAAATATGCTTTGTTGGCGATCTACTGGGGAGTAGTAAACACGGACGAGTGTTTATATCCAAGAAACCAGAGGTATAAGTGTTTAGACGTTGTGTATAGATTAAAGATGCGGACGAGCATCCCTAAGACTACGATACAGACGAGTATCGGGTAGAAACAAATACCGACGCGTGTTCAAAGATGATGATACAGACGAGTATTAACTGGTTAACAGAGAACACGGGCGAGTGTTGAATCTGAGGGGACTCTTCTGGGGGAATAGTAGGCACGGACGAGTGTCTATATTCAAGAAGACAAAAGTGTTTGACACAGTGTATGGATTAAAGATGCGGACGAACATCCTTAAGACTATGATACGGACGAGTATCATGTAGAAACAAACTCTTGACGCATGCTCTGAGACGATGATACGGACGAGTATCATCTGGTTAGCAAAGAACAAGGACCGAAGTCGAATCTGTGGGGATATGAATGGTATATACAAGATACGGACGAATATCTGTATGAGTGTGACATGAGTAGTGAGTAAGAGTATTGCATAGATGAGTGTTTATCTGTTGGGGGGGGGGGGTGACACGGACGAGTGTCAAGAGAGAAAAGTATAATAATATCAACAAGTATATAAAAGTGTAGACGACTGTGCTGGGGATATGACACGGACGGTTGCCAAGAAAGTGTATATAGGTATATGTGAGTGCAAAGAGGATGTCTTTGGCTTTCTGCTGGTGATTTGACACGGACGGGTGTCAGGACGTATCTGTAATACGGGTGGTGTTGTTTGCAAGGAGTGTTCAAGCGACCTACTGGGGAAAGGTGGCACGGGCGGGTGTCACAATGAGTATGTACTGGTGTTTGTGGTTTGTGAGGCAGCTGCCTTTTGCTGGGACTCTGGTGGGGACTCTGGGGGAAAGTATTCTGCATTCTGATGAATGGTTACTGGTCACAAGTGCTGATTCAAAACATGGCTTATGATTATGCTATGTGTTGGATTTTTGCCATAATGCTCCGTACTAGACGGAATGCTACGCTTTGTGGGTGAATATGATGCCAATGCTATGATTGTGCAAAGATACCAAACCGGGCTCCGGGTCCCGTTGCTGCGAAGATCCTCGATCGATCTGTTTGAAGTAGACATCCCAGCTGGGGATGAGATCATTGGTAGATCTGATGATATGATATCTGCTTGGGGATATAGGTCATTGGTAGCCCTATCCCAATAAATGAGAGACCCAGCTGGGGTTTACAGAAGCCTTCTTCACTCTGTTGTGATCTCCTATGCATTGCTCTTCTGGATAGAGGCTGGAACTCTGTGGGGAAGTGGTTCCCTGACTTTAGTGCTCCGGCTGAGGATAAAAAGGCAACTCGGCTGGGGAGAAAGAGAGATCATTGAGAGACCTCCCTAGGGATTCTGTTGAAGAGGATCCTTGACTCAGCCGGGGATATGGGCATCTCCTGCGATATCTGCCCATCCTGATGGGGATAAGTAATAAGTGGCCAACTCAGCTGGGAGAAGTCATGGGAAGCAACTCAGCTGGGGGAGAGAGCACTTCGGGTGCTAAAATTGAGTGTTGATTTGCCGGCTTGCTGGGATAAAGTTTTCATGCCCCAAGTCGCATTCTGGATAACTGCAATCCTGAAAAAGATAGAGAAACGCACAAGATAATCCCGAGGTATCCCTTACTGGATCCCGTCATAGGAGTTTAGAATACTTCTGAGAGTAAACATATTTCCTGCAAGCATGTTTTTATTTGAAGATAAGCATCTGTATTCTTATGCAATCGGTTTTTCTTTTTAAGACATCAAACATTTTTTGCAAATAAACTGTACAAAACGAGACATGACTGAAAATCTGATTTTATTAATTCAAATGCCCTGAATTGGCGAGATACAGTCAAAGGAACATATCCCCTGAAATGAGGAGATTGTTACAAATTGAGAAACAAAATGTTGGCAGTGTTGATGACGCTTTAAGGAGTTTCCTCTTCACTATGACCCGTATGACTTTTGACGTTCTTCTCATCTTGCTTTTTGAAGAATGTTGATTCTGATTGAAGCTTGATCCATTTGAAGCTTACCAAGTTGTAGATGATACAGACGAATTCAGAATGCAATTGTTCGCTTATTCCCTTATTTTGCATGGATCGCCCTTTCGGGTTTTCAATCCATCGGGATACCCATTTTTTGCCTGAGTTGTCCAATGCGGCTTTTCAACTCAGCGGGTGTACATTTCTTTTGTTTATTTTCCCTTATTTTTGCCCGAGTCTTTTATTCTGTTTTTGACTCGTCGGGATGCCCTATTTTTGCCTGGACTTACATTCTGTTTTTATGTCCAGCGGGTCATTTTTTTATGCGAAGTATTTTTTAACTGCATCTGAATTCACAGGGGATGGGAAACCTTCACCATCCATGGTGCTGAGCACTAGTGCTCCACCAGAGAAAACTTTCTTTACCACAAATGGTCCTTAATAGTTTGGAGTCCACTTGCCCCTGTGGTCTGTATGAGGAGGGAGGATTCTTTTCAGCACAAGATCTCCTACTTGGTACTCTCGATGCCTGACTTTCTGATCGAAGGCTTTCTTCATTCTTTTCTGATACAACTGCCCATGACAGATTGCAGCCAATCTTTTCTCTTCAATCAGACTCAGTTGTTCGTATCGGGACCTGACCCATTCTGCTTCGTTCAGTTTAACATCCATCAGTACTCGCAAGGAGGGTAATTCAACTTCAACAGGTAGGACTGCCTCCATACCATACACAAGCTGATACGGCGTTGCCCCAGTGGATGTTCTGATTGACGTGCGGTATCCATGCAAGGCAAACGGTAGCATTTCATGCCAGTCTTTGTAAGTGACTACCATCTTCTGCACAATCTTCTTGATATTCTTATTAGCTGCCTCAACAGCGCCGTTCATCTTTGGCCTGTAAGGAGAAGAATTGTGATGTTGGATCTTGAAGTCCCGGCACAGTTCTGCCATCATTTTGTTGTTTAGATTGGAACCATTATCAGTAATGATCCGCTCGGGAACTCCATACCGACAGATGATATCTCTTTTCAGAAATCTGGCTACCACTTGTCTTGTGACGTTTGCATATGAGGCTGCTTCAACCCACTTGGTGAAATAGTCAATGGCGACCAGGATGAATCTGTGGCCATTTGAAGCAGTTGGCTCAATCTTACCAATCATGTCAATGCCCCACATAGCAAAGGGCCAGGGTGAAGACATTATGTTCAAAGGATTGGGAGACACATGCACCTTATCCGCGTAGATCTGGCATTTGTGGCATCTTCTGGCATAGGCACAACAGTCGGCATCCATTGTGATCCAGTAATAACCTGATCTTAGCAACTTTTTAGCCATGGCATGCCCTCCAGCATGGGTACCAAAGGATCCCTCGTGCACTTCATGCATTAACAACTCCGCTTCCGTCTTATCAACACATCTGAGGAGTACCATATCAAAGTTCCTTTTGTATAAAGACCCATCAGTGTTCAGGAAGAAACTACCAGCAAGCCTTCTCAAAGTCTTCTTATCATTGGAAGATGCCCCAGGTGGGTATGTTTGATCCTCCAAGAAGCACTTAATGTCATGGAACCAAGGCTTATCATCCTTGACAACCTCTGCTGCGAACACATATGCTGGTCTGTCGAGTCTGGACACTGAAATTTGAGGTACAAAGTTGGCAGCTTGTACTTTGATCATGGACGAAATGGTAGCAAGAGCATCTGCAAATTGATTCTCGTCCCGAGGGATATACTCAAGCTTAACCGTTGTGAAGAAGGTCAATAACCTCCTTGTATAATCCCTGTAAGGTATCAGATGTTCCTGGTGTGTATACCATTTGCCGTTGGTTTGATTGATTACCAGAGCTGAATCTCCGAACACGGTCAATGTCTTGATCCTGAGGTCAATGGCCTCCTCAAGACCCATAATACAAGCTTCGTATTCAGCTTCGTTGTTAGTGCAGTTGAAAGTGAGTTTTGCCGAGAAAGGCATGTGAACTCCTTTAGGCGTAATGAGTACTGCACCAACACCATGACCATTCATGTTAACAGCCCCATCAAACATCATAGTCCATTCTTCTTCCGGGTCGGGCCCTTCAGTGTGAACAGGCTCTTCATGATCTTTTGCTTTAATGAACATGATGTCTCCGTCGGGGAAGTCAAATCTCATAGGCTGGTAATCATCAATGGGTTGCTCAGCAAGATATTCAGATAATACACTGCCCTTGATGGATTTCTGAGAGGTGTACTGGATGTCATATTCTGTGAGGATCATTTGCCATCTTGCAACCCGTCCGGTAAGAGCTGGCTTCTCAAAT
Source organism: Lathyrus aphaca (assembly GCA_963966055.1). Lineage (NCBI taxonomy): Eukaryota > Viridiplantae > Streptophyta > Magnoliopsida > Fabales > Fabaceae > Lathyrus > Lathyrus aphaca. The sequence continues at coordinate 230,287,405 of OZ014519.1, forward strand.
ATGTACTTAACTGGGTCCATTTTTGAGATCAATAAGGTAGTGTGGGTCAACATATACTGCCTCAGTCGGCGAGCAGCCCACGCTAAAGCACAGCAAGTTTTCTCGAGCAGTGAATAACGCTGTTCACAGTCGGTAAACTTTTTGCTTAGGTAGTATATTGCATACTCTTTTCGACCAGACTCGTCATGCTGGCCTAACACACACCCCATTGACTCTTCTAATACTGTCAAATACATTATCAGAGGTCTCCCTTCAACTGGAGGCATAAGGATTGGAGGTTCTTGCAGATATTCTTTGATCTTGTCAAAAGCCTTCTGGCAGTCTTCGTTCCACCTGACCGTCTGTTCTTTTCTTAACAATTTGAACAAGGGTTCACAGGTTGCTGTAAGGTGAGATATGAACCGTGAGATGTAGTTCAATCGACCTAAGAACCCTCGAACTTCTTTTTCTGTCTTCGGTGCAGGCATCTCTTGAATAGCTTTGACTTTATCAGGATCAACCTCAATCCCTTTCTCGCTTACAATAAAACCCAGCAGCTTACCAGATCTCACCCCGAATGTGCATTTGTTGGGGTTCAACTTCAGTTGGTACTTCCTCAGACGCTTGAATAGCTTTAGCAGATTTACCAGGTGGTCTTCCTCTGTAAGGGACTTGGCAATCATGTCATCCACATAACACTCTATTTCTTTATGGATCATATCGTGGAATAATGTCACCATAGCCCGTTGATACGTTGCACCAGCATTCTTGAGCCCAAATGGCATTACTTTGTAGCAGAATGTGCCCCAGGGTGTGATGAAAGTTGTCTTCTCCATGTCTTCAGGTGACATCTTGATCTGATTGTATCCCGAAAATCCGTCCATGAAGGAGAATACCGAGAACTGAGCCGTATTATCTACCAATACATCAATGTGAGGTAATGGGAAGTCATCTTTCGGGCTGGCTCTGTTCAGATCCCGGTAGTCAACACACATCCTTACTTTGCCGTCTTTCTTAGGCACAGGTACTATGTTAGCAACCCACGGTGGATAGCTAGTTACAGCAAGGAACCCGGCGTCCCATTGCTTTTGTACCTCTTCCTTGATTTTCATTGCCATGTCTGGACGAGTACGGCGTAGTTTCTGTTTAACTGGCGGGCATTCTTCTCTCAAAGGCAGCTTGTGCGTGACAATGTCGGTGTCCAACCCTGGCATATCTTGATAAGACCAAGCAAACACATCCACATACTCTTGAAGTAGGTCAATCAGTTGTCTCTTCACTGAGTCTTGCAGGCAGGCCCCGATTTTAACTTCTTTCACGTCTTCATCTGTACCAAGATTGATCACTTCAACTTCCTCCTGGTGAGGAGTAATAACCTTTTCCTCTTGTCTCAACAACCTGGCTAGCTCTTCAGGAAGCTCATATTCTCCATCAACCCCTTCATCAGCTTGATTGATTGGATTGTCAAAGTCATACGAAGTCATAACCGTGCTGTTGTCGGTGCAGTCTGGAAGGCACTCTCTGCAAGGGTTCAGTTTGTTCATTTTAGTGATTTGATTTTAATCTTGTTTTAGAAAAGTGAAATAAAGTTGTCATTTTGAAAACACTGCCATTTATTTTTTTTACAAAAAGAAAAATGGAAAAACAGTGAACGGAAAAGAAAAAGACTCATTTGCAAAAAGATGTCTGATATTTCGTTGATTAATCTTGTTGCACAAAAAGTACAGATGGCCCGATTACAAAATGAGTCTTGTCATCTTGGGCAAGATGCAAGACTTTGATGCATGCTATAAAATACAGGAAATAATAATTACTCTGCATGAGTAACTCTTATAATTTCCTGGGAAGACCAGTTTGAGATACTGCTCCCCAGGATCTTTGGACGAATCCAGCTTTCCAGGTTGCGTTCCTCTTCCAGCTCGTCTTCCAGACAGTTGACAGCACCAGGGGTGAGCATCCCCCCACTCACAAAGTTGGGCTCTTTCGCAGCCGCTGCTTGATCTTGTTGAGTTGGTCTGTAACCCAACCCAAATTTGTCCTCTTTCTTCTCCACCGGTAGTAGCTTGCCCCAGCCTTGGGCAGTTCCTTCCTCAACAACCTTCCGGGCTTGTTGGTATGATGATATTGAAGTACCAGGTACAGCAGATGTTTCATTGACATTCAAGGCTTCAAATCCCTGGCTCATTGTTTCATGGATCTCCCCATCCATTTCAATGTACTTATAAGTAGCCAGGTGGCTGACAAAAATGTCCTCTTCTCCACAGATTGTAACGATTTGACCCTCCCACTCATATTTTAACTTCTGGTGAAGGGTAGAGGTCACGGCGCCAGCGGCGTGAATCCATGGCCTACCCAATAGACAGCTGTAGGCAGGCTGTATATCCATCACGTAGAAGGTCGTTGTGAAAGTCTGCGGGCCAATCGTTACGGGTAATTCGATCTCTCCCAGAACCGATCTCTTTGAACCATCAAAGGCTCTCACCACCAGGTTGCTGGGTCTCAACTCCAATCCGTCATATTCTAGCTTCACCAGGGCCTTTTTAGGTAAGACATTGAGGGATGACCCCGTATCTACCAGCACATGGGAAAGGACAGCACCTTTACATTCCATGGTTATGTGCAAGGCTTTGTTATGGTTGCGGCCCTCCGTTGTCAAATCAGTATTGGTGAACCCTAGTCCGTGACTAGCATTAACATTTCCAACTACAGCTTCCAGCTGATTGACAGTGATCTCTTCAGGCACGTAAGCTGCGTGCAAGACTTTGAGTAGTGCATTCCGATGGGCCTCGGAGCACATAAGCAATGATAGGATTGAGATCTTGGAAGGCGTCTGATGAAGCTGATCCACTACTTTATAATCACTCTTTTTGATGATTCGCATGAACTCATCAACCTCTTGATCGAATGGGGTTTTCAAAGCTTCCTTAACAGCTTGATCTTCCTGCACAGGGCTCTTCCCTTTCGCCTTGGCAGCAGCTTCTGCTTCGGCGGTGGGTCTCTGAATTTGTGGGGCGAAGAGACGTCCGCTTCGGGTGAAGCCTCCGCCTCCTCCCACATTGTCAATTTGTGGTGCAGGGGCTGATGATTCAAAAGTGATTCTTTGTCCTTCACAGTACAGGTCAGAGCCGTAATGCCACGGGATGGCATTGCTGCTTTCATAAGGTACTGGTCCAGGCACCGTGATAGTGACCGGACTGACTGCAGCTGTGGAAGGAATTGCGATAGTCTGTGGATCATAATAAATTGTGACTGGGGCCCTGGTGGGAGCAGCACCTTCTGAGTTGTAGGCAGAGTTGTTTTCGGGATCATAAAATATTGTAACGGTTGAGACGTCTTCATGATTTGTTGCTGGTGTTGTAGGAGACATTGTGGGAAGGATTGATGTTGTTGTTGTAGGAGTTTCAAAATGGAGTGGTGCTGGAGTTGTAGAAGAAAAATTTATTGATAACTGATCAGTTGAGAAGACAGATGAAGTACTTGTTGATGAAACCGAAGAATTGTCAGGAACAATGGTTGCTGCAGTTGTAGGAGGTTCTGAAGTTGTTGATGAGATTGCTGGATTTGTAGGAAATGATGTGGTGATCTGGAGTTGGCCACTCTGAATGAGACCATCTATGCCATTCCTCAGGTTATCGCACCCATTTACTGAAATATTACAGTAAGCACAACCCAACTCACACCCCGGGAACATTTGACATTCCAAGAGCTGAGCTTTAATTTCTACCAACGGTGTCCGGATCTGACCCACACTGGTTATTAAATAAGACGGTTTGTCTTCTTCAATAGCGTTAATCCTGGGACCACCGTGGTTTGGCATGGGGTTCTTGTTGACATTGGGTGGTGGTGCGAAATTCAAAGCCTTTGAGTCTACCAGGTCTTGTACCTTCATGTGCAGGGCTCTGCACTTTTCTGTACTGTGGCCAGGTGCGTTTGAATGGAAGGCACATCTGGCGTTGGAGTCATAGTTCCTGGGTAGACTGTTGGGATCTGGAGGTGCCAATGTCCTTAGCTCAACTAGGTTGAGTTTCAGGAGTTGTGGCAGCAATGTAGCATATGGCATAGGGATCGGATCGATCACCCTATTAGCTTGAGATGGCCTCTGTTGGAATGGCCTTTGCTGGTTGTTGTTGTTGGTGTTGCTGTTGTTGTAATTTCTCGGAGGATACTGATTTTGTTGATGGTACTGAGGTTGTTGCTGATAGTTTTGTTGCGGAGGTTGATAATCTGGTTGTGGATGAGTTGAAGCTGGAATGGTGACTGCTGCCACAGATCTATGCACATATTGGGGCCTGCCCCTGTTGGTGTGGATGGCATTGGTCTCGCCAGTTCTTCTTGGGCCTGCAAAAGGCTTCCTTGCATTACTGGATGAGCTTGCACCGTTGTCTGAGATCTTACCCATCTTCAATAGGCTTTCAATTCTCTCCCCAGCTATGACAACATCTGCAAAGCTAGTGGAAGAGAAAGCAGCCAGCCTGTCAATGTAAGTCCCCTGAAGGGTGTTCATGAACATATCTGCCATTTCCCTTTCAGACATAGGTGGTTGAACAGCAGCAGCCAATTGCCTCCATCTTTGGGCATATTCTCGGAAACTCTCCCTTGACGATTGTGACATTCCCATTAGGAGGGTCCTGTTGGGTGCCATATCTAAGTTGTACTGATACTGTCTGATGAAGGCCTCTGCCAGGTCCTTCCAGCATCTGATAGTTGCCCTTGTCAAATGAGAGTACCATTCTCTTGATGCTCCTGTTAAGCTATCCTCGAAATAGAACATCCAGAGCTTCTCATCCATAGTATAGGCCTTCAGCCTTCCCAGAAATGATTGTAAATGAGTCCGGGGGCATGAAGTCCCGTTGTATTTTTCAAAACAAGGAGGCTTGAACTTATGGGGAATCCTGACCCCGTCTACCAAGCCCATGTCCATGACATCGAAACCCAGAGAGTTTTGAGACTCTAAGGACCTCAATTTCTCAGCTATCTCATCCAACCTTCTATCATAAGCTTCTTCCCCAGCACCCATTACTGTGAATTGATCTTCTTGAGGGTCTTCTTGCAGTACCCTCCCTGCAGTGGCAGTCCCTTGAACATTTGCAGGGATATTGACCTCTGGATGAAGATGGGGGCCAAATACAGGAGGGTTAACATGAGGTTGGACCCTTTCATTGTTGCTGGTCCCGGCAGTCCCTATATGTGGATCTTCTTGATTCTGCCTTTCCACCATGGCCCTCAATCTTTCCTGGCTCTGAGCCATGTTGTTCATCACTTCCATAAACTGAGTCATCTGCGTTCTCATTTCCAATCTTTCGTTTGCCATTTGATTTCTAACCTCTGCAAGGTCCTGCTGTACCTGATCCATTTGAATGCCCGGAAGATTGTTACGGGTTGGATAACGGTGCGGACGGTTGAGGGGAAATACCCGGCGCCTAGCAATAATTCCTGAACATCACAACAGAGTTAGTGGCAATAAAACAAAAACCTACAAAACAAACAAAGGGTTAGCATGCAATGCAGTATACTTATTTGTTTTCAAGGTATCCGGCTTGGTATTCAGTTTTGACCCTTCCAGACCCTTGAAGATGCTGTTGATGTTGCTTTCGAAGTAAACTTGGACGGAACATACATATATTACAAAAAGCAAAGTGGTACATAGTCTGTTTACAAATACAAGCCCTCGGGGGGTCAAAATACATTACAGGAAAATAAAAGTACATGGAATGAAAGCAACAACAAACAAATGGTCAAACACCAAGACCAAACTCATCCTCACGAACTTCCTTGAGAAGTGCTTCGGTCACAGGATCAGCCGGGCGCTCCGTGAGATTCCTGATGAGGAGATTCCGGGTTGTAACAGCTGCTGTTAGCTTCTTGTGCTGAGTTTGCTCTTTTGACCTCTTCACCCCTGCTTTGATCTTCAGTTCTGATATCTCTCTCTGGGCTGCTGCCAGGGCTTCTTGCTGCTCTTTTGCACTAGCTTCCAGTTGCTCTATCTTGTCTTGGACTCTCTTGTCCTCCAGGGTACGAGCCTCGGTGATCCTGACCCACCGGGCTTGACTCTCCTTCAAATACAAGTCTGTCCTCGCTCTCTGAAACTGGGCTTCCTTGCAGGCATTCTTCAGAATTTGTTCTCCAGCCTTAGACTTTTTGATATAATCCCCAGACTTCTCCATCTTAGTCAAGTGCTCCACTCTCAACTTCTCTAACCTCTCAATCTCCCTCATACCATCACTCCTCTCCCGGAGGGTCTTCTGCAAAGCCTGGGTTAACTTCTCATTTCTTTCCTTCAAGCCCTCAAACTCCTCCAAACTGATAGTGGCAGGGGGTGGTGTTGAGGATGACTCAGGCATATCTTCTATGGTAAAGGGCATTCCAGAGAATTGAGCCCTGGCACGAGACCACTCATAGTATTGTGCTGATGCCACATTGCTGCACCTCCCTAGAATGGTTACTCCCTTGGTTTGAACATTATCCCAGGCCCAGGCAGCCTGCCTAACAATAGTCAAATTATGCTTGTTCTCACAATAGAGAGTCTCAACCAAGTCCTGTGCCTTAGGAATGTGGACCAGTGCATAGCCCAGTTGCCTTCTGAACAGCAGGGGATTGTAATTAATGCTACCCTTAACTCCTATTAGGGGCACATTGGGAAAATGCCCACAGCTGGTAATGATATCCCTGCCCTTGGTGCTTTGAGTGCACCATCTGATATCGGCTGAAGTTAGAGCAGTGAGTCTCTTAGCCCAGTTACTCTGCTGATGAGGATTCAAAAATGCATCTGTCCTGGGTAGATGCCTGAGAAGCCAAGTATGGAACAATGGAGCACAACACCTCACTAATCTCCCCCTCTGCTTTTCATTCCTTTGATGCACTGAGTAATAGAGCTCCCCCAATAAAGTGGGTGCTGGGTTCTGCAGGATGAAAAGATGGATTGCGTTCTTGCTAATGAATCGAGGCTCATCTGCAAACAACACAGTCCCATATATACTCAAGGCCAATAAAGCACAGACAGCTTTCCACTCTCCTAAAGAAGCTTTCAGGGTAGCTTGAGAGATCAATAAGTCCAGATGGAAACCAGGGATCCCAGCTTTAGAAGTCATATGTTGTTCAATCAGGGCAGGTTCCAGATGCAAAGCCTTTGCTATTTCTCCATTACTAGGAAAGACCATCTCAGGGTTGAAAGGGATTCCACCCCTGATAGGCATGCCAACCAATGATGAGTATTCTTCTAATAGAGGGCCCAACTGAAAGTCCTGAAAAGTGAAGCATCTTAGTGGGGGATCATAAAATTGAAGGCAAGTATGGATCAGGCTTCTCTGTGAAGGGTCCAGATCCATAACCATATCAAGTATATCCCCATAGTGTTCCCTGAACAATGGTATGTGATCTGGAGTGATCAGGGTCTGAATCCTCCTGATGTCTGATAACTCTGGCTGGAAGAAGTGATAGGTGATGTTGCTCTTTTTAGGAGCCATGTTGCTGAAGACTGAGTAGAGACAAGTGCTGATGATAACAATGAAGAATGGGCCACTGATTGGCTGGTGCAGGTAACTGAAGTAGATAGCTGAAGCAAATGCTGATGAAGATAGGTCAGTACTGAAGATGGGGTCAAAACCAGAACCAAACGAAGATGGATACCCTGAAACACAAATAAGCAAATGTCAATATGATGCAATGTTTATGTATGCAAATGATATGCAAGGGTTTGTGACTGAGCTGGATCTGATCAATTGCTCTGATGTAAGTCCATGTGTGTAAGGAATCCAGATGGAGGTCTATAAATCCAGTAACCAAGGTGGGGGACTCAAATAAAGAGCCACATATCCAGGGTTTTTAGAATCACAAGAACTGTCCCAAAATGGAGTACTCTTAAACAAACAAAGTAACAGGGTATTCTGAGGTCAAGGTACCTGCAAACCTGTAAACAACCCAACCCCCTCACAGGCGGTGTTCTAGAACAAAGATCCTCAGACTTGGATCAGTTATGAGAAGTGTAAACACTTCTAACCCGGAGGTACAGTGTTTACAATAACCATAAAAGTTCCTCCTCTAATTCACCTCAGTTTCTGAAGGTCAATACTAAAAGGTCATCCAGACTTAGCAGGCTTCCCAGATAGCCCTAGTATTGCAGGAAATCTGCAACACAGAGTTCTCAAGAAGAAACCCATATCTGAACCGTGTTTCATATTCCCGCACCAGACCGAAATGGAATGGGAAAGAATATGATTCACTCTAGCCTATGTGTCACTCAGGTCCCAGGTATAGGACCTTAACTCTCAATAGAACCCCACCCACCAAGACAAAAAAACCAGATCCAGCCAGCAGCATGACAGTATGATATATATAAAATCAGTAAAGAAAGTAAACAAACTGTACATAAAGCAAAAATAAAACATATACAAGCACAAATAAACACATAACACCCCAGTAAACACAAATCAATCAAGCGCTAGGAGGAACCCACAAAAAGAACCAGAAGCCCTGGTTGCAGTATAAGGGTCCCCAGCAGAGTCGCCAAGCTGTCGCTCCCACCGAAAGACACCGGGTCAAAAGGGGTACAGACGCGAACGGTCGGCGAAGGGAACAGTGAGAACACACAGCCGTGAACTCACTGGAGAATGAAATAGAGTCGCCAGCTAGTCATTTTTATCCCGGAGGAAAGGCAATGCTGCATAGACCTAGAAAAAGATGGATAAGACGGTTGCGAACCAGAGAGACTGAGAAAGGGGGTTGGTTACAACCTGGGAAGGTATTAGCACCCAGATTGTCCGCCGTACTCGACGGGATCCACGCTTAAAAGATTTGTGTTTTAAATGGGTAGTGTCAGTGCAATTTGTGTATAAATGAGCTGGAAAAGGATGTACAGGTGTCAGTGCAAAAGAAGTGAAATGTGATATATACAGTGTCAGTGCAGGAACAGGAATGAGATGCTCAAGATCATGAGGCTAAAAGAATGAGGCTAGAAAGAGGGGGAATATACATAGACTTTTGTTCGATAACCGTTAAGTTATGCCTACGTATCCTCTCGTGCAATGAGGAAGTCAGAACACCGTAGTTCGACCCAAAGAGACTGAAAGGAGAGTTGACTTGTGAACTGCTTACTTGTCTATGCTCAAGTGTATGACCTGTCTGGCTCAGGTGCAAACTGTCTTGCATTAGACGGAAGAAGCAAGTTCTCGTTTGTGAGTGAATGAGATGAGAAAAGAATCCCGGAGGAGACGATTTATTGTTTGTTTTTGTGTTTTCAATCTTTTATTGCTTTTGAAAGTTTGTCATAAGTTAATGAGCCTAAACCTAAACCAATGGATTTAGTAAACCCATCACATCTTCCCTCTGATTAGGGGTAATGAGAATACCTTAAGTGTGAAGTCAGCTTCTCACACTTAATCACCTTTGATGCAGGATTAAGATCATTAACCTACTTGTGATTATTTAGATGTTTTTGGTGTTTTTGTTTAGTGTTAAGTAATGAGGTTAAGCCATAATCAAGGATTAAACAGACTCATTACACCATCCTAATAGAAGGATAATAGATGAGAATGTTTAAGCTGAGGAAAGCTCCTCAACTTAATCCATGATTAGGGATTAAACTCATGACAAAACAAGCCTTTGATTAAGTGGATTTTATTAATGATATGATGATGAAGTGATTTTTATGGTTTGTAAGACAACTTGAGGGGGACTTGTCCATTAACACTAGGGTTAGTCCTTCTTAACCAGTTAAGGAAGAATTAGAACCCTAATGCAAGGCCCAAGTTACAAGTGTGGTGTCTTGATACTTATTAAGTGAATTGATTAAAGGAGTTAAACACATTAAGGGTTTAACACTTAGGATTAAAGTTATACACTCCATCCTAAGAGAAGGATGCAGGCATAAGCTTAATCACAAAGCCTTAAAGCCTTTAGGGTTTAGTCCCTGATTATGAGGTGAGAAGAGAAGACTCAAAAGAGACACAAAGGTAAAACTAAGAGGGGAGACTAATCAAAACCCTAATCATTGCCATGCTTGGTTGTTCCTAAGGTTTGTGAGGTTTTCAAGAGAAGATCTTCAATGGAACCACCAGGAAGCAGATGAAAGGATCAGGAGAAGCAAAGCAACTTGCTTCATTTAAGAAGTCAAGTCACTTGAAGAAAGAAAGTGGGAAGAAGAAAGAATGAGCAAGCTCAAACTCAAACACAAACAAAAATGCAGCAATGGATGCAAGAGAGATGAAAAGAAAGGTTATGAGAAGTGAAGGCAGATTCACTTCTCAAGTTCACTTACCACCTGAAATGTTAGAAAAGGAATGCAATGCAATGCAGAATGGGATGAGATGACATGATGAGAAACAAAACCAGAAGCACATACATGATGCTAATGATGCTATGAGATGCTACAAACATGAGGCAGCACATGGAAATGATCATACAAGCTTATGAATGCAAATGAAGCAAGTTAGGAACCATGAAAACACATGAAAAGTTATGAAGTGCACAATGCAAACAAAATGGCAAACACATGATGCAATGATCAAACATGTTTTCTATATGTCTTATGATGTCAAATGAATCACATGGAAGCATGGAATGTCATGGCAAGTCATGTTATGCAAGAGAATGCAAGATGGATGCATATGGAAGCCCAAATTAGGGTTTATGAACCAAACATCAAACAAAAAATCAAAATCAGAAGCAAACCCTAAGATAAAAAATTGAAAATGCCACACAAGGTAACCCTAATCCTATACTAAACCAATGCCCAAAGGAGAGGCCTCAATTCCTAACCTATCTCAAGATATGATTTTTACAAGATTTTAGGGTTTTTAGGGTTCCTAAACAAAAGAAATGTCAAACAATTGAAAAATGCAAGATCAAATTATGGCCATTTTATCTCAAAAACTACATGTTAAACACAATGCAATGCAAGAAGAATCAATGTCCAACTCTTCATGGATAGGCAGAAATGATTTTTTGAACTTAGGATCAAATTAATGCATAAAAATGATTTTAATTCAATGAGAAATTCTTAAAATGCATCAAGATCAAAAAAGAAATTTGGTTTGAAGGTTGGACAATGTTTCTAAATGTCTTAGAACATTTCATGAATTTTTTGGTGATTTTTAAATACCTAAAGGTATTTTTAATAAATTAATTTCCATTAATCAATTAAAAATAATTCTTTAAATATTTAAAAATGCTTTTTTAATGATAAAAAAATAAAATGAAAATATTTTTGTGTCACAAAAAATTATTAAAACTTACGAGAAAAAGTTTCATAATTTTTAGACATTTTTTACTATTTTAAATTAAATATGCAAGTTAAATGAAAAAGAAAATGAAAATAAATTAAATAAAAGGAAAGTCAAATGAGTGGAGGGCCAGGATGAGCTCTGGGTTTGAATTGGTTGACCAGCGCGCAACTGGACGGCTGGGGTTGCATCTGAGCCAATTAACCTAAATACGAATTAATTAAACTAATTAAATGAATTAGGGCTAATCAAATGAATCTGAGCCTTCCATCCACGCGGGAAGTCAACTGGTCAAAGGCATCCTACGCTCAGGATTCAAATGGGAGTTAATGACTGTAATTAGGGCAAATCACTTTCAGGTGACCGGAGGGGAGCTCCGGTCATCTTCTCCGGTGGTATCCAAACCCTAGAATACGATTCAGGCCACCATTCTCCAAATTAATTCCAGGGAAATGTTCCTCCACTCAAACCTTGCTCGAATCAACTCTCAAAAAGAATTTTTCATGCATGAACTAAGAGAATCGAAGCCATGAAGTTTCACGGGCAAAATTTCAGAGCCCTAGTAAATCCTCATTTCTCACTCATTCTTAAATCTAAAACCATCCCCATGACCAGCAAAGCATACATAATCCATTTTTAACATAAAAACCAAGCTCTGAAAAGTTGTAAACCCGAAGCTACCTGAAGTGATGAACTATGGATTTGAGCTCTCCTGACCTTGCTCTGGTGCAGAGTGCTTGCTATGAACTCCCTGAAGCCAATGGAAGGCTTGGAATGAGCTTGAACAAGCTGTTTTGAGAAGTCCAGTTCTGGTGTAGCAGGAAATGAGCTTTGTGTACAGGCTGCTCCAGACCAATGTGAAGGGTGGTTTTGACTCCTTTTGATGTGCTTGATTTGTTGGTGAAGAGAGCTTTGATGTTTGATGGCTATGGAAGGTGATTCGAAGAAAAATGCAGGCTGAGGTGAAGAATGGTGAAGCTCAATCCATGCTGGTTTCAGGCTTGAATCTTGGTGGTTTCTGCTCAATGAGACCAGGTGAGATGATATGTGGAAATGATTTGGATGTTTGAGGTTTGTGGAGGCAGATTCGAATGGTTTTGCAAAATGGTGAGTTTTTGTATATGTAATGATCTAGAGTGTTTCAACCTGGCCTCTTGATATGTTTTGCTAGCAGATGGAAAGTATAAACAAATGCAAGTGGCTAAGGGATGTGACATGGCCTGCTGTGATTGGGATGTTTGCTTTTGCCAAAAGTCAACTTTTTGTGTAAGGAAAGCATGGCTTGGTTCTAGGCTAGTACAAGGCATGGTTCTGGTGCAGCATGATGTGTGTGTGATGCTAGGCAGGTTCAGCAGCCAAGGCAACTAGTTGGTGAAGTGTGATGAGTGTTTTTGCAAGTTGGCACATTTTTGAAACTTCATGAAAAGTCTTGTTACACAAACCATGGGCATGAGAAACTTTGGTCCAATTCTGACTTTTAGGGCCTATGGAAAGTTTGTGTCATGGTTTGATGCCAACTAGAGGTTACAATCAGCCTTGGGACATGATCTTGCAAATTTCACATTTGAGGCATGCCTTGAAAATTAGTGATTTTAGCCAACTTTGTCACACCATAACTTTTGATCCAAGAAGAATTTGATCATGTTCTTGTACTTTTTGAAAAGGGAAAGATGTATTCTACAACTTTCATGACCAAAGTTTTTCCATTTGAAGCATTTTTGGATCAAGAATCAAGGCTTGAAAAGTGACCTAAAATGACACATTCTTGAAAAGTCAACTATGCCCAAAAAGTCAACATTTGCAAAAACTCCAAATTCTTGATTTTTGTGGACTTCAACCTTCTTCCATGATCAAATAAAGATCATATACACTCAAAATGATGAAGATCACCCATTGGTTGGGTCATTGGGGGCCTCAGATGCCCTGATTTTGCACTGACTTGTCCAGAAAGTCAACTCTTGATCAGATGACTTCCCCATGGAATTTCTTCATGAAAATTGATATGCATACTCCCTATACCATATAGAGACCAATGGAAACAAGAATGACCAGAATATTTGGAGTTATGGCCTCTGAAACCAAAACCCTAATTTTAGGTCAACTGTGCAGTCAAACTTGGCTCTGCATCCATACCAATCCCAGTTCTTGTGATTCTTTTGCATTTTGTGACTTTGAGAGGATGTGATATGATACTTGAACACACATGGATCCCTTTGAAGCGATTGGTGGCCTTTGGAATGGCTCAAGAAGCTCTTGAATTGCTCAGATCACAAACCCTAGGTGCAGATGACTTAGAAACTATGCAGTGAATCAAAAATGAGATATGAGATGATATGATTGTGTTTATGCATATGAGATGATCACAAGCCATGGTGTGAATGGGTGAGGGCAAATTTGGGGTGTTTACATTCACGACTTCAATTGGTTCCTTATGTGGTTGTATAGTTTTCTCTTCTTGCTGTAGTAATCTAGCCAACTCTACAGGTACTTCACAATCTTCCTCCTTTCCATCCTCGGCTTGATAGATCGGTTTTCGAAGTCATAATTGGTAATAGCAGAATTGTTACTAATAGGATCCAGAGTGGATGAATATCTGCATTTAGTGATGTGGGTGTGTGTAAGAACACATAACTTTTTTTTTGATAAAAGTAAAAGAAAGACAAAGAGCACAATATTTACGAAAGCGAGAAACGTCCATTGATTTTATTGAATGAAAATATGTAAATGAAATGACAACCCTAATAAGCATACCATCGTGCCCCGAGCAAGGCACAAGGCTCAAAAGTATTTAATTGTTCAAAGTTACAAAAATAAATTTAGAAAAAATGAAATAGCATTTACTCCTGACTAAAGGAGATAGGAATAACGTCTTCATCCTTCCAATTATTGAGTCCATCCCCCATGGTAGGAAAAATCCAATCGTCCAGGTTGTAACCTTCATCATAATCTTCCACAACATTGACTTGGTCTTTTATGACCCCTCCATGAGTGATACGAGCAACACGAGCACGACGAACAACCTTCTGAGATTCTGCAGTAAAACCCAAACCAAACTTGTCAGACTTGTAAGGAATGTCAGGAAGCTGACGCCAAATAGTACAACCACCTTCTTCAACCACATCTCTAGCATCTTTGAGGGAGGCCATTGTAGGAGACACTCTAGTAATTATAGGAACTCTTTTGACAACAGGGGGAGCTTCAGTAGTAGGAACGACCTAAGAAACTACTTCAAATATCTGGCAAGGAGTCTCAACAAATTCACCCTCCATCTCAACATATTTAAAAGTATTCACATGACTGACCATGTATTCTTCTTCACCGTAAACAGTGACAATCTTTCCTTTCATTGGATACTTCAACTTCTGATGTAAAGTGGAAGTCACAGCACCTGCCCCATGGATCCAGGGGCGCCCAAGCAAACAAGAGTACGCAAGACGAATATCCATCACATAGAAAGTGGAATCAAAAAATTGAGATCCTACTTTGACTGGAAGATCCACCTCTCCATGCACCATTCTTCTTGAACCATCAAAGGCCCTTACCACCACATTACTTGGTCTTAACACTACATCATTCAAATCGAGTTTGACTAGAACCTCCTTAGGTAATACATTTAATGAAGAACTATTATCCACCAATACAAGAGACAGAGTAGTGCCCCTACACTCAACGGAGACGTGCAGAGCTCTATTATGGTTTCTGCCGGCAGGAGTCAGATCAACATCATTAAAACCCAAGCCATTATCATTGGTTAGATGAGCAACACAATTTTCAAATTGATCCACAGAGATTTCATGTGTCACATGAGTAGTCTTCAGGAATTTGATTAAAGCCTTGGCATGGGCTTCAAAACATCATAGCAGAGATAGCATGGAGATTTTGGAGGGAGTATGCCCTAACTGGTCAACAATATCATAATCACTCTTGCGGATGATCTTCAGTACTTCTTCCATCTGCTTAGAGAGATCTTCATTAACTGGCGCCTCAGCTTGAACAGGTTCATTCAATGGTCCTTTGCCCCGAGGCTCAGTACTTGGCCTAGAGTCAGAGATATGAAATGGAGTAGCAGCAACTTTTGAGATGTCTTCTGGAGAGAAAATTCTTCCACTCCTGGTAACCTTACTGGATCCAGCAATATTGTCCACATCAAGATTAACATCAGTAACAGGTGCATCAGTCAAAGGTTCTTGTTTGACACCATGGATATAAACATCAGAACCATAATTCCAGGGTATAACTTTGTCAGAAGTGTATGGGATAGGACCAGGAGTAGTAATAATCATTGGAGCCACCTTTGGCTCAACAGTAATCTTCACAGGACCTTTAGAAGTGATCCTCACTGGACCATTGGAAGTAATCTTCACAGGAATCTTGTTAACCATAACCACATCTTCAATTTTCAAATCTTGAGCCAAACCTCCACACATACTCTCTATAGAAAGGGTCCTTTCAAATAGTATAGTATAGTTATCTATCAGGCGTTGAATACCTGACCTCAACCTCCAACAACTATCAGGTTTATAGGCACAGTAAAAACAATCTTCCCTGCAACCCAGAAATAAACTGGCTTGCACAAGCTTCTTCTTGACAATAGCTAGAGAAGTAGTTATTTCAGCCACAGTATGCACATAAACAACCTCATCAACAACATTAACAGTCTTCTCATGTTTAGGCATAGGAGCAGTAATCACATTAGGAGTTTCCGGAGGGTCAAACTCAATTTCTCCATTCTCAATCATATCCTGGATTTTGTTCTTCAACGACTAGCAACTGTTAGTATCATGGCCAGGGCTATTAGAATGGTATGCACACCTTGCATTGGGATTGTAACGAGAAGAGGAGGTATTGATATTCTGTGGTGGGTCCTTCAAAGTAAACAATTCTCCTTTCAGCATATGCTGCAAAGCCTGAGCCAACGACATATTGAGCTTGGTAAAATGCCTTCTAGGCTTGGGATGATTATTCTATTGTTGCTCTTGTGGTGGATGTGTAGGATTAGAAATCAAAACAGCTCCCAGATATTGGTTACGATCATTATGACCACGCTGGCTATACACAACATTGGATTCTTTCTTCCCAGGAGGGGGCTTCTTGGTAATACTTGAAGACGCAACTATCTGAATCTTTCCACTTCGTATCCCACTTTCCACACGTTCTCCAGTCATTATCAGCTCAGTGAAACCAGATGATGAGCTTCCAATGAGATGACTCTAGAAAGGACCAGTCAACGTACTCATTAACATATCAACTAATTCTCTGTCAGTCAAAGGGGGTTGAACTCTACTTGCCATATCTCTCCATTTCTGAGCATACTCCTTGAAACTTTCTTTGGCATCCATGGACATGCTTTGGAAATGCATGCGAGTTGGTGCTAAATCAGAATTGTATTGGTACTACTTATAGAAAGCTTCAGCAAGATCATTCCAGTTGCGAATATTGGTACTCTCCAGTTGATAATACAATTCCAGTTGGGATCCAGACAAACTCTCTTGAAATAAATGTATCCATAACTTCATATCAGGAGTACGGGGTTGAATTCTTCTGACATAAGATCTTAAATACAATTTTGGGCAAGACACACCATCATACACCACAAAAGTAGGAACTTTGAAACCCATAAGAATGGAGACTCCAGAAATCAAACTCAAATCTTCAAAATCAAACCCAGAATTCTTCTGTAGTTCCATAACATTCATTTTGGCTACCAGCATCTTATACTTCTCCTCTCTAGCAGGATCATGATAATAGTTCTCCTCAGAATCAGAATCTTCCATAGTGTCATGGAGACTTCCTCCTTCTCTCTCAGAATTTGCAGACTCAAGATTCTCAACCTCTTCCTCTATCTTGACAGGACCTTTGAATCTTCTACCCAGGTGTCGCTCCCACCAAATGACACCTGGTCAGAAGGGGTACAGACGCGAACGATCGGCGAAAGAGAGAACATGAAGATGAACTGAAAAGAGTCGCCAGCTAGGCATTTTTATCCTGAAGGAAAGGTAATGCTGCATAAACCTAGAAAGATATGGATAAGACGGTCGCGAACCAGAGAAAATGAGAAAGGGGGTTGGTTACAACCTGGGAAGGTATTAGCACCCAGACTGTCCGTCGTACTCGACGGGATCCACGCTTGAAAGTTTGTGTTTAAAGGGGTAGTGTCAGTGCTATTCTGTGTGCAAAAGCTGGAAAAGAATACAAGTGTCAGTGCAAAAGAAGTGTGAAGTGAATAAGAGGAGTGTTAGTGCAAGAAAAAAGGGCAGTGCTCAAGACAATGAGGCTTAAAGAATAATACTGGAAGAGGGGGGGAGAGACAGATACTTTTGTTTGATAACAGTTAAGTTATGCCTACGTATCCTCTCGTGCAATGAGGAAGTCAGAACACCGTAGTTCGACTCAAAGAGACTGAAAGATAAAATGACTTGTGAACTTCTTTCTTGCCTATGCTCAAGTGTATGACCTATATGGCTCAGGTGCAAACTGTCTTGCATTAGACGGAAGAAACAAGTTCTCGTTTATGAGTGAAAGAGGTGAGAAAAGAATCCCGGAGGAGACGATTATTGTTTGTTTTTGTATTTTCAATCTTTTATTACTTTTTGTTTGTCATAAGATAATGAGCTTAAGCCTAAACCAAGGGTTAGTAAACTCATCACATCCTCCCTCTGATTAGGGTAATGAGAATACCTTAAGTATGAAGTAAGCACCTCACACTTAATCACCATGATGTAGGATTAAGATCATTAACCTACTTGCAATTATTTAGATGTTTTTGGTGTTTTTGTTTAGTACTAAGTAACGAGTTTAAGCCATAATCAAGGATTTAATCGACCAATTACACCATCCTAATAGAAGGATAATAGATGAGAACATTTAAGCTGAGGAAGACTCCCCAACTTAATCCATGATTAAGGATTAACCTCATGAAAAAACAAATCCTTTATTAAAGTGGATTTTAGTTAATGGTAAGATTAAGAAGTGAATTTTATGATTTGTAAGACAACTTGAGAAGGACTTGTCCATTAACACTAGGGTTAGTCCTTCTTAACCAATTAAGGAAGAATTAGAACCCTAATGCAAGGCCCAAGTTACAAGCTTGATGTCTTAGTGATTATTAGATGGATTAATTAAGAGATTTAAACACATTAAGGGTTTAACACTTAGGATTAAAGTTATACACTCCATCCTAAGAGAAGGATGCATGCATAACCTTAATCACAAAGCCTTAAAACCTTCAAGGTTTAGTCTCTGATTATGATATGAGAAAAGAGACACAGAAGATGACACAAAGGTAAAACTAATGGGGGACTAGTCAAACCCTAATTATCATGCTTGGGTGTTCCTAGGTTTTATGAGGCTTGCAAGAGATCTTCAAGAAAAGCCACCAAGGAAGAAACAGATGAAAGGAGGAGGAGCAGAAGAAGCAAGTTAACTTACTTCACTTAAGAAGATAAGTCACTTGAAGAAAGAAAGTGAATGGAGAACATGAATGAGCAAGCTCACTCTAATAAAAATATAAAATGCAGCAAGGATTCATAAGAGAGATGAAAAGATATTATGAGAAGTGAAGGCAAATTCACTTCTCAAAAATGCTTACCACCTGAAAAGTTAGCATAAGAAAATGAAATGAAATGAAAATGAAATTAATGCAAGGATGCCAAACAAAACCAGAAGCATGCTCATGATGTGAATGATGCTAAGAGATGATATGAAAGCATGCCAAGGGTTGTTAATGATCATACAAGTGATGAGAGTGCAAATGAAGCATGAAAGAAGCATGAAAGCACATGAATGCACACAAAATGAAATGAATGCATAACATGGCAAATGGATGAGGAAATGATCAAGCATGAGTCTAATGTGTCCTAAGATGTATTAGAAGTCATGTGAATGCATAAAATGTCATGGAAAGTTCATGAATGCAAGCATATGCAAGATGTATGCAAGAAAAGATGAGAAATTAGGGTTTTCATGCAACATGAGATGCAAAACTCAAAACAGAAGCAAATGACAAGATAAAAAATTGAAAATTCAATCAAGAGAACCCTAACCCCATATGATTTCATACCCCAAAGGAGAAGACCAAACTATTAACCCTAAGGAAGTTATGATTTTTCTAAGTTTTCTAGGGTTTTAAGGTACCTAAAGGGAAAAAATGCAAATCAATTCAAAAAGGCAGAAGAAATTTGTAACAAAATTATGCTAGAAACTACATGTCAAATGAAGATCAATGCAAAAAGAATAATTGTCATACCATTCTTGGTTAGGCAGAAAAGAATTCTTGAAGTTAGGGTTCTAAAATGTGAATTTTATGAACCCTAAATTCAAGAAAATTATAAATAATGGTTCAAAACAAAAAAGAAATTTGTGTGGATGGCATGACAATGTCTCTAAATGTTTAAAGATGCAATATGAATTTTTTGGGATATTTTAGAAACCTAAATGATATTTTAATTAATTAATTAATTAAAATAAACATTTAAATGTTAAAAAAAATGATTTTTTAATGTGAAAAATAAAAATAAAAATAATTTTGGATTAAGAATATTATTTGAAGTAAAAATGCAGAATAAAAATATTTTTGGAAATTTTTAACTATTTTAAATAAATGGTACAAAATTAAATGAGAAAAATGAAATTAAAATTGAATTTAACAGAAGTATGCAAAGGGAAGGGCTGGGATTGAATCTGGGAAATCCTAGGTTGACTGCGCGCCAGATCCAAGGGACGAAATTCAAACTTCACTAATTTCAGTTAATTAAATTAATTAAAACAATTAGGGTTTAATGATGGCATCTGGACCACTCATCTCACGCGGGAAACTCAAATCCTACGGCCACAATTCAAATGAAACCCTAAACCTAATTAAAACAATTAATGACTTTCAGGTCACCGGAGAAGAGCTCCGGTCGTCTTCTCCGGTGACCCCCTCACCTGAAAACTTCTAACTTCTTCCCTAGGTAATTTCTGGAGCTCTAAAGCTCTAGATCAACTCCCCTAAACTCAAATCTACCCTCAAATCACATTTATTCTCACTCAAACTCAAGATTCGAAGCAAAGATAAAAAATGGTGAAACTTTCAGAAGTTCATAAAATCCTCAAATCGCAACCATTTTCAAAAATAAAAGTATCAGCATGATCAGCACAACAAGAGGAACATTTCTATAACCTAAAATCACATTTCTGGAAAAATGTTTGAAGAAGTTACCTGAGCTTGAGCTTCCTCAGTTTGGAGCTTTCAGGCTGCTTCTCCTGTGCAAGCTTACTCCAATGACCTTCCTGAAGAAGCTTTGGTGCTTGGAAGACCATGAGAGTGGCTAGTTTATGAGATTGCACCTCAACTGGCTGAGAATCGTGTTTTGTATATGGTGTGTTTCTGGCCGTTTCAATGGTTGGTTTGTGATCAGTGAGTGATTTAGAGATGAATAGTGGAATTTGTTTGAAGATTGAGTGGCTGAGTTATGAAATTCGAAAGCTTTTGCAAGAGGGAGAGTTTTTGGCAATGCTGAGTTCTTGGAGAGTTAGGCTTGTGTGTGTTATGAAAAATGATCTTTGAGGCATGCTTGTAGTGTCTGGATTGGGCAGAGAGTGGGTGGTGGAATGTTGTGATTGGTATGGGTGAATTTGCATAAAGTCAACATTTCTTGTACTTGAGGTATGGGCAAGAATGCAGTTGGCCTTTGGGCATGTCCATGCGCAGCTGTCTTCAAGGAAGTCCACAAATTCAATCTTGAGGCAATTCAGCATGTGGGAATAAAGTTATGGGGTGTTTTGCAATTATGTGAAGTTTTGGCCCCTTTGAGAAATCTTGATGTTCAAGACATGAAATCTTGCAATTCCTTGGGCAATTCTGATCTAGAGGCAATGCACTATGATGTCATGATGTATTGAAGTGTGTTTGAAGTCACAAAAAGCCTTGGCAAGTGGTTTTGCAAAGAATCCCTTTTGGTGCATTCTTGAAATTTATGGGATTTTAGCCAACTTTGACAAGCCATAACTTGAGTTCCAAAATGAATTAGATCTTGTTCTTGTACTTTTTGAAAAGGGAATGATCCAATCTACAACTTTCATGACCAACAATTTTTCATTTGAAGCATTTTTGGTTGAGAAAGAGGAGGTTGAAAAACTTTCCCAAAATGGAAAGTTTACATTACAAGTCATTTCCATTTTTGGCAACTTTTGGTTTAGCTCACTTTTCTTCAATTTTGTGAACTTCAAAGCATTCAAATGATCAAATAAAGATCATATAACTTCAATTTGATGAAAAATCCACTTTGGTTCCATGTTGGGGGCCTCAGATGCCCTGATTTTGCTCTGACTTGCTCAAGAAGCTACCCAGTGGCCAGATGACTTCCACAATGAATTTCTTCATCAAACTTGGTATACATGATCCTCATAACATATTGAGACCAATAGAAACAAGAATGACCAAAAAATTTGGAGTTATGGCCTCTGAAACCAAAACCCTAATTTCAGGTCATCTGTGTAGTTAAACCCTAGCTCTGCTTCTATGCTTTGCCAGTTCTTGTGATTCTTTGACTTCCTTGATCTTTGGAGGATAAAATATGATGATTGAACATACATGGACCCTCTTGAGATGATTGAAGACCTTTGGAGTGGCTCAGATGGATCTTGGATTGCTCAAGTCATAAACCCTAGATGTAGAGGAACTTTAACTAATGCAGTGAAACAAAAATGCAACATGATATGATATGATTGAACTGATGCAAATATGAGAGATCAAAAGCCATGGTGTGAACTTAGTGAGGGAAAATTTGGGGTGTTTACATCTGCCCCTATTCAAGCATGAGTTAGCTGTGCAGGATGTAAGCGCCTGACTTAACAGACAAACAAGATAACTTGTGGTTGAATACCAAAGACAGTCCGAAATTTGCACTCACTGGGGAGAAGAAGAAAATGGATATAGATTGTAAAAGAAAGTAAAGTATGATTATAAAGTGCGGGCGATGGAGGACGACCATCGAGCAGAGGATGACTGCTGGGGATAAAGCAATGACGGGGACGACCGACATGCTGGGGAAATAAAGGGATCATGACGGGGACGGCCATCAGGTAAGACTCTCTGGGGATTAAAGGTAAGGTCCATGATGGGGACGACCATCAGGTTCATGAAGTAATGAAGTAATGATGAGGGACGGTCATCAATGGTGAAGGACGATCACCTAGCAGGGGACGACTGCTCTTTACCACGACATAAGACGAATGTCGGATAGGAAAAGTCAACGATGGGGACGGCCATCGGATAAGCATGATGAAGGACGATCATCAAGAGGTGAAGGACGATCACCTAACAGGGTACGGCTGCTCTCGGGGTTGTATCATGACATAGGACGAATGTCAGATAACAAGATCAACGATGGGGACGGCCATCGGATAAAATGATGAAGGACGATCATCAGAAGGTGAAGGACGATCACCTAGCAGGGGACGGCTGCTCAATATCACGACATAGGACAAATGCCGAATATAAAAGGGTTCCAATAATGGAGACTCCGCTGGGAGAAGGATGAGGGACGGTCATCCAAAGGTGAAGGACGATCACCTGGCAGGGTACGGCTACCGAAAGTATCATGACATAGGACGAATGTCAGATAACAGAAAGGTTACTTTGCTGGGGAATGGTAAACACGGACGAGTGCTTACATCCAAGAAACAAAAAGGTATAAGTGTTTGACACTGTGTATAGATCAAAGATGCGGACGAGCATCCTTAAGACTACGATACGGACGAGTATCGGTAGAAACAAACACTGACGCGTGTTCTGAGATGATGATACGGACGAGTACCAACTGGTTAACAAAGAACACGGACGAGTGTCGAATCTGAGGGGAAATAAGTGTGTATACAAGATACAGACGAGTATCTGTATGAGTAAAAATCAACATGAGTGAGACACATACGAGTGTTCAACTTGCTGGGGAGAGTATGACACGGACGGGTATCACAAGAGGAAACGTATAAGTTATGAATTTATAAGTGTAAAAGGTAATCTGGTGACTTGTGGGGATAGGATGACACAGACGGGTGTCAATGCGAGTGTATTATGAAGAAGTGTTTGGTTTACAATAAGTGATTAGGCGACCATGCTGGGGATCAGTGACACGGACAGGTGTCAAAAAGAGTATGTAAAGTTCTGTATTCAACAAGGATATTTGTGGCTTATATCTGTAGGGAGATGATATGACACAGACGAGTGTCGAATGAGTATATATAAACATGTATTTGTGTTGAAGAGTGCAAAGGGGACGCTTTGGCTTTCTGTTGGGGAAATTGAGAGGTATGTGGTATTGTCGATATTTACAAGTGACTGGTTTGAACCTGACTTGTGATCATGCAATATGTTTGATTTTTGCCGTAATGCACCGTATTAGACGGAATGCTACGCTTCTGTGGTGATTTATGATGCGAATGCTATGATTATGCAAAAGAAACTGGTTCGAGATTCGGATCCCGCTGCTGTGAAGATCTCTGGCTGATCTATTTGGAAGGCGAATCCCAGCTGGGGATGATATCATTGGTAGATCTGATAAGATGTATGGTTTTTCTTGGGGAACTAGATCACTGGTAGATCTATCCGGTAATGAGATAACCCAGCTGGGGACGAGAAAGCTTCCGTCACTTTGTTGTGTGAGAACTTCAGACATTGCTCTTCTGGGAAAAGGCTGGAGCTCTGTGGGGAGATGGTTCCCTTGACTTTGACACTCTGTTGGGGGGAGGAAAGATCACTGAACGATCTTCCTAGAGGTTTCTGTGAGGATCCTGCTGAGGATGAGGAGACTTGACAACTCGGCTGGGGAAATGAGCATTTTCTGATGCTGCTTGAAGATGTGCTAGAGAAGTGGTGCTTGCAACTCCGTTGGGGAGGAACAATCCAGATACTGTTGGGGGAGGAAGTATGCTGGGCATGCCCTATGTCGCGAATTGAATACCTGTAATCCTGTTAAGACAAAGAAACGCACAAGTGCCCCGAGGTATCCCTTACCAGATTCCATCATAGGAGTTTAGATACTCCCGAGAGTAAAATACACTTCCTGTAAGCATTTATTAGAAAGGCACATCTGTTTTATGCAAGTATCATATCATGAATATCAGACATTTTGCAAACGAAAAAAAAATGTACAAGACGAAATGTGACTGAAAATTCTGGTTTTATTAATTTGTGTGCCCTGAATTGGCAAGTACAGTCAAAGAAACAAATCCCCTGAAATGAGGAGATTGTTACAAATTGAGAAAAATGAAGGTACTGGCAATGTTGATGACGCTTTGGTGAGCTTCCTTTTGCTATGACCCGTATGACCTTGACGTTCTTCTCATCTTGCTTTCTGAAGAAAGTTGATTCTGACTGATGCTTTAACCTTTCGAAATTTGCCATGTTGTGAGTAATACAGACGAATTCATAATGCAGTTGTTCGCTTATTCCCTTATTTTGCGTGGATCGCCCTTTCGGGTTTTCAATCCACCGGGATACCCATTTTTGCCTGAGCTGTCCAATGCGACTTTTCAACTCAGCAGGTGTACATTTTTTTTTGATTTTCCCTTATTTTTGCCCGAGTCTTTTATTCTGTTTTTGACTCGCCGGGATGCTCTATTTTTGCCTGGACTTACATTCTGTTTTTATGTCCAGCGGGTCATTTTATGAGAAGTATTTTTTAACTGCATCTGAATTCACAGGGGACAGGAAATCTTCACCATCCATAGTCGTGAGCATCGGTGCTCCACCAGAGAAAACTTTCTTTACTATGAACGGACCATCGTAATTCGGAGTCCACTTGCCTCTGTGGTCTGTATGAGGAGGAAGAAGTCTCTTCAGCACAAGATCTCCTACTTGGTATTCTTGAAGCCCGACTTTCTGATCGAAGGCTTTCTTCATTCTCTTCTGATACAGCTGTCCATGACAGATTGCAGCCAATCTCTTTTCTTCGATCAGACTTAGTTGATTGTACCGAGATCGGACCCATTCTGCTTCATTCAACTTGACATCCATCAATACCCGTAAAGAGGGTAATTCAACTTCAACAGGTAGGACTGCTTCCATACCATACACAAGCTGATACGGTGTTGCCCCAGTGGATGTTCTGATTGAAGTACGGTACCCATGCAAGGCAAATGGTAGCATCTCATGCCAGTCTTTGTAAGTGACCACCATCTTTTGCACAATCTTCTTGATATTCTTGTTAGCTGCCTCAACAACGCCATTCATCTTTGGCCTGTAAGGAGAAGAGTTGTGAGGCTGGATCTTGAAGTCCCGGTACAGCTCTGCCATCATTTTATTGTTCAAATTGGAACCATTATCAGTAATGATTCGCTCGGGTACTCCATACCGACAGATGATGTCCCTCTTCAGGAATCTGGCTACCACTTGTCTGGTGACATTTGCATACGAAGTTGCTTCAACCCATTTGGTGAAGTAATCAATGGCTACCAGGATGAATCTGTGGACATTTGAAGCAGTCGGCTCGATCTTCCCAATCATATCAATGCCCCACATGGCAAAGGGCCAAGGTGAAGACATTACGTTCAAAGGATTCAGAGGCACATGCACTTTATCTGCATAAATCTGGCATTTGTGGCACTTTCTGGCATAGGCACAACAGTCTGCATCCATTGTGATCCAGTAGTAACCTGATCTCAATAATCTTTTAGCCATTGCATGTCATCTAGCATGGGTACCGAAGGATCCTTCATGCACCTCGTGCATCAGCAAGTCTGCTTCTTTCTTATCAACACATCTGAGAAGCACCATGTCAAAGTTCCTCTTATATAACGAACCATCAGCATTCAAGAAGAAACTACCAGCCAACCTTCTTAATGTGTTCTTATCATTGGATGATGCCCCAGGTGGGTATGTTTGATCCTCCAAGAAGCATTTGATGTCATGGAACCAAGGCTTGTCATCTTTAGCAATGTCCACAGAGAATACGTATGCTGGTCTGTCAAGTCTAGATACTGAAATCCGAGGCACAAAGTTGGCAGCTTGAACTCTGATCATGGAGGAAATGGTAGCCAGAGCATCTGCAAACTGATTTTCATCTCGAGGGATATACTCAAGCTTGACTGTTGTGAAGAAAGTCAGTAATCTCCTCGTATAATCCCGGTAGGGAAACAAATGCTCTTGGTGAGTGTACCATTTGTCGTTGGTCTGATTGATTACCAGAGCTGAATCTCCGAATACAGTTAAAGTCTTGATCCTGAGGTCAATGGCTTCCTCAAGACCCATGATACAGGCTTCGTATTCAACTTCGTTGTTAGTGCAGTTAAAGGTGAGTTTTGCCGAGAAAGGCATGTGAACTCCCTTAGGTGTAATAAGCACTGCACCATCTCCACGACCATTCATATTAACAGCCCCATCAAATATCATAGTCCATTCTTCTTCTGGGTCAGACCCTTCAGTGTGAACAGGCTCTTCATGATCTTTAGCTTTCAGGAAAATGATGTCTTCATCAGGGAAGTCAAATCTCATAGGCTGGTAATCATCAATGGGTTTCTCAGCCAGATAGTCAGACAGTACACTGCCCTTGATGGCCTTTTGAGATGTGTACTGAATGTCATATTCTGTCAGAATCATTTGCCATCTTGCAACCCTTCCGGTAAGTGTTGGCTTCTCAAATATATACTTGACTGGATCCATCTTTGAGATCAATAAGGTAGTGTGGGTCAACATATACTGCCTTAGTCGGCGAGCAGCCCACGCTAAAGCATAACAAGTTTTCTCGAGCAGTGAATAACGTTGTTCACAGTCGGTAAACTTTTTGCTTAGGTAGTATATTGCATACTCTTTTCGACCAGACTCGTCATGCTGGCCCAGCACACACCCCATTGATCCTTCTAATACTGTCAGGTACATTATTAGAGGTCTTCCTTCAACTGGAGGCATAAGGATTGGAGGCTCTTGTAAGTACTCCTTGATTTTGTCAAAAGCCTTATGGCAGTCTTCATTCCACCTGACCGATTGTTCTTTCCTTAACAACTTGAACAGGGGCTCACAGGTTGCAGTAAGGTGAGATATGAACCGTGAAATGTAGTTCAATCTACCTAAGAACCCTCGAACTTCTTTTTCTGTCTTTGGTGCAGGCATCTCTTGAATGACTTTGACTTTATCAGGGTCAACTTCAATTCCTTTTTCACTTACAATGAACCCCAGCAGTTTACCAGAACATACCCCGAATGTGCATTTGTTGGGGTTTAGCTTCAACTGATACTTTCTCAGACGCTTGAACAGCTTCAACAGATTTGTCAGATGGTCTTCTTCTGTGAGGGACTTGGCAATCATGTCATCCACATAACATTCAATTTCTTTGTGGATCATGTCGTGGAATAACGTTACCATAGCCCATTGATAAGTGGCACCAGCATTCTTCAGTCCAAATGGCATTACCTTATAACAGAATGTGCCCCAGGTTGTGATGAAAGTTGCCTTCTCCATGTCTTCAGGTGACATCTTGATCTGATTATATCCTAAAAATCCATCCATGAAGGAGAACACCGAGAACTGAGCCGTATTGTCGACCAATACATCAATACGAGGTAAAGGGAAATCATCTTTCGGGCTAGCTCTGTTCAGATCCCGGTAATCCACACACATCCTTACTTTGCCATCCTTCTTAGGCACAGGTACAATGTTAGCAACCCACGGCGGGTAACTAGTTACAGCAAGGAAACCGGCACCCCACTGTTTTTGTACCTCTTCTTTTATCTTCATGGCCATATCCGGACGAGTACAGCGCAACTTCTGTTTTACTGGAGGACAATCTTCTTTTAGTGGCAGCTTATGTATAACAATGTCGGTATCCAGACCTGGCATGTCTTGGTAGGACCAAGCAAAGACATCTACATATTCTCGAAGCATGTCAATAAGTTGTTCCTTCACTGAATCTTGTAGACGGGCCCCGATCTTCACTTATTTCAAGTCTTCTTCGGTACCAAGATTAACTGTCTCAACTTCCTCCTGATGAGGAGTGATAACCTTCTCCTCTTGCCTTAACAGTCTGGCTAGTTCTTCAGGTAGCTCATAATCTTCTTCAACCCCTTCATCGACTTGATTAATCAGATTATCAAAGTCATACGAAGTCATAGTAGTGTCGTTGTCGGTGCAGTCTGGAGGGCACTCTCTGCAAGAGTTTAGATTTGTTCATTTTAGTGATCAGTTTTATCTTGTTAAAAAAAGTGAAAATTTATTGTTTTGAAAACATTGCCATTTTATTGTTTTGTACAAAAAATGAAAATTGAAAAACAGTGAGTGAAAAAGACTTGTTTGCAAAAGATGTCCTGATATTCATTAATTGATCGTTTGCACAAAATACAAGATGGCCCGATTACAAAATGAGTCCTGACATCTTGGGCAAGATGCAAGACTTGATGCATGCTTAAAAGGCAGGAAATAATAATTACTCTGCAGGAATAACTCTTATAATTTCCTGGGAAGACCAGTTAGAGACTTGGTTCCCCGGGATCCTTGGACGGATCCAGCTTTCCAGGTTGCGTTCGTCTTCTTCCTCGTCTTCCAGACTGTTCACAGCATCCGGGGTAAGTATTCCCTCTCCGACAAAATTGGGCTCCGTTGCAGCCTCTGGTTGATCTAGTCGAGTTGGTCTGTAACCCAACCCGAATCTGTCTTCTTTCTTTTCTATTGGCAGCAGCTTGCCCCAGCCTTGAGCGGTACCCTCCTCAACAACCTTCCGGGCTTGTTGATATGAAGTGATGGAAGTTCCAGACACAGCAGTTGCTTCATTGATGTTGAGGGCCTCAAACCCCTGACTCATAGTCTCATGGATCTCCCCATCCATCTCTATATACTTGTAAGTAGCCAGCTGGCTAACGAAAATGTCTTCCTCCCCACAAATTGTGATGATCTGGCCTTCCCACTCAAATTTTAACTTCTGGTGAAGGGTAGATGTAACAGCGCCAGCGGCGTGAATCCAGGGTCTACCCAACAAACAGTTGTAGGCCGACTGTATGTCCATCACGAAGAAGGTAGTTTTAAAAGTTTATGGGCCAATCAACACAGGTAAATCAATCTCTCCAAGCACCGATCTCTTAGAGCCATCAAATGCTCTCACCACCAAGTTACTTGGACGTAATGCCAAACCATCATACTCCAGCTTCACCAAGGCTTTCTTTGGGAGGACATTGAGCGAAGACCCAATGTCCACCAGCACATGAGAAAGAACAACACCTTTGCATTCTAAGGTGATATGTAAAGCTTTGTTATGATTGCGTCCCTCCGTTGCTAAATCAGCATTTGTGAAGCCCAGTCCGTGACTGGTGTTAACATTTGCTACCACTGTTTCCAGCTGATTAACCGTAATCTCTTCTGGCACGTAGGCTGCGTGTAGGACCCTCAACAATGCATTCCTATGGGCTTCGGAGCACATTAACAATGATAATATAGAGATTTTGGAGGGCGTTTGATGAAGCTGGTCCACCACTTTGTAATCACTCTTTTTTATTATTCTCATGAACTCGTCCACCTCTTGCTCAAAAGACATCTTCGGAGTTTGTTTAACAGTTGGCTCTTCGAGTACCACATTCTTCCCTTTTGCCTTAGCAGCATCTTCTGCTTCAGCATTGGGTCTTGGTGCTTGTGAGGCAAAAAGGTGTCTGCTTCTGGTGAAGCCTCCGCCTCCCCCAACATTGTCAACTTGTGGTGAAGAGGTTGATGAATCTAGAGTGATCTTCTTTCCGTCGCAGTAGAGATCAGAGCCGTAGTGCCAAGGTATGGCATTATTGCTTTCATAAGGAACAGGTCCAGGCACCGTAATGGTGACCGGACTGATTGCTGCAACGGAAGGAACTGTGATGGTATGTGGGTCGTAGTAGATTGTGACTGGAGATCTGACAATAGGTGTTGCAGTTTTTTGTTGGAAATTGTTGTTGGGATGAACATTTGCTGGGTCATAATAGATCGTGACCGTTGAGACATCTTCATTAATGTTTGCTGGTGTTGTAGATGTTTCCGTTGATAAAATGGGTGCTGATGTTGTAGAAGTAAATGTTGTTGAACTTTGAATTGTTGAAATAATGGATGGAGTGATTGTTAGAGTTGTGGATGAATCAGTGGGAATGATGGTTGTTGCTGTTGTAGGAGGATCCGTTGTTGCTGAAGAAAGAATTGTTGATGTTGAAGGAGAATCCATTGTTGCTGAAGGAAGAGTTGTTCACGTTGAAGGAGCTGTTGTGGTAATTTGCAAAATCCCGTCTCTGATAAGGCCATCTATGCCAAACCTTAGCTTCTCACAACCATTAATAGTAGTCTTGCACAATTCGCAGCAGGCCTCACAGCCTGGGAACACCTGCCATTTTAAAAGTTGAGCTTTGACTTCTGCCAATGGTGTTTGAATCTGTGCAGCATTATCAATTAGTGCAGATGGTTGGTCCTCTTCTATGGCATTAATCCTAGGCCCACCAGGATTAGGCATAGGATTTCTGTTAACACTTGGAGGAGGTGCAAAATTGAGAGCTTTGGAATCGACCAGATCTTGAACATTCATTTGCAAGGCTCTACATTTCTCGGTATTGTGACCAGGTGCGTTGGAATGAAAGGCACACTTGGCACTAGCATCATAATTCTTCAGGAGATTGAGAGGATCTGGTGGTGCCAATGTCCTTAACTCAACCAGGTTGAGCTTCAGGAGTTGTGGCAGTAGAGCGGCATAAGGCATAAGGATGGGATCAATCAACCTATTTGCCTGAGATGGCCTCTGTTGAAAGGGGCGCTGCTGTTGGTTGTTGTTGTTATTGCTATATGTTCTTTGTTGCGGAAAATGAGGTTGTTGCTGATAGTGATATTGTTGTTGTTGAGGAAAAAGTGGTTGCTGTGGAGCTGGAGTCGGGATAGTAACGACTGCTATTGATCTGTGAGAATACTGGGGTCTGCCCCTGCCTGCATGGATAACATTTGTTTCACCCGCCCTTCGGGGTCCTGAAAAAGGTTTTCTGGGGTTGTTGGAGGAACTTGCACCATTGTCAGAGATTTTACCCATCTTCAAAAGACTCTCAATTATCTCACCAGCTATAACTACATCGGCAAAACTGGTGGAAGAGAAAGCAACAAGTCTATCAATATAAGTTCCCTGCAAGGTGTTCATAAACATGTCAGCCATTTCTCTTTCAGACATGGGTGGCTGGACAGCAGCAGCAAGCTGTCTCCACCTCTGAGCATAATCCCGAAGGCTTTCCCTTGAAGACTGAGACATGCCCATTAGAAGAGTCCTATTGGGGGCCATGTCTAGGTTGTACTGGTATTGCCGGATGAAGGCTTCAGCCAAGTCTTTCCAACATCTTATAGTGGCCCTTGTTAGATGCGAATACCATTCTCTTGATGCTCCAATTAGGCTGTCCTCAAAATAAAACATCCATAACTTCTCGTCCATGGTATAAGCCTTGAGTCTCCCTAAGAAGGATTAGAGATGGGTACGCGGGCAGGAGGTACCATTATATTTTTCAAAGCATGGGGGTTTGAATTTGTGGGGAATCCTCACCCCATCTACCAGTCCCATATCCATTACGTCAAAGCCTAAAGAACTCTGGGATTCCAAGGACCTCAGCTTTTCAGCAATCTCATCCAGTCTTCGGTCATACACCTCATCCCTAGCCCCAATAACTATAAACTGTTCTTCTTGGGGATCCTCTTGCTGGATTCTGCCCTCAGCAGTATTACCTTGAACATTCCTTGTGCCATTAACATCTGGGTTCAAATGGGGCCCAAACTCTGGTGGGTCGATACGAGGCTGCCCTTGTTCATTGTTGCTGGTTCCTCCTATTCCAAGGTGGGGCTCTTCAGGTGTCTGCCTTTCCACCAGCTCTCTCAGCCTTTCTTGGCTCTGAGCTAAGCCAGTCATCACAACCATAAATTGGGACATTTGGTTTCTCATTTCGACCCTTTCGTTTGCCATTTGATTTCTTACTTCATTCAGGTCCTGTTGTACCTGATCCATCTGAATGCCTGGAAGGTTGTTTTGCGTTGGGTACTGGTGCGTTCGGTTGATAGGGAACACTCTGCGACGAGCAATGTTTCCTGAAGCCACAACAAAGTGAGAAACAGAATAGCAAACAAAAACCTACAAAAAAAAGAAAATGTTAGTATGCAATGCAATATGCTTATTTGTTTTCCAAGGTATCTGGTTTGGTTCTTGGTTTTGACCTTTCCAGACCTCGAGGAGATGCTTGATGATGTTGAGAGAAAGCCCACCAAAATAAAACAAACTGATATATTACAAATGATGAAAATACATAGTCTGTTTACAATACATGCCCATGGTGGGTCAAAAATACAACAACTAAAAAGCAAAAAGTACATCAAAAGGAAAGAAATACAAGCAAAAGGAATCAGACATCCAATCCAAAGTCATCTTCCCTGACTTCCTTCAGGAGGGCCTCCGTCACTGGACCAGCTGGATGCTCTGTAATAGTCCTAATGAGGAGGTTCCTGGTAGCAATGGCATTAGTCAGCTTTTTATGCCTGTCCTGATCCTTTGATCTCTTTAACCCTGCTCGGAGCTTCCATTCTGATATCTCCTTCTGAGCTGCCAACAAAGCTTCTTGCTGCTTCTCATTGGCCTCCAGCTGCTCAATCTTGGCCTGAGTCCTCTGGTCTTCTTGTACACGGGCTTCGGTGATCCTGATCCACCTAGCCTGGCTTTCCTCCAGGTAATGCTCAGCCCTAGCTTTCTGAATCTTGGCCTCCTTGCAGGCATTCTTCAAAACCAGCTCTCCTGCTCTTGCTTTCCTTATGTAGTCATCTGTCCTTTCAATCTTGGTCAAATGCTCAGTCTTGAGCCTTTCCAATCTTTCAATGTCCAGACGACCGTCATTCCTCTCCCAGAGAGTCTTCTTCAGGGCTTCATATAGCTGATTATTCTTCTCTTTCAGCTTTTCAAATTCCTCTTGGCTAACAGTTGCTGCAGGCTGTACTGTAGAAGGTCCAGGTGTGTCTTCCAAGGTGAAGGGCATCCTGGTGATCTGAGCTCTAGTACGGGACCAGTCAGAGTACTGGGCTGAAGCAATATTGTTACACCTTCCAAGGATGGCTGTCCCTTTGGTCTGGATGTTGTCCTAAGCCCAGGCAGCTTGCCTGACAACAGCAGAGCCATATTGGATCTCACAGTATAGAGTCTTAGCTAAATCCTGTCCTCTGGGAGGATGAACCAAGGGATATCCCAATTGTCTCTTAAACAGTAAAGGGTTGTAATTGATGCAACCTTTTACTCCTATAAGAGGCACATTAGGGTACTGTCTACAGCTGGTAATAATATCTTTGCCATTGGTGCTCTGGGTGCACCATCTAATATCATCTGATGTTTAGGCAATGAACCTCTTAGCCCAATTCTTCTGCTGATGGGGGTTCAAGAAGGCATCTGATTTGGGCAAGTGTTTGAGCAACCAAGAGTAGAACAGAGGAGCACAGTATCTGACTAGCTTCCCCCTTTGCTTTTCATTTCTCTGATGGATGGAGTAGTAAAAATCCCCTAGCAATGTAGGCACTGGGTTCCTCAGAAGGAATAAATGGATGGCATTCTTACTCACTAATTTGGAAAGGTGAAGCATCTGAGTGGAGGGTCATAAAACTGCAAGCATGTGTGGATCATGCTTCTCTGAGAAGAATCAAGATCCATGACCATGTCCAAGATACCCCCATAGTGCTCTCTAAACAGTGGGATATGGTCAGGTGTGATAAGTGACTGGACCTGCATGATACCAGTCAAGGAGGGCTCGAAGAAGTGATAAGATATGTTACTTTTCCTTGGAATATCCATGAGTGCCGATGAAGAAGCTGAAGTAAAATGCTGATGAAGATCACAGACTGAAAAGCTGGAGGTAAGTCTCTGACAGACTGATGCAAGTGCTGAGGGAGATAACTGAAGCAAATGCTGAAGAAGATAACTGAAGCAGAGGTCTAAGCAGTAGAAGGGGTCAAAACCAAACCAAATATAATGAGGTGGATACCCTGAAAAACAAATAAACAAATGTTAAATGATGCAATGATGATATATGCAAATGATATGCAAGGGTTTGTGATCAAGAGCTGGATCTGATTATCTGTCTTGGTATAAGGTCCATGTATGTTCAAAGGTCCGAATGGAGGCTCAGAAATCCAGTAACCAAGGTGGGGGACTCAAATAAAGAGTCACATATCCAGGGTTAATCACAAGAATTGTCCAAAGTGAAGTATTATTAAACAATACAGTAACAGGGTATGATGTGGCCAAGGGTTCCTGCAAACCTGTAAACAACCCAACCCCCTCACATGTAATGTTCTAGAACAAGGATCCTCATACTTGGATCAGTTATGAGAAGTGTAAACACTTCTAACCCGGAGGTACAATGTTTACAATAACCATAAAGGATCCTCCTCTAATTCACCCCAGATTCTGAAGGTCAAAATAAAGGTCATCCAGACTTAGCAGGCTTCCCAGATAGCCCTAGCACCACAGGAAATCTGTAGCACAGAGTTCTCAAGAAGAAACCCACATCTGAACCGTGTTTCATATTCCCGCACCAGACCGAAATGGAATGGGAAAGAACATGAACCACTCTAGCCTAGGTGTCACTCAGGTCCCAGGTATATGACCTTAATCACTCAGTGGAACCCCACCCACCAAAACAGAAACCAGATCCAGCAATGATAATGGCAGTATAATGTATAAAACAATGTAAAGAAAGCAGTAAATAAAACTGTACATAAAGCAATAAATAAAGAAAATAAGGAAACACAAGTAGCACATAACACCCCAGTAAACACAAATCAAACAAGAGCTAGGAAGAACCCACAAAAAGAACCAGAAGCCCTGGTTGCAGTATAAGGGTCCCCAGCAGAGTTGCCAAGCTGTCGCTCCCACCAAATGACACCTGGTCAGAAGGGGTATAGACGCAAACGGTCGGAGAAAGAGAGAACATGAGGATGAACTGAAAAGAGTCGCCAGCTAGGCATTTTTATCCCGAAGGAAAGGTAATGCTGCATAAACCTAGAAAGATATGGATAAGACGATCGCGAACCAGAGAAAATGAGAAAGGGGGTTGGTTACAACCTGGGAAGGTATTAGCATCCAAACTGTCCGTCGTACTCGATGGGATCCACGCTTGAAAGTTTGTATTTAAAGGGGTAGTGTCAGTGCTATTCTGTGTGCAAAAGCTGGAAAAAAATACAAGTGTCAGTGCAAAAGAAGTGTGAAGTGAATAAGAGGAGTGTCAGTGCAAGAAAAGAGTGCAGTGCTCAAGACAATGAGGCTTAAAGAATAATACTGGAAGAGGGGGGAGAGATAGAGACTTTTGTTCGATAACAGTTAAGTTATGCCTACATATCCTCTCGTGCAATGAGGAAGTCAAAACACCGTAGTTCGACTCAAAGAGACAGAAAGATAAATTGACTTGTGAACTGCTTGCTTGCCTATGCTCAAGTGTATGACCTGTCTGGCTCAGGTGCAAATTGTCTTGCATTAGACGGAAGAAACAAGTTCTCATTTATGAGTGAAAGAGGTGAGAAAAGATACCCAGAGGAGACGATTATTGTTTGTTTTTGTATTTTCAATCTTTTATTGCTTTTTGTTTGTCATAAGATAATGAGCTTAAGCCTAAACCAAGGGTTAGTAAACTCATCACATCCTCCCTCTGATTAGGGGTAATGAGAATACCTTAAGTATGAAGTAAGCACCTCACACTTAATCACCATGATGTAGGATTAAGATCATTAACCTACTTGCAATTATTTAGATGTTTTTGGTGTTTTTGTTTAGTGTTAAGTAACGAGTTTAAGCCATAATCAAGGATTTAATGGACCCATTACACCATCCTAATAGAAGGATAATAGATGAGAACATTTAAGCTGAGGAAGACTCCCCAACTTAATCCATGATTAGGGATTAACCTCATGACAAAACAAAGCCTTTATTAAAGTGGATTTTAGTTAATGGTAAGATTAAGAAGTGAATTTTATGATTTGTAAGACACCTTGAGGAGGACTTGTCCATTAACATTAGGGTTAGTCCTTCTTAACCAATTAAGGAAGAATTAGAACCCTAATGCAAGGCCTAAGTTACAAGCTTGATGTCTTAGTAATTATTAGATGGATTAATTAAGAGATTTAAACACATCAAGGGTTTAACACTTAGGATTAAAGTTATACACTCCATCCTAAGAGAAGGATGCAGGCATAACCTTAATCACAAAGCCTTAAAACCTTGAAGGTTTAGTCTCTGATTATGAGATGAGAAAAGTGACACAGAAGATGACACAAAGGTAAAACTAATGGGGGACTAGTCAAAACCTAATTATCATTCTTGGGTGTTCCTAGGGTTTATGAGGTTTGCAAGAGATCTTCAAGAAAAGCCACCAAGGAAGAAGCATATGAAAGGAGGAGGAGCAGAAGAAGCAAGTTAACTTACTTCACTTAAGAAGATAAGTCACTTGAAGAAAGAAAGTGAATGGAGAACATGAATGAGCAAGCTCACTCTAATACAAATACAAAATTCAGCAAGGATACATAAGAGAGATGAAAAGATATTATGAGAAGTGAAGGCAAATTCACTTCTCAAAAATGCTTACCACCTGAAAAGTTAGCATAAGAAAATGAAATGAAATGAATGCAAGGATGCAAAAAAAAAACAAGAAGCATGCTCATGATGTGAATGATGCTAAGAGATGATATGAAAGCATTCCAAGGGTTGTGAATGATCATACAAGTGATGAGAGTGCAAATGAAGCATGAAAGAAGCATGAAAGCACATGAATGCACACAAAATGAAATAAATGCATAACATGGAAAATGGATGAGGAAATGATCAAGCATGAGTCTAATGTGTCCTAAGATGTATTAGAAGTCATGTGAATGCATAAAATGTCATGGCAAGTTCATGAATGCAAGCATATGCAAGATGTATGCAAGAGAAGATGAGAAATTAGGGTTTTCATGCAACATGAGATGCAAAACTCAAAACAAAAGCAAATGACAAGATAAAAAATTGAAAATGCAATCAAGAGAACCCTAACCCCATATGATTTCATACCCCAAAGGAGAAGACCTAACTCTTAACCCTAAGGAAGTTATGATTTTTATAAGTTTTCTAGAGTTTTAAGGTACCTAAAGGGAAAAAATGCAAATCAATTCAAAAAGGCAGAAGAAATTTGTAACAAAATTATGCTAGAAACTACATGTCAAATGAAGATCAATGCAAAAAGAATCATTGTCATACCATTCTTGGTTAGGCAGAAAAGAATTCTTGAAGTTAGGGTTCTAAAATGTGAATTTTATGAACCCTAAATTCAAGAAAATTATCAAAAATGGTTCAAAACCAAAAAGAAATTTGTGTGGATGGTATGAAAATGTCTCTAAATGTTTAAAGATGCAATATGAAGTTTTTGGGATTTTTAGAAACCTAAATGATATTTTAATTAATTAATTTTCATTAATTAATTAAAATAAACATTTAAATGTTTAAAAAATGATTTTTTAATGTGAAAAATAAAAATAAAAATATTTTTGGATTAAGAAAATTATTTGAAGTAAAAATGCATAATACAAATATTTTTGGAAATTTTTAACTATTTTAAATAAATGGTACAAAATTAAATGAGAAAAATGAAATTAAAATTGAATTTAACAGAAGTATGCAAAGGGAAGGGCTGGGATTGAATCTGGGAAATCCTAGGTTGACTGCGCGCCAGATCCAAGGGACGAAATTCAAACTTCACTAATTTCAGTTAATTAAATTAATTAAAACAATTAGGGTTTAATGATGGCATCTAAACCACTCATCTCACGCGGGAAACTCAAATCCTACGGCCACAATTCAGATGAAACCCTAAACCTAATTAAAACAATTAATGACTTTCAGGTCACCGGAGAAGAGCTCCGGTCGTCTTCTCCGGTGACCCCCTCATCTGAAAACTTCTAACTTCTTCCCTAGGTAATTTCTGGAGCTCAAAAGCTCCAGATCAACTCCCCTAAACTCAAATCTACCCTCAAATCACATTTATTCTCACTCAAACTCAAGATTCGAAGCAAAGATAAAAAATGGTGAAACTTTCAGAAGTTCATAAAATCCTCAAATCGCAACCATTTTCAAATATAAAAGTATCAGCATGATCAGCACAACAAGAGGAACATTTCTATAACCTAAAATCACATTTCTGGAAAAATGTTTGAAGAAGTTACCTGAGCTTGAGCTTCCTCAGTTTGGAGCTTTCAGGCTGCTTCTCCTGTGCAAGCTTACTCCAATGACCTTCCTGAAGAAGCTTCGGTGCTTGGAAGACCATGAGAGTGGCTGGTTTATGAGATTGCACCTCAACTGGCTGAGAATCGTGTTTTGTATATGGTGTGTTTCTGGCTGTTTCAATGGTTGGTTTGTGATTAGTGAGTGATTTAGAGATGAATAGTGGAATTTGTTTGAAGATTGAGTGGCTGAGTTATGAAATTCGAAAGCTTTTGCAAGAGGGAGAGTTTTTGGCAATGCTGAGTTCTTGGAGAGTTAGGCTTGTGTGTGTTATGAAAAATGATCTTTGAGGCATGCTTGTAGTGTCTGGATTGGGCAGAGAGTGGGTGGTGGACTGTTGTGATTGGTATGGGTGAATTTTCATAAAGTCAACATTTCTTGTACTTGAGGTATGGGCAAGAATGCAGTTGGCCTTTGGGAATGTCCATGCGCAGCTGACTTCAAGGAAGTCCACAAATTCAATCTTGAGGCAATTCAGCATGTGGGAATAAAGTTATGGGGTGTTTTGCAATTATGTGAAGTTTTGGCCCCTTTGAGAAATCTTGATGTTCAAGACATGAAATCTTGCAATTCCTTGGGCAATTCTGATCTAGAGGCAATGCACTATGATGTCATGATGTATTGAAGTGTGTTTGAAGTCACAAAAAGCCTTGGCAAGTGGTTTTGCAAAGAATCCCTTTTGGTGCATTCTTGAAATTTATGGGATTTTAGCCAACTTTGACAAGCCATAACTTGAGTTCCAAAAGGAATTAGATCTTGTTCCATTACTTTTTGAAAAGGGAATGATCCAATCTACAACTTTCATGACCAACAATTTTTCATTTGAAGCATTTTTGGTTGAGAAAGAGGAGGTTGAAAAACTTTCCCAAAATGGAAAGTTTACATTACAAGTCATTTCCATTTTTGGCAACTTTTGGTTTAGCTCATTTTTCTTCAATTTTGTGAACTTCAAAGCATTTCAAATGATCAAATAAAGATCATATAACTTCAATTTGATGAAAAATCCACTTTGGTTCCATGTTGGGGGCCTCAGATGCCCTGATTTTGCTCTGACTTGCTCAAGAAGCTACCCATTGGCCAGATGACTTCCACAATAAATTTCTTCATCAAACTTGGTATACATGATCCTCATAACATATTGAGACCAATAGAAACAAGAATGACAAAAAAAATTGGACTTATGGCCTCTGAAACCAAAACCCTAATTTCAGGTCATCTGTGTAGTTAAACCCTAGCTCTGCTTCTATGCTTTGCCAGTTCTTGTGATTCTTTGACTTCCTTGATCTTTGGAGGATAAAATATGATGATTGAACATACATGGACCCTCTTGAGATGATTGAAGACCTTTGGAGTAGCTCAGATGGATCTTGGGTTGCTCAAGTCATAAACCCTAGATGCAGAGGAACTTTAACTAATGCAGTGAAGCAAAAATGCAACATGATATGATATGATTGAACTGATGAAAATATGAGAGATCACAAGCCATGGTGTGAACTTAGTGAGGGCAAATTTGGGGTGCTTACACCAGGTTGACGAGGCCCACTGATTTTCTAGTCTTCTTCTTTTTCTTAGTCAGAAGTGTCTTCAGCTCATCTTGTCCCTTGGACAAATTCAGGATCATTTCTTGAAATTATGCATTCTGAGTCTGGAGATCCTTAACAGTTTGTTCGAGAGCCATTTCTGCTGAAATAAACAGCGAGAAGATAAGATACCTGTTCACAAAAAAGCTGTGATGCAATGATATGGTATGTAGATGCATATGCAATATTTTCAAGAACCGCGGGATTTAAATTTGTTTAAATGAAAAATAAAAACAAAATTTTATTAGTAAATACTTAATATAAGTTTTTCCCCTTGGGCTTACAAAGAAATAACAATAAGATACAAAAGATAAATGTATGGGGTTTTAAGTCTCCCATGGACGCTTCCTCTTTGTGTGGAGGTACTTGTTGAGGTTTTGCTCCTCGTGAAGTTGCCTTGTTAGCTCCAGAATTATTTCTTAACCAGCTCTGAAATGAGTCTCAAAAGTATCCCTTTGCTATTTTAACTGAATCTAGGACTTTTGAAATTCTTCCAAATCAGTGGGCATGTCTGGATGAAGGATGGTATAAGAAACATCCCCCTCAGCAACAGGCTCCATAGTGACTGGTAGAACAGCAGGATACGACATCATGAGAGTCTGAGCACGAGATCGCACCCATCTGAGATAAGGCTCCATAGGAATAGAATACTTTGGCTCCAAAGTCTTGCTGTCTATCTTGTTCACCTTGTTCCAAGCTCGTATAAACCTTTGATGGTAACCCTGAAGATCGTTGTCATAGTCGAACACAATACCCTGAATAAGCATGTCATGAGGACCATTACTCCGAGCATAACCAAACTGACGTAGTGCTAAAGAAGGGTTGTAGGTAATTCTTCCTCTTATACCAAGGAGTGGCACATTAGGGAATTCCCTACAACGATCAATGATAATAACATTCTCCATAGATCGAGAGCACCAATGAATGTCTGAATGGGAAAGTGACATGATCCTCTTAGACCACCTGAACCCTTGTTCATTCTTCATCACTGATCGAGGAAGGTGAGAAATAAACCACCTAGACAATAAAGGTATGCATCACATCAGAGTCCCTCTCACCTTCGTAGTACGAGTGTGAAGAGAATGTAAGATATCTCCAAGTAATGTAGGCACTGGATTACGAGTCAGAAATATGCTGATGGCGTGTATGTCTATAAACTGGTCTGGATTAGGGAACAAAAATAAGCCATAGATCAATAGGGCTAAGATATCCTCAAAATCATCATAACTCATATCCTTCAAGAACACTTGAGCTTTCTCCATCAATACCTTAGCAAGAATACCATTAACTCCGCTTCTCGTTTCTAGGACAATGTCTGATTTCTTCAGATGTAGGGCTGCAACAATGACTTCAGGTTTAGGCTCCTTCTCTAAGCTTGTGAAGGGTTTCTGATCAAGGATAGGTATACCCAGTTATTTGGAGAACTCCTCCATTGTAGGAACCAACAGATAGTCGGGGAATGTGAAGCAATGATGTTTAGGATCAAAGAACTGAAATAGGACACTCATCATGTCTTCATTGAACCCTGAAGTGACTAGATCCAGTAGGTGACCATGCCTTTTGATGAATTGGGAGTTTTCAGAAACTTGAGAGACCAATTCCTTAAGCTTATGAGGTATTCCTACAAAGTTGATCCGGATAGTATTCCTACGAGCAGAAGCCATGACCTGCAACAAAGAACAAAGATAAATCCTTTGGTCCTTGAAATGGTTAGTGAAAATTCTATGCTTATGATGCATGATGTCATGATGTTATGCTCAAACACAAACATGTGGCACACACAAACAAGTCACACAATAGCCCTAGGTTTGAAGGCTTGCATGAGGTTTAAAGGTAAATACCCTCCCCTGAAGTTTAGTTGGTTCATCCTTTCCTACAAAAGTAACCAGGTTCTAAGGGATCTCAATATCACTGATCCTTCCCAAGGGTAGTTATTCAGTAGGCAACTTACTTGCCAACCAAAACCCTCCAAGTTTAGGATCTCAATGAGTGTAGTATCGAGTATCAACCAACTTTAGTCTTCACCAAAGCCGGCTATCTCACTACTTTCTAAAGGCCAAGATGGGATAACTAGGGTTCTAAAAGTCAGTTAGTGTATTGACAACATATGGCAACCCCATATTATCCTTAACTTACTTAAGGAACATAAGCACCAACTAAGAAGTCACACTAACTATGACCACCAGATCAACCATATCGGTATACGCCGTACAGTTTCCTTGGTCTATTGCCATTTACCTAGAGTACACTAGATCCGGGTTAGGATCTTTCACACATAAGCCCAACAGATAAATAGAAAGCAAACAAAGAAAACAATTTAAAGTGATCTAATTCCTAAGGGTACCCCTCTTTTACTTAGTAACTCCCCAGCAGAGTCGCCAGTTCTGTAACACGGTGGGAGAACTAACTTTCTATAAATGTTGTGGATAGCAAGTGTCGCCACC
The DNA here is from genome assembly GCA_963966055.1 of Lathyrus aphaca. NCBI lineage: Eukaryota > Viridiplantae > Streptophyta > Magnoliopsida > Fabales > Fabaceae > Lathyrus > Lathyrus aphaca. The sequence goes on from OZ014519.1 coordinate 230,329,839, forward strand.
GACTTTTATTTTATCCAAATGGAAAGGACATAAAAGAACAGGAAAGACCTATCTTAAAAGACTTGAGTTCGGGGGGTAGTTTATACAAAGGGAAGGTGTTAGCACCCTTTATATCCATGGTTATCCATGGGCTCTTAGTTACTTAGCTCACTTAAATTGTTTTTGAAAAGTATAGTATGTGATTAGAAATTTTTCTAAGTACTTTGTAATGATCCTCGTATGGATGTATACAAAGCCTTGTTTTGAAAAATGTTTAAGAAAGTGAGGTGTAAAAAGTATTTTGAAATGTGAGCAAGCAACTAAGAGGTACCTACCCTAGATTAAGTCTTTCATGTTCTCGTATGTTCTTTCAATGGTAAGACTATCCCTATTATTAAGGAATAGGTAGTCATTACCTTGGATGTTTAAGGGACGGGCGTAGGGTCATCGTATGGTCAATGAAGGCAACTTAAGGGATGTCTTTAGCAATTCATAGGGACTATCATCATTTATTCGAAGGGACGAGATCATTATTTTGTAGGTAACCTCGAAGGGACTTGATCTTTTAAACTGTAAGGACTATGATGATTTATATTTGAAGGGACTTTGCTTAAGACATCCATGTATTCGAGGGACTTGACCATATTATTTGAAGGCAACCAAGAGGAATACCCTAGGAAGTGCAAGATGGCGATCAAAGATCGACTTACGTGTGTGAGTGTTTATTTTAAAATATTTATCTTTTTTTAAATTAGTTATCTAAATTAAATTAATTACAAATATTTTCCACACCCTATTTACTAACCACGCAATAAATATTTATAATAAAATAAAGACGGAAAATAAATCTAGAATTATTACATGACTTTGGGATAGTTACAATATAATTGGATAATAAATAATAATAATAATAAAGCAAATATAAGCAATAATAATAAAGCAATAAACATTAGAAAAAAAAGAAAATAATAATGAAGAAATAAAAGAGAAATTAGAATTTTTAAATAAATTAAATAAGTTAAATAAGTTAGATTTTTTAGAGTTTATAAAAATAATATAAGTTTTTATGACTTAATAATAATAATAAAAGGATAAAGTATTAAAAATTTATAAAAATAAAAAGTTATTATAAAAAAAACATTTTAATTAGGGTTTAAGAAAATAAATTAAGTTTTTAGGGTTAATGGAAAAAATTAGGGTTAGTTAAAGAAATTAGGGTTTTTTAACATAATTAATTAAAATAAATTAGTTTTTATTTACAAATTATATATATATATATATATATATATATATATATATATATATATATATATATATATATATATATATATATATAATAAAAGTTAGGTACAAAAATATTATAAATTAATCAAAATAAATAATTAAGAAAAATTATGAAGTTAATAAAAAATATAAAGTTTAATTACTTATAAAAAAACATTATTGGTTTTAAATTAAATAAATTAATTAGTTAAAATAAAGAAAATAGGAAAATAGGAAAATATGAAGAAAAAAGTGAGGAAAATAGCCAAAAAGATAGGACCTGGGATTTGAACCCAGGTCCCTTACCTCAACAGCATAGCACAAAACCAACTGTGCCAGCACGCGCTGGTGATAAACATATGAGGCCACATCATTATATATTCAACCCGCAAGCCAAAAATAAAATGTGAAAAAAATGCTGGAACCAGGGATCGAACCCAGTCCTCCTGCCTCAATACGCGTACGCCCAACCAACTAAGCCAAGCAGCACTTCTGAAACATAACTACAAACAAAACCTAATAAAATAAACAAAGTTTCAAAATCCAGATTTCGCGCCAGACTTCATCTTCTTCCTCTAGCTGTCGTATTAGGCTATAGTGATACTTTGCCCGTCACTAAAGCTTGTAGTGACGAGTTTTGTCCGTCACTACATGTCCTGCATATTCAAAAATTCACAACACATGATATAAATACATTTGAATAACACAAATCAATTAATAACAGCCATCTAAGTCCAATTGATCCATCAATTTCATGTGAAATTGCTTTTAACAGTGGTTCCCAATTTTAAGTTTACAAAACCCTAAACATGGTGGAATACGATTTAGGCTATGGTTCTTCAATACAATTGCCCAGAAACGTTCCTTACTGCATCACAAACAATATTAAGCAATCGAAAACAATTTATCATGGTTAAATCAATGCAATCGAAAAAACCAAAAACAAGCATGAACATCAATTCGGTTTCCACGATTTTGCATGATTTTGATGCAAATGATGATTGAATTACAATCAGTGATCTCCAAGGAAGCTAATGCAATCCTTATTTGGCCTTGAAAGTACCTGAAACTCACAAACCGAATATGAGTTTTCTTTGAAAATTTTGAAGTTGGAATGGTGTTCTTGGAGGCAGAAAATCCGTGTCCTAGTGTATGCTTTTGTTTGTGTATATGTAGTCATTCAAATTAGGTCAAAAACTTGTGGATTTGTGGGCTTGTGAAGATTGCTTGATCATGAAGTTTCCTCACTTTCAAATATTCAAAAAATCTCATCTAACCTTTCTATTTTTGGTCCAATCTGACTTTAGTTGATTTCCAATCATTCTAAACATAATTCAAATGATTTTCAATCAAAGATTTCATGCTTTATTTGATTTTTCATATTTTATATATATTTAAATTAAATTTTAATGAATAAAATCCAAATAAATATAAAATAAACTATAAAAATCTGAAAAAATAAGCATTGGGTCGTGCATGATGTCATTGTAAAGATTGGATTACAAAATTGCAAGCCCATTTGGAAAAATTTGGTTTTAAGACCTCATTTGTTCAATATACCCTAAAACATTTCCCAACTTTGCAAAGGCATAAATCCCTCAGTTTTAAGGCTATGAAGGTGTTCTTGGACATTTTGGAAATCTTAAAGAGTCCTCTAACCAAGCTCTTTGGTATCATGTCCATATCCTTTATCATTTTCAAATTATGCCCTTTGGAAGATGTTGACTTTTTGTTGACTTTTGAAATGACCTATAATGTTTTAGCTCATACCTTCTAAATGAAGCATTTTTAGGCTTGGCTTGTGAGACACAAAGTTGTAGAGAATTAAATTTCCTTCAAAATGAGCTTTGGATGGGAATTTTTCGATGAAGCGTGTGAAAGTTACGGCTGGTCAAAGTTCATTTGACTTTCCTTAAGAAAACCCTAATTTAGAAACTCTTGATTCTTGATGATCTGAAACTTCCTTGATGAATCATGATCAACCCTTGATCAAATGCTGGATTTTACTTCATAAACTTGATGTTGGCAAAAAATCTTGAAGTTTGACCTTAGTTTGACCTCAGTTTGACTTCTTAACTACTTTGACTGATTTTTGCATATCTGATCATCTGACTGGGCAAACTTATTGGGAAAACTTTGAAACTTGATATGTGGATTCTTGAATACATGTGGGATGTTATGAAGCTCACTTGAGGCCTTGAAACTCATTTTAACATGAGGAAACTCAAAACCCTAGTTTTGGACACTTTGCTTAGGAGGAGGCATTGTCTGAGGAAACGTCCACACTTCTTGATCAATTGGGAGTCTTGAGGATCTTATGATCATCTAGAAGTCTTGAGAGAGATTGTATTGATTTTGGGAGGGAAAATTTTGGGTTACAACACATGTATTTTCGACACCATGGTTTTTGAAGATCATTTCACATTCTTGAATGTATACCATGCCTACAAGCAAAACAATGAGGATGCATCTTGGTGCTACAACAACTTTGTCAATAACAAAGTGCTAAAATCAGCTGATAATGTTCGACAGCAGCCAGTGCATATCATGGCTTGATTTAACTTAAAGTTATGCAGCACTGACTTCAATAGTTGTGACTATCACGTCAACATTAGAAAGGCAATGCTAACAGGATATTTCATGCAGGTGGCTTATCTTGAAAGGACATGAGACTACTTAACCGTGAAAGACAATCAGGTTGTACACTTGCATCCATCAAATTTCCTGGATCACAAGCCAGAGTGGGTTATCTACAATGAATATGTTCTTACTAGTTGGAATTTTATACGTACTGTGACGAAAGGTTAGTAGTAAAATGATGATTTCGACAAGATTTGCAAAGGAAGGAAAATGAAATAATGGTATTTCGACAATTCGACAATGATGGTGGAATATTCGACAGTTCGACAAAGGGGATGATGTTTTGTTTTTCGACGATTTCATAGATGTGTACGATGTTAGATGAATTCGACATGGTGAAGGGGCGTGTTGTTTCAGCCTCAAGGAGAAGTTCAAATTTGAACCTTGGTTTTGTTTGGCAGAGGGATACTTGGAAGTTTTAGAAGAAAAAGAACATGCAGAAAGCCAAGTGTCAAATTCTTAGGATTTTTCTGTTAGTTAGCAGTTTTTTATTTTTGTATAAATAGGATAGCATTTTTTAGTTTTAGTGTGTGAAAAACTTGTACATAAATTCCTGTAAAAATTACTCTAAGTACTCGTGTGAAAGAGAAAAAGAGATTTATCGGGAAATGTACGTGTAAACACCATTTTCATTTCAGTTTATAAGAATTTAAAGTTTCTTTATTTTTGCTATGTTTACCATTCAATTTACATTTCAACATTTATTTTCATGCAAGCTTTCAAATCTTTGTTTATTTTCACTTTATTAAAACGTTAACTTAACTACATAATCACAAATCAGTCTTAATAAAGAAGATTCAAGAAACCAAATAGAAGAATAAAAAAATGTTTATTCTAAGAGGTCACAAAATACATTTGAATTTTGCACTTGTGTCCTAGGACTTGTTTGGTTGGTCCTGCAAGTTACCCAAATTCAGTGAGATTGGAAAACCAGAGATTGTTCGTCGAAATCTATAGCGAACAAATTGGCATGCCCAGTGGGACCGATGCTAAAATTTTGAAAAATTCAATAGAGTAACTCTTAATTTGAAAATGTTTTACTACGTTGTATGATTCTGAGAAGCGGTAAATTAGCAGTAACTGACGTAGAAAGACCTAGGAGAACTAGAGTGAGAAGAATGGAAAATCTGCCACATAACCAAAATGAAAATAATATAGTGCTTACCCTCACTCCTTCGACTAGAGGAAATACAGGGCCAGTCTCTGTGTCAGAAGCCATACCCTCTTCGTCAGGGTCAACACCTGCGTTTGCAGTGTCTCAGAATGCGCCTATTTTTTCTTCTATGGGACACCAAATGTCCATGGGAACACCTCCCCCTATATGGAACGTTCATAGGCCTTTTGCGACTAACTTTACAATTCCTTTGTTTGGTAGGGAACAACCTTATGGGATTCCTACTACCACTATGGCATGTTTACAAAACACATCTTCAATCTATTCTGATTCCTTATTAAATAGGTCATCACCATTGCAAGGATCAGGATCTGGTGGGAACATGAGATTGAATCAACCCCCACCAGGCTTCCAAATGCCAACAATTACAAATAATTTTGCGCAAGTAATACGACAACAAATGGACGAAAGTAATCATGATATGGTCCAAATGTTGACACAACAAATGGGAGTAGTTTTTAATCCTTTGAGACAAAACACTACCCAGACAAATCAAGTATGTGCAGCGCAAATGACGCGTATTGCTGATTTCTTTGGTGTACCTCAGATTCGACAGAGAGAACCTGTAATTCAGAACCCAGTGATCAATGTCGAAGAAGAGCCTACAATAAATCAGAGACCTATAAACAATCCCCAGGCCAACATTAGGATCCAAGAAGAGGTGATCGAACAACCTCGTGTCGAAGTACCTGTTCAACTAGAGCCTAGAAGGGTAATAATCCAGAGAGGTTAGGACGCTGATGACGTGTTGCAATAGAGAATGCGCTATAATAATCTTCCTGTCGAAAATAATTTGGCAGCCATGGTCGAAAGAATAATGGCGCAAAATGGGGTAAACATAGGATTGCAAAGGCCTAGTTATGCTTCCCCATTATCTGAGTATGTTCTACAACAAGAGTTACCTCCAAGATGGAAAATCCCCAAATTTACCAAATTTTCAGGGGACACTAGTGAATCCACCATAGAGCATATAACGCGTTATTTAATCGAAGCGGGAGAAATAGCCCATAATGAAAATATGAGAATGAAATACTTCCCAAGTTCTTTGACAAAGAACACATTTACTTGGTTTACATCCCTGCCAGCAAACTCCATATACACATGGACCCAGTTGGAAAGATTGTTCCATGAATAGATTTATATGGGACAAACTAAGATAAGTTTGAAGGAATTATCCAGTGTTAAGAGAAAATTTTCAGAGCCTATAGATGATTACCTAAATAGATTCATATTGCTGAAGTCAAGATGTTTCACATAAGTGCCAGAAAAAGAATTAGTCGAAATGGATGCAGGAGGTCTAGATTATTCTATAAGGAAGATATTAGATACTCAATATCTAAGAGACATGGCACAATTAACAAATAGGGTAAGACAAATTGAAAGGCTAAAAGCTGAGAAATTTAGGGCAAACAAAAGTAAAAAGGAAAGAGTGGCCTATGTAGGAATATGCCAAGAGGATGATTATGACGAAGATGAACCAGTTATCTTCGACGAACAAGAAATTGACTTGGCAGAATTGAAACAAGGCCCACCATACTCTTGAAAAATGCTAACTCCGTCGAACGGAAAAAATTCGGTCGAACCAGAAAGGAATAATAAGTTTCCTAAAAGAACTTATACTTTCGACGTCACCAAGTGTGATGAAATTTTCTACTTGTTGGTTAAAGATGGCCAGTTAATAAGACCACCAGGAGTTAAGGAACCCCCTGTTGACCAACATAAAAAGAGAGGTTTATGTAAATACCATAACTTTCTGGGCCATAAAACTTCTCAATGTTTCCTTTTCAGGGATCTTATTCACAATGCAATTCAGGATGGAAGGCTGAGGTTTGGAGACAAACCAAAGCAACAAATGAGGATTGATGCCAATCCTATGCAGGTGATGGAAGCCAATTATGTTGAACCATTCAATGTGAACATGGTCGAAATTGAAAAGATGTCTGAAGGTAGTTTGAGATGATAGAAGCCACTGAAGGTTTCAACACCCACATTAACATGGCAGGGATTGCTGAGGATCTCCCTGACCAGGCTAAAGTGGAGGAAGTATCCAAAGACTATTTGACCATGCCAATAATGATCAAGGTTATTGATAATCTTGATGTGAAGAAACTGAATGACTGCAACCAAAACAATGTTGAGACTACTGAGGGTTTCGACAAACCAAACAATGTTGAGATCACTAAAGATTTCAACAATCCAAACAATGTTGAGACTACTGAGGATTTAGACAACTCATACAATGTTGAGATTACTGAAGATTTCAACAGTCGAAATAAGGTTGAGGCCACTTAAGGTTTCGAAAGTCAAGACAAGGTCAAAGTTACAAGAGACTTTGATAACCAGAAGAAGGAAACTACTGAAGGTTTCAACAAGGGAAATAACAACATGGCTAAGAATAAAATAATATGGGACACTCTGGGAGAGCCAAATGGGAAGTTTGATTATCTTGTGAAATACACTGCCCCTGCAAGTTCTCATGTTGACATCAGTAAAATTCAGCCAACTGGATGGGAAGATGTCCCTGTGAACACTAAGGAAGAATCTGACAGTTCTTTTAGTATCGAAAAGAAGGCTACTGAGGGCCTCACCATTGAAGACAAGATTGCTAAAGGTTTCAACCCTGATCAAACAAAAGAAAAGAATGTTGTAAGCTACACAAACACTGTGAGACTTGTCAACAAAGACAGGCAAAAATTAAGGAAGAAGTCGTCGAAGGCCCTGCAAAACTGGTCCCTTATGGAATACTACGCAGGACCATGGAAGATCCAAGAAAGCAACAAGTCAAAGAAAAAATTCTCTTTCTGACAAAGGGCCAGAACGAAGTCAAAGAGGCTCTTGTTAAAAAAATGAATAGATTAAGTATTCATGACGGACAAAAAATAGACATCAACATGGTAGACTCGTCTTAGAAGATCCAAGAGGAGGTTGATGAAGATCACCATCGAGAAGAGAACCGGAGGCTGGCATATCCAAAGGAAGATGAGAATCTGGCAGAATTCATCCAAAGGTGTCAAAGGAAGAAGACTGAAGTGATGTTATGTCCATGTTGCAGTGAAATCTTCGACAAGAAGGCAACAACAAACTTAAAAGCAGTGTATAAGTCCCAGAAAAAAGGAAACTGAGGGAAAATCCCATCAATCAAAACTGGAAGATATGACCCAAGAAGAACCGAGTACCACCACCAGAGGTTTGGAGAAAGACACTACAACACTTACAAACCATCTGGCGAAGTTGCTGATGATAGATGGGTCCAACCCATTAGGAATGCTCAAGGGTCAAAGAAGTGGAGAAACTTTGAAATTCAAAGAGGATCTTCTGTAGAAGGAAAGAAGGAAACTGAAAGGCCAAAACCAAGAACATACCCATCAGAGGACTACAAAGGAAAAAATCCTATGTCAAGGTCCCAATGGAGAAGATTCCAGAGGCAGAAGAGGACTAAAAAAAGCTGCAGAAGGAATCATTGTCAAGAAAGAAGATGTTAACAAGGATGAAGCAGAATCAAGAAAGAATGCTCAAGTTTCAAACAAAGGGGGGTCTCCTCAAAAGAATAACACAAGCAGCTTGTCACAGGTATCGAAACTCAACAACAAAGTGCTAGAAGATGATGAAGTAACTGATGATTTCAAGTATGACTCAGAGGGATCATTCGACATGGTCTGTAATATAGTGTATGTCCTCCCTAGGGACTATGACAGGATCATGGAAGTCGAAGATGAGGACGAGAACATGGTGGACAATACAGTGGGACCTAGGCATGTATGTTACTACATAATGAACAACAACTGCATGGAAGAGCAAAATGTCTTCTTTGAAAAGTCAGACGAATCAATGAAGGGACACCTGAAGCCTTTGTTCATCAAGGGAAAGGTCTAAAATGTTGGTGTGAATAAAATACCAGTGGATGGGGGAGCTGCAGTGAATTTAATTCCCCACTACATGTTAAAGAAAATTGGAAAGGATGATTCTGATGCAAAACCCCATAATATGGTGTTGTCAAATTATGAAGGGAAAGTAGGCACTACCATGGGCGTTATCTCGGTAAACTTGACAGTTGGAACTATAACCAAAACAACAATGTTCATAGTCATCGCTTCCAGGGTGAATTATAATTTATTGCTTGGAAGGGAGTGGATTCATGGAGTAGGGGATGTACCTTCTTCAATGCACCAACGTATAGTCATCTGGCGTCTTGATGGGATTGTCGAAAACATAGAATTTGATCAAAGCTATTTCATGAATAAAATAAACAACGTAAACAATCAAAGCTTCGAAAGAAATCTGGCTCATATACCTCCCTGCAATCCAGTAGAATTCAACTTGAAGGCAACTGACAACGCCTATTGTTCCATGTACCTCCACCCAACACATGGTTTTCAATGGGATAAGGAAATAATTGGTGAACCAAGTCACGTATGGGGGACTTCTCAGATTGATCCAACAGGTTGGGGTAGCGAATTTGATAATGACAATGAGTGAAGCAACATCGCTTAAAAGAATGACGACCTATATGGCCGAAAATAAACTCAAAGCGACTCTTGAAGCCGAAGTAAAATACATGGTTGTCGAAGCCAACGAAGAAGAATTGGACAAACAATGTCCTCGAAGGGACGTTGACGAAAATGATGATGACAACTAGATGGGCGAATGGCAGAACTAGAAGCTTGACGCCATCTATGATGACGAACCCCTGGGGTTCGAAAAGGATCCACTGTCAACTAGCCTGAAAATGGTGGCACAGGACCCATTGGAAGAAATTAATCTGGGGTTGGGGGCAGAAAAAAGACCAACCTACATAAGCGCTAAGATGGGTCCTCAGTTCAAGGTCGAATTAGTCCATTTGCTGAAAGAATTCAAAGACTATTTCGCATGGGACTACGACGAAATGCCTGGTTTGGATAGAAGTCTGGTCGAACTAAAGCTGCCTATAATAGAAGGAAAGAAGCTTGTGAAGCAAACTCCAAGACGCTTTGCACCAGAAGTTTTGTCAAAAATAAAAGAAGAAGTAGAAAGACTTCTCAAAAGCAAATTCATCCGCCCAACCAGGTATGTTGAATGGATTGCAAACATAGTACCTGTAATTAAGAAAAATGGAAAACTAAGGGTGTGTATTGACTTTCGAGACCTGAACTCAGCCACCCCAAAGGATGAATATCCTTTGCCAGTAACAAAAATGCTAGTAGATTCTGCAGCAGGACATGAGTACCTAAGTATGTTAGATGGATACTCTGGCTATAATCAAATCTTCATTGCAGAAGAAGATGTTTCCAAAATAGCCTTTCGTTGTCCTGGAGCAATAAGGACTTATGAATGGTTAGTAATGCCTTTTGGTTTGAAAAATGCTGGAGCAACTTACCAAAGGGATATGAATTCTATCTTTCATGATTTTATTGAAACATTCATGCAAATATATATTGATGATATTGTAATAAAGTATGTTTCAGGAAAAAATCATTTAGACCATCTTCGACAATCCTTTGAAAGGATGGGGAAGTTTTGTTTAAAAATGAATCCCCTTAAATGTGCTTTTGGTGTGCAGGCAGGTGATTTCTTAGGTTTTGTGGTCCACAAAAAAGGAATCGAAATAAATGCCAACAAAGCCAAAGCAATAATGGAAGCGAAAGCGCCATCAACAAAGAAAGGATTGCAATCTCTGCTAGGGAAAATAAACTTTCTCAGAAGGTTCATTTCTAACCTTAGTGGAAAACGAAAGCTTTCTCGCCTCTGCTTCGACTAAAGAAGGAGGACTTCACATGGGGGCAAGAACAACAAGACGCCTTCGACAAGATCAAGAGAGATCTAGCCCGTCCTCCAGTTTTGATGTCTCCTTGTAGAAAAAGAAGTATGATATTGTACATCTCAACATTAGACAAGACTTTAGGAAGCATGCTATGTCAGGAAGATGAAAATGGCGTCGAAAGAGCCATCTATTATCTCAGCAGAGTCTTAAACGATGCTGAAACTAGATATAGTGTAATAGAAAAATTATGTTTGTGTGTATATTTTTCTTGTACAAAGTTAAATCACTATATAAAACCAGTTGATGTATATGTCTCCTCTCATTTCGACGTAATAAAGTATATGTTATCTAAATCCATTTTACATAGTCGAATTGGGAAATGGGCTCTAGCATTGACGAAGTATTCCTTAACATATCTGCCTTTAAAGGCTGTCAAAGGGCAAGTGGTTGCTGACTTTATAGCTGACCACTCAATAGATGAGAATGAGATAAAATATGTCGAATTAAAGCCATGGAGGTTGTATTTCGATGGTTCCAGTCATAAAAATGGAAATGGCGTTGGAATATTAATAATTTCTCCTGACAAAATTCCAACAAAATTCAAGTACAGGGTCGAAGGCTTATGTTCAAATAATGAGGCAGAATATGAATCCCTGATTGCTGAACTTGAAATATTGTTGGAATTGGGGGCAACGAGAGTCGAAATAATGGGTGACTCTGAATTGGTAATAAAACAATTAACCAAAGAATACAAATGTGTCAAAGAAAATATGATCATGTACATGCAGGTATACCACATGTTGAAAGATTGTGTCGAATTTGAAAAAGGGTGTCAGGAATGCCAAGTACATGCAGGTATACCATATGTCCCTGCAAGTGAGTTGCATTCAATCATAAAGCCTTGGCCATTCAAGGGTTGGGCTTTAGACTTAATTGGAGAAATTCAACCTGCTTCGTCAAAAGGGCAGAAATACATTTTAGTTGGAGTAGATTACTTCACTAAATGGATCGAAGCCATACCTCTGGTAAACGTGGACCAAGAGGCAGTCATAGAGTTTATCCAGAAATATATAATTTATAGATTTGGAATACCAGAAACAATAACCACCGATCAAGGATCTGTGTTTACTGGTAAAAACATGCAAACATTTGAAAAAGAAACATGTTTTAAGCTTTTGACTTCTACACCTTATTATGCCCAAGAAAATGGACACGTCGAAGCAGCAAACAAAGTTGTGATAAATTTGATCAAAAATCACGTAGGTAGAAAACCTAGAAATTGGCATAAGACTTTGTATCCGATTTTATGGGCTTGTCGAACGTCTCCCAAAGAAGCTACAAACTCTACTCCATTCAAATTAACTTATGGACATGAGGCGGTACTTCCAGTCGAAATTTATTAACAATCTATACGAATTCAGAGGCATCATGAAATTCCATCAAAAACGTACTGGAGCATAATGATGGATGAATTAGTTGATTTAGATGAAGAAAGTTTACGCGCTTTAGATTTGATAAAAAGACAGAAAGAAAGAATCGAAAGGTTTTACAACAAAAAAGTAAAGTCCAAGACCCTCTTTGTGGGTAATTTAGTCTGGAAAGTAATTCTTCCCATGGATCGAAGAGATAAATTATTGGGAAAATGGTATCTTAAGTAGGAAGGACCTTTCAAAATCTTAAATTTTTTTTCAAATGGTGCGTATGAAGTCGAAGAAATAGGCAAAGACGAAAGGATACTAAAAATAAATGGCAAGTATTTAAAGAAGTATAAGCCAACTTTGAAAGAAGTGAAAATAAAAACAGAATGATTATATGAAACAAATAAGGTACTTCGCCAAACAAATGGCGTTAATGTCATTACAAAATAAATTCCTCAAAGGCTGCTAATAAAAAACCTATTTTTATTACAATCTAGTCTTTAAGAAAAGACTCTTTGAGTTCCTCAAACTTCCTCTTTTGAACTTGAATTTGACATTCACACAAGCTTTTATTGTAAGAAATGTTGTCAATTTCTTGACTTAATTGCTGGGCTCTGTCTGCGTGATGAAGTCCCACCTTGATCTCTTCGTCAATCTCATCATGCTTGGGTTGCTGAAGGTTTGCTTTGTGTTGCTTTTATTGAGAGATTTTGAGTTGAAGTTGGGCTATTTGTTCCTCAAAGTTTTGAATGTTGTTGTCACATTCAGCAACATCTTTGGAATAAGCTTCAGAAATCCTTTGCAACTCTGAAACTTTGTCAGTCGAAACAACTACAACATCCCATTCAGCAGTTTGAGTTTCAGTCTTGTTGGAGATCAGTTGGGAAAACTCTTTTTGACGATTGAGGTATGCGCTCACTGTATCAATTATTTGGGCTAAATCCATCACCAGGCGAATTTCGTCAGAAGAAGCCTCTAGGAAATTAACTTTCTTGAGGAGTTTCTTCAGTTCAAACTGAGCAGTAGGATTCTCGTCTAGAACTTTGAATAGATCCACACCAAGTATTTTGGCTTTGACTTCAATTATGATGGTGTTAAGGGATCTGACTTCAGAGGTGGCTCCAGAGGTAGTCGAACTACTATAAGAAGAATCCTGGAAATTGTAGCGGGCACTGAGCATGGCCTTCAGGTAATCTAAGGGTTTCCTCAATTTCAAATTTTCAAGCTCCTCACGTGAAAGTGTAGTCGAACCAGTCGATGGAGGAGTGCTTTGGGTCTAAGCAGAAATTGGTTGAATACAAGGCCCATCAGAAGATCCAGCTTCTTTCTTTGACTGATCTTTGCCCTCAACAGTTTTTGCTTTGGTGCTCTCCCTAACATCAACATCTTGTTCCTTCTCTTGTTCCTTTTCTTCCTCGACAGTTGGTTCACCATCAATCTTTTCACCCTTATCATCCTTAACAGAACCATCATCTTTGACAATGTCTGCTTTTGGGTTAAAAGGAGAGTTGTCACCAGATGGATCATCCATATTGGTGTCGAATTCAACTACGGTTTGTCACTCGGGTTCGTCGTCTGTGGGAGCAGTTTCTTCTTGAACTCCCTCCATCAGATTGGTCTCACCATGAAGTTGGGTTTTTTCAAGATCCGTTGTCGCTCCTAATTCCTTAGTCGAATCTTTTGGAGAGCGAGGAGTAGAGCTGATAGGGTGTTCTTAGACCATGACTTGAACCTGGAGATAGAAAGAAGTTTAAGAAAAGAAAGTGCAAGAAAAAAAATAACATTAATTAGTCAAAATGTAACTTACCTGAGGAATCTCAGTATGGAGGCTGGAGTCCCCACTTTCTACATCCTGTGTAGCTTTGATTATTGGGCTGGCAGGAGGAGTTTTCTTCATAGATTGGACAAGGGATCTTTGAGAGGCAACTGTTTTAATCTTTAGAGCTTTCTTTCGTTTGTGGGGTTGTTGATCTGGAGATTCATCCCCAGATTCGTCAGTAATCACTTGTGCTTCCTCTTGTTTTCTTTTATGAGGGGTTGGTGGTTTTCGACTTACCTAAAACACCAAAAAGGGTTTGGTTAGTGTAAGTAAAATAAGTTTGCATTGTGAACAAAATAACCAAAGTTGGACGTTTTGTTGAAACCTTTTTCACAGTGGAAGCAAACTTTTCGACTGCCTTTCCAGGTTTACTTTCGACGGTAGCTTTCTTGGTAGTAATCTTGACAGCTAGAAAGGAAAGCAAGAAAGTAAGTAAGGAAAAAGGAAAACATAAGAATAAAAAATAAAATGAAATAAAAATTGTGTTTTTCTTTAACACCTTCAAGAATAGGAGATTTTACGCGTACGTGTTCTATTCCAACATGAAGGTGCCCTGAGTAATTGCCCAAATGATATTTGGTTGGAACCACACGCTCAACAGGTTTTTTACAAGACTCTTGAAGCAATTTCAAATCAGATCCACACACAAACCAATCTAAAAAGGGATGGCTCATAGCCACACCAAATTCAACAGATGGTAGAGGGAGAAATTTTGGTGGATAATAACTATATGCCAAGTCATAATGTACTTCTGGTCGAACATATGAAGGCAACATTAATTTCCCCAATTTTTCTGTGAACTTATGCTTCAGAGTTACAGTTGCTTTGCCTATGGTTCGCCTAATATCATCTGGCCTATAAATAGTTTCAAAATATTTTTGAAAATTTTGGATCTCCTTAATATGCTGTTGAGTACCTTTTTTGGTTCGATCCTGCACAAAAGCAAAAGCATTCGTCAGGAGAGTTTGAAAGGTTGTCACATCATAGAATCTGGTAAGATAATAGTCCCTCCACCAAACGTCGAATTCTTGCGTGCAAAGAAAGGTTGGTCGAAATACCACTGGTCGAATCTCCAAGGTGGCATCATTCAACTTCTCTGATATTTCTATGCTTTTCGACGCATTAAGAAAAGAGTTGTAGAAGAGGATGAAGCCTTACTTTGGGCAAATGGGTTTTGGTTTTATTTGGATCAACCCAAACTAGAGAGCAACGAGATTGGGTTGATAAACAATCATGGAAATTTTTGTGTTGGTCATGTTTTGATGGGAAAACAAGAGCCTTGGTGTTAGAAACGATTCCCAAATAACCAAGAAGGCGTCTTCGTCTTTTTGTCGTTCGAAGGGAAGATGTTTGGTAGACCATTTAGGCCTAATGGTTCTCTTGGCAAAAGTTGCCATACTTGGGTTGAAGTTGTACCTCTTGGAAAACATTGTCATGTAGCTGGTGAATGATCGTCGAAGGCCAATTCCTTCTTCAGAGGGGGTTAGTTATACTAACCTATACCATTCGAAAATCCTGCTTTTGACACTTTCTTCATCCACCTCGTTCTTGATGGGAAAAGAGGCCTCAAAAGTGGCATTAAGCCACAATTGTAGAAGCCAGAAGGGGCCTGCTAAACTTAGTTTGTCTTTCTCATTAACCAGCTTCAAGGATTCGATGCTCTTGCTGATTGATTCATAGAGATTTGCCAGAATCATTTCGCTCAGACAAAGGTTGTTACCAGCGTGAAGTTGGTTGGCTATTGTGAGATATTTTTTGGCAACTTAGAGGGATCTTGAGAAAAAAACAAATTTTGATAGCCAAAGGGTTAAGAAATCTATGTGTTCTACGTCAAGTAATGTTTCACCCTAAGTTTTTCCCTATGTTTTTCTTTGCATTTTTATCTGCATCTTGCATACAAACAAGATCGCACTGGTTACTCGGTTCTTCTCGGGTTAGGTTTTTGTCTCGCAGGGGATCACCGTTGTCTTTAATTACTTTATTTGTTTATGTTTACTAACCATTAATCAAAATAAAAAAAATATTTTGTTTCCTTTTGCTAACCTTTTTTTCAGGAAGAGGAACCATTGAAAATGCCAAAAATAGCAATCCTGCAGCTCGAGCGAAATTTCACAGACAAAAGTCGAAGTTGATCTGCAAATAATTCAAAATTATCAGATCGAGGATTTGCCAAGTTAATTGATTCACTCAAAGGATTTCCAAGGATCATGTGTTTACTTCTTCGACGTACAACAAGAATCGGGCCGAAACAACCAAGCAACCATGTTTGAATAAAAAATTCAAATTTCAGCTTGGTTAACCGGTTAACCAAATGCGTTAACCGGTTAAGCAGTGCGAAATTTGAATTTTTTATTCAAATTCAACACCCTTAGATCATTGATTTAATTGGAATATTCTAGATCCATTGGTTTCTGATTTCTCTACATCACTTTGATCATTTCCTACCATAAACCCTCACTAATCACCACTCTTTTCCATTTCCCACCAAATTTTCAATTACCAAACCTAAATTCAAATCACCAAAGCAAGCTCCATTCCAACAAATTTCCATACCTAAGGCCTTTAATTAGGACCCCAATTTCATTCATTCAACAAGCTTTAGAGAGCCAAATTCACCTTGCAAAAATTTCTACAAGCTTTTGATAGCCACAAAACCTCTTGCAAATTACTCCCCCAACACCAAAATTCTCAAAAATTCACTTTCTTTCTTTGAAGTTATCAAGAATTCATATTTAATTCTTGATTAACTTGAGCTAAACCTTCATCCTTTCATTCTTTTGTTCATCAATTTCAGTAGATCTAAGCTTGTGTTGGTCAAATTTGAAGAAGTGACTTTGGTAATTCCTCTCCTTCCATAAACCCATATTCACCATCAACATTCAAGATGTAGATCTTTGGTGCCTTTGATTCTATATCCTTTGTATCTTTATTTGTTGTTTGATTGCATGGATTCCACTGTATTTTGGTTTTAAAATTCGTGCAAATTCAGATCATGATCATCCAATGTTTGAGAAAAGGTTTTAAAATGGATCATGTTGAGTTTTCTGCATTTTTCAGCTTCTGGTACAACGTTAACTGGTTAACCATTTGGTTAACTGGTTAACCATCTTCAAAACAACGTAAATTATTCAAAATCGGCTTGCTTTATCCGGTTAACCAATTGGTTAACCGGTTAACACAAGACAAAATGATGTTTTTGGCTTGTTTTAAGCCCCTTCTTTGTTCCTCTTTCTTCTTCTTCTTCCTCCTTTTTATTTTTACCTTGGGAAGTAATTTTGGGAGTGATTTCTCCTTAATTTCAATGAACTTTGGGTGTAGATTAGAGTAGTTAATGTTCATTAATTCAAAACTACCTTTAAGTGGATTATTCAATTCATTTAAGGTATTTTGCGTTAGTGATACATTTTCATGCTTGAATCCACCAAGATGAGTGATTGAACTTAAGGATGAAAGAATACTATGAGTGTGACTCAATTGCATCCGGATAGCGATTTACATATTGTTTATCTCGCATACATTAGCACTAACATTATGCACCTTAATTGGTGGTGGCCGACCTCATTTGTAGGGTAATTACTTCGTAAATTACTCGGCGATTGCTTAACATAGACCTAAATGTGTCCCGACTTCGGAATAAAAATCTAATTGGGTACTTGCACTTTCGTGGACCGGATCTCTTGTTGACCGCGTAATCCTAAAGTGGTTAATCATATTGCATTAAGAATCGAGACTTATGAATGTTTGATGCGTATGTGCTTTGGGTCTCCCAATCGCCTTTCAAATTTCATTGAATTCGGTTCGGTTTTGCCTTGATTAATCGCTATAGTGTAAGATGCTAAGCGGATCTGGTTGCCTTCGATTTTGGTTACTCTTTCTTTTTGGTTGTGGTTGATTAAGTTCACCATACCATTATTATGTGAATATTATTATACTTTTATTATTGTTAATATTTAGATTCTTGCACTTTAATTTCTTTTGTTACTAACATTTAATTTCTTGCACTTTTATTGCTTTTATTCTATTTTGCTTTATTCATCCATATCATGTTTATCATTTATTCTTATTATTTTGATGTTGATTTTCCTTTTGTCCATTTGGACACAAAAACATTAATAAAGGATTAAACTTCTAAAAGACTTGTGACTTTAATTTGTGGACTTTTGGTTACTATCCTTGGCATTGGAATGGAGATTTTTGGACTTAGATTTTAGGATTCCTTCCCCTTGCTTTGATCTTCATGAAGTTGGATTTAGCCTTTATTTGGCCATTTGCTAGCTTATAAGAATGAAACTCTTATGCTCATAATTTGGAATGTCATCAAGTTTGGTTAGATCTTTCTTCCCTTATCTCCTTATTTTCTTTTTTAGGATAGTCTCTTCATCTCCTCCCATTCTTTAATTTTCAAAACTTTCTCCCTTTTTCAAAGGATTCCTTTTTTTTTAAAAAACAAATCATCACCTCTTTAACAAAACAAAACCTTGACTTTTGTCAAGTGGCTTTTTCCTTTTCTTTTTTTTTATTTAAAATCAACGAATCTAATCATTTTGACCTTAATTCAAAAAAATAAAAAGAATCAAACTCATTCAAGTTGTTTTGTGCCTTTGTGCACTTTTGATTATTTTCTTTAAAAGAGTGCCGATTATGAGTCATTATTCTTTAGTCGGGTGCAAGTCTCTCAATCTCCATGGTTGTAGTTTGATGTAATTGAGTCTCTTGTCATTTTTGGGGGTTTAGTGGCATACTCGTTGATTTTATCCGAGTTGGAGCCCTCCCCATAATGTTGTATGAGTCCATGCCTTCATTCTTATGATAGTTTGTTTGGCTATCCACTTGAAGATGACAAATTCTCTTCACTTAATAAAATGAATCATAACCCATCCTTTTCACTATTTGTACCATGAACTACGGGGTTTTGATCTTGCATTGCACTTTGTGGATGAGGTGAAAAACCTCTCCAAACACAAAAATATAAAAAAAATACATCCTTTTCTCATCCCTTCACTCATATTTTACAAACCATTTTCAAACCAAAGGCAGTAAATTTTTGAAAGGGCTCCCGTGGAGTACCACGAACATTTTGGGTGCGTAAAACCTTCCCATTGTGTAACATATCCCCTTACCTGTTTCTCTGTTGTGTTTCTTTAGCTTTTTGCTTTTAGATTCATTAGGATTTAATTCGAGTTAAGTTAACCAATAACTTACACTCATGTTTTTACCGCTACAAGTACTTCAGGGGAATTCTTTTCATGATAATGGGCAATAAATAAAGAATAAGAGGCGAAACTGGTTTCGAAGGCTATGGAGTTCTCATCTAGGACAATTGGATTCAAATCTATCCCTATTGGACTAAGGCCAACTATGGCAGCTATGTCGAAGAGGGTTGGAGTCACCATTCCACAAGGAAGGTGAAAAATGTTATAAGTGCTATCCCAAAAATAAAGGGAAGCCAGGATCATGTTGGTACAATAGCTAGGACCTACTTTCGACAGTTGGATTATGTCGAAGATGCCAGTTTGTTTCCAGAACTTTCCTTTAAACTTTTCGACTTTGGATAGCCAATCTAAGTAATCAGAGGGATCTTTTGTCAATGGACAACTCCTAAAAATCCTAGGTTGATTCAGATAAGTTAAGTCTAATTCTGCAGGACTAGATGGGTTTTCAGATTTTTCTATGGGCTCTCCACTAGGGTTAGGTTTCATTCCAGCACCTATGGGTTTAGAACGAGAATAAACAGGAAAAAACTCTTTTAATCGAGTCTGATCAATGTTTGGGTTAGGCAATGGGCCTAACATAGCATGACAAGTTCCAGAAATGAGAACTGGAATAAGTACCTGAGATTGATAGATGCTCGTCTTCTCTCTTTCATTTGGAGGTTTTGGCACGCACTGTTGATTGCCCATGATTTCTGGTCCATATAGTCTGTGTGCATATGGAAGAGGAGTTATATCTTTGATCTTCTAGTTGCTTGAAGACGCCATTGTTAATGGAAGAAGTTTGAATAAGAGAAGAAGGTCTGAGTTTGAGTTATGAAAAGGTGGGTCCAAGAATGTAGAAATTTTTTGCAGAAAAGGTAAAATGAGTATTTATATAGAAAGGCAGTAAAAAAAGTTTTAATTTTTAAAACGGTTATGGCATGTGTAATGATTTCAATGGTAGTGGAGAAAAGTGATGGAAGTTGAAAAGAACGTGACATACCTAGGTGCCTAGGGTGATGGAGGTTACGTCCAAACGTGGGATAGACATGATGTTTTAGGGAAAGTATGATGATTACTTTGTATTATGACTTGACAAAAGTCAGATCTTGGGAATCAACGCAATTAATGTGAGTAGCATGGAGTCAAAACATGACTCGACAACAAATGATGGTTTCTCCAAAAGACAGTCGAAACATCTTTGCTGGGGGGAAATTTGTATGCATGTATTTTTAGCACCATGGTTTTTGAAGATCATTTCACATTCTTGAATGTATACCATGCCTACAAGCAAAACAATGAGGATGCATCTTGGTGCTACAACAACTTTGTCAATAACAGAGCGCTAAAATCAGCTGATAATGTTCGACAGCAGCTGATTCATATCATGGCGTGGTTTCACTTAAAGTTATGCAACATTGACTTCAATAGTTGTGACTATCATGTCAACATTAGAAAGGATATTTCAAGTAGGTGGCTCATCTTGAAAGGACATGACACTACTTAACCGTGAAAGACAATCAGGTTGTACACTTGCATCCATCAAATTGCCTGGATCACAAGCCAGAGTGGGTTATCTACAATGAATATGTTCTTACCAGTTGGAATTATATACGTACTGTGACGAAGGGTTAGTAGTAAAATGATGATTTCGACAAGATTTGCAAAGGAAGGAAAATGAAATAATGGTATTTCGACAATTCGATAGTGATGGTGGAATGTTCGACAGTTCGACAAAGGGGATGATGTTTTGTTTTTCGATGATTTCATTGATGTGTACGATGTTAGAGGAATTAGACATGGTGAAGGGGCGTGTTGTTTCAGCCTCAAGGAGAAGTTCAAATTTGAACCTTGGTTTTGTTTGGCAGAGGGATATGTGGAAGTTTTAGAAGAAAAAGAACATGCAGAAAGCCAAGTGTCAATTTCTTAGGATTTTTCCGTTAGTTAGCAGTTGTTTATTTTTGTATAAATAAGATAACATTTGTTAGTTTTAGTGTGTGAAAAACATGTATAGAAATTCCTGTAAAAAATACTCTAAGTACTCGTGTGAAAGAGAAAAAGAGATTTATCTAGAAATGTAGGTGTAAACACCATTTTCATTTCAGTTTATAAGAATTTAAAGTTTCTTTATTTTTGCTATGTTTACCATTCAATTTACATTTCAACATTTATTTTCATGCAAGCTTTCAAATATTTGTTTATTTTCACTTTATTAAAACGTTAACTTAACTACATAATCACAAATCAATCTTAATAAAGAAGATTCAAGAAACCAAATAGAAGAATAAAAAAACATTTATTCTAAGAGTTCACAAAATACATTTGAATTTTGCACATGTGTCCTAGGACTTGTTTGGTTGGTCCTGCAAGTTACCCAAATTCAGTGAGATTGGAAAACCAGAGATTTTTCGTCGAAATCTATAGCGAACAAATACACACCTTCCTTGTCATAGGAAGAACAAACTCTAGCTGCACCTTCCAAACAACAATCTGCATTTTTGCATCCATAGACCACATATAGCACTTATTAACTCCATTTGTAAGAACAACCAAAGCCCTTATAAAGATGATCATTCGTTACTCTATACACTTTTTGAACCATAAGATTCAGACTGCAGATACGCATACTTCTTAGATAAATACCAAGTCTCCCGTCAAGGCATTTACTATTGGTCAGATAAGACTACCTTCTCACACAAGGCAAAACATGTAATCTGACTTCTTCTTCTTCTGCAGGCATCTGACACTTTCTGACATGATGTTCTAATATTCTTTCAGACATCAGTATCAGTCACAACTTCACAGATTACTATGGTTCTGAAGACACCCATAATAATTCATACACAGGTAGGGGACACACAAGAGAAACAACCATCAGTAGTTGATCAGACCAAAACACAGACATATGCAGCAGCTGGAACACAAACTTCTCGTTCAGACTCATTATTCAGACTGTCTGATTTGAGATGTCTTTACACACAATATAGCTACTGATCAGCTATATCCACATCAGTCAACTCCACTAGTTCACACAGCTTGACCTTCATGTACAAGGAGTCTCTCTGAAATAATACTCCTTGAAGCTCAGGTACTTCACTCCTGCCTCAAGGACCAAAAATAAACTGTCCTCAAGAGAAAAAGACATGTTTATCACACCTTGATCAACACACACATCTAAGAGAAGTTCCAGGGCTATAACCTTCTTAGACATGCCATACAGATGCCTCATCTTCTAGATTAGGAGTAGGTTCCAAACATGTGTGGTATAAACATAGTAGTTTAGCACCTAAGCATCTATACAATTAACTCTTAGACAGCAGAATCATGCCTAATTCCGATGTGATATTCTATCAAAGGATAAGACATCATTCCAAGGATCACAAAGAGATCTACAGACAAGATATAGGTCTGTTTAAAACACTATTTAGATTTACAAACAACCATTTCTCTTCATAGTGCCTTGAGTTGATTTGAAAAAGAATTTTCAAGTATCATTAGCACAGTTAACAGAAGCATATAGACATATATACCCAACATCATATGATATATCTCTAGAGAAGAGTAACCTTCTCAAACATAAGGAGTTATCAGATAGATAAGCAACAGATACAAACTCCTCAGAAGCTTCAAGTGTCACAAATTAGCCCTTCCAATATATCCAAGTGACACCAATAGCCATAGGTTTGAAAATAAATCAAACCTGTCACATCAACAACACAACACCATGTTACTACAACAGAATAGTCCATCCTCCACTTCTAGGGACCATTCACACATCAACACAACTTTTCAGTCGAACACTTCTACCTTGACCATGAACCAGAAAGTATCCCCCTTGGATCTCATCCAGAAAAAGACTAGGATGCCTGGTCTGATACCAATTAAAATTCTGGTATGATAGACTCAGATGTCGAATATGATGTTGAGACATCTTATCTATTACATATAAACATGGCAAGGCACAAACAATATCACTTTTAAAATTCTGATATATCAGATTCATACATTCTTCAAGATGTTTAAACATCTGATATGATATTCAACACATATACTGCATAAAATAAACTGAAAGCTGTAAAGAACACATTCAAATTGTTAACCCAGTTCGATGCTAACTCATCTACTCTGGGGGATACCAAGCCAGGAAGGAAATCCACAATGTAGTATCAATTCAAAGACTTCTCAGCAAACACCTAAAATTTACAGTCTTCTCACTTAATCACTACCTGTACAACTTCTACTTAGGAACTCCTAAATATGAGAAACTCATTCTCACTTCCAATCACCTCAGTGATGTCACACAGTTACAACTGTCAGTTGTTATTATTGACGGCTCTTTACCAAGAAACAATTCAAAACAGGAAGGCACACTTCCATGAAAACACCTTAGAGTTTCTTACAAGCTTCCTCCAATCCACCTCTTACTTAGCAGCTTCGAGGTTTACAAACAAAACAACCACAACATTGTTCCTTGTTGTGCACGGCTGCCACAAGAATACAACCCTAATGATATAATATTTACATTTTCGGTTGGTTGGTTACACCTAGGTTACAAGGTTTCTATTTATAACCTATTCCCAACTGGATTTGGGCCTAAACAATCATAGCAACAACTGCTACAAATATGCAGAAAAATCTGCTACAAAATAAAAAGATCTTCAAATAAACAACTTCCTAAAATATCTCTAAATATATAAACTCTATATTTATTCAATATTTGAAATTTGTCTTCAATGTAAATTTGAGTCTTCAATATCTCTTACAATCAGTGCCACTTGGATTGATTTAAATCTTCAAAATATTCTGTTTCTATTGAAACCAAAACATAAACTTCAATCCATCTTCAACAGTTCATGATGTCGAATGAACTATTTTGACATCTTCTTCGACATGTTGATCCAGATGTTGAAACATTTCAACCCAACATATTTGGGCGCACAAAAGGACTCATAGCTTAATATTTTCTTTGTTTTGCAAAGATCCTGTACATATACACCGCTGGTATATTTGTTTTACAAAATTAATGCCAATTCTAAAAGAACAGAGCTTACACTTTCCACTTAGCTAGTTTAGCTTTCACTCTATCAACTAAGGGCTAAAAATACACAACTTTAGGCTTTCCTTTAAAAATGGGAACTCCTAAATAAGTGAAAGGAAGTTGACCCTCCATGAATCCCAACAATTGATCCAGCCTAGAGAACCTGACAGGTGGAATGGATCCAACAAATATAACTGATATTTGGGGATTAACCAAATGACCAGAGCATTGGGCATATTTGAAGAATAAACTTTTTAGTGCCTCCAAGTTAGAGATACTAGCTTTGCAAAAAAGCATGATATCATTAGCATACAACACATGAGAAGGAACAAGAGCTCCTTTTGGTCCCTTGATGAGTTGAAGCTTGCCTTGATCTACTAACAAGGAAATACCTCTGCTTAACTCATCCCTTGTCAGGCAAAAAAGAAGGAGGGAGAGAGGGTCTCCCTGTCTCACACCCCTCATACAATTGAAATAACCAACTTGAAAACCATTAACTGAGATGGAGATTTTGGCAGAAGAGAGAATGGTTGTAATCCATGAGCAGAATTTTGCACAAAAGCCAAACTTATTAAGCACAAAAATTAGGAAATTCCAATCAAGGGTATCAAAAGCTTTCCTTATATCAATCTTTACAGCAAGATTTCCTCCAAAAGCTTTATTATCCGGTAAATTAATTGCTTCTGATGTGAGACAGATACAATCAATGATTGATCTACCTTTGATGAAATCTCTTTGCTCAAGAGAGATTATATAGGGCATGATGGAAGCCATCCTATCTGCTAAAACTTTAGACAAAATTTTAAATTTTAAATTTACAATTGCAACAGGTCTATAATGGTTAACAGAACTAGCACAATGGTCATTCAATTAGTCATTAAAGACTCAAAATATACAATATTATATAAACTAGCAATCACACTACGATGGAAAAATACTTTTTATATGACTTAGGTTGATATAATGCAACTCTGATTGATCGATAGTGTTACAAATTAATGTATCCAACATGTGCATTTATATATGTGGCTACACACAAATAAAAAACTAATAAAAGTTATTTTTTATCGTCAAAAAGATATATTAAAGAAACACTCCCTTTAAAGATTTCAAATAAAATAATTATCCATTAAAATATCTAATTATTTTAATTTTTAATACATTAATTTTCAATACATTAATTTTCAATACAAGCCCAATATTTTTTGAAAAATTAATTATTTTAATTTTCAATAAATGCATCGAGAGCATATAAAAAAAAAGCAAATTCTTAATATTTATGATGAGTAATTAAGTATCGGTACTTTTAACATAAAATAATTAAAAATATTACATATATATATATATATATATATATATATATATATATATATATATAAGATGACCTGTTATTACGTTGTTATTTAATTGGATTAGTGTATCGATACTCAATTAAATTTATAATGTACTTGAGACCATTCCAGGGCCGATTCAATACAGGTGCAGCCTGTGTTGCAGCGCTGAACCCCAAATTTTCAGAGAATATTTTTTGAAAAGTTAAATGACCAATATAATACTTTTTAAAGTTTTTTTTTTGATAATCAACATTGCATTAAGGAAGTACAAATGGGTACTTCAACCACAAAGGGAAATTATACCATGTACCCCTACGTTTAGCTTGATACCCCTACAATTTTTTTTAATTTCAATTTTGTCCTTTTAAAATTTAAATAAAAACTTAAAATTTTTACCGCGAAGTCAGAGTAAAAAAATAATTTTTTAATTTTGGAAAAGACGAACCAGAAGTAATATAGTAAGAGTTCCGGTTTGAAAATTTACGAACCGGAAGTAGCTTGGAAGGGTTTTCCGGTGTAGAAAATTTACAAACCGGAAGTAGCCTCATTGGGTTTTCCGGTTCGTTTTTTTTTTTTTTTTTTTAATTTATAAATTTTCAATTTTTTTTAGGAGACATGGAGCTGCCTTTGATGATATGCGCGAAGGATGACTCAAAAGGAGACAAGGATTCCTTCGTATCATGAGTATGTTGAACAATCACAAAACAATTCTCAGAAATCGTCGAAGAGGCCATGTTCACAGTTATCACAGACGTCAAAGAAAAAACCGTCTCACATGTACATTGCACAATTTCCTACACATATCAGACATTTTATTGACGGTATTGTTGATGTTAAGGATGATGGAAATTGTGGGTTTAAAGTCATTGCATCAATGCACGGGTATGATGAAGATGGTTGGTTAATGGTTCGTTGTGATCTCGATAATGAAATCAGAGGACCTATAAATAGTCTTTATGCGAAGTTATTTGGTGATCGCTTAGGAAAAGTAAGAGAATCCTTGTTGATATCATCTATTCTCAACCATATGATAAATGGATGACACTACCAAAAATGAGTTATGTAATAGCAAATTGTTATAACATCGTTCTTGTATCCTTAAGTTATCTTAGTTTGACATTCTTCCCTATGACGACTAAACATAATTCTAATGTAGTGCGTCAAGTTCCTGCTGGTATAAATGCGTAGGAACGGTCCTTCCATCGGACAATCGGCGATGAATATGTCTGACGTCCTCTGATTCGAGACACTGTAAAGAAAACAAAAAAAAATTAAAAAAAAAAATTACACAACCGGATGTAGCTCATGAGCTACTTCCGGTGTGTAACCTTATAAACCGGAAGTAGCAATGACCCTACTTCCGGAGTGAAATTCAACAAAACTCAAACCAGAACTAGCTTACTCTAGTTTTCCGGTTGGTAAAAATATGAACCGGAAGTAGCTCCTCTAGGTTATCCGGTTTGAATATTTTACTGTGCGATTTTTTTTGTGAAAATCTGGTCTGAGGTGAAATCAGGTGAAAAAGTTCAAATTTTTGAAATATTTACTATTTATATGAGGATAAAATCGTCCAAAAAAAATTTGACGTAGGGGTACCGGAATAAATGTGGGGGTACATGGTATAATTTCCACCACAAAGGTACACCAGGAAAAAAAAAAAAAACACCACCCTCCCAAGGAGTAACACCACCAAACTTACAACCAACACAAAAAAAAGGCCATCTACACAAAGTCAAGAGGACAATGAAACTATTCATATAAATTACATTTGACTTGCCTAGAAGAACAAATATAAAATTATTGTTTTCAAAATCTATTTTACATCGTTTCTTAAAAAGACGTGTAAAATTATATATATTTGATGAATTTTTTTGAAAATTCGATATAAATTAATATTTTTAGGTCTATTTTATCATATAAATTAATATTTTTAGGTCTATTTTTTTTATAATTATAACAAACCCCTGATTGGATCGGTCCACTTGAAACATTCATTTCCCATTAAATATTATTCAATCTTTTTTAAATGGTTTTTGTTCTTCTAGAAACTAAATAATGGACAAGAATTAGTCACCAATTCTATGGATGGTGACGTAAGGGCAAACGTTTAGATATGGGAAGTTGTCTGGTGGAGCTACCTACTTATTTGAACAATTATTTTATATTTTTATCCAATTTACGCGTCTTCCTTATTCTCTCTTTCTTTTCATATTCCCACCTCTCTATATATATAGAAAAGAGAAAGAGAGACCCCAAAAATTGAAAGCAAAGAGAGATAGAGAGGAATAAATTAATCAACAAAAATGGGTTTGAAGGATACGTTTTACATCTCACATGGATCTCCAACGTTGTCGATAGATGAATCGATTGAGGCGAGGAAGTTTCTACAATCATGGAAGAAGGACGTGTATGGAGAGAAACCTAATTCCATTTTGATTATTTCTGGTCATTGGGATACGGCTGTTCCCACCGTTAACGTCATTCAGAAAAACAATGATACCATCTATGACTTCTATGGTTTTCCCAAACCTATGTACCAGGTTTCTTTCTTTTCTTCTTTCTTCTTTCCACATAATCATGACACGTTTCTCTATGAAAGCAAAAATAATGTATCTGGTCTACATATGTACCATGTACATTGATTTTTTTTATTGCTTATGAATATTAGTAAGATGATATAGATTCTTTTTGCAAAAGTTTATGCTTATAAAATTCAAACATCTCAATCGTTAGGTGAGAAACTCTAATTCAAATTTTCTTAAGAAGGATATTTAGTTTGGTATAAGGAAAAACTGTCTTTGTTAGTTGGTAAGTAATTGTCAACTAATTTGACGAAGAATTTTCATGATTTGATAATTCACCTTCCGATACTTGTTTCTTACATGAAAAGTTTCCTTTACTAGCTTAAATATCCAGCACCAGGAGCTCCAAATTTAGCCAAAAGGGTGAAAGAACTACTCAAAAACTCCGGTATCAACCGCGTCGACGAAGACAAAAAGCGAGGACTTGATCATGGAGCTTGGGTTCCACTCATGTTAATGTATCCAGAAGCAGACATTCCTGTTTGTCAGCTATCTGTTCAATCTCACATGGATGGAACACACCATTACAACTTAGGAAAAGCATTGGCACCTCTTAAAGATGAAGGTGTATTGATTATAGGTTCCGGAAGTGCTGTTCATAATTTGGGAGCAATTAACCCTCGCGCCGGTGTTGCTCCTTGGGCCTTAGAATTCGATAATTGGTTGAAAGACGCTCTTCTTGATGGAAGGTACGTGTATCAGTAACGACTGTATCAGAATATCAGTTATATTATTTGACTGTAATTCTATACGATATAAAGATGTGAATCGGTTTTATAGGTATGAAGATGTGAATCGGTATGAACAAAAGGCGCCGCATGCGAGAAAGGCTCATCCTCATCCGGATCATTTTTTTCCATTGCATGTTGCAATTGGTGCTGCTGGGGAAAATTCAAAGGCTAAACAAATCCATAGTAGCATTGAGTTGGGGAGTCTCTCTTATGCTTCTTACCAGTTTACATCAGATTCCACCTAAACTTGTTTAACTTAATACATATCAAAATGTTTAAAGTGAAGTGGTATCAACACCTATTTTAACATTTACTTTTCTCTATTCAATGTTCACTTTTTTTTTTTTTTTTACTAAGCAAAATATATATATATATATATATATATATATATATATATATATATATATATATATATATATATATATATATATATATATATATATATATATATATATATATATATATATATATATATATATATCAAGAATACTAAGGGGTATTCAACCCGTATACAAACAAAAAGATATAACACCACCTAATCCCGAAAACTATAACAAAAATTCCGTAGGATGTGTATACCAATCATAATAATTACAACAAAATTTCTTCCTATATTTCTTTCCAATCCACCACCAAGAAGATAAAATAATATTTTGAATTACTTGTTCTTCTTCCCATAATCCATCCTTGAATATAATTGAATTCCTACAAAGCCAAATATGCCAACAACAAATTAACCAAAGAGCGACACTAAACTTGGGTGCAATATGCTTTAACCTCAAAGCATTTACCCAATTAAATAAATGGTCAATGGTATTCATGCACATATTCTCTTCAATGTCCACCCAAGAGTATATAGATTTCCAAACTTTTTGACTCTTGCAACAACCAAATAAGGTGTGAACTAATGATTCTTCAACCAATAAACATAGAGGGCATATTAAATCAAGAGAATTAGAAATGATATGACGAACCTTTAAATTGTCCCTCGTCGGAAGTCTATTGTGAAGAATCCTCCACCCAAAAATAATTGTTTTTAGAGGTGAAAAAGCACCCCAAACAAGATTAAAGGCATCCAAATGAAGGTCTTGTAAATTGATCGGGTCATCTAACGCCATCAACCAAACATAACCGAATTTTACCGTATATACTCGAGAAGCATCATAAGGCCAATGGTATTCATCATTACCTTCCATTTTCATCTCAACCGAATCAAGGAGAAAACAAAGATCTTCAAATTCTAATACCAAAATATCCTCCGCCGCTCTACTAGCTAATGATGGTACCAATAAATCGACATTCCAAACCCAACGATTATCAATCCAATTTCCAAAATCGAAAATACACCCATGTTTCTTAGAAGAAACATCCCAAAGAGAAGGATATAACAAAGAGAGGGATTCATTTCCAATCCATCTAGAATCCCAAAAATATAACATTTTGCCATCATTTACTTTTCCTTGTAATCGGGCTCCAAAATGTTTATCACCAAACTTAGAAATAATCTTAAAAAGATCCCTCCACCAAAGAGATGGTCTCACCTTATATTTTGGTAATTCCCCACGGATCAAAGGGAAAACATAATCATTATATCTATATCTCAAAATATTCCTCCATAAAAATTTTTTAGACCCAACTATCTTCCACACCCATTTAACCATGAGAGCTAGGTTAAAAATCCGCAAGTCTTTAATACCAAGCCCCCTTCCTTTTTATTCTTGCACATCAAATTCCAACTAATCCACGAAATTCCTCTTTTACAAATTGAGCCATTCCAAAAAAATCTCCTTTGAATTGTGGTAATAATCTTTGTAACTTTGGACGGCATAATAAAGAAAGCCATGTAATGAATAGGTAAATTAGATAAAACCGAATTTATGAGAGTTAATCTCCCACCCATTGACAAAAATCTCCCTTTCCAAGAAGCTAATCTAATTTTAACCTTATCAATAACCGGCTTCCAAAAACTAATTAGCCTATGATTACCACCAACCATAATACCTAGGAACTTGAAAGGACATCTATTAATTTTGCAAGCAAGAAAACTTTCTGCGGCAATCATAAATCCATCTTCCAATCCAAATCCAATAATGGAACTTTTTCCAAAATTGATGTCTAAGCCCGAACATAATTGGAAACCTTTCAAAATAATCTTTAATGACCAAATATTGTTCCAAGAGCCTTCACCTAATATAACTGTATCATCTGCATATTGTAATAAATTGAAACAAGTATTTTGATCATGGAAAATACCTTTGAATGCTTGACTGGTCACCGCTCTATCCAAAAGAACCGCTAGGCCTTCAGCTGCTATCGAGAATAGAAATGGAGAAAGGGGATCTCCTTGACGCAGACCTCTCGAGACCCTAAACTCTTTCGAAGGGCTTCCATTAACCAGAATAGACATAAAACTCTGCATGACACCACCTTTAATCCAAGATATCCACTTTTCCCCAAAACCCATATAATTCAACACCATAGCAAGATAAGACCAATCTACACAATCATAAGCTTTTGCGAAATCCACCTTCATCAACAATGCTTTCCTCTTATTTCTCTTAATAAAATCCACTGTTTCATTTAAGGCAAGAACTCCATCTAGAAGGCTTCTTCCTTCAATAAAAGCGGTTTGAGAAGTTGAGATAATACTTCCCATAACCTCTTTAATCCTATCTGCAAGAATTTTGGAGATCACTTTGTACATACTCCCAATCAAACAGATGGGTCTATAATCATCAAGAGATTTGGGACTATCAGATTTGGGAATTAAAGCAAGGAAGGAAAAGCAAAACACTTTAGGTAAATAACCCTTTTCGAAGAATTCCAGAACACAATTAGTGAAATCCACACTAATTATCTCCCAACAATGTTTAAAGAAATCAAAATTAAATCCATCAGGGCCTGGAGTTTTACCACCACTACAACTGAAAACTACACGCCTGATCTCTTCCGGAGTTACTTTCTTTTCTAAGTTCAAACTATCTACCGTAGATAGTTTTTTAAAACCTTCCTGACCTAACAACATCATAGGTCTATCCACTTTTTGGAACCGAAGCCC
Organism: Lathyrus aphaca; assembly: GCA_963966055.1. Taxonomy (NCBI): domain Eukaryota; kingdom Viridiplantae; phylum Streptophyta; class Magnoliopsida; order Fabales; family Fabaceae; genus Lathyrus; species Lathyrus aphaca. Next base: position 230,361,804 of record OZ014519.1, read on the forward strand.
AAAATGATCAAACACAGCTTGTTTGATACCCGCTACATCCTCCACAATCTGATTATCCACCTTAACCGATGAGATAGAATTAGAAATGAATCTTTTTTTAATAGCTGCATGGAAAAATTTTGTGTTGTAATCTCCTTCTTCAATCCATTTAATGCGGGCCTTCTGATATAAAATACTTTCCTTGGTTTTTAGCTTCTTCCACATCTCCTCCACGGCTTTACTTCTAGTCGAAAGATCTACTTCATCCACTGTACCATTGCGTTGGTCAATCATGTCTTCAATATCATTGATAACTTGAACATTTTCAGTGATATTAGTATCAATCCAACCAAAGACCTTTTTGTTCCAATCTTTTAAATTTGATCTTAGAGACTGAAGTTTCTTTGAAAAAATAAAAGATGCATTCCCGTGACATGCTGACGCCTCCCATGATTCTTTCACAAATTTCATAAAATCTGGATGATCTAACCAACAGTTCAAAAATCTAAATGGTTTTGGACCCCAATTAACATTTCTAGCAGATATCCAAACAGGTCTATGATCTGAAATGTCTCTATCTCCAACTCTTTGAGTTACCGCATTCCATTTGTTTAATAAACCATTGGAAACAATAAATCTATCCAATCTACTACATGATTTACCAGAAGAATTGAACCAAGTATAATTATTACCTGTAACCGGTAAATCAATGCATCCAGATAGCTCAATAAAGTCTCGAAATTCTTCCATATTCCTTTTATTTGCGTTCGAACTCCCCACCCTCTCATTAGTACACTTCACAGCATTAAAATCACCACCAATCACCCATTCACCATCCGCCATAGTTGACTTGAGATGTAATATTTGACTCCACAAGATTCTTTTCTCCGCCATATTACAAGGAGAATATATATTTATGAAATAACAGTTAATTCCTTTCCAAGAAGCATTTAATCCCAAAAAACCTTTACCTTTGAAACTACATACAGGTTGAAAGAAATTGGTCCTCCATATAGTTAACATACCTCCTGATAATCCTTCTGCATTTGAATGTGACCATTGGTATGAGCCATTTCCCCATAAGCTTGACACTAACTTATCTGTCATATTGGAATTTTTTGTCTCTTGTAAAAATAATAAGTCCACTCCTAACTTAGCTGTCAATTCCTTTATTTTCCTCCTTTTGATTTTACTTCCACACCCTCTAATGTTGTATGTCAAGAAGTTCATGATTTACTATTAGAAACAACCTTCTTGCCCTTGGATTTCTTCTTTAATTCCAAGTTACGAATGATCGATTCAGCTCCCTCATCTTCAAGACTTGCTTCCACTCCAAGCTTTTTGATAGAATCCCAAATTTTGTTAGGTAAACTATCCAATTTCTTTTTAATTCTGGAATTTCTCTTCATAACTTCTGAATCTCCTATCGAATCAGCCATCGATTCTGAATCATCCGACTGATTACAAATAGAATCTTGTGACGAAACACTGTTAATCAAAGCCACAGATTTATCCCCAATCTGAACAGAATTCCCTTCTATTTTATTATCAGCAAGTAGCAAAGTAGAGTAATATGAAGGTGCAAAAGGAATCTTGATTTTTTGATATATTTCTTCAATCAATTTTTTTTCTACCTTGCTTTTTTCCTTTAATCTGAATTTCAGGACTGATAGGATCAAATTCACCCTCCAACTCTACACATAAAGCAATACTACTAGTATCATCACAATTAAAGGCCACGGCAGGTGACCGATCCGTACAAGGTGAAACCACACTTTTATCTTGGTTACCCTCTTTATTCTGCGCAGGACCCACCAATTCGCTAATATTGATGAGAGAGTGTAATTTAATATCATTGTTATTTTCCTTAGGTTCTAGTTCCTCAGTCCTCCCAGTGGAAATTACAACCGGTGTAACATAATTATTTTCCTTTCCCATATGACCATTGTGTAAAGTCCCATCAGTTGTACCATCCGCCGCTGAAAGAAGGAAACCATTGTCCATGCTTTTATGCAAACTCTCATTATTTATAAAACTTTGAGACTTACATAAATTTCAATCAATCAAAGTTTTATAAATAATGAGAGTTTGCATAAATTTTGAATATAAATTTTATTATATTACTTTATCAGTTTAAATGTAATTTTGTTCCCCTAATTTAATGGTTTTTAATTTTTATTTTATGTATTTTAAAAATCAACTTTTTTATCCCTCAACTTTATATTTTTGTTGGTCTCGTCCAATTTTGCATATTTGTAATTTATTATTAGGATAAATTTTTTATTTTTAATGACGCCGTCACTCACTGCATGCTAATTGAAATACTTTATTATTTATTATTTTTATAAAATAAATTAATATTTATAATTAAGAATTATTAGTTTTTTTTTTGAAAATGATCTAATACAATTTTTAAATGAAACTTATATCTTATACCTTAATAATTATCTCTCTATCCCTATAATTAATTTAATTAGATCAAAATATCCTTGTATTATTATTTTTATAAAAAAAAACAAAAAGAAAATTGAAAATTTTCATTTCGGATTACTTATAGTAAAGACACCTGGAAGTAAAATCAAAATTAAAATTTGATAAGTTGTTTGGTTAATGTAATGAAATTGTGTTTCAGATAACAAACTGGTAAGTTATCGGAAATTTAGTTTAGGTCAAAGTTTGTAACCGTGGACTAAAGTAAAAAAACTGTTTTCAAAAATAAAGAAAAACGTTAAATATCTTAAATGATACGAGTTTTAGCTATGACAACGCTTTTTATTACTTTTGAAAGCAGTTTTTATTTTAGTCCACGGTTTCAAACTGTGGTTAAAACTAAATTTCTTTTATATTACTGAATATCTTACCTATACGTTATCCGAAACACAATCTAATCGAAGAACATACTAGAAAGATTTCCGGAATGGATATATATACCTTAGGCCACGGTTTTTAACTGTTGCCATTTTTGTTTTACCAAATATCTTAACTATAAGTATATGAAATAATTTTTTCAATTTTTTTATTGGTTTTTTTAAAACATACTACAAGAATATTTGAACTAATTAAATTAATTGTAGGGGTAGAGGGATAATTATTAGGGTATGAGATATAATTTTCCTTTTAAATGTAATATTTTGGACTTAAGGCTCACATTATTGCATGGTCTGCCCACAAACTTTCATTATGTAATATTTGTGGATGTTATATAAACAATAAAACTAAAAGTACATGCATTATACTTTTTCTTCTTTTCAAAGGTATAAGTTGCACTATTTCTTCTTCTTTCCAAATTACTTGATATGAGAATCTTGCAACTATAATTCAATTTCTTCTAATTGATAAATTCTTGCAATATACTCTCAATTGATAGTTCTTGCAATGTGAAAACACCCCAAATTTGCCCTCACTCATATCACACCTTGGCTTGTGATCTTTCATTTTTGTTTAAAACAAAAGCATTACACCTCATATTGCATATTTGCTTCACTGCATAAGTTCAAGTTCATCTGCATCTAGGGTTTGTGATCTGAGCAATCCAAGAATCCATCTGAGCCACTCCAAAGGTCTCAAAGCTTTCCAAGAGTGTCCATGTGTGTTCTATCATCATATTATGCTCCTAAAAGTTCATGAAATTCAAGAGATCACAAGAATAGCAAAGGCATGGAAGCAGAGCTAGGGTTTTCACTGCACAGATGACCAAAATTAGGGCTTTGGTTTCAGAGGCCTTAACTCCAAATTTTTGGGTCATTCTTGTTTCTAATGTTCTTAGCATGCTATAAGGATCATATGTACCAAGTTTGATGAAGAAATTCATTGTGGAAGTCATCTGTTCACTAGGTAACTTCCTGAGCAAGTTAAGTCAAAATCAGGGCATCTGAGGCCCCCAACAATGGAACCAAAGGGGTATTTTCATCAAATTGAAGTTATATGATCTTTATTTGATCTTAGAAGTGTTTGTAAGTTCACAAGATTGAAGAATTTGGAGCCAATTTTAAACTTGCCATTTTTGGAAATGACTTGAAATGCAAACTTTCCCTTTTGGGAAAGTTTTTCAACCTCCTCTTTCATGACCAAAAATGCTTCAAATGAAAAATTCTTGGTCATGAAAGTTGTAGATTAGGTCTTTCCCTTTTCAAAAAGTACAAGAACATGTCTTGATTCATCCTAGAACTCAAGATATGGCCTTTCAAAGTTGGCAAAAATCACATAATTTTTAAGTTCATGCCAAAGAGGATTTTTTGCAAAATCAAGTTTCAAGCATTCAAATGACCTCTAATTGACTTCTAAACATCAATCAAACATGATGCAACATTACAAGACCAAAATCATGCCTTGGATCACAAGTCTCCATAAGCCATTTTTCACAAAAATTCTCAAAGAGGGATTTTTTGCAAGAATGATTTTTAGGGCTTTGTGTGACCTCTAATCTACCTCAATGCACCATAACAACATTATGCAACATTCCATGACCAAGATTCAGAATTGAACAAGCCACTTCCATGACCAAATGTCTCAAAATGCACAAAGTTGTGAAAATGCAAAACATGTGCAATCTCACCATTCATTTACTTCTGATCACTCTAAATCACCCCATGGTCATCCTTGAAGCCAGCTGAACTCAGAGCAACCCTAAAACACATTCTGCCATGGCCCATACTCAAGGACACCAACTATTGACTTTTTGGCCAATTGCTCCATACCATTCCCACAATGAATATCAAATCTTCTGACTCATTCCAATAGTTTAGGGATTGCCTAAGGATCATAAACTAAGCAGGCCATGAGCTCAGAACACACACAATATCAGATTTCACAAAATCCATCAAAAACTTCCCTTCTTCGATTTGCACAAACCAGCCATCAAACTTCAAAACAAACTTCACTATTCATTCATAAATGATCCATAGAACATAAATCAACCATTACAATAGCCTGAAACATCACAAACACAAACCTCATTTTCTGCTACACCAGAACTGGAACCTTCAAACCAGCCATCATAAAAGCTTTTGAAGCATTCCACAAGCACCAGGAGGACCAAAGAAGTTGATTTGCACAAGAGAGAGGCCCAGAAAGCTCATATTCGTAGTTCACCAGCTCAGGTAACCTCAAGAACACAATCTTGCAAAACTTCATTTTCTTGTTATAATATGAAAGTACATGTTGTGGGGGTCATTATGATCTTTTTAAAACTGAAAATGGTGGAGAAATGAGGATTTCATAGCTCTCTGAAATTTTGTCCCGTTTTTTATTTTTTCTTCGATTCAGCTTGTTAATGAATGATAAATCATGTTTGAAGGTTGATTTAAGTTTAATTTGAGTACTGGGCAGGTTAGAGGTTTTGATTTTTCATAGGGAAGATTTTAGGGTTTTGATCCACCGGAGAAGATGACCAGAGCAATTTTCCGGTCATCTGAAAGTGATTAGGGTTAATCCACGTTTAAATCCCCAGTTTGAATCCCGACCTTTGGATTAGGATTAAGGTTAGCGCATGAGTGGCCAGGATTAGTTCATTAAGTTAATTTCAGATTAATTAAAATAAAACTCAATTAATTAGTCAGGAGTGATCTGGACCATTGGTCAGCGAGCACAGTCAACAATATCCCCCTAGGTTTGAATCTCAGCCTTTGGATACGCATACTTTTCATTTTTATTCATTTTATTTTCATTTCTTTTGCATATTTATTTTAAAATATCAAAAAGCATTCAAAAAATATGAAACTTTGCATTCTGATTTCAAATATTTTTCTCAACCTGAAAATAATTTTTATTTTATTTTTTGCATTAAAAAAGTATTTTTAAAATATTTAAATGTTATTTTTAATTAATTAAAGTATTTTAATTAATTAAAAATACATTTAGGTTTCTAAAAATCACCAAAAAAATCATGAATCATTCCAATGCATTTAGAAAATTTTTCAAACTCTTGATAGGTTAGGCTTCTGATTCTTGCAAGAAGAGTTTGAACTTGATTCTTTTTGCATTGTGTTATATATTGCATGTAGTTTATAGGTCTTTTTCCTCATAAATTTATCTTGCATTTTCAATTTGATTTGCATTTTTCCCTTTGAACCACACAAAAACCCTAGAAAACTTAGGAAAACCATAACTTTTTATAGGTTAGGCTTCTGACATCCTCCTTTGAGGTGTGGCCTAATATGGGATTAGGGTTTGTTTGAGCTTGATTTCAAATTTTTATCATGTCATATGCTTCTGTTTTATCCATTTTCATCTTACATGTTCATAAAACCCTAATTTCTCATGTTCATTTGCATTCTCCTTGCATATGCATCATTACATGAACTTTCCATGACATTTCATGCATTCATATGTCATCTTAGACATCTTAGGACATGTCGTGTTGCATATGACTTTTTTTTGTTCGTATGTTGTTGTCGAAATAATGTATGTTGTTGTTGAAGTTATTCTAACATGCATTAGTCGATATTGCTAAGTTTGTTAGCATATCAGATTGGGCCTATTTTGTTAAACCCAATTGACTTAAGTTAGTTTATAACCTAAGTTATCTCGTATTGAGTAATTGTAAAAAAAAACTCATTAGTTTAGTATGTTAGATTTTATTATAAACTAGTGCGATACTCGTGCGTCCGCACGGGTACTGCTGTGGATCGCGGAATTGTCACGAAGTTGTCATAGAAATTCAAACAAATTAGCAAAATATTATTGAAAAAAAATGGACTGGAAGATAATTACATAAGTTATTAAAAATGTGGATGAAACAATTTTTAATTATTCTTTGAAAAATATATTTTGAGGATTAAAAAAATTTAAGATATTTAGAAGGACCAAATATATTTAGGATTTGTCAATTAAAAATATTTGTCTAAAAAAAGAATTTTCTTAAAAAAATGCAATATTAAGAAATATACAGAACTCTGTTAAAATAGGTAAAATATTATCTAGATGTGTGTCATCTCTTTCTTTTTGGTAGTTTATATATAATGCAAATTTCCATGCATAAATTAGAATTATAATATCTTAAAATTTAGAGATTGTTTTTTTATTATTCTTAATTACTCTTCATTCTGGTAACTTTTAACAACACAATGATACCATGTTTCATATGACTTTTAGATGATGGGTTGAAAATGATACAATAATTTGGTTACACTTTTGGAATATTGTATCAAGAATCTTATTATTTTGAATGGGGTTGTGGGAAGCTTTCCACATGCTTCTCAATAAAACTTATAGATTTAAATTGAAAATTTCTAACTGATTTTATCTCTGACAATCTTCCCATCAAGACTTATAAATTTAGATTGATAATTCTAATTAGTTTTATTTCTTAAATAATATATTTTTTAATGTGAGTGAAGTGGACTGTAGCTACTGATAAACATCAAATTATTTTAAATAAAAATGAGGACATTTTTAAATTCATTAAAATATTCTTTAATATTTATAGTATGATTTTTATTGGCATAAATTGTATAAGATATTGGATAGAACTCTGTATATTTGAAGGATAGTTTTTGGTTCGACGAGGATTAAATATGAGGTCGAAAATTGTTCGTATGTTGCTGTCGAAATAATGTATGTTGTAGTTGAAGTTATTCTAACATGCATTAGTCGATATTGCTAAGTGTGTTAGCATATAGAATTGGGCCTATTTTGTTATAACAAATTGACTTAAGTTAGTTTATAACCTAAGTTATATCGTAATGAGTAATCGTTAAAAAAACTCATTAGTTTAGTATGATAGATTTTATTATAAACTAGTGCGATACACGTTTGTCCGCACGGGGACTGCTGTGGATCGCGGAATTGTCACGAATTTGTCATAGAGATTCAAACAAATTAACATAATTTTATTGAAGAAAAATGGACCGGAAGATAATTACATAAGTTATTAAAAATGTGGATGAAAAAATTTATAATTATTCTTTGAAAAATATATTTTGAGGAATAAAAAAATTTAAGATATTTAGAAGAACCAAATATATTTATGATTTGTCAATTAAAAATCTTTGTCTAAAAAAAGAATTTTCTTAAAAAAATGCAATATTAAGAAATATACAGAACTCTGTTAAAATAGGTAAAATATTATCTAGATGTGTGTCATCTCTTTCTTTTTGGTAGTTTATATATAATGCAAATTTCCATGCATAAATTAGAATTATAATATCTTAAAATTTAGAGATTGTTTTTTTATTATTCTTAATTACTCTTTATTCTGGTAACATTTAACAACACAATGATACCATGTTTCATATGACTTTTAGATGATGGGTTGAAAATGATACAATAATTTGGTTACACTTTTGGAATATTGTATCAAGAATCTTATTATTTTGAATGGGGTTGTGGGAAGCTTTCCACATGCTTCTCAATAAAACTTATAGATTTAAATTGAAAATTTCTAACTGATTTTATCTCTGACAATCTTCCCATCAAGACTTATAAATTTAGATTGATAATTCTAATTAGTTTTATTTCTTAAATAATATATTTTTTAATGTGAGTGAAGTGGACTGTAGCTACTGATAAACATCAAATTATTTTAAATAAAAATGAGGACATTTTTAAATTCATTAAAATATTCTTTAATATTTATAGTATGATTTTTATTGGCATAAATTGTATAAGATATTGGATAGAACTCTGTATATTTGAAGGATAGTTTTTGGTTCGACGAGGATTAAATATGAGGTCGAAAATTGTTCGTATGTTGCTGTCGAAATAATGTATGTTGTAGTTGAAGTTATTCTAACATGCATTAGTCGATATTGCTAAGTGTGTTAGCATATAGAATTGGGCCTATTTTGTTATAACAAATTGACTTAAGTTAGTTTATAACCTAAGTTATATCGTAATGAGTAATCGTTAAAAAAACTCATTAGTTTAGTATGATAGATTTTATTATAAACTAGTGCGATACACGTTTGTCCGCACGGGGACTGCTGTGGATCGCGGAATTGTCACGAATTTGTCATAGAGATTCAAACAAATTAACATAATTTTATTGAAGAAAAATGGACCGGAAGATAATTACATAAGTTATTAAAAATGTGGATGAAAAAATTTATAATTATTCTTTGAAAAATATATTTTGAGGATTAAAAAAATTTAAGATATTTAGAAGAACCAAATATATTTATGATTTGTCAATTAAAAATCTTTGTCTAAAAAAAGAATTTTCTTAAAAAAATGCAATATTAAGAAATATACAGAACTCTGTTAAAATAGGTAAAATATTATCTAGATGTGTGTCATCTCTTTCTTTTTGGTAGTTTATATATAATGCAAATTTCCATGCATAAATTAGAATTATAATATCTTAAAATTTAGAGATTGTTTTTTTATTATTCTTAATTACTCTTTTTTCTGGTAACATTTAACAACACAATGATACCATGTTTCATATGACTTTTAGATGATGGGTTAAAAATGATACAATAATTTGGTTACACTTTTTGAATATTGTATCAAGCATCTTATTATTTTGAAGGGGGTTGTGGGAAGCTTTCCACATGCTTCCCATTAAAACCTATAGATTTAAACTGAACATTTCTAACTGATTTTATCTCTGACAAGCTTCCCATATAAATTTAGATTGACAATTCTAATTAGTTTTATCTCTTTAAATAATATAGTTTTTAATGTGAGTGAAGTGGACTGTAGCTACTGATAAACATCAAAGTATTTTAAATAAAAATGAGGAAATTTTTAAATTCATTAAAATATTCTTTATTATTTATTGCATCATTGTTATTGGCATAAATTGTGTAAGATATTGGATAGAACTCTGTATATTTGAAGGATAGTTTTTGGTTCGACGAGGATTAAATATCACGTCGAAAATTGTTCGTATGTTGTTGTCGAAATAATGTATGATATAGTTGAAGTTATTCTAACATGCATTAGTCGATATTGCTAAGTTTGTTAGCATATCGGATTGGGCCTATTTTGTTAAACCCAATTGACTTGAGTTAGTTTATAACCTAAGTTATCTCGTAATGAGTAATTGTTAAAAAAAACCCCTTAGTTTAGTATGTTAGATTTTATTATAAACTAGTGGAATACTCGTGCGTCCGCACGGGTATTGCAGTGGATCGCGGAATTGTCACGAATTTGACATAGAAATTCAAACAAATTAGCAAAATATTATTGAAAAAAATGGTCTGGAAGATAATTACATAAGTTATTAAAAATATGGATGAAAAAATTTATAATTATTCTTTGAAAAATATATTTTGAGGATTAAAAAAATTTAAGATATTTAGAAGGACCAAATATATTTATGATTTGTCAAATAAAAATCTTTGTTTAAAAATATAATTTGCTTAAAAAAATTAATATTAAGAAATATACAGAACTCTGTTAAAATAGGTTAAATATTATCTAGATGTGTGTCATCTCTTTCTTTTTGGTAGTTTATATATAATGGAAATTTCCATTTATAAATTAGAACTATAATATCTTAAAAGTTAGAGATTGTTTTTCTCTTATTCTTAATTACTCTTCATTCTGGTTACTTTTAACAACACAATGATACTATGTGTCATCTGACTTTTAGATGATGGGTTGAAAATGATACAATAATTTGGTTACACTTTTTGAATATTGTATCAAGCATCTTATTATTTTGAAGGGGTTGTGGGAGTCTTCCCACATGCTTCCCATTAAAACTTATAGATTTAAACTGGATATTTCTAACTGATTTTATCTCTGACAAGCTTCCCATATAAATTTAGATTGATAATTCTAATTAGTTTTATCTCTTTAAATAATATAGTTTTTAATGGGAGTGAAGTGGACTGTAGCTACTGATAAACATCAAAGTATTTTAAATAAAAAAGAGGAAATTTTTAAATTCATTAAAATATTCTTTAATATTTATTGCATCATTTTTATTGGCATAAATTGTGTAAGATATTGGATAGAACTTCGTATATTTGAAGAATAGTTTTTGGTTCGACGAGGATTAAATATGAGGTCGAAAATTGTTCGTATGTTGCTGTCGAAATAATGTATGTTGTAGTTGATGTTATTCTAACATGCATTAGTCGATATTGCTAAGTTTGTTAGCATATCGGATTTGGCCTATTTTATTAAACCCAATTGACTTAAGTTTGTTTATAACCTAAGTTATCTCGTAATGAGTAATTGTTAAAAACTACTCATTCGTTTAGTATGTTAGATTTTATTATAAACTAGTGGGATACTCGTGCGTCCGCACGGGTACTGCAGTGGATCGCGGAATTGTCACGAATTTGACATAGAAATTCAAACAAATTAGCAAAATATTTTTGAAAAAAAATGGACTGGAAGATAACTACACAAGTTATTAAAAATGTGGATGAAAAATTTACAATTATTCTTTGAAAAATATATTTTGAGAATTAAAAAAATTTAAGATATTTAGAAGGACCAAATATATTTATGATTTGTCAATTACAAATCTTTGTCTAAAAAAATAATTTGCTTACAAAATAATATTAAGAAATATACAGAACTCTGTTAAAATAGGTAAAATATTATCTAGATGTGTGTCATCTGTTTCTTTTTGGTAGTTTATATATAATGGAAATTTCCATGCATAAATTAGAATTATAATATCTTAAAAGTTAGAGATTGTTTTTCTCTTAATCTTAATTACTCTTAATTCTGGTAAGTTTTAACAACACCTTTTAGATGATGGGTTGAAAATGATACAATAATTTGGTTACACTTTTTGAATATTGTATCAAGCATCTTATTATTTTGAAGGGGTTGTGGGAAGCTTTCCACATGCTTCCCATTAAAACTTATAGATTTAAACTGGAAATTTCTAACCGATTTTGTCTCTGACAATCTTCCCATCAAGATTTATAAATTTAGATTGATAATTCTAATTAGTTTTATCTCTCTAAATAATATATTTTTTAATGTGAGTGATGTGGACTGTAGCTACTGATAAACATCAAAGTATTTTAAATAAAAAGGAGGAAATTTTTAAATTCCTTAAAATATTCTTTAATATTTATTGTATCATTTTATTGGCATAAATTGTGTAAGATATTGGATAGAATTCTGTATCTTTGAAGGATAGTTTTTGGTTCGACGAGGATTAAATATGAGGTCGAAAATTGTTCGTATGTTGCTGTCGAAATAATGTATGTTGTAGTTGAAATTATTCTAACATGCATTAGTCGATATTGCTAAGTTTGTTAGCATATCGGATTGGGCCTATTTTGTTAAACCCAATTGACTTGAGTTAGTTTATAACCTAAGTTATCTCTTAATGAGTAATTGTTTAAAAAACTCATTAGTTTAATATGTTAGATTTTATTATAAACTAGTGGGATACTCGTGCGTCCGCACGGGTACTGATGTGGATCGCGGTATTGTCACGAATATGTCATAGAAATTCAAACAAAATAGCAAAATATTATTGAAAAAAATGAACTGGAAGATAATTACATAAGTTATTAAAAATGTGGATGAAAAAATTTATAATTATTCTTTGAAAAATATATTTTAAGGATAAAAGAAATTTAAGATATTTAGAAGGACCAAATATATTTATAATTTGCCAATTAAAAATCTTTGTCTAAAAAAAGAATTTGCTTAAAAAAAGTAATATTAAGAAATATACAGAACTCCGTTAAAATAGGTAAAATATTATCTAGATGTGTGTCATCTCTTTCTTTTTGGTAGTTTATATATAATGGAAATTTCCATGCATATATTAGAATTATAATATCTTAAGAGTTAGAGATTGTTTTTCTCTTATTCTTAATTACTCTTCATTCTGGTAACTTTTAACAACACGATGATACCATATTTCATATGAATTTTAGATGATGGGTTGAAAATGATACAATAATTTGGTTACACTTTTTGAATATTGTATCAAGCATCTTATTATTTTGAAGGGGGTTGTAGGAAGCTTTCCACATGCTTCTCATTAATACTTATAGATTTAAACTAAAAATTTCTAACTGATTTTATCTCTGACAAGCTTCACATCAAGACTTATAAATTTAGATTGATAATTCTAATTAGTTTTATCTCTCTAAATAATATATTTTTTAATGTGAGCGAAATGGACTGTAGCTACTGATAAACATCAAAGTATTTTAAATAAAAATGAGGATATTTTTAAATTCATTAAAATATTCTTTAATATTTATTGCATCATTTTTATTGGCATAAATTGTGCAAGATATTGGATAGAACTCAGTATATTTGAAGGATAGTTTTTGGTTCGACAAAGATTAAATATGAGGTCGAAAATTGTTCGTATGTTGCTGTCGAAATAATGTATGTTGTAGTTGAAGTTATTCTAACATGCATTAGTCGATATTTCTAAGTTTGTTAGCATATCGGATTGGGCCTATTTTGTTAAACCCAATTGACTTAAGTTTGTTTATAACCTAAGTTATCTAGTAATGAGTAATTGTTAAAAACTACTCATTCGTTTAGTATGTTAGATTTTATTATAAACTAGTGGGATACTCGTGCGTCCGTACGGGTACTGCAGTGGATCACAGAATTGTCACGAATTTGACATTGAAATTCTAACAAATTAGCAAAATATTATTGAAAAAAAATGGACTGGAAGATAATTATATAATTTAATAAAAATGTGGGTGAAAAAATTTATAATTATTCTTTGAAAAATATATTTTGAGGATTAAAAAAATTTAAGATATTTAGAAGGACCAAATATATTTGTGATTTGTCAATTAAAAATCTTTATCTAGAAAAATAATTTGCTTAAAAAATATAATATTAATAAATATACATAACTCTTTTAAAATAGTTAAAATATGATCTAGATGTGTGTCATCTCTTTCTTTTTGGTAGTTTATATAATGGAAATTTCCATGCATAAATTAAAATTATAGTATCTTAAAATTTAGAGATTGTTTTTCTCTTATTCTTAATTACTCTTCATTCTGGTAACTTTTAACAACACAATGATACCATGTTTCATATGACTTTTAGATGATGGGTTGAAAATGATACAATAATTTGGTTACACTTTTTGAATATTGTATCAAGCATCTTATTATTTTGAAGGGTTTGTGGGAAGCTTTCCACATGCTTCCCATTAAAACTTATAGATTTAAACTAAATATTTCAAACTGATTTTATCTCTGACAACCTTCTCATATAAATTTAGATTGATAATTCTAATTAGTTTTATCTCTTTAAATAATATATTTTTTAATGTGAGTCAAGTGGACTGTAGTTACTGATAAACATCAAAGTATTTTAAATAAAAATGAGGAAAGTTTTAAATTCATTAAAATATTATTTAATATTTATTGCATCATTTTTATTAGCATAAATTGTGTAAGATATTGGATAGAACTCTGTATATTTGAAGGATAGTTTTTGGTTCGACGAGGATTAAATATGTGGTCGAAAATTGTTCGTATGTTGCTGTCGAAATAATGTATGTTGTAGTTGAAGTTATTCTAACATGCATTAGTCGATATTGTTAAGTTTGTTAGCATATCAGAATGGGCCTATTTTGTTAAAAAAAACTCATTAGTTTAGTATGTTAGATTTTATTATAAACTAGTGGGATACTCATGCGTCCGCACGGGTACTGATGAGGATCGCGGAATTGTCACGAATTTGTCATAGAAATTCAAACAAAATAGCAAAATATTATTGAAAAAAAATGAACTGAAAGATAATTAAATAAGTTATTAAAAATGTGGATGAAAAAATTTATAATTATTCTTTGAAAAATATATTTTAAGGATAAATGAAATTTAAGATATTTAGAAGGACCAAATTTATTTATGATTTGCCAATTAAAAATCTTTGTCTAAAAAAAGAATTTGCTTAAAAAAAGTAATATTAAGAAATATACAGAATTCTGTTAAAATAGGTAAAATATTATCTAGATGTGTGTCATCTCTTTCTTTTTGGTAGTTTATATATAATGGAAATTTCCATGCATAAATTAGAATTATAATATCTTAAAAGTTAAAGATTGTTTTTCTCTTATTCTTAATTACTCTTCATTCTGGTAACTTTTAACAACACAATGATACCATGTTTCATATGACTTTTAGATGATTGGTTGAAAATGATACAATAATTGGGTTACACTTTTTGAATATTGTATCAAGCATCTTATTATTTTGAAGGGGGTTGTATCAAGCATCTTATTATTTTGAAGGGGGTTGTGGGAAGCTTTCCACATGCTTCCCATTAAAACTTATAGATTTAAACTGAAAATTTCTAACTGATTTTATCTCTGACAAGCTTCCCATATAAATTTTGATTGATAATTCTAATTAGTTTTATCTCTTTAAATAATATATTTTTTTAATGTGAGTGAAGTGGACTGTAGCTACTGATAAACATCAAAGTATTTTAAATAAAAATGAGAAAATTTTTAAATTCATTAAAATATTCTTTAATATTTATTGCATCATTTTTATTGGCATAAATTGTGTAAGATATTGGATAGAAGTCCGTATATTTGAAGGATAGTTTTTGGTTCGACGAGGATTAAATATGAGGTCGAAAATTGTTCGTATGTTGCTGTCGAAATAATGTATGTTGTAGTTGAAGTTATTCTAACATGCATTAGTCGATATTGCTAAGTTTGTTAGCATATCGGATTGGGCCTATTTTGTTAAACTCAATTGATTTAAGTTAGTTTATAACCTAAGTTATCTCGTAATGAGTAATTGTTAAAAAAACTCATTAGTTTAGTATGTTAGATTTTATTATAAACTAGTGGGATACTCATGCGTCCGCACGGGTACTGATTTGGATAGCGGAATTGTCACGAATTTGTCATAGAAATTCAAACAACTTAGCAAAATATTCTTGGAAAAACATGGAATGGAATATAATTACATAAGTTATTAAAAATGTGGATGACAAAATTTATAATTATTCTTTGAAAAATATATTTTGAGGATTAAAAAAATTTAAGATATTTAGAAGGACCAAATATATTTATGATTTGTCAATTAAAAATCTTTGTCTAAAAAAAGAATTTGCTTAAAAAGAGTAATATTAAGAAATATACAGAACTCTATTAAAATAGGTAAAATATTATCTAGATGTGTGTCATCTCTTTCTTTTTGGTAGTTTATATATAATGGAAATTTCCATGTATAAATAATATCTTAAAAGTTAGAGATTGTTTTTCTCTTATTCTTAATTACTCTTCATTCTGGTAACATTTGACAACACAATGATACCATGTTTCATATGACTTTTAGATGATGGGTTGTAAATGATACAATAATTTGGTTACTATTTTTGAATATTGTATCAAGCATCTTATTATTTTGAAGGGGTTGTGGGAAGCTTTCCACATGCTTCCCATTAAAACTTATAGATTTAAACTGAAAATTTCTAACTGATTTTATCTCTGACAAGCTTCCCATATAAATTTAGATTGATAATTCTAATTAGTTTTATCTCTTTAAATAATATATTTTTTAATGTGAGTGAAGTGGACTGTAGCTACTGATAAACATCAAAGTATTTGAAATAAAAATGAGGAAATTTTTAAATTCCTTAAAATATTCTTTAATATTTATTGCATCATTTTTATTGGCATAAATTGTGTAAGATATTGGATAGAACTCTGTATATTTGAAGTATAGTTTTTGGTTCGACGAGGATTAAATATGAGGTCGAAAATTGTTCGTATGTTGTTGTCGAAATAATGTATGTTGTAGTTGAAGTTATTCTAACATGCATTAGTCGATATTGCTAAGTTTGTTAACAATTAAAGTTAAGCTGAGGATTCCTACACAGATGACCTGAAATTAGGGTTTTGGTTTTGAAGGCCCTACACCCAAATTTTTTGGTCATTCTTGTTGCTATTGGTCCATATATGTTATAAGGAGCATGTTTATCAAATCTCATGGAAAAAATCAATGTGGAAGTCATCTGATCAAATGGTAAGTTCTTGAGCAAGAAAAGTCAGATTATGGGCATCTGAGGCCCCAACAATGGTTCCAAAGGGTCATCATCACCATTTTGAAGTCATGTGGTCTTTATTTTTTCATTGGAATGCTTGGAAGTTCACAAAATTGAAGAAAAATGAATAAAGCCAAAACTTGCCAAAAATGTAAATGACTTGTAATGTAAACTTTCTATTTTGGGAAAGATTTTCAACCTCCTCTTTCTTGATCAAAAAGTTTTCAAATGAAATTTCTTCCAACATGAAAGTTGTGGATTGGATCCTCCCATTTTCAAAAAGTACAAGAACTCATTCTAATTCATCATAGAACTCAAGTTATGGCCTTGCAAAGTTGGCAAAAATCACATAAATTTCATGTTCATGTCAAAGAGGGATTTTTGCATATTGGCATTTCAAGCTTCTAAGTGACCCTTAATGCACTCAAATGTATCATAACATGTTCAAGCAACTTCTAAAGATCAGAATTGGCCTTTGAACCTAGGGTTTTGATGGCTTGATTCTTAAGAAACTTCAAAGATGCCAAATTGCATAAACCATGAGAACACATGATCAAGGCCATCCAGCTGCATAAACTTGATCCAATGGCCTTCCTTGAAGTTATCTGAAGCAATCCAACCACAGAAATCTATGTTGCACAAGCCCATACCTCAAGTACAAAGAAACTTGACTTTTTGCACAAAGCTCCCATATCAATCACACAGTGCCACAACCACTATCCTGACCAATGGTATGGCTTATGCAAACACTAAGCACTATAAATGAACACCCTTCATGGCTTGAAACAAGATACAAGTTCAGAATCAAGAAAATCCTCAAAAACTTCACGCTATCGAATCTCTCAATCTAGCCAGCAAAAACCACAAATTCTTTCACAACTTCATATAACCTCAAGAACAATTCCCACCCATCACCATAGCCAAAAACACACCATACAAGAAACACGATTTCTTCAACTTCAGTTTAAAAACTCACAAAATAGCCACTGCAAACTCATTTCAAGCATCACAATAGCACAAGGGGGACCAAAGGAGGTGGATTGCACAAAGGAGAGGCTCAGAAAGCTCCATTTCAAAGAACTTCATCTCAGGTAACCTTCAAGAACATTTTTTCCAGAAGCTTGATTTTATGTTATAGAATGATTCTACATGCTTCCCTGATCATGCTGATATGATTAGTTTTGAAAATGAGTTAGAATTAAGCATTTCATGATGATCTGAAAGTTTGACCTAAAAATTTGTTTGCTTCGATTCAGCTTAATGATGCATGATAAATTAATTTTTTTTGTTGATTAGTGATGTATGATGTTAGAAGAGTGTTTATGGGCAATAAATTAGGAGTTTAGAAGCTTGTATAGGATTCTGGAAATTTTGGTGGCCGAAGAAGATGACCGAAGCTTAGCTCCGGTCACCTGAAAGTCATTAGGGTTTGTTTTCCAGTTTGAATCTCAGCCCTTGGATGTTGATTAGATTAATGCATGGACGACCCAGATAATTCATTTAAATCCTAATTTCACTTAATTAAATTAATTACAATTAATTAGTCAGATTAAATGGTAGCCCTTGGATAGCGCGCGTAAGCCCAGTTTAAACCACAGCCCTTGATCCCTCATACCTCAAGTCTTGCTGACTCTCATCCTGGGCCTTTGATCTCATCAATTTCGCATCTGAACCATTGATTCAGCATACTTTTCAATTTCTTTTATTTTTATTTTCATTTATTTTGTTTTCTTTTCTTTTAATCATTAAAAATACCAAAAATCATTTAAAAATTCTAAATTTTTTTATCATCACTTGAATTAATTTTCAGAAACCAAATTTTTTTTTTCATTAAAAAATGCATTTTTTAAATAATTTAATTGTATATTTTAATTAATTAATTCCATTTAATTAATTAAAAATACTTTAAAGTATTTAAAAATCACCAAAAAAATCAAAGAGGTTCTTTTAACATTTAGAAACATTTACAAACTCATCCCACAAATTTCTTTTTGGTTTTGATCAAACTTTGCCAATTTTCTTTGAATTAGGGTTTCTAAATTTCTTATTTTTCAACCCTAACTTCAAAAATTCATAACTTTCAAACCAAGATGAGTTTGCATTTGATTCTTTTTGCAATCTTTCACATTTGACCTCTAGTTTATAAATATATTTTTGTCTCATTTTAATCTTTCACTTTCAAATTGTTTGGCATTTTTAATTGAGAAGTATCCAAAACCCTAACAAATTTTAGGATGACTATAACTTGAACTTGGTAAACCTTTAGGCCTCCCCCTTTGGATGGTGATTTCATGAGTGCTTAGGGTCCCATTTGATGCATTTTCAATTTTTTATCTCTTGATTTGTTTATGCTTTTGAATTGGTACAAATCTTTCTTGCAAAACTAACCATTTCAAGTGCATTTGGCAAGTTAATCATGATGTGGATGTGCACCCACATCCAACCTCTCTTTCTCTCTTTATTTTTATGCATCTTACTTGTACTTGAAGTGAATCTCATTCACTTATGTTATCTCTTGTTATTAGGTTACTTAACTTCTTCATGAAGTAAGTAACCTAATCTTTCTCTCTCTCTCTCTCTCTCTCCCTCCCTCTCTCTCTCTCTCTCTCTCTCTCTCTCTCTCTCTCTCTTCATCTGCTTCTCTTCCTTTGGTGGCCAACTTGAAGACTTCTCTTGATGCCTCACAAACCTTAGGAATATCCAAGCATGATTCACTTTAGGGTTGTAAATAGTCCCCCATAGATTTTACCTTTTGAGTCTCCTTGAGTCTCTCTCTCTCTCTCTCTCATCTCATAATCAAGGCTAAACAGTTAAAGTTTTGGGACTCAGAATTAGGGTTATGCATGTATCCTTATCTTAGGATGGAGTGTATAACTTTGATCCTTAGTGCTAAACCTTTAAGTTGTTTTCACCTTCAATCAAAAACACCTAATAATCATTAAAGACTTAAGCTTGCAAATTGGGCCTTATATTAGGGTTACATCTCTGTCTGGTGGTTCAGAGGGACTAACCCTAGTGTTCAATGGACAAGTCCCCCTCATGCTAAAGTCTTGCAAACATAAAAATCACTTCTTCATCCAACCTTTAATTAAAATCCACTTAATAAAGGCTTGTTATATAATGAATTTAATCCCTAACCATGGATTAAGTTGAGGTATCTTCCTCTGCTTAAGTGTTCTCATCTATCATCCTTCTATTAGGATGGTGTAATGAGTTCACTAATCTTTGATTGGAGATTAAACTCATTACTTAACACTAAACAAAAACCCAAAAACACTAAATAATTACCAAAGTAGGTGAATGATCTTAATCCTATGTCATCATGGTAATTAAGTTGAGGTCTTCATCTTATACTTAAGTAGGCTCATTATTCCTAATCAGGGAAGATATAATGAGTTTACAACCCTTGATTTAGGCTTAAGCTCATTATCCTATGCAAAACACCCAAAACAATAAAAAAAACTAAAAACACAAAAACAAACAATAAACGTCTCCTCCGGGATTCTTCTCTCATCACATTCACTCTGAAAACAAGAACTCGCTTCTTCCGTCTAATGCAAGACAATTAGCACTCGAGCCAGACGAGTCATACACTTGAGCATAGATAAGTAAGCAGCTCACAACAAAATTATCCAGTCTCTTTGAGTCAAACTACGGTGTTCTGACTTCCTTATTGCACGAGAGGAAAGGAAGGCATAACTTAACAGTTATCGAACAAAAGTCTCTTTGTCCCTCCCCTCTCTCCTCTTTCTGTTTCTCTTTATTTAGCCTCAGTTTTGAGCATGCACTTTCTTTCTGCACTGACACTCTGTACATTCCTTTCTCCATAGCTCCTTATGCACAGTTTAGCACATACACTACCCCCCTTTTAAACACAATCAAGTAAGCGTGGATCCCGTCGAGTACGACGGACAATCTGGGTGCTAATACCTTCCCAGGTCGTAACCAACCCCTTTTCTCAGTTTCTTTAGTTTGCAACCGTCTTATCCATACCCTTCCAGGTTTATGCAGCATTACCTTTCCTTCAGGATAAAAATGCCTAGTTGGCGACTCTATTCAACCTCAACCTCCAACATCACCGACGGTTCGCGTTTGCACCGGGACGGAAGTCCGGGGAGCGATAGCTTGACGACTCTGCTGGGGATCTTTGCAACCAGGGTTTCTAGTTCTCTTGTGGGTTTCTCCTAGCGCTTGTTTGATTTGTGTTTATGGGGGTGTTATGTGTTATTTGTTTTTATGTTTTTTATTTATTTATTGCTTCATGTATAGTTGTATCTATCGCATTTACTTTATCGTTTTCATTTACTGCTTTCTGCATTTCATTTATTATTATCATATCATCTGTGCTGGATTTCTGGTTTGCCTTGGTGGGTGGGGTATTCCAGTGAGAAAGGCTCAACACAAAGGCCTGAGTGACACATAGGATTAGAGTGGTTTCGTATTCTTTCCCATTCCATTTTGGTCTGGTGCACGATTATGAAAACACGGTTTAGACATAGGTTTCTTTTTGAGAACTCTGTGCTACGGATTTCCTATAGTGCCAGGGCTATCTGAGAAGCCTGCTAAGTCTGGATGACCTTTCTAGATGACTGTAACTCCCCAAATTTTCCCTCTTCTTTTTAGCATTATCATAATATCATAATCATCATTAGCATGTCATATCCTTAGCATCTTGCATAGAAAGATAAAGCATAATACTCACATGTTCTAGCATAAGGCATATGATCAGTCATCCGGGAAATTTGAAGCACTACAAGGCAAAATCAAGAGCATGGTGACCTGGCAAGAAGCTCACAAGGCATGTTATACAAGCTTAGTATCATGGTCAAGGCCCTAAAAAGGATGGAGGATCAAAATCAGGTCAAAATGGTTGGCGTCGGGTTATTCTTGAGGTTTCCCACCAAAAGGAGGGAGAATTCAAAATTCACTGGCGTTAACCAGTTAACGCTTTGGTTAACCGATTAACGGCTATGAATTTTGAATTCCAGCAGCAAATTCAGCATGTGTTTTGGCTCCAATTTCCAATTTTCTAATTTTTTATTCATTTGAATTATGGAGAAGGATCTAGATCATTAATCCAAGCCTAATTCCATTGCTAAATCCTAATCACTTTCCCAAACCATATTTTTTGGATCCCAAGCCTAAATTTTGGGCCCCAAACCTAAACCATATTTAATCCATTTCTCTCCAAACCAAGAGAGCACTCCCTCATAATTCACTCCTCTTCATTTTCTGAATTTTGATCTCTCTCACCATTCTCTCACTTTTCTCTCCCAATTTTCCAAATTCACTAAGAGTTCCTCTTTGAAGATCACATAACTTTTCCTTAAAGTGTGTAGATCTTGGAACTAGACCTCCATCCATAGCTTCTTTGCATCATTTTTGCTGGTTTATTTAGTGGTTCAGATCTAGTTTGGAGATTAGAAGTGCTTTAGGAGCCAAAATTCTGCATCAAGACCCTGTGCTTGCATTTATTTTGCATGGAGTGTGAAGCTTAGCACCAGATCTTCAAAGTTCTCCGCGAGATATCTCATTTCCAGCTCAAACAACAACTACCAAAGCATACCTCAACTTTGTAGGTTGGTTAAATTCAGATCTAGCTCTGTTTTAGCTTATTTGCATGCTTGTGCTTTAGATCCACCATGTGCTTATGTATTTGCTTGTGTTGCTTGAATTGATTGGTTGATTTGTAGCCGGATCCGTGTGCTAATGTTCATGAGCTTAATGATGTTAGTTAATGTGAATTGATCCATTTATTTCATGCATAATTGATTGCTGGTCTGTGGTGGAATTATTTGGATAAGCTGGTTTGAGCTGATTTTCTGCAGGTTTTTGTTGCTATTTTGAGAGTGTTAACTGGTTAACGCTTTGGTTAACCGGTTAACGCACCTGTTTTCTGCGTATTTTGCTGCAGGTTTGGATTGGTTAACCGGTTAACGCTTTGGTTAACCGGTTAACACTGATGCAAAATGCCATATTTGAGTTGTTTTGAGCTTGTTTGATCCCCTTACTTGCTTTATTTTCCATGGATCATTGTATGATCATTGAATATGCCAATTTAGGGTGTTTTGCTTGCTGGTTGATGTATGCTTTCATGTTCTCGACGCGTAAGTCATGTATGTGCAAATTTTGGCATGTTTGTTTGATCTTTGTTGATTTGAACTTTGAGCATGTTAACTCCATGATTATATTGATGAACATGTGCTGGATTTTTTCTAACACTTGTAGGGGCTCATGGTAAGAGAAGTGTGGATGTTTATCCACATTTTAACTCTTCAACTTTTCTTTTTAAGTTGCTTTCTCTTTGTGATTTTTGATGTGCCTTATGCCATCATGTGATTCAATTCTTATCTTTCCCCTTAGGAGCAACTTATCTCCTTTAGAGGAGTAAGTTGCTTGCTAGCTCTCTTCTCCTCTTCTCTTTTGCTCCTCTTTGGTTCTTCTTTTCTCTTAGGATAGAGTTCAAGCCTCACTAACCTTAGGACCACTTTTTTCATGCTAATATTAGGATTAGTCTTTCCCCATTAGACTTTTGCCTTTTGCTCCTTTGGATCTTTCTCTTCTCATCTCAAAACAAAACCTAAAAAAACATTAATAAAGAAAGAAGTGACTTCTTGTGTAATAGCCTTATTCCATGGAGCATATGTATTCATTCCATCTTGGAATAGTGCATTTTTCTAGCATGATGCACAAGTCGGATCATGAGGTCATCTTCATCAAGAAAAAACCCTAAAAAATACTTCTTCATTTTTAATCACTAAAACACCTAATAAATTCAACAAGTCAATGAATTTAGGCCATTGCCTTTGGAAACAAGTCTTGGATAAGTTTTCCTTACTTGGTGTGCTTGTTCTATTATTCCATCTTGGAATGTAGTAGTAAGTACACATTCCATGGAAAAGAGCTTGAGTTCATTCTCTTGTGCCACACCAAATAAAAGCTCATAAAAAACACAAACAAACAATAAGCGTTTTTCCATCAGGAATTAGTTTCTCATCTCCTTCGCTCCGTACGTGAACTTGCTCCTACTTGTCATTTTGCAAAAGGGTTACGCACTCGTCGTCCGAGCCTGCAACACCTGAGCACTGACATAGGCAGTTCAAGCCTTAATACACAAGCAATCTTTTCCACCCCTAGTTAGGGGAACTACGATATCTCTGATCCTCATGTTCAGATGAGGTACGTAGGAAGCGGGGTAGGGCCCGTTCGAGCACACTCTTTTATTTTCCCTACATGTTGTCCCCATTTCTTTTCTTTCTTTTCCAGTTTCAGTTTCAGTTTTGCAGAAGCTTTCATTTCTTCACCCTTTGAAACAGATTTCTTTGCAAGCATGGATCCCGTTGGGTATGGAGGACGATCTGGGGTGCTAATACCTTCCCAGGTCGTAACCGACTTCCGAACCCAGTCTCTTTGGTTCACAGGACCTTTGTCCTTCCTTTCTTTTCTTCTGATTTGTGCAGCATTACCATTTCCGTTCCTTCGGGATAAAAATTCCTGGCTGGCGACTCTACCATTTTCCACGCCACTTTCGCGTTTGTACCAGGATGGAAATCCAGGGAGCGACAGCTGGCGACTTCACTGGGGAATCCTAACCAGAGAATCTCTGGTTCCCTTGAGAGTCTCTCCTAGCGTTTGCGTGTTTCTGTTTCGTTGGGTGTTGTTTGTTTGTTGTTGCCTGTGTATGTTACTGTTGTTTATTTACAATTTTATTTACAGTTTTCAATATTTATTTTCATGCATCATATTATTACTGGACTGTCTGGACTGGATTTCTTCTGTTTGGTGGGACTCAAGTGATCTTGTTATTGAGAGATAAGCCAAATACCTGGCTTGAGTGTACCCTAGGATTAGCGTGGACACACTGTACTCGCATGTGGCATGATGAGTGGCGATGTGTTTCACACCCAGACTGCGACCGTCTTGGAAATATCTTGTGTGGGGATTTCCTCCACTTCGGGATAGGACCTTGATAGTTATATGCATCTGGGGACCGATCATTGAGAACCTTTGTGGAAACAACCCTCTCTAGTGGTGATAGTGGCAGACCACATTCTGTGGCAAACCCACTCCCACCCGAGGGCCCACAGGGAACTCGCATAGGATGGCCTGGTTCTTTTATGGGAACTCATTCAAAGCATATGGTCGTATGACGATAGTATTGTACCCTTCGGGATGAATGTACTATTGTTTCTCGATTCCAGCACTTGAAGCTGGGGACTCGTAAAGGATGCTTGTTTTTCCCGGACTCACGTTGAGACCTCCCTGAGTAGTACATAATGCCAAACCGATTCCCTGATCTGGTCATGAGCCATTTCTCGGAAATGGTGAACGTATTATTGCTATTCGGCTTTAAGAGTCCGTGATGTTTGACCCGGAGCACACCTATGAGATTGGGAGGGGTTTACAGGTTTGCAGGAACCCTTGACCTCAACATACCCTCATTACCAGTGCAGTCTTATGTTCTGATACGGTTACCTTGATCCCGGAGTTCTTGAGTTATCTGGTCTTTGATCTGGTTTATCTGAGATTATTTGAGTGCTTATGGGTTATTATTCAGAGGATTCGAGTTTCTGATCACTTGGGTCTGACATCCAGTATCCAGACAGTTCCGGATTGATCATATGTCCTTGCATTTGCATTGCATCATTCCATCATTAATCATGTTTTATTTTCATTCACAGGTTCATATCATCGTTCCCGGTTCCGGTATACTGTTCAGGGATGGAAGATCCTCGTAAGAAGAACATTCATTTCAAGTTTTTCGACACTAAGGTTGGCCTATTAAAGAAGATGGTGAATCTGATCACGCCCAATCATGTGGAAGGGTTCAAGAAGTCTTATGGGAGTATTCTGGATGTGGTGGTAGAGTTAGATCTCTCTTAAAGACGTGTCATCCATACTCTACTTCAGTACTATGATCCTCAGCTTCGGTGTTTCACATTTCCTGATTTTCAGTTAGGTCCTTTGCTGGAGGAGTATGCTTTGATCTTGGGAGTTCCTATTCGAGACCAGATCCTGTTCAATTTTGAAATGGTCAGGCATGCACCTGAAGTGATTGCCAAGGCTCTTTATTTGAGCCCTTCTTTTGTGGATTCTCTGACAATTACTAAAGGAGGTATGTCTGGTTTCTCTTTGGAGGCTTTAGTGGAGAAGGATGAAGAGCTTGCTGTTAAAGCAGAGTGGGATTCTGTGTGTGCCATTCTGGCTCTCTCTATTTATGGCATCATTTTGTTTGCAAACATGGAGAAATTCATAGACATGAATTCCATCCATCTATTCTTGCTGAAGAACCTTGTTCCTACACTACTAGGAGATCTATATTACTCAGTGCATTATAAGACAGAAAAGAAACGGGGAGGTTTAGTCCGATGCTGCGCTCCTTTGTTCCATATGTGGTTCATGAGGCACTTTCCTAGTACTGGAGTGTTTAGTGACCATACTTTGGTTTGGGCTCAGAAACTAGAGAATTTGTTTGCTAAAGATGTTAGATGGATTACTCAGAGGCTTCAGGGTACACGTTTCATCACCAGTTGTGGGAGCTACCTCGGTGTACCTTTGTTGGGAGTGACTGGGGGAATCAACTACAACCTTGTATTGTTGAGAAGACAATTGGGGTATGCTTTAAGAGAGGTCCCAAAAGAGTTGAAATTGGCTCCTATATTCTATTTCCCGGTGAAGGACAATATGCCTTTAGTGAGAAAAGCTGTTGGAGCTTGGAAGTGCATCAAAGGAGAAGGAGTGGCTAGCTTTGGAAAGTGTAACAATCAAACTTTTCCGGAGTACGAGGCTTGGCTGAAGGATAGAGCTAGGATGGTATTGCTGCCATTTTCCCCTCCAGTTCCTCTAGTGACTGAGCCTAATACCACTGTTACCTTAGAAGAATACGAGAAGATAAAAGCCCAGCTGCAAGAGATGACTAGCCGGTGTCATCAGATGGCTCACTCCAAGACATCTTTAGAAGAGAAGCTGCGAAAGATGTAGGTAGTTCAAGAGGCTAAGGAAAAAGAGTTTACGGAAAGGGAAGCATACTTTCAAAGGAGAGGTATAATGGATGTTAAGAGAGAGGAAGAATTCAGAAAGACCCGGAAGACCCTTAGAGAAGCCAAACAATCTCTTGCTTGGTCGCAAGATCAGAGGAAGCAAGATCAGAAGAAATACAAAGAAAAGGAAGAGTTTTATGAATCACAGTTAGCTGCCAAGAAGGAAGAGTGGGAACAAGCCCACAAGATCTGGAGAGAGAAGACTCAACAGTTAGTGAAGAGTCAGCAAGCCTTATAAGAAGCACTTAAGGATATTGAAGATCTCAAATTGATGGCTGGAATCAAGAAGGCTAGGTCTGAGCTGGGACTTAGTGAGGAAGGAACAGAGTCTTCAAGCAGCAGTCTTGCTTTCTAGTTTGTTCTCTCTATATTCGGATTACCTACAGACATGTTGTAGGAATCTTAGTTTTGTATGTCTCTTTTCTTTTGGAAGACTTGTATCCTACGGGGAATTATGGGATTCTTGCCTTGTGGGCTGATTTATGTTCTGCGGTTTTTATTCAGTTCTCTATTTCATGTACATGCTGGCACGTGGGCCATTACGGTTATTTGAATCTGATTTATGTGTGTAAACACCCCAAATTTTCCCTCACTAAGTTCACACCATGGCTTGTTGCATTTCATGTTGCATTTTTGCTTCACTGCATTAGTTCAGGTTCATCTGCATCTAGGGTTTGTGACTTGAGCCATCCAAGATCCATCTGAGCCACTCCAAAGGTATTCAATCATCTCAAGAGGGTCCATGTATGTTCAATCATCATATTTTATCCTCCAAAGATCAAGGAAGTTAAAAAAATCACAAGAACTGGCAAAGCATGGAAGCAGAGCTAGGGTTTAACTACACAGATGACCTAAAATTAGGGTTTTGGTTTCAAAGGCCATAACTCCAAAAATTTTGGTCATTCTTGTTTCTATTGGTCTCAATATGATATAAGGATCATGCATACCAAGTTTGATGAAGAAATTCATTGTGGAAGTCATCTGATCACTGGGTAACTTCTTGAGCCAGTCAAAGCAAAATCAGGGCATCTGAGGCCTCCGAACATGGAACCAAAGTGGATTTTTCATCAAATTGAGGTTATATGGTCTTTATTTAATCATTGAAGTGCTTAGAAGTTCACAAAATTGAAGAAAAGTGAGCTAAACCAAAAGTTGCCAAAAATGGAAATGACTTGTAATGTAAACTTTCCATTTTGGGAAAGTTTTTCAACCTCCTCTTTCTCAACCAGAAATGCTTCAAATGAAAAATTATTGGTCATGAAAGTTGTAGATTGGATCATTCCCTTTTTAAAAAGTACAAGAACAAGATCTAATTCATTTTGGAACTCAAGTTATGGTTTGTCAAAGTTGGCAAAAATCACATAAATTTCAAGAATGCACCAAAGAGGGATTTTTGCAAAACCTCTTGCCAAGCTATTTTGTGACTTCAAACACACTTCTAAGCATCATACAAACATTGTGCAATGTATAAAACTCAGAATTGCCCAAAGAATCTCAAGTTTTCATGCCTTGCCCATGAAGAAATCTCAAAAGGGCCAAACTTTGTCAAAATTGCAAAACACCTCATAACTTATTTCCCACATGCTGAATTGCCTCAAAGTGAATTCCATGGACCTCCTTGATCCTTTCTGAATCAGACACCCCATTGTACCACCTCTGAACCAGCTCATACTTCAAGGACAAGAACTTTTGACTTTTTTGCAAGAAGGCCATACCAATCACAATAGGGCACAACCACTCCACATACCTATCACAGCATGTTATGTGGATCAAACCCAAGCAAAAACACACAAGAAAACAGCCTGAAACCTCAGCATTCTCAAGTTCACAAAAAACTCCCCTCTTGCAAAAACCTTCGAATCTCATAACTCAGCCACCCATTCTTTAAACAAACATCACCATTCACTTCTAAATCACTCACTGATCCTAAACCACCCATCAAAACAGCCAAGAACACACCACAAACAAAACACGATTTTCTGACCAGTGGAGTACAAACTCACAAACCAGCCACTCTCAAGGTCTTCCAAACTTCAAAGCTTCTTCAGGGAGGTCATAGGAGTCATCTTGCACAGAAGAAGCAGTCAGAAAGCTCCAAAGTAAGAAGCTCCATCTCAGGTAGCCATTCGTATTAATTTTTCCAGAACCTCTATTTTATGTTCCATTAAGAAAAAGCATGATTTACTGATGATCCTGAACTTTGTATTTTTGAAAATGGTGGAGAAATGAATATTTGCTAAGCTTCTGAAAGTTTCACCATTTTTTATCTTTGCTTCGAATCTTGAGATTGAGTGAAATTTTTTTTTTTGAGGGTGGATTTGATCTTAGGAGAGTGAGAGGAGTGAATCTGGAGCTTTAGAGCTCCAGAAAATACCTAGAGAAGAAGTTAGCAATTTTCAGGTGAGGGTCTGGCCGGAGAAGACGACCGGAGGTCTTCTCCGGCCACCTAAAAGTGATTAGTGACTTAATTAGGGTTAGGGCAAACTTTGAATCTGGGCCCTTGGATCTCTCTTCCCGCACGTGTTTGTGTGGACCAGATCTTGTCATTAGTTATTAATCTGATTTATTTAATTAATTAAATAGGATTAGTTAAGTTTGAATGTGGGCCTTTGGATCTGGCGCGCAATCAATCCCCCATAAACCCAGAATCAATCCTGGCCCTTCCTTCTGCATACTTCTCATTTATTTTATTTTTAATTCATTTTTCTTATTTATTTTGTACGAATTATTTAAAATAGTTAGAAAATGCCAAAAGTATTTTTATTCAGCATTTTAATTCCAAATAATTTTCTCAACCCAAAAATACTTTTATTTTTATTTTTTGCATTAAAAAATCATTTTTTAGACATTTAATTGTTTATTTTAATTAATTAATGAAAATTAATTAATTAAAATATCATTTAGGTTTCTAAAAAATCCCAAAAAATTCATATTGCATCTTTAAAAATTTAGAGACATTGTCATACCATCCACACAAATTTCTTTTTGGTTTTGAACCATTTTTGACAATTTTCTTGAATTTAGGGTTCATAAAATTCACATTTTAGAACCCTAACTTCAAGAATTATTTTCTGCCTAACCAAGAATGGTATGATAATGATTCTTTTTGCATTGATCTTCATTTGAAATGTAGTTTCTAACATAATTTTTGTTATAAATTTCTTCTGCCTTTTTGAATTGATTTGCATTTTTTCCGTTTAGGTACCTTAAAACCCTAGAAAACTTAGAAAAATCATAACTTTCAATAGGTTAAGAGTTAGGTCTTCTCCTTTGGTGTGTGAAATCATATGGGTTTAGGGTTCTCTTGATTTCATTCTCAATTTTTTATCTTGTCATTTGCTTCTGGTTTTGAGTTTTGCATCTCATGTTGCGTTAAAACCCTAATTTCTCATCTTCTCTTGCATACATCTTACATATGCTTGCATTCATGAACTTGCCATGACATTTTATGCATTCACATGACATATAAGACATCTTAGGACACATTAGAATCATGTTTTATCATTGCATCATCCATTTTCCATGTTATGCACTCATTTCATTTCATGTGCATCCATGAACTTTCATGCTTCATTTGCATTCTCATCACTTGTATGAACATCCATTGCATTTGACATGTCTTTGCATCATCTCATAGCATCATTAACATCATGAACATGCTTCTGGTTTTGGTTTGCATCCTTGCATTCATTTCATTTTCATTTCATTTCTTTCCTTATGCTAACTTTTCAGGTGGTAAGTATCTTGAGAAGTGAATTTGCCTTCACTTCTCACAATATCACCTCATATCTCTTATGCATCCTTGCTGCATTCTGTATTTGTATTAGAGTGAGCTTGCTCATTCATGTTCCCTCCTCACTTTCTTTATTCAAGAAAATTATCTTCTTAAGTGAAATAAGTTGACTTGCTTCTTTTGCTTCTCCTCCTTTCATCTGCTTCTTCCTTGGTGGCTCTTCTTGGAGATCTCTTGCAAACCTCATAAAACCTAGGAACACACAAGCATGATCACAATTAGGATTTTATCAGTCCCCCCATTAGTGTTACCTTTGTGTCATCTTTTGTGTCTTCTCTTCTCACCTCTTAATCAGGGACTAAACCTTCAAGGTTTTAAGGTTTTGTGATTAAGGTTATTCCTGCATCCTTCTCTTAGGATGGAGTGTATAACTTAATCCTAAGTGTTAAACCCTTAATGTTGTTTAAACCTCTTAATCAATCCATCTAATAATCACTAAGACATCAAGCTTGTAACTTGGGCCTTGCATTAGGGTTCTAATTCTTCCTTAATTGGTTAAGAAGGAATAACCCTAGTGTTAATGGACAAGTCCTCCTCAAGTTATCTTACAAATCATAAAATTCACTTCTTAATCTTATCATTAACTAAAATCCACTCTAATAAAGGTTTTGTTTTGTCATGAGGTTAAACCCTAATCATGGATTAAGTTGAGGTATCTTCCTCAGCTTAAGTGTCCTCATCTATTATCCTTCTATTAGGATGGTGTAATGGGTTCACTAATCCTTGATTATGGCTTAAACTCATTACTTAACACTAAACAAAAACCCCAAAACATCTAAATAATGGCAAGTAGGTTAATGATCTTAATACTACATCAGGGTGATTAAGTGTGAGGTGTTTACTTCATACTTAAGGTATTCTCATTACCCCTAATCAGAGGGAAGATGTGATGAGTTTACTAACCTTTGATTTAGGCTTAAGCTCATTTTCTTATGACAAACAAAAAAGCAATAATAGATTGAAAACACAAAAACAAAGAATAATCGTCTCCTTCGGGATTCTTTTCTCATCATCTTCACTCACAAGCGAGAACTTGCTTCTTCCATCAAATGCAAGACAGTTAGCACCTGAGCCAGACAGGTCATACACTTGAGCATAGACAAGCAAGCAGTTCATCAGTCAATTCTTTTTTCAGTCTCTTTGAGTCGAACTACGGTGTTCTGACTTCCTCATTGCACGAGAGGATATGTAGGCATAACTTAACAGTTATCGAACAACAGTCTCTGTATATTCCCCCTCTTCCAGCATTATTCTTTAAGCCTCATTCCTGAGCAATTTCACTTCACATCTCTTTTACACTGACACCTGTACATTCTTTTCCAGCTTTTGCACACAGATAGCACTGACACTACCCCTTTAAGCACAATCTTTCAAGCGTGGATCCCGTCGAGTACGACGGACAATCTGGGTGCTAATACCTTCCCAGGTTGTAACCAACCCCCTTTCTCAGTTTCTCTGGTTCGCAACCGCCTTATCCATATTTTCCCAGGTTTATGCAGTATTACCTTTCCTTCGGGATAAAAATGCCTAGCTGGCGACTCTTTTCAGTTCATCTTCATGTTCTTCTCCTTTCTCCGACCGTTCGCGTCTGTACCCCTCTTGGCCCGGTGTCATTTGGTGGGAGCGACAGCTTGGCGACTCTTCTTGGGACCCTTATACTGCAATCAGGGATTCTGGTTCTTTTTGTGGGTTCCTCCTAGCGCTTGTTTGATTTGTGTTTACTGGGGTGTTATGTGCTAATTGTGTTTATTTATTTTCTTTATTTATTGCTTTATGTACTGTTTTATTTACTGCTTTCTTTACAGTTTTTTATACATCATACTGTCATTATCATTGTTGGATCTGGTTTCTGTTTTGATGGGTTGGGTTCCACTGAGTGATTAAGGTCCTATACCTAGGACCTGAGTGACACCTAGGCTAGAGTGGTTCATGTTCTTTCCCATTCCATTTCGGTCTGGTGTGGGAATATGAAACACGGTTCAGATGTGGGTTTCTTCTTGAGAACCCTGTGCTATAGATTTCCTGTAGTGCTAGGGCTATTTGGGAAGCCTTCTAAGTCTGAATGACCTTTATTTTGACCTTCAGAATCTGGGGTGAATTAGAGGAGGATCTTTTATGGTTATTGTAAACACTGTACCTCCGGGTTAGAAGTGTTTACACTTCTCATAACTGATCCAAGTCTAAGGATCTTTGTTCTAGAACATTACATGTGAGGGGGTTGGTTGTTTACAGGTTTTGCAGGAACCCTTGACCACATCATACCCTGTTACTGTATTGATTAAGAATACTTCACTTTGGACAGTTCTTGTGATTAACCCTGGACATGTGACTCTTTATTTGAGTCCCCCACCCTAGTTACTGGACTTCTGAGCCTCCATCCGGACCTTTGAACATACATGGACCTTATATCAAGACAGATAATCAGATCCAGTTCTTGATCATAAACCCTTGCATATCATTTGCATATATCATCATTGCATCATTTAACATTTGTTTATTTGTCTTTCAGGGTATCCATCACATCATATTTGGTTTGGTTTTGACCCCTTCTACTGCTTAGACCTCAGTTTCAGTTATCTTCTTCAGCACCTGCTTTAGCTATCTCCTTCAGAACCTCCATCAGTCTGTCAGAGATTTACGTCCAGCTTTTCAGTCTATGATCTCCATCAGCATTTGCCTTCAGCTTCTTCATCAGTACTCATGGATGTTCCAAGGAAAAGCAACATATCTTATCACTTCTTTGAGCCCTCTTTGACTGGTATCAGGCAGGTCCAGTCACTTATCACACCTGATCACATCCCACTATTTAGAGAGCACTATGGGGGTATTTTGGACATGGTTATGGATCTTGATTCTTCTCAGAGAAGCATGATCCACACATGCTCGCAGTTCTATGACCCTCCACTCAGATGCTTCACCTTTCCAAACTTTCAGATAGGGCCTCTGTTGGAAGAGTTTTCTTTGTTGATTGGAGTGCCTATCAGAGGAGGGATCCCTTTTAACCCAGAGATGACTGCTCCCAGAAGTGAAGAGATAGCAAGGGCATTACACTTGGAGCCTGCCCTTATTGAGCAAAGCATGACAACAAAAGCTGGGATTCCTGGTTTACATCTGAACTTCTTGATTTCTCAAGCCATCCTGAAGGCTGCAGTGGGAGAATGGAGGGCAGTCTGTGCACTTTTAGCCCTCAGCATATATGGGACTATATTGTTTGCAGATGAGCCTAAATTTGTAAGTAAGAATGCCATCCTCTTATTCCTGGTGAGGAACCTAGTGCCTACATTGCTAAGAGATTTTTACTACTCCCTCCATTAGAGAAATGAAAAACAAAGGGGGAAGTTGGTTAGATGCTGTGCTCCCTTGTTTTACTCTTGGCTACTCAGACACTTGCCTAAATCAGATGCTTTCTTGAACCCACACCAACAGAAGAATTGGGCCAAGAGGTTCATTGCCTTAACATCAGATGATATCAGATGGTGCACCCAGAGCACCAAAAGCAAAGATATTATTACCAGCTGTGGGCAGTACCCTAATGTTCCTCTGATAGGAATAAAAGGTTGCATTAACTACAACCCTTTGCTGTTTAAGAGACAATTGGGATATGCCTTGGTTCACCCGCCCAGAGGACAGGATTTAGCTGAGACCCTATACTGTGAGATCCAATCTGGCTCTACTGTTGTCAGGCAAGCTGCCTGGGCTTGGGACAACATCCAGACCAAAGGGACAGCTATCCTTGGAAGATGTAACAATATTGCTTCAGCTCAATACTCTGACTGGTCCCGTACTAGAGCTCAGATTACCAAGATGCCTTTTGTAGCGGTAAAATCGTGAGTGTAAGCTATTGATTAACTTAACTCAAGGTACACAGAGTCGCCACCACGCTTTTATTTATTTCCAAATGGAAAAGGTAAAAAGAACGAACAAAAAACCTAAGGAATCTAAAAGCAAAAGCTAAAAGAAACAAACAGAGAACGGGTAAGGGGATAGGTTACAAATCGGGAAGGTTTTACGCACCCGATTTGTCCGTGGTACTCCACGGGAGCCCTTTGAAATATTTAATCCTTTTTGGTTTGAAATTGGTTTGCTTAAAAATGATTGAGGGGATGAGGAGAAGAATGTTTTTTAATGATTTTGTGTTTGATGAGGTTTTAACGCCTCATGCCTACGTACCCACAAAGTGCAATGCGAGATCAAAACCTCGTAGTTCGTGGTACAAAATTTGAAAAGAAACAATGGGTTGCATTAATTTTAAAATGTAGAGATAAGTCGTCATTCTTTAGCGAATAATTCCGCTAGAAAGAATGAATCATATCTAAACATATGAAAAGAAAAGGTGCACAAAGGCACAAAAACAATTGAGTGAGTTTTGGATTTTTAAAGTATGCAAGAAAATAATTTCGATATATTTACATGGATTAAAGTTTATTAAGAAAATAAAGTGAAAAGATTAAAATCACTTGACCTAAGTCAAGGTTTGATTGCAAAAGCATTTAGAGTTTGAAAACAAAGAAGATTTTTGAAATAGGGAGAAGTTTTGAAAATTTAAGAATGGGGAGGAGATGAAGTGACTATCCTAAGACTTGAATTAAAAGTTAAGAGAAAATAAATCCACTGAATAAATGCCACTGAAACGACCATCACCCTTTAATTTTCTGAATCTTTTCAAATATATCTGGATTGATCGTTGGAAAATAAATCCACTGATGAACTGATGAACACCCAATTAAGATAATCTGGATCAAACTTCGCATGAATTGCAACTCAATAAACCATAGAATCTTCGCATACAACACAACTTGAACTTTAAAAACGCACAGCCTGAGAAATAACCATCGACACAAATAATTTGCAGTTGAAACAATATCCTGATAGTTTGACCAAGAATATGTCAAACTTCCATTTGAATCGGATCATAATTGAACAACCACATTTGAAATAAAATCATTGTCGGCCTCTGAAAACCCTGCAACACAGAGAAGAAGAAGAAGCAAACTGCCACATATTTTTTTTGTATTTTGGTTAGAGGTTAGTAAATATAAGCAAATAAGAGTAAGTAAGAACACGGTGATCCCCTGTGAAGCATAGACTCTTCATCTGAGGAGAAACTGAGAAAAAGTGCAATCTTGTTTGTATGCAAATATGCAGATGAAATGCAAAGAAATCTTAGGGGGAAAATTAGGGTGTTACAGCTGCCCCTATTTAAGTTTCTTCAATCCGGAGATATGAAGATTGACATCTTTGTCTCTACAAGATGGGAGAGACTTAAATACAGAATACCCAATTTTTGTCCTAAGAGAACATGATATGAGATGAATATGATATGCAAGCCCAAGATCTCTGTGGGGAAAATATGACCACCAGAGGAAAGAAAAAACTTGGGGACACAGAAGAGAATCCCGCCGGGGAAAAACAACAGACAACAAAAGAGTTACCAGGAAAATAAATCACTGGATAGCTGACTCCACTTGGGAAAAGGTATGATATAATCAAGGTACAAGATTCAACCAGGGAAAGTAAACACCCTGCCAGGAACTATCAACCAAACAAAGTATTCGAGTCCAAAAATGGAGAAATACTGAGTTGGATAAGAATCATCAACTACCTGTTTACTGGGTAGGAAATCAAAGGACTCGACTATCAATTTACTGGATAGGAGCAAAATAAAGAGGGATAACCTCCACTACCTTTTTATTGGGCAGAAAAATTCTCAACTACCTGATTTACTGGGTAGGAAAATGATCAACGACCTGATTTACTGGGTAGGAACTCAATCAAAGGGAAACAACTTTTATTACCTTTTTACTGGGTAAGAAGAAGAAATCTCGACTACCGAATTTACTGGGTAGAAAAATTCTCAACTACCTGATTTACTGGGTAGGAGTACAAGTAAGAGAACTTGATCAATTTTGGTAATATTACCCACTATCGAATAACTGATAGCTTAATTCCAAAGTAATATACTCAAGCTGGAGAAAATATTGCCCACTATCAAACAATGATAGCTTAATTCCAAAGCAAAATTACTCACAAAAGGGGACCAAAGTTCAATCCAAAAACAATTTGGAGAGAAACGGTCAAACAAGACTCATCCCAAGGAGGAAATATCTCAACTGGGGAAAATTCCATCCAGATAATAAACTGGGGAGGAAGCTGAATCAAAATCATCCACGAGAAACAAACTCAGTGGGGAATTAGAAAGGATTAACATTTTCTGCTTAATTGTCGACACTCTAAACTTGAGAGGAAGACGACACACACACTCTGTGGGGAAACTCCACACCAAAGAGAAGGGAACAACGATAAATGCAAGAATGCAAGCAAACGATGTTATGCTTATGCGTACGAATATGCTTATGAATATGCTGACAAAACAGACATAAAGATAAGAAACGGGTGACATGAACACCACAACAACCAGATATTCGGCTAATCCCAAGGCAACAATGCAGGGAAACATGCTGGAGATTCAACTTGAAATCCTGCAGGGGAATATCGTAAGCCATCAAAGGAATAAAATCCTACTACAAGGCTTAAATCATGATGAGACAGCATCTGCTAGGGATATCATCCTGCTGAGGAAATGGTAATAATCTGCTGAGGATGGAAGTATTCTTGATAACTGTCATACCACTCCTGCTCCACTTGGGGATAGAGTACAAGACCTGTTGAAAATCACATAGGAACCTGCTGGAAACCAACACATGCAGATCTACTGGGGATCCACATGGGGATATCAGAATTTAACATCATAGCCAAAACACAGTTACGAGGGATTTTAAATCAATACCCACCATCAGGTAAAAGAAAACCTCTAAAATGACTGCTATATCAATACTTCTATATTCAAGGATGCAAACAATTCAAGCTGAGGAACGAGAGCTCAGTTGGGGATTCCCAATGCTTCTCGAGTTAAAGATAACTTGCTGAGGGAGAGATCAAAACTCAGCTAGGGATTCTTAAAAATATTCTTTCCAACAACTCTTCTGGAGAAATCATGGGAACTCAGACCAATCACAATTCTCGCTCATGTTTATTGTTGAGGAACAAAACATCACTAACATCAACCCGTCAAGACTATTCAGGAACTCCACATGGACACAACCGAATCAAATCCTGCTTTGGGAGAGACGAGTTACACACATCCAGACTTTACCATCCTTGGAATCACTATTGATATCCTTTCTTTGTTCATATATCAAAAGAAAAATGTTTTTATGATCTTCAAAGATTAAATTTATTAAATTTGTTTCAAAAACCATCATCAACGATAAATTGAAATTTTGTAAACAGAAACAATATAAAGAATTGCAAACAATTGGATAAAAGCTCAAATTCATTGATAGAATGGTAGTCAGCAAATGGCATGACTCCATGGATCATTACAAGTTTGAAAAATGGTAAATACATGGAAAAGGGCTACATTGAAATACAATGATCACTATTCTCCCTATCAACTTTGAACTCCACTGTGTCCGAAACTTCAGTCAAGGATGAGCGAACAAGAATCTTTGATGGGAAATTCTTCTGAGGAATAGAATCTGAAATCCTCGGTTACTACAAGTGATTCAGTCTGTCGACGCAGTTACTTTCCATGATCCCTAACTTTTGCCTAGATTGCCCTTTCGGGTTTTCAATCTACCGGGATAATTATTTCTGTTTATGTCTCTAATTTTTGCCTGGACCGCCCTTTCGGGTTTTCAATCCACCGAGACGCTCATTTTTGCCTAAGCCGCCCTTTCGGGTTTTCAACTTAGCGAGCTGTTCTTTTATTTTTTAGGCGAAGTATTTCTTGACTGCATCCGCATTCACAGGGAGAGTGATCTCCTCACCATCCATAGTTGCAAGAATTAATGAACCGCCAGAGAAGGATTTCTTGACAACATATGGGCCATCATAGTTCGGAGTCCACTTGCCTCGAGAATCTTTAAGGAAAGACTGAATCTTTTTGAGCACGAGGTCGCCTTCTCTGAATACACGAGGTTTGACCTTCTTATCAAAAGCTTTCTTCATTCTTTGCTGGTACAACCGACCATGACACAAAGCTATTATTCTCTTTTCCTCAATCAAATTCAATTGATCAAATCTACTTTGACACCATTCAGCCTCAGTCAACTTGAATTCCATCAGAACTCTCATTGATGGGATCTCAACTTCGACGGGGAGCACTGCTTCTGTACCATAAACAAGTGAGAAAGGGGTTGCCCCTGTTGAAGTGTGGACAGATGTACGATACCCATGCAAAGCAAAAGGGAGCATCTCATGCCAATCCTTGTATGTCACAACCATCTTCTGAATGATCTTCTTAATATTCTTGTTCGCAGCTTCAACAACCCCATTCATCTTCGGTCTATAAGGAGAAGAATTATGGTGTTGAATCTTGAATTCTTCACAAAGCTCTTTCATCATCTTATTATTCAAGTTCGAACCATTATCAGTAATGATTCTATTCGGAACACCATATCTACAGATAATGTTATTCTTGATAAACCGAACCACAACTTGCTTGGTCACGTTAACATACGATGCTGCTTCCACCCACTTGGTGAAATAGTCAATTGCCACAAGAATAAAACGATGTCCATTCAAAGCCTTGGGTTCAATCATGCCAATCATATCAATTCCCCACATAGAGAAAGGCCATGGGGAAGAAATCACATTGAGATAAGCTGGTGGCACATGAATCTTATCAGCATACACTTGACACTTATGGCACTTTTTCACATACTTGCAACAATCAGATTCCATTGTCAGCCAATAGTAACCTGCTCTCAACATCTTTTTAGCCATTGCATGCCCATTAGCATGAGTGCCAAAAGATCCTTCATGAATTTCTTTCATTAACATGTCTGCTTCGTGTCTGTCCACGCATCTGAGCAAGACCATGTCAAAATTTCTCTTGTAAAGCACATTTCCATTCAGGAAGAAATTGCCTGCCAATCTCCTTAAAGTCCTCTTATCTTTATCAGATGCCCCAAGTGGGTATTCTTGACTCTGGAGAAAACATTTAATATCATGATACCAAGGTTTGTCATCATGGACCTCTTCAACTGCAAACACATGAGCTGGTCTTTCAAGTCACATCACACTGATCATAGGAACATCATTCCATTGGTGCACCTTTATCATAGAAGCTATAGTTGCTAAAGCATCTGCCATCTGATTCTCATCACGAGGAACATAATGAAACTCAACTTTAGTGAAGAAAGTTGATATCTTCCTGGCATAATCTCTATAAGGGATCAAGTGGGGTTGATGAGTTACCCACGTGCCCTGGATCTGATTAATTACCAAGGCAGAATCTCCATACACATCAAGATGCTTAATCCTCAGATCAATAGCTTCCTCAAGACCCATAATGTAGGCTTCATACTCAGTTTCATTATTGGTACAAGGAAAAGTCAACCTTACGGAAAAAGGAATATGTGAACTATGGGGAGTAATGATCATTGCCCCAATTCCTCTTCCGCGTGCATTCACAGCACCATCAAAAACTAAACCCCATCGAGATCCAGGCTCTGGCCCTTCCTCAATCAAAGGTTCATCACAATCTTTCACTTTCAAAAACATCACATCCTCATCTGGAAAAACAAACTTGATAGGTTGGTAATCATCAATCGGTTGATGTGCCAAATGGTCAGCCAAGATACTACCTTTTATAGCTTTTTGAGCTCGGTACTCGATATCATATTCTGACAATAACATTTGCCAACGAGCAATCCTCCCAGTCAAAGCAGGCTTTTCAAAGATAGACTTGATTGGATCCATTTTAGAGATCAACCAAGTTGTATGATTCGACATATACTGGCGAAGACGCTTTGCAGCCCAAGCTAAGGCACAACAAGTTTTTTCAAGCATGGAGTACCGAGACTCACAATCAATGAATTTCTTACTCAAGTAGTAAATTTCATATTCTTTTCTTCCAGATTCATCTTGCTGACCAAGCACACAACCCATGGAATCTTCCAACACAGTCAAATACATGATCATCGGTCTACCTTCCACCGGAGGAGACAAGATAGGAGTTTCAAGCAGATATTCTTTGATACTTTCAAATGCCTTCTGACAATCATCTGTCCAGACACAACCTTTGTCTTTCCGAAGCAACTTGAAGATCGGAGCATATGTGGCAATCATGTGAGAGATAAACCTCGAAATATAATTCAAACGGCCCAAGAATCCTCTTACTTGCTTTTCAGTTCTTGGAGCAGGCATTTCCTGAATAGCTTTCACTTTATCAGGATCAACTTCAATACCTCTTTGACTGACAATGAAACCTAACAACTTTCCAGAACGTACACCAAAGGTGCACTTGTTCGGATTCAAACGAAGCTTAAACTTCCTTAAGCTTTGAAATAACTTCAACAAATGTTCAACATGATCCTCTTCAGTCCTCGACTTAGCGATCATATCATCAACATATACCTCGATTTCTTTGTGCATCATATCATGGAAAAGTGTGGTCATAGCTCTTTGGTACGTCGCACCAGCATTCTTCAATCCAAAGGGCATCACTCTGTAGCAGAATGTTCCCCATGGTGTAATAAATGTGGTATTTTCCATGTCCTCGGGTGCCATCTTTATTTGATTATAACTGGAAAATCCGTCCATAAAAGAGAACACATCAAACTTAGCCGTATTATCTACCAACATATCAATGTGTGGCAATGGAAAATCATCTTTCGGACTGGCTTTGTTCAAATCTCTGTAATCAACGCACATTCGGACTTTTCCGTCTTTCTTCGGAACAGGAACGATATTGGCCACCCATTCGGGATAAGTTGACATCACAAGAAAACCTGCATCAATCTGCTTTTGAACCTCCTCTTTGATCTTTACTGCCATATCAGGATGAGTTCTTCTTAGCTTCTGCTTTACAAGTGGACATTCAGGCTTCAACGGCAATCTATGCTCCACAATATCAGTATCAAGACCTGACATGTCTTGATAAGACCAAGCAAATATATCAACATACTCTATGAGAAGCTCTATAATCCTCTTCTTGACATCAGGACCAAGCAATGCTCCAACTTTGACTTCTTTCTTATCATCTTCAGAACCCAAGTTGACCATCTCCATAGACTCTCCATGAGGCAGGATAACCTTCTCCTCGTGCTCAAGCAACCGAGAAATTTCATCAGGAATCTCTTCAACATCCTCTTCCTCAGCTTCAAACACAGGGAATTCAAAGTTGGGAGAGGGCATAGGATCATTGTTTTCAATGGGTTTATCAATCAATCTGCACAATGATTTTATTTTTATTTTAGAGTATGAACAAAAGTGCAAACATTATGCAGATAAACAATTATTATATTTTGGTTTTTTATGTTACCATTTTTCAGAATAAAGCAAAAAGGAAAAACACATATGGAAATAACAAAATAACATTTTATTGATGATAATAAAATTTGAAACAAAGCCCAACAAACATCACTTTCACCTTGGGCAGAGTGAAAGGATTTTTGAAAGAAAATAAAACAAATTACTTTGAAGAATGAACGATAAAAGGAACATCAACAACAATCCAATTCTGGAAAATCTTTCCATGCGTAACAAAGTCAGGCATTTCTTCATCTTCATCATCTTCAATGATGGCAGCAGCAGAATGATCGTTGATAAATCCAGCACTTCAGAAACCTTCTTGAATAGTCTTTGGGTCTTTGAGAACTGCACCTGGTGCAAAGCCGATACCAAAACCTTCCTTGTTGTCGACAGCATCAATAACTCGTCCCCAACAATCAGACTGACCAGCTTCCAGCACTCGCAGAGCATCCTTGAAAGAAGACATGGGCATGGCATTCTTCTTAGCAACATTATCCACGACAGAAAGAGCTTGAAACGAAGTTCCCACCTCTTCTTCAGCATCAATATAGGAGAAAGAAGACAAATTGCTCACAAGCATCGCCCTTTCACCTCCGATGGTCAGCAATTTCCCCTCTTTCACAAATTTCAGCTTCTGATGAAGAGTGGACATCACAGCTCCTGCCTCATGGATCCAGGGTCTTCCGAGGAGACAACTGTATGCGGGACGTATATCCATTACTTGAAAAATAATTTTGAATATAAACGGTCCAATAAGAATAGGAAGATCCACTTCACCAATCACTGTCTTCTTCGACCCGTCAAACGCTTTCACAATAATCCCACTATGTCTCATGGGAGCACCTTGATACGCAAGCTTTGACAAAGTCGACTTCGGCATAACGTTTAGAGAAGATCCAGTATCTACTAGCACCTTAGACATAGCATCTTCTTGACAATTTACTGAAATATGTAACGCCAAGTTATGATTTCTTCCTTCTTCAGGAAAATCATCATCACAGAAGCTTAAATTGTTGCACGATGTGATATTAGCCACAATACTATCAAACTGATCAATAGTCACATCATGGTCAACATAAGCTTGATCAAGAATCTTCTGCAAAGACTGTCTATGAGCCTCAGAGCACATCAAGAGTGATAAAACTGATATCTTCGATGGAGTATGCAACAACTGCTCAGTAACGTTGTACTTACTCTTCTTTATCAATTTTAACACCTCATCTTCA
Organism: Lathyrus aphaca; assembly: GCA_963966055.1. Taxonomy (NCBI): domain Eukaryota; kingdom Viridiplantae; phylum Streptophyta; class Magnoliopsida; order Fabales; family Fabaceae; genus Lathyrus; species Lathyrus aphaca. The sequence goes on from OZ014519.1 coordinate 230,405,075, forward strand.
TTATTACCAGATTGGCCTGATTGGACAACATCATCCATAATCTGCTTATTTGCACTTGTATCTTCAACTCTCTTCGGAGGATCTGGAGCATACACTCTACCACTTCGAGTAACCTTTGTCACATCAGCAATGCTAACCACAGACTTTGGAGTAGGAATAGGAACTTCCCTACCATTTTCTATCATCGTAGCATTATACCGGTACGGAACAGCTTTATCAGACTTATATGGTACTGGACCAGGCAAATTAATCACCAATGGAGTAACAACATTTTTGCGAATATCAAAAGAAATAACCACCCTCTCAGGAACAGCCCTCTCAGGAAGATTGAACTGAGGCATAATAACATTCACTTCATTTTCATATTCATCTCTTTTTGCTGTCACTTCAATCAATTTATCATCCATCATCTTTTGAATATCTCTCTTAACAATCACGCAACCACGAGGATTCACCGAGCAGATACAACATCCAGCATAATCGTGATCAATATCGTGATATTCACTTAAGAAAGCATGCATCTCAACCAAAGACCTTCGAATATGACGGACCTCATAGATCTTGAACAAACCAGGACAACCATCAATCATATTCACAGACGCATTACCATGCTTCGGCAACGGATTTTTCTGCACATTTGGATTAACGTCATTGAAATACAAAACATTGTTCCTCATCAATTTCTGTACTTCAAACTTCAATGGATAACAATTCTCAACATCGTGCCCCGGGGCACCTTGATGAAAAGCACAGCGAGCCTCTGGCTTATACCACCATGGAATAGTCTCTGAAACTAGAGGTGGAGGACGGGTTTGCACCAGATTCTTTGCAATCAAAGATGGAAGCAAGTCCGCATACGACATCGGAATAGGATCAAAACTTGGCTTAGCCCGAGCCTGTTGATTACCACCTTGTTGCATCGAAGGTTGTTGATAACGAGGTTGATACTTTGGAACTGCTGGCACAGTTGGAGCGACGTTAATCATCGGTGTTACAGAAGCTACATGCCGCGAATGGTGATTCCCACGACTGTGAGGTCTTCTATAACTTGCACGAGATACTGCATTAGTCTCATTTTCTTTCTTTTTTCCAAAGTTGAACCTTCTAGAACTTGAGCCATTACTATTCTCTTGACTCAACCGTCCCTCACGGACACCTTCTTCTAAACGCATCCCCATGCTCACCATTTCAGTAAAATCAGAAGGAGCGCTTGCTATCATCCTCTCATAATAAAAAGAACCTAGAGTCTTCAAGAAGATCTTTGTCATATTTTTTTCTTCCAGCGGAGGAACAATCTGGGCTGCCAGCTCGCGCCATCTCTGCGCATATTCTTTAAAAGTCTCTTTGTCCTTCTGGGACATAGCACGAAGCCGATCTCTATCTGGCGCCATATCAACGTTATACTTATACTGCCTCACAAACGCTTCTCCCAGATCATTGAAGGTCTTGATTTGGCTATTATCCAGACTCATATACCACCTCATGGGCGCACCGGTCAAACTATCCTGGAAATAGTGAATCAGCAACTTATCATTATCTGTCTGAGCAGACATCTTCCTAGCATACATAGTCATATGACTCAACGGACAAGTGTTGCCTTTGTACTTCTCAAACTCAGGCAGCTTGAATTTTACGGAACTTTAACATTAGGGACCAGACAAAGATCATAGGCATCTTTTCCTAACAAATACTTATGCTTCAAGGCTCTCATCTCCCTCTGTATCTCAACAAAGCGTCCTTGGAAATCATCAAGTCTTTCAGCTACTCCAGCGCCTTCACTGGGCTCAACATGGTAAATCATCTCATCATGGTGCAGAATAGTGTGCACCATAGGCGGTGCAGTAGTCACAACTGGAGGAAGAGTAGTCCACACTGGTGGGAGAGTATTAAATGCAGCAGTCTCAGGATGATGCAGAGGACGATAACCAGCAGGAATAAAATCAACTGGCATGCCCCAAGGTGTGCTAGCAGGCATACGATAGCGAGGAGAAATGACAGTCTCAACAGGAATTGATGTGGTAACAATCTCGGAGATGACAGTATTCTGAACAGGAGAATTAGGAGGTGGCTGATTCTGAGCAGCCACCAAACTTTCCATCATAGCAGAAACTCTTTCCAAGCTTTCCCTCAGAAATGTAACCTCTTCGCGCAGCTCGCGATTCTCTTGTTGTAAAGTTTCCATCACCCTTCTCCGATTAGCTCGAGTATCAAATCGGTGAGTCAGCTTGACATGAGAACTGAATGAAGACCAAGAAACAACATAAGATCCCTGGAGAACACTCAAAAAGCAAGACAAATGCGGGTATGATGCATGGTATACGTATGAAAATGCAAAGATTTCAAAGGACTATAAGATAACTTGCAATATTTATAAAGAGACATTTTGAAGTACTTAAAAAAACTCATTCTCATTAAAATCAAAGTGAGGATTACAAATGAAGTACAAACATCAATAATCCTAATACATAAGAGGAAAAGTAAACTAAGCCTAGGGAATCATATCCGAAGAAGTCCCGAATCCTGGCTGATACTTCATACGAATCTTCTTGATCTCTTTCTTGTACCGATCTTCCATATCTTCCTTATCCTTTAACAACTTGTCAACAATGGCCTTCCAAGCACCGAAAGTAGGAGGAATAGTAGACGGAGTACTAGAGGAAGATAAATCCTCTCTCGGCCTCTTCGTGACACGCCGCTCAAGTAGCTCAATGAGATCATCCTTCTCCTTCAGCTGCTCCTGCATCATAGTCTTATCGAGTAGCCATTCTTCTTTCTCTTTCTTCATCTTGTCTAACTCTTCTTGAAGAGCCACCTTCTCATCAACGGGAGGAAGAAAAGCAGACAATGGCAATATGGGAAACATAGGCTCCTCAGGTGGATAAGGCATCTTGAGCTTGGAAGCCCTAGATCGAACCCACTGAATATAACACTCGGAAGGAGGAAGGTGTTGTCTTCCCAATTGACCCTTCTCTTTCCGATGGACCGCATGCCAAGAATGAGCAATCCTTTTCTTCATTTCTACATGATCAGCACCATTAAGAAAGAAGAAACGAGATAAGGCAAGATTGTTCGGTATATCCTTCAAACAATATCCGAACTGTCGTCTAGCAAGAATGGGGTTGTAGCTAATTCCCCCACGTGTACCAAGAAAAGGTACATTAGGAAATTCTCCATAACTATCAATAAGCACTCCAGTGTCGTAATGAGAACTATACCATGTCATGTCCTTATGAGAAAGTGACATCAACCTTTGAGACCATCTTCGATTCTCTCTATTGTCCTTGAAGACATCCGACTTGGGTGGGTGCGAAATAAACTACCTATAAAGAAGAGGCGCACAACATACAATCTCTCCGTCACCTTTGGAGGTCCTATAGTGAAAAGCATGATACATATCTCCAAGCAAAGTAGGCACCGAATTCTTCTTCAAGAAGATCTGAATAGCATTCTCATCCACAATACCATCCAAGTTCGGAAACAAGACAATCCCATAAATGAGCAAAGCAAGAATAGCCTCAAATGCATCCTTATGACCCAAAGTAAGTGAAGTAGAAGCTTTTCCCATCAAGAACTTAGCATTAATACCACGAACACTCCCCTTTGGAAGAAACTTCCAATTAAGATCAGACTCCTTAAGAAAAAGTGCTTTGGCGATGACCTTGATAATAAACTCCTTCTCTAAACCAGTGAAAAGAAATTTCTTGTCCAAAATAGGTAAACCTATCCAATGAGAATACTCCTCCAAAGTCGGCACAAGCTGATAATCAGGAAAGGTGAAACAATGATGCAACGGATCATAAAACTGAGCCAAAGTAGGGAGAATCCCCTCAGGTACATCGGTGTCCAACATATACAAAAGCTTCCCATGACATCTCCGAAACTCCTGGGTATCAACAACCAATGCTCCTAACTTTTTCAACTCTACTACATTAGGATTCTTGAAGGTGTACTTCTTTGTGTTCCTCCTTTCAAAAGTCATAGCCATGGACATCTGAAATTTTGCAAAAGTTCCTTATAAGTCCTTTGAAATCTTAAACGCAATGCTCATGAATGCATGATGGCATGTATGCAACAACCACAAACAAGATCACACAAGGCATACGGGCTTAGGTTCCAAGTCACGAGCATGAAGTCAAGGTAACAGAACACCAACCCACACAGGTAAGTACTAAGGTTTTATCTTCATTGTACCTGCAGAAAACCAAAAGGGTGCTAACAGAGGTGCCCGAAGTTAACAACTATCTTTAGAATATTATCGGTACGTTGGATTACTCCCCAACCGATAACATTCTTAAAATAGACCTCTTCCGAGTGTAGCATCGCGTGACAACCGCCTTAGGTTTACACCCAGACAATTTCCGCACTACGTTCCTAAATTGGCTTGGATGGGTTAAGGGTTCTACGGTCCTCAGTATGATCAGCTCAAGGTCGGAAAATAATGCCACGCACGATTACTCGTCATGACATTGATAGTCCAAGAGAGCCTAACCGAGTGGAGATTATCAAGTTGATATAGCTTTGGACTACTCCATCGCTTATCGCTTCGAATATCGCCGTCCTATCATAAGTTTCACTCAGATCCGGGTTAGAATCTATCTCACAGAGGATCACTAAAACCGAAACAGAACAACCAAGTAACAAAAAAATCAAACGAAAGCAGTAAATAAATCAAAGTAGGCCGAATCCACTTAGAGATTACTCCCCAGCAGAGTCGCCACTTTTCTGTAGCGGTAAAATCGTGAGTGTAAGCTATTGATTAACTTAACTCAAGGTACACAGAGTCGCCACCACGCTTTTATTTATTTCCAAATGGAAAAGGTAAAAAGAACGAACAAAAAACCTAAGGAATCTAAAAGCAAAAGCTAAAAGAAACAAACAGAGAACGGGTAAGGGGATAGGTTACAAATCGGGAAGGTTTTACGCACCCGATTTGTCCGTGGTACTCCACGGGAGCCCTTTGAAATATTTAATCCTTTTTGGTTTGAAATTGGTTTGCTTAAAAATGATTGAGGGGATGAGGAGAAGAATGTTTTTTAATGATTTTGTGTTTGATGAGGTTTTAACGCCTCATGCCTACGTACCCACAAAGTGCAATGCGAGATCAAAACCTCGTAGTTCGTGGTACAAAATTTGAAAAGAAACAATGGGTTGCATTAATTTTAAAATGTAGAGATAAGTCGTCATTCTTTAGCGAATAATTCCGCTAGAAAGAATGAATCATATCTAAACATATGAAAAGAAAAGGTGCACAAAGGCACAAAAACAATTGAGTGAGTTTTGGATTTTTAAAGTATGCAAGAAAATAATTTCGATATATTTACATGGATTAAAGTTTATTAAGAAAATAAAGTGAAAAGATTAAAATCACTTGACCTAAGTCAAGGTTTGATTGCAAAAGCATTTAGAGTTTGAAAACAAAGAAGATTTTTGAAATAGGGAGAAGTTTTGAAAATTTAAGAATGGGGAGGAGATGAAGTGACTATCCTAAGACTTGAATTAAAAGTTAAGAGAAGAACGATCAAACCATATTATGAACATATCTTCAAGGTAACCGGAATTCCATCTTCAAAGACAAATGAACTAAATTTAAGGCTAAGGTCTTCAATCGATCACAACTTGAGCAAAGGTATAGATCCTAAAATCTAAGTCCAAACTCCAATGCTAAGGATAGTAACCATAGTCCGAAATTAAAGTCACCAATCTTTTTAATGTTTAATCCTTTATTAGTGTTTTGGTATCCAAATGGACAAAAGAAAAATCACAAGCAACAATATGAACATAAACAATATGGTATATGATATAGTATGATAATAGCATAATAAAAGAGATAAAGGAGCGAGAAATTAAAATAAAAGAGGATAAGGTGCGAGAGATTGAATTTAAATGGATTATATTCACGTTATTATAATATTTACATATAAGTGGTATGATGAACTTAATCAAGCACAACCACGAAAAAATAATAAAATTGAGGCAACCGGATCCAAGTGGATCTTATTCCGAATCGGGACAAATTTAGGTCTATGTTAAGCAATCGCCGAGTAATTTACGAAGTAATTACCCTACAAATGAGGCCGGCCACCACTAATTAAAGTGGAAAATATTCGTGCTAATACACATTAGAGAAATGATATTATGAATCATTCTCTGAAAACATGCCACACTAAAAGAAAAAGAACGGTCTAATCTTAATCGAGATTTTCGTTGAATTTATCGAAGGCAACCTATCACGATCTCAAAGTATGGAGAATGATCCAAATGATCATTCATCCATAGATTTGAAATAATGAAGATTAAACCTCTTCGCAAACCAACAATCTATGAATCGGAGATTTTCATCGACCAAAAGAAAAGATAAGAAAAAAAAAAGATGAAGAGAAATATGGATTTAAATTTATAATCCATAAAAAAAAATACTAAAAAAATATAAAACTCTTTTCAAAAATTATTTTCAGAATTCATAAAAAAAATCAGTGGAAAACAAAATTTAAAATAAAATAGAGATAACAAAAATTAAAATGAGCTTAAAAAAATTAAGAAGAAAATAAGGGGGAGTATAACGCATGAATTGAAGGTTGGAATAGCAAGTTTGGTCCAAACTCTCACTTAAGCCCAAACCACACAATATTTTTTATGAAATAATAAAAATTAAAAAGAAAATTGAACAAGCTTCTTCTTCCTCATGATAAAGCCACGGTTTCTAACAACACAACCATTCTTCAACATTTTGAGCTCCGAAAAATCGGAGCGACGGAGCTCAAACCATATACCGTTGCGATCGTGAGACGGAGAGGATCAAGAATATGTGATTAGAAATAACAGAGGATGCAAGAGTAGAGAGAAAGAGAGCTCCGAATAACCGGCGGGAAATTTCAACTACCTTCAAAAATCAAAGCAAGACTCCTCTTCAACTTCTAATCTCTTCCTCTTGTTGTTTTATGAAGAATTCCACTCTTAGAAACTATTTTTGGTGAAAATTTGAAGATTTGGTTGAAACTTTAAATTGAAGCTTTAATGGAGTTTTTGGTTTTTTGAGAGTATTTGTGCAGAATTTTTGGAGGCTCTTCAAGCTTGTTGAATGAATGAAAGGAGTGCTCTATTTATAGAATAATTTGTGAAGATTTGAGCTGGATTTTCATTTGCCGTTTTGGACACTTTTCTTGCGTTTTTGAAGCATATAGTTAGTGTGATGCTTGCTGTATTTTTTCGCTTGCGTTTCATTCTTTAACCAATGCGTTTTGATCATGCATTTTGGATGTGCCTTGTGCTGATTTTTTCCACTTGCGTTTTGTGCCTTCAGCTGCGTTTTGATGTTACTGTGCATATTATTTGTGTAGTCTCAGCTGGCTTGTGGAACTTGGTGATGGAAAATCACGTGTGGATGTATGTTAGACACCTTCATGACCTTCTTTTTTTCATTCTATTTTTTTATTTGATATAAAAAATAATAGAGAGGTCCATGTGGCCTTGTATGAATTTCTTTTTCTTTTCAATTAATTGGTACCAATAAAACAACAAATGGGCCTAATAAAGTGGGCTTAAGAATTTCTATATTTTTATGGTAAGATATAAGAATGGCTAATAATTGGAAATAATGGAATTATAAAAATGGATAATAGTTTTTTTTAATGTGATAATTGAAATATTGGAATTATGAAAAATGAATAAAAGTGTGAATAATAAAAAATGGATATAGAATTATGAAAATTTAGAAATTGAAGGAAATGAATTTGATTAAAATGGATGTTTGAATAAAAGTTGAAAATAGATAGAATATGAATACTTTGGATATTGAATTGAAATTAAAAATATGGAGATAAAAGAAAATGGTGATGGAATTTCTAGAAAGATGGATAATGGAAAAATAGAAATAATTGGATATTAGAGAATAGGTGAAAATGAAAATGGTATTAAATGATATTTAGACATTTGAAAAAAAAATCGAAATATGGATAATGGTTGGAAATATATGGATAGAAAATAATTGGATAATAGAAATATGGATGAGGTAACAAAAATGGTAACTAGAAAAAATATATGAATCGAATAATGGATGAAGCGATGATTTTTTTATTTTAAGCCCATAACCAAAGTTTGAATTTTCCACACACATGATGAATCAAACCAACCACAAGCCACTGATAAATGCCACTAAAACGACCATCACCCTTTAATTTTCTGAATCTTTTCAAATATATCTGGATTGATCCTTGGAAAATAAATCCACTGATGAACTGATGAACTGATGAACACCCAATTAAGATAATCTGGATCAAACTTCGCATGAATCGCAACTCAATAAACCATAGAATCTTCGCACACAACACAACTTGAACTTTAAAAACGTACAGCCTGAGAAATAACCATCGACACAAATAATTTGCAGTTGAAACAATATCCTGATAGTTTGACCAAGAATAAGTCAAACTTCCATTTGAATCGGGTCATAATTGAACAACCACATTTGAAATAAAATCATTGTCGGCCTCTGAAAACCCTGCAACACAGAGAAGAAGAAGAAGCAAACTGCCACATATTTTTTTTGTATTTTGGTTAGAGGTTAGTAAATATAAGCAAATAAGAGTAAGTAAGAACACGATGATCCCCTGCGAAGCATAGACTCTTCATCTGAGGAGAAACTGAGAAAAAGTGCAATCTTGTTTGTATGCAAATATGCAGATGAAATGCAAAGAAATCTTAGGGAAAAAATTAGGGTGTTACACCTTTCACCTTGGAAGACACACCTGGACCATCTACAGTGCAGCCTGCAGCAACTGTTAGCCTGGAGGAATTTGAAAAGCTGAAAGAGAGGAATAATCAGCTATCCGAGGCCCTGAAGAAGACTCTTTGGGAAAGGAATGACGGTCGCCTGGACATTGAGAGATTGGAAAGACTCAAAACTGAGCATCTTACCAAGATTGAAAGGACAGATGACTATATAAGGAAAGCAAGAGCTGGGGAACAAATATTAAAGAATGCCTACAAAGAGGCCAAGATTCAGAAAGCTAGGGCTGAGCATTACCTGGAGGAAAGCCAAGCTAGGTGGATCAGGATCACCAAAGCCCGTGCACAAGAAGACCAGAGGACTCAGGCCAAGATTGAGTAGCTGGAGGCCAATGAGAAGAAGCAGCAGGAATCTTTTTTGGAAGCTCAGAAGGAGATATCAGAATTGAAGCTCCGGACAGGGTTAAAGAGATCAAAAGATCAGGACAGGCATAAGAAGCTGACTAATGCCATTGCTAACAGGAACCTCCTCATTAGGACCATTACAGAGCACCCAGCTGGTCCAGTGACGGAGGCCCTCCTGAAGGAAGTCAGGGAAGATGACTTTGGATTGGATGTCTAATTCCTCTTTGCTTGTATTTCTTTTCTTTTTGATGTACTTTTTCTTTTTGATTGTTGTATTTTTTACCCACCATGGGCATGTATTGTAAACAGACTATGTATTTTCGTCATTTGTAATATATCAGTTTGTTTTATTTTGGTGGGCTTCTACTCTCAACATCATCAAGCATCTCCTCGAGGTCTAGAAAGGTCAAGACCAAGAACCAAACTGGATACCTTGGAAAACAAATAAGCATATTGCATTGCATACTAACTTTTTCTTTGTTTTGTAGGTTTTTGTTTATTGCTTGTTTCTCAACCTGTTGTGGTTTTAGGAAACATTGCTCGTCGCCGAGTGTTCCCCATCAACCGTGCACACCGGTACCCCACTCGTAACAACCTTCCAGGCATTCAGATGGATCAGGTGCAGTAGGACCTGAATGAAGTAAGGAATTAAATGGCAAACGAAAGAGTCGAAATGAGAAACCAAATGACCCAGTTTATGGCAGTAATGATTGGCTTAGCCCAGAGCCAGGAGAGGCTGAGAGAGCTGGTAGAAAGGCAAACACCTGAAGAGCCCCATCTTGGAACAGGGGGAACCAGCAATAATGAACGAGGACATCCTCGTATCGACCCACCAGAGTATAGGCCCCATTTAAACCCGGATGTTAATGGCACAAGGAATGTTCAAGGTAATACTGCTGGGGGCAGAATCCTGCAGGAGGATCCCCAAGAAGAATAATTCACTGTTATTGGGGCTGGGGATGAGGTGTATGACAGAAGGTTGGATGAGATTGCTGAAAAGCTGAGATCCTGGAATCCCAGAATTCTTTAGGCTTTGACATAATGGATATGGGGCTGGTAGATGGGGTGAGGATTCCCCATAAATTCAAACCCCCTTGCTTTGAGAAATATAATGGTACCTCATGCCTGTGTACTCATCTGCAATCTTTCATAGGAAGACTCAAAGCTTATACCATGGTCGAGAAGTTATGGATGTTCTATTTTGAGGACAGCCTGACTGGAGCATCAAGAGAATGGTATTCACATCTAACAAGGGCCACTATAAGATGTTGGAAAGACTTGGCCGAAGCCTTCATCCAGCAATACCAGTACAACCTAGACATGACCCCCAATAGAACTCTTCTAATGGGCATGTCTCAGACTTCAAGGGAAAGCTTTCGGGATTATGCTCAAAGATGGAGACAGCTTGATGCCGTTGTCCAACCACCTATGTCAGAAAGAGAGATGGCTGACATGTTTATGAACACCTTGCAGGGAACTTATATTGACAAGCTTGTTGCTTTCTCTTCCACTAGTTTTGCTGATGTAGTTATAGCTGGTGAGAGAATTGAGAGTCTTTTGAAAATGGGCAAAATCTCTGACAATGGTGCTAGCTCTTCCAACAACCCCAGAAAACCTTTTTCAGGACCCCGAAGGGCAGGTGAAACGAATGCTATCCATGCAGGCAGGGGCAGACCCCAATATTTTCACAGATCAGTAGCAGCCATTACTATCCCGGCTCCGGTTCCACAGCAACCACTTTATCCTCAACAACAACAATAACACTATCAACAACAATCTCATTTTCTGCAACAAAGAACGTACAACAATAACAACAACAACCAACAGCAGCGCCCCTTTCAGCAGAGGCCATCTCATGCAAGTAGGGTAATTGATCCCATCCCTATGCCTTATGCCGCTCTACTGCCACAACTCCTGAAGCTTAACCTGGTTGAGTTAAGGACGTTGGCTCCACCGGATCCTCTTAATCTCCCGAAGAATTATGATGCTAACGCCAGGTGTGCCTTTCACTCCAATGCACCTGGTCACAATACTGAGAAATATAGAGCCTTGCAAATAAAAGTCCAAGATCTGGTCGATTCCAAAGCTCTCAATTTCGCACCTCCTCCAAATGTTAGCAGAAATCCTATGCCTAATCATAGTGGGCCCAGAATTAATGCCATAGAGGAGGATCAACCATCTGCACTAATTGATGATGTTGCACAGATTCAAACACCGCTGGGCAGAAGTCAAGGCTAAACTCTTAAAATGCCAAGTGTTCTCGGGCTGTGAGGCCTGCTGCGAATTGTGCAAGACTGTTATTAATGGTTGTGAGAGGCTAAGGTTTGGCATAGATGGCCTCATCAGAGATGGAACTTTGCAAATTACCACAACGGCTCCTTCAACATCAACAATTCTTTCTTCAGCAACAATAGATCCTCCTACAACAGCAACAACTATCATTCCCACTGATTCATCTACAACTCCAGCAATCACTCCGTCCATTATTTCAACAAACCAAAGTTCAGCAACATTTACTTCTACAACATCAGCACCCATTTTATCAACGGAAACACCTACAACACCAGCAAACATTAATGAAGATGTCTCAACGGTCACAATCTATTATGACCCAGAAAATGTTCATCCCAACAACAATTTCCAACAACAAACTGCAACAGCTCCTGTCAGATCACCAGTCACAATCTACTACGACCCGCATACCATCACAGTTTCTTCCGCTGCAGCAATCAGTCCGGTCACCATTACGGTGCCTGGACCCGTTCCTTATGAAAGCAGCAATGCCATACCTTGGCACTACGGCTCTGATCTCTACTGCGATGGAAAGAAAATCACTCTAGATTCATCAACCTCTTCACCACAAGTTGACAACGTTAGGGGAGGTGGAGGCTTCACCAGAAGCGGACGCCTTTTTGCCTCACAAACACCAAGACCCAACGCTGAAGCAGAAGCTGCTGCTAAAGAAAAAGGGAAGAATGTGGTACTGGAAGAGCCCTCTGTTAAAGAAACTCCGAAGACGTCTTTTGAACAAGAGGTAGACGAGTTCATGAGAATAATCAAAAAGAGTGATTACAAAGTGGTGGACCAGCTTCATCAGACACCCTCCAAAATCTCTATCTTATCATTGTTAATGTGTTCCGAAGCCCATAGGAATGCACTGTTAAAGGTCCTACACGCAGCCTACGTGCCGGAAGAGATTACGGTTAATCAGCTGGAAACGGTGGTTGCGAATGTTAACCCCAATGTTGATCTAACGACGGAGGGACGCAATCATAACAAGGCTTTACACATCACCTTAGAATGTAAAGGTGTTGTTCTCTCTCACGTACTGGTAGACACTGGGTCTTCACTCAATGTCCTCCCAAAGAAAGCCTTGGTGAAGCTAGAGTATGATGGTTTGGCATTACGCCCAAGTAACTTGGTGGTGAGAGCATTTGATGGCTCTAAGAGATCAGTGCTTGGAGAGATTGGTTTACCTGTGTTGATTGGCCCACAGACCTTTAAAACTACCTTCTTCGTGATGGACATACAGCCAGCCTACAACTGTTTGTTGGGTAGACCCTGAATTCACGCCATTGGCGCTGTTACATCTACCCTTCACCAGAAGTTAAAATTTGAATGTGAAAGCCAGATCATCACAATCTGCGGGGAGGAAGACATTTTCGTTAGCCAGCTGGTTACTTACAAGTATATAGAGATGGATGGGGAGATCCATGAGACTATGAGTCAGGGGTTTGAGGCCCTTAACATCAATGAAGCAACTGCTGTATCTGGAACTTCCATCACTTCATATCCGCAAGCCCGAAAGGTTGTTGATGAGGGAACCGCTCAAGGCTGGGGCAAGCTGCTTCCAGTAGAAAAGAAAGAAGACAGATTCGGGTTGGGTTACAAACCAATTCGACAAGATCAACCAGAGGCTGCAACGGAGCCCAAATTTGTCAGCAGGGGAATGCTTATCTCGGATGCTGTAAACAGTCTGGAAGACGAGGAAGAAGATGAACGCAACCTGGAAAACTGGATACGTCCAAGGATCCCGAGGAACCAAGTCTCAAACTGGTCTTCCCAGGAAATTATAAGAGTTACTCCTGCAGAGTAATTATTATTTCCTGTCTTTAAGCATGCATTAAGTCCTGCATCTTGCCCAAGATGTCAGGACTCATTTTGTAATCGGGCCATCTTATATTTTGTGCAAACGATCAATTAATGAATATCAGGACATCTTTTGCAAACAAGTCTCTTTTTTCGCTCACTATTTTTCATTTTTCTTTTTTTGTACAAAACAATAAAATGGCGATGTTTTCGAAATAATAACTTCATTTTCACTTTTTCTAAACAAGATAAAACTGATCACTAAAATGAACCAATCTAAAACCTTGCAGAGAGTGCCCTCCAGACTGCACCGACAACGACACCGCTATGACTTCGACAATCCGATTAATCAAGCCGATGAAGGGGTTGAAGAAGATTATGAGCTACCTAAAGAGCTAGCCAGATTGTTAAGGAAAGAGGAGAAGGTTATCACTCCTCATCAGGAGGAAGTTGAGACAGTTAACCTTGGTACCAAAGAAGACTTGAAAGAAGTTAAGATCGGGGCCTGTCTGCAAGATTCAGTGAAGGAACAACTTATTGACATGCTTCGAGAGTACGTTGATGTTTTTGCTTGGTCTTATTAGGATATGCCAGGTCTGGATACCGACATTGTTATGCACGAGCTGCTACTAAAAGAAGACTGTCCTCTAGTAAAACAGAAGTTGCGCCGTACTCGCCCGGATATGGCCATGAAGATAAAAGAAGAGGTACAAAAATAGTGGGACGCCGGTTTCCTTGCTGTAACTAGTTACCCGCCGTGGGTCACTAACATTGTACTGGTGCCTAAGAAGGATGGCAAAGTACGGATGTGTGTGGATTACCGGGATCTGAATAGAGCTAGCCCGAAAGATGACTTCCCATTACCTCACATTGATGTATTGGTCGACAACACGGCTCAATTCTCGGTATTCTCCTTCATGGACAGATTTTCAGGATATAATCAGATCAAGATGTCACCTGAAGACATGGAGAAGACAACTTTCATCACACCCTGGGGCACATTCTATTATAAGGTAATGCCGTTTGGACTAAAGAATGCTGGTGCCACTTATCAACGGGCTATGGTAACATTATTCCACAACATGATCCACAAAGAAATTGAATGTTACGTGGATGACATGATTGCCAAGTACCTCACAGAAGAAGACCACCTGGTAAATCTGTTGAAGCTATTCAAACGTCTGAGGAAATACCAGCTAAAGCTAAACCCCAACAAATGCACATTTGGGGTACGTTCTGGTAAGCTATTGGGGTTCATTGTAAGTGAAAAAGGAATTGAAGTTGACCCTGACAAAGTCAAAGCCATTCAAGAGATGCCTGCACCAAATATTGAAAAAGAGGTTCGGGGGTTCCTAGGTAGATTGAACTACATATCAAGGTTCATATCTCATCTTACTGCAACCTGTGAACCCCTGTTCAAATTGCTAAGAAAAGAACAAACGGTCAGGTGGAATGAAGACTGGCAGAAGGCTTTTGACAAAATCAAGGAATACTTACAAGAACCTTCAATCCTTATGCCTCCAGTTGAAGGAAGACCTCTAATAATGTACCTGACAGTATTAGAAGAGTCAATGGGGTGTGTGCTGGGCCAACACGACGAGTCTGGTCGAAAAGAGTATGCAATATACTACCTAAGCAAAAAGTTTACCGACTGTGAACAACGTTATTCACTGCTCGAGAAAACTTGTTGTGCTTTAGCGTGGGCTGTTCGCCGACTAAGGCAGTATATGTTGACCCACACTACCTTATTGATCTCAAAGATGGACCCCGTCAAGTACATATTTGTGAAGCCAACACTTACCGGAAGGGTTGCAAGATGGTAAATGATTCTAACAGAATATGACATTCAATACACATCTCAAAAGGCCATCAAAGGCAGTGTACTGTCTGACTATCTGGCTGAGCAACCCATTGATGATTACCAGCCAATGAGATTTGACTTCCCTGATGAAGACATCATGTTCATAAAAGCAAAAGATCATGAAGAGCCTGTTCACACTGAAGGGCCTGACCCAGAAGAAGAATGGACAATGATGTTTGATGGGGCTGTCAACATGAATGGTCGTGGAGTTGGTGCAGTGCTCATCACACCTAAGGGAGTTCACATGCCTTTCTCGGCAAAACTCACCTTTAATTGCACTAACAACGAAGTTGAATATGAAGCTTGTATCATGGGTCTTGAGGAAGCCATTGACCTCAGGATCAAGACTTTAACTGTGTTAGGAGATTCAGCTCTGGTAATCAATCAAACCAACGGCAAATGGTACACTCACCAGGAGCATCTGATTCCATACCGAGACTACATAAGGAGATTACTAACCTTCTTCACTACAGTTAAACTTGAGTATATCCCTCGAGATGAAAATCAGTTTGCAGACGCTCTGGCTACCATTTCCTCCATGATCAAAGTTCAAGCTGCCAACTTTGTACCTCGGATTTCAGTATCCAGACTTGACAGACCGGCATACGTATTCTCTGTGGACATTGCTAAAGATGACAAGCCTTGGTTCCATGAAATCATATGCTTCTTAGAGGATCAAACATACCCACTTGGGGCATCATCCAATGATAAGAAGACATTGAGAAGGCTGGCTGGTAGTTTCTTCTTGAATGCTGATGGTTCGTTATACAAAAGAAACTTTGACATGGTACTTCTCAGATGTGTTGATAAGAAAGAGGCAAACTTGTTGATGCACGAGGTGCATGAAGGATCTTTTGGCACCCATGCTGGAGGGCATGCAATGACTAAGAAATTGCTAAGATCAGGTTACTACTGGATCACAATGGATGCAGACTGTTGTGCCTACGCCAGAAAGTGCCACAAATGCCAGATTTATGCAGATAAAGTGCATGTGCCTCCGAATCCTTTGAATGTGATGTCTTCACCCTGGCCCTTCGCCATGTGGGGCATTGACATGATTGGAAAGATCGAACTGACTGCTTCAAATGGCCACAGATTCATCCTGGTAGCCATTGACTACTTCACCAAGTGGGTTGAAGCAGCTTCATACGCAAATATCACTAGACAAGTGGTAGCCAGATTCCTGAAAAGAGACATCATCTGTCGGTATGGAGTACCCGAGCGAATCATTACTGATAATGGTTCCAATTTGAACAATAAAATGATGGCAGAACTGTGCCGGGACTTCAGGATCCAACATCACAACTCTTCTCCTTACAGGCCAAAGATGAATGACGTTGTTGAGGCAGCTAATAAGAACATTAAGAAGATTGTGCAAAAGATGGTGGTCACCTACAAAGACTGGCATGAAATGCTACCATTTGCCTTGCATGGGTACCGTACTTCAATCAGAACATCCACTGGGGAAACACTGTATCAACTTGTGTATGGTATGAAGGCGTTCCTACCAGTTGAAGTTGAATTTCCTTCCTTACGGGTATTGATGGATGTCAAGTTGAATGAAGTAGAATGGGTCCGTTCTCGGTACAATCAACTGAATCTGATCGAAGAGAAGAGATTAGCTACGATCTGACATATGCAGTTATATCAGAAGAGAATGAAGAAAGCCTTCGATCAGAAAGTCAGGCTTCAGGAATACCAAGTAGGAGATCTTGTGCTGAAAAGACTCCTTCCTCCTCATACAGACCACAGGGGCAAGTAGACTCCGAATTATGATGGTCCATTCATAGTAAAGAAAGTTTTCTCCGGTGGGGCACTAATGCTCACTACTATAGATGGTGAAGATTTCCTGTCCCCTGTGAATTCAGATGCAGTTAAAAAATACTTCGCATAAAATGACCCGCTGGACATAAAAACAGAATGTATGTCCAGGAAAAAAAGGGCATCCTGGCGAGTCAAAAAACAGAATAAAAGACTCGGGCAAAAATAAGGGAAAATAAAAAAATGTACACCCGCTGAGTTGAAAAGCCGCATTGGACAGCTCGGGCAAAAAATGGGTATCCCGGTGGATTGAAAACCTGAAAGGGCGATCCACGCAAAATAAGGGAACAAGCGAACAACTACATTCTGAATTCGTCTGTATCATTCACGACATGGCAAGCTTCGAAAGGTTAAAGAAGCGGTCAGAATCAGCCTCCTTCAGAAAGCAAAATGAGAAGAACGTGAAGGTCATACAAGTCATAGCAAGAGGAAGCTCGCTAAAGCGTTGTTAACATTGCCAACACCTTCATTTTTTCTCAATTTGTAACAATCTCCTCATTTCAGGGGATTTGTTACTTTGACTGTATTTTCCAATTCAGGGCACACAAATTAATAAAGTCAGATTTTTCAGTCATACTCCGTCTTGTACATTTTATTTCGTTTGCAAAAATGTCTGATATCCTTGATATAACGTTTGCATAAAAACAGATGTGTCGTTCTAATCACATGCTTGTAGGAAATATATTTTTACTTCCAGGAATGTCTAACTCCTATGACGGAATCCGGTAAGGGATACCTCGGGATACTGGCGCGTTTCTTTGTTATAACAGGATTACAGGTATTCAAAGCGCAACATGGGGCATGAAAATTTTACCCCAACAAAGTTTCCAAATCATTATTTCCTCAACACATCCTCCAAACAATACCGAAAGTGCTTTCTCCCCATCAGAGTTGTCAGGCATCATTTCCCCAACACATTTCCTTCAGAGCAACATCAGAAGGTGCTTATTTCCCTAGCTGAGTTGTCAGATATCATCATCCTCAGCAGGATCCCCACAGAGCTCCAGCCTTCCCAGAAGAGAAATGTCTGAATTCCCCACACAACAAAGTGATGAAAGCTTCCACATCCCCAACTAGGCTCCTCATTATCAAGATAGGTCTATCAGTGACTTATTTCCCCAAGCAGAGTCGTATATTTTATCAGATCTACCAATGATCTCACCCCCAGCTGGGATATCCTGTCAAGCAGATCAGTCAAAGATCTCCACAAGCAACGGGATCCGAATCCCGGATCGGTATCTTTTGCATAATTATGGCATTCACATCATTTTTTCCCAGAGCGTAGCATTCCGTCTAAATACGGGGCATTACGGTAAAAATCAAACATATTGCATGATCACAAGTCAGGTTCGAACCAGTCACCTGTAAATACCAACAGTACATCATCAGTAATATACAAAATACATCCCTTGCACATAAAATCCAAAGCGCCCCCTTTGCACTCTCAAAATACAGATATATGCTCCTTTTGACGCTTGTCTGTGTCATTATTCCCCAGTAGAGTAACCAGAACACTTTCTGCAAACGGATACTTATACATAACATGATTCTTCTCGACACTCGTCCGTGTCACCTCATATTTCCCCAACAGAAAGCCAAAGCTTTCCCTTTGCACTCTCCAACACAATACATGTTCATATACACTTTTTCGACACTCGTCTGTGTCATATCGTTCCCCTGCTGATATAACCCACAAATATCCTTTTGAATACAAAAAACTTACATACTCTGCTGACACCCGTCCGTGTCACCATTCCCCAGCACGGTTACCCAAACACTTATTACAATACACTCTCATTGACACCCGTCCGTGTCATCCTACCCCAACGGGTTGCCAGAATACCTTTTTCATAACTTATATGTTTCCTCTTATGACCCCCGTCCGTGTCATACTCTCCCCAGTGTAAACACCCCAAATTTTCCCTCACTCATTCACACCATGGCTTGTGATCATTCCATATGCATAAACTCAATCATATCACCTCATATCACATTTTTGAGTCATTGCATTGGTTCTAAGTCATCTGCATCTAGGGTTTGTGATCTGAGCAATCCAAGAGCTTCTTAAGCCACTCCAAAGGCCACCAATCACTTAAAAGGGGTATATGTGTGTTCAAGTATCATATTATATCCTCTCAAAGTCAAGATTGTCAAAGAATCACAAGAACTGGGATTGGTATGGAAGCAGAGCCAGGCTTGACTGCACAGATGACCTAAAATTAGGGTTTTGGTTTCAGAGGCCATAACTCCATATTTTTTGGTCATTATTGTTTCTATTGGTCTCTATATGGTATAGGGAGTATGCATATCAATTTTCATGAAGAAATTCCATGGGGAAGTCATCTGATCAAGGGTTGACTTTTCAAGCAAGTCAGTGCAAAATCAGGGCATTTGAGGCCCCCAATGACCCAACCAATGGGTGTTCTTCATCATTTTGAGTGTATATGATCTTTATTTGATCATAGAAGATGTTGGAAGTTCACAAAATTCAAGAATCTCAAGTTTTTGCAAAGTTGACTTTTTGGGCAAGTTTGACTTTTCATGAAAATGTCATTTTATGCAACTTTTTCAACCCTTACTTTTTGATTCAAGAAAGCTTCAAATGGAAAAACTTTGGTCATGAAAGTTGTAGAATATATCTTTCCCTTTTCAAAAAGTACAAGAACACGACCTAATTCATTTTTGATCAAAAGTTATGGCTTGTCAAAGTTAGCAAAAATCATTAAATTTCAAGTCATGCACCAAAGAGGCAAAGTTGCAAATTCACTTCTCAAGGCCAAATAAGTCAGCAAATGGGCTTCTAATTCACTCAACATGATCACACAACATTCAAAAATCAGAATGGGGCAAATAATTATATGTTTTATGGCCCATGGATCAAGTTTCCTTCATGAAAACCAAAGGCAAAGTCAAGTTGCAAAAACTCATGATCACATCTCATCCACTTGCTAGCTACTTTGCTGATCAACCCTAGCCTTTTCCCTCACCATGCTGCGCAGCCCACACCCCTTGTACTTGGCTAGAACATGACCCATGCTTTCTCTTACACAAAGTTGACAAGTTGCAAAAGTAGCTATACCTATCACAAAAGGGCAGGTCACATCTTCTGACCAATAGCAACTGTTTATACAAACAAATTGCAAGCAAAAGCACATAACAAGCAAGCCTGAAACAAGCCATAGCATCACACTCTCATTTTCACTCCATAGAGAAAAATCATTCGAAACTCTCTCCTCAAGCTGCAAACACTCAAACAAACTCCATAAACCTTCTCAACACATCACCCTGGTCAGAAAGCATCCCTCATCCTTGCCCTAAACTGCCTGAATCATAAACACGATTATCACCTGAGCTTGAACAGAACTTGTTAAAACTTCCAAACTAGCCAACACAAACTCTTTTCAATCATCAAAGCATCATCAGGGAGGTCCCAGGAGTGGTTTTGCACAGAAGGGAAGGTCAGAAAGTGCCAGATTGAAAAGCTTCAAACTCAGGTAGCTTCATGAACTTTTTTTCCAGAAATGATTTTTAGAGTTCCTAAGTTGTTCTACATGCTTCCCTAATCATGAATATGTTGTTGGTTTTGAAAATGGTGGAGAGATGAGAGTTTAATCTTGTTCTGAAACTTTTTGCCCTAAAACTAGTTTGATTCGATTCTCATTGTTTAGGAATGATAAATGTTGTTTGAATGGGGTTTTGATTCATTTTTAAGTGGGGATCATTTCTGTTTAATTAGATTTCGTTTTAGATGCGTGTAGAGAGAGTTTGAAGTTTTGGGTGATCGGAGAAGACGACCGGAACAGTGTTCCGGTCGCCTGAAAGTCATTAAGGGCTGGATTAGGGCTAATTAATTAGGGTTAGTGAGTTTGAATGCTGACCCTTGGATATGGCGCCAGGTCAATGCGCGCGCGTTTGAGTTTGAATCTGGACCTTCAGATTGAATTACTTTTCTATTTTCAGTTTTATTTCATTTTCATTTTCCATTTAATTACATTATTTTCTCCAATTTATTAAAAATAGCAAAACAATCTTAAAAATTCTGAAATTTTTTATACAAACTTTTATTAAATTTCAGAAACCAAAAATATTTTTATTTTTATTTTTTGCATTCAAAAAATATTTTTAAATATTTAAAAGTTTATTTTTAATTAATTAATGAGAATTAATTAATTAAAAATACTTTTAGGTATTTAAAAATCACCAAAAAATTCATGAAACCTTTAAAAACATTTAGAAACATTGTCCAACCCTCAAACCAAATTTCTTTTTTGATCTTGATGCATTTTGAGAATTTTCCATGGAATTAAAATCATTTCAAGGCATTATTTTGATTCAAACTTCCAAAAATCATTTCTGCCTAACCCTAAAGAGTGGGACTTTGATTCTTTTTGCATTGTGCTTAGCATATCATGTAGTTTGCGAGATTAAATGGCCATGATTTGATCTTTCATTTTCCATTTGTTTGACATTTTTCTTGTTAAGGAACCCTAAAACCCTAGAAAACTTAGGAAAATCATAACTTGAACTAGGTTAAGAGTTGAGACTTCTCCTTTGGGCAGTGAGTTATTATAGGATTAGGGATCCTTTGAGTGCATTTTCAATTTTTTATCTTGGTGTTTGCTTCTGATTTTGGTTTGTGTTTGATGCATTGATCATAAACCCTAATTTGGGCTTCCATATGCATCCATCTTGCATTTGCAATCATACCTTGACTTGCCATAGCATTTTATGCATTCTCTTGATTCATTGAACATCTTAAGACATATTGAAAGCATGTTTGATCATTGCATCTTGCACTTGCCATGTTGTATGCCATTTGCATTACATAACTTTTCATTTGTGTTCATGGTTCTTAACTTGTTTCATTTGCATCCATAAGCTTGTATGATCATCCCCATGTGTTGTTTCATGTTTGCAGCATCTCATAGCATCATTATCATCTCATATGTGCTTCTGGTTTTGTTTCTCATCATGCCACTTCATTCCATTTTGCATTGCATTGCATCTTTCTTTTCTAACTTTTCAGGTGGTAAGTAACTTTGAGAAGTGGATTTGCCTTCACTTCTCATACTTTCTTCTCATCTCTCTCTTGCATCCACGCTGCATTTTGATATGTGTTTGAGATTGAGCTTGCTCATTCTTCTTCTTCTTACTTTCTTTCTTCAAGTGACTTGACTTCTTGAATGAAGCAAGTTACTTTGCTTTTCCTGATCCTTTCATCTGCTTCCTGGTGGTCCCATTGAAGACTTCTCTTGTAAACCTCACAAACCTTAGGAACAACCAAGCATGACAATGATTAGGGTTTTGATTAGTCCCCCCACTTAGTTTTACCTTTGTGTCTCTTCGAGTCTTCTCTTCTCATCTCATAATCAGGGACTAAACCCTAAAGGCTTTAAGGCTTTGTGATTAAGCTTATGCCTGCATCCTTCTGTTAGGATGGAGTGTATAACTTTAATCCTAAGTGTTAAACCCTTAATGTGTTTAAATCCTTTAATCAATCCACTTAATAATCATCAAGACATCACACTTGTAACTTGGGCCTTGCATTAGGGTTCTAATTCTTCCTTAATTGGTTGAGAAGGACTAACCCTAGTGTTAATGGACAAGTCCCCCTCAAGTTGTCTTACAAATCATAAAATTCACTTCATCATCTCACCATTAAATAAAATTCACTTAATAAAGGCATGTTTTGTCATGAGTTTAATCCCTAGTCATTGGATTAAGTTGAGGAGCTTTCCTCAGCTTAAACACTCTCATCTATTATCCTTCTATTAGGATGGTGTAATGAGCCTGTTTAATCCCTGATTATGGCTTAACCTCATTACTCAACACTAAACAAAAAACACCAAAAACATCTAAATAATCACAAGTAGGTTAATGATCTTAATCCTACATCAAAGGTGATTAAGTGTGAGAATCTGACTTCACACTTAAGGTATTCTCATTACCCCTAATCAGAGGGAAGATGTGATGAGTTTACTAACCCATTGGTTTAGGCTTAAGCTCATTAACTTACGACAAACTTTCAAAAGCAATAAAAGACTGAAAACATCAAAAACAAACAATAATCGTCTCCTTCGGGATTCTTTTCTCATCACCTCCATTCATAAACGAGAACTTGCTTCTTCCGTCTAATGCAAGACAGTTTGCACCTGAGCCAGACAGGTCATACACTTGAGCATAGGCAAGTAAGCAGTTCACAAGTCAATTCATCCTTCAGTCTCTTTGGGTCGAACTACGGTGTTTTGACTTCCTCATTGCACGAGAGGATACGTAGGCATAACTTAACAGTTATCGAACAAAAGTCTCTGTATATCCCCCTTCTTTCCAGCTTTATTCTCTTAGCCTCATTATCATGAGCAATTCATTCTCATTCTTACACTGACACTGTACATATTACACTGCACATTCCTCTTGCACTGACACCTGTACACTTTCTTCCAGCCTCACTGCACACAAAATTGCACTGACACTACCCCTTTAAGACACAAATCTTTTAAGCGTGGATCCCGTCGAGTACGACGGACAATCTGGGTGCTAATACCTTCCCAGGTTGTAACCAACCCCCTTTCTCAGTCTCTCTGGTTCGCAACCGTCTTGTCCATATCTTTTCTAGGCCTATGCAGCATTGCCTTTCCCCCCGGGATAAAAATGCCTAGCTGGCGACTCTTTTCATTTCCAGTGAGTTCACTGCTGTGTGTTCTCATTGTTCTTTTCACCGACCGTTCGCGTCTGTACCTTTATTTGGGCCATTTCCCATTTATCGGGAGCGACAGCTTGACGACTCTGCTGGGGAAACAAATACTTTAACCAGGGCTTCTGGTTCTTTTTGTGGGTTCCTCCTAGCGCTTGATTGATTTGTGTTTACTGGGGTGTTATGTGCTATCTGTGTTTGTATATTTGTTTTTGTTTATTTGCTTTGTGAACAGTTGTTTTACTGCTTTCTTTATAGCTTTACATATATCATACTGTCATACTGTGCTGGCTGGATCTGTTTTGTTGCTTTGGTTGGTGGGGGTTCTATTGAGAGTTGAGGTCCTATACCTGGGACCTGAGTGACACCTAGGCTAGAGTGGATCATATTCTTTCCCATTCCATCTCGGTCTGGTGCGGGAATATGAAACACGGTTCAGATATGGGTTTCTTCTTGAGAACTCTGTGCTACAGATTTCCTGTAGTGCTAGGGCTATCTGGGAAGCCTGCTAAGTCTGGATGACCTTTACTATGACCTTCAGAAACTGAGGTGAATTAGAGGAGGATCTTTTATGGTTATTGTAAACACTGTACCTCCGGGTTAGAAATGTTTACACTTCTCATAACTGATCCAAGTCTGAGGATCCTTGTTTTAGAACACCACTTGTGAGGGGGGTTGGGCTGTTTACAGGTTTGCAGGTACCCTTGGCCTCAACATACCTTGTTACTTTGTTTTGTTTAAGAGTACTCCATGTTGGAACAGTTCTTGTGATTCTAAACCCTGGACATGTGACTCTTTATTTGAGTCCCCCACCTTGGTTACTGGACTTCTGAACCTCCATCTGGAATTCTTGAACATACCTGGACTTATATCAAAGCACTTGATCAGATCCAGCTCAGTCACAAACCCTTGCATATCATTTGCATACATCATCATTGCATCATTTTAACATTTGCTTATTTGTTTTTCAGGGTATCCATACTTTATTTTTTGGCTTGGTTTTGACCCCATCATCAGCATAGACCTATCCTCATCAGCATCTACTTCAGCTATCAGCTACCTGTTTCAGTCACCTGCACCAGCCAGTCAGTGGCCCATTTTCAGTGTTATCATCAGCACCTGTCTCAACCCTTCTTCAGCAACATGGCACCTAAGAAGAGTAATATTTCTTACCACTTTTTTCAGCCTGAGCTAGCTGACATCAGGAGGATTCAGACCCTGATTACTCCAGACCATATACCATTTTTCAGAGAACACTATGGAGGCATACTTGATGTGGTTATGGATTTGGACCCTTCACAGAGGAGCCTGATTCATACTTGCCTGCAGTTCTATGATCCCCCTCTGAGGTGCTTCACCTTCCAGGATTTTCAGTTGGGGCCCTTATTGGAGGAGTATTCATCATTGGTTGGCATACCTATCAGGGGTGGAGTCCCCTTCAACCCTGAGATGGTTTTTCCTAGTAATGAAGAGGTGGCAAAGGCCTTACATCTGGAACCAGTTCTGATTGGGCAGAATATGACTACCAAGGCTGGAGTCTCTGGTTTACATTTGGATTTCTTGATTTCTCAGGCCACCCTGAAGGCCTCTGTGGGAGAGTGGAAGGCAGTCTGTGCCTTGTTGGCCCTTAGCATATATGGGGTCATACTTTTTGCAGACGAGCCTAAATTTATTAGCAAGAATGCAATCCACCTTTTCATCCAGAGGAACCCAGTGCCCGCCTTACTGGGGGATCTCTACTACTCTGTTCATCAAAGGAATGAAAAGCAAAGGGGAAGATTGGTGAGATGCTGTGCTCCCCTATTCCATACTTGGCTGCTCAGACATCTGCCTAAGACTGATGCATTCTCGAATCCCCACCAGCAAATGAATTGGGCTAGAAGACTCACTGCTTTGACTTCAGCTGATATCAGGTGGTGCACTCAGAGCACAAAGGGCAGGGATATCATTACCAGTTGTGGGCAGTTTCCCAATATACCCCTGATAGGAGTTAAGGGCTGCATTAATTACAACCCTCTGCTGTTCAAAAGACAACTGGGTTATGCATTGGTCCACACTCCTAAGGCACAAGACTTGGCTGAGACTCTTTACTGTGAGAACAAGCCTAATCTGGCTATTGTCAGGCAAGCAGCCTGGGCCTGGGACAATGTTCAGACTAAAGGAGTAACCATTCTGGGGAAGTGCAACAATGTGGCATCAGCACAGTACTATGAGTGGTCCCATGCCAGGGCTCAATTTTCTGGGATGCCCTTTACCATGGAGGATATGCCTGGACCATCCTCAACACCACCTCCTGCCACTGTCAGCTTAGAAGAGTTTGAGAGTTTGAAAGAAAGAAATGAGAAGTTGACTCAGGCTTTACAAAAGACCCTCTGGGAGAGGAGTACTGGTAGGTTGGATATTGAAAGGTTGGAAAAGTTGAAGGTGGAGCATCTGGATAAAATTGAGAAGTCTGAGGATTATATCAAGAAGTCTAGGGCTGGAGAACAGATCTTGAAGAATGCTTGCAAGGAAGCCCAGTTTCAGAAAGCCAGGACTGATTTGTATCTGAAGGAGAGTCAAGCTAGGTGGGTCAGGATCACCGAAGCTCGTACTCTGGAAGATAAGAGGACTCAGGACAAGATCGAGCAGCTGGAAGCTAGTGCAAAAGAGCAACAGGAAACCCTTGCAGTAGCCCAGAGGGAGATCTCAGAGCTGAAGATCAGAGCTGGAGTGAAGAGGTCAAAGGACCAGAGTCAACACAAGAAGCTAACTGCAGCTGTTACTACCAGAAATCTCCTTATCAGGAATCTCACAGAGCGTCCAGCTGATCCTGTGACTGAAGCACTTCTCAAGGAAGTTCAGGAGGATGAGTTTGGTCTTGGTGTTTGACTTTTGCTTGTTGTTGCTTTCATTTCATGTACTTTTATTTTCTTATGATGTATTTTGACCCCTCATAGGGCATGTTTTGTAAAGAACAAACTATGTATCATTTGCCTTTTGTAATATATGTATCAGTTTGTTCCATCTGAGTTTCTTTCAAGCAACATCACAAGCATCTTCTTCAAGGGTCTGGAAAGGTCAAAACCAAGCGCCAAGCCGGATACCTTGGAAACAAATAGGCATACTGCATTGCATGCTAACCTTTGTCTGTTTTGTAGGTTTGTTTTGTTTTGTTACTAACCCTGTTGTGATCTCAGGAACTATTGCTCGACGTCGGGTGTTCCCACTCAACCGTCCACACAGATATCCCACCCGCAACAACCTTCCGGGCATACAGATGGACCAAGTACAGCAGGACCTTACAGAGGTCAGGACTCAAATGGCCAATGAAAGGCTAGAAATGAGAAATCAGATGACTCAGTTTATGGAGGTGATGAATGGATTGGCACAGAGCCAAGAAAGATTAAGGGCCTTAGTAGAAAGGCAGACCCAGGAGGAACCCCATCTAGGGACTGGGGGAACGAGCAACAATGAGAGGGTTCAGCCTCATGTCAACCCACCTGTATTTGGACCCCACCTTCATCCAGAGATCAACATTCCTGCTAATGTGCAAGGGACTGCCACCGCAGGCAGGGTACTGCAAGAAGACCCCCAGGAAGATCAGTTCACAGTGATGGGTGCTGGAGAAGAAGCCTATGACAGAAGGCTGGATGAAATTGCTGAAAAATTAAGATCCTTGGAATCCCAAAACTCTTTGGGTTTGGATGTTATGGACATGGGCTTAGTGGACGGGGTCAGAATTCCCCATAAGTTTAAGCCTCCTTGTTTTGAAAAGTACAACGGGACTTCCTGCCCACGGACCCATTTGCAATCCTTTCTGGGGAGGCTGAAGGCATACACCATGGACGAGAAGCTATGGATGTTTTATTTTGAGGATAGCTTAACAGGAGCTTCGAGGGAATGGTATTCCCATCTGACCAGAGCCACCATCAGATGTTGGAAAGACTTGGCTGAGGCCTTTATCCGACAATACCAGTATAATTTGGATATGGCACCCAACAGGACCCTCCTGATGGGGATGTCACAGTCATCCAGGGAAAGCTTCCGCGAGTACGCCCAGAGGTGGAGGCAGCTGGCTGCTGCTGTCCAGCCACCTATGTCAGAGAGGGAGATGGCAGATATGTTTATGAACACCCTCCAAGGGACATACATTGACAGGCTAGCTGCCTTTTCTTCTACCAGCTTTGCAGATGTTGTTATAGCTGGAGAAAGAATTGAGAGCCTGTTAAAGATGGGCAAAATTTCAGACAACGGTGCCAGCTCATCCAGCAACACGAGAAAGCCTTTTGTGGGCCCAAGAAGAACTGGTGAGGCCAATGCTATCCATACCAACAGAGGCAGACCCCAATATGTTCATAGGTCTGTGGCAGCAGTCACCATTCCCGCTCCAATTCATCCACAACCAGCTTATCAACCACAGCAACAAAATTATCAACAACAAACTCAATATCCTCCTCAGAGAAACTACAACAACACCACCAACAACAATCAGCAAAGACCGTTCCAACAGAGACCTTCTCAGGCCAATAGGGTGATCGATCCGATCCCTATGCCATATGCCACATTACTGCCACAACTCTTGAAACTCAACCTGGTTGAGCTAAGGACGTTGGCGCCTCCAGATCCCACCAGTCTACCCAGAAATTACGACTCCAACGCCAGATGTGCTTTCCATTCAAATGCACCTGGCCATAGTACAGAGAAGTGCAGAGCTTTGCACATGAAGGTACAAGACCTGGTAGACTCTAAGGCTCTAAATTTTGCACCACCACCAAATGTTAACAAGAACCCTATGCCAAACCACGGAGGTCCCAGAATCAATGCTATTGAAGAAGACAAGCCGTCTTACTTGATAACCAGTGTGGGTCAGATTCGGACACCGTTGGTAGAGATTAAAGCTCAACTCCTCGAATGTCAAATGTTCCCGGGATGTGAGTTAGGGTGTGCTTTTTGCAACATTTCAGTGAATGGTTGCGACAACTTGAGAGATGGCATAGATGGTCTCATCCAGAGTGGCCTGCTTCAAATTACAACATCAATTCCTACCAACCCAGCAATCTCCTTAATTACAATCCCCGAGTCTTCTACAAATGCAACAACCATTGTTCCAAACAACTCTTCAATCTCATCAACAAATGCATCATCTGTCACTTCAGCTGACCAGATATCAACAAACCTCCCTTCTACAACTTCAGCACCCCTTCATTCAGAATCTCCTACAACAACAACACCCATCCTTCCAACAATGTCTCCTACAACTTCAGCAGCAAATGTCTCGACGGTTACGATTTATTATGATCCGGAAAATGATTCTGCCTACAACTCACAAAATGCCACTCCTATTAGAGCACCAGTCATAATATACTATGATCCACAGACTATCATGGTCCCTTCTGCAGCTGTTATCAGTCCAGTCACTATCACAGTGCCTGGACCAGTGACTTATGAAAGCAGTAATGCCATCCCCTGGCATTACGGCTCCGATCTATACTGCAAAGGACAGAAAATCACTCTTGAATCATCAACCCATGCACCACAAATAGACAATGTGGGAGGAGGCGGAGGCTTCACTCGAAGCGGACGTCTCTTCGCTCCACAAATTCAAAGACCCACTGCCGAAGCAGAAGCTGCTGCCAAGGCAAAAGGGAAGAGCTTGGTGCAAGAAGAGCAAATTGTTAAGGAAGCTTTGAAAACCCCTTTTGAGGAAGAGGTTGATGAATTCATGAGAATCATCAAGAAAAGTGATTACAAAATAGTGGACCAGCTTCACCAGACGCCTTCCAAGATCTCTATTCTATCATTGCTTATGTGCTCCGAGGCCCATCGGAACGCACTACTAAAAGTCTTTCACGCAGCTTACGTGCCCGAAGAGATCACCGTCAATCAGTTGGAAGCTGTGGTTGGAAATGTTAATGCTAGTCATGGGCTAGGGTTTACCAACACTGATTTGACTACGGAAGGCCGCAATCATAACAAGGCTTTGCACATTACCATGGAATGTAAAGGTGCAGTTCTTTCCCATGTGCTGGTAGACACAGGGTCATCCCTCAATGTCTTACCTAAAAAAGCCCTTGTGAAGCTAGAGTATGACGGATTGGCATTACGTCCCAGCAACCTGGTAGTAAGAGCCTTTGATGGTTCTAAGAGATCGGTTCTGGGCGAGATCGAGTTGCCTATAACGATTGGCCCACAAACTTTCAAAACGACCTTCTACGTGATGGATATACAGCCTGCCTACAGCTGTCTATTGGGTAGGCCATGGATTCACGCCGCTGGCGCCGTGACCTCAACCCTTCACCAGAAGTTAAAATTCGAGTGGGAGGATCAAGTCGTTACTATCTGTGGAGAGGAGGATATTTTTGTTAGCCACCTGGCTACTTACAAATACATTAAGATGGATGGGGAGATCCACGAAACAATGAGTCAAGGGTTTGAGGCCTTGAACATAAATGAAACTTCTGCTGTACCTGGAACCTCAATGACATCATATCAACAAGCCCGGAAGGTTGTTGAAGAAGGAACTGCCCAAGGCTGGGGCAAATTGCTACCTGTGGAAAAGAAAGAGGATAGATTTGGGTTGGGTTACAAACCAACTCAACAAGATCAAGCAGAGGCTGCTAAGGAGCCCAACTTTGTTAGTGGGGGAATGCTCACCCCTGATGTTGTCAACAACTTGGAAGACGAGGATGAAAGCGACCGCAATCTGGAGAGTTGGATCCGTCCAAAGATCCCGGGGAGCAGTATCTCAAACTGGTCTTCCCAGGAAATCATAAGAGTTACTCCTGCAGAGTAATTATTATTTCCTGTATATTTTAAGCATGCATCAAGTCTTGCATCTTGCCCAAGATGACAAGACTCATTTTGTAATCGGGCCATCTGTAATTTTTGTGCAACAAGATTAATCAATGAAATATCAGACATCTTTTGCAAATGAGTCTTTTTCTTTTTCGATCACTGTTTTTCCATTTTTCTTTTTGTACAAAAAATAAATGGCAGTGTTTTCAAAATGACAACTTTATTTCACTTTTCTAAACAAGATTAAAAACAAATCACTAAAATGAACAAACTGAACCCTTGCAGAGAGTGCCTTCCAGACTGCACCGACAACAGCACGGCTATGACCTCGTATGACTTTGACAATCCGATCAATCAAGATGATGAAGGGGTTGAAGAAGATTACGAGCTTCCTGAAGAGCTAGCCAGATTGTTGAGACAAGAGGAAAAGGTTATTACTCCTCACCAAGAGGAGGTTGAAACAATCAATCTTGGTACAGATGAAGACGTGAAAGAAGTTAAAATCGGGGCCTGCTTACAAGACACAGTGAAGAGACAACTGATTGACCTGCTTCAAGAATATGTGGACGTGTTTGTTTGGTCTTATCAAGATATGCCAGGGTTGGATACCGACATTGTTGTGCACAAGCTGCCTTTAAGAGAAGAATGCCCACCAGTTAAACAGAAACTGCGCCGCACTCGCCCAGACATGGCAATGAAAATCAAAGAAGAGGTACAAAAGCAGTGGGACGCCGGGTTCCTTGCTGTGACTAGCTATCCCCCGTGGGTTGCTAATATTGTACCTGTGCCCAAGAAAGACGGAAAAGTAAGAATGTGTGTTGACTACCGGGATCTGAACAGAGCCAGCCCGAAAGATGACTTCCCATTACCTCACATTGATGTATTGGTGGATAATACGGCTCAGTTCTCGGTATTCTCCTTCATGGACGGATTTTCAGGATACAATCAGATTAAAATGTCACCTGAAGACATGGAGAAGACAACCTTCATCACACCCTGGGGCACGTTCTGCTACAAGGTAATGCCATTTGGACTAAAGAATGCCGGTGCAACATATCAACGGGCTATGGTGACATTATTCCACGATATGATCCATAAAGAGATCGAATGTTATGTGGATGACATGATTGCCAAGTCCCTCACTGAAGAAGACCATTTGGTAAATTTGTTGAAACTGTTCAAGCGTCTGAGGAAGTACCAACTGAAGTTGAACCCCAACAAGTGCACATTTCGGGTGCGATCCGGTAAGCTGCTGGGATTCATTGTGAGTGAGAAAGGGATTGAAGTTGACCCTGATAAAGTCAAAGCTATTCAAGAAATGCCTGCACCAAAGTCTGAAAAAGAAGTTCGAGGGTTTCTAGGTAGATTGAACTACATCTCACGGTTCATATCTCACCTTACGGCAACCTGTGAGCCCTTGTTTAAATTGTTGAGAAAAGAACAGACGGTCAGGTGGAACGAAGACTGCCAGAGGGCTTTTGACAAGATCAAGGAATACTTACAAGAACCTCCAATCCTTATGCCTCCAGTTGAAGGAAGACCTCTGATAATGTACTTGACAGTATTAGAAGAGTCAATGGGGTGTGTGCTGGGCCAGCATGACGAGTCTGGTCGAAAAGAGTATGCAATATACTACCTAAGCAAAAAGTTTACCGACTGTGAACAACGTTATTCACTGCTCGAGAAAACTTGCTGTGCTTTAGCGTGGGCTGCTCGCCGACTGAGACAGTATATGTTGACTCACACTACTTTATTGATCTCCAAAATGGACCCAGTTAAGTACATTTTTGAGAAGCCAGCACTTACCGGACGGGTTGCAAGATGGCAAATGATCCTCACAGAATATGACATCCAGTACACTTCTCAGAAAGCCATCAAGGGCAGTGTATTGTCTGAATATCTTGCTGAGCAACCTATTGATGATTACCAGCCTATGAGGTTTGACTTCCCTGATGAAGACATCATGTTCATAAAAGCAAAAGATCATGAAGAGCCTGTTCACACTGAAGGGCCTGACCCGGAAGAAGAATGGACTATGATGTTTGATGGGGCTGTTAATATGAATGGTCGTGGTGTTGGTGCAGTACTCATTACGCCTAAGGGAGTTCACATGCCTTTCTCGGCAAAACTCACCTTTAATTGCACTAACAACGAAGCTGAATACGAAGCTTGCATTATGGGTCTTGAGGAAGCCATTGACCTCAGGATCAAGACATTGACTGTATTCGGAGATTCAGCTCTGGTAGTTAATCAAACCAACGGCAAATGGTACACACACCAAGATCATCTGATACCTTACAAGGATTATACAAGGAGGTTATTGACTTTCTTTACAACAGTCAAGCTTGAGTATATCCCTCGGGACGAGAATCAGTTCGCAGATGCTCTGGCTACCATTTCATCAATGATCAAAGTTCAAGCTGCCAACTTTGTACCTCAAATCTCAGTGTCCAGACTTGACAGACCAGCATATGTGTTCGCAGCAGACATTGTCAAAGATGATAAGCCTTGGTTCCATGACATTAAGTGTTTCTTGGAGGATGAGACATACCCACCTGGGGCATCTTCCAATGATAAGAAGACTTTGAGAAGGCTTGCTGGTAGTTTCTTTCTGAACACTGACGGTTCCCTGTACAAGAGAAACTTTGATATGGTACTCCTCAGATGCGTCGACAGGACAGAAGCAGATTTGTTAATGCATGAAGTGCACGAAGGATCTTTTGGTACCCATGCGGGAGGGCATGCCATGGCTAAGAAATTGCTACGATCTGGCTATTACTGGATCACAATGGATGCTGACTGTTGTGCCCATGCCAGGAAATGCCATAAATGCCAGATTTATGCGGACAAGGTGCATGTGCCTCCCAATCCTTTGAATGTGATGTCTTCACCCTGGCCCTTTGCTATGTGGGGCATTGACATGATTGGAAAGATTGAGCCGACTGCTTCGAATGGCCACAGATTCATCCTGGTTGCCATTGACTATTTCACCAAGTGGGTCGAAGCAGCTTCCTATGCCAATGTTACAAGACAAGTGGTGGCCAGATTTCTGAAGAGAGATATCATCTGTCGATACGGAATTCCCGAGAGAATCATTACTGACAATGGTTCCAACTTGAACAACAAAATGATGGCAGAGTTGTGCCGGGACTTCAAGATCCAACACCACAATTCTTCTCCTTACAGGCCAAAGATGAATGGCGCTGTTGAGGCAGCTAATAAGAATATCAAGAAGATTGTGCAGAAGATGGTAGTCACTTACAAAGACTGGCATGAAATGCTACCGTTTGCCTTGCATGGGTACCGCACGTCAATCAGAACATCCACTGGGGCAACACCATATCAGCTTGTGTATGGTATGGAAGCAGTCCTACCAGTTGAAGTTGAATTACCCTCCCTACGGGTGTTGATGGATGTTAAGCTGAACGAAGCAGAGTGGGTCAGATCCCGATACGAACAACTGAGTTTGATTGAAGAGAAAAAATTGGCTGCAATCTGTCATGGGCAGTTATATCAGAAGAGAATGAAGAAGGCCTTCGATCAGAAAGTCAGGCACCGAGAGTACCAAGTAGGAGATCTTGTGCTGAAGAGAATCCTCCCTCCTCATACAGACCACAGGGGCAAGTGGACTCCGAACTATGAAGGACCATTCGTGGTAAAGAAAGTTTTCTCCGGTGGAGCACTGATGCTCAGCACCATGGATGGTGAAGACTTCCCGTCCCCTGTGAATTCAGATGCAGTTAAAAAATACTTCGCATAAAAATGACCCGCGGGACACAAAAACAGAATGTAAGTCCAGGCAAAAATAGGGCATCCCGGCGAGTCAGAAACAGAATAAAAGACTCGGGCAAAAATAAGGGAAAATAAACAAAAAAATGTACACCCGTTGAGTTGAAAAGCCGCATTGGACAGCTCAGGAAAAAATGGGTATCCCGATGGATTGAAAACCCGAAAGGGCGATCCATGCAAAACAAGGGAATAAGCGAACAACTGCACTCTGAGTTCGTCTGTATTACTTACAACTTAGTAAGTTTCGAAAGGATCAAGCTTCAATCAGAATCAGCCTTCCTCAGAAAGCAAGACGAGAAGAACGTCAAAAGTCATACGAGTCATAGTGAAAGAGGAAGCTCCTTAAAGCGTCATCAACATTGCCAGCATTTTGTTTCTTAATTTGTAACAATCTCCTCATTTCAGGGGATGAGTTTCTTTGACTATATCTTGCCAATTCGGGGCACATGAATTAATAAAATCAGATTTTCAGTCATGTTTCGCCTTGTACATTTTTATTTTGCAAAATGTCTGATGTCTCTAAAGAACCGATTGCATAAATACAGATGCTTGTCTTCAAAAATAAAAACACGTGCTTGCAGGAAATATGCTTACTCTCGGGAGTGTCTAAACTCCTATCATGGAAATCCAGTAAAGGATACCTCGGGATTACTTGTGCGTTTCCCTATCTTTGCAGGATTGCAGGTATCCAAAACGCAACTTGGGGCATGAAAGCTTCACCCCAGCAAGATGACAAACCAACACTCAATCTTAGCACCCAAAGTGTTTTCTCCCCAGCCGAGTTGCCTTTTCCTCCTCAGCCAAGTACAAAAGTCAGGAGACCATCTCCCCACAGAGCTGCAACCTCTATCCGAAAGAGCAGCGCATGATGGGATCACAACAGAGTGATGAAAGCCTCTACACACCCCAGCTGGGTCTCTCATTTACTGGAATAGGTCTATCACTGACCCATATCCCCAAGCAGATGTCATCTCATTAGATCTACCAATGATTTCATCCCCAGCTGGGATGTCCGCCTCAAATGGATCGACCAGAGATCTTCACCGCAACGGGATCCGAATCCCGGTTTGGTATCTTTGCATAATCATGGCATTCGCATCATATTCACCCCCACAAAGCGTAGCATTCTGTCTAATATGGAGCATTACGACAAAAATCAAACATATTGCATAATCATAAGCCATGTTCTGAATCAAACACTTGTGAATAATGATGATCCATTAACATACAGAATACTCCCCCCAAAAATCCCCAACGGAGATTCCCCAGCAAACACAGTTGCCTCACATTCACGAACACCAGTATATACTCCCTTTGACACCTGTCCGTGTCATCATTCCCCAGTAAAGTTGCCTGAGCACTCCTTATAAACAAGACCACCCGCATTACAGATACCTTTTGGCACCTGTCTGTGTCATATTCCCAGTAGAAAGCCTTTTTGCGCTCACATATACTTATATAATTTCCTTGACATCCGTCCATGTCACTTTCCCCAGCAGTGACATAAACACTTTATGTGTCAGATACTTGTTTATACTATACTTTTCTCCTTTCGACACTCGTCCGTGTCACTCTCCCCAACAGTTAAATATTCATCTATACACCACTCATACTCATACAGATACTCGTCCGTGTCTTGTATACACCATGTATACCCCCGCAGATTCGACACTTGTCCGTGTTCTTTGTTAACCAGTTGGTACTCGTCCGTACCATCATCTCAGAACATGCGTCAAGCGTTTGTTTCTACCTGATACTTGTCCGTATCATGGTCTTAAGGATGCTCATCCGCATCTTTAATCCATACACGCGTCAAACACCTTTGTCTTCTTGAATATAGACACTCGTCTGTGTCTACTATTCCCCAGAAGAGTCCTTCCAGATTCAACACTCGTCCGTGTTCTCTGTTAACCAGTTGATACTCGTCCGTATCATCATCTCTGAACATGTTTCGGTATTTGTTTCTACCCGATACTCGTCCGTATCGTAGTCTTAAGGATGCTCGTCCGCATCTTTAATCTATACACAAGCATCTAAACACTTATACCTTTTATTTCTTGGATATAAACACTCGTCCGTGTTTACTACTCCCCAGTAGATCGCTACCAAATCAAATTTCTTTTTATCTGACATTCGTCCTATGTCACGATAAAC
This sequence comes from Lathyrus aphaca, assembly GCA_963966055.1. Lineage (NCBI taxonomy): Eukaryota > Viridiplantae > Streptophyta > Magnoliopsida > Fabales > Fabaceae > Lathyrus > Lathyrus aphaca. The sequence continues at coordinate 230,441,389 of OZ014519.1, forward strand.
CTTGAGAGCAGCCGTACCCTGCTAGGTGGTCGTCCTCCACCTCTTGATGATCGTCCTTCATCACGCTCATCCGATGGCCGTCCCCATCGTTGATCTTCTATCCGACATTCGTCCTATGTCGTGATATTTAGCAGCCGTCCCCTGCTAGGTGGTCGTCCTCCACCTTTTGATAATCGTCCTTCATCATTTTATCCAATGGCCGTCCCCATTGTTGATTTCGGTTATCTGACATTCGTCCTATGTCACGATAAACCTTGAGAGCAGCCGTACCCTGCTAGGTGGTCGTCCTCCACCTCTTGATGATCGTCCTTCATCACGCTCATCCGATGGCCGTCCCCATCGTTGACCTTTTATCCGACATTCGTCCTATGTCGCGATACTTTCGGCAGCCGTACCCTGCCAGGTGGTCGTCCTCCACCTTAGATGACCGTCCCTCATCTTACCCAACAGAGCAGTCGTCCCCTGCTAGGTGATCGTCCTTCACCTTTGATGACCGTCCCTCATCATCTGTTTATTTCATTTATTCTTTAACCCGATGGCCGTCCCCGTCGTGGTCCCTTTTCCTTTCAGTTTAGCCCGATGGCCGTCCCCATCGTTGGTTACTTTACTTTATGAATTTGATGGCCGTCCCCATCATTTTTCATTAATCCCCAGAGAATTTTACAGCTTTATCTTGATGGCCGTCCCCATCATAATTCTTTTCCTAGCATGTCGGCCGTCCCCGTCATTGCTCTTTCCCAGCAGTCGTCCTCTGCTCTACGGTCGTCCTCCGTCGCTCACACTTTACAATATACTTTATTTTCCTTTACAATCTATATCCCTTTTCTTCTTCATTCTGTGAGTGCAAATTTTGGATTGTCTTTGGTATTCAACCACAAGTTATCTCGCTTGCCTGTTAAGCCGTTGCTTACATCCTGCACAGCTAACTCATGTTTGAATAGGGGCAGCTGTAAACACCCCAAATTTGCCCTCACTCATTCACACCATGGCTTGTGATCATTCCATATGCATAAACTCAATCATATCACCTCATATCACATTTTTGAGTCATTGCATTGGTTCTAAGTCATCTGCATCTAGGGTTTGTGATCTGAGCAATCCAAGAGCTTCTTAAGCCACTCCAAAGGCCACCAATCACTTCAAAGGGGTCTATGTGTGTTCAAGTATCATATTATATCCTCTCAAAGTCAATATTGTCAAAGAATCATAAGAACTGGGATTGGTATGGAAGCAGAGCCAGGCTTGACTGCACAGATGACCTAAAATTAGGGTTTTGGTTTCAGAGGCCATAACTCCATATTTTTTGGTCATTCTTGTTTCTATTGGTCTCTATATGGTATAGGGAGTATGCATATCAATTTTCATGAAGAAATTCCATGGGGAAGTCATCTGATCAAGGGTTGACTTTTCAAGCAAGTCAGTGCAAAATCAGGGCATCTGAGGCCCCCAATGACCCAACCAATGGGTGTTCTTCATCATTTTGAGTGTATATGATCTTTATTTGATCATAGAAGATGTTGGAAGTTCACAAAATTCAAGAATCTCAAGTTTTTGCAAAGTTGACTTTTTGGGCAAGTTTGACTTTTCATGAAAATGTCATTTTATGCAACTTTTTCAACCCTTACTTTTTGATTCAAGAAAGCTTCAAATGGAAAAACTTTGGTCATGAAAGTTGTATAATAGATCTTTCCCTTTTCAAAAAGTACAAGAACATGACCTAATTCATTTTTGATCAAAAGTTATGGCTTGTCAAAGTTGGCAAAAATCATTAAATTTCAAGTCATGCACCAAAGAGGCAAAGTTGCAAATTCACTTCTCAAGGCCAAATAAGTCAGCAAATGGGCTTCTAATTCACTCAACATGATCACACAACATTCAAAAATCAGAATGGGGCAAAGAATTATATGTTTTATGGCCCATGGATCAAGTTTCCTTCATGAAAACCAAAGGCAAAGTCAAGTTGCAAAAACTCATGATCACATCTCATCCACTTGCTAGCTACTTTGCTGATCAACCCTAGCCTTTTCCCTCACCATGCTGCGCAGCCCACACCCCTTGTACTTGGCTAGAACATGACCCATGCTTTCTCTTACACAAAGTTGACAAGTTGCAAAAGTAGCTATACCTATCACAAAAGGGCAGGTCACATCTTCTGACCAATAGCAATTGTTTATACAAACAAATTGCAAGCAAAAGCACATAACAAGCAAGCCTGAAACAAGCCATAGCATCACACTCTCATTATCACTCCATAGAGCAAAAGCATTCGAAACTCTCTCCTCAAGCTGCAAACACTCAAACAAACTCCATAAACCTTCTCAACACATCACCCTGGTCAGAAAGCATCCCTCATCCTTGCCCTAAACTGCCTGAATCATAAACATGATTCTCACCTGAGCTTGAACAGAACTTGTTCAAACTTCCAAACCAGACAACACAAACTCTTTTCAATCATCAAAGCTTCATCAGGGAGGTCCCAGGAGTGGTTTTGCACAGAAGGGAAGGTCAGAAAGTGCCAGATTGAAAAGCTTCAAACTCAGGTAGCTTCATGAACTTTTTTTCCAGAAATGATTTTTAGAGTTCCTAAGTTGTTCTACATGCTTCCCTGATCATGAATATGTTGTTGGTTTTGAAAATGGTGGAGAGATGAGAGTTTAATCTTGTTCTGAAACTTTTTGCCCTAAAACAAGTTTGATTCGATTCTCATTGTTTAGGAATGATAAATGTTGTTTGAATGGGGGTTTTGATTCATTTTTAAGTGGGGATCATTTCTGTTTAATTAGATTTCGTTTTAGATGCGTGTAGAGAGAGTTTGAAGTTTTGGGTGATCGGAGAAGACGACCGGAACAGTGTTCCGGTCGCCTGAAAGTCATTAAGGGCTGGATTAGGGCTAATTAATTAGGGTTAGTGAGTTTGAATGCTGACCCTTGGATATGGCGCCAGGTCAATGCGCGCGCGTTTGAGTTTGAATCTGGACCTTCAGATTGAATTACTTTTCTATTTTCAGTTTTATTTCATTTTCATTTTCCATTTAATTACATTATTTTCTCCAATTTATTAAAAATAGCAAAACAATCTTAAAAATTCTGAAATTTTTTATACAAACTTTTATTAAATTTCAGAAACCAAAAAAATTTTTATTTTTATTTTTTTCATTCAAAAAATATTTTTAAATATTTAAAAGTTTATTTTTAATTAATTAATGAGAATTAATTAATTAAAAATACTTTTAGGTATTTAAAAATCACCAAAAAATTCATGAAACCTTTAAAAACATTTAGAAACATTGTCCAACCCTCAAACCAAATTTATTTTTTGATCTTGATGCATTTTGAGAATTTTCCATGGAATTAAAATCATTTCAAGGCATTATTTTGATCCAAACTTCCAAAAATCATTTCTGCCTAACCCTAAAGAGTGGGACTTTGATTCTTTTTGCATTGTGCTTAGCATATCATGTAGTTTGCGAGATTAAATGGCCATGATTTGATCTTTCATTTTCCATTTGTTTGACATTTTTCTTGTTAAGGAACCCTAAAACCCTAGAAAACTTAGGAAAATCACAACTTGAACTAGGTTAAGAGTTGAGACTTCTCCTTTGGGCAGTGAGTTAGTATAGGATTAGGGATCCTTTGAGTGCATTTTCAATTTTTTTATCTTGGTGTTTGCTTCTGATTTTGGTTTGTGTTTGATGCATTGATCATAAACCCTAATTTGGGCTTCCATATGCATCCATCTTGCATTTGCAATCATACCTTGACTTGCCATAGCATTTTATGCATTCTCTTGATTCATTGAACATCTTAAGACATATTGAAAGCATGTTTGATCATTGCATCTTGCACTTGCCATGTTGTATGCCATTTGCATTACATAACTTTTCATTTGTGTTCATGGTTCTTAACTTGTTTCATTTGCATCCATAAGCTTGTATGATCATCCCCATGTGTTGTTTCATGTTTGCAGCATCTCATAGCATCATTATCATCTCATATGTGCTTCTGGTTTTGTTTCTCATCATGCCACTTCATTCCATTTTGCATTGCATTGCATCTTTCTTTTCTAACTTTTCAGGTGGTAAGTAACTTTGAGAAGTGGATTTGCCTTCACTTCTCATACTTTCTTCTCATCTCTCTCTTGCATCCACGCTGCATTTTGATATGTGTTTGAGATTGAGCTTGCTCATTCTTCTTCTTCTTACTTTCTTTCTTCAAGTGACTTGACTTCTTGAATGAAGCAAGTTACTTTGCTTTTCCTGATCCTTTCATCTGCTTCCTGGTGGTCCCATTGAAGACTTCTCTTGTAAACCTCACAAACCTTAGGAACAACCAAGCATGACAATGATTAGGGTTTTGATTAGTCCCCCCACTTAGTTTTACCTTTGTGTCTCTTCGAGTCTTCTCTTCTCATCTCATAATCAGGGACTAAACCCTAAAGGCTTTAAGGCTTTGTGATTAAGCTTATGCCTGCATCCTTCTGTTAGGATGGAGTGTATAACTTTAATCCTAAGTGTTAAACCCTTAATGTGTTTAAATCCTTTAATCAATCCACTTAATAATCATCAAGACATCACACTTGTAACTTGGGCCTTGCATTAGGGTTCTAATTCTTCCTTAATTGGTTGAGAAGGACTAACCCTAGTGTTAATGGACAAGTCCCCCTCAAGTTGTCTTAAAAATCATAAAATTCACTTCATCATCTCACCATTAAATAAAATTCACTTAATAAAGGCATGTTTTGTCATGAGTTTAATCCCTAGTCATTGGATTAAGTTGAGGAGCTTTCCTCAGCTTAAACACTCTCATCTATTATCCTTCTATTAGGATGGTGTAATGAGCCTGTTTAATCCCTGATTATGGCTTAACCTCATTACTCAACACTAAACAAAAAACACCAAAAACATCTAAATAATCACAAGTAGGTTAATGATCTTAATCCTACATCAAAGGTGATTAAGTGTGAGAATCTGACTTCACACTTAAGGTATTCTCATTACCCCTAATCAGAGGGAAGATGTGATGAGTTTACTAACCCATTGGTTTAGGCTTAAGCTCATTAACTTACGACAAACTTTCAAAAGAAATAAAAGACTGAAAACATCAAAAACAAACAATAATCGTCTCCTTCGGGATTCTTTTCTCATCACCTCCATTCATAAACGAGAACTTGCTTCTTCCGTCTAATGCAAGACAGTTTGCACCTGAGCCAGACAGGTCATACACTTGAGCATAGGCAAGTAAGCAGTTCACAAGTCAATTCATCCTTCAGTCTCTTTGGGTCGAACTACGGTGTTCTGACTTCCTCATTGCACGAGAGGATACGTAGGCATAACTTAACAGTTATCGAACAAAAGTCTCTGTATATCCCCCTTCTTTCCAGCTTTATTCTCTTAGCCTCATTATCATGAGCAATTCATTCTCATTCTTACACTGACACTGTACATATTACACTGCACATTCCTCTTGCACTGACACCTGTACACTTTCTTCCAGCCTCACTGCACACAAAATTGCACTGACACTACCCCTTTAAGACACAAATCTTTTAAGCGTGGATCCCGTCGAGTACGACGGACAATCTGGGTGCTAATACCTTCCCAGGTTGTAACCAACCCCCTTTCTCAGTCTCTCTGGTTCGCAACCGTCTTGTCCATATCTTTTATAGGCCTATGCAGCATTGCCTTTCCCCCCGGGATAAAAATGCCTAGCTGGCGACTCTTTTCATTTCCAGTGAGTTCACTGTTGTGTGTTCTCATTGTTCTTTTCGCCGACCGTTCGCGTCTGTACCTTTATTTGGGCCATTTCCCATTTATCGGGAGCGACACCCAGCAAGTTGAACACTCTTCTGTGTCTCACTCATGTTTATTTTTACTCATACAGATACTCGTCCGTATCTTGTATACACACTTATTTCCCCTCAGATTCGACTCTCGTCTGTGTTCTTTGTTAACCAGTTGGTACTCGTCCGTACCATCATCTCTGAACATGCGTCAGCGTTTGTTTCTAATGATACTCGTCCGTATCATAATCTCAAGGATGCTCGTCTTCATCTTTAATCTGTACACAGTGTCAAACACTTATACCTTTCATTTCTTGGATGTAAACACTCGTCCGTGTTTACTATTCCCCCAGCAAAGTCCCAAGCAAAACTTCTTTTCTATCTGACATTCGTCCTATGTCATGATACTTTCGGCAGCCGTACCCTGTCAGGTGATCGTCCTTCACCTTTGAATGACCGTCCCTCATCTTTCTCCCAGCGGAGTCTCCATTACTGGAACCCTTTTATATCCGACATTCGTCCTATGTCGTGATATTTAGCAGCTGTCCCCTTCTAGGTGATCTTCCTTCACCTTCTTGATGATCGTCCTTCATCATTTTATCCGATGGCCGTCCCCATCGTTGATCTTGTTATCTGACATTCGTCCTGTGTCATGATAAACCCCGAGAGCAGCCGTACCCTGCTAGGTGATCTTCCTTCACCTCTTGATGATCATCTTTCATCATGTTTATCCAATGGCCATCCCCATCGTTGACATTTTCTATCCGACATTCGTGGTAAAGAGCAGTCGTCCCCTGCTAGGTGATCGTCCTTCACCTTTGATGACCGTCCCTCATCGTTATTTCATTCATTTCTTTGAACCGATGACCATCCCCATCATTGTTTACCTTACTTTGCAAACCTGATAGTCGTCTCCATCATTTCCTTTATTTCAATCCCCAGAGAGTCTTGTTTCTTTACTTGATGGTCGTCCCCATCATGACCCCTTTATTCCCCCAGCATGTCGGCCATCCTCGTCATTCCTTTATCCCCCAGCAGTCGTCCTCTGCTCGATGATCGTCCTCCATCGCTTTCATTTGATAGTTATACTATACTTTCTTTTACAATCTATATCCCTTTTCTTCTCCTCCCCAGTGAGTGCAAATTTCATACTGTCTTTGGTATTCAACCACAAGTTATCTTGTTTGTCTGTTAAGCCAGGCGCTTACACCCTGCACAGCTAACTCATGTTTGAATAGGGGCAGCTGTAAACACCCCAAATTTGCCCTCACTAAGTTCACACCATGGCTTGTGATCTTTCATATTTGCATTAGTTTAATCATACCATTTCATGTTGCATTTTTGCTTCACTGCATTAGTTCAGGTTCATCTGCATCTAGGGTTTGTGACTTGAGCCATCCAAGATCCATCTGAGCAGCTCCAAAGGTATTCAATCATCTCAAGAGGGTCCATGTATGTTCAATCATCATATTTTATCCTCCAAAGATCAAGGAAGTCAAAAAAATCACAAGAACTGGCAAAGCATGGAAGCAGAGCTAGGGTTTAACTACACAAATGACCTAAAATTAGGGTTTTGGTTTCAAAGGCCATAACTCCAAATGTTTTGGTCATTCTTTTTTCTATTGGTCTCAATATGATATAAGGATCATGCATACCAAGTTTGATGAAGAAATTCATTGTGGAAGTCATCTGATCACTGGGTAACTTCTTGAGCAAGTCAGAGCAAAATCAGGGCATCTGAGGCCCCCAACATGGAACCAAAGTGGATTTTTCATCAAATTGAGGTTATATGGTCTTTATTTTATCATTGAAGTGCTTATAAGTTCACAAAATTGAAGAAAAGTGAGCTAAACCAAAAGTTTCCAAAAATGGAAATGACTTGTAATGTAAACTTTCCATTTTGGGAAAGTTTTTCAACCTCCTCTCTCTCAACCAGAAATGCTTCAAATGAAAAATTATTGGTCATGAAAGTTGTAGATTGGATCATTCCCTTTTCCAAAATTACAAGAATAAGATCTAATTAATTTTGGAACTCAAGTTATGGTTTGTCAAAGTTGGCAAAAATCACATAAATTTCAAGAATGAACCAAAGAGGGATTTTTGCAAAACCTCTTGCCAAGCTATTTTGTGACTTCAAACACACTTCTAAGCATCATACAAACATTGTGCAATGTCTAAAACTCATAATTGCCCAAAGAATCTCAAGTTTTCATGCCTTGCCCATAAAGAAATCTCAAAAGGGCCAAACTTTGTCAAAATTGCAAAACACCTCATAACTTATTTCCCACATGCTGAATTGCCTCAAAGTTAATTCCATGGACCTCCTTGATCCTTGCTGAACCAGACACCCCATTGTACCACCTCTGAACCAGCCCATACCTCAAGGACAAGAACTTTTGACTTTTTTGCAAGAAGGCCATACCAATCACAATAGGGCACAACCACTCAACATACCTATCACAACATGTTATGTGGATCAAACCCAAGCAAAAACACACAAGAACGCAGCCTGAAAACTCAGCATTCACAAGTTCACAAAAAACTCCCCTCTTGCAAAAACCTTCGAATCTCATAACTCAGCCACCCATTCTTCAAACAAACATCACCATTCACTTCTAAATCACTCACTGATCCTAAACCACCCATCAAAACAGCCAAGAACACACCACAAACAAAACACGATTTTCTGACCAGTGGAGTACAAACTCACAAACCAACCACTCTCAAGGTCTTCCAAGCTTCAAAGCTTCTTCAGGGAGGTCATAGGAGTCATCTTGCACAGAAGAAGCAGTCAGAAAGATCCAAAGTAAGAAGCTCCATCTCAGGTAGCCATTCGAATTAATTTTTCCAGAACCTCTATTTTATGTTCCATTAAGAAAAAAGCATGATTCACTGATGATCCTGAACTTTGTATTTTTGAAAATGGTGGAGAAATGAATATTTGCTAAGCTTCTGAAAGTTTTACCATTTTTGATCTTTGCTTCGAATCTTGAGATTGAGTGAAAAGAAATTGTTTTTGAGGGTGAATTTGATCTTAGGAGAGTGAGAGGAGTGAATCTGGAGCTTTAGAGCTCCAAAAAATACCTAGAGAAGAAGTTAGCAATTTTCAGGTGAGGGTCTGGCGGGAGAAGACGACCGGAGGTCTTCTCCGGCCACCTGAATGTGATTAGTGACTTAATTAGGGTTAGGCCAAACTTTGAATCTGGGCCCTTGGATCTCTCTTCCCGCGCGTGTTTGTGTGGACCAGATCTTGTCATTAGTTATTAATCTGATTTATTTAATTAATTAAATAGGATTAGTTAAGTTTGATTGTGGGCCTTTGGATCTGGTGTGCAGTCAACCCCCCATAAACCCAGAATCAATCCTGGCCCTTCCCTCTGCATACTTCTCATTTATTTGATTTTTAATTCATTTTTCTTATTTATTTTGTACGAATTATTTAAAATAGTTAGAAAATGCCAAAAATATTTTTATTCAGCATTTTAATTCCAAATAATTTTCTCAACCCAAAAATACTTTTATTTTTATTTTTTGCTTTAAAAAAACATTTTTTAGACATTTAATTGTATATTTTAATTAATTAATGAAAATTAATTAATTAAAATATCATTTAGGTTTCTAAAGAATCCCAAAAAATTCATATTGCATCTTTAAACATTTAGAGACATTGTCATACCATCCACACAAATTTCTTTTTGGTTTTGAACCATTTTTGATAATTTTCTTGAATTTAGGGTTCATAAAATTCACATTTTAGAACCCTAACTTCAAGAATTATTTTCTGCCTAACCAAGAATGGTATGATAATGATTCTTTTTGAATTGATCTTCATTTGAAATGTAGTTTCTAACATAATTTTTGTTATAAAATTCTTCTGCCTTTTTGAATTGATTTGCATTTTTTCCCTTTAGGTACCTTAAAACCCTAGAAAACTTAGATAAATCATAACTTTCAATAGGTTAAGAGTTAGGTCTTCTCCTTTGGGGTGTGAAATCATATGGGTTTAGGGTTCTCTTGATTGCATTTTCAATTTTTTATCTTGTCATTTGCTTCTGTTTTTGAGTTTTGCATCTCATGTTGCCTTAAAACCCTAATTTCTCATCTTCTCTTGCATACATCTTACATATGCTTGCATTCATTAACTTGCCATGACATTTTATGCATTCACATGACATATAAGACATCTTAGGACACATTAGAATCATGTTTGATCATTGCATCATCCATTTGCCATGTTATGCACTCATTTCATTTCATGTGCATCCATGAACTTTCATGCTTCTTTCATGCTTCATTTGCATTCTCATCACTTGTATGAACATCCATTGCATTTGGCATGTCTTTGCATCATCTCATAGCATCATTAACATCATGAACATTCTTCTTGTTTTGGTTTGCATCCTTGCATTCATTTCATTTTCATTTCATTTCTTTCCTTATGCTAACTTTTCAGGTGGTAAGTATCTTGAGAAGTGAATTTGCCTTCACTTCTCACAATCTCACCTCATCTCTCTTATGCATCCTTGCTGCATTTTTTAATTGTATTAGAGTGAGCTTTCTCATTCATGTTCCCTCCTCACTTTCTTTCTTCAAGCAACTTATCTTCTTAAGTGAAGTAAGTTGACTTGCTTCTTTTGCTTCTCCTCCTTCCATCTGCTTCTTCCTTGGTGGCTCTTCTTGGAGATCTCTTGCAAACCTCATAAAACCTAGGAACACCCAAGCATGATCACAATTAGGATTTCATTAGTCCCCCAATTAGTGTTACCTTTGTGTCATCTTTTGTGTCTTCTCTTCTCACCTCTTAATCAGGGACTAAACCTTCAAGGTTTTAAGGCTTTGTGATTAAGGTTATGCCTGCATCCTTCTCTTAGGATGGAGTGTATAAATTTAATCCTAAGTGTTAAACCCTTAATGTTGTTTAAACCTCTTAATCAATCCATCTAATAATCACTAAGACATCAAGCTTGTAACTTGGGCCTTGCATTAGGGTTCTAATTCTTCCTTAATTGGTTAAGAAGGACTAACCCTAGTGTTAATGGACAAGTCCTCCTCAAGTTATCTTACAAATCATAAAATTCACTTCTTAATCTTATCATTAACTAAAATCCACTCTAATAAAGGTTTTGTTTTGTCATTAGGTTAATCCCTAATCATGGATTAAGTTGAGGTATCTTCCTCAGCTTAAGTGTCCTCATCTATTATCCTTCTATTAGGATGGTGTAATGGGTTCACTAATCCTTGATTATGGCTTAAACTCATTACTTAACACTAAACAAAAACCCCAAAAACATCTAAATAATGGCAAGTAGGTTAATGATCTTAATCCTACATCAGGGTGATTAAGTGTGAGGTGTTTACTTCATACTTAAGGTATTCTCATTACCCCTAATCAGAGGGAAGATGTGATGAGTTTACTAACCTTTGATTTAGGCTTAAGCTCATTTTCTTATGACAAACAAAAAAGCAATAAAAGATTGAAAACACAAAAACAAAGAATAATCGTCTCCTTCGGGATTCTTTTCTCATCATCTTCACTCACAAGAGAGAACTTGCTTCTTCCATCAAATGCAAGACAGTTAGCACCTGAGCCAGACAGGTCATACACTTGAGCATAGACAAGCAAGCAGTTCATTAGTCAATTCTTCTTTCAGTCTCTTTGAGTTGAACTACGGTGTTCTGACTTCCTCATTGCACGAGAGGATACGTAGGCATAACTTAACAGTTATCGAACAACAGTCTCTGTATATTCCCCCTCTTCACGCATTATTCTTTAAGCCTCATTCCTGAGCAATTTCACTTCACATCTCTTTTACACTAACACCTGTACATTCTTTTCCAGCTTTTGCACACAGATAGCACTGACACTACCCCTTTAAGCACAATCTTTCAAGCGTGGATCCCGTCGAGTACGACGGACAATCTGGGTGCTAATACCTTCCCAGGTTGTAACTAACACCCTTTCACAGTTTCTCTGGTTCGCAACCTCCTTATCCATATTTTCCCAGGTTTATGCAGCATTACCTTTCCTTCGGGATAAAAATGCCTAGCTGGAGACTCTTTTCAGTTCATCTTCATGTTCTTCTCCTTTCGCCGACCGTTCGCGTCTGTACCCCTCTTGGCCCGGTGTCATTTGGTGGGAGCGACAATGTGCAATGGTCTTCTTAAGGTCGGAGGATCGACAGCCATCTAGATTTCTTTGCTAAATGCCGGAACAGGGGCATGAATGACCTTGAGATTGAAAGCATAAACAAATGCATTGCATACATATCACCATTCGTTTTGTTTTTCAGGTATAATCACAAGTTCCTAAATGTCTTTTCTGTTTTAGGCACTTTCATTGCAACAAGATTTCAAGGACAGGTTCTTATCTTGATCAGATTTCTTGACAGGATGACCAACTTGAGTCAGAATTCCCAGAGCATGAACTTTGAACAACTCCGGGCGGAGGTAGCTGAGATGAAGGCCCATATGGGGCAATTCAAGGCAGAGGTACAAGCGTTGTCACAGGGACAGAGATTCTTGAAGGAAGAGTTTGACATGATGAAAACTCAAATGAAGCTGCTAACAGGGATCATGAATGCCTTGCTAAAGAAAGAAAATGGTCAGGCGTCCGTTTCTTCACCAGAAGGTCTCACTTCTCCCATCTCTTTGGGATTTCCACTGAACCAAGAGTTGTCAGGTGGACTCTCTCCACAGTTTGAGCTTCCTCACCAGCAGTCACCACTTGGTCATCCAGAAGAGCCCAGAACAGAGATCAATATTTCCTTGCCTGATTCAAATGAGGTGAATGGTCCTATGCCAGTTACGGCCAAAGAAGTGAGCACTTTATTTCCGTATCAAGGAACTTCCTCAGCTCCTACACCTTGGTTTCCCAAAGAAGGATTTCAGCAGATGTCAGGTGTATATCCTCCATTGGCAGCAACCCGTTCTCGACAGAAGCAAGAAAGGGTTATTGATCATGTACCCATGACTTATGCTGAGTTGTGCCCACAGTTGCTCCAAATGGGATTGATTGAATGTCGTGAATTATCTCCCCCTACTGGTGAACTTACCCAAGGTTGGAATCCATATGCCTACTGTGTCTTTCACTCTGGAGCTCAAGGGCATGATATCAATGATTGCAGGGCATTCATGCATCAGGTGCAATACTTGGTTGATGACAGGGTAATTAACTTTAAGCCAAATAATTTGAAAGTGTCACAGGTGAACACTGAAGAGATGGCCAAGTTTCATTCTTCTGAAGATATCACTCAGGTTGAATCTTCTAAGAGGCTATAACAACGATCTTCTTTGGTTCCTCGTCCAAATCTAGGTAAGAAAGTGCAGTGGCCTGCTAGGCGTTCAAAGCAACATCAGCAACAAACTGCTCAACCACAACGAAGGCCTTATCCACAGAGAGTTTCACAGGCCGATCGTATTCTTGATCCCATCTCAATATCCTACACTTCCATGTTGCGTCAACTGCTGAGGTATGATTTAATCCAGTTGTAGACTTTGGCCCAAACCAACAGGAAATCTTCCAAAGGGATACGATGAAAATGCGCGTTGCGAGTTTCACTCAGGTTCCTCGGGGCATGCAACGGAAGAATGCAGGGCTTTACAGTGGAATGTTCAAGATCTGATCGACTTGAAGGTCATCACACCAGATGGTCAGATAGGGAGGCAAATACTTCTGGACTAGAATTGATGCTTGTAGGCTTTATCTCTTTCATGTATCTGGTTACCCTCAGGCTTGTTGAGGGAATCCTTGTTGTTGTACTTATTTGTGTTGGTTTTCAGTACTTTGTATGACTTTGCTCTTGCGGGCCTTTCTCTGTTATGTATTTGGATTGCTGAGGTAGTGGTTTCCTTATTCTTGCACTGGTATTCGGTTGCAGGACGGTCTTTTATGCTGGATCTTGCATGCAGGGTTTCTTTTGAGAATGTTATCTCATTGGTTGTGTTTCTGAGCATTTACATAGCATAAAATTTTGAATATCATATCATTCTATCTTTGTTTTTCAGGTACCCTGGCAAGTTTTGATCTCTATCCCATTTCAGGCAACAATGTTAGCAAAGCAGAACCGGAATGGAAGATCAGATACAAGCTGAGCTCGTAGAATTGAAGGCTCGTATGGAGCAGTTCATGACCCTGATGACGGGGATAGCCCTGAGGAAAGAACAACTAAGGTTGAGGGTCGAGCAGCCAAAGAATGAGATTCCAGAAGATGGCAATCAGAGGAACCATAATGGAGCTCAGGAAGGAGACAATGACCGTAATGTTGGCTACATGGACGGACAAGAAAATCAGTTTACTTTGATTGATGATGAGATGGATCAACCTAAAGTTGTTGTGGATCGTTGTTTCAACGAGCTTGCTGACAGGATAGAGGCCATTAAGTCTCAGAACTCTCTAGGTTTTGATATTGCGAATTTGGGGTTAGTACCGGGAGTGAAGATTCCTCACAAATTCAAGCCTCCTATTTTTTAGAAGTACAACGGCAATACTTATCCGAAAACTCACATTCAGTCTTGCTTTGGGAAGATTTCTTCCCACACGGATGATGAAAAGTTATGGATGTTTTGCTTCTAGGATAGTCTATCTGGGGCATCTTTGGACTGGTATATGGGTCTGAACAAGAATGTTGTCCAAAGATGGAAGGACTTGGCTGAAGCTTTTGTGAAACAATATGAGTTTAATCTTGACATGGCGCCTAACCGCATTCAACTCCAGAGTCTGTCTCAGAGGAAGTCTGAATGTTTCAAACAGTATGCTCAGAGATGGTGAGAGATGGCCGCCCGAGTGCAACCTCTACTGCTTGAGAGGGAAATGGCTGACATATTCATAAGCACTTTGCAGGGTGTGTTTATGGACCGTCTAGCTGCTTGTCCATCTACTGGATTTGCCGATATTGTGATCGCCGGTGAACGAGTTGAGAGTTTGTTGAAGCTCAGAAAGATTCAAGACTACAGCGCTTCAGGTTCAGGCACTAAGAAGCCCTTTGCCAATGGTCAAATCAATAACGAAAGGGAAGTTGGGGCAACATCCCATCAACGGGGAAAAGGTAGAGGATAGCATCCACGCCATTAGCAGACAGCTTCTGTGGCTATAACCCCGAACAATCAGCTGAGGCGTCAGACACGGCAAAGGAACCCTCAACAGGGTCAACATCAGCAAAGGAGAGAATTAGGTCTTGATTCCCTACCAATGTCTTATACTGATATACTTCAGCATCTTCTTCAGTTGAAGTTGGTTGAGCTTCGCAAGCTGTCTCCAACTCCTTATCCATTTCCAGAGGGATGGGATGCCAATGCCCATTGTAACTTCCATTCTGGGGCACCAGGACACCATATTGATGTATGTAAAGGTTTTTACCGCAAGGTACAAGATTTGATTGATTCGAAAGTTGTTAATTTCGCTCCGAACAGATAAACAGAGGATTTTATCTTGGTCAGAGTGTGTCAGAAAAGAATTAAAGCAATAAAGCCAGAAGCATCAGTAATGGCAGTCAGTTGTTCTCTTCACTGCATTTTCATCCCTGTTAAGGGGAACTACGTCGCTCTGATTCTTCCTTGGTCTTTGGTCAAAAGAGATACGTAGGCAGAAGATCATCAGGTCTTTCCGAGAAACCTTATGTGACAATTTCATTTTTGTGTCACTCTTTTCTTCAGATGTCTCGTGTCAATGTTTGAACGTCGAAAACTTAAGGTCATAAAAATTGGGAATGGAGTATGGTGCTGGACATGTTGCCATTTGATTGAAGACTGCAAATCTCATCAGGAAAATATGTTGATCACTGAAAGTATTCAAGATCAACAGGTCCAGACGGAGTCAAGTCTGCTCAACGATGGCATTGCTCAGTTTCTTTACTACATTTCCATGTGTAGCTTTTATATATTTGTTTGAACATTTCTATGCATGCATGAATTTTGTTTGTTCTTGAATGTTAATTAATGAAATGCACATGTTTTTCTTGAAGTGATTCATTCGTATTTTACTTATAATTTTGTGTGTGCATTGCAATACCAACTGTTGTTTTTAAACTCTGTGATGGAGGATGACGAAATGAAAACGCAAGAATCTCCAATTGTGTGCTCTTGAATAAGACCCTGTTGACGATATACAGGCTTTGTTTCAAATTCCCAAACACTGGAGATATAAGGGAGTTAAACCTTTGTTAACCCCTTTGAGCCTTGAAGAATGAGTTTTCTTTTCACATGAAAAAAAAACCATAACATTTAACCCGGGGCAGGGTAGGTGTTAGCTAGTTGGACCGAGCATTCAGACTTTCACAAAGGCGTGTATTTGAGGATCCATTACCTTTCCTTCCAGCACATCAAGAGGACCAAAGACTGGAAACCACAATGGTTATACTAATCTGGAAACTACAATGGTTATCCCTCATCAACTAAAAGTGAGACAGTCACAATCCTATCAAAGCAATCAAGACAAATAGTGTCACATGATTTGTTCAAAAAAAAGAAGAATAAAAAAAAGAGAAGAAATAAAAAGCCCGCTAAGTCGAAACTTGAAAACAAGCGACTTAGGCAAAAATTAGGGCATCCCATTGGACTCCAATTGCAAAAGATTCAAAAGGATTAGTCCATGCAAAAGTTAGGCATAAGCAAAAGAATGAAAAAGTAAAAAGACGAAAAGGATTACACAAGAAAGATCCTCAAACAAGAACAAAGTAGTGTGATACAGACACAAAAGACAATAGGGGTGGTTGTGGTGTTTAAGCTGTTAGTAGCAATGATTCCTCAGTCATCACGAAACCCTTAGGAAAGGTGAGCGCTTGTGAAAGCTAGTTGAACATAGGATTGAAGGACATCACAAAGAGGGGTGGGCACAAATAAACTTCGAGCCTATATCCTTTGTTTCTATAACCGTGAACCAGGCTGCAATATAACCCTCAAAAGTCCTAATTGAAACAGGGTTAATTCGAGAGCGTGCCACCATGAGATAGTGTTCCTGACTCCTATGAGTTGTGCTAAAAGACCTTTGTTGGTATTGCATATGCATGTTGTATTTCATAAAAAAATCTTGTCATATCTTAACCAGTGATTCGTTCACAAACGACATCTTTTCAATAAAAACTTCAAGATTAACATGTGTGTTGCATTGAAATAATCATTCTCAAAATAAAGCATTTTATGCTTGCATACATTTGTTTGGCATCAAAGAGGTTCACATGTGGAATTTCAGTCCAGAAGCTTAAATCTTGCCAGATAGAGGAGTCTAAAACTTCTGAAGGACAATCAAGTCGAAGTGCATCTTTTCCAAGAAACTCCTATGAGATAAAGATTCTTCTAACCAGTTGGATCAGATGCAGCTGATCCGGGGAAACCACACTGAGTAATCTCTCACAATTCAGCAAAGCTGGGGCAATTATCAGGGCATGGATAGTCTGAAGAAATAATTTTAAGGCTCATATTGGGGAAGATCACTCTCAAGAGCAGATGAAGTCAGTCTCTGTATGCCATTATCCAGCTTATCCTTGATGCAGGATATTGGGGCAGAATATCTCATGAAGATGAAAGATTGTGCGTGAGTATTCTTTACTCAAATTCCTTCGTAGACCAGGAGGTCTCAGGCAATTTTTTTAATATTCGACTTATCTCTCCAAGAGTTTGAAGATGACATGTCTTCTGTAAAATCCTCTTGAGTTAATACTTGAACAGTCATCTAGTATATAGAGGAAGATGTTACTAGAACATATTCCCCAAGCAGCTTCTTCTCCCCAACAAGAGACACTTTGCAATTCCAGCAGAGGGTGATCCCTAGCATCCCTAGTAAAGTCTAAGATGTAATTTCCCCCAACTGAGTCAGAGTAGGGTGGTATCCCCAGCAGGACTTCAAAGCCAGTTGAATAGTTCTTACCTCCGAGTGGAGTCTTTATATCAGAGTGGGCTATTCCTAGAAAGCAACTGAATGCCTAATCCCCACAGAGTTGTATTTGTCAGAACTATTTCCATAGTAAAGGTTATTTGACCAAGCATCTCCCCAGCCGTGTTGGAAGATCATCATTTCCCCCACAGAGTTTCATGATTGGTACGCAATCATCATTGAAATATCCCCAAGGAGGTCGCCAATTTATTTTTGGCCAGTGTGACAAACTAATACAGACATTTTTCACATTTTATTCCTCATCCAGGTATTGCCAGGATATCTTGGTCATTTCCTCAACAGAATGTTGGTCAGAATGTTCTCATACCCAGCGAAGTTACAAATGGTATTCTCCCTTGCAGAGTTGTTACTCTCTTCTTAAATCAACTGATATTGTATTGATCGCGTTGTCCCATGTCAACGGGCCTATTATGGATGGATCGCTTGATACTATTCTCCTTTCAGATCACTCGATCTTGTTTGGTTTGCAAATCGCTCGATATTGCAACGCCATTAAAGTCCGTTGTCGCTGTGGCAAGCCAGTAGTCGTCTGGTGTAGTACCAAAATACATGTTTGGGTCATAAATCTCTTGATATTACATTCTTAGTTCTTGGTTGGATCGCTCGATACCATTTCCTTAGCAGATCGCTTGATCTTGTCCGAGTTGTAAATCGCTTGATATTACTCCTTGTTGTTTGAGTCGTGCTCATGTTCTTGGTTATGGATCGCTCGGTACCATTTCCTTAGCAGATCGCTTGATCTTGTCCGAGTTGTAAATCGCTTGATATTACTCCTTGTTGTTTGAGCCGTGCTCATGTTCTTGGTTATGGATCGCTCGATACCATTTCCTTAGCAGATCGCTTGATCTTGTCCGAGTTGTAAATCGCTTGATATTACTCCTTGTTGTTTGAGTCGTGCTCATGTTCTTGGTTATGGATCTCTCGATACCATTTCCTTAGCAGATCACTTAATCTTGTCTGAGTTGTACATCGCTTGATATTACTCCTTGTTGTTTGAGTCGTGCTCATGTTCCTGGTTATGGATTGCTCGATACCATTTCCTTAGCAGATCGCTTGATCTTGTCCGAGTTGTAAATCGCTTGATGTTACTCTTCGTTGTTGAGTCGTAAATCGCTTGATATTACGTTCTCATCTTCCTGGTTATGGATCACTCGATACCATTTCCTTAGCAGATTGCTTGATCTTATCCAACACTCGGCCGTGTTGAAGAGGTTTGAAATCCTGATAGTGGAATTAAACGTCAAAATGTTTACTAGTCCTGGCGTAACAAGTTTATTTGAGGAAGGCTCGTCTGTCTAAATTATCTCTCCATCTAGTGTAACAGTTTAATTTGGAGAGAGCTCGTCCGCTCTGTTTTACTGCAACCTACACAGAATTTTAGGTTACTTTCTTCTCTTGATTGGGTTTATTTCCCATCTCTTTTAATTCTCCAGCAGAGCGTAAATTTCGAGGTTATTTTGGTATTCAACCACAGTTCACCTCGAATGGTTGAAAGCCGATGCTTTCGTCCTTTTCAAATTAACAGTTGCTTGAATAGGGGCAGCTGTAACTCCACAAATTTTCCATCTTCTTTTTAGCATTATCATCATATCATTATCATCATTAGCATGTCATATCCTTAGCATCTTGCATAGAAAGATGTAGCATAACACTCACATGTTCTAGCATAAGGCATATGATCAGTCATCCGGGAAATTTGAAGCACTACAAGGAAAAATCAAGAGCATGGTGACCTGGAAAGAAGCTCACAAGGCATGCTATACAAGCTTAGTATCATGGTCAAGGCCCTAAAAAGGATGGAGGATCAAAATCAGGTCAAAACGGTTGTCGTCGGGTTAGTCTTGAGGTTTCCTACCAAAAGGAGGGAGAATTCAAAATTCACTAGCGTTAACCGATTAACGCTTTGGTTAACCGGTTAATGGCTGCGAATTTTGAATTCCAGCAGCAAATTTAGCATGTGTTTTGGCTCCAATTTCCAATTTTATGATTTTTTATTCATTTGAATTATTCAGAAGGATCTAGATCATTAATCCAAGCCTAATTCCATTGCTAAATCCTAATCACTTTCCCAAACCATATGTTTTGAATCCCTAGCCTAAATTTTGGGCCCCAAACCTAAACCATATTTAATCCATTTCTCTCCAAACCAAGAGAGCACTCCCTCATAATTCACTCCTCTTCATTTTCTGAATTTTGATCTCTCTCACCATTCTCTCACTTTTCTCTCCCAATTTTCCAAATTCACTAAGAGTTCCTCTTTAAAGATCACATAACTTTGCCTTAAAGTGTGAAGATCTTGGAACTAGACCTCCATCCATAGCTTCTTTGCATCATTTTTGCTGGTTTATTTGGTGGTTCAGATCTGGTTTGGAGATTAGAAGTGCATTTGCTTGCATTTATTTTGCATGGAGTGTGAAGCTTAGCACCGGATCTTCAAAGTTCTCTGCGAGATCTCTCATTTCCAGCTCAAACAACAACTACCAAATCATACCTCAGCTTTGTAGGTTGATTAAATTCAAATCTAGCTTTGTTTTAGCTTATTTGCATGCTTGTGCTTTAGATCCACCATGTGCTTGTATGTTTGCTTGTGTTGCTTGAATTGATTGGTTGATTTGTAGTCGGATCCGTGTGCTAATGTTCATGAGCTTAATGATGTTAATTAATGTGAATTGATCCATTTATTTCATGCATAATTGATTGTTGGTCTGTGGTGGAATTATTTGGATAAGCTAGTTTGAGCTGATTTTTTGCAGGTTTTTGTTGTTGTTTTGTATAGTGTTAACCGGTTAACGCTTTGGTTAACTGGTTAACGCACCTATTTTCTGCGTATTTTGCTGCAGGTTTGGACTAGTTAACCGGTTAACGCTTTGGTTAACCGGTTAACACTGATGCAGAATGCCATATTTGAGTTGTTTTGAGCTTGTTTGATCCCCTTACTTGCTTTATTTGCCATGGATCATTGTATGATCATTGAATATGCCAATTTAGGGTGTTTTGCTTACTGGTTGATGTATGCTTTCATGTTCTCGACGCGTAAGTCATGTATGTTCAAAGTTTGGCATGTTTGTTTGATCTTTGTTGATTTGAACTTTGAGCATGTTAACTCCATGATTATATTGATGAACATGTGCTGGATTTTTGCTAACACTTGCAGGGGCTCATGGTAAGAGAAGTGTGGATGTTTATCCATATTTCAACTCTTCATCTTTTCTTTTTAAGTTGCTTTCTCTTTGTGATTTTTGGTGTGCCTTATGCCATCATGTGATTCAATTCTTATCTTTCCCCTTAGGAGCAACTTATCTCCTTTAGAGGAGTAAGTTGCTTGCTAGCTCTTTTGCTCCTCTTTGGTTCTTCTTTTCTCTTAGGATATAGTTCAAGCCTCACTAACCTTAGGACCACTTTTTGAATGCTAATATTAGGATTAGTCTTTCCCCATTAGACTTTTGCCTTTTGCTCCTTTGGTTCTTTCTCTTCTCATCTCAAAACAAAACCTAAAAAAAACATTAATAAAGAAAGAAGTGACTTCTTGTGTAATAGCCTTATTCCATGGGGCATATGTATTCATTCCATCTTGGAATAGTGCATTTGTCTAGCATGATGCACAAGTCGGATCATGAGGTCATCTTCATCAAGAAAAAACCCTAAAAAATACTTCTTCATTTTTAATCACTAAAACACCTAATAAATTCAACAAGTCAATGAATTTAGGCCCTTGCCTTTTGAAACAAGTCTTGGATAAGGTCTCCTTACTTGGTGTGCTTGTTCTATTATTCTATCTTGGAATGTAGTAGCAAGTACACATTCCATGGAAAAGAGCTTGAGTTCATTCTCTGGTGCCACACCAAATAAAAGCTCATAAAAAACACAAACAAAAAATAAGCGTCTTTCCTTCAGGAATTCTTTTCTCATCTCCTTCGCTCCGTACGCGAACTTGCTCCTACTTGTCATTTTGCAAGACAGTTACGCACTCATCGTTCGAGCCTGCAACACCTGAGCACTGACATAGGCAGTTCAAGACTTAATACACAAGCAATCTTTTCCACCCCTAGTTAGGGGAACTACGACATCTATGATCCTCATGTCCAGATGAGGTACGTAGGCAGCGGGGTAGGGCCCGTTCGAGCACACTCTTTTATTTTCCCTACATTTTGTCCCCATTTCTTTTCTTTCTTTTCAAGTTTCAGTTTCAGTTTTGTAGAAGCTTTCATTTCTTCACCCTTTGAAACAAATTTCTTTGCAAGCGTGGATCCCGTCGGGTACGGCGGATGATCTGGGGTGCTAATACCTTCCCAGGTCGTAACCGACTCCCGGACCCAGACTCTTTGGTTCGCAGGACCTTTGTCCTTCCTTCTTTTCTTCTGGTTTGTGCAGCATTACCATTCCCGTTCCTTCGGGATAAAAATGCCTGGCTGGCAACTCTACCCTTTTCCGCGCCACTTTCGCGATTGTACCAGGATGGAAATCCAGGGAGCGATAATGAACTTCAGCATCTGAGGTGAATTAGAGGGGGATTCTTTATGATTAGGGTAAACATTGTACCTCCGGGTTAGAAGTGTTTACACTTCTCATAATAGATCTGAATCTGAGGATCCTTGTTCTAGAACAATACCTGTGAGTGGGTTGGGTTGTTTACAGTTTTGCAGGAGCCTTTGACCTCATCATAACTTGCTACTGGAATTTGTTTTAAGGTTATATTATTTTGGACGAGTTCCTTGAAACCCTGGATCATTGACTCTTTATTTGAGTCCCCCGCCTGGTTACTAGTTCTCAGCCTTCATCTGAAACTCTGAACACTCATCACATGATCACAAACCCTTGCATATCATAAGCATACATCATATTGCATCATTTAACATTTGTCTATTTTTTTTACAGGGTATCCATCTTCATTTGGTTTAGTTTTGACCGTTCTTCTACTCAACTTATCTGCTTCAGCATTCCTTCAGCTATCTTCTTCAGCTATCTTCTTCGGCTATCTTCTTCAGTTCTCCTCTTCAGTTATCTCCTTCAGCACACATCTTCAGCATGGATTCAACAAGGAAGAGCAACATCACCTACCACTTCTTTGAGTATCCTCTAACAGGCATCAGGAAGATACAGGCCCTTGTCGCCCCTGATCATGTTCCCTTATTCAGAGAGCATTATGGTAGGATCCTAGACATGATCATGGATTTGGACACATTGCAGAGGAGCATGATTCATACTTGTCTTCAGTTCTAGGACCCTCCTCTCCGTTGCTTCACTTTCCCAGATTTTCAGATGGGTCCTTTATTGGAAGAATATTCTATGCTATTGGGTGTCCCTATCAGAAGAGGAATTCCTTTCAACCCCAAAATGACTCCTCCAAAGAATGAAGACATGGCCAAGGCATTACATCTGGAGGTAACTGTCGCTCCCCAGACTTTCATCCCGGTGTAGACGCGGACGGTCAGCGATGTTGGAGGTTGAGGTTGAATAGAGTCGCCAGCTAGGCATTTTTATCCCGAAGGAAAGGTAATGCTGCATAAACCTGGAAGGGTATGGATAAGACGGTTGCAAACCAAAGAAACTGAGAAAGGGGGTTGGTTACGACCTGGGAAGGTATTAGCACCCAGATTGTCCGTCGTACTCGACGGGATCCACGCTTACCTGATTGTGTTTAAAAGGGGGTAATGTATATGCTGACTGTGTATGAAAGGCTAGGAAAGAATGTACAATGTGTCAGTGCAAAAGAGAGTGAGTGCTCAAGAATGAGGCTTAGAAAAGAAAGCTGAAAGAGGGGGATGACAAAGAGACTTTTGTTCGATAACTATTAAGTTATGCCTACGTATCCTCTTGTGCAATGAGGAAGTCAGAACACCATAGTTCGACTCAAAGAGACTTAGATGATTTGTTGTGAACTGCTTACTTGTCTATGCTCAAGTGTGTGACTCGTCTGGCTCGAGTGCTAACTGTCTTGCATTAGACGGGAGAAACGAGTTCTCGTTTTAAGAGTGAAGGTGATGAGAAAAGAATCCTAGAGGAGACATTTATTGTTTGTTTTTTTTGTTTTCAGTTTTTTATTGTTTTTGGTGTTTTGCATAGGATAATGAGCTTAAGCCTAAATCAAGGGTGGTAAACTCATTATATCCTCCCTGATTAGGGATAATGAGCCTACTTAAGTATGAGATGAAGATCTCAACTTAATTACCCTAATGATGTAGGATTAAGATCATTATCCTACTTGTGATTATTAAGATGTTTTTGGATTTTTGTTTAGTGTTAAGTAATGAGTTTAATCTCTAATCAGGGATTAATGAACTCATTACACCATCCTAAGAGAAGGATGATAGATGAGAACACTTAAGTTGAGAAAGACTCCTCAACTTAATCCATGGTTAGGGATTAAATTCATTATATGACAAGCCTTTATTAGATGGATTTTAATTAAAGGGTGAGATTAAGAAGTGAGTTTTATGTTTGTAAGACTTTAGCATGAGGGGGACTTGTCCATTAAACACTAGGGTTAGTCCCTCTTAACCTAAAGGAAGAGATGTAACCCTAATATAAGGCCCAAGCTACAAGCTTAAGTCTTAATAGTTATTAGGTGTTTTGATTAGAAGGTGTAAAAAAATTAAAGGTTTAACACTAAGGATTAAAGTTATACACCCCATCCTAAGATAAGGATACAGTCATAACCCTAATTCAAAGTCCTAAAGCTTTAAGTGTTTAGCCTTGATTATGAGATGAGAAAAGAGACTCAAGGAGACTCAAAGGTAAAAAAAACTAAGGGAGACTATATACAACCCTAAAGTTATCATGCTTGGATATTCCTATGGTTTGTGAGGCTTAAAAAGAAGATCTTCAGATGGCCACCAAGGAAGAGAAGCAGATGAAAAAGAGAAGAGAGA
This sequence comes from Lathyrus aphaca, assembly GCA_963966055.1. NCBI lineage: Eukaryota > Viridiplantae > Streptophyta > Magnoliopsida > Fabales > Fabaceae > Lathyrus > Lathyrus aphaca. The sequence goes on from OZ014519.1 coordinate 230,465,923, forward strand.
GGAGAATAGGTTACTTACTTCCTGAGGAAGATAAGTAACCTAAGAGAAAGAGATAGGAGCAAGAGAGCAAAAGTGAAGCAAGTTCACTTCAAAGACAAGTAAAGAATGCATATGAAGAGATGAGAAGAGGTGGATTGTGAAGGCAAATCCACATCCCAAACAACTTACCATAAGCCCCTGAAATGTTTATGTGAGATGCATAAGATGCAAAGAAAAAGGAAATAAAGAAAATGAAGGTGCAAAGACCAAAAACAGAAGTGTAAACATGATGCAAATGTGTTATAGAATGATGCAAAGTCATACATGATGCATATGAATGATCATACAAAGGATGAGATGCAAAACAAACAAGTTAGAAGCTTAGAAACACATGGATACACATGAAATGCAATGAATGCAAGACATACCAAATGAATGAAGAAATTATCAAGCAATGTTCTAACATGTCCTAAGATGTCTAAGATGACATACAAATGCTTGGAATGGCATGGCAAGTTCATATGATGATGATATGCAAAGATGAATGCAAATGAACATGAGAAATTAGGGTTTTATGAATGTATGAGATGCACATGATCAAAACAGAAGCATACATCATGATAAAAAATTGAAAATGAAATCAAACAAACCCTAAATACACACAAGATCACTCTCCAAAGATGGAGGTCAGAAGCTAAACCTAAAGGAAGTTATGAATTTCCTAAGTTAACTAGGGTTTTTGGGTGATTCTTCATGAAAAATGCTAAACAATTTGGAAATGCGATGCAAAATTATGAGTTAAATAACCTAGATACTAGATGCAAAGTATGAAACAATGAAAAAAGAACCAAATGCAAACTCATCATAGTTAATCAGAAATGGTTTTTTCAAGTTAGGGTTAGAAAAATGTGAATTTATGAACCCTAATTCAAAGCAAATTGTGAAAATGTGATCAAACCTAAAACGAAATTTGTGTGATAAGTTTGTAAATGTTTCTAAATGTATGAGAATGCTTCATGAATTTTTTTTGTGATTTTTAGATACCTAAATGTATTTTTAATTAATTAAAATCAATTAATTAATTAAATAAAACATTTAAATGATTTAAAATTACATTTTTTAATGCAAAAATTAAAAATAAAAATGTTTTTGAGTTTTGAAAATATTTGAAGTGAAAATGCAGAAAATGAGATTTTTAAACATATTTTTTCTATTTTTAATAAACATATGAAAAGAAATATGAAATAATTAAAAGAAAATAAAAGTATGTAGGATCAAAGGCCAAGATTTGAAGCTGAGGTGACTTGGCGCGTGTTTGTGTGGTTGGGATTGCTTCTGACTAATTAAAATTAATTAATATGGATTAGGGTTAAGTGAAATGATTTGGGCCCTTCACGCACGCATGAAACATGATCCTAGGGTCATAATTCAAACCTGGCTAATTAACCCTAAATTAAACCCTAATCTTCTTCAGGCGACCGTAATAGTGTTCCGGTCGTCTTCTCCGGCCACTCAAAATCCTATCTCTCTCCCTAGGGCACCCCAAGCTCTCTAAAGCTCTAGAATCACTCATTAAACATCCCTAAACACAAATCCAGCAACAAAATCCATTTATATTGCATCAAACTCATGAATCGAAGCAAAACGGAAAACGTGCAAAATTTTCAGAAGTTAAATACATCCTACACACTCCACCATTTTCAATGATTCAAAGCTCAACATGATCAGCAAGACAAACTCTACCATATTGAAACTTAAAAATGGAGTTCTGGAAGAAGAAAAAAAAGGTTCATGCGAGCTACCTGAGATGAAGCTTTTCAGTTTGGTAATTTCTGGCCTCCTCCTTTGTGCAAATCCACTCCACATGATCCCCTGAAGCTTATGGAAGGCTTGAATGGAGTTTAAATGGCTTGGTTTGTGATTTCCAGTTCTGCCAACTCAGAAATCGTGTTTTGGTTATGGGGGTTTTTAGGCCATTGTAGTGGGTGGTTTATGTTTTATGAGTGATATGGAGATGAATGGTGAAGAAAGTTTTAAGTTTTGGTGGTTGTGTTGAGAGATTCGCAGAGATGAATGTTTTGCAAGTTTTTGTGATTCTGAGTGTATGAGAGGTTTTAGGCTTCAATGTTGTATGTTTTGAGGTCCTTAGGGTTTTCATAAGATGTACTGATTGGCCAGAGAGTTGTTGTGGCATAGTGTGATTGGTATGGATTCATTTGCAAAAAAGTCAAAGAATGTGTACCATGAGTATGGGATGGGACAGAGGAGATCGTATGGCTTGTCCTGCCTCAGCTAGCATTGTGGAGAGCCCTTGGATTGAGTTTGAGGATCTACAACACTTGGATCAAGAGTTTGATGTGGTTTTGCAATTTTCCCTCTTTGGATTTTCTTGAAGAGCAAGGCATGAAATCTTGTGATCCAAGACACAAATTTGTTCTTGCAATGTTGCATTATCATGTTATGATGCTTTGAAGTCAATTAGAGGTCATTAGAAGTCTTGAAACTTGGTTTTGCAAAAATCCCTCTTTGGCACATACTTGAAAATTATAAGATTTTTCCCAACTTTGAAACATCATATCTTGAGTTCTAGGATGAATCAAGAGGAGTTCTTGTACTTTTTGAAAATGGGAAGATCCAATCTACAACTTTCATGTTTAAAGATTTTTCATTTGAAGCCTTTTTGATCAAGAAAGAGGAGGTTGAAAATCTTTCCCAAAATGGAAAGTTTTCATTACAAGTCATGTCCAAAAATGGAAAGTTTGCAAATGGCTTGAAATTCTTCAATCTTGTGAACTTCTAAACACTTCTAAGATCAAACAAAGATCATAAAACCTCAAAATGATGAAGATGACCCTTTGGTACCCTTGTTGGAGGCCTCAGATGCCCTGATTCTGACTTTTCTTGCACAATAAGTTACCAGTTGATCAGATGAATTCCACAATGAATTTCTTCATCAAATTTGGTACACATGATCCTTATAACATATTAAGACCAACGGAATCTAGAAAGACCAAAAAATTTGAGATTAAGGGCTTCAAACCCAAAACCCTAATTTTAGTCATCTGTGTAGAAAACCCTAGCCTGCCTGGGCCTCTGTGCAATGTTTTGTGATTTCTTGACTTTAATAAACCCTGGGGAGCATATTATGATCATGGAACACACATGGACCCTCTTGACAAGCTTCAAGGCCTTTGAGATGGCTCAGATCACTTCTTGGATTCATCTGATCACAAACCTTAATTGTGCAGTCATGCAATGATTTGATGAAGTTGTTTATGCAATGTGAGATGTAATGAGATGTTTATGCAAATGAGTGATCACAAGCCATGGTGTGAGAAAAAAGTGAGGGCAAATTTGGGGTGTTTACAGCTGCCCCTATTCAAGCATGAGTTAGCTGTGCATGGTGTAAGCGCCTGGCTTAACAGACAAACAAGATAACTTGTAGTTGAATACCAAGACAGTCCGAAATTTGAACTCACTGGGGAAAAGAAGAAAAGGGATATAAATTGTAACAGGCAGTATAGTGTGAGTATCAAATGAAAGTGATGGAGGATGACCATCGAGCAGAGGACGACTGTTGGGGATGAAAAACGGTAAGTAAAGCAATGACAGGGACGACCATCATGCTGGGAAATAAAGAGACCGCGACGGGGACGACCATCGGGTAAACTGATGAAGGACGATCATCAGGATAAAGAAAAAGACCACGAAGAGGACGGCCATCTGGTAAAGAAATAAAATCTATGGGTATTAAATAAATGAGGAAAGCACTGACGGGGACGACCATCAGGTTAAAGGGTAAATAAACCGCGACGGGGACGGTCATCGGGTAAAAGAATAAATGAAATAATGATGAGGGACGGTCATCAAAAGGTGAAGGACGATCACCTAGCAGGGGACGGCTACTGAAAATATCACGACATAGGACGAATGTCGGATATATAAGATCAACGATGGGGACGGCCATCAGATAAGCATGATGAAGGACGATCATCAAGAGGTGAAGGACGATCACATAGCAGGGGACGACTGCTCTTGGGGATTATCGCGACATAGGACGAATGCCGAATAATAAAGATCAACGATGGGGACGACCATCGGATAAATGATGAGGGACGGTCATCATAAGGTGAAGGACAATCACCTAGCAGGGGACAGCTGCTAAAAATATATCGCGACATAGGACGAATGTCGGATAGAAAGTTCCAACAATGGGGATTCCACTGGGGAAAGGATGAGGGACGGTCATCCAAAGGTGAAGGACGATCACCTGGCAGGGGACGGATGCCGAAAATATCACGACTTAGGACAAATGCCGGATAGAAAAGATCAACGATGGGGACGACCATTGGATAAGCATGATGAAGGACGATCATTAAGAGATGAAGGACGATCACCTAGCAGGGGACGGCTGCTCTGAAAGTATCACGACATAGGACGAACGTCAGATAGAAAAAGTTTGTTTTACTGGTGATTGTAACACGGTGGGAAAACTGACTTTCTATAAATGTTGCGGATAGCAAGAGTCGCCACCGAAAGGAAAGGACATAAAAGAACCGGAAAGACCTTAAAAATATTTTGAGTTCGGGGGGTAGGTTATACAAAGGGAAGGTGTTAGCACCCTTTATATCCATGGTTATCCATGGGCTCTTAGTTACTTAGCTCACTTTAAATTGTTTTGAAAAGGTGTAGTGTGTGATTAGAAACTTTCTAAGTACTTTATAATGATCCTCGTATGGATGTATATAAAGACTTGTTTTTGAAAATTTGTTTGAAAAGTGTGGTGTAAAGAGTATTTTTAAATGTGAGCAAGCAACTTAAGAGAAACCTACCCTAGATCAAGTCTTTACTGTTCTTGTGTTCTTTCAATGGTAAGACTATCCATATTATTAAGGAATAGGTAGTCATTCCCTTGGATGTAATAAGGGACATGTGTAGGGACATCTGAATATAGGCAACTGCAAGGTGTCTTTAGCAATTCGTAGGGACTTATCATCTTTTATTCGAAGGGACAAGATCATTTATCGTAGGCAACCTCAAAGGGACTTGATCTTATAAACTGAAGGGACTTGATGATATTTGTGAAGGGACTTTGCTTAAGACACCTTACTTGACCTTTTGAAATAGGCAACATGAGAGGTAACCCTAGAAAGTGCAAGATGGCGATCAAAGATCGACTTACGTGTGTGCGCGTTTATTTTCAAATATTTATCTTTTTTTTTAAAGTTAATTATTCTAAGTTAATTTTAATTACAAGTATGTTATTCACACCCTAGAATTACTAACCACACAATAAATACATTCATGATAAAAATAAAGAAAAATATAAATCTAAATTATTACAAAGCTTCGGGACAATTACAATATAATCGAGAAATATAATAAAGATAAATAATAATAAATAAACAATAATTATCAATAATAATAAGAATTAAGATAAAAGGTTAGAAAAATAAAAATAAGAGAAATAAGAAATTAGACAAAACAAATTAATATTAGAAAAGATTTTTTAGATTTAATTAAGAAAATAGATTTTAATAATAATAAATAAATATTAAATTATTCACATATTTAACAAATGATTAATAATTAATTATAATTTATAAAAATATTAGGTTAAATTTTAAAGTTAAGAACAAAAAACTAGGGTTAGGGTAAGGGTTATAAAAATTAGGGTTAGGGTTATGGTTAGGGTTATAAATTAGGGTTTTTTGATTATTAATTTAAACATAATTTATTTACAAATATATACAATTAATAATAATAAATATAAATATATAAAATAAATATAAACAATTTGATTTTTTGAGAAAATAAATTATGAATTTTCAAAATATAGGTTTTTATATAAGAAAATAATATAAACATTTTATTTTAGAAATTGTTATTTAGAAATTAAATGAATTAAATAAATGTGAATAAATAAAACATAAAAAAAAATTGAGAAAAATAACATACTTGGGGCTGGGATTCGAACCCAGGCCCTAGGCTCTCCATACGCTAGACCAACAACATCACCACCAGGCCAAGCGCGTCTTGGTGTTTACAATGTGAGCAACAACCCTTTTGTTATAATCCTGTGAAAATAAAAAAAAATGTAACAAAACAAAATGGCCTGGGGGGGATCGAACCCAGGACCATCATATTTACAAGCAAACACACAAACCAGTTGAGCCACATGGGGCGCGTTCAGCATATAATCAACAACAAAACATTATATTTTAAACAAGCTTTTTGAATTATGATTTTGGCGCCACTGGACTTCATCTTCTACCTCCAGCCTGCAAATTTTCCTGCGAAATTTGCTTGGCTTTTTCCTGCGAATCTTCTTGCGTAATACAACCTGCGATTTTCAAATACCACATAACCAGTACAATCAAATCAAATTAAAAACACCATTGGACTCCTTGTGACCTGTACAATTCAATTATGTCATCAAAAATCATTTATATTATGTGAATCGAAGAACCCTAATTTGAAGCTTGAAACCCTAAGTATGGTGTTTTGTGTTTTCGGCCATGAAACTTCAATCTAAACATCCAGAATCCATCTATGAGTCTTCACAAACAACATAACAGAATCAAAATTCATTATAATCGCATGAATAATTAGAATCGAAAAATTAAAATTCAAGCTAAAACAAGATTCGATTTATGCATTTTATGATGCTATGGATGAAAGTGATGATGGGGATACGATCAAGGAGTCTCAAGGAAGCTAAAGCAACCTTTACTTTTCCTTGAAAGTGTCTCTAAATCTAAAACCGAATGTCACTTTTTTGTATGAAAATTGGAACTTTGTTCTTACTCTTGGAGGCTGCCAATTCGTCTCCTTGTACTTGTGATCAGTTTGTGTATATGTATGGAGTTGAATTAGGTCAAAAGTTTTTGGATTTATGGGCTTTGTGGAGATTACATGATCATGAAGATTCACTTCCTTCAAATATTGAAAATATCTTATAAAACCTTTCTAAATTGGGTCAATCTGACTTTACATGATTCCAATCATCTTTAATTGATTTTTAAGAATTTCTAGAATGAAAATCATATCAAATATTGAGACTTTCATATTTTATTTTGATTTAAAATGATTTTTAATGTATAAAATCAAAATTAATAAAATAAAATTAATAAAAATCTGAATAAATGATATTTGGTTCGTGCATGATGTCATGGTAGTGATTGGGTCATAAAAATGCAAGCCCATGTGGAAAGAATTGGTTCTAAGACCCCATTTGCTCAATAAACCTCTCAAAAATTTCCCAACTTTGCAAAGACACAAGTCCCTCAATTTTAAGGCTATGGATGTGTTCTTGGACATTTTGGAAAGCTTAAAGAGTCCTCTAACAAACCTCTTTGGTCTCATGTCCATATCTTTTACCATTTTCAAGTTATGCCCTTTGTAAGATGTTGACTTTTTGTTGACTTTTGAAATGACCTATAATGTCTTAGCTCATTCCTTCCAAATGATCTTTGGATGGAAAATTCTTGAGGAAGCATGTGAAAGTTATGGCTGGTCAAAGTTCAGTTGACTTTTCCTATGAAAACCTTAATTTAGAAACTCCTGATTCTTGATGATCTGAAAATCCTTGATGAATCATGATCAACCCTTGATCAGATGATAAGTTTTACTTCATATACTTGGTGTTGGCAAAAAATCATGAAGTTTGACTTTGGTTTGACCACAGTTGACCTCAGTTTGACTTTTTAACTGCTTTGACTGATTTTAGCCTATCTGATCATCTGACTGAGCAAACCTTTTGGGAAAGCTTTAAAACTTGACATAGGGATTCTTGAAGACATGTAGGATGTTATGAAGCTCACTTGAAGCCTTGGAAGTCCATTTATCCTGATGAAATTCAAAACCCTAGTTTAGGATACCTTGCTTAGGAGGATGCTTTGTCTAAGGGAATTGTCAAACTTTATGACAAATTGTGAACCTCTTGAGATACCTTGTGAACCTCTTGGGAAACCTTAGTACATAATGTCTTGTCTAGGTGAGGGAAAATTTTGTGGTGCAACAGCTGCCCCTGTTCAATTTTTTGAAATCTGAGGGATTAGATTGGAGTGTGTGCCATTCGTGACTTGGAAGGTTGAAGGGGATTGAACATAAAAGCCCAAAAATTTGCACTCGTCGGTGCGTAAAGTAACACTGCTGATTGGTTGTATATGCTTGAGTGGGCTTGAAGATGCCACTTAGGGGAACTAGAGATGGGCTTATAGATGCCATCCATAATGTCAGAAGGTGATAGTATCTTTATGTTGTCACTGGATATCAGTACTAGGTCTTTGTATAGGCCGTCTCTGAATCACTCCTGTAACATGATTTGAGTTGAATGTCAGCACTAGATCTTCGTATAGATCGTCTCTGCATTATCTCTGGGGGAAAAAGAATATCCTTCATTAAGTGTCAGTATTTATATCTTCGTATAGATCGGCTCTGAATCGTCTTTAGGAACATTCTTTAATTTAAGCATCAGAATCAAATCTTCGTGGCGATCTCTTTTGAATTTCTTTTGGTAATATCTTGGGCTAAGTACAAGATCTTCGTATAGATCATTTATGTACCATCCCAAATATAAACTGTTGAATAGACCATTAGAAATAAATCTTCGTAGTGATTATCTCTTCTGGAAATATCATGGATTAAATAATAGATCTTCGTATAGACCATTTATATATCATCCCCAGGATAGAAAGAATATCAGGATTAAATCTTCGTGACGATTACTCCTGAACTTCTTCTGAAAGACTCTCTTGGATTAAGTGCTAGATCGTCGTATAGATCATTTGCACACTATCCCAAAGATGGTTGACCATTGAAAATAAATCTTCGTAACGATTATCTCCTTTGGAAATATCCTGGATTAAGCACTAGATCTTCGTATCGATCATTTACATACCCTTCCAAGGACAACTCGAGCATTGATTATCAGAAATGAATCTTCGTAGCGATTATCCCTGAATTAGGTATCAGTACTAGATCTTCGTATAGATCATCTTTGAACTGTTTTGAGTTATTGATAGTGTTTATCTGCCTGCAACTATCCTGAAAAGAAAAGGTTAGTTTAGGCAACATGCATGCATGTATGGCATGATGTACTTAAGTAAATGTTTTATGTATTATGGATACGTATGCTATGATATGATGAAAATGATGTAGGTATGAATCATGTAGCCTGAAGTGTCTGAATATCTTTGTATAACAATTGCTGGCTAGGGAAAATAAATCCCGGTTCGTTGCTGAGGAATATGAGGACTTCGTTCCCGTCTTGTTTGATAATATAGTACTTATAACCTCCCGTCTTCGTTCTTCGTACTCCTTATTGAAGGAATAAATTCCTAAGTATCCTGACTGAGGATAAAAGAGATAGACATAAATCTGAGGGGAGATGTTACTCGAAAAGATTATTCTGTGGGGATGGACCGGCGAAGCTTCGTTGAATTTCTACCTTCGTTCGTCCTTAGTAAATACTATTACTACATTTTATGCATTTCTGGTAAACATCAATCATATTCAAACATAACCAATGGAAGTTTTCGCTTAAGTAAACAGGGTAAAAGTAAATCTGGATTCAAAGACGAGATTTTATTTATTTTTAGAAAGTAGCCTATACACAGGCAAGTTTGTACAAAGAGACAGAAATCCTAGTAAGAGGAATTCGTCATAAAAGTTTTACAAAAACAAAGAAAAACAGCTATGTGAGAAATAATCCTATTGAGTTTCAATTCCACTATTGCCATTATCTTCAAGTATCTCATCCTTTGCTGTTGAGACGGAAACAATTGGATTGATCTTTATCTGCTTGAACTTGATTTAGGTAGCACTAACAGTTGGAGTTACATGGGTGATCCAACGAGACATAATCATACGCTTTAATCCCTAACTTTTGCCTGGATTCCCTTTTCAGGTTTTCAATCCACCGGGATACCCTTTTTTTCCCAAGCCGCCTTTTAAGTTTTTCGACTTGCCGGGTGTACATTTTTTATATATATCCCTAATTTTTGCCCGAGCCTTTTTGGTTCGCCGGGATGCCCTTATTTTTGCCTAGGCCAATCAACCTAGCGGGTCTCTTTTTATGCGTAGTATTTCTTAACTATGTCTGCGTTTACAGGCTGTGGGAAGTCTTCACCATCCATAGTAGTAAGCATCATGGCTCCTCCTGAAAATACTCTCTTGACTACAAATGGTCCTTCGTATGTAGGAGTCCACTTGCCCCTAGGATCACCCTGTGGTAATATAATACGCTTGATTACCAAGTCACCTGTCTGATATACTTTTTTCTTAACCTTCTTATTAAAAGCTTTGATCATCCGTTTCTGGTACATCTGACCGTGACAAACAGCTGCCAATCTTTTCTCATCAATTAAATTTATTCGGTCAAGTCGAGTCTGAATCCACTCATCTTCATCCAAGCCTGCATCCTACATGTTTCTTAAGGAGGGGATCTGAACTTCAATGGGTAGAACTGCTTCCATACCATAGACTAGGGAGAATGGGGTTGCCCCTATTGAAGTACATATTGTAGTACGATAACCATGAAGAGCAAATGGTAACATCTCATGCCAATCCTTATACGTAACAGACATCTTCTGTAGAATCTTCTTAATGTTCTTATTAGCAGCTTCTATTGCCCCATTCATCTTTGGACGATACGGAGAAGAGTTGTGATGTTTAATCTTGAACTGCGTACAGAGATCAGTAATCATGGTATTGTTCAGATTAGAGCCATTATCTGTGATAATCCTTTCAGGGATGCCATACCTACATATGAGATTATTCTTAATGAATCGAGCCACAACATTCTTAGTAACAGATGCAAATGAGGCTACCTCCACCCACTTTGTAAAGTAATCAATGGCAACCAGGATGAAACGATGCCCATTGGAAGCAGTAGGCTTGATCTCACCAATCATATCAATGCCCCACATGGAAAAAGGCCAAGGAGCAGTTAACACATTCAATGGAACTGGAGGTATATGCACCTTATCAACATAAATCTGACACTTATGATATGTTTTTGAATGTTGATAGCACTCAGCTTCCATGGTAGACCAATAGTAACTTGCCCACAATGTCTTCTTTGCCATGGTATGACCACTAGAATGAGTGCCAAAGATCCCATCATGCATGTCTTCCATAATCTTTGTTGCTTCCTTATTATCCACACAACGAAGCAAAGTCGAATCATGATTGCGTTTGTACAAAATTCCATTACTCAAAAAGAATTTAGCGGAAAACCTCCTCAGAAACTTCTTATCTTTGACAGATGCCCCTTCAGGGAACTCCTGAGCTTCAAGATATATTTTCACTTCATAGAACCAAGGTTTTTCCTCTCCTCCTTCAGTATCAATCTCATTGCAGTATGCAAGCTTCTCAAATCTATCAATAGTTATCTTGGGAGCTTCATCATCCCAGCTAATCTCAAACATAGATGCCATGGTGGCTAGTGCATCTGCCAACTGATTCTCTCCTCGTGGAATATGTCCAAATGTAATCTCTTCAAAGTACGGGATCAAAGACAACACATGCTCTCTGTAGGGAATGATATTTTCATGCTTGGTATCCCAATCTCCTTTAATTTGACTAACTACCAGGGCTGAATCTCCATATACATCCAGGAACTGAATCTTCATCTCAATGGCAGCTTTGATACCCATGATACATGCCTCGTACTCAGCCATATTATTGGTACAATAGAAACAAAGTCTTGCAGTAATTGGGGTATGAGAACCTTCAGGGGAAATGATCACAACACCAACACCATTACCAAGTGCATTAGAAGCTCCATCAAAAACCATAGTCCATCGAGATCCTTGTTCAGGTCCGTCATATTGTCCAGGTTCTTTAGTAATAATCATAATGTCTTCATCTGGGAACTCAAAACTCATTGACTGATAATGATCCACTGCTTGATGAGTCAAATGATCAGCTACCACACTACCCTTAATGGCCTTCTGAGTAGTGTACTGTATATCATATTTGTAATACCTCAAAATTTGCCCTCTCATTTTCATGCCATTTAGCATATCCTTTCATACATTGCATTGCATTTAGATCACAATTGCATCATAAACATACATGAACATACATCTCCATTTGAGCTTTCACAGGTTGCGACTGGCCTTTATTTCTTCATGCGGCACGTGCACAATAATCTCAGAAGAAGCCAAAAGTTCTCGGTTGATTCAAAGGAGTTTAAGCAGAATATCAGTTTTATGGTGCAGTTTGCAAAAGTTGTAACTTATGCTCGGAAACTCATTTTGGCTTGAAACTCAATAGTTTATACCGTTTCATTATTGTCTACAACTTTTGTGTTCGGCTCGGAGGCCAATTCATCAAGGAAAATGGCGGGATTTATTTGTTTCTGAAATTTCGGTTTCGCCGATTAACTGTGCTAGCGGTATTCAAGAGTTTGTAACTTCTTATTGGATCAACATGTCTGAGAGATTCATATGCCAAAAGTTCCGTCTTGATATCCTTTCCAACTTTTGGGTTTTGGCCGAGAACTAATTCTTTGAAGAAGATCTCAGAATGTGCGAGTCTTTAGAGTCGACATAGTGAAAAACAGTGCTGAACCGGTGAGTTTTGAACACTAAAAAATTCATAACTCTTGGATCGTTTATCGAATTGATGTCGTTTCAGTGCCTAAAATTCCGTTTAGATGTTATCTTCATTATGTGAATTCAGTTTTGGTTCGGTCCAAGTGGAAGGATCTCGAAAATGCGAATTACCAATAAGGTTCTTTGATGCACTACATTGTCTGTCAGATTTTGTAAAATTCATAACTCGGTCAATTTTCATCGGATTGCACCCGTTCTTGAAGCGTTGGTTCAAAAATTTTATCCTCTTCAAGTTCAAAGACAAATGCGAGTTTGAACGGTGCTCCAAAGATTATCGTTTTGGTTTATTTCACAAAACTAAAGTGCTGAACCGAAGAAAAAGGCTGAAAGTGGTTTCACGAGAAAATTCATATCTCCCTCGTCGTTTGTCCGGTTGAGCTTAGATTTTAACACCAGGTCACTGACTCATAGATCTACAACTTTGCTGACAAAGTCGAGTCGAGATTATGCTCCGAAGAGGTTGACCTCATCACATTTTCGAGTAGCGGACACCAAATAAGCTGAAAAAACAACTTATTCAGTGACGTCTTGCAGCTTAAACGTATCGATCGCACTCGATTTTGATCGTATGACGTTCGTTATTTTTGTATTGCAACCGTAATTCAGAGGCGGACGATGTTGTGGAAGGTTTAGAGTCGAAATTTCTTGCCGAAGATATTGTTATTTTCACTTAAGCCGAAATTCTACCTTTTGCCTTTCATTTTACACTCCACTATATATTCTTTTGACCCACAATTTGTCTCATAACTTCAATCATAATTTACAAACACCAAAAAACTCTCACAAACTCTCTCTAAAGGATCAAAGTTCATTCTCTCAACTCTTTCTCAAGAACACAACAACAACTTCATCAAGAACTCAAGAACACAACAATTCCGATCAAGCTTCCGATAGCCGAGCCGCCACGAACCACCACCTTCGGTCAACTTCACCACCGTGCGACCACCATCTTCCGCCGCCGGCAGCCACGCGGCCTCTCCTCCTCTCCTCCGTTCATGATCGCGTCTCACTTCCTCCGGATTCACAATTTCTTCGTCGATTCTTCATTCGGTTCTCGCAAAGATCTTAACGACGGTCGTTTGGTTGGTATTCCACTTTATTTGTGGGATACCTTTGGATTCAAATGATATTTTGTGTCGTTGTTTTTGTTTCGATTATGGGGGATCTTCACAAAGAAATTATGGAAGATGAGCATTTATTTTGCTCATGGGAGATTACAAGGCTTGGCTTGAAGTTTTTTTGGATTTCTTTTATGTGAAAGAATCGGCACTTCGACCAAGTAAGTAATCTCGATTCTCTACTTTAATGCATCATTCTAGTTGTATGCGACTTAGGATCATGTAACTTAAGGTGCATATTGAGCCCTCCCACCTGAGGCATTGGATTTATTTGTGATATATATTGATATGTGTCGATTTCGGAGTTTAGGGATTAGGTTACGGATTAGAGAATTCGATTCCTTTCACTTTCCCTTAAAATATCGTTTTTGCCCGTTTCGTCGCAATTATTAAAAATAGTTTTAGGTGTGATAAAATTCTGGAAAAATTCATGAGTGATCTTCTTCCTCTTAATTAATTTGTCATATTTTTTGTTTCCAGATTTGGGTGGTTTCAATATTTTATTTGGATTTTAGATCACAAGCTGTCCCAAAAAGGAAGGTTTTGGCATAAGGGACCGAAATCGATTTTTCCCCATAGGTGTGAGACCTATTTTTTGTATATGATTAATCACTGTAATTGGTGACATTTTGATGCTCATTAGGCATTTTTTTTCATAATTTTTAGTGCCCTTTTTGATCCACTTTGTGGAGTTGTTTTTGGGTGATCATTCATTGCTACCTTGCTAGTCAAGTAATTGTTTTGGCACTTTGGTGCATAATTTTGTGGAATCCTTTTGGACAATGTGAGATAATGACTTTATTATTCCAGGGATTTAATTTCATAATTTTTAAAGGCTTTTTGCTATTTTTCCATGTCACCTAGATCCTAGGTTGATTCATGTGTCTATTTGCTCCATAACTTAAATGATAAGAAGGCATTCATGCCATTTTCTTGAAGGGATTTTTGGTAGATTTTAGGAGTTGATTATGGGTCATTTGTATGCCTTTAATTCCAGTCATAGTTCATTTTTTTAACCATACTCATTTGGTTTGTTTTGGTGCTTTAAAGTGCATACTTATGTGAATTAACTTTAACCTAAACTAGATTCTCTTCTCCTCTAAATAATAACTTGAATTATGTGGAAATCATTAATGCATATTCATGCATTATAATTGCATCTCATACCTTGTATGCTACTTAACCATAATTATTTCATGCATATTCACATGCCATTTTTCCTTAACTTTCATCATGTGCGATCTTATGCGATTTTTGCTCGTTTCTTCTCATATCTTCTTCTCATTGCTCCATATGCCTAATCCATTGCATCCATAATTGTATATTCATTCATCCATATTCATAAGCATTCATTACTGACTTTGATGTTCATTTTATGCATTAATCCATTTTTGTAAGCCATATGCATTCATATTTCATCCATGAGTCCTAATTTGCATTTATGTGAACTTAGGTGAACTTTTTGTACATAGTTTGACATAGTTTGATCTTGTGAGATATCCTAGCATACTTAGGGACCTATATCATGTAGCTACTGACTTTAGAAGTCATGTAACCTTTAGGTACATTCACCTTTAGACTTAGGTCTTATTTTGAACCCTAGTTCCATTCTAGGACGTTTATGGTACTTAATCGCTTTTATGTTTTGATTTTACTTTCAATATGCATTGTCATGCTAACTTTTGTTTTGTAGGGGGGAAGATTGAGGTAAGCATTACTTCATTCCTATCTCTTATGCATTTTAATTGTGTTTGCCTTAGCACTTTGTGCTTTGCTTTTAGGCTTTCCCTTTCTTTAGAAACAACTTAACTTCCTTAGGAAGTAAGTTAGTTTCTAAGCTCTCTTTTCTTCCTTTCCTTTTCTTTCTTAGGATTAGAATACCTCATTAACCATAGGATCTCCCTTGTAAATAAATCAATAAAAATTAGGGTGTGTCTTAGTTCCCATTAGATTTTTCCTTTTCCAACTTGAGTCATTCTTTCTCATCTCATAAAGAAAAGCAATAAAACACTTAATAAAAACCGAACAATCTTGTACGACACGAGACTTTGTTGCGGAGTGTTTATACGCGTCCTGTTTCGGGGCGAGGTGTAAATACTTCCCGCAATGGATAGGTCTTAGTACAAGACAGTTCACAAACAAATTCAAAACACTTCTCATAAAAGACAAAAACAAATAACAAGCGACTATCCTGCGGGAACTTCTTTTCTCATCTCATTCACTCACAACGCGAACTTGCGACGACTTGTCTTTCATGCAAGACGGTAAACGCACTCGTACCAGACGAGCCTGCAACACCTGAGCATAGACATACGCAGTTCCAGCATAAAAAACACAAACAAATAGTTCCCGCCTTAGTTAGGCGAACTACGTCGACTCTGATCCTCATTATCCCGATGAGGTACGTAGGCAGCGGGGTAGGGCCCGTTCGAGTACATTCTTTATTTTCCCTACATTTCTCCCTTTCTTTCCATTTTCTTATCTCAGTTCCTTTCTCATTTCATTCCATTCCAGTTAGCAGTTTTATTCAGCAGCAGTTATATTTTTCTCACCCTTTGAAACAAACAAGCAAGCGTGGATCCCGTCGGGTACGACGGACGATCTGGGGTGCTAATACCTTCCCAGGTCGTAACCGACTCCCGAACTCAGATCTTTGGTTCGCAAGGCCTCGTCCTTTTCCTTCTTCCTTAGGTTTGTGCAACATTACCTTTCCCATTCATTCAGGATAAAAATGTCTGGCTGGAGACTCTAACCTTTCCGCGCCACTTTCGCGTTTGTACTAGGATGAAAATCCCGGGAGCGACAGCTGGCGACTCTGCTGGGGACTTAACCTGATTCTTCTGGTTCCCCTTTGTAGAGTCAATCCTAGCGCCTGTTTGGTTTTGTTTCTTTGGGTGTTTATCTGTTTGTTGTTGTGTGCTTTAGTTTAGCTTTACTGTTTTTATTTACAGTTTTTACTTTAAAGCTTTACTTTACCGCATTTATTTACCGCTTTCAGTATTTTATTTTCCATGCATCATATTATACTGGACTATCTGGCTATGTTAGTTTTCATTTTTTCTATGGGATGGGAGTTACTGTGAGATAAGCCAACTACCCGGCTTGAGTGCACTATAGGATTAGCGTGGACATGTTGTACTTGCATGGTTACATGATGAGTGGCGATGTGTTCCACACCCAGGTTGCGACCGTCTTGGAACTATCTTGTGTGGGGGTTCTTCACCACTTCAGGGTACAACCTTGATAGTTATGTGCAGCTGGGGACCGATCATTGAGAACCTTAGTGGAAACAACCCTCTCCAGTGATGACAGTGGCATACCACATTTGTTGGCAAACCCACTCGCATCCGAGGGCCCACTGGGAACTCGCATAGGATGGCCTGGTTCTCTCATAGGAACCCAGTCAAGGCAAACTATTCGTATGACGATAGTATTGTACCCTTCGGGATGAATGTACTATTATTTCTCGACTCAGTGCTTGAAGCTGGAAACTTGTGAGGGATGCTTGTTTTTTCCGGACTCAACTGAGACCTCCCTGATTAGTACATAATGCCAAACCGACTCCCTGATTTGGTCATGAGCCATTTCTCAGAAATGGTGAACGTATTATTGCTATTCGGCTTTGAGAGTCCGTGATGTTGACCCGAGTATCACACCCGTGAGATTGGGAGGGGTTTACAGGTTTGTAGGAACCCTAACCTTCAACATACCCACTTTACCAGTATTGTTCAATGTTCTATGGTTCTTTGATTCTGAGATCCGGGATTTCTATTCAGAGAGATTGTTACTGTGATTACCATTGTGACATTGATATTGTGATTGTTATTATGACTCTCCACAGACACTTGGCTCGTTGTTCGACTTCAACACCATCAGTGACTATTCTATTATGTGATCCAGTCCTACAGTTATTGGGTTCTCAGTTATGGGGTTCTGTACAGAGATGATGCTGCTATTATGGTTCTATTCAGACATTTGACTCATTATTCAACACCGGCACCAACATCAGATCATTGATCACATGCCTGTTGCATACATGACATCATAGCATTTCTGCACGCATGTTCAGTTATTTCCGAGGATCACATATCTGAATCATGTTGTTGGATTTTTCTGTATCAAAACTTGAATTAAAGCAGATAGATTCCTCAGAAATAATTGAACATGGCATTTGCATACATCCTTGCATTCTTGACAGGTGTTCAGAGACAAATTCTTTTCCTGACTTGATTTCTCATCAGAATGGACAACTTGAATCACAATCATCAAGGTATATATTTGAAGCAACTCCGGGAGGAGGTAACCGAAAGGAAGACCCAACTGGGGCAATTCAGGGCAAAGGTATAAGCTTTATTTCAGAACCAGAAACTGCGGAAACAGGAAGTCAACCAGATGAAGACTCAGATGAGCTTGGTTATGGAAATTCTGAACAAAGTTATTTTCATCCCTAGTGAGGGGAACTACACTGCTCTGATTCTCCATTGGTCAATGGAGATACGTAGGCAGGAGATCGTGCAAGATCTTTCCGAGCAACTTTATTTATCAACTTCATTTATCAACCTCTTCCCTCCAAACGTCATTTGTCGGCATCCAATTTCAGCTTCCCAAGAGAGTCCAGCGGGCAGAGCATAAGGGTAAAGGCCAAAACAACTTGAGAAGAAGTTTGATCATATTCTGATGACGTACGTGCAATAAGTTTCCTCATTTACGCAAATTTGGAGTGGTTGAGCTAACTGCATCAGGATCGTCTCCGACAAAGCTTCCTTTGGGGTTTCAATGCCAAGTATGATTACCATTCTGGGGCACCTGGCCTTTTAATTGAAGATTGCAAGTCTTTCAGAGGCAAAGGTGAAGACAAGGTCCCGAAGTTGATCGACTCAAAGGTCATCATGCCAGAAAGTCTGCTCACATATTGAAGTCTCCTTATCAAATGGGTCTCCCAATTTGCAAAGGCATCTTCAGAATCAATAAGTCCATACGGAGTCAAGTCTCCTCAATGACGGCAATGTTCAGCTTCTTTACTGCATTTTCATTTGTAGTTTATATTGTTTGTTTAAACATTTGTATGCATGCATGAAACTTATTTGTTTTTGAATGATAACCATAATAAAATGCACATGTTTCTCTTGAAGTAATCCATTCGTATTCACTCATGATTTTGTGTATGTGCATTGCTATACCAACTGTTGTGATTAAACTCTATCAGGGAGGACGACGAAATGAAAACGCAAAAATCTCTAATTGTGTGCTTTTGAGAAAGACCCTGTTGACGATGTACAGGCATTGTTTCAAGTCCTAAACACCGGAGATATAAGGGAGATAGACCCTCGCCAACCCATTTGAGCCTTGAAGTAGGAGTTTCTTTTTGCATGAAAAAACCCTCGCACTTAACCCAGGGGCAGGGTAGGCATCAGTTAGTTTGACCGAGCATTCAAATTTCAAAAAGGAGTGCAAATTTGAGGATCCATTACCTTTCGTGTTACCAAATCAAGAGGTCTAATGACCAGAAACCACAATGGTTATCCCAATCAAGAGGTCTAATGACCAGAAACCACAATGGTTATCCCAATCAAGAGGTCCAAAGACCGGAGACCACAATGGTTATTCCTCAACAACAAAGGAGTGAGACAGTCACGACCCTCGCAAAGCATTCAAGACAAACAGTGTCACACGATTTGTTCAAAAAAAAAGAAAAAAAATGAATGAGAAAGCCCGCTAAGTCGAAACTTGAAAACAAGCGACTTAGGCAAAAATTAGGGCATCCCGCTGGACTTTACAATCAAAGATTCACAAGAATCAGTCCAGGAAAAAGTTAGGGATAAGCAAAATAATGCAAAAGCGAAAGACGAAAAGGATTACACAAGAAAGATCCTTGAACAAGAACAAAGTCGTGTGATACAGACACGAAAGACGAAGGGATGACTGACTCCAAACAACAACCTGAGTGGTGCTTAAACCGTTAGTGTAATTGGTTCCTCAATCATCACAAAACCCCTTTTCGAAAGGTGAGCGCTTGTGCCAAGCTAGCTGAACATAGGAATGGAGAACATCACGAAGATGGGTGGGCACAAATAAATTTCGAGCATATATCCTTTGTTTCTATAACCGTGAACTAGGCCACGATACAACCCTCAAAAGTCCTAACTGAAACAGTGTTATCTTGAAAGCGTACTACCACGAGACCGCGTTCCTGACTCCTATGAGTGGTGTTGAAAATATTTGTTGGTGTTACATGTGCATGCTTTCTATTATTAAAAAAAAATTAATGTCGAATCTTAACCAATGATTCGCTCACAAAGGTTTGCGACATCTTTTTCAGTAAAACTTCAAGATTGACATGTGTGTTGCATTAGAATTTTCATTCTTAGAATAAACATTTTCTGCTTGCATATATTTGTTGGGCATCATAAAAATTCACACATGAAACTTCAGTCCAGAAGCTTAATCTTGCCAAGTTGAGAAGTCTGAAACTTCCGAAGGACAATCTATGAAGATGTAATTTTCCAAAAAAAACTCCATTGAGTAGGGACTTTCCCAACAGTCGTAGCAAGAGCCAATTAATCTGGGGCAATCATGTCGAGTAATCTCTTCAAAATTCAGCCAAGCTGGGGCAATCACTTCGAGATTCAAATCTCTCAAAGAGCCATTAGTCTGAGGCATACATTCAAATTTTAGTCAAACTGGGGCAATTACTTCGAGATCCAATCTCTCAAAGAACAGTTGGTCTGGGTGTTTTCTTCAAAGCACAGACAGTCAGAGGTGATCACTTCAAGGCTCGTTTTGGGGCAGGCCACTCCAAGAGCATGAGAAGTCACTATCTCCCAAAGATGGTCAATCCAAAGCACCTGCCCAGAGTTCATAATACCGGGGAAGAATATTTCACGGTGATCTGAGATCTTTCATGAATCCTCGCGAGGAAAATTCTTTCATAGACCATGCAGTCTGGGGCAGTTATTTCGAGATACAACGAATCTCTCCAAGAGTTTGAAGACACTGAGGCATTTCGTATGTCATGTTTTCTGTAAAATCCTCTTGAGACATTTTCTTCCGATGGACCTTAGTCGGAGGCGAGTTGAAAATTTCAGAGAACCATTATTCAATCATGGTTAGTTGGCGATCTATCAACCCAGAGGCTGGAAGCAAAGCCATTGTCAGCATAGTACTTCAAGAGTTATTTCATCAGCAAGCTTCATTGATCAAAATTACTTAGCAAGTCTCATTAGACAATTCCTTCTCCAGTAGTGCGGCAAATGGAAGGTTACTTCTTGAGCAAAAAGATATCATCGTCTCTCATCCCCAGCATGAGACGCCTTACATCTCTCATTCCCAACATGAGAGGATTTATATCTTATCCCCAGCAAGTGGCAACTTGAGCTCTTATCTTCAGCGGGAAGCTTTATCATTGACATTATCTATCGTCCCCAGCCAAGTGGGAAGTGAAATTTCTCCCAGCAGGGTAGCAGAAGATGGGTGTCCTCCCTAAGCAAAAGTTTCCCTTCAGACAGGGGCAATTTTCAGCAGTATAATGAGTGTTTTGCCTCCCTAGCAGTTACCTCCTCAGCAATATCATGCCTTTGGTTCCCAGCCAAGTCAGGAGGTCCTCACTTCCCCACCAGAGTTCAAGAAGAGTCCATCTCCAGCAGGGCTTGGCACTCCAATCTCATAGTCCAATTTATTTTTGGCAATGGCGGTTGTTCAGAGCCGGTGAATTATTAACAGTTTTCCCCACAGAGTTGTTACCTCATCAGGATGAGCCAGATCAATGCAGTGATCATTATTCCTCCCCAGTCGAGCTATCTGGGATGCCTGCAGTCTCCTTATCAGGAGGTTTCTTTGCATTTGCATACGCATAATCATCATCACATCTGCATCCTCCAAAGCGTAGCATTTCCATCGTCATGGAGCATTACGCCATAAATTCAAACATATGCATGCCAGCATGGGCCAGTTTTGAGGTATATTACATACGACCTATAACATCTTCTCAACCTGAAGTACTCCGCACAGAGGATACCAATATCGTTTTCCATACATCTTTGTCTTTTCAAGTCGATGTTTGTCACTTATTCCGCGTCTTGTTTGGTACAACAGTCGCGTCACAGGTCCCCGTTTCGTACAACGATCCTGTTTGCTTGGGCTCTCGTTTATGTACAACGATCTCGTTCCATCTTGTCCTATTTTCTTTGTTTCTGGTTACCGCCTGCGGCCGGTATACCTTTGCGTCTCCATTCGAGAATGGTTTCGTGTTAGATCCGAGGATCTTTTGGATTGTCATTCGAGGATGGCATTTCTTTTCTTCAAGCCCTTCTGCGATTGGTCTTGTTGTGTGGCTATTATTCGAGGATAGTAGTTCACTTTTCGAGCTTATTGATCGAGGTCAGTTTGTCTCTTTTGCAAAGTCTGTCTGAGGTCAGCTTTGTGTTTGGTTATCAGTCGAGGCTGGTATACCTTTGCGTCTCCATTCGAGGATGGTTTCGTGTTAGATCCGAGGATCTTTTGATTTGTCATTCGAGGATGGCATTTCTTTTCTTCAAGTCCTTCCGAGGTTGGTCTTGTTGTTGTGGCTATTATTCGAGGATAGTAGTTCACTTTTTGAGCTTATTGATCGAGGTCAGTTTGTCTCTTTTGCAAAGTCTGTCTGAGGTCAGCTTTGTGTTTGGTTACCGCCTGCGGCCGGTATACCTTTGCGTCTCCATTCGAGGATGGTTTCGTGTTAGATCCGAGGATCTTTTGATTTGTCATTCGAGGATGGCATTTCTTTTCTTCAAGTCCTTCTGCGGTTGGTCTTATTTGTTTTTTTGTTGCTATTATCCGAGGATAGTAGTTCATTTTTTTTGAGCTTATTGATCGAGGTCAGTTTGTCTCGTTTGCAAAGTCTGTCTGAGGCCAGTCTTTGTTGTTGATGGTTATCGCCTGTGGCCGGTATACCATTGTGTTTCTATTCAAGGAAGGTTTTAGTACTGGATCCGAGGATCCCGTGTGAGTGGTCATTCGAGGATGGCATTCTTCCTAGCATATTTTCACCTGGTTCTATTTTCGCTACCTATTCAGAGGTCAAAACAAAAAATATATAAATAAATAAATGGGCAGATGGCATTTCTGTTGCCCTCAGTGTGTAAATTTTCAGGTTTTATTCGAGTATTCAATCACTCCACACCTTGAACGTCTAAAAGCTGTTGCAATTATTCATTCAGGTCTGCAGATGATTGAATAGGGGCAGCTGTAATACCTCAAAATTTGCCCTCTCATTTTCATGCCATTTAGCATATCCTTTCATACATTGCATTGCATTTAGATCACAATTGCATCATAAACATACATGAACATACATCTCCATTTGAGCTTTCACAGGTTGCGACTGGCCTTTATTTCTTCATGCGGCACGTGCACAATAATCTCAGAAGAAGCCAAAAGTTCTCGGTTGATTCAAAGGAGTTTAAGCAGAATATCAGTTTTATGGTGCAGTTTGCAAAAGTTGTAACTTATGCTCGGAAACTCATTTTGGCTTGAAACTCAATAGTTTATACCGTTTCATTATTGTCTACAACTTTTGTGTTCGGCTCGGAGGCCAATTCATCAAGGAAAATGGCGGGATTTATTTGTTTCTGAAATTTCGGTTTCGCCGATTAACTGTGCTAGCGGTATTCAAGAGTTTGTAACTTCTTATTGGATCAACATGTCTGAGAGATTCATATGCCAAAAGTTCCGTCTTGATATCCTTTCCAACTTTTGGGTTTTGGCCGAGAACTAATTCTTTGAAGAAGATCTCAGAATGTGCGAGTCTTTAGAGTCGACATAGTGAAAAACAGTGCTGAACCGGTGAGTTTTGAACACTAAAAAATTCATAATTCTTGGATCGTTTATCGAATTGATGTCGTTTCAGTGCCTAAAATTCCTTTTAGATGTTATCTTCATTATGTGAATTCAGTTTTGGTTCGGTCCAAGTGGAAGGATCTCGAAAATGCGAATTACCAATAAGGTTCTTTGATGCACTGCATTGTCTGTCAGATTTTGTAAAATTCATAATTCGGTCAATTTTCATCGGATTGCACCCGTTCTTGAAGCGTTGGTTCAAAAATTTTATCCTCTTCAAGTTCAAAGACAAATGCGAGTTTGAACGGTGCTCCAAAGATTATCGTTTTGGTTTATTTCACAAAACTAAAGTGCTGAACCGAAGAAAAAGGCTGAAAGTGGTTTCACGAGAAAATTCATATCTCCCTCGTCGTTTGTCCGGTTGAGCTTAGATTTTAACACCAGGTCACTGACTCATAGATCTACAACTTTGCTGACAAAGTCGAGTCGAGATTATGCTCCGAAGAGGTTGACCTCATCACATTTTCGAGTAGCGGACACCAAATAAGCCGAAAAAACAACTTATTCAGTGACGTCTTGCAGCTTAAACGTATCGATCGCACTCGATTTTGATCGTATGACGTTCGTTATTTTTGTATTGCAACCGTAATTCAGAGGCGGACGATGTTGTGGAAGGTTTAGAGTCGAAATTTCTTGCCGAAGATATTGTTATTTTCACTTAAGCCGAAATTCTACCTTTTGCCTTTCATTTTACACTCCACTATATATTCTTTTGACCCACAATTTGTCTCATAACTTCAATCATAATTTACAAACACCAAAAAACTCTCACAAACTCTCTCTAAAGGATCAAAGTTCATTCTCTCAACTCTTTCTCAAGAACACAACAACAACTTCATCAAGAACTCAAGAACACAACAATTCCGATCAAGCTTCCGATAGCCGAGCCGCCACGAACCACCACCTTCGGTCAACTTCACCACCGTGCGACCACCATCTTCCGCCGCCGGCAGCCACGCGGCCTCTCCTCCTCTCCTCCGTTCATGATCGCGTCTCACTTCCTCCGGATTCACAATTTCTTCGTCGATTCTTCATTCGGTTCTCGCAAAGATCTTAACGACGGTCGTTTGGTTGGTATTCCACTTTATTTGTGGGATACCTTTGGATTCAAATGATATTTTGTGTCGTTGTTTTTGTTTCGATTATGGGGGATCTTCACAAAGAAATTATGGAAGATGAGCATTTATTTTGCTCATGGGAGATTACAAGGCTTGGCTTGAAGTTTTTTTGGATTTCTTTTATGTGAAAGAATCGGCACTTCGACCAAGTAAGTAATCTCGATTCTCTACTTTAATGCATCATTCTAGTTGTATGCGACTTAGGATCATGTAACTTAAGGTGCATATTGAGCCCTCCCACCTGAGGCATTGGATTTATTTGTGATATATATTGATATGTGTCGATTTCGGAGTTTAGGGATTAGGTTACGGATTAGAGAATTCGATTCCTTTCACTTTCCCTTAAAATATCGTTTTTGCCCGTTTCGTCGCAATTATTAAAAATAGTTTTAGGTGTGATAAAATTCTGGAAAAATTCATGAGTGATCTTCTTCCTCTTAATTAATTTGTCATATTTTTTGTTTCCAGATTTGGGTGGTTTCAATATTTTATTTGGATTTTAGATCACAAGCTGTCCCAAAAAGGAAGGTTTTGGCATAAGGGACCGAAATCGATTTTTCCCCATAGGTGTGAGACCTATTTTTTGTATATGATTAATCACTGTAATTGGTGACATTTTGATGCTCATTAGGCATTTTTTTTCATAATTTTTAGTGCCCTTTTTGATCCACTTTGTGGAGTTGTTTTTGGGTGATCATTCATTGCTACCTTGCTAGTCAAGTAATTGTTTTGGCACTTTGGTGCATAATTTTGTGGAATCCTTTTGGACAATGTGAGATAATGACTTTATTATTCCAGGGATTTAATTTCATAATTTTTAAAGGCTTTTTGCTATTTTTCCATGTCACCTAGATCCTAGGTTGATTCATGTGTCTATTTGCTCCATAACTTAAATGATAAGAAGGCATTCATGCCATTTTCTTGAAGGGATTTTTGGTAGATTTTAGGAGTTGATTATGGGTCATTTGTATGCCTTTAATTCCAGTCATAGTTCATTTTTTTAACCATACTCATTTGGTTTGTTTTGGTGCTTTAAAGTGCATACTTATGTGAATTAACTTTAACCTAAACTAGATTCTCTTCTCCTCTAAATAATAACTTGAATTATGTGGAAATCATTAATGCATATTCATGCATTATAATTGCATCTCATACCTTGTATGCTACTTAACCATAATCATTTCATGCATATTCACATGCCATTTTTCCTTAACTTTCATCATGTGCGATCTTATGCGATTTTTGCTCGTTTCTTCTCATATCTTCTTCTCATTGCCCCATATGCCTAATCCATTGCATCCATAATTGTATATTCATTCATCCATCTTCATAAGCATTCATTACTGACTTTGATGTTCATTTTATGCATTAATCCATTTTTGTAAGCCATATGCATTCATATTTCATCCATGAGTCCTAATTTGCATTTATGTGAACTTAGGTGAACTTTTTGTACATAGTTTGACATAGTTTGATCTTGTGAGATATCCTAGCATACTTAGGGACCTATATCATGTAGCTACTGACTTTAGAAGTCATGTAACCTTTAGGTACATTCACCTTTAGACTTAGGTCTTATTTTGAACCCTAGTTCCATTCTAGGACGTTTATGGTACTTAATCGCTTTTATGTTTTGATTTTACTTTCAATATGCATTGTCATGCTAACTTTTGTTTTGTAGGGGGGAAGATTGAGGTAAGCATTACTTCATTCCTATCTCTTATGCATTTTAATTGTGTTTGCCTTAGCACTTTGTGCTTTGCTTTTAGGCTTTCCCTTTCTTTAGAAACAACTTAACTTCCTTAGGAAGTAAGTTAGTTTCTAAGCTCTCTTTTCTTCCTTTCCTTTTCTTTCTTAGGATTAGAATACCTCATTAACCATAGGATCTCCCTTGTAAATAAATCAATAAAAATTAGGGTGTGTCTTAGTTCCCATTAGATTTTTCCTTTTCCAACTTGAGTCATTCTTTCTCATCTCATAAAGAAAAGCAATAAAACACTTAATAAAAACCGAACAATCTTGTACGACACGAGACTTTGTTGCGGAGTGTTTATACGCGTCCTGTTTCGGGGCGAGGTGTAAATACTTCCCGCAATGGATAGGTCTTAGTACAAGACAGTTCACAAACAAATTCAAAACACTTCTCATAAAAGACAAAAACAAATAACAAGCGACTATCCTGCGGGAACTTCTTTTCTCATCTCATTCACTCACAACGCGAACTTGCGACGACTTGTCTTTCATGCAAGACGGTAAACGCACTCGTACCAGACGAGCCTGCAACACCTGAGCATAGACATACGCAGTTCCAGCATAAAAAACACAAACAAATAGTTCCCGCCTTAGTTAGGCGAACTACGTCGACTCTGATCCTCATTATCCCGATGAGGTACGTAGGCAGCGGGGTAGGGCCCGTTCGAGTACATTCTTTATTTTCCCTACATTTCTCCCTTTCTTTCCATTTTCTTATCTCAGTTCCTTTCTCATTTCATTCCATTCCAGTTAGTAGTTTTATTCAGCAGCAGTTATATTTTTCTCACCCTTTGAAACAAACAAGCAAGCGTGGATCCCGTCGGGTACGACGGACGATCTGGGGTGCTAATACCTTCCCAGGTCGTAACCGACTCCCGAACTCAGATCTTTGGTTCGCAAGGCCTCGTCCTTTTCCTTCTTCCTTAGGTTTGTGCAACATTACCTTTCCCATTCATTCAGGATAAAAATGTCTGGCTGGCGACTCTAACCTTTCCGCGCCACTTTCGCGTTTGTACTAGGATGAAAATCCCGGGAGTGACAATATTCTGTTAAAATCATTTGCCATCTCGCTATTCGTCCAGAGAGAGCAGGTTTCTCAAATATGTACTTGATTGGATCCATCTTTGAAATCAACAAGGTAGTATGAGTCAACATATACTGTCTTAGTCGGCGAGCAGCCCATGCCAAAGCGCAGCAAGTTTTCTCGAGCAGTGAGTATCTTGTTTCACAGTCGGTAAACTTTTTGCTAAGGTAGTATATTGCCTGCTCTTTTCGACCAGACTCATCATGTTTCCCCAACACACACCCCATTGAGTTGTCTAATACTGTTAAATACATAATCAAGGGTCTTCCATCAACTGGTGGCATCAAGATTGGAGGTTCTAGAAGATATCTCTTGATTTCATCAAAGGCTATCTGGCACTCATCATTCCACTCCATTACCTGATCTTTCTTCAACAACTTGAAGATTGGCTCACAGGTAGCAGTTAGCTGGGAAATAAATCTTGCAATGTAATTCAGTCGTCCCAAAAAACCTCTAACCTCCTTTTCATCACAGGGAGTTGGCATCTCTTGTATAGCTTTCACTTTTGCAGGATCCACTTCAATACCTTTTCCACTGACAATGAAACCCAGGAGTTTGCCAGACCTAACTCCAAAAGTACACTTATTTGGATTCAATCTCATCTTGTATTTCTTCAACCTTTCAAACAGCTTATGCAGATGATCAAGGTGTTGTTCTTCATTCTGGGACCTGGCTATCATATCATCCACATATACCTCTATCTCATGATGAATCATATCGTGAAACAAAGCCACCATAGCACGCTGATATGTTGCCTCGGCGTTCTTCAAACCAAATGGCATCACCTTATAACAAAAAGTGCCCTACTGTGTAACAAATGTAGTCTTCTCCATATCTTTAGGGGCCATCTTAATCTGATTGTAACCAGAAAAACCATCCATGAAAGAGAATACCTTATGTTGAGCAGTGTTGTCTACCAAAACATCAATATGTGGGAGTGGAAACTCATCTTTAGGGCTGGCCTTATTCAGATCTCTGTAATCTACACACATGCGTACCTTACCATCCTTCTTAGGTACTGGTACCACATTTGCAACCCATTGAGGATAAGAAGTCACAGCTAAGAACCATGCATCAAACTGTTTCATCACCTCTGCTTTAATCTTTTCTGACATTTCAGGATGCATGCGACGAACCTTCTGCTTCTTTGGACGACAATCTTCTTTTACCGGTAAATAGTGAACTACAATGTCTGTATCCAACCCTGGCATATCTTCATAGGACCAAGCAAAGATCTCCACATAATCACGTAACATCTGGATCAGTCTGCTCTTAACATCATCCTCTAACTCAGCTCCTATCTTGACCTCTTTCCTGCTTTCTTCAGTTCCCAGATTTACAACTTCGATTGGCTCTTCATGTGGCTGTATAGCTTTCTCTTAAAAGAGAACACATCAAACTTAGCCGTATTATCTACCAACATATCAATGTGTGGCAAAGGAAAATCATCTTTCGGACTGGCTTGTTCAAATCTCTGTAATCAACGCACATTCGGACTTTTCCGTCTTTCTTCGGAACAGGAACGATATTGGCGACCCATTCAGGATAAGTTGACGTCACAAGAAAACCTGCCTCAATCTGCTTTTGAACCTCCTCTTTGATTTTTACTGCCATATCAGGATGAGTTCTTCTCAGCTTCTGCTTTACAGGTGGACATTCAGGCTTCAACGGAAATCTATGCTCCACAATATCAGTATCAAGACCTGGCATGTCTTGATAAGACCAAGCAAATATATCAACATACTCTCTGAGAAGCTCTACAATCCTCTTCTTAACATCAGGACCAAGCAATGCTCCAACTTTTACTTCTTTCTTATCATCTTCAGAACCCAAGTTGACCATCTCTATAGACTCTCCATGAGGCTGAATAACCTTCTCCTCGTGCTCAAGCAACCGAGAAATCTCATCAGGAATCTCTTCAACATCCTCTTCCTCAGCTTCAAACACAGGGAATTCAAAGTTGGGAGAGGGCATAGGATCATTGTTTTCAATGGGTTTATCAATCAATCTGCACAATGATTTTATTTTTATTTTAGAGTATGAACAAAAGTGCAAACATTATGCAGATAAACAATTATTATTATTTTGGGTTTTTTATGTTACCATTTTTCAGAATTAAGCAAAAAGGAAAAAACACATATGGAAGTAACAAAATAACATTTTATTGATGATGTTAAAATTTGAAACAAAGCCCGACAAACATCACTTTCACCTTGGGCAGAGTGAAAGGATTTTTGAAAGAAAATAAAACAAATTACTTTGAAGCATGAACAATAAAAGGAACATCAACAGCAATCCAGTTCTGGCAAATCTTTCCATGTGTAACAAAGTCAAGCATTTCTTCATCTTCATCATCTTCAATGATGGCAGCAACGGAATGATCGTTGATAAATCCAGCACTTCGGAAACCTTCCTGAATAGTCTTCGGGTCATTGAGAACCGCACCTGGTGCAAAGCCGATACCAAATCCTTCCTTGTTATCGACAGCATCAATAACTCGTCCCCAACCATCAGACTGACCAGCTTCTAGCACTCGCAAAGCATCCTTGAAAGAAGACATAGGCATGGCATTCTTCTTAGCAACATTATCCACAACAGAAAGAGCTTGAAACGAAGTTCCCACCTCTTCTTCAGCATCAATATAGGAGAAAGAAGACAAATTTCTCACAAGCATCGCCCTTTCACCTTCAATGGTCACCAGTTTTCCCTCTTTCACAAACTTCAGCTTCTGATGAAGAGTGGATGTCACAGCTCCTGCCTCATGGATCCAGGGTCTTCCGAGGAGACAACTGTAAGCGGGACGTATATCCATTACTTGAAAAGTAATTTTGAATATAAACGGTCCAATAAGAATAGGAAGATCCATTTCACCAATCACTGTCTCTTTCGACCCGTCGAAAGCTTTCACAATAATCCCATTATGTCTCATGGGAGCACCTTGATACGCAAGCTTTGACAAAGTCGACCTCGGCATAACGTTCAGAGAAGATCCAGTATCAACTAGCACCTTGGACATAGCATCTTCCTGACAATTCACTGAAATATGCAAAGCCAAGTTATGATTCCTTCCTTCTTCAGGCAAATCATCATCACATAAGCTTAAATTGTTACACGATGTGATATTAGCCACAATACTATCAAACTGATCAACAGTTACATCATGGTCAACATAAGCTTGATTAAGAATCTTCTGCAAAGACTGCCTATGAGCCTCAGAGCACATCAAGAGTGATAAAACGGATATCTTCGACGGAGTATGCAACAACTGCTTAGTAACGTTGTACTCACTCTTCTTTATCAATTTTAGCACCTTATCTTCACTATTACCAGATTGGCCTGATTGGGAAACAGCATCCATAATCTGTTTACTTGCACTTGTATCTTCAACTCTCTTCGGAGGATCTGGAGCATACACTCTACCACTTCGAGTAACCTTTGTCACATCAGCAATGCTAACCACAGATTTTGGAGTAGGAATATGAACTTCCATACCATTTTCTATCATCGTAGCATTATACCGGTACGGAACAGCTTTATCAGACTCATATGGCACTGGACCAGGCAAATTAATCACCAATGGAGTAACCGCATTTTTGCAGCTATCAAAAGAAATAACCACCCTCTCAGGAACAACCCTCTCAGGAAGATTGAACTGAGGCATAATAACATTCACTTCATTTTCATATTCATCTCTTTTTGCTGTCACTTCGATCAACTTATCATCCATCATCTTTTGAATGTCTCTCTTAACAATCACGCAACCACGAGGATTCACCGAGCAGATACAACATCCAGCATAATCGTGATCAATATCGTGATATTCACTTAAGAAAGCATGCATCTCAACCAAAGACCTTCGAATATGACAGACCTCATAGATCTTGAACAAACCAGGACAACCATCAACCATATTCATAGACGCATTACCATGCTTCGGCAACGGATTTTTCTGCACATTTGGATTAACATCATTGAAATACAGAACATTGTTCCTCATCAACTTTTGTACTTCGAACTTCAATGGATAGCAATTCTCAACATCATGCCCCGGGGCACCTTGATGAAAAGCACAGCGAGCCTCTGGCTTATACCACCATGGAATAGTCTCTGGAACTGGAGGTGGAGGACGGGTTTGCACAAGATTCTTTGCAATCAAAGATGGAAGCAAGTCCGCATATGACATCGGAATATGATCAAAACATGGCTTAGCCCGAGCCTGTTGATTACCACCTTGTTGCATCGAAGGTTGTTGATAACGAGGTTGATACTTTGGAACTACTGGCACAGTTGGAGCCACGTTAATCATCGGAGTTATAGAAGCTACGTGCTGCGAATGGTGATTCCCACGATTGTGAGGTCTTCTATAACTTTCACGAGACACAGCATTAGTCTCACCTTCTTTCTTTTTCCCAAAGTTGAACCTTCTAGAGCTTGAGCCATTATTATTCTCTTGACTCAAACGTCCCTCACGGACACCTTCTTCTAAACGCATCCCCATACTCACCATTTCAGTGAAATCAGAAGGAGCGCTTGCTATCATCCTCTCATAATAAAAAGAACCCAAAGTCTTCAAGAAGATCTTCGTCATATCTTTTTCTTCCAGTGGAGAAACAATCTGGGCTGCCAGCTCGCGCCATCTCTGCGCATATTCTTTGAAAGTCTCTTTGTCCTTCTGGGACATAGCACGAAGTTGATCTCTATCTGGCGCCATATCAACGTTATACTTGTATTTCCGCATAAAAGCTTCTCCCAAATCATTGAAGGTCTTAATTTGGCTATTATCCAGACTCATATACCACCTCATAGGTGCACCAGTTAAACTGTCCTGGAAATAGTGAATCAACAGCTTATCATTATCAGTCTGAGCAGACATCTTTCTAGCATACATAGTCAAATGACTCAACGGACAAGTGTTGCCTTTGTACTTCTCAAACTCAGGCAACTTGAATTTGTAAGGAACTTTAACATTGGGGACCAAACAAAGATCATAGGCATCTTTTCCGAACAAATCCTTATGCTTCAAGGCTCTCATCTCCCTTTGTATCTCAACAAAGCGTCCCTGGAAGTCATCACGTCTTTCAGCCACTCCAGTGCCTTCACTAGGCTCATCATGGTAGATCATTTCATCATGGTGCGGAATAGTGTGCACTACAGGCGGTGCAGTAGTCACAACTGGAGGAAGAGTAGTCCACACTGGTGGGAGAGTATTAAATGCAGCAGTCTCAGGATGAGGAGGACGATAACCAGCAGGGACAAAATCAACCGGCATGCCCCAAGGTGTGCTAGCAGGCATACGATAGCGAGGATAAATTACAGTCTCAACAGGGATTGATGCAGTAACAATCTCGGAGATGACAGTATTCTGAACAGGAGAATTAGGAGGTGGCTGATTCTGAGCAGCCACCAAACTTTTCATCATAGCAGAAACTCTTTCCAAGCTTTCCCTCAATTAAGTAACCTCTTCGCGCAGCTCGCGATTCTCTTGTTGTAAAGTTTCCATCACCCTTCTCCGATTAGCTCGAGTATCAAATCGGTGAGTCAGCTTGACAGGAGAACTGAATGAAGACCAAGAAACAACATAAGATCCCTGGAGAACAGTCAAAAAGCAAGAAAAATGTGGATATGATGCATGGTATGCGTATCCAAATGCAAATATTTCAAAGGACTATAAGATAACTTGCAATATTTATAAAGAGACATTTTTGAAGTACTTAAAAAAAACTCATTCTCATTAAGATCAAAGTGAGGATTACAAGTGAAATATAAACATCAATAATCCTAATACATGAGAGAAAGAGTAAACTAGGCCTAGGGAATCATATCCGAAGAAGTCCTGAATCCTGGATGATACTTCATGCGAATCCTCTTGATCTCTTTCTTGTACCGATCTTCCATATCTTCCTTATCTTTCACCAACTTGTCGACAATGGCCTTCCAAGCACCGAAAGTAGGAGGAATAGTAGATGGAGTACTAGAGGAAGATAAATCCTCTCTTGGCCTCTTCGTGACACGCCGCTCAAGTAGCTCAATGAGATCATCCTTCTCCTTCAGCTGCTCTTGCATCGTAGTCTTCTCAAGTAGCCATTCTTCTTTCTCTTTCTTCATCTTGTCCAACTCTTCCTGAAGAGCCACCTTCTCATCAACGGGAGGAAGAAAAGCAGACAATGGCAATATGGGAAACAAAGGTTCCTCAGGTGGATAAGGCATCTTGAGCTTGGAAGCCCTAGATCGAACCCACTGGATATAACATTCAGAAGGAGCAAGATGTTGTCTTCCCAATTGACTCTTCTCTTTCCGATTAACCGCATGCCAAGAATGAGCAATCCTTTTCTTCATTTCTACATGATCAGCACCATTAAGAAAGAAGAAACGGGATAAGGAAAGATTGTTTGGTATGTCCTTCAAAAAATAGCCGAACTGTCGTCTAGGAAGAATGGGGTTGTAGCTAATTCCCCCACGTGTACCAAGAAGAGGTACATTAGGAAATTCTCCACAACTATCGATAAGCACTCCAGTGTCATAATGAGAACTATACCATGTCATGTCCTTATGAGAAAGTGACATCAACCTTTGAGACCATCTTCGATTCTCTCTATTGTCCTTGAAGACATTCGACTTGGGTAGGTGCGAAATAAACCACCTATAAAGAAGAGGCGCACAACATACAATCTCTCTGTCACCTTTGGAGGTCCTATAGTGAAAAACATGATACATATCTCCAAGCAAAGTAGGCACCGGATTCTTCTTCAAGAAGATATGAATAGCATTCTCATCCACAATACCATCCAAGTTCGGAAACAAGACAATCCCGTAAATGAGCAAAGCAAGAATAGCCTCAAATGCATCCTTATGACCCAAAGTAAGTGAAGTAGAAGCTTTTCCCATAAAGAACTTAGCATTAATACCAAGAACACTCCCCTTTGGGAGAAACTTCCCATTAAGATCGGACTCCTTAAGAAAAAAGTGCTTTGGCGATGACCTTGATAGTAAGCTCCTTCTCTAACCCACTGAAGAGAAATTCCTTGTCCAAAATAGGCAAACCTATCCAATGAGAATACTCCTCCAAAGTCGGCACAAGCTGATAATCCGGAAAGGTGAAACAATGATGCAACAGATCATAAAACTGAGCTAAAGTAGGGAGAATCCCCTCAGGTACATCGGTATCCAACATATAAAGAAGCTTCCCATGACATCTCTGGAACTCTTGGGTATCAACAACCAAAGCTCCTAGCTTTCTCAACTCTACTACATTAGGATTCTTGAAAGTGTACTTCTTTGTGTTCCTCCTTTCAAAAGTCATAGCCATGGACATCTGAAATTTTGCAAAAGTTCCTTATAAGTCCTTTGAAATCTTACAAATAATGCTCATGAATGCATGATGGCATGTATGCAACAACCACAAACAAGATCACACAAGGAACACGGGATTAGGTTCCGAATCACGAGCATGAAGTCAAGGTAACAGAACACCAATCCACACAGGTAAGTACTAAGGTTTTGTCTTCATTGTACCTGCAGAAAACCAAAAGGGTGCTAACAGAGGTGCCCGGAGTTAACAGCCATCTTTAGAATATCATCGGTACGTTGGATTACTCCCCAACTGATAACATTCTTAAAATAGACCTCGTCCGAGTGTAGTATCGCGTGACAACCACCTTAGGTTTACACCCAGACAGTTTCCGCACTACGTTCCTAAATTGGCTTGGATGGGTTAAGGGTTCTACGGTCCTCAGTATGATCAGCTCAAGGTCGGAAAATAATGCCACGTACGATTACTCGTCATGACATTGATAGTCCAAGAGAGCCTAACCGAGTGGAGATTATCAAATTGATATAGCTTTGGACTACTCCATCGCTTATCGCTTCGAATATCGCTGTCCTATCATAAGTTTCACTCAGATCCGGGTTAGAATCTATCTCACACAGAGGATCACCAAAACCAAAACAGAACAACCAGATAACAAACCAAAGCAATAAATAAATCAAAGTAGGCTGAATCCGCTTAGAGATTACTCCCCAACAGAGTCGCCACTTTTCTGTAGCGGTAAAATCGTGAGTGTAAGCTATTGATTAATTTAACTCAGGGTACACAGAGTCGCCACCGCGCTTTTATTTATTTCCAAAAGGAAAAGGTAAAAAGAACGAACAAAAACCTAAGGAATCTAAAAGCAAAAGCTAAAAGAAACAAACAGAGAACGGGTAAGGGGATTGGTTACAAATCGGGAAGGTTTTACGCACCCGGCTTGTCCGTGGTACTCCACGGGAGCCCTTTGAAATATTTATTGCTTTTTGGTTTGAAATTGGTTTGCTTGAAAATGATTGAAGGGATGAGGAAAAGAATGTTTTTTAATGATTTTGTGTTTGATGAGGTTTTAACGCCTCATGCCTACGTACCCACAAAGTGCAATGCGAGATCAAAACCTCGTAGTTCGTGGTACAAAATTTGAAAAGAAACAATGAGTTGCATTAATTTTAAAATGTAGAGATAAGTCGTCATTCTTTAGAGAATAATTCCGCTAGAAAGAATGAATCATATCTAAACATGTGAAAAGAAAAGGTGCACAAAGGCACAAAAACAATTGAGTGGGTTTTGGATTTTTTAAAGTATTTAAGAAAAAGAATTTCGATATATTTACATGGATTAACATTTATTAAGAAAATAAAGTGAAAAGGTTAAAATCACTTGACCTAAGTCAAGGTTTGATTGCTAAAGCATTTGAAGTTGGAAAACAAAGAAGATTTTTTGAAATAGGGAGAAGTTTTGAAAATTTAAGAATGGGGAAGAGATGAAGGGACTATCCTAAGACTTGAATTAAAAAGTTAAGAGAAGAGCGATCAAACCATATTATGAACATTTCTTCAAGGTAAACGGAATTCCATCTTCAAAGACAAATGAACTTAATTTGAGGCTAAGGTCCTCAATCGATCACAACTTGAGCAAAGGTAGAGATCCTAAAATCTAAGTCCAAACTCCAATGCTAAGGATAGTAACCATAGTCCGAGATTAAAGTCACCAATCTTTTTTAATGTTTAATCCTTTTATTAATGTTTTGGTGTCCAAATGGACAAAAGAAAAATCACAAGCAACAATATAAACATAAACAATATGATATATGATATAATATGATAATAGCATAATAAAAGAGATAAGGAGCGAGAAATTGAAATAAAGAGGATAAGGTGCGAGAGATTGAATTTAAATGGATTATATTCACATTATTATAATATTTACATATAAGTGGTATGATGAACTTAATCAAGCACAACCACGAAAGATAACAAAAATATCAAGGCAACCGGATCCAAGTGGATCTTATTCCGAATCGGGACAAATTTAGGTCTATGTTAAGCAATCGCCGAGTAATTTACGAAGTAATTACCCTACAAATGAGGCCGGCCACCACTAATTAAAGTGGAAAATATTCGTGCTAATACATGTTAGAGAAACGAAATTATGAATCATTCTCCGAAAACATGCCACACTAAAAGAAAAAGAACGGTCTAATCTTAATCGAGATTTTTGTTGAATTTATCGAAGGCAACCTATCACGATCTCAAAGTATGGAGAATGATCCAAATGATCATTCATCCATAGATTTGAAATAATGAAGATTAAACCTATTTGAAATTCAACAATTACGAATCAGAGATTTTCATCGACCAAAAAGAAAAAATAAGAGATGAAAAAAAGGAAAATGGATCTAAAATAAATCCATAAAGAAATTAAAATATTTCTTAAATCCTTTTCTGTAAAATTTCTTTTCTAAATACTTCTAAAATGCTTTTTCTAAACCTTTTTCTAAAATATATTTTATAAAATTCTTATATCCTAAAAATTGAAATAATAACATTAATGAAAAAGAAACAAACTAAAGAATAAAAAAAAAGAAAAAAAAAAGAAATGGAAGGGGGAGGGGAAGGACCCGCGGGTCATTGAGAGGTATGGATAGCAAACAAATGGCTATCAGGCCCAAGCTCATTCATCATTTTTTTCTTAAAATTAAATGAAGCAAAATATAAAAAAAAATAAAGAAACAGAAGAGTCTACATCTTCTTCTCCAACTCGCGGCTGGCTCACCTTCAAGAAAAAGAAAGAAATGCAGCGGCAACAATCCGAAAGCGTTCCTCTCCTTCTTTATCAAACAAGAACAATGTTAATCAAAACATAGAAAGAAAGATCCACCGCAAAATGCCGATCTCGCTCTCTCACAATCGATTCCCTCTCTTCTTCTTCCTCTCTCGCCGATCTCGGCTTCTTCTTCTTCTTCTTCTACCAATCTCAGCTTCTTTAACTCCTTTTTCAATCTCGAATCTCACCTATCCTTTTGTGAATTTTAGAGTTGTGGAGATGAATTGAAGAATTGGGAAGATTTAAGAGTTGATTACGATTTTGAGCAGGGGTTTGGGAGGATTTTTAAGCTTGCCATTTGAAGGAGGGAAGAGTTGTTTAAATAGAGGAATTGGTGAGGTTTTGAAATGAATTTCGTTCCCGTTTCCTGCTTTGGTGTGTTGCGTTTCGTAAGTGTGAGGAATGCGTGTTCAGTTGTGAATTTTTTTCTGCGTTTTGTTTGCTTTTCATATGCATTTTGGCAGGTTTGTTCTCGTGCATCTTCAGGTGCGGATTGCGTGACTTGAGCTGGATTGATGTCTTGGCTGATGGTTGTGAAAAGCTGGGCGCGCGAGACTTGTTGAAGCTTGAGCTTGGGCCTGTGATACTTGTGGTTGAGGCTTGTGCAGATGGCTTGTTGTTTTGTTTAAGCTGCGTGTTTGTTGAAGTGTTTTGGGCCGGCTGATGTTGGTGAAGTGGATTTCGTGCGCTTGGCGAAGTGAAGCTGGCTGGAGTGTGTAGCTTGGAAGCTTTCACGGGCGTGTGAGCTGGGAGTTTCTTGTTTTGTGTGGCTGACGTGACTTGCGGGTTGTTTCGTATGAGGCTTGTGCGTACGGATTGGAGTCTTAGGCCTGCGTGATGAGGCTTGTGAAAAGGCTTGCTGGCTTGTGCGTACGGATTGTGAAGCTGAAGCCTTGTGTATGCTGTTTTTTTTATGCTATTATTTTATTTTGACATAAAATAATAAGAGGTGGATCCATGTGGTATTGTGAACTTTTAATTACTTTGGGCACCTCCATGTTTCCAAATAACTTTATTGAATGGATTATAAAATTGGGCTTAAAATAAATGGGAATATCTCTTCAAAGGATTTTTTCTTTGTGATAGTGGATTAATGAGAACAAATTGATATGGTGGTTGGATAATTGGGATAAAATAAATGACAAAAATGGGATGAAAGAAGTTCAATTATAAAATGGATATTGAATAAAAGAAAAATGGAAAATAGGTGGAATTTGGCTATTGGAAATTGATAATGAATAATCGGAATAGAACGAATAATGAAAATGGTCATAGAATTGGAAATGTGAATGGATATTACCTATGAAAAAAAAATGTATAAGGAAATTGGTGGTAAATGATAAAAAAAAAATGGTTATGAATCAGGTAATAGGTGAAGCGATGATTTCTTTTATTTTAAGCCCAGAACCATTTCATTTTTCCACACACATGATGAAGGAAACCAACCACAAGCCAATGAACAACAACCATCAACTTTTGATATTATGAATCTTTTCAAATAAGCCTGAACCGATCTCTGGAAAATAAATCCACAGATGAACTGATGACCACTCAATCAAGACAATCAGGATCACACTTCTCACAAACCACAGCTCAATAAACCAGAGAATTTCCGCAATTACCACAACTTATCATTGGATACGCATCGCCTGAGAAATAAACCACTGGCACACATAATTTGCAGTCAAAACAATCTTTGATAGTTTGACCAAATTAGGTCAAACATCCATTTGGATCGAATTGTAACTGAACAAACGCATCTGGATTGAAATCACTGTCTTATCTTTGGAAACCTGCAACACAGAGAAGAAGAAGACACAAACTGCCACATATTTTTTGGTATTTTGGTTAGAAGTTAGTAAATATAAACAAATATAAAGACGTAAAAACAATGGTGATTCCCTACGAAGCATAGACCCTACATCTGAGGAGAAACCGAGAAAACTGTGTGATCTTGTTTGTATGCAAAATGCAGATGAAATGCGAAGAAATCTTAGGGAAAAAATTAGGGTGTTACAGCTGCCCCTATTTAAGTTTCTTCAATCCGGAGATATGAAGATTGACATCTTCGTCTCTACAAGATGGGAGAGACTTAAATACAGAATACCCAATTTTTGTCCTAAGAGAACAAGATATGATATGAATATGATATGCAAGCCCAAGATCTCTGTGGGGAAAATATGACCACCAGAGAAAAGCAAAAACTTGGGGACACAGAAGAAAATCCCGCTGGGGAAACAACAACAGACAACCAAAGAGTTTACCAGGAAAATAAATCACTGGATAGCTGACTCCATTTGGGAAAAGATATGATATAATCAAGGTACAAGATTCATCAAGGGAAAGTAAACACCTTGCCAGGAACCATCAATCAAACAAAGTATTTGAATCCAAGAATGGAGAAATACTGTGTTGGAAAAGACTCATCCACTACCTGTTTACTGGGTAGGAAATATAACAGACTCGACTATCGATTTACTGGATAGGAGCAAAATAAAGAGGGATAACCTTCACTACCTTTTTACTGGGAAGAAAAATTTTCCAACTACCTAATTTACTGGGTAGAAAATACAAGACTCGACTATCAATTTACTGGATAGGAGCAAAATAAAGAAGGATAACCTCCACTACCTTTTTACTGGGCAGAAAAATTTTCCAACTACCTGATTTACTGGGTAAGGACTCAATCAAATGGAAACAACTTCTATTACCTTTTTACTGGATAAGAAGAAGAAATATCGACTACCGAATTTACTGGGTAGAAAAATTCTCAACTACCTGATTTACTGGGTAGGAGCTTAAGCAAAGGAAAACAACCTCTATTACCTTTTTACTGGGTAAGAAGAAATCTCAACTACCAGATTTACTGGGTAGAAACATTCTCAACTACCTGATTTACTGGGTAGGAGCTTAAGCAAAGGAAAACGATCTCTATTACCTTTTTACTGGGTAAGAGGATAAAATCTCGACTACCGGATTTACTGGGCACTAGAACAAGTAAAAGAACTTGATCAATATGGTAATATTACCCACTATCGATTAACTGATAGCTTAATTCCAAAGTAATATACTCAAGCTGGAGAAAATATTGCCCACTATCAAACAATGATAGCTTAATTCCAAAGCAATATTACTCACAAAAGGGGACCAAAGTTCAATCCAAGAACAAATTGGAGAGAAACGGTCAAACAAGACTCATCCCGAGGAGGAAATATCTCAACTGGGGAAAATTCCATCCAGATAATAAACTGGGAGGAAACTGAATCAAAATCATCCACGAGAAACAAACTCAGTGGGGAATTAGAAAGGATTAACTCTTTCTGCTTAATGGTTGACACTCTAAACTTGAGAGGAAGACAACTCACACGCTCTGTGGGGAAACTTCACGCCAGAGAGCAGATAACAATGATAAATGCAAGAATGCAAGCAAACGATGTTATGCTTATGCGTATGAATATGCTTATGAATATGCTGACAAAACAGACATAAAGATAAGAAACGGGTGACATGAACACCACAACAACCAGATACTCGGCTAATCCCAAGGCAATAATGCAGGGAAACATGCTGGAGATTCAACTTGGAATCTTGCAGTGGACTGTCATAAGCCATCAAAGGAAATAAAATCCTACTACAAGGCTTAAATCATGATGAGACAGCATCTGCTAGGAATATCATCCTGCTGAGGAAAGGTAATAATCTGCTGAGGATGAAAATATTCCTGATAAAAATCCATCTTCACAAGGAATAACTGTCATACCACTCCTGCTCCACTTGGGGATAGAATGCAAGACCTGTTGAAAATCACATAGGAACTTGCTGGAAATTAACATATGCAGACCTACTGGGGATTCACATGGGGATATCAGAAGTTAACATCATAGCCAAAACAATTACGAGGGATTTTAAATCAATACCCACCATCAGGTAAAAGAAAACCTCTAAACTGACTGTTATATCAATACTTCTATATCCAAAGATGCAAACAAATCAAGCTGAGGAACAAGAGTTCAGCTGGGGATTCCCAATGCTTCTCAATTTAAATATGACTTGCTGAGGAAGAGATCAAGACTCAGCTAAGGATTCCTAAGAACATCCTTTCCAACAACTCTTCTGGAGAAAACATGGGAACTCAGAATAATCACCTCCGTTTATGTTTATTGTTGGGGAACAAAACATCATTAACATCAACCTGTCAAGACTAACCAGGAACTCCTCATGGACACAACCGAATCAAACCCTGCTTAGGGAGAGACCAGTTACACACATCCAAACTTTACCATTCTTGGAGGAACTATTGATATCCTTTCTTTGTTCATATATCAAAAGAAAAATGTTTTTATAATCTTCAAAAATTAAATTTATTAAATTTGTTTCAAAAATCATCATCAACAATAAATTGAAATTTTGTAAACAGAAACAATATAAAGAATTGCAAACAATTGGATAAAAGCTCAAATTCATTGATAGAATGGTAGTCAGCAAATGGCATGACTCCATGGATCATTACAAGTTTGAAAACTGGTAAATACATGGAAAAGGGCTACATTGAAATACAATGACCACTATTCTCCCTATCAACTTTGAACTCCACTGTGTCCGAAACTTCAGTCAAGGATGAGTGAATAATAATCTTTGATGGGAAATTCTTCTGAGGGATAGAATCTGAAATCCTCGGTTGCTACAAGTGATCCAGTCTGTCGACGCAGTTACTTGCCATGATCCCTAACTTTTTCCTAGATTGCCCTTTCGGGTTTTCAATCTACCGGGATAATTATTTCTGTTTATGTCTCTAATTTTTTCCTGGACCGCCCTTTCGGGTTTTCAATCCACCGAGACGCTCATTTTTGCCTAATCCGCCCTTTCAGGTTTTCAACTTAGCGAGTTGTTCTTTTGTCTTTTAGGCGAAGTATTTCTTGACTGCATCCGCATTCATAGGGCGAGTGATCTCCTCACCATCCATAGTTGCAAGAATTAATGAACCGCCAGAGAAGGCTTTCTTAACAACATATGGGCTATCATAGTTCGAAGTCCACTTGCCCCGAGAATCTTTAAGGAAAGACTGAATCTTTTTGAGCGCGAGTCGCCTTCTCTGAATACACGAGGTTTGACCTTCTTGTCAAAAGCTTTCTTCATTCTTTGCTGGTACAACCGACCATGACACAAGGCTGTTATTCTCTTTTCCTCAATCAAATTCAACTAGTCAAATCTACTCTGACACCATTCAGCCTCAGTCAACTTGGCTTCCATCAGAACTCTCATTGATGGGATCTCAACTTCGACGGGGAGCACTGCTTCTGTACCATAAACAAGTGAGAAAGGGGTTGCCCCTGTTGAAGTGCAGACAGATGTACGATACCCATGCAAAGCAAAAGGGAGCATCTCATGCCAGTCCTTGTACGTCACAACCATCTTCTGAATAATCTTCTTAATGTTCTTATTCGCAGCTTCAACAGCCCCATTCATCTTCGGTCTATAAGGAGAGGAATTATGGTGTTGAATCTTGAATTCTTCACAAAGCTCTTTCATCATCTTATTATTCAAGTTCGAACCATTATCAGTAATGATTCTATTCGGAACACCATATCTGCAGATAATGTTATTCTTGATAAACCGAACCACCACTTGCTTGGTCACATTAACATACGATGCTGCTTCCACCCACTTGGTGAAGTAGTCAATTGCCACAAGAATAAAACGATGTCCATTCGAAGCCTTGGGTTCAATCATACCAATCATATCAATTCCCCACATAGAGAAAGGCCATGGGGAAGAAATCACATTGAGATAAGCTGGTGGCACATGAATCTTATCAGCATACACTTGACACTTATGGCACTTTTTCACATACTTGCAACAATCAGATTCCATTGTCAGCCAATAGTAACCTGCTCTCATCATCTTTTTAGCCATTGCATGCCCATTAGCATGAGTACCAAAAGATCCTTCATGAATTTCTTTCATTAA
Organism: Lathyrus aphaca; assembly: GCA_963966055.1. NCBI lineage: Eukaryota > Viridiplantae > Streptophyta > Magnoliopsida > Fabales > Fabaceae > Lathyrus > Lathyrus aphaca. The sequence goes on from OZ014519.1 coordinate 230,509,566, forward strand.
CATGTCTGCTTCATGTCTATCCACGCATCTGAGCAAGACCATGTCAAAATTTCTCTTATAAAGCACATTTCCATTCAAGAAGAAATTGCCTGCCAATCTCCTCAAAGTCCTCTTATCTTTATCGGATGCCCCAAGTGGGTATTCCTGACTCTGGAGAAAAAATTTAATATCGTGATACCAAGGCTTGTCATCATGGACCTCTTCAACTGCAAACACATGAGCTGGTCTTTGAAGTTGCATCACACTGATCATGGGAACATCATTCCACTGGTGCACCTTTATCATAGAAGCTATAGTTGCTAAAGCATCTGCCATCTGATTCTCATCACGAGGAACATAATGAAACTCAACCTTAGTGAAGAAAGTTGATATCTTCCTGGCATAATCTCTATAAGGGATCAAGTGGGGTTGATGAGTTACCCACGTACCCTGGATCTGATTAATTACCAAGGCAGAATCTCCATACACATCAAGATGCTTAATCCTCAGATCAATAGCTTCCTCAAGACCCATAATGCAGGCTTCATACTCAGCTTCATTATTGGTACAAGGAAAAGTCAACCTTGTGGCAAAAGGAATATGTGAACCATGGGGAGTAATGATCATTGCCCCAATTCCTCTTCCACGTGCATTCACAGCACCATCAAAAACTAAACCCCATCGAGATCCAGGCTCCGGCCCTTCCTCAATCAAAGGTTCATCACAATCTTTCACTTTCAAGAACATCACATCCTCATCTGGAAAATCAAACTTGATAGGTTGGTAATCATCAACTAGTTGATGCGCCAAATGGTCAGCCAAGATACTACCTTTTATAGCTTTTTGAGTTCGGTACTCGATATCATATTCTGATAACAACATTTGCCCACGAGCAACCCTCCCAGTCAAAGCAGGCTTTTCAAAGATATACTTGATTGGATCCATTTTAGAGATCAACCAAGTTGTATGATTCAGCATATACTGGCGAAGACGCTTTGCAGCCCAAGCTAAGGCACAACAAGTTTTTTCAAGCATGGAGTACCGAGACTCACAATCAGTGAATTTCTTACTCAAGTAGTAAATTGCATATTCTTTTCTTCCAGATTCATCTTGCTGACCAAGCACACAACCCATGGAATCTTCCAACACAGTCAAGTACATGATCATCGGTCTACCTTCCACCGGAGGAGACAAGATAGGAGGTTCAAGCAGATATTCTTTGATACTTTCGAACGCCTTCTGACAATCATCTGTCCAGACACAACCTTTGTCTTTCCGAAGCAACTTGAAGATAGGAGCACATGTGGCAGTCATGTGAGAGATAAAACTCGAAATATAATTCAAACGGCCCAAGAATCCTCTTACTTGCTTTTCGGTTCTTGGAGCAGGCATTTCCTGAATAGCTTTCACTTTATCAGGATCAACTTCAATGCCTCTTTGGCTGACAATGAAACCTAACAACTTTCCAGAACGTACACCAAAGGTGCACTTGTTCAGATTCAAACGAAGCTTAAACTTCCTTAACCTTTGAAACAACTTCAGCAAATGTTCAACATGATCCTCTTCAGTCCTCGACTTAGCGATCATATCATCAACATATACCTCGATTTCTTTGTGCATCATATCATGGAAAAGTGTGCTCATAGCTCTTTGGTACGTCGCACCAGCATTCTTCAATCCAAAGGGCATCACTCTGTAGCAGAATGTTCCCCATGGTGTAATAAATGTGGTCTTTTCCATGTCCTCGGGTGCCATCTTTATTTGATTATAACCGGAAAATCCGTCCATAAAAGAGAACACATCAAACTTAGCCGTATTATCTACCAACATATCAATGTGTGGCAATGGAAAATCATCTTTCGGACTGGCTTTGTTCAAATCTCTGTAATCAACGCACATTCAGACTTTTCCGTCTTTCTTCGGAACAGGAACGATATTGGCGACCCATTCAGGATAAGTTGACGTCACAAGAAAACCTGCATCAATCTGCTTTTGAACCTCCTCTTTGATTTTTACTGCCATATCAGGATGAGTTCTTCTCAGCTTCTGCTTTACAGGTGGACATTCAGGCTTCAACGACAATCTATGCTCCACAATATCAGTATCAAGACCTGGCATGTCTTGATAAGACCAAGAAAATATATCAACATACTCTCTGAGAAGCTCTACAATCCTCTTTTTAACATCAGGACCAAGCAATGCTCCAACTTTTACTTCTTTCTTATCATCTTCAGAACCCAAGTTGACCATCTCTATAGACTCTCCATGAGGCTGAATAACCTTCTCCTCGTGCTCAAGCAACCGAGAAATCTCATCAGGAATCTCTTCAACATCCTCTTCCTCAGCTTCAAACACAGGGAATTCAAAGTTGGGAGAGGGCATAGGATCATTGTTTTCAATGGATTTATCAATCAATCTGCACAATGATTTTATTTTTATTTTAGAGTATGAACAAAAGTGCAAACATTATGCAGATAAACAATTATTATTATTTTGGGTTTTTTATGTTACCATTTTTCAGAATTAAGCAAAAAGGAAAAAACACATATGGAAGTAACAAAATAACATTTTATTGATGATGATAAAATTTGAAACAAAGCCCGACAAACATCACTTTCACCTTGAGCAGAGTGAAAGGATTTTTGAAAGAAAATAAAACAAATTACTTTGAAGCATGAACAATAAAAGGAACATCAACAGCAATCCAGTTCTGACAAATCTTTCCATGCGTAACAAAGTCAAGCATTTCTTCATCTTCATCATCTTCAATGATGGCAGCAGCGGAATGATCGTTGATAAATCCAGCACTTCGGAAACCTTCCTGAATAGTCTTCGGGTCATTGAGAACCGCACCTGGTGAAAAGCCGATACCAAATCCTTCCTTGTTATCGACAGCATCAATAACTCGTCCCCAACCATTAGACTGACCAGCTTCTAGCACTCGCAAAGCATCCTTGAAAGAAGACATAGGCATGGCATTCTTCTTAGCAACATTATCCACAACATAAAGAGCTTGAAACGAAGTTCCCACCTCTTCTTCAGCATCAATATAAGAGAAAGAAGACAAATTGCTCACAAGCATCGCCCTTTCACCTTCAATGGTCACCAATTTCCCCTCTTTCACAAACTTCAGCTTCTGATTTAGAGTGGAGGTCACAGCTCCTGCCTCATGGATCCAGGGTCTTCCGAGGAGACAACTGTAAGCGGGACGTATATCCATTACTTGAAAAGTAATTTTGAATATAAACGGTCCAATAAGAATAGGAAGATCCATTTCACCAATCACTGTCTTTTTCGACCCATCGAAAGCTTTCACAATAATCCCACTATGTCTCATGGGAGCACCTTGATACGCAAGCTTTGACAAAGTCGACCTCGGCATAACGTTCAGAGAAGATCCAGTATCAACTAGCACCTTGGACATAGCATCTTCCTGACAATTCACTGAAATATGCAAAGCCAAGTTATGATTCCTTCCTTCTTCAGGAAAATCATCATCACAGAAGCTTAAATTGTTGCACGATGTGATATTAGCCACAATACTATCAAAATGATCAACAGACACATCATGGTCAACATAAGCTTGATCTAGAATCTTCTGCAAAGACTGCCTATGAGCCTCAGCGCACATCAAGAGTGATAAAACTGATATCTTCGACGGAGTATGCAACAACTGCTCAGTAACGTTGTACTCACTCTTCTTTATCAATTTTAGCACCTCATCTTCACTATTACCAGATTGGCCTGATTGGGCAATAACATCCATAATCTGTTTACTTGCACTTGTATCTTCAACTCTCTTCGGAGGATCTGGAGCATACACTCTACCACTTCGAGTAACCTTTGTCACATCAGCAATGCTAACCACAGACTTTGGAGTAGGAATAGGAACTTCCCTACCATTTTCTATCATCGTAGCATTATACCGGTACGGAACAGCTTTATCAGACTCATATGGCACTGGACCAGGCAAATTAATCACCAATGGAGTAACCGCATTTTTGCGGCTATCAAAAGAAATAACCACCCTCTCAGGAACAACCCTCTCAGGAAGATTGAACTGAGGCATAATAACATTCACTTCATTTTCATATTCATCTCTTTTTGCTGTCACTTCGATCAACTTATCATCCATCATCTTTTGAATGTCTCTCTTAACAATCACGCAACCACGAGGATTCACCGAGCAGATACAACATCCAGCATAATCGTGATCAATATCGTGATATTCACTTAAGAAAGCATGCATCTCAACCAAATACCTTCGAATATGACGGACCTCATAGATCTTGAACAAACCAGGACAACCATCAACCATATTCACAGACACATTACCATGCTTCGGCAACGGATTTTTCTGCACATTTGGATTAACATCATTGAAATACAGAACATTGTTCCTCATCAACTTCTGTACTTCGAACTTCAATGGATAGCAATTCTCAACATCATGCCCCGGGGCACCTTGATGAAAAGCACAGCGAGCCTCTGGCTTATACCACCATGGAATAGTCTCTGGAACTGGAGGTGGAGGACGGGTTTGCACAAGATTCTTTGCAATCAAAGATGGAAGCAAGTCCGCATACGACATCGGAATAGGATCAAAACTTGGCTTAGCCCGAGCCTGTTGATTACCACCTTGTTGCATCGAAGGTTGTTGATAACGAGGTTGATACTTTGGAACTGCTGGCACAGTTGGAGCCACGTTAATCATCGGAGTTATAGAAGCTATATGCTGCGAATGGTGATTCCCACGACTGTGAGGTCTTCTATAACTTTCACGAGACACAGCATTAGTCTCACCTTCTTTCTTTTTCCCAAAGTTGAACCTTATAGAGCTTGAGCCATTACTATTCTCTTGACTCAAACGTCCCTCACGGACACCTTCTTCTAAACGCATCCCCATACTCACCATTTCAGTGAAATCAGAAGGAGCGCTTGCAATCATCCTCTCATAATAAAAAGAACCCAAAGTCTTCAAGAAGATATTCGTCATTTCTTTTTCTTCCAGTGGAGGAACAATCTGGGCTGCCAGCTCACGCCATCTCTGCGCATATTCTTTGAAAGTCTCTTTGTCCTTCTGGGACATAGCACGAAGTTGATCTCTATCTGGCGCCATATCAACGTTATACTTGTCTTGCCGCACAAAAGCTTCTCCCAAATCATTGAAGGTCTTAATTTGGCTATTATCCAGACTCATATACCACCTCATAGGTGCACCAGTCAAACTGTCCTGGAAATAGTGAATCAACAGCTTATCATTATCAGTCTGAGCAGACATCTTTCTAGCATACATAGTCAAATGACTCAACGGACAAGTGTTTCCTTTGTACTTCTCAAACTCAGGCAACTTGAATTTGTAAGGAACTTTAACATTGGGGACCAAACAAAGATCATAGGCATCTTTTCCGAACAAATCCTTATGCTTCAAGGCTCTCATCTCCCTCTGTATCTCAACAAAGCGTCCCTGGAAGTCATCAAGTCTTTCAGCCACTCCAGCGCCTTCACTAGGCTCAGCATGGTAGATCATTTCATCATGGTGCGGAATAGTGTGCACTACAGGCGGTGTAGTAGTCACAACTGGAGGAAGAGTAGTCCACACTGGTGGGATAGTATTAAATGCAGCAGTCTCAGGATGAGGAGGACGATAACAAGCAGGGACAAAATCAACCGGCATGCCCCAAGGTGTGCTAGCAGGCATACGATAGTGAGGAGAAATTACAGTCTCAACATGGATTGATGCAATAACAATCTCGGAGATGACATTATTCTGAACAGGAGAATTAGGAGGTGGCTGATTCTGAGCAGCCTAAAAACTTTCCATCATAGCAGAAACTCTTTCCAAGCTTTCCCTCAAATAAGTAACCTCTTCGCGCAGCTCGCGATTCTCTTGTTGTAAAGTTTCCATCACCCTTCTCTGATTAGCTCGAGTATCAAATCGGTGAGTCAGCTTGACAGGAGAACTGAATGAAGACCAAGAAACAACATAAGATCCCTGGAGAACACTCAAAAAGCAAGACAAATGCGGATATGATGCATGGTATGCGTATGCAAATGCAAAGATTTCAAAGGACTATAAGATAACATGCAATATTTATAAAGAGACATTTTTGAAGTACTTAAAAAAACTCATTCTCATTAAGATCAAAGTGAGGATTACAAGTGAAATACAAACATCAATAATCCTAATACATGAGAGAAAGAGTAAACTAGGCCTAGGGAATCATATCCGAAGAAGTCCCGACTCCTGGATGATACTTCATGCGAATCCTCTTGATCTCTTTCTTGTACCGATCTTCCATATCTTCCTTATCTTTCACCAACTTGTCGACAATGGCCTTCCAAGCGCCGGAAGTAGGAGGAATAGTAGATGGAGTACTAGAGGAAGATAAATCCTCTCTTGGCCTCTTCGTGACACGCCGCTCAAGTAGCTCAATGAGATCATCCTTCTCCTCCAGCTGCTCTTGCATCGTAGTCTTCTCAAGTAGCCATTCTTCTTTCTCTTTCTTCATCTTGTCCAACTCTTCCTGAAGAGCCACCTTCTCATCAACGGGAGGAAGAAAAGCAGACAATGGCAATATGGGAAACAAAGGTTCCTCAGGTGGATAAGGCATCTTGAACTTGGAAGCCCTAGATCAAACCCACTGGATATAACATTCAGAAGGAGCAAGATGTTGTCTTCCCAATTGACTCTTCTCTTTCCGATGAACCGCATGCCAAGAATGAGCAATCATTTTCTTCATTTCTACATGATCAACACCATTAAGAAAGAAGAAACGGGATAAGGAAAGATTGTTTGGTATGTCCTTCAAACAATAGCCGAACTGTCATCTAGCAAGAATGGGGTTGTAGCTAATTCCCCCACGTGTACCAAGAAGAGGTACATTAGGAAATTCTCCACAACTATCGATAAGCACTCCAGTGTCATAATGAGAACTATACCATGTCATGTCCTTATGAGAAAGTGACATCAACCTTTGAGACCATCTTCGATTCTCTCTATTGTCCTTAAAGACATTCGACTTGGGTAGGTGTGAAATAAACCACCTATAAAGAAGAGGCGCACAACATACAATCTCTCTGTCACCTTTGGAGGTCCTATAGTGAAAAGCATGATACATATCTCCAAGCAAAGTAGGCATCGGATTCTTCTTGAAGAAGATATGAATAGCATTCTCATCCACAATACCATCCAAGTTCGGAAACAAGACAATCCCGTAAATGAGCAAAGCAAGAATAGCCTCAAATGCATTCTTATGACCCAAAGTAAGTGAAGTAGAAGCTTTTCCCATCAAGAACTTAGCATTAATACCACGAACACTACCCTTTGGAAGAAACTTCCCATTAAGATCGGACTCCTTAAGAAAAAGTGCTTTGGCGATGACCTTGATAGTAAGCTCCTTCTCTAACCCACTGAAGAGAAATTCCTTGTCCAAAATAGGCAAACCTATCCAATGAGAATACTCCTCCAAAGTCGGCACAAGCTGATAATCCAGAAAGGTGAAACAATGATGCAACGGATCATAAAACTGAGCTAAAGTAGGGAGAATCCCCTCAAGTACATCGGTATCCAACATATACAAAAGCTTCCCATGACATCTCCGGAACTCTTGGGTATCAACAACCAAAGCTCCTAGCTTTCTCAACTCTACTACATTAGGATTCTTGAAAGTGTACTTCTTTGTGTTCCTCCTTTCAAAAGTCATAGCCATGGACATCTGAAATTTTGCAAAAGTTCCTTATAAGTCCTTTGAAATCTTACAAATAATCCTCATGAATGCATGATGGCATGTATGCAACAACCACAAACAAGATCACACAAGGCACACGGGCTTAGGTTCCGAATCAAGAGCATGAAGTCAAGGTAACAGAACACCAATCCACAAAGGTAAGTACTAAGGTTTTGTCTTCATTGTACCTGCAGAAAACCAAAAGGGTGCTAACAGAGGTGCCCGGAGTTAACAGCCATCTTTAGAATATCATCGGTACGTTGGATTACTCCCCAACTGATAACATTCTTAAAATAGACCTCGTCCGAGTGTAGTATCGCGTGACAACCACCTTAGGTTTACACCCAGACAGTTTCCGCACTACGTTCCTAAATTGGCTTGGATGGGTTAAGGGTTCTACGGTCCTCAGTATGATCAGCTCAAGGTCGGAAAATAATGCCACGTACGATTACTCGTCATGACATTGATAGTCCAAGAGAGCCTAACCGAGTGGAGATTATCAAATTGATATAGCTTTGGACTACTCTATCGCTTATCGCTTCGAATATCGCCGTCCTATCATAAGTTTCACTCAGATCCGGGTTAGAATCTATCTCACACAGAGGATCACCAAAACCAAAACAGAACAACCAGATAACAAACAAATCAAACCAAAGCAATAAATAAATCAAAGTAGGCTGAATCCGCTTAGAGATTACTCCCCAGCAGAGTCGCCACTTTTCTGTAGCGGTAAAATCGTGAGTGTAAGCTATTGATTAACTTAACTTAGGATACACAGAGTCGCCACCGCGCTTTTATTTATTTCCAAAAGGAAAAGGTAAAAAGAACGAACAAAAACCTAAGGAATCTAAAAGCAAAAGCTAAAAGAAACAAACAGAGAACGGGTAAGGGGATTGGTTACAAATCGGGAAGGTTTTACGCACCCGGCTTGTCCGTGGTACTCCACGGGAGCCCTTTGAAATATTTATTGCTTTTTTGTTTGAAATTGGTTTGCTTGAATATGATTGAAGGGATGAGGAGAAGAATGTTTTTTAATGATTTTGTGTTTGATGAGGTTTTAACGCCTCATGCCTACGTACCCACAAAGTGCAATGCGAGATCAAAACCTCGTAGTTCGTGGTACAAAATTTGAAAAGAAACAATGAGTTGCATTAATTTTAAAATGTAGAGATAAGTCGTCATTCTTTAGCGAATAATTCCGCTAGAAAGAATGAATCATATCTAAACATGTGAAAAGAAAAGGTGCACAAAGGCACAAAAACAATTGAGTGAGTTTTGGATTTTTTAAAGTATTTAAGAAAAAGAATTTCGATATATTTACATGGATTAACATTTATTAAGAAAATAAAGTGAAAAGGTTAAAATCACTTGACCTAAGTCAAGGTTTGATTGCGAAAGCATTTGAAGTTGGAAAACAAAGAAGATTTTTTGAAATAGGGAGAAGTTTTGAAAATTTAAGAATGGGGAAGAGATGAAGGGACTATCCTAAGACTTGAATTAAAAAGTTAAGAGAAGAGGGATCAAACCATATTATGAACATTTCTTCAAGGTAAACGGAATTCCATCTTCAAAGACAAATGAACTTAATTTGAGGCTAAGGTCCTCAATCGATCACAACTTGAGCAAAGGTAGAGATCCTAAAATCTAAGTCCAAACTCCAATGCTAAGGATAGTAACCATAGTCCGAGATTAAAGTCACCAATCTTTTTTAATGTTTAATCCTTTTATTAATGTTTTGGTGTCCAAATGGACAAAAGAAAAATCACAAGCAACAATATAAACATAAACAATATGATATATGATATAATATGATAATAGCATAATAAAAGAGATAAGGAGCGAGAAATTGAAATAAAGAGGATAAGGTGCGAGAGATTGAATTTAAATGGATTATATTCACATTATTATAATATTTACATATAAGTGGTATGATGAACTTAATCAAGCACAACCACGAAAGATAACAAAAATATCGAGGCAACCGGATCCAAGTGGATCTTATTCCGAATCGGGACAAATTTAGGTCTATGTTAAGCAATCGCCGAGTAATTTACGAAGTAATTACCCTACAAATGAGGCCGGCCACCACTAATTAAAGTGGAAAATATTCGTGCTAATACATGTTAGAGAAACGATATTATGAATCATTCTCTGAAAACATGCCACACTAAAAGAAAAAGAACGGTCTAATCTTAATCGAGATTTTCGTTGAATTTATCGAAGGCAACCTATCACGATCTCAAAGTATGGAGAATGATCCAAATGATCATTCATCCATAGATTTGAAATAATGAAGATTAAACCTATTCGAAATTCAACAATCACGAATCAGAGATTTTCATCGACCAAAAAGAAAAAATAAGAGATGAAAAAAAGGAAAATGGATCTAAAATTAATCCATAAAGAAATTAAAATATTTCTTAAATCCTTTTCTTTAAAATTTCTTTTCTAAATACTTCTAAAATGCTTTTTCTAAACCTTTTTCTAAAATATATTTTATAAAATTCTTATATCCTAAAAATTGAAATAATAACATTAATGAAAAAGAAACAAACTAAAGAAGAAAAAAAAGAAATGGAAGGGGGAAGGGAAGGACCCGCGGGTCATTGAGAGGTATGGATAGCAAACAAATGGCTATCAGGCCCAAGCTCATTCATCATTTTTTTCTTAAAATTAAATGAAGCAAAATATAAAAAAAAATAAAGAAACAGAAGAGTCTACATCTTCTTCTCCAACTCGCGGCTGGCTCACCTTCAAGAAAAAGAAAGAAATGCAGCGGCAACAATCCGAAAGCGTTCCTCTCCTTCTTTTTCAAACAAGAACAATGCTAATCAAAACATGGAAAGAAAGATCCACCGCAAATTGACGATCTCGCTCTCTCACAATCGATTCCCTCTCTTCTTCTTCCTCTCTCGCCTATCTCGGCTTCTTCTTCTTCTTCTACCAATCTCAGCTTCTTTAACTCCTTTTTCAATCTCGAATCTCACCTATCCTTTTGTGAATTTTAGAGTTGTGGAGATGAATTGAAGAATTGGGAAGATTTAAGAGTTGATTACGATTTTGAGCAGGGGTTTGGGAGGCTTTTTAAGCTTGCCATTTGAAGGAGGGAAGAGTTGTTTAAATAGAGGAATTGGTGAGGTTTTGAAATGATTTCGTTGTCGTTTCCTGCTTTGGTGTGTTGCGTTTCGTAAGTGTGAGGAATGCGTGTTCAGTTGTGAATTTTTTTCTGCGTTTTGTTTGCTTTTCATATGCGTTTTGGCAGGTTTGTTCTCGTGCATCTTCAGGTGCGGATTGCGTGACTTGAGCTGGATTGATGTCTTGGCTGATGGTTGTGAAAAGTTGGGCGCGCGAGACTTGTTGAAGCTTGAGCTTGGGCCTGTGATACTTGCGGTTGAGGCTTGTGCAGATGGCTTGTTGTTTTGTTTAAGCTGCGTGTTTGTTGAAGTGTTTTGGGTCGGCTGATGTTGGTGAAGTGGATTTCGTGCGCTTGGCCAAGTGAAGCTGGCTGGAGTGTGTAGCTTGGAAGCTTTCACGGGCGTGTGAGCTGGGAGTTGCTTGGTTTGTGTGGCTGACGTGACTTGCGGGTTGTTTCGTATGTGGCTTGTGCGTACAGATTGGAGTCTTAGGCCTGCGTGATGAGGCATGTGAAAAGGCTTGATGGCTTGTGCGTACGGATTGTGAAGCTGAAGCCTTGTGTATGCTATTTTTTTTTTATGCTATTATTTTATTTTGACATAAAATAATAAGAGGTGGATCCATGTGGTATTGTGAACTTTTAATTACTTTGGGCACCTCCATGTTTCCAAATAACTTTATTGAATGGATTATAAAATTGGGCTTAAAATAAATGGGAATATCTCTTCAAAGGATTTTTTTCTTTGTGATAGTGGATTAATGAGAACAAATTGATATGGTAGTTGGATAATTGGGATAAAATAAATGACAAAAATGGGATGAAAGAAGTTCAATTATAAAATGGATATTGAATAAAAGAAAAATGGAAAATAGGTGGAATTTGGCTAATGGAAATTGATAATGAATAATCGGAATAGAACGAATAATGAAAATGGTCATAGAATTGGAAATGTGAATGAATATTACCTATGAAAAAAAATGTATTAGGAAATTGGTGGTAAATGATAAATAAAAAAATGGTTATGAATCAGGTAATAGGTGAAGCGATGATTTCTTTTATTTTAAGCCCATAACCATTTCATTTTTCCACACACATGATGAAGGAAACCAACCACAAGCCAATGAACAACAACCATCAACTTTTGATCTTATGAACCTTTTCAAATAAGCCTGAACCGATCTCTGGAAAATAAATCCACAGATGAACTGATGACCACTCAATCAAGACAATCTGGATCACACTTCTCACAAACCACAGCTCAATAAACCAGAGAATTTCCGTAATCATCACAACTTATCATTGGATACGCATCGCCTGAGAAATAAACCACTGGCACACATAATTTGCAGTCAAAACAATCTTTGATAGTTTAACCAAATTAGGTCAAACATCCATTTGGATCGAATTGTAACTGAACAAACGCATCTGGATTGAAATCATTGTCTTATCTTTGGAAACCTGCAACACAGAGAAGAAGAAGACACAAACTGCCACATATTTTTTTGTATTTTGGTTAGAAGTTAGTAAATATAAACAAATATAAAGACGTAAAAACAATGGTGATTCCCTGCGAAGCATAGACCCTACATCTGAGGAGAAACCGAGAAAACAGTGCAATCTTGTTTGTATGCAAAATGCAGATGAAATGCGAAGAAATCTTAGGGCAAAATTTAGGGTGTTACAGTAACCATAGGAACTCTTTCAGAAGCAGGAACAGACTGAGGAACAGGATCAGAGCAAGGAACAACTTCAAATGTTTAACACGGAGTTTCAACCATTTCACCCTCCAATTCTACATACTTGAAAGTATTCATGTGGCTAACCATGTACTCTTCTTCACCATAGACAGTGACAATTTTGTTCTTCACCGGGTATTTCAACTTCTGATGCAAAGTGGAAGTCACAGCACCTGCCCCATGGATCCAGGGGCGTCCAAGCAAGCAAGAATACGCAGGACGAATATCCATCACATAGAAAGTAGAGTTGAAGACTTGAGAGCCTACTTTGATCGGGAGGTCTACTTCTCCATATACCACTCTTCTTGAGCCATCAAAGGCCCTCACTACTACATCACTTGGTCTTAACACAACATCTTCAGGACTGAGCTTGTCCAGAACCTCTTTAGGGAGCATATTTAATGAAGAACCATTGTCCACCAATACATGAGACAAGGTAGTGCCTTTACATTCAATGGAGATATGCAGAGCTCTGTTATGGTTTCTCTTGGCAGGAGTCAAATCAGCATCAGAAAAACCCAGACCATTATCACAAGTCAGATGTGCAACACAATTCTCAAATTGATCCACAGAAATCTTATTTGGCACATGAGCAGTCTTCAGGAACTTAATTAAGGCTTTAGCATGAGCCTCAGAACACAACAGCAAAGATAACATGGAGATTTTGGAGGGAGTATGCCCTAACTGGTCAACAATATCATAATCACTCTTACGAATGATCTTCAGTACTTCTTCCATCTGTTTAGAAATATTTTCAGCAGTCGGTGCCTCAGCTTGCACAGGTTCAATTACAGGACCTTTTCCCCGAGCATCAGTACTTGGCTCAGAAATGGAAGTAGTAGTTGGAGTAACTGAACTTTTAGAGGTAGCCTGAGGAGATAATATTCTTCCACTACTAGTGATCTTACTAGATCCAGCAATATTATCCACATCAAGATTAACATCAGTAACAGGTGCATCGGTCAAAGGTTCTTGTTTTACACCATGGATATAAACATTAGACCCATAATTCCAGGGTATAGGTTTATCAGAAGTATAAGGAATAGGGCCAGGAGTGGTGATGATCATGGGAGCCACTCTAATTTCAACAACAGTCTTCACAAGGCCTTCAGCAGTTATCCTGACAGGACCTTTAGGAGTGATCTTGATAGGGCCTTTGGAGGTAATCTTCACTGGTATTTTATCAACCATAGCTACATCTTCAAGCTTCGAGCTTCCAGTCAGATGCTCACACATACTTTCAACAGAAGATATCCTCTCAAACAATATAGTGTAATTGTCCATGAGGCGTTGAATACCATCTTTCAACTTCCAACAACTATCAGGTTTATAGGCACAGTAAAAACAGTCTTCATTGCAACCTGGAAAGAAACCAGCCTGCACCAGCTTCTTCTTGATAATGGACAGAGGAGTAGTTACTTCTGCTACTGAGGAAACATAGGTAACCTCATCAACAGCATTAACAGTCTTCTCATGATTGGGCATAGGAGCAGTGATCACATTTGGGGTCCCAGGAGGGTCAAATTCAATTTCTCCAGCTTCAATCATGTCTTGAATCTTGTTTTTCAACACCCAGTAGTTGTTGGTGTCATGTCCCGGACTATTAGAATGATACGCACATCTTGCATTAGGATTATATCGAGGAGAGGAAGTATTAGGATTCTTAGGAGGATCCCTCAAAGTAATGAGTTCTCCTTTCAACATGTGTTGCAAGGCTTGGGCCAGTGACATGTTGATCTTGGTGAACTGTCTTCTAGGCTTCTGTTGATTGTTTTTTTTGTGGCTCTGGTGCTGCAGGAGTAGGATTAGAGATGTGAACTGCTCCCACAGATTGGTGACTCCTGTTACGACTATGTTGACCATACACAGCATTAGACTCCTTCTTTCCACTAGGGGGCTTCTTAGCAGTGCTTGAGGAAGAGGCGCCTGTCTGTATCTTACCATTTCTTATACCATTTTCACACGTTCTCCAGTCATTATCAACTCAGTGAAACCAGATGATGAGCTTCCAATGAGGTGACTATAGAAAGGACCATTCAGCGTACTTATAAACATATCCACCAGCTCTCTGTCAGTCAGAGGAGGTTGAACCCTGCCAGCCAGGTCTCTCCATTTCTGGGCATACTCTTTGAAACTCTCCTTAGCACCCATAGACATGCTTTGGAGTTGCATGCGAGTTGGTGCTAAATCAGCATTATATTGGTATTTCCTATAGAAGGCCTCAACAAGATCATTCCAATCACGAATATTAACACTTTCCAGTTGATAGTACCATTCCAATTGAGCTCTAGACAAACTCTCTTGGAACAAATGAATCCACAATTTCTTATCAGCAGTATGTGGTTGAATCCTCCGGACATAGGATCTCAGATGCAACTTAGGACATGAGACACCATCACACACCACAAAAACAGGAACCTTGAAACCAATAGGTATAACCACTCCAGAAACTAAACTCAGATCTTCAAAATCAAGCCCAGAAGATTTTTGCAATTCCATGGCATTCATTTTGTCTACCAACATTTTGTACTTCTCTTCACTAGCAGGATCATGGTAATAATTTGCCTCAGAATCAGAATCTCCCACAGTATCATGGAGACTACCTCCCTCCTTCTCAGAATTTTCAGACTCAGAATCCTCAATTTGTTCCTTTGTCTTGATAGGCCCTATGAATCTTCTACCCAGGTTGATAAGGCCCCCTGATTTTCTAGTCTTCTTCTTCTTCTTAGCCCGCAGTGTCTTCAGCTCATCTTACCCTTTGGAGAAGTTCAGAATCAACTCTTGGAATTGTGCATTCTGAGCCTGGAGGTCTTTGACAGTCTGTTCAAGAGCCATTTCTGCTGAAATAAACAGCGAGAAGATGAGAAACCTGTTCATAAAAAACCTGTGATGCAATGACATGGTATGTAAATGCATATGCAATGTTTTCAAGGACCGCATGATTTAAATTTTTTTAAACAACCAGAAAGTAAACTTTTATTAGTAATCAATAAACTTGTTTTCCTCTTGGGCTTACAACAAAAATGAAATGAATACAAAGATGGGGTTTTAAGTCTCCCATGGACATTTCCTCTTTGTGTTGAGGTATGAGTTGAGATTCCGCTCCTCGTGAAGTTGTCTTGTTAGTTCCAGGATTCTTTCTTGACTAGCTTTGAAATGAGTCTCAAAAGTATCCCTTTGCTCCTTCAACTGGATCCAGGACCTTCGTAACTCCTCCATGTCAGTGGGCATGTCTGGATGAAGAATGATATAAGAAGTATCTCCTTCAGCAACAGGCTCCATGGTAACTGGCAGGATTGTAGGATATGGCATCATAAGAGTCTGAGCACATGATCGCACCCATCTGAGATAAGGTTCCATAGGAATAATGTACTTTGGTTCTAGAGTCTTGCTGTCAACCTTGTTCACCTTGCCCCAAGCTCGTATGAACCTTTGACGGTAACCTTGCAGATCGTCGTCGTAGTCGAACATAATACCCTGAATAAGCATGTCATGAGGACCGTCAATCCGAGCATAACCAAACTGACGTAGATCTAAAGAAGGGTTGTAAGTAATGCCCCCTCTTATGCCAAGGAGTGGCACATTAGGGAAATCCCCACACCGGTCAATGATAGTAACATTCTCCATAGATTGAGAGCACCAATGAATATCTGAGTGAGAAAGTGACATGATCCTCTTAGACCACCTTAACCCTTGTTCATTCTTCATCACTGATCGAGGAAGGTGAGAAATAAACCACCTAGACAATAAAGTTATGCATCACATCAGAGTTCCTCGTGCCTTCGTAGTACGGGTATGGAGAGAATGTAAGATATCTCCAAGTAATGTAGGCACTGGATTGCGAGTCAGAAATATGTTGACGGCGTGTATGTCTATGAGCTGGTCTGGATTAGGGAACAACACTAGGCCATAGATTAATAAGGCTAGGATCTCCTCAAAAGCATCATGACTCATAGCCTTCAAGAACACCTGAGCTTTCTCCATCAATACTTTAGCAAGAATACCCTTAACTCCACTTCTTGTTTCTAGGACAATGTCAGATTTCTTAAGATGTAGGGCTGCAGCAATGACTTCAGGTTTAGGCTCTTTTTCTAAGCCTGTGAAGGGTCTCTGATCAAGGATAGGTATACCCAGTAGTTTGGAGAACTCCTCCATTGTAGGAATCAGCTGATAGTCGGGGAATATGAAGCAATGATGTTTAGGATCAAAGAACTGAAATAGGACACTCATCATGTCTTCATTGAACCCTGAAGTGACTAGATCCAGTAGGTGACCATGCCTCTTGATGAATTGGGAGTTTTCAGAAACTTGAGAAACCAATTCCTTAAGCTTAGGAGGTATTCCTACAAAGTTGATCCGGATAGTATTCCTATGAGCAGAAGCCATGACCTGCAACAAAGAACAAAGATAAATCCTTTGGTCCTTGAAATGGTTAGTGAAAATGTTATGCTTATGATGCATGATGTCATGATGTTATGCTCAATCACAAACATGTGGCACACACAAACAAGTCACACAATAGCCCTAGGTTTAGAGGCTTGCATGAGGTTTAAAGGTAAGTACCCTTCCCTGAAGTTTAGTTGGTTCATCCTGTCCTACAAAAGTAACTAGGTTCTAAGGGATCTCAATATCATTGATCCTTTGCAAGGGTGGTTGTTCAGTAGGCAACTTACTTGCCAACCAAAACCCTCCAAGTTTAGGATCTCAATGAGTGCAGTATCGAGTATCAACCAACTTTAGTCTTCACCAAAGCCGGCTATCTCACTACTTTCTAAAGGCCAAGATGGGATAACTAAGGTTCTAAAAGTCAGTTAGTGTATTGACAGCATATGGCAGCCTCATATTATCCTCAACTTACTTAAGGAACATAAGCACCAACCAAGAAGTCACACTAACTATGGCCACCAGATCAACCATATCGGTATACGCCGTACAGTTTCCTTGGTCTATTGCCATTTACCTAAGGTACACTAGATCCGGGTTAGGATCTTTCACACATAAAGCCCAGCAGATAAGTATAAAGCAAACAAGGCAAACAATTTTAAAGTGATTTAATTCCTAAGGGTACCCATCTTTTATTAATTCTCCAGCAGAGTCGCCAGTTCTGTAACACGGTGGGAGAACTGACTTTCTATAAATGTTACCGATAGCAAGAGTCGCCACCGACTTTTAATTTATCCAAAAGGAAAGGACATAAAAGAACAGGAAAGACCTTAAAAAGATTTTAAGTTTGGGGGGTAGGTTATACAAAGGGAAGGTGTTAGCACCCTTTATATCCATGGTTATCCATGGGCTCTTAGTTACTTAGCTCACTTTAAATTGTTTTGAAAAGGTGTAGTGTGTGATTAGAAACTTTCTAAGTACTTTATAATGATCCTCGTATGGATGTATATAAAGACTTGTTTTTGAAAATTTGTTTGAAAAGTGTGGTGTAAAGAGTATTTTGAAATGTGAGCAAGCAACTTAAGAGAAACCTACCCTAGATCAAGTCTTTATTGTTCTTGTGTTCTTTCAATGGTAAGACTATCCCTATTATTAAGGAATAGGTAGTCATTACCTTAGATGTAATAAGGGACATGTGTAGGGACATCTGAATATAGGCAACTGCAAGGTGTCTTTAGCAATTCGTAAGGACTTATCATCTTTTATTCGAAGGGACAAGATCATTTATCGTAGGCAACCTCGAAGGGACTTGATCTTATAAACTGAAGGGACTTGATGATATTTGTGAAGGGACTTTGCTTAAGACACCTTACTTGACCTTTTGAAATAGGCAACATGAGAGGTAACCCTAGAAAGTGCAAGATGGCTATCAAAGATCGACTTACGTGTGTGCGTGTTTATTTTCAAATATTTATCTTTTTTTTTAAGTTAACTATTCTAAGTTAATTTTATTACAAGTATGTTATTCACATCCTAGAATTACTAACCACACAATAAATACATTCATGATAAAAATAAAGCAAAATATAAATCTAAACTATTACAAAGCTTCGGGACAATTACAATATAATTGAGAAATATAATAAAGATAAATAATAATAAATAAACAATAATTATCAATAATAATAAGAATTAAGATAACAGGTTAGAAAAATAAAAATAAGAGAAATAAGAAATTAGCCAAAACAAATTAATATTAGAAAAGATTTTTTAGATTTAATTAAGAAAATAGATTTTCATAATAATAAATAAATATTTAATTATTCACATATTTAAAAAATGATTAATGATTAGTTATAATTTATAAAACTATTAGGTTAAATTTTAAAGTTAAGAACAAAAAACTAGGGTTAGGGTAAGGGTTATAAAATTAGGGTTAAGGTTATGGTTAGGGTTATAAAAATGAGGGTTTTTTTATTATTAATTTAAACATAATTTATTTACACTACAACAAACAAGACCTTAGACAGCGCTTTTTTTAGCCTTAGACAGCGCTTTAAAGCACTGTCTAAACCTCCGCTGCTAAAGGTTTAGACAACGCTTTTTAAAATGTGAAAAGCGCTGTCTAATCCCCCACCCTTAGACAGCGCTTTGGCCAAAAGCGCTTTAAAAGACCCTCTTAATTTAAATTTTTTAGGTACACCTTAGACAGCGCTTTTCAAAAACGCTGTCTAAGCCCCCTACCTTAGACAGCGCTTTGGCCAAAAGCGCTGTCTAAGCCCCTCCTATTTTAATTTTTTTAGGTATACCTTAGACAGCGCTTTTCAAAAGCGTTGTCTAAGCCCCCTACCTTAGACAGCGCTTTGGCCAAAAGCGCTGTCTAAGCCCCTCCTATGTTAATTTTTTTAGGTATACCTTAGACAGCGCTTTTCACAAAGCGCTGTCTAAGCCCCCCCCCTTAGACAGCGCTTTTGCCTAAAGCGCTTTCTAATCCCCCCCTTAGACAGCGCTTTTGCCAAAAGCGCTGTCTAAGGTATACGGAATTTTTTGTAGGATTTGTTTGTAACCACATTTTTTCCAGGTTTATAAACCAGAATTGGTACCTGTTTTCAACCAGATTTTTTCAGACAATTATCACATTTTATATATGCCATTTTGGCCTTTTTTTACCAAAATTTGGCTAACCAATTCAAACCAATTCAAACCAAATTTGCCATAAATGTATCAAAATATATACAAATTTATGTTTACATTTATAAGTCATTACATATACTACTACAAATGTACACATTAATTACACACTTTGAGCTCTATCATGTATTGACACCACTCCTCTTTGATTTCGTCCACTTGATCCTTTGTATAAGATGCACACTTGAATTCATCAAAGTACTACATAATAATATAACATATTTTGAATTAATTCCAACTATTTAATTATATGAGATATGTGTAAATATAAAAATAACTCATAAGTTAGAAATACATACATCGGTGGGAATCTCTAATCGGCCCAACATGAGAGTATCTCGCATAAACCTCAACATGAAATACCCGCAATCTATTTGATTACGTTGAAGAGGACACTACATATGAAAAAAAAATATGAATTATAAATCCTAAGTTTTATCAAGTGTAGTCATCACTAATATAATAAAAAACGCGGTAATTAAAAACATACCGCCACTTTAATCCATGAAATGGAGTTGGCGCCCCTCCTTGAGGTCTGGATAACTCGTTGGGCACGAAAAGCTTGTAGGACGCTAATAAAATAAAAATGAAGCAATTAGAACAATTCACATAAACTAAGAAAAATTTTGAACATTCTCACTTACGTGTCAATTAGGTCCTTCATAACCGGGTATGTTGTCCAATCATTTCCTAACGAGTCAAGATAATACACAATTTCTCGGATAGGATTGATTGCGAGCAACAACCAATGTCCACTGTAATGATTAGGCAAATGTTAGATGGTAACTTGGAAAATAATTATAATATATGAATTTAGAATGAAATGCTAACCCGGTATTAAACGGTACAAAAAACAACTTCTCCGCATTTTTATTCTCCACGAGGATCCGAAGAACGTACTCCGTCACGGTATCCGGTCTACTTATCATTAAACCTAAGTTGACGGTCGCGGGTGCTAAGAATCCGAATGACACGTCCAAACCATTGGGGCGCATCAATTTGTCATACAAAAACCTAATATAAAAACATCATTAACATAAAGTAAACATCATTAAAATAAGTTGTTTAATTAATAAAACAAAGTAGTCCGAATTTACCTAACATATGTATTGACAACGTTGACGCCGATTTCTTCACGACCAAAAACTTGCATGAAGTCCTCATTACCAATCATTTGTTCGTAATCAAAGCCGAAAATCCCTACCTCCATAGGTATAGTCCGAACACCTCCGGTCGGTATATCGGTCATCTCTAGAAATGTCCTGAGGCACGACCTATACTTGGTGGTAGGTTTTTTCCTAGCTACGGACTTCTTAGCACCAGAACTTTGTACCCGTGCGGAGGCGTTGCTAACCTCCTTTTTTTGTTGTGCGGAGGCATTGCTAGCCTCATTTTCTTGAACCTACATGTCATATAAATAGTTAGATCAAATTAAGAATGTAACAACTTCCATGAATATATGTCATATAATTGTATATTACCTCTTTTCTTGAAACCGTGGACTCGGTATGCCGTGGAATCGCAGTTTCTTTTGATTTGGATTGTGTGGGAGTCTATTTAACATAGGAAAATATGTAAGTAAAATTTTGAACATAAATTTTAAACTTTGAATATACCAAGGAAAGTTAACATAAGTTTTAATCATACCTCATATCCTACGCATATGAGGTTTGTCGGCCATGCAACAAACGAACCTACTGCTTCGTGCACCGTTGTTGCATCCGAATCATCGCTAGGATATGGTAATGCTGCATTCGGCTCAACTGCAATATCAACTGATACCTTCAAACATCCAGCAGGGAGCTCTCTAGTGTGGAGTAATACTCCGCTAACGTTATGCACTTTTCCCTTGCCAACCATCCGATAGTATGGTGACGACAAATACAGCTGACAATGGGAAATGCCCTAAAACCAATAATAACAAGAAATCGTTAATGTGTATATATGTCAAATACATAATTTAAGCAAATAGTTCAATTTAAGACAATTATATGTAATTACCTCTGGAATGTTCGGCTGAAAGGTACAGTTGATGCTGTCTTTGTCCGAAGCATCTCTGTATACTGTTGAGGCGCTAGCCTCTCTTTCTCTCCTCAATGCATCAAGCTCAGCTTGCATGGCTTCCATTCTTGCATGAAGCTCCCGATTACTAGGAGCCTTTCCTTTTTTAATACTCATGGAGGTCGGAGTGACTCCAAATCCCTTACCCCTCACCCGACCAGAGTACTCAGGGACATCTAATGCCCGACCAAGTATGCTCCTAGTATCATCGGGAGATAAAGACTGAGATAGCTCCTCCTGAAAAATCAGATGAATACCGTACACTTGTCAAATATTTGTCTATAAAAATGTTATTCAATTAATGAAAAAATGTTATACTTACACATTTCTGGTATACGTGTAAAACTTCTTTTTGAGGAACTCCAGATTTGCCCACACGGGCTTCCTTCCACAAAACATGTGCAGGAAGAGAAGTTTCTGAACTTTCCTCCTTCTGCAGCTACACATTAAGTCATACAATTTGATCAGATAAAACTAATATATGATGAACAAATTTGTTATCGCAATTTAAAAATACTTACCATGGATTGTTCTAAACGTCCATATCCGACACGTCCTTTTCGGTACGGATATGCGGGACTTGATGCTCTTTCCCGATTTGTAGCACTTATTCTTTGAAAAACCGGGTCTTGTCTTTTGGATTTGAAAGCTTCCCATTCTTCAGCCGATATCAAACTTTCATATTTTTTGGGAAGCTCCGCATCCACAAAATTACCATCCGCATCCTTAAGGAACTTGGATGATAAAAATGTCTGAAACCCTCTTAGAAGCTTTCCGGCCAATTTCATACAAAAGCCTCTTCTTTCTTCTTCGATGTTAAAACATCGCTAAGAAAAACATACAGATTGATAGTTAGTATCGGTAATTGAAAAAACATAATTGAAAAAACATAATTGATACCGTATAATTGAAAAAACATGATTGTACCTTTATCTCACTCCAAATTTTATCTTTGGACTCTTTCAGCTCTTTGTTTCTCCAATCATCACATGTAATGGGAATTTCATTCCTTACTAGTGCACCGATAAAACTAGTTAAGGTATGCCCATTAGGTTCTATAAGCTGTCCCTGGGTGCTCCAATAGACATCTAGTATGATGCCTCGAGATCTTCCTTGGACCACCCTTCTCATTACTGTGATGCCTCTTCGAATTTCTTCTTCCGCGGATACTTTTTTAGGAACTTCCTCATGTTGGTCATCAGCCATGTCTAACCTGTAATAAACCAAGGAAACCATCAAATATCAAATATAACTTATAATCAAAAAAATTGAAAAAATAAAATAAAGAAACCATGGATAATTTACCTAAGTCACTAACATCTCTTTCTTTTCTTTGTTGGAATATTAATCACTTGTTTCTTAGCAATGCGTACGGATGAATTGTTCCAAATTCCCTCATTATGATCGTTTCTTATATATGACTCATCCGGTATAAGATCCTCAACTTCATCATTTCTATTCAACTCATTCCGTCTAATGCATGACTCATTCTCAACATCAATATCACATTGATCGACACCGCTATCATCAGTCACTTTGTTAGAGAAAAGCACTATAGACCATTTTGTACTCTTCGGGTCATTCACATAGAACACTTGTTTAGCCTGAGATGCTAGAATAAAAGGTTCATCTTTGTACCCCACCCTAGTAAGATCAACTTGCAAAAATCCAGACTTATCCATTTGTATGCCACTACTATTCACCCACTTGCAACCAAAGATGGGAATCTGAAACTTCTCGTAATCAAACACCCAAATGTGCTCAATAACTCCAAAATATGACAAATTTGCATATTTGGGGTTTAAGTCCTTCATACTTGATATATGCATTGCTTCAGCTAGCACGGTGACACCACTATTTTGCATAGTACTCTTATCATCTTGTTCTTTGGTATAAAATGTGTATCCATTAATTGAATATGCGCTATGAGAAAACACATGCAAACTTGGACCATATGCCAAACATCTGAACCTTTCTGTTACCGAAGAAGGATCTGAAGAGCGCTTCAAATAAATATGATCCTTCAACCATTGTATGAAACTTTGATTGTGCTCTATAACTATCCAATTTTCATTTCTGTTCGGATTTAACCTTCGGAGTACATCCTTGTGCATTTCAACATATGGCTCAACCTCATTATTATTGTGCAGAACATACAAATGAACTTGATCCCGTTCATCCCTTGATATTGTCACAATTTTATTCCCAATTAATTTTTTACCTTCCATTTTGTCGAAAATCTGAGCTCTGGGGAGTCCAATCGATTGAACGTTAGACAAATATTCAGTACAAAACTCAACAGCTTCTTCAACAATGTATCGTTCAACAATACAACCCTCTGGTCGACTTCGGGATTTCACGTACCCTTTTAATATTTTCATATACCGTTCAGCAGGGTACATCCATCTCATATAAGCTGGTCCACACAACTGTGTCTCTTTCACAAGATGAACAACTAAATGAACCATTATGTCAAAAAAAGACGGAGGAAAATACATTTCAAGCTCACACAAGGTAATTACAATCTCTTTTTGTAGTGTTGGTAACATCTCGGGATCGATCACCTTACCACAAATTGACCTAAAGAAAAAACACAATTTAGTTATGGAACTTCTTACTTTTTCTGGCAAAATAGAACGTATACCGATCGGTAGAAAATGTTCCATTATAACATGACAATCATGTGTCTTCAAATTCTTCAACTTGAGGTCTTTCATAGAAACAAGTCTTCTGATATCAGATGAGTATCCTTCTGGAACCTTAACTTCACTCAGAGACTTACACAAAATTTTTTTCTCCTTTCTAGATAAAGTAAAAGCAGCAGGTGGTAGATATGTTCGTCTTCCTTTCTTCACGGGTGCTAATTCAGTTCTCATTCCCATTTTTAACATGTCCTCCCTTGCTTTAAGGCCATCCTTAGACTTGCCTTTTATATTGAGTAATGTACCGATAACACTTTCAAATACGTTTTTTTCAATATGCATAACATCGAGAAAATGTCTCACGTACAAAGACTTCCAATATGGCAATTCAAAAAATATCGACCTTTTCTTCCACCCACCTTTCACAATCTTATGTGCAAAAGGCTTGCCAAACTCAGTACGCACATCTTTCACCTTTTCAAAAACTTGTTCACCTGACAATGCGGGTGGAGCTCTACGATGTTCGGTGTCTCCATTGAATGCTTTTCTCCACCCACGGTAATGATGTTTAGAATGTAAGAATCTACGATGACCGAGAAACACATTCTTCTGGCAAAGTTCCAATCGGATCGTATCGGTTCCGTCTTCACAAACAGGACACGCACGTTGACCTTTAATGCTATACCCAGATAGATTCCCGTATGCTGGAAAATCATTAATTGTGCCAAACAACATCGCCCTCAAATTGAAACTTTCTTTCCTATATCCATCATAAACCTCCACACCGTTCTCCCACAAAATCTTTAAATCTTCGATCAGAGGTGTCAAGTATACGTCTATGTCATTACCTGGTTGTTTAGGCCCAGAGATTAACATAGATAACATCATGTACTTACGCTTCATACATAGCCACAGAGGTAGGTTATAAATCATAAGAATCACAGGCCATGTGGTATGTGAAATACTTTGAAGACCATGTGGGTTCATTCCATCAGTAGATAATGCCAATCGAAGGTTTCTTGCTTCTGATCCAAACTCAGGATAATCATTATCAATCTTCGGCCACTGTGGTGAATCAGCCGGATGCCGATACTTTCCATCGGTAATTCTTTCATCTGCATGCCAAGTAAGATGTCTTGCATCGGTTTCACTACGAAACATGCGCCTAAATCTCGGAATTATCGGAAAATACCATAAGACTTTTGCGGGAGATAATCTTTTCTTATATCGAGACAAACCGCATTTGGGGCACTCAGTTAACGTTGCATATTCGTTACGAAACAAAATGCAATCGTTAGGACAAGCATGTATCTTATCATAGCTCATGCCAATAGAGCACAACATTTTTTTTGCCTCATAGGTTCGATTAGGAAGAACATTATCATCCGGTAGCATTTCTCTCATAAGGGCCAACAACTCTGTGAAACTTTTATCCGACCATCCATTGCCCGCCTTTAAGTTGTACAACTTTAATACCGCAGAAAGTCTTGAGAATTTAGTGCAACCTTTGTACAACGGTTTCTCTGCATCGCTTACCATCCTCTCAAACATTTCAGGACAATCATGAAGATCTTCTTCCAGTGCTTCTACAATCTCTTCAACTCGATCACAATCATATGTTTCCGTGTCTTTGTCGTATGAAGCATAGGTCGTATTTCTTTTTCCACTCGATTCAACATTCCCGTTAATTTTCTCACCATGAAATATCCAACACTGATAACTTTGATCAATTCCATGCCTCAGCAAATGCGATTTCAATCCATGTGCGTCAACCTTACCAATATAACAACAACGCAAGCAAGGACAATGCATTCGTCTGGGGTTTTCAGCGTGTTGAACAGCATACTTAACGAATTCCGCAACCCCACTCTCGTACTCTTTGGTCATTCGATCGGCACAGATCCATGTTTTATCCATGGTTTTCCTACTTATTAAAGTAAACAATCAATCCAGACGAAAATACATAACTAAGGTAGTATCATTGAATATCCTAACAATTTTAAAGTTCAATTCATTTTAAACTTCAAAAACCTATACATAACCAATGTTAATATAAACTTCAATAACGTATCCGATACGCCAATATACCAACTTTAATTACCTCATCACTTTCATTTTTTATATTACAAGAATCAAACTTTTTCTATTACAATATACCTATAATTATACCTATAGAATGAAAGTGAGATGAACAACACTTTCACAGTTAAAAAGAAAAAAAACTACCTATTCAATCTTCAAGTATAATCACTAAGGAAACATGAAGTTTGAACAATATTGAACATCTAAATCCAAAATGATATTTAGAGTTTAAAGTCAAGTAGACACATACACTGTAACAAAACAATGTATGAAATTTAATACTACCTACCTACCTTTTTATGTGGGAAAACCATGTTTCATGTCCAAAATCTTATGTGTTCAATCTAAAAGTCTATAAATGGACCCCATTACTTGCCTAAACTTTATATTCAAATATTTGGACAAAATACTTGATGTACATGTAGAATAATTCCACAAAAATAGTACTCATAATTAATGTGACATTGTAAGGTATTCATATTTGCATATATATTAGATGATAAAGAAATATGCTTGCACTTACATAAAGACAAGAACAAGAATTTTTATTACTCATTCAGTTAGGATTGGCAATTGAGCATCAACAGTGTATTTTACAAACAAAAAGCAAGCATCAACAGTGTATTTTACAAATACTGATATTTTCCTAAATAACAGAGCATGAAAAAATGAAAAAATGCAGAACATACCGAAATGAAGGATTCTTCAAACACTTTCAGAAATGAAATCTTCTCAAAAAACCCTTGCAATGCCTGAAACCATATGCAAATAGAAATGACGAACAAATACTGAAATGGCTTGAAGAACAAAACGCAGTAGAGAAATGAAGAACAAAACGCAGAATGAGATGAACATACCGCAGTAGAACTGAAGAACTGAGACCGATTCTTCAAACACAAACACTTTCTGGTATTGAAACCGAATGCTTTCAATGTATTCTCGTTCGCAGTTAGGGTTCGCTGGAGAGGTTTAATCGCTGGAGAGGGAAAACAGAAAGAACAGGAACGAAAATAGAAGTCTGAGTTTTAATTTTAATAAGACCTTAGACAGCGCTTTTGTGGAAAGCGCTTTCTAAGATATGCCTTAGACAGCGCTTTCCAAAAGCGCTTTCTAAACCCCCCCTTAGACAGCGCTTTTGGTTTTAAATATTTTTTTAATTGAAAGACATTAAACAGCGCTTTCTCAAAAGCGCTAACTAAGGTCTATATTTAACAGCGCTTTCTAAAAGCGCTGTCTAAGGGGGGGTCTTAGACAGCGCTTTTAGAAAGCGCTGTCTAAGACCCCCCCTTAGACAGCGCTTTCGTTATATTTTTTTAACATTTTCCGTGTTTTATTTTTATTTTAACCTTAGACAGCGCTTTCTTTTAAAAGCGCTGTCTAAGATGCGCTGTTAAAAAACCTTTTTGGCGTAGTGTTACAAATATATACAATTAATAATAATAAATATAAATATATAAAATAAATATAAACAATTTTATTTTTTGAGAAAATAAATTATGAATTTTCAAAATATAGGTTTTTATATAAGAAAATAATATAATCATTTTATTTTAGAAATTGTTATTTAGAAATTAAATGAATTAAATAAATGTGAATAAATAAAACATAAAAAAATTTGAGAAAAATAACATACCTGGGGCTGGGATTCGAACCCAGGCCCTAGGCTCTCCATACGCTGGACCAACAACATCACCACCAGGCCAAGCGCGTCTTGGTGTTTACAATGTGAGCAACAACCCTTTTGTTATAATCCTGTGAAAATCAAAAAAATGTAACAAAACAAAATGGCCTGGGGGGGATCGAACCCAGGACCATCATATTTACAAGTAAACACACAAACCAGCTGAGCCACATGGGGCGCGTTCAGCATATAATCAACAACAAAACATTATATTTTAAACAAGCTTTCTGAATTATGATTTTGGCGCCACTGGACTTCATCTTCTACCTCCAGCCTGCAAATTTTCCTTCGAAATTTTCTTGGCTTTTTCCTGCGAATCTTCTTGCGTAATACAACCTGCGATTTTCAAATACTACATAACCAGTACAATCAAATCAAATTAAAAACACCATTGGACTCCTT
Organism: Lathyrus aphaca; assembly: GCA_963966055.1. NCBI lineage: Eukaryota > Viridiplantae > Streptophyta > Magnoliopsida > Fabales > Fabaceae > Lathyrus > Lathyrus aphaca. Next base: position 230,538,089 of record OZ014519.1, read on the forward strand.
GTGACCTGTACAATTCAATTATGTCATCAAAAATCATTTATATTATGTGAATCGAAGAACCCTAATTTGAAGCTTGAAACCCTAAGTATGGTGTTTTGCGTTTTCGGCCATGAAACATCAATCTAAACATCCAGAATCCATCTATGAGTCTTCACAAATAACAAAACAGAATCAAAATTCATTATAATCGCATGAATAATTAGAATCGAATAATTAAAATTCAAGCTAAAACAAGATTCGGTTTATGCATTTTATGATGCTATGGATGAAAGTGATGATGGGGATACAATCAGGGAGTCTCAAGGAAGCTAAAGCAACCTTTACTTTGCCTTGAAAGTGTCTCTAAATCCAAAACCGAATGTCACTTTTTTGTATGAAAATTGGAACTTTGTTCTTACTCTTGGAGGCTGCCAATTCGTCCCCTTGTACTTGTGATCAGTTTGTGTATATGTATGGAGTTGAATTAGGTCAAAAGTTTTTGGATTTATGGGCTTTGTGGAGATTACTTGATCATGAAGATTCACTTCCTTCAAATATTGAAAATATCTTATAAAACCTTTCTAAATTGGGTCAATCTGACTTTACATGATTCCAATCATCTTTAATTGATTTTTAAGAATTTCTAGAATGAAAATCATATCAAATATTGAGACTTTCATATTTTATTTTGATTTAAAATGATTTTTAATGTATAAAATCAAAATAAATAAAATAAAATAAATAAAAATCTGAATAAATGATATTTGGTTCGTGCATGATGTCATGGTAGTGATTGGGTCATAAAAATGCAAGCCCATGTGGAAAGAATTGGTTCTAAGACCCCATTTTCTCAATAAACCTCTAAAAAATTTCCCAACTTTGCAAAGACACAAGTCCCTCAATTTTAAGGATATGGAGGTGTTCTTGGACATTTTGGAAAGCTTAAAGTGTCCTCTAACAAACCTCTTTGGTCTCATGTCCATATCTTTTACCATTTTCAAGTTATGCCCTTTGGAAGATGTTGACTTTTTGTTAACTTTTAAAATGACCTATAATGTCTTAGCTCATACCTTCCAAATGAAGCATTTTTGGGCTTGGCTTGTGAGACCCAAAGTTGTAGAGAATTCAATTTCCTTCAAAATGAGCTTTGGATGGAAAATTCTTGATGAAACATGTGAAAGTTATGGCTGGTCAAAGTTCAGTTGACTTTTCTATGAAAACCTTAATTTAAAAACTCATGATTCTTGATGATCTGAAATCTACTTGATGAATCATGATCAACCCTTGATCAGATGATGAATTTTACTTCATATAATTAATGTTGGCAAAATATCATGAAGTTTGACTTTGGTTTGACCACAGTTGACCTCAGTTTGACTTTTTAACTGCTTTGACTGATTTTAGCCTATCTGATCATCTGACTGAGCAAACCTTTTGGGAAAGCTTTGAAACTTGACATAGGGATTCTTGAAGATATGTAGGATGTTATGAAGCTCACTTGAAGCCTTGGAAGTCCATTTAGCCTGATGAAATTCAAAACCCTAGTTTAGGATACCTTGCTTAGGAGGATGCTTTGTCTGAGGGAATTGTCAAACTTTCTGACTAATTGTGAACCTTGTGAACCTATTGAGATACCTTGTGAACCTTGTGAACCTTGTGAACCTCTTGGGACACCTTAGTACACAATGTCTTGTCTAGGTGAGGGAAAATATTTGGGTGCAACAGTGATTTATTGGGGAATGGTAAACACGGACGAGTGCTTACATTTTAAAATAAACGATATAAGTGTTTGACAGTGTGTATAGACTAAAGATGCGGACAAGCATCCTCAGGACCATGATACAGACGAGTATCGATAGAAGCAAACGCTGACACGTGTTTTAGGATGATGATACAGACGAGTATCAATCGGCTAAACAAGGAACACATACGAGTGTTGATCTGTCGAGGAGATGATATATACAAGATACGGACGAGTAACAGAGGGTTGTGTATAAGCATGTACAAGTTTTTAACCTGTTGGGGAAATATGTGCAAGACACGGATAAGTGTCAAAAAGATTGAGCAAGGGACACAGACGAGTGTTTGACTTGCTGAGGAAGTATGACACGGGCGAGTGTCAAAAAGAATATGTACAAGTATAAACAAGTATCTGTATTGAGAGTGCAAATAGTATTCTGGATTTGTCTGCGGGGGATAAGTTTTGTATATTGTTGGTGAAGTGATTCTGATGTTTGTAGGTGATTGGCTCAAACCTGGCTTATGATCATGCAAATGTTTGATATTTGCCGTAATGCTCCGTATTAGACGGAATGCTACGCTTTGTTTGGTGAATATGATGCGAATGCTATGATTATGCAAAAATGGGAGAACCGATCCGAGATCCGGATCCTGCAGGGAGAAAGATCTCTGGGTGATCTGTCTGGAGGGAGAACTCCGCTGGGGAAAGAGATCATTGGTCGTTCTGTGGGGAGAAAGGATCACCGAACGATCTTCCTAGGGAACTCTGTGGGAATCTCGGCTGGGGAAGCTTCTGTTGAAGAGACTCATGCTGGGGATGAGGAGGCTTCGGCAACTCCGCAGGGGAAGATCAGTTCAGGCATTGCTCGGGAGATCCTGCTTGGGGAGAAGAGAACTTCTGGGAAGTAATCTGTTGTAACTCCTTCGTCCAAGCGACACGCTGGGGATTCAATGAGTTTCTCGAAGGATCCTTTAAGGGGATGACAACTTCGTGGGGGAAAACTCCTGTCAAGTAACCTTGCTGATGAGGTGATTATTGACTTGGCTAGGGGATACAGTGCTTGATATGCCCCACGCTATGAGATTGTCTGTCTTGAGTACCTATAACCTGTTAAAAAGAAACGCAAAGGTGTCCCGAGGTATCCTCAACCGGATTCCGTCATAGGAGTTAGATTTGCTCAAGAGTGTATATTTCCTGCAAGCGTATATTGAAAATGGCTTATATGTTTTCATGTCAGTGTTGTATTATGAACTTTGGACATTTTGCAAACGAAACATAAAAATGTACAAAACAAAGTGTGACTGAATATTATGATTTTATTGATTTGTGTGCCCTGAATGGGCAAGTACAGTGAAGGAGAGAATCCCTAAAAGGAGGAGATTGTTGTAAATTGAGAAAATAAAAGTGTTGGCAATGTTCGAAGTTGACGCTCCAGTGAGCTTCCTTTGCTATGACCTGTATGACCTTGACGTTCTTCTTATCTTGCTTTCTGAAGAAGGTTGATTCTGACCGACGCTTTATCCTTTCAAAGCTTGCCATATTATGAGTGATACAGACGAATTCAGAATGCAGTTGTTCGCTTTTTCCCTGATTTTGCGTGGATCACCCTTTCGGGTTTTCAATCCATCGGGATACCCATTTTTGCCTGAGTTGTCCGATGTGGCTTTTCAACTCAGCGGGTGTACATTTTTCAATTTCCCCTTATTTTTTCCTGAGTCTTTTATTCTATTTTTGACTCGCCGGGATGCCCTATTTTTTCCTGGACTTACATTCTGTTTTTATGTCCAACGAGTCTTTTATGTGAAGTATTTTTTAACTGCATCTAAATTCACAAGAGATAAGAAATCCTCGCCATCCATGGTAGTGAGCATCAGTGCCCCACCAAAGAAAACTTTCTTTACTATGAATGGGCCTTCGTAGTTTGGTGTCCATTTTCCCCTGTGGTCTGTATGAGGAGGAAGAAGTCTTTTCAGAACAAGCTCTCCCACTTGGTATTCCCGAGGTATGACTTTCTGATCGAAGGCTTTCTTCATTCGCTTTTTATATAACTGCCCATGGTAGATGGCTGCTAACCTCCTTTCTTCAATCAGACTCAGTTGATTATATCGAGATCGGACCCATTATGCTTCATCCAGTTTCACATCCATCATTACCCATAAGGAGGGTAGTTCAACTTCAACAGGTAGGATAGCTTTCATACCATACACAAGCTGATAAGGTGTTGCCCCGGTAGATGTTCTGATAGAGGTTTGGTACCCATGCAAGGCAAATGGTAGCATTTCGTACCAGTCTTTGTAGGTGACTACCATCTTTTGCACAATCTTCTTAATATTCTTGTTAGCGGCCTCAACAGCGCCATTCATCTTTGGCCTGTAAGGAGAAGAGTTGTGATGTTGAATTTTGAAGTCCCGGCAAAGTTCTACCATCATCTTGTTGTTCAAATTGGAACCATTATCAGTAATGATTCACTGAGGGACTCCATATCGACAGATGATATCCCTTTTCAGAAATCGAGCTACCACTTGCCTGGTGACATTTGCATACGAAGCTGCTTCAACCCATTTGGTGAAGTAATCAATGGCTACTAGGATAAATTTGTGACCATTTGAAGCAGTCGGTTCAATCTTTCCAATCATATTAATGCCCCACATGGCGAAGGGCCAAGGTGAAGACATTACATTCAACAGATTCGGAGGCACATGCACTTTATCTGCGTAGATCTGGCATTAGTGGCATTTTCTGGCGTAGGCACAACAGTTTGCATCCATTGTGATCCAATAGTAACCTGATCTTGATAACTTCTTTGATATTGCATGTCCTCCGGTATGGGTACCGAAATAACCTTCATGTACTTCATGCATCAGTAGGTCTTCTTCCTTCTTGTCAACACATCTGAGCAAGACCATGTCGAATTTTCGCTTGTACAAAGAACCATCAGTATTAAGGAAGAAACTGTCGGCTAGCCTTCTTAATGTCTTCTTATCGTTTGACGATGCCCCAGGTGGGTATGTATGAGTTTCCAAGAAGCATTTGATGTCATGGTACCAAGGCTTGTTATCAGTGACAGTGTCCACAGAGAATACATATGTCGGTCTGTCCAGTCTAGATACCAAAATCCGAGGTACATAATTGGCGACCTGTATTTCGATCATGGATGAAATGGTAGCCAAAGCGTCTGCAAACTGATTCTCATCTCGAGGGATGTATTCAAGCTTAATTGTTGTGAAGAAGGTCAACAATCTCCTCGTATAGTCACGGTAGGGAATCAGGTGCTCCTGATGAGTGTACACTTGTTGTTGGTTTGGTTGATTACCAAAGCTGAATCTCCGAATACATTCAAGGTTTTGATCTTGAGGTCAATGGCTTCCTCAAGACACATGATACAAGCTTCGTATTCTGCTTCATTGTTAGTGCAGGCAAAGGTGAGCTTTACCGAGAAAGGCATATGAACCCCCTTAGGTATAATAAGCACTGCACCAACTCCACGACCGTTGCAATTAACTGCCCCGTCAAACATCATAGTCCATGCTTCTTCTGGGTCAGGCCCCTTAGTGTAAATAGGCTCTTCACAATCTTTTGTTTTTAAGAACATGATATCTTCATCAGGGAAGTTAAATCTCATAGGCTTGTAATCATCAATGGGTTGCTCAGCTAGATAATCAGACAATACACTACCATTGATGGCCTTTTGAGAGGTGTACTGAATGTCATACTCTGTTAGAATCATTTTCCATCTTGCAACCCTTCCGGTAAGTGTTGGCTTTTCAAATATGTACTTGACTGGATCCATCTTTGAGATTAATAAGGTAGTATGAGTCAACATATATTGTCTTAGTCGACTAGCAGCCCACGGTAAAGCACGGTAAGTTTTCTCGAGCAGTGAATAATGTTGTTTACAATCGGTAAACTTTTTGCTTAGGTAGTATATTGCATACTCTTTTCGACCAGACTCGTCATGCTGGCCCAACACACACCCCATCGACTCTTCTAAAATTGTCAGATACATGATTAGAGGTCTTCCTTCGACTTGAGGCATGAGAATTGGAGGTTCTTGTAGATATTCTTTGATCTTATCAAAAGCTCTCTGACAGTCATCGTTCCACCTGATTTTTTGCTCTTTTCTTAACAGCTTGAACAAGGGTTCACAGGTCGCAATGAGATGAGATATGAACCTTGAGATGTAGTTCAATCTACCTAAGAACCCTCGAACTTCTTTCTCAGTCTTAGGTGCATGCATTTCCTGAATAGCTTTGACTTTATCGGGATCAACCTCAATTCCCTTTTTCACTTACAATAAAACCCATTAGATTACCAGAACGTACCCCGAATGTGCACTTGTTGGGGTTTAACCTTAGCTGATACTTCCTCAGACGCTTGAATAGTTTCAACAGATTTACCAAATGATCTTCTTCTGTTTAGGACATGGAAATCATGTCATCTGCATATAACTCGATTTCCTTATGGATCATATCGTGGAATAATGTTACCATAGCCCGTTGATATGTTGCACCGGCGTTCTTCAGACAAAATGACATTACCTTGTAGAAAAACATGCCCCAAGGTGTGATGAAGGTTGTCTTCTCCATGTCTTCAGGTGACATCTTAATCTGATTGTATCTAGAAAATCCGTCCATGAAAGAAAATACCGAGAACTGAGTTGTGTTATCCACCAATACATCAATGTGAGGTAATGGGAAGTCATCTTTCGGGCTAGCTCTGTTCAGATCCCGGTAATCCACACATATATGCACCTTGCCATCCTTATTAGGCACGGGTACAATATTAGCAACCCACGGAGGGTAACTAGTCACAGCAAGAAAACCGGCGTCCCACTGCTTTTGTACTTCCTCTTTGATTTTAATGGCCATGTCTGGGCGAGTACGGCGCAACTTCTGTTTAACTGGCAAACAATCTTCTTTCATTGGCAGCTTGTGCATGACAATATCTGTATCCAGACCTGGCATGTCTTGATAGGACCAAGCAAAGACGTCGACATACTCTCGAAGCATACTGATAAGTTATTCTTTCACTAGAGCTTGCAGACTGGCTCCGATCTTCACCTCTTTCACATCTTCCTCGGTACCAAGATTGACAGTTTCAACTTCCTCCTGATGAGGAGCAATCACTTTTTCCTCTTGTCTCAATAACCTGGCCAACTCTTCAGGAAAATCATAGTCTTCATCAACCCCTTCATCTACTTGATTAATCGGATTGTCGAAGTCATACGAGGTCATAGCAGTGTCGTTGTTGGTGCATTCTGGAAGGCTATCTCTGTAAGGGTTTGATATTTGTTCATTTTAGTGATTGATTTTATCTTATTTAGAAAAAGTGAATGAAGTTTATTAAGAAAAGCATTGCCATTTATTGTTTTGAGCGAAAACAAAAATGAAAAGATAGTGAGCGAAAAGATTGTTTGCAAAATATGTCCATTGTTCATTAATTTCAATTTGCACAAAATACATATATGGCCCTATTACAAAATGAGTCCTGACACCTTGGGCAAGATGCAGGACTTGATGCATGCTTAAACCGGAAATAATAATTACTCTGCAGTAGTAATCCTTATAATTTCCTGGGAAAACCAGTTGAGGACTTGTTGACCTGGGACTCTTGGACGGATCCAGCTTTTCAGGTTGTAGTCGCTTTCAGCCTCGTCTTCCACATTATTGATAGCATCCGGGGTCAGCATTCCCCCCTTATAAACTTGGGAGCTTTAGCAGCCTCCTCTTGAGCTTGTCGGGATGGTCTGTAACCCAAACCGAATTTGTCTTCCTTTATCTGGACTTGTAGTAGATTGCCCTATCCTTGGGCATTCCCATCTTCAACAACCTTCCGAGCTTGTTTGTAAGAAGCAATTGAAGTACCAGACACTTCAGTTGTTGCTTCATTGACATTAAGAGCTTCAAAACCCTGACTCATTGTTTCATGGATCTCCCCATCCATCTTAATGTACTTATAAGTGGCCAAGTGACTGACAAAGATGTCCTCTTCCCTACAAATGGTGATAATTTGGCCTTCCCACTCGTATTTTAACTTCTGGTGAAGGGTCGATGTTATTGCGCCAACAGTATGATCCAGAGTCGACCCAACAAACAGCTATAGGCATGCTGAATGTCCATCACATAGAAGTTAGTTTTGAAAATATGTGGGCCAATTACCACCGGAAACTCAATTTCTCCAAGAACCGATCTCTTAGAACCGTCAAAGGCTCTCACAACCAGGTTACTCGGACGGAGTGCAAGACCATCATATTCCAGCTTGACCAAGGCTTTCTTCGGAAGCACATTGAGAGATGACCCAGTGTCAACCAAGACATGAGAAAGTACAACACCTTTACATTCCAAGGTTATATGCAAAGCCTTATTGTGGTTACGGCGCTCCGTAGTCAGATCAACATCGGTGAACCCTAGTCCATGACTAGTATTGACATTTGAAACCACCGTCTCTAGCTGATTAACTGTAATCTCCTCAGGTACGTAAGTTGCGTGCAAGACCTTGAGCAATGCATTCCTGTGAGCTTCGGAACACATGAGAAGAGATAGAATAGAGATCTTGGATGGTGTCTGGTGGAGCCGATCAACAACCCTGTAGTCACTCTTCTTGATAATCCTCATGAACTCATCTACATCCTTATCAAAGGATGTCTTCTGAGTTTCTTTTGCAGTTGGTTCTTCCGGCACCACACTTTTGCCTTTTACTTTGGCAGCAGCTTCTGCTTCAGCATTAACTCTTGGGAACTGTGAGGCAAAGAGACATCCGCTTCTAGTGAATTTGTGGTGTAGAAGTTGAAGAATCAAGAGTGACTTTCTTTCCGTTGCAATATAGATCTGAGCCATAGTGCCAAGGCACGACACTGCTGTTATCATCTGGAACTGGTCCAGGTACCGTGATGGTTACCGGACTGATTGATGTGGAAGAAGGAGTTGTGACAGTTTGTGGATCATAGTAGATGGTGACAGGAGGTCTGATTGGAGATGGCACAGGTGCAGGAAGTTGTTGATATTGATGATGTTGATGTGAGTTGTTGTTAAGAGAATCTGGAACATGAATGATTGATGGGTCATAGTAAATGGTGACCGTTGAGATGTCTTCATTGATGGTTGCTATTGTTGTAGTAGACTCTGTTGAAATGATGTTTGCTGATGTTGTAGGAGATACCTCTGAAATGGTGTCTGCTGATGTTGTAGGAGAGATGTTTGTAGGTGTTGTAGAAGACGGAACAGTTGATGTGATTTGTAGGATTCCTTCTCTGATAAGACTGTTGATACCATTTCTCAAATTTGCACAACCATTGGTAGAAACTTTGAAATCTTCACAACAGGCCTCACAACCTGGAAACACTTGGCACTTCAATAGCTGAGCTTTAACTTCATCCAGTGGTGTTTGAATGTTTGCAACGCCATCAATCAAAATTGTTGGTTGATCCTCCTCAATAGCATTAATCCTCGGTCCACCGTGATTCGGTATTGGATTCTTTGTGACATTAGGAGGAGGTGCAAAATTTAGAGCTTTGGAATCAACTAAACCCTAAACTTTCATGTGTAATGCCCTACATTTCTCTTTTGTATGGCCAGGTGCATTGGAGTGGAAGGCACATCTGGCGTTGACATCATAGTTCCTTGGAAGATTCAAAGGATCTGGTGGAGTCAAGGTTCTCAGTTCAATCAGGTTGAGCTTCAATAACTGTGGAAGTAGAGTTGCATAGGGCATTGGGATGTGATCGATAACCCTGTTGATTTGTGAAGGATTTTGTTGGAAAGGACGTTGTTGCTGATTGTTGTTGTTGTAAGATCTTTGTTGTTGAGGAAACTATTTTTCCTGAGGATATTGTTGTTATTGGGGTGCTGAAGCAGGAATGGTGACAGCGGCTACTGATCTTTGCATGTATTGAGGCCTACCTCTGCCCATATGCACTGAGTTGGTCTCACCTGTTCTTCTAAATCCTGAGAAAGGTTTCCTTGCATTGCTGGAGCTGGCACCGTTGTCAGAGATCTTACCCATCTTCAAAAGACTTTCAATTTTCTCACCAGCTATAACCACATCAGCAAAACTGGTAGAAGAGAAACCAGCAAGCCGATCAATGTAGGTTCCTTGCAATGTATTCAAAAACATATAAGCCATTTCTCTTTCAGACATAGGTGGCTAGACAGTAGCAACAAGTTGCCTCCACCTTTGGGCATATTCCTGGAAACTTTCTCTTGAAGATTGAGACATACCCATCAGGAGGGTCCTATTGGGAGCCATATCCAGGTTGTACTGATATTGGCGTATAAAGGCCTCAGCTAAGTCCTTCCAGTTTCTGACAGTAGCCCTTGATAGATGATAATACCACTCTCTGGATGCCCTAGTTAAACTGTCTTTGAAGTAGAACATCCACAGTTTTTCATCCATGGTATAAGCTTTCAATCTTGCCAGAAAAGATTGAAGGTGGGTACGAGGACAAGAGGTACCATTATAATTCTCAAAGCAAGAAGGTTTGAACTTGTAAGGAATCCTGACTCCTTCCACTAGTCCCATATCCATCACATCAAATCCCAAAGAATTTTGTGATTTCAGGGATCTCAGCTTCTCAGATATCTCGTCTAGGCGACGATCATAAACTTCATCAGCCCCAACACTAACACTGTAAACTGCTCGTCCTGAGGATCTTCCTGTAGAACACGATCTCCAGTGTTTCTCTGTGTGTTTCCAATAAAATTGACTTCAGGGTTGATGTGGGGCCCAAACTCTGGTGGATTTGTTTGCGGCTGATCGCGCGTGTTGTTACTTGTACCCCTAGTGCCCGCATGGTTCTCATCTGGAGTTTGTCGCTCGACTAACTCCCTTAATCAGTCCTGGGTCTGTGCCAGCCCAGTCATCACAGCCATGAATTGATTCATCTGGGTCCTCACTTATGACCTCACATCAGTCATCTGAGTCCTCACATCTGTCAGTTCTTGTTGTAATTGATCCATTTGTAAGCTCGAAAGGTTGTTTCTGGTCGGATACCGGTGGATGCGATTGACGGGAAAGACCCTCTTGCGAGAAATATATCCTGAAACAATCAACAAGGTGAGAAAACAACAACAAAACTCCTACAACACAAAGAATATGAAGTTAGCATGCAATGCAATATGTCTATTTGTCTTCAGAGGGTATCCGGTCTGGTTCTTTAGTTTTGACCTTCCAGACCTCCGGGAATAATGGAGATGCTGAAGTGAACGAAGCTCATAAGAAAATCCAGGTAATACATAAACCATACATTACAAATGCCAAAATACATAGTTTATGATTACAACAAGCTCCCATGGTGGGTCAAAATACAATCAAGTCAAGAATACAACAAAATCACCATGGAGAATTAAAGTACAACTAAAATAAAATACAAGTAAAAGAGAAATCAAACATCCAGCCCAAATTCATCCTCCTTGACTTCTTTCAGGAGAGCATCGGTCACTGGTCCAACTGGATGCTCTGTGATGGTCCTGATGAGAAGGTTTCTGGTTGTAATGGTACTTGTCAACTTCTGGTACTTATCTTGTTCTTTTGATCTCTTTAAACCTGCCCGGAGTTTCAGCTTGGATATTTCCTTCTGTGCTACTAACAGGGCTTCCCGACTCTTCTTCTCATTGGCTTCTAGTTGCTCTATTTTATCATGTGTCTTCTGATCTTCTTGCAAACGAGCTTCAGTGATCCTGATTCACCTAGCCTGACTCTCTTCCAGATAGTGCTCAACTCTGGCTTTCTGAATCTTGGCTTCTTTGCAAGCATTCTTCAATACCAACTCTCCCGCTCGGACTTTTCTGATGAAGTCCTTTGTTTTCTCTATCTTGGTTATATGCTCTATTTGGATCTTCTCTAACCTCTCATTTTCTAGACGACTGTCATTCCTTTCCCAAAGGGTCTTCTTCAAAGCTTCAGCTAACTGGGCATTTCTTTCCTTCAACTTCTCAAATTCTTCTAAGCTGACTGTAGCTATGGGCTCTACTGCTGATGGCCCTGGTACATCTTCTAGGGTTAATGGAATACGAGTAACTTGTCCTCTAATGCGAGACCATTCAGTGTACTGAGCAAAAGCTATGTTGTTGCATTTCCCCAAAATAGCAGTCCCATTTGTCTGTATGTTGTCCCAAGCCTAGGCTGCTTGTCGGACGGTGGCATGATTATTCTGAACAACACAGTAAAGAGACTCTGCTAAGTCCTGCTCTCTTGGTGGATGTTTCAATGCATATCCCAACTATATTTTGAAAAGTAAAGGCTTGTAATTGATGCAACCTTTTACTCCAATAAGAGGTACATTAGGATATTTCCCACAGCTTGTAATTATGTCTCTGCCCTTGGTGTTCTGAGTACACCACCTGATATCTTCTGAAGTAAGGGCAATCATCCTTTTAGCCCAGTTCCTTGAATGATGTGGATTCAGGAAGGCTTCCATCTTTGGCATATGTCTCATCAACCAACTGTAGAAAAGGGGTGCACAACATCTCACCAGTCTTCCCCTCTGCTTCTCATTCCTCTGATGCACTGAGTAGTAGAAATCTCTTAGCAAGGTGGGAACTGGGTTCTTGAGTATGAATATGTGGATGGCATTTTTACTTACAAACTTAGGCTCGTCTGCAAACAAGATGATACCATATATACTAAGAGCTAGGAGAGCACAAACAGTTTCCCACTTCCCTGTTGCAGCATGACTAGTAGCCTGAGTGATTAAGAAGTCCAAATGAAGGCCTGGGATCCCAGTCGTAGAAGTCATGTGCTCATCAATGGTAGTTACCTCCAGATGCAATGCCTTGGCTATGTCTTCATTCCTTGGAGCAGTCATCTCAGGGTTGAAAGGAATTCCTCTTCTGATAGGGACACCCAACAACATAGAGAACTCTTCCAATAAAGGACCTATCTGAAAATTTGGGAAAGTGAAACATTGGAGAGGAGGGTCATAGAAATGAAGACATGTGTGAATCATGCTCCTCTGTGATGCATCCAAGTCCATGATCATGTCTAGGATACCACCATAATGTTCTCTGAATAAAGGAACATGATCAGGAGTGATAAGGCTTGTATCTGCCTGATGTCTGCCAGAGGATACTCAAAGAAGTGGTAAGTGATGTTGCTCTTCCTGGTTGAATCCATACTGAAGATATGATGATGAAGATAAATGAAGAGGATAAATGATGCAGATAGCTGAAGAAGTGTTGGGGAAGATATCTGAGCAGAATAACGGTCAAAACCAAACCAAAGAAGATATGGATACCCTGTAAAACAAATAGACAAATGTTAAATGATGCAATATGATGTATGCTTATGATATGCAAGGGTTTCTGATCAGGTGTTGGATTGTCAGTAGCTTTGATAGGGTCCTTAAGTGTTCAGAATTCCGGATGAAGGTCTGAGAACCAGTAACCAGGTGGGGGACTCAAATAAAGAGTCACTTGTCTAGGGTTTCACAGAATCAGTCCAAAATAGTGTAACCTTAAAACAAATCCAGTAACAGGATATGTTAAGGCCAAGGGTTCCTGCAAACCTGTAAACAACCCCACCCACTCACAGGTATTGTTCTAGAACAAGGATCCTCAGATTCGGATCTATTATGAGAAGTGTAAAAACTTCTAACACGGAGGATACAATGTATACCCTAATCATAAAGGATCCTCCTCTAATTCACCTCAGATGCTGAAGGTCATCTAAAAAGGTCATCCAGACTTAGCAGGCTTCCTAGATATCCCTAACACTATAGGAAATCCGTAGCATAGAGTTCTCAAGAAGAAACCCATGTCTGAACCGTATTTTCATATTCCCGCACCAGACCGAAATGGAATGGGACAGAATATGAATCCATTCTAATCCTATGTCTGTCACTCAGGCCTTTGTGTTGGACCTTTCTCACCGAAATACCCCTCCCACCAAAGCAAACCAGCAAACCAGCACAAATGATATGATAATAAAATGAAATGCATAAAACAGTAAATGAAAGCGATAAAGTAAATGCAATAAATAAAGTTGTACAGAAAGCAACAAATAAGGCAAAACAAAAGCACACGTAACACATAACACCCCCAGTAAACAAAGTCAAACAAGCACTAGGAGAAACCCACAAGAGAACCAGAAGCCCTGGTTGAAAAGGTCCCCAGAAGAGTCGCCAAGCTGTCGCTCCCTGGACTTTAGTCCCGGTGCAGACGTGGACGGTCAGCGATGTTGGAGGTTGAGGTTGAATAGAGTCGCCAGCTAGGCATTTTTATCCCAAAGGAAAGGTAATGCTGCATAAACCTGGAAGGGTATGGATAAGACGGTTGCGAACCAAAGAAACTGAGAAAGGGGGTTGGTTACGACCTGGGAAGGTATTAGCACCCAGATCGTCCGTCGTACTCGACGGGATCCATGCTTACCTGATTGTGTTTAAAAGGGGGTAGTGTATGTGATGACTGTGTATGAAAGGCTAGCAATGAATGTACAATGTGTCAGTGCAAAAGAGAGTGAGTGCTCAATAATGAGGCTTAGAAAAGAAAGCTGAAAGAGGGGGATGACAAAGAGACTTTTGTTCGATAACTGTTAAGTTATGCCTACGTATCCTCTCGTGCAATGAGGAAGCCAAAAAACCGTAGTTCGACTCAAAGAGACTTAGATGATTTGTTGTGAACTACTTACTTGTCTGTGCTCAAGTGTGTGACTCGTCTGGCTCGAGTGCTAACTGTCTTGCATTAGACACGAGAAGCGAGTTCTCGTTTTCAGAGTGAAGATGATGAGAAAAGAATCCCGGAGGAGACGTTTATTGTTTGTTTTTTTGTTTTCAATTTTTTTATTGTTTTTTGTGTTTTGCATAGGATAATGAGCTTAAGCCTAAATCAAGGGTGGTAAACTCATTATATCCTCCCTGATTAGGGATAATGAGCTTACTTAAGTATAAGATGAAGATCTCAACTTAATTACCCTAATGATGTAGGATTAAGATCATTATCCTACTTGTGATTATTAAGATGTTTTTGGATTTTTGTTTAGTGTTAAGTAATGAGTTTAATATCTAATCAGGGATTAATGAACTCATTACACCATCCTAAGAGAAGGATGATAGATGAGAACACTTAAGCTGAGAAAGACTCCTCAACTTAATCCATGGTTAGGGATTAAATTCATTAGATGACAAGCATTTATTAGATGTATTTTAATTAAAGGGTGAGATTAAGAAGTGATTTTTATGTTTGTAAGACTTTAGCATGATATAAGGCCCAAGTTACAAGCTTAAGTCTTAATAGTTATTAGGTGTTTTTATTAGAAGGTGTAAACAAATTAAAGGTTTAACACTAAGGATTAAAGTTATACACTCCATCCTAAGATAAGGATACAGGCATAACCCTAATTCAAAGTCCTAAAGCTTTAAGTGTTTAGCCTTGATTATGAGATGAGAAAAGAGACTCAAGGAGACTCAAAGGTAAAAAACTAAGGGAGACTATATACAACCCTAAAGTTATCATGCTTGGATGTTCCTATGGTTTGTGAGGCTTAAAGAGAAGATCTTCATATGGCTACCAAGGAAGAGAAGCAGATGAAAAAGAGAAGAGAGAGGAGAATAGGTTACTTACTTCCTGAGGAAAATAAGTAACCTAAGAGAAAGAGATAGGAGCAAGAGAGAACAAGTGAAGCAAGTTCACTTCAAAGACAAGTAAAGAATGCATATGAAGAGATGAGAAGAGGTGGTATGTGAAGGAAAATCCAGATCCCAAACAACTTACCATAAGCCCCTGAAATGTTAGTGTGAGATGCATAAGATGCAAAGCAAAAGGAAATAAAGCAAATGAAGGTGCAAAGACCAAAACCATAAGTGTAAACATGATGCAAATGTGTTATGGAATGATGCAAAGTCATACATGATGCATATGAATGATCATACAAAGGATGAGATGCAAAACAAACAGGTTAGAAGCTTAGAAACACATGGATACACATGAAATGCAATGAATGCAAAACATACCAAATGAATGAAGAAATTATCAAGCAATGCTCTAACATGTCTTAAGATGTCTAAGATGACATACAAATTCTTGGAATGGCATGGCAAGTTCATATGATGATGATATGCAAAGATGAATGCAAATGAACATGAGAAGTTAGGGTTTTATGAATGTATGAGATGCACATGATCAAAACTGAAGCATACATCATGATACAAATTTGAAAATGAAATCAAACAAACCCTAAATACACACAATATCACTCTCCAAAGATGGAGGTCAGAAGCTAAACCTAAAGGAAGTTATGAATTTCCTAAGTTAACTAGGGTTTTTGGGTGATTCTTCATGAAAAATGCTAAACAATTTGGAAATGCAATGAAAAATTATGAGTTAAATAACCTAGATACTAGATGCAAAGTATGAAACAATGCAAAAAGAACCAAATGAAAACTCAACATGGTTGATCATAAATGGTTTTTTCAAGTTAGGGTTAGAAAAATGTGAATTATGAACCCTAATTTATAGCAAATTGTGAAAATGTGATCAAGCCTAAAAAGAAATTTGTGTGATGAGTTTGTAAATGTTTCTAAATGTATGAGAATACTTCATGAATATTTTTGTGATTTTTAGATACCTAAATGTATTTTTAATTAATTAATATCAATTAATTAATTAAATAAAACATTTAAATGATTTAACAATATATTTTTAATGCAAAAATTAAAAATAAAAATGTTTTTGAGTTTAGAAAAATATTTGAAGTGAAAATGCAGAAATTGAGATTTTTAAACATATTTTTGCTATTTTTAATAAATATATGAAAAGAAATATGAAATAATTAAAAGAAAATAAAAGTATGCAGGATCAAAGGCCAAGATTTGAAGCTGAGGTGACTTGGCGCGTGTTTGTGTGGCTGGGATTGCTTCTGACTAATTAAAATTAATTAAATTAATTAATCTGGATTAGGGATAAGTGAAATGATATGGGCCCTTCACGCACGCGGGAAACATGATCCTAGGGTCATAATTCATACCTGGCTAATTAACCCTAAATTAAACCCTAATCTTCTTCAGGCGACCGGAACAGTGTTCCGATCGTCTTCTCCGGCCACTCAAAATCCTAACTCTCTCCCTAGGCCACCCCAAGCTCTCTAAAGCTCCAGAATCACTCATTAAACACCCCTAAACACAAATCCAGCAACAAAATCCATTTATATTGCATCAAACTCATGAATCGAAGCAAAACGGAAAACGTGCAAAAATTTCAGAAGTTAAATACATCCTACACACTCCACCATTTTCAATGATTTAAAGCTCAACATGATCAGCAAGACAAACTCTACCATATTGAAACTTAAAAATGGAGTTCTGGAAAAAAGTTCATGCGAGCTACCTGAGATGAAGCTTTTCAGTTTGGTACTTTCTGGCCTCCTCCTTTGTGCAAATCCACTCCACTTGATCCCCTGAAGCTTATGGAAGGATTGAATGTAGTTTAAATGGCTTGGTTTGTGATTTCCAGTTCTTCCAACTCAGAAATTGTGTTTTGGTTATGGGGGTTTTCAGGCCATTGTAGTGGGTGGTTTATGTTTTATGAGTGATATGGAGATGAATGGTGAAGAAAGTTTTAAGTTTTGATTGCTGTGTTGAGAGATTCGAAGAGATGAATGTGTTGCAAGTTTTTGTGATTCTGAGTGTATGAGAGGTTTTAGGCTTCAATGTTGTATATTTTGACGTCCTTAGGGTTTTCATAAGATGTACTGATTGGCCAGAGAGTTGTTGTGGCATAGTGTGATTGGTATGGCTTCATTTGTAAAAAAAGTCAAAGAATGTGTACGATGAGTATGGGCTGGGACAAAGGAGATCTTATGGCTTGTCCTGCCTCAGCTAGCATTGTGGAGAGCCCTTGCATTGAGTTTGAGGATCTGCAGCACTTGGATCAAGAGTTTGAAGTGGTTTTGCAATTTTCCCTCTTTGGATTTTCTTAAAGAGAAAGGCATACAATCTTGTGATCCAAGGCAAAAATTTGGTCTTTCAATTTTTCATTATCATGTTATGATGCTTAGAAGTCAATTAGAGGTCATTATAAGTCTTGAAACTTGGTTTTGCAAAAATCCCTCTTTGGCACATACTTGAAAATTATAAGATTTTTCCCAACTTTGAAACATCATATCTTGAGTTCTAGGATGAATCAAGAGGAGTTCTTGTAATTTTTGAAAATGGGAATATCCAATCTACAACTTTCATGTTTAAATATTTTTCATTTGAAGCATTTTTTATCAAGAAAGAGGAGGTTGAAAATCTTTCCCAAAATGGAAAGTTTTCATTACAAGTCATGTCCAAAAATGGAAAGTTTGCAAATGGCTTGAAATTCTTCAATCTTGTGAACTTCTAACCACTTATAAGATAAAATAAAGATCATAGAACCTCAAAATGATGAAGATGACCCTTTGGTACCCTTGTTGGAGGCCTCAGATGCCCTGATTCTGACTTTTCTTGCACAATAAGTTACCAGTTGATCAGATGACTTCCACAATGAATTTCTTCATCAAATTTGGTACACATGCTCCTTATAACATATTAAGACCAACGGAATCAAGAATGAACAAAAAAATTAGATTAAGGGCTTCAAACCCAAAACCCTAATTTTAGGTCATCTGTGTAGAAAACCCTAGCCTGCCTAGGCCTCTGTGCAATGCTTTGTGATTTCTTGACTCTAATGAACCCTGGGGAGCATATTATGATCATGGAACACACATGGACCCTATTGACAAGCTTTAAGGCCTTTGAGATGGCTCAGTTCACTTCTTGGATTCATCTGATCACAAACCCTAATTGTGCAGTCATGCAATGATTTGATGAAGTTGTTTATGCAATGTGAGATGTAATGAGATGTTTATACAGATGATTGATCACAAGTCATGGTGTGAGAAAAAAGTGAGGGAAAATTTGGGGTGTTTATAGTAACTATCATTGATGAGCACATGACTTCCAAGGCTGGAATCCCAGGCCTTCATCTAGATTTCTTGGTTACTCAGGCTACAAAGCAAGCTGCAGTAGGGAATTGGGAAACTGTGTGTGCTCTCCTAGATCTCAGAATTTATGGTATCATTTTATTTGCAGACAAGCCTAAGTTTGTAAGCAAAAATTCCATCCACATCTTCATTCTCAAGAACCCAGTTCCCACTTTGTTAGGAGACTTCTACTACTCAGTTCATCAGAGGAATGAGAAACAGAGAGGAAGACTGGTAAGATATTGTGCACCTCTCTTCTACAGTTAGTTGATGAGACATATACCTAAGATGGAAGCTTTCTTGAACCCACATAAGTCGAGGAATTGGGATAAGAGAATGATTGCCCTTACTTCAGAAGATATCAGATGGTGTGCTCAGAACACCAAGGGTCGAGACATAATAACAAGTTGTGGGCAATACCCAAATGTGCCACTTATTGGAGTAAAGGGGAGCATCAACTATAATCCTTTACTTTTCAAGAGACAGTTGGGGTATGCCTTGATACATCCACCTAGGGAGCAGGACTTAGCAGAGTCCCTTTATTGTGTTATTCAAAACAATCATGCCATTATCCGACAAGCAGCCTGGGCATGGGACAATATATAAACTAAAGGAACTGCTATTTTGGGAAAGTGCAACAACATAGCCTCTTCTCAGTACACTGAATCATCTCGCATCAGAGAACAGGTTACTTGTATGCCATTCACCCTAGAGGATGTGCCAGGGCCATCAGCAGTAAATCCTATAGCCACAGTTAGTCTGGAAGAGTTTGAAAAGATGAAGGAGAGAAATACCCAGCTAGCTGAAGCTTTGAAGAAGACCCTTTGGGAAAGGAATGATGGTCGTCTGGATATTAAAAGGTTAGAGAAGCTACCCATCGAGCATGTAACCAAGATTGAGAAGACTGAAGACTACATCAGGAAAGCCGAAGCAGGGGAACTTGTGTTGAAGAATGCATGCAAGGAAGCAAAAATTCAAAAGGAAAGAGTTAAGCATTATCTGGAAGAAAGCCATGATAGATGGGTCAGGATAACTGAGGCTCGTATGAAAGAAGACCAGAAAATGCAAGTCAAGATAGAGCAATTAGAGTCTAATGAGAAAAGAAACCAAGGGGCACTGCTAGCAGCTCAGAAGGAGATATTAGAGTTGAAACTCTGAGCGGGGTTAAAGAGATCCAAAGAACAAGATAGGTATCAGAAGATGACAAATGACATTGCAACCAGGAACCTTCTCATCAGAACCATCACAAAGCATCCAGTTGGCCAGTAACTGATGCTCTCCTGAATTAATTCAAGGAGGATGCATATGGATTGGATGTTTGATTTTCTTTGTACTTGTATTTTGGCTCACCATGGTGATTTTGCTTGTTGTATTCTTGAATTTAAATGTATTTTGATTCACCATGGGAGTTTGTATGGTTGTGATTCATGAACTATTTGTATTCTGGCATTGCCACTTGTATTTTATGGTTATGGATTGGGTTTTCTTATGGAATTCGTTTGCTTCAACATCTTCATCTCCCAAGGGGTCTGGAAGATCAAAACCAAGAACCAAACCGGATACCCTCTGAAGACAAACAGACATATTGCATTGCATGCTAACTTCATATCCTTTGTTTTGCAGGTGTTTTGTTGTTGTTTTCTCACTTTGTTGATTTTCTCAGGAAATATTGCTCGCATGAGGGTCTTTCCCGTCAATTGCATCCATAGATATCCAACTCGACACAACCTTCAGAGTCTACAAATGGATCAGTTACAGTAGGAACTGACAGATGTGAGAACTCAGATGACTGATGTAAGGACAGAAGTGAGGACTCAGATGAATCAATTCATGACTGTGATGACTGGGCTGGCACAGACCCAAGAAATATTGAGGGAGTTAGTCGAGCGACAAACTCCAGAAGATAACCATGCAGGCACTGGGGGTACAAGTAACAACGCGCGCGATCAGCCCCAAACAAATCCACCAGAGTTTGGGCCCCACAACAACCCTGAAGTCAATGTTATTGGAAATACCCAGAGAAACACTGGAGATCGTATCCTACAGGAGGATCCTCAAGACGAGCAGTTTACAATATTAGGTGATGGGGCTGATGAAGTTTATAACCGTCGTCTGGACGAGATATATGAGAAGCTGAGATCCTTGGAATCCCAGAACCTTTTGGGATTTGATGTGATGGATATGGGTTTAGTGGAAGGGGTAAGGATTCCTCACAAGTTCAAACCTCCATGCTTTGAAAAGTATAATGGTACTTCCTGCCCTCGTACCCATTTGCAATCTTTTCTGGGAAGATTGAAAGCATACACCATGGATGAGAAGCTGTGAATGTTTTACTTTGAAGACAGTTTAACTAGGGCATCCAGAGAATGGTACTCACACCTATCAAGGGCTACTGTCAGGAATTGGAAGGACTTAGCTAAGGCCTTTATACGCCAATATCAATACAACCTGGATATGGCACCCAACATGACCCTCCTTATAGGTATGTCTCAGTACTCGAGAGAAAGTTTCCGTGAATATGCTCAAAGGTGGAGACAACTTGTTGCTGCTGTCCAACCACCTATGTCAGAAAGAGAGATGGCTGACATGTTTATGAACACCTTGCAAGGTACCTATATAGATAGACTTGCTGCCTTCTCCTCTACCAGCTTCGCTGATGTGGTTATAGCAGGAGAGAGAATTGAAAGTTTGCTGAAGATGGGTAAGATTTCTGACAACGGTGCTAGTTCCAGCAATGCAAGGAAACCCTTCTCAGGACCTCGAAGGACAGGAGAAACTAATGCGGTGCATGTTGGTAGAGGTAGACCCCAGTACTTACAAAGATCAATGGCCACTGTCACCATTCCTACACCAGCGCCTCAGCAACAGTTTCCTCAACAGCAACCACAGTATCCTCCACAGCAACAAAGATCTTACAACAACAACAACAACAACAACCAGCAACAACGTCCTTTCTAACAAAGGCCTTCTCAGGTTAACAGGGTGATCGATCCCTTCCCAATGCCCTATGCAGCCTTACTTCCGCAGCTATTGAAGCTTAACCTGACTGAGCTAAGGACTTTGGCTCCACCAGATCCCCTGAATCTTCCAAGGAATTATGATGTCAACGCCAGATGTACTTTTCACTCCAATGCACCTGGTCATTCAACAGAGAAGTGCAGGGCCTTGCACATGAAAGTCCAAGATCTGATTTACTCCAAAGCTTTGAATTTTGCACCTCCACCAAATGTCATAAAGAATCCAATACCGAATCACGGTGGGCCGAGGATTAATGCCATAGAGGAGAACCAACCAGCAATTCTGATTGATGACATCGCAAATATTCAAACACCACTGGCTGAAGTGAAAACTCAGCTATTGAAGTGCCAAGTGTTTCCGGGTTGTGAGGCCCATTGTGAAGTTTGCAAAATTTCCACCAATGGTTGTGCAAATTTGAAGAATGGTATTAGCAATCTTATCAGGGAAGGCATCCTACAGATAACATCAACAGTTCCATCTTCTACAAAGACAACAAAAATCTCTCCTACAACACCAGCAAACATTATCCCATCAGAGTCTTCTACAACAAAAGTAATTTCAACAGAATCGACTACAACAACAGCAAACACCAATGACGATATCTCAACGGTTACCATCTATTATGATCCATCAATGATCCATGTTCCGGATTCTATCAACAACAACCCTCATCAACATCAACAACTTGCCACACCTGCACCAGCTTCAATCAGACCTCCTGTCATCATCTACTATGATCCACAGACTATCGCAACTCCTTCTTCTACTGCGATTAGTCTGGTGACCATCACAGTGCCTGGACCAATTCCTTATGATAACAACAATTTCGTGCCTTGGCATTATGGTTCAGGTCTTTACTGTCAAGGAAGCAAGATTACTCTTGACTCCTCAATACATGTACCGCAAGTTGAAAATGTCGGGGGAGGCGGAGGCTTCACTCGGAGCGGACGTCTCTTCGCTTCACAATTTCCCAGAGTTAATGCCGAAGCAGAAGTTGCTGCTAAAGTGAAAGGAAAAAGTGTGGTACCAGAAGAACCAGCTGCAAAAGAAACTCAGAAGACACCCTTTGATCAGGATGTAGACGAGTTTATGAGGATTATCAAAAGAAGTGACTACAAAGTGGTAGATCAGCTCCACCAAACACCCTCCAAGATCTCCATTCTATCTCTGCTCATGTGTTCTGAGGCTCACCGGAATGCACTACTCAAGGTCCTGCATGCAGCTTATGTGTCGGAAGAGATCATGGTCAACCAGTTAGAAACAGTGGTCGCAAACGTCAATACTAGTCATGGACTAGGTTTCACCGATGCTGACTTGACTACGGAGGGGCGTAACCACAACAAGGCTTTGCATATCACTTTGGAATGTAAAGGTGTCGTACTTTCCCATGTCCTTGTTGATACTGGATCATCACTCAATGTGTTTCCAAAGAAAGCTTTAGTCAAGCTAGAGTATGATGGTCTTGCACTCTGTCTGAGTAACCTGGTTGTCAGAGCTTTTGATGGTTCTAAGAGATCGATTCTCAGAGAGATTGAGCTACCCGTGGTAATTAGCCCACAAGTTTTCAAAACTACCTTCTATGTGATGGACATACAGCCTGCCTACAGCTATTTGTTGGGTCGACCCTGGATTCACGCAGCCGGTGCAGTAACGTCAACCCTTCACCAGAAGTTAAAATATGAGTGGGAAAGCCAAATTATCACCATTTGTGGATAAGAAGACATCTTTGTCAGTCACCTAGATACGTACAAGTACATAGAGATGGATGGGGAGATTCATGAAACCATGAGTCAGGGTTTCGAAGCTTTGAACATCAACGAAGCTACCACTGAGGTGTTTGCTGCATCCCAAGAGGAAAGGATAGGCACCTCAATTTCTTCCTACAAACAAGCTCAGAAGGTTGTGGAAGAAGGGAATGCCCAAGGCTGGGGCAAGCTGCTGAAGGTTTAGATGAAAGAAGACAAATTCGGTTTGGGTTACAAACCATCCCGGCAAGTTCCAGAGGAGGCTGCTGAAGCTCCCAAGTTCATAAGTGGGGGAATGCTGACCCTGGATGCTGTCAACACTTTGGAAGATGAGGCTGAGAGCGACTACAACCTGGAAAGTTGGATCCGTCCAAGATTCTCGGGCCAACAAGTCCTCAACTGGTCTTCCCAGGAAATTATAAGGGTTACTGCTGCAGAGTAATTATTATTTCTTGTTTTAAGAATGCATCGAAGTCCTGCATCTTGCCCAAGATGTCGGGACTCATTTTGTAATAGGGCCATATGTATTTTTTGCAAATTGAATATTAATGAACAATGGACATCTTTTTGCAAACAGTCTTTTTCGCTCACTGTCTTTTCATTTTGTTATTTTCGCACAAAACAATAAATGGCAATGTTTTTCTCAATAATAAATTTATTCACTTTTTCTAAATAAGATAAAATCAATCACTAAAATAAACCAAATCTCAACCCTTGCAGAGATAGCCCTCCAGATTTCACCGACAACGACACTGATATGACCTCGTATGACTTCGACAATCCGATTAATCAAGCAGATGAAGGGGTTGAAGAAGACTACGATTTACCTGAAGAGCTAGCCAGGTTGTTGAGACAAGAGGAGAATGTAATTTCTCCTCATCGGGAGGAGGTTGAGACAATTAATCTTGGTACCAAAGAAGATGTGAAAGAAGTGAATATTGGGCCAGTCTGCAAGCTCCAATAAAAGAATAGCTTACCAGTATGCTGCGAGATTATGTCGATGTGTTCGCTTGGTCCTACCAAGACATGCCGGGTATGGATACAGATATTGTCATGCACAAGCTGCCATTAAAAGTAGATTGTCCGCCAGTTAAACAGAAGTTGTGTTGTACTCGCCCAGACATGGCCATGAAAATCAAAGAAGAAGTACAAAAGCAGTGGGACGCTGGTTTTCTTGTTGTAACTAGTTACCCGCCTTGGGTTGCTAACATTGTACCCTTACCTAAGAAGGATGGAAAGGTGCGTATGTGTGTTGATTACCGGGATCTGAATAGAGAAATCCCGAAAGATAACTTCCCATTACCTCACATTGATGTATTGGTAGACAACACAACTCAGTTCTCGGTATTTTCCTTCATGGACGGATTTCTGGATACAATCAGATCAAGATGTCACCTGAAGACATGGAGAAGACAATTTTCATCACACCCTGGGGCACGTTCTGCTACAAAGCAATGCCGTTTGGTTTGAAGAACGTCGGTGCAACATATCAACGGGCTATGGTAACATTATTCCATGATATGATCCATAAAGAAATCGAGTGCTACGTGGATGACATGATTGCCAAGTCCCTCACAGAAGAAGACCATTTGATAAACCTGTTGAAGTTGTTCAAGCCTCTAAGGAAGTATCAGTTAAGGTTGAACCCCAACAAATGCACATTCGGGGTACGTTCTGGTAAGCTGTTGGGTTTTATTGTAAGCGGAAAAGGAATTGAGGTTGATCCCGACAAAGTCAAAGCAATTCAGGAAATGCATGCACCTAAGACTGAGAAAGAAGTTTGAGGGTTCTTAGGTAGATTGAATTATATTTCAAGGTTCATATCTCATCTCACTACAACCTGCGAGCCCTTGTTCAAACTGCTAAGAAAGGAACAAACAGTCAGGTGGAACGATGATTGTCAGAGAGCTTTTGACAAGATTAAGGAGTATCTGCAAGAATCTCCAATTCTCAAGCCTCCGGTCGAAGGAAGACCTCTAATAATGTACCTGACAGTATTATATGAATCAATGGGGTGTGTGTTGGGTCAGCATGAGGAGTCTGGTCGAAAATAGTATGCAATATACTACCTAAGCAAAAAGTTTACCGACTGTGAACAACGTTATTCACTGCTCGAGAAAACTTGTTATGCTTTAGCATGGGCTGCTCGCCGACTAAGACAGTATATGTTGACTCATACTACCTTGTTGATCTCAAAGATGGACCCCTTCAAGTACATATTTGAGAAGCCAGCACTTACCGGAAGGGTTGCAAGGTGGCAAATGATTCTAACAGAATATGATACTCAGTACACCTCTCAAAAAGCCATAAAGGGCAGTGTATTGTTTGACTATCTGGATGAGCAACCCATTGATGACTACCATCCTATGAGATTTGATTTCCCTAATGAAGACATCATGTTCTTAAAGTCAAAAGATTTTGAAGAGCCTATTCACACTGAAGGGCCTGGTCCAGAAGAAGCATGGACTGTGATGTTCGATGGGGCAGTTAATTCAAACGGTCGTGGAGTTGGTGCAGTGCTTATTACACCCAAAGAACTCCATATGCCTTTCTCAACAAGGCTCACCTTTGCCTGCACTAACAATGAAGCAGAGTACGAAGCTTGTATCATGGGTCTTGAGGAAGCCATTGACCTCAGGATCAAAACCTTGAATGTATTCGGAGATTCAGCTTTGGTGATCAACCAAACTAATGGCAAGTGGTATACTCATCAAGAACATCTGGTTCCCTACCGTGACTATACGAGGAGATTGTTGACTTTCTTCACAAAAGTCAAGCTTGAATACATCCCTCGATATGAGAATCAGTTTGCAGATGCCTTGTCCACCATTTCATCTATGATCAAAGTACAGACTGCTAACTATGTACCTTGGATTTTAGTATCCAGACTAGATCGACCGGCATATGTATTCTCTATGGAGATTGTCATTGACAACAAACCCTGGTTCCACGACATCAAATGCTTCTTGGAGACTCAGACATACCCACCTGGGGCATCGTCTAATCATAAGAAGACATTGAGAAGGCTAGCCGACAATTTCTTCCTCAATACTGATGGTTCCTTATACAAGCGGAATTTTGACATGGTCTTGCTCAGATGTGTTGACAAGAAGGAAGTAGACTTACTAATGCACGAAGTACATGAAGGTTCTTTCGGTACCCATGCTGGAGGACATGCAATGGCAAAGAAATTGTTGAGATCAGGTTACTATTGGATCACAATAAATGCAGATTGTTGTGCCTATGCCAGAAAGTTCCATAAATGCCAGATCTACGCAGACAAAGGGCATGTGCCTCCCAATCCTTTGAATATATTGTCTTCACCCTGGCCCTTCAATATGTGGGGCATTGATATGATTGGAATGATCGAGCCAACTGCTTCAAATGGTCACAGATTCATCCTGGTAGCCATTGATTACTTCACCAAATGGGTTGAAGCAACTTCGTATGCAAATGTCACTCGCCAAATGGTAGCCCGATTTCTGAAGAGGGATATCATTTGTCGGTATGTAGTTCCCGAGCGAATCATTACTGATAATGGTTCAAACCTTAACAACAAGATGATGGCAGAACTGTGCCGAGATTTCAAGATGCAACATCACAATTTTTCTCCTTACAGGGAAAAGATGAATGGCGCTGTTGAGGCGGCTAACAATAACATTAAGAAGATATTTCAGAAGATGGTAGTCACATACAAACACTGGCATGAAATGTTACCATTCGCCTTGCATGGTGTAGCGGTAAAATCGTGAGTGTAAGCTATTGATTAACTTCACTCAAGGTACACAGAGTCGCCACCACGCTTTTATTTATTTCCAAAAGGAAAAAGGTAAAAGAACGAACAAAAACCTAAAGAATCTAAAGCAAAAGCTAAAAGAAACAAACAGAGAACGGGTAAGGGGATTGGTTACGAACCGGGAAGGTTTTACGCACCCGACTCGTCCATGGTACTCCACGGGAGCCCTTTGAAATATTTATTGCTTTTTGGTCTGAAATTGGTTTGCTTGAAAATGATTGAAGAGATGAGGAGAAGAATGTTTTTTAATGATTTTGTGTTTGATGAGGTTTTAACGCCTCATGCCTACGTACCCACAAAGTGCAATGCGAGATCAAAACCTCGTAGTTCGTGGTACAAAATTTGAAAAGAAACAATGAGTTGCATTAATTTTAAAATGTAGAGATAAGTCGTCATTCTTTAGAGAATAATTCCGCTAGAAAGAATGAATCATATCTAAACATATGGAAAGAAAAGGTGCACAAAGGCACAAAAAACAATTGAGTGGGTTTTGGATTTAAAGTATTTAAGAAAAGAATTTCGATATATTTACATAGATTAACATTTATTTAAGAAAACAAAGTGAAAAGGTTAAAATCACTTGACCTAAATCAAGGTTTGATTGCGAAAGCATTTGAAGTTTGAAAACAAAGAAGATTTGAAAATAGGGAGAAGTTTTGAAAATCTAATAATGGGGAGGAGATGAAGGGACTATCCTAATACTTGAATTAAAAGTCAAGAGAAAAGCGATCAAACCATATTATGCACAATTCTTCAAAGTGACCGGAATTCAATCTTCAAAGACAAAGGAACTTAATTTGAGGCCAAAGTTTCCAATCCATCATAACTTGAGCAAAGGGAGAGATCCTAAAATCTAAGTCCATACTCCAATGCTACGGATAGTAACCATAGTCCGAAATTAAAGTCACCAATCTTATTTAATGTTTAATCTTTTATTAGTGTTTTGGTATCCAAATGGACAAAAGAAAAAATCACAAGCAACAATATAAACATAAACAATATGATATATGATATTATATGATAAAGCATAATAAAGAGATAAGGAGCGAGAAATTGAAATAAAAGGATAAGGTGCGAGAGATTGAAATTAAATGGATTATTATATTCACATTATTATAATATTTACATATAAGTGGTATGATGAACTTAATCAATCACAACCACGAAAAGAATAATTAAATCGAGGCAATCGGATCCAAGTGGATCTTATTCCGAATCGGGACAACTTTAGGTCTATGTTAAGCAATCGCCGAGTAATTTACGAAGTAATTACCCAACAAATGAGGCCGGCCACCACTAATTAAAGTGGAAAATATTCGTGTTAATACATGTTAGAGAAACGATATTATGGATCGTTCTCCGAAAACATGCCACACTAAAAGAAAAAGAACGGTCTAATCTTAATCGAGATTTTCGTTGAATTTATCGAAGGCAACCTATCATGATCTCAAAGTATGGAGAATGATCCAAATGATCATTCATCCATAGATTTGAAATAATGAAGATTAAAACTCTTCGAAAAAACAACAATCACGAATCGGAGATTGTCATCGACCAAAAATAAAAGATGAAGAAAAAATGGATCTACTAATAAATCCATAAAAAGAAATTGAAATATATTTTTTAAAACCTTTTCTAAAAATTCCTTTCCTAAAATCTTTTCTAAATCTTTTTTTAAAATACTTTTCTAAATCTTTTTTAAAATATCTTTTTCCTAACATATTCCTAAAGTACTTTTCTATAAAATTCTTAAATCAAAAATAACTTGTAACAAAATCAATTTTACCGCGTGCGGATTGCGGCGTACTTCAGCTGGGTTGTTTGCTTGGCTGATGTTGTTAAAGCATGAAGGTTGTGGTATTGCTTCGGCTGGGCCTGGAAGGCGTGCGTGTCCACTTGGGCCTGCTGCGGTTTGTTTTCCGCGTGTTGTATGCATGCTGCTGGGAGTTTTCACATGATGGATGCGTGGGAAAAAGGCTTAACATGTGAGGCTTGCGGCGTCTTGGATGGAAGGAAAAGATGTTTTGTTGTTGTTGCTGACAAATTCAGCTTGTGCAGACCTTGTACGCGCGCGGGAGACTTACGTTGGCTTGCTTGCACTTGTTCGCGTGCGGAAAAAGCTGATGAAGGGGCTTTGCGCGAAGCTTGGCTGAAGTGACTTGGAAAATGTCACGTGAAACTGCTTTGGGGTGTTTGGCTTGAGGTTGTACGGTTTTCGCGTGTGGGATAGCTGCAAGTGTGTTGTGACTAGGCTTGCAAGCTGAAGTTGGCTGCGGCATGATGTTTGGCATGTGGGCCTAAGCTGGTGAATTGGCTTATGTTTGGAGGCGGTAAAAACAATGGCTGAAGAGGTGGGCCAGAAAATGTTGGGCTTTAAGAAAAATATGAAAGAATTAATCAAATAAATAATTGGAATGGATGGGAATTTTTATTTTTATAATATATTTTTTTCTTATCATATAAAAAACAATGAAATGGGCTAACAAATTAAATTGGCTTCTTGAATTTGTAAGAATAAATAAAATGGTCTTGTTTAATGATAAAAGTGAATAATAAAAAAAAGTAATTGAAAAATGGATTAAAAAAATGGAATTTGAAATAATAAAAAAAATGAAATAATCGGGAATTGGATTTAATGTATAACTGGAAATGGTTATTTGAAAAGGGAATCGAAAAATTTAGAAATTTGAAATTTTTGTGAAAAGAAATGGATAATCGGGTACTTGAACTAGAAAAAGGTTATTGAAGATTTGGATAAAAATGGTTTAATCAAGAAATGGATAACGGATGGAATTTGGTTTTCAAGCCCGCAACAAATCTGGATTTTTCTTGCACAAGCCTCTAATGAAAGTGAACACAGCCAACACAGACCCACTGGATATTTCACAACTTAAGCCAACTGTCATCTGAAAATTGTCTGATTATTTCCCTGATAAGCTGAATCCATACGGAGGAAAATAAATCCTCAGATGGATCATTGTTGAACTGATGAACCGATGAACTGATAAACACTGAAGATTCAAACCAAACTTCGCACAACACAGCCTGATAACTGATGCCTTTTGTACACAGCACATCTTGAATCTTTGAACACACACTGTCTAAACCACTGGCACACACAATTGGCAGTCGAAACAAATTTTGATAGTTTGACCAAATTAGGTCAAACATCCATTTGGATCGAATTGTGACTGAACAAACGCATCTGAATGAAATCACTGCCCTATCTTTGAAATCCTGCAACACAGAGAAGAAGAAGAAGAAGAAGAACACTGCAACATATTTTTTTGGTATTTTGGTTAGTGATTAGTAAATATAAACAAATATAAAGAAGTAAAAATAATGGTGATCCCCTGCGAAGCATAGACCCTACATCTGAGAAGAAACTCGAAAGCCCGTGCGATCTTGCTTGTATGCAAAATGCAGATGAAATGCGAAGAAATCTTAGGGCAAAAATTAGGGTGTTACAGCTGCCCCTATTTAAGTTTCTTCAATCCGGAGATATGAAGATTGACATCTTCGTCTCTACAAGATGGGAGAGACTTAAATACAGAAAACCCAATTTTTGTCCTAAGAGAACAATGATATGATATGAATATGATATGCAAACCCAAGATCTCCGTGGGGAAAATATGACCACCAGAGGAAAGCAAACTTGGGGACACAGAAGAAAATCCCGCTGGGGAAACAACCACAGACAACCAAAGAGTTACCAGGAAAATAAATCACCGGATAACGGACTCCACTTGGGAAAAGATATGATAAAATCAAGATACGAGATTCAATCAGGGAAAGTAAACATCCTGCCAGGAATATCAATCAAACAAAATATTCAAATCCAAGAATACTGAGTTGGAAAAGAGTCATCAACTACCTGTTTACTGGGTAGGAAAACAAAAAAACTCGACTATCGATTTACTGGATAGGAGCAAAATACATAGGGATAACCTCAATTACCTTTTTACTGGGCAGAAAACTTCTCAACTACCTGATTTACTGGGTAGAAAATATAAAGGACTCGACTATCGATTTACTGGATAGGAACAAAATAAAGAGGGATAACCTTCACTACTTTTTTATTGGGCAGAAAAATTCTCAACTACCTGGTTTACTGGGTAGGACACTTGAGCAAAAAGAAACAACTTTTATTACCTTTTTACTTGGTAAGAAGAAGAAATCTCGACTACCGGATTTACTGGGTAGGAGTACAAGCAAAAGAACTTGATCAATTTGGTAATATTACCTACTATCGATTACTGATAGCTTAATTCCAAAGTAATATACTCAAGCTGGAGAAAATTGCCCGCTATCAAACAATGATAGCTTAATTCCAAAGCAATATTACTCGCAAAAGGGAACCAAAGTTCAATCCAAGAACAATTTGGAGAGAAACGGTCAAACAAGACTCATCCCGAGGAGGAAATATCTTAACTGGGGAAAATTCCATCCAGATAATAAACTGGGGAGGAAGCTGAATCAAAAATCATCCACGAGAAACAAACTCAGTGGGGAATTAGAAAGGATTAACACTTTCTGCTTAATGGTCGACACTCTAAACTTGAGAGGAAGACGACACACACACTCTATGGGGAAAATCCACACCAAAGAGCAGATAACAATGATAAGTGCAAGAATGCAAGCAAACGATGCTATGCTTATGCGTATGAATATGAATATGCTGACAAAACAGACATAAAGATAAGAAACGGGTGACATGAACACCACAACAACCGGATACTCGGCTAATCCCAAGGCAATAATGCAGGGAAACATGCTGGAGATTCAACTTGAAATCTTGCAGGGGACTGTCATAAGCCATCAAAGGAATAAAATACTACTACAAGGCTTAAATTATGCTGAGACAGTCTCTGCTAGGGATATCATCCTGCTGAGGAAAGGTAATAATCTGCTGAGGATGGAAGTATTCTTGATAAAAATCAAACTTCACGAGGAATAACTGTCATACCACTCCTGCTCCACCTGGGGATAGAGTGCAATGACCTACTGAAAAATCACATAGGAACCTGCTGGAAAACAACACATGCAGACCTACTGGGGATCCATATGGGGATATCAGAAGTTGACATCATAGCCAAAACACAGTTACGAGGGATTTTAAATCAATACCCACCATTAGGTAAAAGAAAACCTCTAAACCGATTGTTATATCAATACTTCTATATTCAAGGATGCACACAAATCAAGCTGAGGAACAAGAGCTCAGTTGAGGATTCCCAATGCTTCTCAATTTAAAAATAACTGGCTGGGGAAAAGATCAAAACTCAGCTAGGGATTCTTAAAAACATCCTTTCCAACAACTCTTCTGGGGAATACATACAATCTCCATTCATGCTTATTGTTGGGGAACAAAACATCATTAACATCATCCCGTCAATATTATCCAGGAACTTTGCATGGACACGACCGAATCAAACCCTGCTTTGGGAGAGACGAGTTACACACATCCAGACTTTACGGTCTTTGGAATCACCATCGATATCCTTTCTTTGTTCACATATCAAAAGAAAAATGTTTTTAAAATCTTCAAAAATTAAATTTATTAAATTTGTTTCAAAAATCATCATCAACAATAAATTGAAATTTTGTAAACAGAAACAATATAAAGAATTGCAAACAATTGGATAAAAGCTCAAATTCATTGATAGAATGGTAGTCAGCAAAGGGCATGACTCCATGGATCATTACAAGTTTGAAAAATGGTAAATACATGGAAAAGGGCTACAATGAGATACAATGATCACTATTCTCCCTATCAACTTTGAACTCCACTGTGTCCGAAACTTCAGTCAAGGATGAGTGAATAAGAATCTTTGATGGGAAATTCTTCTGAGGGATAGAATCTGAAATCCTCGGTTGCTACAAGTGATTCAGTCTGTCGACGCAGTTACTTGCCATGATCCCTAACTTTTGCCTAGATTGCCCTTTCGGGTTTTCAATCTACCGGGATAATTATTTCTGTTTTTGTCTCTAATTTTTGCCTGGACCGCCCTTTCGGGTTTTCAATCCACCGAGACGCTCATTTTTGTCTAAGTCGCCCTTTCGGGTTTTCAACTTAGCGAGCTGTTCTTTTATTTTTTTAGGCGAAGTATTTCTTGACTGCATCCGCATTCACAGGGCGAGTGATCTCCTCACCATCCATAGTTGCAAGAATTAATGAACCTCCAGAGAAGGCTTTCTTAGCAACATATGGGCCATCATAGTTCGGAGTCCACTTGCCCCGAGAATCTTTAAGGAAAGACTGAATCTTTTTGAGCACGAGGTCGCCTTCTCTGAATACACGAGGTTTGACCTTCTTGTCAAAAGCTTTCTTCATTCTTTGCTGGTACAACCGACCATGACACAAAGCTGTTATTCTCTTTTCCTCAATCAAATTCAACTGATCAAATCTACTCTGACACCATTCATCCTCAGTCAACTTGGCTTCCATCAGAACTCTCATTGATGGGATCTCAACTTCAACGGGGAGCACTGCTTCTGTACCATAAACAAGTGAGAAAGGGGTTGCCCCTGTTGAAGTGCGGACAAATGTACGATACCCATGCAAAGCAAAAGGGAGCATCTCATGTCAGTCCTTGTACGTCACAACCATCTTCTGAATGATCTTCTTAATGTTCTTGTTCGCAGCTGAAATTCTGGGATCAGGTACGTGATGTCGAATGAGATGTTTAAACACTTGAAGACTTAGACCAAAACTTAAAGTGCGGGTAAAGTAAACAACACAGGAAATTGTTAACCCAGTTCAGTGTATAACCACACTTACATCTGGGGGCTACCAAGCCAGGAAGGAAATCCAATATAAGTAATATTAATTCTAGACTTAAATCACTCAGTTTAATCTTTCACTTAATATCTACCCAATGCAATTTCTACCTAAGACACAACTTAGATATGAGTACCAACTCACTCCCCCTCAATCACACAGTGATATGTTTACAAGTTTAATAAAATTGAAGTCACACTTCAAACAAAACAGCTTGATCTTACTTCACAGTTTCAATCAAGACACAATAAACTTTTTCTTAAAAGCTCATAAAGTGATACACACTTACAACCTGCTATTAAAACACAAACACCCTATTTAGTCTTCTTAATTTCGTACTCTATTCTGAGAGTTTCTGTTGCTTAAATAGATGTTTGGATTTTGGGCTTTCTGTAGAATATCCAGTCCTGATGCGCATGCTGTCATCACCTTGAATTAGGGTTTATTACTTCCTTGATTCTAGGTGAGGTAGTTATTCTGTTATACTGAAATCATATAACCAATCTCCCTACAGATGCGCCTTCTTCTATTTTATCCATTCACAATTAATTCCAGATAACTTCCCTGAATTTACTCAGTTCTGTTAAGCATTATTTAATTCTGGTAGCGAGTTTGAGATGTCACAACATCTGGTGTGACATCCTGAAAATTGAACTTACTTCATTAACTTATACAATGTCACAACATCTGGTGTGACATCCTGAATTAAGTTCATTAACTTATACTCTGTTTGATAATGTCACAACATCTGATGTGACATCCTGAACTAAGTTCAACACTTCTTGTTGGTCCAAAAATTCTGCCAATTCTAAACATCTACAGCAGCTTCAACAGCCCCATTCATCTTCGGTCTATAAGGAGAGGAATTATGGTGTTGAATCTTGAATTCTTCACAAAGCTCTTTCATCATCTTATTATTCAAGTTCGAACCATTATCAATAATGATTCTATTTGGAACACCATATCTGCAGATAATGTTATTCTTGATAAACCGAACCACAACTTGCTTGGTCACATTAACATACGATGTCGCTTCCACCCACTTGGTGAAGTAGTCGATTGCCACAAGAATAAAACGATGTCCATTCGAAGCCTTGGGTTCAATCATACCAATCATATCAATTCCCCACATAGAGAAAGGCCATGGGGAAGAAATCACATTGAGATAAGCTAGTGGCACATGAATCTTATCAGCATACACTTGACACTTATGGCACTTTTTCACATACTTGCAACAATCAGATTCCATTGTCAGCCAATAGTAACCTGCTCTCAACATCTTTTTAGCCATTGCATGCCCATTATAATGAGTACCAAAAGATCCTTCATGAATTTCTTTCATTAACATGTCTGCTTCGTGTCTATCCACGCATCTGAGCAAGACCATGTCAAAATTTCTCTTATAAAGCACATTTCCATTCAAGAAGAAATTGCCTTCCAATCTCCTCAAAGTCCTCTTATCTTTATCAGATGCCCCAAGTGGGTATTCCCGACTCTGGAGAAAACATTTAATATCATGATACCAAGGCTTGTCATCATGGACCTCTTCAACCGCAAACACATGAGCTGGTCTTTCAAGTCGCATCACACTGATCATGGGAACATCATTACATTAGTGCACCTTTATCATAGAAGCTATAGTTGCTAAAGCATCTGCCATATGATTCTCATCACGAGGAACATAATGAAACTCAACTTTAGTGAAGAAAGTTGATATCTTCCTGGCATAATCTCTATAAGGGATCAAGTGGGGTTGATGAGTTACCCACGTACCCTGGATCTGATTAATTACCAAAGCAGAATCTCCATACACATCAAGATGCTTAATCCTCAGATCAATAGCTTCCTCAAGACCCATAATGCAGGCTTCATACTCAGCTTCATTATTGGTACAAGGAAAAGTCAACCTCGCAGCAAAAGGAATATGTGAACCATGGGGAGTAATGATCATTGCCCCAATTCCTCTTCCACGTGCATTCACAGCACCATCAAACACTAAGCCCCATCGAGATCCAGGCTCCGGCCCTTCCTCAATCAAAGGTTCATCACAATCTTTCACTTTCAAAAACATCACATCCTCATCTGGAAAATCAAACTTGATTGGTTGGTAATCATCAATTGGTTGATGTGCCAAATGGTCAGCCAAGATACTACCTTTTATAGATTTTTGAGCCCGGTACTCAATATCATATTCTGACAACAACATTTTCCAACGAGCAATCCTCCCAGTTAAAGCAGGCTTTTCAAAGATATACTTGATTGGATCCATTTTAGAGATCAACCAAGTTGTATGATTCAGCATATACTGGCGAAGACGCTTTGCAGCCCAAGCTAAGGCACAACAAGTTTTTTCAAGCATGGAATACCGAGACTCACAATCAGTGAATTTCTTACTCAAGTAGTAAATTGCATATTCTTTTCTTCCAGATTCATCTTCCTGACCAAGCACACAACCCATGGAATCTTCCAACACAGTCAAGTACATGATCATCGGTCTACCTTCCACAGGAGGAGACAAAATAGGAGGTTCAAGCAGATATTCTTTGATACTTTCAAATGCCTTCTGACAATCATCTGTCCAGACACAACCTTTATCTTTCCGAAGCAGCTTGAAGATCGGAGCACATGTGGCAGTCATGTGAGAGATAAACCTTGAGATATAATTCAAACGGCCCAAGAATCCTCTTACTTGCTTTTCAGTTCTTGGAGCAGGCATTTCCTGAATAGCTTTCACTTTATCAGGATCAACTTCAATACCTCTTTGGCTGACAATGAAACCTAACAACTTTCCAGAACGTACACCAAAGGTGCACTTATTCGGATTCAAACGAAGCTTATATTTCCTTAACCTCTAAAACAACTTCAGCAAATGTTCAACATGATCCTCTTCAGTCCTCGACTTAGTGATCATATCATCAACATATACCTCGATTTCTTTATGCATCATATCATGGAAAAGCGTAGCCATAGCTCTTTGGTACGTCGCACCAGCATTCTTCAATCCAAAGGGCATCACTCTATAGCAGAATGTTCCCCATGGTGTAATAAATGTGGTCTTTTCCATGTCCTCAGGTGCCATCTTTATTTGATTATAACCAGAAAATCCGTCTATAAAAGAGAACACATCAAACTTAGCCGTATTATCTACCAACATATCAATGTGTGGCAAGGGAAAATCATCTTTCGGACTGGCTTTGTTCAAATCTCTGTAATCAACGCACATTTGGACTTTTCCGTCTTTCTTCGGAACAGGAACGATATTGGCCACCCATTCAGGATAAGTTGACGTCACAAGAAAACCTGCATCAATCTGCTTTTGAACCTCCTCTTTGATCTTTACTGCCATATCAGGATGAGTTCTTCTCAGCTTCTGCTTTACAGGTGGACATTCAGGCTTCAACGGCAATCTATGCTCCACAATATCAGTATCAAGACCTGGCAATTCTTGATAAGACCAAGCAAATACATCAACATATTCTCTGAGAAGCTCCACAATCCTCTTCTTAACATTAGGACCAAGCAATGCTCCAACTTTGACTTCTTTCTTATCATCTTCAGAACCCAAGTTGACCATCTCTATAGACTCTCCATGAGGCTGAATAACTTTCTCCTCGTGCTCAAGCAACCAAGAAATCTCATCAGGAATCTCTTCAACATCCTCTTCCTCAGCTTCAAACACAGGGAATTCAAAGTTGGGAGAGGGCATAGGATCATTGTTTTCAATGGGTTTATCAATCAATCTGCACAATGATTTATTTTTGTTTTAGAGTATGAACAAAATGTTGGTGTAAGCCCTAGAGGCCAATATTTTTTTGGTACTTGTATCGGATTATTCGTTTAATAATAAAAGGCATTTCTTTATTATGTTTGTCTTTCAGAATAATAAAGTCCCTAGAATAGTTAGTCTGTTTAATGAAATGTTAAGTGTGACTTAATCATGAGATCCCATTAAACATAAAGACATTATTCTTAAAATATCCGTAGTCAAGCTTTATTGCAAAGTGGGATAACATTAAAGCATTGAGACTATTATGAAGATAGACTGATGATCACATCTCATGGATCATGGATAAAGAGTTATCAAGTCTTGACATAGGTATAAATATTAGGAGTAATATTTATACCGGATTGACCCGCTATGAGAATACTACATAGTATGTTATGCAAAGTGTCATAAGTTATTCTCATGGTGATAATGGTGTATTACCACCCTTCGACCTGAAACCACTATGGACCCTAGATGTAGAGTCGGGTGCTTTATTGCTGATCAAACATTATCCGTAACTGGATGATCATAAAGACAGTTGATGGGCTCTCCACGAAGCATGCTGAGGGACATGAGTGTCCTAGATGGAATTTGCCAATCCTGCATAACAGGAGAAATGTCTAAGGGCCCAATATTGAACTAGACAAGGATGACACAGTGTATGCCTTGTGTTCAATATAGACATAGGGGCAAAAGGGTAATTGTACAAACATATATTATCACGAAAAAGGTTTTGTCAGATCACATGACATTTTCGTGACTTGGGTAGCAGTGATGTGTTGCTAGATACCGCTCACTGTTTATTATGTTAAATATATAATTTAATATAATTACCAACGTTACGAAATCCTACAGGGTCACACACATAAGGACAGTTTGATGAGAGATAGAGAAATCAAAGGAACACCGTAAGGTACGGTGCACTTAAGTGAAAATAGAAATTCGGATAATATAATAATAATTATTGTTATTTTATAATGGTTATAAAATAATAATAAAATAAATATATTTATTATAATAATAGTTATTATAATAATATATAATATTATTATGGATCATGTGAAATGGGCTTTTAGCCCGCAGCCCACAAGAGAGTCTATAAAAGGAACCCTTGTGATGAAGCTTTTACTTGATGCAATTTCGTTTTTGATTCTCTTTTCTCACTCAAATAATTCCGTTCGTAAGCAGCTAGCACTGTGACCGGAAGCTGTTCGTGTGGACTGAGTAGAGGCGTTGCACTTCATCAACGCTTGTGATCGCTGCATCAAAGATCTGAATCGCCACAAAGAGGTAACGATTCTATCACTGACCATGCTCATTCGTAAGGATCACTAAAGGAAATTTTGTTTTTCCGCTGCGTTTAGATCACTAAAGGAACCACCGTCCGCTGACCGGGCAGCGGAACCCCCGGCTAAGTCTGCAAAGTGTGATCAATCAGCCGAAATTTAATTTAGTTTATTTAATTATCGGAATTTTAAACTAATAATAAAAGTGTGTTTATTATTATTTATTTGTGGTGATCAGTTATGGCCTTAGTTTATCCTTTATTATTGTTTTGGGATTTTTAAATACGGCCTGCGAGTCGTGCCTCTCTCTCAATCTCTTTATGTAACTTCTTTTCTCATCTCACTCCCTCGTATGTAAAACGAGTTTTCTTATATGTAATGTAATATTATGTTATGAAGAAAAAGGAAGTATTCAATATTAAAGGAGGATAACCTTGGAGATCATGCTTGGAGAAGCTTAGATCGTTATTAGGTTAGCTTAGGTTCTCTCATTGGCTTGAGAGAACAATTGCGTTAGGGGCCATAATTGTATCTTTTTATATGTATGTTGATGCATGTAATTGTATGTTGATGCATGTGAGAGACGTTTTGCATGTTAAGCCGGTGAGATCAAACTAATAAGAAAATCCCTCAAAATTAAATATTAAGTTTATGCTTTCCAATTTTTAGCACTCATCAAGACTAGTATTGAGCATTGTAGGTTTCGCCTACGCGAGGTGCATGTTCTATATTAGTAAGGTGTGATGGGATAATTGTAATATCCAATTGCTAATACAATGGGTCAGACTTAACTAAATAAATTATAATAAGATTATACATGTTTAGAAGCAAGAATTGGGAATGATTCATGTGATGGATCAGAATAAGGAGTTATTCACCCAATTGAAAATATTCGAGAGTTGTATGAGATACAATTGGAAGGAGTTCCTACCTAAATAACTTAGTTTTGTGTAATCAGCCTAACGCTGACTTAAAACAAAGTGAAACATGGATCTCGACCCACTAGAAAGTCTTCCAACGGGATTTTCCGAATCAAATGATGAGGGTCATTTGTTTTGAATAAAATAGTGGGAGCATATTTGATTAAAGGCCTAATTAAATATGTTGTTTTAATGATACTTATATTTTCATATTTCTCTTGTAGATTACCATGACAACAAACACATCGAACAATATTTTGCGATCCATCCTAGATAAGGAAAAATTGTTTGGGACAAATTTCCTGGATTGGCACCGTAATCTGAGGATTGTCCTCAAGCACGATAAGAAGCTGTATGTCTTGGAGACACCAGTTCCTGAGGAGGAACCTCCTAGTTCTGCACCAAAGGCAGAAAGAGATGCTTATAAGAAGCATTTCGATGATGCCAATGAAACCGCTTGCCTCATGCTTGCTACCATGAACTCTGAGTTGCAAAAGCAACACGAGAACATGTCTGCGTTCGATATGATCGGACATTTGAAAATGCTTTATCAAGAGCAAGCAAGAAATGAGAGGTTTCAGGTTTCAAAGTCCCTTTTTAACAGCAAGTTAGCTGAGGGAGCCCCTGTAAGTCCCCATGTACTCAAGATGATTGGGTATGTGGAGAACCTTGACAGATTAGGGTTTCCCCTTGGAAAAGAACTTGCGATTGATCTGATCTTGCAATCGTTGCCAGAGAGCTTCAGTCAGTTTGTCCTGAATTTCAATATGAATGACTTGGACAAAAGTCTTCCAGAACTGCTAGGCATGTTGAGAACTGCTGAGCAGAATATGAAGACAAAAGGGAAATCCATTCTGATGGTCAGTAATGGAAAGAAACAGAACAAGAGGCCCATCAAACAGGGTGGTAGAGGGAAAGGCAAGGAAGTTGCCAAACCCAAACCCACTCCTCCTATTTTGAAGCCTAGTGGAGGAATAGCAAAGGAGGGCACTTGCTTCCATTGCGGTAAGACCGGACATTGGAAGAGAAATTGCCCAAAGTACCTGGAAGATAAGAATAATGGAGTAGAGACTTCAAATTCAGGTATTTTTGTTATTGAAATTAATTTATCTACTTCTGCATCATGGGTATTGGATACTGGATGCGGTTCTCACATTTGTACTAATGTGCAGGGGCTAAAAAGGAGTAGAGATTTGGCAAAAGGTGAAGTTGACCTACGAGTTGGCAATGGAGCAAAGGTTGCTGCTTTAGCTGTAGGAACTTATGTTTTAACTTTACCTAGTGGTTTAATAATTCAGTTAGAGAACTGTTATTATGTACCTGCAATTAGCAGGAATATTATTTCCGTTTCTTGTTTGGACAAGTTTGGTTTTTCATTCATAATAAAGAACAATTGTTGCTCCATTTATTTGAATGATATGTTCTATGCTACTGCAAAAATGAATAATGGACTATATGTCCTTGATCTTGAAATGCCAATTTATAACATTAATACTAAAAGGTTGAAACCTAATGAGTTGAATCCAACTTACCTTTGGCACTGTCGATTAGGCCACATAAATGAGAAACGCATTTCCAAACTCCATAAAGATGGACTCTTGGACTCTTTTGATTATGAATCATATGAGACATACAGATCTTGTTTAATTGGAAAGATGACAAAGTCCCCATTCACAGGAAAAGGTGAAAGGGCTAATGATCTTTTGGCACTCATACATACTGATGTATGTGGACCACTGAACATACCAGCCAGAGGAGGTTTTCAGTACTTCATCACTTTCACTGATGACTTCAGTAGATACGGATATGTGTATTTAATGAAACACAAATCTGAGTCCTTTGAAAAGTTCAAGGAATTCAAGAATGAAGTACAAAACCAACTAGGGAAGAATATTAAAGTTCTTCGATCAGATCGAGGCGGTGAATATTTAAGCCTAGAATTTGATGACCATCTAAAAGAGTATGGGATTCTATCCCAACTTACTCCTCCTGGAACACCACAATGGAATGGTGTATCTGAGAGAAGAAATCGAACCTTGTTAGACATGGTCCGATCCATGATGAGTCACGCCGATCTTCCAAACTCCTTTTGGGGACATGCATTATTAACAGCAGCTTACACACTTAACCGTGTTCCATCCAAAAAGGTTGATAAGACACCATATGAGTTATGGAGTGGTAAGAAACCACATATGTCTTACATGAAGATTTGGGGTTGCGAAGTTTACGTCAAACGACAAATTTCAACCAAGCTTGAGCCCAAATCTGACAAATGCTTATTTGTGGGATATCCTAAAGAAACAAGAGGATATTACTTCTACAATCCTTCTGAGGGCAAAGTGTTTGTCGCTCGAACTGGAGT
Organism: Lathyrus aphaca; assembly: GCA_963966055.1. Classification (NCBI taxonomy): domain Eukaryota; kingdom Viridiplantae; phylum Streptophyta; class Magnoliopsida; order Fabales; family Fabaceae; genus Lathyrus; species Lathyrus aphaca. The sequence goes on from OZ014519.1 coordinate 230,580,415, forward strand.
CTTTCTGGAAAGGGATTTTATTTCCAAAGGAAACAGTGGGAGGAAAATAGAGCTTGAAGAAATTCAAGAATCACAAAACATTGAAACACCTATGGAGGAACTAGAGCAGGAAACACAAGTAGTTGTGGAAGAGCAACCTGCTCAAGTAGAACAAGACCAGCGTAGGTCAAGCAGGACACGTCACCAACCTGAGAGATATGGATATCTCATAAGTGATCAGGGTGATGTATTACTCATGGATCAAGATGAGCCTGTGACCTACAAAGAGGCCATAACTGGTCCTGAGTCTGAGAAGTGGCTAGAAGCCATGAAATTTGAAATGGATTCCATGTACACAAACCAGGTTTGGACCTTGGTAGAACCTCCTATAGGAGTTAACCCTATAGGATGCAAGTGGGTCTTCAAGAAGAAGACTGACATGGATGGTAAGGTACATACCTATAAAGCAAGACTGGTTGCAAAAGGCTATAAACAAATTCATGGGGTTGACTATGATGAAACCTTTTCACCAGTTGCAATGCTTAAATCTGTTCGGATTTTACTTGCCATCGCTGCATATCATGATTATGAAATATGGCAGATGGATGTCAAAACTGCTTTCCTTAATGGGAATCTTCTTGAGGATGTGTACATGACACAACCTGAAGGATTTGACATACCACAAGATGCCCAAAAGATATGCAAGTTACAGCGATCAATCTATGGATTGAAGCAAGCTTCCAGAAGCTGGAATCTTCGTTTTGATGAAACCGTAAAACAATATGGATTCATCAAAAATGAAGATGAACCTTTTGTCTACAAGAAGGTTAGTGGGAGCATGATCGTGTTTCTGGTATTATATGTAGATGACATATTACTCATTGGAAACGATGTCCCTACCTTGCAACAAGTGAAGACTTGGTTAGGGAATTGTTTTTCTATGAAAGACCTAGGTGAAGCAGCCTATATATTAGGAATTAGGATCTATAGAGATAGATCACAAAAACTGTTTGGCCTAAGTCAGAGTACATACATAGATAAAGTGTTGAGACGCTTTAATATGCATGATTCCAAGAAAGGATTCATACCTATGCAACATGGTCTGTGTTTATCAAAAACACAATCCCCTTCAACTAAGGAAGAAAGGGATCGCATGAATAAGATTCCATATGCATCTGCAATAGGATCTATCATGTATGCCATGTTATGTACTCGACCAGATGTCTCGTATGCATTAAGTGCAACGAGTAGGTACCAATCTGATCCCGGTGATGCTCACTGGGTAGCTGTCAAGAATATCCTTAAGTACTTGAGAAGGACTAAGGATTCATTCTTGATATATGGAGGTCAGGAAGAGCTTGATGTAATTGGTTACACTGATGCTAGCTTCCAGACAGATAAGGATGATTTTAGATCACAATCTGGTTATGTGTTCTGTCTCAATGGTGGCGCTGTGAGCTGGAAAAGTTCAAAGCAGGAAACAGTTGCTAATTCTACAATTGAGGCCGAGTATATTGCTGCCTCAAATGCAGCAAAGGAAGCTGTTTGGATCAAGAAGTTCATTAGTGAACTTGGCATAGTCCCAAGCATTATGGATCCCATTGGTTTATATTGTGATAACAATGGTGCTATCGCACAAGCTAAGGAGCCAGGATCTCACCAACGATCCAAACACATACTTAGGCGTTATCACCTCATTCGAGAGATAATCGATCGGGGAGATGTGAAGATATGCAGAGTACCTACACTTGACAATATCGCTGACCCATTAACAAAGCCTCTTGCGCAACAGAAGCATGATGGTCATACTAGATCTATGGGTATTAAGGGTATGCCTAATTGGCTCTAGTGCTAGTGGGAGATTGTTGGTGTAAGCCCTAGAGGCCAATATTTTTTTGGTACTTGTATCGGATTATTCGTTTAATAATAAAAGGCATTTATTTATTATGTTTGTCTTTCAGAATAATAAAGTCCCTAGAATAGTTAGTCTGTTTAATGAAATGTTAAGTGTGACTTAATCATGAGATCCCATTAAACATAAAGACATTATTCTTAAAATATCCGTAGTCAAGCTTTATTGCAAAGTGGGATAACATTAAAGCATTGAGACTATTATGAAGATAGACTGATGATCACATCTCATGGATCATGGATAAAGAGTTATCAAGTCTTGACATAGGTATAAATATTAGGAGTAATATTTATACCGGATTGACCCGCTATGAGAATACTACATAGTATGTTATGCAAAGTGTCATAAGTTATTCTCATGGTGATAATGGTGTATTACCACCCTTCGACCTGAAACCACTATGGACCCTAGATGTAGAGTCGGGTGCTTTATTGCTGATCAAACATTATCCGTAACTGGATGATCATAAAGACAGTTGATGGGCTCTCCACGAAGCATGCTGAGGGACATGAGTGTCCTAGATGGAATTTGCCAATCCTGCATAACAGGAGAAATGTCTAAGGGCCCAATATTGAACTGGACAAGGATGACACAGTGTATGCCTTGTGTTCAATATAGACATAGGGGCAAAAGGGTAATTGTACAAACATATATTATCACGAAAAAGGTTTTGTCAGATCACATGACATTTTCGTGACTTGGGTAGCAGTGATGTGTTGCTAGATACCGCTCACTGTTTATTATGTTAAATATATAATTTAATATAATTACCAACGTTACGAAATCCTACAGGGTCACACACATAAGGACAGTTTGATGAGAGATAGAGAAATCAAAGGAACACCGTAAGGTACGGTGCACTTAAGTGAAAATAGAAATTCGGATAATATAATAATAATTATTGTTATTTTATAATGGTTATAAAATAATAATAAAATAAATATATTTATTATAATAATAGTTATTATAATAATATATAATATTATTATGGATCATGTGAAATGGGCTTTTAGCCCGCAGCCCACAAGAGAGTCTATAAAAGGAACCCTTGTGATGAAGCTTTTACTTGATGCAATTTCGTTTTTGATTCTCTTTTCTCACTCAAATAATTTCGTTCGTAAGCAGCTAGCACTGTGACCGGAAGCTGTTCGTGTGGACTGAGTAGAGGCGTTGCACTTCATCAACGCTTGTGATCGCTGCATCAAAGATCTGAATCGCCACAAAGAGGTAACGATTCTATCACTGACCATGCTCATTCGTAAGGATCACTAAAGGAAATTTTGTTTTTCCGCTGCGTTTAGATCGCAATTTTCCTTCACAAAAGTGCAAACATTATGCAGATAAACAATCATTATTATTTTTGGGTTTTTTTTAGGTTACCATTTTTCAGAATAAAGCAAAAAAGAAAAACACATATGGAAATAACAAAATAACATTTTATTGATGATGATAAAATTTGAAACAAAGCCCGACAAACATCACTTTCACCTTGGGCAGAGTGAAAGGATTTTTGAAAGAAAATAAAACAAATTACTTTGAAGAATGAACAATAAAAGGAACATCAACAGCAATCCAGTTCTGGAAAATCTTTCCATGCGTAACAAAGTCAGGCATTTCTTCATCTTCATCATCCTCAATGATGGCAGCAGCGGAATGATCGTTGATAAATCCAGCACTTCGGAATCCTTCTTGAATAGTCTTTGGGTCATTGAGAACTACGCCTGGTGCAAAGCCGATACCAAAACCTTCCTTGTTGTCGACAGCATCAATAATTCGCCCCCAACCATCAGACTGACCAGCTTCAAGCACTCGCAGAGCAACCTTGAAAGAAGACATGGGCATGGCATTCTTCTTAGCAACATTATCCACAACAGAAAGAGCTTGAAACGAAGTTCCCACCTCTTCCTCAGCATCAATATAGGAGAAAGAAGACAAATTGCTCACAAGCATCGCCCTTTCACCTCCAATGGTCACCAATTTCCCCTCTTTCACAAACTTCAATTTCTGATGAAGAGTGGATGTCACAGCTCCTGCCTCATGGATCCAGGGTCTTCCGAGGAGACAACTGTATGCGGGACATATATCCATTACTTGAAAAGTAATCTTGAATATAAACGTTCCAATAAGAATAGGAAGATCCACTTCACCAATCACTGTCTTCTTCGACCCATCGAAAGCTTTTACAATAATCCCACTATGCCTCATGGGAGCACCTTGATACACAAGCTTTGACAAAGTCGACTTTGGCATAACGTTCAGAGAAGATCCGGTATCAACTAAAACCTTGGACATAGCATCTTCCTGACAATTTACTGAAATATGCAAAGCCAAGTTATGATTTCTTCCTTCTTCAGGCAAATCATCATCACAGAAGCTTAAATTGTTGCACGACGTGATATTAGCCACAATACTATCAAACTGATCAACAGTCACATCATGGTCAACATAAGCTTGATCAAGAATCTTCTGCAAAGACTGCCTATGAGCCTCAGAGCACATCAAGAGTGATAAAACCGATATCTTCGACGGAGTATGCAACAACTGCTCAATAATGTTGTACTCACTCTTCTTTATCAATTTTAACATCTCATCTTCACTATTACCAGATTGGCCTGATTGGGCAACAGCATCCATAATCTGTTTACTCGCACTTGTATCTTCAACTCTCTTCGGAGGGTCTGGAGCATACACTCTACCACTTCGAGTAACCTTTGTCACATCAGCAATGCTAACTACAGACTTTGGAGTAGGAATAGGAACTTCCCTACCATTTTCTATCATCGTATCATTATACCGGTACGGAACAGCTTTGTCAGACTCATACGGCACTGGACCAGGAAAATTAATCACCAATGGAGTAACAACATTTTTGCGACTGTCAAAAGAAATAACTACCCTCTCAGGAACAGTCCTCTCAGGGAGATTGAACTGAGGCATAATAACATTCACTTCATTTTCATATTCATCTCTTTTTGCTGTCACTTCAATCAATTTATCATCCATCATCTTTTGAATATCTCTCTTAACAATCACGCAACCACGAGGATTCACCGAGCAAATACAACATCCAGCATAGTCATGATCAATATCGCGATATTCACTTAAGAAAGCATGCATCTCAACCAAAGACCTTCGAATATGACGAACCTCATAGATCTTGAACAAACCAGGACAACCATCAACCATATTCACAGACGTATTACCATGCTTCGGCAACGGATTTTTCTGCACATTTGGATTAACATCATTAAAATACAGAACATTGTTCCTCATCAATTTCTGTACTTCAAACTTCAATGGATAACAATTCTCAACATCGTGCCCCGGGGCACCTTGATGAAAAGCACAGCGAGCCTCTGGCTTATACCACCATGGGATAGTCTCTGGAACTGGAGGTGGAGGACGTGTCTGCACAAGATTCTTTGCAATCAAAGATGGAAGCAAGTCCGCATACGACATCGGAATAGGATCAAAACTTGGCTTAGCCCGAGCTTGTTGATTACCATCTTGTTGCACAGAAGGTTGTTGATAACGAGGTTGATACTTTGGAACTGCTGGCATAGTTGGAGCCACATTAATCATCGGTGTTACGGAAGCTACATGCTGCGAATGGTGATTCCCATGATTGTGAGGTCTTCTATAACTTTCACGAGATACTGCATTAGTCTCATTTTCTTTCTTTTTTTCAAAGTTGAACCTTCTAGAGCTTGAGCCATTACTATTCTCTTGACTCAACCGTCCCTCACGGACACCTTCTTCTAAACACATCCCCATACTCACCATTTCAATGAAATCGGAAGGAGCGCTTGCTATCATCCTCTCATAATAAAAAGAACCCAAAGTCTTCAAGAAGATCTTCGTCATTTCTTTTTCTTCCAGCGGAGGAACAATTTGGGCTGCCAGCTCGCGTCATCTCTGTGCATATTCTTTAAAAGTCTCTTTGTCCTTCTGGGACATAGCACGAAGTTGATCTCTATCTGGCGCCATATCAACGTTATACTTGTACTGCCTCACAAAAGCTTCTCCCAAATCATTGAAGGTCTTGATTTGGCTATTATCTAGACTCATATACCACCTCATGGGTGCACCGGTCAAACTGTCCTGGAAATAGTGAATCAGCAACTTATCATTATCTGTCTGAGCAGACATCTTTCTGGCATACATAGTCAAATGACTCAACGGACAAGTGTTGCCTTTATACTTCTCAAACTCAGGCAATTTGAATTTGTAAGGAACTTTAACATTAGGGACCAGACAAAGGTCATAAGCATCTTTTCCGAACAAATCCTTATGTTTCAAAGCTCTCATCTCCCTCTGGATCTCAACAAAGCGTCCCTGGAAATCATCAAGTCTTTCAGCCACTCCAGCGCCTTCACTGGGCTCAGCATGGTAAATCATTTCATCATGGTGCGGAATATTGTGCACTACAGGCGGTACAGTAGTCACAACTGGAGGAAGAGTAGTCCACACTGGTGGGAGAGTATTAAATGCAGCAGTCTCAGGATGATGAGGAGGACGATAACCAGCAGGAATAAAATCAGCTGGCATGCCCCAAGGTGTGCTAGCAGGCATACGATAGCGAGGAGAAATAACAGTCTCAACAGGAATTGATGCAGTAACAATCTCGGAGATGACAGTATTCTGAACAGGAGAATTAGGATGTGGCTGATTCTGAGCAGCCACCAAACTTTCCATCATAGCAGACACTCTTTCCAAGCGTTCCCTCAAATAAGTAACCTCTTTGCGCAGCTCGCGATTCTCTTGTTGTAAAGTTTCCATCACCCTTCTCCGATTAGCTCGAGTATCAAATCGGTGAGTCATCTTGACAGGAGAATTGAATGAAGACCAAGAAACAACATAAGATCCCTGGAGAACACTCAAAAAGCAAGACAAAATGCGGATGTGATGCATGGTATGCGTATGCAAATGCAAAGATTTCAAAGGATTATAAGATAACTTGCAATATTCATAAAGAAACATTTTTGAAATACTTAAAAACTCATTCTCATTAAAATCAAAGTGAGGATTACAAATGAAGTACAAACATCAATAATCCTAATACATAAGAGGAAAAGTAAACTAGGCCTAGGGAATCATATCCGAAGAAGTTCTGAATCCTGGCAGATACTTCATGCGAATCCTCTTGATCTCATTCTTGTACCGATCTTCCGTATCTTCCTTATCCTTCACCAACTTATCAACAATGGCCTTCTAAGCACCGGAAATAGGAGGAATAGTAGATGGAGTACTAGAGGAAGATAAATCCTCTCTCGGCCTCTTCGTGACACGCCGCTCAAGTAGCTCAATGAGATCATCCTTCTCCTTCAGCTGCTCCTGCACCGTAGCCCTCTCAAGTAGCCATTCTTCTTTCTCTTTCTTCGTCTTGTCTAACTCTTCTTGAAGAACCACCTTCTCATCAACGGGAGGAAGAAAAGCAGACAATGGAAATATGGGAAACAAAGGCTCCTCAAGTGGATAAGGCATCTTGAGCTTGGAAGCTCTAGATCGAACCCACTGAATATAACATTCGGAAGGAGGAAGGTGTTGTCTTCCCAATTGACCTTTCTCTTTCCGGTGAACAGCATGCCAAGAATGAGCAATCCTTTTCTTCATTTCTATATGATCAGCACCATTAAGAAAGAAGAAACGGGATAAGGAGAGATTGTTTGGTATGTCCTTCAAACAATAGCCGAACTGTCGTCTAGCAAGAATGGGGTTGTAGCTAATTCCCCCACGTGTACCAAGAAGAGGTACTTTAGAAAATTCTCCACAACTATCAATAAGAACTCCAGTGTCATAATGAGAACTATACCATGTCATGTCCTTATGAGAAAGTGACATCAACCTTTCAGACCATCTTCGATTCTCTCTATTGTCCTTGAAGACATCCGACTTGGGTAGGTGCGAAATAAACCACCTATAAAGAAGAGGCGCACAACATACAATCTCTCTGTCACCTTTGGAGGTCCTATAGTGAAAAGCATGATACATATCTCCAAGTTCGGAAACAAGACAATCCTGTAAATAAGCAAAGCAAGAATAGCCTCAAATGCATCCTTATGACCCAAAGTAAGTGAAGTAGAAGCCTTTCCCATTAAGAACTTAGCATTAATACCACGAACACTCCCCTTTGGAAGAAACTTCCCATTAAGATCGGACTCCTTAAGAAAAAGTGCTTTGGCGATGACCTTGATAGTAAGCTCCTTCTCTAACCCAGTGAAGAGAAACTCCTTGTCCAGAATAGGCAAACCTAACCAATGAGAATACTCCTCCAAAGTCGGCACAAGCTGATAATCCGAAAAGGTGAAACAATGATGCAACGGATCATAGAACTGAGCTAAAGTAGGGAGAATCCCCTCAGGTACATCAGTATCCAACATATACAAAAGCTTCCCATGACATATCTGAAACTCTTGGGTATCAACAACCAAAGCTCCTAGCTTTCTCAACTCTACTACATTAGGATTCTTGAAAGTGTACTTCTTTGTGTTCCTCCTTTCAAAAGTCATAGCCATGGACATCTGAAATTTTTCAAAAGTTCCTTATAAGTCCTTTGAAATCTTACAAACAATGCTCATGAATGTATGATGGAATGTATGCAACAAACACAAACAAGATCACACAAGGCACACGGGCTTAGGTTCCGAGTCACGAGCATGAAGTCAAGGTAACAGAACACCAACCCACACAGGTAGTACTAAGGTTTTGTCTTCATTGTACCTGCAGAAAACCAAAAGGGTGCTAACAGAGGTGCCCGGAGTTAACAGCCGTCTTTAGAATATCACAGGTACGTTGGATTACTCCCCAACCGATAACATTCTTAAAATAGACCTCGTCCGAGTGTAGTATCGCGTGACAACCGCCTTAGGTTTACACCCAGACAGTTTCCGCACTACGTTCCTAAATTGGCTTGGATGGGTTAAGGGTTCTACGGTCCTCAGTATGATCAGCTCAAGGTCGGAAAATAATGCCACGTACGATTACTCGTCATGACATTGATAGTCCAAGAGAGCCTAACCGAGTGGAGATTATCAAATTGATATCGCTTTGGACTACTCCATCGCGTATCGCTTCGAATATCGCCGTCCTATCATAAGTTTCACTCAGATCCGGGTTAGAATCTATCTCACACAGAGGATCACCAAAACCAAAACGGAACAACCAAATAACAAACAAATCAAACCAAAGCAGTAAATAAATCAAAGTAGGCTGAATCCGCTTAGAGATTACTCCCCAGCAGAGTCGCCACTTTTCTGTAGCTGTAAAATCGTGAGTGTAAGTTATTGATTAACTTCACTCAAGGTACACAGAGTCGCCACCGCGCTTTTATTTATTTCCAAAAGGAAAAAGGTAAAAGAACGAACAAAAACCTAAAGAATCTAAAGCAAAAGCTAAAAGAAACAAACAGAGAACGGGTAAGGGGATTGGTTACGAACCGGGAAGGTTTTACGCACCCGACTCGTCCGTGGTACTCCACGGGAGACCTTTGAAATATTTATTGCTTTTTGGTCTGAAATTGGTTTGCTTGAAAATGATTGAAGAGATGAGGAGAAGAATGTTTTTTAATGATTTTGTGTTTGATGAGGTTTTAACGCCTCATGTCTATGTACCCACAAAGTGCAATGCGAGATCAAAACCTCGTAGTTCGTGGTACAAAATTTGAAAAGAAACAATGAGTTGCATTAATTTTAAAATGTAGAGATAAGTCGTCATTCTTTAGCGAATAATTTCGCTAGAAAGAATGAATCATATCTAAACATATGGAAAGAAAAGGTGCACAAAGGCACAAAAAACAATTGAGTGGGTTTTGGATTTAAAGTATTTAAGAAAAAAATTTAGATATATTTACATGGATTAACATTTATTTAAGAAAACAAAGTGAAAAGGTTAAAATCACTTGACCTAAATCAAGGTTTGATTGCGAAAGCATTTGAAGTTTGAAAACAAAGAAGATTTGAAAATAGAGAGAAGTTTTGAAAATCTAAGAATGGGGAGGAGATGAAGGGACTATCCTAATACTTGAATTAAAAGTCAAGAGAAAAGCGATCAAACCATATTATGCACAATTCTTCAAAGTGACCGGAATTCCATCTTCAAAGACAAAGGAACTTAATTTGAGGCCAAAGTTTCCAATCCATCATAACTTGAGCAAAGGGAGAGATCCTAAAATCTAAGTCCATACTCCAATGCTACGGATAGTAACCATAGTCCGAAATTAAAGTCACCAATCGTATTTAATGTTTAATCTTTTATTAGTGTTTTGGTATCCAAATGGACAAAAGAAAAAATCACAAGCAACAATATAAACATAAACAATATGATATAATATGATAAAGCATAATAAAGAGATAAGAAGCGAGAAATTGAAATAAAAGGATAAGGTGCGAGAGATTGAAATTAAATGGATTATTATATTCACATTATTATAATATTTACATATAAGTGGTATGATGAACTTAATCAAGCACAACCACGAAAAGAATAATAAAATCGAGGCAACCGGATCCAAGTGGATCTTATTCCGAATCGGGACAACTTTAGGTCTATGTTAAGCAATCGCCGAGTAATTTACGAAGTAATTACCCTACAAATGAGGTCGGCCACCACTAATTAAAGTGGAAAATATTCGTGTTAATACATGTTAGAGAAACGATATTATGGATCGTTCTCCGAAAACATGTCACACTAAAAGAAAAAGAACGGTCTAATCTTAATCGAGATTTTCGTTGAATTTATCGAAGGCAACCTATCACGATCTCAAAGTATGGAGAATGATCCAAATGATCATTCATCCATAGATTTGAAATAATGAAGATTAAAATTCTTCGAAAAAAACAACAATCACGAATCGGAGATTGTCATCGACCAAAAATAAAAGATGAAGAAAAAATGGATCTACTAATAAATCCATAAAAAGAAATTGAAATATATTTTTTAAAACCTTTTCTAAAAATTCTTTTCCTAAAATCTTTTCTAAATCTTTTTTTAAAATACTTTTCTAAATCTTTTTTAAAATATCTTTTTCCTAACATATTCCTAAAGTACTTTTCTATAAAATTCTTAAATCAAAAATAACTTGTAACAAAATCAATTTTAAAAAAAAGCAAACTAAAGACTATTAATAAAAAAAAAGAGTGGAAAGGGGAGTGTTAGCTGCGGGACTTAGGGATGGTGGATAGCACCAGCCAATTCAGAGCCCAACATCAACTCATTTTTTAAACAAAATAAAACAAATTAATTATAAAAATAACAAAAAAACAGAAAAAGCTAGATGCACTTCTTCTTCCTTGCGAACACGGCGGCGGAAACAGGGGAGACTTCTTCCTCACCTTTCACGAAAACAAATCAAATAGAACGCTTCTTGCCCGCAAATCTCCTTCAAGTCTCAATCGCGGATTTCCTTCTTTTCTTCTTCTGGATCTTGCGATTTCTTGTTCTTCTTCTTTCAATTTATAAATCTGGTTCTGATGTTGAAGGTGATTTGAGGATGGAGATTAAATTGAAGATTTTATATGGTTCTGATGAATTTCGAATTGCAGGTATGGTGAGTATTTGATGAAGGTTATGAAAGTTGGAATTGAGATGAAATTTGGTTTTGGCAGGGTTTCTAGGGGCTAATTGAAGCTTGATGAAGATGGAAGAGGAAGCCTCAATTTATAGAAGAATGAATTGATTTTGAATTGAATTTTTCATTTGTGTTTTGATGCTTTTGTTTTGCGTTTTGAAATCATGGCATTTGCGTGTTGGCTGCTGAAATTTACTTCCGCGTTTTGTATTGCTTGTGTTTGCGTTTTGGGCTGAATGCGGAAGGCGTTTTGTGCGTTTGGCTTGGATATTTACCGCGTGCGGATTGCGGCGTGCTTCAGCTGGGTTGTTTGCTTGGCTGATGTTGTTAAAGCATGAAGGTTGTGGTATTGCTTCGGCTGGGCCTGGAAGGCGTGCGTGTCCACTTGGGCCTGCTGCGGTTTGTTTTCCGCGTGTTGTATGCATGCTGCTGGGAGTTTTCACATGATGGATGCGTGGGAAAAAGGCTTAACATGTGAGGCTTGCGGCGTCTTGGATGGAAGGAAAAGTTGTTTTGTTGTTGTTGCTGACAACTTCAGCTTGTGCAGACCTTGTACGCGCGCGGGAGACTTACGTTGGCTTGCTTGCACTTGTTCGCGTGCGGAAAAAGCTGATGAAGGGGCTTTGCGCGAAGCTTGGCTGAAGTGACTTGGAAAATGTCACGTGAAACTGCTTTGGGGTGTTTGGCTTGAGGTTGTACGGTTTTCGCGTGTGGGATAGCTGCAAGTGTGTTGTGACTAGGCTTGCAAGCTGAAGTTGGCTGCGGCATGATGTTTGGCATGTGGGCCTAAGCTGGTGAATTGGCTTATGTTTGGAGGCGGTAAAAACAATGGCTGAAGAGGTGGGCCAGAAAATGTTGGGCTTTAAGAAAAATATGAAAGAATTAATCAAATAAATAATTGGAATGGATGGGAATTTTTATTTTTATAATATATTTTTTTCTTATCATATAAAAAACAATGAAATGGGCTAACAAATTAAATTGGCTTCTTGAATTTGTAAGAATAAATAAAATGGTCTTGTTTAATGATAAAAGTGAATAATAAAAAAAAAAGTAATTGAAAAATGGATTAAAAAAATGGAATTTGAAATAATAAAAAAAATGAAATAATCGGGAATTGGATTTAATGTATAACTGGAAATGGTTATTTGAAAAGGGAATCGGAAAATTTAGAAATTTGAAATTTTTGTGAAAAGAAATGGATAATCGGGTACTTGAACTAGAAAAAGGTTATTGAAGATTTGAATAAAAATGGTTTAATCAAGAAATGGATAACGGATGGAATTTGGTTTTCAAGCCCGCAACAAATCTGGATTTTTCTTGCACAAGCCTCTAATGAAAGTGAACACAGCCAACACAGACCCACTGGATATTTCACAACTTAAGCCAACTGTCATCTGAAAATTGTCTGATTATTTCCCTGATAAGCTGAATCCATACGGAGGAAAATAAATCCTCAGATGGATCATTGTTGAACTGATGAACCGATGAACTGATAAACACTGAAGATTCAAACCAAACTTCGCACAACACTGCCTGATAACTGATGCCTTTTGTACACAGCACATCTTGAATCTTTGAACACACACTGTCTAAACCACTGGCACACACAATTGGCAGTCGAAACAAATTTTGATAGTTTGACCAAATTAGGTCAAACATCCATTTGGATCGAATTGTGACTGAACAAACGCATCTGAATGAAATCACTGCCCTATCTTTGAAATCCTGCAACACAGAGAAGAAGAAGAACACTGCAACATATTTTTTTGGTATTTTGGTTAGTGATCAGTAAATATAAACAAATATAAAGAAGTAAAAATAATGGTGATCCCCTGCGAAGCATAGACCCTACATCTGAGAAGAAACTCGAAAGCCAGTGCGATCTTGCTTGTATGCAAAATGCAGATGAAATCCGAAGAAATCTTAGGGCGAAAATTAGGGTGTTACACATGGGTACCGAACTTCCATCAGAACATCTACCGGGGAAACACCTTATCAGATTGTGTATGGTATGGAAGCAGTCCTACCTGTTGAAGTTGAATTACCCTCCTTGCAGGTAATGATGGATGTAAATTTGGACGAAGTCGAGTGGGTCCGATCTCGTTATAACCAACTGAGCCTGATTGAAGAAAAGAGATTAGCAGTTATCTGTCATGGTTAGTTATATCAGAAACGGATGAAGAAAGCCTTCGATCAAAAAGTCAGACCTCGGGAATATCAAGTGGGAGATCTTGTACTAAAAAGGATATTTCCTCCTCATACAAACCGCAGGGGCAAGTGGACGCCTAACTATGAAGGTCCTTACGTGATAACTAAAGTCTTCTCAAGCGGAGCACTGATGCTCGCAGCCATAGATGGCGAAAAATTCTTATTTCCTGTGAATTCAGATGCAGTTAAAAAATACTTCACATAAATGACCCGATGGACATAAAAATAGAATGTAAGTCCAGGAAAAAAAATAGCGTATCTCGGCGAGTCAAAAACAGAATAAAAAGACTCGGGCAAAAATAAGGGAAAAATTGAAAAAAAATATACACCCGCTGAGTTGAAAAGCCACATCGAACAGCTCAGGCAAAAAAGGGTATCCCGGCGGATTGAAAACCCGAAAGGGCGATCCATGCAAAATCAGGGAATAAGCGAACAACTGCATTCTGAATTCGTCTGTGTCACTCCCATAATATGGAAAGCTTCGAAAGGACAAAGCGTTGATCAGAATCAACTTTATTCGGAAAGCAAGATAAGAAGAGCGTTCAGGTCATACGGGTCATAGCAAAAATAGGGTATCTCGGCGAGTCAAAAACAGAATAAAAAGACTCGGGCAAAAATAAGGGAAAAATTGAAAAAAAATATACACCCGCTGAGTTGAAAAGCCACATCGAACAGCTCAGGCAAAAAAGGGTATCCCGGCGGATTGAAAACCCGAAAGGGCGATCCATGCAAAATCAGGGAATAAGCGAACAACTGCATTCTGAATTTGTCTGTGTCACTCCCATAATATGGAAAGCTTCGAAAGGACAAAGCGTTGATCAGAATCAACTTTATTCGGAAAGCAAGATAAGAAGAGCGTTCAGGTCATACGGGTCATAGCAAAAGGAAGATTGAAGCATCAACTTCACCATTGCCAAATAAGAATTTTATTTTCTCAATTTTGTAGCAATCTCCTCATTTCAGGGATTAGCTTCTACAAATGTACTCACCTGTTCAGGGCACACAAATCAATAAAGTCAAATCTTCATTCACACTTTGTTTTGTACCTTTTTGTTTTATTTGCAAAATGTCCAAAGTTCGTAATACAACATTTGCATGAAAACATATAAGCCATTTTCAATAAATGCTTGCAGGAAATATGTGCTCTTAAGCAAACCTAACTTCTATGATGGAATCCGGTTGAGGATACCTCAGGGCACTTGTGTGTTTCCTTTGTTTGACAGGTTGTAGGTACTCAAGGCGGACAACCTTTCACAGCATGGGGCATATCAGGCAGTATATCCCCGGCCAAGCCGGCAGTCACATCATCAGAAGAACCACTTGACGAAAGTGTTTCCCCACGGAGTTTTTATCCCCTCAGAGTACCCCCACAAACCTGATTCTCTGGCAGATTACTTCCCAGAAGTTCTTTCATCCCCAAGTAGGATCTCCGAAGCAATGCCTAGCTCATTTTTCCCCAGCAAGTGGCCAGATCTTCTCATCCTCAGCATTGGATCCCCATAGAGTTCTTCCCCCATAGCTCTCCAGAAAGATCGTGCATTAATTATTTCTCCCTACAGATCGCCCAGTGATCCGTTCTCCCAGTAAATTTCAGATCTCGGACCTCGTTTCTCCCATTTGCATAATCATAGAATTCGCATCATCTCTCCCCAAACAGAGCGTAGAATTTGGTCTAATACGGAGCATTACGGAAAAAATCAAACATTTTCATGATCATAAGCCAAGTTCGAGCCAGTCACGTGCAAATACTAAAATCACTCCTCCAGCAATACGCAAAAGCTTATCCCCTACATATAAAAGCCAAAATATCCTTTTGCATTCTCAATACAAATACGTGCACATACAATCCTTCTGCTACTCGTCCGTATCCTACTTATGCATAAATTTTTTGATACTCGTCTGTATCTTACGCACCTCACCAGCAGATCAACACTCGTCCATGTTCCTTGTTCAAACAGTTGATACTCGTCTGTATCATCACTCCTTAAACACACGTCGTCGTTTGTTTCTATCGATACTCGTCCGTATCGTGGTCCTAAGGATACTCGTCTGTATCTTTAATCCATACACTGTCGAAACACTTATACCACTTTATTTTTTAGGGCTTAAACACTCGTCCGTGTTTATCTACCCCCAGAAGTCGCCAACAAAACAACTTTCTATCCGACGTTCATCCTATGTCGAGATAATCCACAGCAGCCGTACCCTGCTAGGTGATCGTCCTTCACCTCTTGATGACCGTCCCTCATCATTTATTTTGATGACCATACCTCATCATGTTATCAAATTTCATGGAAAATCAATGTGGAAGTCATCTGATCAAATGGTAACTTCTTGAGCAAGAAAAGTCAGATTCTGGGCATCTGAGGCCCCTTACAATGGTTCCAAAGGATCATCATCACCATTTTGAAGTCATATGGTCTTTATTTGATAATTGGAATGCTTGGAAGTTTACAAAATTGAAGAAAAATGAATAAAGCCAAAACTTGCCAAAAATGGAAATGACTTGTAATGTAAACTTTCTATTTTGGGAAAGATTTCCAACCTCCTCTTTCTTGATCAAAAAGGTTTCAAATGAAATTTCTTCAAATATGAAAGTTGTAGATTGGATCCTCCCATTTTAAAAAAGTACAAGAACTCATTCTAATTCATCCTAGAACTCAAGTTATGGCCTTGCAAAGTTGGCAAAAATCACATAAATTTCATGTTCATGTCAAAGAGGGATTTTTTCATATTGGCATTTCAAGCTTCTAAGTGACCTCTAATGCACTCAAATGTATCATAACATGTTCAAGCAACTTCTAAAGATCATAATTGGCCTTTGAACCTAGGGTTTTGATGGCTTGATTCTTAAGAAACTTCAAAGATGCCAAATTGCATAAACCATGAGAACACATGATCAAGGCCATCCAGCTGCATAAACTTGATCCAATGGCCTTCCTTGAAGTTAGCTGAAGCAATCCAACCACAGAAATCTATGCTGCACAAGCCCATACCTCAAGTACAAAGAAACTTGACTTTTTGCACAAAGCTTCATACAAATCACACAGTGCCACAACCATTATCCTGACCAATGGTATGGCTTATGCAAACCATAAGCACTATAAATGAACACCCTTCATGGCCTGAAACAAGTAACAAGTTCAGAATCAAGAAAATCCTCAAAAACTTCATGCTATCGAATCTCTCAATCTAGCCAGCAAAAACCACAAATTCTTTCACCAATCAACTCCATATAACCTCAAGAACAATTCCCACCCATCATTATAGCCAAAAACACACCACACAAGAAACACAATTTCTGCAACTTCAGTTTCAAAACTCACAAAATAGCCACTACAAACTCATTTCAAGCATCACAATAGCACAAGGGGGACCAAAGGAGGTGGATTGCACAAAGGAGAGGCTCAGAAAGCTCCATTTCAAAGAACTTCATCTCAGGTAACCTTCAAGAACATTTTTTCCAGAAGCTTGATTTTATGTTATAGAATAATTCTACATGCTTCCCTGATCATGTCGATGTGATTAGTTTTGAAAATGAGTTAGAATTAAGCATTTCATGATGATCTGAAAGTTTGACCTAAAAAATTGTTTGCTTCGATTCAGCTTAATGATGCATGATAAATGAATTTTTTTTGTTGATTAGTGATGTATGATGTTAGGAGAGTGTTTCTGGGCAAGAAATTAGGAGTTTAGAAGCTTGTATAGGATTCTGGAAATTTTGGTGGCCGAAGAAGATGACCGGAGCTTAGCTCCGGTCACCTTAAAGTCATTAGGGTTTGTTTGCCAGTTTGAATCTCAGCCCTTGGATGTTGATTAGATTAACGCATGGATGACCCAGATAATTCATTTAAATCCTAATTTCACTTAATTACAATTAATTAGTTAGATTAAATGGTAGCCCTTGGATAGCGCACGTAAGCCCAGTTTAAACCACAGCCCTTGATCCCTCATACCTCAAGTCTTGTTGACTTTCATCCTGGGCCTTTGATCTCATCAATTTCGTATCTGGACCATTGATTCAGCATACTTTTCAATTTCTTTTATTTTTATTTTCATTTATTTTCTTTTCTTTTCTTTTAATCATTAAAAATACCAAAAATCATTTAAAAATTCTGAATTTTTTTATCATCACTTGAATTAATTTTTAGAAACCAAAAACATTTTTATTTTTATTTTTTCATTAAAAAATGCATTTTTTAAATAATTTAATTGTATATTTTAATTAATTAATTCCATTTAATTAATTAAAAATACTTTAAAGTATTTAAAAATCA
The DNA here is from genome assembly GCA_963966055.1 of Lathyrus aphaca. Classification (NCBI taxonomy): domain Eukaryota; kingdom Viridiplantae; phylum Streptophyta; class Magnoliopsida; order Fabales; family Fabaceae; genus Lathyrus; species Lathyrus aphaca. The sequence goes on from OZ014519.1 coordinate 230,598,359, forward strand.
CTAAAAAAAATCAGAGAGGTTCTTTTAACATTTACAAACTCATCCCACAAATTTATTTTTGGTTTTGATCAAACTTTGCCAATTTTCTTTGAATTAGGGTTTCTAAATTTCTTATTTTTCAACTCTAACTTCAAAAATTCATAACTTTCAAACCAAGATGAGTTTGCATTTGATTCTTTTTGCAATCTTTGACATTTGACCTCTAGTTTCTAAATATATTTTTGTCTCATTTTAATCTTGCACTTTCAAATTGTTTGGAATTTTTCATTGAGATGTATCCAAAACCCTAGCAAATTTTAGGATGACCGTAACTTGAACTTGGTAAACCTTTAGGCCTCCCCCTTTGGATGGTAATTTCATGAGTGCTTAGGGTCCCCTTAGATGCATTTTAAATTTTTTATCTCTTGATTTGTTTATGCTTTTGAATTGGTACATATCTTGCTTGCAAAACTAACCATTTCAGGTGCATTTGGTAAGTTAATCAGGATGTGGATGTGCACCCACATCCAACCTCTCTTTCTCTCTTTATTTTTATGCATCTTACTTGTGCTTGAAGTGAATCTCATTCACTTATGTTCTCTCTTATTCTTAGGTTACTTAACTTCTTCATGAAGTAAGTAACCTAATCCTTCTCTCTCTCTCTCTCTCTTTTCATCTGCTTCTCTTCCTTTGGTGGCCAACTTGAAGACTTCTCTTGATACCTCACAAACCTTAGGAATATCCAATCATGATAACTTTAGGGTTGTAAATAGTCCCCCCTAGTTTTTACCTTTTGAGTCTCCTTGAGACTCTCTCTCTCTCTCATCTCATAACCAAGGCTAAACAGTTAAAGTTTTCGGACTCTGAATTAGGGTTATGCATGTATCCTTATCTTAGGATGGAGTGTATAACTTTGATCCTTAATGCTAAACCTTTAAGTTGTTTTCACCTTCAATCAAAAACACCTAATAATCATTAAAGACTTAAGCTTGTAACTTGGGCCTTATATTAGGGTTACATCTCTACCTGGTGGTTCAGAGGGACTAACCCTAGTGTTCAATGGACAAGTCCCCCTCATGCTAAAGTCTTGCAAACATAAAAAAACACTTCTTCATCCAACCTTTAATTAAAATCCACTTAATAAAGGTTTCTTATATAATGAATTTAATCTCTAACCATGGATTAAGTTGAGGTATCTTCCTCAGCTTAAGTGTTCTCATCTATCATCATTCTCTTAGGATTGTGTAATAAGTTCACTAATCTTTGATTGGAGATTAAAATCATTACTTAACACTAAACAAAAACCCAAAAACACTTAATAATTACCAAAGTAGGTGAATGATCTTAATATTATGTCATCAGGGTAATTAAGTTGAGGTCTTCATCTCATACTTAAGTAGGCTCATTATCCCTAATCAGGGAAGATATAATGAGTTTATAACCCTTGATTTAGGCTTAAGCTCATTATCTTATGCAAAACACCTAAAACAAAAAAAAACTGAAAACACAAAAACAAACAATAAACGTCTCCTCCGGGATTCTTCTCTCATCACATTCACTCTGAAAACGAGAACTCGCTTCTTCCGTCTAATGCAAGACAGTTAGCACTCGAGCCAGACGAGACATACACTTGAGCATAGATAAGTAAGCAGTTCACATCAAAATTATCCAGTCTTTTGAGTCAAACTACGGTGTTCTGACTTCCTCATTGCACGAGAGGATACGTAGGCATAACTTAATAGTTATCGAACAAAAGTCTCTTTGTCCCTCCCCTCTCTCCTCTTTCTGTTTCTCTTTCTTTAGCCTCAGGTTTGAGCACGCACTTTCTTTCTGCACTGACACTCTGTACATTCCTTTCTCCCTAGCTCCTTATGCATAGTTTAGCACATACACTACCCCCCTTTTAAACACAATCAAGTAAGCGTGGATCTCGTCGAGTACGACGGACTATCTTGGTTCTAATACCTTCCCAGGTCGTAACCAACCCCCTTTCTCAGTTTCTTTGGTTCACAACCATCTTATCCATACCATTCCAGGTTTATGCAGCATTACCTTTCCTTCAGGATAAAAATTCCTAGTTGGCGACTTTATTCAACCTCAACCTCCAACATCGCCGACGGTTCGCGTTTGCACCGGGACGGAAGTCCGGGGAGCGACAGTGTGTTGATGGTTCCTATAGTCAGTTGGTGTGTGCTGCAGGGCTGGTACTTACAGGTTGAGGGGGAGATGAAATATCTCTCTGGTTTTCTATGTTGCGGCTGTTGTGTTGTACCTGATGGTACAATTTTTGTTGGTTTTCTGGTGTGTGCACATCCTTTGTCTTGTATTGCTTCTGATGCTGCTACTGTTGGTGTTTATTTTGTGTGCTATGATGATATAGTTGAAACCTTTTACTTGTGTTATGTTCATAAAGTTGTTGTTGTAGGGGAGTCCTCCCTTGTGTGTGCTTCTACTGCTGTTGTGTTTTTCTGACTTATTTTGTAGCGGATAATGCTTAAATTGTTTTATCCAAAAATCTTCCAAAACGGGAGTTTGTAGATGTTTTGATTGGCTATATTTTATAGTAAAACTCTTGTGTATCTCAGGATGTCATAAGCTATGTTATGACATATGTTTTAAGAATTATGCAGGTGTGAAGTTTATGTGTGCAACTGTTTGGTTTCAGGATGTCAAGATCGATGTCATGACATCTCTGACTAGGCCTAAAGACCTAAGTGAATCCTATTTTGTGTGTGCATCCTGCTATCTCTAATGCTCTGATTTTATTGAGGTTTTTGTGCAATTTTATCAGAAGGAAAAGAAGGATTCAGCTTGGAGTTTTTTTAGCATAACATTTGTTCTTGCTATTTTTGTTCCTTGATTTAAGGAATTATTTATTCTGATTTGTACAAGTTCAGTCGGCCCAATGCCCATTGGAGTTTCTACTTAAGGCTGCTCAACCCTAGTGTGAATGTGTGGAAAAATAAGGATTGTGTATTCATAATTTTTCACGTGTGTGTGTGTGTGTGTTAATTCCTTCTGAGCCAAGAAATTGTCTTTTGATGATTGTTTTGGACTAGGTGTGCATTTGTATTTTGTCCACTTGAAGCTTTTAAGCAAGAGTGTTTGTATTTGACTGAAGCTTTTAAGCAAGGTCAAAGATTTTTTTGAAGAGTGTCTTCGATTTCTTTGAGTTGTTGTTTGAGATCACTGACTGTGATTGTGTGTAACACGGTGGGAGAACTGACTTTAGTTATGTTGCGGATAGCAAGAGTCGCCACCGACTTTTATTTTATCCAAAGGAAAGGGTATAAAAGAACAGGAAAGACCTTAAGAGATATTTTTGGGTCCGAGGGGTAGGTTATCTAAAGGGAAGGTGTTAGCACCCTTTACATCCATGGTTATCCATGGGCTCTTAGTTACTTAGCTCACTTTGAATTGTTTTTGAAAATGTGAAGTGTGTGAATAAAAATTTTCATAAGAGTTAATAATGATCCATGTACGGATGCGTAAAAACTTGTTTTTGAAAATTGTTTGAAATTGGTGAAGTATTTGAAAAGTTTTGAATGAAGTGAGCAAGCAACTATGAGGAACCTACCCTAAAGTTTTAAGTCTTTCTGTTCTTTATCCTTTAAATGGTAAGACTATCCCTATTATTAAGGAATAGGTAGTCATTACCTTGGATGTGAGGGACATATGAGGGACATCTGTTTTTATGAAGGCAACTGTGGGGTGTATAAGCAATTCGAAGGGACTTATCATCTTTATTCGAAAGGGACAAGATCATTACGAAGGCAACATTCGAAAGGGACTTGATCTTTTATCTGTTTAGGGACTAGATGATGTGAGATGAGGGACTTTTTGCTTTATACACCCTACTTGACCTTTTGATTAGGCAACAATGAGGGATAGCCTTAGAAATGTGAGATGGCGATTAAAAATCGACTTACGTGTGTGAGTGATTAATTTATATTTATCTTATAATTAAAGTGATCTAAATTTATTTTAAAATAAAATACATGTTTACACTCCCTATTTTACTAACCACGGCATAAAAATTAAATAGTTAAATATTTACAAAAATTACACCAAGGAGCAATTACAATAATTATAATAAGCAACTAAAATAAATAGCAAATAAATAAATATAAATAATAAGCAAAAATAAATAAATAGGCAATAATAAATATAATAGGGGTTAGTAAAAAATAAATAAGGTTAGTGAAACAATAAGAATAAGCATAAAAAATAAATGTATTAGTAATAATATGATTAGTAATAGAATAAGCAAAATAAATAATGAATAGAAATTATTAAAGAAATAAGAGCAATTTAATTATAAAACATAAAAAATTACAATTACCATATTAGCATAAATTTAATTATTTTTAAACATATATATATTTTAAAAGAATAAAATTTGGATTATGAACAAAATTATAGAAATAATTATAAACAATTTGATTATAAGCATATTTATAAGATTCAATTATATTAAATATTATATTTACAAAAATTATAAATTTAAATCATAAGATAAATTAGTTTTTTAGAAAATAAATTAGGGTTTTCAAAATTAGGGTCTTGTTAGAAAATATTTTTTAGAGTTTATAATTTAATATACAAAATTATTTTAATAAATATATGTACATCATAAAAAAAATTTAAATGGAGAAAAATAAAAGTTTAGAATTTTAGAAAGTATAAATGTTTTTATATGTTTTTTAAATATATATACATGCATAATTTATTTTTTGATTAATAATAAGAAAATATTTAGACAAATTAATAAACTAAAATAGAAAAAGTGTAAAAGGAAAACTTACCTTGGCTGGGTTTGAACCCAGGACACCCTGCTTGCAAACAATAAAACGTACCATCAGGCCAGCCACACGTAGGTGATAAAGAAATAGATCCAATTTGTTTTATGTCATGTCTTGAAAAATCATAGAAAATAATAAAAACCAAAAGGCCTGGGGGAGGATTGAACCCAGGACCTTTGAACACTCAAGCGCACGCATAACCACCTGGCTGGAAGAGCCCATCTGATAGTATGATGACTACAATTGATTATATATCAAACCTGAAAAATAACCAAAATAAAAGAACAAAATGACACAAACTGGGAATCGAACCCCAGACCAAGCCATTGTATACGCACGCCTCCAACCACTGGGACAACACAGCTGTTGTGATTTCAAACAGCAAACAATTCATAAAATATAATACTAAATATTTGAATTCAAAAACGCGCGCGAAGAGGTTTTCTTCTTCCTTGAGACCTGCCAAATTTCCTGCGAATCTATCCACAAATTTTCCTGCGAATATTGCTGCGAGTTCTTCATTGTTTTGAACCTGCGAAAATGAAACTCATACAAAACAGCAACGATTCATGAAATTAATTAATGTTTTATGATCCTCACAGTCCATACAACATTCCTACGTTTCCAGAATTCATTTATACTTAACGAATTGAAGAACCCTAATTTGAAGGTTCAAACCCTAATATGGCATCTTACGGATTCTTCATGGTTTCTTTGGTTTCTTTGCCCAGAAACGTTCTACATATCATCACAAACAACATTAAACAAACAAAATTCATGGAAAAGCAACACATTATTGGAATCGAAAAAATTATTTTCAAGGATAAAGTGAGCTCGGGTTGTTCAATATGTCATGTTATTGATGCATATGAGTATTGGTTTCGCTTCATGGATGACCAAGGAACATGTCTATGTTCTTGTTTTACCTTAAAACACCTTGTATGAAGGAATCCGAATGTGAGGTTTTCAATGGTTTTTTGACTTTGTGAACTTACCTTTGGGCTGCTGAAATTCGTGGCTTGAGGATTGCATTATGTTTAGTACTTATAGGTGAATGAATTTAGGTCATAACATTGATTGATCATGTGGAAATTTTGATTCAAAAAGATTCATATTGATCATGTCTTAAAAGTTCAATATTCTTGCATAAAGGCTTACTATTTTAAGACAAATCTCATGATTTCTTTCCTCTTCAACTTAAATCAATAATTAAGACTTTCTAGAAGCTTAATCTCCATTAAATATCATATTTTCATATTTTATATTTATTTAAAATGATTTTTTATGAATTAAATCAAAATAAATAAAAATAAAATAATAAAAATTCTGATTTTTAATCATTTGGGTCGTGCATGATGAAAATGTATGGATTGGATCACAATTTGGCCAGCCCATTTGGAAAGAATTGGTTCTAGACCTCCATTTTCATCATAAACCATCACAAAATTTCCCAACTTTGCAAGGGTACATCTCCCTCAATTTTAATGGTATGAGGGTGTTCTTGGACATTTTGGAAAGCTTGAAGAGTCCTCTAAACAACCCCATTGGTTTCATGTCCATATCATTTACCAATCTCAAGTTATGCCCTTTTGAAGTTGTTGACTTTTGAAATGACCTATAATGTCTTAGCTCATACCTTCCAAATGAAGCATTTTTGGGCTTGGCCTGTGAGACACAAAGTTGTAGAGAATTCAATTTCCTTCAAAATGAGCTTTGAGTGGAGACTTGGTGATGAAGCATGTGAAAGTTATGGCTGGTCAAAGTTCAGTTGACTTTTACTGAGGAAACCCTAATTTAGAAACTCCTGATTCTTGATGATCTGGAATCTCCTTGATGAATCATGATCAACCCTTGATCAAATGATGAATTGTACTTCATATACTTGATGTTGGCAAAAAATCATGAAGTTTGACTTTGGTTTGACCACAGTTGACCTCAGTTTGACTTTTTAACTACTTTGACTGATTTTGACTTATCTGATCATCTGACTGAGCAAACCTTTGAGAAAAGTCTTGAAACTTGTCATGGGGGTTCTTATACACATATAAGAGGTTATGAAGCTCACTTGAAGTCTTGGAAGTTCATTTAGCCTGATTAAAGTCAAAACCCTAGTTTTGGAGGCACTGCTTAGGAGGTGCATTGTCTGAGGGAATTGTCAACTCTTCTGACCCATTGTGAACTTTGTGAACCTTGTTAATCATCATAGCATGTCTTGTGATACTCATGGGAAGTATTGTGAAGCTTGTGAACCTTGTGAACCTCATAAAGTGACTTTGTAGACCTCATGAACCTCATGAAAGGTTATGTAAACTTTGTGAATCTTGTGAATCTTGTGAACCTTCAAGAAGTAACTTGTAGACTTCATGAACCTCATGAAAGGTCTTGTAAATGTTGAGAAACTTGTGAACCTTGTGAACCTTCATAAAGTAACTTGTAGACTTCATGAACCTCATGAAAGGTCTTGTAGACATTGGGAAACTTGTGAACCTTGTGAACCTTCTTAGAACATAAAGTCTTGTATTGTGAGGGCAAATTTTGGGGTGCAACATTGTGGAGGGGGTGAGAGGGGTCTCATATCTTGGAGTTCCTAGGTATAATTGTCATTGGGTAGGGATTAAGTGAAAAGATTGCAAACTGTAGGCGTTTGTTGTGGATCTTTGAATTGATACTACTGATAGTGAAGTTCCTTCCTGACTTGGTAGCCCCCAGAGTAGGTGTGATTGCACCGAATTGGGTTGACAACTTTCTGTGTTCTTTACATTTTGTCTTTGTCTTTTACAGTTTTGTTGTTTTTAGTGTCGTGACATCATGTTCGACATTGTTTGTTTGTTGCCAGAATTTCAGATCATCCTAAAGACCTCATCATAGGAAAGCTGGATAAAGTAGTTACTACAAGATCAAGGGAGATATTATCAAACTCTTGTTTTGTGTTAAAGATGGAGCCAAAGAATGTTAAAGAAGCATTAACTGGTGAATTCTGGATTAATGATATGCAAGAGGAATTAGCTCAATTCAAGAGGAATGAAGTTTGGGATCTTGTCCCAAGGCCTGAAGGATCAAATGTGATAGGTACCAAGTGGTATAAACACCCCAAATTTGCCCTCACTTTTTTCTCATACCATGGCTTGTGATCTTTCATTTTTGCATTTACATAAGCATTACATCTCACTGCATAGTTTCATTTCATCTGCATCTAGGGTTTGTGATCTGAGAAATCCAAGAAGTGATCTGAGCCATCCCAAAGGTCTTGAAGCTTTCCAAGAGGGTCCATGTGTGTCCCATGATCATAGTATGCTCTCCAAAGTTCATAAAAGTCAAGGGATCACAAAGAATGACAAAGGCATAGAGGCAGACTGAAGATTTCCTACACAGATGACCTAAAATTAGGGTTTTGGTTTCAGAGGCCTTAATCCCAAATTTTTTGGTCATTCTTGTTTCTAATGGTCTTAATATGTTATAAGGATCATATGTACCAAATTTGATGAAGAAATTCACTGTGAAAGTCATATGATCATTGGGTAACTTCTTGAGCAAGTAAAGTCAAAATCAGGGCATCTGAGGCCTCCATCAAGGGCACCAAAGGGTCATCATCATCATTTTGAGTCTCTATTATCTTTATTTGATCTTAGAAGTGGTTGGAAGTTCACAAAGTTGATGAATTTTGAGCCAAATGCAAACTTGTTATTTTTGGAAATGACTTGTAATGAAAACTTTCCATTTTGGGAAAGATATTCAACCTATTCTTTCATGACCAAAAATGCTTCAAATGAAAAATTATTGGGCATGAAAGTTGTAGATTATGTTTTCCTATTTTCAAAAAGTACAAGAACATGTCTTGATTCATCCTAGAACTCAAGATATGGCCTTTCAAAATTTGCAAAAATCCTATAATTTTCAAGTTCATGCCAAAGAGGGAATTTTTCAATTTCACTTGCCAAGCCATTTCATGACCTCTAATCAGCTTCTATGTACCATAACATGCCAAAGCAACTTCAAAACATCATAATTGGCCCAATAATGCATGGTTTTCATGGCTTGATTCACAAGAAATCTCAAAATGGCAATTATGCATAAACTTTGCAAAAACTATGGCAACTCTTGATCCAAGTGTTCTAGCTACATACAAATGATCTTAGGGCCATCCATGAATCAGGATGAGGCCAAGACATCCCAAAAGCTAGCTCTGACTCAGCCCATGCATATGGTACCATAACTTTTGACTTTTTGTAAATCAAGCCATACCAATCAGTCTGTGCCACAACCACTCTCTGGCCAATCAGCATGACTTATGTGGACATCAAGGAGCCCATTTCACACAAGCTTGGAGCCTGAATCCTCAAGAACTCAGAAATCCCAAAAATTTCCATAACACTTCCTCTCTTCGAAACTCACTCTTCAGCCATCAAAACCTAAAATTTCTTTCACCATTCAACTCCATATACCTCAAGGATCATTTCCCACCCCTTGTCATGGCCTGAAACAAGCTCAAACCAAAACACGCCATTGTAAGCTTGTTCTAAGCTCTCCAGAAGTTTCAAGGGACCAAGTGGAGTGGTTTTGCACAAAGGATAGAGTCAAAAAGCTCAGAATCTCAAAGCTTCAACTCAGGTAGCTCCTTAGAACAATTTTTCCAGAACCTCTCTTTTAAGTTATAGAATGAATCTATATGCTCCCCTGATCACACTGATATAATTTGTTTTGAAAATGATGGAGAAATGGCCATGTATGCTTGCTCTGAAACTTTTTAACCTAGAATGTTTTTTCTTCGATTCCCCTTTTTGATGCATGATAAATGAGTTTTGAGCTTGCATTCGTATTTAGGAAGTTTAGGAGAATGTTTCTGGAGCTTTAGAGAGTCTGGGGTGGCCTAAGGAGAGAGATTGAGTTTTGGGGTTGCCGGAGAAGATGACTGGAACACTGTTCTGGTCACCTGAGAGTCATTAAACCCTAATCTTGTATTAAATGTCAGTTTGAATGTGGGTCTTTAGATCTTAGGGTTAGCGCGTGTTTGGACGGTTCTGATCATTTCATTAAACCCTAATCTTTTAATTAATTTAATTAATTAGGATTAATTAATAAAATTGCCAGATTGAATCTCAGCCTTTAGATTGCGCGCGCAGTCAATGCATTTTCCCCCAGTTTGAATCTCAGCCTTCAGATCCCCATACTTTCATTTAAATTCATTTTAATTTCATTTTATTTCATTTCTTTTGCTTTTTTTTATTAAAAATAGTAAAAACCATCAAAAAATTCTCAAACTTTGCATTTTTGTTTTAAAATATTTTTCTTAACCTGAAAACAATTTTTATTTTATTTTTTGCATTAAAAAAGTATTTTTTTTTTTAAATATTTAAATGTTATTTGTAATTAATTAATGGATTTTAATTAATTAAAAATGCATTTAGGTTTCTAAAAATCACCAAAATATTCATGAAGCATCCATAAACATTTAGAAACATTTTCAAACTCACCATACAAATTTAGTTTTAGGTTTGATCACAATTTCAAAATTTTCTTTGAATTAGGGTTCTTAAAAATCACATTTTTTAACCCTAACTTGAAAAATTCATTTCTGCCTAACCATGATGAGTTTGAACTTGGTTCTTCTTGCATTGTTTCACATATTGCATATAGTTTCTAGGTTATTTTTCTCATGATTTTATCTTGCATTTTCAATTTGATTTGCATTTTCCCTTTAGAAGCACCCAAAAACCCTAGCAAACTTAGGAATTTCATAACTTCCACTATGTTAAGCTTCTGACTTCCTCCTTTGGGGTGTGATCTTATATGGGATTAGGTTTTACTTGAGCTTGATTTCAATTTTTTATCATGTTGAATGCTTCTGTTTTGGTCATAGGCATCTCATGTTGTCTTAAAACCCTAATTTTACATCTTCATTTGCATTTTTCTTTGCATATCATGAACTTATGAACTTGTCATGCCATTCTATTCCCTTGTATGTCATCTTAGACATATTAGGACATGTTTGAAACATTTGTTGATCATTTCTTCATTCATTTGCCAAGCTTTGCATCCATTTCATTTCATGAACATCCATGTGTTTTCATGCTTCCAAACATGCTTCCATTACATCTCATCCTTGTATGATCATTCATATTCATATTGTATGACTTTGCATCATCTCACATGCCATTTTCACTTAATTTTCACTTATGACTTTGGTCTTTGTATTTCATTTCATCTCATTTCCTTTTGCCTTATGTCTTATGCATCCATACTAACATTTCAGGAGCTTTTGGGTAAGTTATCTGGGAGGTGGATTTGCCTTCACCTCCCACCTCTTCTCATCATTCATATGCATTCTTACTTGTCTTTGAATTGAAATTGTTTCACTTATGCTCCCTCCTCCCACTTTCTTTCCTTTAAGTTATTTATCTTCTTCAGGAAGTAAGTAACTTATTCTTCTTCCTCCTTCTCTTTTCATCTGCTTCTTCCTTGGTGGCCTTGAAGACCTTTTCTCTTAAGCCTCATAAACCATAGGATAACCAAGCATGATAACTTTTAGGGTTGTTTATAGTCCCCCTAGTCTTTTACCTTTGAGTCTCCTTGAGTCTCTCTTCTCACCTCTTAATCAGAGGCTAAACTCTTAAAGCTTTAGGACTTTGAATTAGGGTTATGCATGCATCCTTATCTTAGGATGGAGTGTATAACTTTAATCCTTAGTGTTAAACCTTTAATTTGTTTACACCTCTTAATCAAAACACATTAATAATCACTAAGACTTTATCTTGTAACTTGGGCCTTACATTAGGGTTCTATCTCTTCCTTATGGTTAAGAGGGACTAACCCTAGTGTTTAATGGACAAGTCCCCCTCAAGTTGTCTTACAAACCATAAAATCCACTTCTTAATCACATACTTTAATTAAAATCCATTTAATAAAGGCTTGTTATGCAATGAATTTAGTCCCTAACCATGGATTAAGTTGAGGTATCTTCCTCAGCTTAAGTGTTCTCATCTATCATCCTTCTATTAGGATGGTGTAATGAGTTCACTAATCTGTGATTAGAGATTAAACTCATTACTTAACACTAAACAAAAACCCAAAAACATCTAAATAATCGAAAATAGGTTAATGATCTTAATCCTACATCATCGTGGTGATTAAGTTGAGATGCTTATCTCATACTTAAGTAGGCTCATTATCCCTAATCAGGGAGGATATAATGAGTTTACAAGCCCTTGATTTAGGCTTAAGCTCATAATCCTATGCAAAGCACCAAAAATAATAAAAAAACTGAAAACAAAAAAAGAAACAATAATCGTCTCCTTCGGGATTCTTTTCTCATCACACTCATTCACAAACGAGAACTTGCTTCTTCAGTCTAAATGCAAGACAGTTAGCACTCGAGTCAGACGAGTCATACACTTGAGCATAGACAAGAAAGTAGTTCACAATCAATTTATTTTCAGTCTCTTTGAGTCTAACTATGGTGTTCTGACTTCCTCATTAAACGAGAGGATACGTAGGCATAACTTAACAGTTATCGAACAAAATTCTCTTTGTCATCCCCCTCTTTCAGCATTCTTTTCTAAGCCTCAGTTCCTGAGCAATTCACCCTTTTTCACTGACACCTGTTCTTTCTCTCCTTAGCTTTTGCACACAGATAGCACATGCACCTACCCCTTTTTAAACACAATCTTGTAAGCTTGGATCTCGTCGAGTACGATGGACGATCTGGGTGCTAATACCTTCCCAGATCGTAATCAACCCCCTTTCTCAGTTTCTCTGGTTCGCAACCGTCTTATCCATCTCTTTCTAGGTTTATGCAGCATTACCTTTCCTTCGGGATAAAAATGCCTAGCTGGCGACTCTATTCAATTCAACCTTTTCTCTTTCGCCGAAGGTTCGCGTTTGCGCCGTGGGGACGTAATGTCTTTTCCGGGAGCGACAAGTGGGTGTACAAGAACAAATTTGATGAACAGGGAGTTGTCACAAGTGTCGCTCCCACCAAATGAGGCTAAGTCAAATGGGGTACAGACGCGAATGGTCGGCGAAAGGAGAGAGAGAACACACAAGGGTGAACTCAGAAGACAAGAGTCGCCAGGTAGGCATTTTTATCCCGGAGGAAAGGTAATGCTGCATAAACCTAAGAAAGATATGGACAATACGGTCGCGAACCAAAGAGACTGAGAAAGGGGGTTGGTTACAACCTGGGAAGGTATTAGCACCCAGATTGTCCGCCGTACTCGACGGGATCCACGCTTGAAAGATTTGTGTTTTAAAGGGGTAGTGTCAGTGCAATTTGTGTATCAAAGCTGGAAAGAATACAAGTGTCAGTGTAAAAGAAATGTGATGTGTATAAGAGAAGTGTCAGTGTGAGAACAAGAATGAAATGCTCAAGACTATGAGGCTTAAAGGATAATGCTAGAAGGAGGGGGAATATACAGATAATTTTGTTCGATAACTGTTAAGTTATGCCTACGTATCCTCTCGTGCAATGAGGAAGTCAGAACACCGTAGTTCGACCCGAAGAGACTGAAAGATAAATTGACTTGTGAACTGCTTACTTGTCTATGCTCAAGTGTATGACCTGTCTGGTTCAGGTGCAAACTGTCTTGCATTAGACGGAAGAAGCAAGTTCTCGTTTGTGAGTGAAGATGATGAGAAAAAGAATCCCGAAGGAGACGATTATTGTTTGTTTTTTGAGTTTTCAGTCTTTTATTGCTTTTTTGAAGTTTGTCATAGGAAAATGAGCTTAAGCCTAAACCAAGGGTTAGTAAACTCATCACATCCTCCCTCTGATTAGGGGTAATGAGAGTACATTAAGTATGAAGTAAGCACCTCACACTTAATCACCATAATGTAGGATTAAGATCATTAACCTACTTGCATTTATTTAGATGTTTTTGGTATTTTGTTTAGTGTTAAGTAATGAGTTTAAGCCATAATCAAGGATTTAATGGACCCATTACACCATCCTAATAGAAGGATAATAGATGAGAACATTTAAGTTGAGGAAGGCTCCTCAACTTAATCCATGATTAGGGATTAATCTCATGACAAAACAAAGCCTTTATTAAATGGATTTTAGTTAATGATAAGATGAAGAAATGGATTTTATGGTTTGCAAGACAATCTTGAGGGGGACTTGTCCATTAACACTAGGGTTAGTCCTTCTCAACCAATTAAGGAAGAATTAGAACCCTAATGCAAGGCCCAAGTTACAAGCTTGATGTCTTAGTGGTTATTAGGTGGATTGATTAAAGGACTTAAACACATTAAGGGTTTAACACTTAGGATTAAAGTTATACACTCCATCCTAATAGAAGGATGCAGGCATAAGCTTAATCACAAAGCCTTAAAACCTTTAGGGTTTAGTCCCTGATTATGAGGTGAGAAGAGAAGACTCAAAGATGATACAAAGGTGAAACTAATGGGGGACTAATCAAACCCTGATTATGATCATGCTTGGTTGTTCCTAGGGTTAATGAGGTTTGCAAGAAGATCTTCAGATGAACCAACAGGAAAGAAGCAGATGAAAGGAGAATGAAGCAGAAGAAACAAGACAACTTACTTAACTTAAGAAGATAAGTTGCTTGAAGGAAGGAGGAAAGAACATGAATGAGCAAGCTCACTCAAATACACAAGATAAGATGCAGCAATGATGCATAAGAGAGATGAAGAGAAATTTGTGAGAAGTGAAGGCAAATTCACTTCCAAAAACAATTTACCACCTGAAAAGTTAGCAAAAGAAATGGAATGCAATGCAAATGAGAGAAAATGTCATGATGCAAACCAAAGTCAGAAGCATAAACATGATGTTAATGATGCTAAGAGAAGATGCAAACACAAGGCAAGACATGAGAATGATCATACAAGGGTATGGATGCAGATGGAGCATGCTTGAACCATGGAAGTTCATGAAAGTTTATGAAATGCAATGGACATATAACAAGGCAAATGAAAGATGAAATGATCAAACATGATTCTAATATGTCCTAAGATGTATTATGAATCATGTGGATGCACAAAATGTCATGGCAAGTCATTGAATGCAAGCAAATGAGAGATGGATGCAAAGGAAGGCACAAATTAGGGTTTACATACAACATGCAATGCAAAAATTCAAAACCAGAAGCAAATGACATGACAAAAAATTGAAAATGGGATCAAAGGAACCCTAACCCTACACAAGTTCACTGCCCAAAGGAGGAGACCTAACTCTTAACCTAGTGAAAGTTATGATATTCTCAAGTCAATTAGGGTTTTAAGGTACCTTATCATGGAAAATGCAAAACAAATTGAAAATGGAAGATCAATTCAAGCCAAATTTATCCTATAAACTACATGCCATGAAGGATGCAATGCAAGAAGAACCATCATCAAACTCTCAATGGTTAGGCAGAATGGATTTTTCAAAGTTTGAACCAAAATATTGCCTTAAAATGAATCTAATTCCAACAAAAATTGTCAAAATGCATCAAGAACAAAAAATAAATTTGGTTTGAGAGTTGGATAATGTTTCTAAATGTTTTAAAATGCAATGTGAATTTTTTGGTGATTTTTAAATACCTAAATGCATTTTTAATTAATTAATTTTCATTAACTAATTAAAAATAAACATTTAAATGATTTAAAAATAATTTTTAATGCAAAAAAATAAAAATAAAAATATTTTTGGTTTCTGAAAAATAATAAAATGTTTGGCAAAAATTTTCAGAATTTTTAAATGTGTTTTGCTATTTTAAATCATTCGTACAAATTAAATGAAAAGAAAATGAAATTAAAATTAAAATATGAGAAGTATGCACAATGAAGGGATCAGATTGAGTCTGGGCTAGGGGGTGTTGACTTGGCGCCACATCCAATGGCCCAAGTTCAAACCTGGTTAATTTTGTTTTATAATTAATTAACCCTGGATTTAATTAATTAATGGCTGATTAGGGCTAATCATGAAATCTCAGCCATCCAACACACGCGGGAATGACTAATCGCACGGCCTACATTCAAACTCCCTTAATTACACAGCTAAACCTAATTAGGGTTAATCAAATTCAGACGGCCGGAACAGTGTTCCGGTCGTCTTCTCCGGCGAACCAAAAACCCTAGAATCTTCTACAGGTTACCAAACATGAAATTTCTTCCACCAAAATGATCCTCTCATCAATCTAAACCTAACCCCTCATCTCAAATTCATTTATTTTCACTCACAAGCCTGAATCGAAGCAAAACACAAAACACGGGAAAATGTTCAGAGATGCCATACATGCTGGTTTCTTCACCATTTCAAAAAATAAATACATATTCATGATCAAGAGAGCACATAGCATCATAAATGAACTAAAAAATCAACTTCTGGGAAAAATGTTCTTCCTCTTACCTGAGATGAAGCTTTCCTGATTCTGAGCTCTCTGGCCTCAAGCTTTGTGCAATCCTTCTCCCTTGAACCTCCTAATGATGGAATGGAGCTTAGAAAGCTTGGGGAGTGGCTGGTTTGAGTGATTCAACTCTGGTGTAGCAGAAATGGAGGTCTCTGTGGGTGATGATTCAAGCAGTTTCAGGGGGTGGATTTCGTTCTATGAGTGATTTGTGGTTTGTGTATGAAGGAATTTTTTATGTTTGAGGGTTGTGTGAAGAGATTCTAAGAGGGGAAGTTCTTGGCAGATTTTGTGGATGCTGGAATGTGGGAGAGTTCAGGCTTGTGTATTGCTTGCTTTATGTTCCATAACACATCCCTAGACTATTGGAAGAGGTCTGAGGAAGTGACATGTACTGTGGGAATGGTATGGGGTGATTGGCCAAAAAGTCAAGGATTGTGTACTATGGGTATGGGCTATGGCAGAGGGAATCTTAGGGCTTGTCCTGCCTCAGCTTGAGTCAAGGAAGACCCTTGGATGATTCATGGAGGACTGCAGCACTTGGATCACAAGATATCATGAGTTTTGCATTTTGGCTACTTGTCACACTTTGTGTTTTTTAGGTCATGAACATGTGATATCTCTTGCTGAATTTTGGTGTGAGATGTCTCATGAGGTCATGGAAATGTTTTAAGACCAGCTAGAGATCATACAAACCTTTGGGAATCATTTTGCAAGAATCCCCCCTTTTGCACTTCTATGGAAAATGGCTTATGGTTATTTGAAAATTAAGACATGAAAGTGGGAAATTCCTTGGGCCAAACTGAATTTTAGGTCATGCATTGTGTTTGTATGATAATTAGAGGTCACATTGAAGTTACATAAAGGCTTGTCATGAGAATTTGCAAGTTTTCCATTTTGTGCAAAAGTGACATTTCAATGATTTTATCCAACTTTGCAAGGCCATAACTTTTGATCCATGATGAATTAGAATGAGTTCTTGCACTTTTTGAAAATGGGAGGATCCATTCTACAACTTTCATGACCAAAGATTTCTCATTTGAAGCATTTTTGAATCAAAAAGAGGAGGTTGAAAAACTTTCCCAAAATGGCAAGTTTTCATTACAAGTCACTTTCTCAAAAAGGCAACTTTGCAAATGGCTTGAAATTCTTCAATTTTGTGAACTTCTAACATCTTCTATGATCAAATAAAGATCATGCATATTCAAAATGATGGAGAATGCCCTTTGGTTGGGTCATTGGGGGCCTCAGATGCCCTGATTTTGCACTAACTTGCTCAAGAAGTCAACTCTTGATTAGATGCCTTCCCCATGGAATTTCTTCATGAAAAATGATATGCATGATCCTTATAACATATAGAGACCAATAGAAACAAGAATGACCAAAAAATTTGGAGTTATGGCCTCTGAAACCAAAACCCTAATTCTAGGTCATCTGTGCAATTAAACCTGGCTCTGCCTCCATGCCTTTCTCAGTTCTTGTGATTCTTTGACTTTCTTTGACCTTGTGGGGATGTAATATGATGCTTGAACATACATGGACCCCTTTGAAGTGATTGAAGACCTTTGAAGTGGCTCAAATGGCTCAGGGATGGCTCAGATCACAAACCCTAGATGCAGATGACTTAGAAGCAATGCAGTGAATCAAAAATGTGGTATGAGATGCTATGATTGGATTCATGCACATGTAAAGATCAAAAGCCATGGTGGAATGGGTGAGGGAAAATTTGGGGTGTTTACAACAAGGAATAAGGCAAGGCTGGTTTCTCAGGGATACACTCAAGTTGAGGGAATTGACTTTAACGAGACATTTGCTCTTGTTTCCAGACTTGAATCTATTAGATTACTTCTTGGAGTTGCTTGTATATTGAAATTCAAACTATATCAAATGGATGTCAAGAGTGCCTTCTTGAATGGTTACTTAAATGCTGAAGTCTATGTGGAACAACCCAAAGGATTCATTGATCCTAATTTACCCAATCATGTCTATAAGCTAAGGAAAGCTCTAGATGGATTAAAAGAAGCTTCAAGAGCTTGGTATGAGATACTTACAGAATTTCTTATTCAACATGGCTACAGAAAAGGTAGCATAGACAAGACTCTCTTTATGAAAGAAAAAGGAAAGAAGCTCATGATTGCTTAAATTTATGTTGATCATATTGTGTTTGGTGGTATGTCTAAGGAGATGATTCAAGATTTTGTCAAACAGATGCAGTCTGAATTTGAGATGAGCCTAGTTGGTGAATTAACTTATTTTCTTGGTCTTCAAGTCAAGCAGATGGAAGACTATATATTCATATCTCATAGTAAATATTCCAAGAATATAGTTAAGAAGTTTGGAATGGAGAGTTCTAGACATAAGAGGACACCTCTTCCTACTCATCTGAAGTTGTCTAAAGATGAAAAGGGTGTGAATGTGGATCAAAGTCTCTACAGAAGTATGATTGGAATCTTATTATATCTCACAGCAAGCAGGCCTGACATTACCTTTGTTGTAGGTGTTTGTGCTAGGTATCAAGATGTCCCAAGGTGAGTCACATCAACCAAGTGAAAAGAATCTTGAATTATGTCGATGGTACATGTGATTATGGTATGTTATACTCTCATGGTTCCAATTATGATCTAAGTGGTTATTGTGATACTGAATGGGCAGGATGTGTTGATGATAGAAAAAACACATCTGGAGGATGCTTCTTTTTGGGAAACAATTTGATATCTTGGTTCAGTAAGAAGAACAATTGTGTTTCTCTATCCACAGTTGAGGCTGGATATATAGCAGCTAGAAGCAGATTTTCTCAGTTGGTTTGGATGAAGCAAATGTTGGTAGAATACAATGCTCACAAGATGTTATGACATTGTACTGTGACAATTTGAGTGCTATCAACATCTCCATGAATTCTATTCAACATAGAAGAACCAAGCATATTGATATTCGTCATCATTTTATTAGAGAGCTGGTTGAAGAAAAAATTGTTGCTATAGAACATGTAGCCACTAAGTTACAACTGACTGACATCTTCACTAAAGCCTTCGATGCTAATCAGTTTGAGATCTTAAGGGGTAAGTTATAGATTTGCATCAATGAATATCTATAGCAATTAAATTTTTGTGGGAAGACAAATCAAGATATTTATGTTCTCCTACTACAATTTGCACAATTGTTTTATTATGGACCTATTAATGATGAATGGATCAAGAATGTGAATCTTGATGGTGACATAAAGATCAAGACAAGGAAAGAAAAACATGTTGCTACTGTATATCTTGATAAGAATAGATTGAAGAATGGTGTTCTGTATGACAATGTTTGAGACTATAATATTGAAGATGATGTTCAGAACATTATCCCTAAAATGAAAGTTGCTGCAAAGAAGATTGGTGATGTTGCTTCCATTGCTGGTATGGGGAGCTGGTGTGGTCTCTCTCTATTGAGTTCTAATCATGTGTTATGGGGGAGAAGTTGTTGGTATGGTTGTCATATTATGGCTAAAAAGGGGGAGAGTTAGCTAAATCTACATTATTTCTTCTTCTATTATGACTGGTTGAGTGGATGAGGAGGGCTTCTATTCTGATTGGGTGTTGTGTTACCATGTGTTCTACTTTGTGCAACCAGAATTTTGTTTCTTATCTCTTATGTTGCTTTGATCTTTGTTGGTTGGTTCCTTCTGGTTGACTGGTGTTGATAATGTTTTAGCCACAATTATCCAAAGGGGGAGATAGAAGGTTCTTAGGTTTGGCTGCATATATAGGAAAAACATTATCATTTGTCTTGATGTCTTGTAAGATGTCCCTGACATGCTTAAAGAATATTTGGTGTGTAGGTCTTTGTGATGTCAGATCAAACGTTGTAACATCAGGCTTGATAGTTCTGAAACTTCCTAATACATAAAGTTTTGGTTTAATTTCTGTATATTTTGTAGCATGTGTTTATTCATTTGGTTTGCTCCAGAATGTGCGAAAATCAAGGGAGATTTGTTGGCATTTACATAAGCTTTTATTCGTTAGTTTTTGGAGATTATTGAAGATCTTTTCATGCTTGATTTGTAGTAAATCATGTGATCTTATTTGAGGAAGTTTCTAATCAGATCCAGACCCATTTAAAATACTCTATATTATTGGGTGTTTAACCTAATTTCTACGCACATAATATTGTGTATTTTTGTGAAGCTAAGTGCTTTTGAGTGTTAGGGTTTTCTTTGTGCGTGTGTATTTTATTTGTGAGCCATTCATACATCAACTAGATGTTTGAATTGGACTGATTTTTGAGTTGTAATTCTATCCACTCTAAGCTTTTAAGCATGAGTGTTTGTTCTTAATTGAAGCTTTTAAGTAAGATCAAGGTGTTGTGTTTTGGAAGAGTGTTCTTCTGTTTTCTTTGAAAGGAGTGTTTGATTATCATAGTGTGTAATTGAAGGGGAGTGAGATGGTGATTTCTCATATCTAGATGTTGATTTCTAGGTAGAAGTTGCACTGGGTGGGTTCAAGTGAGAAGTTGTAAATTGGGACTGTTTAGGCTTTGAATTGATACTACTAGTAGTGGATTTCCTTCCTGGTTTGGTAGCCCTTATAGTAGGTGAGCTTGCACCAAACTGGGTTAACAATCTATTGTGTTATTATTGCTTTTCTTTATACTGCTTCTATCTTGTTAATATTTAGATAGTAATGTCGTGACATCGCCTTCAATGTCGCGTATCTGATACCAGAATTTCATAGAGGTTTAATCCTTTATTAATATTTTTGTGTCCAAATGGACAAAGGAAAAAACATAAGGATATAAACATAAACTTAAACATGATAATGAATGATAAAGCATAATAAAAGTAAAGGAGATAAGGGAGAAAAAGATAAAAATAAAGAGGATAAGGTGAAGTTAATCATCCACAACCAAAAGAGGTAACCAAGAACTTAGTACCAAAACCGAAAAGGAAACCGATTCCGCTTAGTATTTAACACTATAGTGATTAACTGATGCGATTAGAGCCAAATTTGATGAAACTTGAAAGAAGATTGGGATACCCAAAGCAACTACGCATCAAGCTTCAAAAGTCATGGATCTAACGCAAATGACTAACCACTTTGGGATTACGCGACCAACACGAGGTCCGGTCCATAAAAGTGCAAGTATCCAATTAGATTTTTATTCCAAAGTAGGGACACATTTAGGTCTATGTTAAGCAATTGCTGAGTAATTTACGGAGTAATTACCCTACAAATGAGGCCGGCCAAAACTAATTAAGGTTAACGATTTTAGTTCTAATACATGCGAGATAAATGATATGTAAATCGCCATCCAAACGCAATTCTGCACAAAAATAAAGATGAATACCAAATTGTCGCTCCCTGGATTTCCATCCTGGTACAAACGCGAAAGTGGCGCAGAAGAATGGTAGAGTCTCCAGCCAGCCATTTTTATCCTGAAGGAACGGGAATGATAATGTTGCACAAACCAGGGAAGGAAAGGAAAGGACAAAGGTCTTGCGGACCAAAGAACTGGGTTTGGGAGTCGGTTACGACCTGGGAAGGTATTAGTACCCCAGATCGCCCGTCGTACCCGACGGGATCCACGCTCCAAAGAAACTGTTTCAAAGGGTGAAGAAATGGAAGTTGCTGCAAAAGAAAAACTGAAACTGGATAAGAAAAGAATAGAAAGGGGGAAAATGTAGGGAAAATAAAAGAGTGCTCGAACGGGCCCTACCCCGCTGCCTATGTACCTCATCTAGACATGAGGATCAGAGACGCCATAGTTCCCCTAGCTAGGGAAGAAAGTGGCTTGTGTTTTAAAGCATGAAATATTTATGTCAATGCTCAGGTGTTGCAGGCTCGTTTCGCACGAGTGTGTTACCGTCTTGGGAAGCGACAAGTAGGAGCAAGTTCTTACGTTATGAGTGAAGGTGATGAGAAAAGAAGTCCCTAAGAAGATGAATTTATTCTTTGTTTGTGGCTTTTAGGAGCTTTTTTGAGTTTGGCACAAGAAAGTGAACTCAAGTCCTTTTCCATGCAATGTGTACTTATTACTACATTCTAAGATAGAATAAATAACGAGCACACCCAAGTGAGAGGAAGATCCCCAAAACTTGGTTCCATAGATTAGGGCATAAGCTCACTAACTCATTGAAGTTATTAGATGTTTTTGTGATTTGAAATGAAGAAGTGTTTTTTTATGATTTTCTTTGTGAAAATAATCTCATGATTAGACTTGTACATCATGCTAGACAAGATTGTACTATCCCAATATGGGAAGACTACAAGTGCCCCATGGAATAAGTCCATACACACAAGACTACTTCAACCATTATTAAGTGTTTTTTAGGTTTTTGTTTGAAGATGAGAAGAAAGAGCACCAAAAGGATCTTAAAGGTAAAAATTAAGGGGGACTAACAAATCCTAAATTTTATCATGCATGGAAGTCCTAGGTTAGTGTGGTTTGAATTCTATCCTAATGAAGAAGAAGGAAAGAAGAAAATAAGGAAGAAGAAGAGAGGTAGAAAGAAACTTACTTCTCTTAAAGAAGTTAAGTTGTTTCTAGAAGGGATGAAAAGAAGTTGAAAAATTGATGGCCTAAGCTCATCACATACACAAATAAGAAGCGTAAAATAAAGAGGAGAAAGAAGTTTGAAGTGTGGAAATATCATCCACACCTCTTACTTACCATAGCCCCTGCAAGTGTTAGAAATATTCACAATTGACAAGTGAAGTTCAAAAAGGTTCAAACAATGGAAGAACAAACATTTAATCATCACAAACCAATACAACCAGAACCTAATAACCATGTAAGGGTGCTAATGTTAGTCATATAAAGTCACACAAAAAGGAGTAGAAGCATTCCCATAAACAACTAGCAAAGTATCATAAGAGATGTAAGATGAAAACATGTGATCAAGAGAATCAAACAAGTCAAAAATCACTAAGTAACCTCAAAGTCATAACTTAAACATGTCAATTATGTGCCTAAGAAGAAGATACAAACATCACTCAAGGCATACAAGCACATACCAAGTCAATTAGAAGAGACATGAAGAAATGTGTAGTGAAGTGAGACATGTTTGTGAAAGTGTACCTTAGTGCACAAGTTAACACCAAATAAGAAAGGGTGGGGCTTACATACTAAAACCAGAGATCAAAAATCATGTTATCAATCACCAAACAAGATCCTAAAAGATGGCACAAGTTCCTTTCTAATCAAGCAAGCAATCATGGTTCAAAAACATCTTCAAATAAGGCAAGTTGAGATCAAATCCCCAAACAATTAGTGATCATGCTTCAAAAATTAAGAAAATAATCAACCAAGCACTTCAAACATGTATAAACATCATAGCAAAGTCACATGACCAAAATCAGAAGCAACATCAATCAAATAATTGGTCAAAGTGGAGCTAGGGTTTCACTTTCTTACACATGAAGCAATAAGCCAAAAACTAGCCAAATAAAGCCTACAAAATCTGGAGAAAAAAATCAAATAATTACGTCAGCATGTTAGCAAAGCATAGCAAAAATAACTAACCTCATATATATTTTGGAACTCAAGATAAAAAAAATCTACAAGTCAGGGTATGCATGAAAGAAGGCAAAATAAAATAAATTACTTAGAAAATTAATTCAGACTATTAAAAATAAAAAGAAATGAAAAATAAAATAAATTTTGGATAAATTTTATAAACTCAAAAAAAAAACACTCATGAATTATTGTTTGGGATTTTTGAAGACCTAAAACTATTTTTAACAATTAAAAATGAAACTAGAGAAAGAAAATAAAAGAAAAGAAAAATAAAAACTAAGGGGGTGAAAATAGTAGGCCCAGATACGTTCAAACACTAAAACAGGCTCAAAGGGAGGGTGTCAATAGAAATAATCCCAACGCGTGTTTGCAAAAAGACTCAGCCAAAAAGTCAAGGTCATATAATCTTGTGGTCCAGATTCAGTCTTATCAAGGTCATCACATCTAATGGATACGCACGTAGGTCAATAAGTCCATCAAGTATACGCATCCAACGAACCAAATTCAAACTTAATAAACCCACCAGATCCAAAGGCTCATAATTATTCTAGAAATAATATGAAAAATGGAATACAAACACACAAGCATCAAGCAGTCACGTGACCTCCCACTCTCTCATTAATGCGCTGGCTAGATTGAGATCGCGGGATGAGATTAGATCAACAGACACGACTTAAATTGGAAATAAAAACTTAGCAGCCAAAGTTCACCGGCCGGAGAAGCTCCTATTGTCTTCTCCAGCTAGATTCCGACGAAGGTGACCAAAAATATTTCCATAAATGAGTAAAATTCATACTAAAATGAAGCTTACATCATGAGGATCTCAAATATGCCAATCAAGTTTGTTAAAGTTGTCGCGGATAATAGGTGTTTTTGCTTGAGGCTCGAGGTACTAGAGAGGCTGGCCCTCCCTGTCGAGGGTGAAAGCAAGGAGGAGTGGGCCTTGCGAAACCGGGGTGACCTGATTTCTCAGCTAAGGGAACTTGAGAAGGACGTCATGGGGGTCTTCAAAGAAGGTTTTGACAATGCCACAGACCAACTCAAAATACATGTATTACGCTAAGTTTTGTACTTTTCATCGGCCAGTTTTGGTCGGGTTTATAATACAATGTTTATTTCGCTAAGTTTTTGTCTGGTTTATTTCTGAGGTATGAACTTGTATGCTTGACTAACTATGCTCGCCGGTTTAGGGAACCAACGAGGTGACGAGTATTACGTCTGCTGCTAAACGTACTGTCGTCGCCTGATAGGCGCCCTGCCAGTGTGGTATTGTGACTCTGGATTTCATTCAAAGTGTCCAAAGTCGAGGAAGTCATGCCCGTCGCCTGGGGATGTCGCTCTTCCTTTTGATCAGCAGTTAAGTGTCATGGTTGTACCTTCCATGCTTCCGTGAGTGCCATGTTGTCTAGCTGTAGTATTGCTTGAGTTTTTCAGAATTCCATGGTCAAGCAAGTTCTTTTCCTTGTAAATTTTTTAGATAATAAGCCTCATGGTCCGATTTGTCTCGGATGCGGTACGGGCCTTCCCATTTCGCGGCCAGCTTTCCTTCTCTTGGTTTCTTCTGGTTTCATCGGAGGATGAGGCTGTCTACTTGAAATTCTCTTTTTATGACTTTTGCGTTGTGGCTCAGAGCTACCTTTGTTTCAGTGAAGCTTCTAGTTGGGCTTCCTCATAACGCATTTCCTCGACGAGGTCAAACTCTACTCGCAAGGCTTCGTCATTCAGCTCCTCGTCGAGGGGCGCTTCTGTTCGTCTTTAGGGTTCCCGTATTTCCATTGGGATGATTGCCTCAGTCTTGTAGGTTAGTCAGAATGGGGTTTCCCCGATCGTAGAGTGCAGGGTCGTGCGGTAGGTCCTTGAGTACATTGTGTAGCTCCTCGACCCACGCCTTATTTGCTTCACCCAATCTTCATTTTAGCCCTCTTAAGATTACCCTGTTGACCGCCTCTACTTGACCGTTAGTTTGGGGATGTTCGACCGACGTGAAATGTTGCTTCATGCCAAGGTTGGCGACGAAATCTTGGAACCTCCTGTTCGTGAATTATGTCCCGTTGTCGGTGATGAGGACTTGTGTTATGCCGAAGCGGGCAAGGATATTTCTCTTGAAGAAGCGGAGTATGTTCTGTCCAGTGATCTTGGTAAGGGCTTCGGCTTCGATCCATTTTGTAAAATAGTCAACACCGACGATAAGGTATTTATTTTGGTAAGACCCGGTCACGAATGGACCGAGGATGTCCATTCCCCACTAGGTGAAAGGCCACGGGGAGGAGAGTGTCTTCAGCTTGTTAGGAGGAGCCAGGTGCATGTTTGCGTGTCTTTGACACTTGTCGCATCTCTTGACGTGCTCCTTTGTTTCGTGTTGCATCATCATCCAGTAATAGCATGCTCGCAATGCTTTGCATGCCAATTATCTTCTGCCAAGATGTTGAGCGTTAATTCCCCTGTGTATCTCTCCTAAGATGTCTGGGACTTTTTCCTCTTCGATACATTTAAGTAACGGGATGGAGAAACCTCGCCGGTAGAGTTTACCTTCGAGGAAGACGTAAGAACATGTTTTTCTTTTAGTTGCAGACGCCTCTTTGGGAATAGCTGGAAGATCGTCCTTCGTGAGGTAATTGTGGATGAGGGTCATCCAGCAATGGGTGTTGCCAATGGCGTTTACTTCGAGTGGAGGGAAAGGTTTCTTGATGTTTGGCCGTGGGAGGATCTCCTGGATCATGGATTTTTTCCTACCTTTATTTTGTGTGCTCTCCAGCTTAGATAGGATGTCCGCTCGTGTATTGTGTTCGTGGGGAACGTGTTGGAGCTCCTAGGAGTCGAACTTCTCCAGTTTTTCTTTCACGAGAGACAGGTACTCGATGAGATTGTCGGTTTTTGCCTAATATTCTCCTCGTACCTGGGACGCTACGAGCTGGGAGTCAGTGGATATCTTCACTTCTTTTGCCCATAGGTCTCCGGTCAGTCGCAAGCCCGCCAGGAATGCTTCGTATTCGGCTTGGTTGTTTAAATTCGGGAAGGCCAGTGCCAGTGATACTTCAATCAAGATGCCATCTTAGTTCTCGAGGATGATACTTGCGCCACTCCCAGTCGAGCTGGATGCACCTTCGACGAAGATCGTCCATTTGTAGGCATCGTTGGTCGGGGTTGGGTTATGTGTCATCTCGGTGACGAAGTCGGCTAACACCTGCGCCTTTAAAGCTTTCCTGCTTTCATATTGGATGTCGAATTCTGATAGTTCTAACGATCATTTCAGCATTCTTCCGGCCATATATGGTCGTCCAAGTAGCTGTTTCACGAGTTGGTCTATTCGGACCTTTATTGTATGGGCGAGGAAGTAATATCGTAATCTTCTTGCCGCATTTATCAGGGCTATGAAGGCCTTCTCGATCTACTGGTATCTAAGCTCGGTCCTTTGAAGGGCTTTGCTCGTGAAATAGATAGGTTTCTACCCGTCATCAGTTCCATGGATGAGGACAACACTGACCGTCTCATAGCTACGGACAGGTATAGGTACAAGGTTTCCTTTTCCAGCGGTCGTGATAGCATTGGCGGTTTGGAGAGCGCCCTTTTTAGATGGATTAGCGCTTGTTTTCACTCTTCGGTTCATTCAAAGGTGGCTTCTTTTCGTAGTAGTTTGAAGAAAGGAATGGCGTGTTGCGCAAATTTGGCGACGAAACGGGATATGGAAGCAAGTATGCCATTGAGGGATTGGATAGATTTTTTCGAGTTCGGGGTTAGGAACACCGAAAATGCTCGACATTTTTCGGGGTTGGCTTCGATCCCTAGTTCGGTGAGGTAGAAGCCAAGGAACTTTCCTGCACGAACGCCGAAGGTGCATTTTTAAGGGTTGAACCTCATTTTGTATTTTCTCGCCTGCTCGAAGACCTTCTGGAGGTGTTGGGCGTGGTCGACCACTTCATAAAATTTTACGATCATATCGTCCATATAGACCTCGAGCATATCCTTGATTCCTCCTCGGAAGACCTTGTTCATCATGTGTTGGTATGTGGCCTCGATGTTCTTCAGTCCGAAGGGTATAACATTGTAGTAATAGTTGCCCGTCGAGGTCATGAAGGTCGTATGTCTCTTGTCCGTGTCCGACATAGGGATTTGATTATACCCACTATATGTGTCCATGAAGGACAAGAGTTTAAAACCTGCTGAGTTGTCTACCAATTTATCTATATTAGGCAAAGGAAAAGCATCTTTGGGACATGTCTGGTTAAGATCAGTATAATCAACGTACATTCGCCATTTTCCATTATTTTCCTTAACAAGAACTACATTAGAGAGTCAGGTTGTGTATTGGGCTTCAGAAACAAAATTTGCCTCTAGGAGGTCTTTTACAGCTTGCTCGGCAGCCTCTGCTTTCTCGGGAGACTGCTTGCGCCTATGCTATACTAAGGGCCTAATGGTCGGGTCTAAAGATAATTGATGACAAGCAGCCTTGGGATCGAGCCCAGGCATCTCGGTAGCACTCCATGCGAACATTTTCACGTTCTCCTTGAGGCAAGTTACGAGTTGTTCTCTTGTTGCTGATGGTATTCCAGTACCTATCTTCACAACTCTGTTGGGGTTGTTGCTCAGAGGAATAAGTTTGAAATCGCCATCAGGGACTGGGAAAATTGGGTGAATGGGTGTCTTCCTGTTGATGGGGTCCTGAGCTTCAACATTGTCTTCGCCAAGGCGGTTGTCGAGCTCGATGGAATTGACTTGCGGGGAAGGTTGATGCTCTTCGACTCTAGGCTTCTTATTGTTCTTGGAAGTGTTGATAATTGCATGTCCTTTGACCGCCGCATTGTAGCATCTTCGGGAAGCCTCAATGTCGCCATAAATTGTGACTATGTGTCCCATCTTGGTGTAGTACTTCAGTTTCAAGTGGAAGATAAATGGGATTGTTGTAAATTTGGCCAGTGTGGGTCGGCCAAGGATGCAGTTGTAGAGAGAAGGGCACTCGATCACCAAGAATTGGAATTTGACTTCTCTAGAGGTCTCCTGTTCCCCAAAGAGAACAAGGAGATCCACGTACCCCCATGGTCTTGTGGTGGCCCCATTAAACCCTTGGAGTTCGGACCTGACATATGGGGATAGGTTTGTTTTATCCATCTTGAGAGTCTTGAATAAGTGGGTGTACATAATGTCCATCAAGCTGCCTTGATCGACCAGGATGCGTCGAACGTCAAAGCGTTCCATTTTGGCCCTTATTAGTAGAGGGATGCTCGAATTAGGCGACCCGCCCGGCAGTTCCTCGAGGAAAAAGGATATAGGGTTGGACATTCCCCGAGATTTTGTTAATGTTGCCAATTGATCAGGCGCAGTTAACAGGAGCTCGTCGAACTTTCACTTCATAGAAATGGTGGCCTCCGCTTTGTTTACTCCTTCTTCAGAGATGACCAAGGTCGCGGGAAAATTCTCCCATGGACTGTATGCATTAAGTTACACTCCCATGCTGACATCGGGGAAGTGGAAATCTTCCATGATATGCACATTGTCACATGGAAGGGGGAACCGTCAGATGGGGTGTCTTCTCGGGTTCTCTTTGTAGTCTGATCCTCGCCTCGGGGGGATCGTTCCTCTTGGTGTGCTGCTTGGGGTGGCCTTCTTTAATCATAATCTCAATCACGTCTTTTAGGTGGACACAATCTTCGGTCACATGCATGTGGCTTCTGTGAAGCAGCAGTACTTGGACTTGTTAGTGTGGGGCTTGGGTGTTGTCGGTTTGGGGAACCTTACCCTTCCCTGTTTGAACTCAAAATTGATGCATTCGGCGAAGTTTGCGCTCGCGGTTTCTCTAGACACTATGAGCGACCTATTTTTCCATGTACCTGATGTATGCTTGAACTTTATGGAGAAACTCGTCGAGGATGCGAGGAGGTTCTATCCCGACTGCTCTGATGAGTTCACTTCTGGGGAGGAGCCCTTTTTCGAGGAGATACTTTTTCATGTAATCGGTTGTATCTACCTCGACAGTCTCCTGGTTAAATCGCTCGATGTATGAGCGCAATGTTTCATTCTTCCCTTGTACGATGGCTTCAAGGGTTGCTTCAGTCTTGGGGTGGCGTCGGGAGGCTGTGAAGTGCCTCGTGAATGTCGACCTCATGCTCCTCCAGGATGTGATAGATTCAAGGGCCAGGCTTTTGTACCATGTCATGGCTCCTTTCCTAAGGGTTATCGAGAATAACTTTCACTTGAAGTTCCCACTAATGTCATTGTGGTAGTCGAGCATAGTGTTGATGTTGTCGACGTGGTCATCGGGGTCAGCCGTCCCATCGTAAGTAGCCAGGTTCGGGGGTTTCTCCATGCCCGACGGGAGCGGTGCCTCCATGATAGCCCGGGAAAGGGGGAAACGGGAGTTATCTTCATCACTCCTCAGAGAGGAGTAGTCCTCATTCCTAGGACCCTGATCATGTCGAGGAGAAGTCCTCGGCTAGTCGTTCACTCGCTCGGGGCGCCCCATGGACTTATTCTTCTTTGGCTCGGGGGAACGCCGCCCTCGGCGGGGATGTGAGCGCCCCCGCTTCTTGGTTGCCTCTGGCTGGCGTTTCTCGGGTTGAGATCTACATCCATGTCGAGGAGGTCCAGTCTGACACTCGGTCTCCAGTGCTATTATCCTTTCATGTTGTTGAGAGAGCATGAGATTAGTCTGATTAAGCGCGTGCACCATGGCTATCATGTTTTAGACTCATAATTCTTCATCTTATTACTCATTTATCTTTACTACACCAATTTATTAACCTGTTATCTTCATCTAATTCAGATTCGTCACAATTTCATCACACATCTCAGAAAATCATCACAGCAATTATACACAACAACGATTAACAGAGGATTCACATCAGTCATACCATCATCAATTCATCTAATTCATACGAAATCGCACAGAAATATCATACTAACAACAACAAGGAAATCAAATAACCTTATCCCATATATACAGATTATTTTCTCCCGGTTATAAAATATGAATCTCACCCTTACCTTTGGATTGAATGCAGCTCGAATCTATGGGTGAAAATGCCTACGAAAATCCTCTTGCAAATCCTTAGCCCTAGCTCTTGATCTCCCATGACTCGTTCTTCTCTCCGAATTCTGATTATGCCTAACTTCTCTCTAAACCCTTTACTAATCCTATTTTCCTTATTTTAATTAAAATGTCATAAAAATAATACTAATATTATTATTTACCAAAAATCATTTACTTTAATTCACTAATGGACTTTTATTTACACCTCTCAACCTTACTAAGTCTAACTCACAAATCAACTTAAAACAACTTAAATTGAATAATCGTCTAATCAATAAAACATCATACATCTCAAATAACAGCAAATCTACTAGAAATAATTTAATTAAACAATTTAATTAAATCAGGGTGTTACAACTCTCCCCCACTAGAACATTTTCGTCCTCGAAAATCTTACCTCGATCAAACAACTCAGGATAAGACTCATGCATCTTGCTCTCTAATTCCCACGTCATACTCTCTCCAGCAGCTCCTAGCCAAACAACTTTCACTAACGCTATCTCCTTGCCTCGGAAGGTCTTCATTTCTCGATCCTCAATATGTATCAGCATAGTCTCCATAGTGAGATTATCCCGTACTTGAATATAATCCATACTAATAACATGATACGAATCGGGAACATACTTCTGGAGTTGCAAAATGTGGAACACATCATGCAAATTCGACAATTTAGGCGGTAAAGCCACTCAATAAGCAACTTTTCCAATTTTGTCCAAAATCTGATACGGACCAATAAACCTCGGAGTAGGCTTCTTAGACTTCAACGTTCTTCTAACACCGGTTACAGGCGTAACTCTCAAAAACACATGCTCACCAGCCTGGAATTCTAAGTCCTTTCTTGGCTTATCATGGTAACTCTTCTGTCTACTCTGAGACACTTTCATCTTTTCTCTGATCAGCTTAATCTTCTCTATAGTCTCTCGAACTATCTTAGGTCCAAGCACTACACCTTCACCAGATTCATGCCAACATAACGGAGTCCTGCATCTCCGACCATACAATGCCTCAAAAGGTGTCATCCCAATACTAGAATGATAATTGTGTTTATATGTGAATTCTATCAATGGAAGATAAGTAACCCACGAACCTCCTTGTTCAAGAACACACGCTCTCAACAAATCCTCTAACGATTGAATAGTCCTCTCGGTCTGTCCATCTGTCTGAGGATGATAATCTGAACTCACCCTCAACTTAGTACCTAATGCCTCTTGCAAACTCTTCCAAAACTCTGACATAAACCTCGGATCTCTATCTGACACAATACTCAATGGAACACCATGCAGCTTCACAATCACTCTAACATAGATCTCAGCCAACTTAGACATTGGAAAACTAATATTTATAGGAATGAAGTGAGTCGACTTCGTTAACCTATCAACGATCATCCAAATCGAATCATGTCCTTTTGCAGTATTAGGCAACCCGGTAACAAAATCCATAGAAATGCTATCCCATTTCCATTATGGAATCTCTAACGGTTGCATCATTCCAGCAGGCTTCTGATCCTCAACCTTCGACTTCTGACAAGTCAAATAGGCGTATACAAAACGTGTTATATCTTCCTTCATACCAGACCACCAAAACAACTTCTTCAAATCTTGATACATCTTCGTAGCTCCCGGATGAATACTCAAATTACTTCTATGACCCTCTTCAAGAATACTCTTTTTCATATCAGCATCATCAAGAATACAAATCCGATCATACAATCTCAAAACACCATTTTCATCCATCTTGAAATCACTCTTCTCTGATTTACCACATCTAACCATAATATCTACCAGCTTTATATCTAACTTCTGAGCTTCTCTGATATTATCCAGAAAATCATTATGAATCTTTAGCATACCCAGCTTTACACTCTACAATGTCACTTTGCAAACCAAACTCATATCACGAAATTTCTCGATCAACTCTTACTCTTTGATCATCATTTTCGATATATGCAAAGTCTTTCAACTTAATGCATCAGCTACAACATTAGCTTTACCCGTATGGTAATTCAAACTAAAATCATAATCCTTCAACAATTCCAACCACCTGCGTTGCCTCATATTCAATTCTTTTTTATCAAATAGATACTTCAGACTCTTATGATCACTAAACACTTCAAATTAAGAACCATAAAGATAATGTCTCCAGATCTTCAGTACGAAAACAACTGCAGCAACTTCCAAATCATGCATAGGATAATTTTTTTCATGCACTCGCAACTGCCTCGATGCATACGCAATAACTTTATTATTCGTCATAAGTACACCCCCTAA
This sequence comes from Lathyrus aphaca, assembly GCA_963966055.1. Classification (NCBI taxonomy): domain Eukaryota; kingdom Viridiplantae; phylum Streptophyta; class Magnoliopsida; order Fabales; family Fabaceae; genus Lathyrus; species Lathyrus aphaca. The sequence goes on from OZ014519.1 coordinate 230,631,267, forward strand.
ACCCATCAACGAAGCATCACAATACACCACAAACGGTTCATCTGGATTAGGTAAAGTCAAAATCGGAGCCAACGTTAACCTTTTCTTTAATTCTGTAAAACTCTCTTCGCACTGAATATCCCAAACAAAAGCATTACTCTTACAAGTCCACCTAGTCAACGGAAGTGCCAACTTAGAAAACCCTTTAATAAATCTTCTGTAATAACCAGCTAACCCCAAAAAGCTCCTAATCTCAGTAGCCGGTCTTGGAGTCTCCCATTGCAACACAGCTTCTACTTTAGAAGGATCCACTGAAATACCACTACCTGAAATTACATGACCAAGAAAATTGACTTCCTTCAACCAGAATTCACACTTGGACAACTTCACATACAACTTCTTCTCTCTCAAAACTTCCAACACAGTCTTCAAATGCTCTTTATGTTCCTCTTCTGACGTAGAGTAAATCAGAATATCATCAATAAACACAACCACAAAACGATCTAGATACATATGAAAAATATGATTCATGTACTCCAAGAATACTCTCGGCGTGTTGGTAACAACGAAAGGCATCACTGAATACTCGTAATGTCCATATCGTGTTCTAAATGCAGTCTTCTGAATATCCTTATCTTTTACTTTGATCTGATGGTAGCCCGGCCACAAATCTATCTTGCTGAACACACAAGCACCTGCCAACTGATCCATCAAATCATTAATCCTCGGAAGTGGATACTTATTCTTGATCGTCATTTTATTCAACTGTCTATAATCCACACACAATCTCATACTTCCATATTTCCTCTTCACCAACAACATTGGAGCTCCCCACGGCGATACACTCGGCCTTACAAACTTTTTCTCAAGCAACTCTTCTAACTGCTTTTTCAACTCTGATAATTCTGATGCAAACATCCGGTACAGTGCCATAGAAATAGGTCTAGTACCAGGTACAAGATCAATCGTAAATTCCACTTCTCTTTCTGGTGGCACATCAAGAATCTCATCAGGAAAAACCTCAGGAAAATTACATACCACTTGTAGTTCCTCAATCTTAGCTTCATTTTCAATAGACAGTGTCGCCATCAATGAAAACATTTGAACTTCTTCTTTCATCAATTTCTGCAACTCTCTAAAAGGCAATAACCCAACTCCTTCCTCTTCCGGAGTAGAAAACCTCACTGACTTACGATAACAATTTATATGAACATAGTTACACTCTAACCAGTTCATACCTAGGATTACATCCATCTCATTCAATGGCAGAAAAACCAAATCAACCAAGAAATATTTATCGAAGATCGACAAAGGAAATTTCAAACACACGAGAGAAGTAGTCACTGATCCCATAGTCGGAATCTCAACGATTAACTTTCCATTCATAGCAAACAACTAAAGACCCAATCTCTTAACATAATCAGCAGAAATGAAACAGTGTGTTGCACCAGTATCAATAATAGTAACTAATGGAATGATATTAATGAAACATGTACCTCTAATAAGCATGTCCTCGCTAGGGGTATGAGTTCCTGCTAACACGGACACTTTTCCTGACTGAGCTTTCTTCGGCTTCTGACACTTACTACTAGTATGCCCCTCTTCACTGCAATTAAAACAGACTACCTCTTTATGCTTACAATCATTCGTTGTATGCCCAATCTTTCCACATCGGAAACACCTCTTAACCTCAGTTATACAAACATTTCTCTTGTGTCCAGCTTGACCACAATTGAAACAAACAATACCAACAGGAGCATCTCCCCCACTAGTTCTCTGACTCAAAGAAATATTCTGCTTACCCTTGCCAACAGAAACATCAAATGGCTTTCCAATATTTTGTTGGTACTTGCCTATCCTATCATTCACAATCTTATAATGAGCATTGATATCTTCCTCTAAGATTCTGCAGCTATCAACCAGATCAGAAAACACTAATATCTTCTGGTACCCCACAACCTTCTTAACATCGGAGTGTAACACATTCTCAAACTTGATGCACTTAGAGAATTCTGCTTCAGCTCCTTCATAATGCAGATAAAACTTAGACAATTCGGTGAACTTTAAAGCATAGTCAGTTACCGGCATATTTCCCTGCTTCAGCTCAAGGAACTCCACTTCTTTCTTACCGCGAACATCTCCAGGATAATACTTCCTCATAGACTCCCTGCAGAAAACATCCCAAGTGACCTCTTCACCTATCGCTTCCAATCTCGTACGAGTCTCTAACCACCAGTCATTAGCCTCAAGCGCCAACATACGTGTACCATAGCGAACCTTTTGTGCTACCATACAATCCATCACTCGGAAGATCCTCTCAATTTCCTTCAACTATTCCAATGCTACATCAGGGCCATACTTACCCTTGAAAGTAGGCGGATTCTCCCTCTAAAAATCGCCAAACTATGGGATCCCTCATTCTTGCCAGCATTCGGTAAGTTCTGCACAGCTTGAGCCATTGCTTGCATTGCAGCAGCCATATCAACGTCGTTTCTTCCAGCCATCTCAACTTTAACACCAAAACAAGAGCAAAGATCAGCACAAAAATAACAATAATCGATTCTTAGACAACTAAGATTCGACACTTGGCTGGACAGACTGACCTGCTCTGATACCACAAATGTAACACCCCATTTCTACCTGCAAACAATTATAAATAAATCAGAGTTCAACAAAATAGGGTATCACTTGTTCTTCTTTAAAACAATTCATCCCAACATATCAAGTAATAAGTCATGTCTTTACTACATAGTAGAATCATTTAAATCATAACAACTCATCATAAAATCAACTTGATAAGTAATTCATCAAAATCCAAAAAAAACATCATCTTTTAAAAGAAACATCTTTATCCAATCATAAACGAAACAAAGTTTCAATCAAAATCATGCATTCGTTAATCTCCCCGAAGTGTTACATATCATAGTGACCAACGACTCAAACCATCTAACGGAAAACTCTTCGCTACTCATGATTACCTACACGTTGCCAACATAGGGTGACATTCAAACAGAAGGGGTGAGATATCAACAATTATAAACAGGATATAATAATCATCATATATAAGTTAAAGTCATTCAATCACCCATTCACATCATATTCATCATAAACATTGCATCATCACAACATTCATAAGCATCTCATCAATCATTCAATAATGCAATTCAAATGTGACTTAACAATGCATGCATGTGGTACCATTTGGAGCGAACTTCCATCTTAAAATTCATGCCATTTAGGTGGGCATCAGCAAGACATAAGTCTTCATCTTAAACATTGTGTTTTCCATTCCAGGTCGTCTTAATAATGCAAAAATGTATAAGGTATGAAAATGGCATACAACACAACCAACATCGTAAACATCGTTCAATCACATCATCTTAAATCATCTTACATCATCATAACATCGCAACATCGTTGGTCACAATACCTACATCAAAACACATCATCACTACAGTGTAAAATCATCTTAATCATCTTAGTTTATCATCTCTAAATTCATCGTCCAAAGTCGTTCAACAAAAATCTTTAAATAATCCTATTATTAACCTCTAATTACATATATCATCAATTACTAGTTCTCAGTCATTTTACGGGTCATCAGAAAAAGGAACGGACGCGAATCGATAGGCGAAACGCTACGAAATCACAAAAACGCACCTCTGTCGCCCAAATGCGTAACAAACTTCCCATACGCGTAACACCTTACGCTCATACACGTACCATACGCAAATGACCAGAGGGCCTTAAAAATGCACCCTCCATACGCGTAACAGGCGGCGTAACCACTGGTTGTTACGCGTAACGCCTAGCCTCATACGCGTATCCTATAGCCCTTATGCAAATCACCAGAAACCACCTCAATTCATCTTCTGTTACGGGTTCATCATTCTATCACTCCAATTCAGTCCTATTTGGGTTTCTACCATGTTTTAGACTCATAATTCTTCATCTTATTACTCATTTATCATTACTACACCAATTTTTTAACCTGTTATCAACATCTAATTCATATTCGTCACAATTTCATCACACATCTCAGAAAATCATCACAGCAATTATACACAACAACGATTAATAGAGGATTCACATCAGTCATACCATCATTAATTCATCTAATTCATACGAAATCGCACAGAAATATCATACAAACAACAACAAGGAAATCAAATAACCTTATCCCATATATACAGATTATTTTCTCCCGGTTATAAAATATGAATCCCACCCTTACCTTTGGATTGAATGCAGCTCGAATCTATGGGTGAAAATTCCTACGAAAATCCTCTTGCAAATCCTTAGCCCTAGCTCTTGATCTCCCAAGACTCGTTCTTCTCTCCAAATTCTGATTATGCCTAACTTCTCCCTAAACCCTTTACTAATCCTATTTTCCTTATTTTAATTAAAATGTCATAAAAATAATACTAATATTATTATTTACCAAAAATCATTTACTTTAATCCACTAGTGGGATTTTATTTACACCTCCCAACCTTACTAATTCTAACTCACAAATCAACATAAAACAACTTAAATCGAATAATCGTCTTATCAACAAAACATCATACATCTCAAATAACAACAAATCTACTCGAAATAATTTAATTAAACAATTTAGTTAAATCGGGGTGTTATAGTAACCATTCCCTAGTAAGACATCTTAGAACTTTGTTAGTAGCTACATCGTTGGGAGTGGGTTTTCCAAGAGCATTTAAGTGATTTAATAAGTGAGAAAATATCTTTCCCAATTCACCAATGGTTTCCCCTTGGTTCATGTGAAAGCGATCAAACTCTTGTTGCAATGTATTAATTCTAGCTAGCTCCACGTCATCAGTTCCCTCATGGACAATCTGTAACGCTTCCCACATAACTTTCGCTGTAGTATAATGTGAAACTCTAAAATATTCATCCGCTCCCAAAGAAGTAATAATCATATTTCGAGCTTTCCAATCATAAATGTAGTTCTTTTCATCTTTTTCATCCCATTGTGCTTCTGGTTTAGCTATTTCAAGGTTATCCTCTCCGGTCATAGTTATTTGCATAGGACCATCTTGAATAACCTTCTATATTTTTTCTATCAACAGAGTTGATATGAATTCGCTACAATCCTTCCAGTGACTATAGTTTTCTCCAGTGAAAATGGGTGCTCTATTATATGCCCTCGTTGGATCGTTATCCATTTTCTAAAAAGTTATATGTGAAGCACTAGATAAATAGGTGCTCGTGATACCACTTGTTAGACGATGGCGCGGATCTAGAAGGGGGTTGAATAGATTCCTTTTTAAAATTAAACTTTTCAAAAAATCAATTGAAAAATATCTTGCGGAAGTTCCCCGAAAAAAAACACGTCTAAATAAAATCAAGTCATCGGTGATCGGATATGCGTTCAAAACCAAATGGGATATGAGAGATGAATGAATGAATTAATATAATTCTAATTAATCACTTAAATTTAGCACAATTGAATAACCCACTATCAATAATGAATTTGGATGAGAAATAAGCACTGAGAGTAAGAGGTTGTGTGGTTTGAATTTTTATCAAACATTTGGTGTGCACACACACAAAGTGTAGTTTTGCAATTAGTGTAGTGTATAATTTTTATCAAGTTGATATCTGAATATGATAGCAACAATTTCACAAACACTTGGTAGGCACACACTAATCCAAAAAAGAATTTTTTTTCAAGCAACACAACTTCAAATAGTGTAGAAAAATTAACAAATGAAAAGGACAAAGAATACACGATATTTGTTTAGTCAGTTCCCTCACCGTCCTCGCTAAGGGTACTTTGTCCCCAATTCACAAACCGAATTAGGATCTTTTATTAATATTTCAGTGTTAATACAAGAAGAAAATTGGAACAAAAAACCAATCTGAATTGTGATTGTTGCTATAACTCTTCTTGCCCCTTGATTCGAGATGAACAGAGTCCTTCACGCGCATCGAGCAAACCTCTGATTAAGTGCTCCCTTCTTGTAAGAATTTACAATTCTCTAAACTTTGAACATGGCCGCTTTGTTTCGATGCTTGTGAACCCACAACTTTCTTCGCAGTCCTCCGATTACCATGATATGAATGAACGATCACCTTGATCTTCAAACCTCCTCACTCGGCTGAATCTACGAACGAACGATTCGTGCAAAACCCCCAAATCGCAATGATCTTGGAGGACAAACCCTTTAAGTTTATTTAAGCAAAACACAAAAATCTATCAACCCAAACTGAAATCTCAATCTCACGTTTGAACGTTATCACCTTGATCTTGCACTTTGATCAACAAAATTGTTGTATGTAATTGTTGATGAATGCTAGAGAAGGAGAAGATGAAGAGAGCACATGTGTATCTATTTCACTTTTCTTGTAAATATTACAGTTATTTATAAGGGTTAGGAAAATAGTGATAAAATTAAAACTCAAATAAGAAAGGGAGAAAAACCAAAAAGGGCGCTCTAGACAGGAATGTGTCAACCTGTTTGATGATTTGCGTCGACCTGGCTTGCCTCCAGGAATGCGTCGACCAGAAAGAACATTTGAGTCGACCTGTTTATGACTTTGAGTCGACCTAAAATTCCCCCTTTGTCAGCCTGTTGGGACCCGAGAGTTTTAAGGAAGAAAACAACCAAAATGAGTCGACCTGATTCTTTTAATGAGTCGACTCAAATTTGTCTAATAGGATGAGTCGACCTGTTTAGAGGATTGAGTCGACTCATTCAGTCAAAATACTATAAAAAAACCTTTTCTTTATGAGATCTTCCTTTTTCTTGTAGTCCCATAAGACATTTCAAGGCATAGAGGTTTTGACATCATTCAAAATATCATTTATGTCTCACAATAATAACAATTCTCTAACTAAATTATTAAACCACTAGGTAAAGTCAAAACATAAGTTCCTACAGCTAAAGCAGCAATCTTTGCTCCATTTCCAACTCGTAAGTCAACTTCACCTTTTGCCAAATCTCTACTCCTTTTTAGTCCCCGCATATTGGTACAAATGTGAGAACCACATCCAATATCTAATACCCATGATGCTGAAGTAGATAAATTTATTTCTATAACAAAAATACCTGAAGTTGAAGTCTCCACTTCATTCTTCTTATCCTCCAGGTACTTTGGGCAATTTCCCTTTCAGTGTCCAGTCTTACTGCAATAGAAGCCAGTGCCCTCCTTAGCTATGCCTCCACTAGGCTTCAAAGCAGGTGTAGTATGTTTAGGTTTGGCAACTTACTTGCCTTTCCATTTACCACCCTGCTTGGTGAGCATTTTGTTTTGTTTCTTTCCATTACTAACCATCAAAATGGATTTCCCTTTTGACTTCAAATTTTGCTCAACGGTTCTTAACATGCTTAGCAATTCATGAAGAGATTTTTCCATATCATTCATGTTGAAATTAAGGACAAATTGACCAAAACTCTCTGGCAATGATTGTAGGATCGAATATGTTGCAAGCTTCTTTTTTTAGGGGAAACCCCAATCTTTCAAGATTCTCCACATACCCAATCATCTTGAGTACATAGGGACCTACTGGGCTTCCCACAGCTAGCTTGGCTTGGAAAAGGGCTTTTAAAACTTCAAACCTCTCATGCTTTTCCTGCTCTTGGTAGATCATCTTCAGAAGTTCGATCATATCGAACGCTGCCATGTTTTCATGTTGCTTTTGCAGTTCATAATTCATGGTAGACAACATGAGGCAAGAAATTTGATTGGCATCATTGACATGCTTATTATAAGCATCTCTTTGATCCTTTGAAGCAGAACTAGGAGGCTCCTCATCAATAAAATGTGTCTCTAAGACATACATCTTTTTGTCATGTTTGAGGATAATCCTCAGATTTCGGTGCCAATCTAGAAATTTTGTCCCAGACAACTTTTCCTTATCAAGGATTGATCGCAAAATGTTATTAGATGTGTTTGTTGTCATGGTAATATACAAAATAGAATGTAAATATTTAAGTATCATTAAAATAACGTATTTAATTAGGCCTTTAATTAAATATGCTCCCACTATTTTACTCAAAACAAATGACCATCATCATTTGATTCAGAAAATCCCATTGGAAGATTTTCTAGTGGATTGAGATCCATATTTTTCTTTGTTTTAAGTCAACGTTAGGCTGATTACACAAAACTATGTTATTTAGGTAGGAATTCCTTCCAATTTCATCCAATACAATTCTCGAATATTTACACAAATTAGAATGTAAATATTTAAGTATCATTAAAATAACGTATTTAATTAGGTCTTTAATTAAATATGCTCCCACTATTTTACTCAAAACAAATGACCCTCATCATTTGATTCAGAAAATCCCATTGGAAGATTTTCTAGTGGATTGAGATCCATATTTTGCTTTGTTTTAAGTCAACCTTAGGCTGATTACACAAATTTATACTATTTAGGTAGGAACTCCTTCCAATTACATCCAATACAATTCTCGAATATTTCAGTTTGGTGAATAACTCCTTAGTCTAATCCATCATATGGATCATTCCCAAGTCTTCTTCTAAACATATATAATCTTATTATATTTTGTTCAGTTAAGTTAGACCCATTGTTTTAGAAATTGGATATTAAACTTATCCCATCACACCTTACTAATATAGAACATGCACCTTGCGTTAGGTGAAACCTACAATATTCGATACTAGTCTTGATGAGTTATAAAACTTGGAAAGAAAAAACTTAATTTTAGTTTTGAGAGAATTTTAATTAGTTTGATCTCACGAGTTATTTATCATATAAATCGTTCCTCAAACATGCATCAATATACATACAATATATATATATATATATATATATATATATATATATATATATATATATATATATATATATATATATATATATATATATATATATATATATATATATCAACATACATACAAATGAAATAGTTATGGCCCCTAGTGCAATTGTTCTCCAAAACCAATGAGAGAACTTAAGCTAAACCTAATAACGATCTTCACTTCTCTAAGCAAGATCTTCAAGGTTGTCCTTCTTTGTTTTGTAGTCTTCTATTTCTTCAAAATAATATATTACATAAAGGAAACTCATTTTATATACAAGGGAGTGATATGAGAAAAGAAGTTACATGATGAGTATTAGAGAGGGGCACGACACGCAGGTCGTATTTATAAAATCCAAAACAAAGAAAAATAAACTAAGGTCATAACTGATCACCACAAGAAAAATAATAAACAAATTTTATTATTATTAATTTAAATCATGTTAATTAAATAAATAAAATTGAATATTTGGCAAATGCATAACCTAAAGTGCAAACTGCATTGAAGCAACATTCTCACCGTCTTACTGTTGGTGACGACCGTCACAATCTGCTCATGGCGACCGTTACACTAACAACCCATGATGATCGTCACATATTATATGTTGAATGTAACCCTTTTAAAACCTTGTGATGACCGTCACAAATTATATGTTGGTCGTCACCCTTTCAAAACCTTGTAACGACCGTCACAAATTATATTTTGGTTGTCACTCTTTCAATTTTGTGTAAACCTCATTGACAAGCAACCCTTGTGTCGCCATAAACCCTAATTCAAGAATTCCATACCATCAAAACACCAAGATTAATAATTCAATATGATTGATCTGTATGCCATCGCTTCACCATACTAAAGTCGAATTCTGAAGCAAATGACCATAGATCGCTCAAACGAATGATAATCATTACGTGATTTGAACTGACGAAATAAAATAGTATATCCAATATAACATATTTGTATCAAAGTTAATCATATCACATATGAATTATATTGATCATATATGTGTAACCTATGGATGGTTGACATATCGCTGCTTCACCATACTATTGTCGGATTCTGAAGCATAGTCAATATCAATCATCCAAACCGTACACAGTCTGATGCCAAAAATCCAATATTCGGATTTGATTTAATTTTACGTGTTTTAATACAATTAAAACAAAATAACAGAAAGAAAGAAATTACCAGACTCATGGTTTCGTAAGTGGCTCTGATACCACTAAATGGAAATTAGTGATCTAAACGTAGCAGAAAATAAAAATTTCCCTTTAGAGATCCTTACGAAAGATCATGATTTGTGATAGAAAGGTTACCTCTTGTGGCAATGAAACCTTTGAATCTGAATCGATGGATGATCACGAGCATTGTACAATGAACAACGCCTCTACTCAGTCCATACAAACAACTTCCTTCGGTCACAGTGCTAGCTTATCAGATTGAAGGTTTATGAGTGAGGGAGAGAAAGTTATAATACAACCAGGGTTTCAACAACAACAAGCTTTGAGCTTCTGCACAAGGGTTCTATTTATAGAACTACTTATGTGGGCTTCAAGCTAAAAAGCCCAACTCAATAATAATATTATTATATTATTATAATAACTATTATTATAATAAACATAATTTTATTTTTATTATATTTTATAACTATTATAAAATTAATAATAACTATTATTATATCATATGTTAATTAAGCACATGCTACCTTACCATATTCTGTATTCCATTCAAGTGCACCGTACCTTACAGTGTACCTTATTTATTTTACTTCTTCTCTAACTGTCCTTATGTGTGTGACCCTGTAGAATTTCGCGAGATTGACAATTATATTAAATCATGTATTTAACATAATAAACAGTGAGCGGTATCTAGCAACACATCACTGCTACCCAAACCACAAAATTGTCATGTGATCTGACAAAACCTTTTGTGATAGTACTTGTGTGTACAATTACCTTTTTTCCCTTATGTCTATATTGAACATAATACATATTTCGTGTCATCCGTGTCCAGTTCAATATTGGGCACTTATACATTTATCATGTTATGCAGAATGGAAAAATTCCATCTAGGCTACTCATGTCCCTCAGCATGCTTTGTGAAGTACCCATTAACTGTCTTTATGATCATCCAGTTACAGACAATGTTTGATCAGCAATAAAGTACTTGACTCTACATCTAGGGTTCATAGTAGTTTCAGGTCGAAGGGTGGTATACACAATTATCACCATGAGAGTAACTTATGACACTTTGCATAACATTCTATGTAGTACTCTCAAAGTGAGTCAATCCAGTATAAATATTACTCCTAATATTTATACTTATGTCAAGGCTTGATAACTCTTTATCCATGATCCATGAGATGTGATCATCAGTCTATCTACATAATAGTCTTAATGCTTTAAGGCTATCCCATTTAACATTAAAGCTCGACTATGGATGCTTTAAAAATATTTTTCTTATGTTTAATGGAATCTCATGATTAAGTCACACTTAATATTTCATTAAACAAACTATCTATTCTAGAGACTTTATCATTTTGGAAAAACAAACATAATAAAGAAATTACTTTTATTATTATAGATAATTCGATACAGGTACCAAAAGTATTGGCCTCTAGGGATTACACCAACACCACCTCCTACTAACGTTGTTGCTAATCCATTCCCACCTCCTACTGATGCTGAGCCAGAGGCTTTTGGAGGAGTTCTACTTGATTTGTCCTTACTACCTCTATATCCAAACCATATTGTCAGACATATATGGGATAGAGATGTAGCATTAGTTGGATTCTTTATTTTTTTACGTCAATATTAATTCCTGACATTAATTATTTCTAACAAATTTCAGGAGCATGATCCCCACATATTTCTTAACCACAAGAGAAAGATTGATGCCTTGCCTCATCTGGATGAGGATTGGTTTCAGTCGGTTTTGTCCTTATCTGGCCTGAAGGACTTGTGCATGCCCGGTTACACTGCGGTCAACCACGGGATGTTTAATGCATTCGTGGAGAGATGGCACTCAGATTCCTCGTTGTTTCATCTCCCGCATGGTGATAAGTCTCTCACATTCGATGATTTCTCGTGTTCGTCACATCTTACGATCAATGGGAGATTCCTAGATCATGAGAGGATTGACAAAGACGGGGCACTCGAGATGATGGTAGAGTATCTTGGGACTCATATAGGGGAGGCAAAGGACAAGTTGGATAATAACAAGGGTGCTCATACTATATTTGAATACCAAAAGAAGGTATATGAGGTTGGGATCCTGAGAGCACACATGCTTATGGTGATGATGAGCATGTGGAGGTCCACATATTGCATGCATTAAGGGCATACCTACTTTATTTGGTTGGCACTATGATTTTTGTGGACAAGAGTAGCACTTATATTGATGTTGTCTATCTACGGTACTTCTTGAATTTTGAGCGGATCCATAAGTATAACTAGGGAGCGGCTTGCTTGGTGTACCTGTATTCGAAGTTGAGATAAAGTTGTATGTGGAAGACAAAGAAGGTCACAAGTAGCATGACACTACTGACAGTAATAATTATTTGTCTTTGAATGTTTTTTTTTCATTTTTATTTCATCTTTTCAAAACCATTATCGGTGATTTGTTTGTTCCAAACCTTTTTATTTCAAGTTTGGTTCCTCCGACACTTCCAGTGTATTTCTGGTTGGGCGAGTGTACCTGAGTACACTGAGGATATGCCACATGCTACTACTTTAATCTCAGAGGGAACCAAGCGGTCGAGCCTTTTAGAGTCTATCTTGACAGTTTGGTTGCTGAGGACATGCATTTCAACAGTTATATTTATCATTATGAGATGCGGCCCTTTGACGAGATAATGTTATACTCTTGATGGTTAGCCTACAGATTGCGTCTCACTGTTCTTCATCTGCCCGAGCGCGTCATGCGACAGTTCAGCTACACTCAGACCATTCCCAGACACCCTGTTATTTATGCCCCTCCTTCCTTGACACATAGACAGATAGAGAACATGTTTGATGATTATGAGAGTCATATGGAACATGAAGAGGATGTTATCATAGCTAAGCGTGATTGGAGCTACGTCGAAGGGTACATAAGATGGCTCTTCAGGGTGTCACATATGTATATGGTGCATGCTGCTCCAGGAGATCCGTCAAGATCAACTCATCAGGAGATACTAGAGAATGAGCATGCACAACTAATCATATTGATGATGTCTTGCCTAGGTGTCGTTGCATAGTGGAGATTGCGCAAACAGGTCATTGACACATGTATCTTCCCTGACGGGTTCGATGTTACGCGAGTCCTAAATGCCTTCACGATGGAGGCACATTGGGCATTGTTGTACCAGAGACATCGTCGGAGGACGGGGGGATCCATGGTCGATGAGGTAAACGAGACAGATGAGGTAGATGAGAGGTTGTCAGACACACACAATAGTCTCTTATTATATAGTTGTAGTATTATAATTTGTACTTTATTTTGACGGTCTTACTACTTTATTGAGCCGATTGTACGGTATTTTCGACATTTATTTGTATTTTATTTTTGTATGGAATTTTTGATCCATCTGGAATTAAGTGCGTCTATCTTTTATTTCCGATTATACATTATATTTTAAATCTTCATCTGAACACGAATAAAGAAGATATAACATGAAAGACATGTTCTGATACGTTTCGGAGATGTATCTCCGTAATATCCACGGAGATGCATCTCCGAAATATTTCAACGTTTATTCAGAAATTGATGCGTTCAGAGATGCATCTCCGAAAATTAGAGATATTCAAATAATTTTACATGGTGGCTAAGTATTATGGGTTTATCAAAAAATCCTCAATATTTTTGTCTAAACCGACACTCATTATAAAAAGTATGGAGTAATGTACAATCACACTAACATTATAAATTTACGTGTCATGGCAATTAATTAAATTGAATTAGAGATTACCAAAATCTAAACGATGAAAATCTCTCAATAAAAAAGAAACTTAAATTACAAATATTGAGACGGTCTCTTCTATATATTTCCTCCGTTCTTTTTTAAATGTCATTTTTTAAAAGAAAAAAAAAGTATTCATTTTAAATGTGAATCAACTCCTTACCAAATGAATCATCCTTGCAACTAAGCAAACATAAATAAACTTTTCTTTTGACAAACTATTTCTATATCTATCTCATTATTTATTTGGTACACATAATTCACTGCCAGCTCACGTATCCAGCACCAACATCTCCACATTTAGCAAAAAGAGTAAAAGAGCTACTTATAAGACTAGGGTTCAACCATGTTGATGAAGATAAGAAACGTGGGATTGAGCATGGTGCATTGATGTGTCATTTCTTGATGTATCCAGAAGCAAACATTCTAGTGTCAACTTCCTGTTTCATACAAAAGAGATGCTACTTTTCACTACAATATGTGAAAAGCATTTTTCCCTCTTAAGGATGACAGTGTTCTAAACTTCTAATCATTGGTTCTGGAAGTGCTGCTCATTAGGCCGTTAAAAAACCATAACACTGAATGGAATTGAACCACCGAACTAAACTGTAGTTAAAATAACCGATTTGTTATATTTGATTAATTAATAAAATCACATTGTACAAATTGAAACCAAACTGAATCAAAACTGAAACCGCACTAAAAATGAAAAATACTAAAAATAAACTTTCAATTAAATAAAAAAGTTAAAAAATAGTTTAATAATTGAGTTAGTTTATAAATAGTTCGGTTTGAAAAATATTAACTTCTAACTATTCGATATAGTTTGGAATTTCAAAATATATATCAAATCAAAAATTTTAATTCAATTCAATTTTGAATAAATTGAAACGATCTGATTCAGTTTGAGTGCATTTTTACTTTGGTTTGGTTCAATAAGCACAAATATTTTTACTATGATTTGGTTTGGTTCGAAATTTAACCATAAAGTTTCAAAGACCTATATTTTAGAGAGCTGGCTACAGATTTTAAAAAAGTGATAAATATAGGAACACAGTTACAATCTACACCACTCCGGAAAGTACTACAAACAATCGAATAGTTTACAAACCGAACTGGTTTTGTTCCTAAATTTTTTGTTACAGTTCAGTTATTTTCGTCGGTGCTTTCGTTAAGTTCAGATTTTTATTCTTTTTAAGACTCCTATGTGAGACACAACCTTACCCAAAGCACCACTGGGATTTCAATTTTAACAGTACCTTAGACAAAGCCTTACCTAAAGGACACTGGGATTTTGTCGTTTGAAAACAACTAAAATGAAAAAAAGAGCAAACAAAGGACAACAGGTTGAGAGAAACAAAACTCTTTACATTAGCTCATCGACAACATTATACAAATGCACAAAAATTTACTTCAACCAATCAAATGGAACATATACATGACTCAAGAAAAGCGAGTAGCAGACAATGATGAGTCACAATCTATCCATTTATATTTCCGCGACAGTCACTCTTTAGGATTGCAAGTATATTCAAGGTATCATCAATGCAGTTCAACAGAGGATGCCATAGTATTTTGAGTAATACCTAAAATTCTGTGTCAAAACATGAAACCATGATCTTTGAAACCATGGACCTAGCAAAAGGGATGTAGCTCAAGCTATACCTGTCAATCAAAATACCAGAATTATTGAGTGTTAAATCATTGTACACATTAGTAGAAACAAGCATAGTGTCCCATTTGAATAATCATATTGCATGCTCAAAGGCTATCATATCATATTGTATGTTGGAGTGAGATAAAAGATAAAATATTGTATGGGTAGTCAAATACTTCGGATGATGTGACAGTAGATCAAAATTGAAGTATCAGTTTATCTTAGATGTTTAAGCATATAATAATCTACATTACATAAAACATATTGATGCAGTATTAGAAGCATGTGCCTTGACTGTGAGTATCAAAACTGAGACAAAAAAATCATTATACTAATTTCAGTATGGCAATGTCATACATGCCATGTAGCATACACCTTATGCCTCAATCGTCATAAGATTTATGAGAATTTAATGTGTGTATACACCACACTGAAGGTACTATAAAAAATAAGTTATATAGAATGCATTTGGAAAAATTATAACATACCAAACTAGTGCCCCAAACTCCAAGATAATCGCGAGAAGTGTTAGTAACTTGTTATGAATCTGTTCAATGCAAAACAATGAAATAATGAGTTATTAAAATAAGCCTTTTTCTGTTGGAAGTAAAAATGAATCTATTGTAGATACACTTTGACTTACATAAAGGGCACAAAACAAGGCAATTATCATACTTGCAATGTATATGGCAGTTGCATAAATACGAACAGGATCAAGCATCATCGATACTTGCCTTTTAGGACCTATGAGGAATGCTGTGCTGCCATAAAAAAGACTCCCACTTAGCATTTGAAGAAAACCAAACAGTTATGAGACCAAGGTTAAAGGAAAAATAATACACAGTAAAAGATTCAAATTTTTCCCAAACTATAGTAATCTCGTTTCTATAGATAAACCTGTGTAGCACTTAAAGTGCCCAATGACATTTTTCTCTTTTCATTATGTTTTTTTTTAAGATCTTGCCACGAGACGGCTGATTGAATTGCTAAGGAACAAAGAGGAATATACTACATTGATATAAAAGATGTGGGGTGGATGGTGCATGTTTTAGTGAGAAGGCACTATTTTCCTGTATTCGGTCTAACTGCAATTCTCATAGTACTTCTCAGGTTTGGCTTCAACGCAAGTGTCTTAGGCATCCCAATTTTCATTGGTGAAGTCTATGTTTACATCATTGTATATAGAACAATTTGTTGAGTCGTTAAAATGTGATTCTAGTGAGTTTTCCAAGCATCGTGTGTAACTTTTTCTCCTAATTTTTGTACAATATTTATGGACTTGCTCCAAATTTCTAATATTTATGGTGCTTCAAATTTTCATTCAATTTTATCGTACAAACTCAATATGGAAAATGCTTTAAAAGATTATGCTAACATTGGAAAGGAATAAGTCAATTGATAGAGCATTGAGTTCCCATATGTGTGATGATCCAATCATTGGGTCCAATCCACATAAGGACAGCTTCTAGAAGTTTGTAGAATTATTTTGCTATCTTGCAACCCCCACCGTGCCGGAGAATGACCAGAATCACTTTTTGGTAGACGCGACCAGAATCGCCGCTATAACACATGAAAACGGTGGAATCATCGTTTTGGTATGAAGGCCATATTGTTCATAGTTGCACTTATCATGACAAGACAAAACACATTGAGATAGACAACACTTGGGCAGCAACTTGCATTATTCCATCTAAGCATCAACTAGTCTTTGTGTTAACAAAGGGCTTTGCCAACATAACGATTTAGAAAACTTACAAGTTGTGAATGATAAATATTCATTCACTAGGTTGGAAGTGAATGTTGTAAATGATTTTTGTAATTAGTAGGAATTAGTTTGTATTTGTTTTCGTAGGCCTAACTGTCCGGCCTATTTGATTAGTATCTAGCTTATAAATATAAATTAGCAATTGTGCTGACACAATTTGAAATTATATTCAGAAATATTTTCCCGTATATGTACCATAGTGTTATAGTAAACAATTTTCTTCTGAAATATCCTCATAGGATTGGAACTGTGAAGGGTGTCATAAGAAGTGATGGAACATGATTCCTCCTGCAACAATTTAAACCTTGATAGGGGTGTAGAGGATGAACTGGGTCAATATTTAGGTGACAGAGGGACTAGGCCCAATGTATGGAGAGTCGTCTATCACAGGAAACATTACAAAGGGAAGAGTGATGCTGAGCTGGCAGCAGGAAACGTGGAAACAGAACAAGGAGTTAGTTATATAATAATAGGCTAGGGGTTGAGAAGGAGGCATACAAGAAATCTGCTATTGATAGGAATGAGATCATGAGGTTCATCCTGGTAAGGGGAGCCATTTTGGCTAGTGGGCTGTTAGATCAATATCTATCAGATTTTTAGTTGCTAATTCGGTAATTGTTTCTATGTCCTAATACAATTTACAGGATTTATTCAAGTTTTCTGAGCCACTGTTCTATTAAATCTCATTAGAGAGTTAATAAGAAAGTAATTATTGTGAAGTTATTGATTGGTTATTTATGGGAGGAAGAGACCGAGGTCTCTGATTATAGGAGGAAAATTTGTAAATGTGTTCCCAGTTTCTGAGTTCTCTTGTAATTCTCTGTTGTATAATTACATGACTGAATCTCTGACTTCAGGACCTTTCTCAAGAGATCTTTCAATAAATATCAGTTATTATCTTTAAATATCTATGCGTGGTACCAGTTTCTCTCACAACCCCCTCCCAGAAAACCCACATTTTCCATTACTGGCCAGAGCAACATAACAATATTCTTTCTCAAAATATTTGAAACCTGTGAAAGGAAATCTATAGAGCTAGAGACATCACCAAACAACAACATAGTATAATCATAAAAATGGATGACATGGCATACCTTCCAAGTGAAAGCAAATTGCCAAGAGTGAATGTTATCCCAAACTTTATTGGTTTGAGGAAAACAAGCATAGACTGCAAGACAAGGATTAATTGCCAATAATTAGTCAATATTCATGTCAACCAATATAAACATGAGTTAAGAAACTAAGATACTATATAAAGGTATAAAGACCAACACTTATTGATTAAGTTTTAAAAATGGTAGTAAAATAATTCATGTTCCCGTCACATTGAAAAGACAAAGGTGAGAAATCAATATGAAACGTGTTCACTATCCTCATATAGTACATATGTAATTTCCATTTCATCCATTATAATTCAACACTAAATTTGAGTAACAAAATATGAAAGTTTAGTAGTTCATTACCCATGCTCAATACTAGTTGCAAGTATCATTAAATTTTTATTGAAGTTAGAATAAATCATAATGTACAATCTAATGGAGAACATCATCAAAGGTAGCATAATTAGAGAAACCATTTAAACCTCCATATTATAATTACATTATCCAATATCAATATGAACATAATATGTTTATTGCACCAAGAGTTAGTCAGAAGTGGAAGGTGCACTTGACACAGTGGTAAAGGCCACTTCCTTCTGTAAAGATATCGGGGATTATAGATTGTAGTTGTAGAAACACCCTAGTCATAGAAATAAGGCTTGATTAAGCTGATCTTGCTTAGAGTCCACACTAGCAACTGGCAATGTAGGAGCTTCGAGCATTGGGGTCCATTGTAGTATTGGTTAAAAGCAGCATAAAAACTTCGGATAGTGAACTTAATAATATTAACTAGATGATATTTTGGATCTAACTTTGGCTAAATGACAAGCTTTGTAAGTTGTGTTTGTGACAATATGTAAACATGAGAGGAAAACTAACACAGTAACTATCTTAATTGCATGATTATAGACAAATAATGAACACATAAGCCTATAAGTTGTTTTTTTCTAAAACGAAAAACAGAGTCCATCTTTCTTCGCGTGATACTAACTATCCTATGAAGCACTCAAGAAACTTGAACAAAAATTGCAAACAAATATAGTCAAAATCTCACAGCTACTCAATCACTCGTGTGAGACCATATTTACTGAATCGCTCAAGCTTTAAATGAATATTCAACATTAAATTGGAGAGAGTACATAATCTTTATTTATATAAAATCCAACTAGAAGGAAAAACAATGCTGTCAAACTTACCAACAGTGTACAGGTTACTCCAGTAGCAAAGCATATGGCAAAACCGTATAGTCTCTGGTCACAAATAGAAAGTTTATCAATAAAATTGTGCAAGATATACATATAGAAACATGTTGAATGAATCAATTATCAAACAAACATTTCATGATGACAGAAATTTGGGTAAGAAAGAACACTTGAGGAGGTTGATGCATAATTCAGTTTAAAAAGTCTAAATATTGGAACATGTAGCAACAAGAGAAGTCTAAAAAACAGCCTAATGGCCATAATCAAAGAGTTAATGTATGTTTGGTTTCACATTTGAAACACTAGTAATTGATTTTGGATGTGTAGAAATGATTTTGGTTGCTCTCAAGTAGAATTGAACATGTTTTTTAGAATTGATTCTACTACCTAGGATTTGTAGATTGAGTCTAAACGTCATATTGTTTAACTCACTTTTGCAATAATTTATCCAAACATAAATCATTTATCTTCAACTCACTTTTAGCCAAAGTCGAATTTACGAAATAATTCACGTAAAATCAATTGCCTTCACCGCAAAACCAAACACACCTTAATCAACTACATGTATGTTTGATTTAGCTTTTGGAAGAGCCAAAAGCAATTCTAGATGTGTAGAATTGATTTTGGAATAATTTTGAGATGTTTGCTTCTTCTAGAAGAATTGATTCTACCTCCATAATTGATTCTACTTAAGCTCAATTGGTAGTTTTTTAGTTTAAAAGTGATTTTTACATTAAAATTTGTTGTTCAAGTCACTTTTATATAAATGTATCCAAACATAAATCATTTTACATCTAACTCACTTTTAATCAAAATCAATTCTACAAATCAATTCTCGTCACCGCAAAACCAAAAACACACTACATTATCAGGTCTTATTTGAACTTCAAAAACGTCATGAACAGAAAATCAAATGCCACGATATCATAGTGTCAAAGATCCACGCTCAAATCAAAACCTAAATATTCATTTCTCTTTTCAAATTATTCAATTTCAATTCGTTTTTCCAGCTCATCGCTATGTTTTTTTTCTCTTACAGAAACAAAGCAAGCAAATACGATTGAATTGGAAGAGAGATAAGACCTGTTTGGTAGTCAAAGTGCAGTTACGGTTGAAATCGTCCATGAAAGCGAAGGAGCTTTCGTTGTCCAATGCTGCAGCTTGTTGCTCTTCGTCTTCGACTTCCATTCCTACCATCATTTTCACTTTCTCGAAGGCTTTGTTCATTTTTTCCATTGTTTTTTCTTCGGTTTCTGGGGAAATGGAAGAGGAAGATTTAGAGAAAGAGAAAGAAAAGGGGAAACAGTGGATCTGGAGTTTTTGGGAAGAAAGAAAGAGAAAGTGAGTGACGAAGTTAGTTGGATTTTCAGAAATTGGTTTGAGGAATTTGATTGGGATGTAACAACGACTTCACTACAGTGAAATCAAACTCAACGATGAGGAGATCCCTCTCTTAGTTTTTATTTATTATTACGGGGGTGTGAGTTGGGCTTGGAAACAAACCCACACATGGAACGAGAGGAATCTTCGTGCCACCCATAAATTGTAATTGACACTCCCACATCCCATATCATTTGAATTCTTACAAAATCTCTCTATTTTTTTTTTATCGGATATTTTGCGTTTGATGATAAGCAAGTATATTTTTTTTATCGTACTTTTAAGTTTTTATTATTTTTTAGTATTTTTTCTAAATTTTTGAAATTTTGCTGTAAAAATGTATCCATTTTTTCGAATTTTTTGAAATGTTTTATCAAAAATGCATACATTAAATCGGATTTTAATTTAAAAAATCCAATAAAACAGCATACAATATTCTGGATTTCTTAAGAACTCCAGAAAAATAGATGCATTTTTACCGTACATTTTAAAATATCTAAGAAAATGGATGCATTTTTACAGTACATTTTGAAAAAATTAGATATATGTATGTATCGTTACCGCACATTTTAGAAAAATAGGTAGGCTAAAAAAAATTGTCTCGAAGCCTTTGTTCATTTTTTCCATTATTTTTTCTTTAGTTTCTTGAGAAAATGGAAGAGAAAGATTTAGAGAAAGAGAAAGAAATGAGGGAAAATGTAGTTCTGGAGTAATGAAGTTGGTTAGATTTTTAGAAATTGTACTGAGGAATTCGATTGATATGTAACAACGATTTCACTTCAGTAAGGCCAAACTCAACTATGAGGAGATTCCTCTTAGTTTTTTTTATTACAGAGTGAGAATTGGACTTGGAAACTAGGCAAATATGAGAGAAAACTCATTTATAAATTCTAAAGTACCTAGAAAAACCATTAATAATCTTCTGAATATAAACATTAATAGTTCTAATTTCAAGGTTAAAATCGATTTATTGTATCCCTACTTGATTTATATTGATTTGACATTAAATACGACTTAGGTGACATCCTTATAAATTTGTTTAGATTTTATTATTTTTATTCTACTAATTATTTCACTTATTATTTAAAATTAAAGTTTTGATAAACCACATTGTAACCACTCTATTTTGAACTATTACCAATACCATTTGTATGGAATAAGTGATGACATTTTACATTTACAAAGTCTAATATCTAATTACAGTGTTTTAAAAACCGGACCGGTCATCAAACCGGTGAGGGTACTGGGTCACTGGTTTATTGGTTGAACCACTGGGTCACTGGTCGAACCGCATGACCAAACCGGATTAAACTGGATAACTCGGTTAAATAGACCGGTCTTTATAAGAAAACTATATAGGTATAAAACCGATCGAATAAGATAATTCAGCCTCTACAAAATATAAATAACACTTAATTTTTTTTAAATATCATATATAAATTCACAAATTCATAATCTAAATTCAAAATTTTAAATAAAGATATCACACATAATAAAATAATATAAAATTACAAAGTCGAATTGCAATAACAAAGTCTAATTGCAATATAATTTAATTAAATAATTTATAACAAAATAACTCAAATGTGTATCAAATTAAGTTTAAAGGAGGGAAAATTGTTTCAATATTGAGATCTTCTTCTTTAATATTAAAATGATTTGTAGTAAAATTAATCGCATCCAAATAATTTCCTCGTCAATGATAAAATTACTATGTTTTTAATTTTTTTTTAATTAATTTATTTATTTATTTATTTTAATTTTTTAATTAAAATAATTAAAATAATTATTTTTTAAAAGAAATTGCAATTAAACCGCCGGTTTATGAAAACCGCCGGTTTTTCCGGTTTACACCGGTTTTTACCGGTTCGCACCGGTTCAATGACATAAACGATCCAACAATTGAACCAGACCGGTTACCTGGCCGGTTCCCGGTTCGACCGGTCCGACCGGCCGGTCCGGTCCGGTTTTTAAAACACTGTCTAATTATTAAAAGTTGATCCTACTAACTCTCTATTATACCCTTCTGTTAAAAAACAATTTTTAACTTAATTAAAAGAGTATTAAGGACTAATTATATATTTGTTTCACTCTCATTCATTTGACAATTAATGTATCTCACATATTACTCCAACAATTTTTCTTACTATTTTTAATTTTATTTTATTTATTTAAATTACACTTTATTCTTCCTATATAATTATTGTTTTGCAATATGGTAATTATTGTTTTGCATATTGTTTATGCATGATCTGAAGCTTTTTTTAAGGTATATATGTGTATGTATATAGTTTATGCATGATCTAAAGTTTTTTTAGTTTGCGGGTGAACTGTTTGAATGATGGATGAAACTATTGTTTGAATGCAGGGTTCCCTAGAAGATATATGATGTTCCAAGAGGAAATGATAGTCCTTTAAATATTTTTTTCTTTCTTTCAAATGATTCTTACTGCAACAAAAAATCTTAGATTGAATGAATTAATATGTATTTGGAGTTGTCTTAAGTGGATTTTTCCGTAGAAATAACCAAAATTCTTGTTCAATTTTCGACCATCAACCAATCAATCATATTTCTTAAGATAAGAATATGTGTTGATTCCGTTAGTTTTGGTATTGAGTTTATTAAGGTTTGTCTTAATGTAATTTTTCTTCCTAAACACAAAATAATAACTCAAATTAATCCAACTATCAATATGCAAAACCAATTGTTCTTGATTTTGATGAAGAAGAAAACCACAAAAATGGGATAAGGTATTTTTATTTGGATTTTGATTCATCTGTATTTGAATTATGTTCTATTTTATTCATGTGATGTCGTTGTTGGTGAATATCATAGCTTATATGATGCTATTTGTACAAATTTTGTTTCATTCTCACTTTATGTGATGTTATTTTAACTCTGCAGAAGGTTGAATTTTTATCATTCTTATTTAACTCATTTTTTATATTTTTCTTTAAATGTAGAAAATTCATTTTGGTTTAGTTATGTAAAGATTGTGTTTTTATCATTCGGGTTTAACCTTGCAAGGTTTGTTTTTCTTCATTTATAACAATTATGGACTCAGGTTTGAGCTAATATGTTTTTCTGCATTTTCTTTTGATTTACTGCAATGTGAATATAAGCTTTTGCTATTATTTTGCAGAAAGATCTTTGAGATTTGAAGCTGAAAAATACTGGAAAATGTATGTTAAATGCCCTGCTTAGATTATAGATGGTAGACTAATAAATTTTATCACATACCTTATAGACTTTGATGTAGTTGAATATTCAAAGTACACAAGAGTATTTCAACGGGTTTATTTTATTTATTGTATTTGTTATTATAAGTTATTGTTTTCATATAAACTATAAGATGTTTTTTTTATATATTCTCACAAATTTATATCTTCATACAGAAAAATATATAAAGACAAGCAAATTTAAAAAAATTATTTTCTTGCCCTTTGTATTTATGATAAAATATATTTAAATTTAATTTTATGGGGAAAAATTTTGGTTAATGAAACATAGTTTTAAAAATAAATTATTCACTTCAAGTATAATTGGATTTTACCCCAAAAAATATATAATTGGATTTGGATTATAAAATTTAGATTAATTTACACCATCAATTCATCACAACCATTCATAATCATTATTAAAAATATAATTAAAATGAAAATCAAATATAATTTTGAATCTGACGGTTACTATTCACTGACCGCTGACAGTGTAAAACTGTTTTACAATGTGAATGCATTCCAATTAAATTCTTATAAAATTAAAGCAAGTGATTATATTCTTTTTTAATCTTTATTTTTATTTTTATTTAATGATTATTAAAAGATCTCTTAATGACTCACATTATTCTTACTAAAAATATTTCCCTACTAAAAATATTTCCCATCAATAAATAATTTATTTGTTACAATGAATGACTTATTTAATATATACAGAATTTATTTATTTTTATTATTTTATTCAAAATACTATTGTTTACATTTAATCTACATTCATCAATATTTCAATTTAAATTGTTTAATATATTTTGATTATTTATTTTAAAGTTATAAAAGCCACAACTATCAACGGGAAAGATGTATCTTTTTATAAATATATATATATATATATATATATATATATATATATATATATATATATATATATATATTTTATTTTTTTGAGATTTGTTAGCTAACTATAAAAATTATGATAAATTTTGATAGTTGTAGTGAGTCAAGACAATAAAAGAAACATAAACATTTTTTTTAATGCGGAAAAAATTTATTATTGTCCTAGTAATATTATTAAAACATAAAAATTATTTTCTTGCCCTTTGTATTTATGATAAAATATTTATAAATTTATTTTGTATGGAAATTTTTTTGTTTAATCAAACATAGTTTTAAAATTAAATTATTCACTTCAAATAAAATTGGATTTCACCCAAAAAAAAAAATAATAATTGGATTTGGATAACTTTTCAAAATATGCAATTAATATCCACTTTTTGAAATGATAATTTTTCAATGTCTATCTATAATAATAATAAAATATATTAGTAATTTTGATTTCTTTGTTATATAGAATTTTTAATTTGTTGTTTTATAATTTTTAATGTCTGAAATAATATTTTCTTGGACTTGACGTTGTATATTTGATGAGATTTCTCTTCGTATTTTCTTATATTTGATTAATGATAGATGTTGAGTTTGTTTTGATAAAAAAAAATCTTAACTGTTCTGGACTGGGCCATAATGGCATACAGGGCATGACCCAATATACGTCGGGCAAAGGCCCATGCATCCGAGCTGGTGAACATGTCGGGCAAAGGCCCACACATCCGACCTGATGACACTCTATCGTGATATCATATAGGGGACACCCCACTACATGTCGGGCAGAGACACATGCATCTGACCAGCCGACCCTCCTTCATAAATCACTTGCCCATACGACGGGCATACGCACGATGTCGGGCAGAAACCATGTCTGCCAGCTCATCTGCCACGTCACCCAACTTCCCTTCATTATCTCCTGAGAGATAGGGGCAGTTGGACCAGGGAGCAGACCTTTGGTCTAGGTCTTCACGCTTCTTACGCGTTCCTTGGCAGCTCCTCCTTGGGCCTAGCTAGATCAAGCCCATTAGGAGCCTTGGCCCAGCGCTGGGGGCTCACTATAAATACCCTTTCATGGCAAAGGGTCAGGTATTCTAACTCACTCTGAAATAACCTTAACTTTCTGTACCTCTTCTGACTTAAGCATCGGAGTACTTTGCAGGTACACCCCCTCTTCTCATTCCATTCTCTGGCCCATTCTTCAAGTCCTTGGAAGGCCTCCTGATCAGGTAAGATCAGTGGCGCCGTCTGTGGGAACTAGCTATCCCCATCTTCACCAACAGAAGATCAAAGCTTATTCATTCTTGTCCTTCCAACATGGCCGGAGAACAACCTAGCGAGCGCAGCCGTCCCCTCGTCGACTATACTATGGACGACGACCTGCAGTCCCATGAAGCAGACGCTCGAGACGGTCGTCCAGCCACCCCGTCTCCGGAGCCCCAAAATAATGGGGATGCCCCTCATGTTCAAAACCAAGGGGCCGAGGCATTTCACCTCATCCTCGTCCCCGTCGAAGGAGACGCCACCATGATTGCTATGGTGAACGCCCTCAACTAGGCCGGTTATATGCTCTACCAGCAGCACGAGAGAATCATGGCCCTGGAAGCTGAACGACAGGAGGTCCGACCTCAACAGGAGAGGAGGACACAACAACGCTCAGAAGCAACGAAGAAGCGAGGACGCCGTTCCCCGGAACCTCATGTCAGAAGGGCATGCGCCCGCCGCGACAATGGACGATCAGGAATATCCCCAAGGCGCGAGCGTAGCCCCGACCACAGCGAACTCTCTCCACTAAGGAACGACGAAGAAGACCTGCATTGTCCCCTGTCACGGGCAATAATGGAAGCCCCACTCCCCAAAGGCATGGAGAAACCTCCTAATCTAGCTGTGTACGACGGGACTACCGACCCCGACGACCACGTCGACAACGTTAACGCGATGCTCGACTACCGCAATGACATCACCGGACACCTCAAATGCAGGCTGTTTTCAACAACCCTCAGAAAAGGGGCCATGGCCTGGTACAAGAGCTTGGCCCCCGAATCCATCACGTCTTGGAGAGTCATGATATCCATGTTCATAAGGCACTTCACGGCGTCACCCCAAGACAGAGGCGACCCTTGAAGCCATAGTACAAAAGAAAAATGAAACACTACGCTCGTACATCGAGCGATTCAACCAGGAAGCTGTCGAGGTGGATATCACCGAACACATGAAGAAATACCTCCTCGAGAAGGGACTCTTGCCCGGCAGCGAACTCAGTAGAGCCGTCGGGATCGAGCCTCCCCGCACATTGAATGAACTTCTGCACAAGGCCCAGGCCTATATCAGATACGAGGAAAAACAGGTAGCCCACAACGCCCGCAGCGTCCGTAGTGTTGGAGATACTGATCACCCCAAGCGCGAAGATCCAAGTATCCCCCGTCGCAACGGGGACAAGCGAAGAGAGGAAAGACCCCGCGAACTCCGAGAAGGAAGAGGCCCCGCAGGCCGATACAACGAGTATACCTTACTGACAGCTCCCCGAGAGCGCATCCTCGCGGAATGCATCAACTCTGAGTTCAAACAGGGCAGAGTAAGGTTCCCAAAACCATCTGCACCAAAGCCTCACACCGACAAATCCAAGTACTGCAGGTTCCACAGGAGCCACGGGCACGTGACCGAGGACTGCGTTCACCTGAAAGATGCGATAGAGATTTTAATCCAGGAAGGGCACCTAAAACAATATACGAGGAGGAATGAAACCCCCAAGTATGACGAGACAGAGAAGAAGAGACCCCAGGAAGATACACCCCCCGACAACTCTCCTTATCAAGTGGCACTCTGCGTGTCACGCCCAGAAGATTTCATCCTCCCCGAGCCATTGCCCGAAGGCCGAATCACTGCACTCAGCCCCTGGGAAGATTTCCCGACCGCACTAGTTATATCGGGTGGAGGGATTAACGGCGAGGCTGCTGCCCTCTCGGTCAAACGCAGGTTCGACGAGCTCCTTCTGACTGCACCCGAGCAAAAAGCGATGCTGACAAAATATCGGGATAAATCCAACCCAATATCCTTCTTTTTAGAAGAGCTTCCGGGCGGATCCCCGAATTCGGGCATCCCACTATTGATCAGGGCCAGGATGGCCTAGTTCGACGTCAGGCGCATTCTGGTCGATCAGGGAAGCTTGGTGGATATCATGTACGTCCACCTCTTCAAGACTCTGAAATTAGACAAGACCAACCTAGCCCCCTACGTCGGATCCGACCTCCAGGGGTTCAACGGAGCCACAACAAGGCCGTGGGGATATGTCGAGCTCCTCGTCACCTTCGGGGAGCAGGAAACGGCCAGGGAAATCAAAATCCAGTTCCTGGTCGTGGACTGTCCATCCCTTTACAATTGCATCTTCGGCCGCCCGACATTAGCCGAACTCACCGCGGTCCCATCCACCGTCCATCTGAAGATGAAATACTACACCAAATTGGGCTGCGTAGTCACCATCCACGGTGACATCGAAGCTGCTCGACGGTGCTACGACGCCGCGGTAAAAGGACAGGCCACGGTTAATACAAAGAGTAGCAACAAAAAACTCAAGACTGAGGATCCTCCCCCCCAGGGAATTAACGCCATCGACCTCGACTGCCGCATTGGTTGCGATGAGACTGAAGAATGGAAACCCGCCGAGGAACGATCTCCCGAATACCCGTTCCGACCGATCCCCGACGGAGAGTTCGAACTCATCCCTCTGGGAGACGATCCAGAGAGGACAGTAAAGATAGGCAAGGGATTGCCCGAGGGAACAAGGGAGAAGCTCGTGGCATGCCTCAAGGAGAACTCCGACCTCTTTGCCTGGAATGCCGCGGAAATGCCCGACCTGGATCCTGAGATCGCGTGTCACCAGCTAGCTTTAGATCGGGCAGTCAAGCCCATAGCACAGCGTAGGCGCAAACAGTCCCCCGAGAAGGCGGAGGCTGCCGAGCGAGCTGTAAAAGACCTCTTAGAGGAAAATTTTATTTCTGAAGCCCAGTACACAACCTGGCTCTCTAATGTAGTCCTCGTTAAGAAAAATAATGGAAAATGGCGTATGTGTGTTGATTATACTGATCTTAATAGGGCTTTCCCCAAAGATGCTTTCCCCCTCCCTAACATAGACATGCTCGTGGACAATTCTACAGGTTTTAAACTCTTGTCCTTCATGGACGCATACAGTGGATATAACCAAATCCCTATGTCGAACACGGACAAGAGACACACGACATTCATGACCCCAACGGGCAATTACTATTACAACGTAATGCCGTTCGGGCTCAAGAACGCCGGTGCCACATACCAACGCATGATGAACAAAGTCTTCAAGGAAGAAATAGGGGACATGCTCGAGGTATACATGGACGACATGATCGTCAAATCACACGAGGAGGTTAACCATGCTCGGCACCTATCCAAAGTCTTCGAGCAGGCGAGGCAGTACAGAATGAGGTTCAACCCTGAAAAATGCACGTTCGGAGTACGAGCAGGAAAATTCCTGGGTTTCTACCTCACCGAAAGGGGGATCGAAGCCAACCCCGACAAATGCCGGCGTTCTCGGAATTTCCAACCCCGAGGACCAAAAAATCAATCCAATCCCTCAACGGAGTGCTCGCCTCACTCTCCCGTTTCATCGCCAAGTCTGCCCAGCATGCGCTGCCATTCTTCAGACTCCTTCGTAAAGAAGCCAGCTTCGAATGGACCGACGAATGCGAGCAGGCATTACTCCATTTAAAGAAGGTTCTCTCCGAACCCCCAGTCTTATCACGACCATTAGAAAAGGAAACCCTATACCTGTATCTGTCCGTGGCGACCGAGGCCGTCAGCGCCATCCTAATAAGGGAAACCGACGAGGGACAAAAACCCATCTATTTTACGAGCAAAGCACTCCAAGGTCCCGAACTCAGATACCGGCAAATTGAAAAGGTCGCTCTGGCCCTCATAAATGCGGCGAGGAGACTACGCCACTACTTCCTCGCACACACGATAAAAGTAAGAACCGATCAGCCGATCAAACAGTTGCTTGGGCGGCCAGATATGGCCGGCAGAATGCTCAAATGGTCACTGGAACTCTCCGAATTCGACATACAATACGAAAATAGAAAGGCTTTGAAAGCCTAAACACTGGCCGACTTCGTCGCGGAAATGACCCACTGCTCAACACCGACGGATGGCGCCCATAAGTGGACGATCTTCGTCGACGGCGCCTCTAGCACATCAGGTAGTGGAGCCGGGATCATCCTCGAGAATGAGGACGGGATCTTGATTGAGGTCTCATTAGCACTAGCCTTCCCGACGTCGAACAACCAAGCCGAATATGAAGCTTTTATCGCCGGTCTAAGGTTAGCCGAGGACCTAGGAGCAAAGGAGGTAAAAATATCAACAGACTCCCAGCTCGTGGCCTCGCAAGTACGAGGAGAGTACCAAACCAAGAACGACAACCTTATCGAATACTTGTCCCTTATCAAAGAAAGACTCGAAAAATTTGAGAAGTGGGAAGTACAACACGTGCCTCGCGAGCACAACACACGGGCCGACATCCTCTCAAAACTAGCTAGTACGAGAAAGAAGGGCGGGAACAAATCAGTAATTCAAGAGATCCTTCCTCGACCTAGCATCGAAAAACTACCTCCTCCAATCGAGGTCAACGCGATCAGGGATACTCATTGTTGGATGACACCTATCTACAATTACCTAACGAAGGACGAACTCCCCGTCGACCCAAAGGAGGCGGCCACCACCAAACGACGGGCATGCTCGTACGTACTCCTCGAAGGGAAACTCTACCGTAGGGGGTTCTCCATCCCATTACTCAAGTGCGTCGAGGAAGAGAAAGTCCCCGACATACTTGGAGAAATACACTGGGGAATTAACGCCCAGCACCTCGGCGGGCGATCACTCGCACGAAAAGCCCTTCGGGCAGGCTACTACTGGCCGACCATGCAACATGACTCAAAGGAGCACATGAAAAAATGCGATAAATGTCAACGACGTGCCGACATGCACCTCGCACCCCCAAACGAACTAAAAACACTCTCTTCTCCATGGCCCTTCGCATGGTGGGGCATGGACATCCTCGGACCTTTTGTGACCGGATCGTATCATAATAAATACCTCATCGTGGGGGTGGATTATTTTACCAAATGGATCAAAGTAGAGGCATTGGCTAAAATAACTGCACAAAACATTCTCCGATTCTTTAAACGCAATATCCTCGCTCGGTTCGGCGTGCCCCAGGTCCTCATCACGGACAATGGAACACAATTCACGGACGGGGGATTCCAAGACTTCGTCGCAAGCCTAGGAACTAAGCAACATTTCACATCCGTCGAACATCCGCAGACAAACGGGCAAGCGGAAGAGACCAACAGGGTAATCCTACGCGAACTCAAACGCAGGCTCGGTGAGGCGAAGAGAGCGTGGGTCGAAGAGCTACATAGCGTCCTATGGGCTTACCGTACGACACCACACTCCACGACCGGGGAGACCCCATTCCGACTAACTTACGACACCGAAGCAGTCATCCCGGTAGAAATACGGGAGCCAACGAGACGCGTGGAGGAACCCCTAGACGAGGAAATGAACGACGAGGCGCTTAGAGCCGAGCTAGACCTCGTCGACCAGATTTGTTCCGAAGCAGCCCTTAGGGAGATATCCCTCAAACAAAAAATAGCACTGCGCCACGACGCGAAGGTCCTAAAAAGAGAATTTCAGGTGGGCACCCTGGTCCTCAGGAGAAACCAGAAAAACCCAAGAGAGGGCAAACTGACCGCCAATTGGGAAGGCCCCTACCGCGTCCGCGACAAAACGAGCAACGAGACCTATTATCTAGAAAACCTACAAGGCGAAGAACTTGCTCGACCATGGAACGCAGAGAAACTTAGATAATATTACAGCTAAATATATCACGGGGAGACGTGGGAGGTACGACCACGCTCTTCGTCTCCAAAACAATAGAGAGGAACCGCAAGACCCGGGGACAAACCGACCCCTCCAGCGAACACAACCCTCCCCGATGATTAGGATCTCGATCGAGCACCAATGTCGAAGTACCGAGACCGGCAGGGCACCCAGCTCGCGATGGGAGAGCCCAAGCCTCGAAGCCGGAGTCCCGAACATCGAACCCGGTCTTCGATCTAACCGGGCACGACGCCCGACACCTCATCGGTTCCCTAAACCGAAGAGACTAACCTGGTCGAGCAGAATACAACAATTCACAAACATAAAAACATGGTACATAACCGAACAAAAAGAATGACCAAAAACAACATTCATATATTAAAAGCAAACGGCCAAGGCCAAGTACGCCCGAAGGCCAAATTACATATGCCCGAAGGCCAAAATACATAAAAGGCACACAGGCCATACATCAATAAGGCACACAGGCCATATGAAAAACAAATCAAAAACGAATCAAGACTCCGCCCGGAGCTCCTCTTCAACATTCTCCACCTCATCCTCATCGTCCCCCAGCTCCTCCTCGGCTTCAAAAGGGCACACGATCTCCCCCTCCCGGACACAGTAGTTGTGGGCTGACCCCTCCGTCACCAATTCAGGATTCAAAACCCTCAGTTGTTCGACGGCGTTGTCGAAACCCTCCTTGAACACAACCACGAGGTCCTGATTGAGAGAACGTATGTGCCCCAACAGGTCACCACGGGAACCAAGAGCAAGCTCCTCCTCGGTTTCATCGACTAAGGGACGGACCTTTTCCTCGAGAGAAGCGAGCTGAGTGCGCAGTCCAGCATTATCCTCAGCCAACTTCTGGTGCCCGGTCAGCTGCTCCTCCAAATTCGCCCTGGCCACCTTCAGCTGGTCCCACTCCTTCTCAACCTCCTCCAGCTTTTTCTTCAGCCCCTCCTGAAGCTGATGCTCCTCCTTATAGTCCGACAGGTCCTTGGACAGTTTGTCCTTCTCAGACCGGACCTGCACGAGAGCATCTTCCAGTGAAGCAGTGGAGACCGAGGAATCAGTCAAGACCATGGCCGTCTCCATCACCCGGATGACAGCTGCCAGATCCCTTGCCAGCTCCTTACGCCGGACACCAGCCTCTTGATTCAGAATAGCCCTTGCTTCGGGCGCCGGCACCGCGATCGCATCCTCGGCTTTGAAGAAAGACCGCTCCACATAGCAAGGGGGTAATAGGTAGCTGCCAGGTCCGCCCGGACTCTCGCCCCCCAATGTTCACCTCGAAAGAGTCCCCTCTGGACGCTTCCGCTTGTGAAGAGGAGAGGCTGATAGAGGCGGGCTGTCAGGTATATTAATTATCGACGCCCGAGGAGGAGAGGAGGGCACCGGACTCGCCGTGTTCGAAGTCCCGACCCCAGAGTCTTCAGCGGCCACCTTAACACGAGGCACCGTTTTCTTCTTCTTTTTGGAAACCCTGTCCGGCGCACCAACCTGGTTGGCCAGCTTGAGGACCCGATCACGCGCAGTGGGCATAGCACCTGCAGAACATTACACATAAACGTTAGCGAGCGAAGACATAGACAAAAATAAGAACAAGAAAAACACCTACTCAATAATTCCAAGGCCTTGTCCTCGGTCCCACACTCGAGCAAAGCTTTTGTATTAATAATACGGGCCTCAGTGATCGGCATTCCAGCCTCGTCAAGGTAAGGCACGCCCTGTCGATCCGTCCAGACCGCCAGATTGAAGCTCCGCACATAGTCAACCAACTTCTTATATGCGAGCCTATCCTCGATGCTGAGCATCGCGAATTTAATCCTATAATGGGCGGCGGTGAGGTCGAAATGATCACGCTGCCACCTCAGCGGTACCTTCGACATCAATTTTTCCTCCCCATTTTCTGCCCGCTGATAATAGTAAAGGGAGTGCAGGGCGACACGGGTGATCGGTCTCACCACATACCACTGACCCTTAAAGTGACGGGCAGAGTCCACGTATGTCTTGAACAAACGCACGGGCTGCTTAAAGGAGACCCAGCTGTGACGCCCATGGAGACCGGACCGTTGGAGGTGGAAGACATGGAAGAAAAGGGCTCGAGTGCACCCAATGCCGAGGAAGCGGCATACCAACTCGAACGCCCGCATAAAAGCGAGGGTGTTGGGATGCAATTGAGACGGCGCCAGCCGAAGCCATTTGAAGATGGACATTTGGAATGAATTAAAGGGCAGCCTGATCCCCGCCTCCCGGAAAGCGAACTCGTACATCGCGAACTGCTTCCCCGGGAAATGATGACATATGCGGTCTGCCTCTTTGGGAGCGTGGCACTGCCAATTCTCAGGATCTTCCCGACTTCTGTCCTCAACCACGACATAAGCGGGGATAGCCTCGTCACAGAAATAGGACTCCTCCTCCAAAGGTTCATCCGCAACCCAGGAGAGATCATTCTGCCCGGAGGACGAGGCATGTTCAGTACCATCCCTGGCACTCCCATCCCCGACGGGTAGACGAGTGATGGCCGCATCTTCGGACGGTGGCCCGGAGTCTTCTCTCCTCGGTCGTAAACGCCCGGTAGCACCTGAAACGCAGACAGAAAGAGTGAATTCGACGTCATATCAAATCCACCCTTCCACCGCAGGTCAAGTGAAAGGGCGTAGCAGCAACGGGCACAGGCAACATGTTCGGCGCAAGAATACACACGTTCTTGCGAGACCGGGCAGAAATCTCATATATGCTTATGCAAATTTTGCCCGGCGTATGAAATTTCTGCCCGGGACAGTCTAACCCTAACCCTATTTTATCATCTACAGTTCATTTTACTATTCCTAAGTCAAATCTAACCAACCTACTACAAGTATAACATACATTCGCAGACATTTGGCACAAAAAAGAGAAAAATAATGGATTAAGGAAGCAAAAATGGCACCTGACATATTCGGAATTAAGAAAGAGACGGTGGCGCACGAGCAGCGGCGGCGGTTCAGGCGGCGAGACGGGCAGACACAGGAGAATTCTTCAGAGCTTCCGGTGAACGTATGAGCGAAAAAGTGAAAATGAAGTCACTCAACTTCATTTTATAGTCCCAGGCGCGTGGGCCAACGCGCTAGGTCATCATTGCCTACTGCTTACGTCGTCGTTTGCACACAAAACGAAGCGACGTCATTAATATTGAAACACGTCAATCCATAAGGAAACTGAAGCGACGTCGGGCAGCTGTCCACCTCCCTGACTTCTCAGAACGTCCTGTCCCCGTATGAAGCCCTCGACCCCTACAAGAAAGGTACGCACCCGTCGATGACTTTTCATCCCCGACACTACCGGGGTATCAAGCGCCCAGAGAGAGAGGGATATTGCGGGCAATTCTACTAGAATCTTCCATGCCATACGTCCACGCTTTTTCCTCGACACGGGTACCCCGGTTGCAATACAGTCATCGCTCTGACTTAGAGACTCGACTTGGGGGGCTCCTGTTCTGGACTGGGCCATAATGGCATACAGGGCACGGCCCAATACACGTCGGGCAAAGGCCCATGCATCCGAGCTGGTGAACATGTCGGGCAAAGGCCCACGCATCCGACCTGATGACACTCTGCCGTGATATCATACAGGGGACACCCCACTACGTGTCGGGCAGAGACACATGCATCTGACCAGCCGACCCTCCTTCATAAATCACCTGCCCATACGACGGGCATACGCACGATGTCGGGCAGAAACCATGTCTGCCAACTCATCTGCCACGTCACCCAACTGCCCTTCATTATCTCCTGAGAGATAGGGGCAGTTGGACCAGGGAGCAGACCTTTGGTCTAGGTCTTCACGCTTCTTACGCGTTCCTTGGCAGCTCCTCATTGGGCCTAGCTAGATCAAGCCCATTAGGAGCCTTGGCCCAGCGCTGGGGGCTCACTATAAATACCCTTTCATGGCAAAGGGTCAGGTATTCTAACTCACTCTGAAATAACCTTAACTTTATGTACCTCTTCTGACTTAAGCATCAGAGTACTTTGCAGGTACACCCCCTCTTCTCATTCCATTCTCTGGCCCATTCTGCACGTCCTTGGAAGGCCTCCTGATCAGGTAAGATCAACTAATATTAATAATATTTTTAAAAATACTATTGAGATCTTTATAGCTTGGGATTAAATTATTGTCATTAAATCATTAATTAAGATCAGTTTTTTTAATCTTTTAAGATGAATTGGAATTCAAGATATCATATTTTAGTGTCTTTTATTTGATTTATTAATTAAATTTTTTTTTTCAGATTCTTTGCATGAGTGAAAATAAGAAGAAAAAAAAAATACAGGAGACAATCACGAAAAAGGCTACAAATATTTATTTTTTATAAATAAAAAAAACATAAGAATATTATGATTGATAAATATATAAATTTCTTACAATTTTTTTTTCATTTTTAAATTAAGATAATTAAGAAAGTTACTAATCAATATTGTCTTTTATTCTTCATTATAATTAATATTTACTTTTAATTTTATTTCAATGTCAATATTGATTTTTTTAATAGAGTTTTATTTACAACAAAATATTACATGAATATATTAATAAAATCTAATTAATAATTATTCATCTCATCATAATTTTATTTGTATCATTATACAGATTTACTTATAAAATCTAATCAATAATGATCAAATTTTCATTTTGATTTAATTCCAATTAAGAATATTTTATTCACAATATTATTTGCTTTCTACAAGGTTTTGATAGTGATAGCATGTTTTTATATTTTATCATTTTTACGTTTTTTTCAAAAGGCTATCACTCTGTATTCTAATATTTTAAAATAAAAAATACAATCTGAACATTCCTTTTTTTAGTATATAATTAATATAATTTATGCTAAAAAATATTTTTTCAATAAATAAATTATTAATTTTATTAAACATCTATTTCTCCATAAATGTCACTAAGCATTCAATAAAGTCAACTAATTTTATGAAACACTACCTTTTAGTTTTTTATATTCAATGGAAATATTAGACTAATTTAGGTTTTTAAATTTCCAATTCAATAAAGTCATAATTCAAATTTTTTTAATTTTTTTAAATTAATAATAATAATAATAATTTCAAAAAAAATAAAAATAATAATAATAATAATTGTAAAATATATAATTTGTTAATAATAAAATATATTATTAATTTTGATTTCTTTATTATATAGAATTTTTAAGTTGTTGTTTTATAATTTTTAATGTCTTAAATAATATTAATAATATTTTTAAAAATACTATTGAGATCTTTATAGTTTGGGATTCAATAATTGTCATTAAATTATTAATTATCAGTTTTTTTATCTTTCTAAGATAAAATTGGAATTAAAAAAAATTGATTTTAGTGTCTTTTATTTGATTTATTTATTTAATTTAACTTTTTTATGTTAATTCTCTGCCTGAGTTGAAAATAAGGAAGAAAAAAAAAAGTACATGAGACATTCATGAAAAAGGCTACAAATATTTATTTATTTTTATAAATAAAAACATGAGAATACGATGATCGATAAATATATAAATTTATGTGATTTTTCTTCGAATGAAAGATTTGCAATAGTGTTGAAGACAAAGGCAACCCACCCAATTCTAATATTTATTAGAAGTGATTAAAGTTTGAAAGATGATTTCTCAATTTAAAGAAATACTAAAATAAATAAAAAATCAAATTAACCTTTATAATTTATAATTAAAAAAAATCTTTTTATACTAAAATAAAAATAAATAATTGAAAAATTCAAATAGACAAAATAACATACTAAGCTAAAAAAAGAATTATTTAAAAAATGATATGACTTTATATTGATTCTAAATAAATAATTAAATAAATAAATATAATTAAATAAATATAATTATATATATATATACATATATATATATATACATATATATATATATATATATATATATATATATATATATATATATATATATATATATATATATATATATATATATATATATATATATATATATATATATATATATATTCTCTTAAGAAATGGTATGACTTTATATTTAAATGAGAATTTTTTATTTATGGTTTTTTTCTCCTGAGTATAGACGTGAAT
This sequence comes from Lathyrus aphaca, assembly GCA_963966055.1. Taxonomy (NCBI): domain Eukaryota; kingdom Viridiplantae; phylum Streptophyta; class Magnoliopsida; order Fabales; family Fabaceae; genus Lathyrus; species Lathyrus aphaca. The sequence continues at coordinate 230,669,164 of OZ014519.1, forward strand.
GTATATATATATATATATATATATATATATATATATATATATATATATATATATATATATATATATATATATATATATATATATATATATATATATATATAACTGTAGACTGATCATTTTAATGTTCATATATTAAATCAATAAGATACCAGTTGTATATTTATCATTTGAATTTTATTTTTCATACATTGAATTAAGTTTGATAATATTTATGTCACATATTGTGTATGATGTGAATGATATTACTATATATTTTTAAATATGTAGGATGTCTTAATTTTATATTTTATATTTTATAGATATTTTTGTTGTTGAATTTATTATCCTATTAAATTGATTACGTCATAAAAAAAATTGAGAATTTGAAATAAAAATGCAAGATTGACAAATGATTTTCGCAACATAGCGTGTGAATACAGACTAAGAATAAATTATAAATATTTTTATAAATGAGAATAAATTATAAATATTTTTATAAGTTATAAATATTTTCACGGGTAGATGTGAACGTATCTATAACATACCAACAATAGATTGTTCATTCTAATAGTGGTAGATTGTTCAACATAATAAATGTCATTTTAGACATATACCCACAAATAGATGTGAATGTATTTGTGATTAATCAACTGTATAATGTTCATCCATCTTTTAAATCTTTCTTAGTATATTAAACTAAGATCACTTTTTATTTCTCATATATATATATATATATATATATATATATATATATATATATATATATATATATATATATATATATATATATATATATATATATATATATATATATATATATATATATATATATATATAAAATTGAAAAAGTTAATTTAAATTTGACAAATGAGAATGAATGACGTGTAATGTAACTCCAGACAGGACTCGTGCGATAGCACAGGTATCCCACTAATTTATATCGCACAGGTATCCACATGTAGGGGTGTTCGCGGTGCGGTTTGGGCAGTTTTCACGCAAAAAGTCATCCGACCCGCAAGAGAAAAAAACATGCGGTTTGGTTTGGTTCGGTTGGCTTTAAGAAATAAATCCGAACCAAACCAATGCGGTTTGGATTGGTTCGGTTTTTTACAATATTTTTATTGAATCATACATACACCTATAGAGAACAATATAATTTTGTATTTAGTAATTCATACATTATCAAATAGCAACAAAACTCATCATATTTAGACAATAAATTCTTATTCAATATACAACAATAAGATTAGACCAAAGTGGAATAAAAAACATAAAATAGTAGTATAAAACAATATCAAAAATATTACAATAAAAAGAAAAAACGGAGGAGAGGAAAGACTAGAGAAGATGAAAAAGAAAGATCATAAGATATGAGATATTAGAGAAGAAAGATGCGATAAAAATGTAATTGGAAGAGAAAACAATAATATAAAAAAGGAGAAGATGAATATGAAAAAGAAAGAACATAAGATAAGAGAGATTAGAGTAGAAGAGATGAGATGTACATAGCAAATATGATGAGAAGAATGTGCGATACTACTCGAAGATATTTGAGAAGGTTGAAACTAAAACCCTAAGTGTGACTAAAAGAATATTTGTATGGTTAAGGCATAATAAGTGTGAGTTTTAGGTTGGATGTGGGATAAGTGAAGTTTGAGTTGTAACATAATGCGGTTTGGTTTGGTTTAGTTCGGTTTGCAAAATACAAACCGCAAACCGAACCGAACCGCGCGGTTTTGTTAAAAGATGGCCCAAATACATCCGAACCAAGTGCAGTTTTTTTGCGGTTTCGGTTTGGTTTGGTTTGGTTTGCGGTTTTCTATTGGGTTGGCTTGGTTTTGAACACCCATATCCACATGTATCCATTAATTTACATGACATACTATATATATATATATATATATATATATATATATATATATATATATATATATATATATATATATATATATATATATATATCATCAATAAAACCTCTCACTCTCCTCCCAACAACATAATTTCTGCTTCCATTCTTCCTCTATCGTTCCACTTCTTCTTCCTTCAATGTTCTGATTAATCGTCAACTACAATCCGCAACCCACCACCATTGAACGTCATCAAGCCACTGCGTCTCACCCTCACTCCATACCCGAATTCCAACATTCACTGTGTCTGACACATTCTGGAACATGCTCATAAACATGCTTCTGGAACACACTCTTTGTAAAATGCATGTATTCTGCCATTTTCTTCCATTTTTATGTACTTTCTCAATCTATTATTTTTATTAACTTTTTTAGATATCTATCCACTTTTATATAATTTCATCTTTTAATATTTTTGACATTTATTATTGATTCAACAATCAGGGTTGTCAATTGAGTGGTGGAACCTGAAAAAGACTAATTGTATATGTGGAGTAAAAAAGTACCCACAGTAAGATATATTTAGTTTTTTTTTTTAAATATGGATGATATAAAAAGAAAGAAAATTGATACAAAAAGATAGGGGGACATCAACCAAGACCATATCAAGAGATATCAAGAGGAAACAAATCTAAAGAATGGCAAACCTAGCTTATTCTTTATAAAATCTGCTCTCAAGCAAGCAGGAATAGAGTCAAAATAAGAATATTCACTAAGATTAAGCCCGATGTTAGCAAGCGTATCTGCACAACTATTACCCTCTCTAAAAATATGAGAGACCACAAAATTCCAGTTAGAGACTATGTTCAGACAATTAACTCATCTATTTCTAATATGTCAGGGCACCAAAAAAGGGGACCTAAACGCTTTTACCACCATCGTAGAGTCCGACTCCAACCAAACGTTATGCAAATTTTTCTCATGGGTGAACTCAATTGCAAACATTGCACCTGAGAGTTCGGAAATGAGAAAATTTGACATACCCAAACCAACAGCAAAAGCTCCAATAAAAATCACTGTCACTACCTCTCGCAATACCACCACAAGCCGAAATATTAGAGACAGAGGCTCTATCATTGTTAATTTTGATCCATTTTCTCGGAGGAGGCTTCCAAAATACCTCAACAATTTGCGGGGGCCTTTGGAGGCCGAATGGTGACCCGAAAATTCTTGAGGATCTCAAACCCGTTCATATTCAAAAAGGAAGCCCGACTCGAACTACCAGCAAATGCAATGGCCTCCAGGATGTATGAAATGGTAGAGTTACGATTACAAGGTTCATGATTAAATCTAACCTTATTACGGGCCGACCAAATGGCATTGAGGACGAAAATTACAGCAGCGTAGACAGTCTCTCTGTATTGCCCTGTACCACATCTATTAAGCAGATTTTCAACATCCAACCACCCACTAATAGTATCCCGACAATTCAGCTTTTTACCAACCCAATTCCAGATATGAGAAGCAATTCTACAATAAAAAAATAGGTGCCGAGAGGTTTCTTCGGCAGCCTCACAAAGGTCACAACGATAGGGGAAATTTAAATGACGGCGCTTCCATTGATCGTCCGTTGACACCTTATTATGGAGGAGCTTCCACACAAAGCAAGAATTTGACGGAGGAATAGATTTAGACCAAATCCATATCCACCAATTCTTCTGAATCCCTTTAGATCTCTTAAATTATAGGCCATTTTCGAAGTTAAAACACCATCCGTAGAATGCTGCCACACTTTACAATCTGGCTGTAAGTCGAAAGGAATATGGCAGGCCCTGATTCTAGACTAAATGAAGGGGGGTAGGGCGTGAGAGAATTAGAGAAAATCCATCTGCCATCAACCAAAATGCTGCTTACTTTTTGATCCAGAATACCATCTGAGTCCGACAACTCGGCGTGTAACAGAGCTCCACACCAACTATCAAACCAGAGACTAATCAGATCACCATTTCCCAAACACCAAGAAGAGTTTTCAGCAATGGTAGACATCTCCTCTTTAAGACTGAACCAGAGGGAGGAAAAGATATGATGCTTTATGATTTTACCTTTTCTAAGAACTCTCTGCCTGAGGAGAACTGCCCAAGCATTGTTGGAATTCAATAACTCCCAAGCAAGTTTTAGATTGTACGTTTCATTCATACACACGAGCGATCGTAAACCAAGACCACCTTCCTCTAAGGGGTGGCACATAGTCTTCCACGCCACAGAGATAACTTTGGCCTTGGTGACTTCCCCACTCCAAATGAATCTTTTAATCGCCCTCTCAATATCTCTAACAAGGGAGATAGGCCACAAATGTACTTTCATAGTGTGAATAAGCATACGTTGAATAACAGATTTAACAAGCTCCACCCGACCGGCAAAAGAGAGAAGAATGCCCTTCCAAGAAGCTAACTTATTTATAACCATATCCACAATAGGACGCAAGTAAGTCGCTTTAGGCTTCCCTTTAAAAATAGGAACACCAAGATAAACAAAAGGCGTAGAACCAATAATAAAACCCGAGAGATTCGACAAAATATTCAACCTGGACTGGGTCATGGCACCTCCAAAAAAGTGGGATTTTCTGCAATTTACTTTCTGACCTGAGATGTTGGCATAATCTTCAAAAATATTGATAAGAGTTTTAATGTTGGAAATCTTCCCTTTACAAAAAATGAGAACATCGTCAGCATACAGGATGTATGAAGGTACTGTGATATTGTTAGGTCCTTTTATGAGATCCAACTTCTTAGTTGAAACTGTCATGCTGATTTTGCGACTAAGAACTTCTCCCGCAATACAAAAGAACAGGGGAATAACGGATCTCCTTGCCAGACTTCTCTCGAACATTGGAAATATCTGCTGAGCACACCATTGACGTTTACCGACGTAACCAAAGCAATACATGCGTGAAGATAAATTATTTTCATTTTCTTTATCACCTTCCACCACGATAGTTTTTGTTAGTACCGTTTATGTTTTGTGAAAATAGACGCAATATTTCACAATTATTTAATTAACTTTGATTCATTTTTCTCATTTAAGTTTCTCTGATTATATCTACTTGACGATCTTTATAGTTGTTTTCTCTATTGTTTCTACATAATTAAATGGATTGAGGAAGTCAAGTGTAAATAATTCAATCCTAAGAAAATAAAAGATATATCCCACACTTCATGAATGTAGAGATCCTGTAAGAAAACTTGAGAGAGACAAACAATAGAAATGGGAAATAGATGATTCAACATTAACATCATTTGTTCGATTCTTTTTTTATTGTTTTTCTTTGTGATATAGTGTTATTTCTCTTCTAAATGGATCAATACAAATTTCTATAATATATCTTCTATCTATAATCAATAACAATATATTCATATTTTCTATCTATTTTATCTAAAATAATAAAAAAAACTAAAATTTTACCATCAGTTAAAAAGTGCTAGTAGTAATGGTTTGATAGAAAAAAGGTACATAACTACAAGTTATGGTTTGCAAATATTATCACTTTGAGTGATAACCTTTCTCTGTTCAGTTTTCTTTCATTTAAACTTACCCATGATACGAATTAAAATTAAATTAAATGGTTAAGTTATTCTTTCTTATTTTCCTTTCTTCCATATATTTCATTCATCAAATTTATTCACACTAAATAAGTAAAAATAATCCTCATAGCACATAAAATATTTGAAGAATGATACGAAAGGTCACAATTTTGGAACAATAGTTTGGAAAAAATGGATATAATATAAATACTTTGTGATGCATGGAAGAGACAAAATTCATGTGGTTATACACTGAGGGATCTGTAATCTGCAGAAATTATGAGGCACTAATAAAGAATCACATAAAAAAGAAAATGTAATATAATGTAACATAAAAAAAAACAAATTGTGAGGCACTAATAAATAATCAAATAAAAAAGAGATAAAAATTTGATCATTATAACTAATCATACCATTAAATCTATAATTTTTAATAATAGAATACAATTTTTTTCAAAAATAAAAATAAAATTGACTTAATAAATATTAGTTTTTTTAATGATAAAATGTTAACATTTATACTAAAAAAATATATAAATATTTGATCATTATAACTAAAAAAATATAAATAACATTAATACTAAAAAATAAAATTGACCACGTCAAAAATCCAAAAGTCAAAACAAATTTTTGAATTAAAAATATTTTTTTTTTAATTTATTAAAAATTTATCATTATAACTAATCATGTCATTAAATCTATATATAGAATTAAAAATTTGATTAGAATAACTAATCGTATCAATTTATCTTTATTATCAAGATGCCATTGAGCGTATCAAGATGCCATTGAGCGTAAATATTCAATATATATTGTAGATTTGTAAAAACTGTAAATATGATATAATAAGAAACATTTAAAATCGATATTTGATGGGAAATTGGTATAAATTTTAGGTTTAGAAAAAATTGACTAATATCTAAAAGTAATGTTATTTGAATTGAAAAAATGATTTTATTCAAATTTGTAGTTTTAAAATTAACGATTCAACTGAGTTTTGTTTATTCATCTGGATTCACGAGTAGATGTAACCATATTTATGAGAGATTATGTTGTAGACTGTACATTTTAATAACCATCTTTTAAACATTTATCTTGTTACAATTAAAAGTTAGTGCATATTATATATATATATATATATATATATATATATATATATATATATATATATATATATATATATATATATATATATATATATATATATTGTAATTATGTCAATATTAACTAATTGAAGAATGAATTCAAAGTTTATGAATGATGGGTTAGTAGACATGTGGTGTGAATTCAGACAGGATCCGTGCGATAAAATATATTTTTTTCAAGAAAAATAAAATTGACTTAATAAATATTAATTTTTTTAATGATAAAATGTTAACATTTATACTAAAAAAATATATAATTATTTGATCATTATAACTAAAAAAATATATAAGTAACATTTATACTAAAAAAAAAAAATTGACCACAAATTACACTACGTGAAAAACCCAAAAGCCAAAACAATTTTGAAATTAAAAACTTTTTTTTACTTTATCAAAAATTTGATAATTATAACTAATCATGTCACTAAATCTATTGATGCGGTGTTTTCGCAAGTATACGAAACACGTCAGAGTAATATAAAAAATTATCGATCCCATAAAGACCAAACGTCAATCTATCAAATCCTATCGTTACGATGTTTATCTAACACAAATTAAATAGGGTATATAAGAGTGCACAGTAAAAGTAAAGTAAAGTAAGATACGAAGATGTAGATTAAGATGAAAACGACAGGCTGTAATGTAATTCACACAGTCAGATGATATTCCAATGCATGTAAATAAAACACTTAGAACCTGAAAACAAAACAAAACACAAACATAATACGAAAAAACGATAATAAAAACCTAAGAAACATGTGCAATTCGAGTAAAAAACGCGGTGTAATTCGGTGTTATCAAATTCTCCCACACTTAGACCTTTGCTTGTCCTCAAGCAAAATAATTTATGGTTCATGAAAGAAAATTGTATTAGTGAATGATTTGGGATAAAGGGGCTTCTAAGTTCGAACTAGGATGAGGTGATAGGTACTAACTAAATGAACCAAGGGCATCGTAATAACACTTTTCCGAAAATACAAACATAAACTTCATTCATATACAAACCAATCCATGACCTACCTTTTCATCTCTTTTGGGTCCTTTTCATTCCGGCACAATCACATTAAGTTCTTTTTTTTCGTACATACTCATAGTAAAGTGATCGATTAGTGATTTTGTTTGAAATATAGGGGCTCTGGTACACAAATTGGTGTAACCCCTTTTATTGATCCAATTGTAGTTGTGGGGGATCGGATCGTAATCTGCCCTACCAAGTCCAGCACCAGATACCTCTGAACCAACATACAATGGGAAACTCTTATTCTTTTTATTTTATTTTTTTTCTATTTTTCTGTTTTTGTAAATTTTTACAACTTTTTGGGTCAAATGACCTTGTGAGGGTCACCTATCCCGAGTTGCCTTTTTCTAAATATTAAAACAGCATAACAGAGAGAAAATCACTTATGTTCATCGGTCCCCTACGTAGAGCATGCTTAGGCCGGAGCTGACTGTTAGGATAAACTACTAAATGACCTATTCAAAAAATGATAATCAAGGCCATGAGATTGATTCCTATAATCATTAAGCTTATGGTGTTCGAACGATATTGATGTTTCAAAAAGTTTTCCCAAGTCCCCTACATCCTATCTCAAACCTGTCTTAAATCCCAAAATTTTCAAAATAATATTTTTTTTCTCTTTCAAATTTTTTTAGTAAGGCTAAAGAAATGGGGAAGTAAAGATACACTACACAAATGACTCGTCAGGCACATGCATATTCTAAAAATAAATTAAAACAAGATAAACTAACTATAAAGCAGTGAAAAGAAGAAGGAAAATAAAATGCAAGGAAATAAAATACAAGAAAACAAATAAAATCTCTTCTCCCATACTTAAATCGAACATTGTCCCCAATGTTTCGAAATAAGGTAGAGAAGAGTGACCTGGTGAGTCTACGACATACTGCTGGTACTTTCGTCACCGTGCGGTGAGTGCCTGGGGTGACGTGATCGGCTGCGACGACGCTCGCCGTGAGAAGTTGCGAACTCGTCGAATCCAATGGTGTTTCACAAATAGCATTTCCTCCAAAAGGTACTCCTAATCGCTCTGTTAGTTCGTCGGTAGTGAATTCGTATTCAATATTAAACATCCGAAATTTCACTGTACCGACTGTACTAGCAGTGTTAGGGCTAACCGTGTATATCAAGGAGCTTAAAAATTCCTTGGTCAACCTTTCAAAAGTCGTTTTTTTATCAAAGACACCATGCATTCCTAATGTATCAAGTAAGTGAAAAATGCTATGATAAATACCGAGAGAATAAAGACAATCGATGTCCACGTACGGGGTCGAGAAGATTTCTCGTGCTTGGATTTTCTCTAGTAATTTTCGTTGCCTTTCCTCGAGATTTTCTTGGCGGAGGATGTAGCCGTCGTACTCCATTGAAGCACTTTTGAGGTTGAAGAAGGTGAAAATGGTTTTTGTGGAAAAAATGGAGATTTTAGGGATTTTTATGGATGGTTTTGAAAATGGAAGTTAGAAGGATTAACGGGATGATGAGTAAATTGAAAAGTTACAAATTTTTTAGGTGTTGCAGGAAGCTTTTGGAAGGTCAAAAATGGAGGTTTGGGGGTTTGAATTTTGAAAATGGGTGGTTATGAAGGTTTTGCCCCGCATATAGAACCAGACCTCATGGCGGGCGCCATGGTCTATATGGAGGGCGCCACATGAAGGAATCTCCTGGGCCGAAAAATGCTTGTCTTCTTGGGCTTTCCTCCTCCTTTTTATTTTGGGTGGTGCTATTAGCACTACTTTCTCCCTTTTTTGGCACTTGCATTATTTTTATTAGGAAAAATAAAACATAAATAATATAAATTTTAGTAGAATTAAAATAAAATAGAATAAAAGAGACTAAAAAAGGAAATAACATGCATAAATATATAAATATAGAAGCACTAGAGTACATCATGAAAAATAAGAACAAAAGAAAATAAAATAGTCAGGAAATGAAAATGTGAAAATACGGTAAAAATAGTAGCTGAGTAGTATCATCACGGGGCCAGAGGCTCCTCTGCCTGGTCGGAACCTCGAATAGCTGCTAATTGGCGACGAAGATCTGCAATCTCCTGATATAAACAATCTGCCTCGGTCGCATGGGTCAAATCTGATACCTGGACTTGCAAAGCGAGATCCTCGACCTCTTGTCTAAGTCTAGATGTCTCCATACTGTCGCTCCTGGGATTTTCATCCTAGTACAAACGCGAAAGTGGCACTGAAAAGGTAGAGTCGCCAGCCAAACATTTTTATCCCGAATGAATGGGAAAGGTAACGCTGCACAAACCTGAGGAAGAAGGAAAGGACAAGGTCCTGCGAACCAAATATCTGGGTTCGGGAGTCGGTTACGACCTGGGAAGGTATTAGCATCCCAGACCGTCCGCCGTATCCGACGGGATCCACGCTTGCTTGTTTTGTTTCAAAGGGTGAGAAAGAATATAACTGCTGCTGAATAAAACGGCTAACTGGAACTGGAATGAGAAATGAGAAGGGAACTAGAAAAGAGAATAAAAAGAAAGAATGAGGAAAATGTAGGGAAAATAAAGAATGTGCTCGAACGGGCCCTACCCCGCTACCTATGTACCTCATCGGGATAATGAGGATCAGAGTCGACGTAGTTCGCCTAACCAGGTAGGAACTATTTGTTTATGTTTTTTATGTTGGAACTACTTATGTCTATGCTCAGGTGTTGCAGGCTCGTCTGGCACGAGTGCGTTTACCGTCTTGCATGCGAGACAAGTCGTCGCAAGTTCGCGTTGTGAGTGAATGAGATGAGAGAAGAAGTTCCCGCAGGAAAGTCGCTTATTGTTTGTTTTTGTCTTTTATGAGAAATTTTTTGAATTTGTTTGTGAACATTCCCATACTAAGACCTATCCATCACGGGAAGTACTTACACCTCGCCCCGAAATAGGACGCGTATAAGTACTCCGCAACAAAGTCTCGTGTCGTACAAGAATGTTCGATTTTCATTAAGTGTTTTATTAGTTTTCTTTATAAGATGAGAAAGAAAGACTCAATTTGAAAAAGGACAAACTAAGGGGGACTAAGACACAACCCTAATTTTGTTTATTTATTCAAGAGTGGTCCTAATGGGTTGTGAGGTTTTCTAAACCTAATGAAAAGGAATAGAATGCAACTTACTTCCTAGAGAAGTTAAGTTGATTCTACAAAAGAGGGGGAAATCCTACCAAACACTAGTATGAAAGGTAAAGGAAATTAAATGCAAAAATAAAATGCATAAAAATAAAATAAAGGATAAGGTAAGGAAACTTACCTCAATCTTCCCCTCTACAAAACAAAGGTTAGTGTGCATTTTTTATTTAAAATAACAAGGCAAACATACCCTAATTAAATCCTAATGACTTTAGGACTCAATCAAAATTCTATTTTAATTCTAAAGAAACTCAAAAAATGCTAAGACAAAAATACAACACCTATTACAGTCCTCTATTGCCCAAACAGCTATGGAAACTATGCCTAACACAAATCAGCTTTTTACAGCCAGCATGCAACATGCAAAGGTAGGTGTAGAAAGTTACAAACAACATGCAAACATAACAAACATCATACATTTTACAGCACTTATATGCAAAACAGCTATGAAATGCAAAATCCAGAATTGATTATTTTCATTTTCTAATGCACAAACTCAATGAAAAATGCATCAATCTCATTATGAACATGCATTTGAACATGGATCAACATACATAAATGGAGGAACATGAACATTTAGAAGGATTATGCAAGAATGCATCACATGGTTGATTATGCAACAAGTATGCAAAAATGTAGCACATGAATACGGTATATGAACATGAGGATTATTGATTATGAATATGCAATATGATAGCTCAACAAGGATGCTAAACTCAATGAAAAATTCAGAATTGAATTGATATAAATGATATGATCAAACATGTAATCAAATGCAACTAAATGCACATACATACATGATTATGCCACATACATTGAGACAATGGAAATGCAAAATGATTTAATGCAATGCAAAAGATGTAAAATAGAATGCAACATGATTATTCATATACCAAATAATGCACAAACATGGCAACAAAGGGCAAGAACTCAAGCTATGCACCAAGAAACACTAAAATGTATAATATGCGACATGAACGAAATCGTGTCGAAACGACTCGAAATGGGGGAAAGAGCTACTGGAAATGGACCCAAAAATTCCCTAAAATCACTACCTAAACATGTATGAACATTAGAGGCACTAGAAAGCAAGAATGAGCAATCAAATAAACTAAAAATCCAAAAATCAACAGTGTTAACCGGTTAACCATATGCGTTAACCGGTTAACGGACCTAAAACAACAACAATTTATGGCTAAAATGCATGCGTTAATCGGTTAACCAAATGCGTTAACCGGTTAACACTGAACAGAAAGTGAAAAAAAACTTTTGAAATAAGTGCTTTTGGCCACAAACTCACTTCTAATGATCCCTAACATATCTAGGAACATGCTAACACTAATTTCTACTTAATTGGGACTTATTTACACATGCTAAAACCTATAACTATCAACACCTTAAATCCAAATCTATCAAAAAACCACAAATCGCAAGCAACGCATAACAAAATATAATCGATCGCAAACACAACGAAAAGCAATTAAAGAATACCGAAATGGCGAGATGAAGAGAATAACTTAAAGAAGAAGTGATTTAGATCACCAATCTACGAAGCGGAGAAGTGCTTCGGTGAATGTTGCAAGGATCTGAGCTTGATCGAAGAGAAAACCAAGAAAACGCGGATTCGCAAAATAAATGCGTTCTTGATGCTTGAACCTTCGTGTGCTTCCGATAAGTCGAAACCTTCACCAAAATTCAGTAGATTCTTCTTCCACAATCCATAAAATCAATGGAGGTTGAGGCTAAGCTTCAAGATCTTCAAGTTTCAATGTGAAACTTGAAGAGCTTATTCAAAAAGCTTTGGTGAAAGGAGGGAAAAAAGAGGAAAAGTGAGAGAGAAAAAATGATTGTGAGAGAATGAAAAGTTGGAAAATTGTGGGAACCCCTTGCATTGAAGTGATTAATGAATATATAGAGGCTAGGCTTGGAGCTAGGTTTGGGAATGGAATTAGGTTTGGGGCCCAAAAATTAGGCTTGGGATCCAAAATTATGGTTTGGTAGTTAGTTAGGGTTAGGGTTGGAAAGGGAATATTCCTTGGAACACTCTAGAAGATGGTAGAAAATGGTAGAAGTTTCCAAGGGAAATGAAGTGGAATTGAAATGGAAAAACAAGAGGGAAAGAATGAAAGGAAGTGTGGAAAGAAAGTGGAAGGAAAAGTGGAGGGATATGCAAAACCAACCACTTTTCAAATGATTTTTTTCCTTTGATTTTTTTTTTTATGATTCCTCCATCATTTCTTGACCAAATTTGAACCATTGGATCATTGTAACCCTAATTTCATGATCTCGATCTTAAAAGTCAGGAATTGACCTTTTTTACCTAGCTCGGTTGCCTTTTCCCCGATTCCTCGAGTTTCAGTCGTCTGGCCAGTCGAACCCCTTCCAAAATGAATTTGTGGACGAGATTTGAACCCTAGGCCTTTGACATCATACATGAGACAATGGAATCCTATTTGAATAGAAAATTCATGCCGAAGCCCCGTAGAAGTGAAACCCTAATTTGGCCCTTTTCATCAGGAGATGTTGCACTGCTCGCCTCCTTTAATTAAACCCCATCTTTCCATGGCTCGTGGCTTTAAGTGAAGACTTGTGGGATTTTGTGAACCCTTTGCACAAGGTTGAAAATCTTTGTGGCCCTTCGGTTGCCTTTGTAATGCCTTCATTTGCTTCAACCATTGACCACATGCCTATGCCTCAGCTATGCATGATGCAATGTTTTTGGTTATTTTATGAATTTATGAATGCAAAATGCTATGCAAAATGTTGAGGAAATGAGAGGGCAAATTTTGAGGTATTACACATACGAAGCTCAGTAATCTGCATCTGTAAGTCAGGCCTCTGCAAAGAATGGTTATTAGATAATACAATAATCTTGGGAGATGGTGGTGAAGGATGATACTCTGGTACATGTGGAGTCTTTGGCTCCTCAACAGTTTCACCAAAACCCTGCAACTCATAACTCCAATTAGTGCGGTCATGCACACTGGTCATCATGGGATTCGACAAGGTGAAATAGTGGATGGTCTCGTCATCGATCAGCAGCTTGAACCGGTTGGGCTGGAAGGAAGATATTATCATCAATCCGCGATCCAAACAGAAATCAATGTCCATAGTAATGTATCTATAATAGGCAGTCAAATGATATAACTGGATCGATAGGCCTAAAGCAGTTGAAATATGTGTAATTGTCCCACCTACATGGATAATCCCTTCAGAAGATCTAGCTGTAAGCTTAAGATTATCCAACAGAAAATTCCCACAGGCCACAGGGCGCGACTAGTTTGCACAAAAGAGGGAGAATATCTCCTCATCACTAACATGAATGTCAAAGGCCGGCTTTCCCCAAGAAGGTGTGTGTAAGGATCATCTGGAAGTATCTCATATCTGGATTATGAATGATATGAGATAGTTGAGTAATAGGATCAGGAATCCCTCCACGTGTGATCTTGCCCCAGAATCTGTCGATGTATCGACTCATGAAGTATCTCATAGGCAAATATGGAATGACATTGGGTGTAGTCTAGAAACCAAGTTACCAAATCCTTAATGGGTTAGGGCGTACTCTGTCCCGAACAACATGCAAGAAACACTCCCTTCTGGGCCAAGATATGGATCATAACTGAATGAGCTGGGGAAATCAAGGGTGAGATTCCTGTAGGTAGAATGCATTTCATCGGCATATTCGCCCCAATGGAGCTGGCTGCAAAGAAACTGTACACTGGGCTCAATACCCAAAGCATCCATGCAGTCCTGGTCTAGGTATCGCATAGGTTCCATCAAGTGCTGATAAAGGACTAAGTAACGCTGCCTTTGTGCATCATCTCTGAAGGTAACATGCATGTCATCAAAGATCTGCATCATGCAAAGTAGGGTTAGAGAGAAAGGACCTGAAATCAAGTGTCAGTTTATACAGATACATTTTTAAAACAAAATATAAGAAATAAAAAAAGTAAAAATAACAATCAAGAAGAAATAAAGAAAACCGTGGGTTGCCTCCCATGCATCGCTTGTTTAACGCCGTTAGCTTGAAGAGTAAACCTCATGTAGCTGGATTGGGCATTGGTGGATCAATCAGGGTGTGGCTGGAGTAGTCAATAGGAACGCTGCCTCCTTCGTAATGTTTTAATCTTTGTCCATTGACAATGAAAGTGCTACAGGAGTTGTTCTTGATTTCAAAAACTCCTAATTTTAGGACCTTTGAAACTTCAAAAGGACCTGTCCATCTTGACCTTAGCTTACCAGGAAAAATCCGCAACCTGAAGTTAAAGAGGAGAACTGGATCGCCTATATTGAAATCTTTTTTATAAGCCTTTTATCATGCCAAACTTTGGTTTTTTCTTTATATATAATGGCATTCTCGTATGCGGATTGACGAAGTTCTTATAACTTGTGAATGTCAAGGATACACTTTTCACCTGCAGTCAAGTAGTTTAAATTCAAGGTTTTAATGGCCCAATAGGCCTTGTGTTCTAATTTGAAAGGTAGGTGACATGATTTTCCATAAACCAACTGGTAGGGGGTTGTTCCGATAAGGGTTTAGAAAGCGGTTCTATAGACCTATAGAGCTTCATGCAGCCTTTGAGACCAATCTTTTATGGATATAAAAACGGTTTTTTCTAAGATTTGCTTTATCTCCCTATTGGACACCTCCACCTAGCCACTAGTCTGAGGATGATAAGGTGTTGTTACTCTGTGTTTGACTCCATACTTACTTAGCAGTTTGTAAGAAATTCTCGATATGAAATGTGATCCACCATCACTTATGACAAGACGGGTACTCTAATTCTGGGGAATATATAGTTCCTAAACAACTTAATAACCACTCTTGTGTCGTTTGTGGGTGAGGCTATGGCTTCAATCCATTTAGACACGTAGTCGACGAGTACTAGGATATATTTATTCCCTAATGAGGATGGAAACGGTCCCATAAAATCGATGCCCTAAACATCGAAGAGTTCCACAAGACAAGACTTTGCACTCACAAGACAAGACTTTGTGTACTAAGAGATTCACAAGGTTCACAAGACAAGACTTTGTGTACTAAGAGGCTCACAAGGTTCACAAGACATCTTATGAGTATCACAAGGATCACAAGACCTCTCATGAGGTTCATGAGGTTCACAAGGTTCACAATTAGTCAGAAGATTTGACATTTCCCTCAGACAATGCATCCTTCTAAGCAATGCATCATAAACTAGGGTTTTGACTTTAATCAGGCTAAATGGACTTCCAAGACTTCAAGTGAGCTTCATAACATCTTATATGTGTTCAAGAATCCCCATGACAAGTTTCAAGACTTTTCCCAAAGGTTTGCTCAGTCAGATGATCAGATAAGTCAAAATCAGTCAAAGCAGTTAAAAAAGTCAAACTGAGGTCAACTGTGGTCAAACCAAAGTCAAACTTTATGATTTTTTGCCAACATCAAGTATATGAAGTAAATTTCATCATTTGATCAAGGGTGGATCATGATTCATCAAGGAGATTTCAGATCATCAAGAATCAGGAGTTTCTAAATTAGGGTTTCCTCAGGAAAAGTCAACTGAACTTTGACCAGCCATAACATTCACATGCTTCATCAAATTTTTCCCATACAAATCTCATTTTGAAGGAAATTGAATTCTCTACAACTTTGTGTCTCAAAAGCCAAGCCCAAAAATGCTTCATTTGGAAGGTATGAGCTAAGACATTATAGGTCCTTTTGAAAGTCAACAAAAAGTCAACAACTTCAAAAGGGCATAACTTGAGAATGGTAAACGATATGGACATGAAACCAATGGGGTTGGTTAGAGGACTCTTTAAGCTTTACAAAATGTCCAAGAACACCTTCATAGCATTAAAATTGAAGGATTTGTGCCCTTGCAAAGTTGGGAAAGTTTTGGGAGGTTTATGAAGCAAATAGGGCTTTAAAACCAATTTCTTCCAAATGGGCTTGCAATTTTGTGATCCAAACTTTAACATGACATCATGCACGACCCAACCCTCATTTATTCAGATTTTTTATTATTTTGATTTTATTTATTTTGATTTTATTCATTTAAAATTATTTTAAATCAAAATAAAATAGATAAATCAAATATTTAAATGAGATATTGCTTCTAGAAAATCATAAATATGGCTTGGATCAAATTGATATGAGAATTATGGTGATTGTCTTAAAATAGCAAGGTTATATCAAAAATATTTGAATTTTAAGGCATGATCTTTTTCAATCTCCTTGATCCAAAAAGTCCAAAGAATAATCACTTCTCTTGACCTAATTTCACTCACTACATATACACAAACATAACACAATGCATAGGGACGAAATTTGCAGCCTCCAAGAACACTCTTGACATTCAAAATTTTCATTGAAATTTCAATTTTCGGATTCTAACTTTTGGTGGTTTTTCAGGTGAAATAAAGACATCAATTGCTTCCTTGATCATCACTGATACTTTCCCAATACTCATTTGCATCCAAAGCATGCCCAATTGCATAAACCGAATCAAACTTTTCACAATTTTATGAATTTTTCATTTTCTTATATTTGTGTATTATAAATGGAATTTGATCATTGTTTCATGTTTGTAATAAGTTGGTGATTGTTTCTGGGCTGGTTAATTGGAGTTTTGGTACAGGTTTGAAGAACGCCCATTGTTAGGGTTTCGGCCAAGCTTTTGGGGTTTCATGATAAATCAAAAATAAATAAATTTTAAAGACATAGGAAGATCGTATGGGTTCTGGGGATCATAATGCACTGATTAATTGGAAGAAATTGTACCATTTGCTTGCTGTTTGAAATTCGCATGTTATGAGTATTAAGAATTCGCAGTAAAATGCATAGGTGATTTGGCAGGAAAATTCGTAGGTATCAAGGAAGAAGACGAAGTTATTGCGCCAGTATGAAATTCAAATATAGATTAAATATTTTATTAATTGGTTTCTGTTATATTTCAACTATGATGTAATGGCTCAGATGGTAAGCATGCGCGTGAATGAAGATCAAGACGGGGGTTTGAATACCACCTCCAGCATATTTTTTTGCTTTATTTCCCTTATGTTTTTTCAGGCTAAAAATATAATGAGCAGTGTTCATTCTACATTCACAAGCGCGCGCTTGGTCTGGTGGCTGTGGTGTTGGTCCAAGAGACGGCAAGCCTAGGGCCTGGGTTCGAATCCCAGCCCCAGGTAAGTTTTTTTCCACTTTTTCTTGTTTTTCTTATTTAATTTGTTTATATTATAATTAATCTAATAAATTTAAAATGTTAAAAATAAAATGTTCATATTATTTTCTTTTCTATAATCCAAAATTCATATTTTCAAAAATTAAACTTTATCATTAAAATTATTTAATATATATTCTATTGTAAATTATATTTAATATTTATTCTATTGTAAATTATTAATATTATATTTTGTATAAATAAATTAATTAATTAACCCTAAAAATTCTATATGTAAAAAACATATTTTTTATATAAACCCTAATAATTTTTATAAACCCTAGTCATCTTGTAAATATTAATTTATTTGTTTATAGATTTTGATTTTTATAATTTGTCCATATTACATGTAATTATTATATATAAACAACTTGAATAATTTAATTAAATAGTAAACCTTAATTTGTTTCTCTAAATAATTAAAAATCCTAATCTTATTTTATGAATTTAATTTATGATTATTTAATTATAATTAGATATTTTTATAATATGTATATTATTAATCATATTTTATAAGTATATAATATTCATTATTTATTTTCTTTTTATTAAAAATCTAAAAAATAATTATTTATTTAAAAATTGAACCTTTTTATATTGTTATGCTAATTTCTTCTTCTTATATTTATTTTGTTTATTATTACTAACTTCTTTATTTATTATGTGATTATTTATTTTATTATTATCACTAACCCATTTAATTATTTATTTATTTACTTATTTTAATAATTATAATGTAATTGTATCCAATATATAATAGTTGTAGAATAATTTTTATTATTTATTTTTAAAATGCCATGGTTAGTAAAATAGGGAGTGTAAAACATGTTTGTATTTAAAATTGAATTTAGATCACTAATCTCAAGATAAATATTTGAATTGGTACACGCACACACGTAAGTCGATCTTGGATCGCCATCTCACTTCTTAAGGGTTACCTCTCAAGTTGCCTAAACGAAAGGTCAAGTAAGGTGTAAAGCAAAGTCCCTTCTCTCATTAACATCATCTAGTCCCTTAAAAGATAAAAAGATCAAGTCCCTTCGTGGTTGCCTTCGTAATGATCTTGTCCCTTTCGAATAAAGATGATAAGTCCCTTCGAATTGCTTATACACCTTACAGTTGCCTAAATAACAGTTGTCCCTTCATTTGTCTCACACATCCAAGGTAATGACTACCTATTCCTTAATAATAGGGATAGTCTTGCCATTAAAAAAACATATAAGAACAGTAAAGATTTAGCATAGGGTAGGTTCCACTTAAGTACTTGCTCACCTTTTCAAAATACTTCATTATACTTCACATTTTCAAACAATTTTCAAAACAAAGTCTTTATATATATCCGTACAAGGATCATTATAAAGTACTTAAGAAAATTTTTAATCACACACTACACTTCTCAAAACAATTTAAAGTGAGCTAAGTAACTAAGAGCCCATGGATAACCATGAATGTAAAGGGTGCTAACACCTTCCCTTTACATAACCTACCCCCCGAACCCAAAAATCTTTTAAGGTCTTTCCTGTTCTTTTATGCCCTTTCCTTTGGATAAAATAAAAGTCGGTGGCGACTCTTGCTATCCGCAACATTTAACTAAAGTCAGTTCTCCCACCGTGTTACAGAACTGGCGACTCTGCTGGGGATTTAATAAAAGAGGGGTACCCTTAGGAATTAGGTCACTTTAAATTGTTTGCCTTGTTTGATTTATACTTATCTGTTGGGTGCTCTTATGTGTAAAAGATCCTAACCCGGATCTAGTGTACCTTAGGTAAATGGCAATAGACCAAGGAAACTATACGGTGTATACCGATATGGTTGATCTGGTGGCCATAGTTAGTGTGACTTCTTGGTTGGTGCTTATCTTCCTTAAGTCAAGTTGAGGATAATATGAGGCTGCCATATGTTGTCAATGCACTAACTAACTTTTAGAACCCTAGTTATCCCATCTTGGCCTTTAGAAAGTAGTGAGATAACCGGCTTTGATGAAGACTGAAGTTGGTTGATACTCGATACTACGCTCATTGAGATTCTAAACTTGGAGGGTTTTGGTTGGCAAGTAAGTTGCCTACTGAACAACCACCCTTGTGAATGATCAATGATATTGAGATCCCTTAGAACCTAGTTACTTTTGTAGGACAGGATGAACCAACTAACTTCAGGGGAGGGTACTTACCTTTAAACCTCATGCAAGCCTTCAAACCTAGGGCTATTGTGTGACTTGTTTGTGTGTGCCACATGTTTGTGATTGAGCATAACATCATAGAATCATCATGCATCATAAGCATAGCATTTTTGCTAACCATTTCAAGGACCAAAGGATTTATCTTTGTTCTTTGTTGCAGGTCATGGCTTCTACTCGTAGAAACACTATCAGGATCAACTTTGTAGTGATACCTCCTAAGCTTAAGGAGTTGGTTTCTCAAGTGTCTGAAAATTCCCAGTTCATCAAGAGACATGGTCACCTACTGGATCTAGTCACTTCAGGTTTCAATGAAGACATGATGAGTGTTCTGTTTCAGTTCTTTGATCCTAAGCACCATTGCTTCACATTCCCCGACTACCAGCTGGTTCCTATAATGGAAGAGTTCTCTAAACTTCTGGGTATACCTGTACTTGATCAGAAACCATTCACAGGCTTGGAAAAAAAGCCTAAACCTGAGGTTATTGATGTAGCTCTACATCTGAAGAAGTCTGACATTGTTCTAGAAACGAGAAGCGGAGTTAAGGGTATTCTTGCTAAGGTGTTGATAGAGAAGGCTCAAGTGTTCTTGAAAGCTATGAGCTATGATGCTTTTGAGGAGATCTTAGCCTTGTTGATTTATGGCTTAGTGTTGTTCCCCAATCCTGATCAGTTCATAGACGTTCATGCCATCAATATATTCCTGAGTCACAATCCAATGCCTATATTGCTTGGAGACATCTTACATTCTCTTCATACTCGTACTACAAAGGCATGAGGAACTATGATGTGCTGCATACCTTTGCTATCTAGGTGGTTTATTTCTCACCTTCCTCGATCAGTGATGAAGAATGAACAAGGGTTCAGGTGGTCAAAGAGGATCATGCCACTCTCGCATTCAGATATTCATTGGTGCTCCAGGTCTATGGAGAATGTTACTATTATTGACCGTTGTGGGGAGTTTCCTAATGTGCCACTTCTAGGCATAAGAGGAGGCATTACTTACAACCCTTCCTTAGCTTTACGACAATTTGGTTACGCTCGGAGTGATGGTCCACATGACATGTTGATTCAGGGCATTGTATTTGACTACGACAATGATCTGCAAGGTTACCGTCAGAGGTTCATACGAGCATGGGGAAAAGTAAACAAGGTTGACAGAAAGACTCTGGAGCCTAAGTACACTATTCCTATGGAAGCTTACCTCAGATGGGTGAGATCTCGTGCTCAGACTCTTATGATGCCATATCCTGCCATCCTGCTAGTTACTATGGAGCCTGTTGCTGAAGGGGATACTTCTTATACCATCCTTCACCCAGACATGCCCACTGACATGGAAGACTTACAGAGATCCTGGATCCAGTTGAAAGAGCAAAGGGATACTTTCGAGGCTCATTACA
This sequence comes from Lathyrus aphaca, assembly GCA_963966055.1. NCBI lineage: Eukaryota > Viridiplantae > Streptophyta > Magnoliopsida > Fabales > Fabaceae > Lathyrus > Lathyrus aphaca. The sequence continues at coordinate 230,690,637 of OZ014519.1, forward strand.
AATCAAGTCAAGAAAGAATCCTGGAGCTAACGAGGCAACTTCACGAGGAGCGAAATCTCAACTCATACCTCAACACAAAGAGGAAACGTCCATGGGAGACTTAAAACCCCATCTTTTGTATTTATTTCATTTCATTTTATTGTAAGCCCAAGGGGAAAACAAATTTATTACTATTAAAAGTTTACCTTCTTGATTGTTTAAGAAAATTTAAATCTTGCGGTCCTTGAAAACATTGCATATACATTCACATATCATATCATTGCATCACAGGTTTATTATGTACAGGTTTCTTATCTTCTCGCTGTTTATTTCAGCAATGGCTCTTGAAGAAACAGTCAAAGATCTCCAGGCACAAAATGCACAGTTCCAAGAGCTGATCCTGAACTTGTCCAAGGGGCAGGATGAATTGAAGACACTGCTGGCCAAGAAGACTAAGAATACTAGAAGGTCAGGAGGCCTGATCAACATGGGAAGAAGGTTCAGAGGTCCTGTCAAGACCAAAGAACAGGTTGAAGATTATGAGTCTGAAGAGTCTGAGAAAGAGGGAGGCAGTCTCCACAACACTATGGGGGACTCTGATTCTGAAGCTAACTACTATCATGAGCATAATGAAGATAAGTTCAAGATGCTGGTAGATAGAATGGATGCTATGGAATTGCAAAAGTCTTCTGGGATGGATTTTGAAGACCTGAGTTTGATATCTGGGGTGGTCATACCCATTGGTTTCAAGGTTCCTACTTTCGTAGTTTATGATGGTGTCTCTTGTCCCAAGCTGCATCTGAGGTCTTATGTCCGGAGAATCCAACCCCATACTGCTGATAAGAAGTTGTGGATCCACTTCTTCCAAGAGAGCTTATCTGGAACTCAATTGGAATGGTACTATCAGTTGGAGAGTGTCAACATCCGTGATTGGAATGATCTTGCTGAAGCCTTTTATAAACAATACCAATACAATGCTGATCTAGCCCCAACCCGCATGCAACTACAAAGTATGTCTATGGGTGCTAAAGAAAATTTCAAGGAGTATGCCCAGAAGTGGAGAGATTTGGCTGGAAGAGTGAAACCCCCTCTAACTGACAGGGAGTTAGTTGATATGTTCATGTGTACGTTGAATGGTCCCTTTTACAGTCATCTCAGTGGAAGCTCATCATCTGGCTTCACTGAGTTGATAATGACAGGAGAGCGCGTAGAAAGTGGTATAAGGAGTGGCAAGATCCAAGTGGGTGCTTCTTCACCCAGTACTACAAAGAAGCCTCCTAGTGGGAAGAAAGAGTCAAATGCTGTTTATGGTCAACCTGATCGTAATAGGAGGCATCAGTCTGTGAGTGCAGTTCATATCTCCAATCCAACTCCTGCAACACCAGAGCCACCCCAGGGCAATCAGCAGAGGCCTAGAAGGCAGTTCACTAAGATCAACATGTCACTGGCCCAAGCCTTGCAACACTTGTTGAAGGGTGAACTTATCACTTTGAGGGACCCTCCTCAGAATCCCAATGTTACCTCTCCCAGGTACAATCCTAATGCACGATGTGCATATCATTCAAATTGTCAGGGACATGATACCAATAGTTGCTGGATATTGAAGAATAAGATTCAGGATATGATTGATGCTGGAGAGATTGAGTTTGACCCTCCGGGTACTCCAAATGTGATTACTGCTCCCATGCCAAATCATGAGAAGACTGTCAATGCCATTGATGAAGTTTCACATATTTCCTCAGTTGCAGATTTGACTACACCATTGTCTGTTATTAAGAAGAAGTTAGTACAAGCTGGGTTCTTTCCAGGTTGTCGTGAAGATTGTTTATATTAAGCCTATAAGCTGGATAGCTGCTGGAGGTTGAAGGAAGGAATTCAACGCCTCATGAATAATTACACTATAGTGTTTGAGAGGACACCACCTTCTGTGGAGAGCATGGTTGAGCATATAACTAAAAGTGTGAAGGTTGAAGAGGTGGATATGGTTGATAAAGTGCCGGTGAGGATTACTTCCAAGGGTCCTGTCAAAATCACTCATAAGGGTCCAATTAAGATTACTGCTGAAGGCCCTGTGAAGATTGTTGCTGAAGCTAGAGTGGCTCCTATGATCATTACCACTCCTGGTCCTATTCCGTATACTTCTGATAAAGCGGTGCCTTGGCATTATGGGTCCGATGTTTATATCCATGGTGTTAAGCAGGAACCCTTAGCTGATACACCTGTTGCTGATGAAAACCTTGATGTTGACAATATTGCTGGATCTAGTAAGATCACACAAAGCGGAAGAATTTTCTCTCCTCCGGCTGCTTCTAAGAATACAGTTACTCCAGTTACTACCTCTACTGCTGATGCTCGGGGCAAAGGTCCTGTTATTGAACCTGTGCCAACTAATGTACCAACTGTTGATGACCTTTCCAAGCAGATGGAAGAAGTATTGAAGATCATTCGCAAGAGTGATTATGACATTGTTGATCAATTGGGGCATACTCCCTCCAAGATTTCTATGTTGTCTTTATTGTTGTGTTCTGAGACTCATGCCAAAGCCTTGATCAAATTTTTGAAGACTGCTCACGTACCAAATGAGATTTCTGTAGACCAGTTTGAAAATTGTGTTGCACACTTGACCTATGATAATGGGTTAGGTTTCTCCGATGCTGATTTGACTCCGGCCAAAAGGGATCATAACAGGGCTCTACATATCTCTATTGAATGTAGGGGCACTACCCTATCACATGTGTTAATAGACAATGGTTCTTCGCTGAATGTGTTGCCCAAAGAAGTTCTGAATAAACTTAGTCCTGAAGATGCTGTGTTGAAGCCCAGTAATATAGTGGTGAAGGCTTTTGATGGCTCGAGAAGAGTGGTGCATGGAGAAATTGATCTCCCAATAAAAGTAGGTTCTCAGGTTTTCAATGCTACTTTTTATGTAATGGATATTCGTCCTTCGTATTCTTGTTTGCTTGGGCGTCCCTGGATCCATGGGGTAGGTGTTGTAACCTCCACCTTACATCAGAAGCTGAGATATCCAGTAGAAGGAAAAGTTGTCACTGTTTACGGAGAGGAAGGATATATAGTTAGCCATGTGAACACCTTTAAATATCTTGAAGTGGAAGGTGAATATGTTGAAACTCTGTGCCAGACGTTCGAAGTGGTTCCTTGGGTTGTTAATAATTATGAAGCTCCTCTTGTTGTCAAGAATGTTCCTGTGGTCACCAGAGTACCTCCTACAATGGCCTCCCTCAAGGATGCTAGAGCTGTGGTGGATGAAGGTGGTTGTACTATTTGGGGTCAACTTCCTGACATCCCTTACAAGTCTGACAAATTTGGTTTGGGTTTCACTGCAGAGTCCCAGAAGGCTGTTCGTCGTGCTCGTGCTGTTCGTATCACCAATTAGGGGATTATGAAAGATCAGATCAATGTTGTGGGTGACTATGATGAAGATTACAATTTGGATGCTTGGATTTTTCCTACTGTGGGTGCTGGGCTCAATAACTGGAAAGCTGAAGATGTTATTCCTATCTCCTTTAGTCAGGAGTAAATACTATTACTGTATTGTTACTTTTAAAATTTGTAATGTTTGAACAATTAAACTCTTAAGCCTTGTGCCTTACCCGGGGCACAATGGTGTGCTTGTTACAGGATGTCATTTCATTTGCATACTTCATTCAATAAAAATCAGTGGACGTTTCGTTTTCGTAAATATTGTGTTCATTGTCTTTCTTTTCTTTTATTTTTGTTTTATCAGCTATGTGTTCTTAAACACACCCACATCACTAAAATGCAGATCCTCATCCACTCTGGATCCTGTTGATAACAGTTCTACTATTGCCAATTATAATTTTGAGAATCCGATCTATCAAGCTGAAGATGGAAATGAGGACGATTGTGAAGTACCTGTAGATCTTGCTAGGTTGTTACAACAAGAAGAGAAAGCTATACAGCCACATGAAGAGCCAGTCGAAGTTGTGAATCTGGGAACTGAAGAAAACAGAAAAGAGGTCAAGATAGGGGCTGAATTAGAGGATAGTGTCAAGAGCAGATTGATTCAGATGTTACATGACTATGTGGAGATCTTTGCTTGGTCCTACGAGGATATGCCAGGGTTGGATACAGACATTGTGGTTCACCATTTACCAGTAAAAGAAGATTGTCGTCCAAAGAAGCAGAAGGTTCGTCGCATGCGTCCTGAAATGTCAGAGAAGATTAAAGCAGAGGTGATGAAACAATTTGATGCAGGGTTCTTAGCTGTGACTTCTTATCCTCAGTGGGTTGCAAATGTGGTACCGGTACCTAAGAAAGATGGTAAGGTACGTATGTGTGTAGACTACAGGGATTTGAACAAGGCCAGCCCCAAAGATGACTTTCCACTTCCTCATATTGATGTTCTGGTAGACAACACTGCTCAGCATAAGGTATTCTCTTTTATGGATGGTTTCTCTGGTTATAATCAAATCAAGATGGCACCTGAAGATATGGAGAAGACAACATTTGTTACACAGTGGGGCACTTTTTGTTATAAAGTGATGCCATTTGGTTTGAAGAATGCAGGGGCAACATATCAGCGTGCTATGGTGGCTTTGTTTCACGATATGATTCATCATGAGATAGAGGTATATGTGGATGATATGATAGCCAGGTCCCAGAATGAAGAGCAACATCTTGATCATCTGCATAAGTTATTTGAGAGGTTGAAGAAATACAAGTTGAGATTGAACCCAAACAAGTGTACTTTTGGAGTTAGGTCTGGTAAACTCCTGGGTTTCATTGTCAGTGGAAAAGGTATTGAAGTGGATCCTGCAAAGGTGAAAGCTATACAAGAGATGCCAGCTCCCCGCACTGAGAAGGAAGTTAGAGGTTTCTTGGGACGATTGAATTACATTGCAAGATTTATTTCCCAATTAACTTCCACCTGTGAGCCAATATTCAAGTTGTTGAAGAAAGATCAGGTGATGGAATGGAATGATGAATGCCAGATTGCCTTTGATGAAATCAAGAAATATCTGCTAGAACCACCAATTTTGATGCCACCAGTTGATGGAAGACCCTTGATTATGTACTTAACAGTATTAGACAACTCAATGGGGTGTGTGTTGGGGCAACATGACGAGTCTGGTCGAAAAGAGCAGGCAATTTATTACCTTAGCAAAAAGTTTACCGACTGTGAAACAAGATACTCACTGCTCGAGAAAACTTGCTACGCTTTGGCATGGGCTGCTCGCCGACTAAGACAGTATATGTTGACTCATACTACCTTATTGATTTCAAAGATGGATCCAATCAAGTACATATTCGAGAAACCTGCTTTCTCCGGAAGAATTGCAAGATGGCAAATGATCTTAACAGAATATGATATACAATATACTACTCAGAAGGCCATTAAAGGAAGTGTTGTAGCTAATCATTTGGCTCATCAAGCAGTGGATGATTACCAGTCAATGAGTTTTGAGTTCCCTGATGAAGACATTATGATTATTACCAAAGAACCTGGACAATATGACGGACCTGAACAAGGATCCCGATGGACTATGGTTTTTGATGGAGCTTCTAATGCACATGGTAATGGTGTTGGTGTTGTGATCAGTTCCCCTGAAGGTTGTCATACCCTGATTACTGCCAGACTTTGTTTCTATTGTACTAATAACATGGCTGAGTATGAGGCATGTATCCTGGGTATCAAAGCTGCCACGGATATGAAGATTCAGTTCCTTGACGTGTATGGAGATTCAACCCTGGTAGTAAGTCAGATCAAAGGAGATTGGGATACCAAGCATGATAATCTCATTCCTTACAGAGAGCATGTGTTTTCTTTGATCCCACATTTCAAAAATATTACCTTTGGACATATTCCACGAAGAGAGAATTAGTTGGCAGATGCATTAGCCACCATGGCATCCATGTTTGAGATCAGCTGGGATGATGAAGCTCCCAAGATTACTATTGATAGATTTGAGAAGCCTGCATACTGCAATGAAATTGACACTGAAGAAGCAGGGGAGAAGCCTTGGTTCTATGAGGTGAAAAGATATCTTGAAGCTCAGGAGTTCCCTGAAGGGGCATCTGTCAAAGATAGGAAGTTTCTGAGAAGGTTTTCTGCTAAGTTCTTTTTGAGTAATGGAGTTTTGTACAAGCGCAATCATGATTCAACTTTGCTTCGATGTGTGGATAAGAAGGAAGCAACAGAGATTATGGAAGATATGCATGATGGGATCTTTGGCACTCATTCTAGTGGTCATACTATGGAAAAGAAGATACTGAGAGCAGGTTACTATTGGTCTACCATGGAAGCTGACTGCTATCAACATTCCAGAACATGTCACAAGTGTCAAATTTATGATGATAAAGTACATATACCTCCATCACCATTGAATGTGTTGACTTCTCCTTGGCCTTTTGCCATGTGGGGCATTGATATGATTGGTGAGATCAAGCCTACTGCTTCTAATGGGCATCGTTTCATCCTGGTCGCTATTGATTACTTCACGAAGTGGGTGGAGGCAGCTTCATTTGCATCTGTTACTAAGAATGTGGTGGCTCGATTCATTAAGAATAATCTCATATGTAGGTATGGCATCCCTGAAAGGATTATTACTGACAATGGCTCTAATCTGAACAACACTATGATTACTGATCTCTGCACGCAGTTCAAGATTAAACATCACAACTCTTCTCCGTATCTTCCGAAGATGAATGGGGAAGTTGAAGCTGCTAATAAGAACATTAAGAAGATTCTACAGAAGATGACTATCACTTATAAGGATTGGCATGAGATGTTACCATTTGCCCTTCATGGTTATCGTACTACAATACGTACTTCAACAGGGGCAACCCCATTCTCCTTAGTATATGGTACGGAAGCAGTTTTGCCCATTGAAGTTCATATTCCCTCCTTAAGAATTATGAAGGATGCAGGCTTGGATGAAGATGAGTGGATTCAGACCCGACTTGACCAAATAAATTTGATTGATGAGAAGAGGTTAGCAGCAATTTGTCATGGCCAGATGTACCAGAAACGGATGATCAAAGCTTTCAACAAGAAGGTTAAGCCAAAGGTATATCAGGCTGGTGACTTGGTAATCAAGCGTATCATATTACCACAGGGTGATCCTAGGGGAAAATGGACTCCTACATATGAAGGACCATTTGTGGTCAAAACAGTATTCTCAGGAGGTGCCATGATACTTACTACTATGGATGGTGAAGACTTCCCGCAGCCTGTAAACGCAAACATAGTTAAAAAATACTACGCATAAAAAGAGGCCCGCTAGGTTGACTGGCCTAGGCAAAAATAAGGGCATTCCGGCGAACCAAAAGGGTTCGGGCAAAAATTAGGGATATATATAAAAAATGTACACCCGGCAAGTCGAAAACCTGAAAAGGCGGCTTGGGCAAAAAAGGGTATCCCGGTGGATTGAAAACCTGAAAGGGCAATCCAGGCAAAAGTTAGGGATTAAAGCGTATGACTATGTCTCGTTTGGATCACCCATGTAACTACAACCAGTTGTGCTACTTACTCAAGCTCGAACAGATAAAGCTCAATCCAATCGTTCTGTCTCAACAGCAGAAGATGAGATACTTGAAGATAATGGCAATAGTAGAATTGAACTCAATAGGATTATTTCCCACATAGCTGATTTTCTTTGTTTTGAAATTTTTTTTACGACAAATTCCTCTTACTAGGATTTCTGTCTCCTTGTACAAACTTACCTATGTATAGGTCACTTTATGATATAAATAAAATTCCATCTTTAAATTCAGATTTACTTTTACCCTATTTACATAAGCGAAACGTCCATTGGTTCTGTTTGAATGTATGTATGCTTTTGAATATGATTGATGTTTACCAGAAATGCATAAATGCTTAATATGATTGATGTTTACCAGAAATGCATGAAAATGCAGTAATAGTATTTACTAAGGACGAACGAGGGAAGGAATTCAACGAAGCTTCGCCGGTTCATTCCCACAAGACAACTACAAATCCCCCAATAGGGAAAATCTATCATCATAGATACTTCGAGTTACATCTCCCCTGGAATTTATATCCATCTCTTTTATCCTCAGACGGATAGTCGGGAATTTATTCTTTCAATAGGAGTACGACGAACGAAGACGGGAGGTTATGGAGACCTTACCATCGAACGAAGATGGGAGGTTATGGATACCTTACTATCAAACGAAGACGGGATATTTATGAATACTATATTATCAAACAATACGAGTTCCTCATATTCTTCGGCAACAAGTTGGGATTTATTTTCCCTGGCCAGCAGTTGTTATACAAAGATATCCAGACGCTTCAGGCTGCATGATTCATACATACATCATTTACATCATACCATAACATACATATCCATAAATACATAATACATTACTTCAACGCATCATACTATACATGCATACATAATGCATAAACTAATATTATCTTGCAGAATGTTATATACATCGAACTAATCTTGTTTTTCAGATTAATTCTCCAGCAGATAAACTACATCAACAACTTATACCTCGGGACATTGTTTATCCCCCTGAAAGCTATCATAACTTTGGGCCGTTGTTTATCTTCCCAAAAGCTATTCCATTACCTCGGGACGTTGTTTATCCTCCTGAAAGCTATCATTACCTTGGGCCATTGTTTATCTTCCCAAGTACCCTATCATGACTTTGGGCCGTTGTTTATCTTCCCAAAAGTTATACCCTTACCTCGGGACGTTGTTTATCCTCCTGAAAGCTATCATGACTTTGGGCCGTTGTTTATCTTCCCAAAAGTCATACCCTTACCTTGGGTCGTTGTTTATCTTCCCAAGTACTCTATTATCACTTTGGGCCGTTGTTTATCTTCCCAAAAGTTATATTCTTACCTTGGGCCGTTGTTTATCTTCCCAAGCACCTTATTATACCTCGGGACGTTGTTTATCCTCCTGAAAGCTATCATGACTTTGGGCCGTTGTTTATCTTCCCAAAAGTCATACCCTTACTTTGGGCCGTTGTTTATCTTCCCAAAGGTAATGTCGGGACGTTGTTTATCTTCCCAAAAGCTATATCTTCATACTTTGAATTACCTTATTCTCCAAGAAGTATATTTGAAGAACCTTTCTCCAGATGGCATATCTAAGCCCATCTCCAGTTCATTTTGATGGCATCTCTAAGCCCATCTCCAATTCCTCCAAGTGGCATCTTTAAGCCCACTCAAGCATATAAAACATATCATCAGTATTACTCTATGCACTGGTGAGTGCAAATTTTTGGGCTTTTGTGTTCAATCCCCTTCAACCTTCCAGGTCACGACTGGCACATAGACCAATCTAACCCCTCAGGTTTCAAAAAATTGAACAGGGGCAGCTGTTGCACCCCAAAATTTGCCCTCACAAGACAAGACTTTGTGTACTAAGAGATTCACAAGGTTCACAAGACAAGACTTTGTGTACTAAGAGGCTCACAAGGTTCACAAGGTTCACAAGACATCTTATGAGGTTCATAAGGTTCACAAGTATCACAAGACCTCTCATGAGGTTCACAAGGTTCACAATTAGTCAGAAGATTTGACATTTCCCTCAGACAATGCATCCTCCTAAGCAATGCATCCTAAACTAGAGTTTTGACTTTAATCAGGCTAAATGGACTTCCAAGACTTCAAGTGAGCTTCATAACATCTTATATGTGTTCAAGAATCCCCATGACAAGTTTCAAGACTTTTCCCAAAGGTTTGCTCAGTCAGATGATCAGATAAGTCAAAATCAGTCAAAGTAGTTAAAAAAGTCAAACTGAGGTCAACTGTGGTCAAACCAAAGTCAAACTTCATGATTTTTTGCCAACATCAAGTATATGAAGTAAATTTCATCATTTGATCAAGGGTGGATCATGATTCATCAAGGAGATTTCAGATCATCAAGAATCAGGAGTTTCTAAATTAGGGTTTCCTCAGGAAAAGTCAACTGAACTTTGACCAGCCATAACTTTCACATGCTTCATCAAATTTTTCCCATCCAAAGCTCATTTTGAAGGAAATTGAATTCTCTACAACTTTGTGTCTCACAATCCAAGCCCAAAAATGCTTCATTTGGAAGGTATGAGCTAAGACATTATAGGTCCTTTTGAAAGTCAACAAAAAGTCAACAACTTCAAAAGGGCATAACTTGAGAATGGTAAACGATATGGACATGAAACCAATGGGGTTGGTTAGAGGACTCTTTAAGATTTCCAAAATGTCCAATAACACCTTCATAGAATTAAAATTGAAGGATTTGTGCCCTTGCAAAGTTGGGAAATTTTTGGGAGGTTTATGAAGCAAATAGGGCTTTAAAACCAATTTCTTCCAAATGGGCTTGCAATTTTGTGATCCAAACTTTAACATGACATCATGCACGACCCAACCCTCATTTATTCAGATTTTTTATTATTTTTATTTTATTTATTTTGATTTTATTCATTTTAAATCATTTTAAATCAAAATAAAATAGATAAATCAAATATTTAAATGAGATATTGCTTCTAGAAAATCATAAATATGGCTTGGATCAAATTGATATGAGAATTATGGTGATTGTCTTAAAATAGCAAGGTTATATAAAAAATATTTGAATTTTAAGGCATGATCTTTTTCAATCTCCTTGATCCAAAAAGTCCAAAGAATAATCACTTCTCTTGACCTAATTTCACTCACTACATATACACAAACATAACACAATGCATAGGGACGGAATTTGCAGCCTCCAAGAACACTCTTGACATTCAAAATTTTCATTGAAATTTCAATTTTCGGATTCTAACTTTTGGTGGTTTTTCAGGTGAAATAAAGACATCAATTGCTTCCTTGATCATCACTGATACTTTCCCAATACTCATTTGCATCCAAAGCATGCCCAATTGCATAAACCGAATCAAACTTTTCACAATTTTATGAATTTTTCATTTTCTTATATTTGTGTATTATAAATGGAATTTGATCATTGTTTCATGTTTGTAATAAGTTGGTGATTGTTTCTGGGCTGGTTAATTGGAGTTTTGGTACAGGTTTGAAGAACGCCCATTGTTAGGGTTTCGGCCAAGCTTTTGGGGTTTCATGATAAATCAAAAATAAATAAATTTTAAAGACATAGGAAGATCGTATGGGTTCTGGGGATCATAATGTACTGATTAATTGGAAGAAATTGTACCATTTGCTTGCTGTTTGAAATTCGCAGGTTATGAGTATTAAGAATTCGCAGGAAAATGCATAGGTGATTTAGCAGGAAAATTCGTAGGTATCAAGGAAGAAGATGAAGTTCTGGCGCCAGTATGAAATTCAAATATAGATTAAATATTTTATTAATTGGTTTCTGTTATATTTCAACTATGATGTAATGGCTCAGATGGTAAGCATGCGCGTGAATGAAGATCAAGACGGGGGTTCAAATACCACCTCCAGCATATTTTTTTGCTTTATTTCCCTTATGTTTTTTCAGGCTAAAAATATAATGAGCAATGTTCATTCTACATTCACAAGCACGTGCTTGGTCTGGTGGCTGTGGTGTTGGTCCAAGAGACGGCAAGCCTAGGGCCTGGGTTCGAATCCCAGCCCCAGGTAAGTTTTTTCCACTTTTTCTTGTTTTTCTTATTTAATTTGTTTATATTATAATTAATCTAATAAATTTAAAATGTTAAAAATAAAATGTTCATATTATTTTCTTTTCTATAATCCAAAATTCATATTTTCAAAAATTAAACTTTATCATTAAAATTATTTAATATATATTCTATTGTAAATTATATTTAATATTTATTCTATTGTAAATTATTAATATTATATTTTGTATAAATAAATTAATTAATTAACCCTAAAAATTCTATATGTAAAAAACATATTTTTTATATAAACCCTAATAATTTTTATAAACCCTAGTCATCTTGTAAATATTAATTTATTTGTTTATAGATTTTGATTTTTATAATTTGTCCATATTACATGTAATTATTATATATAAACAACTTGAATAATTTAATTAAATAGTAAACCTTAATTTGTTTCTCTAAATAATTAAAAATCCTAATCTTATTTTATGAATTTAATTTATGCTTATTTAATTATAATTAGATATTTTTATAATATGTATATTATTAATCATATTTTATAAGTATATAATATTCATTATTTATTTTCTTTTTATTAAAAATCTAAAAAATAATTATTTATTTAAAAATTGAACCTTTTTATATTGTTATGCTAATTTCTTCCTCTTATATTTATTTTGTTTATTATTACTAACTTCTTTATTTATTATGTGATTATTTATTTTATTATTATCACTAACCCATTTAATTATTTATTTATTTACTTATTTTAATAATTATAATGTAATTGTATCCAATATGTAATAGTTGTAGAATAATTTTTATTATTTATTTTTAAAATGCCATGGTTAGTAAAATAGGGAGTGTAAAACATGTTTGTATTTAAAATTGAATTTAGATCACTAATCTCAAGATAAATATTTGAATTGGTACACTCACACACGTAAGTCGATCTTGGATCGCCATCTCACTTCTTAAGGGTTACCTCTCAAGTTGCCTAAACGAAAGGTCAAGTAAGGTGTAAAGCAAAGTCCCTTCTCTCATTAACATCATCTAGTCCCTTAAAAGATAAAAAGATCAAGTCCCTTCGTGGTTTCCTTCGTAATGATCTTGTCCCTTTCGAATAAAGATGATAAGTCCCTTCGAATTGCTTATACACCTTACAGTTGCCTAAATAACAGTTGTCCCTTCATTTGTCTCACACATCCAAGTTAATGACTACCTATTCCTTAATAATAGGGATAGTCTTACCATTAAAAAAACATATAAGAACAGTAAAGATTTAGCATAGGGTAGGTTCCTCTTAAGTACTTGCTCACCTTTTCAAAATACTTCATTATACTTCACATTTTCAAACAATTTTCAAAACAAAGTCTTTATATATATCCGTACAAGGATCATTATAAAGTACTTAAGAAAATTTTTAATCACACACTAAACTTCTCAAAACAATTTAAAGTGAGCTAAGTAACTAAGAGCCCATGGATAACCATGGATGTAAAGGGTGCTAACACATTCCCTTTACATAACCTACCCCCCGAACCCAAAAATCTTTTAAGGTCTTTCCTGTTCTTTTATGCCCTTTCCTTTGGATAAAATAAAAGTCGGTGGCGACTCTTGCTATCCGCAACATTTAACTAAAGTCAGTTCTCCCACCGTGTTACACTAAGTAGTTAACAAAATTTGCATACCACGACACACTACTTATTGCAAAGGAAGTTCCAAGGTTTTTATATGGGTCTAGGTTGTTTTCTTCAACAACATATATCTTTTCTATTAGCCCGTCATAGGAAAAGTCGTCATTTATAGGCACTAGGTCTGGTTTCAAGTGCTCAAGTCTGGAAAGATGATCGACAACTACATTCTCTGTTCCTTTCTTGTGTCGAATGTCCAGATCAAACTCTTGTAATAGGAGAATCCATCAAAGTAACCTAGGTTTTGCATCTTTTTTACTTAAAAGGTATCTAATAGCGGCGTGGTCAGTGTAAACTATAATTTTGGCTCCCACTAGATAAGATCGAAACTTGTCTATAGCGAAGACTACAACTAGGAGTTCCTTTTCAGTTGTTGTGCAGTTAAGCTGAGCGACATCTAGGGTTCTACTAGCGTAATAAATTACGTGTAATTTCTTATCTTTCCTCTAGCCTAGGATAACTCCTACAACATAATCACTAGTGTCACACATGATCTCAAAAGGTTCGATCTAGTCTGGGGGTTGTATAATAGGTGATGAGATTAATGCTTGTTTTAAAAGGTTAAATGCTTTATCACATTTTTCGTCGAAAATGAATTCAACATCTTTCATCAGGAGACCAGTTAAGGGTTTGGTTATTTTAGAGAAGTCTTTGATAAAACGCCGGTAGAAACCAGCGTGTCCAAGAAAACTTCGGACTTCCCTAATGGTTTTGGGTGGCTTGAGGTTTTCTATGACTTTGACATTTGACTTATCTACTTCGATGCCCTTCTCGGAGACTTTATGTCCTAAGAATATACCTTCGGTGACCATAAAGTGGCATTTCTCTCAGTTTAACACTAGGTTCACTTCTACACATCTTTCTAGGATTTTCTTAAGGTTTGCAAGACAATTTTTAAAATCAAAACCGCATATACCGAGAAGTCATCCATGAATACTTCCATAATTCCATCAAGGTAATCAGCGAAAATGGATATCATACATTTCTGAAAAGTAGCTGGAGCATTATAGAGTCCGAAAGGCATTCTTCTATAGGCAAAAGTACCGTAGGGGCATGTGAAGGTTATTTTCTCTTGGTCTTCCGGGTGAATGGGAATATGGAAGAATCCCAAATATCCATCTAAATAACAAAAATAGGAATGTCTAGCTAGATGTTCCAACAATTGATCTATAAATGGTAAAGGGAAATGACCATTCCTAGTTGCTTTGTTAAGTTTCCTATAGTCAATACACATACGCCATCCTCCTTCTATTCGTTTTGCTACGTGTTCGCCCTTCTCGTTGTGTAAAACCGTGATGCCTCCTTTTTTGGGTACTACATGCACAGGGCTCACCCACTCGCTATCTGAAATTTGATAGATTATATCTGCCTCTAGCAATTTAAGAACTTCTTTCTTGACAACATCGCTCATTATATGGTTTATTCTTCTCTAATGCTATCTAGAGGGTTTTGAATCGTCCTCAAGCGAAATCCGGTGCATACACACAGATGGGCTTATACCCTTAAGGTCAAAGATATTATATCCTAAGGTTGAGGGATATTTCCGCAAGATATATAAGAGTTGGTTTGTTTCTTCTTGGTTCAGGGTAGCACTGATTATAACTGGGCGGTTTGTTTCCTCATCCAAAAACTCATATCTTAAATTCTTGGGTAGTTCTTTAAGTTCTAAAATCGGTTTCTTGGGGCATGACATAAGGTCTGGAGTAAGGGATAAACATTCGTAAAGGTTATCATCAATCTAGGGTTCTATGAATTCATCATCCTCCCCTATGATGGTTGAAGGTAGCTTGATTGTTTTTGTGGGTTCTTCCTGATATAATTCTCTAATGCATTCATCAATGATGTTTATGGCATAACACACATCTCCTATCACCGGTGCCATAAGGAATTTAGAAAGAATGAACTCTATCTTTTCATTGCCTACTTCAAAAGTAAACTTTCCTCTCTTGACATCTATTATGGATCATGTTGTTGATAAGAAGGGTCTACCTAGGAGGATTGGGATGTCGTCATCTTCTTTAATGTCCATGACAACAAAATCAATAGGGATAAAAAAATGACCTATCCTAACAGGAATGTATTCTAATATGCCTACTGGATATTTAACAGATCTGTCGGCTAATTGGAGAGACATCTTGGTAGGTTGCAGTTATCCTAGTTTTAACCTCTCACAAACTTCTAGAGGCATTATGCTTACACTAGCTCCTAAGTCTAAAAAAGCTTTATCGATGACATGACTCCCCAAAATACAAGGTATGGAGAAATTTCCAGGGTCTTTCTCCTTTTTAGCAAGTTTATTCTCAGAGATTGAATTACATTCCAATGGTTTCAGATCGTTAAGTTTACGCTTGTTTGTAAGGATGTCTTTAAGGAATTTTGCATAAGATGGTATTTGGGGTAATGGCTTCTGTAAAAGGAATCTCTACATGGAGTTTCTCTATTACTTTAATGAATTTTTATATTAGTCATTGATCTTAGTTTGTTTTAGTCTTTGCGGATATGGTATTAGTGATTTGTATGGTGGGGGCACTACATATGTTTTATCTTTGGATTCTCCTTTTTCTTGATCTTTAGATTTCACTGGGTCTCCTTCTTCATCCGAAGGTTCAACACTTTTCTTAGAAGTTTTCGGTCCATATGTTGTCAGGTTAATCGTTTCATCATAAACGGTCCCACTTTGTATGGTAATGGAGTTGGATTTTCCTTTAGAGTTTTGTTAGGGTTGTCTAGGAAGTTGCCCTCCAGGTGTGGTCTGAGGTTCTTGGTTGAGAGCCACCTGAGAGATATGGGTTTCAAGCATCTTATTATGAGTGACTATTTGATCAACCTTGGTTCCTAATTGGGCAGTCATTTCAATTACATGAACGTTTTGGGTTTAGGAATTCTTTGTTTTACTGCTGTTGGGTTGAAAAGAAGTTTTCACGATTTTCTCAAGGTTTGGCTTTGGTGGAACAACTTGCATAGGTTGTTTTTGTCTCTGGGCTTGAAAACCGGGTGGTCTCGGAGGTGTTTGGTTTTGTATAGGATTATTGTTCTTGTAGGAGAAGTTTGGGTGATTCCTCCATCCAGGGTTATATGTATTTGAAAATGGGTTTCCTTGGGCATTGTTGACCTGGTGTGAGTGAGTCTCGTTTAACAGATTGCATTCCACGGATTGGTGTCCTTTGGTTCCACATAGTTCACATTCCGATGAGACTACTGCTGCAGTGGCTGGGTTTGTGTACATCTGTTCAACTTTCAGGGCCAATGCGTCCATTTTGGCTTACATCATGTCTATAGAACTTATATCATGTATTCCTCCTTGGTCTTCTTTATTTTCCACTGTTGCATGTTCAGTTCCCTATTGACAATGGTTTTGAGTCATATCTTCAATGAAAGCGCAAGCTTCAGGGTAAGGTTTGTTCATCAGAGCACCGGCAGCGGCAACGTCAATGGTCATCTTTGTGTTGTAATGAAGTCCATTATATAAGGTATGAATGATTATCCATGATTCTAGACCATGATGTGGACATATTCTTAACATATCTTTATATCTCTCCCAAGCTTCGAAGAGTGACTCACCTTGGTTTTGGGTAAATCTAGTTATTTGGTTTCGAAAAACGACAGTCTTACTTAGGGGAAAATATCTAGCTAGGAATAATCTTCTAAGGTCTTACCAGGTTTTTATAGAATTGGCTGGAAGGGAATCTAACCATGTAAGGGCTTTATCTCTGAGGGAGAATGGGAATAGTCTAAGACGGATCGCCTTAGGAGTAGCACCGTTGGTTTGGAAAGTATCGGCTACCTAGATAAATAGTTTTAGATATTGATTTGGGTTCTCTGAAGGGAGACCCGCGAACTGTTTTTGTTGCACTAATTGTAATAAGGACGATTTCAGTTCGAAATTATTAGCAGGGATAATATGATTTACAATACAAGAATTGGATTCTTCATATGATGGTTGGGCGAAATCCTCAAGGGGTCTTTGGTTGCGGTCCTCGACCATAGTTTCCCTAATCTTATGAAGCGAGACACGTGCATGAGCGTAACGTTTAGGTTCCACTAAAGGATCTATAAGACTACTGGTATTGCTGGTTCCTTACATTAACCAGTAAGCAAAGCCTTAGTCTAAACAGTGTAAAGGTAGGGCAAAAAATTTGACGTAATTGGTCCCCGACAATGGCGCCAAAAACTTGATGCGGTGTTTTCGCAAGTATACGAAACACGTTAGAGTAATATAAAAGATTATCGATTCCACAGATACCAAATGTCAATCTATGAAATCCTATCGTTACAATGTTTATCTAAGGCAAATTAAAACAGAGTATATAAGATTTCACGGTAAAAGTAAAGTAAAGTAAGGTACGAAAATGTAGATTAAGATGAAAACGACATGCTTGAATGTAATTCACACAGTTAGATAACATTCCAATGCATGTAAATAAAACTACTTATGGGGTAATGTTTACTACTTTATGAAAAAAAAACTAATTTAACGGTAACTATCGCTTTCGCGTATTCATAACCAAGTTTAACCTTTAAACAAATCCTCTTATTGTCACTTATAAAAAGGTGTGCATTGTGTTAAAGTGATAAGCATATTTTTAAGAAATATAGTTTCTTGACTAAGTTGAAAAGTATTTTTATTTGAAACTTTTAAACAAAAGAGGTTCAAACGAACCATATTTTAATCCCACTAATGCGTCCGAAAATAATTTTAAAATCATTTTTTCTAAAGTATTATAAATTCCTACTTAATTGAACAAAGCGATGACACTTCCTTTGAACAGTTAAGACTAACCGAGTTTACTAAAGGTTGGACGACTTTCGATCTTACCCAACATAATTAAAGTGCGGAAAACTTGTATTAAGAACCAAAATAGCCCCTAAGCATTTCTATCGATGCATTATGTGAAATGTTATTTTAAATACGATCCTTACATTCTTGCCTTTTTAGATTTAGCCAGACAAGGAAATGTAAATAAACATATTGGATTTTGTCATATAAAAGTAAATTCTTTTTAGATAAAAAGTTTTTGAAATAAAGTGATATGGAAATTAAAGAAAGTAAAAGCAGTGCGAGAAATTAAAGAAAATAAAAGCAGTGCGAGAAATAAAGAAAGTAAAACGAGTGCAGAAAGTAAATAAAGTAAAGTGGTGCGAGAAATAAATGAAAATAAAAGAGGAATTCATAAATAGAAACCTGCTCCAATCGGAGGCTTGGTGTCTGAAAACAATTGGAAAATAACTTGAAATAAAAATGGCAGCAGGATTAACTTCCACCAATTGCTCCAAACTCGATTACACAAATGCGATAACTCCCTAATGTGAGAAGATTATCGCTTACAAATTCTCGATTATTTATACCTAAGTGTTGAAACTAGTGTAAACACCCCAAATTTGCCCTCACCCATTCACACCATGGCTTGTGATCTCTTCATATGCATAAACTCAATCATAGCATCTCATATTGCATATTTGCTTCACTGCATTGTTTCTAAGTCATCTGCATCTAGGGTTTGTGATCTGAGCAATCCAAGAGCTATTTGAGCCACTCCAAAGGTCATCAATCATTTCAAAGGGGTCCATGTATGTTCAAGCATCATATTATATCCTCTCAAAGTCAAGAATGTCAAAAAAATCACAAGAACTGAGAATGGCATGGAAGCAGAGCCAGGCTTAACTGCACAGATGACCTAGAATTAGGGTTTTGGTTTCAAAGGCCATAACTCCAAATTTTTTGGTCATTATTGTTTCTATTGGTCTCTATATGGTATAGGGATCATGCATATCAATTTTCATGAAGAAATTCAATGGGGAAGTCATCTGATCAAGAGTTGACTTTTTGAGCAAGTCAGTGCAAAATCAGGGTACCTGAGGCCCTCAATGACCCAACCAAAGGGTGTTCTTCATCATTTTGATTATGTATGATCTTTATTTGATCATAGAATATGTTGTAAGTTCACAAAATTGAAGAATTTCAAGCCTTTTGCAAAGTTGACTTTTTGGGAAAGTTGACTTATAATGAAAATTGCCATTTTGGGAAACTTTTTCAACCCTTGCTTTTTGATTCAAAAATGCTTCAAATGAAAAAACTTTGGTCATGAAAGTTGTAGAATGGATCATTCCCTTTTCAAAAAGTACAAGAACTTGACCTAATTCATTTTGGATCAAAAGTTATGGCTTGTCAAAGTTGGCCAAAATCACATAATTTGAAGTTTTCCACCAAAGAGGCAAAATTGCAAAACCACTTGCCAAGGCAAAATGTGCTATCAAATGGACTTCTAAACTTCACACAAACATGAACCAAGGCCTAAAAGTCAGATTGCATCAAAGAATCACTCATTTTTGTGAATTGTGGGGCAAGAAACTTCAAAAGGGCCAAAGATGAACCAAGTTGCAAAACCACATTCAAACCCTAATCCACTTGCTTGCTGACTTCATAATTGATCTTAGGGCTATCCACACTTCTTGCTGCACAGGACATCCCATTTGTCCTTGGCTAGCTATGAGCCCATACCTCTCTTACACAAAGTTTGACATTTTGGCCAAAGACCCATACCAATCACCATAGGCCACCAACAACTCTCTGACCTATCACCACTTGATACATGGACCAAAGCCAGCATAACACACCACACACTTCAGGCTGAAACACACTCCAAGCCCTAGTTCCAAGTTTATGCTTCATTTGCAAAACCTTTCGAAACTGACTCCACAAGCTTCAAACACACAAACAAACTTCACAGAACACCTCACCACATCCTCCTGATCATTTCCTTGCCTTCACTTGGCCCTAAAACCTCCTGGAATCAAAACACGATTTCTGCCCCTCTTTGAACAGAACTTCAGCAATCTCTCAAACCAGCCATTTTAAACTCCAAACAAGTATTGCAAGCTTCTCAGGAGGTCCATTAGAGGTGTTTTGGATCAAAGGGCCAGCCAGAAAGTTCCAGAAATCAAAGCTTCGATTCAGGTAGCCATGGAAATTCATTTTTCCATAACCTTTATTTCTTGTTTCTAAATGATAAAGCATGCTTCCCTGAGTTCACTGAACCTTTTACTTTTGAAAATGATGGAGAAATGAGCTTGTATCGTGTTTCTGAAATTTTTGCAGTTTTTTATGTTTGATTCGTATCTTGATTTTGAGTTGAAATAAATGGGATTTATTGATGGATTATGTTTTGTTGTTGATCATTGAATGTTTATGGAGCTTTTGGTGAAGTTTCATGGCGTTTTGAGGGATTCAGGGTAGGGGGTTGGCCGGAGAAGATGACCGGAACACTGTTCCGGTCATCTGAAAGTGATTAGGGTTAGTTAATTAGGGTTTAGTCTTAATTACGGAAGTTTGAATGCTGGCCGTCCAGATGCGCGCCTAGTCCATTCCCGCGCGTTCCAATTCGAATCCTAGCCACTGGATCAGCATACTTTTCATTTTATTCAATTTTATTTTCATTTAATTCCATTTGTTTTGTACATTTAATTAAAAATAGTAAAAATCATCAAAAAATTCTGAAAATTTTTATCAAGCATTTTATTAATTTTCAGAAACCAAAAATATTTTTGTTTTTATTTTTTGCATTGAAAAATATTTTTAAATCATTTAAAAGTTTATTTTTAATTGATTAATGAGAATTAATTAATTAAAAATACTTTTAGGTATTTAAAAATCACAAAAAAATTCATGAAACATTTAAAATCATTTAGAAACATTGTCCAACCTTCAAACCAAATTCTTTTTTGATATTGATGCCTTTTGACAATTTTCAATGGATTTAATTTCATTTTAAGGCATTATTTTGATTCAAACTTCAAAAATTCATTTCTGCCCAACCATTGAGAGTTGGACAATGATTCTTTTTGCATTGCATCTTGCATATCATGTAGTTTATAGGATTAAATTGGCATGATTTGATATTTCATTTTCAATTTGTTTGACATTTTTCTTGACAAGGTACCTTAAAACCCTAGCCAACTTAGGAAATTCATAACTTACACTAGGTTAAGAGTTGGATCCTCTCCTTTGGGGCAGTGAGTTTGTATAGGTTTAGGGTTCCTTTGAATGCATTTTCAAATTTTTATCATGGTGTTTGCTTCTGGTTTTGAATTTTGTTTTGTGCATTGATCATGAACCCTAATTTGGGCTTTCTTTTGCATTCATCTTACATTTGCTTGCATACCATGACTTGCTATGACATTTTATGCATTCATTTGATTCATGATACATCTTAAGATATATTAGAATCATGTTTGATCATTGCATCTTTCATTTGCTATGTTGTATGTCATTTGCATTTCATAACTTTTCATGTATGTTCATGGTTCTAAGCATGCCTCTCTTGCATCCATATGTTTGTATGATCATCCTCATGTATTGCCTCATGTTTGCATCATCTCTTAGCATCACTAACATCATACTCATGCTTCTGGTTTTGGTTTGCATCATCACACTTCATCTCATTTTGCATTGTATTTCATTTCTTTTGCTAACTTTTCAGGTGGTAAGTTATTTGAGAAGTGAATTTGCCTTCACTTCTCACAATCTCTTCTCATCTCTCTTATGCATCATTGCTGCATTTTTGTATGTGTATTGGATTGAGCTTGCTCTTTCTTGTTCATCTTACCTTCTTTCTTCAAGCAACTTGACTTCTTAAGTGAAGCAAGTTGTTTTGCTTCTCTTTGCTCCTTTCATCTAGTTCCCTCCTTGGTGGTTCTTTGAAGATTCCTTTTTTAAAACCTCACAAATCCTAAGAATGACCAAGCATGATAATAATTAGGGTTTGATTAGTCCCCCACTTAGCTTTTACCTTTGTGTCTCTTTGAGTCTTCTCTTCTCATCTCATAATCAGGGACTAAACCCTAAAGGCTTTAAGGCTTTGTGATTAAGCTTATGCCTGCATCCTTCTATTAGGATGGAGTGTATAACTTTAATCCTAAGTGTTAAACCCTTAATGTGTTTAAATCCTTTAATCAATTCACTTAATAATCATCAAGACATCAAGCTTGTAACTTGGGCCTTGCATTAGGGTTCTAATTCTTCCTTAATTGGTTAAGAAGGACTAACCCTAGTGTTAATGGACAAGTCCCCCTCAAGTTGTCTTACAAATCATAAAAACCACTTCTTCATCATATCATTAACTAAAATCCACTTAATAAAGGCTTTGTTTTGTCATGAGTTTAATCCCTAATCATGGATTAAGTTGAGGAGTTTTCCTCAGCTTAAACATTCTCATCTATATCCTTCTATTAGGATGGTGTAACGAGTCTGTTTAATCTTTGATTATGGCTTAATCTCATTACTTAACACTAAACAAAAACAACAAAAACATCTAAATAATAACAAGTAGGTTAATGATCTTAATCCTACATCAAAAGGTGATTAAGTGTGAGATGCTGACTTCACACTTAAGGTACTCTCATTACCCCTAATCAGAGGGAGGATGTGATGAGTTTACTAACCCATTGGTTTAGGCTTAAGCTCATTAGCTTATGACAAACTTCAAAAAGCAATAAAAGACTGAAAACAAAAAAACAAACAATAATCGTCTCCTCCGGGATTCTTTTCTCATCATCTTCACTCATAAACGAGAACTTGCTTCTTCCGTCTAATGCAAGACAGTTTGCACCTGGGCCAGACAGGTCATACACTTGAGCATAGATAAGCAAGCAGTTCACAAGTCAATTTATCTTTCAGTCTCTTTAGGTCGAACTACGGTGTTCTGACTTCTTCATTGCACGAGAGGATACGTAGGCATAACTTAACAGTTATCGAACAAAAGTCTCTGTATATCCCCCCTCCTTCCAGCATTATTCTTTAAGCCTCATAGTCTTGAGCATTTCACTCTTTCCTTACACTGACACTTCCCTTATACACTTCACATTTCTTTTACACTGACACCTGGACATCCTTTTCCAGCTCTTTTATACACAGATTGCACTGACACTACCCCTTTAAAACACAAATCTTTTGAGCGTGGATCCCGTCGAGTACGACGGACAATCTGGGTGCTAATACCTTCCCAGGTTGTAACCAACCTCCTTTCTCAGTCTCTCTGGTTCGCAACCGTCTTATCCATATCTTTCTAGGTCTATGCAGCATTGCCTTTCCTCCGGGATAAAAATGCCTAGCTGGCGACTCTTTTCTTCTCTTGTGAGTTCACTCCTGTGTGTTCTCACATCCTCTTTCGCCGACCGTTCGCGTCTGTACCCCTCTTGGCCCCGGTTGTCATTTGGCGGGAGCGACAGCTTGGCGACTCTGCTGGGGACCCTTATACTGTAACCAGGGCTTCTGGTTCTTTTTGTGGGTTCCTCCTAGCGCTTGTTTGATTTGTGTTTACTGGGGTGTTATGTGCTAATTGTGTTTATATAGTTGCTTTTATTTATTGCTTTATGTACAGTTTTGTTTATTGCTTTCTTTATAGCTTTATATACATCATACTGTCATACTGTTCTGGCTGGATCTGTTTTCTGTCTTGATGGGTGGGGTTCTACTGAGAGTTTAAGGTCCTATACCTGGGACCTGAGTGACACCTAGGCTAGAGTGGTTCATGTTCTTTCCCATTCCATTTCGGTCTGGTGCGGGAATATGAAACACGGTTCAGATATGGGTTTCTTCTTGAGAACTCTGTGCTACAGATCTCCTGTAGTGCTAGGGTTATCTGGGAAGCCTGCTAAGTCTGGATGACCTTTATTATGACCTTCAGAAACTGAGGTGAATTAGAGGAGGATCTTTTATGGTTATTGTAAACACTGTACCTCCGGGTTAGAAGTGTTTACACTTCTCATAACTGATCCAAGTCTGAGGATCCTTGTTTTAGAACATCACCTGTGGGGGGTTGGGCTGTTTACAGGTTTGCAGGAACCCTTGGCCACATCATACCCTGTTACTTGTTTGATTAAGAGTGCCTCATTTTGGACAGTTCTTGTGATTTAACCCTGGACATGTGACTCTTTATTTGAGTCCCCCACCCTGGTTACTGGACTTTTGAACCTCCATCTGGACTTCTTAGACATACATGGACCTTTGTATCAAGGCAGTAATCAGATCCAGCTTGATCACAAACCCTTGCATATCATTTGCATACATCATCATTGCATCATTTAACATTTGCTTATTTGTTTTTCAGGGTATCCACATTTCATTTGGCTTGGTTTTGACCCCTTTATCTGATTAGACCCCTGTTCATCAGCTATCTGCTTCAACCATCTTCATCAGTTGCCTGCTTCAGCTACTATTATCACCAGTCTCAGCACTGTCAGTAGTTCATCTTCAGTACCAGTTGTCGCTCCCCGGATTTCCATCCTGGTACAAACGCGAAAGTGGCGCGGAAAAAGAATAGAGTCGCCAGCCAGGCATTTTTATCCCGAAGAAAGGGAATGGTAATGCTGCACAAACCAGAAGAAAGAAAAGGAAGGACACAGGTCCTGCGAACCAAAGAGACTGAGTTCGGGAGTCGGTTACGACCTGGGAAGGTATTAGCACCCAGATCGTCCGCCGTACCCGACGGGATCCACGCTTGCAAAAGAAACTGTTTCAAAGGGTGAGGGTATGAAAACTGCAGCAAAAGAAATGAAAATGAAAAGAAACTGGAACTGAAAAAGAACTGAATAAGAAAGCAAAAGAGAAAAATGTAGGGAAAATAAAGATTGTGCTCGAACGGGCCCTACCCCGCTGCCTACGTACCTCATCAGGATAATGAGGATCAGAGACGCCGTAGTTCCCCTAACTAGGGGTAACAAGGAAAGTGCTTGTGAATTAAGGCTTGACCTGCCTATGCCATTGCTCAGGTGTTGCAGGCTCGGACGACGAGTGCGTAACCGTCTTGCAAAGTGACAAGTAGGAGCAAGTTCGCGTACGGAGCGAAGGAGATGAGAAAAGAATTCCCGAAGGAGAGACGCTTATTGTTTGTTTGTGTTTTTTATGAAGCTTTTAGAGTGTGTCACAAGGAAGTGAACTCAAGCTCTTTTCCATGGAATGTGCACTTGTCACTACATTCCAAGATGGAATAATAGAACAAGCACACTCAAGTAAGGAGAAGATCCCCAAAACTTGAACCCAAAGACTAGGGCTTAGGCTCACTAACTTGTTTACTTATTAGGTGCTTTGGTTATTTACAAATGAAGAAGTGTTTTTTTATGCTTTTCTTTATGAAGAAGATACCTTGATCAGACTTGTGCATCACAAGATAAACATGTACTATCCCAAGATGGGAAGACTAGAAGCATACCTCATGGAATAAGGCTATGGATCAATGTATCACTTCACCTTTATTAAAGTGTTTTTTTAGAATTATGAGATGAGAAGAGAAGAAGAACCAAAAAAGATCATAAAGGTAAAAGCTAACGGGAAAAATCTAATCCTAATATTCACATGCTCGGATGGTCCTAGGTTAGTGAGGTTTCTATCCTAAAGGAGGAGAAGAAAAGAAGAAGATGAGAGGAGCAGTACCATGGTGGCCTAAGCACACCTCAAGTTAGAAAGAATAGAAGATGAGGAAAAAGAAAGATGAATAAGAAAAGATGCATAAGAAATAGGATGAGAATGAGAAATGGAGACAAGATGAATAATGAATAAGATAAGGAGATGAGAATGCGAAATGGAAATAAGATGAATAATGCACAAACAGGGCCTACACCAGTAGGACTTCCAGATGCAGCAACATGCAATAATACCAGAGCTCAGTGGTACCTAACGGAGAAGGTCCGTTGCCTCTTCAGTATGCGCAAGAGAAATCAAGAAATATCGAGTAGAAGATCCACACAAATAATCCAGTAAAGCTCAAACGTTCAATATCATTAATTAACATCCAGAACCAAAAAGAATATTCATCCAGATAATTCAACAAGATAGGTCATCGTGTCCATTAAATAATCCACTAAGCGTCACAACTTGCATCAAGAATTCCACGAACACTAACAAGTCAATAATCCATGATCGAACAATCAATCGCACGGCTATCATCAAGTCAAATCCGCCATCTTCGAAACCAAGCAATAGACCTACAAAATATCAACCAAAGCTAGAATAATATTAAACAAAATTCTATTTAATTGAACTAAATTAATTGGAAAAATAAAGTCAAAGTTATATAAAAGATATCGAAAATATATCTAAACCCTAATAATTCATATACTCTTAACAAATAACAAGTGTTAATTAATAACTAAATAAATAAATAAAACAAAATTAAGAGAAAAAATCAAAATTAATATCAAAATTAAATTTGCTATCTATCAATGTTAACAATAATTTCTAATTCTAAACAAAAGTCAAAATCTAATTAATAAAAATGATTAAAAGAAACTAAATGCAATTATTAAAATAAAATGTTTAAGAAAAGAAGAAAATAAAATAATAAAATAACAGGAGGAGCTATCCGCAGATCTGAACTTGGGCTTCAAGAAAACCCAATCAAAAACCAAAACTGAACTTGTGGAGGTGCGAAAACGGGCCTAGGGTTTGGTCCAACAGCAACAAGAACAAATGGAGATAGCACAGATTCTCCTCTCTTCTCCTGAAACGAAAATGTGAAATGAAACAACAACGTCGCCGCCACTCTTCTTTTCTTCACAACGTCGACCGCCGCTCGCCACACGGGAAAGGGAGAAACACCGCCGGTCGTCGTTCTTCTTTGCTTGGTTTCCGCGGTGAGCTCGATTTTAGATTCGGCTTGCATCTTCACCACAGATCTCGGCGAGTTTTATGGCGCGTCAATTGCTTGGTGGTGCTGGTTTAGTCGCGGTTCCATCTCCAATTTCATGCTTTCTCTCAGTTTGTGCTCAACTATTTCAATTCCTCTTCATCTTATATTTCTGTGTGATTGTTGCTGTTGATGTGATGAAAGTTGTGGTGAGTTTTCGTTGAATGGAGTATTGTGCGGTTAATGCATAAACGTGTACGGCGATGATGTTGAAGGCTATTGTTGTTGCGGTTTTGAGTGAGGTCGAAGGTTATGTGAAATGGTGATTTGATGTCGTCATGGGTGCAGAAGGTTTATGAGTTAAACGGATATGGTTTGCGGTTTGAAGATTAGAGCAATGTTAAGGGTGAGTTGTTGATTGGTGGTGTGGATGGAGATGTTGTTGATAGGTTGAAACAGGGGTGAATAACGGGAAGAAGAGGTAATGAGTTGTGTTGTGGTTGAATGTTTGTGCAGGGTGTTTATGGTGTTTTTTTGTTGTGTTTAGTGAAGAACGAAGGAGAGGTTATGGTAGTGATGAAGAGGTTCGAGGAAGTTTGTGAGGTGAGTGTGATTTGGGATGTTCTTGATGAAGGGTGGAATATCAATTTTGAGAAGAAGTTTGCAGCAAGATTGATGGTGGTTATGGTTTTGATTGTGTTGGTGCAGATTTGAAGTGAGGAGGAATGGTATGATCCAGGTTGTTCATGTGTGGCGAATATTCGAAGAAAAATGGTAGAATGGAGGAAAGAACGAGTTGAGTTAGTTTTGCAAATTTGGTCACGGTTTTGAAGGGAAAGGCCGAAGGTGTTTGAGGAAGAGTTGTTGTGAATTGTACAAGCCTGCGGTGAAATTTTCGTGACCTCTTTTTGCTGGCTGAGTGTTGTTGGAGTGGTATATGCGTACCAAAAAAAGAAAAAGAGGAAAAGTTTGCGGGTGTCACGATTTTTGTGTTAAGGTGGGGTCAGTTTGTTGTATTTTGTGTAGCAGGAAAGCTGTGAGTTGTTATATTTGCAGCTGTATTGGGTGTGAAGATTTGTTGAAGGTGGGGCCTATACTGAAGAGTGGCATGATAAAGTTTTTTTTGTTGTAGTTCTCATGTGCATATGCGTGTGTTGGGGTTGAATAAGTGGCTGAGAATTATATTATGAGGTTTGTTGTGAGTGGAGGGGCCGAATGAAATTGAAAGAAAATATGTTGTAAGTTGGTCATGTGGTGGAAAAAAGAAAAAGTTAAGATATCAAGTTCTTGATATTTGGTTGAAAAAATGAAATAAAAATATTGTTAATAAAAATTAAAAAAATGGGCTTAAAAAAAATGAAAATGGAATTAATAAAGAAGGAAGATAAAGAATAAATTTAAAGGTTTATTTATGGACATGAATATTAATATGGATAAAGAAATAGGATTAGAAACATAATGGTTAATGATATTAATATGGATAAGGGAATAGGATTAGAAAAATTGGGAAATAAAATGGTTTAAGAAGTGGATATTCAGATAATCGAGAATATGGACATGGCTTTCACCCACATACACACGACTATAACCCGTGATTTCAATCCAAAATCAACTTGTCCATTTCTCCACACATCTCTGATAAAGGCAATGAAACACACTAACAACTGAACAATTCGTAACCGAAGCAAACAACCATCTGAGTTAATCGTCTTCTGAATTCGTGGCCAAATAAGCTGTGAATCACCTTAAATCTGTCAGAAACAACCTTCTGGAAAATAAATCCATAGATGGACCACTAATGAACAAACGAAAAGACAAATTGGCCCAAAGCTTCTTGTAAACCACAACTTGTCTTTGAGCACCCCCTGCCTGAGAAATAGCCCCTGATGAAGCAGAAATCCATGGTGACGAACCAAATGGAACGGTGAACAGTTTTCAGACTTGAAATCCTTATCAGGGAAATAAACCCTAATTCCTCAGAAGGTACGATCCCATGTCTCAGGATTATATGCAAATGATTGAATGCAAAATGCGTATGAATGCAAAATAAAAAGCTGGAAAAGAATAGAAAACCAGAGGGCGAATTTAGGGTGTCTACAGCTGCCCCTATTCAATCAGCTGTTAATCCGAAAAGGATGAAAGCAACAGCTACCAGACGTTCGAGATAAACAGTGATTGAATACCAAAAAGACCCCGAAAATTTGCACTCTGACGAAGAATGCAACACCGTGAAATAAACCCAACCAGATGACGCTCTGGGGATATGAAAGGGAGGAAAAAGCAGACGAGCTTCCTCCAAGTTGAACTGATATCTGGAATAAGAACATGTTGACAGACGAGTCTTCGAATGACCTGTGACGCCAGGTGTAGAGAGTGGACGAGCCCTTAAGAATCTTCAAAGTAACCTGAGATAGACGAATCTCCTTCACTAATCCTTACGCAGATAAGTGGAATAAGACGGACGAGTCTTCTTCGGATAACCCTTACGCAGGTTCTGGAAATGCATATAAGTCCGTGGGATAGACATGCAACTAGGATAGACGAATCCTCTCCACGAATCCTTACGCAGATAAGTGGAATAAGACGGACGAGTCTTCTTCGGATAACCCTTACGCAGGTTCCGGAAATTGTTTTGACATTTTAATCCCACCGTCAGGATTTTCAACCTCTTCAATGCGGACGAGCATTGGAATGATCATCAAAGAAACACATACGAGTGTCATGAGTCGACGATACAGACGAGTACCGGACGATGATCCAAGAAACACGGACGAGTGCTTCTGATAATGATACGGACGAGTATCAATCACTGGTATAGACGAATACCAGAAATCCAACACAGACGAGCATTGGAATCTTCAATAGGGAACAATCTAACACAGACGAGTGTCAGAAAAGATACAGACGAGTATCAGCTTATTTCAGACGATCTTCAAAAGAAAATACCCAACACGGACGAGTGTTAGGGCGTGCAGACGAGCACTAGATAAATAATAGGCACGGACGAGTGTCGAAGGATGAGGACGAGCAATATTCAAAGGAGTAACAAGCACGTACGAGTGCTAAGAGATGCGGTCGAGCATCAAATAAAGATGCGAGCACGGACGAGTACTGGCGACTTTCTTGAGGATATGCCTCAAATAAAGAGGAATCAAAAATAAAATGCACGGACGAGTGCTGCAGGGATGCAGACGAGCACCGAATGAAGATGCGCGCACAGACGAGTACATGCAACTTCACTGGGGAAAAACTTCAAAGAACTAATAAGCACGGACGAGTGCCGAGAGCTGCGGACGGTCATCAAGTAAAGATGCTAGCACGGACAAGTGCTGAGGAACACCTCAAATAAAGAGGAATCTGCTGAGGAAAAGGCACGGACGAGTGTTGAAAGAGGATGAGCATCAAATAAAGATGCGAGCACAGACGAGTGCTAGTAGATATAGACTCTACTGGGGAAAGCAAACGAGCAATAAAGCATGATATATCACTGATGGGGATAACTCTGCTTAGAGATAACACAGACGAGTGTTGACAAGCGCAGACGAGCGGTAGACAAATGCCTGATTGGCCACCGAGAGTTACAACTCTGCAGGGGAAACAAGTCTAGAGGTCTGACTACCCATCTCTGACTGAGGTGATATATACCTGACTGTATCATCAAATGACCACCAGTATGGCAACTTTGCTGGGAAATATTTCACTGCCGGAAGTGGAGATCAGACATGAACTCTGTGGGAAAGATCATCTTCAGACTTGGCTAGGGATGTTTCGTCAAATAACTCTTGCTGGGAAGAGAATTCTGATAATTCTAACTCTGTGGAGGCGAGGCCTTCAGCTGCCTGTCGGGAAAACTTCACTGTGGAAAGATAAGTCCGCTTGGGGATGAGAACAATTCAATTAGCCTTGAAGTTCTGCTGGGGATATTGTCTGCTCTAACTCAGCTGGGGATGTGTCAACCTTCTGGACTGACGGAGAAACATATTTGGCAATTCTCTGCTGAGGAGAGACTTTGCTGGAGAATCAAAATATGCCCCAAGTATAGCATAACAGCTGTGTTGGGAAGATATGCCAATGAAAATTGGACTTTGACTGTAGAGAATACCAACTCCTCACGAGGAAACCTTGTTGGCTGAAAGAATATCTTTATGCTCGGGGAAGAAATAAACTTCTAATGCCCTGCTGGTAAAATAAATACCAGACATTCCCTGAGAATTAACACAATGCTTCAAACTTCTGAGCTCAACAGTTGCCTACTGATTATCAAAAGTGCACAAGCATCCCTTTACTCTTCCAATTGCCTCAGACTGCACCGCCTACGAAAAGATCGTCTTCAGAGGATTTTACAGAAGACACGGCTTCCAGAATTGCCCCAGTATCTTCAAACTCTCGCAGAAATTCAAGAGATCTTGAGATAACTGCCCCTGGTTGCACCTTGTAATGATTCTGCTCCACATGAAGAAACGGAAACCATGCAGTATGAAGATGCGATGCAAATGATGCAAGATATGAATATGCAAGCTACGGGAACTAAAACAAGGATGGTTAGGCGGAAGGCCAGGTTGGTAGATATTTTTTTTTTTTTTTTTTTTGGGTTGCCAAGCCATTGGACTTTGAAGGTGGGATACCAGACGAGAACTGGTTTATTAAAGGTAGGCCAACAGACGAGAACTGATGGGCAAAGAATAAGTCGTCAGACGAGAACTGACTCCTTAGGTTCATTGTCAAACGTGAATTGACTCTGAAAAAGAAAAAGAAAGACTACCAGACGAGAACTAGAGTTCAACAGGCTAAATGAAAAGGTGACCAGACGAGAACTGGTTAAAAGATTCGCCTACCAGACGAGAACTGGTATTTGAAGTGGGTTTGCCAGACGAGAACTGGACTTAGGGTTTGTCTGCCAGACGAGGACTAGACTTTGAAATGTTGATAAGTTGTTGGGGGTTACGGTGCCCTGGATGAGATCTGATGTTGCGGGGGTTAGGATGCCCGATGCATTCATGATGCGTATGCTCCATGCTCGAGCGACATGAGTAACGTATGCAAATGATTTATGCAATGCTTATGAAAATCTAGAAAAACTCCCAAGGTGGGAAGAAAGGTCTTATGGACAAGGCTCCTGGTTGAGAAGGGTGACAAAGGCGACGGTGGGTAGCATGGTTTCCCAATACTCGTCTTAAACTTGGAAATTTCTGATATACTTGCTCTACGCAGCTAAATTTGCCCCTGCTGGGCGAGTCTCTGATCAGACTGTCAATGATTATCCAATTTCTGGCATGTCAGACTTGGATGTCCTCTAGAGGAGAGTTGCACTTAGTGATCTCTGGAAATGTCCTGCCCCGGTATGAGCGTGAAAGCGACTTGACTCATTCTGACTGAGCATTGGACGAATTCATCCTTGGTCAACAGAGAATTAGGGTGGCATGCCCCTGTTTAGTAGATTCAACTCTGATCAACTAACTTTGAATAACGTCCCCCAGATCAACTGATGCTTGGGATCTGCTTTATCCTGACAAATTCCTTGGTCAATGAAGCGACTAGATAACATGCCCCTGATTCATAGGCTAACAAGATGCTTTTGAGTCTGGCTATCATCGTTGAATGATCAAATTCTCCTCTGATTGCCCTTTGTAGGAACTTCCCTGATGTCACAAACTGACTTGCAATTAAAACTGTTCATTCACAAATGGTAATTTTAATGCAGTTCACATGCAAGTTTTGAAAATTCATTTATTTAATGTTGTGACAGTGTGTGATGAATGGACGATTAGTCCAAACATAGTGTTGAGTTAGCAAATCGTTAGGAGTCAGTTTACGCAACCTTGTCGTAGTATGCTTTGAGAATTGAACCTGATTCAATTAGGACTTTCAAGGGTTATGACGTGGCCTGGTTCATGGTTTTAGAAAGAAGGATTTATGGCTCAAAGTTTATTTGTGCCCACCCATTCTCCTTGATGTTCTCCAGTCCTATGTTCAGCTAATTCGACTTAAGCGCTCGCTTCTCACAAGGGTTTTGTAATGATTGAGGAACCAATGACGTTGATGGTTTACGCACCAACGAGGTTTCTGGGAGTAACAGTCACCCATTCTGACTTTGTGTCTGGTAACACGACTTTGTTCTTATGGAAGATTTTTTTCTTTCTTATTTTTCTTTTACTCCCTAACTTTTTCCTGGACTGAATTTTTTTGAATTTTTTCGATTTTGAAGTCCAGCGGGATGCCCTAACTTTTGCCTAAGTCATTTGTTTTCACATTTTTTCTTTTCGACTTAGCGGGCTTCATTTCTCTTTTCTTTTTTTGCTTTTGATTTTTTTTCTTGAACAAATTGTGTGACACAGGCTTGTCATGACTTGCTGAAAGGGTTGATTGCCTCATTCCTTTGTTGGTGAGGGATAACCATTGTGGTTTCACATCTCTTGACCTTTTGAGGTGTACTGAAGAAAAGGTAATGGATCCTCGGATGCTCACTCCTTTGGAAATTTGAACGCTCGGTCAAATTAACTGATGACTACCCTGCCCCGGGTTGGATGTGAGGGTTTTTTCGTTTAGAAAAGAAACTCCTACTTCAAGGCTCAAAGGGGTTGACGAGGGTCTATCTCCCTTATATCTCCGGTGTTTGGGAATTGAAACAATGCCTGTACATCGTCAGCAGGTTCTACCCTGAAAGCATACCTTCAACAATTATGGGTATTCAGTTGTCATCATCCTCCCTCAAACCTGCTAAACAACAGTGAAATAAATGGGAGGTATATGGATGCAAATTTTTTTTTTTTTTTTTTTTTTTTTTCATGCAAGTAAAGAAAAATGAGCGAATGCGACATAATTGATTCAAAAAGTTTAAGATCGCTACATTAACATTACCATTTAAAACAACAATGCTTAAAAGACAAGTAGCTGCTAACAGGAAAGAAACT
This sequence comes from Lathyrus aphaca, assembly GCA_963966055.1. Lineage (NCBI taxonomy): Eukaryota > Viridiplantae > Streptophyta > Magnoliopsida > Fabales > Fabaceae > Lathyrus > Lathyrus aphaca. The sequence continues at coordinate 230,724,387 of OZ014519.1, forward strand.
ACAATGAAAATGATAAAAAGGATACGATGATCACCAACTCTGATGACATTTTTCCGAGCCACTGAATCAGGAGACATTTCTTTGAAGTCTTTGAACTCAAACAGGCGAGAGGTTGACGTGCACAACCAAGCTTCCTTCTGGAAAGGATATGTAGCCCTTATCGATCAACTGTTGTACTTTGGCTTGAAAAGCTTTACAATCTTCAGTTGAATGCCCCATTGATCCACCATGATACCCACATAGCTCATGAGGATTGTACCCTGGAGGGTACGGCTCTGGCAACGACTTAAGAAGCTTAGGAACCACCAAAGAGCTCTGAATTAGATATGGCAAAAGTTCACTGTATGCCATGGGAACTGGATGAAGAGGAGCATTCCTTCTCTCCAGATTGTTGCGAGGCCTATGCTGGCTCTGAAGTTGATTATGAGGTCTTCGATCATGAGCTTGCGGATTTGGACGAGGAGGAGTCCAGGGCTTCTGATATGGTGCTCTTAGCATTGCCGAATGCCCATAAGTGTAAGCAGACCTAGGAATAGATGATCTCTGAGAAGATGATGGTCTAGAATATTCGATATTTTCCATGACTGCACTGGCGTCATACCATTCTTCCTCTTGGGAGTTAACAATAGATTCACCTTCACTAGCTGGGATGTTCGAAGCGCCTTGGATCTTTCCACTTTTGAGCAGGCTTTCAATGCGTACTCCAACTTTTATCAACTCAGAGAAGCTTGATGTCCAAATGCTACTCATTCTTTCCAAATACGGACCTTGCAACGTGCCCACAAACAGGTCCACTAATTCTCTGTCTGAAAGTGGTGGTTGCACTTGGGCTGCCAATTCTCTCCACCGCTGTGCATATTCTCTGAAAGATTCACCACTCCTCTGAGATAGGCTCTGCAAGTGCATGCGACTAGGCGCCATGTCCACATTGTACTGGTATTGCTTTACGAAAGCTCTGGATAAATCATTCCAAGACCGGATACGACTGCTTTCCAAATCCATATACCAACTTAAGGATGCCCCACTCAAACTGTCCTGAAAACAGTGAATCATCAGCTTATCGTTGCGGGCATGAGAAGTCATTTTTCTGCAAAACATCACCAAATGACGCTTCGGGCAACTGACACCAGTGTATTTCTCAAATTTTGGAGTCTTGAAATCTGGAGGAATGACAAGACTAGGCACCAAACACAGGTTTAGAGCATCAAAACCAAAGGCGTCAGGATCTACTAAGGCTTTGAGTTGCTTGTCTAACACACAAAATCTTTCAGCAGGATCAAAAGCTTGTGGATCCTTGGTTTTCACAAGAGGGATTGCCCCTTGGAAGTTCGACATAGGGAAGGCAAAACTCTGATAATCCGTAGCATCAGAAGAAGATGAAGGTCCACCCCGAACAACAGATGGTTCAGGTACACTCTGATTCACGATCGGGGTCTGTACAGGCTGAGCTTGAGTAAGATTATTCACTTGTGGGAGATCCTCATCAGGAGAAAGACCATACAAAGGATTGGTCATCGAGGTGAAACCAGGTGGAAACTCAACACTCTGACGGTTGCTCTCTGACATAGCTACTGATGGCTTTCAAACTGACCCTTTACCTCTTGACACTGCTCAGTCTAGCTTCAAACCACTTTGTCTTCTTCCAACAGTTACCACTTGTTCAAACTGAGCACCGGGAAATCAGCTGGCTGGTCATGGACAAAAGAGGAAGGATGAGCCCTCTGGAAGAGGAAAATGCAATGCAGATGCAAAATGCAATATGATGATGCAAAGATGCAAAGACATGGGATCACAGCTGGAAACTGCCTGGAAGCTGGGATACTGAACCAAGAATCGAGCGTCTGTAACCACAAGATCTCTGCATAATAACCCAAAATAGTAGCCGAGAACCAAAGGTCAAGAACTTCAGGATCATAGTGACCGAATCAAAACATAGAACTGCACTGGCAATGAGGGTATGCTGAGGTCATGGGTTCCTGCAAACCTGTAAACCCCTCCCAATCTCACTGGTAGGCTCCGGGTCAGACATCACTGACTCTCAAAGCCGAATAGCAATAATACTTTCACCATTTCCGAGAAATGGCTCATGGCCAAATCAGGGAATCGGTTTGGCATTATATACTACGCAGGGAGGCCTCAGCTGAGTCCAGGACACAAGGTCATCCTATGCGATCCCCAGGTGGGCCCTCGGATGCGAATGGGTTTGCCACAAAATGTGGGCTGCCACTGTCATCACTAAAGAGGGATGTTTCCACAAGGTTCTCAATGATCGGTCCCCAGCTGCACATAACTGTCAGGGTTATGTAATGAGAGAGGAAGATCCCCAAATCAAGACATTTCCAAGACAATCGCAACCTGGGTGTGGAACTCACTACTACCCCCATGACAAGATCTCATGAGGCCAAAGTGGAACCACTCTAAGTCCTATGGTGCACTCGAGCCGGGTACTTGGCTCATATCTCTCAAGAACAAGTAACACCCATCCCACCAAGCAGAAAACTAGTCCAGACAGTCCAGTATATATACATGATGCAGTAAATAAAGACTGAAAACTGTAAATAAAGCTGTAAAGAAAGCTGTAAATAAACAACAATAACAATACAACGAGCCACCGCAAACAAACATCACCCAATGAAACAGCAACAAACAAGCGCTAGGAGAGACTCACAGGGGAACTAGAGATTCTGGGTTCGATCCCCAGCAGAGTCGCCAAGCTGTCGCTCCCCGGATTTCCATCCTGGTACAAACGCGAAAGTGGCGCGGAAAAAGAATAGAGTCGCCAGCCAGGCATTTTTATCCCGAAGAAAGGGAATGGTAATGCTGCACAAACCAGAAGAAAGAAAAGGAAGGACACAGGTCCTGCGAACCAAAGAGACTGAGTTCGGGAGTCGGTTACGACCTGGGAAGGTATTAGCACCCAGATCGTCTGCCGTACCCGACGGGATCCACGCTTGCAAAAGAAACTGTTTCAAAGGGTGAGGGTATGAAAACTGCAGCAAAAGAAATGAAAATGAAAAGAAACTGGAACTGAAAAAGAACTGAATAAGAAAGCAAAAGAGAAAAATGTAGGGAAAATAAAGATTGTGCTCGAACGGGCCCTACCCCGCTGCCTACGTACCTCATCAGGATAATGAGGATCAGAGACGCCGTAGTTCCCCTAACTAGGGGTAACAAGGAAAGTGCTTGTGAATTAAGGCTTGACCTGCCTATGCCATTGCTCAGGTGTTGCAGGCTCGGACGACGAGTGCGTAACCGTCTTGCAAAGTGACAAGTAGGAGCAAGTTCGCGTACGGAGCGAAGGAGATGAGAAAAGAATTCCCGAAGGAGAGACGCTTATTGTTTGTTTGTGTTTTTTATGAAGCTTTTAGAGTGTGTCACAAGGAAGTGAACTCAAGCTCTTTTCCATGGAATGTGCACTTGTCACTACATTCCAAGATGGAATAATAGAACAAGCACACTCAAGTAAGGAGAAGATCCCCAAAACTTGAACCCAAAGACTAGGGCTTAGGCTCACTAACTTGTTTACTTATTAGGTGCTTTGGTTATTTACAAATGAAGAAGTGTTTTTTTATGCTTTTCTTTATGAAGAAGATACCTTGATCAGACTTGTGCATCACAAGATAAACATGTACTATCCCAAGATGGGAAGACTAGAAGCATACCTCATGGAATAAGGCTATGGATCAATGTATCACTTCACCTTTATTAAAGTGTTTTTTTAGAATTATGAGATGAGAAGAGAAGAAGAACCAAAAAAGATCATAAAGGTAAAAGCTAACGGGAAAAATCTAATCCTAATATTCACATGCTCGGATGGTCCTAGGTTAGTGAGGTTTCTATCCTAAAGGAGGAGAAGAAAAGAAGAAGATGAGAGGAGCAGTACCATGGTGGCCTAAGCACACCTCAAGTTAGAAAGAATAGAAGATGAGGAAAAAGAAAGATGAATAAGAAAAGATGCATAAGAAATAGGATGAGAATGAGAAATGGAGACAAGATGAATAATGAATAAGATAAGGAGATGAGAATGCGAAATGGAAATAAGATGAATAATGCACAAACAGAGCCTACACCAGTAGGACTTCCAGATGCAGCAACATGCAATAATACCAGAGCTCAGTGGTACCTAACGGAGAAGGTCCGTTGCCTCTTCAGTATGCGCAAGAGAAATCAAGAAATATCGAGTAGAAGATCCACACAAATAATCCAGTAAAGCTCAAACGTTCAATATCATTAATTAACATCCAGAACCAAAAAGAATATTCATCCAGATAATTCAACAAGATAGGTCATCGTGTCCATTAAATAATCCACTAAGCGTCACAACTTGCATCAAGAATTCCACGAACACTAACAAGTCAATAATCCATGATCGAACAATCAATCGCACGGCTATCATCAAGTCAAATCCGCCATCTTCGAAACCAAGCAATAGACCTACAAAATATCAACCAAAGCTAGAATAATATTAAACAAAATTCTATTTAATTGAACTAAATTAATTGGAAAAATAAAGTCAAAGTTATATAAAAGATATCGAAAATATATCTAAACCCTAATAATTCATATACTCTTAACAAATAACAAGTGTTAATTAATAACTAAATAAATAAATAAAACAAAATTAAGAGAAAAAATCAAAATTAATATCAAAATTAAATTTGCTATCTATCAATGTTAACAATAATTTCTAATTCTAAACAAAAGTCAAAATCTAATTAATAAAAATGATTAAAAGAAACTAAATGCAATTATTAAAATAAAATGTTTAAGAAAAGAAGAAAATAAAATAATAAAATAACAGGAGGAGCTATCCGCAGATCTGAACTTGGGCTTCAAGAAAACCCAATCAAAAACCAAAACTGAACTTGTGGAGGTGCGAAAACGGGCCTAGGGTTTGGTCCAACAGCAACAAGAACAAATGGAGATAGCACAGATTCTCCTCTCTTCTCCTGAAACGAAAATGTGAAATGAAACAACAACGTCGCCGCCACTCTTCTTTTCTTCACAACGTCGACCGCCGCTCGCCACACGGGAAAGGGAGAAACACCGCCGGTCGTCGTTCTTCTTTGCTTGGTTTCCGCGGTGAGCTCGATTTTAGATTCGGCTTGCATCTTCACCACAGATCTCGGCGAGTTTTATGGCGCGTCAATTGCTTGGTGGTGCTGGTTTAGTCGCGGTTCCATCTCCAATTTCATGCTTTCTCTCAGTTTGTGCTCAACTATTTCAATTCCTCTTCATCTTATATTTCTGTGTGATTGTTGCTGTTGATGTGATGAAAGTTGTGGTGAGTTTTCGTTGAATGGAGTATTGTGCGGTTAATGCATAAACGTGTACGGCGATGATGTTGAAGGCTATTGTTGTTGCGGTTTTGAGTGAGGTCGAAGGTTATGTGAAATGGTGATTTGATGTCGTCATGGGTGCAGAAGGTTTATGAGTTAAACGGATATGGTTTGCGGTTTGAAGATTAGAGCAATGTTAAGGGTGAGTTGTTGATTGGTGGTGTGGATGGAGATGTTGTTGATAGGTTGAAACAGGGGTGAATAACGGGAAGAAGAGGTAATGAGTTGTGTTGTGGTTGAATGTTTGTGCAGGGTGTTTATGGTGTTTTTTTGTTGTGTTTAGTGAAGAACGAAGGAGAGGTTATGGTAGTGATGAAGAGGTTCGAGGAAGTTTGTGAGGTGAGTGTGATTTGGGATGTTCTTGATGAAGGGTGGAATATCAATTTTGAGAAGAAGTTTGCAGCAAGATTGATGGTGGTTATGGTTTTGATTGTGTTGGTGCAGATTTGAAGTGAGGAGGAATGGTATGATCCAGGTTGTTCATGTGTGGCGAATATTCGAAGAAAAATGGTAGAATGGAGGAAAGAACGAGTTGAGTTAGTTTTGCAAATTTGGTCACGGTTTTGAAGGGAAAGGCCGAAGGTGTTTGAGGAAGAGTTGTTGTGAATTGTACAAGCCTGCGGTGAAATTTTCGTGACCTCTTTTTGCTGGCTGAGTGTTGTTGGAGTGGTATATGCGTACCAAAAAAAGAAAAAGAGGAAAAGTTTGCGGGTGTCACGATTTTTGTGTTAAGGTGGGGTCAGTTTGTTGTATTTTGTGTAGCAGGAAAGCTGTGAGTTGTTATATTTGCAGCTGTATTGGGTGTGAAGATTTGTTGAAGGTGGGGCCTATACTGAAGAGTGGCATGATAAAGTTTTTTTTGTTGTAGTTCTCATGTGCATATGCGTGTGTTGGGGTTGAATAAGTGGCTGAGAATTATATTATGAGGTTTGTTGTGAGTGGAGGGGCCGAATGAAATTGAAAGAAAATATGTTGTAAGTTGGTCATGTGGTGGAAAAAAGAAAAAGTTAAGATATCAAGTTCTTGATATTTGGTTGAAAAAATGAAATAAAAATATTGTTAATAAAAATTAAAAAAATGGGCTTAAAAAAAATGAAAATGGAATTAATAAAGAAGGAAGATAAAGAATAAATTTAAAGGTTTATTTATGGACATGAATATTAATATGGATAAAGAAATAGGATTAGAAACATAATGGTTAATGATATTAATATGGATAAGGGAATAGGATTAGAAAAATTGGGAAATAAAATGGTTTAAGAAGTGGATATTCAGATAATCGAGAATATGGACATGGCTTTCACCCACATACACACGACTATAACCCGTGATTTCAATCCAAAATCAACTTGTCCATTTCTCCACACATCTCTGATAAAGGCAATGAAACACACTAACAACTGAACAATTCGTAACCGAAGCAAACAACCATCTGAGTTAATCGTCTTCTGAATTCGTGGCCAAATAAGCTGTGAATCACCTTAAATCTGTCAGAAACAACCTTCTGGAAAATAAATCCATAGATGGACCACTAATGAACAAACGAAAAGACAAATTGGCCCAAAGCTTCTTGTAAACCACAACTTGTCTTTGAGCACCCCCTGCCTGAGAAATAGCCCCTGATGAAGCAGAAATCCATGGTGACGAACCAAATGGAACGGTGAACAGTTTTCAGACTTGAAATCCTTATCAGGGAAATAAACCCTAATTCCTCAGAAGGTACGATCCCATGTCTCAGGATTATATGCAAATGATTGAATGCAAAATGCGTATGAATGCAAAATAAAAAGCTGGAAAAGAATAGAAAACCAGAGGGCGAATTTAGGGTGTCTACACCAGTCTTCATCATCAATATCTATTTTCAGCTCTTCATCAGCAGACATGGCACCCAAGAAGAGCAACATTTCTTACCACTTCTTTGAGCTTGTGCTGGCTGGCATCAGACAGGTCCAAGCACTCATTACTCCAGACCATATCCCACTATTCAGAGAACATTATGGAAGCATCCTTGATATGGTTATAGACTTGGACCCTTCTCAGAGGAGTCTGATTCACACTTGCCTACAGTTCTATGATCCTCCTTTGAGATGCTTCACCTTCCAGAATTTTCAGTTGGGACCCCTGTTGGAGGAGTATTCATCACTGATTGGAGTGCCTGTCAGGGGTGGTATCCCCTTCAACCCAGAAATGGCTTCTCCTAGCAATGAAGAATTGGCAAAGGCACTGCATTTGGAACCTATTCTGATTGAGTAGAACATGACTACAAAGGCTAGCATCCCTGGTCTACACTTGGATTTCTTGACTTCTCAGGCCATCCTGAAGGCCTCCTTGGGAGAATGGAAGGCAGTTTGTGCATTGTTAGCCCTCAGTATATATGGGGTTATACTTTTTGCAGATGAGCCCAAGTTTATCAGCAAGAATGCTATTCACCTCTTCCTTTTGAGGAATCCAGTACCCACCTTGCTGGGAGACTTCTATTATTCTGTTCACCAAAGGAATGAGAAGCAGAGAGGGAGATTGGTGAGATGCTGTGCTCCTCTATTTCATACCTGGCTGATTAAACACCTACCCAAGACGGATGCTTTCCTAAACCCTCACCAACAGAAGAACTAGGCTAGAAGACTTACTGCTTTGACCTCAGATGACATCAGATGGTGCACCCAGAGCACCAAAGGCAGGGACATAATTACTAGCTGTGGACAGTTTCCCAATGTACCTCTGATAGGAGTGAAGGGTTGCATCAACTACAACCCTTTGCTGTTTAAAAGACAGTTGGGCTATGCTCTGGTTCACCCTCCTAGAGTACAAGATTTGGCTGAAACCCTGTATTGTGAGATAAAGCCTAATCCAGCTGTTGTCAGACAAGCATCCTGGGCTTGGGACAACATCCAGACCAATGGGATGGCCATTCTTGGGAGATGCAACAATGTGGCTTCAGCTCGGTATTATGAATGGTCTCATGCTAGGGCCCAAATTTCTGGGATGCCCTTCACCATTGAGGATGCGCCTGGACCATCCACAGTACCACCTCCAGCCACTGTCAGCCTGGAAGAATTTGAGAAGCTGAAGGAAAGAAATGAGAACCTGTCTCAAGCTCTGCAGAAGACCCTCTGGGAAAGGAGTGATGGTCTTCTAGACATTGAGAGGTTGGAAAAGCTAAAGGTGGAGCACCTAGCCAGGATTGAGAAATCAGAGGACTACATCAAGAAATCAAGAGCTGGAGAGCAGATTTTGAAGAATGCCTGTAAAGAGGCCCAGTTTCAGAAGGCTAGGACTGACCTCTATCTGAAAGAAAGTCAAGATAGGTGGGTTAGGATCACTGAAGCTCGCACTCAAGAAGATAAGAGAACTCAGGCCAGGATTGAGCAGTTGGAGGCAAATGAAAAGAAGCAACAAGAGGCTCTGCTAGCAGCCCCGAAGGAAATCTCAGAATTGAAGCTCAAGGCTGGTGTGAAGAGGTCAAAGGACCAGGACAAGCACAAGAAGCTGACTGCTGCTATTGCCACTAGGAACCTTCTTATCAGAAGCATTGCAGAGCATCCGGCTGGTCCTGTAACTGAAGCACTTTTGAAGGAAGTTAAGGAGGATGAATTTGGCTTAGATGTTTGACTTATTTGCTTGTTGTTATTTCCATTTGATGTACTTTTCTCTTTGTTGTATTTTGACCCTTCAGGGGCATGTGTTGTAAAAACAAACTATGTATGATTCACCATTTGTAATATATTTGTTAGTTTGTTTCACTGAGTTCTCCTTCATCTCAAGCAACATCAAAGCATCTTCCTCAGGGTCTGGAAAGGTCAAAACCAAGTGCCAAGCCGGATACCTTGGATACAAATAAGCATACTGCATTGCATACTAACTTTTGTTTTGTTTTGTAGGTTTTTGTTTTGTTTGTTACTAACTCTGTTGTGGTTCAGGAATTATTGCTCGCCGTCGGGTGTTCCCTCTCAACCGTCCACACAAATATCCTACTCGCAACAACCTTCCTGGAATCCAGATGGATCAAGTACAACAAGAACTGACAGAGGTCAGGACCCAGATGGTTAATGAAAGGCTGGAGATGAGGAACCAAATGACCTAGTTCATGGAAGTAATGAATGGCTTGGTTCAAAGCCAAGAAAGATTGAGGGCATTAGTAGAAAGGCAGACCCCGGAAGAACCCCATCTAGGGACTGGAGGAACAAGTAACAATGAGAGGGTTCAGCCTCATGTTAACCCACCAGTATATGGGCCTCATCTTCATCCAGATATCAACATCCCTACTAATGTGCAAGGGAATGCTACTGCAGGCAGAGTCTTACAGGAAGACCCCCAAGAGGATCAATTAACTGTAATGGGAGCTGGGGATGAAGCCTATGATAGGAGGCTTGATGAAATTGCTGAGAAATTGAGATCCTTGGAGTCTCAAAACTCCTTGGGCTTTGATGTCATGGATATGGGCTTAGTGGACGGGGTAAGGATACCTCACAAGTTTAAGCCCCCGTGCTTCGAAAAGTACAACGGAACTTCCTGTCCACGAACTCACTTGCAATCTTTTCTGGGAAGACTTAAGGCATACACCATGGATGAAAAACTGTGGATGTTTTACTTTGAAGATAGCTTGACTGGAGCTTCAAGGGAGTGGTACTCTCACTTGACCAGAGCTACTATCAGGTGCTGGAAAGACCTAGCTGAAGCTTTTATCAGGCAGTACCAATACAATCTGGACATGGCTCCTAACAGAACCCTTCTGATGGGAATGTCTCAGTCATCCAGAGAAAGCTTCAGGGAATATGCCCAGAGGTGGAGACAGCTTGCTGCTGCTGTTCAGCCACCCATGTCGGAAAGAGAAATGGCCGACATGTTCATGAACACTCTACAAGGAACATATATTGATAGGCTAGCTGCCTTTTCTTCCACCAGCTTCGCTGACGTAGTCATAGCTGGAGAAAGAATTGAAAGCCTTCTGAAGATGGGCAAAATTTTTGATAATGGTGCAAGTTCGTCAAGTAATCCCAGGAAGCCTTTTGTAGGACCAAGTAGAACCGGTGAGACTAATGCCATTCATGCCAGCAGGGGCAGGCCTCAGTATGTCCACAGATCAGTGGCAGCTGTCACTATTCCAACTCCGATTCCTCAGCAACCAGCATATCAACCACAACAGCCACACTATCAGCAGCAAGTTCAGTATCCGCCACAGAGAAACAATTATAACAACAACAACAACAATCAACAGCAAAGACCCTTTCAGCAAAGACCATCACAGGCAAATAGGGTAATTGACCCTATCCCTATGCCTTATGCCGCTTTATTGCCACAACTCCTGAAACTCAACCTAGTTGAGCTAAGGACATTAGCACCTCCAGATCCTGCCAGTCTTCCAAGAAATTATGATGTCAACGCCCGGTGTGCTTTTCATTCAAATGCACCTGGCCACAGTACAGAGAAATGCAGGGCTTTACAAATGAAAGTACATGATCTAGTGGATTCCAAAGCCCTCAATTTTGCACCCCCGCCAAATGTCAACAAGAATCCCATGCCCAATCATGGAGGACCAAGAATTAATGCTATTGAGGAAGATAAGCCATCTTTCTTAATCACCAGTGTGGGGCAGATTCAGACACCTCTGGTAGAAATTAAAGCTCAGCTTCTAGAATGCCAGATGTTCCCCGGGTGTGAGCTCGGTTGTGCTTATTGCAACATTTCGGTCAACAGGTGTGATAACTTGAGAAGCGGAATAGATGATCTTATCAAGAGTGGTATCCTTCAGATCACAACATCAGCTCCTACAAATCCAGCAATCCCCCTGACAACAATTCCTGACTCTTCTACAACTGCAACGATAATCATTCCAATCAATTCATCAATATCATCAACAATGGCTCCATCCATCACTTCAACAAATCAGATGTCAACAACCATCTCTTCTACAACATCAACACCCCTTTATTCAACAGAATCTTCTACAACACCAACAGACATCTCAGCAGTCACCATTTATTATGATCCAACATATGTTCCTCCAAACAACAACTTTCAACAACAAGCAGTGGCATCTCCTGCCAGGTCACCAGTCACCATCTACTACGATCTGCACACCATTTCAGTGCCCTTCTCTGCTGCAGTTAGTCCAGTTACCGTCACGGTGCCTGGACCCGTTCCATATGAAAGCAGTAATGCCATCCCTTGACATTATGGCTCTGACCTCTACTGCAATGGGGAGAAAATCACTTTGGACTCTTCAACTTCTCCTCCACAAATTGATAATGTTGGGGGAGGCGGAGGCTTCACCAGAAGCGGACGCCTCTTTGCCTCACAATTGCAAAGACCTAATGCTGAAGCAGAAGCTGCTGCCAAAGCAAAAGGAAAGAGTGTGGTAGCTGAAGAACCAGCTATCAAAGAAACTCAGAAGACGTCTTTTCAGCAAGATGTAGACGAGTTTATGAGGATTATAAAAAGAAGTGATTACAAGGTGGTGGATCAGCTTCACCAAACTCCCTCAAAGATCTCCATATTATCCCTGCTAATGTGTTCTGAAGCTCACAGGAATGCATTACTGAAAGTCTTGCACGCAGCTTACGTGCCAGAAGAGATCACTGTTAATCAGCTAGAAACTGTGGTGGCCAATGTCAATACCAGTCATGGACTGGGCTTTACCAATGATGACTTAACAACTGAGAGGCGTAACCACAACAAGGCTTTACACATCACTCTAGAATGCAAGGGTGCTGTTCTATCCCATGTACTGGTAGACACTGGGTCTTCACTCAATGTTCTACCAAAGAAAGCCTTGGTGAAGCTGGAGTATGATGGCTTGGCCCTGCGTCCAAGTAATTTAATGGTGAGAGCATTTGATGGCTCTAAAAGATCAGTGCTAGGAGAGATTGATCTGCCTGTGATGATTGGCCCGCATACCTTCAAAATTACCTTCTATGTGATGGACATTCAGCCGGCCTACAGCTGTTTGTTGGGTAGACCTTGGATCCATGCCGCTGGCGCAGTTACGTCTACCCTTCACCGGAAGCTGAAATTCGAGTGGGAAGGCCAGATCATCACCATCTGTGGTGAAGAAGACATCTTTGTTAGCCATCTGGCTACATACAAATACATTGAGATGGATGGAGAGATCCATGAAACTATGAGCCAGGGATTTGAAGCCCTGAACATAAATGAAGCATCTGCTGTACTTGGAACCTCCATGACGTCTTACCAGCAAGCCAGGAAGGTTGTTGAAGAGGGGACTGCCCAAGGCTGGGGCATGCTGCTGCCCATGGAGAAGAAGGAGGACAGATTTGGGTTGGGTTACAAACCAACTCAACAAGATCAATCAGAGGCTGCTAAGAAGCCCAGTTTTGTCAGTGGGGGGATGCTCACCCCAGATGCAGTGAAAAACTTGGAAGATGAGTCGGAAGATGAGCGCAACCTGGAGAGCTGGATACGTCCAAGGATCCCGGGGAGCCGTATCTCAAACTGGTCTTCCCAGGAAATTATAAGGGTTACTCCTGCAGAGTAATTATTATTTCCTGTATATTTTAAGCATGCATCAAGTCTTGCATCTTGCCCAAGATGACAAGACTCATTTTGTAATCGGGCCATCTGTAATTTTGTGCAAACAGATCAATCAATGAATATCGGACGTCTTTTGCAAATGAGTCTTTTTCTTTTCCGCTCGCTGTTTTTCCATTTTTCTTTTTGTACAAAAATAAAATGGCAATGTTTTCAAAATGACAATTTTATTTCACTTTTCTAAACAAGATTAAAATCAATCACTAAAATGAACAATCTAAACCCTTGCAGAGAGTGCCTTTCAGACTGCACCGACAACAGCACAGCTATGGCTTCGTATGAATTTGACAATCCAATCAATCAAGCTGATGAAGGGGTTGAAGAAGATTATGAGCTTCCTGAAGAGCTAGCCAGGTTGTTGAGGCAAGAGGAGAAGGTTATTACTCCTCATCAGGAGGAGGTCGAAATGATTAATCTTGGTACGGATGAAGATGTGAAAGAGGTTAAGATCGGGGCCTGCTTACAAGACTCAGTAAAGGAACAACTGATTGACCTGCTTCGTGAATATGTGGATGTGTTTGCTTGGTCTTATCAGGATATGCCAGGGTTAGACACCGATATTGTTATGCACAAGCTACCTTTAAGAGAAGATTGTCCACCGGTTAAACAGAAGCTACGCCGTACTCGCCCAAACATGGCAATGAAGATCAAAGAAGAGGTACAAAAGCAGTGGGACGTCGGGTTCCTTGCTATGACTAGCTATCCGCCGTGGGTTGCTAATATTGTACCTGTGCCTAAGAAAGACGGCAAGGTAAGGATGTGTGTAGACTACCGGGATCTGAACAGAGCCATCCCGAAAGATGATTTCCCTTTACCTCACATTGATGTATTGGTGGATAATACGGCTCAGTTCTCGGTTTTCTCCTTCATGGACGGATTTTCGGGATACAATCAGATCAAAATGTCGCCTGAGGACATGGAGAAGACCACTTTTATCACACCCTGGGGCACGTTCTGTTATAAGGTAATGCCATTCGGACTGAAGAATGCGGGTGCTACATATCAACGGGCTATGGTAACGTTATTCCACGACATGATCCATAAAGAAATAGAATGTTATGTGGATGACATGATTGCCAAGTCCCTTACAGAAGAAGACCACCTGGTAAATCTGTTGAAGTTATTCAAGCGTCTGAGGAAGTACCAACTGAAGCTGAACCCCAACAAGTGCACATTCGGGGTGCGATCTGGTAAGCTGCTGGGCTTTATTGTGAGCAAGAAAGGGATTGAAGTTGACCCTGATAAAGTCAAAGCCATTCAAGAAATGCCTGCACCGAAGACTGAGAAAGAAGTTCGGGGATTCTTAGGAAGATTGAACTACATTTCACGGTTCATATCTCACCTTACATCAACCTGTGAACCTCTGTTCAAGCTGTTGAGAAAAGAACAAACGGTCAGGTGGAACGAAGACTGCCAGAAGGCTTTTGACAAGATCAAGGAGTACTTGCAAGAACCTCTAATCCTTATGCCTCCAGTTGAAGGAAGACCTCTAATCATGTACTTGACAGTATTAGAAGAGTCAATGGGGTGTGTGCTGGGCCAACATGACGAGTCTGGTCGAAAAGAGTACGCAATATACTACCTAAGCAAAACGTTTACCGACTGTGAACAATGTTATTCACTGCTCGAGAAAACTTGCTGTGCTTTAGCGTGGGCTGCTCGCCGACTGAGACAGTATATGTTGACCCACACTACTTTATTGATCTCCAAGATGGACCCCGTTAAGTACATTTTTGAGAAGCCAGCACTTACCGGACGGGTTGCAAGATGGCAAATGATCCTCACAGAATACGACATTCAGTACACATCTCAGAAAGCCATCAAGGGCAGTGTATTGTCTGATTATCTTGCTGAGCAACCCATTGATGATTACCAGCCTATGAGATTTGACTTCCCTGATGAAGACATCATGTTCATAAAAGCAAAAGATCATGAAGAGCCTGTTCACACTGAAGGGCCTGACCCGGAAGAAGAATGGACTATGATGTTTGATGGGGCTGTTAATATGAATGATCGTGGTGTTGGTGCAGTACTCATTACACCCAAAGGAGTTCACATGCCATTCTCGGCAAGACTCACCTTTAACTGCACTAACAACGAAGTTGAATATGAAGCTTGTATTATGGGCCTTGAGGAAGCCATTGACCTCAGGATCAAGACTTTGACTGTGTTCGGAGATTCAGCTCTGGTAATCAATCAAACCAATGGCAAATGGTACACCCACCAGGATCATCTGATACCTTACAGGGATTATACATGGAGGTATTGACTTTCTTTACAACGGTCAAGCTTGAGTATATCCCTCGGGACGAGAATCAATTTGCATATGCCCTTGCCACCATTTCGTCCATGATCAAAGTTCAGGCTGCCAACTTTGTGCCTCGGATTTCAGTATCCAGACTTGACAGACCAGCGTATGTATTTGCAGCAGACATTGTCAAAGATGATAAGCCTTGGTTCCTCGATATTAAATGCTTCTTGGAGGATCAAACATACCCACCTGGGGCATCTTCCAATGATAAGAAGACATTAAGAAGGCTAGCTGGTAGTTTCTTCCTGAATACTGATGGTTCCCTATACAAGAGAAACTTTGATATGGTACTCCTCAGATGAGTCGATAGAACAGAAGCAGACTTGTTAATGCACGAGGTGCACGAAGGATCCTTTGGTACCCATGCCGGAGGGCATGCAATGGCGAAGAAGTTGCTAAGATCAGGCTACTACTGGATCACAATGGATGCCGACTGTTGTGCCTATGCCAGAAAGTGCCATAAATGTCAGATTTATGCGGATAAGGTGCATGTGCCTCCCAATCCTTTGAATGTGATGTCTTCACCCTGGACCTTTGCCATGTGGGGCATTGATATTATTGGCAAGATTGAACCAACTGCTTCAAACGGCCACAGATTCATCTTGGTAGCCATTGACTATTTCACCAAGTGGGTTGAAGCAGCTTCCTATGCAAATGTTACAAGGCAAGTAGTAGCCCGATTTCTGAAGAGAGATATCATCTGTCGGTACGGAGTTCCCGAGCGAATCATTACTGATAATGGTTCCAACTTGAACAATAAAATGATGGCAGAACTATGCCGGGACTTCAAGATCCAACACCACAATTCTTCTCCTTACAGGCCAAAGATGAATGGCGCTGTTGAGGCAGCTAATAAGAATATCAAGAAGATTGTGCAGAAGATGGTAGTCACATACAAAGACTGGCATGAAATGCTACCATTTTCCTTGCATGGGTACCGTACGTCAATCAGGACATCCACTGGGGCAACACCGTATCAACTTGTGTATGGTATGGAGGCAGTCCTACCTGTTGAAGTTGAATTACCCTCCCTGCGGGTATTAATGGATGTTAAGCTGAACGAAGCAGAGTGGGTCCGATCCCGATACGAACAACTGAGTCTGATTGAAGAAAAGAGATTAGCTGCAATCTGTCATGGGCAGCTGTATCAGAAAAGGATGAAGAAAGCCTTCGATCAGAAATTCAGGCTCCGAGAGTACCAAGTGGGAGATCTTGTGTTGAAAAGACTCCTCCCTCCTCATACAGACCACAGGGGCAAATGGACTCCGAACTATGAAGGACCATTCGTAGTAAAGAAAGTTTTCTCCGGTGGAGCACTCATGCTCAGTACTATGGATGGTTAAGACTTCCCGTCCCCTGTGAATTCATATGCAGTTAAAAAATACTTCGCATAAAATGACCCGCTGGACATAAAAATAGAATGTAAGTCCAGGCAAAAATAGGGCATCCCGGCGAGTCAAAAAAAAAAGAAAAGAATAAAAGACTCGGGCAAAAATAAGGGAAAATAAAACTGTACACCCTCTGAGTTGAAAAGCCGTATTGGACAACTCAGGCAAAAATGAGTATCCCGATGGATTGAAAACCCGAAAGGGCGATCCATGCAAAAATAAGGGAATAAGCGAACAACTGTACTCTGGATTCATCTGTATTACCTACAACTTGTTAAGCTTCAAAAGGATCAAGCCTCTTTCAAAATCACCCTTCTTCAGAAAGCAAGGTGAGAAGAACGTCAAATGTCATACGAGTCATAGCAAAGGGAAGCCCCTTGAAGCGTCATCAACATTGCCAACATCTTTTGTTTCTCAATTTGTAACAATCTCCTCATTTTAGGGGATCTGTTTCTCTAACTGTATCTCGCCAATTCAGGGCGTATAAATCAATAAAATCGGATTTTCAGTCATGATTTGTCTCGTACATTTTATTTTCATTTGCAAAATGTCCGATGTCCTTAAGATACTGATTGCATAAATACAGATGCTTCTCTTAAAACACGTGCTTACAGGAAATATACTTACTCCCGGGGGTGTCTAAACTCCTATGACGGAATCCAGTAAGGGATGCCTCGGGATTACTTGTGCACTTCTCTATCTTTTCAGGATTGCAAGTATTCGAAGCATATCATGGGACACGAAAGCTTCATCCCGGCCTGTTGGCAAATCATTATCCACTCAGTCTTAGCACCGTAGGTGCTTTCTCCCCAGCTGATTTGCCATTCATTATTTCTCCCCAGCCGAGTTGCCATTTACTTCCTCCTCAGCCAAGTACAAAAGCCAGGGAACCATCTCCCCACAGAGCTTCAGCCTCTATCCAAAAGAGAAACGTCAGAAGATCCCACAACAGAGTGAAGAAAGCTTCAACAAACCCCAGCTGGGTCCCTCATTACCAAAGATGGGTCTATCAGTGACCTATTTCCCCAAGCAGAGTCCCATATTCCCGATCTACCGGTAGCTTCATCCCCAGCTGGGATGTTCAGTTCAAGCAGATCAACCAGAGATCTTCGTAGTAACGGGACCCGGATCCCGGATCAGTATCCTTGCATAATCATGGCATTCGCATCATATTTCCCACAGACCGTAGCATTCCGTCTAAAACGGAGCATTACGGCAAAAATCAAACATATTGCATAATCATAAGCCATGTTCTGTAAATACCGGCAATCCATCAAGGTATACAAAAAACTCTCCAAATTCCCCACCAGAGAGCCAAGGCTTCTACCTTACACTTGTAAATACAAATGCACATTCCTTTTGGCACCTGTCCGTGTCATGATTCCCCAGTAAAATCGCCCGAGCCTTCTTTACAAGCAGACACTTATACTTCTCGACACCCGTCCGTGTCATATCCCCAGTAGAAAAACCAAAGCATCCTCTTTGCACTCACAGATACATCTTTATACAAATTCCCTGACACCCGTCCATGTCGTTTCCCCTAGCACAGTTGCCTAAACATTTTGCAAACTATATACTTGTTTATATTACATTTTCTCTTTTTGACACTCGTCCGTGTCACCCTCCTCAGCAAGTTAAACACTCATCTGTACACCACTCACACTCATACTTATTTCACTCATACAGATACTCGTCCGTATCTTGTATATACCACTTATACATCCTCAGATTCGACACTCGTCCGTGTTCTTTGTTAACCAGTTGGTACTTGTCCGTATCATCATCTCAGAGCATGCGTCAAGCATTTGTTTCTACCTGATACTCGTCCGTATCATAGTCTTAGGGATGCTCGTTCGCATCTTTAATCCATACACGTGTCAAACACTTATGTATTCTTGAATTTAGACACTCGTCTGTGTCTACTATTCCCCAGAAGAGTCCCCTCAGAATCAACACTCGTCCGTGTTCCTTGTTAACCAGTTGATATTCGTCCGTATCATCATCTCCGAACACGTGTCAGTATTTGTTTCTACCCGATACTCGTCCGTATCATAGTCTTAGGGATGCTCGTCCGCATCTTTAATCTATACACAACATCAAAACACTTATACCTTTTAATTCTTGGATGTAAACACTCGTCCGTGTTTACTATTCCCCAGTAGGTCGTCAGCAAAACAAAACTTCTTTTATATCTGACATTCGTCCTATGTCACGATACTTTCGGCAGCCGTACCCTGCCAGGTGATCATCCTTCACCTTTGGATGACCGTCCCTCATCCTTTCCCCAGCGGAGTCTCTGTTCATTGGAACCCCTTTTCTATCCGACATTCGTCCTATGTCGTGGTACCTTGAGAGCAGCCGTCCCCTGCTAGGTGATCGTCCTTCACCTCTTGATGATCGTCCTTCATTATGCTCGTCCGATGGCCGTCCCCATCGTCGACCTTTTATCCGGCATTCGTCCTATGTTGTGATTTTTAGCAGCCGTACCCTGCTAGGTGATCGTCCTTCATCATTTTATCCGATGGCCGTCCCCATCGTTGATCTCGTTATCTGACATTCGTCCTATGTCATGATACCTTGAGAGCAGCCGTCCCCTGCTAGGTGATCGTCCTTCACCTCTTGATGATCGTCCTTCATCATGCTCGTCTGATGGCCGTCCCCATCGTCAACCTTTTATCCGGCATTCATCCTATGTCGTGATACTTTCGGCAGCTGTACCCTGCCAGGTGATCGTCCTTCACCTTAGATGACCGTCCCTCATCTTATCCCCAACAGAGCAGCCGTCCCCTGCTAGGTGATCGTCCTTCACCTTTTGATGACCGTCCCTCATCATTATTTCATTCATTCTTTAACCCGATGGCCGTCCCCGTCGTGGTCCCTTTTCCTTTTCCTGATGATCGTCCTTCATCAGTTTAGCCCGATGATCGTCCCCATCGTTGTTTGCATTACTTTATGAACCTGATGGCCGTCCCCATCATTTTTACTAATCCCCAGAGAATCTTATAGCTTTATGTGATGGCTGTCCCCATCATAATATCTCATATCCCCAGCATGTCGGCCGTCCCCGTCATTGCTTTATTTCTCGCACCTTTCCCCAGCATGTCGGCCGTCCCTGTCATTGCTTTATCCCCAGCAGTCGTCCTATGCTCGACGGTCGTCCTCCGTCACCCACACTTTACAATATATTTTATTTTCTTTTACAATCTATATCCCTTTTCTTCTTCATTCTGTGAGTGCAAATTTTGGACTGTCTTTGGTATTCAACCACAAGTTATCTTGTTTGCCTGTTAAGTCGTTGCTTACATCCTGCACAGCTAACTCATGTTTGAATAGGGGCAGCTGTAAACACCCCAAATTTTCCCTCACCCATTCACACTATGGCTTGTGATCTCTTCATATGCATAAACTCAATCATAGCATCTCATATTGCATATTTGCTTCACTGCATTGTTTCTAAGTCATCTGCATCTAGGGGTTGTGATCTGAGCAATCCAAGAGCTATTTGAGCCACTCCAAAGGTCATCAATCATTTCAAAGGGGTCCATGTATGTTCAAGCATCATATTATATCCTCTCAAAGTCAAGAATGTCAAAAAAATCACAAGAACTGAGAATGGCATGGAAGCAGAGCCAGGCTTAACTGCACAGATGACCTAGAATTAGGGTTTTGGTTTCAAAGGCCATAAATCCAAATTTTTTGGTCATTATTGTTTCTATTGGTCTCTATATGGTATAGGGATCATGCATATCAATTTTCATGAAGAAATTCAATGGGGAAGTCATCTGATCAAGAGTTGACTTTTTGAGCAAGTCAGTGCAAAATCAGGGTATCTGAGGCCCTCAATGACCCAACCAAAGGGTGTTCTTCATCATTTTGATTATGTATGATCTTTATTTGATCATAGAAGATGTTGGAAGTTCACAAAATTGAAGAATTTCAAGCCTTTTGCAAAGTTGACTTTTTGGGAAAGTTGACTTATAATGAAAATTGCCATTTTGGGAAACTTTTTCAACCCTTGCTTTTTGATTCAAAAATGCTTCAAATGAAAAAACTTTGGTCATGAAAGTTGTAGAATGGATCATTCCCTTTTCAAAAAGTACAAGAACTTGACCTAATTCATTTTGGATCAAAAGTTATGGCTTGTCAAAGTTGGCCAAAATCACATAATTTGAAGTTTTCCACCAAAGAGGCAAAATTGCAAAACCACTTGCCAAGGCAAAATGTGCTATCAAATGGACTTCTAAACTTCACACAAACATGAACCAAGGCCTAAAAGTCAGATTGCATCAAAGAATCACTCATTTTTGTGAATTGTGGGGCAAGAAACTTCAAAAGGGCCAAAGATGAACCAAGTTGCAAAACCACATTCAAACCCTAATCCACTTGCTTGCTGACTTCATAATTGATCTTAGGGCTCTCCACACTTCTTGCTGCGCAGGACATCCCATTTGTCCTTGGCTAGCTATGAGCCCATACCTCTCTTACACAAAGTTTGACATTTTGGCCAAAGACCCATACCAATCACCATAGGCCACCAACAACTCTCTGACCTATCACCACTTGATACATGGACCAAAGCCAGCATAACACACCACACACTTCAGGCTGAAACACACTCCAAGCCCTAGTTCCAAGTTTATGCTTCATTTGTAAAACCTTTCGAAACTGACTCCACAAGCTTCAAACACACAAACAAACTTCACAGAACACCTCACCACATCCTCCTGATCATTTCCTTGCCTTCACTTGGCCCTAAAACCTCCTGGAATCAAAACACGATTTCTGCCCCTCTTTGAACAGAACTTCAACAATCTCTCAAACCAGCCATTTTAAACTCCAAACAAGTATTGCAAGCTTCTCAGGAGGTCCATTAGAGGTGTTTTGGATCAAAGGGCCAGCCAGAAAGTTCCAGAAATCAAAGCTTCGATTCAGGTAGCCATGGAAATTCATTTTTCCATAACCTTTATTTCTTGTTTCTAAATGATAAAGCATGCTTCCCTGAGTTCACTGAACCTTTTACTTTTGAAAATGATGGAGAAATGAGCTTGTATCGTGTTTCTGAAATTTTTGCAGTTTTTGATGTTTGATTCGTATCTTGATTTTGAGTTGAAATAAATGGGATTTATTGCTGGATTATGTTTTGTTGTTGATCATTGAATGTTTCTGGAGCTTTTGGTGAAGTTTCATGGCGTTTTGAGGGATTCAGGGAAGGGGGTTGGCCGGAGAAGATGACCGGAACACTGTTCCGGTCATCTGAAAGTGATTAGGGTTAGTTAATTAGGGTTTAGTCTTAATTATAGAAGTTTGAATGCTGGCCGTCCAGATGCGCGCCTAGTCCATTCCCGCGCGTTCCAATTCGAATCCTGGCCACTGGATCAACATACTTTTCATTTTATTCAATTTTATTTTCATTTAATTCCATTTGTTTTGTACATTTAATTAAAAATAGTAAAAATCATCAAAAAATTCTGAAAATTTTTATCAAGCATTTTATTAATTTTCAGAAACCAAAAATATTTTTGTTTTTATTTTTTGCATTGAAAAATATTTTTAAATCATTTAAAAGTTTATTTTTAATTGATTAATGAGAATTAATTAATTAAAAATACTTTTAGGTATTTAAAAATCACAAAAAAATTCATGAAACATTTAAAATCATTTAGAAACATTGTCCAACCTTCAAACCAAATTTATTTTTTGATCTTGATGCCTTTTGACAATTTTCAATGGATTTAATTTCATTTTAAGGCATTATTTTGATTCAAACTTCAAAAATTCATTTCTGCCCAACCATTGAGAGTTGGACAATGATTATTTTTGCATTGCATCTTGCATATCATGTAGTTTATAGAATTAAATTGGCATGATTTGATATTGAATTTTCAATTTGTTTGACATTTTTCTTGACAAGGTACCTTAAAACCCTAGCCAACTTAGGAAATTCATAACTTACACTAGGTTAAGAGTTGGATCCTCTCCTTTGGGGCAGTGAGTTTGTATAGGTTTAGGGTTCCTTTGAATGCATTTTCAAATTTTTATCATGGTGTTTGCTTCTGGTTTTGAATTTTGTTTTGTGCATTGATCATGAACCCTAATTTGGGCTTTCTTTTGCATTCATCTTACATTTGCTTGCATACCATGACTTGCCATGACATTTTATGCATTCATTTGATTCATGATACATCTTAATACATATTAGAATCATGTTTGATCATTGCATCTTTCATTTGCTATGTTGTATGTCATTTGCATTTCATAACTTTTCATGTATGTTCATGGTTCTAAGCATGCCTCTCTTGCATACATATGTTTGTATGATCATCCTCATGTCTTGCCTCATGTTTGCATCATCTATTAGCATCACTAACATCATACTCATGCTTCTGGTTTTGGTTTGCATCATCACACTTCATCTCATTTTGCATTGTATTTCATTTCTTTTGCTAACTTTTCAGGTGGTAAGTTATTTGAGAAGTGAATTTGCCTTCACTTCTCACAATCTCTTCTCATCTCTCTTATGCATCATTGCTGCATTTTTGTATGTGTATTGGATTGAGCTTGCTCTTTCTTGTTCATCTTACCTTATTTCTTCAAGCAACTTGACTTCTTAAGTGAAGCAAGTTGTTTTGCTTCTCTTTGCTCCTTTCATCTGCTTCCCTCCTTGGTGGTTCTTTGAAGATTCCTTTCTTAAAACCTCACAAATCCTAGGAATGACCAAGCATGATAATAATTAGGGTTTGATTAGTCCCCCACTTAGCTTTTACCTTTGTGTCTCTTTGAGTCTTCTCTTCTCATCTCATAATCAGGGACTAAACCCTAAAGGCTTTAAGGCTTTGTGATTAAGCTTATGCATGCATCCTTCTATTAGGATGGAGTGTATAACTTTAATCCTAAGTGTTAAACCCTTAATGTGTTTAAATCCTTTAATCAATTATCTTAATAATCATCAAGACATCAAGCTTGTAACTTGGGCCTTGCATTAGGGTTCTAATTCTTCCTTAATTGGTTAAGAAGGACTAACCCTAGTGTTAATGGACAAGTCCCCCTCAAGTTGTCTTACAAATCATAAAAACCACTTCTTCATCATATCATTAACTAAAATCCACTTAATAAAGGCTTTGTTTTGTCATGAGTTTAATCCCTAATCATGGATTAAGTTGAGTAGTTTTCCTCAGCTTAAACATTCTCATCTATTATCCTTCTATTAGGATGGTGTAACGAGTCTATTTAATCTTTGATTATGGCTTAATCTCATTACTTAACACTAAACAAAAACATCTAAATAATAACAAGTAGGTTAATGATCTTAATCCTACATCAAAAGGTGATTAAGTGTGAGATGCTGACTTCACACTTAAGGTACTCTCATTACCCCTAATCAGAGGGAGGATGTGATGAGTTTACTAACCCATTGGTTTAGGCTTAAGCTCATTAGCTTATGACAAACTTCAAAAAGCAATAAAAGACTGAAAACACAAAAACAAACAATAATCGTCTCCTCCGGGATTCTTTTCTCATCATCTTCACTCATAAACGAGAACTTGCTTCTTCCGTCTAATGCAAGACAGTTTGCACCTGGGCCAGACAGGTCATACACTTGAGCATAAATAAGCAAGCAGTTCACAAGTCAATTTATCTTTCAGTCTCTTTAGGTCGAACTACGGTGTTCTGACTTCCTCATTGCACGAGAGGATACGTAGGCATAACTTAACAGTTATCGAACAAAATTCTTTGTATATCCCCCCTCCTTCCAGCATTATTCTTTAAGCCTCATAGTCTTGAGCATTTCACTCTTTCCTTACACTGACACTTCCCTTATACACTTCACATTTCTTTTACACTGACACCTGTACATCCTTTTCCAGCTCTTTTATACACAGATTGCACTGACACTACCCCTTTAAAACACAAATCTTTTGAGCGTGGATCCCGTCGAGTACGACGGACAATCTGGGTGCTAATACCTTCCCAGGTTGTAACCAACCTCCTTTCTCAGTCTCTCTGGTTCGCAACCGTCCTATCCATATCTTTCTAGGTCTATGCAGCATTGCCTTTCCTCCGGGATAAAAATGCCTAGCTGGCGACTCTTTTCTTCTCTTGTGAGTTCACTCCTGTGTGTTCTCACATCCTCTTTCGCCGACCGTTCGCGTCTGTACCCCTCTTGGACCCGGTTGTCATTTGGCGGGAGCGACAACTAGGTTTGGATGAAGAGAAATGAACAATAGCCTCTCTATTTATAGCCAAGGGTGAAGGAGAGGAAATACTGAAGTGCCCCCAACTTCTTTTGGGAGGGAAACGGAATGTGAAGGTGGTGCCCGCCACCCCCTCATGGTGCTCGCCACATGAATCAAGGTGGAAAGAAGTGGGAGACGTGGTAGTTGTCAGCAGTTGAGTCCTATCCAACTTATGGCCTACCCCATAACGTCCTCCATGTTGGGTGCCACATGTGCAATTCCTTTAAAAACTGGCATTTTTTGCTCGATTTTTTTTCGTTTCTTCAAGAATGGATCTGGAAACACTTAGAACCTGAAAACAAAACAAAATACAAACATAATACAAGAAAACGATAATAAAAACCTAAGAAACATGTGTAATTTGACTCAAAAACGCGGTGTAATTCGATGTTATCATCTATAAAATATTAAATTAATTAAAATGATCAATTATTATTAAACGTATCGATTTACCTTTATTTTCAAGATGCCACGAAGTGTAAATATTCGATTTGAACTGAAATTTGACGGAGAGTTGTCATATATATTGTAGGTTTGTAAAAATTGTAAATATGATATAATAAGAAGGATTTAAAACTGATATTTGACGGGAAGCTGATATAAATTTTAGGTTTAGAAAAAATTGACTAATATATAAAAAATAATGTTATTTGAATTCAAAAAATGATTTTATTCAAATTTGTAGTTTTAAAATTAACTAATCTGGATTCAACTGAGTTTTGTTAACTCATCTGGATTCACGAGGAGATGTAAACGTATATATAAGAGACTATATTGTAGACTGTTCATTTTAATAACCATCTTTTAAACATTTATCTTGCTACAATTAAAAGTTGGTTCATACTATATGTATATATTTGTAATTATGTAAATATTAACCAATTGGAAAATGAATTCAAACTTTACAAATAATGGTTTGGTAGACATGTGATGTGAAAATAGACGGGACCCGTGCAATAGAATATATTTTTTTTCAAGAAAAAATAAAATTGACTTAATACATATTATATTTTTTAATGATAAATTTTTAACATTTATACTAAAAAAAAATATATATTTGATCATTATAACTAACAAAAATATAAATAACATGTATACTAAAAAATAAAATTAACCACAAATTGCACTACGTGAAAAACCCAAAAGCCAAAATAGTTTTAGAATTAAAAACTTTTTTTTAATTTATTAAAAATTTGATCATTATAACTAATCATGTCATTAAAAAATGTTAAATCAATTAAAATGATCAGTTATTATTAAACATATCAATTTACCTTTATTTTCAAGATGTCATGAAGTGTAAAAATTCAATTAGAACTGAAATTTGACGGGGAGTTGTCATATATATTGTAGGTTTGTAAAAATTAATAATATGATATAATAAGAAGGATTTAAAACTGATATTTGACGGGAATCAGATATAAATTTTAGGTTTAGAAAAAAATGACTAATATCTAAAAAGTAATGTTATTTGAATTGAAAAAATGATTTTATTGAAATTTGTAGTTTTAAAATTAATTCATCTGATTTCAACTGAGTTTTATTAACTCATCTGGATTCACGGGTAGATATAAACGTATCTATGAGAGACTATGTTGTACATTGTTCATTTTAATGTCCATTTTAAACATTTTTCTTGCTACAGTTTTATATAATTGAAGTTAGAGAATCGACTGTACAATTTATTGTAAGTATGAATCAATGTTTAAAAGTTTGTGTATATTATTAGCATATATTTGTAACTATGGCAATATTAACCAATTGAAGAATGATTTCAAACTTTACAAATGATAGGTTGGTAGACATGTGATGTGAAGTAATTTGAATTGTTACAAAACCTCTGTATTTTTTTTTTTGACATTTTACATGTATTATCAGATATTTTGTGTTTGATGATAAGCAAATATATTTTTATTGCACTTTTAAGTTTTTATTTTTTTTTAGCATTTTTTCTAAAATTTTTAAAATTTGCTGTAAAAATGTATCCATTTTTCAAATTTTTTGAATGTCTTATAAAAATGCATACATTAAATCGGATTTTTTTTTTTAAAAAAAATCTAGTAAAACAGCATACAATATTCGAGATTTCTTAAGAACTCCGGATAAATGGATGCGTTTTTACCGGACATTTTGAAATTCCAAAAAATTGGATACATTTTTATCATACATTTTGAAAAATTCAGATATGTGTATGCATCCTTACCGCACATTTTGAAAAAAATTGATAGGCTAAAAAAATTGTCTTGAAGGCTTTGTTCATTTTTCTATTATTTTTTCTTTAGTTTCTCGAGAAAATGGAAGAGGAAGATTTAGAGAAAGAGAAATAAATGGGGGAAACTGTGGATCTAGAGTAATGAAGTTGGTTAGATTTTTAGAAATTATATTGAGGAATTCGATTGATATGTAACAACGACTTCACTTCAGTTACACCAAACTCAACGATGAGGAAATACCTCTTAGTTTTTTTTATTACAAAGTGAGAATTGGGCTTGGAAACTAGACACACATATGAGAACTAGAGAGGATTCAACTTGGAGGACTGCCACACACCACCAGTTTGACCTGAAACCCC
Source organism: Lathyrus aphaca (assembly GCA_963966055.1). Classification (NCBI taxonomy): domain Eukaryota; kingdom Viridiplantae; phylum Streptophyta; class Magnoliopsida; order Fabales; family Fabaceae; genus Lathyrus; species Lathyrus aphaca. The sequence goes on from OZ014519.1 coordinate 230,751,776, forward strand.
CTAATTCTATCCATTAATCATATTAACCATAGTTGTAAAAATCAGACCGAACATGTTGAACCATAATCAGGCTAATAACCGGTCTGATTCACTAGTTAGATCGTTGTCATTGTTAAACCGACAAAAACCAATGAAAATGGGGTTAGATCGCATAAAACCGGAATTCGACGGTTGCAAAGCTTTTTTTAAAAATTAAATCAAAACGGCGTTGTTTTGAGTTTTAGAAATACAAAAAATGAAAACGTTAGTGTTTTAGAAAACGCAGAAGAAGTAGAACGAAGTCTTGAAGTGAGAAGCCCCAACCACCACTGTGTCGTTTAGTCACCCTACCATCGCGTCATTTCATCCCAAACCATCATCGCGTCATTCCAGTTCTAGTTCAAACGTCGTTTCTAGGTTCTATGCTCTTTCATTTTTTTATTCTGATATGTATTAAAGATTAGGGTTAGATATGGTCCTCAAAGCCTCATCCTTATTACCAATGATTTGCTTCTCTAATGAGATGCTTTATACTTAAAAGATCTTTTAGGTTGAATTGATGCTTCAATACCAGTTTGAACAATCATTGAATTAGTTATAGGTGGGACAATTTAAGTTACTTCAGTATTCACAGAATTTGGAAGCTCTTCTAATATAGTGATAGGATCTGATCCAAGCTATATCCTTCTCATTAGGGGCACAAATAATAAGTTGTTCCTCTAAATTCTAGATGCCTGTAGAATTATCAATATTGGGCCAACGATTCTAACTTGTCATAGTCAGGTACTTTGTCATCAAATTTAATGTGCATAGACTCTTTAACCACTTTGGTTTCCAAGTTGTACACTTTGTATGCTTTAGAGCGATCAGAGTATCCTAAGAAGACACCCTTCCGAGCTTTATCATCAAATTTCTTTACATAGACTTTGTTATTTAGGATGTATTAGGTACATCCAAATTGATGAAAATAAGAAATACTAGATCTTTTAACCTTAAATAACTCATATGATGTTTTATCCATAATTCATCTAATATATATTTTGTTCTGAATATAACATGTAGTATTAACAGCTTCTGCCCAAAAGTGTTTAGGAAGTTTGTTTTCATGAATTATTGTTCTTGACATTTCTTGCAAAGATATGTTCTTTCTCTCAACAACCCCATTTTGCTATGGAGTTCTTGGAGAATAGAACTCATGGAAAATACTGTGTCTTTCACTGAAGAGCTCAAATGGTTCATTTTTAAACTCACCTCCATTTTGACTTCTGACCTTTAGAACTTTTAGTTCCATCTCTGATTGTACTTGAGTGAAAAGATGCTTAACTCTTCATATGTTTCGTCTTTGGATCTAATGAATTTCATCCAAGTCCGTCTGCTAAAATCATTAACAATGACCAAACCATATTTCTTCCCACTGATTAAAGCAGTCCTAATAGGACCAAATAAATCAATGTGAAATAATTCCAAGGGTCTAGAGGAAGAGACAATGTTTTTAAAGTTTAAAAGAAGTTTTCACAATCTTTAAAAATAGAGTAAGGTTTTTGTTATCGTTCCATAGAGACTATTTTGTGATATTACCGTCGTTCTATAATCACACTAGTTTTAAACTTAATAGTAACAATGGGGTTTTGGTTTTGAGTAACGAATCGTTTCGTTCGCATAACAGATTAAAAGTTAACGGTAAAAATTATCGATTTTGAAAGGTTTATAAAACACATGTCAAGATTAGGGTTCGACAAGCCATTTTGCACGGATATACTCGATTAAGAGGATGAACTCGTTTAGACAATAAACATAATCATATATCCTCTCAATATGTTTATTTCTAACACATATTGTGAGTTTTACCATTTTTATCCATTGATGATCTCTCACTTAATCTATCAAAATGGCAACATTCAAGATCAATACAAAGTGAATATCAAGTCTCATAACTATCTCTAGCCTATGTTCTTTGATGGATGAAAAACCTAGATAAAGTATGGAACACATTTCTCAATCATGAACAACACAAAGAATATATCATAAAGACAAATTTTTTCACCATATATTTATCATCACAAGTTCATACACAAGGATCAATGCCTATACATACAAAAGAAAGACTTATCTACCTTTTAATCTTGACACAAGAGAAGCTTAGCTAGCCATAACCATGGTAGCTTCCATAACAAGAAAGAGATGAAGAAGACAAAGCATCAATGACAATCTCCCAACAAATGATACGTTGAATCTTCGAAAACAAGAAAATATTCTGAGTTTAGGGTTTTATCACTAAGAAAATATCTAAGATCCCACAAAAATGTTGATAAATCCTTTATATAGGGGGATGAAATACACAGAGGGCGCCTTAAAGGTGCGCTTAGCAAGCTCAGGCCGTGCTAAGCGCAAAACTCTCTACCAAATGGTCTTGCAGGGCTCTAGGAGCGCGCTTAGTGAGCTACCAGCGAGCTTCAAAAATTAACTTTCTTCAAAAGTCTTCTAAAGAATATTCCTGTGATTCGCGATTTCCATTCCAACGACAAAACCTACAATTACAAATACCAAAGTTAAATAAGTCATCCTATTAAAGCACTTAAATTATACTACAAATATTTATCGGAAACAATGGGAAAAATCATCGATTAACAATTTAAGATCATGAAAAGTGCCAAAAACTAAACTACATATTAACACAATTTAGGACTTATCAGTTGTGTCCAATGATTTTGATTAGAGTTAACCTTAGTTTCAAAATTAGTCTTATCTATTGAATAAGAAACATTTGTTACTGAGATATCATATTCAAATATAGCAATACCTTTCAGTTTTTTTATCAATAGACTCAGTTAAATTGCTACCATTTTAGGGTACTGGCAGCAGGAACAAAATAATTGCTCAACACTGTTTGAGAAATACTGGAAGATCAGGATTTTTAAAGTACTTTTAATGAGTCATTAGGATTAGAGCATCCTTCCTCATATCCCAAACCTTCTTTATCAAACTTTCCAACTCCATAAATCATAGATGCAAGTTTGGTATGATCAATTCCATATGTGATAAATTTATGAAAAGCTTGATCATGCTTACCAAGAGATGAACATACATTTTGAGATGTATGTAATTCTTCTTTCAGAATGGAATTATCTCTTTTTCAAAATGTTAATATGACCAGCTTGATCCTTGCAAAGATTTAAGAGATTATTAGCACAAGAAATAAAGTTTGAGTAAGGATATACCTCTTTATTATTTTCTAATTAAGACATAATTCCTTCATCAGATAAGTGTGCGATCAATGCAAAACTTGCATCATCTTCTTCTATGTCCATTTCCTCCCAAGTTTCCATAAAGTTATTCTTGAACCAATTTCTGAAATTCTCTTTCTGATAGCTTCCTTTCTTCTAGATATCTTTCAAAAGATCAAGACAGACACTTATGAATTGACCAGGCTTGTTACAGTTGTAAAACATCATGTCTTCTTCTTTGAGGTTGAACCTTCTGTTGCTCCTAGGAGATTTCCTGTTTCTCTTAGCCATTTGTTGGATACTTCTGATGAAGCAAGCCATATATTCATTATCAAATTCTTCTTCATAAGTTTCATCAACTTTGTTGTTCTTGGATGATTTTCTGGACTTGTCACTAGATTTTTCAGGGTCATACTTTATAGCAAGAGACTTAAATTTATTTGGAGTCTCTTCTCCATCAATTTCCATTTTGTGACTTTGAAGATTGCTGATTAGACTTTCAAGAGATAGCGTATTCAGGTCTTTGACTTCCTGAATAGCTGTTACTTTAGGTCTAAAATTCCGAGGGAGACTTCTCAGAATCTTTTTCACATGATCAGATATAGAATAACTCTTGTTCAATACTTAAATACTAGAGACAAGAATTTGAAACTTGGAGGACATGGTTTTAATATCACCGTCTTCCTTCATTTTGAACATCTCGTACTTTTGTACCAACAAGCTAACTTTAGCTTCTTTGACTTGTTGATTTCCTTTATAGGTGGAACATAAAGATTCAAAGACAGTTTTTGCAAAAGACTTATCAATGATTTTAAAATACTCAGTGTGTGGAAATGCATCAACCAAAATTCCTCTGACTCTATAATGTTTTCTGTAAACTTTCTTTTGAGCAGGAGTCAAAGTTTTTTTGTCAAGCAACCATACCAACATTGTCCACTGTAATGTCAATGACATCTTCAAGAATATCCCATAACTCATCATCAATTCCAATGATATATGTATACATCTTGCTTTTTCACCATTCAAACTCAGTGGAGTCACCATTGAATACATGAGGTTTAGCAGTGTAATGATTTTTCTTAAAGCTATTGTAATCATAGGGAATCCCCCTTGAGGTACTAGGATTAGTAACCCCAAAATCCATGTTTTTCTCAATGGATCTTTGATTGTAACACTTTTAGGTGTTATGGACAAACATTGCTCTGATGCCAGTTGAAGGTGATAAAAACACACAAGAAGGGGGGTTGATTTGTGTTTGCAAAAATAGATTTATTTCTGAACCACAGTTCAGATTCTAAAACAATATTCAAAATCTGATTTGTGAGTGCAACATGAATAGAAATAGAAGTAAAGTACAAATGCAATGAATAAACAGTAGTTATCATGGTTCCTCTCCCAATTGAGAGTAATCTAGTCCCCTTGTCATGCAAGAGATTTTCCATTATAATCAACCTGATTACACTTGCTTATACACACTTGTACAAGACCTTTTTCTTTGCTTAGAGCTCGTGTCTAAGACTTTACTCTACTCAACCAGCTCCTGATCGAGCTTCCTATTTAGACAACATGTCCAATACTTTTCCCTTGCTTAAAGCTCGTGTCTAAAACTTAACCATGCTCAACCATTTCCTAATTGAGACTTCCTATGCTTAAAGATAATGTCTAAGACTTTCACCTTTTTTAGAGCTCGTGTCTAAGACTTAACCTTATTAGACCACCTATTCAAGACTTAACCTTTGCTCAAGTCTACATCAAGAGAATTTAAATCTAAACTAATTGTTTAGAGAAGGAATAACTTACAACAACACTTGATAAAACTCATAGGTGCTTAAAAATAATACATCACATTATCACATAATTTCTTAAGTTATAGAAATAAGAACTCTCTTAGCAATTTTAGCTTATGATATCAGTGCATGTATATCTCAGTTGTAGTTGCAGCGTTAATTCTTGAGTTGATCTTCACATATTCTACTCCTTTTATATCATAAGAAAATAGTCGTTAGAGCTTTCACAACGACTATAATTAGACCAAATCTTCTAGTACATCTTCTTTTCCAATAAAGCACGTGTTGGAACTTTCAGTCACTGAGTTATCCACTAAACATAATCATTGTCCAGAGGTTTTATCAATGATTCAAGTACATCATGACTTGCAGAAGAATATGTCAATAAATCTCGAGTCCCGTGTTAGCAAGACTGAGTTGAAACTACTCAGTATCAGAAGTAGCAACATCACATATTTGATCCTGAAGTGTACTAGTTACTGCACTATGATCAAACATTTCAAATGAGACTGATCAGAACCGAACCAAAGTCTTTTCCATGACAAAACTAGTTTCAACCAGTAAATATAAGTCTGCACATAGAAACAAGCTAGTTAGAAATCCTAATTGTTTTCCAAATACTTTGTTATCATTAAAACCTTTTGGAGGATACATGGCATGAACCAAACTTATCTCAACAAGGGTGATGGTTCATAATGAGGAATATTATGTTTGTGTGTGTGGATTTGAAGGTTCGGTGTGAGATGTAGCATGTATAGGTTGGGATTCAGAGTCATGGATGTAAGGAAACTCAATAATTAGTTTGATTGTGAGTGGTATGGTGTGCAGAGTGTCTCTGAACTGAGGTACTATTAGGTAATTTGTAAGGAATAAGAGATTCAAATAAAATAACATCCCTAGACAAAAAAAAAATTCTTTGAAAAAAAGATCAAGTAAAATATGACCTTTTGCGCTAGTTTACAGACCTAAATACATACATTTCTTGGACCTGGAATCCAATTTCTTCTTGTTTTCCTGTAGAGTTGAAGCAAAACATAGAGAACCAAACACTTTAAGTAGGCTAATATGAGGTAATCAGTTATGCATAACTTGAAATGGTGACTTGTTTTTCAAGAAAGATGTTGGTAATCTATTAATGGTGTGAATGGAATGACAAACAACATATGACCAGAAAAGTTTAGGAATTTGAGAGAGAAATATGAGTGCTCTAGTAACACCGAAGTATTTATTGGTGTTTTCTCTCAACTATATCATTTTGTTGAGTAGTTCCAACACATGAGGTTTGATGCACTATACCAGTTTCCGTATATAAGTCTTTAAGGATAAACTCATTTACATTAGTAAATGTTCATTATTATATGAAGCAAATGATTTAGGGAAAATGACTTAATGATTATTCTAGAAGATAATACAATATTGAGCAGCGAAATCAAAGGGACTGATATGTTCATTCTCAAATATTGTACTACCAATGACTATTAAAGATTTTCTCTCCACTATCCTTGATTTTTGGCACAACCCCATACCAACTATTATTGTTGTGGATTCGAAGAAGTTTCTAATTCTATCCTCAAATGGTCTTATTCACCATCTATATAAAGAGGACAAAGGAATTGTGAAAATAGAGTATCAACGAAAATCAACTTAATAATGCTGAAAGAACTTCAATAGAGAAAATCAATTATGAGAAAGAAAAACTAGAGAAACACTTAGAACTTTATTTCTTATATTCTCAATTGTAAATTTTGTTAATCACTATGTGTATCTGCTTATTTAGAAGCAACATTGTAAACAAAAATTTTGTATTTAACAATTGTTAAATTCCTTGATGGACTAGGTTTAGTCATAAGCCTCAAGAAGTCATTGATGGTTAGTATTTGAGTTGTAATTCCTTAAGGGACTAAGTTTAGTCAGAATCTTTGAGAAGTCATTGATGGATAATATTTGAGATTCTAATTAGTTTGATTATTGGATTAAGTCATGTTGAGAAGGGAAAATCACTCTGGCGAGAGGACTGAACTAACCTCGTTAACGGTGAACTAGAATAAAAATGACTTGTCATTTTTATATTTTTTCTATTGTTTTTTGGGTCACCAAAATTGTCTTATTTGAAACTCAATTCAATCCTCGCTTTCTTGGGTTTCCAGAACCTTCATGATGTTGTGTTCAGTCGTTGATCGAGTTTTTTAGATTCTACAGTTGTTTAAGATAACATAATGGGTGGTGAGAAGATTAACAATGACCAAAACGATTAACAATTACAACGGTTAGGACGAGGAACATAAATAATTGTGGCGATGCAACAGAGAAGGGTTAAGCAACTTGATTAAGAGTTCATGAGAAATAGAAGACGATTCCAATCGACAATGTCATTATTCTGTACTAGGATAGTGAATGGATGGTAGTTTGAAGATAACCGTCGTAGAACAATTATGGTGCGGTGGAAAAAGTATTTTGTGACCAGAGAGGGAGTACTTGCAAGATTAGCACTTTGACACTCAAATTAGTGTTTGAGAGGTGGGACTATACAAATGTGTATGCGAGAATACATGAGTGTGACTCTGAGTTGCACATATATAGGGTAGGCGAATTGAACTGACATTGGGTGTCACAATGTGGATTGTAGGAGACCATTGTATGCATATTGACAGTGGGAATACAATTAATAGTTTGCTCTAGTGCGATGCTCTATAATGGAGTTACATTATGTTGCATTGTTGGACCAGTTTGGTTGAATCTTTGATCAACCCGAAACAAAAAAAGGATTTCTTATGGCACCCCATAAGGTTCTTAGGCACCATGCAAATTTCCGAAAATATCCTTTATTTATGGAGATATATCTCTGAAAACACCCTAATACACGTTGTTTATTCATTTTTGAGACAGACCCCCCAAATTTACAAATAAATTTATTTTGAAAATATTTCTTCGGAAAAATTCCGAAAATATATTTCCGGAAACTTGCTTTCTTTTATGCCATGTGCTTGGACTATTTATGTGAATGACATAATAATATTATTAATAATAATAATATTAATAATAATTACTTCTTGCATTTTTATTATTTATTATATTTAAAAAAAATATTGTTTATTGAGTTCAATATATTATTAATTATAAATATTTTAAATTATTTATCATAGAGAAAAATAGAAATAAAAATAACAAATAATTAAATTTACTTATAGGATTGTATAATATGTATAAAAGGGAAAAAAACAATATGAAAAAAAGAGGTGGTTTGTTATTATTATTAATGTGTATATTAGCTTTCACACAAGGTAGTCCATGCAGCATCCACAAAAAGTTGTTTTTCAAAATATATTTTTGAAATTTTTTTGAAGAATATATTTCCGGGATAAATTTATTTATAAATTTGGATGTTTATTGAAAAAAATTCAAATTTTATATTGACTGAATATATAATTCACAAAATATTTATATAACTGATTTTATAAAATTGAGTTAGACCAAACTTTAATTATATCGTAATATTATAAAACTATCAACTATCATCGTGTCTAAGAAGGTCTCATGGAGTGCATTAAGATATTCCCAACAAAAATAACATCTTATCACAATGATTATATATCGGTTTTTGGAGTTAAAATAACTCTATAATTAGAGTAGGAATTGAATTTAAATATTTTGATAGTTAGCATAAAGATATAAAGATAGAGGAATAAAATACAAACAAAAATAGAAGACAACACATAGTATATGTCTTTCAACTATTTATTAATTAAATATAAAATTATATTGCAATTTGTTAGTGTGTTTTTTAGTATAAATATTCATAATATATGGATTTTTAAATAAATGTTTTAAAATTCAAATGAATTTGAAAGTTTATTCTTGAAATAAATAAAGAAATATTCATTGTTAAAATTTTAAAAAATTGATAGAAAATTAAATTATATACAAACAGTACCAAACTTTTCTTTGAACAAACCCATACATATTTTATTTCATATATAGATCATATACTTCCAACTTATAGCAACCTTTATAGGGATTCCTTAATATCAGAACCTCATCTCCTCATACAAACTACAATTCCATACATTCAATTTATTTTATGGCAATTTTTTCTCACTTCCCCTCTAGAACCTTCTTTAACATCAAGCAAGCTCATCTTCACCATAGCCTGTTGAAAATCCAAGAAGAACATTGCTTCATTCATTGCATACATGTTCACAATGTTCCTAGTTTGTGGACTATTGTACAATGTTTGGTCCGAAGTAAGAACACCATTGTTTGAGACCAAAGAATTGAAGTATGAATTATCAAAATCGTTACTTGTTGCATCAAAAGGTTGCTCAGCATTGTCACCTATGTTGCATGTTTTGGAGAGTGTTTTTGCAAATTCTGAATCCAATGTTTGGTCCAATTGGGTTAGTCTTTCCTTGAAAGAAATACACCTTGCTGCTCCTAGTGTGTGAGCTCCTGGATAATCAAAATAGTTAATGATAATAGTTTTACTAATTTTTGCATAATCATATTGTTATTGGATGAATATAATGGATACTTATTCAAATAAACACTTTTATATAGTAATTGAAAATTTGATGATCCAAATTCGAACTCAAAATTTTAAATTCCAAAATTATTTTAATAAGTGTTATGGACGGTCCGCGAGGTGCAAAGCAAAAAACTAAAAGTGTCATCAAGCGGTAAAGAGCGTGGAGCTAATAATTCATCATTCATTCAAAAACAGATAATTTCGTCTTTCAAACACATCTATCACCATCTGATTAGACCAAACAATTAGTTCTTACTCTATATAGAGAGAAATACATATTTCAGATAATAAAATTTATTTTCACTCTCACGTTATCCCTTATTTTCTCACTGATTTGGAGTAATGTGTTAATCTTATAGGTCACACCCTCTACTACAATTAGGTATTACCTTATCATTTCACCTATTAGTAGGTATTACCTTATCATTTCACCTATTAGTTCTAGTTATGAACTAAATACCATTCATGAATATTATTTAAAGCACAATTATTACCAGAAAGAGCCACCATATCTTTTGGAGAAAAACCATGTTGGCCAAACATGTTAATGAGCTGAGATGCATTGAAAAATGGTGGTGGCAGATTGAAAGTATCCTCAATTTTAGACCTTGTTCCATCTTTCCTTCCTTTTGGTATGTTATATATGGGACCACCAGCCTGCACATGTCATGTCATGTCATGAATAAAGAATATTACTTAATAATATTACAAAAAAATAGAACTTCATTTTAACTCGTTTTGACAAAAATAAGTGATAATTGATAAACTAGTTGATAATTTATAATTATGACCGATAGCTTATGGTCGACGACAAAACGCAAGATCTTACAAAGAAAACTGCATCTCTAGCAGCCATGGCAAGAATATCAGCACATGAAACCACTCCAGGACATTGCTTTTCAAGCTCTTGTTTGATATCATCTATCACTTTGTATCCTCTCAAGCTCAAATTTGCAGGTGAATCTTTTTCTGCTGTGTTGTCCTTAGTGGAATCTATTAGAACTGACCCATCACATCCCTATTTCATAGAAGAAAAATATTAACCAACCACTTTTCCGTATCATATATGTGAAGAAAGAGTGGAGAGATAGAAGAGAAGAGAGAGAACCTCTATGAAACAATCATGGAAGTGCATTCTAACTAAACCTGCTGCCAGGGTGGGATCATCCTGCAGAGCATTGTTGACATTGTTTTTAACAATAGAATCAACAAAAGGGCATCTAAACAAGTAGTAGTTCATGCTCAATCTATATACTCCTAATTTGAAACCATTCATTATGACAAAAAACAATATAAACAAATTAGCCATTGTTAGATAATATTCAAATAATAATGCGAATGATGGATTGTGAAGCATCTTGACAAAACTACATTTATATATAAGTGAGAGGATTTAGGTTAGTTTGTAGTGAGGCCTACAAATAAAGAACTTTACGAAGTTGGGAAAAGCTAGCCATTATCATCCGTTTTATATATATATAAGAAATGTATCTAGTGAAAAAGAGTAATTTTATATGAGAGTGGGAGCGATAACAACCATTTGATTTAAAATAAATGGTTGGAATTTAATTTCTCATATATATATATATATATATATATATATATATATATATATATATATATATATATATATATATATATATATATATATATATATAATCTTACCTGATCAGGAGGGTCTTCCAATAATTGAACACGAACAACAAGGTTGAAGGAATTGAGGGGGGTGTACCTGCAAGGCACTCTGATGCCAATGTCAATAGAGGTACATAATGGTAAGTAAGAAGTGTTTTAGAATAACGGACCCTTCAGTGAAAAAGGGTATTTATAGTGAGCCCCCAGCGCTGGGCCAAAGTTCTTTCTTGGGCTGGATTAGCGAGGCCCAAGGAAGAACTGTCAAGGTACGCGTAAGGAGCGTGTAGAGCTAGAAAGTAGTCTTGTCCTTGGTCCAATTTCCCCTATCTTTCAGAAGATAATATGGGGTAGTTGGATGATTTGACAAGTGGAATAAAGGACTTGTTATCTGTCCGTCTCGTCAAAAGTATGCCTGACCATCAAACAGTGTCTGCCCGACTACCTAGTATACTTGCCCGCGTGTATGGGCACCTGCTCAACGTATTGGGCCACAACCCAACACAGTCTGGAGGCCCAGTCCAGAACAGGAGCCTCCCAAGTCGAGTCTCCGAGTCGGAGCAATGGGTTTAAAAGAGTCGAGCACATATTTGCGCCGAGGGAGAACTCATATCGGGTGTCGAGCATCTGCTCGTGTCAAAGTGCTTGGTATATTCAAGTTATTCTGGGCGTCGTGGAGGACGCCGTTCAAATCGTCGGGCGCGTGGTGCTCTCAGGGGTCGAGGATGTTTCATTAGAGTCGGGGAGACTTACGGTTGCCCGACGTCGTTCAGAACTCTCTAACTGACGTGTCCTAGGCATTAATGGTGTGTCGCTTCGTTTCCTATGCTAGTGCTGACCTAGGAGCCTAGGTAATGATTTCCTAGCGCGTTCGCCCACACGCTTTCTTAGTATATAATATGGAGGGTCCACTTCATTTCAACTTTCGCTCATACGTTTAACCGGAAGCTCTGAGAAGAAACTCCCTTCCTCCCGCAACCGCCGACGACACCGCCACTCACTGCCCGCGCGCCACCTTAACATCGTCGTCATCACTATGTCAGGTAATCTTCTATAACCTTCTCTTTTCATGCATTTTTTCGCTTGATAGGTAGCAAAATTCGGAACTTTTCTGTTTAGAGTAGGTAGATCTCTGTTTTAGGTTAGTTTTTAGGTTTTAGACATGAATGTCCCGGGCACGATTTGCATGAAACGGGAGAGAAATTCATCTCTGTATGAATGAACCAGCCAGGATCATCATATGATCGATGAAGGTCGCGTGCGTTCGATGCGTTCGCCGGGCAAAATCTCTTAGTATTCTTGGTTTTTTTAAGGGTTTCGTATGTGCTCGAGTGGATCCGAGGGTCGTCCCTTTGTTGATTCAGGTTAGTTTAGTAGGGTTTCAGGGTGTTCAGCTCTTCGCCCTTTCACTTGAACTGCGGTGGAAGGGTGAATTTGATGCGATGTCGAATTCACTTTTCCATTTTGCTTTTCAGGTACGGCCGAGCAACAACGAACCAAGGAAAGAAACCCCAAGGAGGGGAACGAGCACATCTCTTCGTCTGGATGTAATGACTTGTCGTGGGTCGCTAACGAGCCTCTAGAAGAAGAATCGTATTTCGTGGACGAGGATACTACCGCGTACGTCGTGGTCGAGGACATTGGCTCCGAGGATACAACAAACTGGCAATGTCTTGCTCCTCGGGAAGTAGATCGGATATGCCATTGTTTTCCAGGGAAGAAATTCGCCATGTACGAGTTTTCCTTCCGAGAAGCGAGGATGAGACTCCCTTTTAATGATTTCCAGATGGGGGTCTTCAGGTGGCTCAGGTTGGCGCCCTCACAATTACATCTGAATGCCATTGCTTTCATCCGGGCATTCGATTTGGTTTGTCGTTTTCTCGGGGTCGGGTGCACATTGCCCCTTTTCTTTTGCATCTTCCACTTGCAGCAGTCAGGCGCAGGGGAACATCATAGCTGGGTGTCTCTCAAACAACCCATGAGATTGTTCAAGACGTTTGTCGATTCTGCCCACCATTTCAAGGGGAGGTGGTACGTGGTGAAACTGCTCACCCGGTATGCCCTCAACAACCTTTACTACTATAAGCGTGACGCCAACGACGAGGAAAAGATGATGTCGAGGATCCCCTTAAGATGGAAGCCGGACCATTTTAATATGTCGACCAGCCACTACCAAGTCAGACATTTGAGCTTGGGGGTCGAGGATCGACTGGCCTACCAGAAGCTGCTGGATTATGTTCAAAGCTTTAACTTGGCGGTCTGGGTGGACCGGCAAGACAGACCCTATGTCGACGACGCCGGGATGCCCATCCACGAAACACGCCTCATAAATACAAAGACTCTACTCGTGTGTGACAATGATGAAGAGGTTGTGGAGTTGTTGCGTAGGTTTTTCGTCCTTTCCCTCCCCTCTGACGTTTTATATCCGTCAGTTGATGTTTGGTTGTTTTTGTTTTGCAAGAACGATGCCCGTTCACCGAGAACGAGTCCTGAAGCTAGCCAACCAGGCTGGGGCCCCGAACAGGGTCTCTAAGAAGAAAAAGAAAGTGGGCAACCGCATTCAGGAGGTAGCTACCGAGCACGGGGTTGGTAGTTCCGGTACCCCCAGCTCAATAACTAACTCTCCCCAAGCCGTTGTCCAGCAAACTTCCCCGATACATATACGGGACAGCCCTCCGGCCTCCACCTCTCCTCTTCTGAAGCGCAAGCGGATGGACGGGTCTCTTGCCTGGTCTTCCACCGTGGGTAGCATGGATTCTGGCGCACTTGGGAGCTACTTGTTGCCTCCCTACTACTTGGAGAGGGATTTCTTCAAGTCTGAGGGTTCTGTCGTGGTGGCGGCGCCTGAGGCAAAGGCACTTCTCAGCCAGGATATGACCTCTAGACGGGCAGATCTTGCCAGGGATCTGGCTGCTGTCATCTGGGTGATGGAGACTGCTATGGTGTTGTCCGAGAGTGTTGTCTCGACAGCTGCGTTGGAGGAGGCTCTTGAGACTGCCAGGACTGAGAAAGATAAGATGTCCAAGGACCTATCCCACTACAAAGAGGAGCATAAGCTCCAAGAGGGACTGAGCTCGAAGTTGGAAGTCAAGCTCGAGCGGGACACCTTGAAAGCTGAAAAACAAAGTTTGGAGGATCAGGCTTCGAGCTCAAGAAGGAGGCCGAAGAAAATGTGAACCTTCGTGCCCGAGTGGCGCTGCTGGAGGGTACAATCCGTCCTCTGGATGATGAGACTGAAGATGAGTTGGCCCTCCGCACTTGGAGCGAATTGGTCGGCAGGATCCGTGAGCTCAACAAGGACCTGCTTGTGATGTTTAAGGATGGGTTCGACAATGCCAGCGAGCAGCTCAAGGTTTTGAACTCGGGGCTTGTGATTGAAGGGACGACTCACAACTACTGTGTGGCCGATGGTGAGATTATTTGCCCCTTCGCTACTGAGGAGGAGTTGGCCGAGGACGAAGAGGATGACGAGGAGTAGCTCCGGGCGGAGACCCTTTTTTTTGAATTTTTTGGGTCTGCGTGCCTTTGTATTGGCCTGTGTACCCTGTACTTGTTGTTGTAATGGCCTTCGTGCCCTTTGTTTGAATATTGGCCTATGTGCCTTCTCTCTTGTACTTTTAGTGGCCGACTTTGGCCAATTTTAAATACTTGTTTGTTATTTCATTGTGTTTTATTATTTATAATTGTTTATTTATATTTCAACTCTTTGCGCTCGACCTAGTTGGACTCGTTGGTTTAGGGAACCGACGAGGTGGCGGGTTTTACGTCCGCCTTGAGTCGAGATTAGGGTTGCGATTGGATACCCTAATCTCAGGGCTTGGGCCTTCCCATCGCGAGCTGGGTGCCCTGCCGACGTGGTACTGTGATGCTAGGGCTCGTTTGAGCTGTCCGACGTCGGGGAGGGTTGTGTTCGCCTTATACAAGCATTATCCTCCTTTTCGTTTAGTGGTGAAGGTCGTGGTCGTACCTTCCATGCCTCCCCGGATTGTATTTTAGCTATAGTATTGTCTAATTTTTTCTGAGTTCAACGGTCGAGCAAGTTCTTCACCTTGTAGGTTTTCCAGATAATAGGCCCCGTTGCCTGTCTTGTCTCGAACACGGTACGGGCCTTCCTAGTTGGCAACCAGTTTTCCTTCTCGTGGGTTTTTCTAGTTTCGTTTGAGGACCAGGCTGCCCACCTGGAACTCTCTTTTTATGACTTTTGCGTCGTGGCGTAAAATTATTTTCTGTTTAAGGGAGATTTCCCTAAGGGTTGCCTCAGAGCGGATTTCATCGACGAGGTCCAGCTCGGCTCGAAGTGCCTCGTCGTTCAGCTCCTCGGCAATGGGTACTTTAGTGTGCCTCATTGGTTATCGAATCTCTACCGGTATGACCGCCTAGGTGCCGTATGTTAACCTAAACGGGGTCTCCCCGGTCGTGGAATGTGGCGTTGTGCGGTATGCCAGGTCGTTGATATAAGTTATGGAATAAGATATGAAGTATTTTCGTTTATTGTTGGATATGTCGATCGGGTTGTTTGGTCCATTTGGTTAATAATCGTAATATAATCTAATTAAGTCTAGAAAAAATAAATAGTAGTGATGTATTAAATTAAAGTTTGGTGTTGTGGTGAATTTAAGTCGTTAAGTCGGGAAAATAAGTCACCAGCCGTAGAAATATTATCGGAGTAAATATTATAGTTGTTGTAGTAGATTAATTAGTGGGCTTGAAACCGTGTTAAAATAGAAAATTAAGGGGGTGTTGCAGTTAGGCCCATTAGTTATAATTGGATTATTATTATTATTATTATTATTATAATAAAGAGAAAATAAAAGGAGAATTAGTCAAGAGGAGAAGTTGAATCAGTAGAAGTTGGAGAAAAAAAATGGAACGTGAAATTGGAGAACGAGGAAAATTAGAGAAAACGGTTACGAGAAGTCACCGTCGGAAACCCAATCGGAAAGTCGATCGAAGATTCGAAGCGGCCATCGATTAATGTAAGGGTGGGGTTCGAACTCTATAATCGGGATTACGATAATTATTATGCAGGATTGGGATTTTATAATTTCTATAATGTTGGATGTTAATTTCGTGTTGATCGTGTGGTGTTGAATTATCGTAAAGAACATAATTTTTATGATAATTGAATTAATTGAATTTGTATGATCGTGGATGGATTAATCGTTGAGAAATTGTTTTGATTTGTGGATTCTGAAAAAAAAATGGAATTTGGGGACGGAACCCCTAGGCAGAGGGTGGCGCAGGCCACCCATTAGCAAAGGAAGGGTGGCGCAGGCCACCCATGTGAGAGACAAGTCATGGCGCATGCCATGCATAGGGAAGGTGGGGATGGCGCATGCCATCCCTTTGTTAAGTGGCCACCTCACGTGCCTACGGCCCAGGCCACACCTCACGGCCCTTGCCATGGCTTATTTATTTAATGTATATTACCTTACCTTTATTTGCTTAAAGGAATAATTAAATATATCAAAGTTGATGTTGATTGCAAGAGTGCAAGGTTGTTGAAGAGATGTTGTTGCAGACTAGCGAGAGCATGGATTCATGAATTCGTATCTGTTGGGTTGAGCAGTGTGTGGACTTTGGACGGAGATTGTTTAAGGAAGAAGGATTTATTCCAAATACTAAGAAAAGTTGATGGATCAAGTTGAAGGATCAAGTCGGTAAATTGCTATGCCTTAAGTGTAGTTGGATTAAAGTCGATCAATTTTCGAAGTTGGATGTAGAGCAATATTTTGGTAGAACTTGAAAGTAAGATGGAGAGAGGTGTATTCATCAATCTCAAAAATTCTGGTTTTTGCAATCTTGGAGCAGTTGTCACAAGAAGTGGCATAAATTTTTAACCGTGATTCGGATTGAAGCAGTTTTAGAATTTTTAGAAAGCTTACGAAATTCCCTACAGTTTTCATATAAGATTTGCATTCAGGAGGTTTATAATGAGGGAGATAATTGCATTTTAATAGTTGGGTCTGCTGCTGATTTTTGGAAAATTCTGTATACGGGAATTATTGACCAGTCCCATTGCAAGGAGGATAACTTTTTACTCGTTTCAAGCGACTTTTGAAGTTCTGGAATCTGAACGAAATTCTCTTCAAGTTAGAATATAATTTTGTGAGTTGGAGGTTTTTATTAGAAGAGAAAATTGTGTTCAAAGTGGAGTGTTTATTGCTAAAATTTTTGGAAAGACAAAGACGAGTGTGAAATGTTGATAGGAATAAGATGTTGGTATTAGAGGAAATGTGGAAGTTTCGGAGAATGCATATAGATGTGATTTATGTCGAATATGGACAATTAAGTGCCTATCTTAGATGATGGTGATGTTGGGAGGAAAATGGAAGTTGATTAATGTTGTTAAATATTTTAACTTGGATGAAAGTTGTAATTGGAACGGATAATTTTGGATGGTACTTGTTGTAACGACTCTGGTGTTAGATGGATATTGAAAGTCGTGTGGTACTATGTGTGTACATAAGAGAATGTGTACTGGAATTTTGGATGTTTTGCATCGTTGACGAAGTTGGAATTAAGGAGACTAAGGGGGAGTTGATAAGCCGTAGAGAGTTGGCGGAGCATTATGCTTACGAACTCTGGGCACAAGTTGAAGTACATTATGGCGTTGGGTAATGATGATTGATGCCTCTGTTATGGCTGTCGGATGTCTATCGATAAATTGAGGAACTGATCACCCTTAATCTATTATTGATAGCAGACGTAATCATAATTGATGGATAGATGTGTCATGCCAACTAATATAGTATGTACGTCGAATTGGTTGAAGTCAATTCGAGTGCTTGAGTATTATTTATTTTGTCGATGCAAGTTATTATATGAGAGTATTAGTTGGAATTTAAGAGGGAAGTATGAAGTTGCGCTTGGATTGAATTGTAATAAGAAAATTCATAGCTGGGCTCAGAATAATTAGAATGTAGTTGATGATGAATTAAGTAGCTTGAGACTTGAAGTTCTCTTGTGATGATTAGAAAGGAAATTAGGTGGAAATGTGAAATGATGATTTGATAAGAATGTCAGATATAATTGAGTTGCAAGTATTAGAAGTGAAATTATAAGTTGGTTTATTAAAGAGAGGTTTTGGTTGGAATAAGAAGAGTTGTTTAGTTGTGATGATTCAGATAAGAATCTATAAAAGGTTGTGTCAGTATGAGTAAGGATCGAGTAGTCGGCGAGTTAAATTAGTTGGGGGCAAAGGGTATGAGTTATCATGTGGAGATTCGTTGGACCCTTGTACCTTATGTTGGTGTAATGATGTTGCGTGGTTAAGATGATTGTCGAAGACGTGTTGCTAAAAGATAGTAAAGTTGTAGTCTATGTTGATGATAATTGGGAATTCATGGAAGTATATGAATATTTTATCCAAGATTTGGAAGTAGTCGCCGTTGTAATTGGTTGAATGTTTAGAGGCGTTATCTTAAGGAGCTAATTTTTAACTATTCGGTAACTACAAGAGTTAGAATCCCAATTGGAATGAAAATTCCGAGGAGTGAGTCGGAGGCTTTGTTGATATGTCAATTTTGGTGATTGTAAGTTGGATTTACACTCGGTAAACTTGGTATTTTGCAAGTAATCAGAGTGTGCAGCTAACGCGTGGTGCCGTCATTCGTACGCGGATGACAACGAGGTTGGTAGTTTGGTTGTATTAACGTTGTGATTAAGTTGTGTGTTCTTGAGTTGATGTGTTCTAAGTTGTAAGTTGGTTACTCGTTGTGTTGTGTTGATGGTTGTCAAGTGTATTGCTTCATTGTTATTTGTGTTGTTATTGACGTTGAGGTTATGAATTGTTGTCTGTATTATAAGTGGGGTTGCCGTTCGAGGATGAGAGTTGATTAGTCGGAATAAATGAGTAGTTGGAGTAATTGAATCGGATAAATTTTCGAGGACGAAAATATTCTAAGTGGGGGAGAGTTGTAACGCCCATTTATTTAATTAATTATTTAATTAAATATAAGTGTATTGTGTTGTGTTGATTTGCGGTGATTTGCGTATTTAAGTTGATTTCCAAAATATCGGAATATTGTGTTGATAATTATAAGTTGGTTTAGGTCGAATTTAATTAATTAAGTTGATATAAGTTATGGAAGAAGATATGAAGTATTTTCGTTTATTGTTGGATATGTCGATCGGGTTGTTTGGACCATTTGGTTAATAATCGTAATATAATCTAATTAAGTCTAGAAAAAATAATTAGTAGTGATGTATTAAATTAAAGTTTGGTGTTGTGGTGAATTTAAGTCGTTAAGTCGGGAAAATAAGTCGGAAGCCGTAGAAATATTATCGGAGTAAATATTATAGTTGTTGTAGTAGATTAATTAGTGGGCTTGAAACCGTGTTAAAATAGCAAATTAAGAGGGTGTTGCAGTTAGGCCCATTAGTTATAATTGGATTATTATTATTATTATTATTATTATTATTATTATTATTATTATAATAAAGAGAAAATAAAAGGAGAATTAGTCAAGAGGAGAAGTTGAATCAGTAGAAGTTGGAAAAAAAATGGAACGTGAAATTGGAGAACGAGGAAAATTAGAGAAAACGGTTACGAGAAGTCACCGTCGGAAACCCAATCGGAAAGTCGACCGGAGATTCGAAGCGGCCATCGATTAAGGTAAGGGTGGGGTTCGAACTCTATAATCGGGATTACGATAATTATTATGCAGGATTGGGATTTTATAATTTCTATACTGTTGGATGTTAATTTCGTGTTGATCGTGTGGTGTTGAATTATTGTAAAGAACATAATTTTTATGATAATTTAATTAATTGAATTTGTATGATCGTGGCTGGATTAATCGTTGAGAAATTGTTTTGATTTGTGGATTGTGAAAAAAAATGGAATTTGGGGACGGAACCCCTAGGCAGAGGGTGACACAGGCCACCCATTAGCAAAGGAAGGGTGGCGCAGGCCACCCATGTGAGAGACAAGTCATGGCGCAGGCCATGCATAGGGAAGGTGGGGATGGCGCAGGCCATCCCTTTGTTAAGTGGCCACCTCACGTGCCTACGGCCCAGGCCACACCTCACGGCCCTTGCCATGACTTATTTATTTAATGTATATTACCTTACCTTTATTTGCTTAAAGGAATAATTAAATATATTAAAAGTCTTACTAATTTTATAATAAGAATATAATTAAAGGAATATTATTATAATAACATTATACTAAGTATTAATTATAGTATTATATGTGTATAAACATGTTTAGTATAATTAAATAATAATATTAATTGGTTTCTAAGATGTGGAGTATAGCAGTAGCATTATTTAGCAGATCATTAAGAGAGACAGAAGTAAGGAATCAGTAACATGAGATTTAGCAGGTGTTGGCATTTTGGTATCGTGGCGGAATTCTTATGATAGTATAATTGGTAATATGATGTGTTGGTATCAGTAAGTTGGAAATTGAACATAATTTGTAAAATTGATTAGTAATAGTCGTGGAGTATAAAACAATAAAGTTTGTCTGTTTAGCCGAATAAGTGAATTTAAGCGGAGAAATTAGTTGTCCGGAATTTAACGAAAATTGTCGAGTTAGTTCGGAATAATAAATAAGTGATTTTAGTCGGTGTACTTTGTTAATTAGTGTTGAATGTGTGTATTTTCGAGTATAGTTGCGTATGTTGTTTTGTCTCGGTTTGGGAGCATTTTTAAGTTAAAGGTCGAAGGACCCATGTTGATTATTTGAGTTGTAGGTCGTAAGACCAA
This sequence comes from Lathyrus aphaca, assembly GCA_963966055.1. NCBI lineage: Eukaryota > Viridiplantae > Streptophyta > Magnoliopsida > Fabales > Fabaceae > Lathyrus > Lathyrus aphaca. Next base: position 230,772,634 of record OZ014519.1, read on the forward strand.
TGTTGATGTTCAAGTTGTAGGTCGTATGACCAACGTTGAAAGTTGTAGGCCTATGGCCAAAGTTGAATCGGTGTTGAATTAAAGTTGCGATGTTGTTTGTTGTATGTTGTTGGAGTTGATTGTTGTGATGTGTTGAGTCGTTGTATCATGGCATACATTGCATTTCTAAGTTGGAGCGGATGCTCACCACGTTGGCCTGGATTGGAAAATTTATTAAGTTGAAGGCTTATGCCTTGCAGATACCTCGATAAACTGGTATATTTTAAGTTGGGAGTCTAACTCCAATGGTACCACATGCATATGCACAGTCGAGTCACATTCTGTGTCGCATTAATTATGTTGTTTGTGTTGTTTATGTTGCCGAGTTGATAAAGTTGTTCTTGTTGCTTACATTGATAAAGTTGTGTACGTTGCTCAAGTGGAATAAGTTGTTTATGTATATTTAAGTGGATTATGTGGTTTAGATTGATTATGTCGAGTAAGTGGTTCATGCTAAGTTGATTATATTATTATGTTGGACAAGTTGATTATGTTGCTAAGTTGATTATATTATTATGTTGGACAAGTTGAATATGTTGTTAAGTTGATTATATTATTATGTTGGACAAGCTGATTATGTTGTTAAGTTGATTATATTATTACGTTGGACAAGTTGATTATGTTGCTAAGTTGATTATATTATTATGTTGGATAATTTGATTATGTTGTTAAGTTGATTATATTATTACAATGGATGAGTTGATTATAGGATTATGTTGCCTGAGTTGTTTATATATTTATGTTTGTAATGTCGATTATGTTGATATTGAAGAAGTTGAATATGTTGTAAATGTTCGTCGAAGTTGATGAAGGTTTGTATGCTAAGGTTATAGTTGGAATTGATTATGTTGATGTGTGAATTAAGATGATAAAGTATGTTGGTGGTTTGGAGTGTTTAGTAAGACGTTGTTGTGGATAGTGTAAAAAATTGTATGATTCTATCTAGCGTATTAATTATCATACTCTTGTTTATATGGTTCGATATCTCACCCCTTTCTGTTGTTGAATGTTACCTTGATTGGTAACGTGCAGGTATTCCAGTTTAGAGTTGCTTACTTTCGTAATCAAGTCGGTGTCGTCGCTCTGATACGTAACACTCGGGGGGATGAACGCTTAATTGTTTCGTTGTTATATTTAGTTGTTGTTATTTTAAGTTGTCTCAATGAAAAAACTAAGTTGTTAGGTGGGAAAAGTTGTTAACTGATGCAAAGTTGAATATTTGTGGATCCGCTGCCTATTTGTAAAAGTTGTTTGACTTCAATGAATTGAATAAAAGTTGACCTTATAGTTTCATCCTGTTTGAAAGTGTTATGTATCGATGTTCATGAAATTAAATGAATTGGTTTAAGTGGAAAAAGTGTAGCATCATGTTTTAGTGTTGAATTTTTGAAACTCTGATTTATGAATTTCCGCCGGATAGATTTGGGGTGTTACAGGGAGGATAGCATTTTTAGCTCGTTGGGGGGTGCGAGATGCATGTCGGCGTGTCTTTGGAACTTGTCGCATTTTTTTACGTGCTCTTTAGAGTCATGCTGCATCGTCGACATATAATATCATACTCGTAGGGCCTTGCGTGCCAATGATCATCCGCCAGGGTGCTGGGCATTGATCCCCCAATGTATTTCTCCCTGTAAGTCGGGGGCCTTTTCCTCCTCGACGAATTTGAGTAACGGAATGGAGAATCCCCTTCGGTAGAGTTTTCCCTCGAGGAGGACGTACGAGCATGCCCTCCTCTTAGTCGTGGCTGCCTGTTTGGGGTCTGCGGGGAGTTCGTCCTTCGTGAGGTAGTTGTAGATGGGTGTCATCCAGCAGTGAATGTAACCGATCACGTTTACCTCGAACGGGGGAGGTGGTCGTTCGGTACTTGGTCGAGGGAGGATTTCTTGAATCATTGACTTGTTTCCACCCTTCTTTCTCGTGCTCGCGAGTTTGGATAGGACGTCAGCCCATGTGTTGTGTTCGCGTGGAATGTGTTGGACCTCCCATTTCTCGAATTATTTGAGTTTTTCTCTCACTAAGGCTAAGTATTCGATGAGGTTGTCATTCTTAGCTTGGTATTCTCCTCGTACTTGTGATGCCACAAGTTGAGAGTCTGTTGATATCTTTACTTCCTATGCCCCTAAGTCTTCGGCTAATCTTAGACCTGCGAGGAAAGCTTCAATCTCGGCTTGGTTGTTGGAAGTCGGGAAGGCTAATGCCAACGAGACCTCGATCAGAATACCATCCTCGTTTTCGATTATGATTCTTGCGCCGCTTCCCGCCGGGCTGGAGGCACCGTCGACGAAGATCGTCCACTTGTGGGCGCCGTTAGCTGGGATCGGGCTATGTGTCATTTCTACGACGAAGTCGGCCAGGACCTGAGCTTTCAGATCTTTCCTGCTTTCATATTGGATGTCGAATTCAGAGTTCCAGCGACCACTTCAGCATTCAATCGACCATGTCTGGTCGGCCGAGGAGCTATTTTATTGGTTGGTAGGTTCTCACTTTAATCGTATGGGCAAGGAAGTAGTTCCGTAGTCTCCTTGCGACATTAATAAGGGCTAAAGTGACCTTCTCGATCTGTTGGTATCTGAGCTCGGGGCCTTGGAGAGCTTTTCTCATGAAGTAGATATGCTTTTGCCCCTCGATGGTTTCTCGGATGAGAACGGCGCTAACGGCTTCGGTTGCTACGGACAAGTATAGATACAAGGTCTCTTTTTCTAGTGTCCGGGACAGGACCGGGGGCTCGGAGAGTGCTTTCTTTAGGTGGAGCGATTCATGCTTGCACTCTTCGGTCAACTCGAAGGTGGCCTTCTTCCGTAGCAATTTGAAGAAAGGTAAGGCGTGCTGGGCGGACTTGGCGACGAATCGGGACAGAGAGGCAAGCACACCGTTGAGGGAATGAATCTATTTTTTCGACTTTGGGGTTGGGAACTCCGAAAACGCCAAACATTTATCGGGGTTGGCCTTAATTCTGCGCTCGGTGAGATAGAAGCCGAGGAACTTCCCTGCCCGTACACCGAATGTGCACTTTTCAGGGTTAAACCTCATTTTGCATTATCCCACCTGTTCGAAAACCTTGCGGAGGTGTTGTGCGTGGTCGACCTCTTCGTGTGATTTTACGATCATGTCGTCCATGTATACTTCGAGCTTGTCTCTGATCTCTCATTGGAAGACTTTGTTCATCATGCGTTGATATGTGACCTCAACGTTCTTTAGTCCGAAGGGCATCACATTGTAATAGTAATTGCCCATCGGGGTCATGAAGGCCGTATGTCTCTTGTCTGCATCCGACACAGGGATTTGGTTGTATCTACTATATGTGTCCACAAAAGACAAGAGTTTGAAACCTGCAGAGTTGTCGACCAGTTTATCTATATTAGGGAGAGGAAAAGCGTCTTTGGGACAAGCCCTATTAAGATCGGTATAATCAACACACATACGCCATTTGCCATTATTTTTCTTAATGAGGAATACATTAGAGAGCCAGGTTGTGTACTGGGCTTCAAAAATAAAATTTGCCTCTAAGAGGTGTTTTACAGCTCGCTCGACAACCGTCACTTTCTCGGGAGACTATTTGCGCCTACGTTGTGCTATGGGCTTAACTGCCCGGTATAAAGCTAACTGATGACAAATGACCTCAGGGTCGAGCCCGAGCAATTATGCAGCGTTCCATGCGAAGAGGTCAGCGTTCTCATTGAGGCAGATTGCGAGTTGCTCCCTCGTTTCAGCGGGCAGCCCCGTGTCTATCTTCACAGCTCTGTCGGGGTTGTCACCTAGTGGAACGAGCTCGAACTCCCCGTCAGGGAATGGGCGGAATGAATGCGCTGGGGCTTGCTCGTTGATGGGTGCCTGCTCCTCAGCGTCGTCCTCGCCGATGCGGCTGTCGAGGTCGATGGTGTTGATTCCCTGGGAGGGAGGTTGTTCTTCGACCCTGGGTTTCTTTCTATTCTTGGTGTTAATTATGGCATGTCCTTTTACTGCAGCATCATAGCATCTTTGAGCGGCCTCGATGTCGTCGTGGACTGTGACTACGCGACCTAGCTTGGTGTAGTACTTCATCTTCAGGGGGATGGTGGAGGGGACCGTGGTTAATTCGGCCAGAGTTGGGTGGCCGAGGATGCAGTTGTAAAGGGAGGGGCACTCTATCACCAGGAATTGGATCTTGACTTCTCTAGTTGTTTCTTGCTCTCTGAAGGTGACGAGGAGCTCGACATAACCCCATGGCTTTGTTGTGGCCCATTGAATCCTTGGAGGTCGGATCCGACGTACGGGGATAAATTGGTCTTGTCCAGCTTGAGGGTCTTGAATAGGTGGACATACATGATGTCTACTGAACTGCCTTGGTCGACCAGGATGCGTCGAACGTCGAAACATGCCATCTTGGCTCTTATTAGTAAAGGGATGCCAAAATTGGGGGAACCGCCCGGCAGCTCCTCTAGGAAGAAAGATATTGGGTTGGACTTTCCTCAGTACTTTGTCAGTGTGGCAAACTGCTCGGGCGCGGTTAGTAGGAGTTCGTCAAACTTGCATTTCACTGAGAGGGCAGCGTTTTCGCTGTTCATCCCCCTCCTGATATAACAAGAGCTGTCGGGAAGTCTTCCCAGGGACTGAGAGCCGTGAGTCGCCCTTCTGGTCCTGAGTCGGGGAGATGGAAGTCCTCCGGGAGTGATATGCACATAGCCACTTGATAAGAAGAGTCGTCGGGCGGTGTGTCCTCGTGAGGCCTCTTCTTTTGTTGCTCCTCGTGCCTGGGAGTTTCATTCCTCTTAGTGTACTGTTTGAGATGACCTTCCTGAATCAAGATCTCAATTGCGTCCTTCAGGTGGACGTAGTCTTCAATCACGTGTCTGTGACTTCTGTGAAACCGACAATATTTGGATTTGTCCGTGTAGGGCTTGGGTGCAAAAGGTTTGGGGAACCTTACCCTGCCCTGTTTGAAGTCGGAGTTGATGCACTCGGCGAGGATGCGCTCGTGGGGAGCTGTCAGCAATGTATACTCGCTATAACGACCCGCGGGTCCTTTTCCTTCCTGAGGTTCGTGGGGCTTTTCCTCTCTCCTCTTGTCTCCGTTGCGGCGGGGAGCATTGGGGTCATCGCGCTTGGGATGGTCGGTCTCCCCGGTGTTGCGACTGCTCCGAGCATTGTGGGATACCTATTTTTCTTCATATCTAATTAAGCATGGGCTTTGTGCATGATCTCTTCCAGGGTGCGGGGTGGGTGGGGGGGGGGGTTCTATCCTGACCGCTCTGCTGAGTTCGCTTCCGGGCAAGAGTCCTTTCTCGAGGAGGTATTTCTTCATGTGTTTCGTCGTGTCTACCTCGACGGCTTCTTGGTTAAATCGCTCGATATATGAGCGCATCGTTTCATTCTTCCTCTACATTATAGCTTCGAGGGTTGCATCAGTTTTGGGATGACGTCGGGAGGTTGTGAAATGTCTCGTAAACATGGATTTCATGACCCTTCAGGATGTGATGGACTTTGGGGTCATGCTTTTGTACCAGGCCATGGCTCGTTTTCCGAGAGTTGTTGAAAACAGTCTGCATTTGAGATGCCCGATGATGTCGTTACGGTAGTCGAGCATAGCGTTAATGTTATCGACGTGATCGTCGGGGTCAGTGGTCCTGTCGTAAATGGCCAGACGCAGGGGCTTTTCCATTCCCTTGGGGAGTGGTGCCTCCATAATTGCCCGTGAGAGGGGGTAATGTGGGTCCTCCTCGTCACTCCTCAACGGGGAGAGCTCATCATTGCCCGGACTTTGGTCGCGTCTAGGTGAAGCCCTTGACCGATTAGTCTCATGGCGCATCCTGGATCTGCTCTTTTTGGGCTCGGGGGAGCGTCTTCCTCGACAAGGAGGGGAGCATCCCCGCTTCTTCGCAACTTCTGGACGTTGTTGCGTCCTTCGTTCTTGCTGGGGTCGATCTTCCCGTCGGTCAGCCTCCAGGGCCATGATTATCTCGTGCTGCTGGTAGAGTATGGAGCTGGTCTGGTTAAGGGCGTTCACCATAGCAATCATGGTGACGTCTCCCTCGACGGGAACTAGGATGGGATGGAATGGAGCGACCGGCGGGTTTTGAGGCTGAGGCTGCTGGATCCCGTTATCTTCAGGTTCAGGAGACGGGGTGGAAGGTTGCCCGTCTCTGGGGTCAACTTCGTGGTAATTCAGATTGTCCTTCGTCGTGTAGTCGACGAGGGGACGGTGATGGTCGCTGGTGTGTTCTCCAGCCATACTAGAAGGATAAGGTAGTTTTAAGCTTTGATCTTCTACTGCGGAAGAAGGGACATCTAGTTCCCATAGACGGCGCCACTGATCTTACCTGATCAGGAGGGAATTCCTGTAGTTGAACACGAACAACAAGGTTGATGGAATGGAGGGGGGTGTACCTGCAAGGCACTCCGATGCCAAAGTCAACAGAGGTACAAAATGTTAAGTAAAAAGTGTTTCAAAATACCTGACCCTTTAGTGAAAAAGGGTATTTATAGTGATCCCCCAACGCTGGGCCAAGGTTCTTTCTTGGGATGGATTAACGAGACCCAAGGAAGAACTACCAAGGTACGCGTAAGGAGCATGTAGAGCTAGAAAGTAGTCTTGTCCTTGGTCCAACTGCCCCTATCTTTCAGGAGATAATAGGGGGTAGTTGGGTGATGTGGCAAGTGGAATAGAGGACTTGTTATCTGCCCGTCTCATCAAAAGTATGCCCGACCATCAAGTAGTATCTGCCCGACTACCTAATATACTTGCCCGTGTGTATGGGCACCTGCTCGACGTATTGGGTCACGACCCAACACATTCTGGAGGCCCAGTCCAGAACTATATATATATATATATATATATAAGTATAGGTACCATACCATTTTTTATCCCTTAAGTATACCCATATGTTCACTTTGGTCCCTTTTTTATTTTTCATGCCATTTTGGTCCTTTAATTTTCTTAACATATCCACATTAGTCCTTCCGTTAGTGAACTGTTAGTCCAAATTAAAAAAAAAACTTTCAGGTGGCAATTTGTATGGTGAGGTGGATAAGTGGAGTCCAGATGACAGTGTAAGCGATACGTGGTTGTCTACGTGTAAGTTATTTCTCAGCTGCTTAACCCTAAGTCTAAAAAAATTCATTATTCTCAAACGCTGTCTATCTCTAAGTCTGAAACACGAAGAAAAAGGTGATTCATGAAGCAATTATGAAGATGGTTGTGGAACATGTGTTAGAAGGCGATTCACGAAGCGACAATGAAGGCGAAGCTTTCCAAGTAGGTAATTTCTGAATGTTAGATTTAGGGCTTTTTGTAGAGGTAGGTTTTGTAGATTTAGGGTTTTGTTAGATTTATTGCTTTCATTAAATGTATGTTTTGTAGATTTAGATTTTAAATTATTGTTATTGAAAGGTGTTAGGTGACTATCACAAATTTTTAGAGCTCAAAATTCACCATATTGGTGCTTCTGTTGATCCTGAACTTAGTATGTATGAAGGAGGAATGGTAGATGAGTTGAAAGTATATGTTGATTGGTGAAGTTATTTTGAGTTAGTAGGTGTTTTGAAGGAGTTAGGTTATAGGTACTTTGAGAAAATGTATTACAAGGATCCATAATTTGGGATGAATGCCCTAGTTGATGACACATGTGCTTTAGATATTGCAAACCTTTACAGGGTGCACCGAAGTGTTGACATTTATATTCAACACACTTTGTCTGAACCTGATTATTATGAGGGACCAATTGATAATTTTGTTGAGGAGCCTGAGATAATTGTAGATGAGGTTGAAAAGTTGCTTAATAAGTTGCAGGGCGAGTTAATTGATAAGCTGGATGAGCCTAATGTTGTTGTAGAGGAAGTAGATACTGGGGAGAATGATACTAATGTTGTTGTTGAAGTAGGAAAAGATGGGATAAATCATGGTAATGTTGTTGTTGAAGAAGTAGGAACTGGGGTGAGTGATGCTAATGTTAGTGTGGAGTCAAACAATGTTGAAGTAGCCTCAAACAATGTTGAAATGGAGGGAGACAATATTGGTGAGGTGCATGATGATTCTGATTCTGATGATAGTGAGGATGAAAGCTACCATTATGATAGTGCCCTTAAGATAGAATTTGATGATGAGTATGATGGGTATGATGAGATGGATGAAGATGAACTTGCTGATCTCATTGCATATGAAAATGAAGGTAAGTCTAATGGGAAAAAAGCACAATAGATATAGGAGAGCTTAAGGGGAGTGATAATGATAGTGATGATCTTCAAAGTGGTTGTGATAGTGATGATAATAGTGGATTTAAAAGTAAGAAGTACCCACTTTTCAAAGAAAGGAAATATAGATCCAATTACAAATGGGAGCTTGATATGTATTTTACTTCCAAAAGTGACATTAAAGATGCAGTTGCCTCATATGTTGTACAAAATGGTAGAGACCCAAAGTTAAAAGAAAAGAAAAAAAGGGTGAGAGTGATATGTAAGGATGGTTGTGACTGTGAGCTATATTTTGCTAAGTTACCAAATGAGGAATATTGGCAATTAAGAAAAGTAATTGACAAACACAATTGTAGTAGGGAGTACAATGTGAAGATGTTGACTACAAGGTGGTTGAGCAAGAGAATTCAAAATGTATTGAAAAACAATCCCAGGTTGAAGATTAAGGATATAAAAGAAAAGGATTTAGGAAAGTGGAATGTGGGGGTAAATAAAACTAAGGACATAAGAGGAAGAGTGGCTGCCAGGGATATGGTTGATGGGTCTTTCATGGGGGATTACACTAGGATATATGACTATTGTCATGAACTGCTGAAAGCTAATCCAGGGTCAACAATTAAGATGAATGTTGAGCCTGTTCCAGAAGGTGTTGCAGACCAAAGACCATATTTTCATAGGCTCTTCATATGTTATACAACTTGTAAAGAGAGCTTCAAACTATCTAGACATGTTATAGGCCTAGATGGTTGCTTTTTGAGAGGGCTTTGTGGAGGGAAAATTCTAACGCTATATGAAGGGATCCTAATGATCATATACTTCCCATAGCATTTTTAGTTGTGGAAGGTAAAAATAAGGAAAGATGGAATTGGTTTTTGGAGTTGTTGATTGCTGACCTAGGAGATGCTACTAAGTGTTTAACACACACTTTCATTTCAGACCAACAAAAGGTACTGAGTTGTTGATTACATTATGTTGTTATTTTATGTTTTATAAACTTGATATGTAATCTTTCATTTCATTTTTTGCAGGGGCTTTTACCTGCAATGGATGATTTTTTTGCCCAATGTTGAACAACGTTTTTCTGTTTGACATTTGTATAACAATTTTAGAAAAAGGTTTACTGGTAAGCTGTTGAAGGAAATATATGGATGGATGCAAAGTCAACATATGCTCAAGCTTGGGAAGGAGAGATGAGGAAAATGAGATTGGAAAATTAAGAAGCATATATCAATATGATGAAGACACCCCAAGATTATATATATCATACTTTAGGATAACCAATAAGTGTCATGTTGTGTTGAACAACATGTCTGAGTCCTTTAATAGTGTCATTCTTGACTCTAGAGAAAAACCACCTGTGAAAATGCTTGAGGAGATCAGAACTTACATTATGGAGATATGGGCAAAGAATATAATGAGGCTCTAAGAGGTATCTGGTAGTTAGATTTTGCCAAACATTTGAAAGAAACTTGAGATAACTAGCAATTTTACAAACTTATGGCTTGTCAGGTATGTGCACAATCTTATTGTTATTGATAGTACTGGTTAGTAGCGTTTTTAATATCAATTTTTATTGTTATTGTAGAATGTCATATGAGCACATGTTTGAAGTAAGGCATTTGGAAAACCCAACTGAAACATTCACTATGAATTTGAAGGATTTCAATTGCTCCTGCAAAAGATGGAATTTAATAGGACTTCCATGTGTCCATGCAATGTCATCCATGAAGATTAGGAATTTTAAAGTTGATGATTTTATTCCAGACTATTACAGGATCTCTACATACAAGGAAGTATACAAGCATGTTCTTTACCCTGTGAATGGATCCAATTTGTGGTTCAAGACTCCATATCCAGATGTTTTCCCACCTAAGTATAGGAAGATGTTTGGGAGACCAAAGAAAATGAGAAATCTTGAGCAAGGGGAGATTGATGGGAGTGACAAGAAAATGAGAAGAACAGGTTTTATAGTGAAGTGTTCAAGGTGCAATAAGGCAGGAGATAACAAATTAACCTGTAAGGCCAGACTTGCAGCTACTAATGTTGCATCATCTCATGCCAATGAAAGTCAGGCCAATGCAAGTCACGCCATGACAACTCAAGCAACTCAGGCCAATACAACTCAAGAAAAATATGGTAATGCAAGTCAGGCCAATACAACTCAAGCAACATAAGGTAATGCTCCAACATCTCAGGTGGTAGCAACTCAGACCTCAACAACACAAGCATACATGAATGCAAGTCAGTCTTCTAAAGGAAAGCATGTATCAAGACAATGCTCAAAGAAAAAGTAACTAGAAGGCTACAAAATCTTGGTGTAAGAAGGCCATTTGTAGAACTAGGACCAACATCCAGATTATTTGCTTCAAAGAATGTGATTGGTCCTACAACCGGAAGGTCTACCCCAACCAAGAGGATCCTACCAAAGAAGACCTTTTTAATTTTAATCAAGCTTTGTTTAGATTACGTACTGTATTTGGTATTTTGTATTGTATTTTGAAGTCATTTTGAAAATTTCTATGTAACATGTCAATGCATTTTGAAACCTTTATGGAAATATTCCTATGTCTTTCAACAATATCAATTAATATCAGTTTGTGTTAAAGTTTAAGTAATCTGATATGTTGTATCAATTTGATTCAGATTGTGTCAATTTGATATGAGTAATCTGATATGTTATAAACCAACTGATATGTTTCTAGAAAATAAAGATTACAAACAATAGAACTCATTACATTGATAAACTTTGTTACAATTTCGCATTACAATTGACAACTAAAATATCCTAAAAAAACATACACATAACATTACAAGACATATCCACTTCCACATCTTGTTCAGTTGATGATGAATTTCAGTCAAATCTTTCCCTGATTCTTCATTTCTAAACCTCAAATTTTCATATTCCTTTGATAATTTTTCTAACCTATTCAACAAAATTTGACTTGTGTCTTCTGCAAATTCTTCATGGAACCAATTGAAATAATCACATCCTTTTTGCAAAGACCCCTGCAAAATACAAATATGGATCAAAACCTATTTCCCATATTTTAACAAACTTAAACAAAAATTAGGGCTTACCTTATAATTGTGACAACCCAAAAATTTCTTCCTGAAATTCTTCTCAGTGTTTGCCCTACGAAGCACAACCTCATCTCCATAATGATAAATTGGTTCAACTCGCGAGCTACTGTGAACACATGATCGCACTTTCAGATTTTTGCAACTTCAAAACCGAAGAACCATGGCTGACCTTCATCGTTCATAAGAAAAATAAGATGATGAACAATTGCAATTTCGTAAGCAAAAATGGTGATGGAAAGAAGAAATTACGGTGCGATTTCATAAGCAAAAGAAGATGAAGAAAAGTTTCAATGATGAAATAAGATGCAAACGATGAAGATGTGGTCTGACTATAAAGAAAAACATGAAATAATATCAGCTCACCTGCCAGGTAAATTTAGACAAACGTTTGAGGTAAAATGGCGGAAGAGACTCATTTATTACTTTTAGACATTTAAAGTACCAAAATGGCACGAAAAAAAATTAAGGGACCAAAAAAGATATTTTGTTTTGTTATATACACACACACATATATATATATATATATATATATATATATATATATATATATATATATAAATGGGGATCAACTTACTTCAAGAGTGAATCTAATTTAAAGGCTACAAAATTTGATAACACACTTAGTGGGTGATGAACTCTTGACAAATATATCGATAATGTCGCAGTATTTAATAAGATCAAATCCACAGGGACTTCCTTTTAACCAGAAAAAAATGTGCAATGCGTCTAAAATAGTAAAGGGGTTTGAGTTTGAATGTTAAAATAAAAGAAAGTGTTCAGACAGAAATATGAAAGCGGTCAGGTTGTGTATAGAATCCTCTATTTCTCTATTGTTGATGTTTGATGCCTTACTTGAATAATCTTATCACTATAATCTAGAGCTGTCAAAATGGGCTAGCCCATATCGGCCTCCTTGTAAAGCCCGAAAAATCATAGGGTTTAGGTTTCAAAATTAGAGTCCATATTTTTTAGGGCTTTTTTAGGCAAACCCAAAAAACCCGCTATCCGTTAGGGTTATATGGGTCGGGTAGTCTGAAGCCCATCTAGGTCTGGGCTTGTGTAAACACCCCAAATTTTCCCTCACTTCTTCTCACACCATGGCTTGTGATCTTTCATATAGCATTGCATAAGCATATCATCTCACTACATAGTTCATTTCATCTGCATCTAGGGTTTGCGATCTGAGCAATCCAAGAAGTGATCTGAGCCATCCCAATGGTCTTGAAGCTTACCAAGAGGGTCCATGTGTGTTCCATGATCATAATATGCCCCTAAAAGTTTATAAAAGTCAAGGGATCACAAAGCATGGCAAAGGCATAGAGGCAGACTGAAGATTTCCTACACATATGACCTAAAATTAGGGTTTTGGTTTCAGAGGCCTTAATCCCAAATTTTTTGGCCATTCTTGTTTCTAATGGTCTTAATATGTTATAAGGATCATGTGTACCAAATTTGATGAAGAAATTCATTGTGGAAGTCATCTGATCATTGGGTAACTTCTTGAGCAAGTAAAGTCAAAATCAGGGCATCTGAGGCCTCCATCAAGGGTACCAAAGGGTCACCATCATCATTTTGAGTCTCTATGATCTTTATTTGATCATTGAAGTGGTTGGAAGTTCACAAAGTTGAAGAATTTTGAGCCAAATGCAAACTTGCTATTTTTGGAAAGGACTTGTAATGGAAACATTTCATTTTGGGAAAGATATTCAACCTATTCTTTCATGACCAAAAATGCTTCAAATGAAAAATTATTGGACATGAAAGTTGTAGATTATGCCTTCCCATTTTCAAAAAGTACAAGAATATGTCTTGATTCATCCTAGAACTCAAGATATGACCTTTCAAAGTTGGCAAAAATCCTATAATTTTCAAGTGTGCACCAAAGAGGGAATTTTGCAAATTCACTTGCCAAGCCATTTCATGATCTCTAATTGACCTCTAAACATCATACCAACATAGTGCAACACATTTGGAACAGAATTGTGCCTTGGATCACAAGAAACCATGCCTCATTTTCACAAAATGTTCAAAGAGGGAAAAATGCATAAAGCTTGCAAAACCTATGATATCTCTTCATCCAAGTGATCCAACTGCACAAATTCAATCCTAGGGCTCTCCATGAACCATGCTGAGGCCAGACACCCCTTCAAGCCAGCTCTGAACCATACCCATATCTCAAGTACACAATGTTGACATTTTTGCAACTTGGCCCATACCAATTAAACTGAGCCACAACAACTCTCTGGACCAATCAAGACCTCATATGCAAACCCCAAGGAGCTCATTCCATAACACACACAAGCCTGAAACATAACATAACTCAGATTACTCAAAAATCCCCAAAACCTTCAAGCTTTCGAAACTCACTCCTCAGCCACTCAAACTCAAAACTTTCACCACCAATCATCTCCCCACATCATAAGGATCATTTCCCACCCCTTTCCATGGCTTGAAACCTCACAAAACAAAAAAATGATTTCTGACTTAGCATAACTGAATCTAATAAACCAAGCCATACAAACTTGTTTCAAGCCTTTCAGAAGCACAAGGGGGATCATTGGAGTGGTTTTGCACCAAGGAGAGGTCCAGAAAGCTCAGATTGAGAAAGCTTCATCTCAGGTATCATCAAGAACAATTTTTCCAGAACTTGTTTTTTAAGTTACAAATTGATTCTACATGATGTGCTAATCATTGTGATATGTTTACTTTTGAAAATGGTTGAGTACTAAGCATGTATTTAACTTCTGAAAGTTTGCCCGGGAAACATGTTCTTGCTTGATTCTCTTGATTGATGCAAAATAAATGTTGTTTGTTGGTGGATTCATGCTCCGTGATGTTTAGGGAGTGATTCTGGCGAGTTTGGGAGGTTCTCATAGCCTAGGGAGAGAGATAGCATTTTGGGGTCATCGGAGAAGATGACCGGAGCTTGCTCCGGTCACCTGAAAGTGTTTAGGGCTTAATTAGGGTTTAATTAGTCAGTTTGAATCTTGGCCATTAGATCTTAGGGTTAGCGCATTTTTGGATGGACCAGATTAGTTCATTAATGTTAATTCATAATTATTTAAATTAATTAAAATTAATTAGCCAGATTTGATCTGAACCCTTGAAACGTGCGCACATTCAACCTTTCCCTCCCCAGTTTAATCCCGACCATCAGATCATCATACTTTCCATTATTTTCATTTTATTTTCATTTTATTGCATTTCTTTTGTCCATTTTATTTAAAATAGCAAAAGACTTTCAAAAAATCTCATTTTTTTGCATTTCTGTTTCAAATATTTTTCTTAACCTAAAAAAAATTTTTATTTTTATTTTTGCATTAAAAAAGTATTTTTAAAACATTTAAATGTTTTATTTAATTAATTAATTGATTTTAATTAATTAAATATGCATTTAGGTTTCTAAAAATCACCAAAAAAATTATGAAGCATTCCAAAACATTTAGAAACATTTTCAAACTCACCATAAAAATTTCATTTTAGGTTTGATTACATTTTCACAATTTTCTTTGAATTAGGGTTCTTAAATTTCCCATTTTTTAACCCTAACTTGAAAAATTCATTTCTACCTAACCATGATGAGTTTGAACTTGATTCTTCTTGAATTGTTTCACCTATTACATAAAGTTTCTAGGTTATTTACCTAATATTTTTATCTTGCATTTTCAATTTGATTTGCATTTTCCCTTTAGAAGTACCCAAAAACCCTAGTTAACTTAGAAATTTCATAACTTTCACTAAGATTGGCTTCTGACCTTCTCCTTTGGGATGTGATCTTGTATAGGTTTAGGGTTTGTTTGAGATCAATTTCAATTTTTTTATCACGGTGAATGCTTCTGTTTTGGTCATATGCATCATGCTTGTTCATAAAACCCTAATTTTGCATCTTCATTTGCATTCTCCTTTGCATATCATGAACTTGTGAACTTGTCATGTCATTCCATTCTTTTGTATGTCATCTTAGACATCTTAGGACATATTTGAAACATTTCTTGATCATTGTTGCATCATTTTGATATGCTTTTCATCTATTACATTTCATGAACATCCATGTGTTTCATGCTTCTAAACATGCTTCCATTGCATCTCATCCTTGTATGATCATTCATATGCATCTTGTATGACTTTGCATAATCTCATATGCCATTTACATTGCATATTCACTTCTGACTTTGGTCTTTGCACTTTCATTTGTCTTATTTCTTTTCATTTCATTCCTTATGCATTCATACTAACATTTCAGGTACTTTTGGTAAGTTATCTGGGAGGTGGATTTGCCTTCACCTCCCATCTTTTCCTTTCTCTTCATATGCATATTCATTTGTCTTTGAAGTTAACTTGTTTCAATTATGTCTCTCTTGCTCCTTTCTTTTCTCCTAAGTTACTTATCTTCTTCAGGAAGTAAGTAACTTATTCTTCTTCCTCCTTCTCTTTTCATCTGCTTCTTCCTTGGTGGCCTTATTGAAGATCCTTTCTCTTAAGCCTCACAAACCATAGGATATCTAAGCATGATAACTCTTAGGGTTGTATATAGTTCCCCTTAGCTTTTTACCTTTGAGTCTCCTTGAGTCTCTCTTCTCATCTCTTAATCAGAGGCTAAACTCTTAAAGCTTTAGGACTTTGGAATTAGGGTTATGCCTGCATCCTTATCTTAGGATGGAGTGTATAACTTTAATCCTTAGTGTTAAACCTTTAATTTGTTTACACTTCTTAATCAAAACACATTAATAATCACTAAGACTTTATCTTGTAACTTGGGCCTTACATTAGGGTTCTATCTCTTCCTTATGGTTAAGAGGGACTAACCCTAGTGTTTTAATGGACAAGTCCCCCTCAAGTTGTCTTATAAACCATAAAATCCACTTCTTAACCTCATCCTTTAATTAAAATCCATTTAATAAAGGCTTGTTATATAACGAATTTAATCCCTAACCATGGCTTGAGTGCTCTCATCTATCATCCTTCTATTAGGATGGGGTAATGAGTTCACTAATCTGTGATTAAAGATTAAACTCATTACTTAACACTAAACAAAAATCCAAAAACATCTAAATAATCACAAGTAGGTTAATGATCTTAATCCTACATCATCATGGTAATTAAGTTGAGATGCTTATCTCATACTTAAGTAGGCTCATTATCCCTAATCAGGGAGGATATAATGAGTTTGCAAAACCCTTGATTTAGGCTTAAGCTCATAATCCTATGCAAAACACCAAAAACAATAAAAAACTGAAAACACAAAAACAAACAATAATCGTCTCCTCCGGGATTCTTTTCTCATCACACTCATTCAAAAACAAGAACTCGCTTCTTCCGTCTAATGCAAGACAGTTAGCACTCGAGCCAGACGAGTCACACACTTGAGCATATGCAAGTAAGCAGTTCACAACAAAATCATCCAGTATCTTTGAGTCGAACTACGGTGTTCTGACTTCCTCATTGCACGAGAGGATACGTAGGCATAACTTAACATTTATCGAACAAAAGTCTCTTTGTCATCCCCCTCTTTCAACATTCTTTTCTAAGCCTCAGTTCCTAAGCAATTCACCCTTTTGCACTGACACCTGTACTTTCTTCCCCTATCTTTTGCACACAAATAGCACACACACTCCCCCTTTTAAACACAATCTTGTAAGCGTGGATCCCGTCGAGTACGACAGACGATCTGGGTGCTAATACCTTCCCAGGTCGTAACCAACCCCCTTTCTCAGTTTCTTTGGTTCGTAACCGTCTTATCTATCTCTTTCCAGGTTTATGCAGCATTACCTTTCCTTCAGGATTAAAATGTCTAGCTGGCGACTCTATTCAACCTCTTTCTCTTTCGCCGACCGTTCGCGTTTGCACCGTGGGACTTAATGTCTTTTCCGGGAGCGACAGCTTGGCGACTCTGCTGGGGAATCTTATCTTGCAACCAAGGATTTTGGTTATTTTTGTGGGTTTCTCCTAGCGCTTGTTTGATTTGTGTTTATGGGGGTGTTATGTGTGCTTTTGTTTATTGCTTTCTGTACAACTTTATTTATCGCTTTCATTTACTGTTTATGCATTTCATATTATTGTCATCATATCATGTGCTGGATTTGTTGGTTTACCTTGGTGGGAGGGGTTTCTCAGTGAGCAAGGTTCCACACCGGGAACCTGAGTGACCCATAGGATTAGAGTGGCTTCATATTCTTTCCCATTCCATTTCGGTCTGGTGTGGGAATATGAAACACGGTTCAGACATGGGCTTCTTCTTGAGAACTCTGTGCTACAGATTTCCTGTAGTGTTAGGGATATCTGGGAAGCCTGCTAAGTCTGGATGACCTTTTTAGATGACCTTCAGCATCTGAGGTGAATTAGAGGAGGGTCCTTTATGATTAATGTAAACACTATACCTCCGGGTTAGAAGTGTTTACACTTCTCATAATAGATCTAAGTCTGAGGATCCTTGTTCTAGAACAATATCTGTGAGTGGGTTGGGATGTTTACAGGTTTGCAGGAACCATTGGCCTCAACATACCCTGTTATTGGATATTGTTTTTAAGGTTACACTATTTTGGACTGATTCTATGAAACCCTGGGCTTGTGACTCTTTATTTGAGTCCCCCACCTGGTTACTGGTTCTCTAGCCTTCATATGGATTTCTGAACACTCATGGACCCTATCAAAGCAAATGGAAAATCCAGCACCTGATCACAAACCCTTGCATATCATTCTGCATACATCATTTTGCATCATTTTAACAGTTGTCTATTTGTTTTACAGGGTATCCACGTCATCTTTGGTTTGGGTTTGACTGTTCTTCTACTCAGCCATCTTCATCAGTTATCTTCCTCAGAGATCCTCTTCAGCTGATATCTTCTCCATTTGTCTTCATCGGTTATTTTCCTCAGTTATATTCATCAACATCCATTATCAGTATGGACTCCTCCAGGAAGAGAAACATTACTTACCATTTCTTTGAGCCCTCCCTAGCAGGCATCAGATGGATTCATGCACTTATCACTCCTGATCATGTCCCTTTATTCAGGGAACATTATGGTGGTATTATGGACATGATCATGGACTTGGAAGCATCACAGAGGAGTATGATTCACACTTGCCTTCAGTTCTATGACCCTCCTCTCAGATGTTTCACTTTCCCAGACTTTCAGATGGGTCCTTTGTTGGAAGAGTTTTCCATGTTGTTGGGTGTCCCCATCAGAAGGGGAATTCCTTTCAACCCTGAGATGACTGCTCCTAGGAATGAATACATAGCTAAGGATTTGTATTTGGAAACCACCATCATTGATCAGCATATTACCACCAAGGATGGAATCCCAGGCCTCCATTTGGACTTCTCGATCACTCAGGCCACCAGTCATGCTGCAGCAGGGAAGTGGGAAACTGTTTGTGCTCTCTTGGCTCTTAATATATATGGAATCATCTTGTTTGCAGACGATCCTAAGTTTGTAAGCAAGAATGCTATCCATATCTTCCTACTGAAGAATCCAGTTCCTACCTTGCTAGGGGATTTCTACTACTCAGTGCATCAGAGAAATGAGAAACAGAGGGGAAGACTAGTCAGATGTTGCGCACCTCTCTTCTACTGTTGGTTATTGAGACACCTGCCAAAGACAGAAGCTTTCTTGAATCCTCATCAATCAAGAAATTAGGCTAAAAGAATGATAGCTCTCACTTCAGAAGACATCAGGTGGTGTACTCAGAGCACCAAAGGCAGGGACATGATCATAAGTTGTGGGCAGTATCCCAATGTACCTCTTATTGGAGTAAAGGGTTGCATCAACTACAATCCTTTGCTCTTCAAAAGGCAGTTAGGGTATGCCTTAGTACATCCACCAAGAGAGCAAGATTTAGCAGAGACCCTTTACTGTGATGTTCAGAATAATCATGCCATCATCCGACAAGCAGCCTGGGCTTGGGATAACATACAGACAAAAGGGACTGCTATTCTTGGCAAGTGCAACAACATAGCTTCAGCTCAGTATATTGATTGGTCTCGCATCAGAGGACAGATCACCCGCATGCCATTCACCCTGGAGGATGTGTCAGGGCCATCAGCAGTAGAGCCTATAGCTACAGTCAGTTTATAGTAGTTTGAGAAGTTGAAAGAGAGGAATGCTCAGCTTTCTGAAGCTCTAAAGAAGACCCTCTGGGAGAGGAATGATAGTCGTCTGGACAATGAGAGGTTAGAGAAGCTCCGGATCGAGCATGTGACTAAGATTGAGAAGACTAACGATTACATCAAAAAAGCCCGAGCAGGGGAGTTGGTATTGAAGAATGCTTGCAAAGAAGCTAAGATTCAGAAATCCAGAGCTGAGCACTACTTGGAAGAGAGTCAGGCTAGATGGATCAGGATCACTGAGGCTCGTTTGCAAGAGGATCAGAAGACACAGGCTAGGATATAACAGTTGGATGCCAATGAGAAGAAGAGTCAGGAAGCCTTGTTAGCAGCACATAAGGAAATCTCCGAGTTAAAACTATGGGCGGGGTTAAAGAGATCAAAAGAAAAGACAAGTACCAAAAGTTGACAAGTGCCACTGACACCAGGAACCTTCTTATTAGGACCATCACAGAGCATCCAGTTGGACCAGTGACTGATGCTTTCCTGAAGGAAGTCAAAGAGGATGACTTTGGGCTGGATGTTTGATTTCTTTGTACTTGTATTTTATTTTGGTTGTACTTTATTTCTCATGGTGATTTTGTTGTATTTCTCGACTTAATTGTATTTTGACCCACCATGGGAACTTATTGTAATCATAAACTATGTACCTTTTGCATTCGTAATATATGGTTTATGTATTACTTGGATTTTCTGATGGGCTTTGATTTCTACAACATCTTCTTCATTCCTAGAGGTCTGGAAGGTCAAAACCAAAGAACCAAACCGGATACCCTTGGAAGACAAATAGACATACTGCATTGCATACTAACCTCATTCTTTGTTTTGTAGGTGTTTTTGTTGTTGTTTTCTCACTCTGCTGTTGTTTCAGGAAACATTGCTCGTAGGAGGGTTTTCCCCATCAATAGAGTTCACCGGTATCCAACCAGAAACAACCTTCCGAGCTTACAGATGGACCAAGTTCAACAAGATCTGACTGACGTGAGAACTCAGATGGCTAATGAAAGAACTGAGATGAGGGCTCAGATGAACCAATTCATGGCAGTAATGACTGGGTTGGCCCAAAGCCAAGAAAGATTAAAAGAGTTAGTCGAGTGGAAAACTCCAGAAGAGAATCATCCAGGTACAGGAGGTACTAGTAACAATGATCACGGGCAGCCACAAACAGATGCGCCCGAGTTTGGGCCTCACCTCAATCCTGAAGTCAATGCTATCAGAAATACCCAAGGAAACACTGGAGGTCGTGCCTTGCAAGAGGACCCTCAAGAGGAACAATTTACAGTAATTGATGCTGGGGATGAAGCCTATGATCGTCATCTGGATGAAATAGCGAAGAAGCTGAGATCTTTGGAGTCCCAAAACTCTTTGGGATTTGATGTAATGGACACGGGTCTAGTTAAGGGAGTCAGGATTCGTCACAAATTCAAGCCTCCATGCTTTGAGAGATATAATGGTACCTCTTGTCTACGTACTCACCTGCAGTCATTTCTGGGGAGACTGAAAGCTTATACCATGGACGAAAAGTTGTGGATGTTCTATTTCAAAGACAGTCTGACCGGGGCATCCCGTGAATGGTATTCACACCTGTCCAGAGCAACATTCAGAAAATGGAAGGATTTGGCCGAAGCTTTCATACGCCAGTATCAATACAATTTGGACATGGCTCCCAACAGAACTCTCCTAATGGGTATGTCACAGTCTTCAATAGAAAGCTTCAGGGAATATGCCCAAAGATGGAAACAACTTGCTGCTGCTGTCCAGTCTTCGATGTCTGAGAGAGAAATGGCTGACATGTTTATGAACACATTGCAAGGAACATACATCGACTGACTTGTTGCTTTCTCTTCCACTAGCTTTGTTGATGTAGTTATAGCTGGTGAGAGAATTGAGAGTCTGTTGAAGATGAGCAAAATTTCAGATAATGGAGCTAGTTCCAGCAATGCCAGGAAACCTTTCTCGGGACCTCGCAGAACAGGTGAGACCAACTCAGTACACATGGGCAGAGGTAGGCCTCAATACGTGCCAAGATCAGTAGCTGTAGTCACCATTCCAGCACCAGCACCTCAACAACAGTATCCTTAATAACCACAACACTTCCCACTGCAACAATAATTTCCTCAATAGAGATCTTATAACAATAACAATCAACAACAACATCCGTTTCAACAAAGGACTTCACAAATCAACAGGGTCATTGATCTCATTCTGATGCCCTATGTTGCCTTACTTCCACAATTATTAAAGCTCAATCTGATTGAATTGAGGACTCTGGCTCCACCAGATCCCGAAAACCTTCTTAGAAACTATGATGTTAATGCTAGATGTGCCTTCCACTCAAATGCACCTAGCCATACAACAGAAAAGTGCAGAGCCTTACACATGAAGGTTCGAGATTTGATTGATTCTAAGGCAGTTAACTTTGCACCCCCTCCAAGTGTTACCAAGAATCCTATGCCTAGTCATGGTGGGCCTAGGATAAATTCCATTGAGGAGGATCAACCAATGAACTAAATTGATAATGTTGCAAGTATTCAAACACCTCTGGCCGAGGTTAAAGCCCAGCTTTTGAAATGCCAAGTGTTCCTGGGTTGTGAGGCCCATTGCGAAGCTTGCAAGATTTCTATCAACGGTTGTGCAAATTTTAAGACCGGTATCAACAATCTTATCAAAGAAGGCACTTTACAGATCACTTCAATAATTCTAGCTCCTACAACATCAACAAGCATTCCTCCTACAACGCCAGCACACATCATTCCATCAGATGTAACAACCATTCCTCCTACAACTTCAACAACAATCATTCCAACAGATTCTTCTACAACATCGACAACCATCCCTTCTTCAACTTCAACAGACATCAGTTCAACACACCCTTCTACAACAACAACAACATTCAATGAAGACATTTCCACAGTTACCATTTACTATGATCCGGCAACAATCCACGTTCCAGATTCTTTCAACAACTCACAGCAACATCTCCATCAACATCAACAACCTTCATCACCAGCACCATCTCCGGTCAGACCTCCTGTTACAATTTATTATGAACCTCAGACTATCTCAATTCCTTCTGTAACACCCCAAATTTGCCCTATCTTGTTTAGCATCATCATCATATCATAATCATCACAAGCATGTCATGTCCTTAACATTCTTGCATAGAAAGATGAAGCATAGCACTTGCATGTTCTAGCATAAGGCATATGATTAACCATACGAGAAATTTGAAGCACTACAAGGAAAAATCAAGAGCATGGTGACCTGGCAAGAAGCTCACAAGGCATGTTATACAAACTATGTATCATGGCCAAGGCCCCTAAAAATATTGAGGATCAAAATATGATCAGAACGGTTGACGCCAGGTTATTATTGAGGTTTCCCACCAAATGGAGGGAAAATTCAAAATTCACTGGCGTTAACCGGTTAACGCTTTGGCTAACCGGTTAACGGCTGCGAATTTTGAATTCCAGCAGCAATTTTCAGCATGTTTTTGGCTCTAATTTTCCAATTTTCCAATTTTTATTCATTTGAATTAAGGAGAAGGATCTAGAGCATTTATCCAAGCCTAATTCCAATGATAGGTCCTAATCATTTTCTAAAGCCTATTCCAAACCATATTTTTTGGATCCCAAGCCTAAATTTTGGGCCCCAAACCTAAACCATATTTAATCCATTTCCCTCCAAACCAAGGAAGCTCTCTCCCTCATAATTCACTCCTCTTCATTTTCTGAATTTTGATCTCTCTCACCATTCTCTCACTTTTCTCTCCCAATTTTCCAAATCACTCAAAGTTCCTCTTTGAAGATCACATAACTTTTCCTTAAAGTGTGTAGATCTTGGAACTAGACCTCCATCCATAGCTTCTTTGCATCATTTTTCTGGTTTACTTGGTGGTTCAGACCTGGTTTGGAGATTAGAAGTGCTTTTGGAGCCAAAATTTT
The DNA here is from genome assembly GCA_963966055.1 of Lathyrus aphaca. Lineage (NCBI taxonomy): Eukaryota > Viridiplantae > Streptophyta > Magnoliopsida > Fabales > Fabaceae > Lathyrus > Lathyrus aphaca. The sequence continues at coordinate 230,795,971 of OZ014519.1, forward strand.
GCATCAAGTCCTTTTGCTTGCATTTATTTTGCATGGAGTGTGAAGCTTAGCACCGGATCTTCAAAGTTCTCTGTGAAATCTCTCATTTCTAGCTCAAGCAACAATTACCAAAGCACACCTCAGCTTTGTAGGTTGGTTAAATTCAGATCTAGCTCTGTTTTATCTTATTTGCATGCTTGTGCTTTAGATCCACCATGTGCTTGTGTATTTGCTTGTGTTGCATGAATTGATTGGTTGATTCGTAACCGGATCCGTGTGCTAATGTTCATGATCTTAATGATGTTAATTAATGTGAATTGACCCATTTATTTCATGCTTAATTGATTGCTGGTCTGGTGTGGAATTATTTGAATAAGCTGGATTTGAGCTGAAATATTCCTCAGAGAAGTCGCCAATTTATTTTTGGCTAATGTGAGGACACAAACATTTATTCCTACCCCTAACCAGATTTAAGTGTCAAAGCCTCTTGACCGGGTTCTCCCCTGCAGAGTTGTGATTCTTGTTGCCAATCAGGAACTTGTTGTTGCTCGTATGCATTCCCCAACACTCGTATGTGTTTGATATTTTCTTGGTTGTTCGTTTGCATTCCCCGACACTCGGCTGTGCTTGATAGTTGATTTTGCTCGTATGCATTCCCCAACACTCGTATGTGTTTGATATTTGCTTGATTGTTCGTCTGCATTCCCCCAGCGCTCGTCTGTGTTTTTTATATGTTTGAAGCTCGTTTGCATTGTTTGGATACTCGTCTGCATCGTCCATAACCCTCGGCTGTGTTAGCTTATATCCATATGTGTTGAGTTGATAATCACTCTGTTACTCGTCTGTATTGCTACTCCAAATGCTCGTCCGTGTTGGATTTCTGGTATTCGTATATATCAGTAGCTGATATTCGTCTGTATCATCGCCTGAAGCACTTGTCCGTGTTCCTTTGATCATCGTTTGATATTTGTTTGTATCATTGCTCATGGCACTCGTCTGTGTCCTCTTGATGATCATCCAATACTCGTCTGTGTTGAAGAGGTTTGAAGTCCTGACGGTGGGATTAAACGTCAAAATGGTTACCGGTTCTGGCGTAACAGGTTATCCGAAGGAGGTTCGTCTGCCTCAGACACCACTTATCTATGCAAGATTTGTGAAGAGGGTTCGTCCAATCCTAATGTCGCACCTGGCGTAACAGGTTTGCTCGAAGAAGACTCGTTTGTCTTAGACCATATATCTGTAGAGGATATATGAAGAGGATTCGTCTATCCTGATTATGCATGTCTATCCCGCAGACTTAAGTGCATCACCGTTCCTGGGGTAACGGGCAATCCGAAGGAGGTTCGTCTGTCTCAAGCCATATATTTTGCAAAATGTATGAAGAGGACTCGTATGTCTAGTTCCTGGCGTAACATGGTTACTTGAAGGTGACTTGTCTGTCCAAGTTTTCCTATCCAGCGTAATAGTTCAATTTGGAAGAAGCCCGTCTGCTTTGTCGTCACTTCAGTTATCCAGAGTGTTATTTGATTGGGTTTATTTCCCATTGTCTGCATTCTCCAGCAGAGTACAAATTTCAGGTTTTCTTGGTATTCAACCACAGTTTATCTTGAACGGTCAATAGCTCGTGCTATCGTCCTTTTCAGATTAACAGTTGCTTGAATAGGGGCAACTGTAACACCCCAAATTTTCCCTCTTGTTTCTAGCATCATCCTCATGTCATAATCATCATAAGCATGGCATATTTTTAGCATCTTTGCATAGAAAAATGAAGCATAACATTCTCATGTCCTAGCATTGGGCATATGATCAATCAATGGTACATTTGAAGCCTTACAAGTTAAAGAAAGAGGTTAAGTGACCTTGGCCAAGTCTCACAAGGTGTTCTTATGTCTTATACAAGCTCAAGATCCTTTACAAGAACCCAAGGGTTTGGGAGGTTATCAGATGATCCAAGGAAGGGCAAGCTCATATACAAATGATCCTTAAATTAGGGTTTCATGTCAAGCAGGGATTCTTTGTGACTTTGGCCATTTCATGTGGGAAAAGTCCTTCATATGACATGAGAATGCTATGGATGAAATTTGGTGAGAAAACTCATTGAGGAAGACAGTTATTTCATTAGTTGCTTGCATAAGAAGAAATTGGTCAAACTGATTATTTGAAAAGTCAACTGTGGCAATTCAAGGGTTCCAATCCCATTTTCCAAGCCAATGGATGTTCTTAAGGTCATAGAAGAGGTTTGGCAAAGTCAAAGATCAAGAATTTAGGGTTTTGGCAATAGTTTCTATTTTTGGCATATGGCATGTAAGTAAGCTTTCCAAATTTAGCAAGTTTTGCCCTAATCTTCAAATGGTTCTTACATGGGCAAGATGACTTCAAATAAATTCCCCTTGAACATGAAAGTTGTAAAGTATGATCTCCCATTTTCAAAAAGTACAAGAACATGATCATAGCCTTCATGGTTTGGAAGTTATGGCCATTAGAAGTTCACTTATTTTTAGGGTTTACCTTAAAATTCAAGTTTATACCAATGTGCAAAAACTCATGTAACTCAATTCCAAGCTATTTTATGTGCAAAATAAGATCACTACATCACATTTCAATGCTCTAATGTCTTTTGGCTCAACAAAATTCATGAAAATCGTGTATGGATAAATGAGTATTCCATAAAGTGCAAAAATTCAAGATCATTCACAATGCATGACTCAAGCATCCAAGGGTCAGGATTAAGCAAATTATGGATTGGTGAATCAAGCATGATCAGCATGTGAGAGGAGAGAGGGAAATGCACGAGCCAAGCATGCTATCACACAACTCTTGCAAATTTGCAAATTCATTCCATTCACACTAACCTCACGTGTATTTTTCTTCATTCTCTCAGCATTGAACATTGGCATGATATAAAAGAGAATTAGGGTTTCCATTTGCTCAGATTCACAACATTGCTCTAACTTGAAAGTTTTTGCATCTCTTGCATTTCTCTTTGAATCACTCTCTACACTCACTCATTGCCAAAACCATTTGCATATTCTTCATCCTTGAGAGCTCAGGATCACAAATCCATACCTCATTCAAGCTAGTTCTCAGAATTCCATACCTTGCCATTTCAGTGCAATTTGCTTCGGGTTCCTAGATCCAGTTGCTTTCAAGACTCTAATTGCATTTATTTTGCAATTAGAGTGTATTTGGAGTAGATATGCAGCTTCTCTTGGTGTTTCTCAAGCTATTTCCAGATCTGCAAATCTCAGGTTAGCTTCAAACTCTTGGATCTAGAATTGAAATTAAAAGTGTGCATTATGATCTACTTGTTGTCCTGAGTTCATTGATGTGTTTTCTTTTTTAAATAAGTGAGAAATGAGGATGTACGATTGATTTTTAGTTTGATCCATGAATATGTTCTTGTTCGATCTGCATTGCTTGTTGACTTATTGTGATTTCTGATGGTATATTCATGATCTCCATGCTGTGTTGAGTGGATCTGGAGCTTTAGATGTATTTCTATGCAATTATGTTCTTGGCTATGAATATTCCAGTGCCGGAGCCCTAGCTTCGGTCACCGTATTCTAGAAATGTTTGAAACAGGTGAAGGAAAAAGATGATTAATGAGCCATACGATTTTTGATCTGGACGGTTGAGGCAGTGGCATCACATTAAAAGGGGAGTGTCTCCCTCACGTGGCTTCTAATTTCATAATAATTCCAGATGTGTGCCAGTCCATAGAGGTTACCATGTGCGTGCACTGAGGGTTTTTTATTGTTTGACTTTGGTTGATTAGTTGAATTCATCCTGTGCGTAGGATCAATCCATTAGCCTTTGTTTTTTCCTTTTTTTATTTGAATTTCCATGGTAATTCTCATAAGCCTGTGCAGGTCTTTGGGCCTCAGCTTCTAATTGTAAGATCAGAATGCGCCTAAGAGGGGGGGGGGTGAATTAGGTGTATATAATTTTTCTCGATTCTTTTTCTTTGATGGATAGAATTTTTCTTTTAAGTTTGTATGGAAGGAAAGCAATAAGGCAGAAAATAAAAAACGACACAGAGAGTTATCCTGGTTCCCTTCACAGTCCGAAGGTACATCCAGTCCCCTTTCAACTTGAAAGAGATTTCCACTAGTTTTTAGAAATAGTACAACCTATCACACCTTCAATGGTGAGGCCTACTTTCTAACAAACTAACATACAAGTGTGCAAGAACAATCCTCTTGCCACACTTACCCTTATGTCCAAACAAACCTTGGAACACAAGTCACACAATAGAAATACCTTTCTATATTTTTAATTTTGAGTGAGTAATACAAAGATTTTAATATCAATAATGATCTTCTCCTATGTACACAATTCACTTTTCAAATATCAATACAAGTGTTCAAACATGAAGTATGAAAGATGGATATCTTATGAACACTTTTGAAAAAATATGAAAAATATTTGAAAAATTGATGAATTTGATTCAAGTGATTTTTTATAAAAATTGTAGGAGATGTTTTTGAATTTGAAAAATTCAGATTTTATATTATACAAGATACCCTTTTGAAAAGGTGTGAAAATTATGAATCAAAAAGTTTTTTGAAGAGATATAATTAAAAGGTGCAATTTGAATTTCAAAGGAAAAAACATTTTTCAAAGTATTACAGTGTTAACCGGTTAACCAAATGGTTAACCGGTTAACGCCTATGAAAGTTAACAGGTCTTTTGAAAAATTGAACCCGTTAACCGGTTAACACTGTTAAAACCAGAAACAGAAGGTTTTTTAAAGAGTGTTAATCGGTTTGAAAAATATGTTAAATTATTTTATGCAATATGCTAGTATATGATTGAATGCATGAACACTTGTACATCAATTTAAAAGGGATTGATATACCTAACCAAAAAGCATCCAAGCATGAAGTTGAATGATGATGCAAACGAAGCTTGATAGCGAAGCCGGTTGCTTGAAGCTTGATCAGTTGGAGCTCTTGACTTTTTGCAGGTCTGAAATATATGCGTCGTGTTGTCTTCATCAAAATCTTCGAGGTTGAAGGCGTGCTTCTACATTCTCCCCCTTTTTGATGATGACAACCGAAAAATCTGCGAGAGCTTTGATCAATGTTTCTCTAAGCGAATTCTCCCGCTATGTGCAGCAACTCCCCCTAACTGATAGCAGCAGTTGCGAGAAAAAAATTCTGCATAGAGAGTCATTAGAGAAACAAAGGTCTTCTCCCCCTTTGGCATTAGCAAAAATTAAGGGACCAACAAGCAAGCATGAACATGAAAGATAGCATCATACACGCAATCATACAAGCAATCACACATATAAAATGCAAACATAGTGCAAGTAAACCAAAAATGCCTAAAAACTTAGGACTTTAGTTTGAGAGTACAAAACAAAACATGATTAAAATAAAAACAACATAATAAAAACAGCATGGAGACATGGTCCTCATTCCTCATCCGACACATCCTCATCATCTTCTTCCTCTTCTTCGGTACCGTCCACATCCTCATCAACATGCTCGGTGGTGGTTCGGGAGCTTAGGACAAGGTTCCGAAGGCTTTTGATGGCACGCATATCTTCATGGTGGTGTGACATCATGGTTGAGTAGAGAAAGTCATTGGTAATGCCGGTTTCCGGAATAGGTGGAATGGAGGTGGAGGATCCGTCATCATACTTATAAGTTCCATCATTGGCTTGGACAATGTCGGTGTTCTTGATAATAGTGACTCCGTTGATTTCATTTCCCGTAGTAGTCATAGCAATAAACGGTTCTCGACCGATTTCCATATCGGTAAGTTCCAAAATCCTTGAAAGAAGGCGGCCATATGGTAAACGAGTCTTCAACGAAAGTTGTTGCTTCAAATGATATAGCATGGTAGGAAGCCAATTAATCTTAATCTTGTTCTTGATGGCAAAGAGCACTTGCATCTCCAAATCATTGATTTGGGATTGATTGGAGTCCTTGGGCAGCAAGACATGGCAAATGACATAATGAAGCATCCGGTCATCAACGGAGAGATTCTTCGCATAACAAAGGACCCGAGAGGTACGCTGGCCGGAAATCACGGCTGCCTTTGGAAACCTACAAATGTTATAGTAGTATTCCAACTTATCATAGTTGGCCCATTTGCCTTCATCATGGTTGACACCCTTTCGGAGAAACACTCCCGAGTACGGTAAAGCCAAAGAGGTAGCAAGAGTACCTAGGTCAACCTCAATCTCACAATCTCTAATAGAAGCAAAAAGGTGGTGCTTATCATTTTCATCACAATTGAGAACCATGTTGTTCATGAAAGACTTCACCAAATCCGGATACACTTTTCCATTATCGGCAATATAATCTAACATTCCTTGATATTCTAGTAATGCCGGAAACTTAAAAGATTCAAAAGATTTCAGGTTCACATACTTACCCTTGAGAAGATGTTGAACCCTAACACGAAAATCCAATCTTCTCTTCTTTGTAGATTCCATGGGCATGTCTTCTTCACTGCTAGACCTTGATGCTAACACTGGAGCTTTTCCCTTTCTTGAAGCCATGAAGATGAAGCTTAGGTTGAGGGTGAGTGAGAGTATTTTCGGATTAGGGTTTGGTGAGTGGAGAGTGAAGTTAAAGAGATGGAGTTTTTGTGAGAGTTACAATGTAGTGGGTTTTAATGGAGGAGAAGAAAAGTTTGGAGAAAGAGAGTAAGTGGAGTTTAATGGTAGGTCAAAGGAAGAGGAAAAGATTTATGAGGTGTCTTGAGAAACCATGCATCAAAAGGACAAACACATATAACACAACATAACAAAATAATAAAAAGTTAAAAGTTAAAAAAAAACAGAACCTGTCACGCAGGCAGGGACTGCTGTTTTGAAGCTGTTAACCGGTTAACCGATCCGTTAACCGGTTAACGGACAAAAAATTTCAAAAAATTTTAAAAATCCAGCAGCTATGGTGGGGAAAAATGGGAGGGATTTTTCAAAAAAAAATTCCATAAAGTGTTAGCACTTGTCATTCCGCAACTTTCGATCAAAAAATATTTTGAAACCGATTAATTTCGGGTATACGAAAGTGAGAAAAACCGAAAACGGTGAAATGTGAGTGCTAGCATTTTATGACTTTAAAGTAAGCAAAAACACATATAAACATACATAATGCAATAAAAACATATAACAACCAATTTTTAGGTTAAGATTAGATGTCACCTTCATTGAGAATCCCAAGTTCTCGTCGAATCTTGAAGAATTGTTCCTTAGCCAATGGTTTTGTGAATATGTCGGCTAGTTGATTGTGTGTATCCACGAATGTAACATCGACATCTCCATTTAAAACATGATCTCGAAGGAAGTGGTGCCGGATATCAATGTGCTTTGTTCTTGAATGCATGACCGGGTTCTTTGTGATATTAATGGCACTTGTGTTGTCACACCGGAGAGGAATACAACCGAGATCTATACCGAAATCGAGAAGTTGTTGTTTAAGCCACAAGATTTGAGCACAACAACTTCCTGCTGCAATGTACTCCGCTTCGGCCATGCTAAGTGCAACGCATGCTTGCTTCTTGCATGCCCACGACACTAGTGCATTCCCGAGAATGTGACAAGTACCACTTGTACTCTTTCTATCGGTCTTACATCCTGCATAATCAGCGTCAGAATAACCAATTAAAGAACAAGTACTACCTTTAGGATACCATAGTCCGACGTGCATTGTTCCTTTGAGATACTTCATGATCCTCTTCACGACAATGAGATGTGATTCCTTCGGATTAGCTTGAAAGCGAGCACACAAACAAACACTAAACATAATGTCAGGACGGCTCGCCGTCAAATATAGGAGTGAACCGATCATACCTCGATATTTTGTAATATCTATTGAAGTGCCGGAAAGATCTTGATCAACATACGTTCCGGATCCCATTGGAGTAGACATCTCTTTGCAATTGTCCATATCAAATCTTTTCAATAGCTCCTTGCAATACTTGGATTGGTTGATGAAGATGCCATCCTTTGTTTGCTTGATTTGTAAACCAAGGAAGTAGTTCATCTTTCCCATCATGGACATCTCGAATTCGCCTTGCATCATAAGAGAGAATTCTTCGCAAAGATCTTTGTTTGTTGAACCGAATATGATGTCGTCGACATAGACTTGAACAAGTAAGGTGTTACCCTTAAGATTTTTGATGAACAAAGTCTTGTCAACCTTTCCTTTAGTAAAACCTTTCTCACATAAGAAGTTGCTAAGGTGATCATACCAAGCCCTTGGTGCTTGCTTTAAGCCATAAAGAGCCTTCTTCAACTTGTAGACATGAGACGGGTTCTTGAAGTCTTCAAAACCGGGAGGTTGTTTGACGTAGACTTCTTCATTAATGTAACCGTTTAGGAAAGCGCTTTTGACATCCATCTGGTACAACTGAAAATTCATAGAACAAGCGTAAACAAGTAATAATCTAATTGCTTCTAACCTTGCTACCGGAGCGAATGTTTCATCAAAGTCGATTCCTTCTTCTTGGTTGTAGCCTTGTGCGACCAATCTTGCTTTGTTACGAACTATGATTCCATTTTCGTCAAGTTTGTTCTTGAACACCCATCTTATGCCTATGATATGCTTGTTGTCAGGTCTTGGTACAAGAGTCCAAACTTGGTTCCTTTCGAATTGATTGAGTTCTTCTTGCATAGCTATTATCCATTGATCGTCGCCTAAGGCTTCATCGATTTTTGCTGGTTCAATTTGAGACACGAACGCCATGTTGAGGCAAGCATCCTTGAGATTGAGTCTAGTTGCAACGCCTTGGCTAATATCACCAATCACTTTATCTATTGGGTGATCTCTATGAGTTCTCCATTCTTTTGGAAGATCTTGATGTTCTTCAATGGTAGGTGACTTATCTTCTTGTGATATTGCTTGTTCTTTTGATATCTCCCTTGGTTGTTGTGATAGATCTACATCATCATCATCATCCATAATAATATTATCCTCTTTCGAGGGGTTAGTCTCATCAAACGAAACATGTATGGACTCTTCAATGGTAAGAGTACGTTTATTGAAAATTCTAAAAGCTTTACTTGATAGGGAATATCCAAGAAAAATACCTTCATCGGATTTCTCATCAAACTTACCAAGGTTGTCCTTACCGTTGTTGAGAACGAAGCATTTGCATCCGAATATGTGGAAGAAAGATATGTTGGGTTTCCTTCCCTTGAACAACTCATAAGGGGTCTTCTTGAGAATAGGTCGAATAATGACACGGTTACTTACAAAACAAGCCGTGCTAACCGCATCCGCCCAAAAATATTTAGGAAGATTCGAGTCGCTAAGCATTGTCCTTGCAAGTTCCACTAGTGCCCTATTTTTCCTTTCTACGACACCGTTTTGTTGAGGAGTCCTAGGTGCGGAAAAGTTGTGAGAGATTCCATGCTCTTCACAAAAATCTTCAAATGATGAGTTTTGAAACTCGCCACCATGGTCGCTTCTTATGGAAACAATTGAGAGTGACTTTTCATTTTGAATTTGCTTGGCATACTTCTTGAATGCTTTAAAAGCATCGCTTTTCTGCACTAAAAACAAAGTCCAAGTGTATCTAGAGAAATCATCAACAATAACTAGTGCAAAAACGTTACCTCTGAAGCTTTTTGTTCTTGATGGACCGAAAAGATCCATGTGTAACAATTGGAGTGGTCTTGTAGTAGATATCACTTTCTTGGTCTTGAAGGATGTTTTGGTTTGCTTCCCCTTTTGACATGCGTCACAAAGCTTATCCTTGATAAACTTCATCTTTGGAAGACCAACAACTAGATCGTGCTTTAATAATTTATTCAAATGCTCCATGTGAATGTGAGCAATTCTTTTATGCCAAAGCCATGCATCGTTGTTGTTTGCCATTAAGCACTTCACCTTCAAGAGAGAGTCATCAAAAGAAATCATAAAAATGTTATTAAATCGTTTACCTTTTAGCAAGAGTTCATGAGTGACTTCATGTTCTATCAAACATTCCTCCTTCGTGAAGTTGATTCGGAACCCTTTGTCACACAATTGACTTATGCTAAGAAGGTTGTGTTTAAGGCCTTCCACATAAAGGACGTCTTCGATGATTGTATGAGGAGATGCACCAATGGTTCCAACTCCAAGAATTCTTCCTTTATTATCATCACCGTAAGTAACGTATCCTTTGGCCTTAAGTGTTAGACTTGAAAATTTGTTGATGTCGCCCGTCATATGCTTTGAACAACCGCTATCGAGATACCATTGCGTAGAAGTTGTTTTCAAGCATACCTACAAAACAAAATCAGGTTTTGTTAGGTACCCAAATTGCTTTGGGTCCTTGATAGTTAGTACCCTTTTCAACCCACACATAATGCCCTTTAGCAACACCAATGTTACGCACATAGCAAGCATTAGGTGTATGGCCTTTTATTCCACAATAAAAACACCTAGGTTGAAATTGACTTTTGAATTTAGGAACATAATTTTGTTTCTTAAGACTCATTTTCTTTTTATGACTTTGATGCATAGTTTTAGCATTGTTAGTCTTTTCCTTAACAATTTGTTCACTAGCTTTTATGAAAACGGTTTCACTTGTGCTTGGTTTGGAAAACTTAGAATATCCTAGGCCACTTTTATCATTTGGATATCTTTGGTGCCTAAGAATTTCCTCCAAGCAAATTTGACCTTTTTCATATCTTTCTAAAACTCTTTTGAGTTGAACAATTTGAAAGGACAATGACTCACAATTTTTACATATAAGACTTTGTTCTTCATCCATTATCTTTTGTTTTTCATTTTCAATGTATTTTTCAAAAGATGCATTTTGTTCTTCTAAAGATAATATTTTCTTCTTTTGGGATGAGATAGTTTTGTACAATGTCTTACATTCCTTAAGAAGTTCATCTATGACTTTTTGTGCATCATTTTCATAAATTGAAAAATTACTACTAACCTCGTCATTTTCTTCATCGGAGTGATGTGACGCCATTAACGCCATATTTGCACATTCGTCACTTTCCGATTCCGATGAGGAACTAACTTCATTGTCATCCCATGCGACATAAGCCTTTTTATTCTTGAAGTCATTCTTGCCTTTGAATCCTCCTTTCTTCACAAGTCTTGGACAATCCGGTTTTATGTGACCTTGCTTTCCACATTCATAGCATGTAAGTTCTTGGTTCGATGTGGATGCATCCTTCTTCCTAAAATGTTTATTCTTTTTAGGAAAGGAAGAATTATTATTTTTGTTAAAAAACTTACCAAGCTTCTTAACAAGAAGCATGAAGTTCTCATCTTCGGAGATCTCGTCATCTTTGTCATCCTTCGTGTCAATCTTCAAGGCAATTCCTTTGTACCTTTTCTCTTGACTTTCATGTTTTTCGAGCCTTCCAAGTTCCAACTCGTGCTCTTGAAGTTTGCCGAATAGAGATGCGGATGTCATTGTTGAGAGACTCTTCTTCTCCGAGATTGCGGTCACTTTCGGTTGCCATTCCCTTGTCAAAGACCTTAGAACTTTCAAATTGAGATCATCGTTGGTGAAGGTCTTTCCGAGTGCAATCAAATGGTTGGTTAGATGAACAAATCTTTTTTGTAAAGCCACAATAGATTCTCCGGGCTGCATGCGGAACATTTCGTATTCTTGACTTAACGTGTTAAGCCTTGATCTTTTAACTTATGTTGTTCCTTCATGTGTTTCTACCAAAGTGTCCCAAATCTCCTTTGCCGATTTGCATTGTGATACACGAAAAAATTCGTCCAAACTAAGAGCACTTTGAAGTATGTTGATTGCTTTCTTCTCATTTAGGATCTTCCTTTTATCATCTTCATCATACATATTTTTCAACTTCGCCGTTCCAACACCGTTGATTACATTGACGGGATTATGCGGACCTTCTTCGATTGCTTCCCATATGCCCTCTCCTTGGGCTACAAGATGTGCCCTCATTCTGATTTTCCAGAAATCGAAGTATTCGCCGGAGAAGAGCGGAGGCTTGTTGCTACTTCCACCATCTTTGAAAACGGGATTCGAGTTTGCGGAAGCCATAGGATCTTATAGGAACAGGTTAACTAAACCTGCTCTGATGCCAATTGTAAGATCAGAATGCGCCTAAGAGGGGGGGTGAATTAGGTGTATATAATTTTTCTCGATTCTTTTTCTTTGATGGATAGAATTTTTCTTTTAAGTTTGTATGAAAGGAAAGCAATAAGGCAGAAAATAAAAAACGACACAGAGAGTTATCCTGGTTCCCTTCACAGTCCGAAGGTACATCCAGTCCCCTTTCAACTTGAAAGAGATTTCCACTAGTTTTTAGAAATAGTACAACCTATCACACCTTCAATGGTGAGGCCTACTTTCTAACAAACTAACATACAAGTGTGCAAGAACAATCCTCTTGCCACACTTACCCTTATGTCCAAACAAACCTTGGAACACAAGTCACACAATAGAAATACCTTTCTATATTTTTAATTTTGAGTGAGTAATACAAAGATTTTAATATCAATAATGATCTTCTCCTATGTACACAATTCACTTTTCAAATATCAATACAAGTGTTCGAACATGAAGTATAAAAGAGGGATATCTTATAAACACTTTTGAAAAAATATGAAAAATATTTGAAAAATTGATGAATTTGATTCAAGTGATTTTTTATAAAAATTGTAGGAGATGTTTTTGAATTTGAAAAATTCAGATTTTATATTATACAAGATACCCTTTTGAAAAAGGTGTGAAAATTATGAATCAAAAAGTTTTTTGAAGAGATATAATTAAAAGGTGCAATTTGAATTTCAAAGGAAAAAACATTTTTCAAAGTATTACAGTGTTAACCGGTTAACCAAATGGTTAACCGGTTAACGCCTATGAACGTTAACAGGTCTTTTGAAAAATTGAACCCGTTAACCGGTTAACCAAATGGTTAACCGGTTAACACTGTTAAAACCAGAAACAGAAGGTTTTTTAAAGAGTGTTAATCGGTTTGAAAAATATGTTAAATTATTTTATGCAATATGCTAGTATATGATTGAATGCATGAACACTTGTACATCAATTTAAAAGGGATTGATATACCTAACCAAAAAGCATCCAAGCATGAAGTTGAATGATGATGCAAACGAAGCTTGATAGCGAAGCCGGTTGCTTGAAGCTTGATCAGTTGGAGCTCTTGACTTTTTGCAGGTCTGAAATATATGCGCCGTGTTGTCTTCATCAAAATCTTCGAGGTTGAAGGCGTGCTTCTACACTATTCACACCCCCTTTTTGTGAGCCCATTAGAATTGAACTGAATTACTTGCTGATTGCACCCCTGGCTCCTTGACCTTTTATTTTATTTTCTTTTTTATTTCAGTTTGATTTCTAATTTTTAAAAATAGTTAAAAGTTCTCGATAATTCCAAAATAATTCTTGATCATTCCTTTTAATTTTCTTTAATTTTTGACATTTTTATTTTCCATTTTTTTTTTATTTTTCACGTAGGAATTAATTTCCATTGTTATTATTTGTTTTTTAATTCATTTTAAACACATGCTGACTTGTAGAATTTATATCTTGATCATCAATTTGAATTTTGACTTGGTTCTTTTTGCATTTAATTCATTTTAAAGTGTAGTTTGTGGATGATTTTTCTTCTGATTTTTAGAAGCTTGTGTGAATATTGTTTATAGTTGACTTGTGTGTGAAGTTTCCAAACCCTAATTGGTGTTCTTGAGGTCCTTTGACCTAGTTTCTTTTTGATTCTGACTTTGTTATTTTGACATGATGTTATTACTTGATTAATGAATACTTGTGCTTATTTTCATAATTTTTGCATTAGTTTGTGATTTGATTTGAATTTTCATGTGAGATTGCCTTAATTTTGCTTCTTCTTGTTGGCATGCTTAGTTCTTAGGTTAGGAGGGCACTTGTGCCAACTCCTATAGGTTGTTTAGAGGTCTTGTTATATGAGTTTTGATCCCTGGTCCTTTCTTAGGGGGTGTGCTTTGAGATTTTTCTTTGTTACTTGTCTTTAAAGTTTCTGACAAAAGTATGTATGCTCATTTCACCTTCTTTCTTCATTTGCTCTCTTTGATGCTTGTGATTGAGTTTGTGTGCTTATTCCCCATGTTTGCACATGATTCTTAGGCACCTTTTAACATGATTAGGTCCCTGGTTTTTCACATGATGCTTATGCCTTGATTGGGTTTGTGTTTGTTTGTCCTTACACTTGTTCACATGTCCACTTCACTTCCCATTCTCATAGTGTTTATGTTTGAACTTGTATGAACCTTTCTTTGGTCTCTTGAGTTGTTTGTGCACATTCTTGTGATGATTTGGTTCTGGTCTTGATTATTGTGAAGCATGTTTAGCTTGTGTGATCTTTTCTACTCCATGTTTGCTTTTGTTTCCTCCATGATAGCTTGTGTTGGTTTATTGTGATGTGATTGATCCACTTCCCATCTTATGTTGTATGCTTGAGCTTGGCACTTGAGGGTGACACTTCACTTCTGGATGTGATGTTTTAGTATGATCTTTTGTTCATTTGTATCTCATTTGATTTCACTTGCTTTTGTCTTACCACTTGTTTATGCTTATAACCATTTCAGGGGCTTTGGTAAGTGAGAGGTGCGGATGAGATTCCCACATCTCCAGTTCTTTTCTCTTCATCTTTCATTATGCTTTATCACTTGTGATTAAGATGTGCCTTATGCCATCACTTTCTTAGCTTCTTTTCTCCCCCCTTAGAAAGCAACTCATTTCCTTTAGACGAATGAGTTGCATTCTATTTTCCTTTCTTCTCCTTTCTCTTTCTCTTTTTTCTTTTCTCTTCCTTTCTTTAGGATATTTAGTTCAATCCTCACTAACCATAGGACCACCTTTGCATTTTAACTTTAGGATTAGACTTTCTCCTTAGTTTTTACCTTTGAGATCCTTTTGGTTTCTTTCTCTTCTCATCTTCATACAAAAACCTAAAAAACATTAATAATAGTTGAGGTGACCTATCCCTTTTGTCATCCTCTCAAAGAAAATCATAAGAAACACTTCTTCATCTTAATCCACCCAAAACACTTAATAATACGAACAAGTTAGTGAATTTAAATCCTAATCTTAGGAAACAAGTTTGAGGATCTTCTTCATTCTTGATGGACTTGTTACTCATTCTATATTGGGATGTGGTAATAAGGACATGTCCTTAGAAAAGGCTTTACCTTCACTTCCTTATGCCACACTCTAAAAACTCTTCTAAAAAACACAAACAAACAATAAGCGTCTCTCCTTCGGGAACTCTCTTCTCATCTCATTCACTCTTTACGTACGAACTTGCTCCTACTTGTCACCTTGCAAGACGGTAACACACTCGTTGTCCGAGCCTGCAACACCTGAGCATTGACATAGGAAGTTCAAGCCTTAAGACACAAGCAATATTTTCCACCCCTAGTTAGGGGAACTACGACGACTCTGATCCATATTGTCCAAATGAGGTACGTAGGCAGCGGGGTAGGGCCCGTTCGAGACTCTTTTATTTTCCCCCTTTCTTTTCTTTTCTCCAGTTCATTTCTTTTTCTTCGCAGCAGCTTTCATTCTTTCACCCTTTGAAACATTTTCTTTGCAAGCGTGGATCCCGTCGGGTACGACAGACGATCTGGGGTGCTAATACCTTCCCAGGTCGTAACCGACTCCCAAGCCCAGATTCTTTAGTTTGCAGGACCTGTGTCCTTCCTCTTCTTTTCTTCTGGTTTGTGCAGCATTACCATTCCCGTTTCTTCGGGATAAAAATGCCTGGCTGGCGACTCTACCTCTTCCGCGCCACTTTCGCGTTTGTACCAGGATGGAAATCCAGGGAGCGACAGCCGGTTAACGCTTTGGTTAACCGGTTAACGCACCTGTTTCTGTACTGTTTTGCTGCAGGTTTGGACTGGTTAACCGGTTAATGCTTTGGTTAACCAATTAACGCTTTGGTTAACTAGTTAACACTGATGCAGAATGTCATATTTGAGCTGTTTTGAGCTTGTTTGATCCCCTTACTTGTTTTAATTGCCATGGATCATTATATGATCATTGAATATGCTAGTTTAGGATGATTTTCTTGTTGGTTGATGCATGCCTTCATGTTCTCGACACGTAAATGCTTGTATGTGCAAAGCTTGCATGTTTGTTTAACTTGGTTTTCTAGAACTTTGAGCATGCTAATTCCATGATTGTGTTGATGAACATATGCTGGATTTTTGCTAACATTGCAGGGGCTTATGGTAAGAGAAGTGTGGATGTTTATCCACATTTCAACTCTTCTTCTTTTCTTTTTAAGTTGCTTTCTACTTTGTGCTTTTTGATGTGCCTTATGCCATCATGTGATGCAACTCTTTTCTTCCCCCTTTAGGAGTAACTTATCTCCTTTAGAGGAGTAAGTTTCTTGCTAGCTTTCTTCTCCTCTCTTTGCTCCTCTTTGGTTCTTCTTTTCTCTTAGAATAGTTGAAACCTTACTAACCTTAGGACCACTTTTTGCATTCTAATATTAGGGTTAGTCTTTCCCCTTTAGACTTTTGCCTTTTGCTCTTTTGGTTCTTTCTCTTCTCATCTCAAAACAAAGCATAAAACAAATTAATAAAGAAAGAAGTGACTTCTTGTGTAATAGCCTTATTCCATGGGGCCTATGTATTCATTCCATCTTGGAATAGTGTATTTGTCTAGCATGATGCACAAGTCGGATCATGAAGTCATCTTCATCAAGAAAAAACCCTAAAAAACACTTCTTCATTTTTAATCACTAAAACACCTAATAAATTCAACAAGTCAATGAATTTAGGCCCTTGTCCTTGGAAACAAGTCTTGGATAAATTCTCCTTACTTGGTGTGCTTGTTCTATTATTCCATCTTGGAATGTAGTAACAAGTACACATTCCATGGAAAAGAGCTTGATTTCATTCTCTTGTGCCACACCAAATAAAAGCTCATAAAAAACACTAACAAACAATAAGCGTCTCCTTCGGGACTTCTTTTCTCATCTACTTCGCTCCGTACGCTAACTTGCTCCTACTTGTCATTTTGCAAGACGGTAACGCACTCATCGTATGAGCCTACCACACCTGAGCATTGATAAAGGCAGTTCAAGCCTTAAGACACAAGAAATTTTTCCACCCCTAGTTAGGGGAACTACGGCGACTCTGATCCTCATTGTCCAGATGAGGTACGTAGGCAGCGGGGTAGGGCCCGTTCGAGCACACTCTTTTATTTTCGCTACATTTTCCCCCCTTTCTTATTTTTTCTTATCCAGTTTCAGTTTCAGTTTTGCAGCAGCTTTCATTCTTTCACCCTTTGAATCAGATTTCTTTGCAAGCGTGGATCCCGTTGGGTACGACGGACGATCTGGGGTGCTAATACCTTTCCAGGTCGTAACTGACTCTCGAACCCAGTCTCTTTGGTTCGCAGGACATGTGTCCTTCCTTTTCTTTTCTTCGGTTTGTGCAGCATTACCATTCCCGTTCCTTCGGGATAAAAATGCCTGGCTGGAGACTCTACCTCTTTTCGCGCCACTTTCGCGTTTGTACCAGGATGGAAATCCAGGGAGCGACACCTTTTTCCGGATCAATCAGTCCGGTTACTATCATGGTACCAAGACCAGTTCCATATGACAGCAGCAGTGTCGTGCCATGGCATTATGGCTCAGATTTGTATTGCAACGGAAAGAAAGTCACTCTTGACACTTCTACACCACAGATTGATAATGTGGGGGGAGGCGGAGGCTTCACTCAAAGCGGACGTCTCTTTGCCTCATAATTCCAAAGAACTAATGTTGAAGCAGAAGCTGCTGCCAAGGCTAAGGGCAAGAGTGTGGTGCCTGAAGAGCCTATTACCAAGGAAGCTCAGAAGACATCCTTTGACCAGGATGTAGACGAGTTCATGAGAATAATCAAGAAGAGTGACTATAAGGTTATGGACCAGCTCCATCAGACACCCTCTAAAATCTCTATTCTATCACTGCTAATGTGTTCCAAAGCTCACAGGAATGCACTTCTCAAAGTCCTGCACGCAGCTTACGTGTCAGAAGAGATTACAGTTAATCAGCTAGAAACGGTGGTTTCTAATGTCAATACTAGTCATGGACTAGGTTTTACTGATGCTGATTTGACTACGGAGGGCCGTAACCATAATAAGGCTTTGCATATCACCTTGGAGTGTAAAGGTGTTGTTCTCTCTCATGTCTTGGTTGACACTGGATCTTCTCTCAATGTTCTTCCAAAGAAAGCCTTGGTTAAGATGGAATATGATGGTCTTGCATTGCGTCCAAGTAACCTGGTTGTGATAGCCTTTGATGGTTATAAAAGATCGGTTCTTGGGGAAATTGAGCTGCCTATGGTGATTGGCCCACAGATCTTCAAAACTATCGTCTACGTGATGGACATTCAGCCTGCCTATAGTTGTTTGTTGGGTCGGCCATGGATTCATGTCGCTGGCGCTGTGACCTCGACCCTTCACCCGAAGTTAAAATACGAATGGGAGGGCCAAGTTATCACAATCGGTGGGGAGGAGGATATCTTTGTTAGTCATCTAGCTACTTACAAGTATATTGAGATGGATAGAGAGATCCATGAGACAATGAGCCAAGGGTTTGAGGCCCTCAATGTTAATGAAGCAACAGGTGAAGTGTCTGGTACTTTGATATCTTCTTATAAGCAAGCTCGGAAGGTTGTTGAAGACGGGAATGCCCAGGGCTGGGGCAAGCTGCTGCAAGTTCAGGTCAAGGAAGACAAGTTCGAGCTGGGTTACAAACCATCCTGACAGGTCCAAGAGGAGGCTGATGAAGCTCCCAAGTTTATCAGTGGAGGAATGCTAACCCCAGATGCAATCAACAATGTGGAAGACGAGGCTGAAATCGATTTCAACATGGAAAGCTGGATTCGTTCAAGAGTCCCAGACCAGCAAGTCCTCAACTGGTTTTCCCAAGAATTTATAAGGATTACTTCTGCAGAGTAATTATTATTTCCTGTTTAAGCATGCATCAAGTCCTGCATCTTGCCCAAGGTGTCAGGACTCATTTTGTAATAGGTCCATATTTGTATTTTGTGCAATTCAATGATTAATGAACAAATGGACATCTTTGCAAACAATCTTTTCGCTCATTGTTTTTCATTTTTGTTATTTTCGCACAAAACAATAAATGGCAATGTTTTTCAATAAATAACTTCATTCACTTTTTCCTAAACAAGATAAAATCAATCACTAAAATGAACAAATCTCAACCCTTGCAGAGATAATCCTCCAGATTGCACCGACAACAATACTGCTATGACTTCGTATGACTTAGACAATCCGATTAATCAAGCAGGTGAAGGGGTTGATGAAGATTATGATTTTCCTGAAGAGTTGGCTAGGTTGTTAAGATAAGAGGAAAAAGTGATTTCTCCTTATCAGGAGGAGGTTGAAACTCTCAATCTTGGTACCGAGGAAGATGTGAAAGAAGTAAAGATCGAGGCTGGTCTGCAAGCTCCAGTGAAAGAACAACTCATCAGTATGCTTCGGGAATATGTTGACGTGTTCGCTTGGTCCTATCAAGATATGCCAGATCTAGATACAGATATTGTCATGCACAAATTGCCACTGAAAGAAGATTATCCTCCGGTCAAACAGAAGCTACGTCGTACTCGCCTAGATATGGCCATGAAAATTAAGGAAGAAGTACAAAAGCAGTGGGACGCCGGTTTTCTTGCTGTAACTAGTTACCCGCCGTGGGTTGCTAACATTGTACCCGTACCTAAGAAGGATGGCAAGGTACGTATGTGTGTGGATTACCGGGATCTGAACAGAGCAAGCCCGAAGGATGATTTCCCATTATCTCACATTGATGTATTGGTGGATAACACAACTCAGTTCTCGGTATTCTCTTTCATGGATGGATTTTCTGGATACAATTAGATTAAGATGTCACCTGAAGACATGGAGAAGACAACTTTCATCACACCCTGGGGCACGTTCTGCTACAAAGTAATGTCGTTCGGTCTGAAGAATGTCGGTGCAACATATCAACGGGCTATGGTAACATTATTCCATGATATGATCCATAAAGAAATCAAGTGTTATGTGGATGATATGATTACCAAGTCCCTTACAGAGGAAGAGCATTTGGTAAATATGTTGAAGCTATTCAAACGTCTGAGAAAGTATCAGTTAAAGTTGAACCCCAACAAATGCACATTCGGGGTACATTCTGGTAAGCTGCTGGGTTTTATTATAAGTGAAAAAGGAATTGAGGTTGATCCCGACAAAGTCAAAGTTATTCAGGAAATGCCCGCACCTAAGACTGAGAAAGAAGTTCGAGGGTTCTTAGGTAGATTGAACTACATCTCGAGGTTCATATCTCATCTCACTGCAACTTGTGAACCCTTGTTCAGGCTGTTAAGAAAGGAACAAGCAATCAGGTGGAACGACGATTATCAGAGAGCGTTTGACAAGATCAAAGAGTATCTGCAAGAACCTCCAATTCTCATGCCTCTAGTTGAAGGAAGACCTCTAATCATGTACCTGACAGTATTAGAAGAGTCAATGGGGTGTGTGTTGGGCCAGCATGACGAGTCTGGTCGAAAAGAGTATGTAATATACTACCTAAGCAAAACGTTTACCGACTGTGAACAATGTTATTCACTGATCGAGAAAACTTGTTGTGCTTTAGCGTGGGCTGCTCGCCGACTAAGACAATATATGTTGACTCATACTACCTTGTTGATCTCGAAGATGGATCCAGTCAAGTACATATTTGAGAAGCCAACATTTACCGGAAGGGTTGCCAGGTGGCAAATGATTCTAACAGAGTATGACATTCAGTACACCTCTCAAAAAGCCATCAAAAGCAGTGTATTGTCTTACTATCTGGCTGAGCAACCCATTGATGATTACCAGCCTATGAGATTTGAATTCCCTGATGAAGACATCATGTTCTTAAAAGAAAAAGATTATGAAGAGCCAAGTTCACACTGAAGGGCCTGACCCAGAAGAAGCATGGACTATGATGTTTGACGGGGCAGTTAATTGCAATGGTCGTGGGGTTGGTGCAGTACTTATTACACCCAAGGGAGTTCACATGCCTTTCTCAGCAAAACTCACCTTCGCTTGCACTAACAACGAAGCAGAATATGAAGCTTGTATCATGGGTCTTGAGGAAGCCATTGACCTCAGGATCAAAACCTTGAATGTATTCGGAGATTCAGCTTTGGTAATCAATCAGATCAACAGCAAGTGGTACACTCATCAGGAGCATATGATTCCCTACCGTGACTACACAAGGAGATTGTTGACCTTCTTCACAACAATTAAGCTTGAATACATCCCTCGAGAGGAGAATCAGTTTGCAGATGCTTTGGCTACCATTTCATCCATGATCAAAGTACAAGCTGCTAATTATGTACCTCGGATTTTGGTATCCAGATTGGACAGACCGGCATATGTATTCTCTGTGGACACTGTCACCATTAACAAGCCTTGGTACCATGACATCAAGTGCTTCTTGGAGAATCAGACATACCCACCTGGGGCATCGTCAAACGATAAGAAGACATTAATAATGCTAGCCGACAGTTTCTTCCTCAATACTGACGACTCTTTGTACAAGCGAAACTTCGACATGGTCTTACTCGGATGTGTTGACAAGAAGGAAGCAAACCTACTGATGCACGAAGTACATGAAAGTTCATTCAGTACCCATGCTGGAGGACATGCAATGGCAAAGAAATTGTTAAGATCGGGTTACTATTGGATCACAATGGATGCAGACTGTTGTGCCTATGCCAGAAAATGCCACAAATGCCAGATCTACGCAGATAAAGTGCATGTGCCTCCGAATCCTTTGAATGTAATGTCTTCACCTTGGCCCTTCGCCATGTGGGGCATTGATATGATTGGAAATATTGAACCGACTGCTTCAAATGGTCACAGATTCATCCTGGTAGCCATTGATTACTTCACCAAATGGGTTGAAGCAGCTTCGTATGCAAATGTCACTAGACAAGTGGTAGCTCGATTTCTGAAAAGGGATATCATCTGTCGATATGGAGTTCCCGAGCGAATCATTACTGATAATAGGTCCAATTTGAATAACAAGATGATGGCAGAACTTTGTCGGGACTTCAAAATTCAACATCACAACTCTTCTCCTTACAGGCCAAAGATGAATGGCGTTGTTGAGGCAGCTAACAAGAACATCAAGAAGATTGTGCAAAAGATGGTAGTCACCTACAAAGATTGGCATAAGATGCTACCATTTGCCTTGTATGGGTACCGAACCTCTATCAAAACATCTACTGGGGCAACACCGTATCAGCTTGTGTAGGGTATGGAAGTTGTCCTACCTGTTGAAGTTGAACTACCCTCCTTACGGGTAATGATGGATGTGAAACTGGATGAAGCAGAATGGGTCCGATCTCGATACAATCAACTGAATCTGATTGAAGAAAAGAGATTAGTAGCCATCTGTCATGGGCAGCTATATCAGAAGCGAATGACGAAAGCCTTCAATCAGAAAGTCAGACCTCGGGAATACCAAGTGGGAGAGCTTGTACTGAAAAGGATCCTTCCTCCTCATACAGACCACAGGGGCAAGTGGACACCAAACTATGAAGGTCCCTATGTGATACTAAAGTCTTCTCGGGTGGAGCACTGATGCTCGCAACCATGGATGGTGAAGACTTCCCGTCTCCTGTGAATTCAGATGCAGTTAAAAAAATACTTCGGATAAAAGACCCGCTGGACATAAAAACAGAATGTAAGTCCAGGAAAAAATAGGGCATCCCGGCGAGTCAAAAACCGAATAAAAGACTCGAGCAAAAATAAGGGAAAAACTATAAAAACAAATGTACACCCGCTGAGTTGAAAAGCCACATCGGACAGCTCAGGCAAAAAATGGTTATCCCGGTGGATTGAAAACCCGAAAGGGAGGTCCATGCAAAATCAGGGAATAAGCAAACAACTGCATTTCTGAATTCGTCTGTATCACTCACAACTTGGCAAGCTTCGAAAGGATAAAGTGTCGGTCAAAATCAACCTTCTTCAGAAAGCAAGATAAGAAGAACGTCAAGGTCATATAGGTCATAGCAAAGGAAGCTCACTGGAGCGTCAAATTCAAACATTGCCAACACTTTTATTTTCTCAATTTACAACAATCTCCTCATTTCAGGGGATTTGCTTCTTTGACTGTACTTGCTTATTCAGGGCACACACATCAATAAAATCAGAATATTCAGTCATACTTTGTTTTGTACATTTTAGTTTTGTTTGCAAAATGTCCAAAGTTCATGATACAACACTTGCATAAAACATATGAGCCATTTTAATAAATGCTTGCAGGAAATATGAATTCTTAAGCAAATCTAACTTATATGACGGAATCCGGTTGAGGATATCTCGGGACACTTATGCGTTTCCTTTGTCTTAACAGGTTGCAGGTACTCAAGACATACAAACTTTCACAAGATGGGGTATATCAAGTATTGTTCCCCAGCCAAGCCAACAATCACATCATTAAAAGGATTCCTTGACAAGAAGTAGTTCCTCGCAAAGTTTTTATCCCTCCGAGGATCCGTCAAGAAACTCACTGAATCCCCAAGCAGGATCTCCCGAGCAATGCCTGACGGCTTTTTCCCCAGCAAAGCGGTTAGGAACTTTCTATTCCCCATCAGAGTGGCCAGGATTCTCTCATCCTCAGCAGAGTCGGTGGAATTGCTTCCCCACAGAGTTGCCATTCTCTCCCCAGTAGAGCAATGCCTGAAATACTTCCCCAACGGAGTTGCTAAAACTTCCTCATCCCCAGCGGAGTTCTCCCTCCGGACAGATAAACCAGAGATCTTTATCCCCGCAGGATCCGGATTTCGGACCGGGTTTCTCATTTGCATAATCATACCATTCACATCATATTCACCAAAATAAGCGTAGCATTCCGTCTAAAACGGAGCATTACGGCAAAAATCAAACATTTGCATGATCATGAGCCAGGTTCGAGCCCGTCAACTGCAAATATCAAAATCCCTTCACCAGCAATATACAAAACTCATATCCCCTGCAGATAAAAGCCAAAGCATCCCCTTTTCACTCTCAAATACAGATGCTTGTTTATATTTATACATGCTCTTTTCGACACTCGTCCGTGTCATCTTTCCCCAGTAAAGTCGCCAGAATACCTTCTGCATTCTCAATACAGATATTTACTCATACTTGTACATATTCTTTTTGGCACTCGTCCGTGTCATACTTCCCCAGCAAGTCAAAATACTCGTCCGTGTCTTGCACATGCTTCACCAGCAGATCAATACTTGTACATACTTATACAGAAGTCTTTGATACTCGTCCATTTCTTGTATATATCACCCCTCATCAGATTCAACACTCGTCCGTGTTCTTTGCTTAACCGATTGATACTCGTCCATATCATCATCCTTAAGCATGTGTCAGCGTTTGTTTCTACCGATACTCGTCTGCGCCTTTAATCCATACACTCTGTCAAACTCTTACACCTTTTATTTTATAGCTTAAGCACTCGTCCCTGTTTACATCCCCGTAGAAACAAAACAACTTTCGCCTATCCGACATTCGTCATATGTCGTGATACTTTCGGCAGCCATCCCCTGCCAGGTGATTGTCCTTCACCTTTGGATGACCGTCCCTCATCCTTTCCCCAACGGAATCCCCATTGTTGGAACCTTCTATCCGACATTCGTCCCATGTCGTGATAAAGAGCAGTCGTCCCCTGTTAGGTGATTATCCTTCACCTTTTGATGACCGTCCCTCATCATTTATCCGATGGCCGTCCTAATCGTTGATCTTTTTATCCGGCATTCGTCTTATGTCGCAATAATCCCCAAGAGCAGTCGTACCCTGCTAGGTGATCGTCCTTCACCTCTTGATGATCTTCCTTCATCATGCTCATCCGATGGCCATCCCCATCATTGATCTTTTCTATCCGGCATTCGTCCTATGTCGTGATAAAGAGCAGCCGTCCCCTGCTAGGTGATCGTCCTTCACCTTTCAATGACCGTCCCTCATCAAATATTTCATTTATTCTTTAACCCAATGGCTGTCCCCGTCAAGGTCCCTTTTCCTGATGATCGTCCTTCACCAGTTTTACCCGATGGCTGTCCACATCGTTGATATTTTCTATTTAACTTGATGGCCGTCCCCGTCAGTGTTTCCCTCATACCTTTGATCCCCAGAGAATTTTATCTCCTTACCCTATGGTCGTCCCCGTCGCGGTTTCTTTATTTCCAAGCATGATGGTCGTCCCCGTCATTACTTTACTTACTGTTTTACCCCTAGCAGTCGTCCTCTGCTTGATGGTCGTCCTCCATTTTTTGTACTTGATAAGCATACTATACTATCTTTTACAATTTATATCCCTTTTCTTCTTCTCCTCAGCGAGTGCAAATTTCGGACTGACTTTGGTATTCAACCACAAGTTATCTTGTTTGTCTGTTAAGTCAGGCGCTTACACCCTGCACAACTAACTCATGCTTGAATAGGGGCAGCTGTAAACACACCAAATTTTCCCTCACTTCTTCTCACACCATGGCTTGTGATCTTTCATATAGCATTGCATAAGCATATCATCTCACTGCATAGTTCATTTCATATGCATCTAGGGTTTGTGATCTGAGCAATCCAAGAAGTGTTTTGAGCCATCCCAATGGTCTTGAAGCTTACAAAGAGGGTCCATGTGTGTTCCATGATCATAATATGCTCCCCAAAGTTTATAAAAGTCAAGGGATCACAAAGCATGGCAAAGGCATAAAGGCAGACTGAAGATTTCCTACACAGATGACCTAAAATTAGGGTTTTGGTTTCAGAGGCCTTAATCCCAAATTTTTTGGTCATTATTGTTTCTAATGGTCTTAATATGTTATAAGGATCATGTGTACCAAATTTGATGAAGAAATTCACTATGGAAGTCATCTGATCATTGGGTAACTTCTTGAGCAAGTAAAGTCAAAATTAGGGCATCTGAGGCCTCCATCAAGGGTACCAAAGGGTCACCATCATCATTTTGAGTCTCTATGATCTTTATTTGATCATTGAAGTGGTTGGAAGTTCACAAAGTTGGAGAATTTTGAGCCAAATGCAAACTTGCTATGTTTGGAAAGGACTTGTAATGGAAACTTTCCATTTTGGGAAAGATATTCAACCTATTCTTTCATGACCAAAAATGCTTCAAATGAAAAATTCTTGGACATGAAAGTTGTAGATTATGTCTTCTCATTTTCAAAAAGTACAAGAACATATCTTTATTCATCCTAGAACTCAAGATATGGCCTTTCAAAGTTGGCAAAAATCCTATAATTTTCAAGTGTGCACCAAAGAGGGAATTTTGCAAATTCACTTGCCAAGCCATTTCATGACCTCTAATTGACCTCTAAACATCATACCTACATAGTGCAACACATTTGGACCAAAATTGTGCCTTGGATCACAAGAAACCATGCCTCATTTTCACAAAATGTTCAAAGAGGGAAAATGCATAAAGCTTGCAAAACCTATGATATTTCTTCATCCAAGTGATCCAGCTGCAAAAATTCAATCCTAGGGCTCTCCATGAACCATGCTGAGGCCAGACACCCCTTCAAGCCAACTCTGAACCATGCCCATACCTCAAGTACACAATGTTGACATTTTTGCAACTTGGCCCATACCAATCAAACTGAGCCACAACAACTCTCTGGACCAATCAAGACCTCTTATGCAAACCCTAAGGAGCTCATTCCATAACACACATAAGCCTGAAACATCACACAACTCAGATTGCTCAAAAATCCCCAAAACCTTCAAGCTTTCGAAACTCACTCCTCAGCCACTCAAACTCAAAACTTTCACCACCAATCATCTCTACACATCATAAGGATCATTTCCCACCCCTTGCCATGGCCTAAAACCTCACAAAAGAAAAACATGATTTCTGCCTTAGCAGAACTGAATCTCAAAAACCAAGCCATACAAACTTGTTTCAAGCCTTTTAGAAGCACAAGGGGGATCATTGGAGTGGTTTTGCACCAAGGAGAGGTCCAAAAAGCTCAGATTGAGAAAGCTTCATCTCAGGTATCATCAAGAACAATTTTTCCAGAACTTGTTTTTTAAGTTACAAATTGATTTTACATGATGTGATGATCATTGTGATATGTTTACTTTTGAAAATGGTTGAGTACTAAGCATGTATTTAACTTCTGAAAGTTTGCCCGTGAAACATGTTCTTGCTTGTTCTCTTGATTGATGCAAAATAAATGTTGTTTGTTGGTGGATTCATGCTCAGTGATGTTTAGGGAGTGATTCTGGAGAGTTTGAGAGGTTCTCATAGCCTAGGGAGAGAGATAACATTTTGGGGTCGTCGGAGAAGATGACCGGAGCTTGCTCCAGTCACCTGAAAGTGTTTAGGGCTTAATTAGGGTTTAATTAGTCAGTTTGAATCTTGGCCATTAGATCTTAGGGTTAGCGCGTTTTTGGATGGACCAGATTAGTTCATTAATGTTAATTCATAATTATTTAAATTAATTAAAATTAATTAGTCAGATTTGATCTGAACCCTTGAAACGCGCGCGCAGTCAACCGTTCCCCTCCCAGTTTAAATCATGACCATCAGATCATCATACTTTCCATTATTTTCATTTTATTGCATTTATTCTGTCCATTTTATTTAAAATAGCAAAAGACTTTCAAAAAATCTCATTTTTTGCATTTCTGTTTCAAATATTTTTCTTAACCTAAAAACATTTTTTATTTTAATGTTTGCATTAAAAAATTAGTTTTAAAACATTTAAATGTTTTATTTAATTAATTAATTGATTTTAATTAATTAAATATGCAATTAGGTTTCTAAAAATCACCAAAAAAACCATGAAGCATTCCAAAACATTTAGAAACATTTTCAAACTCACCATACAAATTTATTTTTAGGTTTGATTACATTTTCACAATTTTCTTTGAATTAGGGTTCTTAAATTTCCCATTTTTTAACCCTAACTTGAAAAATTCATTTCTGCCTAACCATGATGAGTTTGAACTTGGTTCTTCTTGAATTGTTTCACCTATTGCATATAGTTTCTAGGTTATTTACCTCATATTTTTATCTTGCATTTTCAATTTGATTTGCATTTTCCCTTTAGAAGTACCCAAAAACCCTAGTTAACTTAGAAATTTCATAACTTTCACTAGGATTGGCTTCTGACCTTCTCCTTTGGGATGTGATCTTGTATAGGTTTAGGGTTTGTTTGAGCTCAATTTCAATTTTTTTATCATGGTGAATGCTTCTATTTTGGTCATATGCATCATGCTTGTTCATAAAACCCTAATTTTGCATCTTCATTTGCATTCTCCTTTGCATATCATGAACTTGTCATGCCATTCCATTCTTTTGTATGTCATCTTACACATATTAGGACATATTTTAAACATTGCTTGATCATTGTTGCATCATTTTGATATTTGTTGCATCTATTACATTTCATGAACATCCATGTGTTTCATGCATCTAAACATGCTTTCATTGCATCTCATCCTTGTATGATCATTCATATGCATCTTGTATGACTTTGCATCATCTCATATGCCATTTACATTGCATATTCACTTCTGACTTTGGTCTTTGCACTTTCATTTGTCTTATTTCTTTTAATTTCATTCCTTATGCATTCATACTAACATTTCAGGTACTTTCGGTAAGTTATCTGGGAGGTGGATTTGCCTTCACCTCCCACCTTTTCCTTTCTCTTCATATGCATATTCATTTTTATTTGAAGTGAACTTGTTTCACTTATGTCTCTCTTTCTCCTTTCTTTTCTCCTAAGTTACTTATCTTCTCCAGGAAGTAAGTAACTTATTCTTCTTCCTCCTTCTTTTTTCATCTGCTTCTTCCTTGGTGGCCTTCTTGAAGATCCTTTCTCTTAAGCCTCACAAACCATAGGATATCCAAGCATGATAACTTTTAGGGTTGTATATAGTTCCCCTTAGCTTTTTACCTTTGAGTCTCCTTGAGTCTCTCTTCTCATCTCTTAATCAGAGGCTAAACTCTTAAAGCTTTAAGACTTTGGAATTAGGGTTATGCCTGCATCCTTATCTTAGGATGGAGTGTATAACTTTAATGCTTAGTGCTAAACATTTAATTTTTTTACACTTCTTAATCAAAACACATTAATAATCACTAAGACTTTATCTTGTAACTTGGGTCTTACATTAGGGTTCTATCTCTTCCTTATGGTTAAGAGGGACTAACCCTAGTGTTTAATGGACAAGTCCCTCTCAAGTTGTCTTACAAACCATAAAATCCACTTCTTAATCACATCCTTTAATTAAAATCCATTTAATAAAGGCTCGTTATATAATGAATTTAATCCCTAACCATGGATTAAGTTGAGGTATCTTCCTCAGCTTAAGTGTTCTCATCTATCATCCTTCTATTAGGATGGGGTAATGAGTTCACTAATCTGTGATTAGAGATTAAACTCATTACTTGACACTAAACAAAAATGCAAAAACATCTAAATAATCACAAGTAGGTTAATGATCTTAATCCTACATTATCATGGTAATTAATTTGAGATGCTTATCTCATACTTAAGTAGGCTCATTATCCCTAATCGGGGAGAATATAATGAGTTTATAAAATCCTTGATTTATGCTTAAGCTCATAATCCTATGCAAAACACATAAAACAATAAAAAACTGAAAACACAAAAACAAACAATAATCGTCTCCTCCGGGATTCTTTTCTCATCACACTTATTCAAAAACGAGAACTCGCTTCTTCTGTCTAATACAAGACAATTAGCACTCGAGCCAGACGAGTCACACACTTGAGCATAGGCAAGTAAGTACTTCACAACAAAATCATCCAGTCTCTTTGAGTCGAACTACGGTGTTCTGACTTCCTCATTGCACGAGAGGATACGAAGGCATAACTTAACAGTTATCGAACAAAAATCTCTTTGTCATCCCCCTCTTTCAGCATTCTTTTCTAAGCCTCAGTTCCTGAGCAATTCACCCTTTTGCACTGACATTTGTACTTTCTCCCACTAACTTTTGCACACAGATAGCACATACACTCCCCTTTTAAACACAATCTTGTAAGCGTGGATCCCGTCGAGTACGACGGCCGATCTGGGTGCTAATACCTTCCCAGGTCGTAACCAACCCCCTTTCTCAGTTTCTTTGGTTCACAACCGTCTTATCCATCTCTTTCCAGGTTTATGCAGCATTACCTTTCCTTTGGGATAAAAATTCCTAGCTGGCGATTCTATTCAACCTCTTTCTCTTTCGCCGACCGTTCGCGGTTGCACCGTGGGACTTAATGTCTTTTCCGGGAGCGACAACTTGGGTAGTAATTTTCTAGCCCATATTAGAAATGAGATTTTTTGGTCCAGCCCTAAAAATTTTGAGCCCAACATGGCTGGCCCGTTTAGGAACGGGTAACCCATTTTGAAAACTCTACTATAATCCCACGACGAATTTACAAAACCACTATAACCAGTCCCTTGCGATATATCTTACTAATCACCACTCGGAGTTTCCTGTCCCTAGTCCACTAGCGTAAGTAGTATTAAGCGATACAACAGAGCATTAATTCACTAGCCACTACTAGTGGTCTCCTATTCCTATTCAACTAACATAAGTACAACAATTACCATAGGTCCAACACATAGACTAATGGTCAATATTCCATATGTGTCCAAAATCAGATTAAAAGAGTATCTCACCTAAAAAGCATTATGAACAAGAAGCAATTGAATAGAATTATAGATTAAAGTATTCATGCAAAGTCAAATCAACATATATATATATGTCCCAACAATATTGAAACATGTCCATCAAACACAACCTGTCGCTCCCGGGATTTTCATCCAAGTACAAACGCAAAAGTGGCGCGGAAAAGGTAGAGTCGCCAGCCAGGCATTTTTATCCCGAAGGAATGGGAAAGGTAATGCTGCACAAACCTGAGGAAGAAGGAAAGGACAAGGTCCTGCGAACCAAAGATCTGGGTTCGGGAGTCGGTTACGACCTGGGAAGGTATTAGCACCCCAGATCGTCTGTCGTACCCGACGGAATCCACGCTTGTTTGTTTGTTTCAAAGGGTGAGAAATAAAGTGCTGCTGAATAAAACTGCTAACTGGGAAGAGAATAGAAATGAGAAAGGAACAAAAAGAAAATGGAAAATAAAGAATGGGGCAAATGTAGGGAAAATAAAGAATGTGCTCGAACGGGCCCTACCCCGCTGCCTACGTACCTCATTGGGAAAATGAGGATCAGAATCGACGTAGTTCGCCTAACTAAGGCGAGAACTATTTGTTTGTGTTTTTTATGCTGGAACTGCGTATGTTTATGCTCAGGTGTTGCAGGCTCGTCTGGTACGAGTGCGTTTACCGTCTTGCAAATGAGACAATTCGTCGCAAGTTCGTGTTGAGAATGAATGAAATGAGAGAAGTTCCCGCAGGAAAGTCGCTTATTATTTGTTATTTGATTTTTAAGAGGTTTGCATGAATTTGGCACAAGGAAGTGAATTCAAACTCTTTTCCATGGAATGTGTACTTGCTACTACATTCCAAGATGGAATAATAGAACAAGCACACCAAGCAAGGAGAGTTTATCCAAGACTCGTTCCCAAGGATTAGGGTTTAAGTTCACTAGCTTGTTGAACTTTATTACATGTTTTTGTAGCATTTGTAAAGAAGTGTCTTTTATGTTTTCTTTGTGAAACAACCCCTTGATGAGACTTGTACATCATGCTAGACAAGCTTACACTATTCCAAGATGGAATGAATGTAAGTGCCCCATGGAATAAGGCTATACACAAGGGATCCTTTCATGCATTTATTAAGTCTTTTTGGATTTTTTTTAAGATGAGAAAGAAGACTCAAATCGGAAAAGGACAAAAATTAAGGGGAACTAAGACACAACCCTAAGTTATTCATTAAAATGGTGGTCCTAATGGTGAGTGAGGCTTTTCTAATCCTAAAGAAGAAAGGAAAAGAGAGAAGAAAAAGGATGCAACTTACTTCCTAAGGAAGATAAGTTGGTCCTAACAAAAGGGAAATCCTACTAATCACAAATATGGAAGTAAAAGGTGAATTAAATGCATAAAGAAAATGCATAAAAATAAAATAAAAGGATAAGGTGTAAGGAAACATACCTTTCCATCCCTAAAAAAAAGATTAGTGTGCATTTTATTAAAAATAATAAAGCAAACATACACCAATTAAATCCTAATGACTCTAGGACTCTATCTAAACTCTATCTTAATTCTAGAGGAACTAAAAAATGCTAAAATAAAAATTCAGCACCTACTGCAGCCTCTAAACTAAAAAACAGCTATGAAATGCAGCACACAAAGCAAACAACATACTACAGCTATCAAACATCATAAAAGTAGGTATAAAAGTCATATACAACATGCAAACATAATAAACCATATGTATTTTACAACACCTATATTAACAAACAGCTATGAAAACATGGGACAGATTTGATCATTTTTATTTATGTGCAAAAAATGAATGATAAACAAACATTAATGTCAATTAACATGAATCTACATACATCACAAAATGAATTCAAACATGTGAATTTATTTACATCATTTATTTGGTTAAAAGGAACAATGATCAACAAGAACAACCACACTTTTCCAAATTGCACAAAACAAGCATTTATCATGACTTTGAACAAATATCACTACAAGCATCAATTATTTCACATGTATTGCATAAGAATCAGAATTGAACTCATGTTAAGATATAATCAATTAAGCATAAGAAACTTGCATGAACATGTGAAGTATTTAATCATTTTTGGCAAAAAATCAATCATGGCATTTAATCACTTTATCAATCAAGCAAGCAATGACAATAATCATGAAGCATATGTTGAATTTAAGCAAGAAATTGACATGTGAAACAAATGATTAAAGTGTAGCAAAACATATCAAGAATCAATTATAGCACATTTACACATTTAACATAAAACATGGAAAAGTGAACGGAATCATGTCGAAACGACTCGAAACAAATGAA
Organism: Lathyrus aphaca; assembly: GCA_963966055.1. NCBI lineage: Eukaryota > Viridiplantae > Streptophyta > Magnoliopsida > Fabales > Fabaceae > Lathyrus > Lathyrus aphaca. The sequence continues at coordinate 230,828,886 of OZ014519.1, forward strand.
TCGGCTACTGGAAATAGACCCAAAAATTCCCTGAAATCAATACCTAAACATACATGAACCTTAGAAGCACTAGGAAGCAAGATTGAGCAAGAAAATAAGCTAAAAAACCAAAAACTAACATCGTTAACCAGTTAACCAAACGGTTAACCCGTTAACGGACCCCAGACAACACTAAATTTGGCCAAAAATGTATGCGTTAACCGGTTAACACTGAACAGAAAGTGAAAATTGCTTTTGAAATAAGTGCTTTTGGCCACAATCTTACTTCTAAACAACCCTAACCCCACCTAATCATGCTAACACGATACTCAATTAGGGCTTATTAACACATGCTAGAATCTATACAAACCTCGATTCCTCGATTTTCAGTCATCTGGCCAGTTGAACCTCTTCCAAAATGATTTTGTGGACAAAATTTAAACCCTAGGCACTTGACATCATATATAAGACAAAGGAATCCACTTTGAATCAAAACTTCATGAAGAAGCCCAGTAGAAGAAACCCTAATTTGGCCTTTTTCATCAGGAGATATTGCGCTGCTTGCCTTCTCTAATTAAACCAAATCTTTCCATGACTTGTGGCTTCCAATGAAGACTTGTGGGATTTTGTGAACTCTTTGCACAAGGTTGAGAAGCTTTGTGGCCCTTTGATTTCCTTTGTAATGCCTTCAGTTGCTCCAATCATTGATCACATACCTATGCCTCAGCCATGCTACACATGATGCAATGTTTTTTGTTATTTTATGAATCTATGTATGCAAAATGTTGGGGAAATGAGAGGGAAAATTTTGAGGTATTAGAGCTTCCCCTATTCAATCATCTGCAGGCCTGAACGAATAATTGCAAGAGCTTTAGACGTTCAAGGTATGGAGTGATTGAATACTCGAATAAAACCTGGAAATTTGAACTCGGTGGATAGGAAAAATGCCATATGCCTTTTATTTGTTTTTTTGTTTTGTTTTGACCTCTGAATAGGTAGCGGGAAAAGAAGAAGGTGGAACGGGATCGTTGTACATAAACGAGAGCCCAGGCAAACAGGACCGTTGTACAAAACAATAACCTGCGACGTGACTGCTGAGCGAATCAAGCCACGGAAAGGAAGGGCCTGTTGTACAAAACAGGGCTTTGAACGAGACCATTATACAAAACGGAACTCGGAAATGTGACAGTTGAGCGAATCAAGCCACGGAAAGGAAGGGCATGTTGTACAAAACAGGGCTTTGAACGAGACCATTGTACAAAATGGAACTCGGAAATGTGACTGCTGAGCGAATCAAGCCACAAAAAGAAGGGGCCTGTTGTACAAAACAGGGCTTTGAACGAGACCATTGTACAGAACGGAACTCGAAAATGTGACTGCTGAGCGAATCAAGCCACAAAAAGAAGGGGCCTGTTGTACAAAACAGGGCTTTGAACGAGACCATTGTACAAAACGGAACTCGAAAATGTGACTGCTGAGCGAATCAAGCCACAAAAAGAAGGGGCCTGTTATACAAAACAGGGCTTTGAACGAGACCATTGTACAAAACGGAACTCGAAAATGTGACTGCTGAGCGAATCAAGCCACAAAAAGAAGGGGCCTTTTGTACAAAACAGGGCTTTGAACGAGACCATTGTACAAAACGGGACTCGAAAATGTGACTGTTGAGCGAATCAAGCCACAAAAAGAAAGATGACAACATTGACTTGGAAAGAAAAAGATGTTTGGCAAATGGTATAAGTATCTTCTATGGGGAATATCTCAGGTTGAGAAGGTGTTATAGGTCATATGTAATATACCTCAAAACTGGCCTATGCTGGTATGCATATGTTTGAATTTATGGCGTAATGCTCCATGACAATGGAAATGCTACGCTTTGGAGGATGCGAATGTAATGATGATTACTAAATGCAAATGCAAAGAGATCTCCTGATAAGGAGACTGCAAGTATTCCAGATGGCTTGACTGGGGAAAAATGGTGATCACTGCACCGATCTGGTCTAACCTGATAAGGAGGAAACAATTCTGCAGGGAATGTTGTTAATGATGCACCGACCCTGAACTGCCGCTATTTCCAAAAATAAAATGGACTTTAAGATTGGAGAGCCAAGACCCTGCTGGAGATGGACTCTTCTCGAACTCTGATGGGCTAGGGAACCGGAGGTATGGCTCTGTTGAGGAAGCAAACTGCTGGGAGAGGAAAGACACTCCTTGCGCTGCTGGGGATTTCCCTTGTGTTGAAAGAAAACTTCTACTTGGGGAGGGCAAACATCTCTTGCCATTAATGCTGGAGAAGAACTTCAACTTCACTTCTACTGGGGATAACTGGAGACACCCGGAAAAACATCTGTTCTTGTTTAAGTATAATGAAATGTTCTTCCCGGAAACCTGCTTTAGCTCTATTAGCAACACCTGTACCTGTACCTGCATAAACACAATCGATAGTTCATGCAACATGGAAAGTTAGTTTGGACCTGTATGCCCCAGGCTCATAGCATGAATCATTATCTGGGCATCTTGACACCCTTTTAGAGTTGTATTAAATGTTTATGTCCTCCTGCATGAGTTAGAAAGCATTCAAATGTTCACAACACAATATAAATCACAATTTGCTGGACATTTCCGCAGTTAATCAATGCTTGATGAAAAACAAAAACAAGAAGCAAATAGTCACAAGTTGACTGAAATTGAATTTTATTGATTTTGGAGAATGGCCATGAATAGGCATTACAAAGGAAGTTATTCCCTGGAAAGAGGAAATAGCCAAAAAGGAAAACAAACTATTCTATTGGAAATGTGAGAAGTGGATCTCATCAAGTTTCAACCCGGCTATGACTCGTATATCTTCAAGACTATCCGCTTGCTCTGCCCCTTGAGAAAGGTGATTGAACTGGTCTTCAACCCTTAGAATAACCTCAGTTGCAGATGAATTACAAATTTCGCAGATCGCAGTCATTCGTGTTAGTCCCTATTTTGCGTGGATCGCCCTTTCGGGTTTTCAATCCACCGGGATACCCTTTTTTGCCTGAGCTGTCCGATGTGGCTTTTCAACTCAGCGGGTGTATATTCTTTTCAAGATTTCCCTAATTTTTGCACGAGCCTTTTATTCTATTTTTGGCTTGCCGGGATGCCAATTTTTGCCTGGATCTTTATTCTGTTTTTATCCAGCGGGTCCTTTTTTACACGAAGTATTTTCTTACCGCATTTGCATTGACAAGGGACTGGAAGTATTCTCCATCCATGGTTGTCAGCATCAAGGCTCCTCCTGAGAAAACATTTTTAACCACGAATGACCCTTCATAATTAGGTGTCCACTTTCCCCTGTGATCGTTAAGAGGAGGAAGAATCCTTTTCAGCACCAGGTCACCTGGTATGTACCTTTGTGGTCGTACCTTCTTGTCAAAATCCTGCTTCATCCGCCGCTGATACAACTGTCCATGGCATAAAGCTGTTAGGCGTTTTTCTTCAATGAGGCTCAGTTGATTATATCTAGATCGGATCCACTCAACTTAATCTAGCTTAATGTCCATCATTAACCTCAATGAGGGGATTTCCACTTCAATTGGTAGGACTGCCTCCATACCATATACCAATGAGAACGGGGTTGCCCCTGTTGAGGTGCGCACCGACGTTCTATACCCATGTAAAGCAAATGGTAGCATCTCATGCCAGTCTTTGTATGTCACAACCATCTTCTGCATAACCTTCTTAATGTTTTTGTTCGAAGCGTTGAACGTCAATGAGGCGACAACTGAAGTATTTGCTGCATCCTAGGAGGATAGGATGGGTACTTCAATTGTCTCCTACCAACAAGCTCGGAAGGTTGTTGAAGATGGAAACGCCCAAGGCTGGGGCAAACTGCTACCTGTGGAGAAGAAAGAGGACACATTCGGTTTGGATTACAAACCATTCCGACAAGATCAAGCAGAGGCTGCTAAGAAGTCCAAGTTCGTGAGTGGGGGAATGTTGACCCCAGATGCTGTCAATAACGTGGAAGACGAGGCTGAAAGCGACCTCAACCTGGAGAGCTGGATTCATCCAAGGATCCCGGGCCATCAAGTCCTTAACTGGTCTTCCTAGAATATTATAAGGGTTACTCCTGTAGAGTAATTATTATTTCCTGCTTTTAGCATGCATCAAGTCCTGCATCTTGCCCAAGGTGTCAGGACTCATTTTGTAATAGGCCCATATTTATATTTTGTGCAAATGGAATATCAATGAACAATGGACATCTTTTGCAAACAGTTTTCTTTTTCGCTCACTGTCTTTTCATTTTTGTTATTTTTCGCACAAAACAATAAAATTACAATGTTTTCAAAATAATAACTTCATTTACACTTTTTCTAAACAAGATTAAAATTAATCACTAAAAATAATAAAATCTCAACCCTTGCAGAGATTATCCTCCAGATTGCACGGACAATAGCACTGCTATGACCTTGTATGACTTCGACAATCCAATTAATCAAGCTGATGAAGGGGTTGATGAAGACTATGAGTTGCCTGAAGAGTTGGCCAGGTTGTTGAGGCAAGAAGAGAAAGTGATCACTCCTCATCAGGAGGAAATTGAAATTGTTAATCTTGGTACCGAGGAAGATGTTAAAGAAGTGAAGATTGGGGCCAGTCTGCAAGCTCCAGTAAAAGAACAGCTCATCAGTATGCTTCGGGAGTATGTCGACGTCTTCGCTTGGTCCTATCAAGACATTTCAGGTCTAGATACGGATATTCTCATGCACAGGCTACCATTGAAAGAAGATTGCCCTTCAGTCAAACAGAAGTTGTGTCGCACTTGCCCAGATATGGCCATGAAGATTAAGGAAGAAGTACAAAAGCAATGGGATGATGGTTTCCTTGCTGTAACTAGTTACCCGCCGTGGGTTGCTAACATTGTACCCGTGCCTAAGAAGGATGGCAAGATGCGTATGTGTGTGGATTACCGGGACTTGAACAGAGCTAGCCCGAAGGATGATTTCCCATTACCTCACATTGATGTATTGGTGGACAACACAGCTTAGTTCTTGGTATTTTCTTTCATGGACAGATTTTCAGGATACAATCAGATTAAGATTTCACCCAAAGACATGGAAAAAACAACTTTCATCACACCTTGGGGCACATTTTGTTACAAGGTAATGCCGTTTGGACTAAAGAACGCCGGTGCCACTTATCAACGGCCTATGGTCACATTATTCCATGATATGATCCATAAAGAAATCGAATGCTATGTGGATGATATGATTGCCAAGTCCCTCACTGAAGAAGATCATCTGGTGAATCTGCTGAAGTTGTTTAAGCGCCTAAGGAAGTATCAGCTGAAATTGAACCCCAACAAATGCACATTCAAGGTACGTTCCGGTAAACTGCTGGGTTTTATCGAAAGTGAAAAGGGAAGTGAGGTTGATCCCGACAAAGTCAAAGCCATTCAGGAAAGGCCTGCACCTAGGACTGAGAAAGAAGTTTGAGGGTTCTTAGGTAGATTGAACTATATTTCAAGGTTCATATCTCACCTCACTGCAACCTGCGAACCCTTGTTCAAGCTATTGAGAAAGGAACAAATAGTCAGGTGGAACGACGATTGTCAGAAAGCTTTTGACAAGATCAAGGAGTACCTGCAAGAATCTCCAATTCTCATCCTCCAATTGAAGGAAGACCTCTAATAATGTACCTGACAGTATTAGAAGGATCAATGGGGTGTGTGTTGGGCCAGCATGACGAGTCTGGTCGAAAAGACTATGTAATATACTACCTAAGCAAAACGTTTACTGACTTTGAACAACGTTATTCACTACTCGAGAAAACTTGATGTGCTTTAGCGTGGTCTGCTCGCCGACTAAGACATTATATGCTGACTCACACTACCTTGTTAATCTCAAAGATGGACCCCGTCAAGTACATATTTGAGAAGCCAACACTTACCGGAAGGGTTGCAAGATGGCAAATGATTCTGACAGAGTATGACATTCAGTACACCTCTCAAAAGGCCATCAAGGGCAGTGTATTGTCTGACTATCTAGCTGAGCAACTCATTGATGATTACCAACCCATGAGATTTGACTTCCCTGATGAAGACATCATGTACTTAAAAGCAAAAGATTGTGAAGAGCCAGTTCACACTAAAGGGCCTGATCCAGAAGAAACATGGACTATGATGTTTGACGGGACTGTCAATATGAATGGCCGTGGAGTTGGTGCAGTGCTCATTACACCAAAAGGAGTTCACATTCCTTTCTCGACAAACCTCACCTTTGTCTGCACTAACAACGAAGCAGAATACGAAGCCTGTATCATGGGTCTTGAGGAAGCCATTTACCTCAGGATTAAAACCTTAAATGTATTCGGAGATTCGGCTTTGGTAATCAATCAAACCACCGACAAATGGTACACTCACCAGGAGCATCTGATTCCATACCGTGATTATACGAGGAGATTATTGACTTTCTTCACAACAGTCAAACTTGAATACATCCCTCGAGATGAGAATCAATTTGCAGATTCTTTAGCTACCATTTCCTCCTAGATCAAAGTTCAAAGTGCTAATTATGTGCCTCAGATTCTGGTATCTAGACTGGACAGACCAGCATATGTGTTCTCTGTGGACACTGTTATTGATGACAAATCTTGGTTCCACGACATCAAATGCTTCTTAAAATATCAGACGTACCCACCAGGGGCATTATCTAATGATAAGAAGACATTAAGAAGGTTGGCCGACAGTTTCTTCCTCAATACTGATGGCTCATTATACAAGCGAAACTTCGACATGGTCCTGCTCAGATGTGTTGACAAGAAGGAAGCAGACCTACTGATGCATGAAGTACATGAAGGTTCTTTCGGAACCCATGCTGGAGGACATGCAATGGCAAAGAAATTGTTAAGATCAGGCTATTACTGGATCACAATGGATGCAGATTGTTGTGCCTATGCCAAAAAATGCCACAAGTGCCAGATCTACGCAGATAAAGTGCATGTGCCTCCGAATCCTGTAAACGTAATGTCTTCACCTTGGCCCTTTGCCATGTGGGGCATTGACATGATTGGAAAGATCAAACTGACTGCTTCAAATGGCCACATATTCATCCTGGTAGCCATTGATTACTTCACCAAATGGGTCGAAGCAGCTTCGTACGCAAACGTCACCAGACAAGTGGTACCCAGATTTCTGAAAAGAGACATCATCTGTCGATATGGAGTTCCCGAGCGAATCATTACTAATAATGGTTCCAATTTGAACAACAAAATGATGGTTGAGTTATGTCGGGACTTTAAAATCCAACATCACAACTCTTCTCCTTACAGGCCAAAGATGAATGGTGTTGTTGAGGTCGCTAACAAGAACATTAAGAAGATTGTGCAGAAGATGGTAGTCACCTACAAAGACTGGCATGAAATGCTACCATTTGCCTTGTATGGGTACCGAACCTCGATCAGAACGTCTACTGGGGCAACACCTTATCAGCTTGTGTACGGTATGGAAGATGTCCTACCTGTTGAAGTTGAGCTACCCTCCTTACGGGTAATGATGGATGTGAAGCTGGATGAAGCAGAATGGGTCCAGTCTCGGTACAATCAACTGAATTTGATTGAAGAGAAAAGATTAGCTGCCATCTGTCATGGGTAGTTATATCAGAAGCGAATGAAGAAGGCCTTCGATCAGAAAGTCAGACCTCGGGAATACCAAGTGGGAGATCTTGTTTTGAAGAGAATCCTTCCTCCTCATACAGACCACAGGGTCAAGTGGACACCAAACTATGAAGGTCCCTACGTAATAACCAAAGTCTTCTCAGGTGGAGCACTGATGCTCGCAACCATGGATGGTGAAGACTTCCCGTCTCCCGTGAATTCAGATGCAGTTAAAAAATACTTCGCATAAAATAACCCGCTGGACATAAAAACAGAATGTGAGTCCAGGAAAAAATAGGGCATCCCAGCGAGTCAAAAATAGAATAAAAAACTCGGGCAAAAATAAGGGAAAAATCAAAAAATGTACACCCGCTGAGTTGAAAAGCCGCATTGGACAACTCAGGCAAAAATGGGTATCCCGGTGGATTGAAAACCCGAGAGGGCGATCCACGCAAAACCCGAGAGGGCGATCCATGCAAAATCAGGACATGGCAAGCTTCGAAAGGACAAAACGTCAGTCAGAATCAACCTTCTTCAGAAAGAAAGATAAGAAGAACATCAAGATCATACGGGTCATAGCAAAGGAAGCTCACTGGAGCGTCATCTTCAACATTGCCAGCACTTTTATCTTCTCAATTTACATCAATCTCCTCCTTCCAGGGGATTCGCTTCTTTTGACTGTACTTGCCAATTCAGGGTACAAAAATCAATAAAATCAGAATATTCAGTCACACTTTGTTTTGTACATTTTTGTTTCGTTTGCAAAATGTCCAATGTTCATAATACAACACTTGCATAAAACATATGGGCCATTTTAATAAATGGTTGCAGGAAATATATTACTTTCAGGTAAACCTAACTCCTATGATGGAATCCGGTTAAGGATACCTCGGGACACTTGTGCGTTTTCCTTTGTCTTAACAGGTTGCAGGTACTCAAGACATGCAATCTTTCGCAACATGGGGCATGTCAAGCATTGAATCCCCATCATACTACTTCCCAGAAGTTATCCCCCCCTCCGAGCGGAAACTCCCGAGCAATGCCCGACAGCTCTTCCACAACAAAGTGTTTCAAAGAACTTTCTATCCCCCACCAGAGATACCAGATCTCTCTCATCCTCAGCAGTGTTGGTGGGATTGATTCCCCACGGAGTTGGCTCCCCAGTAAAGCAATGCCTGAAACATATCCCCAGCGGAGTTGCTAAAACCTCCACATCCCCATTAAGGAGTTCTCCCTCCAGACAAATATATCAATGATCCATTTCCCCAAGTAGAGTTCTCCCTCCGGACAGATCTATCAATGATCTCTTCCCCCAGCTGGGTTATTCCTCCAAGCAGATCAGCCAGAGATCTTTATCCCCACAGGATCTGAATCTCGGATCAAGTTTCTCACTTGCATAATCATAGCATTTGCATCATATTCACCAAAATAAGCGTAGAATTCCGTCTAAAACGGAGCATTATGGCAAAAATCAAACATTTGCATGATCATAAGCCAGGTTCGAGCCAGTCACCTGCAAATACCATCAACATTTCACCAGCAATATACAAAACTCATACCCCTTGCAGATAAAAGCCGAAGCATCTGTCGCTCCCACCAAAATGACGCCCGAAGGTCAGAAGGGGTACAGACGCGAACGGTCGGCGAAAGAGGAAATGAGAACACACAGGAGTGAACTCATGAGAAAGAAAGAGTCGCCAGCTAGGCATTTTTATCCCGAAGGAAAGGTAATGCTGCATAAACCTAGGAAAAGATGGATAAGACGGTTGCGAACCAGAGAAACTGAGAAAGGGGGTTGGTTACAACCTGGGAAGGTATTAGCACCCAGATTGTCTGCCGTACTCGACGGGATCCACGCTTAAAAGATTTGTGTTTTAAAGGGGTAGTGTCAGTGCAATTTGTGTATAGGGAGCTGGAAAAGGATGTACAGGTGTCAGTGTAAAAGAAGTGAAGTGTGATATGTATAGTGTCAGTGTAAAGACAAAAGTGAAATGCTCATGATAAAGAGGCTAAGAAAATGATGCTAGAAAGAGGGGGGATATACAGAGACTTTTGTTCGATAACTGTTAAGTTATGCCTACGTATCCTCTCGTGCAATGAGGAAGTCAGAACACCGTAGTTCGACCCAAAGAGACTGAAAGGAGAATTGACTTGTGAACTGCTTACATGTCTATGCTCAAGTGTATGACATGTCTGGCTCAGGTGCAAACTGTCTTGCATTAGACGGAAGAAGCAAGTTCTCGTTTGTGAGTGAATGAGATGAGAAAAGAATCCCGAAGGAGACGATTATTGTTTGTTTTTGAGTTTTCAATCTTTTATTGCTTTTGAAAGTTTGTCATAAGTTAATGAGCTTAAGTCTAAACCAATGGATTTAGTAAACTCATCACATCTTCCCTCTGATTAGGGGTAATGAGAATGCCTTAAGTGTGAAGTCAGCTTCTCACACTTAATCACCATGATGTAGGATTAAGATCATTAACCTACTTGTGATTATTTAGATGTTTTTGTTGTTTTTGTTTAGTGTTAAGTAATGAGACTAAGCCATAATCAAGGATTAAACAGACTCATTACACCATCCTAATAGAAGGATAATAGATGAGAATGTTTAAGCTGAGGAAAGCTCCTCAACTTAATCCATGATTAGGGATTAACTTCATGACAAAACAAAGCCTTTATTAAATGGATTTTAATTAATGATAAGATGATGAAGTGAGTTTTATGATTTGTTAGACAACTTGAGGGGGACTTGTCCATTAACACTAGGGTTAGTCCTTCTTAACCAATTAAGGAAGAATTAGAACCCTAATGCAAGGCCCAAGTTACAAGTTTGATGTCTTGATGATTATTAAGTGGATTGATTAAAGGATTTAAACACATTAAGGGTTTAACACTTAGGATTAAAGTTATACACTCCATCCTAATAGAAGGATGCAGGCATAAGCTTAATCACAAAGCCTTAAAGCCTTTAGGGTTTAGTCCTTGATTATGAGATGAGAAGAGAGGACTCAATGAGACACAAAGGTAAAAGCTAAGTGGGGGACTAATCAAAACCCTAATTATTGTCATGCTTGGTTGTTCCTAAGGTTTGTGAGGTTTACAAGAAAGATCTTCAGAGAAACCACCAGGAAGCAGATGAAAGGAGCAAAGAGAAGCAAAGTAACTTGCTTCATTTAAGAAGACAAGTCACTTGAAGAAAGAAAGTAAGAGATGAACAAGAATGAGCAAGCTCAATCCAAACACAAGATAAAATGCAGCAATGATGCATAAGAGAGATGAAAAGAGATTGTGAGAAGTGAAGGCAAATTCACTTCTCAAAGCAACTTACCACCTGAAAAGTTAGTGAAAGGAATGCAATGCAATGCAAAATGAAATGAAATGAGATGATGCCAACCAAAACCAGAAGCATAAATATGGTGCTAATGATGCTAAGAGATGATGCACACATGAGGCAAGACACTAGTATGATCATACAAACATATGGATGCAAATGAGGCATGCTTAGAAACATGAATGTACATGAAAAGTTATGGAATGCAAATGACATACAATATGGCAAATGAAAGATGCAATGATCAAATATGATTCTAATATGTCCTAAGATGTATTATGAATCAAATGGATGCACAAAATGTCATGGCAAGTCATGGTATGCAAACAAATAGAGGATGGATGCAAATGAAAGCCCAAATTAGGGTTTATGATCAATACACAAAACAAAATTCAAAACCAGAAGCAAACATCATAATAAAAAATTGAAAATGCATTCAAAGGAACCCTAATCCTATACAAACTCACTTCCCAAAGGAGGGGACCCAACTCTTAACCTAGTGAGGGTTATGAATTTCTTAAGATTGCTAGGGTTTTAAGGTACTTTGTCAAGAAAAATTTCAAACAAATAGGAAATGCAAGATCAATTCATGCCAATTTAATCCTACAAACTACATGCTATACAAGATGCAATGCAAGAAGAATCATTGTCCAACTCTTAAAGGCTAGGCAGAAATGAATTTTTGAAGATTGGATCAAAATAATGCCTTGAAATAAAATTAATTCCATGGAAAATTGTCAAAAGACATCAAGATCAAAAAAGAAATTTGGTTTGAGGGTTGGACAATGTTTCTAAATGATTTTAAGTGTTTCATGAATTTTTTTGTGATTTTTAAATACCTAAAAGTATTTTTAATTAATTAATTCTCATTAATTAATTAAAAATAAACTTTTAAATGATTTAAAAATATTTTTTTATGCAAAAAATAAAAATAAAAATGTTTTTGGTTTCTGAAAAATTAATTGAACCTTTGACAAAAAATTTCAGAATTTTTAAAGATGTTTTGCTATTTTTAATAAATTGTACAAATTAAATATGAAACAAATAAAATAAAATGAATTTAAACTGAAAAATGAGAAAGTCAACAGAATCAAGGGCTGAGGTTCAAACTCAAGGACGCGGGAACTGACCACGCGCGCATCTGGACGGCTCACATTCAAACTTGGCTAACCCTAATTAATTAGCCCTAATTACTTTCAGATGACCGGAACACTGTTCCGGTCATCTTCTCCGGCGGGCCAAAACCTCTATCTCTCTTAATACGCATCAAATCCTCACCAAACTCTCCAGAATCAATCTGTGAACATCACTAATCATAAACCCTAACTCAAACAACATTTATTTTCACTGAATCAAAGGAAACAAGCAAGAACATTTTTACGGGCAAACTTTCAGATCAAGCATACAACCTCAAAACTCAATCATTTTCAAAAATAAAAGGTTCAATGGACTCAGGGAAACATGTAGATCATTTTAGAAACAAGAAATGAGAGTTCTGGAAAAATGAATTTCCATGGCTACCTGAATCGAAGCTTTGACTTCTGGAACTTTCTGGCTGGCCCTTTGATCCAAAACACCTCTAATGGACCTCCTGAGAAGCTTGCAACACTTGGCTGGAGTTTAGAATGGCTGGTTTGAAAGATTGCTGAAGTTATGTTCAAGGAGGGGCAGAAATCGTGTTTTTGTTTCAGTGACTTTCAGGCTGTTTCAATGGTTGGTTTGTGATCAGTAAGTCATGTTGAGATTGATGGTGAAGTTTGTTTGTGTGTTTGTAGCTTGTATGATGAGTTTCGAATGATTTTGCATATGAGGTGAAAAATGAGAATGCTGTGTTCTTGGAGCTTTCAGGCTTGTGTCTTATCTCAAATGGCTTGCTTTTGATTTGTATAAACAAGTGGGATTGGCTCAGAAAGTGGTTGTGGCATAGTGTGATTGGTATGGGCAAGTTGCCAAAATGTCAACTTTACTTGTACTTGAGGTATGGGCAATGGTGTAGCTAGCTCATTGGCTTGTCCTTGCTCAGCTGAGTTTAAGGAGGTCCATGGAATTGCTTATGAGATGATTCAGCAAGTTGATCAAGGTTTGTGACATGCTTTGCAATTTTCACAAGGTTTGGCCCCTTTGGAAATTCATGAAGTTCAAGGCATGAAAATGCCAAGTTCTTTGGCCCATTCTGAATTTTAGAGGTCATGTGATCATGTTGTGAAGAAATTGTACACATTTGAGGCCTTTAGAACACTTGATCATGCCATTTTGCAAAATGCCTCTTTGGTAGAAAACTTCAAATTATGTGATTTTAGCCAACTTTGACAAGCCATAACTTTTGATCCAAAATGAATTAGGTCAAGTTCTTGTACTTTTTGAAAAGGGAATGATCCATTCTACAACTTTCATGACTAAAGTTTTTTCATTTGAAGCATTTTTGAATCAAAAAGCAAGGGTTGAAAAAGTTTCCCAAAATGGCAATTTTCATTATAAGTCAACTTTCCCAAAAAGTCAACTTTGCAAATGGCTTGAAATTCTTCAATTTTGTGAACTTCTAACATCTTCCATGATCAAATAAAGATCATACACAATCAAAATGATGAAGAACACCCTTTGGTTGGGTCATTGGGGGCCTCAGATGCCCTGATTTTGCACTGGCTTTCTCAAAAAGTCAACTCTTGATCAGATGACTTCCCCATGGAATTTCTTCATGAAAATTGATATGCATGCTCCCTATACCATATAGAGACCAATAGAAACAAGAATGACCAAAAAATTTGGAGTTATGGCCTCTGAAACCAAAACCCTAATTCTAGGTCATCTGTGCAGTTAAACCTGGCCCTGCTTCCATGCCATTCTCAATTCTTGTGATTCTTTGATATTCTTGACTTTGAGGAGACATAATATGATGCTTAAACATACATGGACCCCTTTGAAGTGATTGATGACCTTTGGAGTGGCTTAAGAAGCTCTTGGATTGCTCAAATCACAAACCCTAGATGCAGATGACTTAGAAATAATGCAGTGAATCAAAATGCAATATGAGATGGTATGATTGGATTTATGCATATGAGGATGTCACAAGCCATGGTGTGAATGGGTGAGGGCAAATTTGGGGTGTTTACAGCTGCCCCTATTCAAACATGAGTTAGCTGTGCAGGATGTAAGCAACGGATTATCAGGCAAACGAGATAACTTGTGGTTGAATACCCAAGACAGTCCAAAATTTGCACTCACGGAATGAAGAAGAAAAGGGATATAGATTGTAAGAGAAAAAAAAGTATATATAAAGTGCGGGCGACGGAGGACGACCGTCGAGCAGAGGACGACTGCTGGGGAAGGAGCAATGACGGGGACGGCCGACACGCTGGGAAAAATGCGGGAAATAAAGCAATGACGGGGACGGCCGACATGCTAGGGATATGAGAGATTATGATGGGGACGGCCATCAGGACTCTCTGGGGAATATGTAGAAAGTAAATGATGAGGTACAGTCATCAGGTTCACAAAGTAATACAAACAACGATGGGGACGGCCATCGGGCTAAACTGACGAAGGACGATCATCAGGAAAAGGAAAAAGGACCACGACGGGGACGGCCATCGGGTTAAAGAATAAATGAAATAATGATGAGGGACGGTCATCAAAAGGTGAAGGACGATCACCTGGAAGGGGACGGCTGCTCTATTGGGGATAAGATGAGGGACGGTCATCTAAGGTGAAGGACGATCACCTGGCAGGGTACGGCTGCCGAAAGTATCGCGACATAGGACGAATGTCGGATAAAAAGTCGACGACGGGGACGGCCATCGGACGAGCATGATGAAGGACGATCATCAAGAGGTGAAGGACGATCACCTAACAGGGGACGGCTGCTCTCAAGGTTTATCATGACATAGGACGAATGTCAGATAACAAATATCAACGATGGGGACGGCCATCGGATAAAATGATGAAGGACGATCATCAAAAGGTGAAGGACGATCACTTAGCATGGGACGGCTGCCAAATATCGCGACATAGGACGAATGCCGGATAAAAAAGATCAACGATGGGGACGGCCATCGGATGAGCATGATGAAGGACGATCATCAAGAGGTGAAGGACGATCACCTAGCAGGGTACGGCTGCTCTCAGGGTTTATCATGACATAGGACGAATGTCAGATAGAAAGAAATCTTGCTTTGCTGGCGACCTACTGGGAATAGTAAACACGGACGAGTGTTTATATCCAAGAAATAAAAGGTATAAGTGTTTTGACGTTGTGTATAGATTAAATATGTGGACGAGCATCCCTAAGACTACGATACGGACGAGTATCGGGTAGAAACAAATACTGACACGTGTTCAGAGATGATGATACGGACGAGTATCAACTGGTTAACAAGGAACACGGACGAGTGTTGATTCTGTGGGGACTCTTCTGGGGAATAGTAGACACAGACGAGTGTCTACATTCAAGAAGATAAGAGTGTTTGACACGTGTATGGATTAAAGATGCGGACGAGCATCCTTAGGACTAAGATACGGACGAGTATCAGGTAGAAACAAACGCTTGACGCATGTTCTGAGATGATGGTACGGACGAGTGCCAACTGGTTAACAAAGAACACGGACTAGTGTCGAATCTGAGGGGATATAAGTGGTGTATACAAGATACGGACGGGTATCTGTATAAGTGAAATAAGTATGAGTGGTGTATAGACGAGTGTTTAACTTGCTGGGGAGAGTGACACGGACGAGTGTCAAAAGGAGAAAAGTATAGTATAAACAAGTATATGATATACAAAGTGTTTAGGTTACTGTGCTGGGAAAGCGACACGGACGGGTGTCGTGGAATTTGTATAAAAAGGTATTTGTGAGTGCAAAGAGGATGCTTTGGCTTTCTGCTGGGGGTATGACACGGACGGGTGTCAAGAAGTATCTGTAAATATATAAGTGATCTGTTTGTAAAGAGTGCTCGGGTGACTTTTGTTGGGGAATGATGACACGGACGGGTGCCAATAGAGGAGTATGTACTGGTGTTTGTGAGCGTAAGGCAACTGCTTTAGCTTTATCTCTCTGATGGGGATATGACACGGACGGGTGTCAAGAGGTATTTGTATTTGTAAAAGAAATGTTTGGGCTCTCTGCCGGGGATTTGGGGAGTTTTCTGTATATCTTTGATGGATTGTCAGTATTTACAAGTGTTTGATTCAGAACATGGCTTATGATGATGCAATATGTTTGATTTTTGTCGTAATGCTCCGTATTAGACGGAATGCTACGCTTTGTGGGGTGAATATGATGCGAATGATATGTTTATGCAAAAGGTAACGATCCGAGATTCGGGTCCCGTTGCTGCAAAGATTCCTGGTTGATCTGCTTGAAGTGGACATCCCAGCTGGGGATGAGATCATTGGTAGATCTGATGTGATGTATCTGCTTGGGGGGAATAGGTCACTGATAGGCCCATCCTTGGTAATGAGGGACCCAGCTGGGGTTTGTAGAAGCTTTCTTCACTCTGTTGTGATTCCTTGCGTTGCTCTTCTAGATAGAGGCTGAAGCTCTGTGGGGAGAAGGTTCCCTGACTTTGTACTTGGCTTGAGGAGGAAGAATGAACGGCAACTCGGCTGGGGAGAAATAACAAGTGGCAAATCAGCTGGGGAGAAAACACTTCGGGTGCTAAGACTGAGTGAGTATTGATTTGCCAGCTTGCTGGGATGAAGTTTACATGCCCCATGTTGCGTTTTGAATACCTGCAATCCTGCAAAGACAGAGAAACGCACAAGCAATCCCGAGGTATCCCTTACCGGATTCCGTCATAAGAGTTCAGACACTCCCGGGAGTAAATATATTTCCTGCAAGCACGTACTTTTAGAAGCATCTGTATTTATGCAATCAGTATCTTAAAGACATCGGACATTTTGCAAATGAAAATAAAATGTACGAGACATGACTGAAAATCTGATTTTATTAATTCATATGCCCTAAATTGGCAAGGTACAGTCAAAGAAACATATCCCCTGAAATGAGGAGATTGTTACAAATTGAGAAACAAAATATTGGCAATGTTGGCGACGCTTCAAGGAGCTTCCCTTTTGCTATGACTCGTATGACGTTTGACGTTCTTTTCGTCTTGCTTTCTGAAGAAGGCTGATTCTGAAAGAAGCTTGATCCTTTCGAAGCTTTCCAGGTTGTAAGTGATACAGATGAATTCGGAATACAGTTGTTCGCTTATTCCCTTATTTTGCATGGATCGCCCTTTCGGGTTTTCAATCCATCGGGATACCCATTTTTGCCTGAGTTGTCCAATGCGGCTTTTCAACTCAGCGGGTGTACATTTTTTTATTTATTTCCCTTATTTTTGCCCGAGTCTTTTATTCTGTTTTTGACTCGCCGGGATGCCCTATTTTTGCCTGGACTTATATTCTGTTTTATGTCCAGCGGGTCATTTTATGCGAAGTATTTTTTAACTGCATCTGAATTCACAGGGGACGGAAAGTCTTCACCGTCCATAGTGCTGAGCATCAATGCTCCACCGGAGAAAACTTTCTTTACTACAAATGGCCCTTCATAGTTCGGAGTCCACTTGCCCCTGTGGTCTGTATGAGGAGGGAGGAGTCTTTTCAGCACAAGATCTCCTACTTGGTACTCTCGAAGCCTGACTTTCTGATCGAAGGCTTTCTTCATTCTCTTCTGATACAACTGCCCATGACAGATTGCAGCCAATCTTTTCTCTTCAATCAGGCTCAGTTGTTCGTATCGGGATCGGACCCATTTTTCTTCGTTCAGCTTAACATCCATCAGTACCCGCAGGGAGGGTAATTCAACTTCAACAGGTAGGACTGCTTCCATACCATACACAAGCTGATACGGTGTTGCCCCAGTGGATGTTCTGATTGACGTGCGGTATCCATGCAAAGCAAATGGTAGCATTTCGTGCCAGTCTTTGTAGGTGACTACCATCTTCTGCACAATCTTCTTGATATTCTTGTTAGCTGCCTCAACAGCGCCATTCATCTTTGGCCTGTAAGGAGAAGAATTGTGATGTTGGATCTTGAAGTCCCGGCATAGCTCTGCCATCATTTTGTTGTTTAAATTGGAACCATTATCAGTAATGATTCGCTCGGGAACTCCGTATCGACAGATGATATCTCTCTTCAGAAATCGGGCTACCACTTGCCTTGTAACATTGGCATAGGAGGCTGCTTCGACCCACTTGGTGAAATAGTCAATGGCAACCAAGATGAATCTGTGGCCATTCGAAGCAGTCGGCTCAATCTTGCCAATCATGTCAATGCCCCACATAGCAAAGGGCCAGGGTGAAGACATTACATTCAGAGGATTGGGAGGCACATGCACCTTATCCGCATAAATCTAGCATTTATGGCATTTTCTGGCGTAGGCACAACAGTCGGCATCCATTGTGATCCAGTAATATCCTGATCTTAGCAACTTTTTAGCCATTGCATGCCCTCCAGCATGGGTACCAAAGGATCCTTCGTGCACCTCGTGCATCAACAAGTCTGCTTCTGTTCTATCAACGCATCTGAGGAGTACCATATCAAAGTTTCTCTTGTACAGGGAACCATCAGTGTTCAGGAAGAAACTACCAGCTAGCCTTCTTAAAGTCTTCTTATCATTGGAAGATGCCCCAGGTGGGTATGTTTGATCCTCCAAGAAGCATTTAATGTCATGGAACCAAGGCTTATCATCTTTGACAACATCTGCTGCAAATACATATGCTGGCCTGTCAAGTCTGGACACTGAAATCCGAGGCACAAAGTTGGCAGCTTGGACTTTGATCATTGATGAAATGGTAGCCAGAGCATCTGCAAACTGATTCTCGTCCCGGGGAATATACTCAAGCTTTACCGTTGTGAAGAAAGTCAATAACCTTCTTGTATAATCCCTGTAAGGTATCAGATGATCCTGGTGGGTGTACCATTTGCCGTTGGTTTGATTAACTACCAGAGCTGAATCTCCGAATACAGTCAAAGTCTTGATCCTGAGGTCAATGGCTTCCTCAAGACCCATAATACAGGCTTCGTATTCAGCTTCGTTATTAGTGCAGTTAAAGGTGAGCTTTGCCGAGAAAGGCATGTGAACTCCCTTAGGTGTAATGAGTACTGCACCAACACCACGACCATTCATATTAACAGCCCCGTCAAACATCATAGTCCATTCTTCCTCCGGGTCAGGCACTTCAGTGTGAATAGGCTCTTCATGATCTTTTGCTTTTATGAACATGATGTCTTCATCAGGGAAGTCAAATTTCATAGGCTGGTAATCATCAATGGGTTGCTCAGCAAGATAATCAGACAATACACTGCCCTTGATGGCTTCCTGAGATGTGTACTGGATGTCATATTCTGTGAGGATCATTTGCCATCTTGCAACCCGTCCAGTAAGTGCTGGCTTCTCGAAAATGTACTTAACTGGGTCCATCTTTGAGATCAATAAAGTAGTGTGGGTCAACATATACTGCCTTAGTCGGCGAGCAGCCCACGCTAAAGCACAACAAGTTTTCTCGAGCAGTGAATAACGTTGTTCACAGTCGGTAAACTTTTTGCTTAGGTAGTAAATTGCATACTCTTTTCGACCAGACTCGTCATGCTGGCCCAACACACACCCCATTGACTCTTCTAATACTGTTAAGTACATTATCAGAGGTCTTCCTTCAACTGGAGGCATAAGGATTGGAGGTTCTTGCAAGTACTCCTTGATCTTGTCAAAAGCCCTCTGGCAGTCTTCATTCCACCTGACCGTCTGTTCTTTTCTTAACAGCTTGAACAAAGGTTCACAAGTTGTTGTAAGGTGAGATATGAACCTTGAAATGTAGTTCAATCTACCTAGAAACCCTCGAACCTCTTTTTCTGTCTTTGGTGCAGGCATTTCTTGAATGGCTTTGACTTTATCAGGGTCAACTTCAATCCCTTTCTCGCTTACAATAAAGCCCAGCAGCTTACCAGATCGCACCCCGAATGTGCACTTGTTAGGGTTCAATTTCAGTTGGTACTTCCTCAGACGCTTGAATAGCTTCAGCAGATTTACCAGGTGGTCTTCTTCTGTGAGGGACTTGGCAATCATGTCATCCACATAACATTCGATTTCTTTATGGATCATATCGTGGAATAATGTTACCATAGCCCGTTGATACGTTGCACCTGCATTCTTCAGTCCGAATGGCATCACCCTATAACAAAAAGTGCCCCAGGGTGTGATGAAAGTTGTCTTCTCCATGTCTTCAGGTGACATCTTGATCTGGTTGTATCCTGAAAATCCATCCATGAAGGAGAACACCGAGAACTGAGCCGTATTGTCAACCAGTACATCAATGTGAGGTAATGGAAAATCATCTTTCGGGCTGGCTCTGTTCAGATCCCGGTAGTCAACACACATCCTTACTTTGCCGTCTTTCTTAGGCACAGGTACAATATTAGCAACCCACGGCGGATAGCTAGTCACAGCAAGGAACCCGGCGTCCCATTGCTTTTGCACCTCTTCCTTTATCTTCATTGCCATATCTGGGCGAGTACGGCGCAGCTTCTGTTTAACCGGCGGGCAGTCCTCTTTCAAAGGTAGCTTGTGCATGACAATATCGGTGTCCAACCCTGGCATATCCTGGTAAGACCAAGCAAACACATCCACATACTCCCGAAGCATATCAATCAGTTGCTCTTTCACTGAGTCTTGTAAACAGGCCCCGATCTTAACCTCTTTCACGTCTTCTTCCGAACCAAGATTAACCGTTTCAATCTCCTCCTGATGAGGAGTGATAACCTTATCCTCTTGCCTTAACAACCTGGCTAGCTCTTCAGGAAGATCATAGTCTTCTTCAACCCCTTCATCAACTTGATTGACTGGATTGTCAAAGTCATATGAAGCCATAGCTGTGCTGTTGTCGGTGCAGTCTGAAAGGCACTCTCTGCAAGGGTTTAGATTGTTCATTTTAGTGATTGATTTTAATCTTGTTTAGAAAAAGTGAAATGAAGTTTTGCCATTTTGGAAAACATTGCCATTTTATTTTTGTACAAAAAGAAAAATGAAAAACAGTGAGCGGAAAAGAAAAAGACTCATTTGCAAAAGACGTCCGATATTCATTGATTGATCTATTTGCACAAAATTACAAGATGGCCCGATTACAAAATGAGCCTTGTCATCTTGGGCAAGATGCAAGACTTGATGCATGCTTAAAATATACAGGAAATAATAATTACTCTGCAGGAGTAACCCTTATAATTTCCTGGGAAGACCAGTTTGAGATACGGCTCCCCGGGATCCTTGGACGTATCCAGCTCTCCAGGTTGCGTTCATCTTCCGACTCATCTTCCAAGTTGTTTACTGCATCAGGGGTGAGCATTCCCCCACTGACAAAATTGGGCTTCTTAGCAGCCTCTGGTTGATCTTGTTGAGTTGGTCTGTAACCCAACCCAAATCTGTCCTCTTTCTTCTCTACGGGCAGCAACTTGCCCCAGCCTTGGGCAGTCCCCTCTTCAACAACCTTCCTGGCTTGCTGATAAGATGTCATGGAGGTTCCAAGTACAGCAGATGCTTCATTAATGTTCAGGGCTTCAAATCCCTGGCTCATGGTTTCATGGATCTCCCCATCCATCTCAATGTATTTGTACGTAGCCAGATGGCTAACAAAGATATCTTTTTCACCACAGATGGTGATGATCTGGCCCTCCCACTCGAATTTTAACTTCTGGTGAAGGGTAGACGTAACTGCGCCAGCGGCATGGATCCAAGGTCTACCCAACAAACAGCTGTAGGCCGGCTGAATGTCCATCACATAGAAGGTAATTTTAAAAGTCTGTGGGCCAATCATCACCGGCAGATCAATCTCTCCTAGCACTGATCTCTTAGAGCCATCAAATGCTCTTACCACCAGATTACTTGGGCGTAATGCCAAGCCATCATATTCCAGCTTCACCAGGGCTTTCTTTGGTAAAACATTGAGTGAATACCCAGTGTCTACCAGTATATGTGATAGAACAGCACCCTTGCATTCAAGAGTGATGTGTAAAGCCTTGTTGTGGTTACACCCCTCAGATGTTAAATCAGCATTGGTAAAACCCAATCCATGGCTGGTATTGACATTCGCTACCACGGTCTCCAGCTGATTAACGGTGATCTCCTCTGGCACATATGCTGCGTGCAGGACTTTTAGTAATGCATTCCGGTGAGCTTCGGAACACATCAGCAGGGATAGAATGGAGATCTTTGAGGGAGTTTGGTGAAGCTGATCCACCACTTTGTAATCATTCCTCTTTATAATTCTCATGAACTCGTCTACATCTTGTTCAAAAGATGTCTTCTGAGTTTCCTTGAGAATGGGTTCTTCAGATATTACACTTTTTCCCTTTGCTTTGGAAGCAGCTTCTACTTCAGCATTAGGTCTTTGTGTTTGCGAGGCAAAAAGGCGTCCGCTTCTGGTGAAGCCTCCGCCTCCCCCTGTAACACGGTGGGAGAACTGACTTTAGTTATGTTGCGGATAGCAAGAGTCGCCACCGACTTTTATTTTATCCAAAGGAAAGGCATAAAAGAACAGGAAAGACCTTTTAAAAGATTTTTGGGTCCGGGGGGTAGGTTATGTAAAGGGAAGGTGTTAGCACCCTTTACATCCATGGTTATCCATGGGCTCTTAGTTACTTAGCTCACTTTAAAATGTTTTTGAAATGTGAAGTGTGTGAATAAAAATTTTCTTAAGAGTTTCATAATGATCCATGTACGGATGCGTAAAAAACCTTTGTTTTGAAAATTGTTTAAAATGTGTGAAGTGTTTGAAATATTTTTGAAAAGTGAGCAAGTATCTAAGAGGAACCTACCCTAAGTTTAAGTCTTTTCTGTTCTTGAATCCTTTAAATGGTAAGACTATCCCTATTATTAAGGAATAGGTAGTCATTACCTTGGATGTGTGGGACAAGTGAAGGGACATCTGTTATTTAGGCAACTGTGGGGTGTATAAGCAATTCGAAGGGACTTATCATCTTTATTCGAGAGGGACAAGATCATTATAAAGGCAACATTCGAAGGGACTTGATCTTTTCATTTGTTAAAGGGACTAGATGATGTGAGATTTTAGGGACTTTGCTTTATACACCCTACTTGACCTTTTTTGTTTAGGCAACATGAGAGGTAACCCTAGAAAGTGAGATGGCGATCAAAGATCGACTTACGTGTGTGAGTGTACAATTTTAATATTTATCTTTAAATTTAATGAGCTAAGTTAATTTTAAACATACAAACATGTTGCACTCCCTATTTACTAACCATAGCATAAAATAAATATTTAATAATACTATTACAATATTACATAAAGGAAGCAATTACATAATAATAATAATAATTAAAGCAAATTAAATAAATAAGCAAAACAATAAATAATAATAATAATTGGGTTAGTAAAAAATAATAATAAAAATAATACAAAGTTAAATGGGGTTAGTAATAATATCATATGAAAATAAACATAATTAATAATATAAACAAAAATATTAGCATAATAATTAAAAGATCAACAATTATTTTAAGATTAATAAGAAAATATAAACAATTATATAATTATCATAAAATTTTAAATTATATGCAAATTATAAAAAAAATTAGGTTAATTATAAACATGTTATAAAAACAAATTAAATTTACAAAAATTAAATTAACAAGTTTTAATTATTTTTAAGCATATATTGAAAATTATTTATATATAAGAATTAAGTTATAAACAAATTATATAATATATATATATACATGATTAAATAATAAATCAAAAAATTAAAAAATTATAATAGAATTAAATGTTAAATAGAAGAAAATTAGGGTTTATGAAAATTATTAGGATTAATTAGGGTTTTTACAAAATATTTTAGTTTTTTTAGAAAATTAGGGTTTATATACATATTTTTAGAATAATAAAATTACTATATATATAATTTAACAATATTAATAATTTACAAAAAAGATAAATAAATTTTTCTTATAAAATTAAAAAGAATAAATTCTAAAATAATATGAATATCCTATTTATTATTTGAATTTTGTTTAAAATAGAAAATTAATTAAATCAAAAAAAGTTAAGGAAAAGAATGAAAAAATAAAAACCTGCTTGGGCTGGGATTTGAACCCAGTCCCTAAGCTTGCAAACTCCAAGACTAGCCTTCCATCCAATGGGCCATGCGCACGCTGGCGTTAGAAGCAAGGGACTAATCCCTTTTGTTCACAACCTGAAAAAAAATCATGAAAAACAATGCAAAACAAATACACAAAAGGCATGGGGGGGATTCGAACCCAGGACCTTTATGCAGCACACAAACACTCTTACCATTCCAGCCGGGAGGGCGCTTCTGTTAGTTAATCCACAACATTGCATAATATATTAAGTTTAACAATTGAACTAGAAAAAATAATAAAATTGTTGAGGCCAGGATTCGATCCCTGGACCTAAGCCTCACACGCGCGTCCTTTAACCAACTGAGCCAACCACACAATTGTGAAACAAATTACAGATAATTCAATAAAATATTAAAACAGAATTCAAAAAACCAAAAACACGCGCTGGCTTCATCTTCAACCTTGGGATTTCGCAGGTTTTCCTGCGAAATTTCCTGGGAAATTTCCTGCAATTTTTCCTGCGCACAAACCCTGCCAATTTCATATCATCATAAACATGTACAATTTCATCAAATTGATCACATTTTCATGATCCCCAGACATCACACAGTTCAATTATAGTCTTAGAATTAATTTATATTAACTAAATCAAAGGATCCCAAATTCTATTCAAAAACCCTAGCCATGGCAACTTGCGGTTTAGGGCTTGGTTCTTCAATCTTTTTGTCCAGAAATCATCTAAGCATCATACTCAACACAAATACATGGTTAGAATGCATTATTACTACACAAATAATGAAAATCGAAAAAAAATATAAACAAGAACAAGGTTGGTTCGGTTTATGCAATGTGAGATGTTTTGGATGCAAATAAGCATTGAGAATGATTCAAGGATGTCCAATAAACATGTCTCAACCTTCAAATTGGCTTGAAAGAGCTTGGATTATCAAATCCGAATTTGAAATTTAGTGACTTTTTTGAATATGTGAACTTACTCTTGGAGGCCAGAATTTCGTGTGCAATGAGTAGGGTTAAGTCATATACTTATAGAGTGATGAATTAGGTCAGAAAAGATTGATGCTTATGTGAAAAATTTGATCCAAAAAGATTCAAAAAGATAATGCTTTAAAATTCAAATATTCTTGTATGAACACCTTCTATTTTAAGCAAATCACCATGATTCTCTTACCACTTTGATACCAATCACTTTTATGAATTTCTAGAAGCTCAATCCTTTTTAAATCTTTGACTTTTATATTTTATTTTAATTTAAAATGATTTTTAATGAATTAAATCAAAATAAATAAAAATAAAATGATAAAAAATCTGATTTTTATAGACTTGGGTCGTGCATGAGGTCATAGTATGGATTGGGTCATCATATGGCAAGCCCATTTAGAAAAAATTGGTTTTAGACCTCCATTTTCTTCATAAACCAACCAAAAATTTCCCAACTTTGCAAGGGAACACATCCTTCAATTTTAATGCTATGAGGGTGTTCTTGGACATTTTGGAAAGCTTGAAGAGTCCTCTAACCAACCCCACTGGTTTCATGTCCATATCATTTACCATTCTCAAGTTATGCCCTTTTGAAGTTGTTGACTTTTTGTTGACTTTCAAAAGGACCTATAATGTCTTAGCTCATACCTTCCAAATGAAGCATTTTTGGGATTGGCTTGTGAGACACAAAGTTGTAGAGAATTCAATTTCCTTCAAAATGAGCTTTGGATGGAAACTTGGTGATGAAGCATGTGAAAGTTATGGCTGGTCAAAGTTCAGTTGACTTTTACTGAGGAAACCCTAATTTAGAAACTCCTGATTCTTGATGATCTGAAATCTCCTTGATGAATCATGATAAACCCTTGATCCAATGATGAATTTTACTTCATATACTTGATGTTGGCAAAAAATCATGAAGTTTGACTTTGGTTTGACCACAGTTGACCTCTGTTTGACTTTTTAACTACTTTGATTGATTTTGACCTATATGATCATCTGACTGAGCAAACCTTTGAGAAAAGTATTGAAACTTGTCATGGGGGTTCTTACACATATATAAGATGTTATGAAGCTCACTTGAAGTCTTGGAAGTTCATTTAGCCTGATTAAAGTCAAAACCCTAGTTTTGGATGCACTGCTTAGGAGGTGCATTGTCTGAGGGAATTGTCAACTCTTCTGACTATTTGTGAATTTTGTGAACCTTGTGAATCATCATAAGATGTCTTGTGAACCTTGTGAACCTCATGGGAGGTCTTGTAAGTGTTGTGAATCTTGTGAACCTTGTGAACCTTCTTAGCACATAAAGTCTTGTATTGTGAGGGCAAATTTTGGGGTGCAACACCCCCGACATTATCAATCTGTGGAGAAGAGCTTGAAGAGTCAAGAGTGATTCTCTCCCCATTGTAGTAAAGGTCAGAGCCATAATGCCAAGGGATGGCATTATTTCTTTCATAAGGAACCGGTCCAGGCACCGTGATGGTAACCGGAATGACTGCAGCAGAGGAGGGTGTTGAAATAGTGTGCGGATCATAGTAGATGGTTACTGGTGACCTGGCGGGAGATGCCACTGCTTGTTGTTGAAAATTGTTGTTAGGTGGAACATAGGACGGATCATAATAGATGGTGACTGCCGAGATGTTTGTTGGCGTTGTAGAAGACTCTGAATAAAGGGGTGCTGATGTTGTAGAAGAGATGGTTGTTGATATCTGGTTTGTTAAAGTGATAAATGAAGCATTTGTTGATGAATTTGAAGAGTTGTTTGGAACGATTGTTGTTGCAGTTGTAGGAGACTCAGGAATTGTTGTTGGAGAGATTGTCGGATTTGAAGGTGCTGATGTTGTGATTTGAAGTAGGACACTCTGGATAAGACCATCTATGCCGCTTCTCAAGTTATCACACCCATTTATCGAAATGTTGCAATAACCGCACCCGAGCTCACACCCGGGGAATATCTGGCATTCAAGGAGTTGAGCTTTAATCTCTACCAGGGGTGTCCGGATCTTCCCAACACTGGTTATTAAGAAAGACGGCTTATCTTCCTCAATAGCATTGATCCTTGGCCCTCCGTGGTTGGGCATGGGGTTCTTGTTGACATTTGGCGGGGGTGCAAAGTTTAGGGCTTTGGAATCCACTAGATCTTGTACCTTCATTTGTAAGGCCCTGCACTTCTCTGTACTGTGGCCAGGTGCATTGGAGTGAAAAGCACATCTGGCGTTGGCGTCGTAATTTCTGGGCAGACTGGAAGGATCTGGTGGTGCCAACGTCCTTAACTCAACCAAGTTGAGCTTCAGGAGCTGTGGCAATAAAGCGGCATAAGGCATAGGGATAGGATCAATCACCCTATTGGCCTGAGATAGTCTCTGTTGAAAAGGTCTTTGTTGATTGTTGTTGCTGGTGTTGTTGTAGTTCCTCTGAGGCGGATACTGAACTTGTTGCTGGTAGTGGGGTTGTTGATGTGGTTGATATGCGGGTTGCTGAGGAATTGGAGCGGGAATAGTGACAGCTGCCACTGACCTATGAACATATTGAGGTCTGCCCCTGTTGGCATGAATAGCATTAGTCTCACCTGTTCTTCTAGGCCCCACAAAAGGTTTTCTGGGGTTGCTGGACGAGCTCGCACCATTGTCAGAAATCTTGCCCATCTTTAATAGGCTTTCAATCCTTTCTCCAGCTATGACTACGTCAGTGAAGCTGGTGGAAGAAAAGGCAGCTAGCCTGTCAATATATGTCCCTTGAAGGGTGTTCATAAACATGTCGGCCATTTCCCTTTCCGACATGGGTGGCTGGACAGCAGCAGCAAGCTGTCTCCACCTCTGGGCGTATTCCCGGAAGCTTTCCCTGGATGATTGAGACATTCCCATCAGGAGGGTCCTGTTAGGAGCCATGTCCAAGTTGTACTGGTACTGTCTGATGAAGGCTTCAGCTAGGTCCTTCCAGCATCTGATGGTTGCTCTGGTTAAATGA
The DNA here is from genome assembly GCA_963966055.1 of Lathyrus aphaca. NCBI lineage: Eukaryota > Viridiplantae > Streptophyta > Magnoliopsida > Fabales > Fabaceae > Lathyrus > Lathyrus aphaca. The sequence continues at coordinate 230,856,856 of OZ014519.1, forward strand.
GAGTACCATTCCCTTGAAGCCCCTGTCAAATTGTCTTCAAAGTAAAACATCCATAGTTTCTCATCCATGGTGTATGCCTTCAACCTCCCCAGAAAGGATTGTAAGTGGGTTCGTGGACAGGAAGTTCTGTTGTACTTCTCGAAGCACGGGGGTTTAAACTTGTGGGGAATCCTCACCCCGTCCACTAAACCCATGTCCATGACATCAAAGCCCAAGGAATTTTGAGATTCCAGAGACCTCAATTTCTCAGCAATTTCATCTAGCCTTCTGTCATAGGCTTCATCCCCAGCTCCCATCACAGTGAATTGATCCTCTTGGGGGTCTTCTTGTAATACTCTGGCCGCAGTAGTATTCCCTTGTACATTAGGAGGGATGTTGATCTCTGGATGAAGATGGGGCCCATACACTGGTGGATTCACATAAGGTTGTACCCTCTCATTGTTGCTCGTTCCTCCAGTCCCTAGGTGGGGTTCTTCCTGGGTCTGCCTTTCTACCAATGCCCTTAATCTTTCTTGGCTTTGAGCCAGGCCATTCATCACCTCCATGAACTGGGTCATCTGGTTTCTCATTTCTAGCCTCTCATTGGCCATTTGAGTCCTGACTTCTGTAAGATCCTGCTGTACTTGGTCCATTTGTATACCCGGAAGGTTGTTGCGAGTGGGATATCTGTGCGGACGGTTGAGTGGGAACACCCGACGGCGAGCAATAGTTCCTGAATCACAACAGAGTTAGTAACAAACAAAACAAAAACCTACAAAACAAGACAAAAGTTAGCATGCAATGCAGTATGCTTATTTGTTTCCAAGGTATCCGGCTTGGCATTTGGTTTTGACCTTTCCAGACCCCTGAGGAAGATGCTTTGATGTTGCTTGATAGAGGAAGAACTCAGATAAAACAAACTAATGAATATATTACAAATGGTGAATCAATACATAGTTTGTTTTTTACAACATATGCCCTCTGAGGGGTCAAAAATACAACATAAAAGTAAAGTACATGAAATGAAAGCAACAATAAGCAAAAGTCAGACACCAAGACCAAACTCATCCTCCTTGACCTCCTTCAGAAGTGCTTCAGTTACGGGATCAGCTGGATGCTCTGTGAGGTTCCTGATAAGAAGATTCCTGGTGGTGATAGCAGTGGTTAGCTTCCTGTGCCTGCTTTGGTCCTTTGACCTCTTCACACCAGCCCTAAGCTTCAATTCTGAGATCTCTTTCTGGGCTGCTAGCAGGGCTTCCTGTTGCTCCTTTGCTTTAGCCTCCAACTGCTCAATCCTGTCCTGAGTTCTCTTATCTTCCTGAGTGCGAGCTTCAGTGATTCTGACCCACCTAGCTTGGCTTTCTTTCAGATAGAGATCAGTCCTAGCCCTCTGGAACTGAGCCTCCTTACAGGCATTCTTCAAAATCTGTTCCCTTGCCCTTGACTTTTTGATGTAGTCCTCTGACTTCTCAATCCTGGCTAGATGCTCCACCTTAAGCTTTTCCAACCTTTCAATGTCTAGACGACCATCACTCCTCTCCCAGAGGGTTCTCTTCAGGGCTTCAGACAGATTCTCATTCCTCTCTTTTAGCTTCTCAAACTCTTCCAGGCTGACAGTGGCTGGAGGTGGTGCTGTGGATGGTCCAGGTGCATCCTCAATGGTGAAGGGCATCCCAGAAAGTTGAGCCCTTGCATGGGACCACTCATAATACTGAGCTGAGGCCACATTGTTGCATCTCCCAAGAATGGTTACCCCTTTGGTCTGAATATTGTCCCAAGCCCAGGATGCTTGCCTGACAACAGCTAGATTAGGCTTAATCTCACAATAAAGGGTTTCAGCCAAGTCTTGTACTCTTGGAGGGTGAACCAGAGCATAGCCCAACTGTCTTTTGAATAGCAGAGGGTTGTAGTTGATGCAACCCTTCACTCCTATCAGAGGTACATTGGGGAACTGCCCACAACTAGTAATGATGTCCCTGCCCTTGGTGCTCTGGGTGCACCACCTGATGTCATCTAAGGTCAAAGCAATAAGTCTCCTAGCCCAATTCTTCTGTTGGTGAGGATTCAAGAAGGCATCAGTCTTGGGCAAGTGTTTGAGCAGCCAGGTATGGAACAGGGGAGCACAGCATCTCACCAACCTTCCTCTTTGCTTTTCATTCCTTTGGTGAACAGGGTAGTAGAAATCTCCCAGTAAGGCGGGCACTGGGTTCCTCAGAATGAAAAGATGGATGGCATTCTTGCTAATAAACTTGGGCTCATCTGCAAAAAGTATAACCCCATATATACTGAGGGCTAACAAAGCACAGACTGCCTTCCATTCTCCCAATGAGGCCTTCAGGATAGCCTGAGAAGTCAAGAAATCCAAGTGTAGACCAGAGATTCCAGCCTTTGTTGTTATGTTCTGCTCAATCAGAATGGGTTCCAGATATAGTGCTTTTGCCACTTCTTCATTACTGGGAAAAGCCATCTCAGGGTTGAAGGGGACACCACCCCTGACAGGTACACCAATCAGTGATGAATACTCTTCCAACAAGGGTCCCAACTGAAAATTCTGGAAGGTGAAGCATCTCAAAGGAGGATCATAGAACTGTAGGCAAGTGTGAATCAAGCTCCTCTGAGAAGGGTCCAAATCCATAACCATGTCAAGGATGCCTCCATGATGTTCTCTGAATAATGGTATATGGTCTGGAGTGATAAGGGTCTGAAATTTCCTGATGCCAGCCAGCTCAGGCTCAAAGAAATGATATGAGATGTTGCTTTTCTTGGGTGCCATGCCTGATGATGAAGAGCTGAAGCAAATACTGATGATGAAGAGCTGAAGCAAATACTGATGATGGAGACTATCACTGGAGATGACCCACTGATAGGCTGATACTGGTGATGTAGGTGACTGAAGCAGGTAGCTGATGAAGATAGCTGAAGCAGATACTGATGAAGATAGGTCTATGCAGATGAAGGGGTCAAAACCAAGCCAAATATGATGTGGATACCCTGAAAAACAAATAAGCAAATGTTAGGTGATGCAATGATGATGTATGCAAATGATATGCAAGGGTTTTGTGATCAAGCTGGATCTGATTAACTGCCTTGATATAAGTCCATGTATGTTCAAGAAATCCAGATGGAGGTTCATAAGTCCAGTAACCAAGGTAGGGGACTCAAATAAAGAGTCACATGTCCGGGGTTAAAATCACAAGAACTGTCCAAAGTGGAGTACTCTTAATCAAACAAGTAACAGGGTATGCTGAGGTCAAGGGTACCTGCAAACCTGTAAACAGCCCAACCCCCTCACAGGTGATGTTCTAGAACAAGGATCCTCAGACTTGGATCAGTTATGAGAAGTGTAAACACTTCTAACCCAGAGGTACAGTGTTTACAATAACCATAAAAGATCCTCCTCTAATTCACCTCAGTTTCTGAAGGTCATAATAAAGGTCATCCAGACTTAGCAGGCTTCCCAGATAGCCCTAGTACTACAGGAGATCTGTAGCACAGAGTTCTCAAGAAGAAACCCATATCTGAACCGTGTTTCATATTCCCGCACCAGACCGAAATGGAATGGGAAAGAACATGAACCACTCTAGCCTAGGTGTCACTCAGGTCCCAGGTATAGGACCTTAACTCTCAATAGAACACCCACCCACCAAAGCAACAAAACCAGATCCAGCCAAAACAGTATGACAGTATGATGTATATAAAGCTGTAAAAGAAAGCAATAAATAACTGTACATAAAGCAGTAAATAAAGCAAATATACAAACACAAATAGCACATAACACCCCAGTAAAAACAAATCAAACAAGCGCTAGGAGGAACCCACAAAAAGAACCAGAAGCCCTGGTTACAGTATAAGGTTCCCCAGCAGAGTCGCCAAGCTGTCGCTCCCACCAAAATGACGCCCGAAGGTAAGAAGGGGTACAGACGCGAACGGTCGGCGAAAGAGGAAATGAGAACACACAGGAGTGAACTCATGAGAAAGAAAGAGTCGCCAGCTAGGCATTTTTATCCCGAAGGAAAGGTAATGCTGCATAAACCTAGGAAAAGATGGATAAGACGGTTGCGAACCAGAGAAACTGAGAAAGGGGGTTGGTTACAACCTGGGAAGGTATTAGCACCCAGATTGTCTGCCGTAATCGACGGGATCCACGCTTAAAAGATTTGTGTTTTAAAGGGGTAGTGTCAGTGCAATTTGTGTATAGGGAGCTGGAAAAGGATGTACAGGTGTCAGTGTAAAAGAAGTGAAGTGTGATATGTATAGTGTCAGTGTAAAGACAAAAGTGAAATGCTCATGATAAAGAGGCTAAGAAAATGATGCTAGAAAGAGGGGGGATATACAGAGACTTTTGTTCGATAACTGTTAAGTTATGCCTACGTATCCTCTCGTGCAATGAGGAAGTCAGAACACCGTAGTTCGACCCAAAGAGACTGAAAGGAGAATTGACTTGTGAACTGCTTACTTGTCTATGCTCAAGTGTATGACCTGTCTGGCTCAGGTGCAAACTGTCTTGCATTAGACGGAAGAAGCAAGTTCTCGTTTGTGAGTGAATGAGATGAGAAAAGAATCCCGAAGGAGACGATTATTGTTTGTTTTTGAGTTTTCAATCTTTTATTGCTTTTGAAAGTTTGTCATAAGTTAATGAGCTTAAGCCTAAACCAATGGATTTAGTAAACTCATCACATCTTCCCTCTGATTAGGGGTAATGAGAATGCCTTAAGTGTGAAGTCAGCTTCTCACACTTAATCACCATGATGTAGGATTAAGATCATTAACCTACTTGTGATTATTTAGATGTTTTTGTTGTTTTTGTTTAGTGTTAAGTAATGAGACTAAGCCATAATCAAGGATTAAACAGACTCATTACACCATCCTAATAGAAGGATAATAGATGAGAATGTTTAAGCTGAGGAAAGCTCCTCAACTTAATCCATGATTAGGGATTAACTTCATGACAAAACAAAGCCTTTATTAAATGGATTTTAATTAATGATAAGATGATGAAGTGAGTTTTATGATTTGTAAGACAACTTGAGGGGGACTTGTCCATTAACACTAGGGTTAGTCCTTCTTAACCAATTAAGGAAGAATTAGAACCCTAATGCAAGGCCCAAGTTACAAGTTTGATGTCTTGATGATTATTAAGTGGATTGATTAAAGGATTTAAACACATTAAGGGTTTAACACTTAGGATTAAAGTTATACACTCCATCCTAATAGAAGGATGCAGGCATAAGCTTAATCACAAAGCCTTAAAGCCTTTAGGGTTTAGTCCTTGATTATGAGATGAGAAGAGAGGACTCAATGAGACACAAAGGTAAAAGCTAAGTGGGGGACTAATCAAAACCCTAATTATTGTCATGCTTGGTTGTTCCTAAGGTTTGTGAGGTTTACAAGAAAGATCTTCAGAGAAACCACCAGGAAGCAGATGAAAGGAGCAAAGAGAAGCAAAGTAACTTGCTTCATTTAAGAAGACAAGTCACTTGAAGAAAGAAAGTAAGAGATGAACAAGAATGAGCAAGCTCAATCCAAACACAAGATAAAATGCAGAAATGATGCATAAGAGAGATGAAAAGAGATTGTGAGAAGTGAAGGCAAATTCACTTCTCAAAGCAACTTACCACCTGAAAAGTTAGTGAAAGGAATGCAATGCAATGCAAAATGAAATGAAATGGGATGATGCCAACCAAAACCAGAAGCATAAATATGGTGCTAATGATGCTAAGAGATGATGCACACATGAGGCAAGACACTAGTATGATCATACAAACATATGGATGCAAATGAGGCATGCTTAGAAACATGAATGTACATGAAAAGTTATGGAATGCAAATGACATACAATATGGCAAATGAAAGATGCAATGATCAAATATGATTCTAATATGTCCTAAGATGTATTATGAATCAAATGGATGCACAAAATGTCATGGCAAGTCATGGTATGCAAACAAATAGAGGATGGATGCAAATGAAAGCCCAAATTAGGGTTTATGATCAATACACAAAACAAAATTCAAAACCAGAAGCAAACATCATAATAAAAAATTGAAAATGCATTCAAAGGAACCCTAATCCTATACAAACTCACTGCCCAAAGGAGGGGACCCAACTCTTAACCTAGTGAGGGTTATGAATTTCTTAAGATTGCTAGGGTTTTAAGGTACCTTGTCAAGAAAAATGTCAAACAAATAGGAAATGCAAGATCAATTCATGCCAATTTAATCCTACAAACTACATGCTATACAAGATGCAATGCAAGAAGAATCATTGTCCAACTCTTAAAGGCTAGGCAGAAATGAATTTTTGAAGATTGGATCAAAATAATGCCTTGAAATAAAATTAATTCCATGGAAAATTGTCAAAAGACATCAAGATCAAAAAAGAAATTTGGTTTGAGGGTTGGACAATGTTTCTAAATGATTTTAAGTGTTTCATGAATTTTTTTGTGATTTTTAAATACCTAAAAGTATTTTTAATTAATTAATTCTCATTAATTAATTAAAAATAAACTTTTAAATGATTTAAAAATATTTTTTTATGCAAAAAATAAAAATAAAAATGTTTTTGGTTTCTGAAAATTAATTGAACCTTTGACAAAAAAATTCAGAATTTTTAAAGATGTTTTGCTATTTTTAATAAATTGTACAAATTAAATATGAAACAAATAAAATAAAATGAATTTAAACTGAAAAATGAGAAAGTCAACAGAATCAAGGGCTGAGGTTCAAACTCAAGGACGCGGGAACTGACCACGCGCGCATCTGGACGGCTCACATTCAAACTTGGTTAACCCTAATTAATTAGCCCTAATTACTTTCAGATGACCGGAACACTGTTCCGGTCATCTTCTCCGGCGGGCCAAAACCTCTATCTCTCTTAATACGCATCAAATCCTCACCAAACTCTCCAGAATCAATCTGTGAACATCACTAATCATAAACCCTAACTCAAACAACATTTATTTTCACTGAATCAAAGGAAACAAGCAAGAACATTTTTACGGGCAAACTTTCAGATCAAGCATACAACCTCAAAACTCAATCATTTTCAAAAATAAAAGGTTCAATGGACTCAGGGAAACATGTAGTCATTTTAGAAACAAGAAATGAGAGTTCTGGAAAAATGAATTTCCATGGCTACCTGAATCGAAGCTTTGACTTCTGGAACTTTCTGGCTGGCCCTTTGATCCAAAACACCTCTAATGGACCTCCTGAGAAGCTTGCAACACTTGGCTGGAGTTTAGAATGGTTGGTTTGAAAGATTGCTGAAGTTCTATTCAAGGAGGGGCAGAAATCGTGTTTTTGTTTCAGTGACTTTCAGGCTGTTTCAATGGTTGGTTTGTGATCAGTAAGTCATGTTGAGATTGATGGTGAAGTTTGTTTGTGTGTTTGTAGCTTGTATGATGAGTTTCGAATGATTTTGCATATGAGGTGAAAAATGAGAATGCTGTGTTCTTGGAGCTTTCAGGCTTGTGTCTTATCTCAAATGGCTTGCTTTTGATTTGTATAAACAAGTGGGATTGGCTCAGAAAGTGGTTGTGGCATAGTGTGATTGGTATGGGCAAGTTGCCAAAATGTCAACTTGACTTGTACTTGAGGTATGGGCAATGGTGTAGCTAGCTCATTGGCTTGTCCTTGCTCAGCTGAGTTTAAGGAGGTCCATGGAATTGCTTATGAGATGATTCAGCAAGTTGATCAAGGTTTGTGACATGCTTTGCAATTTTCACAAGGTTTGGCCCCTTTGGAAATTCATGAAGTTCAAGGCATGAAAATGCCAAGTTCTTTGGCCCATTCTGAATTTTAGAGGTCATGTGATCATGTTGTGAAGAAATTGTACACATTTGAGGCCTTTAGAACACTTGATCATGCCATTTTGCAAAATGCCTCTTTGGTAGAAAACTTCAAATTATGTGATTTTAGCCAACTTTGACAAGCCATAACTTTTGATCCAAAATGAATTAGGTCAAGTTCTTGTACTTTTTGAAAAGGGAATGATCCATTCTACAACTTTCATGACCAAAGTTTTTTCATTTGAAGCATTTTTGAATCAAAAAGCAAGGGTTGAAAAAGTTTCCCAAAATGGCAATTTTCATTATAAGTCAACTTTCCCAAAAAGTCAACTTTGCAAATGGCTTGAAATTCTTCAATTTTGTGAACTTCTAACATCTTCCATGATCAAATAAAGATCATACACAATCAAAATGATGAAGAACACCCTTTGGTTGGGTCATTGGGGGCCTCAGATGCCCTGATTTTGCACTGGCTTTCTCAAAAAGTCAACTCTTGATCAGATGACTTCCCCATGGAATTTATTCATGAAAATTGATATGCATGCTCCCTATACCATATAGAGACCAATAGAAACAAGAATGACCAAAAAAATTGGAGTTATGGCCTCTGAAACCAAAACCCTAATTCTAGGTCATCTGTGCAGTTAAACCTGGCCCTGCTTCCATGCCATTCTCAATTCTTGTGATTCTTTGATATTCTTGACTTTGAGGAGACATAATATGATGCTTGAACATACATGGACCCCTTTGAAGTGATTGATGACCTTTGGAGTGGCTCAAGAAGCTCTTGGATTGCTCAAATCACAAACCCTAGATGCAGATGACTTAGAAATAATGCAGTGAATCAAAATGCAATATGAGATGGTATGATTGGATTTATGCATATGAGGATGTCACAAGCCATGGTGTGAATGGGTGAGGGAAAATTTGGGGTGTTTACAGCATCCCCTTTGCATTCTCAATACAAAGGCCTGTCTATATTTATGCATGCTCTCTTCGACACTCGTTCGTGTCATCCTGTCCCCCGCAGGTCGCCAGAATACCTTTCTGCACTCTCAGATATAGATATTTCTCATAACTTGTGCATATTCCTATTAACACTCGTCCGTGTCGTACTTCCCCAGCAAGTCAAACACTCGTCTGTGTCCCTTGTTCAATCTTTCGACACTCGTCTGTGTCTTGTACATACTTCACCAGCAGATCAATACTTGTACATACTGTCGCTCCCCGAATTTCCATCCTGGTACAAACGCGAAAGTGGCGCGGAAAAGAATAGAGTCGCCAGCCAGGCATTTTTATCCCGAAGGGACGGGAATGGTAATGCTGCACAAACCAGAATAAAAGAAAAAGAAGGACACGGGTCCTGCGAACCAAAGAGACTGAGTTCGGGAGTCGGTTACGACCTGGGAAGGTATTAGCACCCAGATCGTCCGTCGTACCCAACGGGATCCACGCTTGCAAAGAAACTGTTTCAAAGGGGGAGGGTATGAAAGCTGCTGCAAAAGAAAAGAAAAGAAACCGGAACTGGAAGTGAAAAGGGAACTGAATAGGAAAACAAAGAGGAAAAATGTAGGGAAAATAAAGATTGAGCTCGAACGGGCCCTACCCCGCTGCCTACGTACCTCATCGGGATAATGAGGATCAGAGACGTCGTAGTTCCCCTAACTAGGGGTGGAAAGGATTGCTTGTGAATTAAGGCTTGAACTGCCTATGCCATTGCTCAGGTATTGCAGACTCGGACGACGAGTGCGTAACCGTCTTGCAAAGTGACAAGTAGGAGCAAGTTCGCGTACGAAGCGAATGAGATGAGAAAAGAATTCCCGAAGGAAAGACACTTATTGTTTGTTTGTGTTTTTTATGAAGCTTTTATGAGTGTGTCACAAGGAAGTGAACTCAAGCTCTTTTCCATGGAATGTGCACTTGTCACTACATTCCAAGATGGAATAATAGAACAAGCACACTCAAGTAAGGAGAAGATCCCCAAAACTTGAACCCAAATATTAGGGCCTAAGCTCATTAACTCATTAACTTATTAAGTGCTTTTGGTATTTACAATGAAGAAGTGTTTTTTATGCTTTTCTTGGTGAAGAAGATACCTTGATCAGACTTGTGCATCACAAGGTAAACTTGTACTATCCCAAGATGGGAAGACTACAAGTACCTTATGGGATAAGGCTATTGCCCAAGGTATTACTTCAAACATTATTAAGTGTTGTCTTTAAGATTTTGAGATGAGAAGAGAAGAAGAACCAAAAGGATCACAAAGGCAAAAGTCTAAAGGGGGACTAAGGAATCCTAAGTGTTATCATGCATGGATATCCTAAGTTAGTGTGGTTTTCTATCCTAAAGAAGAAAGAAAGAAGAAGAGAAGAAGAAGAAGAAAGAAGAGATGAGTAAGGCCTAAGCCCAACAAGCAAAGGGTTAGCACAATAAAGAAATGAGAAGAAGAAGAGATGACATTTGGAGATGTGGAACTCACTTCCACACCTCTCACTTACCATAGCCCCTGCAAGGTTAGTGACATAAGCATACAAGTGAAACACAATGAGCAAAATAACATGCCAATATCATGAAAACAGAAGTGAAGTCATATATACAAATGCTCAATGGATATGCAAGTCAAAAGAATGAAGAATGAAGCATGCAAGCAAATATGATGCAACATGAAACACATATGCAAGGCAAAAATGCACAACCATGAACTCAAGGGACACAACCAGAACCAAAACAAGCTGAAGAAAGGCTTGAGAAGCAAGAAAGATGAAGAGAAGAGAGGCACAAGACCAAACAATCACATTATGAGGTGAAAGAAGTAATGAGATGAAGTGAAAGCACATAAGAAAAGATGAACTCAAAAGGTAAGCCAAACACAAAAATTTCTAAGACACAATCCTTAACCTAAGATCAGAATGGAACCCATACCCCAAAAGGACCCCATATGAGAAGAAGAAGTTGGCACAAGTGCCCTTCTAAGCTTATAAGAGAGCTAATGATCAAAAGGAAGCAAAATGGGACAAGGTACAAAGCAAACTCAAATCAAATCAACAATGCATCTAAAAATTCCACAACTCAAGACAAATGATATTCAAACATGATATAACAATGAGCCAAAAGGATTGGGAGAAATTCAGAAGATAGATAGGTCAAATGAGGGCAAGAACATGAACTAGGGTTACAAAACTTCCTTCACAAGCCAAGGATCAAGACCCAATGAATAAATTTCTAAAAATCAGGGGAAAAATCACATATATAGTACATCCTCTTAGGAATCCAAAGCAAAAAGAATCAGCACAAAACTCAAAATAATGAACTCTATAGAAATTGGACAAGGCAGGGTACTCAAAAAGGATTTAAAATGAATTAATAAAGATAGAAGAGTTATATGACACGTGGATAATGAGAAAAATGGAAAATAAAAATACAAAAAAATAAAGGAAACTCAAATGAAGACTCATGAATTAATTTGGAATTTTTTGACACATGGAGATATTTTTAATAATTAAAAACCAAATGGAAATAAAAAATAAAAATAAATAAAAGAAATAAAATGGAGAAGAGGCTGGGGTGCAAATAGTAGGGAAATACAGTTCAAACGAGTTGGGCTTAGCTGCAAGGGGGTGTGAATATCATTTGCAGCCCAATGGACTGCGCATGTGTATGACAAATATGGTGGAAAATCAGAAGGAAAAATGGAAAATAACATGGCCTTTAGATTGATCTGACGCATGCTGAAAGGAATTCATTAAATGACGTGTACGAATGCTTTGCTGTGAGGTGAGGACGCACACAAGCTATGGTGTGGTGAGAAGTATGCTGAATTAAAATAGAATTAGGAAATCACGTGGATGAGAGGGTGGGTTCATAGAAACGTGGCAAGATCCTGGAGGGAGAGAGGAGAGATCTGAGGGCTGGGAGGTCGTCTCCTACCTCACAAACCTTAATTCAATGTTTCCCAGATTCCGGTGACCGGAGCTAGGGCTCCGGCACCGGAAATCACACCAGATGCACAAAACAGAACAATAATGAACACAAAGCTCCAGATTAGGTAAATGATGTACGCTGAGTTCAAAAATGGGATTGAAATGAACAATGGATCAAAGAATCATCCGGATCGAAGAGAAAAAGTTGTGACCATGAAATTTGAAACTCAAATATCTCAACCTACAATGCATCATTTTCGAAACCAAAACTTGCAGCATGATCAGTAAACATCAAAGATTAATATGCACACCAACATTTTCATTTCCAGATGCGAAGAATCAGAAGCTTACCTGAGCTATCACATCTTGAAAATGCTTGTTAGAAAACCAGATGATGGATGAAAATCACTCCAAATTCACTCTAGATGCAAAATAAATGCACCTAAAGCCTTGAAGATGGTTGGATCTTGAGCTTTGCAAGCACCTGCCCTGAAATGGCAAGGTTGTTGATCTTGAAGGAAAGCTTGAACAATGGTGATATTTGTGATCCTAAGCTTGCACTGATCAAGGATCTGCAATTTGTTTTTTGATTGAGCAAGTGTCTGATGAGATATGAGAGAAAATGAAATTTGTGCATAAACTTTGAAATGAGAGAATCAGAGAGAGTTGTGTAATTCTGAAACCCTAATTTCTTATATACCAAGTCATGAACCAATGCTGAAAAAATTGTGTGATTTGCACGTGTGAATCAAGAGAAATTGTGATTTTGCAATTCTTGCAAGTTTGGTGTGACCTCATGTAATATTCATGCTTTCCTTGGCCTTCAGCCCCATGTGCACTCTAATCCAACCCTTGATTATAATCCAACAAATCCTGGCCATTAGATTAAGGTATCACACTTTTCTCATGAATATGCAAATTTTGCATTTTTGAAGCAACATCCTTGCCTTGCACGAATTTGTGACTTTCTCTTGAGAAAAGTATTCCAAATACCTTGTATTGTAACATTGGAAACTTATTTGATCCATACCAAGCCTTGAAATTGAGTTTCATGACAATTGGCTTTTGGTGCATGCATGAATTTTAGGTTTTGCCCTAATTTGAAGCAAATTTTCAAGGGGCCTAGCTTGAAAACCATGAATCCTATGAAAAAGTACTTGTACTTTTTGAAAATGGGAGACCTTAATCTCCAACTTTCATGTTTGACTTTGGTCCATTTGAAGAATTTTTGATCATGTTAAGCTCACTTGAATTTTAGGGCAAAAGTTGCCAAAAATGGAATTTTCCAAAAACCAACTTTGCACCATTTTTGCAAAAACCCTCAAATCTTCATGATTCTTGAAATTTGAACTTTCCAAACCTCTTATAACATTTTAAGGACATCCCTTGGCTAGAAAAAGTGGATTGGACCCCTTGAAATCACACAGTTGACTTTTTAAAGGCACGGTTGACCAATTACTTCATCTACAAGCAACTGAAGAATTTCTTGACTTCCACATGGAATTTTCTCATGAAAATTGGTACCTAGGATCCTCTTGAAATATAGAAGACTTTTCCCAAATGAAATGTCCAAAGTTGTGAAGTTTTCATGCTTTAATCTCAAACCCTAGTTTAGGACCAATGCTTAGGAGCTTTGCCTTACCCTGGAATCTCTGATGATCATCCAACCTTCTGAGCTTTTGTAAATGAAATTGAGCTTGTAAATGCAATATAGACCCCTCATAGGACTTGTACACAACCAATGGGATCCTTGTCATGGCTTGTGATGCTTCAAGAACCACCCAGATGATCATATGCCTAATGCTAGGTCATGAAGAATGTTATGCCTCATCTTTCCATGCTAGGATGCTAAGAAAATGATATGTTGATGATGAATATGATGTGATATGATGTTTAAAATGAAGAGGGAAAATTTGGGGTGTTACACATACTTATACATAAGTCTTGACACTCGTCTGTATCTTGTATATATCACTCCCCAGCAGATCAAACAATCGTCTGTGTTCCTTGCTTAACCGACTGATACTCGTCCGTATCATCATCGTTAAACATGTGTCAGCATATTGTTTCTACCGATACTCGTCTTTATCATGGTCCTAATGATGCCCATCCTCATCTTTGATCTATACACACTGTGAAACACTTTTACCTTTTATTTTAAAGAACGTAAACACTTGTTTACCATTCCCCAGTAAGTCGTCAGCAAAATAACTTTCAACTATCCGGCATTCGTCCTATGTCGTGATACTTTCGGCAGCCGTCCCCTGCCAGATGATCGTCCTTCACCTTTGGATGACCATCCCTCATCCTTTTCCCCAGTGGAATTCCCATTGTTGGAACCTTCTATCCGACATTCGTCCTATATCGTGATATTTTTAGCAGCCGTCCCCTTCTAGGTGATCGTCCTTCACCTTTTGATGACCGTCCCTCATCATTTATCCAATGGCCGTCCCCATCGTTGTTCTTGTTACCCCAAATTTTCCCTCACTTTTCCTCACACCATGGCTTGTGATCTTTCATTTTTGTCTTAACATAAGCATTACATATTGCATATTTGTTTCATCTGCATAAGTTCCATTTCATCTGCATCTAGGGTTTGTGATCTAAGCACAAGAATCAATATGAGCCATCCCAAAGGTTATGAAGCTTTCCAAGAGGGTCCATGTGTGTTCCATGATCATAATATTCTCCCCAAAGTTCATGAAAGTCAAGAAATCACAAGGATTGGCAAAGGCATGGAAGCAGAGCTAGGGTTTTCCTGCACTGATGACCAAAATTAGGGTTTTGGATTCAGAGGCCTTAACTCCAAATATTTTGGTTATTTTTGTTTCTAATGTTCTTAATATGTTATAAGGATCATGTGTACCAAGTTTGATGAAGAAATTGATTGTGGAAGTCATCTGATCATTGGGTAACTTCTTGAGCAAGTTAAGTCAAAATCAGGGCATCTGAGGCCCCCAACAAGGGTACCAAAGGATCATTTTCATCAAATTGAAGTTCTATGATATTTATTTGATATTAGAAGTGGTTGGAAGTTCACAAAGTTGAAGAATTTTGGGCCAATTGCAAACTTGCCATTTTTGGAAATGACTTGTAATGGAAACTTTCCATTTTGGGAAAGATTTTCAACCTCCTCTTTCTTGATCAAAAGTGCTTCAAATGAAAAGATCTTGGACATGAAAGTTGTAGATTAGGTCTTTCCCTTTTCAAAAAGTACGAGAACGTGTCTTGATTCATCCCAGAACTCCAGATATGGCCTTTCAAAGTTGGCAAAAATCCTATAATTTTCAAGTTCATGTCAAAGAGGGATTTTTGCATATTGGCATTTCAAGCTTCTAAGTGACCTCTAATGTGCACAAACACTTCATAACATGTCAATACAACTTGAATAGACTAGAATTGGCCCAAGAATTTGGCATTTTCATGGCTTGATTCACAAGAAATTTCGAAGTGGCCAATATGCATAAACATTGAAATCTCTTCATCCAAGCATCACAACTCACTTCTATTGATCCAAGGGCTCTCCATGAAGCATGCTGAAGCAATCTAGCCACAGAAATCTCCTCTGCACAAGCCCATACCTCAAGTACACATATGTTGACATTTTTGCATTTCAAGCCATACCAATTCCACAGTGCCACAACAACTCTTCTGGCCAATAACAATTGTTTATTCAAGCCATAAGCACTATAAATGGACACCATTCATGGCCTGAAATAGGACACAACTTCATAATCAAGAAATTGCTCCCAAACTTTAGCTCTTCGAATCTCTCAATCTAGCCACTCAAATCCAGAAATTCTTTCACCAATCAACTCCATATAACCTCAGGATCATTTCCCACCCATCACCATAGCCTGAAACAAGCCCAAACACAAACACGATTTTTGCTTTGTCAGAACTGAAACACACAAACCAGCCACTCTAAGCTTCATTCAAGCTTGCCAATAGCCTCAGGAGGTCAAAGGGGACTGGATTGCACAAGGGAGAGGCCCAGAAAGCTCCATTTCAAAGAACTTCATCTCAGGTAATCTTCAAGAACAATTTTTCCAGAAACGTGTTTTTATGTTATAGAATGATTCTACATGCTTCCCTGATCATGCTGATATGTTTAGAATTGAAAATAGGCTAGAAATGAGTATTTCATGATGATCTGAAAGTTTGACCTAGAAATTTGTTTGCTTCGATTCAGCCTTGTTATGCGTGATAAATGAATTTTGTTTGTGGATTCATGTTCTATGATGTTAGAGGAGTGATTCTGGGCAAGAAATTAGGAGTTTAGATGCTTGTATAGGATTTTGGGATTTTGTATCGCCGGAGAAGATGACCGAAGCTTAGCTCCGGTCACCTGAAATTAATTAGGGCTAAACCTTGATTAGCTGCCCAGATTGAATCTCCACCCTTAGATCATGATTAGGGTTAGGCAGCGTACGGCTCAGATAATTCAATTAACATTAATTTTGATTAATTAAATTAATTATAATTAATTAGCCAGTTTAAATACCAGCCATTGGATAACGCGCGTTTTGCCAGTTTGAATCTAGGCCTTAGGATCAGCCTACCCCAAGTCAACCAGACTTCTCACCCTGGCCTTCCATCCATCTCCTACGCAATCCTGACCACCAATTGTGCATACTTTTCATTTTCTTTTTATTTATTTCATTTTATTTTCTCTTATTTATTTAAAATAGCAAAAAACATTTTAAAATTCTGAAATTTTTTTATCATCACTTTAATTAATTTTCAGAACCCAAAAATATTTTTATTTTTATTTTTCCATTAAAAAATTCATTTTTAAATAATTTAATTGTATATTTTAATTAATTAAGTCCATTTAATTAATTAAAAATACTTTAAAGTATTTAAAAATCACAAAACAATTCAGAGAGATTTCTCAAACATTTTCAAACTCATATCACAAATTTCATTTTGGTTTTGATCAAACTTTGCCAATTTTCCTTTAAATTAGGGTTTCTAAATTTCATATTTCTCAACCATAACTTCAAAAATTCACAACTTTCAAACCAAGATGAATTTGTATATGGTTCTTTTTGCATTCTTTCACACTTGATCTCTAGTTTCTAAATATATTTTTGTCACATTTTTATCTTGAATTTTCAAATTAATGTGCATTTTCCCTTTGAGATATATCCAAAACCCTAGCCAATCTTAGGATAACCATAACTTGAACTTGGTAAACCTCTAGACCTCCCCCTTTGGATGGTGATTTCATGAGAGCGTAGGGTTCCCTTGGATGAAATTTCAATTTTTTATCACTTGATTTGCTAATGCTTTTGAATTTGTACATATCTTGAGTTCAAACTAACCATTTCAGGTGCATTTGGTAAGTTAATCAGGATATGGATGTGCATTCACATCCAACCTCTCTTTCTCTCTTTATTTTTATTCATTTTGTTTGTGTTTGAAGTTAATTTCATTCACTTATGTTATCTCTTGTTCTCAGGTTACTTAACTTCTTCATGAAGTAAGTAACTTATTCCTTCTCTCTCTCTCTCTTTTCATCTGCTTCCTTTCCTTTGGTGGCCAACTTGAATATTTCTCTAGATGCCTCACAAACCTTAGGAATATCCAAGCATGATAACTTTAGGGTTGTAAATAGTCCCCCCTAGTTTTTACCTTTTGAGTCTCCTTGAGTCTCTCTCTCATCTCATAATCAAGGCTAAAATCTTAAAGCTTTAGGACTTTGGAATTAGGGTTATGCCTACATCCTTCTCTTAGGATGGAGTGTATAACTTTAATCCTTAGTGTTAAACCTTTAATTTGTTTTCACCTCTTAATCAAGACACATTAATAACCACTAAGACTTTATCTTGTAACTTGGGCCTTACCTTAGGGTTCTATCTCTTCCTTATGGTTAAGAGGGACTAACCCTAGTGTTTAATGGACAAGTCCCCCTCAAGTTGTCTTATAAACTTAAAATCCACTTCTTAATCTCACTCCTTAATTAAAATCCATTTAATGAAGGCTTGTTATATAATGAATTTAATCCCTAACCATGGATTAAGTTGAGGTATCTTCCTCAGCTTAAGTGTGCTCATCTATTATCCTTCTATTAGGATGGTGTAATGAGTTCACTAATCCATGATTAGAGATTAAACTCATTACTTAACACTAAACAAAAACCCAAAAAACATCTAATTATCACAAGTAGGTTAATGATCTTAATCCTACATCATCATGGTAATTAAGTTGAGATGCTTATCTCGTCTCCTTCGGGATTCTTTTCTCATCACACTCATTCACAAACGAGAACTTGCTTCTTCTGTCTAATGCAAGATAGTTAGCACTCGAGCCAGACGAGTCATACACTTGAGCATACACAAGCAAGCAGTTCATAATCAATTTATTTTTTCAATCTCTTTGGGTCGAACTACGGTATTCTGACTTCCTCATTGCACGCGAGGATACGTAGGCATAACTTAACTGTTATCGAACAAAAGTCTCTTTGTCATCCCCCTCTTTCAGTATTCTTTTCTAAGCCTCGGTTCCTGAGCAATTACCACCCTTTTGCATTGACACTTGTACATTCATTCCTAGCTTTTGCACACAGATAGCACATACACCTACCCCTTTTAAATACAATCTTGTAAGTGTGGATCCCGTCGAGTACGACGGACAATCTGGGTGCCAATACCTTCCTAGGTTGTAACCAACCCCATTTCTCAGTTTCTCTGGTTCGCAACCGTCTTATCCATCTCTTTTCTAGGTTTATGCAGCATTACCTTTCCTTCGGGATAAAAATGCCTAGCTGGAGACTCTATTCAATTCAACCTTCATTTTCTCCTTTCGCCGACAGTTCGTGTCTGCATCGGGATGCAAATCTTCGGGAGCGACAAAAGTGTGATGATTATTTTGTCTTATGATTTGACAAAAGTTAGATTTTGGGAATCAGCGTAATTAATGTGAATAGTATGGAGTCGAAACATGACTCGACAGCAAATGATGATTTCTCCAAAAGATAATCGAAACATCTTTGTTGGAGGGCAATTTGTATGCATGTATTTTCGACACCATGATTTTTTGTAGATCATTTCACATTCTTGAATGTATACCACGCCTACGAGTAAAACAATGAGGATGCATTTTAGCGCTACAACAAACTTTGTCAATAACAGAGCACCAAAATCAGTTGATAATGTTCGACAGTAGCTAGTGTGTATCATGGCTTGGTTTAACCTGAAGTTATGTAGCACTGACTTTGACAGTT
The DNA here is from genome assembly GCA_963966055.1 of Lathyrus aphaca. NCBI lineage: Eukaryota > Viridiplantae > Streptophyta > Magnoliopsida > Fabales > Fabaceae > Lathyrus > Lathyrus aphaca. Next base: position 230,875,769 of record OZ014519.1, read on the forward strand.
GTGACTATCACGTCAACATTAGAAAGGCAATGCTAGCAGGATATTTCAGGAAGGTGGCTCATCTTGAAAGGACATGACACTATTTAAGACAATCAGGTTGTATACTTGTATCCATCAAATTGCCTGGATTACAAGCCAGAATGGGTTATCTATAATGAATATGTTCTTACTAGTTGGAGTTTTATACGCACTGTGGTGAAGGGTTAGTAGTGAAATGATGTTTTCGACGAGATTTGCAAAAGAAGGAAAATGAAGTCATGGTATTTCGACAATTCGACAAGTAATATTTGAATATTCGACAGTTCGACAAAGGAGATGATATCTTGTTATTTCGATAATTTCATGGATATGTACGACGTCAGATGAATTCGACATGGTGAAGGGGCGTGTTATTTCAGCCTTAAGGAGAAGTTCAAATTTGAACCTTGGTTTTGTTTGGCAAAGGAATACGTGGAGGTTTTAGGAACATGCAGAAAGCCAAGTGTCAAGTTCTTAGAATTTTTCCCTTAGTTAGCAGTTATTCTATTTTTGTATAAATAGGGTAGCATTTGTTAAGTTTTAGCGTGTGAAAAACTTGTACAGAAAATTCCAGTGAAAATACTCGTGTGAAAGAGAAAAAGAGATTTGTTTGGAAATGTACGTGTAAAGACCATATTTTATTCCAGTTTATGAAAGTTTTACAATTTCTTTATTTCTTACTATGTTTACCATTTAATTTATATTTCAGCATTTACTCTCATACACACTTTTAAGCTTTTGTTTATCTTACTAGATTAAAGACGTTAACTTAACCATACAATTACAAATCATTCTTAATAAAAAGAATTCAAGAAACTAAATAGAAGAATCAAAAACGTTTATTTTAAGAGTTTACAAAATACATTCAAATTTTAGCACATGTGTCCTAAGACTTGTTTGGTTGGTCCTGCAAGTTATCCAAATTCAGTAACATTGGAAAATCAGAGATTGTTCATCAAAATCCACTGCGAACATAGGGCTAATCAGTTATTTACCTGTAAGCAAACTTCCAATTGATTTGATAGTTCCTTATTCAATTAGTTAGGTCTTGAAAACATTTTTAGGTGATTTTAACAAATTAAAATGGGGTTCTCAAAAGTTTTAAGTGTGTGTGTGTGTGTGTGTTTGTGTGTGTGTATGTGTGACTTTGTCTTAGTAATTCTAGAAGTACCCTTATGCCTTTACAAGACAATACTCAATCAGATAGACATGACTAATCAAGCTTTCTCACTTCCTCTCTTTCATAGCTTTGTAACTTCAAGTATTGGCATCATTATCTTTCAATTTACAACCACATGAGAACTTTTAATATTTATCTTAATAAGACTTGAGATGTCTTCAAGAGATTACCATCAATAGAGAGTTAAGAGACCAAACCACTGGAGAATCTTGAAACAAAATTCATCACTTAAATGTCGTTGGACAACAATGTTGACTTCAAAGAGATAGCTTGACTCTTGAGGTAGAGCATCTTTGAACACTTGAGTTATCTTTAAGAGATAAGTACTTCATTAGATATCATTTGATATCAGATGTTCATCAAAATCAAACAATTAATAACAGCCTAGATATCAACACACTCAACAACTTTGGATCACCTTGACAGTACCTACAAACACGTAGATATACAAGAGTTTCCTAGATGAAATAATGATTAACCTAGGAGGCTCTGGTGATTGTGAGCTTATAGATAACGTTCACCCTGGTATTTTTCTCTCTGGAGTTGCAAGATTTCATGGGATTTGAATTTATCCAACGTTTCCCTTGCCTTTGCCACATATAGTTATAATAAATGGTCTTTAGCTTGAGCATCTACTTTGACTTGTGATCTTTATCCTCTTTTAAGAGAGTGAATGTGCTAATTGTTGATACAATTATTTTGAGTGGTATGAAAATGATGAAGTGTAACCAGAAATACTACAATCACATATTTTTAAATGTTCAAAATATGAGAAAATATATGTAGAAATCACTTTAAAGGACCAAGTTGTAACAAAAAAAAACTTAAAAAGGACCAACCTATTAAACAAAATAGCTTAAAGGATCCCTTTGCAATGTTGTCAATGATAAAAAAAAGTGTTTATCGTTACTATATTTTAAATTTTCATAATACTACAATAAGATAAAACATATTTGAAAATTTTATATAAGTCCTCCAAAATTCTCATAAACTATTCTTCAATACAAATTTTGAATTTTTCAAATTAGAGGATTTTTGGTAGAATAAAAGTTAACCTTCCAAATAGTTCAATTCTTTCCACTCAATCTTTTTCTTTTTTCAAATCTCTTTCCCCCTCCAACTTCCAAAGAGACCTTTATTTCAACAAATATATTGGTTGAAATTTGATTACAATTTTTATAAATAATTTAGAGATTTATATGATAATTAAACATCTTTTAACATTCAGTTCATTTTGGTAAAAGAAAAGAACAGAAAACCGGACTAAGTGGGGTAGTTGCACAACTAGCTGTTTGCCAATATAAGGGTAAAGTGGTACAGAATTGGAAGGTTATCTTTATATGAAGTGAGACTAAACACACAAAAAAGTGGCAGTAGCATGCATGAACAATGAAGAATGAACTTTCATCATTAATCCATGCTTTAATTTGCTAGTGCTATCAACGCGTAACATGTGGACCTCTCTTTTGTTATGATTATTTGGAATTGAAAAATCAAGGTCTTCCACTCAATGAAAAGAGTGATATAGTTGTACAATATTACGTATACTCGTTCTCTCCCTTCATTTAAATTTCAAATCTCTTTCATATTTTTTTTTTACACTTTCTCATTTTATTTTAATTTTTTTCTCCATTTATTTAGTATCATTAAAAATACTAATAATCTATATTTTAATTTTAATAAAATTAAAAATTTATTTATGCCACGAGTCACTATCAACATAATATCTATTTTATTTTAATCAGTATTTATCTTAATTTGAGAGACAAAATTCTTATTTTTAATTTTTTTTTATTTCTTCATCTCATAATTGTTTTTTTTCTTCTTTTTATATAATTATTTAATACAATTTAATTATATAATTATTTTTCATTTTACAATTAACTATATCATATTAAATTTTGTATTTGTATCTAAATACATTTTATACTGCATTAAATAATTGTTTTATCTCACGGGTCATTATCGTATCAAATTTTTCTTTTTTGTCTTTCTTTATCTCACGAGTCATTTTTTACATTTGTATTTAAAAAACAACATTAATTGTATCTAAATACATCTTTTACATTTATCTTTTTCCATCAAAAATTACATTTGTATATAAATACATTTTATATTGTATCAAATATTCTTTCTATTTCACGGGTCACTATAAACACAATACATGTTTTATTTTAACCAATAATTATCTTAATTTGAAAGATAAAATCATTATTATCAAAAATTAAATATTTATTTATTTTCATTCACGGGTCCTTTTTTCTATTTGTATTTTAATACAATTGAATTTATATAATTATTGTTCATGTTAAAATTAATAGCTAATTTCAAATTTAAATACTTATATAAATACATTTATAACGTTCCAAATTTACATGTACATTTAAATATATTATATACCATATCAAATAATCTCGCACGTGTATCTTACTAGTATCTACAAACACTGAGATACGAAAATTAGTAACGGCAGAAAGTGAGAGGTTTCATGGTTAGAATATCGTGTACTGTTGTCAAATGGGTCGGCCTGACCCAGTCTGCATCAGCCCAGTGGACCAACACTTATAAATGGGTTGGAATGGATCAGCCCAATTACTTTGTAGACTATCAAAATTGAGTCCATTCCAGTTTCTTATGGGTCGTGCAGCCTGATAGGGCACGCCCGTCTATATATTTCAATAATATAATTTTAATTTTTAAATTAAGAGACAATAAAATACAATTAGGAATAACAAAGTAATTACTCATCTAACCATTCAAAATAGATATAAAAATAAGTTATAAAATAGACAATTTATTGGCTAAGTCTCATGAAAACTTGGTGAATCCAACAATTGTCACATAGTGTAACTTTAGAGATAATAAAATATATTCACGCATAGTATAATACCCCGTAAATTTATTTAATGTTATGGATAATATTAATTAAATATCAATAGGGTTCCAGTGTGCTCTAAGAGCTTTCGGATAAAATAATTAGAGCAACCGACGAACTCAAATTAAATAGTTAATAGCTAAATTACAGTTTTGGTCCCCCTATTTTTCAAACTCACGGTTTTCGTCCCCCTATTTTCTTTTTAAACAGTTTTGGTCCCTCATCTCAATTTTGGTCCAAAATAGTATGTACTGTTCATGAACAGTGCATGGTCCATACATGAATAATGTATGAACAGTACATGAACAGTGCATGAATAGTGGATCAAAATTGGGATGGAGGACCAAAACTGTTTAAAAATAAAATAGGGGGACCAAAACCGTGAATTTGATAAAATTGGGGGACCAAAACTATAATTTAGCCTAATATTTTTTAATTTCCTGGCTCAGCTTAACTAAACCCGTTTACATCTAGTCGTTAAAGTACGATCGTTAGACGAGGATCCCAACAGTTGTGCTGAGAGATTAAGTCATGCTTGCGTCTGGGGAAGCATGCACATTTAATGCGTAATGATGGTTATTCTACGACCGTCCCTAGGCAATGAGTGCTATGTTTATAAGTTATAGGTCCCACGTGCCCGCCATGTGCTGGTGGAGGCTATAAATAAGGCGTTGAGCTCCAGTTTCATACTTTTCGCTCTCTGTTTTACTGCTCGACGAAATCAAGTCCTCGAATTCCGCCGCTAGCCACCGCCTACCATCGTACTTTGCGAGGAAGATCAACCGAGCACATAAAAATTCTTCTAAAACTTGTAAGTTCTGCCATTTCTTACTTGTTTAAGCTTCTGATCTCTGCTAATGGCGTAGATGCATGTGGTTAGGCTGAATTTTATGGTCAATAGGACCCATAGTTTGAACTATTAGGGTTATGATGCGGCATCCCCGCTTTTGTATAGTGGTTATAGTGTTTCACGCAGTCGTCGTTGCAGTGTTTAGGGTTTATTATCATCGTCCTTTATGGTTCCGCGTGGTGGCTCCGATTGAACTTCAACCAGAGTTCGGAGTTTTAGTGTGGTCACACCTGCTAGGTTATGTGAATTAATGTCAGTGTTCTTGCTTTCTCGTGCGGATACATGGTCATTACAATGACCGTGACCTGTTTTTGAATAAGGGCTTGGATCGAGGACATCGTTCTCGTTCCTCAGTGTGCCCTTTCACTTGATCAGCGGTGAAAGGGCGAATTTGATTTAATATATCGAATTCACATTTACTTTCGCTACTTTTCAAGTGTAACCATGTCAAACAATGTCCCTGTCTAGATGGATGTCGAGGTCCTCTCCAGTGATATTGCATCGTCTCTAACTCATTCTGAGGAAACATCGTCAAGGAGAAGTTTCTCTTCTAGTGATTCAGAGTAAACTACCTCGACTAGAGTTGATCCTGCCAATCCTAAAGAGGGTGACGACATGGGACACCCCTATTAAAGAATGGGTTGTCGAGGAACCGGTGAGTATCCAATTTGTATACTCCAAGCCCCTAGAGGGTCCAGATCCTGTGTTCGGGGAACCCGAAGACTGGCTTGTGAGGTACCCCGACGTGGATGACTGTGTTTGATGGTCGTATGGGCCCAATAGATTCTCTATGTACGACATACTATTAAATAAGCTCAGGTTTAGACTTCCCTTCTCGGATTTTCACCAATCTGTGTTCGTATATTTGGAGCTTTCCCCTTCCCAGCTGCATCAGAACTCTTTTGCCTTCATCCGAGCCTTCAAGATGACTTGTGGGTATTTGAAGATTGGGGCGACGCTTCCCATATTTTTCCATGTCTTCCACCTCCATAGACAGGTTGTAGAGGGGATATATGGTTGGGTCTCCCTCAAGTAGAAGAAAAATATTTCCAAGGCTTACTTTGAGTCGATCAGAGATTTCAAGGACCGATATTACTTGGTCGAGCCCATCTCTGAACGTGCTCAGAATTCTTGTAAGTTCTTGGGAGTGGATACGGACGGTGAGGGAAATGTTTTGTTGGATGATGATGGGAAGGAGTTTCCCCGTCTTATGTTGAAGTTTCATTTCTCTTGGTCGCGTGACCACCTTTTGCGCGAGACTGATGAGTTCCTAGCTATCTCATCTGATCTGAGCGAGGAGGATCGGACCAACTATGACGTCCTTATGAGCTATGTTTCATGGATCACGATGACCATGCACGTGTACGAGCATGGTCATGCGATCATGGACAAGGATGGAGGGGCTAAAGTGACCCCTAGATTTATAGAAGTGTCGAAACTTATTTTTTGTGAGTCGGGCGAGGACGTCAGTGCTTACCTTGGTAGTTTTTTATTTGTTTGTTCGCATTGCTTTTTGTGCCCATTTGTCTTTTATGCTCTAACCTTCTTTGTCTTTTATCTTGTCCTTTTCATATTCAATGGTTGACGTACAAGACAAGTTAATGGCTAATGCTACAAAAAGACGAGGAGCCAAGAAGTTGAAGCAGACTCGCATCGCTGATCGACTGACATCCGTTGGCACGGGCTCGGGAAACTCTTCCTCGGCACCTCATGGCTCGTTGGGAACTACTTCTAGGATGGGGAAGAGGTCAATGCCTGAAAAGGTCATACGTCTAACAAGTTCCTCTCTAAATACTTCATTCAAGCTCCTTACCTGCTTTCTGAGGTCGGACTTCTTCGAGGAGACCTCCCTCCAAGTTCACAGGGAAGAGACACTCAAATTATAATAACTGAGTCGACCAGATAGGAGGTCATGGTTGGCTCAGGATGCAAGCTCGGTGATGCGGGTCCTTACAATGGCTTCCATATATGCTGAAGGTACTACCACTCAGGAGCAGGAGATACAGCAGTTGAAGGCTCAACTGTCTGTTTCCGAGGATATGGCCAAGGCTTCCTCAGAATCTTTGAAGGATGCCTCCAAGAAGCTTAAAGAGCTGGAAGAGTCTTTGGCCGCTGAAAGAAAATTGGATAAATAGGAGATTACTCGTCTTAAGGTCGTAGTGGCTCCTGCTAAGGATGAACCTGAGGAGTTGAAGTCCCTATATACCCGGGCTGAGCTGATTTCAAGAATTGAGTAAGGGGAGGAGAACCTTGATGAAATGGCGGGCGTAGCGTTTAAGAATGCGGTGGAACAATTAAAGATTGACATCCCCGGGGTGACATTGAACAAGGAGGGCATCAATTTTATGTACAAATCCAAGGACATGGTAATATTTATCCCTTATTTCCTGAAACAGTCATAGCAGGACGATACAACCATGGTCAATGGTGATCAAGGGGTCCTCGCTGATGCCTATCCATCTGCCAATGCTGACCTTTAAAGATTTTGTTGTTTTTTATTTTCGCTTTCCGGCCTGCACGCCATGTCTTTTATTTGGGATGGGGGTTGTTTCCCTCTTTATGTAATATGAGAACAAGTCGGTCCTTGTGGGTGTGTTTTTTAATGTCATTATGTTTTACGATCTTGAAGGTCGTTTCTTCAATTTCTTGTGTGTGCCTATGTGTCCGTCAGAGGGCACAATTTGCTTACAATTTTTGCTAAGTATTTTTACGATGCTTGACTGTCTCGATGTTCGCTTGATAAATGTGTGTGATGTTCTTTTTATGTGTTTGCGGGGGACTTGGGTTTTATTTGTATGTTTGGGAACTTATACTCGGTTTATATTTGTCTAGCAGTTTGGGGAACTAGCCAGAATGCCAAAGTATATTTGGTTGGAAAACGGTGCTCGAATCATGATGATGACTCGTGCTCCATGGAATGAATGTCCCATCGCGAGCTGGGTGTTCTTCCTGGTTGTGGTATGAAAACGACGACGGACTTGGTTGAGGATTCAATCGTGTGATGGTGACCTTCCTCGTTCTTGAGGGGGGTCCCATCGGAAGATAAGTTTGGTATGTAATACTTGTACCTAGGTATGGATGTTAGGTCGGTATTCGTTGTTTGTATCTGAGTATGCTGACGGACGCCTTAACTGTAGTATTGTTTAAGCTTTTCAGCGTTCCAAGGACGAGCGAGTTCTTCCCCATTTAGATTTTCTATGTAATAGGCCTTGTTCTCTGTTTTTGCCTGGATGCGGTATGGACCTTCCCAGTTTGAGGCTAGCTTTCCCTCTCTGGAGTCCTTTTGGTTTCTCCTAAGGACGAGGCTGCCGACTTCGAACGTCTGTTTCATGACTTTTGATGGTGATTTTTTGTTTAAGTGATGCCTCGCGTAGGGCTGCCCCTGATCGAACTTCCTCGACCAAGTCGAGCTCCTCGCGTAAATTTTCTAAATTCGTATCCTCATCTATTGGAGCTTTTGTCCATCTAGATAGCACATGCATTTCTATGGGAATAACGGCCTCTGTTTCGTACGCTAATCAGAAAGGGGTTTCCCCAATTGTAGAATGGAGTGTAGTTCGATATGCCCACAAAACGTTGTGTAATTCCTCGACCCATTGTTTCTTGATCTCATCCAGTCTTTGCTTGAGTCCCCGGAGGATGACCCTGTTTGCTGCTTCGGCCTGCCCGTTGGTTTGTGGGTGCTCGACAGAAGCGAAGTGCTATTTAGTCCCGACGTTGGCGATGAATTCCTAGAAGTTCTTATTTGTGAATTGGGTGCCATTGTCAGTAAAGATGGCCTGGGGCACTCCGAAACGGACGAGGATGTTACGTTTGAAGAAACATAATATGTTGAGGGTTGTGATCTTGGCTAGAGGCTCGACTTCTATCTATTTTGTGAAGTAGTCTACTTATACGATCAAATATTTGTTCTAGTTCGAACCGACGACAAAAGGACCGAGGATATCCAGGCCCCACCATGCGAATGCCCATGGGGAGGACATTGTCTTAAGCTCTCTTGGAGGTGCCAAGTGCATGTCCCCATGCCATTGGCATTTATCGCATTTTTTCATGTGTTCTTTGGCGTCGTTCTACATTGTTAGTCAGTAGTATCCTACTCGAAGATCTTTCTTTGCTAGAGATCTCCCACCCAAATGTTGGGCATTGTTGCCTTCGTGGATTTCGCATAGGATATGCGGAATCAAATCTTCCTCGACGCACTTGAGGAGGGGAATGGAGAATCCCCACTGATAGAGTTTTCCTTTAGCCAATACGTACGAACAGGCTCGTCGCTTGACTATATTGGCTTCCTTTGGGTCGTTGGGTAACTTATCACTAGTCAAGTATTTGTATACCGGGGTCATCCAACAGTTGGCGTCGCCGATGACATTTATGCTTATCATCGAGGATATTTTTTTCAATGATGGGGCGTGAAAGTATTTCTTGAATGACAGATTTGTTCCCTCCTTTCTTTTTCGTGCTTGCGAGTTTTTACAGCACATTTGCTCGCACGTTGTGTTCACGAGGAACTTGTTTAACTTCTACAGATGTGAATTTTGCAATCTTTTCCTTGACCAGGGTCAATATTCTCACAAGTTGTCCTTTTTGACTTAGTACTCACCTTTGACTTGCAGAGCCACGAATTGAGATTTTGTACAAATGGTTATCTCCTCGGCTCCCAGGTCGTCCACGAGTCTTAGACCTGTGAGGAAAGCCTTGTACTCTGATTGGTTGTTGGAAGTGGCGAAGGATAGAGGTAGGGATACTTCTATTAGGATTCCCTCCTCGTTTTCCAGGATAATCCCTACTCCACTTCCTATTGAGCTCGATGCTCCGTCTACGAAAATGACCCATTTTCTGGACACAAAGGTCTGGTTTTCGGGGGTGGTCATTTCGGCCACCAAATCATCCAAGGCTTTTGCTTTGAGGTTTGTTCTGCCTTCATATCGAATGTCAAATTATGATAGCTCCAAAGACCATTTAAGCATTCTTCCGACCATGTCGGGTTGACCGAGGAGATGCCTTATAGGTTGGTCTGTACGTATTATGATCGTATGCCCCGGGAAGTAACGCATAAGTCTCCTTGTTGCATGGAGGAGTGCTTGGGCATTGTCCTTGCAAGTTCTACCAATGACCTATTCTTCCTTTCTACGATACCATTTGTTATGGGGTTCTTTGTGTGGAGAAGTTGTGTGAGATTCCATGTTCTTCACAAAGTTCTTCAAATGAGGCATTTTGGAATTCTCCACCATGGTTGCTTCTAATGGAGACAATTGAAATTGACTTCTCATTCTGAATTTATTTTGCAAAGTTCTTGAATGCCTTGAAAGCTTCACTTTTATGCACTAAGAAGAAATTCCGTGTATATCTATAGAAGTCATCAACAATAACTAATGCATAAACATTTACCTCCGAAGCTCTTTGTTCTTGATGGACCAAAAAGATCCAAGTGTAACAATTGTAGTGGCCTTGTTGTGTACACCACATTATTGGATTTGAAAGTTGACTTGGTCAGTTTCCCTTTTTGGCAAGCATCACATAATCTATCTTTAATAAATTTGATCTTCGGAAGTCCAACAACTAAGTCATGTTTGATCAATTTGTTCAAGTGCTTCATATGAATGTGAGCGAGCCTTTTGTGCCATAACCAAGAGTCGTTGTTGTCCTTCATAAGACACTTAACCTTCAAAGACAAGTGATCAAGAAAAATCATAAAAATATTGTTAATTCTCTTACCTTTTAACATTACCTCATGAGTGACTTTGTTTTCTATCAAACATTCATCTTTGGTGAAGTTGATTTTGAATCCTCTATCACACAATTGGATAATGCTAAGGAGGTTATACTTTAGACCTTATACATAGAGTACATTTGTTAAATGCGGTGTACCAATGATTCATATGCCAAGGATCTTTCCTTTGTTGTTATCACCATATGTCATATATCCTTTGGCCTTAAGCGTTAGATGTGAAAATTTGTTTAGATCTCACGTCATATGCCTTGAACACCCACTATCAAGATATCATTGATTATAATAGGTCTTCAAGCATACCTATAAAACAAGTTTAAGTTTAATTAGGTACCCAAATTGCCTTGGATGCTTCATAGTTAGTGCCTTTCTTGATACACATAATGCCTTTTGTTACGCTAAAGTTTCTTACATAGCAATCATTAGGTGTATGGCCATTAATACCACAATAAAAACAGGTGGGCTCAAAGTTACTTTTTTATCTAGAAGGATAAGACTTATTTTTACCAAATCTTTTCTTCTTAGGATATTGATGAACCACTTTAGGCTTGTCCACTTTCACTTTAGGAGTTTGTTCACTAGCCTTTACAAAGATGGTCTTGTTAGAACTTGGTCTAGAAAATTTTGAGTAACCAATACTGCTCTTATCATTTGAATATATTTGTTGACTAAGAACACGCTCCAATCCAATTTGTCCTTTTTCATACCTTTCAAGGACTCGTTTTAATTGGACAATTTGGAATGAAAGTGACTCACACTTTGTGCATACAAAATTCGGTTTTTGATCACTGGTTAATTTTTGTTTTTCATCTTTGAAATCATTTTCCATGGTCTCAACCTTTTCTTCTAAAGTTGAGATTTGTTTCTTTTGTGATGAAATTGTTTTGTACAGAATTTTGCATTCACTAAATAGTTCATCAATTTCTCCTTTAGCATCACTATCATAAATTGAAAAATTATTGCTAACCTCATCGTCTTCGTCGTCAGAATGGTGTGAGGCCATCAATGCTAGATTTACGCTTTGATCAGTGTTTGAGTCTGATGAAGATCTTATCTCGTTATCCTCCCAAGCAAAATAGGCCTTATTTTTCTTGTAATCCTTTTTGCCTTTATAGCCATCGTTCTTTGAGAGTTTAGGACATTCTAGTTTGATGTGCCCTGGTTTTCCACATTCATAGAATTTGATATCTTGTGTGGTTGTTGATGTTTCATTCTTTTTGTTCTTTGAAAATTTCTTCCTTTTGATATAGTTAGAATTACCAATATTATTCTTAGAACCAAAATATTTCCCTAACCTTTTTACAAGAAGCATAAAATTTTCATCTTCAACCGGATTGTCTTCTTTTTCAACTTCTTTGGGATCAACCTTTAGTGCGGTGCTTTTAGATTTCTTCTCTTGATTCTAATGATTTTCCAATTGCCCAAGTTTCGTCTCATATTCTTGAAGTTTTCCGAACAATATAGTGGATGTCATCGTGGATAGATTTTTCTTTTTGGATATCACCGTCACTTTGGGTTGTCATTCTTTGGACAAAGATCTAAGAACTTTAAGATTAAGTTCATCATTAGTTAAAGTCTTACCAAGTGTCGTCAAATGATTTGTCAAGTGCAAGAATCTTTTCTGCAAATCAAGGATTGATTCTCCTGGCTGCATTCTGAATAATTTGTACTCCTTACTCAACATATTCAATCTCGGTCTTTTAATTTTGGCAGTTCTTTCATGAGTTTCCACTAAAGTATCCTAGATTTGTTTTGCCGATGTACATGTTGAGACGCGAAAGAAATCATCCATGCTTACTGCACTTTGTAGAAGATTGATTTCCTTTTTGTCATAGAGATCCCTCTTTTTATCATCGCCATCCCATGAACCTTTAGAATTTGTTGATCCAACACCATTAACAACCGTTGAAGGAATGAAAGGGCCATTTTAGACAACATCCCATTTTTCATCACCTTGTGCCTCTAAATGAGCCTTCATGCGAACTTTCCAGGAATCAAAGTATTCACCACAAAACAGTGGAGGCTTGTTTCTACTACCACCGTCTTTAAACACAAGATTTTTGTTTGCAAAAGCCATTCTGAATCAATTAGGAACAGGTTACCTAAAACCTGCTCTGATCCCAATTGAAAGTCTGAGTTGCACCTAAGAGGGGGTGAATTAGGTTCTTTAAAAAATTTCTGGTTTTTGTCAATGAAGGTTATTACTTTCATGAAATATGATAAGGTTATGAAAACAGTAATAAGCATAAAGTAAATGACACAATGGTTTATCCTGGTTCCCTCCATAAACCGAAGGTACATCCAGTCCCCTTTCCAACCGAAAGAGATTTCACTATAGTTAGAATTACTGTACAGCCTATTCACACTAATGGTGATGCTTACTATCTAACCTATAGGAAGATCAAAGGTTTTTAACACGTTTAAAATCTAATAACTAAGTGCAAAAAGAACAATCATCTTCAATGCACACACTTGTTTTCAACAATCTTGAATAGCAAGGGAAGTAATTACAATGGTTGATTTACAATGAGTATGAAAGTTGTATATACAATGTTTATCAATATTATGATTGATCTTCTCTTTCAATGATAATTCCCACAACTATTTAAGACTTTGTTGCTCAAAAATTTATGTTCAAATGATATGAAAGTATGCAGAAAATTCTTATGAAAATAACTTATTCAAGATGTGGAAACTAAAAGTTTTTGCAAATATTTTTAAGAAAGAGATTTTGAAATAGGTTATTTTGAAAATTGAAAGATAAGGTATTTATAAGATCATAAGCACCCCTTGAAACATCATGCAATTCTTAAAACAATATCATGAACAATTGTCATGATTCATTAGAAACAAATTATGAAAGATTGGATGAAGAGGTGCAATTTTTTAAAGCAATTTTTCAAAAACGCACAGTGAGCAGTCGATTGCACCTAAGCAGCAATCGATTGCACCACAAACAGAAACACACAAAATTTGAATTTTCAAGCATGCAATCGATTGCACTAAAGGGCTAACGATTGCACCAAAAACAGAGGCCAAAAATGAGTAAAAATTTGAGCATGCAATCGATTGCTGCAAAGGTGAAATCGATTTCTTTGGCCTCAACTTAGAAAAAATTTAAAGATAAATTTGTGAAAGTGTGATCATGTAATGCAAATGATTTTTGATTAAATTGAGCAACTAGGACTTAAATACTTGATGAAGATTTTCATTATACCTTCAAAGGAGATTATTCTTCATATCAAGTCTTTGTCCCGATTCTTTTCTTTAACATGATGCTTTTAATATGAATGAACATCTTTGCCTTCTTGTCAAGTGGTTTGGCTTCATCAAAACATATGTTGATCTTGAGAATCTTGATTCCACAGCGTCCACCTAGATATTGAAGTAATGTTGCATTTTATGTTGAAATGATCTATGTAGTCCTAATTTTATTTTATGAATATTAATTTCATTTTGGAAAATTACATGTTTTTGGTTATGCTATTGATGTGTCTGTGTTACGTAAATATAATTATGAAAACATTTCAGAGATAGATCTCCGAAATAAAAATAATAAAATAATAGGGTGTCATTCAAAATAACCTGTGTAATGTTAAGTGTGTGTTTAAGTACGTCTGGAGATGCATCTCCAAAAATTAGGAGCATTTTTGAATTTTTGTGTGGTGCCTAAAAAACATAGAGGGTACGTTTAAAAAATTGCCCTAAGATATTATATGCTATGAACTTTGTATAAATTCTTACAAATTTGTCCTTTGTCCAAGCCTTTAATTATGTTTAAATGTTTGAATGACTTATTGAAGAAATATGTGTTTGGTTCCTCATTAACAAAAAAAAAATTAATCGAAATAATTTTATATAAAAGAAATTAAAATAAAATATTTTAGATTTGAATATTCAAAGTGAAAGTAGGATATAATAATCACATTTAAATAACAAAAGTTACAATCCTCAACTTACTTCATAGTAGAATATATTCACTTAAAAATGTTTTTAATTTGAAATATCTAAATTACAATTATGAAATAAATATTCTATTCCATTATTTTTATATTTTAAAATAGAGTAAAGTATTTTTTTTAATCAAAGGAAAAGAAATATAGTATACGTATTGGAATGAAATGAAATATATACTGCCACACTCCTCCCCACTACATCTAATTTTAACTAATTCAAATGATAGAATAATAACACTTCATTTCAGTCATACTAGAAGTGACAAAAATTAATCTTACTTCAATACACTCAAATACATATTATGTCTTGATTTAATTGATATGTATTGATAATGTAAAATATATTTGATGAAGAATACCATGCCATGGACCCACTTACTAGTGAATCTAATATGAAGCATGGCAAAGTAGCTGATCTTGTGCAGGAAAATGGTGACTAGGACATGGAGTTATTTAGTAGATTATTTCTCCAAGAACATTGGACTATGTAGTAGCCTTGTTGCAGAATTATGGGGAGTCCAAGAGTTATTTAGAAACAAAATGTCAATCTATTCACAATTACAAAACAATAAACTAAGAGCTAGTATATAAGGTGTGTATCTGACGAAAACTATGTTGCGACATTTTTTAAATAATAATGAATCAAAAGTGAAATTCACATCTTACAACTTTGGAGATAATTTTAGATTAACGGAACTCCAGTGTGCTCAGCTTCCTTGTCCCAACAAATCTCTTAATCTCTTTATATTTGAAGAGTTCATGCTTCTTCTAGAAGAGATTCATCTTGTTTTCATGCTTAAAACAATAAATGTCATGTGCAATAGAACTTTTATATAATTTTTATCCATTCACATCAAGAAAATAAGTGATATAACAAAGCTAAAATCAAGAACATCAAAATGGGGATTTTTTACACTGATACCCCACTTTTGAAAATTAAACACCCATATACCCCCTTTTGAAATTTTTTTTCCAAAGTGCCCCTATTTTAAGCAATGCTCGGCCAGTGACATGTTGAGCAGGTGTTGGAAAATTGCTATGGGTCTGCTCGGCCAATGGGATGCCAAGCACCCAAATATTTTATTATTTTTTCGTTTTTTATAATTTTAAATGTTTTTAATTATTATTTTTATAATACTTTTAATAATAATAATTTTAATAATATATTTTAATAATATATTTTATTAATAATAATTTTAATAATATATTTTAATAAAAAAATTATTTATTCTATAACTACAAAGATTGATTAAAAAATATTTTTTATTGAATATGAATTAAAAAATATTATTGAATATATATAAAAAAATATTTATTAGTGAATATTTATTAGTGAATATTTATTATTAAATATATATTAAATATTTATTATTTAAAATATTTATTTTAAAATATTTTTTATTAAATATTGATAATTAAGTGAATAAAAAAAAAGTGTTCGGCCATTGAATACCCGAACAGTAAAAGTTGCTCGGTCATTGAATATCCGAGTTATCATATAAAATTTTACATGATAACTCGGATATTCAATGACCGAGCAACTTTTACTGTTCGGGTATTCAATGGCCGAACACTTTTTTTTTATTCACTTAATTATCAATATTTAATAAAATATATTTTAAAATAAATATTTTTAATAATAAATATTTAATATATATTTAATAATAAATATTCACTAATAAATATTCACTAATAAATATTCACGAATAAATATTTTTTTATATATATTCAATAATATTTTTTAATTCATATTCAATAAAAAATATTTTTTAATCAATCTTTGTAGTTATAGAATAAATAATTTTTTTATTAAAATATATTATTAAAATTATTATTAATAAAATATATTATTAAAATTATTATTATTAAAAGTATTATAAAAAAAACAATTAAAAACATTTAAAATTATAAAAAACGAAAAAATAATAAAATATTTGGGTGCTTGGCATCCCATTGGCCGAGCAGACCCATAGCAATTTTCCAACACCTGCTCAACATGTCACTGGCCGAGCATTGCTTAAAATAGGGGCACTTTGGAAAAAAAATTTCAAAAGGGGGTATATGGGTGTTTAATTTTCAAAAGTGGGGTATCAGTGTAAAAAATCCTCAAAATGGCACAGAGCTAAATATTTACACAGTTTATGATTGCAAAAAAAAAGACAGATTTGTTAAGAATCTTAGCCTTTTTACTCTGAACAAAGATGGATAGGGTCATAATTAATTTCAATATCATAAACCATAAAAATAATATTCGTTGTTGTGGAATATTGGAACAAACCCTAGTATGAATAACAAGTCGTCAAAGTCTGCTCACATGATGTTGTTTAATTGGGTCTTGTGTTATGGATCTAATTGTTTAAGTTAGCTTGTACCCTAAGTTAGCTTGTAATGGGTAATTGTTAAAAATAACCATTAGGTTAGTGTATTAGTTTTCTTATAAATAGCATACTAGCCTCTCATATTTTGTATAAGGGAAAATAAGAAGATAAAATCCTAATTCAAAAGTGAGAAAGATTATTTGTTATTCTTGTATACTTGTAATCTTGTTTAAGACAAAAGAAAGAATAACAGTTTATAATCAATCCTTATTGTTACCTTTGTGTTCTCATAAACCCTAACCCTTGTGGGTTTCTTGACCATAAAGAAACCTATTATACTTTATTTCTAAGCTATCTGATTCACAACAAATTGGTGTGGTGAGTGTGGAGAAGATGACTTCAACAAAGTATAAGATTAAAAAGTTCACCGGTGTGGACGACTTTGGTTTGTGGCGCTTGAAGATAAAAGACCTACTTGTTCAACAGAGTTGTTTGGAAGCGTTGAAGGGAGAGACAGCCATGAACATTGCATTAACGACAGCTGAAAAGACGACCATGATTGAGAAAGCACACAACGTAATATTGTTAAGTCTTGGTGATAAGGTTCTTCGACAGGTACCAAAGGAGACAATGACGTCAGGGTTATGGTTGAAACTTGAAGGTTTGTACATGACCAAATCGTTGGTGAATCGACTCTACCTGAATAAAGCTTTGTATTCATTCAATATAAGTGAAGACAAAGAGTTGACTAAGAAATTGGATATGTTCAACAAGTTGATTCTTGATCTTGAAAATATTGATGTGAAGATTGATGATGAAGGTCAAAAGTTATTGTTGTTATGCGATTTGCCCATAACACATGCTCACTTCAAAGAAACCCTCTTATATGGAAGAGAGTCTCTAACCTTTGAATATGTTCAATATGCCTTGTACTCTAAGGACTTGAACGAACGAAAAGAGCATAAAATTTCGATGATTGGTGAAGGTTTGGCTGTTAGGGCAAAATTCTTGCGAAAGGATGGCAAGTTTGATCAGAAGAAGGGTAAAAGTCAGCAGAAGTCTTATGGTGGTGAAACATCTGGTGTTCGATGCTATCATTATAACAAGGAGGGTCACATTTGAAAGGTGTGCCCTAAATGCCTGAAAGATCATGGAGGTAAGCATAATGGCAATACGACCATTGTTCAAGATGATTTCGAATCATCTGATGTTCTTGTGGTTTCAAGTGGCGGCTCAAGAAAAGAGTGGATTATAGATTCAGGTTGCACTTGGCACATGACTCCAAACAAAGATTTTTTCGAGGAATTATGTGATCAAAATGGTGGATCAATGCTGCTGGGAAACAACAAAGCGTGCAAAATTGCATGTATTGGATCTGTGAGAGTCAAGCTCCATGATGAGTCAATAAGGTTATTGACTGAAGTTAGGTTTGTAAGGAAGTCTTGAGAGGCGTGAAGAAACAAGGCTTGTATAAATTTGAGGCTGAAGTTGTAAGTGATTTGACAAATGTTATATCCGCGAAACTGTTGTCAAAGACAAATTTATGGTACATGAGATTAG
This sequence comes from Lathyrus aphaca, assembly GCA_963966055.1. Lineage (NCBI taxonomy): Eukaryota > Viridiplantae > Streptophyta > Magnoliopsida > Fabales > Fabaceae > Lathyrus > Lathyrus aphaca. The sequence continues at coordinate 230,894,254 of OZ014519.1, forward strand.
GCCATGTCAGCGAGAGAGGCCTGGTCGAACTGGGGAAACAAAACCTGCTAGGTGGTGACAAAGTCGAGAAGTTGGAGTTTTTTGAACCTTGTGTATTCGGTAAATCCTATAGGGTGAAGTTTAACAAAGGTAAACAAAGAATGCATGGATAACTTGATTACATCCATGCTGATCTTTGGGGGCCTGGAAGGAATTCTTCACATTCAGGTGCAAGGTGTTTTCTATCCATAGTTGATGATTATTTCAAAAAGTTATGGGTATTCATTCAGAAGACGAAGGATGAAACTTTTGAGAATTTCAAGAGTTGGAAGGTTCTGGTTGAAACTCAATCTGACAGAAAGGTCAAGAGGTTGAGAATTAATAATGACCTTGAATTCTACAACGAAGCTTTCAACAGTTATTATGTTGAGTATGGGATTGTAAGGCACAAGACTGTAGAAAGTGCTCCTCAGCAAAATGGTCTAGTTGAGATATTCAATCAAAAAATCCTTGAAAGGGTTAGATGCATGTTGGTTAGTGCTAGATTGAAGAAGGTGTTTTGAGCTGAGACTGTTTCGGCAACAACAAATCTGATAAACAAATGTCCTTCGATTGCGTTAGATATGAAGACACATGAAGAATTTTGGTCGGGACATCCACCAGATCTCGAAAAATTGAGAGTATTTGGATATGTAGCCTATGCTCTTATTAATCAAGACATGATCAAACCTAGAGCTCTGAAATGCATGTTCATAGGATACCCTGAAGGAGTCAAACCATATAGGTTATGGTGCCTAGAGCCAGATCATTGGAGGTGTATCGCCAGTTGAGATGTAGTTTTCAATGAAGTTGAGATGGATTTTAAGAAAACTGATGATGTTGTTAAAGAGTTGGATAAGGGAGAAATTCATGTTGAGGTGGATCATAGTGATGCTGAATTGCATGACCTAGGCGAAATCGAAGAAAAAGCAAAAACTGTTGTCGAAGATGAGGAAACTAATAATGACTACCTGCTGGCAAAGGACATGTCGAGAAAAGTCATAAAAAAACCTCAGAAACTTGGGTATGCAAATATTATAGCTTATGCCCTAATATCTACAAGTGAGGTTCTGGACGAAGAACCTAGAGACTATAACGAAGTCATGAGGATTCGAAATAAGACTGAATGTTTGAAGGTCATGGATGATGAGACGAAATCTCTTCATGATAACAATACTTGGGAACTGATCAAGAAACCTGTTGGAGTCAAGTTAGTCAGTTGTAAGTGGATTTTCAAAGTTAAGGAAGGAATCGAATGAGTGACATCGAAGAGATACAAGGCAAGGTTGGTTACAAGGGGTTTCACTTAGAAAGAAGGTGTCAACTTCAATTATTTATTCTCTCCTGTTGTGAAGCACAGGTCCATTCTAATGTTGCTTGCCATGATGGCATAGTTCGACCTTGAACTGGAACATATGGATGTGAATATTGTGTTCTTGTATGGTGATCTTTATGAAATAATCTTGATGAGGCAACCTGAAGGGTATGTCGAAGAGGGAAAAAAAGAGTATGTGTGCAAACTGAAGAGATCTTTATATAGGCTGAAACAATCTTCTCGACTGTGGAATAGGAGATTTAACAAGTTCATGGCACGCATAAGTTTCATCAAAAGCCAGTTTGACCACTGTGTTTACTTCTGATTTCAATCGGGTAATTCATTTGTTATTTTGTTGCTTTATATAGATGATATTCTAATAGCAAGCAACAATGTCGAAGATTTAATGAGGGTTAAGTCTGAACTTAATAAGGAGTTCGATATGAAGGATTTGAGAGTTGTGTCCAGGATTCTTGGGATTGACATCCGAAGAGATAAAAAGCAATTGAGATTATGCTTATCTCAAGAGGCATACCTGAAGAAGATTATTGATAAGTTTGGTATGTCGAATTCAAAGTCTGTTGTGACTCCGACAAACCCTCAATTCAAGTTGAGTATAGATCAGTGTCCCAATACTGATGTCAAAAGAACTTATATGTATAGCATTCCATATGCGAATATAGTAGGTTCTTTGATGTATGATGTGGTTTGTACTAGACCCGACATAACATATGCAATAAGTCTTGTAAGCAGGTACATGGCGAATCCTGGAAAGGCTCACTAGAAATCATTGAAGTGGATTTCAAGGTACATAAATGGGTCTCTGAGCAGAGTCATAGTTTATGGTGGAGCTTTGGGTAAAGATAGTAAAGCAGAAATCGAAGGATATGTCGAATCTGATTATGCAGGTTGGATGGATTTCAGAAATCTATTTTTGGATATGTTTTCACTATGTTTGGCACAACAATTAGTTGGAAAGAAACACTTCAAAAGGTTGTTGCCTTATCAAACATTGAAGCGGAATATATTGCCCTAACTGAAGTTGTAAAAGAAACATTGTGGCTTGAAGGTTTTGCAAAGGAGGTGAAACTTCATGGTCGAGGTATCACTATTAAATGTGATAGTCAAAGTGCAATACATATGTCGAAGAACTCAGCCTATCATGAACGAACCAAGCACATTGATGTGAGGCTGCATTTCGTTAGAGGGGTAGTCGAGCATGAAAAAGTCCAAGTGCTGAAGGTTTCGACAAATCATAATGTTGTTGATATGATCACCAAGACGTTGCCTAGTTGCAAGTTTTTCCACTGTATGCAATTGATAATGTTGCATGGAGAAAACTAGTTTGTTTCTTATTTGTATATGGTGTGTTCCAAGGTGGAGATTTATGCAATATTGGAACAAATCCTAGTATGAATAGCATGTCGTCGAAGTCCGCTCACATGATGTTGTTTATTTGGGTCTTACGTTATGGATGTAATTGTTTAAGTTAGCTTGTACCATAAGTTAGCTTGTAATGGGTAACTGTTTAAAACCCCATTAGGTTAGTGTGTTAGTTTTCTTATAAATAGCATAATAGTCTCTCATATTTTGTATAAGGGAAAATAGGAAGATAAAACTCTAATTCAAAAATGAGAGAGATTATTTGTTTCTTATATACTTGTAATCTTATTTGAAGAGAAAGGAAAGAATATATGTTTATAACCAGTCCTTGTTATTACTTTTGTGTTCTCATAAACCCTAACTCTTGTGGGTTTCTTGATCATAAAGAAACATATTATACTTTGTTTCTAAGGTATCTGGTTCACAACAATTCCAAAAAAGAAAACATGTGATACCAAGCAAAATAGATTGAGATTAACCATGCCTTAAAATGCATCTTAAATAAATTGCTTGAGATGAAACTCATGGATAGAAATATAATACAAACAAAGATAGTAGTAAATTTTGATCTTGCTTTTAAGAGCATGTTATTATTCTCTTGTATCCCTTTCTCTAATCATATATGAGAGAACACAAATATATTAGTTTCATTATCTATGAAAACATACCTTCATTTTGTGTACAATATGTGACAAAGAACAATATAAAGCCTATATAATTAAAAATGAGTTTGAGACATACCTTTTCCTAAAGGTTAGAAATAGTCTCATACATGACTTGAGTTTGTGACAAAATTATATGAAATTTCAATCAGTAAAAATATGCTTTATAACTAAAATAACAAAACTGAAAGGAGTGTGAGTATCTAGTTACTCCGTGGGTACGGATGTTCTTGAGACAAATATCTAACTGTGTTTCTAACATTGAACCTATTTCAATATCATTGTAGCTAAATCTTCTCCCATGTAGTGTCTGAAAAAAAATAAGATTAGTTCAATATCAATATACATGAAATGACATGCTATATAAAAAGAAGTGAGTATATAGATTACATGCTATTAGTCATGCCTAATATTTTATAGAAAAAGTATTTCTGAAATATCTAGCACATCATGAAAAACTATATAATTATTTTATACTGGAAATGACATGCTATTAGTCATGCCTAATATTTTATAGAAAATATTGTCTACAAAAGAAGTGAGTATATAAATTGCCTCCATTGTATGGTTCAACAGCTATGTCAGACACTTTTGGAGACAAGAAATAGAGAAAGTGAGCATCATTTTGTCTAGGTATTCTCTGCAACCTATTATTAAACATATGGTGAGCACATTTCCATGAGAACCAAGATTTACATAGACTTGCATTATTTTGGAAATATATGAAAAGTACTAAAAAAAACAATGAATTTTGTTAGAATTAGAGTTGGTAAGGTGGAGAGTATCACTCTATTTAAACCCTTTGTGGGTTATATATTTAGTCAATGTGGGATTTGGGTTTTTCCCAATACACCCCCTTGCGCCCAGCTCATCTTGGGCTTGGTGTGCATATGCCCAGCTCATCTTGGGCTTGGTGCGCATATTAAATTGTGGGTTATATATTTAGTCAATGTGGGATTTGGGTTTTTCCCAATACACCCCCTTGCGCCCAGCTCATCTTGGGCTTGGTGTGCATATGCCCAGCTCATCTTGGGCTTGGTGCGCATATTAAATGGTGGGTGGCTCGTGGCCCGAATCGATAGGCTCTTGATACCATGTTAGAATTAGAGTTTGACCTAACTCACCCTACAAAACCGGTTGGTAAGGTGGAGAGTGTCACCCTATTTAAACTCTTTGTGAGTTATATATTTAGTCAATGTGGAACTTGGGTTTTTCCCAATAAATTTTAGCTCAAGATTTGGAGTCCAATAGAAGTTTAAAAAAAATATTGAATCCATGATGTCATGCTCTGCTTTTCTCAAATAGATTCAATTGAATTGCATTTTCTACATATCAATGTCATGTTCATCACCCTTAATGCAATCAAAACTAAAACATATTGACTTTATATTATGAATTACTTCAAAAATAAAAATAAAAAATAAATGTGTGGTTAAAGTACCTTATTTACTACTTGATGCTAGAGTAAAGACTCTCTCATATTTCATAGTTGCCATATGTTGAGTCGAATATTCTGGTGCCACTGCGACCGGAGCAATAATTAGATCGTAAGACTACTTTGAATTTGTTTTCTGCAGGGAGAATCATATAGTAAATACAGGGAGAATCAAATAAGTAACACTAATGTTTAGGGATTAAAAGCAGTAATTGAAAAATCCTCTCTAATTTATCTCAGGAGAAATTAAGAAAAAACATATCAATGAATAAGGATTAATTACAGTCGACACTTAGAATATGAAACAAACTTGTACACTATTCCATACCTTAGCAACCTCAAGAAACCCAATTCATGTATCTTCAAAATTTATCTATAAGAAAATACAAAATATGAATATATACTTTAGCAACAACTGAGTTAGTAATGAATATATAATTTAGTAATGAATATGTATCTTCAAAATTTATCCTTTAAAATAAAAAAAATTGAATATATAATTGCAACTGAAATAAAGTCACTTTAGTTGTCCAAAAACATTTGAAAATTTGGACAATAGAGTAGTAGCCACACATTTTCAACTCGCATTAGAATCTAAGTCAAAACAGAAATTCAAGTAAGAGGAAAGACAAATTATTGCTCGACCGACAACTCTCAAAGTTTGTTTGTAAAGCTTGAAGAGTCGAACACGAATAAGGAAATCTTGTAGATCCATGGAGAAACTATAAATGGATGAAGACTAAAATAAAAAAATAAAGAAGTTCAAGACAAAACATCAGTGGTGCAAAACAAGTGGCATTCGTGTTCATATTAGCTAGTGCCTAAAGTTCAAAAAGGCGGAACCTTTGAGGATGAACATGATTGAAAGTTTCATAAACTATCACGTTCGATCTGTGGATCATGCTTACGACTCGATCTGTCGTAAAAGAAAGAAACAGATAAATGAAAAGAGAATACAACCATAACAAGACGACGTCGGTTTATGGTTTTAGGGAAAAGAAAAGAAAAGAGAGAAACAAAGACGATGGTGGCGGAGTAGGATTTGATGGGGAAGATAGGTGATAGAAAACGGGAGAGAGATGTCTGGGAAATGAAAAGAGGTTTGAATTCAGAGAATTCTTGCGTCTGTAATGGGAAGGGAGAAATACAATTTTTTGAGGATAGTCAAAGGATGAACGACACATGGCAGCTAAGGAGAGGATTTTAAGTGTATTATTTGTGTCATTTGTTAATTACATAAATGTCATTTTGATAGGGCAAATAAATTTGAATATAAAGGTAAAATGGAAAAGTCATACAATTGAATTTTGAAGGGTTGACTACTTAATCTAAATCCAAGATTGTTATGATGACAATCTTGATCACAATTCTAACTCTAATTATCTATCCGACCTATTCTTTAACCCTAATTATTTCTCATTGAAAAATTAATAATATAGCTGCAAACATAATCATATGGAGAAACGTTAACCAAAAACAGTATTACCAAAAACCAGAGAAGAAAAGATGAACAGCATAACCATTTTATCACTGAAACCCTGTATTCCTCCTAACAAATTTCTTTTCCCCAAACCCTTCTCCACAAAATCAACAACAATACTTCGTGCGAATCTTCAGCCACCCAATTCAACCAACACAACCCAGCAGCAACAACAACAACAGCTCAATCTCTCCGTTCTTCGCTTCACATTAGGAATACCTGGGTTTGATGAATCTTACTTGCCTAGATGGATTGGTTATACTTTTGGTTCTCTTCTCATCTTAAATCACTTCCTTGGTTCTGATTCTTCCAATATTACACCACCTCAGCTTGTAAGATTTCATCTTATATATAGATATAGCAATACATATATATTCCTTTTTGTTCTTCAGTTTTATTTATTTAATTGATTGAATATGCTTTGGTTATGCAAATGTAAATACAAAAATATTTGTGCTATAAATTACCATTTCTTTTAGTTAAATACAAGATAGAGTTCGAATCTAGTCCTAAGCACGTACCGTTGTTAAATTCTCTTAAGGGAGGGTTTTGCAGCTCATTGTGGTACTCTCTAATTCGAAGGATTAGTTTCTGTAACGCAGAGGATACACCATTTCTATAAAAAAAATATATACAAGGCATAGTTGCTATATCATAGCCTAATTTGAATAAATCACGTTTGTTCTGCAATACCGTATTAAGCAGGGTTTTAAAAAATGGTCACGGTCGCGTCATGGTTCATGTAAAGACTTTCGCGGTTTTATTCGATACAAGTGTTGCGACATTGATTATGGTCGCCGAGGTGTGAATTAATCACAGTTTATTCATCAATATAGAAAACAGTGATAATGGTATCGGTATCCATATCTGCCAAAACCGTTTTGTCGTGGTTGTTTTTGCAGTCGCAGGTATAGCAACGCTATTATGTTGTAGCACAACAAAATTTTATAAAATGGCTATTTTAATACGGTTGACAATATAGTGATACAACGTGTATAGTTCAATGATATTTGCTAGTTGGGTTAAATGAGTGCGGTATGTTGGTCCAAGGTTCAACCTCTCGCAACAACATTTCTTTGTATTTTGGCTTATTTGTCCTTAATCGTGGTTGTGTTGCAGTTGCAATCTTGCAGATAGATGAAGTGAGACCTTGATATTTTCATTTCTTACGAGGTCTCATCTTAGTAGTTTTTATGGGAGACTTATTTGGATATTACTTTTAAGTTTAATTTTGAGATGAAAATAAAACTGTTTTTAAACTTCATTTATTTCTGTGAGGTGATTTTCAATTGGTGTGTTTTCTTTAATATGTAGAGAGCAGAGGTTTTGGGTCTGTCTTTGGCTTCCTTCTCAATTCTGCTGCCTTACCTTGGTAAATTTCTCAAGGTAACTTTATCCATGTATATAATAATCTCTTTCAGCATGAAGAATTTGAAAATTTCAATTAACCTTGGTAGATATGTGTGAAAATAAGTTGAATACAACTTATAAACATGTCATAAGTTATTTTCATTAGCTCTAACAATTATTCTCACAAGTGCTTACTGCATATGCGAATAGATAAGCTTAAATAAAGGATACAAGTTGGCTCAAGCCTAAAACAATTTATGGACCTGTCATTAACTTTTTCATAACCTGTCTCAAATGCTAACACAGGTGTTTTTATGTTTACACCAGACACCACTAGATAAGTTCAAATAAGTTTTTTCATAAGTCATTCTAAGCATAACCTAGTCTTTTGCTTTTAGTATAAGGAGCTCAAATTTGATGTCTTTCACATATGATATTGATCCTCAGAAATGTCTGGAAAATTGTTAGGGGGCTCAACCAGTGGATCAAACAACTCTACCAGATGGAACACAACAAATATTTGTCATGTCAACCGATATAGCGGATGGTCTGAAGGAAGACCTAGCTTGGACGTCATATATTTTGCTGCGTAATACAAATGCCATAGCTGCGGTACGTCACATAGATTATCATTATTTATGTAAACATCAAATTATGTTCATCTCTTGGCTCAATTAGGTACTACCATTTAATCTCTTAATCAATTAAGCTCAATTAGGCACTTTATTTTTCTGCTCGAGATTTTATTCATTTACCTTATTCTCGAACAACTCCAATGTGTTCAGCTCATTTTGATTCAAGGAGAAATATGTGCAAGGGGCTACTGGAATGTAATCGATGATTCATCGAAAGAAAATCTTCTTGAACAGTTTAGAAACAAAATTGAAAATTCTGGCCTCAGTGATTTGAAGGAGACCCTATATTTTCCCCAAGACGCAGGTATAAAATTGTTTTAGTTTTGTTTCTTTTCACTTGAAAGATATTTGACAAGTTCTCGAATGTTATGTTGCATTTGCATTTTTTATTGTATTAAACGAATCCACTCCTTATTCGCATGACTTGTGCTTCACTTCAAACATTGTCTTGTAACTTGCTTCAAATAATTTGAATTTTGATGAATCTCTCAGATTCTGAATTTCAGGATCTTGTACCTAAAGGGGCTCGCTCTCTTCTGGTGCAGCCAATATTACAAGTTTCTATGGAGAGCGCTACCAATTTGCAGAAACCGACAGGATTTATTCTGCTGGTCTCAGCCACGAGATATGCATTTGGTATTAAAGACAGAGCCTGGATTGCAGCTGTGGCCAACAAGCTTAGAGGTAATAGCATTATCAAGTCGTAGATGGATGCACGCACTGTATTACAAACCTCTGCGATACGTGTTACAGATTGATGTGGACTTTCCTCAACTCTACGAAAGGAATATGTTCGTAATAGTTGAAGCAGAATGGTAAAATACAGATCTGTGATATCATACTTGGAAGTGTAATTATGCAGACACTTGACCTGATGATGAGAAAGATACACTTGCAAATTATGTAGAATGCAACTGTCTATATTTAGTATCCGACCTTTGATCAAACCTCTCATGGAAAAATCTGTGAAAAAATGGAGAGAAAAACTAGACATTAGGAAGGACCAGGTTGTACATATTCCATCATCTCCCAGAACTTTGATCCAGTGCCTTGTGGCTCCAATAAATGTAAAAGTTATCTTTTGAGGGTATACCAAGAGTCCAAGACTAAACATGTTTGTGCTTTCTTTTGTACATACTCATTTGATATTTAAAGTATTTGCACTTCTCTTATTTTGGCAATCTCATATATTTGCTCCTGAGGTGCCACTAGACCACTACATGTGCTTGTTAGAATTAGGGAACTTTTGACTCTGCAGTTTCATATATGCTTATAATATGTATGGATCAAAACATGTTATCTAATGAACTTTTTAAGTTGTACAGTTTTGATTGGAGTAAAGATAAGGATTTAAGGGCTTTATTGAAGGCATAGATGTTCACTAAATTTCCATTAAAGTCAATTGAATATGTACATGATAAACAAAGTCATTGAATGAAATGTTTAATGCCAAAAAATGAATATGATATGTACATGATATAAACAAAGGTAGAACTTGAAATGTGAATAATGGCATACCATACACCTAATGGCACTTATTAGGATTTTCTGGTATATACAAACTTCATTCTGACACAAGCAAAACAAACAAACAAAATATTTTATTTACATATCTAGTAAAGTCTCAATGAACATCAGATGGTACTGGTAATCCCTTTCCAAAGCAACTGCTACTAGTACCAGTAATGTTAGTCAGAGTTACATCTTTGCAATTCACAATTGATTTAGGTTTCAAGACAGAGTTTTGGCATTTTAGACAAATGAGATGGGTAGGAACAGGTTGTGTATCATGAATGTTGGAACATATAGTATGCCGCCACACTCCACATTTATCACAAGCCAACATTCTCTCCCCGTCATCATCCATGGCACCACAGCTGCATTCCACAGTCCACCTCTCAATTCCCCGTTCCATCCGGTACTTGCTCAATCTGTTCTTCCCAATGCATCTTCCCCGGACAAAAACCATTTCTGTTGATCCTAGCAAGAGCTTGACCTGAGTGGAATCATCTACACTGCAATAGCCAACTAGCTCATCGACTACAAATCTTCTGAACATGAGATATACATCTTGAAAAACATTAGCTACTTCGATTTTAAGGTCAGATACTGTTGCATTTATGGGTAGGATAACAAATTCTGGTGGAATCGTGGGGTTTTCAGATTCGTCCACGAGTTCCACATGACATGAGAAGCGTATTTTATACAAATCAGTCATTGGCAACATATCAGGCCCATAATCTTTTACTAACTGCTTACAGTTAAAACGTTTCTGGGCTGGGCTCATTACAGGAGTCCTTGTTTCCTTGGGAACATAGTTCTGCATCATCTGAGAGTTAAGCAAATATCCATATAAATATCTTAAGTCATATAGAAGCTTTTCTTTAGATGGATACTTTGAGCCTGAAGAATAATTGTTTGATGTCTTTCCGTCGCAAGAAGTGTTTGCAGCCTCAAGTCTGCATCAAATAGAAGCACAATAACAAATTACAAAAGCACAGAATAAAAATCAACCATATGACAATCTTCCAAATAGTAGTACTCAATGGACAGAATAAAGTCTAACCTTCATTCAAAAGCTGCAGAAGAATAAAACGATCTATAAGAACAGAATAAACTCTAACCTGCACTCAAAAGCTCCAGTTTCAGGATTCCATGGGGTATTGACAACCATTGAACCCAAGACCACTTTTCCACCCAGTTCTCCAAGGCAGTAATCAAGCAGCTCAGCTGAGGCCACCTTATAGACAGAACTCCTAAGAGCATGCCAGCTCACCCAATTGGACCGAGATACAGCACGCAGCACTCTGAGAATGGCTTCCTCAACACGTACCACATCACTCTCCCCCCAAGAACATGAAACTCCTGTGGCACTAAAGCAGCGCTTCTTGCCCGTGATGCCATCAACCGTTAATGAAGTCTTGATAGAATCACGAATAAAACCCATCAGAAGACAAAAGAGGTCTCTTATATTTACAAGCTGATGTTCCGACAAAGATTGGTAATGTGAGATGATTCCCTGCAAACAAGAGTGGGGCTTCTGGCCCTGAGAGAGGAAGATGGACAAAGGTAAGTCGGAAACGCTTTCAACAGCAGTCTTATATGCTTCCTGTGTGAGACCATAGTTACCAGAGCCAAATTGATAGCCCCATTCGCCATACCAGGGATGTCCCCTTGTGATGGAATGGATCAGACGGTACTCCAGTCCATATTTCTTTGAAACATCCATCACACTAACTTTTCTGCCCATAATGAATAGTAACCCACATCAGAGTTAATTCAAAGCTACATCCAAATTAAAAAAAAGTATGTTTACAAATATACCGACCCATTTCAAGAAGCTTTAAGGATTTCCGGATGCCAAAAAAGTTTAGAATGTGTATACTGTATTAGATCTGATCTTTAAAACATCCTAGCCCCAAACCTAAACAGAATACATACTTTCATAAGTGCCGCTATGTTTAAAATACGCAATAATCAGTTTTTTTTTTTAAATTATTATATTTTTCCTATAAACTGTCAAATACATGACAAAAGTTATATGGATAAATACATGGTAGTAATTGAAAGAATTAATCCAAAGCCAACAACTTAATCATAAACAATCTGGAAGCAGTAATTAGAATCAAAAGAATCACCTGATTCCAAGTGTTTTACAGAGCCGATCCCAGAAGTCCATGATATGGGAACCAGAAAGAAATCTAGACCCTCCTTCTCTGCCATTAATACGAAGAAGGTGCCCATAACCATTGGCATGAACCACACCATGTAAGAGATGAGTAGTACTCTCCAATTGTTGGTACACCCAATCTTCAACATCATCTGTGCTTGTCACATGGTTGCAAGACTTGCACCTGAAGATTCATATCATTATGCAAACCATAAGATGACTGCACTTTCATGCTATAATCATTTCAAGTTACTACTACAAGATAATAAATTGAGTCACGACCACTGTTATACTACATAGACAATCTCAATGACCACGAAATAGATAATCTCATTGACCAGAGAGTATGCTATAGTTTAAAAATATAACTTTAGTTATAATTACTCAAATAAACCATCTCAATTCCATTCTTGTGAAGAATAATCACCTAATTTCTCTTAATGATATCATCATTATATCGTTTATGCATTGATGTACTTAATTTAATATAGACATTTGTAGTGTATGATCTTGCCCCCAACTAATTGAAATTCCTGGGTCTGTCTCTACTCTCTCTATACATGATCACATTATAAAATTAGTTTTTCCAACTATTCTAAAAATAATTGCTCTCAATTTGATTTTGAGTTTACTTTTCTGACAATCACTAATAATTTCCATAAATATTTCCATTCACATCCTAAAAACTATTCGGTTTAACTTAAGCACATATCTGAGGCACTCAGAGAAGTTGAATTGTGTCCTTCCATGACCCGAAGATTTTCAGCTAACTCACGACACATCTTCATAGCTTCATACTCTTGAACAACATGAGGATTGGTGATTGGAACAACGGTATGCATCTCGTACTCAACTTGTTGATCCTCTTCAGCATGAGGAATATGAACCTGAGTTGAAATGGGTTGAGTTTGAGGAATATGAACCTGAGTTGAAATGGGTTGAGTTTGAGGAATAGCACCAACAGTAACACTAGAGGTTGGTATTTGGAACTGAAACTGAAGGCATTATGTGCGAGGTAGATCCTTGCACGAGAACATTGTTCCTTGCGGCAGCAGCTTCGCGACGTTCTTCCATTCTGGCCAAAGTTTGTAAAGTCTCAAAAATTTGGTTGATCTTGCTCTTGACCAAGTCAATCTCTTCCCTCATAGCAGCTTGTTCATCTTGAATCACGTCCATCAGTCTTCTAGTGTTGCCTCGAGAACGATACGGGCGTCGAGAACGATACGGGCGTCGGGAAACCAGCTTGAATTACTGAAGATGAAGGAACATGCAATAAGTTTACGGCTTTGGAATGAAATGCAAGATGAACAAATTAATGCAAATGAAATTAATATGCGCATGGATGCAATGCAAGATCCAGGATCACGAGTATAATCTGCTCTGAGGTTAACCATAGTAACAAGTAAATAACCGGTATCTCTGATCAAAGTAACCTTAACAGGTAGGCTCTTATAGGATTGTTCTAGGTTCTTTACCCGTAAACCACTCACATGATAGTTTCTACGGTTATGGATAAAATACTCAAGGTCACGGACGCTAATCGTACTAACGTCCTGCCACAGGTTAGCTGTATTATGACGATAATAACGATAGGGTCTACCTTGAGTGGAGTTCTCATGTTGGTCGTATGAGGAGCGGGTCCTCAGAGACTAACACTACGCAACTGTCAACATTGAAACGGTTCTAAAAGTGGGTCCCAGAGTCACAGCCCTTTCATGAAACAAATAATAATCTTATTGGTGGTGGGTGCATGTGATACCCACCAATAGACCTCCCATCAACCTTTATGATAAAATGGTAACGTTTCCCGCACACCGGATGTCCACTCCAATTTAATGCAGAAAATTGAATCTTCTACCTCTACAATCGTCCCCCTATCCCTATGCTTAAATTTTTTGGATGAAATTGCCCTCATATAAATAGTTTGTATTTCGAAAAATTTAACTTTTTCACCTCATTTTTGCCAGACACGTTTTTTGATCAAAAATTCTCTATTGTCATTTTCGCTCCCGGATAACCAAGACAGTCTAGATCCAGTTCTTCAATTTGCACTCCGGAAAACACAAGTAAGTGACATCCGGTTCGTCTCGGTTTTATGTTACACACCGGAAGTAGGTTGAGGGCTACTTCCGGTTCGGCAAGGTTTAACACCGGATTTAGCTCTTTAGCTATATCCAGTTAAGGGGATTTGGAAAATACACACCGGATGTAGTCTGACTACATCCGGTTGTGTTTCGTTTATGTTTTTTTTTATTATAAATTTTTCTGCTTTTTTTTCAGTGTCTCGAATCAAAGGAAGCGACGGATATATTCATGTGCGATTTTCCGATGGAAGGACAGTTCCTACTCATCCGTATCAGTAGGAACTTGAGGCACTTCAGGCTGCTAATCCTGTTGCGCCTCATGTTCCACCATTCTCTGGAGGACCGTCTGACCAGAATCACTTTGTTCGACATTTGTGAGATGGCGAGGTAATGCAACCTATAACCTTTCAATAGTGAATAAATGTTATTTTAATTTTTAGTGGATAATGACATATAATATGTATATTTTTCAGGAGAGACAACCGAAGAAGGAGCTTAAGGTTGTTGCACATGGCAGGAAACTTATATAGGATACTGTATCTCTCATCTCAGATTGAGGAATGAATATATCAGTCTGGTCTATCCTATCTTCAGAGGACCATCTTGTCTAGGATCAATGCGAACCTCGTATCTGCATTTACTGAGAGATGGCATCATAAGACGTCGTCGTTTCATATGCGTTTGGCGAGATGACCATCACGCTGGACGATGTATCCTGCCTCCTTCACATACCTATTAGAGGCAAGTTACCTGAAGAAGGGATTACTGACATAGAGACTATCGGTCTGATGGGTATTCCTTTGGAGATGCAGCCGAGGAGGTGATTCTAGAGGTCCATATTATAGACTTGATTGGTTGAAGACTCAGTTTGTATGAGCTGAGGGGAGATTTGATTGTGCAGTCAAGGTGTATATGATGTTGATATTTGGCTGCATTATTTTTACGGATAAGACCTTTACTATTGTAGAGGCAAAGTATACCGTTGTTTGAGTACCTGGACAGATGTGGTAGATACTGTAGGAGAGCTGCTGCACTTGTCACACTTTACATATACCTAGGAGATACTTCATTTTATTCGTGCAAGCAGCTTGGTGGATATCATTTTATTCGTGCAAGCAGCTTAGTGGATATGCCACTCTTCTACCGGTACAAATATTTTTTGTTACTTTATAATTGTATTATTTAATTTATAATACTAACTTTATAAGTAAAGTGTGACGAGTGCAGCGGCTCCCCAACAGTATCTACCACATCTATCCAGGTCCTCAAACAGCGGTAAATATTTTTCCTGTACAAGATTAAAGTCTTATCCGTAAAAATAGTACAGACAAGTATCAACAGCATATACATCCTGACCCGCACAATCAAATCTCCCATCAGCTCGCAGACGAACAAACTGAATCTTCAACCAAGCACAATCAAATCTCCCATCAGCTCGCAGACGAACAAACTGAGTCTTTAACCAATCAAATCTATAATATGGACCTCTAGAAACGGACCTCCTCGGCTGCATCCTCCAAAGGAATACCCATCAGACAAATAGCCAGACTGATAGCTCTGTGTCAGTAATCCCTTCTTCAGGGATACATAACTAGCCTCTAATAGGTATGTGAAGGAGGCAGGATACATCGGGTGGGCAATGATACGAGCGGTTCTGACTCGGGCCCTATCGCTCGAGGTTCCCCGGGCATGACTTCGGGTTCGAGTCTTAAAAAACACAAAGCTGGAACGACCGTTATGGACTTGACGACCAAGGCCCCTTCAAAACCTAAACATGTATTGCCATCGTGTTTTGTGAAGCTAAATTTCTTCGAGGATACTTCCTTGGAGGTCGAACGGGCGAACTTTCTGTTTTTTTAGCATATGGATCGCCCTGCTCGGAGGTTGCCCCTGGCTTATGATGCCAGTATTGTCATGCGGGTGCTATCCATGGCCTCGATGTTAGCCGAGGGAAACTCAAGGAAGGAGCGTGAAATTTCCTGCTTGAAGTCCCTGTTGGCTGCTTCGGAGGAGAAAGTGAAGAAGGTTGCTGAGGCCACGGCCAAAGGGCTGACGACGCGGGCTGATGTGATTGCCAAGCTAGAGGTGGACAAGAGGAAGCCTGTGGACCAAAATAAAAAGTTGAAAGATGCCTTCTTTCCCAAGGAGGATGAGGATGAGGACACCAAGGGTTTGATGAGCAGGGCGCACTTCCTTTCCCGGCTAGATCAGGATCTGGAAGAGTTGAGGGACACGACCAAACTAAGCTTCCAAAACACCGTTAGACCAGACTGAGATATTCATTCCTCAATCTGAGGTGAGAGATACTGTGGAACCCATCCTATATAAGTTTTCTGCCATGTGCAGCAACCTTAAACTCCTTCGGTCGTGAAAAATATACATATTATATGTCATTATCCACTAAAAATTAAAATAACATTTATTGGTTATAGGTTGCCTTAACTCGCCATCCCACAAATATCGAGCAACGTGATTCTGGTACCTCACCAAAAGTGAGGTATCAGACGGTCCTTCGGGAATTGGCTCAATAGGATTAGCAGTCTGAAGTGCCTCAAGTTCCTGCTGATACAGATGAGTAGAAATTGTCCTTCTATCGGGCAATCGCGCCCTCTGATTCGAGATACTGAAAAAAAGCTGAAAAAGTTATACAAATAAAAAAAAATACATAAATTAAAAAAAAGAAAAACATAAACGGAACACAACCGGATGTAGCTACGCTACATCCGGTGTGTATTTTCCAGATCCCGCTAAAGAGCTAAATCCGATGTTAAACCTTGTTGAACCGGAAGTAGCCCTCAACCTATTTCCGGTGTATAACATGAAACCAAGACGAACCAGATGTCGCTTACTTGTGTTTTCCGGAGTGCAAATTGAAGAATCGGATCTAGATTGTCTTGGTTATTCGGGAGCGAAAATGACAATAGAGAATTTTTTATTAAAAAAACGTGTCTGGCAAAAATGAAATGAAAAAATTAAATTTTTCGAAATACAAACTATTTATACGAGAGTAATTTCGTCCAAAAAATTAAAAAATTAAATTTTTCGAAATCCAAACTATTTATATGAGGGTAATTTCGTCCAAAAAAATTTAAGCAGAAGGATAAGGGGTTGGTTGTATGGATACAAGATTCAATTTTCTATGAATTAAGTGAGAAATTTGTTCAATGTGAAGTGCAGATTGTTCACTCATACAAGCTTGGATCACAAATAATAGGTGTCTCGTTACAACCCCTAAAGTGGGGCTCTCACTGAACCTACTTCAAATGGGTCCCTCGACCCTATTTTATTTTCTAGCTGTTATATATAATAATTTATTAATACATTAATATGTAGCGTTGTAATGAAAAATAATTAGTTTATGCTCATATGCTTATTATTTTTTATTTGTGTTCTAGAAATAATGTAATCGTTATTAATTAATAGTATAAAGTATGCATTAACTTTTAGATTAGAAACTTAATCTTAAATTAAGCCATGATTCTAAACTCGTTTCATTTTAAGAAACTCATTTTTCATTTTTATTTTCTCTGACGCCGTCGATGCATAACAGGAAACAGAATCGGCAAACTACAGATGAGTCAACTCACCAACAACTCGGCACTGATCGCAGTACACGGATCTGGATCTAGCAACAGCCTCTTCAACAACATCAACTCGATAACCACTGGATTGGATTCATCTTCCGTCTCAGTCAAGTCCCCGCCAATTCGGAAGATGATCTGCCACGTCAGCAAGTGAGGAAACAGGGCCGATGGAGGAGGGAGTAACGCGTGCTTCGTCAGGAACGAACGTACATTTATCCAGAAGGATCCACCGGAGAAGTTACCTTCTGGCGGTGGAAAGTTGTGGAAATCCGCGTTTAATGTCTTCTTCATCCGTTTCAACGGCTTTTCGCCGGTTACGACCATGGTGGATGTGGAAATGGCGCTTAAAGAAGTTAATGTGGTGTGTTATGTGTATTAGAGTCGGAAATGAATGGAAGGTTCTAGATTCGGTGATGGAAGTTGGAGATCTGACGGTGGAGAAAGGAGGAGCAATGGAGAGTGATGGTTTTGATTTGGAAAACGTGATTTGATAGACGTCGTTTAATTTATTTGAGATTAAAATTTTGACATATATGAACAAATAAAAAAATAAAAGAACCTATCAAATTAAGAGTGATATTTTATTTTTAACATTGTGATTGTGATGTGACCGATGTGACAAATTATAGGCATATACTGAATAAGTTACTGCTCTGCCACACATTTCAAGGTTAAAATCCAAAATACCCTCATTTCCAGCAATAATACCAATATGCCATACTTTTGAATTTATTTTGTTCATTGCCGCCCATTGAATGGGCGGGAGAGTGTAAAAATTTCTTCAACCGCCCTTTGAATGGGCGGCACAGTGTAAACGTTTTTTTTTTTCTTTTTTATTTGTTTTGCATTTTAAATATAAAAATGGATTATTTAATAATTTAAAATATTAATATAAAATAATAATAATAATATTAATATTATTAATATAAAATAATAATAATATTATTAATATTAAATAATAATACTATTATTAATATAAAATAATAATAATAATATTAATATAAAATAATAATATTATTATTAATATAAAATAATAATAATAATATTAATATAAAATAATAATAATATAAATAATTTTGAATAATAATAATATTAATAAAAATGTTAAAGTACAATAATATTAATATAAATAATAATAATAATGAAAAAAAAAATAATACATTAATTTTTTCTATTCCCTATTCGGACCCGGACGACGATGTCGCTGATGAGTTCCACAGCCGGGAGGACGTCCTATTCGGTTAGTCCTTCTTAAACCAGGTTGTTCAACGTTTGTTGGTTGAGTAGAAGGTCCTGCTTCACCCGAAGGATTAATAAAATTCGCTAGCACATCATCACTAAAGTCGTCATGTATTGCCGCCGCACTGCCATAATCTAGACGTGTTCCCGCATTACTCCAACTTGGTTGGTTAGTAGGTGGCATTGAGGAATTCATGTAGGGGATGTATGGATGTTGGTCTTGGGATGAATTAAAGGTGAAAGTTTGTGGTGGATAAAATGGCATTTGTGGTTGGGGTGTTTGGTAATTGTGTTCTTGTGGGGTATGTTGTGAGAATGAATGTTGTTGTGTGTATGATGGGGAGGGGCTAAAATTGAGGTTTTGTTGGGTGTTGTAGGGGGTTGGGTTAAATGATGGGTTTGGTTGATTGTAAGGGTGTTGGCTTGGGGTATAAGGTTGTTGTGTGGGTTGTTGGTTGATATTAAATGTTTGTTGGGAGGAAAATCGGTGTGGTTGGTTGGGGTTAAATGTTTGTTGGGAGGAAAATGTGTGTTGTTGGTTGACATTCAATGCGGGTTAGATACGAGGGTCAAATAAATCTCTGTTGACCGATAGGTACAAATTGGTAACAGATCTATACCAATTCATGTATTCTCTATTTGGTTTACATTCAGTATCCATTACATTTCCGTGTATGACGGCGCGATGACGGTTTATCCATTCCTGGCGTTCTTCTCTGTTGTGGTCTTTCCAATCTTCGTAAGCCCATTGTTGATTTACCTTGCTGTTATGATATTTTTTCATGCATCTCGGTGGACCAGGAATTTCTTGTTGTATCCCAAATTGAAGCTTAACCCGATCCGATTGGTGCATTTCAACATAAGTGAAACAAAAGATATATGTTGTTGCAGTCCAAATATGACTTTCGGTTGGGTCCTCATCCTCGAGTCCAAGATATGGTCTCCATATAAACTGCGAAGATGTTGAAAAAATGGATTAGAGCAATAAAAATATTAAATAGAGATGGTAAAAATATTTCTATATTAAAACGTATAATTCTAAAAGATATTACATCATTGGGCTCAAAATGATCGAAGAAAGCCCGATATCCAACCGCACAATGATGGGGGGTTTTGTCATAATTCATTCCATAAGCAGACCACCTAAAAATATTAAATATAAAAATAAATAGAGTTTAAATATTAGATAAATAAATATATTAAGTAGAAAAATAAATAGAGTTTAAATAAACATACTTTGTTGCATAGGGAAAATGGAATGGATTTTCGTTGATCGGTGCCAGTCTAGGCATTCTGGACCAACCCCAAGCCTGAAATAAGACCGCACATCCGGCAAAATTGTGAGCGTCCTTCAAAGCGCATCGACAAAAGTTTCGGTATAGATGTGCTAAAGTTGCTGCGCCCCAACTATAGCTATTTATTTGGTCGAAATCTTCGAGTAACGGGAAAAATTGAAGGTGTATGGTGTTACCGTTAGTATCAGGAAACAAAAAACAAGCAAAAAGTAACATAATATATACTCTTGCTTTCATTATTTTTAGTCCCTCGGGGGAGTCTTCGCTTAACTGGATAGAATTGTATTTGTCCCGTAGTACCACTATTCTCAAAGATTGTCCCCGTCTCTCCGAAGGATCCATCGTAATCCCCAATAGTTCCTCGACTGTAATGTACTTGTGTGTACGCTGTTTGAATTTTTTTTCATCCTACAAATAAAACATACATAATATATAATGTAACATATAAAAATCTAATGTAATAAATAATATATAATGTCAAATATAACATATATTATGTAAAAAGTTAAAATATATAATGTAAAAATTTATAATAAATAATTTATAAAATATAACATATATAATGTAAAAAATTATAATATAACATATATAATGTAACATAAATAATATAACATGTAAAATGTAATATAATGTAACATATAATATAACATAAATATAAAAGTATAACATAAAATGTAATAAAATAAAATATTAGAAGACTTACATATTCTGCAATATTTGAAAGTGTGCCTCGATGTTTCTCTTCGAGTGTTAGCAGAGGCACGGGCAGAGACATTGTTAAGAATATCAGGTGATGAAGAGTGATAAAAATGAAAATGTAGTAGAGATGTGTTGTAAGATATGAATTTGAAATAGAGATTTGATGGTATTTATAGAATGTGTAATTGATATATGTAATAAATAGGTGGTTGAATGTGATTAAAATGATATAAGTAGGTGGTTGAAAATTTTGAATAGGTGGTTGAATGTGTAATTGCATGCATGGTTGTACGTGTTGACTGCAGAAAAATTTATTTCATTGACCACCTCCCATCCAATGGGCGGCAGAGTGCAAATGCATTACTGCGTGTCTGACAATTGGCAGTGTGCCTCCCATTCATGAGTACAAGTTCACGCCGTCGTACAGGAAAACATGGATTGCGAGGAATAAAGCTATTGAACAGGTTTACGGTAACTGGGAGAAGTCATACAACGAACTTCCACATTTCCTTATGGCACTGAAAAAATTTGTTTCGGGGACAGTGATGGAAATGGAAACATTACCCATGTACACTGATGAAGGAACACTTGTTGAAGGGAAGCAGATATTTCACCGGCTATTCTGGGCATTCCAACCATGCATTAAAGGTTTTTCATATTGCAAGCCTATTCAAAGGCACATGACAACCAACCTTGTTGAGTCACTGAATGGAGTATTCAAAGGCACACGTAATTTACCGATTACAGCATTGGTTAGTGCTACATATTATAGACTGGCTACACAATTTGCTGAGAGAGGTGCAAAATGGAGTGCAGTATTAAATTCAGGCCAAATATTTACAGACAACTGCGTAAAGGTTATGAAAGAAGAAACCGTGAAATCCAGCACACATCAAGTCAGCATTTTTGACTACAATAACAATACTTTTAGTGTGCGGGAAACAATGGATCACGGTGAAGGGAAACCTATGGGTCGTTACAGGGTGAACCTAATAGAAGGGTGGTGTGATTGCGGAAAGTTTCAGGCATACCGTGTCCCTTGTTCACATGTTATCGCTGCATGTTCAAGTGCTCGCAACGACGCATACGGACTTTTGTCGGGCGTTTACAGGGTTTCAAACCTATTTGGAGTATACAGCACAAGTTTTCCGGTGCTCCCATACAATGACTATTGGCCAGTGTACGAGGGAGATCAAATTTGCCATAATCCAAGAATGCGAAGGAACAAGAAAGGACGCCCAATCAGCACACGCATTAGAACAGAAATGGATATCGTTGACAAGCTGGAGAGAAAATGTTCCAGGTGTCGTCAAACTGGTCACAACCGAACTAAGTGTCCAAATGTTGGAACTAGTAACAGTTAGTGTTTTATGTTCTAATCATGTATC
Source organism: Lathyrus aphaca (assembly GCA_963966055.1). NCBI lineage: Eukaryota > Viridiplantae > Streptophyta > Magnoliopsida > Fabales > Fabaceae > Lathyrus > Lathyrus aphaca. Next base: position 230,916,491 of record OZ014519.1, read on the forward strand.
ACTTTCATATTCCATTCAAGTATCTCGATTTTCTTCATCATTAGTCATTTAGATTTAAATATATTTAACCACAAAAAAGTTACAAAACATTATTTTTAAAATTGTTAATAAAACATTTTAAAATTATTAATAAAAAATTATTAATAATTTAATAAAATTATTTATTAACTAAACTTAACATTAAATATTATTAATAAATATTAATTTTATTATTATTTATTATTATTTAATAATTTTAACAATTACTAAATACAAATTATCATTATTTTATCAATTATTAATATTATTATTATTTTATATTAATATTATTATTATTATTTTATATTAATATTATTATTATTAATTTTAATTAATCATTTTTTATATTATAAAAACATAACAAATGGAAAAATTGAAGAAAAAAAAATTCGAAACACACTGCCTCCCATTGAATGGGCGGCACACTTATTTTTTCCACACTCCCGCCCATTGAATGGGCGGCAAAGGCAAAATGTTTTTTGAAAAGATGGCATATTGGAAAATAATTTGAAAAAAGTGGTATATTGGATATTATATTATTAAATTGGGGCAGTACAGTAAAAGATTCGGCATATACTTGGCTCTATTTGATTATTACTAAGTGGGGGTGAGTTTTTTTAACCGAATGTCACTTTTAAACTAAAAACACTAAAATAGGCACTTTTAATAAAAAATTTTAGAATAACATACTTTAATAAAACAAGTACTATTGAACGACTGGTAAGAATTTATCAACGAAAGAATGCACATACACCACACCAATCAGCAAACATATTGTATTTTTAAAGCAATTCGCGTTGACAAACATGTTGTATTTTTAAAACAATTCACTGTATGGATTGGCGAAATGGTCGAAATATTTTAAAATATTTGTATATATTCGTCAATTCGATTAGCTAACAGTTTTTTTAATATATTTAATATACATTTATTTTATAAACAATTTACCATATACCCCCTACATTTTGACCTATACCCCTATAAAATTTTCAAAATGCCAAATATAACCCTGATGTCAGACCGGTAAATTTACCCAAAAAATCACGTTCTGGAAGACTTTAGATATGACTTCCGGTATGTTTTTTTCCAAACCGGAAGACTTAGGGAAAATGTTCCGGTTTAGTAATTTTTTTATCACCGGAAGACTTAGGGAAAGTGTTCCGGTTCGGAACAAAACCAATAAGACTTCTGGTTGTCAAGTTTCCATGTACCAGAACACTTCAGGTAAGAGTTCCGATTTGTTCCAAATAGACTACGGAAGACTTACTTGAAGTGTTTCGGTTTATTTTATTTTTAATTTTTTAATTTTCTTTATAATTTGTTAATATATAATTAAGGAAGAAAAAAATATTTGATTTAACAACATAACAAAAATTTATTACAAATTAAAATATTTGACATTAACAATTAAAAAATTATTTTCTTTAAAATATTTTTTCTTTCTTAATTGTTAATGTCAAATATTTTAATTTATAATAAATATTTGTTATATTGTTAAATCAAATATTTTTTTCTTCCTTAATTGTATATTAACAAATTATAAAGAAAATTAAAAATTAAAAAATTAAAAATAAATCGAAACACTTCAAATAAGTTTTCCGGTAATGTATTTGGAACAAACCGAAACTCTTATCTGAAGTGTTCCGGTACATGAAAACTTGATAACCGGAAGTCTTATTGGTTCTGTTCCGAACCGGAACAATTTCCCTAAGTCTTCCGGTGATCAAAAATTACTAAACCGGAACGCTTTCCCTAAGTCTTCCGATTTACATCCGGTTATATTTGGTATTTTGAAAATTTTGTAGGGGTATAGGTCAAAATGTAATGGTATATGTGTAAGCTCATAATTTCGACATGTTGAAATTTGGAACTTGAAGCCATCTCTGTTAAAGAATAATGAAAGTGAAGAAATTCAAGAAATGTTGACAAGGTTAAAAGCTCCAATGCTTCGACAAAAGGACAAATAGTATTCTGGCAGGACAAGTTTGGAAAATTGTTTGTAGCTGGGCATTTGACAAGATAAGGGTATCTTTCGACACTTCGACAGAGAAGAGTTGTTTGACAGAAGCATTATTTGGCAGATTTTGAAAGGGTTTTTTCTTCTTTGAGACTTCGACAGATGAAGAGGTGCAAGGTTTCGTCACCAAAGGAGAGAATTCAAATTTAAAAGTTGCAACCTTTGACAGTTGGACACATGGAAGGTTCAGGAAAAGAAGTTGCATGCAGGCTGACACTTGTCATTTATTTATGATTTTTCCGTTTTAGGCAGTTATTTTGTTTGTGTATAAATAGAATAGTTTGTGTTTAGAATAGGTGTGTGAAAACTTATACAAAAATTCCTGTAAATACTCTAAGTACCCAGTGTGAGAGAAAATGAGTTTGATATTTGGAACCATGTACGTTTGAACACCATCTTTCTTTTAAAGTTATTTAAATTACCAGTTTGTTTCATCAAGTTTATTTTATCTTCAAGTTTTATTTACTTTTCTGCAAGTTACATCTTTCGACACTTTTCTTACTTTTGTTTAAAACTTTACTTTATTTTAATTTCAAACTCAAAGCATTGAATACTTTGACATCATTAACAAAATAAACCATAAATCATTATCCATACTAAGAGTGTTTTCGACAAATAATTGCACATGTGTCCTAGGACTTGTTTGGTTGGTCCTGCAAGTAACCCAATTTTCTGAGAAATTGGTTAACCAGAGGTTGTTCGTCAGAAATCCCTGCGAACAAATTGGCACACCCGGTGGGACTAGTGCAGTTAATAAAATTAATAGAGAACTTTCTTAGACAAATTGTTCCTTGCTACGTTGTATGATTCTTAGAAGCGGTAAACTAGCCGTAACCGACGTAGAAAGACCAAAGAGAACAAGAGGAAGAAGGATGGCTAACTTGCCAAATACTTCAAACAATCCTGACGAAACCATTCCAGTTTCCAATCCCTTCCCTTCGTCAGGAGCAATACCAATTTCTGGCCCTGTTTTAGAACAGATTAGGCCTCCATTAGGGGATTCAATACCAACGGGTTCAGGGTCCCAGAATGCGCCTAGTTCTTCCACCATGGGACACGCCAGACCCATTGGAACCCCTCCCCCTGGAGGAAATACCTTCAGTCCATATATGAATTATTCTCAGCCCTTGACTGGGAGGGAACAACCATATGGAATGCCAACTTCAATGATGGCAAGCCTACATAATTCGTCACCATTATTCTCTGATGCTATGGTTCAAATGTCATCACCATTGCAGGGATCAGGATATGGTGGAAATGGAAATAGAATAAATCAAGTTCCACCAGGTTTCCATATGCCCACTATGACAAACCATTCTGCACAAGTAATTCGTCAACAGATGGACGAAAGCAATCATGATATGGTGCAGGCATTGACACAACAAATGGGGGAAGTGTTCAATCCTTTAATACAAAATACTACCCAAACAAACCAAATATTGGAAGAACAGATGGCACGCATTGCTGACTTTTTTGGAGTCCCTCAAGCACAGCAAAGAATGCAATTGAATCAAAATCCTGCCAATAGGCATGTCGAAGAGGAACTTACTATAAACCAAAGGCCATTAGGAAACCCTCATGAAAATCCCAGGGGCCAAGAGGTGATAGTTGAACAGCCTAATGTAGAGGAGCCCATTCGACAGGAACCAAGAAGAATAATAGTCCAAAGAGACCAAAATGCTGATGAAATATTACAGCAGAGAATGCGTCACAATAACCTGTCTGTCGAAAATAATATTGCAACCATGGTTGAGAGAATAATGGCGCAAAATGGAGTAAACGTAGGATTACAAAGGCCTAGTTATACTTCCCCCTTGTCTGAATTTGTTTTACCATAAGAATTACCACCAAGGTGGAAAGTCCCCAAATTCACCAAATTTTCAGGGGATACTAGTGAGTCCACCATAGAACACGTAGCGCGTTATTTGATAGAGGCAGGAGAGATTGCTAATAATGAGAACTTAAGGATGAAATATTTCCCAAGTTCTTTGACAAAAAATGCTTTCACTTGGTTTACCTCTCTTCCTGCAACTTCAATATTCACATGGACCCAATTAGAGAGATTGTTCCATGAACAATTCTATATGGGACAAACTAAGATAAGTTTGAAAGAATTGACGAGTGTCAAAAGAAAATTCTCTGAACCTATAGATGATTACTTAAATAGGTTTAGGTTATTAAAAGCCAGATGCTTTACACAAGTGCCGGAACAAGAACTAGTCGAAATTACTGCAGGGGGTCTAGATTATTCCATAAGGAAAAAACTGGATACCCAGTACTTGAGAGACATGGCACAACTGGCAGACAGAGTGAGGCAAATAGAAAGACTAAAAAATGAAAAATTTAGATCAATTAAAAACAAGAAGGAAAGAGTGGCCTATGTGGGAATAGTTCAAGAAGATGATTATGACGAAAACGAACCAGTCATTTTCGACCAGCAAGAAATTGATCTGGCAGAACTAAAACAAGGCCCTCCATATTCTTGTAAAGTTTTAGCCCCGTCGAATGGAAAAAATCCAGTCGAAGTAGAAAAGAATGACAGGTTCCCTAAAAGAACCTATACATTCGACATCACCAAATGTGATGAAATTTTTGATTTATTAGTCAAAGATGGTCAGTTAATAAAACCAGCAGGCACTAAGGAGCCTCCTGTAGACCAACAGAAAAAGAGAGGTTTTTGTAAATACCATAATTTCTTGGGTCATAAAACTTCTCAATGTTACCTTTTTAGGGATCTTGTCCAGAATGCAATCCAAAATGGAAGGCTGAAGTTTGGAGACAAAGCCAAGCAACAGATAAGGATTGACTCCAATCCCATGCAGGTTGTGGAGGCCAATTATGCTGAACCAGAAATGGTAAATGTGGTCGAAATGGAGATCATGGCTGAGGAAAGTTTTGAAATGGTAGAAGTTACTGAAAACTCCGACACCAACTTCACCATGATAGAAGCTGCTGAAGATTTCGACACCCATGTAAATGTGGTGGAAGGGGATGATGACCTTGCAGACGAGACTGAGGAAGAAGAAGTCAAAGCTTCTGAAGACTTCGATAGGGAGAATACCATTGAAACTACTGAAGGTTTCGACGAAAGAAATACAGTCAAGGTGGGCAGAAGCTTCGACAAGAAAAACTATGAAAGAGATGCTGAGCAGGGGGTGATCTGGGACACTCTAGGAGAATCAAATGGGAAGTTCAACTTCATGGTGAAATATTCAGCACCACCAAGCTCCAAGATGGATATCAGCAAAATCAAACCCACAGGATGGGGAGACTCTTTCACAAATGATATTGAAGAAAAGGATAACAAAACCCTCATTGTCCAAAAAGAGGCCACTGATGGCCTTGGTCATGACAAGATCAAAAGAACAGAGACTGCGGACAATACCCTCATTGTCGAACCAATAAACAGTGGTACCATGAAGACTGAGGAAGATTCTCTCGAAGGTGTTGCACAGTGCTGCAAATACATCTATAAGGGTTTACACCCAAAAGGCAGTGTGAATCAGTTAAAAGAGAATATCCCGGAGGAAATGATGCTAGTCGAAAAAATGGACAAATTGAAAATCACAACTGAACGGAATGCTGGGATTCATATGGTGGAAGTCACTCAGAAGATAGGGCCAGACACCAACAAGGGAAAGAAACGTCAAGAGAAGCACCATAAGCTGGTATACCCAGAGGAGAATGAAAGTCTTGTCGAATTCATCCAGAGGTGTCAGAAGAAGAACGCAGAAGTTATGCTTTGCCCAAGATGCAGTGTTGTGTTCGACAGGAAAGCAGCTGATGACTTAGAAGCAGCAGAAAAGACCCAGAGGAAAAGAAACTGGGGAACAGTCCCACCAACCAGAAATGAAAGATTCGACCCAAGAAGAAGGGAGCATCATATCCAAGGAGTGGGAGAAAGACGTTTCAACACTTATAAACCATCCAACAGACCAAATGACGACAGATGGGTTCAACCTATAAGGGATGCCCAAGGTCAGAATAGATGGAAGAGTTTTGAAGTGAACAGGGGTGCCTCAATGGAAGTAAAAAAGGAGGCAGAAAAAGCAAGGCCAAAGTATGTCTCTGAAAACTACAAAGGGAAGAATCCTATGACCAGGTCCCAATGGAGAAGATTCCAAAGGTAGAAGAGAATGGAAAAAGAAACTGTAGAACACAAAAGGTTTGAGCAGAAGGAAGCTGAGTCAAGCAAGTATGTGCAAAATACAGGCAAGGGGAGATCTCTGGCGAAAGAAGAACCCCCTCAGAAGAATGGATCTAATGACGCCACAGAAATGCAGAAAACAAACAACAAAATGCCAGTGGACGAAGAAGTTACAGATGACTTCAGTTCAGAGTCTGATGCGTCTTTCGACGTAACTTGCAATGTGGTTTCTGTGTTACCCAGAGACTATGACAGGATAATGGAAGTCGAAGACGAAGAAGACGATATGGCTGATGATAGCATAGGCCTAAAGCCTGTATGTTACTATATAATGAATAATGGCTGCGTCGAAGAGCAGAATGCCTTCTTCGAAAAACCAGATGATGCAATGAAGGCTCATTTAAAGCCTCTATTCATAAAAGGAAAGGTTGAAAACGTGGGTGTCAACAAAATTCTGATAGATGGTGGAGCAGCTGTGAATCTAATTCCTCATTATATGTTAAAGAGGATTGGAAAAGATGACTCCGACACTAAGCCTCACAACATGGTGTTGTCCAACTATGAAGGTAAGGTAGGGACAACACTGGGGGTAATACAACTGAACTTGACTGTAGGGTCCATTACCAGGCCTACAATGTTTGTGGTGATAGCATCAAAAGCAAATTATAACTTGTTGTTGGGAAGAGAATGGATCCATGGAATTGGGGCTGTGCCATCCTCCATGCATCAAAGGATAGCAATCTGGAGGCCAGATGGGATTGTCGAAAACATAGAACCAGATCAAAGTTACTTCACGGTTGATGTGAACAATGTCACTAGTCGTAACTTCGACAAGAACCTGGCCCACATAGCACCATGCAATCCTGCTGGTTTCGACCTAACAGCCTCCGACAACGCCTATTGTTCCATGTACCTCCACCCTACGCATGGCTTCCAGTGGGATAAAGAAATAATTGGGGAGACAAATTACACTTGGGGAACTGCCCATGTCAATCCAACTGGGTGGGGGAGTGAGTTCAGTGAAAATGACTGAGACATCAACAATAGAAAAGATTTCGGCTTATATAGCCGAAAAACAACTGAAAGCGGCCCTTGAGGCTGAAGTAAGAAACATGGTTGTCGAAGCCAACACACAAGTTGTCGAAAAACAACATCCTCAAGAAAATATTGAGGAACAACATACAAAGCAGAATTTAGAAGAAGATTCTAATGGCGAATGGCAGAGTCAAAGACTTGATGCAATTTATGATGACGAACCCTTGGGGTTTGAAAAAGATCCAGCCCCAACCAATATGAAAATGGTGGCACAAGATCCTTTGGAAGAGATTAATCTGGGACTGGGGGCAAAGAAAAGGCCAACTTACATCAGTGCCAAGATGAATCCTCAACTCAGAGTCGAAATGATCCAACTGCTGAATGAGTTTAAAGACTGCTTCGCATGGGATTATAACGAAATGCCTGGTTTAGACAGAAACTTGGTCGAATTGAAGTTGCCAATACTGGAAGGGAAAAAGCCAATAAAGCAGACTCCCAGACGCTTTGCACCTGAAATTCTGTCGAAAATCAAAGAGGAAGTCGAAAGGCTTCTAAAATGCAAGTTCATCCGTACAACAAGGTATGTCGAATGGATTGCTAATATTGTTCCCGTGATTAAGAAAAATGGCAAACTAAAGGTATGCATTGATTTTAGAGATCTAAACTCAACTACCCCTAAGGATGAATATCCTATGCCAGTAGCAGAAATGCTAGTAGATTCTGCAGCAGGCCATGAGTATTTAAGTATGCTTGATGGATATTCTGGTTATAACCAGATTTTCATTGCTGAAGAAGACGTTCCAAAAACAGCTTTTCGTTGTCCAGGGGCAATAGGAACATATGAGTGGGTAGTCATGCCCTTTGGTTTAAAAAATGCTGGAGCTACTTACCAAAGGGCCATGAATTCTATTTTTCATGATTTCATTGAAACGTTTATGCAAATTTATATAGATGATATTGTGATTAAATTACCTCAGGCTCAGACCATATTAACCATCTTCGACAGTCCTTTGAAAGGATGAGGAAGTTTGGTTTGAAAATGAATCCCCTTAAATGTGCTTTTGGTGTGCAGGTAGGTGACTTCTTAGGCTTTGTGGTCCACAAGAAAGGGATTGAAATTAATGAAAACAAAGCCAAGGCCATAATGGAAGCGAAAGCGCCATCGACAAAGAAGGAATTGCAGTCTCTACTAGGGAAAATCAACTTTCTCAGAAGGTTCATCTCCAACCTTAGTGGAAAAACACAGGCCTTCTCACCTCTACTTCGACTAAAGAAGGAAGGTTTCACTTGGGGGCAAGAACACCAAGATGCCTTCGACAAGATCAAGGAATATCTGGCAAGTCCTCCAGTTTTAATATCTCCTTGTCGGAAAAGAAGCATGAGGCTCTACATCTCAGCATCTGACAGAACGTTGGGAAGCATGCTTTGTCAGGAAGATGAACATGGCGTCGAAAGAGCCATCTATTATCTCAGCAGAGTCTTAAATGATGCTGAAACTAGATATAGTATGATAGAGAAATTATGTTTATGTGTATATTTCTCTTGTACAAAATTAAAGCATTATATAAAACCCATTGATGTATATGTATCTTCTCATTTCGACGTAATAAAACACATGTTATCTAAATCTATTCTACATAGTCGAATTGGAAAATGGGCTTTGGCTTTGACTGAGTATTCTTTAAAATATATGCCTCTAAAAGCTGTCAAAGGACAAGTAGTTGCTGACTTTATAGCTGATCACTCCATACTTGGAGATGAAATAAAATATGTCGAAAGAAAACCTTGGAGGTTATATTTCGATGGTTCCAGTCACAAAAATGGAACAGGTGTTGGGGTATTAATCATTTCTCCCAATAAAATTCCAACAAAGTTTAAGTACAAAATAGAAGGTTTTTGTTCGAATAATGAAGCAGAATACGAAGCTTTAATTGCTGGACTTGAAATATTGTTGGAATTGGGGGCAACAGAGGTCGAAATAATGGGTGACTCTGAGTTGGTGATAAAACAACTGACAAAAGAGTACAAATGTGTCAAAGAAAATTTGATCATGTATTTTGTGATAGCCAACAGACTCCTCAAGAGATTCGACAGTGCAGTCTTTAGACACATTCCTAGATTAGAAAATCAGGAAGCAAATGACTTGGCTCAACTGGCGTCAAGTTACAGAGTGTCGAAGGAAAACCTGATGAAAGTTGTCGAAGTAAGAGGAAAAGTTTTATCCACTAGACTGTCCCCATCTGATTTGGAGACCATGAGACTGGGATATGGTGATGAAGAAAATTTTGAAATTTTTAATGTAGATGATCCAGGGGTAGGAGATTGGAGAAAACCTATTATAGATTATTTACAAAATCCAAACCAGAAAGTCGAAAGAAAGATAAAGTATAGGGCTTTAAGCTATGTACTTTTTGGAAATGAGTTGTTTAAAAAGACTGCAGAAGGAGTCTTGGTAAAGTGCTTAGGAGAGACTGAAGCTTATATAGCTTTGTCGAACGTGCATAGTGGTGCATGTGGTGCCCACCAGGCAGGGCACAAGATGAAATGGTTACTATTTCGACAGGGGATGTATTGGCCAACAATGTTGAAGGACTGTGTTGAATTTGCAAAAGGATGTCAAGAATGTCAAATCCATGCAGGCATACCTCATGTGCCTGCAAATGAATTACATTCCATTATAAAGCCTTGGCCATTCAGAGTTTGGGCTTTAGATTTGATTGGTGAAATTCGACCAGCCTCTTCAAAAGGGCAGAAGTACATTTTAGTTGGGGTAGACTACTTCACTAAGTGGATTGAAGCCATACCACTGATGAATGTAGATCAGGAAGCAGTCATAGACTTCATCCAAAAACATATAATGTATAGATTTGGAATACCAGAGACTATAACCACTGATCAAGGATCTGTGTTTACTGGAAGAAATATGCAGGCATTTGCAAAAGAGACAGGTTTTAAGTTGCTAACTTCGACACCTTATTATGCCCAAGCAAATGGTCAGGTCGAAGCAGCCAACAAAGTAGTGATAAATCTGATAAAGAAGCACGTGGGTAAAAAACCTAGAAATTGGCACAAGACTCTGGATCAAATCCTTTGGGCTTGTCGAACGTCTCCTAAAGAGGCAACTAATTCCACCCCATTTAAATTAACTTATGGACATGATGCAGTGTTACCAGTCGAAATCTGTTTACAGTCAATACGAATTCAAAGGAATCATGAGATTCCATCTGAAATTTATTGGAGTATGATGATGGATGAGTTGGTTGATTTAGATGAAGAAAGGTTACGTGCTTTAGAATTAATAAAAAAGCAGAAAGAAAGAGTCGAAAAGTTTTACAATAAGAAAGTAAAATTTAAAGCCTTTTTAATAGATGATTTAGTTTGGAAAGTAATTTTGCCCATGGAGAAGAAAGATAGATTGATGGGAAAGTGGTCCCCTAAATGGGAAGGACCTTTCAAAATTTTAAGAGTTTTTTCAAATGGTGCATATGAAGTCGAAGAAATAGAAAAAGACAGGAGAGTGCTGAAAATAAATGGCAAGTACTTGAAGAAGTATAAACCAACATTGCAAGAAATAAAAATAGGAACAGAATGAAATTGCAAGTAAAAGCTTGTCTTCGCCAAACAGATGGCGTAAAAATAACATTACATATGAAATTGCAAAAAATTCTTAAAACAATAAAATTTCCTATTTTCTATTACAAACTACTGTTGAAGGAAGGTGGCTTTGAGTTCGTCAAATTTTTTCTTCTGAAGCTGAATTCGACGCTCGCAGAGACTCTTACTAACAGTCAGTTCGTCAATCTCCCTGTGAAGTTGTTGGGCTGATTCTGCATGTTGGAGACCTTTTTGAAGTTCACTGTCGATTTCCTCTTGGTTGGGATGTTGGAGGGTGGCCTGGCGTTCCTTCTCTTGGAGGATTTTCTTTTGAAGTTCAGCAATCTGAGCCTGATAAGCCTGAATGTTGTTTTCACACTCAGCAGCAACTTTGGTGTAATCTTCAGAAAGCTTGTTCAGCTCTGAAATTTTGTCTGTCGAAGAAGCTACGATATTCCATTCTGAGACTTGTTCTTCAGATTTGGCTGTGATGTTCTGAGAAAATTCCTTTTGACGAACCAAGTCAGCACTTACAGAATCAATCATTGACATCAGGTCCATCACCAGACGACTCTCTTCAGTCGAAGCCTCCAGCAGATTGGCTCGTTTCAGGAGCTTCTTTAAGTCATACTATGTAGAAGGATTTTCAGCCAGAGTCTCAAACAGGTCCACCCCAAGGATTTTTACCTTAATCTCATCCATGATGACACTGATGGGTTGAATGTCAGAAGTAGCCCCTGAAGCTGTCGAACTGCTGTGGGAAGAGTCTTGGAAGTTGTACCTGGAACTGAGTAAAGCTTTTAAATATTCCAAAGGCTTTCTTACTTTCAAGCTTTCAATTTCCTCATGTGACAAGCTTGTCGAACCAGTATCCAAAGGGGTTTCTGTAGGAACTTCTGGTGGAGTAGGAACAGTTTGGGTACTTCCTCCAGGGTTCAAGTTGGTTTCTGGTTGATTCGACAGATCAACTTCTTCTTCGACGATTTCTTTGTCAGCCTCTGTGGTGTCAGTTGGCCCTTGAGCTTGTGCGTCCTGGCTTGGAGCAGCTTCTTCAACTTCTGTTGCAGTAATGGGTCCTTGAGCTGGTGCATCCTGGTCTGGAGCTGTCTTTTCCTCCACAGTAAAGTCTGGGCGAAGGGGAGAATTATTGCCAGAAGACTCAGAGTCACTAATGTCGAATTCGTCGAAAGTTTGAGGTCCATAGACACCTGCATCTGGGGTGGCTTCTTCTTGAAGCCTTTCAGCCAAAGTCTTCTCAGAGTCAGAAGGAATAACTTCTTCTTGGACTTTAGAAGTTTCTTCGACATCAATAACAACCTGAAGAGAACATAAAAGGGAAGTTTAAGATAAAAATATATGCAGTTAAGACTAGGAATATTGTCAGTCGAAAATTAATACCTGAGGGATCTCAATGTGAATGCTTGAGTCCCCACTTTTCTCACTTCTTGAGGGGATTTTGTTGGTTGGACTGGCAGGAGGAGTTCATCTGTGAACTATGGATCTTTGGGAAGCCACTGTTTTTATTTTCATACCTTTGTTTCTTTTCAGAGGTTGAGGTTCAGGAGATTCATCCTCAGACTCTTCGACACTCATCTCCTTTTCTTCTTGTTTTCTTTTCTTGGCTGGTGTGCAAGTTACCTGTAGTATGCAAAAAGAAGAGATATTCAGTATGAAGGAATATTGAGATATATAAATAAGAAGAAGAAGAAGGTGTTTTTATTCGTCGAAACCTTTTTGGCAGCTATGGGCGATTTTTCGACTGTCTTGGAGGAGGTTCCTTCACCAGCAGTTTTCTTGACAATTCTAACAGCTGAAAGAGAAAGAATTGCATGAACATTGATATAAAATATAAAAGGAGTTAGAGATAAGAGGAGAAATGTAATTTCTTCGACACCTTCAAGAATGGGTTCTTCCACACTAACATGTTCTATCCCAATATGAAGGTGCCCAGTGAAGTTGCCCAAGTAATACTTCGTCGGAACCACACGTTCGACAAGTTTCTTACTGGACTCGCGAAGCAGTTTTAAATGAGATCCACACACAAACCAATCTGGGAATGGAGGGCACAAGGCCACACCAAATTCTGCAGAAGGGAGTGGAGGGAACTTTGGAGGAAAAGAGGTGAATGCAAAGTTGTAACGTGCATGTGGTGGAATGTACAAAGGCACCCCCAACCTATCCAATTTTTCTGTAAATTTCTGTTTTAAGGTTACTGCTGCTTCGCCTATGGTTCGACGAAGATCACTGGGCCTGTAAATAGTTTCAAAATACTTTTGAAAATTTTGAATTTCTTTGATATGCTTATCTATACCTTTCTTCTTCTTATCCTGCACAAAAGCAAAAGCGTTCGTCAGGAGAGTGGTGAAAGTTGCTACATCAAAGAATTTGTTAATATAATACTCCTTCCACCAAACGTTGAAGTCTTCAGTGCATAGGAAGTTTGGTCAAAATATGGTGGGGTAAACTTCCAGAGATGCGTCGAAGAATTTGTTGTATAATTCTAGACTTCTTTCAAAATTTTGAAATGAGTTGTAGAACAGAATAGAGCCTTTCTTGTGATAAATGGGTTTCGTCTTCGTCTGTATCAGCCCAAATTGCCTAGCCACCAGGTTAGGTTGGTAGACAATGAGAGAAACTTTAGTGTTGTTGAGACTGTGATGGGAGAAAAGGTGTCTTGGCATAAGGAAAGCTTCCCAGATGGATATATAAGAGTCTTCTTCTTTCTGGTTTTCCACTGGGAGTTGTCTTGTGAACCATCTGGGACCCACAGTTCTGTTGGCAAATGGTGCCATGGAGGGAGTGAACTTATAACGTTTGGCGAACATCATTATGTAACTGGTGAATGCTTGTTGAATACCTATGTTTTCATCAGTAGGTGTTAGTTGGACTAACCTATGCCATTCGACGCGCCTGTCTTTCACCTCTTCTTCGTCAACTGGCATCTTGACAGGGATGCAGGCTTCGAAGGTTGCGTTCAGCCATAATTGTAAGAGCCAGAAGGGGCCTGTGAGACCTATATTTCCTTTGTCTTTGAGGGTTTTTAAGTTACTCACACTCTCACTCAGGGATTCGTAGAGGTTTGCCAGAAGCAATTCACTCAGGCAAAATGCAACTCCGTTGTGAAGTTGATTAGCCATGATGATATAGCTTCTGGCAACCTGGAGTGACCTAGTGCAGAAAACGAATTTGGCTAACCACAGAGTAAGAAAAGCAATATGCTCTCTGTCAGATACTTCCTCATTGTCTTCGCCTTGGTGATGAGCAATAAAAACAGAATATCCAGCATGTTTGGTGTCGAACCCTATGGGATCTTTATTTAGGTGTTCAGGGTTAAAAATTTCTCCTAAAGGACTGAGGCCAGTAATGGCTGCTATGTCGAAAAGGGTAGGAGTAACCATACCACAGGGTAAATGGAAAGTGTTGTAAGTACTATCCCAGAAATACAAAGAGGCCAGCAACATGTTCTGGCAATAGCGTGGACCTTCCTTCGACAGTTGGATCAGGTCGTAGATGCCAGTTTTCTTCCAGAATTTCTCTTTGACCCTTTCGACTCTAGTGAGCCAAGCTAAGTAGTCTGAAGGATCTTTTGTTAGAGGGGGGCTCCTAAAAATCCTAGTTTGATTCAAATAAGACAGATCTATTTCTGTCGAAGCTATGGGAATTTCAGGTTTCTTAGATGTTGTTTCGACAGGCCTAGGGTTCTTACTAGCAGCTATTGGTTTGGAAGCAGAGTAACAAGGATAAAAATCTTTCAAGCGATTGGGGTCAGCATTAGGATCAAATATGGGACCTAGCATGGCATGGTGAACTCCAGAAACTGAGATAGGGATCATTACCTGAGATCTGTAGATGTTTGCTTTCTCCCTCTCATTTGGGGGTTCTGGGATGTATTGTTGTTGCTGCACTTGCATGGGTCCAGATAGTGTATGAGCAGGAGGAAGGTCAACTGTTTTCTTTGTCTTCTTGGCACTACGGTCAACAACAGTTTTTGGAGGAGCCATTGGTATAAGAAGATGAAGAGCTGGAGGAGCAGAAAGCTTTGAAAAGGGTTTTTAATGGAGTTTTCTGCGTTAGGGGGGAGAAGAGTTTTGAGGATGTGAAAAAGAAAAAAGGTTTTTGAAGGTGGTATTTATAGAAGTTGAGAAGATATAAAAATAATAAAATAATAATAATAAAAAGAGAAGAGAAAAGACTTTTCAGTTTGAAAAATGGGGGACAAGCGTTTGATCCAATGGTGATGATTGAAAGTGACGGTTGGTAGGGAGCCATGATTTAGCTAGAATATAGGGTTATGAAAGATTGTGTAAACGTGGGCTAGACGTGACGTTTTTTCAGAAAGTGGAAATCATGGTGTTTTCTTGGGACTCAACAAAGTCACTTTACAATAAATGAGACTGACAGGATGTCAAAAGTCATTTCGACAGCAAAAGATATTTCTCCAGAACTAGTCGAAAACATCTTTGCTGGGGGGCAATTTGTAAGCTCATAATTTCGACATGTTGAAATTTGGAACTTGAAGCCATCTCTGTTAAAGAATAATGAAAGTGAAGAAATTCAAGAAATGTTGACAAGGTTAAAAGCTCCAATGCTTCGACAAAAGGACAAATAGTATTCTGGCAGGACAAGTTTGGAAAATTGTTTGTAGCTGGGCATTTGACAAGATAAGGGTATCTTTCGACACTTCGACAGAGAAGAGTTGTTTGACATAAGCATTGTTTGGCAGATTTTGAAAGGGTTTTTTCTTCTTTGAGACTTCGACAGATGAAGAGGTGCAAGGTTTCGTCACCAAAGGAGAGAATTCAAATTTAAAAGTTGCAACCTTTGACAGTTGGACACATGGAAGGTTCAGGAAAAGAAGTTGCATGCAGGCTGACACTTGTCATTTATTTATGATTTTTCCGTTTTAGGCAGTTATTTTGTTTGTGTATAAATAGAATAGTTTGTGTTTAGAATAGGTGTGTGAAAACTTATACAAAAATTCCTGTAAATACTCTAAGTACCCAGTGTGAGAGAAAATGAGTTTGATATTTGGAACCATGTACGTTTGAACACCATCTTTCTTTTAAAGTTATTTAAATTACCAGTTTGTTTCATCAAGTTTATTTTATCTTCAAGTTTTATTTACTTTTCTGCAAGTTACATCTTTCGACACTTTTCTTACTTTTGTTTAAAACTTTACTTTATTTTAATTTCAAACTCAAAGCATTGAATACTTTGACATCATTAACAAAACACTACAAGAAAATTGGCAAATTGCGACGGTTCATTTTGGCAGATTACGACAGTTAGAACCGTCACAATTTCTGAGTTACGACGGTTTCAGTACTGTCGCTGAATCGTGCGTCGCGAGGCCAAATAGCGACGGTTGTGAAAACCGTCATACAAACCGCCGTTATATTCACGACGGATATCTAACTGACGTAATCTCTATGTTATGACGGTTTCTAACCGTCTTAATTTGCTTACTGTTTTTTTTTCCAAATAAAAATAACGACGGTTGTAACCGCCATAATTATACAATATATATTTTATTAGAAACATAGCGACGGGTGTAACCGCCATAATTATATAGTATATATTTTATCATAAACATAGCGACGGGTGTAACCGCCATAATCATATAGTATATATTTTATTTAAAATAGGACGGTTTTAACTGCCATAATTATATAATATATATTTAAAAAAAATGCAACTGAGGCAGCCACCGCTGCTCTTGTTGCTTACATGAATTTTCAATCTTAATGAAACATAAAAATGATCTTAATTGTCTCATACAATATATATAATAACCTCAAAGTAATGCCATTTTTATTTCCAACAAAACACACAATCTAGCAACTCTGCCACAACTTCAATGGCTTCCCAATTGAGTACACAATATATTGAGTAAATCCCAGACAGAAAGTGGATTTAGGTGTTTTCTACTGGAAAACAAGGAATGTTCAAAACAAGTAGCATTCATAAATTGATAATGAATTTCAAGAAAGAAACATAAAACTAATCATCTTAGGTCTCACAAGAAAGAAACATAAAACTAATTATCTTTCAGATGGCAGCGACGACACCGTGATTCACATGAAATTATGTCAGATACTTCATTATCAAACCTTGCCAGTAGAGACCTTCAGATGGTGGTTCGAGCTTCGTGCTTGTCCAGATCTGGAGGTGGCTATAAATCTGATGGCTCCGGCTTCACGACTCATTCTGTCGTCGTTAACGAAACACACATCGACCACTTTGAGTGTTGAATATATTCCAATATCGTCAACATGTGCAGCTGAACTATAGTCACCTCTTTATACCTCATCATCGATTCAATCTGATCCTTTGAATCAATTTGATCTCGCGTTCTCGTATAAATCTGATCATTGTTTCGGCATTGTAATAGTAAATGCATGTTCACAAATTACGACGAGGAAAATAAAAATATATTCGATAAATAGCATTTGATAATTCAATTGGACTGTAAACGTTTGTTTTAAAAGTAATTCAATGTAGAAAGGACACCTTCAAGTGACCACTGGCCAACTCCAACAGCCACAACTAGCCAGTTTTGGGGAGCAATAATATAAGCATATTCTCGATTTGTCAGTGCCTGAAAGTTGTTATCAGTAGACACGTAAAATATAATAAGCATAGGCGGTCAAATTTCTCATCAAAACGATTTGAAAGTCAAGATATTGATGTCTGAAAGGTACCTCAGAGGGATGAGGCAAGCAAGCAGCGCCAGAAACCAGGAAAAGCTCCATTCTTATAATTTTTTCCCTGTGCACATGCAATTAACCAGCATGAAGAACCATGAAAAAGTTCAATTCAAATTCAAGAAATTTGATGAGTAAACCTAGATAATTGCATTTAAAGTTTCAACTACTATAGTTTCTGCCTTTTGGTTAAGATGACCATTAGAAATCATTTTGTTCCATTCCTTAGTCCTTACAATAATATTTTACTTGCACTACATACAAGTCAACATCATTGTATATCACGTTGTATCCAAGCTCATAGTTTTTCTCATCTATATGAATTGATCTAAAAATCGCAAACAGACACCATTCTTATGGTACTAAATACCCTTTTATTTCAACATCTTTTAAACTTCTATGAGTGAAACACATAATAGTGTATTGAGAGAAAAAAAATAGGAAATAAGGTAGTTGAATCTACCTGAAAATTCACACTGCGTTCACTTTTCCTGAAAAGCGTTATATATCTGAACAATAGCGACACGATCTTCCAGTTTGCAAGAATCAATGAGGTTGCATCCACTAATTTAGGAGCTGATCGGGTTCAGAGTTTTAAGAGCTTCTTGCATGGATAAAGAAAAAAATCAACAAGATTAATGATTGATTAACATCTTGCTATAGAAGCATTGTAGACATCATAAATCAACCTATTTTAGCAATCCTTTCCTTCTTTCAGTCAGCATGGAATGCAAAGTGAATCCCTAAGAACTTCACAGTAAGAGCCATTGAAAAATGAAACCATGATCTGAATAAATAGCTCATTGTTGAACTAGAAAGTATTAAGTATAAAAAATACGAATTGTAGAAAGAAACATGCTAAATTTTTTCATAAATAGACATTACTACTAAGTTTTTAAAGTAAAACAATCTGCAGAAGTTCTCACCTTTTCACTTTGATAAAATATTGGCTGACTTTTCATAATAAACAAAATTCTGCTCAATATTTTGGAGAATATTTTCTTATGACAGACATCACAGAAAAAGTAATAGGATAAATGACCCTCATTTGGAAGCCTGTGAATTACTGCCTATGGTAACATCCTTTCTATGTATTTTGTCATTGATGGTGGGACCACTCTATAATCCAATCTCTGATTGAGAATTCAAAATGGAAATGTAAGATTCCTAAATTGCATTGAGTTGAACTCCAAGTCAAGAAAATAAGTTGAAAATTGTTTTACATCATAGTACAAAAGAAAATACAGAATAACATGTTCAAACCTGCCATATGTGTATACGGCCGAGATATCCTGCAAGTTCACTTTCTGTTTGACCGTACATGGACTTTAACCAAAGAAGCAAGCTTCCTGTTCGACACTTCAGATGCACACGAAGTTCTTCAATGTCGAAATCCCATTTAGATACCTGCAGCCATTAGATCATAAAGACCCTGAGAATCTCTTAAACATACATATCGAAAATGAAAATGTTTTAATGTATCATTTATAGACATTTAGATACCTATAGCCATTATTGAACCTACCTTGGATAGTAACCAACTATCACTTATCTTTTGACGGAAATAATCATCAGGGTCCTCAACTCCTGCAACATGTGATTCCCAACTAACAAAACAGACCCCTCTGAAGGAATTCCAGCAAGGTTTACAATCTTTCCATCCTCCAAAGTTGAAAGAATTACAGAGCAAGTGATAAAGTCAAACAAACTGAAAACATCATAATCGAAATGTGTTAAATTCTATTAGTTGATTACTTGATTATAGATCAATTCAATTAACAAGAATAAATAAATATGAATTGACATGCATACAGTGTCAAGACATCAATATCAAATAACTTATCATGGTAGTTGCAAGTTAAGTTTTCCCTGCACTCTTCCATGTTTATATAATATGAATTCACATTCTTTGTGTTGATAGATTATATTCAAATTTATTCAATAAGTTTTACCTGCATTATTCTATTATTTTATTGACCTCATCGCGTGTAGGCGGTATGAAATCTGAAGCATAGTCATGATACTTGCCACGCCGGTAGTATGAAGTTCCCTTGATTATCGTTACTAGGTCAAGGCCGCCTTCCTGCAAAGGCTCCAAAGTTAGGGTCAGTTAACCACATACTGGTTTGATATCATTTGTATGACACAAATAAGATCATGATGCATTCCTGGATGGAAAGTTAACGAGAAACATGCCAGCATTACCATTCACATCATAACAGAAACAAAAAAGAGGAAATAAATTTGGTTGAAACAATTTACCGAGCGTGCAAGTTGAATAACGGTGGTAATGTCAAAAATTCAATACCGATTCATAAACCACAACCTGCAATAACAACAATCATCGACAATAACAATTAAGTATCATGTAGTTAAAGAGTTGAAGCGAAAAAAAGCGACAAATTGTTTAAAGCATTCTATCGAACACCTGGCGGGCAAGACTAAAAGCTATATTTTCTGCATTTTTACAGATAAATTATATTCTAGTTCAACTTCATGATATTGTATGCTCACCACAACTTAGGTTAGATTCAAAGCTTGAACCAAAACGCAAGCAATTCCAAGCCATACATGAACCAAACACAAAATGAGCTGAACCAAATTTGAACTCAAACTGAAACTCAATCCAAAACATGAAACAAATTCAAACCAAGTTCTGAACCATAGAATCTAAAAAGAAAAACCAAACATAAATCTAAAAAACTCTGAACAAGTCGAACCTGAAAGTGAATAGCTTAAAAATCTGAGCCGCAAAGCATAATCCAAAGTGTGTTGTGGTATTCTTGTCGCGCATAGGAGATAATTGATTATGAAAAAGAAGCACTTCCTTTAAAGCTTCTAAAAATCACGATCAGAAAAATCACGATAAGAAAATCACGTTTGGTTTGCGAAGCACATAAGCGCGTTTGAGTGTTACTGCAATTTCTATGACAAAAACACACTAGCAATTTCTAAGGTACAAACAAAAACACACAACCGAATGATGTTCAATAATGTATGAATGTTAAACACACTAGAAAAACACACTTGGAAAACACTAATAAACAAATCCCAATATCAGGAAATCTTCTTGATCACACTAAAACAAATGTGTGTTCTTACCCGCTTATCTCCCTAGAGGGAAACATAGGCATGCTCAAGAATACATATATCTCATGTCTCCTCCAATAGTTTGAGATAACTCCAATAGTTTGAGATAAAACAACAAATACTTTCAAATGCAAGTAATGAATTTTTGAGAACTTTCTGGTAAATGGGATCCAAAACCCTAATTAAGCTTTGAGTTATATTGTAGAACTTGTTCAAAATCAACGAATCCTAAAAGTTGTAATTCACTTCATTATCATTTTAATTAAATTTATTAAGGAATAAACATAAACAAAAGAAGTGATAATAGAATTGAGAAGAAGTGAAAAAGCTAACCAGGGTTCGAGCGAGGGCGAAGTCAGCGTCGACTTGGCTGAGATTAGTGAAAGGCATTCTGGAAGGTTATTGAGCGGCGATTTCAGATCCAGTAGGTTGTTGTTCCCCTTTTGTCTTCGTCTTCTTCTTCTTTCTCTTCCATTTTTTCTTGTATGTTTTCCTCATAGTTCAAATTTAATGGTTGTTGGAGTTGATTTTCCGCCGCCGCCTGAACCTAGTTTGGTCGTGTTAACGGTGTCGTTGGTGGTGGTGGAGGTGTTGTCATTGTTCTCCATTGGAATTTGGAATTAGGAAGAATAAAAAGAGTGATTGAAAAAGAAGAATGATCGGAGAATCAACCTTACATAATATTATATAATATAGTATTTATATAATAATAATAATATTTATACAATAATAATATTTATAATAATAAAATAAGTTTTTTTTAATTAAAAGAAGATTAAAATTATAAAAACATCTAAGAATTTTAATTTGTTTTAATAAGTTTCCTGAGCATGAATGTTTTTTAATGTATTTTTATGTTATATTACAATTTTTTTATAGAATACTATTGTATAAATATTGTTATTATATTATATATAAATAAACACTATTTATATTAATATTATTAATATTATTATTATAATTCTTATTATTAAAATTAATTAATAAAATTAAAAAGGTAGGAAAATAAAAATGAAAGAAAAAAAGTGGGAGATTAAATGAATAAAAAAACAGTGATTATGATTAGTTAAAGTAGTCGTGACAGTCCGTCCTAACTGTCGCGAGTGTGGAAAGAAGGCGGTTCTTTGGTAACTGTCGCAATTATTTTATACAACATGCCTAAAAAATCTACGACGGTTGGTTCAAACCGTCGTGGCAACTGTCGTAGTCCCGGAATAAGGACGGTTTTATGATAATTGTCGCAAAAAATCTGCGACAGTTGACCCTAACTATCGTGACAATCGTCGCAATCCAGGAATAAGGACAGTTTAATGATAACTGTCGCAACTCAAGTGTCGTAAAATCCTTTTTTTCTTGTAGTGAAATAAACCATAAATCATTATCCATACTAAGAGTGTTTTCGACAAATAATTGCACATGTGTCCTAGGACTTGTTTGGTTGGTCCTGCAAGTAACCCAATTTTCTGAGAAATTGGTTAACCAGAGGTTGTTCGCCAGAAATCCCTGCGAACAATATGGTAAACTCTTCTTTTAAAATATATGTGCATTTTTTATTTTTTTCTACACTTTCTTACTAAATAACATTGTTTTATTAAATTACAATTATTTCAATCTATATATAAGTGAAACAAATACACTCGCTGATTTTTTTATTAAAATGCCATACTTTTGAAAGTAAAATACCATAATGCCACATTGTCGCTCCCACCTGATGACACAGGGCCAAGAGGGGTACAGACGCGAACGGTCGGCGAAAAGAGGATGAGAACACACAGGAGTGAACTCATGAAAAGAAAAGAGTCGCCAGCTAGGCATTTTTATCCCGAAGGAAAGGTAATGCTGCATAGACCTAGAAAGATATGGATAAGACGGTTGCGAACCAGAGAGACTGAGAAAGGGGGTTGGTTACAACCTGGGAAGGTATTAGCACCCAGATTGTCCGTCGTACTCGACGGGATCCACGCTTAAAAGATTTGTGTTTTAAAGGGGTAGTGTCAGTGCAATTTGTGTATAAAAGAGCTGGAAAAGGATGTACAGGTGTCAGTGTAAAAGAAATGTGAAGTGTAATATGTATAGTGTTAGTGTAAGAATAAGAGTGAAATGCTCAAGAGTATGAGGCTTAAAGGATAAAAATGGAAGGAGGGGGAATATACAGAGACTTTTGTTCGATAACTGTTAAGTTATGCCTACGTATCCTCTCGTGCAATGAGGAAGTCAGAACACCGTAGTTCGACCCAAAGAGACTGAAAGATGAATTGACTTGTGAACTGCTTACTTATCTATGCTCAAGTGTATGACCTGTCTGGCTCAGGTGCAAACTGTCTCGCATTAGACGGAAGAAGCAAGTTCTCGTTTATGAGTGAAGATGATGAGAAAAGAATCCCGAAGGAGACGATTATTGTTTGTTTTTGATGTTTTCAGTCTTTTATTGCTTTTGAAAGTTTGTCATAGATTAATGAGCTTAAGCCTAAACCAATGGATTTAGTAAACTCATCACATCTTCCCTCTGATTAGGGGTAATGAGAATACCTTAAGTGTGAAGTCAGCTTCTCACACTTAATCACCTTTGATGCAGGATTAAGATCATTAACCTATTTGTGATTATTTAGATGTTTTTGGTGTTTTTTTTTAGTGTTAAGTAATGAGATTAAGCCATAATCAAAGATTAAACAGACTCATTACACCATCCTAATAGAAGGATAATAGATGAGAATGTTTAAGCTGAGGAAAGCTCCTCAACTTAATCCATGATTAGGGATTAGACCCATGACAAAACAAAGCCTTTATTAAGTGGATTTTAATTAATGATAAGATGATGAAGTGATTTTTAGGGTTTATAAGACAGCTTGAGGGGGACTTGTCCATTAACACTAGGGTTAGTCCTTCTTAACCAATTAAGGAAGAAATAGAACCCTAATGCAAGGCCCAAGTTACAAGCTTGATGTCTTGATGATTATTAAGTGAATTGATTAAGGGATTTAAACACATTAAGGGTTTAACACTTAGGATTAAAGTTATACACTCCATCCTAATAGAAGGATGCAGGCATAAGCTTAATCACAAAGCCTTAAAGCCTTTAGGGTTTAGTCCTTGATTATGAGATGAGAAGAGAAGACTCAATGAGACACAAAGGTAAAATCTAAATGGGGAACTAATCAAAACCCTAATTATTGACATGCTTGGTTGTTCCTAGGGTTTGTGAGGTTTACAAGAGACATCTTCAGAGAAACCACCAGGAAGCAGATGAAAGGAGCAAAGAGAAGCAAAGTAACTTGCTTCACTTAAGAAGACAAGTTACTTGAAGGAAGAAAGTAAGATGAAGAAGAATGAGCAAGCTCAATCTCAAACACAAGACAAAATGCAGCAATGATGCATAAGAGGGATGAAAAGAAATTGTGAGAAGTGAAGGCAAATTCACTTCTCAAAGTAGCTTACCACCAGAAAAGTTAGTGAAAGAAATGCAATGCAATGCAAAATGAGATGAAATGGCATGATACAAATCAAAACCAGAAGCATATACATGATGTTAATGATGCTATGAGATGATGAAAACATGAAACAAGGCATGGGAATGATCATACAAACACATGGATGCAAGAAAAGCATGCCTAGAACCATGAACATACATGAAAAGTTATGAAATGCAAATGGAATACAACATGGCAAATGCAAGATGCAATGATCAAACATGTTTCTAATATGTCCTAAGATGTATTATGAATCAAATGGATGCATAAAATGTCATGGCAAGTCATGGTATGCAAGCAAATACAAAATGAATGCATATGAAAGCCCAAATTAGGGTTTATGATCAATGCACCAAACAAAAATCAAAACCAGAAGCAAACATCAAGATAAAAAATTGAAAATGCAACCAAGGGAAACCTAAACCTATACAAACTCACTGCCCAAAGGAGGGGTTCTAACTCTTAACCTAATGATGGTTATGAATTTCTTAAGATTGCTAGGGTTTTAGGGTACCTTGTCAAGAAAAATGTCAAACAAATTGAAAATGCAAGATCAAATCATGCCAATTTAATCCTATAAACTACATGACATGCAAGATGCAATGCAAAAAGAATCAAAGTCCAACCCTTAAAGATTAGGCAGAAATGAATTTTTAAAGATTGGATCAAAATAATGCCTTGAAATGAAATTAATTCCATGGAAAATTGTCAAAAGACATCAAGATCAAAAAAGAAATTTGGTTTGAGGGTTGGACAATGTTTCTAAATGATTTTAAAGGTTTCATGAATTTTTTTGTGATTTTTAAATACCTAAAAGTATTTTTAATTAATTAATTCTCATTAATTAATTAAAAATAATCTTTTAAATGATTTAAAAATATTTTTTTATGCAAAAAATAAAAAATAAAAATGTTTTTGGTTTCTGAAAATTAATAAAAGAATGTATAAAAATTTTCAGAATTTTTGAAAATGTTTTACTATTTTTAATAAATTGGACAAAACAAATCAAATAAAATGAAAAATAAAATGAAATAAAACTGAAAATGGGAAAGTCAGCACGATCAAAGGCTGAGATTTGAACTCACACGCGCGCGAATTGACCTGGCGCGCATCTGGACGGCCAGCATTCAAATTTGCTAATTATGATTAGTGCCCTAATTAAATGCCCTAATTACTTTCTGATGACCGGAACAGTGGTTCCGGTCATCTTCTCCGACGGGCCAAATCCCTAACTCTCTCTACACGCAATAAAAATGAAATCCAAATGCCCAGAATCAATCCCCATTCAACATTGAATCAAAACCCCCAAACAAAAATCATTTTTCATTCATCAATCAGCCAAATCGAAGCAAAACATTTCTAGGGCAAAAAAGTTTCAGAGCATTCATACGTCCTGGTTTCTCAACCATTTTCAAAAATAATCATATCCCCATGATCAGGGGAGTACATAGAAGCATTTAAGCACTTAAAATGGAGTTTCTGGAAAAAAGTTTGAGATGGCTACCTGAGATGGAAACTTCTGGTCCTGAGCTTTCTGGCCTTTCCTTTGCTGCAAGTCCACTCCTTTGAACCCTCTGATGATGAAATGAAGCTTAGAAAGCTTTGAGGATGGCTGGTTTTTGAGATGGCAGAAGTTCTGTTCAATGGAAGGTGGTGATCGTGTTTCTGATTCAGGGAGTTTCAGGCAATGGTGATGGGTGGTTTTTGATCAGTGAAGTATGCTGAGTTGATTTGTGAAGTTGGTTTGTGTGTTTGCAGCTTGTGGAGAGTGTTTCGAAAGCTTTTGCAAAATGGGGTGAAAATGAGAGAGCTGAGTTCTTGGTGCTTTCAGGCTTGTGTTGTATGTGCTTTGGCTTGCTTTTTGTTTGTATAAACTAATGGGATTGGTCAGATGAGTTGATGTGTGCTTTTGTGATTGGTATGGCTCAAGTTGCCAAAATGTCAAAGTTGTGTAAGAGAGGCATGGGCTACTAGCTAGCCAAGGACAGATGGGGTGTCCTGCGCAGCAAGATGTGTGGAGAGCCATAGGATTGGTTGTGAAGTCAGCAAGCAAGTGGATTCACACTTGAGTGAGTTTTTGCAACTTGCTTCACTTTTGTTTCTTTTGAGAAATCTTGCTCCATAAGTCATGAAGATGAGTGATCCCTTGGCCCATTCTGAATTTTTGATGTCACATGATCATGTTGTGAAGAAATGATACACATTTGAGGCCTTTAGAACACTTGAACAAACCATTTTGCAAAATGTCTCTTTGGTAGAAAACTTCAAATTTTGTGATTTTAGCCAACTTTGACAAGCCATAAATTTTGATCCAAAATGAATTAGGTCATGTTCTTGTACTTTTTGAAAAGGGAATGATCCATTCTACAACTTTCATGACCAAAGTTTTTCCATTTGAAGCATTTTTGAATCAAAAAGCAAGGGTTGAAAAAGTTTCCCAAAATGGCAATTTCATTAAAAGTCAAACTTTCCTAAAAAGTCAACTTTGCAAATGACTTGAAATTCTTCAATTTTGTGAACTTCCAACATCTTCTATGATCAAATAAAGATCATATACAATCAAAATGATGAAGAACACCCTTTGGTTGGGTCATTGGGGGCCTCAGATGCCCTGATTTTACACTGACTTGCTTAGAAAGTCAACCCTTGGTCAGATGACTTCCCCATTGAATTTCTTCATGAAAATTGATATGCATGCTCCCTATACCATATAGAGACCAATAGAAACAATAATGACCAAAAAAATTGGAGTTATGGCCTTTGAAACCAAAACCCTAATTCTAGGTCATCTGTGCAGTCAAACCTGGCTCTGCTTCCATGCCATTTTCAGTTCTTGTGATTCTTTGTCATTCTTGACTTTGAGAGGATATAATATGATGCTTGAACATACATGGACCCCTTTGAAGTGATTGATGACCTTTGGAGTGGCTCAAGAAGCTCTTGGATTGCTCAGATCACAAACCCCAGAGGCAGATGACTTTGAATCTATGCAGTGAATCAAAAATGTGATATGAGATGGTATGATTGAGTTTATGCATATGAAGAGATCACCAGCCATGGTGTGAATGGGTGAGGGCAAATTTGGGGTGTTTACAGCTGCCCCTATTCAAACACGAGTTAGCTGTGCAGGATGTAAGCAACGGCTTAACAGGCGAACAAGATAACTTGTGGTTGAATACCAAAGACAATCCAAAATTTGCACTCACAGAATGAAGAAGAAAAGGGATATAGATTGTAAAAGAAAATAAAGTATATTGTAAAGTGTGGGCGACGGAGGGCGACCGTCGAGCAGAGGACGACTGCTGGGGAAAGAGCAATGACGGGGACGACCGACATGCTGGAAAAGTGCGGGAAATAAAGCAATGACGGGGACAGCCGACATGCTGGGGACAAAAGGGATTATGATGGGGACGACCATCAAGTGAAGCTATGCGACTTCTCTGGGGATTAATGAACAAATGATGGGGACGGCCATCAGGTTCATAAGGTAATGTAAATAACGATGGGGACGGCCATCAGGCTAAACTGATGAAGGACGATCATCAGGAAAAGGAAAAGGGACCACGACGGGGACGGCCATCGGGTTTAAAGAATAAATGAAATAATGATGAGGGACGGTCATCAAAGGTGAAGGACGATCACCTGGCAGGGTACGGCTGCCGAAAATATCGCGACATAGGACGAATGCCGGATAAAAGGTCAACGATGGGGACGGCCATCGGACGAGCATGATGAAGGACGATCATCAAGAGGTGAAGGACGATCACCTAGCAGGGGACGGCTGCTGTCAAGGCTTATCGTGACATAGGACGAATGTCAGATAAGAATATCAATGATGGGGACGGCCATCGGATAAAATGATGAAGGACGATCATCAAAAGGTGAAGGACGATCACCTAGCAGGGGACGGCTGCTAAATATCACGACATAGGACGAATGTCGGATAGAAAAGGTCAACGATGGGGACGGCCATCGGATGAGCATGATGAAGGACGATCATCAAGAGGTGAAGGACGATCACCTAGCAGGGTACGGCTGCTCTCAGGGTTTATCGTGACATAGGACGAATGTCAGATAACAAAAGGAATTTTGCTTTGCTGGCGATCTACTGGGGAATAGTAAACACGGACGAGTGTTTATATCCAAGAAATAAAAGGTATAAGTGTTTGGTGTTGTGTATAGATTAAAGATGCGGACGAGCATCCCTAATACTACGATACGGACGAGTATCGGGTAGAAACGAATACTGACACGCGTTCAGAGATGATGATATGGACGAGTATCAACTGGTTAACAAGGAACACGGACGAGTGTTGATTCTTAGGGGACTCTTCTGGGGAATAGTAGACACAGACGAGTGTCTAAATTCAGAAAGACAAGAGTGTTTGACACGTGTATGGATTAAAGATGCGGACGAGCATCCTTATGACTATGATACAGACGAGTATCAGGTAGAAACAAACGCTTGACGCATGTTCTGAGATGATGGTACGGACGAGTACCAACGGGTTAACAAAGAACATGGACGAGTGTCGAATCTGCGGGGATATAAATGGTGTATACAAGATACGGACGAGTATCTGTATAAGTATGAGTGGGGTATAGATAAGTGTTTAACTTGCTGGAGAGAGTGACACGGACGAGTGTCAAAAGGTATATTATAAACAAGTATATGCTTTACAAAGTGTTTAAGTAACTATGCTGGGGAAGGTGACACGGACGGATGTCAGGAAAATTATATATATATATGTATCTGTGAGTGCAAAGGGGATACTTTGGCTTTCTGCTGGGGATATGACACGGACGGGTGCCACAAGGAGTATGTACTGGTGTTCGTGGGTGTAAGGCAACTGCTTTAGCTCTTTGCTGGGGAATCTGGGGAGCATTCCGTATATTGTTGATGGATTGTCATTATTCACAAGTGTTTGATTCAGACCATGACTTATGATTATGCAACATGTTTGATTTTTGCCGTAATGCTCCGTATTAGACGGAATGCTACGCTTTGTGGGGTGAATATGATGCGAATGCTATGATTATGCAAAAGATACCGATCCGGGATTCGGGTCCCGTTGCTGCGAAGATCTCTGGCCGATCTATTTGAAGTGGACATCCCAGCTGGGGATGAGACCATTGAGATGTATCTGCTTGGAGGAACAGGTCACTGATAGACCCATTCTTGGTGATAAAGGACCCAGCTGGGGTTTGTAGAAGCTTTCTTCATTCTGTTGTGATTCCTTCGTGCGTCGCGCTTCTGGATAAAGGCTGAAGCTCTGTGGGGAGATGGTTTTCCCGGCCTTACATCTGACTGTGGAGGAATAGTAAATGGTAACTCGGCTGGGGAGAAAGCACTTTGGGTGCTAAGACTTGAGTGAGTGCTGATCTGCCAGCTTGCCGGGAGTGAAACTTTCATGCCCCATGTCGTGCTTTGAATGCCTGCAAATCCTGAAAAGATAGAGAAACGCACAAGTAATCCCGAGGTATCCCTTACCGGATTCCATTGTAAGAGTTCAGTCACTCCCGGGAGTAAATATATTTCCTGCAAGCACGTACTCTTTAGAAGAGAAACATCTGTATTTATGCAATCAGTATCTTATAGACATCGGACATTTTGCAAATGACAATAAAATGTTCGAGACGAGACATGACTAAAAATCTGATTTTATTAATTCATATGCCCTGAATTGGCACGATACAGTCAAAGAAACACATCCCCTAAAATGAGGAGATTGTTACAAATTGAGAAACAAAATATTGGCAATGTTGATGACGCTTCAAGGAGCTTCCCCTTTTGCTATGACTCGTATGACATTTGACACTCTTCTCGTCTTGCTTTCTGAAGAAGGCTGATTCTGAAAGAGTCTTGACCCTTTCGAAGCTTACTAAGTTGTAAGTGATACAGACGAATTCAAAATGCAGTTGTTCGCTTATTCCCTTATTTTGCATGGATCGTCCTTTCGGGTTTTCGATCCATCGGGATACCCATTTTTGCCTGAGTTGTCCAATGCGGCTTTTCAACTCAGCGGGTGTACATTTTTTTATTTATTTCCCTTCTTTTTGCCCGAGTCTTTTATTCTGTTTTTGACTCGCCGGGATGCCCTATTTTTGCCTGGACTTACATTCTGTTTTTATGTCCAGCGGGTCATTTTTATGCGAAGTATTTTTTAACTGCATCTGAATTCACAGGGGACGGGAAGTCTTCACCATCCATAGTGCTGAGCATCAGTGCTCCACCAGAGAAAACTTTCTTGACTACAAATGGTCCTTCATAGTTCGGAGTCCACTTGCCCCTGTGGTCTGTATGAGGAGGGAGGATTCTTTTCAGCACAAGATCTCCTACTTGGTACTCTCGGAGCCTAACTTTCTGATCGAAGGCTTTCTTCATTCTTTTCTGATACAACTGCCCATGACAGATTGCAGCCAATCTTTTCTCTTCAATCAGACTCAGTTGCTCGTATCGGGATCGGACCCATTCTGCTTCGTTCAGCTTAACATCCATTAGTATCCGTAGGGAGGGTAGTTCAACTTCAACTGGTAGGACCGCTTCCATACCATACACAAGCTGATACGGTGTTGCCCCAGTGGATGTTCTGATTGACGTGCGGTACCCATGCAAGGCAAACGGTAGCATCTCATGCCAGTCTTTGTAGGTGACTACCATCTTCTGCACAATCTTCTTGATATTCTTGTTAGCTGCCTCAACAGCGCCATTCATCTTTGGCCTGTAAGGAGAAGAATTGTGGTGTTGGATCTTGAAGTCCCGGCACAGCTCTGCCATCATTTTATTGTTTAAGTTGGAACCATTGTCGGTAATGATTCGCTCGGGAACTCCGTATCGACAGATGATATCTCTCTTCAGAAATCTGGCTACCACTTGTCTTGTAACGTTCGCATAGGAAGCTGCTTCGACCCACTTGGTGAAATAGTCAATGGCAACCAGGATGAATCTGTGACCATTTGAAGCAGTCGGTTCAATCTTGCCAATCATATCAATGCCCCACATGGCAAAGGGCCAGGGTGAAGACATCACATTCAAAGGATTGGGAGGCACATGCACCTTATCCGCATAGATCTGGCATTTATGGCATTTTCTGGCATAGGCACAACAGTCGGCATCCATTGTGACCCAGTAATAACCTGATCTTAGCAATTTCTTGGCCATTGCATGTCCTCCTGCATGGGTACCAAAGGATCCTTCGTGCACTTCGTGCATCAGCAAGTCTGCTTCTGTTCTGTCAACGCATCTGAGGAGTACCATATCAAAGTTTCTCTTGTACAGGGAACCATCAGTGTTCAGGAAGAAACTACCAGCAAGCCTTCTCAAAGTCTTCTTATCATTGGAAGATGCCCCAGGTGGGTATGTTTGATCCTCCAAGAAGCGCTTAATGTCATGGAACCAAGGCTTATCATCTTTGACAACGTCTGCTGCAAATACATATGCTGGTCTGTTAAGTCTGGATACTGAAATCTGAGGTACGAAGTTGGCAGCTTGAACTTTGATCATGGATGAAATGGTAGCCAGAGCATCTGCAAACTGATTCTCGTCTCGAGGGATATACTCAAGCTTGACCGTTGTAAAGAAAGTCAATAACCTCCTTGTATAATCCCTGTAAGGTATCAGATGATCCTGGTGTGTGTACAATTTGCCGTTGGTTTGATTAACTACCAGAGCTGAATCTCCGAATACAGTCAATGTTTTGATCCTGAGGTCAATGGCTTCCTCAAGACCCATAATGCAAGCTTCGTATTCAGCTTCGTTGTTAGTGCAGTTAAAGGTGAGCTTTGCCGAGAAAGGCATGTGAACTCCCTTAGGTGTAATGAGTACTGCACCAACACCACGACCGTTCATATTAACAGCCCCATCAAACATCATAGTCCATTCTTCTTCCGGGTCAGGCCCTTCAGTGTGAATAGGCTCTTCATGATCTTTTGCTTTTATGAACATGATGTCTTCATCAGGGAAGTCAAATCTCATAGGCTGGTAATCATCAATAGGTTGCTCAGCAAGATAATCAGACAATACACTGCCCTTGATGGCTTTCTGAGATGTGTACTGGATGTCGTATTCTGTGAGGATCATTTGCCATCTTGCAACCCGTCCGGTAAGAGCTGGCTTCTCGAAAATGTACTTAACTGGGTCCATTTTGGATATCAACAAAGTGGTGTGGGTCAACATATACTGTCTCAGTCGGCGAGCAGCCCACGCTAAAGCACAGCAAGTTTTCTCGAGCAGTGAATAACGTCGTTCACAGTCGGTAAACGTTTTGCTCAGGTAGTAAATTGCATACTCTTTTCGACCAGACTCGTCATGCTGGCCCAGCACACACCCCATTGACTCTTCTAATACTGTCAAGTACATTATCAGAGGTCTTCCTTCAACTGGAGGCATAAGGATTGGAGGTTCTTGCAAGTACTCCTTGATCTTGTCAAAGGCCCTCTGGCAGTCTTCGTTCCACCTGACCGTTTGTTCCTTTCTTAACAGCTTGAACAAGGGTTCACAGGTTGCTGTAAGGTGGGATATGAACCTGGAAATGTAGTTCAATCTACCTAGAAACCCTCAAACTTCTTTCTCAGTTTTCGGTGCAGGCATTTCTTGAATGGCTTTAACTTTATCAGGGTCAACTTCAATCCCTTTCTCGCTCACAATAAATCCCAGCAGCTTACCAGATCGCACCCCGAATGTGCACTTGTTGGGGTTCAATTTCAGTTGGTATTTCCTCAGACGCTTGAATAGCTTCAGCAGATTTACCAAGTGGTCTTCTTCTGTAAGGGACTTGGCAATCATGTCATCCACATAACACTCGATTTCTTTATGGATCATATCGTGGAATAATGTTACCATAGCCCGTTGATATGTTCCACCTGCATTCTTCAGTCCGAATGGCATCACCTTGTAACAGAACGTGCCCCAGGGTGTGATGAAAGTTGTCTTCTCCATGTCTTCAGGTGACATTTTGATCTGATTGTATCCTGAAAATCCGTCCATGAAGGAGAACACCGAGAACTGAGCCGTATTATCAACCAATACGTCAATGTGAGGTAATGGGAAATCATCTTTCGGGCTGGCTCTATTCAGATCCCGGTAGTCAACACACATCCTCACTTTGCCGTCTTTCTTAGTCACAGGTACGATATTAGCAACCCACGGTGGATAGCTAGTTACAGCGAGGAACCCGACGTCCCACTGCTTTTGTACCTCTTCCTTTATCTTCATTGCCATATCCGGGCGAGTACGGCGCAGCTTCTGTTTTACTGGCGGGCAGTCTTCTTTTAATGGCAGCTTGTGCATGACAATATCGGTATCCAACCCTGGCATATCCTGATAAGACCAAGCAAACACATCCGCATACTCTCGAAGAAGGTCAATCAGTTGTTCTTTCACTGAGTTTTGCAGGCAGGCCCTGACCTTAACCTCTTTCACGTCTTCATCCGTACCAAGATTAACTGTTTCAATCTTTTCCTGATGAGGAGTGATAACCCTCTCCTCTTGCCTTAACAACCTGGCTAGCTCTTCAGGAAGCTCATAATCTTCTTCAACCCCTTCATCAGCTTGATTGATTGGATTGTCAAAGTCATACGAAGTCAAAGCTGTGCTGTTGTCGGTGCAGTCTGAAAGGCACTCTCTGCAAGGGTTTAGATTGTTCATTTTAGTGATTGATTTTTATCTTGCTTAGAAAAAGTGAAATGAAGTTTATCATTTTGAAAACATTTCCATTTTTATTTTTGTACAAAAAGAAAAAATGAAAAACAGTGAGCAGAAAAGAAAAAGACTCATTTGCAAAAGACATCCGATATTCATTGATTGATCTGTTTGCACAAAATTACAAGATGGCCCGATTACAAAATGAGTCTTGTCATCTTGGGCAAGATGAAAGACTTGATGCATGCTTAAAATATACAGGAAATAATAATTACTCTGCGGGAGTAACCGTTATAATTTCCTGGGAAGACCAGTTTGAGATACGGCTCCCCGGGATCCTTGGACGTATCCAGCTCTCCAGGTTGCGCTCATCTTCCGACTCATCTTCCAAGTTGTTTAAAGCATCAGGGGTGAGCATCCCCCCACTAACAAAACTGGGCTTCTTGGCAGCCTCTGATTGATCTTGTTGAGTTGGTTTGTAACCCAACCCAAATCTGTCCTCTTTCTTCTCCACAGGCAAAAGCTTGCCCCAGCCCTGGGCATTCCCCTTTTCAACAACCTTCCTGGCTTGCTGGTAAGATTTCATGGAAGTCCCAAGTACAGCAGATGCTTCATTAATGTTCAGGGCTTCAAATCCCTGGCTCATGGTTTCATGGATCTCCCCATCCATCTCAATGTATTTGTATGTAGCCAGGTGGCTAACAAAAATATCTTCTTCACCACAAATGGTGATGATCTGGCCCTCCCACTCGAATTTTAACTTCTGGTGAAGGGTAGACGTAACTGCGCCAGCGGCATGAATCCAAGGTCTACCCAACAAACAGCTGTAGGCCGGCTGAATGTCCATCACATAGAAGGTTATTTTAAACGTCTGTGGGCCAATCATCACAGGTAGATCAATCTCCCCTAGCACTGATCTCTTAGAGCCGTCAAATGCCCTCACTACCAAATTACTTGGACGCAAGGCCAAGCCATCATACTCCAGCTTCACCAAGGCTTTCTTTGGTAAGACATTGAGTGAAGACCCAGTGTCTACCAGTACATGTGATAGGACAACACCCTTGCATTCGAGAGTGATGTGTAAAGCCTTATTGTGGTTACAACCCTCAGCCGTTAAATCAGCATTGGTAAAACCCAATCCATGGCTGGTATTGACATTTGCTACCACGGTCTCCAGCTGATTAACGGTGATCTCCTCCGGCACATAAGCTGCGTGCAATACTTTTAGTAATGCATTCCGGTGAGCTTCGGAACACATCAGCAGGGATAGAATGGAGATTTTTGAGGGAGTTTGGTGAAGCTGATCCACCACCTTGTAGTCACTCCTCTTGATAATTCTCATAAACTCGTCTACATCTTGTTCAAAAGATGTCTTCTGTGTTTCTTTGAGAACGGGCTCTTCAGCTATTACACTTTTTCCCTTTGCTTTGGCAGCAGCTTCTGCTTCGGCATTAGGTCTTTGGGTTTGCGAGGCAAAAAGGCGTCCGCTTCTGGTGAAGCCTCCGCCTCCCCCGACATTGTCAATCTGTGGAGAAGAGGTTGAAGAGTCAAGAGTGATTCTCTCCCCATTGCAGTATAGGTCGGAGCCATAATGCCAAGGGATGTCATTACTGCTTTCATACGGAACAGGCCCAGGTACCGTGATGGTAATAGGGCTGACTGCAGCAGAGGAGGGTGTTGCAATAGTATGTGGATCATAGTAGATAGTAACTGGTGATATGGCAGGAGATGCCACTGCTTGTTGTTGAAAATTGCTGTTCGGAGGAATACTTGACGGATCATAATAAATAGTGACTGCTGAGATATTTGCTGGTGTTGTAGGAGAAAATTCTGAATAGAGGGGTGCTGACGTTGTAGAAGGAATGTTTGTTGACGTCTGGCTTGTTGAAGTGATATTTGAAGCATTTGTAGATGAAACCGAAGAATTGTTTGGAATAATTGTTGTTGCAGTTGTAGGAGACTCTGGAACTGTTGTCGGAGGGATTACTGGATTTGAAGGTATTGATGTTGTGATTTGAAGTAGACCATTCTGGATAAGACTGTCTATGCCGCTTCTCAAATTATCACACCCATTTACCGAAATGTTGCAATAACCGCACCCAAGCTCACACCCAGGGAATATCTGGCATTCAAGGAGTTGAGCTTTAATCTCTACCAGGGGTGTCCTAATCTGCCCAACACTGGTTATCAAGTAAGACGGCTTATCTTCCTCAATAGCATTGATTCTGGGCCTTCCATGGTTGGGCATGGGGTTTTTATTGACATTTGGCGGGGGTGCAAAGTTTAGAGCTTTGGAATCTACCAGGTCTTGTACCTTCATCTGTAAAGCTCTGCACTTCTCTGTACTGTGGCCAGGTGCATTGGAGTGAAAAGCACATCTGGCATTGGCGTCATAATTTCTTGGCAGACTGGAAGGATCTGGTGGCGCCAACGTCCTTAACTCAACCAAGTTGAGCTTCAGGAGCTGCGGCAGTAGAGCGGCATAAGGCATAGGGATCGGATCAATCACCCTATTGGCCTGAGATGGTCTCTGTTGAAATGGTCTTTGCTGATTGTTGTTGTTGTTGTTGTTGTTGTAGTTTCTCTGAGGAGGATACTGAGTTTGTTGCTGGTAATGGGGTTGTTGTTGTGGTTGATATGCTGGTTGCTGAGGAATTGGAGCGGGAATGGTGACTGCTGCCACTGACCTATGAACATATTGTGGTCTGCCCCTGCTGGCCTGAATAGCATTAGTCTCACCGGTTCTTCTTGGACCTACAAAAGGTTTTCTGGGGTTGCTGGACGAGCTCGCACCGTTATCAGAAATTTTGCCCATCTTTAATAGGCTTTCAATCCTTTCTCCAGCTATGACTACGTCAGCGAAGCTGGTGGAAGAAAAGGCAACTAGCCTGTCAATGTATGTCCCTTGGAGGGTGTTCATAAACATGTCGGCCATTTCCCTTTCCGACATGGGCGGATGGACAGCAGCAGCAAGCTGTCTCCACCTCTGGGCGTATTCCCGGAAGCTTTCCCTGGATGATTGGGACATTCCCATCAGGAGGGTCCTGTTAGGAGCCATATCCAAGTTGTACTGGTATTTTCTGATAAAGGCCTCAGCTAGGTCCTTCTAGCATCTGATGGTTGCTCTAGTCAAGTGAGAGTACCATTCCCTTGAAGCTCCTGTTAAGCTATCTTCAAAATAAAACATCCATAGCTTTTCATCCATGGTGTATGCCTTCAGCCTCCCCAGGAAGGATTGTAAATGGGTTCGGGGACAGGAAGTTCCGTTGTACTTCTTGAAGCACGGAGGTTTAAACTTGTGGGGAATCCTTACCCCGTCCACCAGACCCATGTCCATAACATCAAAGACCAAGGAATTCTGGGACTCCAGGGATCTCAGTTTCTCAGCAATTTCATCTAGCCTTCTGTCATAGGCTTCGTCTCCGGCTCCCATCACAGTGAATTGATCTTCCTGGGGGTCTTCTTGTAATACTCTGCCTGCAGTGGCGTTCCCTTGCACATTAGCAGGGATGTTGATTTCTGGATGAAGGTGGGGCCCATACACAGGTGGGTTAACATGAGGCTGAACCCTCTCATTGTTGCTTGTTCCCCCAGTCCCTAGATGGGGTTCTTCCTGGGTCTGCCTTTCTACTAGTGCCCTTAATCTCTCTTGGCTCTGTGCCAATCCATTCATCACCTCCATAAACTGGGTCATCTGATTTCTCATTTCCAGTCTCTCATTGGCCATTTGAGCCCTGAGCTCTGTGAGATCCTGTTGTACCAGGTCCATCTGTATACCCGGAAGGTTGTTGCGGGTAGGATATCTGTGTGGACGGTTGAGTGGGAACACCCGACGCCGAGCAATAGTTCCTGAATCACAACAGAGTTAGTAACAAAAACAAAACAAAACCTACAAAACAAAACAAAAGGTTAGTATGCAATGCAGTATGCTTATTTGTTTCCAAGGTATCCGGCTTGGCATTTGGTTTTGACCTTTCCAGACCCCTGGGGAAGGTGTTTTGATATTGCTTGAGAGAAAAAAAGAACTCAGATAAAACAAACTAATGAATATATTACAAATGGAAAAACATACGTAGTTTGTTTTTTACAATACATGCCCTCTGAGGGGTCAATAAATACAACATAAAATAAAAGTACATGAAATGAAAACAACAACAAGCAAAAGTCAGACACCAAGACCAAACTCATCCTCCTGGACTTCCTTCAAAAGTGCTTCAGTCACAGGATTAGCTGGATGCTCCGTGAGGTTCCTGATGAGAAGATTCCTGGTGGTGATAGCAGTGGTTAGTTTCTTGTGCCTGCTTTGGTCCTTTGACCTCTTCACACCAGCCCTGAGCTTTAATTCTGAGATCTCCCTCTGGGCTGCTAATAGGGCTTCCTATTGCTCCTTGGCATTAGCCTCCAACTGCTCAATCTTGTCCTGAGTTCTCTTATCCTCCTGATTGCGAGCTTCAGTGATCCTGACCCACCTAGCTTGGCTCTCCTTCAGACAGAGATCAGTCCTAGCCTTCTGGAACTGGGCCTCTTTACATGCATTCTTCAAAATCTGTTCTCCAGCCCTTGACTTCTTGATGTAGTCCTCTGACTTCTCAATCCTGGCTAGATGTTCCACCTTGAGCTTTTCTAACCTTTCAATGTCCAGACGACCATCACTCCTCTCCCAGAGGGTTCTCTTCTAGGCTTCAGACAAATTCTCATTCCTCTCTTTTAGCTTCTCAAACTCCTCCAGGCTGACAGTGGCTGGAGGAGGTGCTGCGGATGGTCCAGGTGCATCCTCAATGGTGAAGGGCATCCCAGAAATTTGAGCCCTGGCATGAGACCACTCATAATACTGAGCTGAGGCCACATTGTTGCATCTCCCAAGAATGGCCATCCCTTTAGTCTGGACATTGTCCCAAGCCCAGGATGCTTGCCTGACAATAGCCAGATTAGGTTTGATCTCACAATAAAGGGTCTCAGCTAGATCTTGTACTCTAGGAGGGTGGACCAATGCGTAGCCCAATTGTCTTTTGAATAGCAGAGGGTTGTAGTTAATGCAACCCTTCACTCCTATCAGAGGTACATTGGGGAACTGCCCACAACTAGTAATGATGTCCCTGCCCTTGGTGCTCTGGGTGCACCACCTGATGTCATCTGAAGTCAAAGCAACAAGTCTCCTAGCCCAATTCCTCTGTTGGTGAGGATTCAAGAATGCATCAGTCTTGGGCAGGTGTTTGAGCAGCCAGGTATGGAATAGGGGAGCACAACATCTCACCAATCTTCCTCTTTGCTTTTCATTCCTTTGGTGAACAGAGTAGTAGAAATCTCCCAGTAAGGTGGGCACTGGGTTCCTCAGAATGAAAAGATGAATGGCACTTTTGCTAATAAACTTAGGCTCATCTGCAAATAATATAACCCCATATATGTTGAGGGCTAATAATGCACAGACTGCCTTCCATTCTCCCAAGGAGGCCTTCAGGATAGCCTGAGAAGTCAAGAAATCCAAGTGTAGACCAGAGATTCCAGCCTTTGCTGTCATGTTCTGCTCAATCAGAACTGGTTCCAGATACAATGCCTTTGCCACCTCTTCATTACTAGGAAAAGCCATCTCAGGGTTGAAGGGGACTCCACCCCTGATAGGTACACCAACCAGTGATGAATACTCTTCCAACAAGGGTCCCAACTGAAAATTCTGGAAGGTGAAGCACCTCAGAGGAGGATCATAGAACTGTAGGCAAGTATGAATCAAGCTCCTCTGGGAAGGGTCCAGATCCATAACCACATCAAGAATGCCTCCATAATGTTCTCTGAATAGTGGTATATGGTCTGGAGTAATCAGGGCCTGGACCTTCCTGATGCTAGCCAGCTCAGGCTCAAAGAAATGATAGGAGATGTTGCTCTTCTTGGGTGCCATGTCTGCTGATGAAGAGCTGAGACAGATGCTGATGATGGAGACTAACACTGGAGATGGGCCACTGACAGGCTGACACCGGTGATGCAGGTGACTGAAGCAAGGTAGCTGATGAAGGTTGCTGAAGCAAATAGCTGGTGAACAAAGGGCCTATGCAGATGAAGGGGTCAAAACCAAGCCAAATGTAATATGGATACCCTGAAAAACAAATAAACACAGGTTAAATGATGCAATGATGATGTATGCAAATGATATGCAAGGGTTTATGATTAAGCTGGATCTGATTACTGCCTTGGTATAAGTCCATATAGGTTCAAGAAATCCAGATGGAGGTTCATAAGTCCAGTAACCAAGGTGGGGGACTCAAATAAAGAGCCACATATCCAGGGTTAAAATCACAAGAACTGTCCCAAAGTGGAGTATTCTTAATCAAAACAAAGTATCAGGGTATGATGTGGCCATGGGTACCTGCAAACCTGTAAACAACCCAACCCCCTCACAGGTGATGTTCTAAAACAAGGATCCTCAGACTTGGATCAGTTATGAGAAGTGTAAACACTTCTAACCCGGAGGTACAGTGTTTACAATAACCATAAAAAATCCTCCTCTAATTCACCTCAGTTTCTGAAGGTCATAATAAAGGTCATCCAGACTTAGCAGGCTTCCCAGATAGCCCTAGCACTACAGGAAGGGCCAAGAGGGGTACAGACGCGAACGGTCGGCGAAAAGAGGATGAGAACACACAGGAGTGAACTCATGAAAAGAAAAGAGTCGCCAGCTAGGCATTTTTATCCCGAAGGAAAGGTAATGCTGCATAGACCTAGAAAGATATGGATAAGACGGTTGCGAACCAGAGAGACTGAGAAAGGGGGTTGGTTACAACCTGGGAAGGTATTAGCACCCAGATTGTCCGTCGTACTCGACGGGATCCACGCTTAAAAGATTTGTGTTTTAAAGGGGTAGTGTCAGTGCAATTTGTGTATAAAAGAGCTGGAAAAGGATGTACAGGTGTCAGTGTAAAAGAAATGTGAAGTGTAATATGTATAGTGTCAGTGTAAGAATAAGAGTGAAATGCTCAAGAGTATGAGGCTTAAAGGATAAAAATGGAAGGAGGGGGAATATACAGAGACTTTTGTTCGATAACTGTTAAGTTATGCCTACGTATCCTCTCGTGCAATGAGGAAGTCAGAACACCGTAGTTCGACCCAAAGAGACTGAAAGATGAATTGACTTGTGAACTGCTTACTTATCTATGCTCAAGTGTATGACCTGTCTGGCTCAGGTGCAAACTGTCTCGCATTAGACGGAAGAAGCAAGTTCTCGTTTATGAGTGAAGATGATGAGAAAAGAATCCCGAAGGAGACGATTATTGTTTGTTTTTGATGTTTTCAGTCTTTTATTGCTTTTGAAAGTTTGTCATAGATTAATGAGCTTAAGCCTAAACCAATGGATTTAGTAAACTCATCACATCTTCCCTCTGATTAGGGGTAATGAGAATACCTTAAGTGTGAAGTCAGCTTCTCACACTTAATCACCTTTGATGCAGGATTAAGATCATTAACCTATTTGTTATTATTTAGATGTTTTTGGTGTTT
The DNA here is from genome assembly GCA_963966055.1 of Lathyrus aphaca. Taxonomy (NCBI): domain Eukaryota; kingdom Viridiplantae; phylum Streptophyta; class Magnoliopsida; order Fabales; family Fabaceae; genus Lathyrus; species Lathyrus aphaca. Next base: position 230,957,688 of record OZ014519.1, read on the forward strand.
TTGTTTAGTGTTAAGTAATGAGATTAAGCCATAATCAAAGATTAAACAGACTCATTACACCATCCTAATAGAAGGATAATAGATGAGAATGTTTAAGCTGAGGAAAGCTCCTCAACTTAATCCATGATTAGGGATTAGACCCATGACAAAACAAAGCCTTTATTAAGTGGATTTTAATTAATGATAAGATGATGAAGTGATTTTTAGGGTTTATAAGACAGCTTGAGGGGGACTTGTCCATTAACACTAGGGTTAGTCCTTCTTAACCAATTAAGGAAGAAATAGAACCCTAATGCAAGGCCCAAGTTACAAGCTTGATGTCTTGATGATTATTAAGTGAATTGATTAAGGGATTTAAACACATTAAGGGTTTAACACTTAGGATTAAAGTTATACACTCCATCCTAATAGAAGGATGCAGGCATAAGCTTAATCACAAAGCCTTAAAGCCTTTAGGGTTTAGTCCTTGATTATAAGATGAGAAGAGAAGACTCAATGAGACACAAAGGTAAAATCTAAATGGGGAACTAATCAAAACCCTAATTATTGACATGCTTGGTTGTTCCTAGGGTTTGTGAGGTTTACAAGAGACATCTTCAGAGAAACCACCAGGAAGCAGATGAAAGGAGCAAAGAGAAGCAAAGTAACTTGCTTCACTTAAGAAGACAAGTTACTTGAAGGAAGAAAGTAAGATGAAGAAGAATGAGCAAGCTCAATCTCAAACACAAGACAAAATGAAGCAATGATGCATAAGAGGGATGAAAAGAAATTGTGAGAAGTGAAGGCAAATTCACTTCTCAAAGTAGCTTACCACCTGAAAAGTTAGTGAAAGAAATGCAATGCAATGCAAAATGAGATGAAATGGCATGATACAAATCAAAACAAAAAGCATATACATGATGTTAATGATGCTATGAGATGATTCAAACATGAAACAAGGCATGGGAATGATCATACAAACACATGGATGCAAGAGAAGCATGCTTAGAACCATGAACATACATGAAAAGTTATGAAATGCAAATGGCATACTGAAGGAAAATTGCGATCTAAACGCAGCGGAAAACAAAAATTTCCTTTAGTGATCCTTACGAATGAGCATGGTCAGTGATAGAATCGTTACCTCTTTGTGGCGATTCAGATCTTTGATGCAGCGATCACAAGCGTTGATGAAGTGCAACGCCTCTACTCAGTCCACACGAACAGCTTCCGGTCACAGTGCTAGCTGCTTACGAACGGAATTATTTGAGTGAGAAAAGAGAATCAAAAACGAAATTGCATCAAGTGAAAGCTTCATCACAAGGGTTCCTTTTTATAGACTCTCTTGTGGGCTGCGGGCTAAAAGCCCAATTCACATGATCCATAATAATATTATATATTATTATAATAACTATTATTATAATAAATATATTTATTTTATTATTATTTTATAACCATTATAAAATAACAATAATTATTATTATATTATCCGAATTTCTATTTTCACTTAAGTGCACCGTACCTTACGGTGTTCCTTTGATTTCTCTATCTCTCATCAAACTGTCCTTATGTGTGTGACCCTGTAGGATTTCGTAACGTTGGTAATTATATTAAATTATATATTTAACATAATAAACAGTGAGCGGTATCTAGCAACACATCACTGCTACCCAAGTCACGAAAATGTCATGTGATCTGACAAAACCTTTTTCGTGATAATATATGTTTGTACAATTACCCTTTTGCCCCTATGTCTATATTGAACACAAGGCATACACTGTGTCATCCTTGTCCAGTTCAATATTGGGCCCTTAGACATTTCTCCTGTTATGCAGGATTGGCAAATTCCATCTAGGACACTCATGTCCCTCAGCATGCTTCGTGGAGTGCCCATCAACTGTCTTTATGATCATCCAGTTACGGATAATGTTTGATCAGCAATAAAGCACCCGACTCTACATCTAGGGTCCATAGTGGTTTCAGGTCGAAGGGTGGTAATACACCATTATCACCATGAGAATAACTTATGACACTTTGCATAACATACTATGTAGTATTCTCATAGCGGGTCAATCCGGTATAAATATTACTCCTAATATTTATACCTATGTCAAGACTTGATAACTCTTTATCCATGATCCATGAGATGTGATCATCAGTCTATCTTCATAATAGTCTCAATGCTTTAAAGTTATCCCACTTTGCAATAAAGCTTGACTACGAATATTTTAAGAATAATGTCTTTATGTTTAATGGGATCTCATGATTAAGTCACACTTAACATTTCATTAAACAGACTAACTATTCTAGGGACTTTATTATTCTGAAAGACAAACATAATAAAGAAATGCCTTTTATTATTAAACGAATAATCCGATACAAGTACCAAAAAGTATTGGCCTCTAGGGCTTACACCAATAATCTCCCACTAGCACTAGAGCCAATTAGGCATACCCTTAATACCCATAGATCTAGTATGACCATCATGCTTCTGTTGCGCAAGAGGCTTTGTTAATGGGTCAGCGATATTGTCAAGTGTAGGTACTCTGCATATCTTCACATCTCCCCGATCGATTATCTCTCGAATGAGGTGATAACGCCTAAGTATGTGTTTGGATCGTTGGTGAGATCTAGGCTCCTTAGCTTATGCGATAGCACCATTGTTATCACAATATAAACCAATGGGATCCACAATGCTAGGGACTATGCCAAGTTCACTAATGAACTTCTTGATCCAAACAGCTTCCTTTGCTGCATTTGAGGCAGCAATATACTCGGCCTCAGTTGTAGAATCAGCAACTGTTTCTTGCTTTGAACTTTTCCAGCTCACAGCGCCACCATTGAGATAGAACACATAACCAGATTGTGATCTAAAATCATCCTTATCTGTCTGGAAGCTAGCATCAGTGTAACCAATTACATCAAGCTCTTCCTGACCTCCATATATCAAGAATGAATCCTTAGTCCTTCTCAAGTACTTAAGGATATTCTTGACAGCTACCCAGTGAGCATCACCGGGATCAGATTGGTACCTACTCGTTGCACTTAATGCATACGAGACATCTGGTCGAGTACATAACATGGCATACATGATAGATCCTATTGCAGATGCATATGGAATCTTATTCATGCGATCCCTTTCTTCCTTAGTTGAAGGGGATTGTGTTTTTGATAAACACAGACCATGTTGCATAGGTATGAATCCTTTCTTGGAATCATGCATATTAAAGCGTCTCAACACTTTATCTATGTATGTACTCTGACTTAGGCCAAGCAGTTTTTGTGATCTATCTCTATAGATCCTAATTCCTAATATATAGGCTGCTTCACCTAGGTCTTTCATAGAAAAACAATTCCCTAACCAAGTCTTCACTTGTTGCAAGGTAGGGACATCGTTTCCAATGAGTAATATGTCATCTACATATAATACCAGAAACACGATCATGCTCCCACTAACCTTCTTGTAGACACAAGGTTCATCTTCATTTTTGATGAATCCATATTGTTTTACGGTTTCATCAAAACGAAGATTCCAGCTTCTGGAAGCTTGCTTCAATCCATAGATTGATCGCTGTAACTTGCATATCTTTTGGGCATCTTGTGGTATGTCAAATCCTTCAGGTTGTGTCATGTACACATCCTCAAGAAGATTCCCATTAAGGAAAGAAGTTTTGACATCCATCTGCCATATTTCATAATCATGATATGCAGCGATGGCAAGCAAAATCCGAACAGATTTAAGCATTGCAACTGGTGAAAAGGTTTCATCATAGTCAACCCCATGAATTTGTTTATAGCCTTTTGCAACCAGTCTTGCTTTATAGGTATGTACCTTACCATCCATGTCAGTCTTCTTCTTGAAGACCCACTTGCATCCTATAGGGTTAACTCCTATAGGAGATTCTACCAAGGTCCAAACCTGGTTTGTGTACATGGAATCCATTTCATATTTCATGGCTTCTAGCCACTTCTCAGACTCAGGACCAGTTATGGCCTCTTTGTAGGTCACAGGCTCATCTTGATCCATGAGTAATACATCACCCTGATCACTTATGAGATATCCATATCTCTCAGGTTGGTGACGTATCCTGCTTGACCTACGCTGGTCTTTGTCGCTCCCGCCAAGTGACACCGGGTCAAAAGGGGTACAGACGCGAACGGTCGGCGAAAAGAACACTGAGAACACACAGCCGTGAACTCACTGGAGAATGAATAGAGTCGCCAGCTAGGCATTTTTATCCCGGAGGAAAGGCAATGCTGCATAGGCCTAGAAAGATATGGATAAGACGGTTGCGAACCAGAGAGACTGAGAAAGGGGGTTGGTTACAACCTGGGAAGGTATTAGCACCCAGATTGTCCGTCGTACTCGACAGGATCCACGCTTAAAAGATTTGTGTTTTAAAGGGGTAGTGTCAGTGCAATTTGTGCATAAAAGAGAGCTGGAAAGGATGTACAGGTGTCAGTGTAAAAGAAGTGTGAAGTGTGGTAAATGAGGTGTCAGTGCAAGGAAATGAATAAAATGCTCAAGATCATGAGGCTAAAGGATGAAGCTAGAAGGATGGGGAATATACAGAGACTTTTGTTCGATAACTGTTAAGTTATGCCTACGTATCCTCTCGTGCAATGAGGAAGTCAGAACACCGTAGTTCGACCCAAAGAGACTGAAAGATGAATTGACTGATGAACTGCTTGCTTGTCTATGCTCAAGTGTATGACCTGTCTGGCTCAGGTGCTAACTGTCTTGCATTAGACGGAAGAAGCGAGTTCTCGTTTGTGATTGAATGAGGTGAGAAAAGAATCCCGGAGGAGACGATTATTGTTTGTTTTTGAGTTTTCAGTCTTTTATTGTTTTTGGATTTTGTCATAAGTTAATGAGCTTAAGCCTAAACCAATGGGTTAGTAAACTCATCACATCTTCCCTCTGATTAGGGGTAATGAGAGTACCTTAAGTGTGAAGTCAGATTCTCACACTTAATCACCTTTGATGCAGGATTAAGATCATTAACCTACTTGTGATTATTTAGATGTTTTTGGTGTTTTTGTTTAGTGTTGAGTAATGAGGTTAAGCCATAATCAGGGATTTAACAGACTCATTACACCATCCTAATAGAAGGATAATAGATGAGAATGTTTAAGCTGAGGAAAACTCCTCAACTTAATCCATGATTAGGGATTAAACTCATGACAAAACAAACCTTTGGTTAAGTGGATTTTATTTAATGGTATGATTATGAAGTGGATTTTATGATTTGTAAGACAACTTGAGGGGGACTTGTCCATTAACACTAGGGTTAGTCCTTCTTAACCAGTTAAGGAAGAATTAGAACCCTAATGCAAGGCCCAAGTTACAAGTGTAATGTCTTGATACTTATTAAGTGAATTGATTAAAGGATTTAAACACATTGAGGATTTAACACTTAGGATTAAAGTTATACACTCCATCCTAAGAGAAGGATGCAGGCATAAGCTTAATCTCAAAGCCTTAAAGCCTTTAGGGTTTAGTCCCTGATTTTTGAGATGGGAAGAGAAGACACAAAGAGACACAAAGGTAAAACTAAGAGGGGAGACTAATCAAAACCCTAATTCATTGTCATGCTTGGTTGTTCCTAAGGTTTGTGAGGTTTTCAAGAACAATCTTCAAAGGAAACACCAGGAAGCAGATGAAAAGATCAAGAGAAGCAAAGCAACTTGCTTCATTCAAGAAGTCAAGTCACTTGAAGAAAGAAAGTGGGAGGAACAAGAATGAGCAAGCTCAATCTCAAACACATATAAAATGCAGCAATGGATGCAAGAGAGATGAAAAGAAAAGTTATGAGAAGTGAAGGCAAATTCACTTCTCAAAATCACTTACCACCTGAAAGGTTAGAAAAGAAATGCAATGCAATGCCAAATGGGATGAGATGACATGATGAGAAACAAAACCAGAAGCATATACATGATGCTAATGATGTTATGAGATGCTACAAACATGAGGCAGCACATGGAAATGATCATACAAGTTCATGAATGCAAATGAAGCAAGTTAGGAACCATGAACATACATGAAAAGTTATGAAGTGCACATGACATACAACATGGCAAATACATGATGCAATGATCAAACATGATTTCTATATGTCTTATGATGTCAAATGGATCACATGAATGCTTGAAATGCTAAGACAAGTCATGTTATGCAAGAGAATGCAAGATGGATACATATGGAAGCCCAAATTAGGGTTTATGGATCAAACATCAAACAAAAACCAAAAACAGAAGCAAACCCTAAGATAAAAAATGTAAAATGCCATACAAAGGACCCTTAAACCTATAATAAACCAATGTCCAAAGGGGAAGTCTCAAATCTTAACCAATCTCAAGTTATGATTTTCACAAGATTTTAGGGTTTTTAGGGTTCCTAAACAAAAGAAATGTCAAACAATTTGAAAATGCAAGATCAAATCATGGCAATTTAATCCTACAAACTTCATGCTAAACACAATGCAATGCAAAAAGAATCAATGTCCAACTCTTCATGAATAGGCAGAAATGATTTTTTGAACTTTGGATCAAATTAATGCATAAAAATGATTTTAATTCAAAGAAAAATTCTCAAAATGCATCAAGATCAAAAAAGAAATTTGGTTTGAAGGTTGGACAATGTTTCTAAATGTCTTAGAACATTTCATGAATTTTTTTGGTGATTTTTAAATACCTAAAAGTATTTTTAATAAATTAATTTCCATTAATCAATTAAAAATAATCTTTTAAATATTTAAAAATACTTTTTTAATGATAAAAATAAAAATAAAAATATTTTTGTGCCATAAAAATTAATAAAACTTATGAGAAAAAGTTTCATAATTTTTACACATTTTTTACTATTTTTAATAAATTATGCAAGTTAAATGAAATAAATGAAAAATAAAAACAAATAAAAGGAGAAGTAATCAGATCTGATGGATGAGATTTGAACTGGGCTTGGGACAGTTGACTGGCGCGCAGATCCAAGGGTCCTGGTTGACTCTGATTTTAATTAAGATTTATGAAATAATTAAATGAGTTAATGGTGATTAGGGTTAATTGGGTGAATCCAGGCCACACACACGCGCGGGAAGTCAACGTTTTCAACGCATCTAACGTCCAAGATTCAAACAAACATTAATGACTGTAATTAGGGCAAAACAAAATCAGGTGACCGGAGGGGAGCTCCGGTCATCTTCCCCGGCGACCCCAAAACCCTAAAACATGATTCAGACCACCCCAAGCCAAATTAAACGCCCAGAAACAATCCTCACACTTCTAACAACTCAAATCAACAATCAAACATCATTTAACTAACAAGAACAAGCTGAATCGAAACAAAACAAAAATGGGGCCAAACTTTCAGACACTCACAAAATACTCATTTTTCCACCATTTTCGATTCTAAACACATCACAATGATCCTTAAAGCATGTACTTTCAGTTTATAACAAAAAATCAAAGCTTTATGAGAATGTGTTCTTGGCCATACCTGAGATGGAGACCCCTGTTTCTGGACTTTCAAAGCTGTTCTTTGGTGCAAGCTTGCTCCACTGACTCCCCTGGTGCTAATGGAAGGCTTGAAATAAGCTTAAACAAGCTGGTTTGAGAAGTCCAGTTCTGGTATAGCAGGAAATGAGCTTTGTGTACAGGCAGCTTCAGGTCAATGTGAAGGGTGGTTTTGACTCCTTTTGATGTGCTTGATTTGTTGGTGAAAAGAGCTTGGATGTTTGATGGCTGTGTAAGTTGATTCGAAGAGAAATGCAGGCTGAGGTGAGAAATGGTAATGGGGTGTTCTTGCCCTAAACAGGCCTGGTTCTTGGTGGTTTCTACTCAATAAGGCAAGGTGAAATGATTAGAGGAATTTGTTTGAGTGTTTGTGTGTTGTGGAAACCAATTCGAAGGGAAATGCAAAATGGAGTGAGTTTTAGTATGTGATGTTGTGTATTGTTTCTGCCTTGCTTCTTGAGTGTTATGGCCAGCATTTTCCTTGCATAAAGAACTCCCATTGGTCAGGTGATGTGACCTGGCCTGCTGTGATTGGGATGTCCACTTTTGCAAAATGTCAACTTGTTTGTAAGAGAGGCATGGGCTTGGTTCTAGCTTGGTACAAGGGCTAGGGCTGGCGCAGCATGGTGTGGTGAGAGACTATGGCTGGTTCAAAGGCCAAGGCAGCAAGTGGTGAGAAGCATAATGATGGTTTTGCAAGTTGGCACACTTTTGAAACTTCATGGAAAAGTCTTGTTACACAAACCATAACCATGTGAAACCTTGGTCCAATTCTGATTTTTAAGGCTCATAGAATGTTTGTGTAATGGTTTGATGCCATCTAGAAGTTACAATTTGCCTTGGTTCATGATTTTGCAAAATTTCCACTTGAAGCATGTCTTGAAAATCAATGATTTTTACCAACTTTGTCACACCATAACTTTTGATCCAAGAAGAATTTGATCATTTTCTTGTACTTTTTGGAAAGGGAAATATGTATTCTACAACTTTCATGACCAAAGTTTTTCCATTTGAAGTATTTTTGGATCAAGAATCAAGGCTTGAAAAGTGACCTAAAATGACACATTCTTGAAAAGTCAACTATGCCCAAAAAGTCAACATTTGCAAAAACTTCAAATTCTTGATTTTTATGAACTTAAATCTTCTTCCATGATCAAATAAAGACCATATACACTCAAAATGATGAAGATCACCCCTTGGTTGGGTCATTGGGGGCCTCAGATGCCCTGATTTTGCACTGACTTGTCCAGAAAGTCAACCCTTGATCAGATGACTTCCCCATGGAATTTCTTCATGAAAATTGATATGCATACTCCCTATACCATATAGAGACCAATGGAAACAAGAATGACCAAAAAATTTGGAGTTATGGCCTCTGAAACCAAAACCCTAATTTTAGGTCAACTGTGCAGTCAAACTTGGCTCTGCTTCCATACCAAACCCAGTTCTTGTGATTCTTTGGCATTCTTGACTTGGAGAGGATGTAATATGATATAAGAACACATATGGATCCCTTTGAAGTGATTGATGCCTTTGGAGTGGCTCAGGAAGCTCTTGGATTGCTCAGATCACAAACCCTAGATGCAGATGACTTAGAATCTATGCAGTGAATCAAAAATGAGATATGAGATGATATGATTGTGTTTATGCATATGAAATGATCACAAGCCATGGTGTGAATGGGTGAGGGCAAATTTGGGGTGTTTACAGCTGCCCCTATTCAAACATGAGTTAGCTGTGCAGGATGTAAGCAACGGCAAACAAGATAACTTGTGGTTGAATACCAAAGACAGTCCAAAATTTGCACTCACAGAATGAAGAAGAAAAGGGATATAGATTGTAAAGGAAAATAAAGTATATTGTAAGGTGTGGGCGACGGAGGACGACCGTCGAGCAGAGGACGACTGCTGGGTAAAGAGCGATGACGGGGACGGCCGACATGCTGGGAAAAGTGCTGAAAATAAAGCAATGACGGGGACGGCCGACATGCTGGGGATAAACGGTAAAGCTAAGACGGGGACGGCCGACTAGCTGGGGAAAACAAGATATTATGTTGGGGACGGCCATCAAGATAAAGCTATAAAGTTTTCTGGGGATAAATGAAACATGACGGGGACGGCCATCAAGTTCACAAAGCAAAGTAACCGACGATGGGGACGGCCATCGGGTTAAAAAAAGAAAAGGGACCACGACGGGGACGGCCATCGGGTTAAAGAATGACTGAAATAAACAGATGATGGGGTACGGCCATCAAAGGCGAAGGACGATCACCTAGCAGGGGACGGCTGCTCTGTTGGGAATAAAAGGAAAATGATGGGGCGGCCATCAAAGGTGGAGGACGACCTCCTGGCAGGGTACGGCTGCCGAAAATATCGCGACATAGGACGAATGCCGGATAGAAAAGGTCAACGATGGGGACGGCCATCGGACGAGCATGATGGAGGACGACCATCAAGAGGTGGAGGACGACCACCTAGCAGGGGACGGCTGCTCTCGAGGTTTCTCATGACATAGGACGAATGCCAGATAGCCAAAATCAACAATGGGGACGGCCATTGGATAAAATGATGAAGGACGATCATCGAGGGTGGAGGACGACCACCTAGCATGGGACGGCTGCTAAATCAACGATGGGGACGGCCATCGGATGAGCATGATGGAGGATGACCATCAGGAGGTGGAGGACGACCACCTAGCAGGGTACGGCTGCTCTCAGGGTTTATCATGACACAGGACGAGTGTCAGAATAAAAAGGAAGATTTGCTTTGTTGGCGATCTACTGGGGAGAGTAAACACGGACGAGCGTTTACAACCAAGAAAAGAAAGTATAAGTGTTTGGTATTGTGTATAGATTAAAGATGCGGACGAGCATCCTTAAGACTATGATACGGACGGGTATCATGTAGAAGCAAATACTGGCGCGTGTTCAAAGATGATGATACGGACGAGTATCAACTGGTTAACAGAGAACACGGACGAGCGTTGAATCTGAGAGGACTCTTCTGGGGAATAGTAGACACAGGCGAGTATTTATATTCAAGAAGACAAAAGTGTTTGATACAGGGTATGGATTAAAGATGCGGACGAACATCCTTAAGACTATGATACGGACGAGTATCATGTAGAAACAAATACTTGACGCATGTTCTGAGATGACGATACGGACGAGTACCATCTGGTTAACAAAGAACAAGGACCAATCTTGAATCTGTGGGGACATAAATGGTGTATACAAGATACAGACGAGTATCTGTATAAATAAGTATGAGTGGTGTATAGATGGGTGTTTATCTGCTGGGGATGGTGACACGAACGAGTGTCGAGAAAGAAAAGTATGATATCAACAAGTATATGGGCTGTAAAAGTGTAAGCGACTGCGCTGGGGACATGACACGGACGGGTGTCAAGGAATTGTATATAGGTATATGTGAGTGCAAAGAGGATGTCTTTGGCTTTCTGCTGATGATTTGACACGGACGGGTGTCAGGACGTATCTGTAATACGGGTGATCTTGTTTGTAAAGAGTGTTTAGGCGACTTACTGGGGAAAGGTGGCACGGGCGGGTGTCACAATGAGTATGTACTGGTGTTTGCGATTTGTGAGGCAGCTGCTTTTGCTGGGACTCTGGTGGGGACTCTGGGGGAAAGTATTCTGCATTCTGATGAATGGTTATTGGTCACAAGTGCTAATTCAAAACATGGCTTATGATTATGCTATGTGTTGGATTTTTGCCGTAATGCTCCGTGTTAAAACGGAATGCTACGCTTTGTGGGTGAATATGATGCAAATGCTATGATTATGCAAAGCTACCAAACCGGGATCCGGGTCTCGTTGCTGCGAAGATCCTCGATCGATCTGTTGAAGTAGACATACCAGCTGGGGGAGATCATTGGTAGATCTGATAAGATGATATCTGCTTGGGGATATGGGTCATTGATAGACCTATCCTTATAAACGAGAGACCCAGCTGGGGTTTGTAGAAGCTTTCTTCACTCTGTTGTGATCTTCTATGCGCTGCTCTTCTAGATAGAGGCTGGAACTCTGTGGGGAGATGATTCCCTGACTTTTGAGCTTGGCTGAGGGCGAGATGGCAACTCGGCTGGGGAGAAAGAGAGATCAATGAGAGACCTCCCTAGGGGTTCTGTTGAAGAGAATCCTTGACTCAGCCGGGGATATATGTGCCTTTTGCGATGCCTGGCAATTCTGATGGGGATAGATAATAAAAGGAAACTCAGCTGGGGACGTCATGAGAGGCAACTCAGCTGGGGGAGAGAGCACTTCGGGTGCTAAAATTGAGTGTTGATTTGCCCGCTTGTTGGGATGAAACTTACATGCCCCAAGTTGCATTCTGGATACCTGCAATCCTGAAAAAGATAGAGAAACGCACAAGATAATCCCGAGGTATCCCTTACCGGATTCCGTCATAGGAGTTAAGACACTTCTGAGAGTAAGCATATTTCCTGCAAGCATGTTTTTTTTGAAGATAAACATCTGTATTTTATGCAATCAGTTTCTTTTAGACATCAGACATTTTTTGCAAATAAAATGTACAAAACGAGACATGACTGAAAATCTGATTTTATTAATTCAATATGCCCTGAATTGGCGAGATACAGTTAAAGGAACAAATCCCCTGAAATGAGGAGGTTGTTGCAAATTGAGAAACAAAATGTCGGCAGTGTTGATGACGCTTTAAGGAGCTTCCTCTTCACTATGACCCGTATGACTTTTGACGTTCTTCTCATCTTGCTTTTTGAAGAAGGTAGATTCTGATTGAAGCTTGATCCTTTCGAAGTTTACCAAGTCGTAGATGATACAGACGAATTCAGAGTGCAGTTGTTCGCTTATTCCCTTATTTTGCATGGATCGCCCTTTCGGGTTTTCAATCCATCGGGATACCCATTTTTGCCTGAGTCGTCCAATGCGGCTTTTCAACTCAGCGGGTGTACACATTTTTTTGTTTATTTTCCCCTTATTTTTGCCCGAGTCTTTTATTCTGTTTTTGACTCGCCGGGATGCCCTATTTTTGCTTGGACTTACATTCTGTTTTTATGTCCAGCGGGTCATTTTTATGCGAAGTATTTTTTAACTGCATCTGAATTCACAGGGGACGGGAAATCTTCGCCATCCATGGTGCTGAGCATCAGTGCTCCACCGGAAAAAACTTTCCTTACTACAAATGGTCCTTCGTAATTTGGAGTCCATTTGCCCCTGTGGTCTGTATGAGGAGGGAGGATTCTTTTCAGCACAAGATCTCCCACTTGGTACTCTCGGTGCCTGACTTTCTGATCGAAGGCTTTCTTCATTCTTTTCTGATACAACTGCCCATGACAGATTGCAGCCAATCTCTTCTCTTCAATCAGACTCAGTTTCTCGTATCGGGCCCGAACCCATTCTGCTTCATTCAGTTTGACATCCATCAGTACCCGCAGAGAGGGTAATTCAACTTCAACAGGTAGGACTGCTTCCATACCATACACCAGCTGATACGGTGTTGCCCCAGTGGATGTTCTGATTGACGTGCGGTACCCATGCAAGGCAAACGGTAGCATTTCATGCCAGTCTTTGTAAGTGACTACCATCTTCTGCACAATCTTCTTGATATTCTTATTAGCTGCCTCAACAGCGCCATTCATCTTTGGCCTGTAAGGAGAAGAATTGTGATGTTGAATCTTGAAGTCCCGGCACAGCTCTGCCATCATTTTGTTGTTTAAATTGGAACCATTATCAGTAATGATCCGCTCGGGAACTCCATACCGACAGATGATATCTCTTTTCAGAAATCTGGCTGCCACTTGTCTTGTGACGTTTGCATAGGAGGCTGCTTCAACCCACTTGGTGAAATAGTCGATGGCGACCAGGATGAATCTGTGGCCGTTTGAAGCAGTTGGCTCGATCTTACCAATCATGTCAATGCCCCACATAGCAAAGGGCCATGGTGAAGACATGATGTTCAAAGGATTGGGAGGTACATGCACTTTATCTGCATAAATCTGGCATTTATGGCATTTTCTGGCGTAGACACAACAGTCTGCATCCATTGTGATCCAGTAATAACCTGATCTTAGCAACTTCTTAGCCATGGCATGCCCTCCCGCGTGGGTACCAAAGGATCCTTCGTGCACTTCATGCATCAACAAGTCTGCTTCTGTCTTATCAACACATCTGAGGAGTACCATATCAAAGTTCCTCTTGTATAAAGAACCATCAGTGTTCAGAAAGAAACTACCAGCAAGCCTTCTCAAAGTCTTCTTATCATTGGAAGATGCCCCAGGTGGGTATGTTTGATCCTCCAAGAAGCATTTAATGTCATGAAACCAAGGCTTATCATCCTTGACAATATCTGCTGCAAATACATATGCTGGTCTAACAAGTCTGGACACTGAAATTTGAGGTACAAAGTTAGCGGTCTGAACTTTGATCATGGACGAAATGGTAGCCAGAGCATCTGCAAACTGATTCTCGTCCCGAGGGATATACTCGAGCTTGACTGTTGTGAAGAAAGTCAATAACCTTCTTGTATAATCCCTGTAAGGTATCAGATGATCCTGGTGGGTGTACCATTTTCCGTTGGTCTGATTGATTACCAAAGCTGAATCTCCGAATACGGTCAATGTCTTGATCCTGAGGTCAATGGCTTCCTCAAGACCCATAATGCAAGCTTCGTATTCAGCTTCGTTGTTAGTGAAGTTGAAAGTGAGTTTTGCCGAGAAAGGCATGTGAACTCCTTTAGGTGTAATGAGTACTGCACCAACACCACGACCATTCATGTTAACAGCCCCATCAAACATCATAGTCCATTCTTCTTCCGGGTCAGGCCCTTCAGTGTGAACAGGCTCTTCATGATCTTTTGCTTTTATGAACATGATGTCTTCATCAGGGAAGTCAAATCTCATAGGCTGGTAATCATCAATGGGTTGCTCAGCAAGATATTCAGACAATACACTGCCCTTGATGGCTTTCTGAGATGTGTATTGGATGTCATACTCTGTGAGGATCATTTGCCATCTTGCAACCCGTCCGGTAAGTGCTGGCTTCTCAAAAATGTACTTAACTGGGTCCATTTTTGAGATCAACAAAGTAGTGTGGGTCAACATATACTGTCTCAGTCGGCGAGCAGCCCACGCTAAAGCACAGCAAGTTTTCTCGAGCAGTGAATAACGCTGTTCACAGTCGGTAAACTTTTTGCTCAGGTAGTATATTGCATACTCTTTTCGACCAGACTCGTCATGCTGGCCTAGCACACACCCCATTGACTCTTCTAATACTGTCAAGTACATTATCAGAGGTCTTCCTTCAACTGGAGGCATAAGGATTGGAGGTTCTTGTAAGTACTCCTTGATCTTGTCAAAAGCCTTTTGGCAGTCTTCGTTCTACCTGACCGTCTGTTCCTTTCTTAACAATTTGAACAAAGGCTCACAGGTTGCGGTAAGGTGAGATATGAACCTTGAGATGTAGTTCAATCGACCTAAGAACCCTCGAACTTCTTTTTCTGTCTTCAGTGCAGGCATCTCTTGGATGGCTTTGACTTTATCAGGGTCAACTTCAATCCCTTTCTCGCTTACAATAAATCCCAGCAACTTACCGGATTGCACCCCGAATGTACACTTGTTGGGGTTCAACTTCAGTTGATACTTCCTCAGACGCTTGAATAACTTCAGCAGATTTACCAGATGGTCTTCTTCAGTAAGGGACTTGGCAATCATGTCATCCACATAACATTCTATCTCTTTATGGATCATATCGTGGAATAATGTTACCATAGCCCGTTGATATGTGGCACCAGCATTCTTCAGTCCGAATGGCATCACTTTGTAACAGAATGTGCCCCAGGGTGTGATGAAGGTTGTCTTCTCCATGTCTTCAGGTGACATTTTAATCTGATTGTATCCTGAAAATCCATCCATGAAGGAGAATACCGAGAACTGAGCCGTATTATCCACCAATACATCAATGTGAGGTAATGGGAAATCATCTTTCGGGCTGGCTCTGTTCAGATCCCGGTAGTCAACACACATTCTTACTTTGCCGTCTTTCTTAGGCACAGGTACTATATTAGCAACCCACGGCGGATAGCTAGTTACAGCAAGGAACCCGGCGTCCCACTGCTTTTGTACCTCTTCCTTGATTTTCATTGCCATGTCTGGACGAGTACGGCGTAGTTTCTGTTTAACTGGCGGGCATTCTTCTCTTAAAGGCAGCTTGTGCACAACAATGTCGGTGTCCAACCCTGGCATATCTTGATAAGACCAAGCAAACACGTCCACATACTCTTGAAGCAGGTCAACCAGTTGTCTCTTCACTGAGTCTTGCAGGCAGGCCCCGATTTTAACCTCTTTCACGTCTTCATCTGCACCAAGATTGATCACTTCGACCTCCTCCTGGTGAGGAGTAATAACCTTTTCCTCTTGTCTCAACAACCTGGCTAGCTCTTCAGGAAGCTCATATTCTTCTTCAACCCCTTCATCAGCTTGATTGATCGGATTGTCAAAGTCATACGAAGTCATAGCCGTGCTGTTGTCGGTGCTGTCTGGAAGGCACTCTCTGCAAGGGTTCAGTTTGTTCATTTTAGTGATTTGATTTTAATCTTGTTTTAGAAAGGTGAAATAAAGTTGTCATTTTGAAAACACTGCCATTTATTTTTTGTACAAAAAGAAAAATGGAAAAACAGTGAGCGAAAAAGAAAAAGACTCATTTGCAAAAAGATGTCTGATATTTCATTGATTAATCTTGTTGCACAAAAAGTACAGATGGCCCGATTACAAAATGAGTCTTGTCATCTTGGGCAAGATGCAAGACTTTGATGCATGCTATAAAAATACAGGAAATAATAATTACTCTGCATGAGTAACTCTTATAATTTCCTGGGAAGACCAGTTTGAGATACTGCTCCCCGGGATCTTTGGACGAATCCATCTTTCCAGGTTGCGTTCTTCTTCCAGCTCGTCTTCCAGACAGTTGACAGCATCATGGGTGAGCATCCCCCCACTCACAAAGTTGGGCTCTTTTGCAGCCGCTGTTTGATCTTGTTGAGTTGGTCTGTAACCCAACCCAAATCTGTCCTCTTTCTTTTCCACCGATAGCAGTTTGCCCCAGCCTTGGGCGTTTCCTCCCTCAACAACCTTCCGGGCTTGTTGGTATGATGATATAGAAGTTCCAGGCACAGCAGATGTTTCATTCACATTCAAAGCTTCGAACCCCTGGCTCATTGTTTCATGGATCTCCCCATCCATCTCAATGTACTTATAAGTAGCCAGGTGGCTGACAAAAATGTCCTCTTCTCCACAGATTGTAACGATTTGACCCTCCCACTCGTATTTTAACTTCTGGTGAAGGGTAGAGGTCACAGAGCCAGCGGCGTGAATCCATGGCCTACCCAATAAACAGCTGTAGGCGGGCTGTATATCCATCACGTAGAAGATAGTTGTAAAGGTCTGCGGGCCAATCGTTATGGGCAACTCAATCTCTCCCAGAACCGATCTCTTTGAACCATCAAAGGCTCTCACCACCAGGTTGCTGGGTCTCAATGCCAATCCATCGTGTTCTAGCTTCACCAGGGCCTTTTTAGGTAAGACATTGAGGGATGACCCCGTGTCTACCAGCACATGGGAAAGGACAGCACCTTTACATTCCATGGTTATGTGCAAGGCTTTGTTATGGTTGCGGCCTTCCGTTGTCAGATCAGTATTGGTGAACCCTAGTCCGTGACTAGCATTAACATTCCCCACTACAGCCTCCAGCTGATTGACAGTGATCTCTTCAGGCACGTAAGCCGCGTGCAAGACTTTGAGTAGTGCATTCCGATGGGCTTCGGAGCACATAAGCAGTGATAGGATCGAGATCTTGGAAGGCGTCTGATGAAGCTGATCCACTATTTTATAATCACTCTTCTTGATGATTCGCATGAACTCATCAACCTCTTGATCGAAGGGTGTTTTCAAGGCTTCTTTGACAGTCTGTTCTTCCTGCACCAAGCTTTTCCCTTTTGCTTTAGCAGCAGCTTCTGCTTCGGCAGTGGGTCTCTGGATTTGTGGGGCGAAAAGACGTCCGCTTCGAGTGAAGCCTCCGCCTCCTCCCACGTTGTCTACTTGTGGTGCAGGGGTTGATGATTCAAAAGTGATTCTTTGTCCTTCGCAGTACAAGTCAGAGCCGTAATGCCAGGGGATGGCATTGCTGCTTTCATAAGGTACCGGCCCAGGCACCGTGATAGTGACTGGACTGACTGCAGTTGTGGAAGGAATCATGATAGTCTGCGGATCGTAATAAATTGTGACTGGTGCTCTGATGGGAGCAGCACTTTCTGAGTTGTAGACAGAGTTGTTTTCTGGATCATAAAAT
Organism: Lathyrus aphaca; assembly: GCA_963966055.1. Classification (NCBI taxonomy): domain Eukaryota; kingdom Viridiplantae; phylum Streptophyta; class Magnoliopsida; order Fabales; family Fabaceae; genus Lathyrus; species Lathyrus aphaca. The sequence continues at coordinate 230,975,517 of OZ014519.1, forward strand.
ATTGTGACAGTTGAGACATCTTCATGATTTGTTGCTGGTGTTGTAGGAGACACTGTCGGAAGGATGGATGTTGTTGTTGTAGGAGATTCAAATTGGAGTGGGGCTGGAGTTGTAGAAGGAACATTTGTTGATATCTGGTCAGTTGACATGACAGATGAGGCACTTGTTGATGAAGCCGAAGAATTGTCAGGAACAATAGTTGTTGCAGTTGTAGGAGGTTCTGGAGTCGTTGCTGATGAGATTGCTGGATTTGTTGGAAATGATGTGGTGATCTGGAGTTGGCCACTCTGAATGAGACCGTCTATGCCATTCCTCAGGTTATCGCACCCATTGACTGAGATATTGCAGTAAGCACACCCCAACTCACACCCCGGGAACATTTGACATTCGAGGAGTTGAGCCTTGATTTCTACCAACGGTGTCCTGATCTGACCCACACTGGTTATTAAATAAGACGGCTTGTCTTCTTCAATAGCGTTAATTCTGGGACCACCGTGATTTGGCATGGGGTTCTTATTGACATTGGGTGGTGGTGCGAAATTCAGAGCTTTTGAGTCTACCAGGTCTTGTACCTTCATGTGCAGGGCTCTGCACTTTTCTGTACTGTGGCCAGGTGCATTTGAATGGAAGGCACATCGGGCGTTGGAGTCATAATTCCTGGGTAAACTGTTGGGATCTGGAGGTGCCAGCGTCCTTAGCTCAACTAGGTTGAGTTTCAAGAGTTGTGGCAGCAATGTAGCATATGGCATAGGGATCGGATCGATTACCCTGTTGGCTTGAGAAGGCCTCTGTTGGAATGGCCTTTGCTGATTATTGTTATTGGTGTTGCTGTTGTTGTAATTTCTTGGAGGATACTGATTTTGTTGATGGTACTGAGGTTGTTGTTGATAGCTTTGTTGCGGAGGTTGATAAACTGGTTGAGGATGAGCTGGAGCGGGAATGGTGACTGCTGCCACCGATCTGTGAACATATGGAGGTCTGCCCCTGTTGGTGTGGATGGCATTGGTCTCGCCAGTTCTTCTTGGGCCTGCAAAAGGCTTTCTTGTACTACTGGACGAGCTTGCACCGTTGTCAGATATCTTACCCATTTTTAACAAGCTTTCAATTCTCTCCCCAGCTATGACAACATCTGCAAAGCTAGTGGAAGAGAAAGCAGCCAGCCTGTCAATATATGTCCCCTGAAGGGTGTTCATAAACATGTCTGCCATTTCCCTTTCAGACATAGGTGGTTGAACAGCAGCAGCCAATTGCCTCCATCTCTGGGCATATTCTCGGAAACTTTCCCTTGACGACTGTGACATTCCCATTAGGAGAGTCCTGTTGGGTGCCATGTCTAAGTTGTACTGATACTGTCTGATGAAGGCCTCTGCCAGGTCCTTCCAGCATCTGATAGTTGCTCTTGTCAGATGAGAGTACCACTCCCTTGAAGCTCCTGTCAAGCTATCCTCAAAATAAAACATCCAGAGCTTCTCATCCATTGTATAGGCCTTCAGCCTTCCCAGAAATGACTGTAAGTGAGTCCGGGGGCATGAAGTCCCGTTGTATTTTTCAAAGCAAGGAGGCTTAAACTTATGGGGGATCCTGACCCCGTCTACCAAGCCCATGTCCATGACATCGAATCCCAAAGAGTTTTGAGACTCTAAGGACCTCAACTTCTCAGCTATCTCATCCAGCCTTCTATCATAGGCCTCTTCCCCAGCACCCATTACTGTGAACTGGTCTTCTTGAGGGTCTTCTTGAAGTACCCTGGCTGCAGCGGCAGTCCCTTGAACATTTGCAGGAATATTGACCTCTGGATGGAGGTGTGGTCCAAATACAGGGGGGTTAACATGAGGTTGGACCCTTTCATTGTTGCTGGTGCCGGCAGTCCCTATATGTGGATCTTCTTGATTCTGCCTTTCCACCATGGCCCTCAATCTTTCTTGGCTCTGAGCCATGTTGTTCATTACTTCCATAAACTGAGCTATCTGTGTTCTCATTTCCAATCTTTCGTTTGCCATTTGAGTCCTGACCTCTGCAAGGTCCTGCTGTACCTGATCCATTTGAATGCCCGGAAGGTTGTTACGGGTCGGATAACGGTGCAGACGGTTGAGGGGAAATACCCGACGCCTAGCAATAGTTCCTGAACATCACAACAGAGTTAGTAGCATTAAAACAAAAACCTACAAAACAAACAAAAGGTTAGCATGCAATGCAGTTATGCTTATTTGTTATCAAGGTATCCGGTTTGGCTTTCAGTTTTGACCCTTCCAGACCCTTGAAGATGTTGTTGATGTTGCTTTCGAAGTAAACCCGGATGGAACAAACTAATACATATATTACAAAAAGCAAAACGGTACATAGTTTGTCTTACAAATACAAACCCTCTGAGGGGTCAAAATACATCACAAGAAAGAAAAATAAAAGTACATGGAATGAAAGCAACAACAAACAAATGGTCAAACACCAAGACCAAACTCATCCTCACGAACTTCCTTGAGAAGTGCTTCGGTCACAGGATCAGCCGGACGCTCCGTGAGATTCCTGATGAGGAGGTTCCGGGTCGTAATAGCTGCTGTTAGCTTCTTGTGCTGAGTTTGGTCCTTGGACCTCTTTATTCCTGCTTTGATCTTCAGCTCTGATATCTCCCTCTGGGCTGCTGCCAGGGCTTCTTGCTGCACTTTTGCACTAGCTTCCAGTTGCTCCATCTTGTCTTGAACTCTCTTGTCCTCCAGAGTATGAGCTTCGGTGATCCTGACCCACCGGGCCTGACTCTCCTTCAGATACAAGTCTGTCCTTGCTCTCTGGAACTGGGCTTCTTTGCAAGCATTCTTCAGAATTTGCTCTCCAGCTTTAGACTTTTTGGTATAATCCCCAGACTTCTCAATCTTAACCAGATGCTCCACTCTCAACTTTTCCAATCTCTCAACCTCCCTCATACCATCACTCCTCTCTCGGAGGGTCTTCTGCAAAGCCTGGGTTAACTTTTCATTTCTTTCCTTCAAGCTTTCAAACTCTTCCAAACTGATAGTGGCAGGGGGTGGTGCTGAAGATGACTCAGGCATATCTTCTATGGTAAAGGGCATTCCGGAGAATTGGGCCCTGGCACGGGACCACTCATAATATTGCGCTGATGCCACATTGCTGCACTTCCCCAAAATGGTTACTCCCTTGGTTTGAACATTATCCCAGGCCCAGGTTGCCTGCCTAACAATAGCCAAATTAAGCTTGTTCTCACAATAAAGAGTTTCCACCAAGTCCTGTGCCTTAGGAGTGTGGACCAGTGCATAGCCCAATTGCCTTTTGAACAACAGAGGATTGTAATTGATACTACCCTTAACTCCTATTAGGGGCACATTAGGAAAATGCCCACAGCTGGTGATGATATCCCTGCCTTTGGTGCTTTGAGTGCACCATCTGATATCTGCTGAAGTTAGAGCAGTGAGTCTCTTAGCCCAGTTTCTCTGCTGATGAGGGTTCAAAAATGCATCTGTCCTGGGTAGATGCCTGAGAAGCCAAGTATGGAATAATGGAGCACAACACCTCACTAATCTTCCCCTCTGCTTTTCATTCCTCTGATGCACTGAATAGTAGAGGTCCCCCAATAAAGTGGGTACTGGGTTCTGCAAGATGAAAAGATGGATTGCATTCTTGCTAATGAATCGAGGCTCATCTGCAAACAACACAATTCCATATATACTCAAGGCCAATAAAGCACAGACAGCTTTCCACTCTCCTAAGGAGGCTTTCAGGGTAGCTTGAGAGATCAAGAAATCCAGATGAAAACCAGGGATTCCATCTTTGGAAGTCATATGCTGCTCAATCAGGACAGGTTCCAGATGCAGAGCCTTTGCTACTTCTCCATTACCAGGAAAGACCATCTCAGGGTTGAAAGGGATTCCACCCCTGATAGGCAGACCAACCAATGAGGAGTACTCTTCCAATAAAGGGCCCAACTGAAAGTCTTGAAAAGTGAAACATCTCAGTGGGGGATCATAGAACTGAATGCAAGTGTGGATCAGGCTTCTCTGTGAAGGGTCCAGATCTGTAACCATATCAAGTATATCTCCATAATGTTCCCTGAACAATGGTATGTGATCTGGAGTGATCAGGGTCTGAATCCTCTTGACGTCAGATAGCTCTGGCTGGAAGAAGTGGTAGGTGATGTTACTCTTTTTAGGAGCCATAATGCTGAAGATGAGTAGGGACAGGTTCTGATGATAATACTGAAGAAGTGGCCAGTGATTGGCTGGTGCAGGTGATAACTGAAGCAGATAGCTGATGAAGATGGGTCAATACTGAAGATGGGGTCAAAACCAAAACCAAATGAAGATGGATACCCTGAAACACAAATAAGCAAATGTCAATATGATGCAATGAGTATGCATGCAGATGATATGCAAGGGTCTGTGTCTGAGCTGGATCTGATCAAATGCTCTGATATAAGTCCATATGTGTAAGAAATCCAGATGGAGGTCTATAAGTCCAGTAACCAGGGTGGGGGGGCTCAAATAAAGAGCCACATGTCCAGGGTTTTAGAATCACAAGAACTGTCCCAACATGGAGTATTCTTAATCAAATCAAAGTAACAGGGTATTCTGAGGTCAAGGTACCTGCAAACCTGTAAACAGCCCAACCCCCTCACAGGTGGTGTTCTAAAACAAGGATCCTCAGACTTGGATCAGTTATGAGAAGTGTAAACACTTCTAACCCGGAGGTACAGTGTTTACAATAACCATAAAAGTTCCTCCTCTAATTCACCTCAGTTTCTGAAGGTCAATACTAAAGGTCATCCAGACTTAGCAGGCTTCCCAGATAGCCCTAGCATTGCAGGAAATCTGCAACACAGAGTTCTCAAGAAGAAACCCATATCTGAACCGTGTTTCATATTCCCGCACCAGACCGAGATGGAATGGGAAAGAATATGATTCACTCTAGCCTAGGTGTCACTCAGGTCCCAGGTATAGGACCTTAACTCTCAATAGAACCCCACCCACCAAAACAAAAACCAGATCCAGCCAGCAGCATGACAGTATGATATATACAAAAGCAATAAAGAAAGCAGTAAACAACTGTACATAAAATAAGACATATACAAACACAAATAAACACAAAACACCCCAGTAAACACAAATCAATCAAGCGCTAGGAGGAACCCACAAAAAGGAACCAGAAGCCCTGGTTGCAATATAAGGGTCCCCAGCAGAGTCGCCAAGCTGTCGCTCCCGCCAAGTGACACCGGGTCAAAAGGGGTACAGACGCGAACGGTCGGCGAAAAGAACACTGAGAACACACAGCCGTGAACTCACTGGAGAATGAATAGAGTCGCCAGCTAGGCATTTTTATCCCGGAGGAAAGGCAATGCTGCATAGGCCTAGAAAGATATGGATAAGACGGTTGCGAACCAGAGAGACTGAGAAAGGGGGTTGGTTACAACCTGGGAAGGTATTAGCACCCAGATTGTCCGTCGTACTCGACGGGATCCACGCTTAAAAGATTTGTGTTTTAAAGGGGTAGTGTCAGTGCAATTTGTGCATAAAAGAGAGCTGGAAAGGATGTACAGGTGTCAGTGTAAAAGAAGTGTGAAGTGTGGTAAATGAGGTGTCAGTGCAAGGAAATGAATAAAATGCTCAAGATCATGAGGCTAAAGGATGAAGCTAGAAGGATGGGGAATATACAGAGACTTTTGTTCGATAACTGTTAAGTTATGCCTACGTATCCTCTCGTGCAATGAGGAAGTCAGAACACCGTAGTTCGACCCAAAGAGACTGAAAGATGAATTGACTGATGAACTGCTTGCTTGTCTATGCTCAAGTGTATGACCTGTCTGGCTCAGGTGCTAACTGTCTTGCATTAGACGGAAGAAGCGAGTTCTCGTTTGTGATTGAATGAGGTGAGAAAAGAATCCCGGAGGAGACGATTATTGTTTGTTTTTGAGTTTTCAGTCTTTTATTGTTTTTGGATTTTGTCATAAGTTAATGAGCTTAAGCCTAAACCAATGGGTTAGTAAACTCATCACATCTTCCCTCTGATTAGGGGTAATGAGAGTACCTTAAGTGTGAAGTCAGATTCTCACACTTAATCACCTTTGATGCAGGATTAAGATCATTAACCTACTTGTGATTATTTAGATGTTTTTGGTGTTTTTGTTTAGTGTTGAGTAATGAGGTTAAGCCATAATCAGGGATTTAACAGACTCATTACACCATCCTAATAGAAGGATAATAGATGAGAATGTTTAAGCTGAGGAAAACTCCTCAACTTAATCCATGATTAGGGATTAAACTCATGACAAAACAAACCTTTGGTTAAGTGGATTTTATTTAATGGTATGATTATGAAGTGGATTTTATGATTTGTAAGACAACTTGAGGGGGACTTGTCCATTAACACTAGGGTTAGTCCTTCTTAACCAGTTAAGGAAGAATTAGAACCCTAATGCAAGGCCCAAGTTACAAGTGTAATGTCTTGATACTTATTAAGTGAATTGATTAAAGGATTTAAACACATTGAGGATTTAACACTTAGGATTAAAGTTATACACTCCATCCTAAGAGAAGGATGCAGGCATAAGCTTAATCTCAAAGCCTTAAAGCCTTTAGGGTTTAGTCCCTGATTTTTGAGATGGGAAGAGAAGACACAAAGAGACACAAAGGTAAAACTAAGAGGGGAGACTAATCAAAACCCTAATTCATTGTCATGCTTGGTTGTTCCTAAGTTTTGTGAGGTTTTCAAGAACAATCTTCAAAGGAAACACCAGGAAGCAGATGAAAAGATCAAGAGAAGCAAAGCAACTTGCTTCATTCAAGAAGTCAAGTCACTTGAAGAAAGAAAGTGGGAGGAACAAGAATGAGCAAGCTCAATCTCAAACACATATAAAATGCAGCAATGGATGCAAGAGAGATGAAAAGAAAAGTTATGAGAAGTGAAGGCAAATTCACTTCTCAAAATCACTTACCACCTGAAAGGTTAGAAAAGAAATGCAATGCAATGCCAAATGGGATGAGATGACATGATGAGAAACAAAACCAGAAGCATATACATGATGCTAATGATGTTATGAGATGCTACAAACATGAGGCAGCACATGGAAATGATCATACAAGTTCATGAATGCAAATGAAGCAAGTTAGGAACCATGAACATACATGAAAAGTTATGAAGTGCACATGACATACAACATGGCAAATACATGATGCAATGATCAAACATGCTTTCTATATGTCTTATGATGTCAAATGGATCACATGAATGCTTGAAATGCTAAGACAAGTCATGTTATGCAAGAGAATGCAAGATGGATACATATGGAAGCCCAAATTAGGGTTTATGGATCAAACATCAAACAAAAACCAAAAACAGAAGCAAACCCTAAGATAAAAAATGGAAAATGCCATACAAAGGACCCTTAAACCTATAATAAACCAATGTCCAAAGGGGAAGTCTCAACTCTTAACCAATCTCAAGTTATGATTTTCACAAGATTTTAGGGTTTTTAGGGTTCCTAAACAAAAGAAATGTCAAACAATTTGAAAATGCAAGATCAAATCATGGCAATTTAATCCTACAAACTTCATGCTAAACACAATGCAATGCAAAAAGAATCAATGTCCAACTCTTCATGAATAGGCAGAAATGATTTTTTGAACTTTGGATCAAATTAATGCATAAAAATGATTTTAATTCAAAGAAAAATTCTCAAAATGCATCAAGATCAAAAAAGAAATTTGGTTTGAAGGTTGGACAATGTTTCTAAATGTCTTAGAACATTTCATGAATTTTTTTGGTGATTTTTAAATACCTAAAAGTATTTTTAATAAATTAATTTCCATTAATCAATTAAAAATAATCTTTTAAATATTTAAAAATACTTTTTTAATGATAAAAATAAAAATAAAAATATTTTTGTGCCATAAAAATTAATAAAACTTATGAGAAAAAGTTTCATAATTTTTACACATTTTTTACTATTTTTAATAAATTATGCAAGTTAAATGAAATAAATGAAAAATAAAAACAAATAAAAGGAGAAGTAATCAGATCTGATGGATGAGATTTGAACTGGGCTTGGGACAGTTGACTGGCGCGCAGATCCAAGGGTCCTGGTTGACTCTGATTTTAATTAAGATTTATGAAATAATTAAATGAGTTAATGGTGATTAGGGTTAATTGGGTGAATCCAGGCCACACACACGCGCGGGAAGTCAACGTTTTCAACGCATCTAACGTCCAAGATTCAAACAAACATTAATGACTGTAATTAGGGCAAAACAAAATCAGGTGACCGGAGGGGAGCTCCGGTCATCTTCCCCGGCGACCCCAAAACCCTAAAACATGATTCAGACCACCCCAAGCCAAATTAAACGCCCAGAAACAATCCTCACACTTCTAACAACTCAAATCAACAATCAAACATCATTTAACTAACAAGAACAAGCTGAATCGAAACAAAACAAAAATGGGGCCAAACTTTCAGACACTCACAAAATACTCATTTTTCCACCATTTTCGATTCTAAACACATCACAATGATCCTTAAAGCATGTACTTTCAGTTTATAACAAAAAATCAAAGCTTTATGAGAATGTGTTCTTGGCCATACCTGAGATGGAGACCCCTGTTTCTGGACTTTCAAAGCTGTTCTTTGGTGCAAGCTTGCTCCACTGACTCCCCTGGTGCTAATGGAATGCCCAAAATAAGCTTAAACAAGCTGGTTTGAGAAGTCCAGTTCTGGTATAGCAGGAAATGAGCTTTGTGTACAGGCAGCTTCAGGTCAATGTGAAGGGTGGTTTTGACTCCTTTTGATGTGCTTGATTTGTTGGTGAAAAGAGCTTGGATGTTTGATGGCTGTGTAAGTTGATTCGAAGAGAAATGCAGGCTGAGGTGAGAAATGGTAATGGGGTGTTCTTGCCCTAAACAGGCCTGGTTCTTGGTGGTTTCTACTCAATAAGGCAAGGTGAGATGATTAGAGGAATTTGTTTGAGTGTTTGTGTGTTGTGGAAACCAATTCGAAGGGAAATGCAAAATGGAGTGAGTTTTAGTATGTGATGTTGTGTATTGTTTCTGCCTTGCTTCTTGAGTGTTATGGCCAGCATTTTCCTTGCATAAAGAACTCCCATTGGTCAGGTGATGTGACCTGGCCTGCTGTGATTGGGATGTCCACTTTTGCAAAATGTCAACTTGTTTGTAAGAGAGGCATGGGCTTGGTTCTAGCTTGGTACAAGGGCTAGGGCTGGCGCAGCATGGTGTGGTGAGAGACTATGGCTGGTTCAAAGGCCAAGGCAGCAAGTGGTGAGAAGCATAATGATGGTTTTGCAAGTTGGCACACTTTTGAAACTTCATGGAAAAGTCTTGTTACACAAACCATAACCATGTGAAACCTTGGTCCAATTCTGATTTTTAAGGCTCATAGAATGTTTGTGTAATGGTTTGATGCCATCTAGAAGTTACAATTTGCCTTGGTTCATGATTTTGCAAAATTTCCACTTGAAGCATGTCTTGAAAATCAATGATTTTTACCAACTTTGTCACACCATAACTTTTGATCCAAGAAGAATTTGATCATTTTCTTGTACTTTTTGGAAAGGGAAAGATGTATTCTACAACTTTCATGACCAAAGTTTTTCCATTTGAAGTATTTTTGGATCAAGAATCAAGGCTTGAAAAGTGACCTAAAATGACACATTCTTGAAAAGTCAACTATGCCCAAAAAGTCAACATTTGCAAAAACTTCAAATTCTTGATTTTTATGAACTTCAATCTTCTTCCATGATCAAATAAAGACCATATACACTCAAAATGATGAAGATCACCCCTTGGTTGGGTCATTGGGGGCCTCAGATGCCCTGATTTTGCACTGACTTGTCCAGAAAGTCAACCCTTGATCAGATGACTTCCCCGTGGAATTTCTTCATGAAAATTGATATGCATACTCCCTATACCATATAGAGACCAATGGAAACAAGAATGACCAAAAAATTTGGAGTTATGGCCTCTGAAACCAAAACCCTAATTTTAGGTCAACTGTGCAGTCAAACTTGGCTCTGCTTCCATACCAAACCCAGTTCTTGTGATTCTTTGGCATTCTTGACTTGGAGAGGATGTAATATGATATAATAACACATATGGATCCCTTTGAAGTGATTGATGCCTTTGGAGTGGCTCAGGAAGCTCTTGGATTGCTCAGATCACAAACCCTAGATGCAGATGACTTAGAATCTATGCAGTGAATCAAAAATGAGATATGAGATGATATGATTGTGTTTATGCATATGAAATGATCACAAGCCATGGTGTGAATGGGTGAGGGCATATTTGGGGTGTTTACAGTCTTGTTCTACTTGAGCAGGTTGCTCTTCCACAACTACTTGTGTTTCCTGCTCTAGTTCCTCCATAGGTGTTTCAATGTTTTGTGATTCTTGAATTTCTTCAAGCTCTATTTTCCTCCCACTGTTTCCTTTGGAAATAAAATCCCTTTCCAGAAAGACTCCAGTTCGAGCGACAAACACTTTGCCCTCAAAAGGATTGTAGAAGTAATATCCTCTTGTTTCTTTAGGATACCCCACAAATAAGCATTTGTCAGATTTGGGCTCAAGCTTGGTTGAAATTTGTCGTTTGACGTAAACTTCGCAACCCCAAATCTTCATGTAAGACATATGTGGTTTCTTACCACTCCATATCTCATATGGTGTCTGTCGCTCCCGACAAATGAAACTGGATCATATGAAGGTACAGACGCGAACGGTCGGCGAAGGGAACAGTGAGAACACACAGCCGTGAACTCACTGGAGATGAATAGAGTCGCCAGCTAGGCATTTTTATCCCGGAGGAAAGGTAATGCTGCATAGACCTAGAAAAAGATGGATAAGACGGTTTGCGAACCAGAGAGACTGAGAAAGGGGGTTGGTTACAACCTGGGAAGGTATTAGCACCCAGATTTTCCGTCGTACTCGACGGGATCCACGCTTAAAAGAGTTGTGTTTTAAAGGGGTAGTGTCAGTGCAATCTATGTATAAAATAGCTGGAAAAGAATGTACAGGTGTCAGTGTATGAGAAGTGAAGTGTATAAATGATGTGTCAGTGTAAGGAAAAGAGTATGCTCAAGATCATGAGGCTAAGAGAATAAAGCTGGAAAGAGGGGGAATATACAGAGACTTTTGTTCGATAACTGTTAAGTTATGCCTACGTATCCTCTCGTGCAATGAGGAAGTCAGAACACCGTAGTTCGACCCAAAGAGACTGATAGATGAATTGACTTGTGAACTGCTTGCTTGTCTATGCTCAAGTGTATGACCTGTCTGGCTCAGGTGCAAACTGTCTTGCATTAGACGGAAGAAGCAAGTTCTCGATTGTGAGTGCATGAGATGAGAAAAGAATCCCGAAGGAGACGTTTATTGTTTGTTTTTGAGTTTTCAGTCTTTTATTTCTTTTTGGATTTTGTCATAAGAAAATGAGCTTAAGCCTAAACCAATGGGTTAGTAAACTCATCACATCTTCCCTCTGATTAGGGGTAATGAGAATACCTTAAGTGTGAAGTCAGATTCTCACACTTAATCACCTTTGATGTAGGATTAAGATCATTAACCTACTTGTGATTATTTAGATGTTTTTGTGATTTTGTTTAGTGTTGAGTAATGAGGTTAAGCCATAATCAAGGATTAAACAGACCCATTACACCATCCTAAAAGAAGGATAATAGATGAGAATGTTTAAGCTGAGGAAGACTCCTCAACTTAATCCATGATTAGGGATTAAACCCATGCCAAAACAAGCCTTTATTAAGTGGATTTTTGTTAATGATAAGATGATGAAGTGATTTTTATGGTTTGTAAGACAACTTGAGGGGGACTTGTCCATTAACACTAGGGTTAGTCCTTCTTAACCACTTAAGGAAGAATTAGAACCCTAATGCAAGGCCCAAGTTACAAGTGTGATGTCTTGATGATTATTAGATGAATTGATTAGGAGGTTTAAACACCTTAAGGGTTTAATACTTAGGATTAAAGTTATACACTCCATCCTAAGAGAAGGATGCAGGCATAAGCTTAATCACAAAGTCTTAAAGCCTTTAGGGTTTAGTCCCTGATTATGAGGTGAGAAGAGAGGACTCAAAGAGAGACACAAAGGTAGAAAACTATGGGGGAACTAATCAAAACCCTAATTCATTGTCATTCTTGGTTGGTCCTAAGGTTTGTGAGGTTTCACCAAGAAGATCTTCAGAGGAGCCACCAGGAAGCAGATGAACAGGATCAAGAGAAGCAAAGTGACTTGCTTCATTCAAGAAGTCAAGTCACTTGAAGAAGGAAAGTGGGAAGAAGAAGAATGAGCAAGCTCAAACTCAAACACATATAAGAATGCAGCAATGGATGCAAGAGAGATGAAAAGAAAAGTTATGAGAAGTGAAGGCAAATCCACTTCTCAAGCTTACTTACCACCTGCAATGTTAGAAAGAAGATGCAATGCAATGCAAGATGAGATGAGATGATATGATGCTAAGCAAAACCAGAAGCATGTTGATGATGATTATGATGTTATGAGATGCTGCAAACATGAGGCAAGACAATGGAAATGATCATACAAGATCATGAATGCAAGCTAAGGAGCATGAACAAGCATGAAAAGTTATGAATCATACAAGACAAATGACATGGCAAATATGCAATGCAATGATCAAAGATGCTTTATACATGTCTTAAGATGTCAAATGAATCATAAGCATGCACAAAATGCAAAGACAAGTCATGTTATGCAAGAGAATGCAAGGAGGATGCAAAAGAAAGCCCAAATTAGGGTTTAAGGATCAAACATCAAACACAAACCAAAAACAGAAGCAAACCCTAAGATAAAAAATGGAAAATGCCACCCAAAGAAACCCTAAACCTATAATAAACCACTGCCCAAAGGGGAGCTCTCCACTCTCAACCAAACTCAAGTTATGAATTTTCTAAGTTTTTAGGGTTCTTTAGGGTTCTTAACAAAACAAATGCCAAGCAATTTAAAAATGCAAGAACAATTCATGGCCTTTTTACCCTAGAAACTACATGCAAAACAAAAGACAATGCAAGAAGAATCAATGTCACAACCTTCACCAATAGGCAGAAATGAATTTTTGAATCCATGATCAAAATAATGCATAAAAAATGATTTAATTCAATGAAAAATTCTTAAAATGCATCAAGATCAAAAAAGAAATTTGGTTTGAAGGTTGGACAATGTTTCTAAATGTCTTAGAACATTTCATGATTTTTTTTGTAATTTTTAAATACCTAAAAGTATTTTTAATTAATTAATTCTCATTAATCAATTAAAAATAATCTTTTAAATATTTAAAAATACTTTTTTAATGCTAAAAATGCAAATAAAAATATTTTTGGGTTTTAAAAATTAATGAAAACTTTGACAAAAATTTTCATAATTTTTAAATGATTTTTACTATTTTAATTAATTCGTACAAAATAATGCAATAAAAATGAAAATAAAATTGAAATAAAGAGAAGTATGCACAAGGGGTGGCCAGGATTTGATCTGGGCTTGGACTGGTTGACTGCGCGCCAGATCCAAGGGCCCAGATTCAAATCTGGCCAAACTTATTTATGACCTAATTAATCGGGTTTTTGAATTAATTAAACATGCTTAGGGTTTTAATGATGCATCCTGGCCACACGTTTGCGCGCAAGTCAACCAAAGTCTGCCTGATCTACGCTCCTCATTCAAACTTCAATTAATGACATGATTAGGGTTAAATGACTTTCAGGCCGCCGGAGAAGACTTCCGGTCGTCTTCTCCGGCCAGCCAAAACCCTAGATTCTTCTATAGGTCACCAAATCACAAATTTCTTCCACCAAACTGACTCTCTCATCAATCTAAACCTAAACCCTAAGCCTAAATTCATTTATTTTCGTCCATGAGCATGAATCGAAACAAAAGATAAAACACGGGCAAATGTTCAGGAACTCCATACATGCTGGTTTCTACACTATTTTCAAAAGCAAGCATACATTCATGATCAGGGGAACACAAGGCATCATAAAAGAACTAAAAAACTAGTTTCTGGGAAAAAAGTTCATGTAGCTCACCTGAGATGAAGCTCCTCTGTTTGTGAGCTTTCAGGGCTTCTTTCTTGTGCAAGCTTGCTTCCTTGGACCCTCTGAATGCAAAATGAGGCTCAAAATGCTTGGAGAGTGGCTGGCTTGAAAGATCCAACTCTGGTGTAGCAGAAATGGGGATTTGTGTACAGGCAGTTTCAGATCAAAATGAAGGGTGGTTTTGACTCCTTGTGGTATGCTTGACTTGTTGGTGAAGAAAAATGAAGTGTTTGATGGCTGGATAGTGAGATTCGAAGAGAACTGGTTTGGAAAGTGAAGAATGGTGAAGCTCAGGTCAGGCTTGTTTCAGGCTTGAGCTTTGGTGGTTTGAGGTCTATGAAGTGTGTTGAGTTGGATGGTGAAGTTAGCTTGAGTGTTTGATGGCTGTGTGAGCAGATTCGATAGAAAATGCAATGTGAGATGATTTTGTGAATGCTGTGTTCTGGTTAGCTTCTGCCTTGCCTCTTTTATGTTTTGGCCAGCATTTGGATAGTATAAACAATTGCAAGTGGCTGGGAGATGTGACATGTCCTGCTGTGATTGGGATGTCTACTTTTGCATAAAGTCCACCTTTTGTGTAAGTGAGGCATGGCTCAAAGTCTAGGCAAGTACAAGGTTGGTTCTGGTGCAGCATGGTGAGAGAGAGGTCTAGCAAAGCTCAGTACTCAAGGCTGCAAGTTGGTGAGAGGTGATCATGAGTTTTTGCAACTTGTTGCTTTTTGAACTTTCATGAGAAAAGTCAAGTTACATGAACTATAACCATGGGCATTCTTGGTTCAATTCTGATTTTATGACTTAGAGACATGTTTGTGTGTTGGTTTGGAATGGATTAGAGGCTGCAAAATGCATTGATCCATGATTTTGCAAAATTCTCACTTAGGGCATGCCTTGAAAATAAGTGATTTTAGCCAACTTTGCATTGCCATAACTTTTAATCCATGAAGAGTTTGATCATGTTCTTGTACTTTTTGAAAAGGGAAAGATGAGATCTACAACTTTCATGACCAAAGTTTTTCCATTTGAAGCCTTTTTGGATCAAGAATCAAGGCTTGAAAAATGACCTAAAATGATGCATTCTTGAAAAGTCAACCATGCCCAAAAAGTCAACATTTGCAAAAACCCTAAATTCTTGATTTCTATGAACTTCAACCTTCTTCCATGATCAAATAAAGATCATATACACTCAAAATGATGAATATCAACCATTGGTTGGGTCATTGGGGGCCTCAGATGCCCTGATTTTACACTGACTTGTCTGAAAAGTCAACTCTTGATCAGATGACTTCCCCATGGAATTTCTTCATGAAAATTGATATGCATACTCCCTATACCATATAGAGACCAATGGAAACAAGAATGACCAAAAAATTTGGGGTTATGGCCTCTGAAACCAAAACCCTAATTTTCAGTCAACTGTGCAGTTCATCCTGGCTCTGCATCCACTCAAACCCTAGTCCTTGTGATTCTTTTGCAATTTTGACTTTGAGGAGATGAAATATGATATAAGAACACACATGGACCACTTTGAATTGATTGGTGGCCTTTGGAGTGCCTCAAGAAGCTTTGGGATTGCTCAGATCACAAAACCCTAGGTGCAGATGCCTTAGAAACTATGCAGTGAAACAAAAGTGAGATATGAGATGATATGTTTGTGTTTATGCATATGAGATGATCACAAGCCATGGTGTGAATGGGTGAGGGCAAATTTGGGGTGTTTACAGCTGCCCCTATTCAAACATGGGTTAGCTGTGCAGGATGTAAGCAACGGCTTAACAGACAGACAAGATAACTTGTGGTTGAATACCAAAGACAGTCCAAAATTTGCACTCACAGAATGAAAAGGGATATAGATTGTAAGTGAAAAATAAAGTGTATTGTAAAGTGGGCGACGGAGGACGACCGTCGAGCAGAGGACGACTGCTGGGTAAAAAGCAATGACGGGGACGGCCGACATGCTGGTAAAGTGCAGGGAATAAAGCAATGACGGGGACGGCCGACATGCTGGGGATAAAAAGTAAAGCTAAGACGGGGACGGCCGACTAGCTGGGGAAAATAAAATCATGATGGGGACGGCCATCAAGGTAAAGCTGTAAAATTTCTCTGGGAATCAAATGAAACATGACGGGGACGGCCATCAAGTTCATAAAGGTAAAGTAACCAACGATGGGGACGGCCATCGGGCTAAAAAGGAAAAGGGACCACGACGGGGACGGCCATCGGGTTAAAGAATGAATGAAATAAACAGATGATGGGGTACGGCCATCAAAGGTGAAGGACGATCACCTAGCAGGGTACGGCTGCTCTGTTGGGTATAAAGAAAAATGATGGGGACGGCCATCAAAGGTGGAGGACGACCACCTGGCAGGGTACGGCTGCCGAAAATATCAACGATGGGGACGGCCATCGGATAGAAAAGGTCAACGATGGGGACGGCCATCGGACGAGCATGATGGAGGACGACCATCAAGAAGTGGAGGACGACCACTCAGCAGGGGACGGCTGCTCTCAAGGTTTATCGTAACACAGGACGAGTGTCAGATAACCAAAATCAACAATGGGGACGGCCATTGGATAAAATGATGAAGGACGATCATCAAAAGGTGGAGGACGACCACCTAGCAGGGGACGGCTGCTAAAAAAATCAACGATGGGGACGGCCATCGGATGAGCGTGATGGAGGACGACCATCAAGAAGTGGAGGACGACCACTCAGCAGGGTACGGCTGCTCTCAAAGGTATCATAACACAGGACGAGTGTTAGATAAAAAGAAAATTTGTTTTGCGATCTACTGGGGATAATGTAAACACGGACGAGCGTTTACACCCAAGAAACAAAAGGTATAAGTGTTTGGTATTGTGTATAGATTAAAAATGCGGACGAGCATCCTTAAGACTATGATACGGACGAGTATCATGTAGAAACAAACTGACACATGTTCAGAGATGATGATACGGACGAGTATCAACTGGTTAACAAAGAACACGGACGAGTGTTGCATCTGAAAGGACTCTTATGGGGAATAGTAGACACGGACGAGTATCTATATTCAAGAAGACATAAGTGTTTGACACGGTGTATGGATTAAAGATGCGGACGAGCATCCTTAAGACTATGATACGGACGTGTATCATGTAGAAACAAACACTAGACGCAATGTTCTGAGATGATGGTACGGACGAGTACCAAATGGTTAACAAAGAACAAGGACTACTGCCGAATCTGTGGGGTTATGAGTGATGATGTATACAAGATACGGACGAGTATCTGTATAAGCGTACCATGAGTAGTGAGTATTGTATTGTATAGATGAGTGTTTATCTGCTGGGGAGAGTGACACGGACGAGTGTCAAAAGAGAAAAGTATAATATTAACAAGTGTATGGGTGATGAAGGTGTACGCGACTGCGCTGGGGATATGACACGGACGGGTGTCAAAAAGGGTGCATATAAGGTATGTGAGTGCAAAAAGGATGTCTTTGGCTTTCTGCTGGGAGTTATGACACGGACGGGTGCCAGAATGTATCTGTAATGAGGGTGATTGGTTTGTAAAGGGTGTTCAGGCGACTTTACTGGGGAAAGATGACACGGACGGGTGCCAAAAGGTGTATATACGGGTGTTTGAGATTTGAAAGGGCAGCTGCTTTTGCAGGGACTCTGATGGGGACTCTTGGGGAAAGTAATCTGTATCCTGGTAAATGGTTACTAATCACAAGCGTTCAATTCACGACATGACTTATGATTATGCTATGCGTTTGATTTTTGCCGTAATGCTCCGTATTAGACGGAATGCTACGCTCTGGGGGGTGAATATGATGCGAATGCTATGATTATGCAAAGGAGCGAAGATCCAGGATTCGGATCCCATTGCTGCGAAGATCTCTGGTTGATCTGCTTGAAGTGAACATCCCAGCTGGGGATGAGATCATTGGTAGATCTAATGAGGTATCTGCTTGGGGATATATGCCACCGATTGACATATCCTTATAAATGAGAAACCCAGCTGGGGTTTGTAGAAGCTTCTGTACTCTGTTGTGACTTCTCCGTGCGTTGCTCTTCTGAATAGAGGCTGAAGACTCTGTGGGGAGATGATTCCCTGATTTCTGCATTCTGCTGAGGAAGAATGGCAACTCGGCTGGGGAAGTGAGAGGCAACTCAGCTGGGGAGAGCAACAAGAGGCAACTCAGCTGGGGATATAGCATCCTGAGTGTTAAGCCTGTTTGTTGATTTGGCAACTTTGCTGGGGAAATGGGCACCTTCTAGTTCCATGTGGAGGATAGACCGAGTTGATAATGATTTGCCAGCTTGCTAAAACGTGACTTGCATGCCCCAGGTTGCGTTCTGGATACCTGCAATCCTGCAAAGATAATGGAACGCACAAAAGGTCCCGAGGTATCCCTTACTGGATTCCGTCATAGGAGTTAAGTACTTTCGAGAATAATCACATTCCCTGTAAGCATGTGTTTTTATTTTTTAGAGAAAGGCATCTGTACTTATGCAATTGTATTTTTAGAGATATCAGACGACTCTTTGCAAAACATAAATGTAAAAACGAGACATGACTGAAAATCTGATTTTATTAATTCATGTGCCCTGAATTGGCAAGATACAGTCAAGGAAACAAATCTCCTGAAATGAGGAAATTGTTACAAATTGAGAAATAAAGTGCTGGCGGTGTTGACGACGCTTTGAGGAGCTTCCTCTCCTGCTATGACTCGTATGACAATGACGTTCTTCTCGTCTTGCTTTCTGGAGAGAGTTGATTCTGATTGAAGCTTGATTCTTTGGAAGCTTACCAAGTTGTAGGTGATACAGACGAACTCAGAATGCAGTTGTTCGCTTATTCCCTTATTTTGCATGGATCGCCCTTTCGGGTTTTCAATCCATCGGGATACCCATTTTTGCCTGAGTTGTCCAATGCGGCTTTTCAACTCAGCGGGTGTACATTTTTCATTTATTTTCCCTTATTTTTGCCCGAGTCTTTTATTCTGTTTTTGACTCGCCGGGGTGCCCTATTTTTGCCTGGACTTACATTCTGTTTTTATGTCCAGCGGGTCATTTTATGCGAAGTATTTTTTAACTGCATCTGAATTCACAGGGGACGGGAAATCTTCACCATCCATGGTGCTGAGCATCAGTGCTCCACCAGAGAAAACTTTCTTTACAACGAATGGTCCTTCATAATTTGGAGTCCATTTGCCCCTGTAGTCTGTATGAGGAGGGAGGATTCTTTTCAGCACAAGATCTCCTACTTGGTACTCTCGGTGCCTGACTTTCTGATCGAAGGCTTTCTTCATTCTCTTTTGATATAACTTCCCATGGCAGATTGCAGCCAATCTCTTCTCTTCGATCAGACTCAGTTGTTCGTATCGGGACCGAACCCATTCTGCTTCACTCAGTTTAACATCCATTAACACCCGCAGAGAGGGTAATTCAACCTCAACAGGTAGGACCGCTTCCATACCATATACAAGTTGATACGGTGTTGCCCCAGTGGACGTTCTGATTGATGTGCGGTACCCATGCAAGGCAAACGGTAGCATTTCATGCCAGTCTTTGTAAGTGATCACCATCTTCTGCACAATCTTCTTGATATTCTTATTTGCTGCCTCAACAGCGCCGTTCATCTTTGGCCTGTAAGGAGAAGAATTGTGATGTTGGATCTTGAAGTCCCGGCACAGCTCTGCCATCATTTTGTTGTTTAAGTTGGAACCATTATCAGTAATGATTCGCTAGGGCACTCCATACCGACAGATGATATCTCTCTTCAGAAATCTGGCTACCACTTGCCTTGTAACATTAGCATATGAGGCTGCTTCAACCCACTTGGTGAAATAGTCAATGGCGACCAGGATGAATCTGTGACCATTTGAAGCAGTCGGCTCAATCTTGCCAATCATATCAATACCCCACATAGCAAAGGGCCATGGTGAAGACATGATGTTCAAAGGATTGGGAGGCACATGCACCTTATCTGCGTAGATCTGGCATTTGTGGCATTTTCTGGCGTAAGCACAACAGTCTGCATCCATTGTGATCCAGTAATAGCCTGATCTTAGCAATTTCTTAGCCATGGCATGCCCTCCGGCATGGGTACCAAAAGATCCTTCGTGCACTTCATGCATCAGCAAATCTGCTTCCGTCTTGTCAACACATCTGAGGAGTACCATGTCAAAGTTCCTCTTGTATAAAGACCCATCAGTGTTCAGAAAGAAACTACCAGCGAGCCTTCTCAAAGTCTTCTTATCATTGGAAGATGCCCCAGGTGGGTATGTTTGATCCTCCAAGAAGCACTTAATGTCGTGGAACCAAGGCTTATCATCTTTTACAACATCTGCTGCAAATACATATGCTGGTCTATCAAGTCTAGACACTGAAATCTGAGGTATAAAGTTAGCCGTTTGAACTTTGATCATGGATGAAATGGTAGCAAGAGCATCTGCAAACTGATTCTCGTCCCGAGGGATATACTCAAGCTTGACTGTTGTGAAGAAAGTCAATAACCTCCTTGTATAATCCCTGTAAGGTATCAGATGATCTTGGTGGGTGTACCATTTTCCGTTGGTTTGATTAACTACCAGAGCTGAGTCCCCGAATACGGTCAATGTCTTGATCCTGAGGTCAATGGCTTCCTCAAGACCCATAATGCAAGCTTCGTATTCAGCTTCGTTGTTAGTGCAGTTGAAAGTGAGTTTTGCCGAGAAAGGCATGTGAACCCCCTTTGGTGTAATGAGTACTGCACCAACACCACGGCCATTCATGTTAACAGCCCCATCAAACATCATAGTCCATTCTTCTTCAGGGTCAGGCCCTTCAGTGTGAATAGGCTCTTCGTGATCTTTTGCTTTAATGAACATGATGTCCTCATCAGGGAAGTCAAACCTCATAGGCTGGTAGTCATCAATGGGTTGCTCAGCAAGATATTCAGATAGTACACTGCCCTTGATGGCTTTCTGAGAAGTGTATTGTATGTCGTATTCTGTAAGGATCATTTGCCATCTTGCAACCCGTCCGGTAAGAGCTGGCTTCTCGAAAATGTACTTAACTGGGTCCATTTTTGAGATTAACAAGGTAGTGTGGGTCAACATATACTGCCTTAGTCGGCGAGCAGCCCACGCTAAAGCACAGCAAGTTTTCTCGAGCAGTGAATAACGTTGTTCACAGTCGGTAAACTTTTTGCTTAGGTAGTATATTGCATACTCTTTTCGACCAGACTCGTCATGCTGGCCCAGCACACACCCCATCGACTCTTCTAATACTGTCAAGTACATTATCAGAGGTCTTCCTTCAACTGGAGGCATAAGGATTGGAGGTTCTTGCAGATATTCCTTGATCTTGTCAAAAGCCTTCTGGCAGTCTTCGTTCCACCTGACCGTTTGTTCTTTTCTTAACAGCTTGAACAAGGGTTCACAGGTTGCTGTGAGGTGAGATATGAACCGGGAAATGTAGTTCAATCGACCTAAGAACCCTCGAACTTCTTTCTCAGTTTTCGGTGCAGGCATTTCTTGTATAGCCTTGACTTTATCAGGGTCAACCTCAATCCCTTTCCCGCTTACAATAAAGCCCAGCAGCTTACCGGATCGCACCCCGAATGTGCATTTGTTGGGGTTCAGCTTCAATTGGTATTTCCTCAGACGCTTGAATAACTTGAGCAGATTTACCAGGTGATCTTCCTCTGTAAGGGACTTGGCGATCATATCATCCACATAACATTCTATTTCCTTGTGGATCATATCATGGAATAATGTCACCATAGCCCGTTGATATGTGGCACCAGCATTCTTCAGTCCGAATGGCATCACTTTGTAACAGAACGTGCCCCAAGGTGTGATGAATGTTGTCTTCTCCATGTCTTCAGGTGACATCTTGATCTGATTGTACCCTGAAAATCCGTCCATGAAGGAGAATACCGAGAACTGAGCCGTGTTATCCACCAATACGTCAATGTGAGGTAATGGGAAATCATCTTTCGGGCTGGCTCTGTTCAGATCCCGGTAGTCAACACACATTCTTACTTTGCCATCTTTCTTAGGCACAGGTACTATGTTAGCAACCCACGGCGGGTAGCTAGTCACAGCAAGGAACCCGGCGTCCCATTGCTTTTGTACCTCTTCCTTAATTTTCATAGCCATGTCTGGGCGAGTTCGGCGCAACTTCTGTTTAACTGGTGGGCATTCTTCCCTCAGAGGCAGCTTGTGCACAACAATATCGGTATCCAACCCTGGCATATCTTGATACGACCAAGCAAACACATCAACATACTCTTGAAGCAGATCTATCAGTTGTCTCTTCACTGAGTCTTGCAGGCAGGCCCCGATTTTAACCTCTTTCACGTCTTCGTTTGTACCAAGATTAATCACTTCAATCTCCTCCTGGTGAGGAGTGATAACCTTTTCCTCCTGTCTCAACAACCTGGCTAGCTCTTCAGGAAGCTCATATTCTTCTTCAACCCCTTCATCAGCTTGATTGATTGGATTGTCAAAGTCATACGACGTCATAGCCGTGCTGTTGTCGGTGCTGTCTGGAAGGCACTCTCTGCAAGGGTTAAGTTGGTTCATTTTAGTGATTGATTTTAATCTTGCTTTAGAAAAAAGTGAAATGAAGTTATCATTTTGAAAACACCGCCATTTATTTTTTTGTACAAAAAGAAAAATGGAAAAACAGTGAGCATAAAAGAAAAAAGACTCGTTTGCAAAAAGATGTCTGATATTTCATTAATTTAATCTTGTTTGCACAAAAGTACAGATGGCCCTGGTTACAAAATGAGTCTTGTCATCTTGGGCAAGATGCAAGACTTGGATGCATGCTATAAAAAATACAGGAAATAATAATTACTCTGCATGAGTAACTCTTATAATTTCCTGGGAAGACCAGTTCGAGACACTGCTCCCCGGGATCTTCGGACGAATCCAATTCTCCAGATTGCGCTCCTCTTCCAGCTCGTCTTCCAGACAGTTGATAGCATCAGGGGTAAGCATCCCCCCACTGACAAAACCAGGCTCTGCAGCAGTCTTTGCTTGATGTTGAGTTGGTCTGTAACCCAACCCAAACTTGTCCTTCTTCTCCTCCACAGCTAAGACCTTGCCCCAGCCTAGGGCAGTCCCTTCTTCAACAACCTTCCGGGCTTGCTGGTAAGATGACATGGAGATTCCAGATACAGCAGATGCTTCATTGACATTCAAGGCTTCAAAACCTTGGCTCATTGTTTCATGGATCTCTCCATCCATCTCAATGTATTTGTAAGTAGCCAGATGGCTAACAAATATATCCTCTTCCCCACAGATTGTGACAACTTGACCTTCCCACTCAAATTTTAACTTTTGGTGAAGGGTAGACGTTATTGCGCCGGCGGCGTGAATCCAGGGTCTACCCAACAAACAGCTGTAGGCGGGCTGAATGTCCATCACACAAAAGATAGTTTTAAAGGTCTGCGGGCCAATTGTCACAGGCAGCTCAATCTCTCCCAGAACCGATCTCTTCGAACCATCAAAGGCTCTTACTACCAGGTTGCTGGGTCTCAATGCCAATCCATCATATTCAAGCTTCACCAGAGCCTTCTTTGGTAAGACATTCAGGGAAGAACCTGTGTCCACCAGCACATGAGAAAGGACAGCTCCTTTGCATTCCATGGTTATGTGCAAGGCTTTGTTGTGGTTGCGGCCATCCGCTGTCAAGTCAGAATTGGTAAACCCTAGCCCGTTGCTAGCAGTAACATTCCCAACCACGGTTTCCAATTGGTTGACAGTAATCTCCTCGGGCACGTAAGCTGCGTGCAAGACTTTAAGTAGTGCATTCCGATGGGCTTCGGAGCACATAAGCAGTGAGAGGATAGAGATTTTGGATGGCGTCTGGTGAAGCTGATCCACAATTTTATAATCACTCCTTTTGATGATCCGCATAAACTCATCAACTTCCTGATCAAATGGAGTCTTCAGGGCTTCTTTAACAGCTGGATCTTCCTGCACCGGGCCTTTTCCTTTTGCCTTGGCAGCAGCTTCTGTTTCGGCTGTAGGTCTTTGAACTTGTGAAGCAAAGAGACGTCCGCTTCGAGTGAAGCCTCCGCCTCCCCCCACATTATCTACTTGTGGTGCAGGTGTTGATGTTTCCAGAGTGATTCTTTTTCCTTCGCAATACACGTCAGAGCCATAGTGCCAAGGGATGGCCCTATTGCTTTCATATGGTACTGGTCCAGGCACCGTGACAGTGACTGGACTGATTGCTGCTGCTGAAGGGACTGTTATTGTTTGTGGATCATAAAAGATTGTTACTGGTGCTCTGGCGGGAGCAGCACCTTCTGAATGGTAGGCAGAATTATTTTCAGGATCATAGAATATGGTAACAGTAGAGACATCTTCATGATTGATTGCTGGTGTTGTAGGAGGTTCCGTTGGAAGGACTGTTGTTGTTGTTGATGGAGAGTCGAAATGGAATGAAGCTGAAGTTGTAGCAGGAGAAACTGTTGAAAACTGATCATTTGGGAGGACAAGTGAAGTACTTGTTGATGCTGCTGATGAATTGTCGGGAACAATAGTTATTGCATTTGTAGGAGGATCTGAAACCGTTGCTGATGAAGTTGCCGGATTTGTCGGGAATGATGTAGTGATCTGGAGTAGGCCACTCTGAATAAGGCTGTTAATGCCATTCCTCAGGTCCTCGCACCCATTCCATGAAATATTGCAATATGGGCATCCTAGCTCACACCCCGGAAATATTTGGTTTTCACGGAGTTGAGCCTTGATTTCCACCAATGGTGTCCTGATCTGATCCACACTGGTTATTAAATAAGACGGTTGGTCTTCTTCAATAGCATTAATTCGGGGACCACCATGGTTTGGCATTGGGTTTTTATTGACATTGGGCGGAGGTGCAAAATTCAGAGCCTTGGAGTCTACCAAGTCTTGTACCTTCATATGCAGAGCCCTGCATTTTTCTGTACTGTGACCAGGTGCGTTCGAGTGGAAAGCACACCTAGCATTGGAGTCATAGTTTCTCGGTAGACTGTTGGGATCCGGAGGTGCCAACGTTCTTAGCTCAACTAGGTTGAGTTTCAGAAGTTGTGGCAGCAAGGCAGCATATGGCATTGGGATCGGATCGATCACTCTGTTAGCTTGAGATGGCCTCTGTTGGAATGGCCTTTGTTGATTGTTATTGTTGGAGTTGTTGTTGAAGTTCCTTGGAGGATACTGATTCTGCTGATACTGAGGTTGTTGTTGGAAGTTTTGTTGAGGAGGTTGATAGACTGGCTGAGGATGAGCTGGAGCAGGGATAGTGACTGCTGCTATTGACCTCTGAACATATTGGGGCCTACCCCTGTTGGTGTGAATGGCATTGGTCTCGCCAGTTCTTCTCGGGCCTGCAAAAGGCTTTCTTGTACTACTGGACGAGCTTGCACCGTTGTCTGAGATCTTTCCCATTTTTAACAGGCTTTCAATTCTCTCCCCAGCTATGACAACATCTGCGAAGCTGGTGGAAGAGAAAGCAGCTAACCTGTCAATATACGTTCCCTGAAGAGTGTTCATAAACATGTCTGCCATTTCTCTCTCAGACATTGGTGGTTGAACGGCAGCAGCCAGTTGCCTCCACCTTTGGGCATACTCTCGGAAATTCTCCCTCGAAGACTGTGACATTCCCATTAGGAGGGTCCTGTTGGGTGCCATATCTAGATTATACTGATACTGTCTGATGAAGGCTTCTGCCAGGTCCTTCCAGCATCTTATAGTTGCTCTTGTCAGATGGGAATACCATTCTCTTGATGCTCCAGTCAAGCTATCTTCAAAATAGAACATCCACAATTTCTCATCCATTGTATAGGCCTTCAGCCTTCCCAGAAATGATTGCAAATGAGTTCGGGGGCATGAAGTCCCATTATACTTTTCGAAACATGGAGGCTTGAACTTGTGGGGGATCCTGACCCCTTCTACCAAACCCATGTCCATGACGTCGAACCCCAAAGAGTTTTGAGACTCCAGTGATCTCAACTTCTCAGCTATTTCCTCCAATCGTCTATCATAAGTTTCCTCTCCGGCGCCCATTACTGTATACTGGTCCTCCTGAGGGTCTTCCTGAAGTACCCTGGCTGCAGTGGCCGTGCCTTGAACGTTTGCAGGAATGTTGATCTCAGGATGCAAATGTGGGCCAAACACAGGGGGATTAACATGGGGTTGCACCCTTTCATTATTACTGGTGCCTGCAGTTCCTACATGAGGCTCCTCTTGATTTTGCCTCTCCACCATGTCCCTCAGTCTTTCCTGGCTCTGAGCCATGTTGTTCATAACTTCCATGAACTGCGTCATCTGCGTTCTCATCTCTAACCTTTCGTTTGCCATCTGGTTTCTGACCTCCGTAAGGTCTTGTTGCATCTGATCCATCTGAATTCCCGGAAGGTTGTTTCTAGTTGGGTACCTGTGAGGCCTGTTGAGAGGAAATACCCGGCGGCGAGCAATAATTCCTGAATATCACAACAGAGGTTAGCAACAACAAAAACCTACAAAACAAACAAAAGGGGTTAGCATGCAATGCAGTTATGCTTATTTGTTCTCAAGGTATCCGGTTCGGCCTTCAGTTTTGACCCTTCCAGACCCTTGAAGATGATGCTGTTGAAGTTGCTTTTGATGTGAACCCAGATAGAAACCAACACAAATATATTACAAAGGGGTGAAATAATACAACTTGTTCATTTTTACAACACAAGCCCTCAAAGGGGTCAAAACACATCACAAAAAAGCAAAAGTACATGGAAAAGGAACAACAACAAGCAAATGATCAAACTCCAAGGCCAAACTCATCCTCACGAACTTCTTTGAGAAGTGCTTCGGTCACAGGATCAGCCGGATGCTCCGTGAGACTTCTGATGAGAAGGTTTCTTGTTGCAACTGCTGCAGTCAACTTCTTGCTCTGACTTTGGTCCTTAGACCTCTTCAATCCTGCTTTGATTTTCAGCTCTGATATCTCCTCCTGGGCTGCTGCCAGGGCTTTTTCCATCTGCTCCATCTTGTCTTGAACTCTCTTGTCTTCTAGAGTACGGGCCTCAGTGATTCGGACCCATCTGGCCTGACTCTCTTTCAAATACAAGTCTGTTCTTGCTCTCTGGAACTGGGCTTCTTTACAAGCATTCTTCAGAATCTGCTCACCAGCTTTAGACTTGTTGATATAATCTCCAGACTTCTCAATCTTAGTCAAGTGTTCTACTCTTAACTTCTCCAATCTCTCAATCTCCCTCACACCTTCACTCCTTTCCCGGAGGGTCTTCTGCAAAGCCTGGGTTAACTTCTCATTTCTTTCCTTCAAGCTCTCAAACTCCTCCAAACTGATAGTGGCAGGGGGTGGTGCTGAAGATGACTCAGGCATGTCTTCTATGGTAAAGGGCATTCCAGAGAATTGGGCCCTAGCATGGGACCACTCATAATATTGGACTGATGCCACATTATTGCACTTCCCCAGAATGGTGATTCCCTTGGTTTGAACATGATCCCAGGCCCAGGCAGCCTGCATAACAACAGCCAAACTAATCTTGTTTTCACAGTAGAGGGTCTCAACCAAGTCTTGTTCCCTAGGAGTATGAACCAGTGCATAGCCTAATTGCCTTCTGAACAGCAGAGGGTTGTAATTGATGCTTCCCTTAACTCCTATTAAGGGCACATTGGGAAAGTGCCCGCAGCTTGTAATGATATCTCTGCCCTTGGTGCTTTGAGTACACCATCTGATGTCTGCTGAAGTGAGAATAGTGAGCCTCTTAGCCCAGTTGCCTTGCTGATGAGGATTTAGAAATGCATCTGTCCTTGGTAGATGCCTGAGAAGCCAAGCATGGAATAATGGAGCACAACACCTTACTAGCCTGCCCCTCTGCTTCTCATTCTTCTGATGTACTGAGTAATAGAGATCTCCTAGCAAAGTTGGCACTGGGTTCTTCAGGATGAACAAATGGATTGCATTCTTGCTAATGAATCGAGGCTCATCTGCAAACAACACAATTCCATATACACTTAAGGCCAACAGAGCAAAAACAGCTCTCCACTCCCCCAGGGAGGCCTTCAGACTAGCTTGAGAAATTAAGAAGTCCAGATGAAAGCCAGGGATCCCAGCTTTAGAGGCCATGTGTTGCTCAACCAAAACAGGCTCCAGATGCAAAGCCCTTGCTACCTCTCCATTGCTGGGAAAGACCATTTCAGGGTTGAAAGGGATTCCCCTCTTGATAGGCAGACCAATCAATGATGAGTATTCTTCCAAAAGAGGACCCAACTGAAAGTCTTGAAAGGTGAAACATCTCAATGGGGGGTCATAGAACTGAATACAGGTATGGATCAGGCTTCTCTGAGATGGGTCCAGATCCATGACCAAGTCAAGTATATCCCCATAATGCTCCCTGAACAAGGGTATGTGATCTGGAGTGATCAGGGTTTGGATCCTCCTGATGTCTGATAAGTCTGGTTGGAAGAAATGATAGGTGATGTTGCTCTTCTTTGGGGCCATGATGCTGAGACTGAGTAGAATAAGTGTTGATGAAGAGGTTGAGAAGTGGGCCACTGGCTGGCTAGTGCAAGTAACTGAAATATATGGCTGACAAGCTGAAGCAAGTGCTGGTGGAGATAGGTCAATGATGCAGATGGGGTCAAAACCAAAACCAGATGAAGGTGGATACCCTGAAACACAAATAAGCAAATGTTAATATGATGCGATGAGTATGTATGCAGATGAAATGCAAGGGTTTGTGACTGAGCTGGATCTGATTAACTGCCTTGGTATAGATCCATGTGTGTTCAAGAATTCCAGATGGAGGTCTATAAATCCAGTAACCAAGGTAGGGGACTCAAATAAAGAGCCACATGTCCAGGGTTTCAGAATCACAAGAACTGTCCAACATGGAGTACTCTTAACAAAGTCAAAGTAACAGGGTATTCTGAGGTCAAGGTACCTGCAAACCTGTAAACAACCCAACCCCCCTCACAGGTGGTGATCTAGAACAAGGATCCTCAGACTTGGATCAGTTATGAGAAGTGTAAACACTTCTAACCCGGAGGTACAGTGTTTACAATAACCATAACAATTCCTCCTCTAATTCACCTCAGTTTCTGAAGGTCAATACTAAAAGGTCATCCAGACTTAGCAGGCTTCCCAGATAGCCCTAGCATTGCAGGAAATCTGCAACACAGAGTTCTCAAGAAGAAACCCATATCTGAACCGTGTTTCATATTCCCGCACCAGACCGAAATGGAATGGGAAAGAATATGATTCACTCTAGCCTAGGTGTCTCTCAGGTCCCAGGTATAGGACCTTAACTCTCAATGAAATACCCACCCACCAAAGAAAAACCAGATCCAGCCAGCACAGTATGACAGTATGAAAAATATAAAGCTATAAAGAAAGCAATAAATCAACTGTACATAAAGCAAAAAACAAAAATAAATACAAGCACATACAAGCACATAACACCCCAGTAAACACAAATCAATCAAGCGCTAGGAGGAACCCACAAAAAGAACCAGAAGCCCTGGTTGCAGTATAAGGTTCCCCAGCAGAGTCGCCAAGCTGTCGCTCCCGACAAATGAAACTGGATCATATGAAGGTACAGACGCGAACGGTCGGCGAAGGGAACAGTGAGAACACACAGCCGTGAACTCACTGGAGATGAATAGAGTCGCCAGCTAGGCATTTTTATCCCGGAGGAAAGGTAATGCTGCATAGACCTAGAAAAAGATGGATAAGACGGTTTGCGAACCAGAGAGACTGAGAAAGGGGGTTGGTTACAACCTGGGAAGGTATTAGCACCCATATTGTCCGTCGTACTCGACGGGATCCACGCTTAAAAGAGTTGTGTTTTAAAGGGGTAGTGTCAGTGCAATCTATGTATAAAATAGCTGGAAAAGAATGTACAGGTGTCAGTGTATGAGAAGTGAAGTGTATAAATGATGTGTCAGTGTAAGGAAAAGAGTATGCTCAAGATCATGAGGCTAAGAGAATAAAGCTGGAAAGAGGGGGAATATACAGAGACTTTTGTTCGATAACTGTTAAGTTATGCCTACGTATCCTCTCGTGCAATGAGGAAGTCAGAACACCGTAGTTCGACCCAAAGAGACTGATAGATGAATTGACTTGTGAACTGCTTGCTTGTCTATGCTCAAGTGTATGACCTGTCTGGCTCAGGTGCAAACTGTCTTGCATTAGACGGAAGAAGCAAGTTCTCGATTGTGAGTGCATGAGATGAGAAAAGAATCCCGAAGGAGACGTTTATTGTTTGTTTTTGAGTTTTCAGTCTTTTATTTCTTTTTGGATTTTGTCATAAGAAAATGAGCTTAAGCCTAAACCAATGGGTTAGTAAACTCATCACATCTTCCCTCTGATTAGGGGTAATGAGAATACCTTAAGTGTGAAGTCAGATTCTCACACTTAATCACCTTTGATGTAGGATTAAGATCATTAACCTACTTGTGATTATTTAGATGTTTTTGTGATTTTGTTTAGTGTTGAGTAATGAGGTTAAGCCATAATCAAGGATTAAACAGACCCATTACACCATCCTAAAAGAAGGATAATAGATGAGAATGTTTAAGCTGAGGAAGACTCCTCAACTTAATCCATGATTAGGGATTAAACCCATGCCAAAACAAGCCTTTATTAAGTGGATTTTTGTTAATGATAAGATGATGAAGTGATTTTTATGGTTTGTAAGACAACTTGAGGGGGACTTGTCCATTAACACTAGGGTTAGTCCTTCTTAACCAATTAAGGAAGAATTAGAACCCTAATGCAAGGCCCAAGTTACAAGTGTGATGTCTTGATGATTATTAGATGAATTGATTAGGAGGTTTAAACACCTTAAGGGTTTAATACTTAGGATTAAAGTTATACACTCCATCCTAAGAGAAGGATGCAGGCATAAGCTTAATCACAAAGTCTTAAAGCCTTTAGGGTTTAGTCCCTGATTATGAGGTGAGAAGAGAGGACTCAAAGAGAGACACAAAGGTAGAAAACTATGGGGGAACTAATCAAAACCCTAATTCATTGTCATGCTTGGTTGGTCCTAAGGTTTGTGAGGTTTCACCAAGAAGATCTTCAGAGGAGCCACCAGGAAGCAGATGAACAGGATCAAGAGAAGCAAAGTGACTTGCTTCATTCAAGAAGTCAAGTCACTTGAAGAAGGAAAGTGGGAAGAAGAAGAATGAGCAAGCTCAAACTCAAACACATATAAGAATGCAGCAATGGATGCAAGAGAGATGAAAAGAAAAGTTATGAGAAGTGAAGGCAAATCCACTTCTCAAGCTTACTTACCACCTGCAATGTTAGAAAGAAGATGCAATGCAATGCAAGATGAGATGAGATGATATGATGCTAAGCAAAACCAGAAGCATGTTGATGATGATTATGATGTTATGAGATGCTGCAAACATGAGGCAAGACAATGGAAATGATCATACAAGATCATGAATGCAAGCTAAGGAGCATGAACAAGCATGAAAAGTTATGAATCATACAAGACAAATGACATGGCAAATATGCAATGCAATGATCAAAGATGCTTTATACATGTCTTAAGATGTCAAATGAATCATAAGCATGCACAAAATGCAAAGACAAGTCATGTTATGCAAGAGAATGCAAGGAGGATGCAAAAGAAAGCCCAAATTAGGGTTTAAGGATCAAACATCAAACACAAACCAAAAACAGAAGCAAACCCTAAGATAAAAAATGGAAAATGCCACCCAAAGAAACCCTAAACCTATAATAAACCACTGCCCAAAGGGGAGCTCTCCACTCTCAACCAAACTCAAGTTATGAATTTTCTAAGTTTTTAGGGTTCTTTAGGGTTCTTAACAAAACAAATGCCAAGCAATTTAAAAATGCAAGAACAATTCATGGCCTTTTTACCCTAGAAACTACATGCAAAACAAAAGACAATGCAAGAAGAATCAATGTCACAACCTTCACCAATAGGCAGAAATGAATTTTTGAATCCATGATCAAAATAATGCATAAAAAATGATTTAATTCAATGAAAAATTCTTAAAATGCATCAAGATCAAAAAAGAAATTTGGTTTGAAGGTTGGACAATGTTTCTAAATGTCTTAGAACATTTCATGAATTTTTTTGTAATTTTTAAATACCTAAAAGTATTTTTAATTAATTAATTCTCATTAATCAATTAAAAATAATCTTTTAAATATTTAAAAATACTTTTTTAATGCTAAAAATGCAAATAAAAATATTTTTGGGTTTTAAAAATTAATGAAAACTTTGACAAAAATTTTCATAATTTTTAAATGATTTTTACTATTTTAATTAATTCGTACAAAATAATGCAATAAAAATGAAAATAAAATTGAAATAAAGAGAAGTATGCACAAGGGGTGGCCAGGATTTGATCTGGGCTTGGACTGGTTGACTGCGCGCCAGATCCAAGGGCCCAGATTCAAATCTGGCCAAACTTATTTATGACCTAATTAATCGGGTTTTTGAATTAATTAAACATGCTTAGGGTTTTAATGATGCATCCTGGCCACACGTTTGCGCGCAAGTCAACCAAAGTCTGCCTGATCTACGCTCCTCATTCAAACTTCAATTAATGACATGATTAGGGTTAAATGACTTTCAGGCCGCCGGAGAAGACTTCCGGTCGTCTTCTCCGGCCAGCCAAAACCCTAGATTCTTCTATAGGTCACCAAATCACAAATTTCTTCCACCAAACTGACTCTCTCATCAATCTAAACCTAAACCCTAAGCCTAAATTCATTTATTTTCGTCCATGAGCATGAATCGAAACAAAAGATAAAACACGGGCAAATGTTCAGGAACTCCATACATGCTGGTTTCTACACTATTTTCAAAAGCAAGCATACATTCATGATCAGGGGAACACAAGGCATCATAAAAGAACTAAAAAACTAGTTTCTGGGAAAAAAGTTCATGTAGCTCACCTGAGATGAAGCTCCTCTGTTTGTGAGCTTTCAGGGCTTCTTTCTTGTGCAAGCTTGCTTCCTTGGACCCTCTGAATGCAAAATGAGGCTCAAAATGCTTGGAGAGTGGCTGGCTTGAAAGATCCAACTCTGGTGTAGCAGAAATGGGGATTTGTGTACAGGCAGTTTCAGATCAAAATGAAGGGTGGTTTTGACTCCTTGTGGTATGCTTGACTTGTTGGTGAAGAAAAATGAAGTGTTTGATGGCTGGATAGTGAGATTCGAAGAGAACTGGTTTGGAAAGTGAAGAATGGTGAAGCTCAGGTCAGGCTTGTTTCAGGCTTGAGCTTTGGTGGTTTGAGGTCTATGAAGTGTGTTGAGTTGGATGGTGAAGTTAGCTTGAGTGTTTGATGGCTGTGTGAGCAGATTCAATAGAAAATGCAATGTGAGATGATTTTGTGAATGCTGTGTTCTGGTTAGCTTCTGCCTTGCCTCTTTTATGTTTTGGCCAGCATTTGGATAGTATAAACAATTGCAAGTGGCTGGGAGATGTGACATGTCCTGCTGTGATTGGGATGTCTACTTTTGCATAAAGTCCACCTTTTGTGTAAGTGAGGCATGGCTCAAAGTCTAGGCAAGTACAAGGTTGGTTCTGGTGCAGCATGGTGAGAGAGAGGTCTAGCAAAGCTCAGTACTCAAGGCTGCAAGTTGGTGAGAGGTGATCATGAGTTTTTGCAACTTGTTGCTTTTTGAACTTTCATGAGAAAAGTCAAGTTACATGAACTATAACCATGGGCATTCTTGGTTCAATTCTGATTTTATGACTTAGAGACATGTTTGTGTGTTGGTTTGGAATGGATTAGAGGCTGCAAAATGCATTGATCCATGATTTTGCAAAATTCTCACTTAGGGCATGCCTTGAAAATAAGTGATTTTAGCCAACTTTGCATTGCCATAACTTTTAATCCATGAAGAGTTTGATCATGTTCTTGTACTTTTTGAAAAGGGAAAGATGAGATCTACAACTTTCATGACCAAAGTTTTTCCATTTGAAGCCTTTTTGGATCAAGAATCAAGGCTTGAAAAATGACCTAAAATGATGCATTCTTGAAAAGTCAACCATGCCCAAAAAGTCAACATTTGCAAAAACCCTAAATTCTTGATTTCTATGAACTTCAACCTTCTTCCATGATCAAATAAAGATCATATACACTCAAAATGATGAAGATCAACCATTGGTTGGGTCATTGGGGGCCTCAGATGCCCTGATTTTACACTGACTTGTCTGAAAAGTCAACTCTTGATCAGATGACTT
The DNA here is from genome assembly GCA_963966055.1 of Lathyrus aphaca. NCBI lineage: Eukaryota > Viridiplantae > Streptophyta > Magnoliopsida > Fabales > Fabaceae > Lathyrus > Lathyrus aphaca. Next base: position 231,009,780 of record OZ014519.1, read on the forward strand.
CCCCATGGAATTTCTTCATGAAAATTGATATGCATACTCCCTATACCATATAGAGACCAATGGAAACAAGAATGACCAAAAAATTTGGGGTTATGGCCTCTGAAACCAAAACCCTAATTTTCAGTCAACTGTGCAGTTCATCCTGGCTCTGCATCCACTCAAACCCTAGTCCTTGTGATTCTTTTGCAATTTTGACTTTGAGGAGATGAAATATGATATAAGAACACACATGGACCACTTTGAATTGATTGGTGGCCTTTGGAGTGCCTCAAGAAGCTTTGGGATTGCTCAGATCACAAAACCCTAGGTGCAGATGCCTTAGAAACTATGCAGTGAAACAAAAGTGAGATATGAGATGATATGTTTGTGTTTATGTATATGAGATGATCACAAGCCATGGTGTGAATGGGTGAGGGCAAATTTGGGGTGTTTACAGTGTCTTATCAACCTTTTTGGATGGAACACGGTTAAGTGTGTAAGCTGCTGTTAATAATTCATGTCCCCAAAAGGAGTTTGGAAGATCGGCGTGACTCATCATGGATCGGACCATGTCTAACAAGGTTCGATTTCTTCTCTCAGATACACCATTCCATTGTGGTGTTCCAGGAGGAGTAAGTTGGGATAGAATCCCATACTCTTTTAGATGGTCATCAAATTCTAGGCTTAAATATTCAACGCCTCGATCTGATCGAAGAACTTTAATATTCTTACCTAGTTGGTTTTGTACTTCATTCTTGAATTCCTTGAACTTTTCAAAGGACTCAGATTTGTGTTTCATTAAATACACATATCCGTATCTACTGAAGTCATCAGTAAAAGTGATGAAGTACTGAAAACCTCCTCTGGCTGGTATGTTCAGTGGTCCACATACATCAGTATGTATGAGTGCCAAAAGATCATTAGCCCTTTCACCTTTTCCTGTGAATGGGGACTTTGTCATCTTTCCAATTAAACAAGATCTGCATGTCTCATATGATTCATAATCAAAAGAGTCCAAGAGTCCATCTTTATGGAGTTTGGAAATGCGTTTCTCATTTATGTGGCCTAATCGACAGTGCCAAAGGTAAGTTGGATTCAACTCATTAGGTTTCAACCTTTTAGTATTAATGTTATAAATTGGCATTTCAAGATCAAGGATATATAGTCCATTATTCATTTTTGCAGTAGCATAGAATATATCATTCAAATAAATGGAGCAACAATTGTTCTTTATTATGAATGAAAAACCAAACTTGTCCAAACAAGAAACGGAAATAATATTCTTGCTAATTGCAGGTACATAATAACAGTTCTCTAACTGAATTATTAAACCACTAGGTAAAGTTAAAACATAAGTTCCTACAGCTAAAGCAGCAACCTTTGCTCCATTGCCAACTCGTAGGTCAACTTCACCTTTTGCCAAATCTCTACTCCTTTTTAGCCCCTGCACATTAGTACAAATGTGAGAACCGCATCCAGTATCTAATACCCATGATGCAGAAGTAGATAAATTAATTTCAATAACAAAAATACCTGAATTTGAAGTCTCTACTCCATTATTCTTATCTTCCAGGTACTTTGGGCAATTTCTCTTCCAATGTCCGGTCTTACCGCAATGGAAGCAAGTGCCCTCCTTTGCTATTCCTCCACTAGGCTTCAAAACAGGAGGAGTGGGTTTGGGTTTGGCAACTTCCTTGCCTTTCCCTCTACCACCCTGTTTGATGGGCCTCTTGTTCTGTTTCTTTCCATTACTGACCATCAGAATGGATTTCCCTTTTGTCTTCATATTCTGCTCAGCAGTTCTCAACATGCCTAGCAGTTCTGGAAGACTTTTGTCCAAGTCATTCATATTGAAATTCAGGACAAACTGACTGAAGCTCTCTGGCAACGATTGCAAGATCAGATCAATCGCAAGTTCTTTTCCAAGGGGAAACCCTAATCTGTCAAGGTTCTCCACATACCCAATCATCTTGAGTACATGGGGACTTACAGGGGCTCCCTCAGCTAACTTGCTGTTAAAAAGGGACTTTGAAACCTGAAACCTCTCATTTCTTGCTTGCTCTTGATAAAGCATTTTCAGATGTCCGATCATATCGAACGCAAACATGTTCTCGTGTTGCTTTTGCAACTCAGAGTTCATGGTAGCAAGCATGAGGCAAGCGGTTTCATTGGCATCATCGAAATGCTTCTTATAAGCATCTCTTTCTGCCTTTGGTGCAGAACTAGGAGGTTCCTCCTCAGGAACTGGTGTCTCCAAGACATACAGCTTCTTATCGTGCTTGAGGACAATCCTCAGATTACGGTGCCAATCCAGGAAACTTGTCCCAGACAATTTTTCCTTATCTAGGATGGATCGCAAAATATTGTTCGATGTGTTTGTTGTCATGGTAATCTACAAGAGAAATATGAAAATATAAGTATCATTAAAAACAACATATTTAATTAGGCCTTTAATCAAATATGCTCCCACTATTTTATTCAAAACAAATGACCCTCATCATTTGATTCGGAAAATCCCGTTGGAAGACTTTCTAGTGGGTCGAGATCCATGTTTCACTTTGTTTTAAGTCAGCGTTAGGCTGATTACACAAAACTAAGTTATTTAGGTAGGAACTCCTTCCAATTGTATCTCATACAACTCTCGAATATTTTCAATTGGGTGAATAACTCCTTATTCTGATCCATCACATGAATCATTCCCAATTCTTGATTCTAAACATGTATAATCTTATTATAATTTGTTTAGTTAAGTTTGACCCATTGTTTTAGCAATTGGATATTACAATTATCCCATCACACCTTACTAATATAGAACATGCACCTCGCGTAGGCGAAACCTACAATGCTCGATACTAGTCTTGATGAGTGCTAAAAATTGGAAAGCATAAACTTAATATTTAATTTTGAGGGAATTTGTTATTAGTTTGATCTCACCGGCTTAACATGCAAAACGTCTCTCACATGCATCAACATACAATTACATGCATCAACATACATATAAAAAGATACAATTATGGCCCCTAACGCAATTGTTCTCTCAAGCCAATGAGAGAACCTAAGCTAACCTAATAACGATCTAAGCTTCTCCAAGCATGATCTCCAAGGTTATCCTCCTTTAATATTGAATACTTCCTTTTTCTTCATAACATAATATTACATTACATATAAGAAAACTCGTTTTACATACGAGGGAGTGAGATAGAGAAAAGAAGTTACATAAAGAGATTGAGAGAGAGGCACGACACGCAGGCCGTATTTAAAAATCCCAAAACAATAATAAAGGATAAACTAAGGCCATAACTGATCACCACAAATAAATAATAATAAACACACTTTTATTATTAGTTTAAAATTCCGATAATTAAATAAACTAAATTAAATTTCGGCTGATTGATCACACTTTGCAGACTTAGCCGGGGGTTCCGCTGCCCGGTCAAACACTTGTACTGCCATTAATCCTAATGCAACAATTTCATGCCGTCAAACACAACTCGATTGATAACTCAATATGATAGATCAACATGTCATTGCTTCACCATACTAACGTCGGATTCCGAAGCGAATGAAAATGATGATCTTTCAAAAGAATTACAATCCTTATGTGATTGAATGGATGAAATCAAAACAGTATATCCCATATACCATCTTTGCATCAGAATTTCTTATATCTTATATAAAAGTGATCGATCTAATTGTGTAACCTATGGATGATCAATGTATCGCACAACTTCACCATACTAATGTCGGTTTCTGAAGCATAATCAACATCAATCATCCAAATCGTACACAACAGATGCCAAATTTAATTAATCGTTTATTGTTAAATTCATTATGTGTTTTAATCGAATCAAATACAGAAAAGACGGAAATTTCACAGCTATCAGATCCATGGTTTCGTAAGTGGCTCTGATACTACTGAAGGAAAATTGCGATCTAAACGCAGCGGAAAACAAAATTTTCCTTTAGTGATCCTTACGAATGAGCATGGTCAGTGATAGAATCGTTACCTCTTTGTGGCGATTCAGATCTTTGATGCAGCGATCACAAGCGTTGATGAAGTGCAACGCCTCTACTCAGTCCACACGAACAGCTTCCGGTCACAGTGCTAGCTGCTTATGAACGGAATTATTTGAGTGAGAAAAGAGAATCAAAAACGAAATTGCATCAAAATGAAAGCTTCATCACAAGGGTTCCTTTTATAGACTCTCTTGTGGGCTGCGGGCTAAAAGCCCAATTCACATGATCCATAATAATATTATATATTATTATAATAACTATTATTATAATAAATATATTTATTTTATTATTATTTTATAACCATTATAAAATAACAATAATTATTATTATATTATCCGAATTTCTATTTTCACTTAAGTGCACCGTACCTTACGGTGTTCCTTTGATTTCTCTATCTCTCATCAAACTGTCCTTATGTGTGTGACCCTGTAGGATTTCGTAACGTTGGTAACTATATTAAATTATATATTTAACATAATAAACAGTGAGCGGTATCTAGCAACACATCACTGCTACCCAAGTCACGAAAATGTCATGTGATCTGACAAAACCTTTTTCGTGATAATATATGTTTGTACAATTACCCTTTTTCCCCTATGTCTATATTGAACACAAGGCATACACTGTGTCATCCTTGTCCAGTTCAATATTGGGCCCTTAGACATTTCTCCTGTTATGCAGGATTGGCAAATTCCATCTAGGACACTCATGTCCCTCAGCATGCTTCGTGGAGTGCCCATCAACTGTCTTTATGATCATCCAGTTACGGATAATGTTTGATCGGCAATAAAGCACCCGACTCTACATCTAGGGTCCATAGTGGTTTCAGGTCGAAGGGTGGTAATACACCATTATCACCATGAGAATAACTTATGACACTTTGCATAACATACTATGTAGTATTCTCATAGCAGGTCAATCCGGTATAAATATTACTCCTAATATTTATACCTATGTCAAGACTTGATAACTCTTTATCCATGATCCATGAGATGTGATCATCAGTCTATCTTCATAATAGTCTCAATGCTTTAAAGTTATCCCACTTTGCAATAAAGCTTGACTACGGATATTTTAAGAATAATGTCTTTATGTTTAATGGGATCTCATGATTAAGTCACACTTAACATTTCATTAAATAGACTAACTAAGATGAAGAAATGCAATGAGAAGCAAAGAGAAGCAAAGTAACTTGCTTCACTTAAGAAGACAAGTTACTTGAAGGAAGAAAGTAAGATGAAGAAGAATGAGCAAGCTCAATCTCAAACACAAGACAAAATGAAGCAATGATGCATAAGAGGGATGAAAAGAAATTGTGAGAAGTGAAGGCAAATTCACTTCTCAAAGTAGCTTACCACCTGAAAAGTTAGTGAAAGAAATGCAATGCAATGCAAAATGAGATGAAATGGCATGATACAAATCAAAACCAGAAGCATATACATGATGTTAATGATGCTATGAGATGATTCAAACATGAAACAAGGCATGGGAATGATCATACAAACACATGGATGCAAGAGAAGCATGCTTAGAACCATGAACATACATGAAAAGTTATGAAATGCAAATGGCATACAACATGGCAAATGCAAGATGCAATGATCAAACATGTTTCTAATATGTCCTAAGATGTATTATGAATCAAATGGATGCATAAAATGTCATGGCAAGTCATGGTATGCAAGCAAATACAAAATGAATGCATATGAAAGCCCAAATTAGGGTTTATGATCAATGCACCAAACAAAAATCAAAACCAGAAGCAAACATCAAGATAAAAAATTGAAAATGCAACCAAGGGAAACCTAAACCTATACAAACTCACTGCCCAAAGGAGGGGTTCTAACTCTTAACCTAATGATGGTTATGAATTTCTTAAGATTGCTAGGGTTTTAGGGTACCTTGTCAAGAAAAATGTCAAACAAATTGAAAATGCAAGATCAAATCATGCCAATTTAATCCTATAAACTACATGACATGCAAGATGCAATGCAAAAAGAATCAAAGTCCAACCCTTAAAGATTAGGCAGAAATGAATTTTTAAAGATTGGATCAAAATAATGCCTTGAAATGAAATTAATTCCATGGAAAATTGTCAAAAGACATCAAGATCAAAAAAGAAATTTGGTTTGAGGGTTGGACAATGTTTCTAAATGATTTTAAAGGTTTCATGAATTTTTTTGTGATTTTTAAATACCTAAAAGTATTTTTAATTAATTAATTCTCATTAATTAATTAAAAATAATCTTTTAAATGATTTAAAAATATTTTTTTATGCAAAAAATAAAAAATAAAAATGTTTTTGGTTTCTGAAAATTAATAAAAGAATGTATAAAAGTTTTCAGAATTTTTGAAAATGTTTTACTATTTTTAATAAATTGGACAAAACAAATCAAATAAAATGAAAAATAAAATGAAATAAAACTGAAAATGGGAAAGTCAGCAAGATCAAAGGCTGAGATTTGAACTCACACGCGCGCGAATTGACCTGGCGCGCATCTGGACGGCCAGCATTCAAATTTGCTAATTATGATTAGTGCCCTAATTAAATGCCCTAATTACTTTCTGATGACCGGAACAGTGGTTCCGGTCATCTTCTCCGACGGGCCAAATCCCTAACTCTCTCTACACGCAATAAAAATGAAATCCAAATGCCCAGAATCAATCCCCATTCAACATTGAATCAAAACCCCCAAACAAAAATCATTTTTCATTCATCAATCAGCCAAATCGAAGCAAAACATTTCTAGGGCAAAAAAGTTTCAGAGCATTCATACGTGCTGGTTTCTCAACCATTTTCAAAAATAATCATATCCCCATGATTAGGGGAGTACATAGAAGCATTTAAGCACTTAAAATGGAGTTTCTGGAAAAAAGTTTGAGATGGCTACCTGAGATGGAAACTTCTGGTCCTGAGCTTTCTGGCCTTTCCTTTGCTGCAAGTCCACTCCTTTGAACCCTCTGATGATGAAATGAAGCTTAGAAAGCTTTGAGGATGGCTGGTTTTTGAGATGGCAGAAGTTCTGTTCAATGGAAGGTGGTGATCGTGTTTCTGATTCAGGGAGTTTCAGGCAATGGTGATGGGTGGTTTTTGATCAGTGAAGTATGCTGAGTTGATTTGTGAAGTTGGTTTGTGTGTTTGCAGCTTGTGGAGAGTGTTTCGAAAGCTTTTGCAAAATGGGGTGAAAATGAGAGAGCTGAGTTCTTGGTGCTTTCAGGCTTGTGTTGTATGTGCTTTGGCTTGCTTTTTGTTTGTATAAACTAATGGGATTGGTCAGATGAGTTGATGTGTGCTTTTGTGATTGGTATGGCTCAAGTTGCCAAAATGTCAAAGTTGTGTAAGAGAGGCATGGGCTACTAGCTAGCCAAGGACAGATGGGGTGTCCTGCGCAGCAAGATGTGTGGAGAGCCATAGGATTGGTTGTGAAGTCAGCAAGCAAGTGGATTCACACTTGAGTGAGTTTTTGCAACTTGCTTCACTTTTGTTTCTTTTGAGAAATCTTGCTCCATAAGTCATGAAGATGAGTGATCCCTTGGCCCATTCTGAATTTTTGATGTCACATGATCATGTTGTGAAGAAATGATACACATTTGAGGCCTTTAGAACACTTGAACAAACCATTTTGCAAAATGTCTCTTTGGTAGAAAACTTCAAATTTTGTGATTTTAGCCAACTTTGACAAGCCATAACTTTTGATCCAAAATGAATTAGGTCATGTTCTTGTACTTTTTGAAAAGGGAATGATCCATTCTACAACTTTCATGACCAAAGTTTTTCCATTTGAAGCATTTTTGAATCAAAAAGCAAGGGTTGAAAAAGTTTCCCAAAATGGCAATTTCATTAAAAGTCAAACTTTCCTAAAAAGTCAACTTTGCAAATGACTTGAAATTCTTCAATTTTGTGAACTTCGAACATCTTCTATTATCAAATAAAGATCATACACAATCAAAATGATGAAGAACACCCTTTGGTTGGGTCATTGGGGGCCTCAGATGCCCTGATTTTACACTGACTTGCTTAGAAAGTCAACCCTTGGTCAGATGACTTCCCCATTGAATTTCTTCATGAAAATTGATATGCATGCTCCCTATACCATATAGAGACCAATAGAAACAAGAATGACCAAAAAAATTGGAGTTATGGCCTTTGAAACCAAAACCCTAATTCTAGGTCATCTGTGCAGTCAAACCTGGCTCTGCTTCCATGCCATTTTCAGTTCTTGTGATTCTTTGTCATTCTTGACTTTGAGAGGATATAATATGATGCTTGAACATACATGGACCCCTTTGAAGTGATTGATGACCTTTGGAGTGGCTCAAGAAGCTCTTGGATTGCTCAGATCACAAACCCCAGATGCAGATGACTTTGAATCTATGCAGTGAATCAAAAATGTGATATGAGATGGTATGATTGAGTTTATGCATATGAAGAGATCACCAGCCATGGTGTGAATGGGTGAGGGCAAATTTGGGGTGTTTACACACATAATGAAAAGAAAATTCTAAAATGCCATATTTTGTATAAAGGTTCGTCAATGGGGTGGACGATCTGGTATTGGTCAAAAGATCCTTCATGGGTTCGTCAAAGGGAAGGACTACCCCATGTAATTTATTTATTTTTCATTTTTATTTATTTAATTGTTTTATTTAATATATTAATTAATATAATATAATTAAAATGATTATTTAATGTTAAAAATAACTAAAATTATTTAAAAAATTATTTAATTAATATTTTAATAAAATAAAATATTTTAACTAATAACTTTTATAAGAGATTAATTGTTATGCATTGTCGGTATAAAATATTTTACACCATCAATACATCACAACCATTCATAATTATTACTTTAAATATAATTAAAATAAAAGTCAAATATAATTTTGTATCTGACGGTTACTATTCACTGACAGTGTAAAACTACTTTACATTGTCAGTGTATTCCAATTAAATTCTTTTTATAAATATTATATTTATAAATTTTATTTTATTTAATTATTTTTTAATTATTTTTATCCAGATATGTTTCAGGTTCGTCCATTTAATGGACGACCAGTTAAAAATAAAATATGAAAATGTCACACATTGAAAAATGTGTTTCGGATTCGTCTATTTTAAAAATTATTATTTAATATATTAGCTAAACATTATTAAAAATCAAAATATAAAAATATCATACATCATAAAAATTATTAGTTAAAATATTGTATTTTATTAAAATATTAATTAAATAATTTTTAAAATGATTTTAATTATTTTTAATATTAAATAATTATTTTCAATATATTATATTAATTCATAAATTAAATAAAATATTTAAATAAAAAAATGATAATGCATGAGTATGTCCTTTCAATGGACTAACCAATGAAAAAAAATTGAGATTGCATAAGTTTGTCCATACCATGAATGAACCCTTGATAAAATGTAGCACATTGAAATTTAATTTAAAAGTGGATTCTTTTTTTAATTTTAAAAATAACATAGTTTAATAAAAATATTTCCAAAATAATCATTTTTTCAAAAAATTTACCAAAATAGTTTAGTTTGTATACATATTCGTCCATTCAATTGGAGAATATGTTTAAATATTGCATGCATTCGCGACATGCTTTGGCTGGCAAAAGTTGTTGTGTAAGGAATTCGCCATTTGGTATGGCGAACATGCACAAATGCATGTCTTTGGATTTTTTAGGCATTCGCCAAATGAATTATTGAATGCTTTAGTTTGTGATTTTTTTCTCTATAAATACATGCTTTAGAAACAATGTTTAAAGAGTTTGTTTCTATTTATTTCTTTTTGCAACAATTCAAAAAATATTAACCAATATTTATATCTATCAGTTTTATTTGTTTATAATTTTTTTTAAATATTTAATATATTAATTACAAAGATGTGACATTTATCACGGTTAATGAAATTGATATCAGAATAATTATTGTTATTTAATGAGTTGATATTATAAATTGTTATTTAATGGGTTGATAATTATAATTATTGTTATTTAATGAAATTGATATTATAATATTTTACCTTATATTAATTAACTTTGTGATAAAGTTACAATTTATAAAAAAAATTAATATCACAATTATTAAGATTTTAATGACATATTATTTTTATAATATATAATAATATGGTTAATATGAACCTATGTCCTTAAAATACATTATTTTTATAATTATAATTTATATATAAGTCATGAGAAAAATAATAATAATTAAATGAACTATTATAATATAATCCAACATATATAAATAACATATATTAATATTATATAATGAAGTTATTTTAAGAATATAATTTAACTTCATATCTTATTTTTAAGAATAGGGTTAAATATAATTTCCATTTATAAAACCAACCCATTAAATAATCACATCTTTATAATTAATATATTAAATATTTAAAAAAATATTATAAACAAATAAAACTGATAGATATAAATATTGGTTAATATTTTTTCAATTGTTGCAAAAATAAATAAATAGAAACAAACTCTTTAAACCTTGTTTCTAAATTCTTTAATAATAAAGAGAATCCATTATTGAAAAATATTAGAATTTTAAAAGCCGTATTTCTACTTCAAAATTTTAATTGGAAGATACTAATTTAGATTAATTGAGACATAATAATAATAATAATAATAATAATAATAATATTTGAGGTACAATAGAAGGATACAGTGAGATTCAATTGTCAAATGCTGACATTCAATGGTCAAAGTTTATAAAATAAATCTATACTAAATATATTTAAAAAAAACTGTGAAGCCAATTGAGACCAAGATCAAATTTAAACTGCTAAGCCAATTGAGACCAAGATCAAAAATTTTAAATTTAGACCATTTCGCCGATTTATATCGCGCTTTAAAAATACAACATGTTCACCGATCCATATGTTATTCTAAAAAAAATCTAGAAATTTTCTTTAAATGATTAGTATATCTTTAAACATGATAAATTTAAGATATATATGTTATTACAATGATAATATTTGGTAGGCATGGGACATAGAAAAGAAGTAATATATGTTTAATTAATAAATAAATTGGTTGGATAATTGATATGTAGAAATATTTTATATAAACTTATTTTATATTATATTTTATATGATAATTTACATGTTTCTTTGAATTTAGATAAGAACTAAAAGAAGAAGAAATAATAATTTCATGGAGGGTGGGAGACAAAGGAGGTACGTGATGATTTTTTTTTTAATTCCAGATTATTATATATTTAATCCTCTTAAAATAATTAAAAACATATTTATCAATTATTTAATTAATAATTTTTTATTTACAATATATAAATAAACAATAATTATAAATATGCATTAAAAACATTTAATCAATATTTTGGTTAATGTTCAAACTTCTAAATAAATATTTATATTATCTTGTATAATGTTTATAGTATCCAATATCTAATGTTTGTACTTTTCATGTCTTTTTCTTCCAACTTTTATCGTTATATATTATTATCCATCTTTTTTATTCATTTTTTTTTACTGTTATCTATTATTATTTATTAGTACTTCCTTTATTGTTATTATCTATTATTATTTATTAGGTTATGAATCGGATATCATAGAAACAAAATATAATAGATTTTTTATGATCAAGAAACTCACAAAGATTAGGATATAGGGTAATCAAGAATAACAACAAGGATTGATTATAAATGGTTATTCTTTCATTTCTCTTTAAATAAGATTACAAGTATGAATAACAAATAATCTCTCATTTTTGAATTAGGGTTTTATCTTCTTATTTTCCCTTATACAAAAGATGAGAGACTAGTATGCTATTTATAAGAAAACTAGCATACTAACCTAATGAGATTTTTAACAATTACCCATTAAGTTAACTTAGGGTACAAGCTAACTTAAACAATTAGATCCATAAAACAAGGTCCAATTAAACAACATCATGTGAGCGGACTTCGACGACATGTTATTCGTATTATGGTTTGTTTCGATATTCCACAATTATCCACCTTAGAACATACACATACCAACAAGAAACAAACTAGCTTTCTTTAAGCAACTTTATCAACTCCATACAGTAAAAAACATGCAACTGGGCAACGTCTTGGTGATCATATCAGCAGCATTATGATCTGTTGAAACCTTCAGCACTTGGACTTCTCCACGCTCGATTACCCCTATGACGAAATGCAGCCTCACATCAATATGTTTGGTTCGCTCATGATAGGCTGAATTCTTCGACAGGCGTATTTCAATTTAACTATCACATTTAACGGTGATACCTCGACCTTGAAGTTTTAGCTCCTTTGCAAAACCTTCAAGCCACAATGCTTCCCTTACAACTTCAGTTAGGGCGATATATTCCGCTTCAGTGGTTGATAAGGAAACAACCTTCTGAAGTGTTGCTTTCCAACCAATTGATGTGTCAAATATAGTGAAAACATATCCAGAAATAGATTTGCTGGAATCCATACAACCTGCATAATTAGAGTCGACATATCCTCAATTGTTGCTTTACTATCTTCACCCAAGGCTCCACCATAAATTCGGACTCTGTTCATAGACCCATTTATGTACCTTAGAATCCACTTTAATACTTACCAATGAGCCTTTCCAAGATTCTCCACGTACCTGCTTACAAGACTTACTTCATATGTTATGTCGGGTCTAGTACAGACCATAACATACATCAAAGAACCTACTATATTAGCATATGAAATTTTATCCTTATAAGTGTAACACCCCAAATTTTCCCTCTTCATTTTAAGCATCATATCACATCATAATCATCATGAACATATCATTTTCTTAGCATCCTAGCATGGAAAGATGAGGCATAACATTCTTCATGACCTAGCATTAGGCATATGATCATCTGTGGAGGTTCTTGAGGCATCACAAGCCATGAAAAGGGGCCCAATGGTTTTGTACAAGTCCTATGAGGACTCCATTTACAAGTTCAAGGTCATTCACAAAAGCTCAGAAGATTGCATGATCATCAGAGATTTCAGGATAAGGCAAAGCTCCTACACAAGGCACCTAAACTAGGGTTTGAGATTCAAGCATCAAAACCTCACAACTTTGGCCATTTCATATGGGCAAAGTCTTCTATATGTCAAGAGGATCCTAGGTACCAATTTTCATGAGAAAATTCCATGTGGAAGTCAAGAAATTCTTCAGTTGCTTGCAGATGAAGTAATTGGTCAACTGTGCCCTTAAAAGTCAACTGTGTGATTTCAAGGGGTCCAACCCAATTTTTTTTGGCCAAGGGGTGTCCTTAAAATGTTATAAGAGGTTTGGGATGTTCAAAGATCAAGAATTATGAAGATTTGAAGGTTTTTGCAAAAATGGTACAAAGTTGGTTTTGAAGAATTTCCAATTTTGGCAACTTTTGCCCTAAATTTCAAGTGAGCTTAACATGATCAAAAATTATTCAAATGGACCAAAGTCAAACATGAAAGTTGGAGATTAAGGGCTCCCATTTTCAAAAAGTACAAGTACTTTTTCATGGTATTCATGGTTTGTTCTAGAAGGCCTTCGAAAAATTGGACAAAACTAGGGCAAAACCAAAAAATTCCATGCATGCACAAAAGCAAAAAGTTTCAAAACTTGTTTTCAAGGCTTGGTATGGATCAATTATGTTTCCAATGTTACAATACAATGAATTTGGCACATTTTTCTCCAAAGAATACCCCAAATTCGTGCAAGGCAAGTTTGTTATTCAAAAAGTGGATATTTTGCAAATTCATGGAGAAAGTGTGACAACTTTGATCTAAGGGTCAGGACTTGTTGGATTATAATTAAGGGATGGATTTGGATTGCACATGGGCTGAAAGGCCAAGGCAAGCATGAATATTACATGAGGTCACACCAAACTTGCAAGGATTGCAAATTCACAAATTCTTGTGATTCCCACGTGCAAACTTCACAATCTTTTCAGCATTTGTTCATGAAGTGGTATATAAGAAGCTAAGGTTTCAGAATTGCACATCACTCTCTCGTTCTCTCATTTCCAAGTTTATGCACAATTTGCATTTTCCCTTAAATCTTCTCATACACTTGCTCAATCAGAAAACAAATTGTGGATTCTTGATCAGTGCAAGCTCGGGATCATTAATCACCCACCCATTCAAGCTTTCCTTCAAGATCAACAACCTTGCCATTTCAGGGCAGGTGTTGGCAAAGCTTCAGATCCAGCCACATTCAAGGCTTTAGATGCATTTATTTTGCATCTAGACTGAAGGTAGAGTGATTTGCATCCACTATCTAGTTTTCTAGCACCTTGAATCAAGATCTGCAACTCAGGTAAGCTTCAAATTCTTCAGATCTAAAAGTGAAATTGATTGTGTGTTTTATGATATTTGATGTGCACTGATCATTCTGCAAGTTGTAGTTTCGAAAATGATGCATTATTGAGTGAGATATTTGAAGTTTAAGTTTCATGGTCAAAACTTTTTCTCTTCGATCCGGTTGATTCTTGGAGTTTTAGAAAATTTCAATGTCATTTTCATGATCAGCATAGTTTAATTAGTGGATCTGGAGCTTCATGTGCATTTTCATGTGTGTTTGTTCATCTGTTATAAGTTCCGGTGCCGGAGCCCTAGCTCCGGTCACCGGAAATTGCATTTGTGTCATCTAGGGTTTGTGAGGAAGAAGATAAGCCCATGACCCTTGGATCCAGCCTCTAACACGTCCAGATCATGACACGCGTCCATAAACACTGCCTCCCAGTCACGTGAAACTTCTTTTCTTTTTTAATTCGTCATGTTACGCACCCACCATAGTTCTCATGTGTCCTCCACTCATAAATCAACAATGGTCCACGTCATTTAATGAGGTCTTGCACAGCATGCGTTGGATTGATCTAAGGCTCTTGGTTTTTTCCTTATTTTTTCACTGCATTTCCATATTATTCCACATGCACATGCGCATGCCAATGGGCCTCTGGTTGATATGCGCACCCCCCTTGCAATTGAGCCCAAATCATTTCAACGCAAACTCCTGCTCTTCACACCCCCAGCCCAATTCTTCATATTTTAATTTCTTTTCTTTATTTCTTTTTATTCCATTTTGGTTTTTAATTATTTAAAATAGTTCCAAGCTCCAAAAAATCCCAAATTAATTCATGAGTCTTCTATTGAGTTTTCTTTAATTTTATACATTTTTATTTTTCATTTATTCCTATTATCCCCGTGGCAATTAATTCCTCATTTCAATTAATTCATTCTTAGGTCCTTTTGATGCAATCTGTCTTGTCCAATTTCCCTAGGCTTCATTATTTTGAGTTTTGTCTTCATTATTTTTGCTATGGATTCCTAAGATGATTTAGTTCTTGTGTGATTTTCCCCCTAATTTTTAGAAACTTGTTCATTGGGTCTTGGTCCTTTGACTTGTGTTGGAAGTTATTAACCCTAGTTTGTGTTTAAGCCTTCTCTTGACCTATCTAGCTTCTGAATTTCTTCCAATCCTTTTGGCTCATTGATATATCATGTTTGAGGATCATTTGGTTTAATTTTTGGAATTTTTAGTTGCTTTGTTGATTTAATTTGAATTTTGTCTTGAACCTTGTCCCATTTTGCTTCTTTGTCATCATTAGCTCTCTTATAAGTTTAGAAGGGCACTTGTGCCAACTTCTTCTTCTCATTTGGGGTCTCTTTGGGGTATGGTTCCATTCTGGTCTTGACTTAGGGTTTGAGTCTTAGAAATTTTTGTGCTTGATTCCCTTTTAAGTTCTTTCATTTCTTAAGTGTTTTCACTTCATCTCTTTGCTTCTTTCACCCCATATTGTGATTGTTTGGTCTAGTGTGGCTCTTCTCTTCATCTTGTTAGCTTCTTAAGAACTTCTTCAGCTTGTTTTGGTTCTGGTTGTGTGCATTAAGCTCATGTTTTGTGCATTTTGCCTTGCATCTTTCTTAAGTTTGCATTTGTTTACATATGTGTTTCATGTTGCATCCTATTGTCTTGTTTGCTTCATTCCTCATTCTTATGAGTTGCATATCCATTGAGCATTTGTATATATGAATTCACTTCTGTTTGTATGATGTTAGCATGTCATCTTGTGCATTGTATTTCATTTTTATGCTTGTTACTAACCTTGCAGGGGCTATGGTAAGTGAGAGGTGTGGAAGTTGAGTTCCACATCTCCAAATCTCATCTCTTCTTCTTATTTCTTATTAATGCTAACCCTTTGCTTGTTGGGCTTAGGCCTTACTCATCTCATCCATTCTTCTTCTTCTCTTCTTCTTTCCTTCTTCTTTAGGATAGAAAACCACACTAACCTTAGGATATCCATGCATGACAACACTTAGGATTCTTTAGTCCCCCACTTAGAGTTTCGCCTTTATGATCCTTTTGGTTTTTCTTCTCTTCTCATCTCAAAACCATAAAAAACATCTTAATAATGTTTGAAGTGATGCCTTGAGCAATAGCCTTATCCCATGAGGTGTGCTTGTAGTCTTCCCATCTTGGGATAGTACAAGTTTACCTTGTGATGCACAAGTCTGATCAAGGTATCTTCTTCACAAAGAAAAGCATAAAAAACACTTCTTCATTGTAAGTACCAAAAACACTTAATAAGTAAATGAGTTAGTGAGCTTAGGCCCTAATCTCTGAATTCAAGTTTTGGGGATCTTCTCCTTACTTGAGTGTGCTTATTCTATTATTCCATCTTGGAATGTAGTGACAAGTGCACACTCCATGGAAAAGAGCTTGAGTTCACTTCCTTGTGACACACTCATAAAAGATTCATAAAAAACACAAACAAACAATAAGCGTCTTTCCTTCGGGAATTCTTTTCTCATCTCCTTCGCTCCGTACGCGAACTTGCTCCTACTTGTCATTTTGCAAGACGGTTACGCACTCGTCGTCCGAGTCGGCAACACCTGAGCAATGGCATAGGCAGTTCAAGCCTTAATTCAAGAAATTTCCTTGCCACCCCTAGTTAGGGGAACTACGGCGTCTCTGATCCTCATTATCCTGATGGGGTACGTAGGCAGCGGGGTAGGGCCCGTTCGAGCATAATCTTTATTTTCCCTACATTTTTCTCTTTGTTTTCTTATCCAGTTTCTTTTCCAGTTCATTTTCTTTTGTTGCAGCAGCTTTCATACCCTCACCCTTTGAAACAGTTTTCTTTGCAAGCGTGGATCCCGTCGGGTACGGCGGACGATCTGGGTGCTAATACCTTCCCGGGTCGTAACCGACTCCCGAACTCAGTCTCTTTGGTTCGCAGGACCCGTGTCCTTCCTTTTCTTTTCTTCTGGTTTGTGCAGCATTACCATTCCCGTTCCTTTGGGATAAAAATGCCTGGCTGGCGACTCTATTCTTTTCCGCGCCACTTTCGCGTTTGTACCAGGATGGAAATCCAGGGAGCGACAGCTGGCGACTCTGCTGGGGATCGAACCCAAAATCTCGGGTTCCCCTGTGAGTCTCTCCTAGCGCTTGTTTGTTTCTGTTTCTTTGGGTGATGTGTGTTTACTGTGGCTTGTTGTATTTTATTGTTGTTTATTTACAACTTTATTTACAGCTTTATTTATAGTTTTCAGTATTTATTTTCTGCACCATATATTATATACTGGACTGTCTGGACCGGATTTTCTGTTTGGTGGGATGGGTGTTATTGTTTCTGAGAGATGAGCTCATTACCACGGCTCGAATGCACCTTAGGACTTAGAGTGGTTCCACTTTGGCCTCATGAGATCTTTTCATGGGGGTAGTAGTGAGTTCCACGCCTAGATTTGCGACCATCTTGGAAATGTCTTGATTTGGGGATCTTC
This sequence comes from Lathyrus aphaca, assembly GCA_963966055.1. Lineage (NCBI taxonomy): Eukaryota > Viridiplantae > Streptophyta > Magnoliopsida > Fabales > Fabaceae > Lathyrus > Lathyrus aphaca. The sequence goes on from OZ014519.1 coordinate 231,027,538, forward strand.
CTCTCTCATTTCATAACCTTGACAGTTACGTGCAGCTGGGGACCGATCATTGAGAACCTTGTGGAAACATCCCTCTTTAGTGATGATAGTGGCAGACCACATTGTGTGGCAAACCCATTCGCATCCGAGGGCCCACTTGGGACTTGCATAGGATGACCTTGTTTCCCGGACTCAGCTAAGGCCTCCCTGCGTAGTATATAATGCCAAACCGATTCCCTGATTTGGTCATGAGCCATTTCTCGGAGAGGGTGAAAGTATTATTTCTATTCGGCTTTGAGATTCCGCGATGTCTGACCCGAAGCCTACCAGTGAGATTGGGAGGGGTTTACAGGTTTGCAGGAACCCTTGGCCTCTACATACACTCATTATCAGTGGTCCTTATTATGATTTCTGGTCCTATGGTCCTATGGTTCTGGTATTCTGGTTTTCTTGGTACTGTGGTTCTGAGATCTTCTATCAGAGAGTTGTGCTTCAGAGGATTTGGTTTGCCAGTGATTAAAGGGTTCTTGTGTTCAGTGTCCAGTATCCAGATGGTCCCAGTTGATCATATGCCTGCATTGCATTGCATTTGCATCATCTTTGCATTAACTGTTTATGTTTCCATTTTTCAGGTCATTGTTCATACTCAGCTCCCAGTTCTGGTAAATCTTATCTCCATGGCAGAAATCAGAAGAGTTACAAGGAAAAAGAATGTTCACTATACTTTTCTTCAGCCTGAAGTTAGAAGTGTTCAGAAGTTAGCAGGTCTGATGAATGACCAAGTCTTAGGCAATTTCAGGAAAAGATATGGCCAGATACTGAAGTTTGTGGACAAGCCCACTGTAGACCAGAAGGACAGTTTGCATACCTTGTTGCAGTTTTATGATCATCTGTTGCGTTGCTTTGTGTTTCCAGGTTACATCTTAGCTCCCACTATGGAAGAGATCTCCAGCATGCTGAATGTTCCAGTCAGGGAGACATTGCCTTTCTATGGATCTGAGGTGGTGCTTAAAGAAGAAGACGTAGCCAAAGTTTACCGTTTTCCAGCTGCTGCAGTCAAGAAGGCTCTGAAAGATAGTGAAGGTAAAGGACTCCCTTGGAGTGTGCTCATCCTAGAGGCATAAAGATATGCTACAGAGGCTAATTGGAATGACTTTGGTGTTTTGCTTGCTTTAATGGTGTATGGGTCCAGCTTGTTCCCAGGAGAGAAAGAATTTATAAGCTTAGAAGTGATCTCTATCTTTGCTAAGGGCAATCTTGTGCCTACTCTTTTGGGTGACTTCTACTACAGTGTGCATTACAGGAATGAGAAAGGTATGGGTGGACCAGTAGTCTGCTGTGCTTCACTGTTTGCTGAGTGGTTTGCCAGACAACTGCCAAAATCAGGTGCCTTCAAGGAAATGAGGGATGAGTGGAGATGGTCAAGGAGATTGATGGGGTTAACTGCTGAAGATATTGCCTGGGGATATGACAGAGATCTGCTAGGTAAAGAGTTGATGGTCAGTTGTGGAAAGTTTGCTGGAGTACCTTTGCTGGGAAGGAAAGGTGTCATCAGTTATTATCCAGCACTAGCCAAGAAGCAGTTTGGCTACCCTTTGAAAGATCCTCCACAGATGGAAGAGTTTGCGTAATCTTTGTATTTTCCTGTGGAAGGAAACAAGGAGTTAGTATTGCAAGCAGTCCAAGCTTGGGCTCACAGGATAAGGAAGGGTAAGAAAGACTTTGGTAGAGTTGATCCCAAGACGTATCCACCTTTTGCTGCATGGTTGCAAAAGCATGTAGAAGAGGTCCTCATGCCTTTCTCAGTTGAAGCTCCACTTTATCCCAGAGAAGTGCCAAGTCAGAGTAGTACTGTCTCCCTTGAAGAGTACAAGAAATTGGAAGCTCAGCTGCATGAAGTTAGAGTGGAGAATGCTGATATGGTAAGTCTGTACCATCATGCCAACAGGGCCAAGAATGAAGCAGAAAGTAAGTTGCTGAAGATCCAATCCTCCTTGGAAGCTAAAGAGAAGGACTTTGCAGGAAGGAAAGCTCACTTTCACAGGTTGGGTCTGATGGAGGCTAAAAGAGAAGCTGAACGCAAAAAGACTTTGAAGACTCTCAAGGATGCTCGTCAATCCATTGTTTGGTTGCAAGGCCAAAGGGAGGAAGAACAGAAGAAGTTCAGAGAGAAAGAAGAGTTCTTTGAAGTGCAAATGGCCTTCAAGAAGGAAGAGGTGGAGCAAGTTCACACCATCCGGAGGGAAAAAACTCAGCAGCTAGCACAAAGTCAGTTACCCCTGGAGAAAGCAAGGAAAGAGATTGAAGATCTCAAGCTGAGAGCGGGTGTCAAGAAGAGCAGAGCAGAGGTGGCAGAGCCTGGGTCTTTAGCTTAGTTTATTTTTCAGACTACCTACAGACTTGTTGTAGGAGTCTTGCTTATTTTGTATTTTGTCTTTTATTCATGTAATGGCTTGTAACCCTTCGGGGAATATTTCTGTTTGTGCTCTGACTTTTGGCCGACAGTGGTTTGTCCATGATATACAGTGTTAATGTGCAAATTATCATTTCTGAACATGCAAGACTCGTTTGTCTGATACTGCTAATATCTGAACACTCATCAAAGAGAAAGCTTGAAAGTTAAATACCCAAAGTGACTGTCTGGAGTAGATGCCAGAACTAGGGCATTGCAAATGCTTAAAACTTGGGAACATGAACAGTTACATTGCATTGCATATGACCTGTTTGTTTGTTTTGCAGGTAGTGCTACAGTTTCTAATGTTCTTTGTGTTTCAGGCACTATAGCTCCCAGGAAAGTTCGAGAACAGCCAGTCGCACACAGATATCCAACAAAGGTCAACAGAGAGAGAATCATGGACCAGATGCAAGCTGACTTAGCTGACCTGAGGCTAAGGATGGACAACTTTATGACTCTGATGGCAGGCATGGGTCAGAATCAAGAGCGTCTGCTTGAATTGGTTGAGAATCAAGCCAGGAATAACACTGCTGCTGCTGATAATCGTAACGGTGCGGGCGCACGTCAAGTGGAAATCCCTGTAACACAGCCAGGGGTTACTATAATCAATGATGGGTTGAATAATGTGCAAATGGATAACCAGGACGAACAGTTCACTCTGCTGGACGAAGCTGAGGGTCAGGGGGCTGAGATGAACAGGAAGTTTGAGGAAATGACAGAACAAATCAAGGCTATTCAATCCCAGAGCTCTTTGGGATTTGACATTACAGACTTGGGCTTGGTTCCAGGGGTTAGAATCCCTTACAAGTTCATGGTACCAACTTTTGAGAAATACAATGGCACTGCATGCCCAAAGACACATCTTCAGTCCTTCGTAGGGAGGATCTCTGCTCACACGGACGATGAAAAACTCTGGATGTACTATTTCCAGGACAGCCTGGTCGGGGCCTCCCTAGAATGGTATATGAAGCTTAGCAGAGTCAACATTAAAAGCTGGAAAGACCTGGCAGAAGCTTTTGTGAGACAATACCAGTATAATTTGTACATGGCTCCCAATCGCACTCAATTGCAACACATGTCTCAAACTGCTAAGGAGGGATTCAAAGAATATGCTCAGAGGTGGTGTCAGCTTGCTGCCAGAGTGCAACCTCCACTGCTGGAGAATGAAATGGCTGACATGTTTATGGGGACTCTGCAAGGTGTGTTTCTTGAAAGATTGGCGTCCAGTTTTGCCACCAAATTCAATGACATTGTAATTGCTGGAGAGAGGGTTGAGACCTTGTTGAAGATGGGGAAGATCCAAGATACAAGTGCGAGCAGCTCGAATGGAGCAAGAAAAGCTTTCAGTGGACCTCCAAGGAGAAGGGAAGGTGAGACAAATGGTGTGTTTGGCCGAGGACGGGGCCAAGGTTACAGAAGACCTTATGAGCATGTGGCAGTAGTCACAATTCCTTCTACTCCTGTGTAGCAGGCACCACCTCAACAACAACAGCAACAACAACAGCCACAATGCAACAACTATCAGCAGAGACCTTATCAGCCAGGGCAAACTCGCCCGGCTAATAGGGTGCTGAAGGCAATCCCTATGACTTATGTTGCTTTGCTACCAAGACTGCTAGATCTGAATCTGATTCAATTAAGAACTTTGGAACCACCACCACCTGGAGAGCTTCCAGTGGGGTACGATGTCAATGTGAGATGCGCTTTCCACTCAGGAGCACCCGGGCACTCGACTGAGAAGTGCAGGGCACTGCAGCACAAAGTTCAAGACCTGATAGACTCCAAAGCGATTAACTTCGCACCACCGCCAAATGTTAATTCAAACCCTATTCTGAATCACGGAGGGGCTAGAATCCATGATGTTGATAGTGGTGAGAAGTTGAGTCTGATGCTGAGTATTGAAGAAGTGAAGACTCTATTATTGGTAGTGAAAGAGAGGTTGCTAAAGGGTCAAGTGTTTCCAGGCTGCAGTTCTGATTGTGGGGAATGTTTGAATTCAGAGAACGGGTGTGAGAATCTGAAGATGGGATTGTAGAGTTTGATTGATGAAGGATCTTTGCAATTTAACAGAGTTGGTGACGAAGCTGATGATGTGTCCACCATTACCATATTCTATGATGAAGCTGAGATGCCTGTCAAAAGAGAGCCTGTAACTATTTATGTTCCGGAAGTTAGTCCTGTGACTATCACCGTGCCTGGGCATGCTCCTTATATAGACGATAAAGCCATTCCATGGCATCACGGCTCAGATGTATATGTGGCTGGACAGAAGATTGAGAGCAAGTCTGTTGTTGTTGACCCGACTGTAGAGAACGTCGGAGGAGTTGGAGGTTTCACAAGAAGTGGTCGTCTATTTGCTCCCCCAGTGCTGAGAGGGGATCCTGAGGCTGAGGCTTCGTCAAAAGCCAAGGGAAAGCAAGCTGTGACTGATGAGACAACAACTCCTGTTGTTGGGCAGGGTACATTTGAAAAAGAGGTCGAGGAATTCATGCGCATTATCAAAAAGAGTGACTATAAGGTGGTCGAGCAGTTGAACCAAACACCTTCCAAGATATCCATTATATCTTTGTTGATGTGTTCTCCTGCACACAGAGAGGCCTTGTTGAAAGTGCTACAGATGGCCTATGTTCCTCAAGAAATCACTGTCAATCAACTTGAAGCTGTTGTGGGCAGTGTTAATGCAAGCCATGGGCTGGGCTTTACAGATCGAGACCTGACGTCAGAGGGCCGAAACCACAACAAAGCACTACATATCACTATGGAGTGCAAGGGTGCTGTGTTGTCACATGTTCTTGTTGATACAGGTTCTTCCCTCAATGTGCTTCCGAAAAAGGCATTAATGAAGCTCAATGTTGATGGTACAGTCCTGAGGCCTAGTGATTTGATTGTCAAAGCTTTTGATGGGTCTAGAAGATCAATTTTTGGGGAAGTTGAGTTGCCCGTAAAAATAGGTTCTCAAGTTTTCAAAAGTGTCTTCTACGTCATGGACATCCATCCTGCATACAACTGCTTGTTGGGACGCCCACGGATTCATGCTGCTGGAGCTGTAACCTCTACCCTGCATCAGAAGCTCAAATATGTGGTTGATGGCCAGGTAATCACAGTATGCGGAGAGGAAGACATCTTCGTAAGCCACTTATCAACGTTCAAGTATGTAGAGATGGATGGAGAGATCCATGAGACTCTATGTCAAGCCTTCGAAACAGTTAACGTTAGCATCTTGACTCCTGTGGAGAGAAGCAGTGAAAAAGAAGGTACCTCCATCCATTCTTACAAGCAGGCAAAAGAGGTAGTTCAATCAGGAAGTGCCCAAGGCTGGGGCAAATTGCTGGAACTAGAAAAGAAAGACGACAAGTTTGGTTTGGGATATCAGCCTGGTGGATCTACTCCAAGTGGTAAAGCTATCACCTTTACAAGAGCTGGGATGCTCGACCGCAACCAGATTTGTGTGACAAGCCAAGATGGGGACAGTGATGGTGACTGGGACAACTGGATTCACCCGTGTGCGCCCGGAGAGGAGCTGAAGAACTGGTCTGCTGAAGACATTGTTCAAGTTACCTAGCACTCAGAGTAATTCATTTGTTTCCTTTTTATTATCATACTGCATTGTCAAATCCAGCATTCTGCCCAAGATGCTAGGATCCATTGTATTGGACCACCATGTTTTGTATGCATCTTATTTTGCCATGAAATAAAAGGACATTTTCAGACAAATTGTGTTCTCTTTCTTTGTTTTAAACTTTTCACACAAAAAATATAAAAATGGCAATGTGTTTTTCCTTTTTGTTTTTGTGTTAGCGTCTCTTTTTCAAATATGCAGATTCTGAATAAGCACATCATCTGTGCAGTGTTGATCATCCGGATTCCATTGATAACGTTCCTGCTATGACCATGCATGACTTTAACAATCCTGTCTACCAAGCTGATGAAGGGGTTGAGGAAGACTGTGAACTCCCTGAAGAATTGATCAGATTGTTGAAGCAAGAGGAACGGGTTATTTAGCCTCATCAAGAAGAAATTGAGATCATCAACATTGGCAGTGAAGATGTGAAGAAAGAAATCAAGATTGGGGCCAGTCTGCAGGCCGGCGTCAAGAAAGAGCTGATCAGTATGCTCTGAGAGTATGTGGATATCTTTTCTTGGTCATATCAAGATATGCCAGGGTTGGATACTGACATCGTTGTGCATAAGCTACCTTTGAGAGAGGACTGTCCTCCTGTGAAACAAAAATTGAGAAGAACTCGTCCTGACATGGCGATGAAGATCAAAGAGGAGGTTCAAAAGCAATGGGATGTCGGCTTCCTTGCTGTAACTAGTTACCCACCCTGGGTAGCTAACATTGTACCTGTGCCAAAGAATGACGACAAGGTCCGGATGTGCGTTGACTACCGGGATTTGAATAGAGCGAGCCCAAAAGATGATTTTCCGTTGCCACACATTGACATGTTGGTAGACAATACTGCTCAATTCTCGGTATTTTACTTCATGGATGGCTTCTCCAGATATAATCAGATTAAGATGGCGCCGGAAGACATGGAGAAAACAACGTTCATTACCCAGTGGGGTACATTCTGCTATAAGGTCATGCCCTTTGGTTTGAAGAACGCCGGGGCAACTTATCAGCGGGCGATGGTCACATTGTTCCATGACATGATACACAAGGAGATAGAGTGTTATGTGGACGATATGATTGCTAAGTCCTGAGACGAACAAGAGCATCTGGTCAACCTGAAGAAGTTGTTTGATAGACTGATCAAATACAAGCTGAGGTTGAATCCAAACAAGTGCACTTTCGGAGTGTGTTCCAGGAAACTGCTGGGTTTCATTGTTAGTCAGAGAGGAATTGAGGTAGATCCTGCAAAAGTGAAAGCAATTCAAGATATGCCTGCACCGAGAACAGAAAAAGAAGTGCGCGGGTTTTTAGGGAGGTTGAACTACATTTCACGGTTCATATCTCATCTAACTGCCACGTGCGAGCCAATATTCAAATTGCTAAGAAAAGAGCAAATGGTCAGGTGGAACGATGATTGCCAAAGAGCTTTCGACAAAATAAAAGAATATTTGCAGGAGCCTCCAATTCTAATGCCTCCCGTGGAAGGAAGACCTTTGATCATGTACTTGACCGTGCTAGAAGGGTCAATGGGGTGTGTTCTAGGCCAACATGACGAGTCTGGTCGAAAAGAGTACGTTATTTATTACCTTAGCAAAAAGTTTACCGACTGTGAATCCCGTTACTCACTGCTCGAGAAAACTTGTTGCGCTTTGATATGGGCTGCTCGCCGACTGAGATAGTACATGTTGACTCACACCACACTGCTCATTTCCAAAATGGATCCTGTCAAGTACATATTTGAGAAACCAGCATTGACCGGAAGGGTTACTAGGTGGCAGATGATTTTAACTGAATATGACATCCAGTATACTTCTCAGAAAGCCATCAAGGGAAGTGTATTGTCGGATTACCTTGCACATCAACCTCTTGAAGATGATTATCAGCCAATGAAGTTTGACTTCCCTGATGAGGACATCATGTACCTCAAAGCAAACGATTGCGAGGAACCACTTCCGGAGGAGGGGCTAGACCCTGAATCCAGATGGAAGTTGATGTTTGATGGGGCAGTCAATATCAATGGATGTGGAGTTGGTGCTATTCTTATCACTCCCGAAGGTGTTCACTTTCCCTTCGCTGCCAGAATTACTTTTGGCTGCACCAACAATGAAGCGGAATACGAGGCATGCATAATGGGAATAGAGGAGGCAATTAATCTTCGGATTAAGAACCTCAATATATTCGGAGATTCAGCCCTCGTCATTAACCAAGTTATCGGCAAGTGGTATACGCATCAAGAGCATCTAATTCCATACAGGGATTATGCTAGAAAATTGTTGACGTTCTTCACGACAGTTAAGCTTCAATACATACCACGTGATGAAAATCAGTTTGCCGACGCATTGGCCATTCTTTCTTCGTCTATTAAAGTCTTGTGTTGGAACTATGTGCCCAGAATTGACATCTTCAGGCTTGACGCTCCAGCTCATGCCTTCTCTGTAGACGCCGTGTCTAACGAGAAACCGTGGTATTTTGATATCAAGTTATTCCTGGAAAAGCAAGAATACCCAACTAGGGCATCTTCCAATGACAAGAAGACCTTAAGGCGACTTGCTGCTAGTTTCTTCTTGAATACAGACGGGGTTTTATACAAGAGAAACTTTGACATGATCTTGCTCAGATGCGTGGATAGACACGAAGCAAGCCTTTTAATGCAGGAAGTCCACGAAGGATCTTTCGGTACCCATGCAGGAGGGCATGTTATGGCTAAGAAATTGCTGAGATCAGGGTATTACTGGATGACAATGGATGCAGACTGTTGTTCATTCGCTCGTAAATACCACAAATGCCAAATATATGCAGACAAAGTGCATGTTCCTCCAAGCCCGCTCAATGTCATGTCATCTCCTTGGCCCTTTTCTATGTGGGGCATTGACATGATCGGGAAGATAGAGCCAACTGCTTCAAATGGTCATCGCTTCATCTTGGTCGCGATTGATTACTTCACCAAGTGGGTGGAAGTAGCATCTTATGCCAGCGTCACTCGTCAAGTGGTGGCAAGCTTCCTGAAAAGAGATATCATATGCAGATACGGAGTGCCCGAAAGGATCATTACTGACAATGGTTTTAATCTCAACAACAAGATGATGGCAGAGTTGTGTCGAGACTTCAAGATACAGCATCACAATTCTTCTCCTTACCGACCAAAGATGAATGGTGCGGTAGAGGCAGCAAACAAGAATATCAAGAAGATTGTGCAGAAAATGGTTGTCACTTACAAAGATTGGCATGAGATGTTACCATTTGCGCTGCATGGGTACCGAACGTCAGTCAGGATGTCAACAGGAAGCAGTCCTGCCTGTGGAAGTTGAGATTCCATCATTGTGTGTGATGATGGATGTGAAGCTTGATGAGGCTGAATGGGTACGTGCTCGTTATAATCATCTATGTCTAATTGAGGAAAAGATATTAGCGGCTATTTTTCATGGTCAGCTTTATCAGAGGAGAATGAAGCGGGCATTCGACCAACGAGTACGTACTCGGGAATATCAAGTGGGAGAGCTTGTGTTTAAGAGGATCATTCCTCCCGGTTCAGATCACAGGTGCAAGTGGACCCCGAACTACGAAGGACCATTCATAGTGAAGAAAGTCTTCTCAGGAGGAGCACTGATGCTCACCACTATGGATGGAGATGACTTCCAGTCCCCTGTTAACTCGGACGCAGTTAAAAAATACTTCGCATAAAAAGACCCGTTGGACACAAAAACAGAATTAAAGTACAGGCAAGAAAAGGGTATCCTGGAGAGCTAAAAACAGAATAAAAAGCTCGGGCAAAAGTTAGGGAAATAATAAAAAAATATACACGCGCTGAGTTGAAAAGCCACATTAGACAGCTCAGGCAAAAAAGGGTATCCCGGTGGATTGAAAACCCGAAAGGGCGATCCACGCAAAACAAGGGAAAAAGCGAACAACTGCGACCCGAGTAATCTGAACCAAATCACCGTTTCGTACACCTTGACAATATCAGAAGGATAGGAATCAGTCCCCTCATCTTCTCAGAAAGCAAAGGCAAGAATGGAGAGTTTTGAAGACATGCTGGTCATAGCAAGAAGGAAACTCATTGGGATGTCGTGCCCATTGCCATTAGGATAGTTTCTTTTCTCAATTTTATGGTGGCTACTTCTTTCCAGGTGGTTGCTTCCTAATGTAAAATCTTTGCCTATTCAGAGGCCTTTCAATAAAAAGAATATTCAGTCAAAAGTTGTGTTGTGTTTATTTTTGTTTGCAAAATGTCCTGAATTTTTAGCAAAAATAGCATTGCATCTAAACATGGTGATAATTTGAAAGAAAATGACATGCAGGGAAACATTGTAAACCCTCTTTGAGTGTCGGGTGACAATGGATGAACGAATCATACCATGCAAGTCCCCGGGGCACACTTGTGTTTTTTGTTGTTGCAGGTTGCAGGATGGCGTCACATTCTCCCAAGCAAAATTACTCCCCGCAGGCAGGCCAAGCAGTTTATTCTTCCCCAGTGGAGTATGCCCAACAGGAAGCTGAATAGCGGATGTCTCCACAGAGCTTAGAATTAGCAGGGTTCTCTCCCCAGCCAGAGTATGGTTGAAGCATCTTTCCCAGCCAAGTCTGAGGATGATCTTCCCCACAGAGGTCATATTTGATTCTCACTCCCGTCAGTGAAATATTCCCTAGCAAAGTTGCCTTTCTTTTGGTTAATATGATGATACAGTCAGGTATTCATCACCCTAGTCAGAGTTAGGTGTCAAGGCCTATTGACTTGTTTTCCCCTGCAGAGTTGTAACTCTTGTGACCAATCAGGGCACGTTGCTTTTGCTCGTCTGCAATTCCCAGCACTCGTCCGTGTTCATACCTTATTGATGCTCGTCTGCATTTCTCAACACTCGTCTGTGTTATCACTTTGGTATTGCTCGTTTGCTTTCCCCAGTAGTGGTCTATGATTACTTTGTTGTTGCTCGTCTGCAATTTTCCCAACACTCGTCCGTGTTTGGTATCCAATATTTCTGTTGCTCGTCTGCAATTTTCCAACACTCGTTTGTGTTTGCACTCGTCTGTGTTTGATATTTGATACCTGCTTGCCACTCGTTTTCATTTTTCAACACTCGTCTGTGTTATCCCTAAGTAGAGTTTTCCCCCAGCAGTGACATATTATTACTTGCTGTTGTTTGTTTGCGCTTCTCAGCACTCGTTTGTGTTTGCACTCGTCTGTGTTTGATATGTAATCTTTGTTGTTGTTCGTCTGCAACTCCCAACACTCGGTTGTGTTTTGATATGTAGTATTTTTGATTGCTCGTCTGCAATTTCCAGCACTCGTCTGTGTTATCACTCCGGTATTGCTTGTCTGAAACTCCCAGCACTCGTCTGTGTTTTGATGTTCTAATTATCTGTTTGAAGCTCATCTGCATTGCTTGGATACTCGTCTGTATCATTCTTAACACTCGTCTGTGTTAGCTTATATATGTATGTGAGGATTTGCTGATTATTCTGGTATTCGTCTGTATTGCTACTCCAGATGCTCGTCTGTGTTTGAATTCCTGGTATTCGTCTGTACCAGCAGCTGATACTCGTCTGTATCATTGCTTGAAGCGCTCTTCTGTGTTTCTTGGATCATCGTCTGATACTCGTCTGTATCATTGACTTATGGCACTCGTCTGTGTTATCTTGATGATTATCCAATACTCGTCTGTATTGAAGAGGTTTAAAATCCTGAATGTGGGAGTAAATGTCAAAATGTGTACCGGTCCTGGCGTAACAAGTATATCCGAAGGAAACTCGTCTGTCTTAGGCACTTATTATTATTGTTGCACCTGGTGTAACAGGATTGCTCGAAGAAGACTCGTCTGTCTTATACCATATATCCACGGATAATATATGAAGAAGGTTCGTCTACCTTGATTTTGCACGTCTATCCCACAGACTTTAGTGCATCCTGGTCCTGGCGTAACAGGTACATACGAAGGAGATTCGTCTGTCTCAAGTTATAGGAAATGTTTGAGGACTCGTATGTCCAGCTCCTGGCGTCACAGGATTGTTCGAAGAAGACTCGTCTGTCAAAGTATTCTTATTCCAGATACCAATTTCAACTTGAAAGAAGCTCGTCTGCTTTTCATCCCCTTCAGTCACCAAAGCGTCATTTGGTTGGGTTTATTTCCCAGTTTTGCATTCTTCGTCAGAGTGCAAATTTCAAGTCTTTTGGTATTCAACCACAGTTTATCTTGAACGGTCGGTAGCCCGTGTTACCGTCCTTTTCAGATTAACAGTTGTTTGAATAGGGGCAGTTGTAACACCCCAAATTTTCCCTCTTCATTTTAAGCATCATATCACATCATAATCATCATGAACATATCATTTTCTTAGCATCCTAGCATGGAAAGATGAGGCATAACATTCTTCATGACCTAGCATTAGGCATATGATCATATGTGGAGGTTCTTGAGGCATCACAAGCCATGACAAGGGGCCCAATGGTTTTGTACAAGTCCTATGAGGGGTCTAAACTCCATTTACAAGTTCAAGGTCATTCACAAAAGCTCAGAAGATTGCATGATCATTAGAGATTTTAGGATAAGGCAAAGCTCCTACACAAGGCACCTAAACTAGGGTTTGAGATTCAAGCATCAAAACCTCACAACTTTGGCCATTTCATATGGGCAAAGTCTTCTATATGTCAAGAAGATCCTAGGTACCAATTTTCATGAGAAAATTCCATGTGGAAGTCAAGAAATTCTTCAGTTGCTTGCAGATGAAGTAATTGGTCAACTGTACCCTTAAAAAGTCAACTGTGTGATTTCAAGGGGTCCAACCCAATTTTTTGGCAAAGGGGTGTCCTTAAAATTTTATAAGAGGTTTGGGATGTTCAAAGATCAAGAATTATGAAGATTTGAAGGTTTTTGCAAAAATGGTACAAAGTTGGTTTTGAAGAATTTCCAATTTTGGCAACTTTTGCCCTAAATTTCAAGTGAGCTTAACATGATCAAAAATTCTTCAAATGGACCAAAGTCAAACATGAAAGTTGGAGATTAAGGGCTCCCATTTTCAAAAAGTACAAGTACTTTTTCATGGGATTCATGGTTTGTTCTAGAAGGCCTTCAAAAAATTGGACAAAACTAGGGCAAAACCAAAACATTCCATGCATGCACAAAAGCAAAAAGTTTCAAAACTTGTTTTCAAGGCTTGGTATGGATCAATTATGTTTCCAATGTTACAATACAATGCATTTGGCACATTTTTCTCCACATAATACCCCAAATTCGTGCAAGGCAAGTTTGTTATTCAAAAAGTGGATATTTTGCAAATTCATGGAGAAAGTGTGACAACTTTGATCTAAGGGCTAGAACTTGTTGGATTATAATTAAGGGATGGATTTGGATTGCACATGGTCTGAAAGGCCAAGGCAAGCATGAATATTACATGAGGTCGCACCAAACTTGCAAGGATTGCAAATTCACAAATTCTTGTGATTCCCACGTGCAAACTTCACAATCTTTTCAGCATTTGTTCATGAAGTGGTATATAAGAAGCTAGGGTTTCAGAATTGCACATCACTCTCTCATTCTCTCATTTCCAAGTTTATGCACAATTTTAATTTTCCCTCAAATCTTCTCATACACTTGCTCAATCAGAAAACAAATTGTGGATTCTTGATCAGTGCAAGCTCAGGATCATTAATCACCCACCCATTCAAGCTTTCCTTCAAGATCAACAACCTTGCCATTTCAGGGCAGGTGTTGGCAAAGATTCAGATCCAGCCACATTTAAGGCTTTAGATGCATTTATTTTGCATCTAGAGTGAAGGTAGAGTGATTTGCATCCACTATCTGGTTTTCTAGCACCTTGAATCAAGATCTTCAACTCAGGTAAGCTTCAAATTCTTCAGATCTAAAAGTGAAATTGATTGTGTGTTTTATGATATTTAATGTGCACTGATCATTCTGCAAGTTGTAGTTTCGAAAATGATGCATTATTGAGTGAGATATTTGAAGTTTAAGTTTCATGGTCAAAACTTTTTCTCTTCGATCCGGTTGATTCTTGGAGTATTAGAAAATTTCAATGTCATTTTCATGATCAGCATAGTTTAATTAGAGGATCTGGAGCTTCGTGTGCATTTTCATGTGTGTTTGTTCATCTGTTATAAGTTCCGGTGCCGGAGCCCTAGCTCCGGTCACTGGAAACTGCATTTGTGTCATCTAGGGTTTGTGAGGAAGAAGATAAGCCCATGACCCTTGGATCCAGCCTCTAACACGTCCAGATCATGACACGCGTCCATAAACACTGCCTCCCAGTCACGTGAAACTTCTTTTCTTTTTTAATTCGTCATGTTACGCACCCACCATAGTTCTCATGTGTCCTCCACTCATAAATCAACAATGGTCCACGTCATTTAATGAGGTCGTGCACAGCATGCATTGGATTGATCTAAGGCTCTTGGTTTTTTCCTTATTTTTTCACTGCATTTCCATATTATTCCACATGCACATGCGCATGCCAATGGGCCTCTGGTTGATATGCGCACCCCCCTTGCAATTGAGCCCAAATCATTTCAACGCAAACCCCTGCTCTTCACACCCCCAGCCCAATTCTTCATATTTTAATTTCTTTTCTTTATTTCTTTTTATTCCATTTTGGTTTTTAATTATTTAAAATAGTTCCAAGCTCCAAAAAATCCCAAATTAATTCATGAGTCTTCTATTGAGTTTTCTTTAATTTTATACATTTTTATTTTTCATTTATTCCTATTATCCCCGTGGCAATTAATTTCTCATTTCAATTAATTCATTCTTAGGTCCTTTTGATGCAATCTGTCTTGTCCAATTTCCCTAGGCTTCATTATTTTGAGTTTTGTCTTCATTATTTTTGCTATGGATTCCTAAGATGATGTAGTTCTTGTGTGATTTTTCCCCTAATTTTTAGAAACTTGTTCATTGGGTCTTGGTCCTTTGACTTGTGTTGGAAGTTATTAACCCTAGTTTGTGTTTAAGCCTTCTCTTGACCTATCTAGCTTCTGAATTTATTCCAATCCTTTTGGCTCATTGATATATCATGTTTGAGGATCATTTGGTTTAAGTTGTGGAATTTTTAGTTGCTTTGTTGATTTAATTTGAATTTTGTCTTGAACCTCGTCCCATTTTGCTTCTTTGTCATCATTAGCTCTCTTATAAGTTTAGAAGGGCACTTGTGCCAACTTCTTCTTCTCATTTGGGGTCTCTTTGGGGTATAGGTTCCATACTGGTCTTGACTTAGGGTTTGAGTCTTAGAAATTTTTGTGCTTGCTTCCCTTTTAAGTTCTTTCATTTCTTAAGTGTTTTCACTTCATCTCTTTGCTTCTTTCACCCCATATTGTGATTGTTTGGTCTAGTGTGGCTCTTCTCTTCATCTTGTTAGCTTCTTAAGCACTTCTTCAGCTTGGTTTGGTTCTGGTTGTGTGCATTAAGCTCGTGTTTTGTGCATTTTTCCTTGCATCTTTCTTAAGTTTGCATTTGTTTACATATTTGTTTCATGTTGCATCCTATTGTCTTGTTTGCTTCATTCCTCATTCTTATGAGTTGCATATCCATTTAGCATTTGTATATATGAATTCACTTCTGTTTGTATGATGTTAGCATGTCATCTTGTGCATTGTATTTCATTTGTATGCTTGTTACTAACCTTGCAGGGGCTATGGTAAGTGAGAGGTGTGGAAGTTGAGTTCCACATCTCCAAATCTCATTTCTTCTTCTTATTTCTTATTAATGCTAACCCTTTGCTTGTTGGGCTTAGGCCTTACTCATCTCATCCATTCTTCTTCTTCTCTTCTTCTTTCCTTCTTCTTTAGGATAGAAAACCACATTAACCTTAGGATATCCATGCATGACAACACTTAGGATTCTTTAGTCCCCCACTTAAAGTTTCGCCTTTATGATCCTTTTGGTTCTTCTTCTCTTCTCATCTCAAAACCATAAAAAAACATCTTAATAATGTTTGAAGTGATGCCTTGAGCAATAGCCTTATCCCATGAGGTGTGCTTGTAGTCTTCCCATCTTGGGATAGTACAAGTTTACCTTGTGATGCACAAGTCTGATCAAGGTATCTTCTTCACAAAGAAAAGCATAAAAACACTTCTTAATTGTAAGTACCAAAAACACTTAATAAGTAAATGAGTTAGTGAGCTTAGGCCCTAATCTCTGGATTCATGTTTTGGGGATCTTCTCCTTACTTGAATGTGCTTGTTCTATTATTCCATCTTGGAATGTAGTGACAAGTGCACAGTCCATGGAAAAGAGCTTGAGTTCACTTCCTTGTGACACACTCATAAAAGATTCATAAAAAACACAAACAAACAATAAGCGTCTTTCCTTCGGGAATTCTTTTCTCATCTCCTTCGCTCCGTACGCGAACTTGCTCCTACTTGTCATTTTGCAAGACGGTTACGCACTCGTCGTCCGAGTCGGCAACACCTGAGCAATGGCATAGGCAGTTCAAGCCTTAATTCAAGCAATTTCCTTGCCACCCCTAGTTAGGGGAACTACGGCGTCTCTGATCCTTATTATCCTGATGGGGTACGTAGGCAGCGGGGTAGGGCCCGTTCGAGCACAATCTTTATTTTCCCTACATTTTTCTCTTTGTTTTCTTATCCAGTTTCTTTTCCAGTTCATTTTCTTTTGTTGCAGCAGCTTTCATACCCCCACCCTTTGAAACAGTTTTCTTTGCAAGCGTGGATCCCGTCGGGTACAGAGGACGATCTGGGTGCTAATACCTTCCCAGGTCGTAACCGACTCCCGAACTCAGTCTCTTTGGTTCGCAGGACCCATATCCTTCCTTTTCTTTTCTTTTGGTTTGTGCAGCATTACCATTCCCGTTCCTTTGGGATAAAAATGTCTGGCTGGCGACTCTATTCTTTTCCGCGCCACTTTCGCGTTTGTACCAGGATGGAAATCCAGGGAGCGACAATAAGTTCTTTCGACATCAGTACTGGGACACTGATCTATACTCAACTTGAATTGAGGGTTTGTCGGAGTTACAACAGGCTTTGAATTCGACATACCAAACTTTTTGAGAATCTTCTGTATGTATGCCTTTTGAGATAAGCATAATTTCGACTGCTTTTTATCTCTTCAGATGTCAATCCTAAGAATCCTGGACGCATTTCCCAGATCCTTCATATAGAACTCCTTATTGAGTTCAACCTTCACCCTCATTACATCTTCAACATTGTTGCTTGCTATTAGAATATCATCCACATAAAGCAACAAAATAATAAATGAATTACCCGATCGAAATATGAAGTAAACACAGTGGTTTAACTGACTTCTGATTAAACTTATGTGTGCCATGAACTTGTTGAATCTCCTATTCCACTGTCGAGGAGATTGTTTCAACCCATATAAAGATCTATTCATTTTGCACATATAATCTTCTTTACCCTCTTCGACATACCCTTCAGGTTGCCTTATCAGGATTGTTTCATCAAGATCACCATACAAGAACGCAGTTTTCACATCCATCTGTTCCAATTCAAGGTCGAACTATGCCACTATGGAAAACAACACTCGAATGGATTTGTGCTTCACAACAGGAGAGAATACATCATTGAAGTCGACACCTTCTTTCTGAGTGAAACCTCTTGCAACCAACCTTTCCTTGTATCTCTTCAACATCACTCATTTGATTCCTTCCTTAACTTTTAAAATCCTTTTACAGCTGACTAACACGGATCCAACACGTTTCTCAATCAATTCACACGTGTTTTTATCATGAAAAGACTTCATCTTATCATCCATGGCCTTCTGTCATTCAGTCTTATTTCGACTCCTCATAACTTCCTTATAATCTCTATGTTCTTCTTCTAGAACCTCACTTGCAGATATTAAGGCATAAGTTATAAGATCTGCATAACCAAGTCTTTGAGGTAGCTTGATAACTCTTCTCGACCTGTCTCTTGCCAGCAGGTAGACATTATCAGTCTCCTCATCTTCAACAGTCGCTTCTGCTTCTTCTTCGACTTCAACTGGGTCATGCAATTCATCATCATTATGATCCACCTCAACAGGAATTTCTCCCTATTCCAGATCTTCATCAGCACCATGATTTTTCTTGAAATCCATTTTAGCTTCATTGAAAACTACAACTCGATTGATGATACACCTCCTATAACCTGGCTTTAGGCACTATAGCCTATAAGCTTTGACTCCTTTAGGGTATCCCATGAACATGCATTTTAGAGCTCTATGTTCGACCTTGTCTTGCCTAATGTGAGCATAGACCATACAACCAAATACTCTTAGTTTGTCGAAATCTGGTGGATGTCCCGACCAAACTTCTTCAGGTATCTTTATATGTAACACAGTTGAAGGACATCTGTTTATCAGATATGTTGTTGTCGAAACAGCCTCCGCCCAAAATACCTTCTTCAATCCAGCATTAACCAACATGCATTTAACCTTTTTTAGGATTGTTCGATTGAATCTCTGGTAGAACATTTTGTTGAGGAGTACCTGCAACAGTCTCCTGCCTTGCAATCCCAGACTCGACACAATAACCTTTGAAAGCTTCATTGCAGAATTCAAGACCATTATCAGTTCTCGACCTCTTGACCTTTCTGCCAATTTGAGTTTTGACCAGAACCTTCGAACTCTTGAAATTCTCAAAAGTTTCATCCTTCATCTTCTGAAAGAATACCCATAACTTTCTGGAATAATCATCAACTATGGATAGAAAATACCTTGCACTTGAATGTGAAGGATTCCTTGCATGCTCCCAAAGATCAGCATGGATGTAATCAAGGGATCCATGTGTTCTTTGTTTACCTTTGTTAAACTCCACCCTACAAGATTTACCGAATACACAAGGCTCACAAAACTCCAACTTCTCGACTTTGTCACCACCTAGCAGGTTCTGTTTCCCCAGTTCGACCAGGCCTCTTTCGCTGACATGTCCCAAACTCATGTGCCATAATTTTGTCTTTGATAACAGTTTCATGGATGCAACATCTGTAGAACCACTTACAACTTCAACCTTAAGGGTATACAAGCCTTGTTTCTTCACGCCTCTCAAGACTTCCTTCGACCCATTCATGACTCTTAGAATATGTTTCTCTCCTTGAAAAACATATCCCTTCTTACCGAATTCACCAAGAGAAATTAAATTTCTCTTCAAGTCAGGTACATACTTAACTTCATTCAATAACCTCATTGACTCATCATGGAACTTGAATCTCACAGATCCAATACCTGCAATTTTGCAAGCTTTGTTATTTCCCAGCAGCATTGATTCACCATCCTGGTCACATAATTCCTCGAACAAATCTTTGTTTGGATTCATGTGCCAAGTGCAACCTGAATTTATAATCCACTCTTTTCTTGAGTCTCTGCTTGAAACCACGAGTGTAACACCCTTTTACCCCATCACAATTATAACGCAATAATTTCATAAAATCAGAGTATCTCCACAAAGGGTATCACATTTCTTCTCAATACAAACATAAAAAAACAATCATTTTAGTTGTCTTGTCTCGTAACATGGGTTGCAACAAACAATCACATCAAATTACCATCATTATTATGCAGCGGATAATAATTCATTCAACTTCATCTTCTAAATAAAGGAAATTCAAGTTTAATCAAAACAATCATTAACTCGACACAATCTTTAACGACTAGTATCAACTAAAAAATAAACAAAACAAACACAACAGTTCTCAAGCGTTCCCATCCCAATGTTTCATGACACAGAGCAGGACACCAGACCTAACTAAATAAGCGATGGAAAAACAATACTTCAAGCTACATCCACGCACCAAGCTTGTTCTTGAATATCTGCAGGATAGCATAATAGACCATCACCAAGGGCAAACATGATGAGTAAATTCACATTCAATATAAATAATATAAAAATGAATTACAGGACAACATGCATCAATAGATAAATCATTTCAAGTTTCACCCATATACAGAAAAATCTACCACGTCATCACTTAAAACACAAATGCAATCATGTTATGCCACCAAGAATGAAATGCAATCCTCATAGTATGCATGTGGTACCGAATAATCATTACGGATGGACACTGGGCCATCAACCCTCCACAAGGGAGCACGTCATAAACATCATATAACTTCAATCCACACAATGGGTTTGAAGCTACCAACAGACCAAAGCCCCGTTATAATTATGCCATGAATGCAAGTAGCAATACAAACATACATAAACAAAACTGATCAACTATTGCATATGTATTTATCATTCATCACTCATCATTCATATATCTAATACATTTCACCTACTTAGGTCATTAATGCTTCATATCATCCTAATACAACATAACTTATCTTAACATCATTTAATCATAAATTCCTATGTATATAGCATATTTCATCATGGCAAGAATTTACAGCAACCTCATAGCAACTTAAGACAATAAAACATGTCATTTTAAATCATTTTCAAGAATAAAACATTTTTCAAAAAGCGCCAGGTCGCGCTAAGAGGGCATCGAGCTTGCTAAGCGGCCTCCTCTTGGGTTGGGGAAAGTTCATATCTTCAACAGCACACTAAGCGGGTTACAGCTTGTTATGCACAACGACAGTTTCGAGCAGAAAAAACCTGCGATTTCTGCACGAACCAACTGCGATAAAACTCACCAAAAATCATGTTCTAACCATACAAAATCACATAATTCGCTCTATTAGTCATCTACCATCATGTATTCATCAACTACAATATCTAACATCATCATTTAATCAATCTCATCTCATAATCCCCTTAAACCCTAAGATTTCCTCAAGACCTCATTCCTCATAAGACATATCTCTACATTATGAACATTAAACGGAAAATACTCCCCATACCTTAGGTTTGTGAAATTCCTTCAATGATCTCCTTAAATTCTTCAAGTCTTCAAGCCCTAGCCTTCCTTCTTAGTTCTCCTATTGTTTCTTTCTCCACAATTTCACGAATGAAATAAACTTCTCTCACACCTTTTATAAAATATCCCTATTAAGACAATTCCAACCATACCCTCACTAATTGCCACAAAAGACCAATATATCCTCAAGACCTCTAACTCCCTTATTTCATTTTTAATAATAATATTTAAATAATATTCATAATTATTCTAATATCACCACTCAAATAAAATAATTTCATCACCACAACACTACAATGAATCACACAATACCATATATTCATAAATAATTAATGAATAATTAAGTTATGAATTTTTAGGGCGTTACAACTCTCCCCCACTTAAAGTTTTGTCCTCGAAAATGTACCTGAAGCAAACAGAGTCGGATATGACTCCTTCATCTGATATTCACGCTCCCAAGTCCAACTTTCACCAGTTGGTTCACCCCACAATACCTTCACCAAGGCAATCTCTTTTCCTCATAACTACTTCATTTCTCGGACATCAATCCTCACGGGTAAAGCCTTAATAGTTAGGTTATCTCTAACCTGTACATCGTTGGTCTGAATCACATGCGATGGATCACACACATACTTCCGCAATTGCGACACATGAAACATATCATGCAAATTTGCAGGCGACGGTGGTAACTCAATCGGATATGCTACCGCTTCGATCCTTTGTGAAATATGATACAGACCAACAAAACACAGAGTGAGATTTCTAGACTTCAGAGCTCCCCTGACACCAGTTATCGGAGTAACTCTTAGGAACACATGATCTCCCTTTTCGAACTCAATTGCCTTCCTTCTCTTATCATGGTAACTCTTATGACGACTATGTGATGCCTACATTCTCTCTTGGATCCTCTTAATCTTCTCGGTCGTTTCTTGCACTATTTTAGTTCTGAGTACAACACTATCGTCTGATTCGTACCAACACAAAGGAGTTCGACAATGTCTACCATACAATGCCTCATATGGTGCCATGCCAATACTTGCATGAAAAATGTTGTTGTAGGTAAACTCAATCAATGGCAAATGACTGTCTCAAGCTCCACCATGGTCCAACACACATGCCTTCAACAAATCCTCTAAAGATTGGATAGTCCTCTCCGTTTGACCGTTCTTATGCGAATGATATGAGAAACTCATCCTCAACTTAGTACCCAAAGCATTTTGTAAACTCTTCCAAAACTTCAATGTAAACCACAAATCTCTATCTGATACGATACTCAACGGTATACCATGCAACTTCACAATTTTCTCAATATACATCTCAGCTAACTTCTGCATAGAATGATTAATCTTCATCGGCAAGAAATGAGCCGACTTAGTCAATCTATCCATAATCACCCAAATCTAATCATTTCCCTTCACATTCTTCGAAAAACTCGACACACAATCCATGGAAATGCTATCCCATTTCCATTCTGGAATATTCAACAGTTGCATCATTCCATACAGTTTCTGATGTTCTACCTTCGACTTCTGACAAACCAAACACGAATACACAAATGCAGCAATATCTCTTTTCATACCCGACCACCAAAACAATTTATGTAAATCTTGATACATCTTTGTAGCACCAGGATGAATACTCAACCTACTACGATCCCCATTGTAACGCCCGTATTTAATTAATTAATTTAATTAAATGTTATCGTGTATTTTTCCCAATTAATTATTGTTAGGTGTTATTTTGTCGAGTATGTTATTAAGTTGTTTAAGTTGGTATTAAGTTGATGGTTAAGTCGTGTTTGGGTTGGTCGAGTTAATTAAGTCGAGATAATTATAGAATTATTAATGAAATACTATTAGTAAGTGGGCTTGGTTGTGGTATGAGAGTAGAAAAGGTGGGGTGCTATTTTAGGCCCATTAGTAATTTGGTTAATTAGTTAAACTATAGTATTACTAAACTTAAAACCTAATTAGAATAGTTAATTATAATTTTGAGAAAGAACAAGTCTTGAGGAAGAACAAGGAGGCTAGGTTTTGGATTTTTGTAGAGAATTTTGTTGTGAATTCGAGTTGCCTTCAATCCAAGGTAAGGGTAAGGGTGGGGTTCAAATTCTATAAACGGGATTAGGATAATTCGTATGTAGGCTGGGTATTTCATATGATTGTTTCTGTGTTTTTGTATGATAAGTTTTCGTTGAATTTGTATGGATCTGTCATGATGAACATGTTGTAATTGTTGTTGTTGCTGAATTAGTTTTACTGCAGAAAATTCGTGTAGAGATAAGATTTAGGACTCGTAATCGAATGTAGTAATTGTTAGATGATGTGTATACAAAAGAATATAGGTCTAAATCAGTGTAGAAACTCAATTAGGCTTGAATTGAGGGCTGACATTGTGAAACTCGTAATAGAAGTGGGACTGGTGTGAAGAATTGTGAATCACATAGTAGATCTGGTGATACACGTAACACGAGAAGCCTTACGCATAACACATGACTGTTACGTAGGCATTACGCGTAAGGGAGGGTTATGGCATAGCCCTTTGTCCATTCATGTATGCTACGTGTAAGGGGCGTATGAAGGAGAGTGGTTACGCGTAACAATAGGTCTATACACGTATGAGCAGAGTGGTGTGCAGAAAATGCAATTTTTGGCGATTCATCTTGTTTTCGCATCTGAGTCAAACTAAGTTGATTCTTGAAATTAATTAGAGATAAAATAAGTTGATTCTAATAGAGTAGAATACTAAAATAATTAATTATAAATTTAATTAATTAAGTCATAATTAGTTGGTTTTCACGTGTTGTAGTCGTATGAAGTCGATATAAGTTATGTTGTCCTGATTCAGGGAAATAATAAGTTGCAGGTCCATTGACCAAGGTTGATATATGTTGTTATGTTGTTAAGTTGTTGTTTATGTTGTTGTTGTATGCCATTTCATAAGTTGCATACATTTGCATATTTTCAAGTTGGAGCGAAGGCTCAAATCAGGTTGGCATGGATTAGCAAATATGTTGTTGTTGCCTCGATAAACTAGAAAGATTTTAAGTTGGGAGTTGTACTCCAAATGGTACCATATGCATATACATAATTTGAGTAGCATTTATGACGCATTATATAAGTGTTATTAATCGTTGTTGATTGAAGTTGTATGTTGATGTTGCTTGTTGTGTGAAGTGGTGTAATTGTATGATTTCTCGTTTACATATTGATTATCATACTCTTGTTTATATTATTCGATATCTCACCCATTCTGTTTGAATGTTTCCCTCGTGTTGGTAACATGCAGGTAATCCAGAATCGAGTACTTAGTAGCTTCGAGTTGGTTTTTTTCCGCTCTGATACGTAGCACTTCGGGGGGATGAACGCATGTCTTGTCTTTTGTGTTGAATTATACTTAGTTGATGAACTTGTTTAAGTTGTTTATTTTGAAAATCATATTGAAGTAGTTTAATGTTGAAAATGAACGATGTTGTTTTAAAGTTGTTATTTGATGAATCAGCTGCCTAGTTTTTGAAGTATTTATATTAATTAATGAAGTTTATGTTGATTGGTTTTAAAGTTGAAAAATGTGATATCCCATGTTTGAGGAGAATATTTTATAACTCTAATTTAATTTTCAAGTCGGGTAGAAATGGGGTGTTACACCCTTCCTCTAAAATACTTTATTTAATTTCCTGAACATCTGGAACACACACTTTATATCTCGGAACCTCATTACACTATTCCCATCAATCCTTAATTCACCTTCATTACCTTGGCTAATCAAATTCAATTGATCAACCAACTCCGAATCAGATTGTTGTCCTACTCGAATTCTTTCGACAATATCACTGGTTAACTTTAACATTTCCAACTTCACACTATCAGAAGTAGTCTCACACAACAAACTCATGTCTCTGAACTGTTCGATCATCTCGAGTTCTTTCACCATAAGCATCGACATGTGCAATGTCTTCCTACTCAAAGCATTAGCAACTACATTCGCCTTACTAGGATGGTAACTCAAATCAAAATCAAAATCTTTCAACATTTCTAACCACCTTCTATGTCTCATATTCAATTCTTTCTGATATAACAAATATTTCAAACTCTTATGATCACTAAACACCTCAAATTTCGAACCAAAGAGATTATGTCTCCAAATCTTCAACATAAACACAACTGCTGCTAACTCTAAATCATGCGTAGGATAATTCCTTTCATGAACTCTTAGTTGTCTAGAAGCATAAGAAACTACTTGTCCATTCTACATCAACACTCCTCCAAGTCCCATTTTCGATGCATCACAATACACCATAAAAGACTCATTCGGATTAGGCAAAATCAACATTGGAGTAGTCGTTAACTTCTTCTTTAATTCCACAAAACTTTTTTCACATGCAACATCCCACATATACGCTTAACTCTTTCGAGTTAACTGTGTCTGTCAAAGGTAATGCCAACTTAGAAAAACCTTCAATAAACTTCCGGTAATAACCTGCCAATCCTAGAAAACTTCGAATTTCTGTAGCAGACTTCAGAGTCTCCCAACTCAACACAACATCAATCTTCAAAGGATCCACAACTATTCCACCATTCGAAATTATATGTCCAAGGAAGCTTACTTCCTTCAACCAAAACTCACATTTTGATAATTTCGCATACAACTTCTTCTCTCTCAAAATCTGCAAAACAATCCTAAGATGTTCAACATGTTCTTCTTATAACTTAGAGTATATCAAAATATCACCAATGAAAACCACAATAAACTCATCTAGATATTCATGAAAAATACGATTCATGTACTCCATAAACACACCAGGTGCATTGGAAACACCGAATGGCATCACAATATATTCATAGTGACCATATCTCGTCCTGAAAGTCGTCTTCGGGATATCAGCAGGCTTAACTCAAATCTGATGATATCCAGACCTCAAATCAATCTTACTAAACACACAAGCCCCTACCAACTAATCCATCAAATCACTGATACTTGGAAGTGGACACTTATTCTTAATAGTCACCTTATTCAACTGTCGATAATCGACATACAACCTCATACTTCCATCTTTCTTCTTCACTAACAACACCGGAGCACCCCATGGAGAAACACTTGGTCGTACAAACTTTTTCTCAAGTAACTATTCAAGTTTCTTCTTCAACTAATGAAATTCAAACGCTGACATCCGATAAGGAGTCATCAACATGAGACTAGTTCCTGGTACCAAATCCACTACAAACTTTACTTCACATTCTAGAGGCAAATACATCTAGAAATTCGCTAACAACTGGTAATTCGACACCCCTAGCTTCATGATCAATGTGCAACGATGCAAACATTACAAACATATGAGCCTTATCTCTTAGCAGTTCATCCACCTATTTAGCTGACAAGAACATTAACTCACCATGGTCACCGACTTCCGGAAACTCTATCGTCTTAGCATAGCAATTAATATGCAAAAAATTAAACTCTAACTAGTTCATCCCCAGAATAACATCGATTTGATGCAAGGGTAAACACACCAAATCCATAAAGAAACTCTTACCAAAGATAGAAAAAGGACAACTTAAACACACATGAGTAGTAGTGACAGAACCATTTGCAGGCGTTTCTATCACCATACCACCATTCATATCAGACAATTTCAATCCCAGCCTAGTTGCACACTCAAGTGAAAAAAATGAATGAGTAACACCAATGTCAATTATAGTAATCAACTCAACATCATTAATAAAGCATGTACCTCTAATCAAGTTATCCTTCTTGGAAACTTCTGAGCCACTCAAAGCAAACACTCTGCCATTGGTCTGGGCAGTTGTAGCAGTCTTCTTCAATTTCTGACACTAAGTATTGATGTGCCCCTCTTCACCATAGTTGAAATAAGTTGGTCCTTCATTTAGGAAATCACCAACCCAATGACCTCTGTTTTCGCACCTATAGTATCTCACTACTTGATTGTTGCACACATCAGACTTGTGACCTGATTCTCCATATTTGTAGAACTTGAGAGGAACGAAACCTGCTGTTTCCCCTTATCAGATGAAGTCACATAAGTTTTTCCTCGAAATTTACCTTTCTCTTTCTTCTCACCCAATTGCTTACAGTGATAAGATCGAGCTCAATTATCCTCATCATAAATTCTACTCTTATCCACCAACTCAGTATACCTACGAATCTGCTGACATCCAATTCTCTGCTTGATTTTTAGTCTTTGCCCATTCTAAAACTTGAGACACTTGGAAAGTTTGGCATCTACATGGTTATAGTGAGGACACAATTTCACCAGCTTCTCGAACTTTGCAACATACTTTTCTATAGTTATACTTCTTTGCTTCAACTCAAGGAATTCCACCTCCTTCTTACCAAGAGCATCCTCGGGAAAATACTTTCCCAAACATTTCGCCATGAACACAACCCAAGTCACCACAGTTCCAACATCTTCCAATTGCTAACGGGTATTATCCCCCCAGTCATTAGCTTCTTCCAACAGCATGTGCATATTGAACTACACCTTCTGAGCATCAGTGCACACCATCACTTAGAAAATATTATTAATCACCTTAAGCCACTTATGTGCGCTATCCAGGTCATGATTACCTTCAAACGTTGGTGGATTATTCACCTTAAACTTGTCCAAAGCATGAGTTATAACTTAAGTAAGTGCAACCATCGCATCCGCAAGAACAGGATTTGCAGCCATTCTTCATATCACCAACAACATTAGAAGAACAAATCATTAACGTTATGCTCATATGCAACAAACAAAAAGGATTATCAATGACATGACTCGACCGGACAGACCAACCATGATCTGATACCACTAATGTAACACCCTTTTACCCCATCATAATTATAACCCAATAATTTCATAAAATCAGAGTATCTCCACAAAGGGTATCACATTTCTTCTCAATACAAACATAAAAAACAATCATTTTAGTTGTCTTGTCCCGTAACATGGGTTGCAATAAACCATCACATCAAATTACCATCATTATTATGCAGCGGATAATAAGTCATTCAACTTCATCTTCTAAATAAAGGAAATTCAAGTTTAATCAAAACAAACATTTACTTAAAACAATCTTTAATGACTAGTATCAACTCAAAAATAAACAAAACGAACACAACGGTTCTCAAGCGTTCCCATCCCGATGTTACATGGCATAGAGTAGAACACTACTCCTAACTAAATAAGCGACGGAAAAACATTACTTCAAGCTACATCCACGCACCAACCTTATTCTTGAGTATTTGCATGATGGCATAATAGACTATCACCAAGGGCAGGCAGGGTGAGTAAATTCATATTTAATATAAATAATATAAAGAAGGAATTACAAGTCAACATGCATCAATAGATAAATCATTTCAAGTTTCACTCATATACAGAAAAATCTACCATGTCATCACTTAAAATACAAATGCAATCATGATATGCCACCTGTAACACCCCATTTTCTACCCGTGAAATATAAACAAAATCAGAGTTCGTAAATTTTTTCTACAAAACGGGATATCACATATTCAACTTTAAACAGTTTCCAATTTAAGGAAATCATACTAAATACATAGCACTTTTTCGTAAATTCAACATAAACAAAGTCATTCACTCCAATAGTTCAACTTCATAAAATATTACGCAGCGGATTCATAAATTGATTCATAGCATCTTTAAACAACATAATAACAACTTTAAAATAAGAATTAAGCAACTCTAAGTCCTTCGACTAATTAAAAATCAGCAATAATAAAAGATCAACAAAGCAGACACGCGACAATCCCCCCGAGTGCTACGTATCAGAGCGACTGACCACCGACTCGACCAACGGTAACCGGCTACTTCTCAGGATTACCTGCATGTTGTCACATAAGGACAACATTCAACAGAAGGGGTGAGTTACGATAATTATAAGCAGTATATGAAAACAATACAGTGAATAAGGATCGTAAACAAAACACCACTTCACAACTTCAATCAAGCATCAACATAAACAATTCAAGGAAAATTCAACTTTAATGCGACTCGACTAATTATGCATATGGTACCATCGGAGTAAAACTCCCAACTTAAATCATTGCCAGGTTATCGAGGCATCAAGGCATAAGCCTTCAACTTTCAACTTAAATTGCCAATCCAGGCCAACGTGGTGTGAGCAACAACTCCGACAAATGCAAATGACTTAAATGCATACACGAATCTACAACTCAGACAACATGACAACAAGATCAACACGACAATGTTTTCAACATAATCAACTTATATTCAACTTTGGCTTAACAAGCCTACAACATACCAACTTAAGACAATTCCGTAACCGGAACAACACATCAACTCAGATAAACTTGTAGCAACATTTTGCAACATAATTTCCAACAAAACAACTCATTAAAATCAACTATCATATTACCCGACTTACCCCGACGAATTTCATTAAATTCCGAGCAACTCCATTTTTCACCTAATTCGGCTAAACCGACTAACTAGTATTGTTTTCTACTTTCAGTGATTAATACGACTGTATTACAAAACTGGAATTTTCTAAATTTCGTTAAAATTCATCTGTCTTAGAAGATAGACTGCTACTACTATTTCTGTCAAATTGGCTAAACCTGCAACATCTATGATAACTGCATAACACAGTATTATTTTTTATTTTTTTAGAACAGGTTTATTTACTGATTATTCTACCTGTATTTACAATGCTAATCTTCATTATCCATTTTCTTTCTCCTTAAAAATCTATTAATCTATAATTTTATAAAATCATAGAATTTATTTAATTCCATAAAAGATTAATTGAATTAATTAGAAATTAGGGATTTATTGAAATTTGTCCCTCCCCTCACAACAAGGTGGCCTGCGCCACCCTTTCCCACTCACATTCATGGCCTGGGCCATGCTATCCCACTCACATTCACGGCCTGGGCCATGCTCTCCCCCCTGCACCATGTATGCTCCTATATTATATATAATACAATATGTATTATATATAATACATGGCCTGCGCCATGTATTATATATAATACATATTGTATTATATATAATACCACATGGCCTGCGTCATGTTGTTTCCACCCCACTATTATCCCCATCAGTCTTCTGCTCATCGTCCCCGAATTGAAAAATTTCCAGAATTTCGCAACATAGTTTTTATCAGCAATAATCCAGCAACACCAGAGCAACTTATACCAACACAAAATCAACAATCAGACCACCAATTTCACATTAAAAATCAGAACAATAACCACATACAAATTCTACATATCAGTACAGATTTAATAACCTAATACCCAATTTAAAACCCAATCATCGTATTGAATTCATACCCGATTATAAGAATCGAACTCATCCTTACCTTAGATTTGATTGAAGGTTGCTCTTACGATCGGATTCCGGAAATCGCTTCTCGCTCCCTCACGCTCGTACAACAGTTCCAAAAAATTCCTCTTCCACTGACTTTTTCCAACTTCTGTTTCTTTCTTATGTTCTATAACTTATTTTTATTTTCTTTTTATTAAATTAATTAAATATTATAATTTCTAATGGGCCTAAACATAACACCCCCTATTTACTAATTCGCACACGATATTAAGCCCATTAACTCAAATAACACAACAACTATCATATTATTTGTAATAATATTTTCTACAACTTTCGACTAATTTCTGACTTATCGATTAAATCAACCACAACATTAAATATATCAACTAACCACAAATAAATACTTGAATAAAAAAATAAATAAATAAATATTCGGGTGTTACAACTCTCCCCCACTTAAAATATTTTCGACCTCGAAAATTACCTGATTTAAACAGCTCAGGATAGGAGTCTCGCATCTTGCTCTCCAATTCCCAGGTCATGCTTTCGCCAGTAGCTCCCAACCAAACGACTTTGACCAATATGATCTCTTTTCCTCGAAGAGTCTTTGTTTCACGATCATCAACTCGTACAGGCTTTGTCTCCACAGTGAGATTATCCCGCACTTGCACATCGTCCATACTAACCATATGAGACGGATCTGGAATATACTTCCGAAGTTGCGACACATGGAATACATCGTGTAAATTCGAAAGATTTGGCGGTAACGCCATCCGATAAGCAACTTTTCCAACTCGTTCCAAGATTTGATACGGACCAATGAAGCGAGGAGTGAGATTTTTAGACTTCAAAGCCCTTCCAACACCGGTTACAAGTGTGACTCTCAAAAATACATGGTCACCAGCTTGAAATTCTAAATCCTTCTTCCGCTTGTCATGGTAACTCTTCTGCCTACTCTGAGAAGCTTTCATCTTCTCTCGGATGAACTTCACTTTCTCGGTAGTTTCTCGAACTAATTCCGGTCCAAGTACCACACTCTCACCAGATTCATGCCAACACAACGAAGTTCTACACCTACGACCATACAGTGCTTCAAAAGGCGCCATTCCGATACTAGAATGGTAACTATTATTATATGTGAACTCAATCAACTGAAGATAAGTGTCCCACGAACCTCCTTGCTCAAGAACACAAGCTCTCAACAAATCCTCTAATGACTGAATAGTTCTCTCAGTTTGGCCATCAGTTTGTGGATGATATGCCGAACTCAATCTCAACTTAGAACCCAAAGAATCTTGCAGACTTTTCCAAAATTCTGACGTAAACCTCGGATCTCTATCCGACACAATACACAGAGGAACACCATGCAGCTTTACAATTACTCGGATATAAATCTCTGCCAACTTCACAATTGGGTAAGTGATGTTAATAGGTATGAAGTGAGCCGACTTCGGAGTCTCCCATTGTAATACAACTTCTACCTTTGAAGGATCCACAGCAATACCTTTTCCTGAAATTACATGGCCAAGAAAATTGACTTCTCTTAACCAAAACTCGCACTTGGATAGCTTCGCATACAATTTCTTATCTTTCAAAACATCCAACACTGATCTCAAATGTTCCTTATGCTCTTCTTCTGACTTAGAGTAAATCAAAATATCATCAATAAATACTACTACAAAATGGTCCAGATAAGTATGAAAAATACGATTCATGTATTCCATAAATACTCCCGGCGCATTAGTCACACCGAAAGGCATCACAGAATACTCATAATGTCCATACCGTGTTCTGAACGTTGTCTTCTGAATATCTTCATCTTTCACTTTGATCTGATGATAACCCGATCTCAGATCAATTTTACTGAACACACAAGCACCCACTAATTGATCCATCAAATCATCTATTCTCGAAAGTGGATACTTATTCTTGATCGTCACTTTATTCAGCTGTCTATAATCAACACAAAGCCTTATATTACCATCTTTCTTCTTTACTAGCAACACTGGAGCTCCCCACGGCGATACACTTGGTCTTATAAACTTTTTCTCAAGTAAGTCTTCCAATTGCTTCTTTAATTCATACAATTCAGATGCCGACATTCTATACGGTGCCATCGAAACAGGCCTAGTACCAGGTACCAGATCAATAGCAAATTCAACTTCCCTCTCTGGCGTCACACTAGGAATCTCATCAGGAAAAACTTCAGGGAATTCTTTCACTACTAACAATTCATCAATCTTAGCTTTACTCTCAACCGACAAAGTTGCCATCAAAGAAAACACCCGAGCTTCTTCTTTCATCAATTGTTGTAATTCTCTGAAAGATAACAAACCAACTCCTTCCTCTTCAGGAGTAGAAAACCTCACAGACTTATGATAACAATTTATATGAACATAGTTATACTCTAACCAGTTCATACCAATAATTACATCCATCCCAGTCAATGGCAAACACACTAAATCAACATAGAAATCTTTATCGAAGATCGACAAAGGACACTTTAAACATACCAAAGAAGTAGTTACTGATCCCTTAGCTGGAATCTCAACAATCAATTCACCATTCAAAGCGGACAATTTTAAAACCAGTCTTTGAGCACAGTTAGCAGAAATAAAACAGTGTGTAGCACCGGTATCAATAATAGTAATTAAAGGAATACTATTTATGAAACATGTACCTCTGATAAGTCTGTCCTCGTTAGCGGTTTGAGTTCCGGTCAACGCGAACACCTTTCCAGTCTGAGCTTTCTTTGGCTTCTGACACTGGCTACCAATATGCCCTTCTTCGCCACAATTAAAACAAATCATTTCCTTGTGCTTGCAATCAGATCTTGCATGCCCAGTCTTACCACAACGAAAACACCTCTTTACTTCAGTAGTGCATACATTACTCTTATGACCAGCCTGACCACATTTGAAGCAAACTATACCAGCAGGAGCACCTCCCCCACTAGTTCTCTGAGCCGGAGCAACTTTCTGTTTCCCTTTTCCAGCTGGAGCATCATACGGCTTGCCACGGTTCTGATGTTGCTTGCCTCTGCGATCATTGACAACCTTGTAATGAGCATTGTTGTCCTCTTCAAATATCCTGCAGCTATCAACCAATTCAGAAAAAACACGTATCTTCTGATACCCAACAGCCTTCTTAATTTCAGAGCGTAACCCGTTTTCAAACTTGATGCACTTTGAAAATTCAGCGCCAGCACCAATATAATGAGGATAAAATTTGGACAACTCCACAAATTTTGCAACATAATCTGTGATAGACATGTTTCCTTGCTTCAGCTCAAGGAACTCAATCTCTTTCTTGCCACAGACATCTTCCGGATAATACTTACTCATGAATTCCCTACGGAATACATCCCAAGTAATGACTTCACCTGCCGCGGTCAACCTCTCACGAGTCTCTAGCCACCAGTCATCAGCTTCGACTGCTAGCATGTGAGTACCATACCGAACCTTTTGCGCTGGAGTGCAATCCATAACACAGAAGATTCTCTCGATCTCTTTCAACCATCTCAACTTATCACTACAACACAACTAAAAGTTAGATTAGAAACAATACACGATTGTTAGACAATTAAGACTCGACAACTGGCCGGACAGACAGACCTGCTCTGATACCACTAATGTAACACCCCATTTTCTACCCGAGAAATATAAACAAAATCAGAGTTCGTAAAATTTTTCTACAAAATAGGATATCACATATTCAACTTTAAACAGTTTCCAATTTAAGGAAATCATACTACATACATAGCACTTTTTCGTAAACTCAACATAAACAACGTCATTCACTCCAATAGTTCAACTTCATAAAATATTACGCAGCGGATTCATAAATTGATTCATATCATCTTTAAACAACATAATAACAAATTTAAAATAATAATTAAGCAACTCTAAGTTCTTCGACTAATTAAAATTCAGCAATAATAAAAGATCAACAAAGCAGGCACGCGACAATCCCCCCGAGTGCTACGTATCAGAGGGACTGACCACCGACTCGACCAACGGTAACCGACTACTTCTCAGGATTACCTGCATGTTGTCACATAAGGACAACATTCAATAGAAGGGGTGAGTTACGATAATTATAAGCAGTATATGAAAACAATACAGTGAATAAGGATCGTAAACAAAACACCACTTCACAACTTCAATCAAGCATCAACATAAACAATTCAAGGAAAATGCAACTTTAATGCGACTCGACTAATTATGCATATGGTACTATCGGAGTAAAACTCCCAACTTAAATCATTTCCAGGTTATCGAGGCATCAAGGCATAAGCCTTCAACTTTCAACTTAAATTGCCAATCCAGGCCAACGTGGTGTGAGCAACAGCTCCGACGAATGCAAATGACTTAAATGCATACACGAATCTACAACTCAGACAACATGACAACAAGATCAACACGACAATGTTTTCAACATAATCAACTTATATTCAACTTTGGCTTAACAAGCCTACAACATACCAACTTAAGACAATTTCGTAACCGGAACAACACATCAACTCAGCTGTACTTGTAGCAACATTTTGCAACATAATTTCCAACAAAACAACTCAGTAAAATCAACTATCATATTACCCAACTTACCCCGACGAATTTCATTAAATTCCGAGCAACTCCATTTTTCACCTAATTCGGCTAAATCGACTAACTAGTATTGTTTTCTACTTTCAGCGATTAATACGACTTTATTACAAAACTGGAATTTTCAAAATTTCGTTAAAATTCATCCGTCTTAGAAGATAGACTACTACTACTATTTCTGTCAAATTAACTAAACCTGCAACATCTATGATAACTGCATAACACAATATTATTTTTTATTTTTTTAGAGCAGGTCTATTTACTGATTATTCTACCTGTATTTACAATGCTAATCTTCATTATCCATTTTCTTTCTCCTTAAAAATCTATTAATCTATAATTTTATAAAATCATAGAATTTATTTAATTCCATAAAAGATTAATTGAATTAATTAGAAATTAGGAATTTATTGAAATGTGTCCCTCCCCTCACAATAGGGTGGCCTGCGCCACCCTTTCCCACTCACATTCATGGCCTGGGCCATGCTATCCCACTCACATTCACGGCCTGGGCCATGCTCTCCCCCCTGCGCCATGTATGCTCCTGTATTATATATATAATACAATATGTATTATATATAATACATCATGGCCTGCGCCATGTATTATATATAGTACATATTGTATTATATATAATACCACATGGCCTGCACCATGTATTATATATAATACATATTGTATTATATATAATACCACATGGCCTGCGCCATGTTGTTTCCACCCCACTATTATCCCCACCAGTCTTCTGCTCATTGTCCCCGAATTGAAAAATTTCCAGAATTTCGCAACATAGTTTTTATCAGCAATAATCCAGCAACACCAGAGCAACTTATACCAACACAAAATCAACAATCAGACCACCAATTTCACATTAAAAATCAGAACAATAACCACATACAAATTCTACATATCAGTACAGATTTAATAACCTAATACCCAATTTAAAACCCAATCATCGTATTGAATTCATACCCGATTATAAGAATCGAGTTCACCCTTACCTTAGATTGGATTGAAGGTTGCTCTTACGATCGGATTCCGAAAATCGCTTCTCGCTCCCTCACGCTCGTACAGCAGTTCCCAAAAATTCCTCTTCCACTGACTTTTTCCAACTTCTGTTTCTTTCTTATGTTCTATAACTTATTTTTATTTTCTTTTTATTAAATTAATTAAATATTATAATTTCTAACGGGCCTAAACATAACACCCCCTATTTACTAATTCGCACACGATATTAAGCTCATTAACTCAAATAACACAACAACTATCATATTATTTCTAATAATATTTTCTACAACTTTCGACTAATTTCTGACTTATCGATTAAATCAACCACAACATTAAATATATCGACTAACCACAAATAAATACTTAAATAAAAAAATAAAATAAATATTCGGGCGTTACACCACCTAGAAGGAAATGCAGTCTTCATAGTATGCATGTGGTACCGAATCATCATCACGGATGGACAATGGGCTATCAACCCTCCACAAGGGATCACGTCGTAAACAACATATCACTTTAATCCACATTATGGGATTAAAGCTACCAACAGACCGAAGCCCCATCATAATTATGCCATGAATGCAAGACGCAATACAAACATACATCATCAAAACTCATCACCTATTGCATCCGCATTCATAATTCCTCACTCATCATTCACACATCTAATACACTTCACCTATTTAGGTCATCAATGTTTCATATCATCCTAATACAACATAACTCCTCTTAACATCATTTCATCAAAAATTCATGTGTATTTAGCATATTTCATAATGGCACGAATTTGCAGCAACCTCATAAAACCTTAAGACAACAAAACATGTCATTTTAAATCATTTTCAAGAATAAAAAAATTTTAAAAAAGTGCCAGGTCGCGCTAAGCGGGCACCGGGCTCGCTAAGAGGCCTCATCTTAGGTTGGGGAAAGTTCAGATTTTCAACAGCGGGCTACAGCTCGCTAAGCGCGGCGACAATTTCGAGCAGAAAAACCCTGTGGTTTCTGCAAGAACCTACTGCGATAAAACTCACCAAAAATCAAGTTCTAACCACTAGAAAGCACGTAATCCACTTTAGTAGTCATATACCACCATGTATTCATCAACTACAACATCTAACATCATCGTTTAATCAATCTCATCTCATAATCCCCTTAAACCCTAAGATTTCCTCAAAACATCATTCCTCATAAGACTTGTCTCTACATTATGAGCATTGAACGGAAAATACTCCCCATTCCTTACTATATCCATTTATTCCAAAACCCTAAAACTCCTTCTTCCCAATTTTCTTCAAGAGCAACTAATCAATGGTTTCTTCAAGACCAACCAGAAGAAGAACTCTCAGAGGCTCCTCTTCTCGCTCAAATATGTCGGTAACCGCTTTATCCTTACTTTCTAATGATCTTAAGGATAATTTTGAAAATAAATTCAAGAATAGGAAAATTATTAAGCAATATGTCTACTCTCGGATAACTATTAGTCGTATTCATATTCCTAAAATCATAGACAAGGTAGATTTTCAAAATATCAACCCATTATGGGCTTGTGACATTGAATACAATAAGGATATGGTGATATTATTTTATACTGGTCTTAGTGGTAAGTTTGAAGGGTATGAGTTTAAATTCAGAATTGGTAACATGGTTTTTGAAGTAAATGATGTTGTTTGGAAATATCTATTTGTTATTTCTCTGTTATCCTCTCCTGAAAATATTATGGTCACTGATTTTACCCATGTTTAGGGCTATGCGTTCAAATCTGAATTAAATGATATGTTTAAAGATTCGTTTACTGACCATATTGTTGAAAGTGATCTGTTTTCGAAAAATCTAACCATTGGAAAGGTGAAACCTACTGAAAGGATTGCATTGGATAGTCTCTCATATTATTCTCCCTAAGAAATGTGGCTATTATAGGGTTGATATGGCGGAAGTCCATTTGATTTACATACTCAAAAACAAGATTAAGGTTAATTGGCATCATTACTTTGCTAGCCGGATTTTTGTTCTTAAGGAGACATGGAGAAAGGTATCTATATGTTATCCTTCACTCATTCAAGCCATTATAAATCATGCTCAGGTTATTGTGGATGGAATCCCTTACACCCCTATCTCGGTCATTCAAGAGTTTTTCCAGAAATCACTAAGCTTAATGGGATATATTTGGAATCCCTGACTACAAAGATATGATGTGAGGACTGTTGGTGCTAGTGATCAGATTTTGGATGATGGTGATGATGAAGATGATGGTGAAAAGAAGGTGATGACAATGATGAGAATGTCGAAGAGGAGATGACATTCATCCTATGGATGATGATGATGATAACCATGGAGATTTGATGAGGGTTGCCACCGAAGAATATGTTCCTTATGACAACCAAGGTTAGGGGGTGGGAATACACTGGGTGGACAAGCAATCAAACTTCCTTCATTACTCCATCTCCTTCGCGCACTAAATCTGAAAATTCTATTGTCATCGAAATGCTCCAAAATATGCAAATTCAACAACAGGATTTATATATTGTTCAAGAGTAAAGGTATACAAAGCTGCAAAAGCAAATTCAAGAGTAAAATAACAACTTTGTGTCTTTTGCTTCTCTTCAAGAGGATAAATACTCAGCTTTGTAGGGGAAAATTCATACACAAAGGAATAATTTTGATGTTTTTGCTTCTAACACTTTGGAAAGGATTAATGTTATAGGTGGTACCCATCAATCACTCATCGGGTCTTTCAACACTCTTAATCGTAACTTCATCGAATTCACTAACCTATATGAACGAGACCGACCTTCTCGTGGATCTGCCGTTTATAGAAGAAGGAATGATCACCAAGAGGAGAGAAGGCCTTATTGGTTTGGTTCGTATAGGTTCTCATTCATGTAGTGTATATTATTTTAATGTTTGCATCTTATTTTTATTTTCCTTTATATTTTTTGTCTTGCTTCTTTGACGAACAAATATGACTATGTGTTGTAATCAAATTATTTGTCTAAGTCGCTTGGTTATTTAAGGGTTATATCTGTTCATTGGCAACATATCATGTGTATGCTTATTAATGATTCCTCTATTGCAATGTATGTGATTATGGACCTCTGATTATTTTCTTGGTTTTGTTTGCTCATATCCATTTTCTCTTTTTGATGGTGTCAAAGGGGGAGAAATGGAACAACTATGATAAAAGTTTTTTTTAATGCAACATATATTCAAAGGGAGGATACCTCTTAAAGTACTCGATATATTAAAGTTGTTGCATTGGTTTTGCCATCACAAAAAAAAAGGGAGTATGTGAGGGCAAGATTCATTAATCCTTGTTTTAGTGATGTCAAAATGTTAAATAGATCGCACTTTGTACTTTTGTTGGTATCACCACATGTTAGAATGCATTCTTCTCTAGCTTTCCATAAAGGATTTTTTTATGTCTTTATTTGATTCATATTTGATGCATTGGTTTCATAAGGTGGTGTATCATATATGTAAAAATTGCACTCAAAATTTCATTTTTGGAAATTAACACCCCATGAGTCGACGCATGCTACCATATAGATCGACTCATCACATATTGTTT
Organism: Lathyrus aphaca; assembly: GCA_963966055.1. Classification (NCBI taxonomy): domain Eukaryota; kingdom Viridiplantae; phylum Streptophyta; class Magnoliopsida; order Fabales; family Fabaceae; genus Lathyrus; species Lathyrus aphaca. The sequence continues at coordinate 231,066,887 of OZ014519.1, forward strand.
TTTTTCTTGCTTCCACGGGTGTCAACAGGTCCAGTGGCATGTATTGGTAGGTTAACTCATTGCTGGGAAATTTGATGAGTCGACTCATCACTCTGCATAGGTCGACTCATTGATGTTGATTTTCATTTGACTTGTTGTGGGTCTCAACAAGTCGAATAACCTGTTGAGATGAGTTGACTTATTGTTGTTCTAGGCATAATTTTTGTTGTACAGTTACATTAAAATTTTATTTTGATCTAAACTTCTACCAAGTATCATATAAATAGTTTGGGGTCTCATTTTTCACTTTTTAACAAGAAACGTGAAACATTTACGCAACATTTTTCTTCATCTTCATTCTTCTTTGCATTAATCAACAATTACACATAATCATTCTTGTTGATCATTGTGCATTGTTTGTGGTGATAATGTTCAAACTTAGGATCTTGTATTCTGTTTGGGTTGAGATTGTTGTGGGTTTTTCTTGAATAAAACCTTAGGGTTTTATCCTCCAAGATCTTATGGATTTGGGGATTTTTGCACAGATCTTTTCTTTATCAATTCAGCCCAGTGAAAGAGTTTGAAGAACAATGGGTTTGTTCAAACAAGTCACAGTAACCAACCGAAGGATTGTGAAGAAAGGTGTGGGTTCAAACGTATCAATTCAAATCATTTGAGCTAAAGGATTGGAGAACTTTGTGTTCTTGCAAAAGGTAGCTACAATCAGAGTTTAGTCGTATTGTTTGAAGGACTTGATTCAACTTGAATCAAGGGGAAAGAAGAGAATATAATCTACATCAACACTTAGGATTGGTTTGTGGTGACTATTTCTTCTTTGTACAAACTTTGCAATAGTCAATAAAGATTTCAATTCTAGTTTTAGAATTGGGGGCAGACGTACCCTTAGCGAGGACGAAAGGGGAACTGCCTAAACAAATTTGATGTGTTCTTTCTTTATCTAATCATTTTTAGCTTTGTTTTAGTTGTTCTTGTATGATATTAATTTGCAACATAGCTTGAATTGATTTGTAGTGCTTCAACTTTATTTGAAAACTCAAGACAATCCATTTGATTGCATTTTAGAAAATTACGCACTATCAAATTAATTGAAGTCTGACCTTGGGTATTGTGCACACCAAGTGTTTGTCAAAATTCACTTCATACAAGTCAAGTTGATTTGCACTTGTTTTTTTCTCCTCTTCATTGGAAATAGGAGTATCAAGTATGTGTTTATTATAAGTGATTGATTAGTTTAATTGATCCGATCATCTTATTCATTCCGTTTGGTTTTCACGCATATTCGATCCTCCAATAACGGGTCGCTTTAGACTAGTCCAGGGAGCTTTCCGAACCTATTTGAAAACAATTTTAAAAAGTACCAAATTTTAAATAGAAAACCTATTCAATCCCTCATTCTAGATATGCGTTATCGTCTAACATATTTAACCACTTTTAAACCATTCATCACAATATTGTCGCCCATTATCCTCCATTTCAATCAATCCTTCATCCAGTTGTTTAATTGTTCCTTCTAAAAAAAACCATTTTCTTAGAGCATGCACCGAAATTTTAACGGCACGTGCCCATTCATCATAATTCTCCCTTCAAAGTTGCACTTGAGTTGGGGTCTTACACTGAGGGATATTTCTTCATTTTCACGCTCTGATGCCATGAAGTATTATTACTCATAGATAATTGTATCAACATGTTGAGACTAACATATATTACACAAGGATTTAAACCAATTAACGCCTAACAAATCCCTATACATTTGCTTGACAATTAAACATAGAATAAAATTGATCATATTCCTAAAATACCAATTGTAATTCTGATGACAAAATTGGATTTGTATCTATCATACATAGATACCAAATCAGTATCACAATTTCAACATAAATAAAAATGAAACAAAGATCAAACATTTAACAAAAATGAATATTAACAACACAAAAGTCTAACTCTAAGCCTGCAGAAAAATTCCCTCTTTATTGAATACAAACCAAAAAAAAATCAAGTTTTTCTCATCACTAAAATTTGAATTCCTTATACTAAAAATGGATTAAAAGAAAGAATACATTTGATAAAACAATTGCAAAATCCCTGTAGATGAAGAAGCATGAATCCTCATTTTACAGTACAATCAGGATTTGCATAGAATACAATGATCAATTCCAGTACTTTGAATTCAGAAGAAAAACAAAACAAGTTAATATTACTTTCAAATTTCTTTTCAGGAAAACTTGTGTCGATGTATCCGTCTTCGTATTCGGTTTGATATTGGTACAAGAATTATGCACATCCAATGAAAGAATAATGTCTATCACAATCTCACTAGTTCCCAATCTTGTTTTGACATGTCATGAATTTCAACACAACCATCCTCAAACATGATCTGAAAATGTAAATGGTTATTATTCATATTTAATCACATTTTTCTTCTAAATCGTCAAAATCCGATCAAATAATCTCTTACCTTATGTTTGCGGCTATATTCATCAAACCATTTAATAATCCCAAATCTGTAGCATAAGAAAATAATATATATTATATGTAACATCAGTTATAACATCAATTATAACAAATTAAGAACAATATAGAAAAAGGAATCAAACAGAACAAAAGAGAATGTTGGAAAAACCTGCAACATTACGCAACTCAATCTATCGTAGAAAATAGAACCCTTATCTAGAAAAAGATTTTGATAGCTCACACGTCCAAGATATTGGCAGCAACCAGAGCTTGTGCCCGAGAAAATAAAGACAGAAAAGACCACCGAAGCTTGTGACAGAGACGGTGCATTGGTGGTTTCTGACAGACCACGGGAGCTCGCTACAAAGATAATAGAGCTTAAAAAGAAAAAAGGGGTGACAGAAACGATGGAGACAAACAGCACAAGAGCTCGTGATAGAGACACGATGGCAGAAAATGGAGCAAAAGAGGAGAGACCGTTAAAACCATGGGGCTTGAGGAGAGGGTGAGCATGTTGTCGTCTCTCAACTTGTACAGCTGGATAGAAGGAAAAGAAGAAGAAAAAGGGATGGCCCGGCTTCATACATGAGAATGTGCTTGACGGAGTGTAAGAGGGTGTGACATCAGTTTTACTCAATCAAGGATAGTATCACAATCTTCGTATGAATAATATCACAGTTCAAAATTACTAAATCAAGGATACTATCAATCTTCATATGGATAATATCAGAATTATAAAATACACAATTTTAACATACCTGACATTTCCAAGTTGTTTTATCATGATAACTTCATCAACACAATGGTGTAAGCAATTTGATTGGTCAACCACCCGGGAACTTCCTGTAAAATCAAGAACATAAAAAATGAATATGTTTATAGGGTAGAAGACAAAAAAAAATGATAGCAGACAAAACAAATAGTTTACCGATTTGACCAATTTGCAAGCCTCCATTCTGACAAACCTTTATGGACACAAAGCAAATGCCAAATTAGTCGAAAAGGCAGATATTTATATACAGGCATTGCATGATTAAATTCAATAATAGTGAGACGGAAAAGACAGAGAGGATAGAAAGTTTGGTTATCATCATCATCATCATTACTATACTATAAAGAGAACGTTCATTCAATAAAATAATGGTCATTCTTTTCAAAAAAGGAAGTGTGCATCTGCAATTCTATTTTCGAGAGAATCATCCTAATTGTCAAAATCAAAGCCCCAAATTTTCTATTCGATGGAGATATAAAATCATTCATGGACCACACCTAAAGGTTCAGGCTATTATAAGTTGGTTTTTGCCAATGTATCAAAGCTAATATGACCAAGTGTTTCATAATTGGTCCCCCTTCCGTGCACCACTCTGTTTTCAAATGTCTGCTATGGCGAAGCAAGTTCTGATGGCATGGTGGACTTCGTGCAAGCCTACATAGGCCGAAATGCCTATTAACTAGCGCTGTTTTTCCAAAAATACAAGATACAATTACAAGCTGGTTATGTGTGGGTTGAGTTAAACCCTAAGCTCAAATTCTAAGATTTAGGCTATTGGGTCATTTGTGTTCAAATACCAAGGTGCCACTGAGACTCGAGAAGTACAAGCCCATGCGATAAATGGAAATGTTGACCTATGGCCAAGACGGATCAAAACATGAAGTGTAATGTCTAGGTCATATCTCTATATCTGATGTGGGCCTTTCGACACACTCCCCATCATACTCATTATTGGTCATCTAACTATTTAGGTCATATCTCTATTTGATATGGGCCTCTCAACACACTCTCCTCATGCTCACTATTCTATCCAAGTCAAATCTTTATTCAATGTATGCCTCTCAACACTGTCTTCATGCTCACGATTAGTCATCTGACTATCCAGGTCAAGTATCTATTCGATGTGGGGCTCGCATCACACTTTCCTCATGCACACTATTGGTAATCCGACTATCCAGGTCAAATCTCTATTCAATGTATGCCTCTCAACACTCTCCTCATGCTCACGATTGGTCATCTGACTATCCAAGTCAAATCTCTATTCGATGTGGGGCTCTCATCACATTCTCCTCATGCACACTATTGGTCATCCGACTATCCAGGTCAAATCTCTATTTGATGTAGGCCTCTCAACCCTCTCTTCATGCTCACGATTGGTCATCTGACTATCCAAGTCAAATCTCTATTCGATTTCCTTATGCATGTGATTGGTCATATGAAGTGTACGCTAATGTGAGTGCAATAAAAGGGGTCTCCGCAATATCTTGGAGCAATTTAGATTTAATATCTTTAAGGACTTGTTTCCTTATTTAATTTTAATTAATATTAGGAATAAAATTTTAGTAGAAATAAGTAGTGTCGTGTGTTTTTGTACATTATATCAATTCATTTGAATTTTCTTCCTTTATACACAAGACTGTAGAGTTCTCGAAAATTTAGTACACATCAATATCTCCAAGCCCTTTTTCTTCTCATTGGTTGGGCATAAATTGGAGTTGCATCTCTCACAAGTTATATCTATCCTAGTAATTTTAGCTTCTACCTAATCCTTAAATATCATATGTCCTTAATTCGGCGTCCTCGCATGTCATAGCCTTTATGACCCAAATTGTTGCAAAAATGCAGTTGCGCCTCATCGATCTCACAAAAGCAGTTTAACACCAGCTATCCAAGATAACTTTTTGGATTAGTTTTTATGATTTGTTTCCTTATTTATATAAGATAGAGTTTATTTAGAAAGAAAAAAAAAACTAGTGTTCTGTAAAAGAGCCTTTTTCTCTAAATATAACGTCCCTACAAAATCAGAACTTAAATGATTTAAGGTTCATCATCTAAGAATAGTTTTTATGTAACTTTATATATTACCTATGATTCATTTTAGAATGTAGTTTTAGTATAAATAAAAAGATTAAAGTTGTGTTATAGTATTCCTTTTCCTCCAACTATACCTAAAGGACTAAACCTATGACTTCAAGAGAAGAGGTGGTCTTTATGACAGGAACTCGTGACCGGTCACAATGCAGAAATGTTTGCAATACCAATTCTCAGGATCACGACACAACAACCTTACAATCATGACAAGGTTCAGCCATTGAACTGCAAGGCTAACATATATTTATTTATAGAGTTCAAGCATTTTTAGTCTATTCTAAGAAATATAGGCCCATTTATCAAAATTTAAAAATCTTACACTGTTATATAGTTCATTCATTAAGCCCAATCTTAACTAAGGGAAAAAAGTAAAAAGCCCAATATCATACTACGAGCCTAATTGTAAACACCATTGTTTACCTCTTTGCCCTTTCAATAAACATTTCCCTAAACAATATAGTCAATTTATTGTAAAAACAGTAGTTATTTAGTGAAATAGCTATTTTTTACAGCACTAAAATGGAATACAATGCCAAATGCGAAACTTAGTAAAGGAAATCATGCTCGTTAAAATCACGAATAGGCACTAATAAATCTTCCAATGGGAATTGATATGCATTCAAAACACAAACACATTGTGAAATAAATCCTTCACAGTCCAAATAAGGATTTTGCAAATCAAAGCAAATAAAATAATTCTGTGTCTATAGAATTCACAAGTTACTCAAGCAATCTAGTAAAAGATGTATGACACACAAGAAATCTGATTTTGAATAAAAATACAAAAACCATAGTTACTGGCTATGGAAATTTATTTGAGTATAGGATTTTAATTTTCTCACCAGTCTTCACTAACTTCAGCAATCTCATTCTATGAGGATATAGAATAACTAAGTCTAAAATATATTTCCAACAACCGTCGACTATATGAACAAATCATTCAGCGCATATGGGAGGACACACATCCTAATCACAGGTCTAATATTTATTCAACCAATTCAAAAGCATTAGCGCTTTGAAATAACCGAGATATGTGGTTTTTAGTAGTTTGATATTATTGAAAAGTCATGGAGATTTAGACATATCTACTCTATTTGAGAGAAGATGACGCCACCTGATATGCAACTAATTTTAATGCAGCCTCTGAAGACATTTTAGGCTTGGTAGGCCGAGCACCTAGCTTACGCCTACACTGTATAGCTCCACAGTGGCAATCTTGATCTGCACCAAATTGAACAAACCTGCAGAGCAATTAGAAACTTAGAATCCATGGAGTCATCTTTAACATATTTGAGTTTATTTGCTAACATAAGCACTTATGAGACTGGTTTGGAGAATTTATGAAAATATTTTTATGGCATGTTTTTAAGAAAACAATTTGACTTGATTTTCTTTGGTTATAAAAGTAGCTTATACATAAGCACTGATATGATAAGAAATTGTCTCATAAGCGCTTAACAGAGCCTTAAAGGGTGTAATAGAAAAAGTGATCATACTGGTAGTCATAAGTCAGATGCTCGCCCTTCTGTATGTCACGAGCTGCAAATATACCAATTCTTGTTTCACCATCTATTATCCTTAAGATTGAAAACATTAAAGATGTGTATGTTAGATGATGTGCCTAACTATTCAATCATATAATGTTGGACAAAAGACTGTGAATATAACAATTAGAAAGTAAACCATTTCTGCATCTCAGTATTCGGGCAGCAACTATGGTTGATATATCTTGATTTGTTCCCCTTATATGTTGCATCTATCACCATATCTCGATTGATTTCACATAAGTAAAAGTTTGTTTCCCCACGATCTTTCATATTCCAAAGCCTCTGTTCGCATGTTTTATCATCGATGACTGTAGGAAGAGGTAACAATAACATCCATAATAGGTTTCAAAATATAGAATAACCGTTCCATATTATGAGTGTTTATCATAAAAACAATTAATCATCACCTTCTCCAACATATTCGATGACAAACTCCCCAAGCTTGATATCTTCATCCGCCACAATTCCGGAGCCACATTTCTCAGTCTAAAAGCAAAATATTTAAACTCACTATGTCGGGTATGGACATCATGAGAGGAATAAAAGTTTATACCTTAACCAATTTCAGCTTTTTCACAGGGCGATGCTGAAAAGCTTTGTTGAGACACGTGACCCCACATTTGCAGCCTGAAGAACAGCATGACAGAAGCATCCTACAGGGACGACATTGAACATAAGGAATGCATGCCAACACATGAAAAATGTGATGACGTATATCCACGCAGAATACTAGTTACTTACCCACATTGACAATCTCTACCACATACACTAGTAGAGTCTGTTGAAGATTCGCAGGAGCAGAATATGCCATCATCAAACTTTCTCTTGTTCTTCTTAGTGACATATATATCTTAAATTTTAATAAGAATCAACAAAATGTGTAACAAGATTGAATATTCAGAAGAAATGAAGAAATTAAAAACAAACGAAGAACGAATATCAGCTTTGTCAAAGTAGACAAAGACACTCATAAATCAGATATAAAACGGTTATTGCGAACAATCTGACCGACATTTATAAAGGATACTGCGTTTTATATGGGTGTACTGTGTTGTCCTTATCTTAATCCAATCTGGAAGGTCAAAGTCAACAGGTTCCCCAATCTGGCTTAGCAGCTTGTTGAATACAGCTTCAAAACGATTCTGCTCAGAATTCTGTTAAACACAAGCAAAGGAACTCACTTGACAATCCAAAAGAAATTAAAAACATAGTTTTTTTACTGACTATTGCTGGATCAAAATTGTTATAAGCACAATAGCAAAAGACTAGTATAACATTTTGTCAAAATACACATGACAGACACAAGTTCATATAACGAAACCTTATCAAAACCAAAACACATTGTTTCATTAGATAGGTGAACATAAATTGATTATAAGGAACTGAAGAGAAGGACTAATGAAATACAATATCAAAAACCTTTTTCATGATGGGCATGGAATCTGTTACAATACTCGATATCCCGATGCTATCAGCCTGGATCCCAATTTCAGTAGAGGCTCAAACCATAAATTTCAACCGTTTTCAAGATCTCCTTGCTTCCTTCAAAGACATACTTTGCCTATAGCATGAAGAACAGTTTGTCAGCTTGAAGTAAAATAATGAAAGACATCAAATAAAAAACTATCTCAATATTTAGGCTTCTATGAGGCACGGACACCGGACACGACACTGACGCGTCGACACCGGTAATAATTTAAAAATAAATTAATTAATTAAAGTTACAATAAGTGTCGGTACATGTCTTTTTTCAGAGGTGTCGGTGCTACAGAGTCAGGCTTCATATTCAATCAATCAAAGTTTGCATATTGAGAAATAATGCATAAATATATTTTTCTTGAGCAACAAGACAGAACTTAGCAGCGGAATGATGTTCAATACTTGTTCCCTTTAGACAGTCAAACAGAGCTAATCTCAAATGAATTGCTCAATTCAAAGATGCAGACATGTTTTAAAAACGTAATAAAACAAATCTATATCAACAAACATCTAAGCAAATTGCAAAGCCATAACGTATGTTTTATTTCGACAATTTCATTCCCATCTACAGGGGAACTATTGGTATCGCATGAATAAACTCATTTAAATGAAAATAAATCTCTATAAACTGATCTAAAGTCTAGCCACCTTATCTAACTTCTTTATAACTATTTATAACTGCCAATAACCGCTTTTTATCTGTTCACCAATTTTGCACTTTTGAATGTGCCTGCATAAAATTGTACACGGCCATACAGGGTTTAGTTTCCTTATATCTTATCATTCTCACATCTCAAAAAAACAAATCATCCTATGCAAATTCTCAACAAGTGTTATCAAATATCCGGAATTGTGGTGCTATGGCGGATATATATAGCGGTTTTTGGGCTCGCCGATACTGCGGGTTTTTCCGTCGCCACTAAGCGTCCTGTATGGCGGGATTTTGGCTCTCCGCCATCCCCCATGGACAACACTATTTTCAACACTCTTACAAAACCAACTGCTCCAATATGCATTACTCCGAATTTCACTAAGAAATAAAACAAAACATACAACTATCTTTCTCACTTTAAAGTCCAAAAGTTTCACCCTCCCTTTGAACGGAATAAAAAAAGTACAAAAGATTAACCAAAAAATCCATCATAAACATTTCCCTTTACCCAAACCAGAGAAAACCCCAAAAGATTAACAAAAAAACAGAATTGAATAATTAAACAATAGCAAGATTTAATCTTATGCCTTCCCGCTGCTTTTTTTTCACTGAATTGAAACACATTGTGAAAAAATAAGTGAAATAACCAGAATTTTCAATTATTAATCAATTAAACATAAAAATAATGCAACTACACACAGTGACAGAGATTTAATTGAAAAAATTCAATTTTGACGAAAACATAAGAAAAATTATCGTGAATGGGAGAGAGTAGAGTGAAATAAATTGGGAATTGAAAAGGGTTTAGAGTGAAATCGGTGAGAATCTAAAATTATTGATAGCAGAAGTAGAGAGAAGAGGGTAAAATGGAAATATGAAAAATCAAGAGAGAGAAAGAGAGAACCTGGAAGAACGGTGTTGAAGTGAATTGAAGAAGAAAAAAATGAAATTGAAATGGAAAATGATGGTTAAGTACTGTAAGAGAATGAAACTGCCGTTGTTGGTTTAGTTCGTTTTTCAAATGATAACGTCAAAAAACTGCAAAATTTATACATTAGGGTTTTTTTTATTTAACTTTTTATTCTAAAAATGTATTATTAATATTAAAAATGTATTATCATAACAAGTCTTTTATTTTTATTTTTTTACTAAAAATGTATTATCATAACAAGTCTTTTATTAGTAACTAATAAATGTATTATTATATACTATATATAAGAATATATATTAAGAATTTAATTAATATCACTGACATTTAAAAATATTTGACACTGTCGTTTATTCATAATTGTTTAACTTTTATTTTAATTACATAGTTCCCCTGTTTATCTTCAAGGTTAATTTCGCAAAGCGTATGACAAAATGAATTAGAATAGTTCTCATGTCCATGGAATTCCCTGATCATCTCATACAAGTGATAATGGTTTCAATTTCCACGGATAAAATGTCGGTGCTTTGGAAATGACATTTTAACACAAAGAGATGACTGAGACAAGACATGGGCTCAAATTTCCCATATCTATTTATCTTATGTATGGAGAAATTCTCATTTTATTATTGATGCAGTTAACATTTGTAACACCTCAAAATTTGCCCTCATATTTATTCCCTTGGACTGGCTTACCGCTTTGCATTTCATCTGCATTTCCCATTAGATCATAGTATCCATCATCATGCATTTTGCATTGTATTTCTCAGGCATGAGATCAATGTCCTATGAAGAACAAGTTATTCCCTTGGGTTGAGATTACTACTCTACTGGGGTTGGAATTAAAACTTCATGCCCTATCTACAATCATAAGATAAATTCAAGGTGGTCTTGTTGTTCAAAGATTTCCATCACTACCTGAGACACAATTCATTGAAGATCATAATTAGGGTTTCATGGCAAAGGAATTTTGGTTTGTGGTACAAGAGATCAAGGTACAGATCCTTATAGGGAATTGTGATCCTCTTCTTTCAACGTGTTGTTTGTAATATGAGCGAACGAGGTTGGGATTTGAAAGTTGGATTGGGAGTTTAAGTTGGATTAAATGTGTCAAAATTGGTCGCACAAATCACCTGGGTTTCAACAATCCTTCCTTTACTCACATTTTGTTCAACATCCAAATCATACCCGTATACCTTGTGGTAGTTTATTGTCAGCATTAAACATAAGTCAAGCCTAAACTTTACTCTGCATCCTTCTTAAGATCCATTGGTTTATTCTAATTTCCAAGTGTCCATATTTGTTGGATTCTATATCCATTTGTTCATTTTTTTCAAGTCATATTCATTTTCGATCCATTATTCAAATAAACATAAACTCTTTATACACCTCATCTGTTCTATTTTGGATAAATTTCACTTTTCAGAACTTTCTCACACTGAAGAACCTAAGAAATCATTGGTTGTTGCTTCTGACATGGGGATAAGTGACATTGTTTCTTCAGTTAATTTAGGAAACTTTGGTGCGTCTGATGTGAACACAGATATACAGATGTGCCTCTCTAAAGTTGTGCTTCCTAAGATACAAAAGCTGATGGATTCTGATTCAGAAAAGCTCAATGTAAATATCAGCCTTGCTGCATTGAAACTACTTAAGTTACTTCCAGGTGATGTGATGGACACATATCTTCCAACTATCCTTCATAGAATTTCAAACTTCTTGAAGAGTCGTCTAGAAAGCATTCGTGATGAAGCTAGGTTTGCATTGGCTACTTGTTTGAAAGAACTTGGATTGGAATACTTGCAAGTTATTGTTAAGGTTTTGCGATCTACCTTAAAGCGAGGATACGAACTTCATGTCCTAGGATACACATTGAATTTTATTTTGTCCAAGTGTCTTTCAAGTGCAATTAGTGGAAAGATAGATTACTGTTTGGGGGATCTCCTTTCTATCATAGAGAATGACATTTTTGGAGCTGTTGCATAACAGAAGGAGGTGGAAAAGATAGCTTCAAAAATGAAAGAAACAAAGAGGAAAAAGTCATTTGAGAGCTTGAAACTGGTGGCCGAAAATGTAACATTCAAAAACTATGCGCTAAAGCTGCTTGCACCAGTGACTGCTCGTTTGAAGAAAAAAGATCATCAACAATTTTCATTTTGGATGAATCGCCACCATTGTGAATCTGCAGCAGTAACAATCGATAACAAAATTGACAAAAAAAAAACAGAAGAATATATAAGGGAAGATAACAAAAGATATTCATACTTAAATTATGGGGGTTCAAGGCCATGAGGCTAATTCAATACAAAGAAAATGATTATCTTCACATCCAAGGCCTACAACGTCCTATCTCATATCTATTGCTAAAATAACATTGACAGATAAAACTAACTGAAAGCCAGTCAAATGAATCATTTGTTGCTATGATGGTACAGAGCCTAGAAGAACTTTCCGAGTTAAAAGAATGGCTGCTTACTAACTTTTCACCAGATGATGCTTGTCCATTAGGAGTCCAGTTGTCTCTTGATACAACAGGAAACATTTGCCAGTCTGGACTAAAGGATTATAAACATTATGATATGGTTGATATCCCATTATTTACCATTGATGATGACATTCCAGTTGGTGGTTTGGAAAGCCAAGCTAATGCTGACGCACAACAGCAGCATTCAGAAAATCTAAGCCTGATCGGTGTTGATGACATTTTGGGGTTCAGTTTTTGAGACAACACATCGTGTAGGAAGGGTTTCTGTTTCAACACCTTCTAACATGCCATACAAATAAATGTCTCTCCATTGTGAGGCTCTTCTCGCAGGAAAGAACAAAAGTTGGTTCTCAGTACAAACGACATTCAGCCTGCATACATCATCATCAATTCAGCACCTTCATAATCCTGCATAGCAAAACCGAAAAAAACCAAAGTTCATTACACTTTTAAAACCATAACAGAAAAATAACTAACTGAAATTTCAATATGAGTCTAACTAATTGCTAACAGAATTCTAACTGAAAATAACCAACTTAATTGTTTTTCTTCCAGAAGCTTCATCCCAAAACAACTATAAATCAGGTGTTCCATCAATCTTCAGCGGCTCCCTCCACCATTTTCTCTCTTTTCCTCTCAATCCCTTTTCTTCTTCACATTTCTTTTTTTGTTCTCCATTCTTCTTCTTCACCATTCCATCCTTTTTTCTTCCCACTCTTCTCCATTCTTCTTCAATTCTTTCACCATTTTCTACTTCACAACTTCACAAGAAAAACTTCCCCTTCAATCCTTTTCTTCTTTTGCTTCCTTCAATCCTCTTATTCTTCTGCTTCCTTCAATCCTCTTCTTCTTCTGCTTCCCTCAATCATCCATCTCGAATCTTTTTCTTCCTCTCACAATCTCTCTAATCTCCCTCACATTCAATCTTCAATAACACTTCATCATCACTTTCAAATGGCTTCACCACCATAACTCTGAATCTTCAACGCATACACCTGCAATCAATAAGAACCTTCATCAATTTATCAATCGGCAACCTGCAAACATGAAATCAACAAACAATACATGTCACATTATCAGAATCATGAAGAAATGGCAGAAAGACGCGAACTCAGGACGGATCGAAACATGACCAAGAAGAGGTGAAATTGGTACGCACCTGAGCAGAATTTCACGACACGCCTCTTTGTGCTATTGACACAGTCGTCGCTGAATATTCATTGTGCAAAAGGCCTGGATTTTCATCAATCTCACAGCAAATGGCAACAACATCCTTCCGTTCGTTAAAGAACACCAATGTAACCTCGATTCAAGGTACAAATTCGTATCGTATGTGAAATTTCTAGATTTGATTAGGTCCTTGCGGTTTTTGTTTGGTTTCGTTTGAGTGAGGTTCATATTTGGCTAAGTGGTAAAGATTAGGTTCGGATTGGAGAAGAAGTTAGGATTAGGTCAATACTCTGTTCCGATTCAAGATTGGAAGAGGTTTAGGTTAGATTTGTTATGTTGTGGGTTCGTTTCGGAGAGAAGAAAAGGTTGTTTATGGAGGAAGGTGAAGTTGATGGTGGGAAGGAGAAGAGGGAGAAGTAAATGGGTGATGGTGGCGAAATGGAAAGAAAGAGAAGGTGATATTGGTGGTGGCGGAAGAAGAAATGGATGAAGGAGATGGCGATGAGGTTGGATGGTGGAGTCGCGGTGATGAACGGTGACGGAGAGGGGAAGAAGAAAAGTGAGGGTGGAAAAGAAGAAGACGAAAGGGAAGGGGGTGGCAGCGCCAATGTGTAGAAGAACTAGGGTTTTCTTTTGTTCTCCAGCCCCTTTGTTTATGTTGTTCATATTTCTTTGTCACCATAATTAAAACAATTAATTTAATTTAATAAGTTAATTGAAGATTTTCTTGAGAATTTGAAAACAGATTATGAGATTAATGGAGTATTAATTGGAATAAACAACAAATAGAATCAGTTTAATCCCCATTAATCCGTGTAAAATTCCAAAAAAAATATTATAAGGAGAAGTGGATAAGATCAAAGCTTTTGAATTTCCCAGTCACACCGGCGGTGACACTTGTCACCGTCCGGTAGGCTCTTGATGTTTCGCTATCCACACCCCCGCGTTAAGCCCATAATAAAAAAAAAAAAAACATAAAAAAAGTGCTTCCAGCACCTCCCTCTTCAGCCAGCGTAATGGGCTTATCTCCCTTGCTTTCTACACCTCCTTTCTGAGCCCACATAAAAAACAAACATAAAAAATCTTCTTTCCGCACCTCCCCTCACTCCTGCGTTTTGGGCTTAGCCCTATTGTTATCTGCACCCCCATGTTGGGCCCAATAATAAAAACAACTAGAAGAAATTTCTAAAACCACCCCCTTCTATTATTTCTTTAGATTTTATTTTTGTTTTAGTTTAGTTTAGAAATAATTCCATAAAAAATAGGAAAATGATTAGAAAAATTCCCAAAAAAATTAAGTAGATTCTTAATTCATTTTAGAAATGTCTAGAATTTTATTTTCCTGAATTTGCTTTATTTTGATTTTATTTTGAATTTTTCATGTAAGTGTTTTTTAATGAATTTCCTTCAATTGCACATAAATTTGTAGATTTTATTTCTTAACTTTCCAGTAACTTTTTTTACCATTATTTTTACCATAGTTAGAGGACCCGTAGTAGTACTTATTATAATTTTAGTGGATTTTTTAAGGCATTTTATCTCAGGTTTTAGTGGCTTAATCCTTAGGAAATAGTAGCTAATTCTTATGTGGAAATAAATAATTTTTAGGCATAGCAAAATTCTGATTTTTTAGGATTCCTTTTAACACAATGTTATAGGTAGTTTTAGGACCCCATAGAATAAATCTCATAATTTTTCCAGAGTTTTTACTATTTTTTAGGATATTAATCTTTAGGCCTTATGCATATAAACTCTATTAGTTTAGGATAGGATATTAAGTTTCAATAAAAAAAATAGTTTAATTAGATTTAATCCTAGGATTTAATATGGACTTAGATTAGTTTAGATTCTGATTTTTAGAATGAAAATATTAGGTAATACCCTTAGTTTAGGACTTAAGCTTAGGATTCATTTTAATTAGACTTAGAATAAACTTAGGACTATTTTAGGTTTATGCCTTTAATTGAATTGTTTTGAATTTTATTCTTGCATTCAATTTTTGTTGCTTTGTTTATTGATTGATATTTCACTTGTATATGTTCCCTTTGACTTTAGAATCAACTTATCTTCCTTAGGAAGTAAGTTGCATTCTATTAGTTCTAAGTGCCTTTTTCCATTAGGTTTAGAAACTTCACAAACCATAGGACCTCCCAATGAATTAAAGCCTTTTTTGACTAAGAATTGTTATGATATTTTTCGCACTAAGGTCCCACTAGGAGTGTCAATTTGTTCACTGGTGTTTTCAGATGAATAACCTATGGTTTCTAATTTAACGTTAAACTAGTTTACATGCAGGATCAACCATACAAATCCTAAGACACAAGTGCGGATTGATTTTGGTCGAAAGTGATAACTTTTAGCAATATTGATGGTTTCACTTTTTGTTAAGTTTCTCTCGTATGTTTGTATGATTCATAGAAGTATAACTAAGAACAAGAGTAAAATAACTTGGTAACTTAAAGGAAATAATTCTTGAAAATGTATAAAGTAAAGAGCAAGAACAAATGTAGAATGTCGAACTAATGTAAAACTTGCAAATTGCTTGAATTGTAAAAGTGCAAAGATGTTAAATAAACTTGGAATTTATTAAACTTGAAGAATTAAAGATGGTGTTTACACGTATATTTTCCAGAATCACACTCTTTTCTCTCACACCCATACTTTCAGTTTTTACAGGAATTTGTACAAATGAATTTCACATCCAAAAATCTGACAAGAACTACCCTATATATAAGAAACTAAAATAAATTCCACTAACGGGAAAATCCTAATATTTTGACACTTGGCCTTTCGGCATGCATTCGTTCCATTAGATGCTTCCACGCGTACTTCTGCCAAACATTCCAATCCTTTAAATTTGAATTTCTTCATCCTGTCAAACCGGTACCTTTGTTCAACATCTGTCGAAATCATCAAAGATGACCCACCTTCGACTGACTGGTCAACTTACCAAAACAACGTCTTCTTCCCGTCTCTGTCGAAAGATATAACAAACATCATTTCTTGCTGACCATGTCGAAATCTTCTTTTTCAAACATATTTCCCAAACTTTTTTATGTCGAATCATATCTCTTTCTCTTTCATTTTTCACATTGTCGAAAATCCCTGTCTACACTCACATGACCTTTTTTTGTTCATTCTGAATTGCTGATACACCCCTTTGCCATTTTGTTTCATTTTATTTTCTTATTTTGTTTCATTTCCTTTTCAATTTTTAAAATTAGCAAAATGTTTCTTAAAAATCCAAAAAAATCACAAGTGTACTTTGACATTTTATAAAATTTTCCAAATTTTTATTTTTCTTTCCTTATTTATTTTATTTTAATACTCTGAATTTATTTTCCACTTAATTTTCTTTGTATTTCCTTATTTCATGAACACTTGAGCTTCTTGATTTTATAACTTGACTTCTAAAATAGTTTTGGTCCTGGTTCTTTTTGCCTTGTGTCACTAACATGTTGAGGTACCTTGGTTATTTTGTGTTGATTTTTAGACATTGTTTGGGTGACTTTTGAGTTGTTGGTTTATGCTTAAGTAAGTGAAACCCTAACTTTGCTTTGTCCAATTATTTGAGTGCCTTTGGTTCTGAATCTTGACAAATGCCTTTTCCTTGATGTTTGTAGATGTTTGAGATGCTTTAATGTTTAATGCCACAATCTTTGAAGCATGTTTAATATTTGTTTGAGGATTGAACTTTAAATGACCTAATTTGAAGATGTTTTGAGCCATGTTTGCTTGCTTGCTTGCTTGCTTATGAAGGCACTTGTGCCATCATATAAGATCTTGTGTGAGGCTTGATAACATGTTGTATGATCTCTGGTTGTGATTTGTGAACCTCATTTTTTCTTGTCCTATGCTTACCTTGTGCACTAAGCCACATCTTTCCACAACCATGAATCATGTTTCATTTCACTTCACATTTCTTCTTATCTTCTCCATTTGCCTTAGTATGTACTTATATGTATTCTTTGATGATTGAATCCTCTTCTTAGGCACATGTTAGGATGTATAGGTTCTGAATTTTACTTTTCTTGTTGAGTTTTGACTTGTATGCTTCACTTAATCACACACTTTCATCTTACTTCTCCCATAATGCTTTGCTTGTTGTTTGTGGGATTTCTTTCACTCCTTTTGGTGTGACTTTGTATAACTAACATTAGGGATCTTTTGAGATCATTAGGTTCTGACTTTGGTAGTTTGTGATGCTTAAACACTTTTTATTCCATGACTTGAGCTTGTTTGAACATATCTTGCCATTTGTTAATACTTCTAACCTTTTCAGGGGCTATAGTAAGTGTAGAGGTGTGGATGATGATTACACATCTCAAACTTCTTCCTTCACTTCCTTTATGCTTTCTTGACCTGTGATTGTGATGAGCTTAGGCCATCAATGTCTAACTTCTTCTTCACCCCCTTTAGGATCAACCTAACTTCTTTTGAGAAGTAAGTTGAGTCCTTTTGACCTTTCTTCCTTTTTTTCTTTCCTTTCTTCTTTCCTTCCTCTTCATTAGGATAAACTTCAAGCCACACTAACCCAAGACTTCTATGCATGATAACATTTAGGGTTGCTAGTCCCCTTTTAACTTTTACCTTTGAGATCCTTTTGGTGCTATCTTTTTCTCATCTTCAAACAAAAATCTAAAAAACACTTAATAATGGTTGAAATAGTCTTATGTGTATGAACTTATTCCATGGGGAACTTATATTCATCCCATTTTGGGATAGTACAAGCTTGTCTAGCATGATGTACAAGTCTAATTGTTATATCCCAAAATTTTCCCTCCCACAATCAATATAATATCTCTCAAGACTTCTAAATGATCATAAGCTTCTCAAGATTCTCAATTGATCAAGAAGTGTGGAAGTTTCCCCAGACAATGCCTCAACCTAAGCAAAGTGCCCAAAACTAGGGTTGGAGCTTCCTCGGGTTAAAATGATTTTCAAGGCCTTAAGTGAGCTTCATAACATCCCACATGTATTCAAGAATACCCATGTCAAGTTTCAAGGCTTTCCCAATAAGTTTGACCAGTCAGATGATCAGATATGCAAAAATCAATCAAAGTAGTTAAAAAGTCAAATTAAGGTCAACTGTGGTCAAATCAAAGTCAAACTTCAAGATTTTTTCCAACATCAAGTTTATGAAGTAAAATTCATCATTTGATCAAGGTTTGATCATGATTCATCAAGGAAGTTTCAGATCATCAAGAATCAGGAGTTTCTAAATTAGGGTTTTCTTAAGAAAAGTCAACTGAACTTTGACCAGCCATAACTTTCACATGCTTCATCAAAAATTTCTCATCCAAAGCTCATTTTGAAGGAAATTGAATTCTCTACAACTTTGTGTCTCGCAAGCCAAGCCTAAAAATGCTTCATTTGGAAGGTATGAGCTAAAACATTATAGGTCATGTCAAAAGTCAACAAAAAGTCAACTTCTTCCAAAGAGCATAATTTGAAAATGGTTAAAGATATGGACATGAGACAAAAGAGGTTTGTTAGAGGACTCTTTAATCTTTATAAGAAGTCAAAGAATACCTTCATAGCCTTAAAATTGAGGGAGTTATGCCTTGTCAAAGTTGGACAATTTTCAAGGGGTGTATTGAGCAAAAAGGGCCTCAAATCCAATTTTTTCCAAATGGGCTCATAAAATTGCAATCCAATCTTAACAATAACATCAAGAACGACTCAATTCAAATAATTTCTGATTTTTATAATTTATTTATTATTTATTTGGATTTTATTGATTAAAATTCATTTTAAATCAAAATAAAATATGAAAATACAAATATTTGATTTGATTCTTCTTCTAGAAGCTCTTAAATGAAATTCAAGGTGATTAAAGATCATCCAATTTCGTGCTAAAGCTATTTGGTAAGATATGATGTGATTTTTGGACAAATTATGAAAGGAGATTTCTTCACACTCAAGTCATCCAAAAGCCCAATAATCCACCACTTTTTTTGACCTAAATTCATTTACCTATAAGTATACAACACACACAAACACATAGGGGACGAAAAATCTGGAAAAAAGAGGCACTTGAAGAACACAAAAATCTTCCAAAAAGGTTGAATTCGATTTCATAGTTGCAGCCTATTTCAAACAATTTGGAAGGTTGGGATAACTTCCTTGATGAATTTCGACCATGCTCAGACCATCACATTCATCAAATGCTTCATGAATTGACTAACCCGAATGCATCTTCATGCTTGAATATTTTTTTTTCGTTTTCACTATTTCGTGCACTTTCAATTAATTATGACCATCTAATGTTGTTTGTTTTGTGGTATAGAGTATTTCTGGGTGCATCAATTGAACTTTAGGTGCTTATGTGAAGAGAAGCCATTGCTAGGGTTCTTAGCTTTAGTTTAGGGCTTCGCGTTTTAATCAATATAAATGACTTCTAATTGTGTAAATGAATTGGACTAGTTGTGTTGAGTACAATGGTACTTTTAATTTGAAGAAATTTTACAGGAAATTTCGCAGGTCACAAGGAAGAAGACAACCTGAATGGCGCCAAACCTATAATTTGAAAAAGTCTTTATTTTTATATATTTTGATGTTGATTATATATATCAGATGACCCATGTGGCGTAGCGGCAATGAGCGTGTGTTGGGAGGCTTGTGACCAGGGTTCGATCCCAGATTTTGACAAATATTTTTTTGGTTTTTCTTAATTTTAGCAGGTTTAACATATATGTGCGTGTGATCATCCTACATCACACCAAGGCGTGTAGTCCAGATGGTTGGAAGGCGCATGTGGGAGGTAAGGGACCTGGGTTCGAATCCTAGGTCCTTTTGTTTGGATTATTTTCTTAATTTTCATCTTTTCTTAGTTAATTTTCTAAAAAAAATAAATATTAATTATTTTTTAAACAATTAATTAAAACAAGCTTAATGAATTAATCATTTTCTTATAAAAATAAATAATAATATATTTTTTAATTTAGGTTAATTTATAAATGAATTGATAATTTAATTAATGTTTTTCTTATAAATAAATTTTGTACATAATTAGTTTTTTTAAAAAAGAAAATTAATTAGTGATTAGAAGTTAACTATTTTAAATCCAAAAAATATTTTTTTCCAAAATCATAATTTATAACCTTAATTTCCAATTATTTCCTTTCCTAAGAAATCTGTAAATATTTTTTAACTTTACTTTTATTTCGAATAATCTTGATCGTTCTTATACTCTAATATCGCCACCGTATTTATTATTTATACTTTGTTTCTAGTTATGCCTTATCTTCATTCCGATTATCTGTTTTCCCCCTCTTGTAAGGATCTTGTGTTCTCCCACTCCCTTATATTGTAATAGCTTAGATTTATGTTTTCGCATTATTATTTTTACTGCTATGGTTAGTAATTTTAGGGTGTGTATAACCTAAATGAATAAAATGACGTAGATCGCTTAATTAAACAAGATAAAATATCTGAAAATAACACTCACACACGTAAGTCGATCTTTGATCGCCATCTGCACTTCCTAGGGTATTCCTCTTGGTTGCCTTAAAATAAATGGTCAAGTCCCTCGAATATAGGGGTGTCTTAAGCAAAACCCCTTCAAGTATAAATCATCATAGTCCCTTCAGTTTAAAAGATCAAGTCCCTTCGAGGTTGCCTACGATAATGATCTTGTCCCTTCGAATAAATGATGATAGTCCCTACGAATTGCTAAAGACACCCCTACCTGTTGCCTTCTATAACCATACGATGACCCTACACATGTCCCTTAACAAATCCAAGGTAATGACTACCTATTCCTTAATAATAGGGACAGTTTTACCCATGAAAGAACATATAAGAACATGAATGGCTTAGTCTAGGGTAGGTACCTCCTAGTTACTTGCTCACTTCTTAAAATTACTTTTTACACCTCACTTTCTTAAACATTTTTCAAACAAGGCTTTGTATACATCCATACGAGGATCATTACAAAGTACTTAGAAAAATTTCTAATCACACATTACACTCTTCAAAAATAATTTAAGTGAGCTAAGTAACAAAGAGCCCATGGATAACCATGAATATAAAGGGTGCTAACACCTTCCCTTTATATAACCTACCCCCCGAACCCAAGTATTTTAAAATAGGTCTTTCCTGTTCTTTTATGTCCTTTCCACTTGGATAAAATAAAAGTCGGTGGCGACTCTTGCTATCCGCAACATGACTAAAAGTCAGTTCTCCCACCGTGTTACACTAATCATGAGACTATTTTCACAAAGAAAATCATAAAAAACACTTCTTCATTTCAAATCAAAAAACACTTAATAAAGTCAATGAGTTAGTGAGCTTAGGTCCTAATCTCTGGAACCAAGTCTTGGAGGTCTTCTTTTTACTTGGGTGTGCATGTTCCTAATTCCATCTTGGGATGTAGTAATAAGTACACATTCCAGGGAAAAGGAATTGAATTCACTTTCTTGTGACAAACTCAGAAAAACTTCTAAAAAACACTGAACAAAGAATAATCGTCTCTCCTTCGGGTTTTCTTTTCTCATCACTTTCACTCATAACGTAAAAACTTGCTCATACTTGTCTCCTTGCAAGACGGTAACAAACTCGTTCCAGAAGAGTCTGCAACATCTGAGCATTGACATAAGCAGTTCAAGCTTTTAAAACACAAGCCACTTTCCTCCCTAGTTAGGGGAACTACGACGTCTCTGATCCTCATGCCCAAATGAGGTACGTATGCAGTAAGGTAGGGCCCATTCGAGCATTCTTTTATTTTCCCTACATTTTCCCCCCATTTCTTTTCTTATCCAATTCCAGTCTTTCTTTTTGCAGCAACTTCTTCACACTTTGAAACATTTTCCTTGCAAGTGTGGATCCCGTTGGGTACGGCGGACGATCTGGGGTGCTAATACCTTCCCAGGTCGTAACTCACTCCCGAACCCAGCCTCTTTGGTTCGCAGGACCTTTGTCATTTATTTTCTTCTTCCGGTTTGTGTAGCATTATGTTCGCGGTGGTTTCTGGAGAACAACCTCTGGTTAACCAATTTCTTCAGAAAACTGGGTTACTTGCAGGACCAACCAAACAAGTCCTAGGACACATGTGCATTGATTCTGTCGAACTGTTCTTAGTGTTTGTGAGAAATTTGTGGTTTGTTTTGTTAATGATGTCAAAGTGTTGAGAACTTTGATTTGTACAAGTAAAGTAAAGTTCTAAGTTTAAATTGAAATAAAGTTAAGAGTTTTAAACAAGAACCAAAAGAAATGTCGAAGGCTAAAACTTGCAGAAAAGTAAATAAAGTTTAACATGACATAAACTTGAAGAATGAACAAGTAATTTAAATAACTTTGAAATATAAATGGTGTTCAAACGTACATGGTTCCAAATATCAAACTCATTTTCTCTCACACTGGGTACTTAGAGTATTTTACAGGAATTTTGTATCAATTTTCACACACCTATTCTAACCACAAACTATCCTATTTATACATAAACAAAATAACTGCTTAGAACGGAAAAACTATAACTAAACGACAAGTGTCAGCCTGCATGTAGACTTCTTCTCTGAAACCTCCATGTGTCCAACTGCCAAAAGTTACAACCTTTGGAATTTGAATTCCTTTTGAATTTGAATTCCTTCCTTTGGTGACGAAACCTTGCACCTCTTCAAACTGTCGAAGCCTTTAAAGAAAAAAACAACTCCTTCAGCACTTGCCAAATATTTTCTTTTGTCAAATATCCCCTTCTGTCGAAATCATTGAAAGACCATCTTCTGTCGAAACGTCGAAAGAGAAGCTTTCTTCTGTCAAACACTTAGTTACAAATAACTTCCCAACTTTAGTCTGCCAGACCAACATTTGCCTTTCTGTCGAAGTAATGGAGTTTCAAACCCTGTCAGCAATCCTTGAATTTTCTTCCTTTTGTTATCCTTCGACAAAGATGACCTTAAACCCTTAATTTCAGTCTGTCGAAATTATGGGTTTACACATTACATTTCCCATTCCTTTGGGATAAAAATGTCTGGCTGGCGACTCTAACCTTTTCCGCACCACTTTCGCGTTTGTACTAGGATGAAAATCTAGGGAGCGTCAAGTGGGTATCATACGTACACCTTCTTCCTTATCCTTTGAAATTTCAATATGGGTTTGTGATAAGCATTTTTGTTTCTTCGACATTTCACTTCATTCATACCCTTTGAGTTTTAATCTCATCTTCAATCTTTGAAGTGAGTTAGAACTTGATTTCTTTTTCTTTCTAGGATTAGAAAACCACACTAACCCTAGGATCTCAATTGAATAAAAAACTTAGGAGTAATGGCAGCAACGTCCACATGTGTCTCCTGAACTCCCTCCCGGGTCTGCTCAAGATCCCTAACATCGCGTTTCGGAAGTGGAACTAGACTATCCTGGCATCTCCTCTGGGAGGGCAGAGACTGTGAAGTACCCTCAGAAGCATCTGTGGCCTCCGGGATGAAGAAGTGCCTATAACTCCAGATGTAGACGGTACGTCTAACTGGACATGAGCCTTCTATTTCCGGACAGAGGTATGCTGGGAAACTCAACCGTGTATCAGTCTCTCTGTAGAAATCTAAAAGTCTGAGTCTTAAGATGACATAATGTATGCAAACCAATAAGTTAAATTAAGATACAACAGAAATAAAATAAAGAAAAAAAATTAACACTCAATTGTTCCGCAAGTGTATTTACAAAAGCACCCAGGATATAGAAAGACTGGGTTGTTCCGCAAGTGCATCTACAGAAGCACCCCAAGATATAGAAAGTCTGGGTTGTTCCGCAAGTGCATCTACGGAACGTGTTAACGTTCAATTGTTCCGCTGATGTACATGCAGAAGCTTATTAAACTTGAGAAAATAATGACGGACACCATTAACGATCCAATTGAAGAAAAAATAAAAAACAACCCACTGATCGTCCGTTTAAACCCTAAAAAAGTATCTACATTGTCTCTAAACTATGTTTCTAAACTTATCCAGTGATTTCTACACCTAAATAGCTATTTTAAATCGATTACGAAGAATATTCGAAAATAACTCGAAAACTCAGAAACTGGAAAATATACCAATTGAAATGAGCTACGAATGTTTATGACGTAGTTGATTGTTGCAGTTGATCCTCTGTGTCGAAGTCGAGCGAAAACGGTGCGATTTGGTGAAATTCAAAATTTTGAGGTTTGAGAGAGTTTGGAGAGATTGAGGTTAAGGAAGATGAAAAGTGAAAGTGAGGGAGGAGAAAGGTTCTGCGTGCGAAGTATATCAAAATATGTTATGCAACTACATTTGAGGAAAAGTTCTTCTGGTGTATCCACATAACAAATCAACATTTAAATAGAAAAGAATGCGTCCGAAGATACATAAACTAAAACAGCGAAGACAAAAATAGAAATACACATAATATCTGAGAGACCCATAAGATAGGATAAGAAATTATATGTCAATTTTCCAATATTTCAAACTAATGAACTTCAAATCTTAGTTGTATCCTACTTTGGTCTACATATCATGTTTGTTTAGTGTTTGAATGTATTTGCTAAAATCAGGTATGTTATTTTCCAAATTCATGCTAAGTAACCATGCGAGACAATTAGACAAAAAAAATATGTTGAATGTATTTGCTAAAATCATGTATGTTATTTTCCAAATTCATGCTAAGTAACCATGCGAGGCAATTAGACAAAAAATTATGGTAGCTAACTAATCAATGCCATGTAATTTAATTTAGTACCTAAACTAATAGGTAAAAACTTAATGTAACTTAGTACCTAAATCAATAGGTAAAAACCGACTCTCTATTTTGTTTACATACTAGACTACTTAGTTTGTTTATCTACTTACTATATTTCAATATATTTCAATATAACTAAATCTTATTTCAAACATTTCTAATTTATAATTCATTAAGGAATTATAAAATAAAAATAATGCAAGAATTACAAAGATAAATTACTTGAGTTTTTTCTACTTTTTTTTTCTTTCATTTTTTTTCTTCATATAGTAGGAGATCTTATTTTAAAAGTGACAATCAACAATACTAATATTTTTTGTTGTATAGATAATATTTAAATTATAAAGTTATTAAAATTTATTTATTCTGAGGTTTTTTCTTGGTTGCATTTTTCAAATGATGAGTAAATTATCCATGCAATACCAATTAAACATAAACAATTCATTCTAATTTTTATAAATAATATTAAACATCAAAAGAAGTATGATGCTATATTATTCCTAAGAAGAAAATGTTTAAAAAACCTTTTATTTTCTTCTTTCTCATTATTTATTCTTTATTATTTTTGTTTATTTACAATCTTTTTAATCATTTTTATGTATTTGTTTAATGTGATATTAATTTATATTATATCTGTTTTAATATAACTTTATTCCATTACAATTTTATATAATAAAAATTAAATTGACCAACATATTTCAAATTTATATCTATATCTAAATATATTTTATATTGTATCAAATAAATTTATCTGTAAGGACGGATGAATATCTTATTAGTTAAAAAAAAAAGAGAGTAACTTTTCTATCAATCAGAAAAAGATAAATATAATTATATGACATCATTTAATTTTTATTCATTTAATTATTTATATTCCGGATAATTTTATAAACTTTTTTATAGGTAAATAAGAATTAAAGAAAGTTTTTATTTTATTTTCATCATTGCCACGTGGCAGCTCTGATGTGGCATTACATCTAGCACCATCATCATCTTACAAGAGTCTTTGTGAGTGAATTTAGAACGAAACATTGTGTGAAAACAATTCAATGGCACACAAACTCCTCTTCAAACCAACCTTCATTCTCACTCTCACAAAACAATTCACAACAAAACCTCTTAACTATTCACACCCCCACTTTCTTCGTCATCATCACCATTATCCATTTTTCCACTCCAAACTATCCTCTTCCTTTCTCAACCTCAACCCTCACCCAATCTCACTTCGCTCCACAACAACCACCACCGCCGCCGCCGCCATCCCCAATTACGGCGGTTACTTAGATCTAACAGACGATGACCTAATGCGACAATGCGAAATGGGGACATTCAAAAGCTCTGGTCCCGGTGGTCAACACCGTAACAAACGCGAATCTGCTGTTCGGCTCAAACATTTACCTACCGGTATCATCGCTCAGGTTCTATTCCCTTTTCACCTTTTTCAATTTTCAAAATTTCATCTTTTATTTTTAAAAATATTTTAATTCTAATATTATGGCTTTGTTAATTTTAATTTGTAATGTTTTTAGGCTTCTGAAGATCGCTCTCAGCATATGAACCGTGCTTCTGCTCTTAAACGCCTTCGCTCTCTTATAGCTCTCAAAGGTCTTTCCTTTTTCTCTATTTTGTTTCCCTTTGCTCTTGTTTCTTTACAATTGCCACATTGCATTTTACAATTTTGACATCAAATTTGATGACAGATTAGATGGTTTACATAGTTTAAATATGTAGTTAAAACAGTTCAATGATGGTTAATGAATATAACAAAGCATAATGGTTAATATAGGAGAGACGAGGATGTTGTGTTGGGTGTGTGGTAAGACTAGACATATACAGTTGGAAATGACAATATTATGGAAATGACAATATTAGAGAGAATGTTGAGGTAGTAACTATAGTAGAAAAAATGGTGGAAAATAGACTTAGGTAGTTTAAGCATGTAAAGAGAAAACCTGTATTTTATGGTAAGGAGAGTAAATCAGATGTTCAGGAGACAGCAACTAGAAGTAGAGGAAGACCTAGAAAACTATAAGAGAAGTTATTAAGAAAGATATCGAGATTAACGATTTAGATAGAAGCATGGTTCTAGAGAATATTATGGCAGGAGTTGAACCATGTAGCTGACCCCAATTAGTGGAATAAAACTTGGTTGTTGTTGTTGTATGATTAATGAATATAACAAAGTGTCTTAGTTGCTGTATGATTAATGAATTTAACAAAGTGTCGTAGTTGTTGTTGTTGTATGGTTAATGAATATAACTAAGTGTCATAGCTCATTAACTATAATCCGAACAATTAAGTACAATGTTCAAGTATTCATATTTATAATCCGAACAATTAAGTACAATTAAAAACAATTTGTTATGCTCTAGTAGTTTTAGTTAGTTGTGTTCAGTTGATGGTTAATGATTTGAAAAACCTTGTTATTTTCATTAACATGCTACTGAACATCATTAACCACATTATCGAACCTTGTTAACCATCTAATTTATTGTTGAAATTTGATGTTAAGTTTTTGTGGCAAAATAACACCACTATTTTAAAAATCTGACCCAAGGTTGAACAAGTGAGACCTTTAGATTATGATTCAAATGGTTGAACCAGATCACTAATAAATAAATAAAAAGTAAATACAAAATTAAAAATAAAACCTGTTTAATAAACCGTAGTTAGTGTTAAGAATTGCAGATGAAAGACCTTGGTGTAAAGCCAAAAATATGCAATTTTAAGCTTGCCATATCCACCCTAAAACACCATGGCTCTTCCATCCTTCATTAATTGGCCATGGAGGTTGTAAAAAATTCCACTGCAATTAGCCCTGGAGATACTTGACAAGACTGATCGCAACCATATTGCAATTCAAATGGGTGGTTTAATTGGTTCAACCTGATTCTGCCTGGTTTGACTAGATCACTGTTGAAGTGGGATTGAAGGATAAACTGGTTAGCTTTTGAAACATTGGTTAATTGATTGGGAACCAAATTTTATGTATCCTTCCTTGTTCCTCTAATTTAAAAAGTAAAAATTAAGAAAATTACAGATGATAATGGTACTGTTAAATAGAGAAAAATATCTTTCTGTTTAGTGATGGATCGTTTTTACTTTTAGTGGAGGGATAGAAATTAGTACCAACAAAGGGAACTGGGAATTTTAGCAGCTCAGATTTGTTGCTATTAGAAAATGATGCAGTCAGTCGAGTTTGTTGGAAATCATCATTTAACGGTGATTTCACACATTCAGCACGAAACCACCCCTTGGATAGGTTGGTGATTTCACACATTCAGCACGAAACCACCCCTTTGATAGGAGAACAACCCTACGGCTAGAGGTAAGGTACATGTTTACAAACATGCTATTTGTCTTGTAGATGCAGATTAGTTGGATGAAAATAGAATGACTTGTACTGACTTCAGCAAATTAGATTCAAAACATAACACAAACTTGTAATATTGCGTGCTATATAGTTTTCATTAATGGTTCTGATTTTCTGACAGTAGTAGCTGTTCTGTATAATTTGTTTTTTTGATAAAGCTGTATCCTTTATTTACTGCAGTCTGCAGTAAATCCGAGTCATAGTTTTAGTGCTTGATATTCACCAATAATTCATGCATAAAACTGTTGCACCCAAGTTGAGTATACTAGTCAGTTATCAATTAACTATTGTTATTACAATGTGTCAATCTCTATTGGCCTTTGTTTGCCATGGGTTTGTGCATGGATTTTTCCCAGTTTGAACCAAGTATCTATTTACTGATCAGTCCAGTATCAAGTTGGCAACTGAGATATGCGATGAAGGGGTTACTCTCTCCCATTTTTGGGGTCCCGAATCATGTATCAAATTGTATGCTGGAATACCGAATCAGAGATTGATATCGCTATAGGTACATTTAGTGGATTGGTTTAAGCGACCAAAACACGGCACTCACAAGTGTCGGACCTAGAAAAGTCTTCACTGTGAAGCATCAATGCTGCATGGGTCAATACTTACGTATACTAAAACAGGATAACTAGACTGGATATATGGATGATTCACACTTCACAGTCTGGCCGCTTGAGTGTGTTGTTCTGGTCTGTGGTTTCAAAATCGCTATATGTGTTCTGTCATAAAGTACACACACAAACATCAAACACGGCACTCACATGTGTCGGACACTAGAAAAGTCTTCATTGTGAAGCATCAACGCTGCATAGGTCAATACTTACGTTGCGATAAATAGTTTCTTTACTTATAGTAAACAATGCTTTGTCTGATAGAGCTTTTTATTTTCTCGAGCTAGTCAGGAAAACGGTGGATCTTGAGGCTTATGCACCCCCTCGAGAGCTTCTTCAGATACTTCCTCCCAAGTCATTAATTAGAGGGTCAGATATTGGCTCACAAATTGGACCCAATAACCCAAAATTTGCAATGGTATGCTTGATCGTCTATCCCTTGCTTTTTTACTCATTTCTTCTTTATCCTCATAAAAAAATCTATTAAAATTCAAAACTTAATTGCAAGTTTGCAACTTAACTATATATACTTATTGTTCTTCAACAGGGAATGCAAGCTCTTCTTGATCTCATTTTTGCAGTTGAGGGATCTGTCGCAGATGCTGCAAAATATCTCGGGTATTTGATATATGCGAATTATTAATAATATTTAATTCTGTGTCTGTTTCAGTTTTTTTTTAATTATTTATTTTATTTGGGTATGATTGATCATGTGAAGGCTCATTTGTTACTATGGCATTTGGGATTTGTAATTACGATTTTAGAGGGCCGCTAATGGGATGAAAATGTATCTTTTACCTGATACCAACATCAAAATGAATAGTTGTTTTTACTTGCTAGTTGCTATTGAATGTATTCTCCTAAAATTTTGATTGCAGGTTATCTACTGGAGCAGTGTCTCGGTTAATCCTTTCTGATGATTCACTTAGAAAGGAAGTAAATGATCTGCGGGCATCAAAGGTAATTGAAAAACCTAATTCTATCTCATCACTTGTTTAATAAACTAATTACTAATAACTTCAAAATTTAAGAACTTTACAGACAGTACTTGTTTTTAACTTACTGTGTTACAAGAATACTAAACTAATATGTACATACGAAAATGATTTTCTAATAATGTGATTAGAAGAAATATGCAATTTTGAACCTTTTGATTTGTCAATTTGTCCATTGAATTTGAATTTGTTATGCTTATCTTTGTGTGTTGACTTCTTAACCTATACTGTGATTTTGTGAACTTATCTGGTCTTGTCTGTAAAATGTTCTCACAGTCGGACAGAGTTCATTATAAGAAATCACTCATATTTGTTATGATTATTGCGTGCTTTTATTGTTTGTAAAGAAACTGTATACAACCACTATTGCTGCTGATTTCTTTACAACTTTCTGTTTTCCATACGATAATAAAGAAAGAAGATCCGGGTTCAATGGAAAATCATAACTTTCATATTCGATGCATGCTAGTTGTTATGTTTCGTTCTGGAACCTTGTACCTAAGGAAAGCTGAGAAATGTTGTTAAATTTGGAAATGCAAGGCAATCTATTGCTCTGTTTGGTAAAATTAGCTGATAGCTAGTAGCTGATGACTTTTAGCTGATAGCTCATAGCTGGTGACTTATAGCTTATAGTTGATGAGTTAATTTGAGTGATTGGTAAATTAGCGGTTACACTAACTGATAAATATAAAATGATATAAAAGAACATTATTAATTAAAAAAATTAGTGATCCTATTTATCAAATTAATTTTTATTCAAAAAAAATAAACGTATTAACAATGAAATGCAATTTTAAATTTAACTATAAAATTAAATATAACACAAAAATATATTAAACACTTCCAAATAAATTTTGTAATAAAATTTAAATATCTAAAATAACAATATTTCTATTTGATCTTATATTTTAATAAAATGTATATTTTTTTTCTTCTCGAATTCCATGATATGCCTACTAATAAATAAATATATCAAATCATTCATTATCATATTTATAAAAATAAATACATTAATAATAAAAACTCAAGTAATAAATAATTAAAATAATAATTTAAAAGTAATAAAAACAATTCATTTTAACGAATCAAAATATTTTATTAATAACAAAACAGAAAATAGATTACATCATGAATTTGTTCTATAAAAATAATGACTAATCTTTTTTATTCCTTCAATTAAAATGAAATTATTTAAATTTAAATTATATTAATATAAAGTGTAAAATGAGTTTTTGATAAAATAATGAAGATATAAATGGAAAAAAAAGTCATAAATTAAAAGCTATAAGCTCAAAAGCTACTTCAAATAGCTTTTGAAAGGAAACTAAATACTAGTAAAAAAGCTACAAGCTAAAAGTTAAAAAGACAGTTACCAAATAGAGTTTTTTCATTGATATGAGCTGAAAAACTAAAAGCTCTTTTTTATGTCTTACCGAATAGACTTTATGTTTCGACTTTTAACCAAAAAGAATTAAAAAATCTTGTGAAATTTGCTTTTGCTTATTGTATTATGTTTATAGTTATGCAACATTTGAATTCGATACATTACATGTTTTCCGTTACAGTAAAGAAGAAAAGACCAGAATCCTTCTATTCTATTTTCTTTCACGGAGTACTGTTACATTTTGTTCTTATCTTCATGAGAAAGATCTTTATTTCTTTTATCTAACAAACAATAACTTGAAATCTGCTTTTTGAATTGCGAACAGGGTATGAAGCCTCTCAAGTAGAAGCCTAAAAACCTAACCTAATTGACGAAATTGAAACTTGAAAGTGAACAATATAGAAGCCGATGAAATTGAAAAAGGTTGAATTTTCAGATTGTTGAAAGAACTCAACACATTCTCCATAACACAACCACTAGAGATGGATAAAACTCGTGTTTTAAGGTTTGTGCTTAAAGAATATCAAGATGGTAACCCAAAATGGAAAGTCACATTTCTCAGAGATTTTTGTTGTTAAAGATAGCCATGTGTAAATATTTTATTTTTCTGCCTCTTTATACACTATATCTACAGTGTTCATTTTAATTTGTTTCTATAGAACATAAAGTTGGCAAATTGTGATTAAAGTTACAGATATTTGTAGATTTTATAGAAATAAATATTATATTTATCAGTTTCTTGGCAGGATAATGGTATGTGCACCTATCAAAGTGATTCACTTTAGAATTTTTGCTTTGAAATTTTTTGTTCATGAGTATAACATTTATATATCTATTGGTTTTCCCTATTAGGACTTTGTCAGCTCTGAAGTTGATGGTAGAGATGCTGTTTTAGCTCCATAGCATCAAGTTGGAAATTGACACAAGGAATTCTATATACCAACCATGGATATTCTCAGGCCTCCAATGGCATTCACACCATACCTGATTGGATAGTTTTTGTTACAAAGTTAAAATAGGATGGTTAAAATTCTGGTTAAATTTAACTAATTGGTGTGATTAGAAAAATGAATAGTCATATTAAAGAAGTATAAGTATTACTTAGAGGAGGGGTGACAAAAGGGCATAATACTCACTATAATCCTCACTATCTTTAGTAAAGTCTAAAAAAAATAGATGGAACATGCATAATTGAAGGTACAAAATTAAAATCTTTGATACGATTTGTAATCGCTCTTTTTAGGTTTGTATGAGTAAGTCCAAAAAAGCAAGTTGAAGGTGTAAACTTGTTGAATATTGCATCCCAAAAGACTAAAAGTTGTAAAAATTATTGTTAATGTATGGAAAAACTTGGAAAAAAAATAGGACACCCGTATTCAAGAATATTTATGATATTTCAACAATTCTATTAACTATATTTAAAAGGGTATTCTAGTAAATAATATTATATTTTTCATTAAGAACCGTATATTGTTTAAAGAGAAATGTTAATGTATATGTTACTAATCTATTTATAGAAATATTCTCTTGAAATGTGTGTTTAATTTGTTTGAAACTTTAAATAAAATTTAATTACATTTAATATATATTAATTGTAGGAACCTTAACATGTATCCTAATAATCCTTCAGCATCTACATGGGTTAGATTAAGAGGGAGCATCTATTTATTCATTTATTTATTTTAATTTTGTTGACGAAATGGGATGGGAGCATAAATTTTCAGCCTTTTTGACTTGGATATTTTGTTTTCTATAGGTGGCATTGATTTAACTCCAAATTGAAATTATGACATGATCTTATTGTCTATAATTCTTTAAGGCAGAAATTTTTCATATGCTCCATGGGATCATTTTAATTTTTTTATTGAATAACATATATATCTGCATCAAATATACCAATTATTCAATAAACTTCAAATATAAATTGTTATAATAGAAAAATATAATCGAAATTCAAAAGAGTTTCATGCCAACTAGAAATTATATCAATAAATATTCTTTAAATTTGGGAGATAATCCTAACCCTAATAAGTCCTCACTATTGAACTCAAAAGTTAATTTATTATTATTTTTAATAAAAAGTGAAACTAACATATTTAAGATTGTTATTGGTAGAAGAATAGAATGTTCAAACAAAACCTTTCTCCATTGGATCTCTATGTTAGTGGGTGGGGCTTTGTTAACTCTTGTACAAAAAAGCAATAAGAAAAAGTTGCATGATTATATTGGTGAACTTGTGGATGAGATGAAATATTTCACAAAGTCAAATTATTTTGTATGTTGCAAATGGCAACCAAGTTAGATGCTAAAGAATCATATTCTTAGAGAATAAGATTCATTTTTCACCTTCCACCATCCTCCACTTTTTTTTAATCGTTGACTCTTCTAAAATGACATTAATTAATTTATAGTGAAGTCTTATATATGCACTATAGAATAGTCCAATCCAAAGACTTGATTCTAAGCCAAACTTTATTATTCCATAATTGTTATAATTTGGATACCAATCAATTCAATCTTTAACAAATGGAAACCGTGATAATTAACAATACTTGATTAGGTTAGCAAGTCATGCCTTTAAATACTTGATAATCATCTAAAATTAGATTTTTATTTATTATTAATGTGTAATATTTATAATTGATTTACTTCAATTAAATTATCCCATCAATTTCAATTTTTTTTTATAATTTAACAATACATTATTTTGAATAATAAATTTTCAACTATAAATAAACTATACTTTATAAATAAACTATACTTGAAAATTTATGGATTAATATTTTAATTTGTGTATGCAATTCTAAATCAAAATAATATATTAGAAATAATTTGAAGTATTTAAACTTAAAAGAATCGTTTAATAATTTTTTAGTACTATAATGAGATTTAGTATTTGAAATTAAATTTTGTAACTTATAACCGTGTTTATGATTAAGAATTATATTTTAAAAAAGAATATAGAAATATGTGGATTTAATTGACAGTGTAAAGAATTTTTACACTATCATTGAATCATAGTCGTCAGATGTTATAACAAGTTTGATTTTTATTTTAAAGACTTATAAAGTATAACAAACAGGTGATGATGATAAATTGACAGTATATAATATTTTACACTGTCAGTACGTATCAATTAAACTCTTAAAAATTATTGCCTTAACATTTTATTTTAAACATTGTAATTTAGTTTTTCTTTCCGTTGTTATTGTGGTATTAAAACATATACATGCAAATGATTTTTTTTATAAAACTAATTTATGCAAAATTCTTTATGGATATGTAAAAAAATATAAATAATGACTTGTATTAGAAAAATAAAATAAATTTGTATCTTTATAATCATGGTTTTGAAATCAATTATCTATTTTTTGTGAGTGATTTAAGTGGTTAATATTTTTATTAAGAGATAACAAAGTGTTTTCATTTTTATAGGAATTAAATTAGTTTTTGTAATTTTTTTTAATAAATTATTTATAAATGGATTAATTTAATTTTTATAAGATATTGAATCAACACTTATGACTTTTTTTATCGAATTATTTGAAAATTTAGTAATATAATTTTTGCATAAGAAACTAGTGTACACAATAGAAAATAGAATGAAATTTTAATAGTTTGAGTTTTGATGTATGAGGGATATATAATTTGTACATGTAACTCATAATTATATATATTTTGATGTACTGTGGATGTACAATTTATATAAGTATATAATATTATATATGGATTAGAGAAACAACCGAATTAAATCAATGAATATATTGTATACATTAATTTTTGTTAGAAGAATAGAAGTGGATAAGTGATCTAATATGAGAATAGAAGTCTTTTAGTTAAAAAAGATTTATAAATGAAACATTAAATACTTTTCTTAAATAAATAATAGAAGTTTTGAATGTTGTATTTTGAAGAGTGTCACATCAAATTTTTAGTAATGTGATATGTAAAAAAATGAGTTGTCAACAAGATAGTGTGAGACTCAAATTTAATATATTATATAGATAATAGATGTCTACCAAATATTTGCTTACATATGAATTAAATTAGTTTTTGTAATTTTTATTGAATTATTTGAAAATTGATTGATTCAATTTTTATAAGATATTGAATCAACTCATAAATCTTTTATCGAATTACTCCTTCAATAAACTGTTTCCGTAGTACTCTCTTAGAGTTGCGGAATAGTTTGGCCAGGGGCAAGACCACATGCTAGGTCTTAGCCGTTCCTACGCAAACCCTGATAGTTCTCTCCATGGACCTAGCTGATCCAACCCATGAAGGGAACCTTGACCCACCGCTAGGGGCACACTATAAAAACCATCTTTCACTAGAGGGTCAGATATTCTATACTCACTTACCTTTTTCTGCACTTGCTTTTACTCCATAGCATACTCTCACTTTGGCATCGGAGTACCTTGCAGGTACACCCCCATTTCTCCATCGTATAAACTACTCTAAACTGGAAGGTTCCTCCTGATCAGGTCAGATAAGTGGCACCTTCTGTGGGAACCTCAGTTCTCCCGTCTTTTAAAACAAATGACCAAAACTTCACCCCTTTTCATCAACCAACCAACATGACTAGCGAACACGGTGACAACCATGGTCAGGCCCTCGTCAACTACACCACAGGCGACAACGACAACCTCCAGGTCATCCACGAGGCCGACTCCACGGACAGAAAGGCTGTCACCCCGTCACCTGAACCAGCTGCCAACGACTCTGCCGAGCAACACACAACGGCCACCTTCGAGCCCATTTCGGTACCAGTGGAAGGGGACCCGACAATGATAGCCATGGTCAACGCCCTCAACTAGATAAATCTCAGGTTGTTCCAACAACATGAGAGAATCGCCTGCTGGAAACTGACCGTCGCGCCAACTCTCCCAGCGAAGACCTCGACGATCATGCAACCCCTGTCCCCGTGACCACAGACGTGAACCTCAACTGGAGAGATCCCATCTAGAAGCCAACAAGAAGAGCGGCCGTTCACCTCCTCGATGAGGACGATGCTCCCCGAATCCCAAGAAGAGAAAAGCCAGAGGCCTTCCCGAGCAGACCACCAGCCGACCTAGGGTATACCTTCGCCGCGACCAAAGCCCTAGGGATGAGACTCACTCACCCTTGAGGAGTGACGAGGAGGACCCCGTTTCCTATTTTCTCAAGCCATCATGGAGACCTGGCTCCCCGCAGGCATGAACAAAACCCCCAAACCTCTCGATGTACGATGAGACTACCGACCCGGATGACCATGTTAATAACATCAATGCCATACTCGACTACCACAACGACGTCGGGGGAAATATCAAATGCAAACTGTTCTCCACAACACTCATTAAGAGGGCCATGACATGGTACAAAAGCTTGGCTCCAGAATCTATCACTTCCTGGAGAAGCTTGAGGTCAGCGTTCACGAGGCACTTTACAGCATCTTAGCGTCACCCAAAGACGGAGGCCACACTTGAGGACCATCATCCAGGGAAAGAACAAAACACTGTGTTCTTACATTAAAAGATTCAACTAGCAAGCCGTCGAGGTAGATACAACCGACTACATGAAAAAATACCTCCTCGAGAAGGGACTTCTCCCCGGCAGTGAACTCAACAGAGCAGTCGGGATCGAGCCACCTCGCTCTCTAGATGAACTTCTACACAAGGCTCTAGCGTACATTAGGTACAAAGAGAAACAAGTCGCCCACTACGTTAGGAGCAATCGCAACCAAGACGAAACTAAAAATTCCAAATATGACGACTATACCGCTCCCTGCCGCACCGAAGAGAGGCGAAAAGATGACAAAGCTCGCGAGATTCGTGAAGACAGAGGGCCAGCTGGGCGCTTCTCCAAATACACATTACTTACCGCTTTCCACGAGCGTATCCTCGCCGAATGTGTCAATTCAGAATTCAAGCAGGGCAGTGTAAGGTTCCCCAAACCGACGACACTCAAGCCCAACACTCACAAATCCAAATACTGCCATTTTCACAGAAGCCACGGGAACATAACAGAAGACTGTGTCCACTTGAAGGACGCGATCAAAATACTAATAAAGGAGAGTCACCTGAAGTAGTAAACCAAGAGGAGCGAGCCCCCCGACACGAGGACCATAACTAAAAGAGGGGCCGTGAAGACACTTATCCCGAGGGCTCCCCTTTTCTGGTAGCCTTTTATGTATCTCGGCCTGAAGACTTCCACTTCACTAGGGCATACATAGAAGCCTATCTGGCTGCCCATAGCCTCTGGGAAAGTTTCCCAGCAGCCTTGGTAATCTCTGGAGGCGGGAAGAACAACAAGAACGTCGCGTTGTCGGTGAAGAGGAAATTCGACGAACTCCTGCTAACCACCCCGACCAACTGACAACTCTGACAAGATCTCAAGGAAAGTATAACCCCATTTTTTTCTACCTCGAGGAACTTCCCGGAGGATCTCTCAACTCAAGCATCCCTCTACTGATAAGGACAAAAATGGAACGCTTCAATGTCCACCGCATCCTAGTCGACCAGAGTAGCTCCGTCGACATCATGTACGTCCACTTATTTTAAACCCTCAAGCTCGACAAAAAGAACCTATCTTCATACGTGGGATCCAACCTCCAGGGAATCAATGGGGATACCACAAGTTCGTGGGGATACTTGGAACTTCTCGTTTTGTTCGGGGAGAACGAGATAACCAGAAAATTCAAAGTCCAATTCTTGGTAATAGAATGCCCATCCCTGTACAACCGCATTCTTGGTCAACCAACGCTGGCCGAACTAACCGTCGTACCCTCAATAGTTCACCTGAAAATGAAATATTATACCAAGCTGGGCCGTGTAGTCACACTACACAGTGACATCGAGGAAACTAGGAGATGCTTTGATGCAGTCATTAGAGGACAAGCTGTGATCAATGCAGCGACCAAAGGAAATAAGAAACCATGGGTCGAAGAGCAAAAACCGCCTCCTCGAATCAATTCCATCAACCTTGACTTTTGCCTGGAAAAGATGACACTGGGGACGAGACCATCCAGACCATAGCTGGTAAACAAGCCCTGATCATCCAGTTAGGCCAACCCCAACAGAGAGTTTAAGCTTACCCCTCTTGACGACAACCCCGACAGAAGCGTGAAAATCGACATCGGTCTCCGATCGACAAAAAAGGAACAAGTCACAAATTGCCTCAGAGAGAATACAGACTTATTTTCATGGAGCGCTGTCGAGATGCCTGGGCTTGACCCCGAGGTCGCCTGCCACCACCTAGCCATATATCCGACCATTAGGGTTGTAGCACAATGTAGGCGCAAGCAGTCTCCCGATCTTAATAATGGAAAATGGTGAATGTGCATTGATCACACCGATCTTAATAAGGCATGTCCTAAAGATGTTTTTCCTTTACCTAACATTGACAAACTGGTAGACAACTCTGCACGTTTTAAACTTCTGTCCTTCATGGACGCGTACAACGAATACAATGAAATTCCCATGTAGGGAACATATAAGAGATACACGACCTTCATGACCGAGTCAGGCAATTACTTCTACAACGTCATGCCCTTCGGGCTGAAGAACGTCAGATCCATATACAAACACATGATGAACAAAGTCTTCCGACCAGAGATCGAGAACATGCTCGAAGTCTACATGGATGAGATGATCTTAAAATACCATGAGGATCCCGATCATGCTCCCACCTCAGAAAAGTATTCGAGCAGGCGAGAAAATGCAAAATGAGGTTCAATCCTGAGAAGTGCACTTTCGAGATCCGAGTTGGGAAGTTCCTCGGCTTCTACCTCACTGAACGAGGAATTAAGGTCAACCTTGATAATTGTTGGGCGTTTTTTGGATTCCCATCCCCGAGGTCAAAGAAATCCATCCAATCCCTTAACGAGATTTTCACCTTGCTATCTCACTTCATCGCCAAATCAACGTAACACACATTTCCATTCTTCAAGCTACAACAAAAAGAGGTTGCATTCGAATGGACCAAAGAATGCGAACAAGCCTTGCTCTACCTTAAAAGAGCCCTCTCCGAAACACCAGTCCTTTCCCAACCTCATGAAAAATAGACAAGCTACCTATATCTGTTTGTAGCCACCGAGGCAGTTAGTGCGACCCTCATCTGCGAAACGGTCGACTGACAGAAACCCATTTACTTCATGAGAAATATCCTATAGGGTCCCGAGATCACGTATTAGCAGATCGAGAAGGTTGCATCGGCCTTGATAAATGCAGCAAGGAGGTTACAACATTACTTCATCGCCCATACAATCAAGGTACGAACAGATCAACCCATAAAATAGTTACTCAGATGTCTAAACATGGCCAACAAGATGCTTAAACGGTCCCTAGAGCTATCGGAGTTCGACATCAAATACGAAAGTAAAAAGGTCCTGAAGGCACAAGTCCTGGTCGACTTCGTCGCCGAGATGACCTACAAACCAACCCCGACGTGGGACGCTCACAAATGGAAAATCTTTGCGGACGGAGCCTCCAGTTCAATTGGTAGCGGTGCAGACATCATCCTTGAGAACGAAGATGACATCTTGATTGAAGTCTCGTTGGCCCTAGCCTTCCCGACTTTGAACAACCAGACCAAATGTGAGACATTCCTAGTAGGATTATGGCTGGCCGAAGATCTCAGGGAAAATGAAGTTAAAATATTCACCGAATCCCAACTTGTTGCATCCCAGGTTTGTGGAGAATACCAGGACAAAAACGACAACCTCATTGAATACCTGGATCTCCTCAAAGAAAAAATGGAGAAGTTTGACTACAAGGAAGTTCAACATGTCCCCCGCGAGCATAATACGCAGGAAGACATATCTACGTTGGTGAGCACGCGGAAAAAGGGCGACAATAAGTCCTTGATCCAAGAGATTCTCCCACACCCGAGCATCAAGAAGCCAACCGCACCCATCGACGTAAATTCCATCAACGACGCTAACTATTGGATGACCCAGATTTACAACTACCTCACGAAGGACGAACTACCTGTTGACCAGAAGGAGGCCTCGATAACCTAAAAAAGGGCTTGTTCCTACGTCCTAATAA
Organism: Lathyrus aphaca; assembly: GCA_963966055.1. Lineage (NCBI taxonomy): Eukaryota > Viridiplantae > Streptophyta > Magnoliopsida > Fabales > Fabaceae > Lathyrus > Lathyrus aphaca. Next base: position 231,107,548 of record OZ014519.1, read on the forward strand.
AGGAAAAATATATAGGCGGGGATTATCCATTCCACTTATAAAGTGATTTGACGAGGCAAATATCCTTGACATCCTGAGAGATATCCACGAAGGAATCAATGCCCAACACCTCGGGGGGAGATCCCTGGAACTAAAGGCCCTGCGAGCAGGCTACTACTGGGTGACTATGCAACACGATGCGAAAGAACACGTCAAAAAATGCGACAACTACCAGAGACATTGGGACATGTATTTGGCCCCACCTAGCAAACTCAAGACCATGTCGTCCCCGTGGCCTTTCACATGGCGGGGGATGGACATCCTCGGGTCCTTCACAACAGGATCTTATCAGAACAAATATCTGATTGTTGACATCGACTACTTAATGAAGTGGATCGAGGCTGAAGCCCTTGCCAAGATCACCGCTCAGAACATACTCTATTTTTACAAAAGAAACATCCTCGCCCTATTCGACATAGCTCAAGTCCTCGTCACTGATAACGGGACAAAATTCACCAACAAAGGGTTCTAAGGCTTCGTCGCCAACCTGGATACAAAACAACACTTCACATCTGTCGAACACCCCTAGACTAATGGCCAAGTAGAAAAGACCAACATGCTGATCTTAAGGGGCCTGTAAACACCCCAAATTTGCCCTCACCTTTTTCTCACACCATGGCTTGTGATCTTTTCATACTGCATTTGCATAAGCATATCATCTCACATTGCATATTTGTTTCACTGCATAAACTGCATAGCTAGGGTTTGTGATCAGATGAATCCAAGAAGTGATATGAGCCATCTCAAAGGCCTTGAAGCTTGTAAAGAGGTTCCATGTGTGCTCCATGATCATAATATGCTCCCCAGAGTTCATTAAAGTCAAAATGTCACAGAGGATTGCACAGAGGTCCAGGCAGACTGAAGATTTCCTGCACAGATGACCTAAAATTAGGGTTTTGGGTTTGAGGCCCTTAATCTCAATGTTTTGGTCATTATTGATTCCAATGGTCTTAATATGTTATAAGGAGAATGTGTACCAATTTTGATGAAGAAATTCATTGTGGAAGGCATCTGATCAACTGGTAACTTATTGTGCAAGAAAAGTCAGAATCAGGGCATCTGAGGCCACCAACAAGGGTACCAAAGGGTCATCTTCATCAATTTGAGGTTCTATGATCTTTATTTGATCTTATAAGTGGTTATAAGTTCACAAGATTGAAGAATTTCAAGCCATTTGCAAACTTTCCATTTTTGGACATGACTTGTAATGAAAACTTTCCATTTTGGGAAATATTTTCAACCTCCTCTTTCTTGATAAAAAATGCTTCAAATGAAAAATCCTTAAACATGAAAGTTGTAGATTGGATCTTCCCATTTTCAAAAAGTACAAGAACTCCTCTTGATTCATCCTAGAACTCAAGATATGATGTTTCAAAGTTGGGAAAAATCTTATAATTTTTAAGTTCATGCCAAAGAGGGATTTTTGCAAAACCAAGTTTTAAGCACTCTTGTGACCTCTAATTGATCTCTAAGCATCATAACATGATAATGTAACACATTTAGATCAAAATCATGCCTTGGATCACAAGTTTCTATGAGCCATTTTCACAAAATTCTCAAAGAGGGAAAAATGCAAAAGTCTTGCAATCTCTTGATCCAAGTGGTACAAATCCTCAAATCCAATCCAAGGGCCATCCTTGAATGAAGCTGAGTCAGGACAAGCCAAAGAGCCAACTCTGACCCGTGCCATGCTTATGGTACCATAACATTGACTTTTTTTTTGCAAATAAGGCCATACCAATCACACTATGCCACAAGAACTCTCTGGCCAATCATGATATCTTATGCAAACCTCAATCAACTCATTTCACACATCACACAAGCCTGAAACAAGCCAACACTCAAAATCCCAAAATTTTTCATAAACCTTCCTCTCTTCGAAACTCAACACACAACCATCAAAACTTCAAACTTCTTCCACCAATCAACTCAAAATAACTCAAAGATCATTTCCCACCCCTCACAATGACCTAAAAGCCATTGAATCACAAACACGATTTCTGAGTTATCAGAACCAAACATCACTAACCAGCTCATTTAAACTCCATTCAAGCCTTTCAGAAGCATCAAGGTGATCATTGGAGTGGATTAGCATCAAGGAAAGGGCCAGAAAGTACCAAACTGAAAAGCTTCATCTCAGGTATCATCCAAGAACAAATTTTCCAGAACTTGCTTTTTAAGTTACAAATTGATTCTACATGATGTGCTGATCATTGTGATATGTTTACTTTTGAAAATGGTTGAGTTTTAAGCATTTCATAGCCTTATGAAATTTTGCCCGTGAAATGTTCTTGCTTCGATTCTCTCTTTTGATGCATGATAAATGATTTTTGTTGTTGGATTCTTATTTAATAATGTTCAATGAGTGATTCTGGAGATTTTGGTGTGTTATCATAGCCTAGGGAAAGAGTTGAGATGAAGAGTGGGCGGAGAAGACGATCGGAACACTGTTCCGGTCGCCTGAGAGTGATTAGGGTTTAATTTAGGGTTAATTAGCCATGTTTGAATTCTGGCCATAGGATCTTGTTTCCCGCGTGTACGAATGGTTCAGATTAATCCACTTAATCCTAATTCATAATAATTAAATTAATTAAGTTAATTAGCCAGATTCAATCCCAGCCATCCAAAAACGAGCGCAGTCACCCCAACTTTGAATCCTGGCCTTAGATCTTGCTTACTTTCTATTTATTTTATTTTTCTTGCATTTATCTTCACATAATTATTTAAAATAGCAAAAATACTTTTAAAAATCTCATTTTCTGCATTTTCATTTCAAATATTTTTCTAAACTCAAAAATATTTTTATTTTTAATTTTTGCATTAAAAAAGTATTTTTAAATCATTTAAATGTTTTATTAAATTAATTAATTGATTTTAATTAATTAAAAATACATTTAGGTATCTAAAAATCACCAAAAAATTCATGAAGCATTCTTAGGAATTTAGCAAAATTTACAAACTCACCATACAAATTTATTTTTAGGTTTGATCATGTTTTCACAATTATCTTTGAATTAGGGTTCATAAATTTCACATTTTTCTAACCCTAACTTGAAAAATCATTTCTTATTAACCATGATGAGTTTGAACTTGGTTCTTTTTGCATTATTTCAAACTTTGCATCTAGTATCTAGGTCATTTAACTCATAATTTTTCATTTCATTTTCAAATTGTTTGGCATTTTTCATGAAGAATCACCCAAAATCCCTAGTTAACTTAGGAAATTCATAACTTCCTCTAGGTTTAGCTTCTGACCTTCATCTTTGGGTAGTGATATTGTATGTGTTTAGGGATTGTTTGAGTTCATTTTAAATTTTTTATCATGATGTATTCTTCTGTTTTGGTCATATGCATCTCATACATTCATAAAACCCTAATTTCTCATGTTCATTTGCATTCATCTTTGCATATCATCATCATATGAACTTTCCATGACATTCCATGCTTTTGTATGACATCTTAGACATCTTAAGACATGTTTGAACATTGCTTGATCATTTCTTCATTCATTTGGTATGCTTTGCATTCATTGCTTTTCATATGCATCGATGTGTTTCTAAGTTTCTAACTTGCCTTCTGTTGAATCTCATCCTTGTATGATCATTCATATGCATCATGTATGTCTTTGCATCATCTCATAAAAAATTTTCATCATGTCTACACTTATGGTTTTGGTCATTGCACTTCCATTTGCTTTATTTCTTTTTGCTTTGCATCTTCTGCATTCACACTAACATTTCAGGGGCTTATGGTAAGTTGTTTGGGATGTGGATTTTCCTTCACATACCACCTCTTCCCAGCTTTTAATTTGAATATTTACTTGTCTTTGAAGTGAAATTGCTTCACTTGTGCTCTCTTTCTCCTTCTCTTTATCTTAGGTTACTTATCTTCTTCAGGAAGTAAGTAACCTGTTCTCCTTTCTCCTTCTCTTTTCAGCTGCTTCTCTTCCTTGGTGGCCTCCTGAAGATCTTTCTCTTAAGACTCACAAACCATAGGAACATCCAAGCATGATAATTTTAGGGTTGTATATAGTCTCCCCTAGTCTTTTACCTTTGAGTCTCCTTGAGTCTCTCTTCTCATCTTATAATCAGAGGCTAAACACTTAAAGCTTTAGGACTTTGAATTAGGGTTATGCCTGCATCCTTATCTTATGATGGAGTGTATAACTTTAATCCTTAGTGTTAAACCTTTAATTTGTTTACACCTCTTAATAAAAACACCTAATAATGATCAAGACTTAAGCTTGTAACTTGGGCTTTACATTAGGGTTCCATCTCTTCCTTTTGGTTAAGAGGGACTAACCCTAGTGTTTAATGGACAAGTCCCCCTCATGCTAAAGTCTTAAAAACTTAAAACTCACTTCTTAATCTCACCCTTTAATTAAAATCCACTTAATAAAGGCTTTTTATATAATGAATTTAATCCCTAACCATGGATTAAGTTGAGGAGTCTTCCTCAGCTTAAGTGTTCTCATCTATCATCCTTCCCTTAGGATGGTGTAATGAGTTCACTAATCCCTGATTAGAGATTAAACTCATTACTTAACACTAAACAAAAACCCAAAAACACTTAATAATTACCAAAGTAGGTTAATGATCTTAATCCTATATCATCATGGTAATTAAGTTGAGATGCTTATCTCATACTTGAGTAGGTTCATTATCCCTAATCAGGGAGGATATAATGAGTTTACAAACCCTTGATTTAGGCTTAAGCTCATTTCCCTATGCAAAACACCAAAAACAATAAAAAACTGAAAGTACAAAAACAAACAATAAACGTCTCCTCCGAGATTATTTTCTCATCACATTCACTCTGAAAACGAGAACTCGCTTCTTCCGTCTAATGCAAGACAATTAGCACTCGAGCCAGACGAGTCATACACTTGAGCATAGACAAGTAAGCAGTTCACAGCAAAAATCATCCAATCTCTTTGAGTCTAACTACGGTGTTCTGACTTCCTCATTGCATGAGAGGATACGTAGGCATAACTTAACAGTTAACAAACAAAAGTCTCTTTGTCATCCCCCTCTCTCAGCTTTCTTTTCTAAGCCTCAGTCTTGAGCATCTCACATTTCTTTTGCACTAACACACTATACATTCTCCCTAGCTTTTTATACACAGTCAGCACATACACTACCTCTTTTAAACACAATCAGGTAAGCGTGGATCCCGTCGAGTACGACAGACGATCTGGGTGCTAATACCTTCCCAGGTCGTAACCAACCCCCTTTCTCAGTTTCTCTGGTTCGCAACCGTCTTATCCATACCCTTCCAGGTTTATGCAACATTACCTTTCCTTCGGGATAAAAATGTCTAGCTGGCGACTCTATTCAACCTCAACCTCCAACATCACCGACAGTCTGCGTCTGCACTGGGACGAGAGTCCGGGGAGCGAAAGCTTGGCGACTCTGCTAGGAATCCTTTGCAACCAGGGCTTCTGGTTCTCTTGTGGGTTTCTCCTAGCGCTTGTTTGATTTTGTTTACTGGGGGTGTTATATGCTATAGGTGCTTTTGTTTTTGCTTTATTTATTGCTTTATGTACAACTTTATTTACTGCATTTACTTTATCGCTTTCATTTACCGCTTTATGCATTTCATTTTATTATCATATCTGTGCTGGTTTGCTGGTTTGCTTTGGTGGGAGGGGTATTCCAGTGAGAAAGGTCCAACACAAAGGCCTGAGTGACAGACACAGGATTAGAGTGGCTTCATATTCTTTCCCATTCCATTTCGGTCTGGTGCGGGAATATGAAACACGGTCCAGACATGGGTTTCTTCTTGAGAACTATGTGCTACGAATTTCCTGTAGTACTAGGGCTATCTGAGAAGCCTGCTAAGTCTGGATGACCTTTTTAGATGACCTTCAGCATCTGAGGTGAATTAGAGGAGGATTCTTTATGATTAGGGTAAACATTATACCTCCGGTTTAGAAGTGTTTACACTTCTCATAATAGATCCGAACCTGAGGATCCTTGTTCTAGAACAATACCTGTGAGTGGGTGGGGATGTTTACAGGTTTGCAGGAACCCTTGGCCTCAACATACCCTGTTACTGGATTTTGTTTTAAGGTTACAATATTTTGGACTAGTTCTTTGAAACCTTTGACAAGTGACTCTTTATTTGAGTCCCCCACCTGGTTACTGGTTCTCAGGCCTTCATCCGGAATTCTGAACACTCATGGACCCTACCAAAAGCAACTGACAATCCAGCACCTGATCACAAACCCTTGCATATCATTCAACATACATCATATTGCATCATTTTAACATTTGTGTATTTATTTTACAGGGTATCCACATCTTCTTTGGTTTGGTTTTGACCATTCTTCTGCTCAGATATCTTCTCCAGTTATCTTCATCAGCACCCATTGTCAGTATGGATTTAACCAGGAAGAGCAACATCACATACCATTTCTTTGAGTACCCTCTTACAGACATCAGACAGATACAGACACTCATCACTCCTGATCATGTCCCTTTATTCAGAGAGCATTATGGTGGTATTTTGGACATGATCATGGACTTGGACACATCACAGAGGAGCATGATTCACACTTGCCTTTATTTTTATGACCCACCTCCCCGTTGTTTCACTTTCCCAAATTTTCAGATAGGCCCTCTGTTGGAAGAATATTCTATGTTGTTGGGTGTCCCTATCAGAAGAGGAATCCCTTTCAACCTTGAGATGACTGCTCCTAAGAATGAAGACATAACCAAAGCTTTACATTTGGAAGCCACTATCATTGATGAGCATATGACCACCAAGGCTGGAATCCCAGGCCTCCATCTGGACTTCTTAATCACTCAGGCTACCAGCCATGCTGCAACAGGGAAGTGGGAAACTGTTTGTGCTCTTCTGGATCTCAATATTTATGGTATCATCTTGCTTGCGGACGAGCCTAAAATTATAAGCAAGAATGCCATCCATATCTTTATGCTCAAGAATCCAGTACCTACCTTGTTGGGAGATTTATATTACTCAGTGCATCAAAGGAATGAGAAGCAGAGGGGAAGACTAGTCAGATGTTGTGCACCTCTCTTCTACAGTTGGTTTGTGAGACATATGCCGAAGACAAAAGCTTTCTTGAACTCACATCAGACAAGGAACCGGGCTAAGAGGATGATAACCCTTACTTCATAAGACATCATATGGTGTACTCAGAACACCAAGGGCAGAGACATAATTACAAGCTGTGGACAATATCCTAATGTACCTCTTATTAGAGTGAAGGGTTGCATCAATTACAATCCTTTGCTTTTCAGAAGACAGTTGGGGTATGCCCTGGTACACCTACCTCGAGAGCAGGACTTAGCAGAGTCTCTTTATTGTGCTATTTTGAACAATCATGCCATTTTCCGACAAGCAGCCTGGGCTTGGGACAACATACAGACAAAAGAGACTGCTATTTTGGGGAAGTGCAACAACATAGCTTCAGCTCAGTACATTGAATGGTCACGTGTCAGAGGACAAATTACTCGTATGCCATTCACCCTGGAAGATGTTCCAGGGCCCTCATCAGTAGAGCCTATAGCTACAGCAAGCATGGAGGAATTTGAGAAGCTGAAAGAGAAGAATGCCCAACTTTCTGAAGCTCTGAAGAAGACCCTTTGGGAAAGGAATGATAGTCGTCTGGACAATGCAAGGTTAGAGAAGCTCCGAATCAAGCATGTAACCAAGATAGAAAAGACAGAGGATTTCATCAGAAAAGCCCGAGCAGGGGAGTTGGTATGAAGAATGCTTGCAAAGAAGCAAAGATTCAGATGGCCAGAGTTGAACATTACCTATAAGAGAGTCAAGCTAGATGGATCAGAATAACTGAAACTCGTTTGCAATAAGATCAGAAGATACATGATAAGATAGAACAGCTGGAAGCCAATGAGAAGAAGAGTCAGGAAGCCTTGTTAGCAACACAGAAGGAAATCTCCGAGCTGAAACTCCGGGCGGGGTTGAAGAGATCAAAAGAACAAGACAAGTACCAGAAGATGACAATTGCCATTACAACCAGAAACCTTCTCATCAGGACCATCACAGAGCATCCAGTCGGACCAGTGACTAATGCTCTCCTGAAAGAAGTCAAGGAGGATGAATTTGGGCTGGATGTTTGATTTCTCTTTTTCTTGTATTTTATTTTGGTTGTACTTTAATTCACCATGGTGATTTTGTTTGTATTCTTGACTTGATTGTATTCTGACCCACTATAGGAACTTGTGTTATAATCATAAACTATATATTTTGGCATTTTGTAATTTTATGGTTTATGTGTTACCTATATCTGTTTGTGGACTTCATCTCTCTTCAGCATCTTCATCATTCCCAGAGGTCTGGAAGGTCAAAACCAAAGAACCAAACCAGATACCCTTGGAAGACAAATAGACACACTGCATTGCATGCTAACTTCATATTCTTTGTTTTGCAGGTGTTTTGTTGTTATTTTCTCACTTTGCTGTGTGTTTCAGGAAAAATTACTCGCAGGAGAGTCTTTCCCGTCAATCACATCCACCGGTATCCGACCAGAAACAACCTTCCGAGCTTACAAATGGATCAGTTGCAGTAAGAACTGACAGATGTGAGGACTCAGATGACTGATGTGAGGACAGAAGTAAGGACTCAAATGAATCAATTCATGGCTGTGATGACTGGGCTGGCACAAACCCAAGAAAGGTTGAGGGAGTTAGTCGAGCGGCAAACTCCAGACGAGAACCATGCAGGCACTGGGGGTACAAGTAACAACGCGCGCAATCAGCTGCAAAAAAATCCACCAGAGTTTGGACCCCACATCAACCTTGAAGTCAATGTTATTGGGAATACCCAGAGAAACACTGGAGATCATGTTCTACAGGAAGATCCTCAGGACGAGCAGTTTACAATTTTAGGTGCGGGGGCTGATGAAGTTTATGACCGTCGTCTAGACGAGATATCTGAGAAGCTGAGATCCTTGGAATTCCAAAACTCCTTGGGATTTGATGTGATGGATATGGGACTAGTGGAAGGAACCAGGATTCCTCACAAGTTCAAACCTCCTTGCTTTGAGAAGTATAATGGTACCTCCTGCAATCTTTTCTGGGGAGATTGAAAGCTTACACCATGGATGAGAAGCTGTAGATGTTCTAATTGGAAGACAGTTTGACCGAGGCATCCCGAGAGTGGTATTCTCACCTATCCATAGCTACCGTCAGAAACTGGAAGGACTTAGCCGAGGCCTTTATTCGCCAATATCATTACAACCTGGATATGGCTCCCAATAGGACCCTCCTGATGGGTATGTCTCAATCTTCAAGAGAAAGCTTCAGGGAATATGCCCAAAGATGGAGAAAACTTGCTGCTGCCATCCCACCACCTATGTCTGAAAGGGAAATGGATGACATGTTTATGAATACATTGCAAGGAACCTACATTGATCGGCTTGCCGCTTTCTCTTCTACCAATTTTGCTGATGTGGTTATAGCTGGTGAGAGAATTGAAAGTCTTTTGAAGATGGGGAAAATTTCTGACAATGGTGCTAGCTCCAGCAATACAAGGAAACCATTCTCCGGACCTCGTAGAATAGGCGAGACCAACTCAATGCATATGGGCAGAGGTAGGCCTCAATACATGCAAAGATCAGTAGCTGCTGTCACCATTCCTGCTCTAGCACCTCAGCAACAACAGTATCCTCAACAACAACACTTCCCACAGCAACAATAGTTTCCTCAACAACAGAGATCTTATGGCAACAACAACCAACAACAATGTTCATTCCAACAAAGGACTTCACAAATCAACAGGGTTATCGATCCCATCCCGATGCCCTACGCAACTCTACTTCCACAGTTATTGAAGCTCAACCTAATTGAATTGAGAACCCTGACTCCACCCGATCCTCTGAATCTTCCAAGAAATTATGATGTCAACGCCAGATGTGCCTTCCACTCCAATGCACCTGGCCATACAACAGAGAAATCTAGGGCATTGCACATGAAAGTTCAGGACTTAGTTGACTCCAAAGCTTTGAATTTTGCACCTCCTCCTAATGTCACAAAGAATCCAATACCGAATCACAGTGGACCAAGGATTAATGCAATTGAGGAGGACCAACCATATGTTCTTATTGATGACATTGCAAGTATTAAAACACCACTGGCCGAAGTGAAAGCTAAACTTTTGAAGTTCCAAGTGTTCCCGGGTTGTGAGGCCCATTGTGAAGCTTGCAAGATTTCTGCCAATGGTTGTGCAAATCTGAAGAAGGGTATCAGCAATCTTATTAGAGAAGGCATCCTACAAATCACTTCAACGGTTCCCACTTCTAAAAATCCAACAAACATCTCTTTTACAACATCAACAAACACCATTTCAAAGGAATCTCCTATAAATTCAACAAACATCTTTTCAACAGAGTTACAACAACAACAACCATCAATGAAGACATTTCCATAATCACCATTTATTATGATCCAACAACAGTTCATGTCCCAGATTCTTTCAACAACTTTCAGCAACATCAACATCAACATCAACAACTTCCCGCAACTGCACCATCTCCAATCAGACCTCCTGTCACCATCTATTATGATCCACAAACTGTCACAACTCCTTCTTCCGCAGCAATCAGTCCGGTCACCATCACGGTACCTGGACCAGTTCCATATGATAGTAGCAGTGCCATGCCTTGGCATTACGGCTCAGATCTTTATTGCGACGGAAAGAAAGTCACTCTTGATTCTTCAACTACACCACAAATTGATAATGTCGGGGGAGGCGGAGGCTTCACTCGAAGCGGACGTCTCTCCGCGTCACAATTTCCCAGAGTTAATGCCGAAGCAGAAGCTGCTGCCAAAGCTAAAGGCAAGAATGTGGTGCCTGAAGAACCAATTGCCAAAGAAGCCCAGAAGACGTCTTTGATCAGGATGTAGACGAGTTCATGAGAATTATCAAGAAGAGTGACTACAAGGTTGTGGACCAGCTCCATCAGACACCCTCCAAAATATCTATTATATCACTGCTCATGTGTTCCGAGGCTCACCGGAATGCATTGCTCAAAGTCCTGCACGCAACTTACGTGCCTGAGGAGATTACAGTTAATCAGCTAGAGATGGTGGTTTCAAATGTCAATACTAGTCATGGACTAGGTTTTACTGATGCTGATCTAACTACGGAGGGCCTTAATCACAATAAGGCTTTGCATATCACCATAAAGTGTAAAGGTGCTGTACTTTCTCATGTTTTGGTTGACATTGGGTCATCTCTCAATGTCTTACTAAAGAAAGCCTTAGTCAAGCTGGAATATGATGGTCTTGCACTCCGCCCGAGCAACCTGGTTGTGAGAGCCTTCGATGGTTCTAAGAGATTGATCCTTGGAGAAATAGAGGTTCCTGTGGTAATTGGCCCACCGATTTTCAAAACTACCTTCAATGTGATGGACATTCAGCCTGCCTACAGATGTTTGTTGGGTCGACCTTGGGTTCATGCCGCTGGCGCCGTAACATGTACCCTTCACCAGAAGTTAAAATACGAGTGAGAAGGCCAAATTATCACCATCTATGGAGAAGAGGACATCTTCCTCAGTCATCTAGCTACTTACAAGTACATTGAGATGGATGGGGAGATCCATGAAACAATGAGTCAGGGTTTTGAAGCTCTCAATATCAATGAAGCAACAACTGAAGTGTCTGGTACTTCAATTGCTTCTTACAAATAAGCTCAGAAGGTTATTGAAGACGTGAATGCCCAAGGCTGGGGCAAGCTGCTGCAAGTTCATATCAAGGAAGACAAGTTCGGTTTGGGTTACAGACTATCCCGACAGGTCCAAGAGGAAGCTGTTGAAGCTCCCAAGTTCATAAGTGGGGGAATTTTGACCCTTGATGATATCAACAATGTGGAAGACGAGGATGAAAGCGACTACAACTTGGAAAGCTGGATTCGTCCAAGAGTCCCAGGACAACAAGTCCTCAACTGGTCTTCCCAGTAAATTATAAGGCTTACTGCTGCAAAGTAATTATTATTTCCTATTTAAGCATGCATCAAGTCCTGCATCTTGCCCAAGATGTTAGGACTCATTTTGTAATAGGGCCATATATGTATTTTGTGCAAATGGAATATTAATGAACAATGGACATCTTTTGCAAACAATCTTTTTTCGCTCACTGTCTTTCATTTTTGTTATTTTCGCACAAAACAATAAATGGAAATGTTTTTCTTAATAATAAACTTCATTCACTTTTTTCTAAATAAGATAAAATCAATCACTAAAATGAACAAATCTCAACCCTTGCAGAGAAAGCCCTCCAGATTGCACCGACAACGACACTGCTATGACCTCGTATGACTTCGACAATCCGATTAATCAAGCAGATGAAGGGGTTGATGAAGACTATGATTTGCCTGAAGAGTTGGCCAGGTTATTGAGACAAGAGGAAAAAGTGATTGCTCCTCATCAGGAGGAAGTTGAAACTGTCAATCTTGGTACCGAGGAAGATGTGAAAGAGGTGAAGATCGGGGCCAGCCTACAAGCTCCAGTGAAAGAACAACTCATCAGTATGCTTCGAGAGTATGTCGACATCTTTGCTTGGTCCTATCAAGATATGCCGAGTCTGGATACGGATATTGTCATGCACAGACTGCCATTGAAAGAAGATTGTCCGCCGGTCAAACAAAAGTTGCGCCGTACTCGCCCAGACATGGCCATGAAAATCAAGGAAGAAGTACAAAAGCGGTGGGATGTTGGTTTTCTCGCTGTAACTAGTTACCCGCCGTGGGTTGCTAACATTGTACCCGTACCTAAGAAGGATGGAAAGGTGCATATGTGTGTCGATTACCAGGATCTGAACAGAGCAAGCCCGAAAGATGATTTCCCATTACCTCACATTGATGTATTGGTGGATAACACATCTTAGTTCTCGGTATTTTATTTCATGGACGGATTTTCTGGATACAATCAGGTTAAGATGTCACCTGAAGACATGGAGAAGACAACTTTCATCACACCTTGGGGCACGTTCTATTACAAAGTAATGCCGTTTGGTATGAAGAACGCCGGTGCAACATATCAACGGGCTATGGTAACATTATTCCACGATATGATCCATACAGAAATTGAGTTCTATTTGGATGATATGATTGCCAAGTCCCTTATAGAGGAAGATTATTTGGTGAATCTACTGAAATTGTTCAAGCGTCTGAGGAAGTATCAGCTGAGATTAAACCCCAACAAATACACATTCGGGGTACGTTCTGGTAAGCTGCTGGGTTTTATCGTAAGTGGAAAAGGAATTGAGGTTGATCCCGATAAAGTAAAAGCTATTCAGGAAATGCCTGCACCTAAGACTGAGAAAGAAGTTCGAGGGTTCTTGGGTAGATTGAACTACTTTTCAAGGTTCATATCTCACCTTACTGCAACCTGCGAGCCCTTGTTCAAACTGTTAAGAAAAGAGCAAACAGTTAGGAGGAACGATGATTGTCAAAGAGCTTTTGACAAGATCAAAGAATATCTGCAAGAACCTCCAATTCTAATGCCTCCAGTCGAAGGAAGACCTCTAATCATGTATCTGACAGTATTATAAGAGTCGATGGGGTGTGTGTTGGGCCAACATGACGAGTCTGGTCGAAAAGAGTATGCAATATACTACCTAAGCAAAACGTTTACCAACTGTGAACAACGTTATTCACAGCTCGAGAAAACTTGTTGTGCTTTAGCGTGGGCTGCTCGCCGACTAAGACAGTATATGTTGACTCATACTACCTTATTAATCTCCAAGATGGACCCAGTCAAGTACATATTTGATAAGCCAACACTTACCGGAAGGGTTGCAGGATGGCAAATGATTCTAACGGAATATGACATTTAATACACCTCTCAGAAAGCCATAAAGGGCAGTGTATTGTCTGACTATCTGGCTGAGCAACCCATTGATGATTACCAGCCTATGTGATTTGACTTCCCTGATGAAGACATCATGTTCTTAAAAGCAAAATATTGTGAAGAGCCTACTCACACTGAATGGCCTAACCCAGAAGAAGCATGGACTATGATGTTTGACGGGGCAGTTAATTGCAACGGTCATGGGGTTGGTGCAATGCTTATTACACCTAAAGGGGTTCATATGCCTTTCTCAGCAAGGCTCACCTTTGCCTGCACTAACAACAAAGCAGAACACGAAGCTTGTATCATGGGTCTTGAGGAAGCCATTGACCTCAGGATCAAAACCATGAATGTATTCGGAGATTCAACTTTGGTAATCAACCAGACCAACGACAAATGGTACACTCATCAGGAGCATCTGATTCCCTACCGTGACTACACGAGGAGATTGTTGACCTTCTTCACAACGGTTAAGCTTGAATACATCCCTCGAGATGAGAATCAGTTTGAAGACCTTTGGCTACCATTTCATCCATGATCAAAGTACAAGCTGCCAATTATGTACCTCGGATTTTGGTATCCAGACTAGACAGACCTACATATGTATTCTCGGTAGACACTATCACTGACAACAAGCCTTGGTACCATGACATCAAATGCTTCTTGGAAACTCAGACATACCCACCTGGGGCATCGTCAAATGATGAGAAGACATTAAGAAGGCTAGCCGGTAGTTTCTTCCTCAATGATGATGGTTCTTTGTACAAGCGAAACTTTGACATGGTCTTGCTCAGATGTGTTGACAAGAAGGAAGCAGACCTACTGATGCACGAAACACATGAAGGTTCTTTCGGTACCCATGCCAGAGGACATGCAATAGCCAAGAAGTTATTAAGATCAGGTTACTACTGGATCACAATGGATGCTGACTGTTATGCCTATGCCAGAAAATGCCACAAATGCCAGATCTACATAGATAAAGTGCACGTGCCTCTGAATCCTTTGAATGTAATGTCTTCACCTTGGCCCTTCGCCATGTGGGGCATTAATATGATTGGAAAGATTGAACCGACTGCTTAAAATGGTCACAGATTCATCCTGGTAGCCATTGATTACTTCACCAAATGGGTTGAAGCAGCTTCGTATGAAATGTCACCAGGTAAGTGGTAGCCCGATTTCTGAAAAGGGATATCTTCTGTCGATATGGAGTTCCCGAGCGAATCATTAATGATAATGGTTCCAATTTGAACAACAAGATGATGGAAGAACTTTGTTGGGACTTCAAGATTCAACATCACAACTCTTCTCCTTACAGGCCGAAGATGAATGGCGCTGTTGAGGCAGCTAACAAGAATATCAAGAAGATTCTGCAAAAGATGGTAGTCAGCTACAAAGACTGGCACGAAATGCTACCGTTCGCCTTGCATTGGTACCAAACCTCTATTAGAACATCTATTGGGGAAACACCTTATCAACTTTTGTATGGTATGGAAGTTGTCCTACCTGTTGAAGTTGAACTACCCTCCTTACGGGTAATGATGGATGTGAAACTGGATGAAGCAGAATGGGTCCGATATCGATATAATCAACTGAGTCTGATTGAAGAAAAGAGATTAGCAGCCATCTGTCATGGGCAGTTATATCAAAAGCGAATGAAGAAAGCCTTCGATCAGAAAGTCAGACCTCGGGAATACCAAGTGGGAAAGCTTGTTCTGAAAATACTTCTTCCTCCTCATACAGACCACAGGGGCAAATGGACCCCGAACTACGAAGGCCCATTCATAGTAAAGAAAGTCTTCTCTGGTGTGGCGCTGATGCTCACTACTATGGATGACAAGGATTTCTTATCTCCTATGAATTCAGATGCAGTTAAAAAATACTTCGCATAAAAGACCCGCTGGACATAAAAACAGAATGTAAGTCCAGGAAAAAATAGGGCATTTCGGTGAGTCAGAAACAAAATAAAAGACTCGGGCAAAACTAATGGAAAAATTGAAAAAAAGTACACCCGCTGAGTTGAAAAGCCACATCAGACAACTCATGCAAAAATGGGTATCCCGGTGGATCGAAAACCCGAAAGGGCGATCCATGCAAAATTAGGAAAAAAGCGAAAAACTGCATTCTGAATTCGTCTGTATCACTCACAACATGGCAAGCTTCGAAAGGACAAAGCGTCGGTCAGAATCAATCTCTTGCAGAAAGCAAGATAAGAAGAACGTCAAGGTCATACATGTCATAGCAAAGGAAGCTCACTGGAGCATCAACTTCAAACGTTGCCAACACTTTTATTTTCTCAATTTACAACAATCTCCTCATTTCAGGGATTTGCTTCTTCACTGTACTTGCCTATTCAGGGCACATAAATCAATAAAATCAGAATTTTCAGTCACAATTTGTTTTGTACATTTTTTTTTCGTTTGCAGAATGTCCAAAGATCATATTATAACACTTGCATGAAAACATATAAGCCATTTTAATAAATGCTTGCAGGAAATATGTTGCTCTCAGGCAAATCTAACTCCTATGACGGAATCCGGTTGAGGATACCTCGAGACACTTGTGCGTTTCTTTTTAACAGGTTGCAGGTACTCAAGGCAGACAATCTCACAACATGGGGTATATCAAGCCTCGTATCCCCAGCCAAGTCAGCAATCGCCTCATCAGCAAGGTTACTTGACATGAGTTTTACCCATGAAGCTATCATCCCCTCAGAGGATCCTTCTAGAAACTCATTAAATCCCCAGCGTGTCACTTTGACGAAGGAGTTACAACAGATTAGTTCCTAGAAGTTCTCTTCTCCCCAAGCAGGATCTCCCGAGCAATGCCTGAACTGCTCTTCCCCAGTGAAGCTACCAGGAACTCCTTCTCCCTAGCAAAGTTGCCCGAAATTTCTTTTTTCCCAAGGAGTTGCCTGAGTCTTCTTTTCCCTAGTGAGGTCGCCAGAGTTTTCCTCAGATAAGTTGCTAAGATCCTCTCATCTCCAGCAAGTTGCCAAAGTTTTCCCTAGTAGATTTGCTAGGATCTTCTTTTTCCTCAACGGAGTCGCCAGGATTTTCTCACCCTCAGCAGAGTGGGAAGAGACCCCTTTCCTCAGTCGGTCTCCAGGACCTTCTGTTCCCCATTAGAGTTGCCAGGATTTTCTCATCCTCAGCAGAGTCAGCAGAATCGCTTTCCCGCGGAGTGGCCAGTTTCTTCCTAGTAGAGTTGCCAGGGTTTTCTGTTCCCCATCGGTTTGCCGAAGCCTCCTTATCCCCAACATGAGTCTCATAAACAGAAGCTTCCCCAGCCAAGATCCCCACAGAGTTCCCTAGGAAGATTGTTCGGTGATCCTCTCTCCCCGCAGACCGACCAATGTTCTCTTTCCCATCGAAGTTCTCCCTCCAGACAAATCGCCCAGAGATCTTTCTCCTTGCAGGATCCGGACCTCAGATTGGTTCTCTCATTTTGCATAATCATAGCATTCGCATCATTTTCCCCATGCAGAGCGTAGCATTCTGTCTAGTACGGAACATTACGGTAAAAATCAAACATTAGCATGATCATAAGCCAGGTTCGAGCCAATCACCTACAAACATCAGAATCACTTCACCAGCAATATACAAAACGTATCCCCCGCAGACAAAGCCATAATACATTTTGCACTCCCAATACAGATACTTGTTCATACTTGTACATATTCTTTTTGACACTCGCCCATGTCATACTTCCCTAGCAAGTCAAACACTCGTCCATGTCCCTTGCTCAATCTTTTTGACACTCATCTGTGTCTTGTATATTTCCCCACCAGGACAAACACTTGTGCATAATTATACACAATCCTCTGATACTCGTCCGTATCTTGTATATACCACCTCCCCGGCAGATTAACACTTGTCCGTGTTCCTTGCTTAACCGATTGATACTCGTCCGTATCATCATCTTTAAACACGTGTCAGCGTTTGTTTCTATCGATACTCGTCCGTATCGTGGTCCTAAGGGTGCTCGTCTGCATCTTTAGTCTATACACATTGTCAAACAGTTATACCGTTTATTTCAAAGCGTAAGCACTCGTCCGTGTTTACCATTCCCCAGTAAGTCACCAATAAAACATCTCTTCTATCCGACATTCGTCCTATGTTGTGATATCTTTGGCAGCCGTCCCCTTCCAGGTGATCGTCCATCACCTTTTGATGATCGTCCTTCATCATTTTATCCGATGGCCGTCCCCATCGTTGATCCTCTTATCCGACATTCATCCTATGTCGTGATATTTTCGGCAGCCGTCCCCTGCCAAGTGATCGTCCTTCACCTTTGGATGACCTTCCCTCATCCTATCCCTAGTGGAATCCCCATTGTTGGAACTTTCTATCCGACATTCGTCCTATGTTGCGATATCTTTTTAGCAGCCTTCCCCTGCTAGGTGATCGTCCTTCACCTTATGATGACCGTCCCTCATCATTTGTCCGATGGCCGTCCCCATCGTCGACCTTTGTTATCCAGCATTCGTCCTAAGTCGAGATAATCCCCAAGAGCAGCCGTACCCTGCTAGGTGATCGTCCTTCACCTCTTGATGATCGTCCTTCATCATGATTATCCGATGGCCGTCCCCATCCTCAATCTTTTCTATCCGACATTCGTCCTATGTCGTGATATTTTCAGCAGCCGTCCCCTGCTAGGTGATCGTCCTTCACCTTTTGATGACCGTCCCTCATCATTATTTCATTTATTCTTTTA
This sequence comes from Lathyrus aphaca, assembly GCA_963966055.1. Classification (NCBI taxonomy): domain Eukaryota; kingdom Viridiplantae; phylum Streptophyta; class Magnoliopsida; order Fabales; family Fabaceae; genus Lathyrus; species Lathyrus aphaca. The sequence goes on from OZ014519.1 coordinate 231,126,137, forward strand.
CCCGATGGCCGTCCCCGTCGCGGTTTATTTACCCTTTAACCTGATGGCCGTCCTCGTCAGTTCTTTCCTCATTTCTTTAATCCTTATAAAGTTTTATTACTTTATCCTATGGCCGTCCCCATCGCAATCTCTTTATTCCCCAGCATGATGGTCGTCCCCTTCATTGCTTTACTTACCGTTTTTCATCCCCAACAGTCATCCTCTGCTCGATGGTCGTCCTCCATCGTTTTCATTTGATACTCATACTATACTTCCTGTTACAATTTATATCCCTTTTCTTTTTCTCCCCAGTGAGTGCAAATTTCGGACTGTCTTTGGTATTCAACCACATGTTATCTTGTTTGTCTGTTAAGCCAGACGCTTACACCCTGCACAACTAACTCATGCTTGAATAAGGGAAGCTGTAAACACCCCAAAATTTCCCTCACCTTTTTCTCACACCATGGCTTGTGATCTTTTCATACTGCATTTGCATAAGCATATCATCTCACATTGCATATTTGTTTCACTGCATAAACTGCATAGCTAGGGTTTGTGATAAGATGAATCCAAGAAGTGATCTGGGCAATCTCAAAGGCCTTGAAGCCTGTCAAGAGGGTCCATGTGTGTTCCATGATCATAATATTCTCCCCAGAGTTCATTAAAGTCAAAATGTCACAGAGGATTGAACAGAGGTCCAGGCAGACTGAAGATTTCCTGCACAAATGACCTAAAATTAGGGTTTTGGGTTTGAGGCCCTTAATCTCAATTTTTTTGGTCATTCTTGATTCCAATGGTCTTAATATGTTATAAGGAGCATGTGTACCAAATTTGATGAAGAAATTCATTGTGGAAGGCATCTGATCAACTGGTAACTTATTGTGCAAGAAAAGTCAGAATCAGGGCATCTGAGGCCACCAACAAGGGTACCAAAGGGTCATCTTCATCAATTTGAGGTTCTATGATCTTTATTTTATCTTATAAGTGGTTAGAAGTTCACAATATTGAAGAATTTCAAGCTATTTGCAAACTTTCCATTTTTGGACATGACTTGTAATGAAAACATTCCATTTTGGGAAAGATTTTCAACCTCCTCTTTCTTGATCAAAAATGCTTCAAATGAAAAATCCTTAAACATGAAAGTTGTAGATTGGATATTCCCATTTTCAAAAAGTACAAGAACTCCTCTTGATTCATCCTAGAACTCAAGATATGATGTTTCAGAGTTGGGAAAAATCTTATAATTTTCAAGTTCGTGCCAAAGAGGGATTTTTGCAAAATCAAGTTTTAAGCACTCTTGTGACCTCTAATTGATCTCTAAGAATCATAACATGATAATGAAACACATTTGGATCAAAATCATGCCTTGGATCACAAGTTTCTATGAGCCATTTTCACAAAATTCTCAAAGAGGGAAAAATGCAAAAGTCTTGCAATCTCTTGATCCAAGTGGTACAGATCCTCAAATCCAATCCAAGGGCCATCCTTGAATGAAGCTGAGGTAGGACAAGCCAAAGAGCCAACTCTGACCCGTGCCATGCTTATGGTACCATAACATTGACTTTTTTTTGAAAATAAGGCCATACCAATCACACTATGCCACAACAACTCTCTGGCCAATCAGGATATCTTATACAAACCTCAAGCAACTCATTTCACACATCACACAAGCCTGAAACAAGCCAACACTCAGAATCCCAAAAATTTCCATAAACCTTCCTCTCTTCGAAACTCAACACACAACCATCAAAACTTCAAACTTCTTCCACCAATCAACTCAAAATAACTCAAAGATCATTTCCCACCCCTCACAATGACCTAAAAGCCACTGAATCACAAACACGATTTCTGAGTTATCAGAACCAAACATCACTAACAAGCTCTTTTAAACTCCATTCAAGCCTTTCAGAAGCATCAATGTTATCATTGGAGTGGATTAGCATCAAGGAAAGGGCCAGAAAGTACCAAACTGAAAAGCTTCATCTCAGGTATCATCCAAGAAGAAATTTTCCAGAACTTGCTTTTTATGTTACAAATTGATTCTACATGATGTGCTGATCATTGTGATATGTTTACTTTTGAAAATGGTTGAGTTTTAAGCATTTCATAACCTTCTGAAATTTTTCCCGTGAAATGTTCTTGCTTCGATTCTCTCTTTTGATGCATGATAAATGATTTTTGTTGTTGGATTCTTGTTTAATGATGTTCAATGAGTGATTCTGGAGATTTTGGTGTGTTATCATAGCCTAGGGAGAGAGTTGAGATGAAGAGTGACCGGAGAAGACGATCAGAACACTGTTCCGGTCGCCTGAGAGTGATTAGGGTTTAATTTAGGGTTAATTAGCCAGGTTTGAATTCTGGCCATAGGATCTTGTTTCCCGTGCGTACGAATGGTTCAGATTAATCCACTTAACCCTGATTCATAATTAATTAAATTAATTAAGTTAATTATCCAGATTCAATCCCAGCCATCCAAAAACGCACGCAGTCACCCCAACTTTGAATCCTGGCCTTAGATCTTGCTTACTTTCTATTTATTTTATTTTTCTTGCATTTATCTTCACATAATTATTTAAAATAGCAAAAATACTTTTAAAAATCTCATTTTCAACATTTTCATTTCAAATATTTTTCTAAACTCAAAAATATTTTTATTTTTAATTTTTGCATTAAAAAAGTATTTTTAAATCATTTAAATGTTTTATTTAATTAATTAATTGATTTTAATTAATTAAAAATACATTTAGGTATCTAAAAATCACCAAAAACTTCATGAGGCATTCTTAGGCATTTAGAACAATTTACAAACTCACCATACAAATTTATTTTTAGGTTTGATCATGTTTTCACAATTATCTTTGAATTAGGGTTCATAAATTTCACATTTTTCTAACCCTAACTTGAAAAATCATTTATGATCAACCATGATGAGTTTGAACTTGGTTCTTTTTGCATTATTTCACACTTTGCATCTAGTATCTAGGTCATTTAACTCATAATTTTGCATTGAATTTTCAAATTGTTTGGCATTTTTCATGAAGAATCACCCAAGAACCCTAGTTAACTTAGGAAATTCATAACTTCCTCTAGGTTTAGCTTCTGACCTTCATCTTTGGGTAGTGATATTTTATGTGTTTAGGGTTTGTTTGAGTTCATTTTCAATTTTTTAGCATGATGTATGCTTCTGTTTTGGTCATATGCATCTCATACATTCATAAAACCCTAATTTCTCATGTTCATTTGCATTCATCTTTGCATATCATCATCATATGAACTTGCCATGACATTCCATGCTTTTGTATGACATCTTAGACATCTTAAGACATGTTTGAACATTGCTTGATCATTGCTTCATTCATTAGGTATGCTTTTCATTCATTGCTTTTCATATGCATCCATAGGAACATCCAAGCATGATAATTTTAGGGTTGTATATAGTCTCCCCTATTCTTTTACCTTTGAGTCTCCTTGAGTCTCTCTTCTCATCTTATAATCAGAGTTTAAACACTTAAAGCTTTAGGACTTTGAATTAGGGTTATGCCTGCATCCTTATCTTAGGATGGAGTGTATAACTTTAATCCTTAGTGTTAAACCTTTAATTTGTTTACACCTCTTAATCAAAACACCTAATAATGATCAAGACTTAAGCTTGTAACTTGGGTCTTACATTAGGGTTCCATCTCTTCCTTTTGGTTAAGAGGGACTAACCCTAGTGTTTAATGGACAAGTCCCCCTCATGCTAAAGTCTTAAAAACTTAAAACTCACTTCTTAATATCACCCTTTAATTAAAATCCACTTAATAAAGGCTTGTTATATAATGAATTTAATCCCTAACGATGGATTAAGTTGAGGAGTCTTCCTCAGCTTAAGTGTTCTCATCTATCATCCTTCCCTTAGGATGGTGTAATGAGTTCACTAATCCCTGATTAGAGATTAAACTCATTACTTAACACTAAACAAAAAGCCAAAAACACTTAATAATGATCTTAATCCTATATCATCATGGTAATTAAGTTGAGATGCTTATCTCATAATTGAGTAGGCTCATTATCCCTAATCAGGGAGGATATAATGAGTTTACAAACCCTTGATTTAGGCTTAAGCTCATTTCCCTATGCAAAACACCAAAAACAATAAAAAACTGAAAGCATAAAAACAAACAATAAACGTCTCCTCTGGGATTCTTTTCTCATCACATTAACTCTGAAAACAAGAACTCGCTTCTTCCGTCTAATGCAAGACAGTTAGCACTCGAGCCAGACGAGTCATACACTTGAGCATAGACAAGTAAGCAGTTCACAACAAAAATCATCCAATCTCTTTGAGTCGAACTACAGTGTTCTGACTTCCTCATTGCACGAGAGGATACGTAGGCATAACTTAACAGTTATTGAACAAAAGTCTCTATGTCATCCCCCTCTTTCAGCTTTCTTTTCTAAGCTTCAGTCTTGAGCATCTCACCTTTCTTTTGCACTGACACACTGTACATTCTCCCTAGCTTTTTATACACAGTCAGCACATACACTACCCCTTTTAAACACAATCAGGTAAGCGTGGATCCCTTCGAGTACGACAGACGATCTGGGTGCTAATACTTTCCCAGGTCGTAACCAACCCTCTTTCTTAGTTTCTCTGGTTCGCAACCGTCTTATCCATACCCTTCCAGGTTTATGCAGTATTACCTTTCCTTCGGGAAAAAATGCCTAGCTGGCGACTCTATTCAATCTCAACCTCCAACATCGCCGACAATCCGCGTCTGCACCGGGACGAGAGTCCGGAGAGCGACACTGCCTAAAACCCAGATTGGGCGAAGCAAAAAGAGCTATGGTCGAAGAGCTACATAGCATACTATGGGCCTACCGTACGACCCTCCTTCATCCACCAGGGAAACTCCATTACGACTGGCCTACGGGAGCGAGGCAGTCATCCCGGTGGAAATCAGAGATCCCTCGTGGAGGACAAAATCACCCCTAGACGAAGAAATGAACGACGATGCCCTCCAGGAAGAACTCGACCTTGTCGAAGAAATAGGGTTAGAGGTGGCTCTCTAAGAGGCATCATTAAAACAAAAAATTACTCTGTGCCACAACTCAAGGGTCATTAAATGAGAATTCCAGGTTGGCAGCCTTGTCCTCCGGCGGAACCAGAAGAACCCGCAAGAAGGCAATATGGCCGCGAACTGGGAAGGCTTGTACCGTGTTCGAGCCAAAACGGACAACGAGGCATACTACCTTGAAAACTTACACAATGAAGAACTTGTTCGACCATGGAACACTGAAAAATTTAAGCAGTATTACACCTAGATGGACCACACCCAAAAAGGGACAACAACGCGGCTGCAGAAGCATATGAGATACGACCATGACTCCCCATCTCAATCAAAAGGAGGGTCCATGATCCTTGAAGATGGATAAGATACCTCCCCGAAAGAGGACGCCTCAAACGGACTCTACTGTCGCAGTATCACACAGATAAGACACCCAGCTCGTGATGGGAAGGTCCAAGCCGTGAGATCAGGACCCTAATTGCGATCCTAATCCCGCCACCCCGCAGAAGTAAAACCCGCAACCTCGGGGGTTCCCTAAATCCTCAATCCAAACAGCAACCTCGGGGGTTCCCCAAACCATTGAGCCAAACAGGTCGAGCAACAAAAATTTCAAAATTGAAAACACTTGGAAACACAATATACCAGAAAAGTATAACTTCATTTAACTAACCAACCAAAAACTAGCTGACGTTAGAAGTACAAAAGTAGGGACTACGTCCGCAGTTACAGAAGGGGCTACACTCAAGTACAAAATAAACAAACAAAACAACATCGACACATAGGCCACTAACAAAATAACAACAACACGCATTCTGAAAAATAAAACCTATTCTTCATCATCGTCCTCGTCTTCCTCCTCGGCAGACTCTTCGACAGGGCAGACAATCTTCCTGTTGACCACGTCGAAGTTAAACCTATTCCCTTAGGTCACGAGTTTTACCCCGGAGTTGACTAGTCGCAGCTGATCCATGACATTGTCAAAACCCAACTTAAGGGTCTGCACACAGTCACTCTCAAGCACCCGAATTCGAGAAATCAGGTCAGCTAGAGTCCTCAAGGTGACATCTTTTTCCCCTTCGCCTTCTGCAGGGGCGACTAGACACTCCAACTCCACCACCTTTTCCCGAAGTCGCTCGACCTCGACGATAGCTTCATTAAATTCAGCCTCTTTTTCCTTCAGTGTTTTGTTCTCTTCGGCCAAAGCATCCCGATCGATCCTGACCTCCCCCAGCTCGAGCGTCAACCCCTCTTGGAGCTTGTAATGATCCTTGTAATTCACATAGTCAGTCTTGACCCTGGCTCTTTTTAACCTCATCGCCTTCATCTTCCCTTTGACATCCTCTAATTCCGACGCCGGTCAAGTATCGTCGTTCAAAACCAAGGCCGTCTCCATGACCCTATTCATAACAACGATGTCCTAGGACAAGTTCGCCCACCTGGTCGGCTTGTCGAGCCCCATAATGGCCTTAGCATCGGCCTCAGACACCTCCACAAAGTCTTCCCCGTTAAAAAGCTCCCTATGAAGATGGAAGGAAGGCAGTATGAACACTCCAGGGTCCCCAGGTAAATCTAAGGCGGGGGGGCCACCAACCGGTGAACCATCAGCACACTTACGCTTAGCAGGGGGAGTCACTGGATCAGGGGACTGACTGACAGGGGACTTCGTGACGGGAGGAGAGGAGGGAGGAGGAGTTGGAGCTGACGAGCCGCCGACCGTGTCCTCGACAATCACTTGTTCGATACGACCCTTGGCACTTTTCTTCGAAGCTTTTCCCATTACTTTGTTCGACAATTTCAGAACACGCTTCTTGAGGTTGGCCATTACAGCTGCAAAGAAAGAATACAAGTCAGTCATCAGGAAAAATATAGCTAAGACAAAAGAAAATTGAACACAATCTACCTAGAAGTCTGAAGGACTCCTCGTCCGTTTTACATTCGAGCATCGCCTTGGTGTTGATCAGGAAGACGTCAAAGATAGGCTCCCCAAAATCCGACAAGACAAGTCTGTCCTGCCGATCCACGCATAGAGATGGGGTAAATATCTCGACGAAGGACACCAACTTCCGGTAGGAAGCCTTTTACTCGGGCCCCAAATTCTCTGACTTTACAAGGAACTGGTTGGTAGAGAGGTTATAATGAGCCAATTACTACTCGAGCGGAATAGTCGAGATGAGGCGCTCCACGCTGTTGGCATCTCGCTGTATGACATATATGTTATCTACGACTTGAGGGGTTATGGGTTTCATCGTGAACCACCTGTCCTTGAAGTTCCGAACAGAGTCAACATAAGTCTTGAAAAACCTACCTGGCTACTTAAACGAAACTCAACTGAGCCTCCCATGCACAAACGACCGTTGTAGATGAAAGACTCGGAAGAAAAGGTGCAGGTTACAACCGATCTCGAGGTACCTCCACACTAGATCGAATGCCCGGACTGTAAGTATACGAGTGTGCCTAAGAGGGGGGGGGGGGGTGAATTAGGATCTTAGATATTTTTCCGAGTTTTATCGATGGTTGAATAATTTTTTATTATTTTTCTAAGTTAAAAGGCGGTAAAGCGGAAAAGTAAAATGGACACGGCGATATATAGTGGTTCCCCTCACAATTTGAAAGTATTCCACTCCCCTTTCAACACGAAAGAGAATTTACTATAGTTTTGGACAATACAAGACTCTTCATAGTCTTTCTATACAAGTCACTAAACTATACTCACCAAGATCAATCCTCTTGGAATTTTCCACTAAGTCTTATTGAGAACAATCCTCTCAATAAAAGACTTCTTGTATCCACAATCCGGATAACAAGAAAAACAATAATTCTGAATTTTTATAAGATAGAAATTTGAAGCTTTGATTCTTTATCAATATAACAATTGATCTTCTCTTTCACCAATAATAATTCACAATGACATAAAGTATTAGATAGCTCAAGAATTTTCTGATTATATGATATGAAGTAATGCAGAAAAATTGTTGTTAAAAGTTTAAGAGTTTTTGTGAATTTTTGACTATGAAAATATTTTTGAAAGAGGTGAAAAATGATTTGAAAAAGGTTTAGAATTTATATGCACATAACACCCTTATGAAACAATGTAATAACAGTAAAAATTTCATGAACAAATGCCAATGCATCATGAAAAGGTTCCATGAAAAGATACATGAAAAGGTGTTATGAAAAATAATGATTTTTCAAATCTGTACAGGTTGCAATCGATTGCACTATAATGCAAATCGATTGCACATGCCAACGTTAACCAATTTTTCAAAATTTTGCAGCATGTAATCGATTGCATCATGATGTAAATCGATTGCACCTAGTTAAAAAGTGAAAAATGCTTTAAAACAGCAGATGTAAATCGATTGCATATGAATGTAAATCGATTTACATATCCTTAAATTTGAAAAATGCAAATTTGAAACATGCCAAGGTTAAGAAAAACTTATGCAACGATGTTAGTTCTTGATTGAGCATCTAAGACTTTAATGTTTGTGTATAATTGTTAATATACCTTCATGAAACATCTTCTTGAAATCTAAGTCTTGAACATGATGCTTTAATCTTGAAAATCATCTTTGCCTTCTTATCATATTGTAACTAAGAGATGTGTCTTCATCAAAACAAGTGTTGACCATGGAGAAGCTTGACTTCACATTCTCCCCCTTTTTGATGATGACAAACAATCTTCTTAGATGCTTTAAAATTTCTGGAATACTTCTCCCCCTAAGATGTATATCTCCCCCTTTGTATGTGAAGTGGAGCTTTGTACCTTTAAGAAATTCAATGCAAGGAAATATACAAGCATAACACCTTTCTCCCCCTTTGACATTATCAAAAAGAAGGGAAAGATGGGTGAGCATAATGAAAGCCATAGACAAGAAATAATGAAACTAGAAATAACTTATCATAGATTAAAAACTTGAAGTGCATACATAGCATAAGTGTAGAATTTTACATCATAAAGAAACAGAACGAAACAAAAAGAAACATAAATTAGACATTACAACCATTAAGCATTAAAGACTACATAAAGAGAACATTCAAACAAAGAACATGAAAACATTTTTAAGAAAGATCCATATTGGTTGAGAAGTGATTTTAATTGTATGGGTAATAAGTTATGACACAATGGATCAAGGTAAATATGAAGGAATAATTTTTTTTAAAAAAAGTTCCAGACTGCAATCGATTTGCATCACATGCAATCGATTGCACCATATAAAAAATACGTAAAAGCCATTTTCTCCAGACTGCAATCGATTTGCATCATATTTCAATCGATTGCACTATTCCCAGTTTTGAAAAATACATAAAATTTACAGACTGCAATCGATTGCAGTATTGATGAAATCGATTGCAACATTAAAATACTTGCTGAAACTAAAAAATAAACATTTTAAAACATAACTTAAACATATTTAATGAATCATAAACATATATGGCACATATAAGAAGGGAAAAGAAGCAGAAAAACATTGATATAATTTGCATAAATAAGAGAAGAATGAATTTTGTGCACCTTTGTTAATGGATGATCTATATATCTTTTTCATCTAAGATTCCAAGTTCTCTTCTAATCTTGTAAAAAGATTCTCTTGCAAGCGGTTTTGCGAAAATGTCTGCTAATTGATTATGCGTATCCACGAAGGTAACATCTACGTCTCCGTTAAGTACGTGATCACGAAGAAAATGGTGCCGAATGTCTATGTGCTTTGTTCTTGAATGCATGACCGGGTTCTTTGTGATGTTGATGGCACTTGTGTTGTCGCATCGAAGAGGGATGCAACCTAAATCTACGCCATAGTCAAGAAGTTGTTGCTTAAGCCACAAAATTTGTGCACAACAACTGCCAGATGCAATGTATTCTGCTTCGGCCGTGCTAAGTGTGACACAAGCTTGCTTCTTGCATGCCCATGATACTAGTGCATTCCCGAGAATATGACAAGTGCCACTTGTGCTTTTTCTATCGGTCTTACATCCTGCATAATCAGCGTCAGAATAACCAATTAAAGAACATGTACTACCTTTTGGATACCATAGTCTGACATTCGTTGTTCCTTTGAGATATTTCATAATCCTCTTTACGGCGGTGAGATGCGATTCCTTCGGATTTGCTTGAAAGCGTGCACACAAACATACACTAAACATAATGTCAGGACGACTTGCCGTCAAATATAATAATGAACCGATCATACCTCAATACTTTGTGATATCAATTGAAGTGTCAGATTCATCTTGATCAACGTACGTTCCGGATCCCATAGGAGTGGACCTCACCTTGCAACTATCCATATTGAATCTTTTTAATAGTTCATTGTAATACTTGGATTGGTTGATGAAGATGCCATCCTTTATTTGCTTGATTTGTAGTCCAAGAAAATAGTTCATTTTTCCCATCATGGACATTTCGAATTCTCCTTGCATCATAAGTGAAAATTCTTCGCAAAGATCTTTGTTTGTTGAACCGAAGATGATGTCGTCGACATAGACTTGAACCAATAAGGTGTTACCTTTGAACTTCTTTATGAACAACGTCTTGTCAACCTTTCCTTTTGTAAAACCCTTCTCACGTAGTAAATTGCTAAGGCGATCATACCATGCTCTTGGTGCTTGCTTTAAGCCATAAAGAGCCTTCTTCAACTTGTAGACATGAGAGGGATTCTTGAAGTCTTCAAAACCTGGAGGTTGTTTGACATAGACTTCTTCATTGATGTATCCATTTAGGAAAGCACTTTTGACATCTATCTGGTACAACTGAAAATTCATTGAACAAGCGTAAGCAAGTAATAATCTAATTGCTTCTAACCTTGCTACCAGAGCGAACGTTTCATCAAAGTCGATTCCTTCTTCTTGGTTGTAGCCTTGTGCGACCAATCTTGCTTTGTTACGAACTATGATTCCATTCCCGTCAAGTTTGTTCTTGAACACCCATCTTGTTCCTATGATGTGCTTGTTGTCCGGTCATGGTACAAGACTCCAAACTTGATTCCTTTCGAATTGGTTAAGTTCTTCTAGCATTGCTACTATCCATTGATCGTCGCCTAAGGCTTCATCAATTTTGGTTGGTTCTTTTTGAGACACAAAAGCCATGTTGAGACAAGCATCCTTGAGATTTAGTCGAGTTGCGACGCCTTGGATAATATCACCAATAACTTTATCTATCGGGTGATCTCTATGAGTTCTCCATTCCTTCGGAAGATCATGATGTTCTTCAATGATTGGTGAGTCATCTTCTTGTGGTATTGGTTGAACATTTGGAATCTCCTTTTGTTGTTGTTGCGTATCTACTATATCATCATCATCATCAAAAATAATATTATCCTCTTTCGAGGGGTTAGTTTCATCAAATGAAACATGAATGGATGCTTCAATAGTAAGAGTTCTTTTATTAAATATTCTAAAAGCTTTACTAGAGAGGGAATAACCAAGGAATATACCTTCGTCGGACTTCTCATCAAACTTACTGAGATTGTCCCTGTCGTTGTTGAGAACGAAACACTTGCATCCAAATATGTGAAAGAATGATATGTTCGCTTTCCTACCTTTGAATAATTCATACAGAGTCTTCTTGAGAATTGGTCGAATGTTGACACGGTTGCCTACGAAACAAGCTATGCTTACCGCATCCGCCCAAAAATACTTAGGAAGATTTGAGTCGCTAAGCATTGTTCTAGAAAGCTCCACCAATGCCCTATTCTTCCTTTCTACGACACTGTTTTGTTGAGGAGTTCTTGATGTGGAAAAGTTGTAAGAAATTCCATGCTCTTTGCAAAATTCTTCAAAGGATGAATTTTGGAATTCTCAACCATGATCGCTTCTAATGGAGGCTATAGTGAGTGACTTCTAGTTTTGTATTTGCTTTGCATACTTCTTGAATGCTTTGAAAGCATCACTTTTCTGCACTCTGAAGCTTTTCGTTCTTGATGGACCGAAAAGATCCATATGCAACAATTAAAGTTGTCTTGATGTGGATACCACATTCTTGGATTTGAAAGTTGTCTTGGTTTGCTTTCCATTTTGACATGCGTCACAAAGCTTATCTTTGATGAACTTTATCTTTGGTAAACCAACAACTAGGTCATGCTTTATCAATTTGTTTAAGTGCTCCATGTGAATGTGAGCGAACCTTTTATGCCAGAGCCACGCCTCGTTGTTGTTTGCCAATAGGCATTTTACCTTCAAGGAAGGGTCATCAAAAGAAATCATAAAAATATTGTTTATTCTTTTACCTTTTAGCAAAATGTCGTGGGTGACTTCATGTTCTATCAAACATTCATCCTTAGTGAAGTTGATTCAGAACCTTTTGTCACACAATTGACTTATGCTAAGTAGGTTGTGTTTAAGGCCTTCAACATAAAGAACGTCTTCGATGATTATAAAGGGAGATACACCAACATTTCCTACTCCAAGGATCTTTCCTTTATTATCATCACCGTAAGTAACGTATCCTTTGGCCTTTAAAGATGGATTTGAAAATTTGTTGATGTCACCCGTCATATGCTTTGAACAACCGCTATCAAGATACCATTGATTCAAAGTTGTTTTCAAGCATACCTACAAAACAAAGATCAAGTATTGTTAGGTACCCAAATTGCTTTGGTTCCTTGATAGTTAGTATCCTTTTCAACCCACACATAATGCCCTTTAGCAACGCCAATGTTGCGCACATAACAAGCATTAGATGTATGTCCTTTGGTTCCACAATAAAAACAAGTAGGTTGAAAATGACTTCTATATCTAGGAACATAACTCTTTTTCTTAACAATTCTTTTCTTTCTATGACTTTGATGCACACTTTTAGAATTGTTTGCCTTTTCTTTAACAACTTGTTCACTTGCTTTAACGAAAATAGTCTCATTTGTGCTTGGTTTGGAGAACTTAGAATATCCTAATCCACTTTTATCATTAGGATACCTTTGGTTCCTAAGAATTTCCTCCAAGCCAATTTAACCTTTTTCATATCTTTCTAAAACTCTTTTCAGTTGAACAATTTGGAAAGATAAAGACTCACAATTTTTACATACAAGACTTTGTTTTTCATTCATCAACTTTTGCTTTTCACTTTCAATATATTTTTCTAAAGCAATATTATTTTCTTCTAAAGATGAAATTTGTTTCTTTTGGGATGAAATACTTTTATACAAGGTCTTGCATTCTTTTAAGAGTTCATCTATTACATCTTGTGCATCATTATCATAAATAGAAAAGTTGCTGCTAACCTCATCGTTTTCTTCATCGGAGTGATGTGAAGCCATTAGAGCCATATTCGCACATTCATCGCTTTCCGATTCCGACGAAGAACTTATCTCATTATCGTCCCAAGCAATATAAGCCTTATTGTTCTTGAATTCCTTCTTGCCTTTGAATCCTCCTTTCTTTGCAAGTTTCGGGCAATCCGGCTTTATGTGACCTTTCTTCCCACATTCGTAGCATGTGACATCTTGTATCGATGTGGGTGTTTACTTTTTCCTGAAATGTCTATTCTTTTTAGCATAAGAGGAATTTTTATTTTTATTAAAGAACTTACCAAGCTTCTTTACAAGAAGCATACAATTATCATCTTCGGAGGTCTCGTCATATTTGTCATCTTTTGTATCAACCTTCAAGGCAATCCCTTTGGACTTCTTTTCTTGACTTTCGTGCTTCTCGAGCCTTCCAAGTTCCAATTCGTGTTCTTGAATTTTTCCAAATAGAGACGCGAATGTCATCGTTGAGAGACTCTTCTATTCCGAAATAGCGGTCACCGTCGGTTGCCATTCTCTTGTTAAGGATCTTAGGACTTTGAGATTGAGATCATCATTTGTAAATGTTTTTCCAAGAGCAATCAAATGGTTTGTAAGATGAACGAATCTCTTTTGTAATGCAACTATAGATTCATCGGGCTGCATGCAGAACATCTCATATTCTTGACTTAGTGTGTTTAGCCTCGATCTCTTCACTTCGGTGGTTCCTTCATGTGTTTCTACTAAGGTGTCCCAAATTTCCTTTGTCGATTTACATTGAGATATGCGAAAGAACTCATCAATACTAAGAGCGCTTTGGAGTATGTTGATTGCCTTATTCTCATTTAGAATCCTTTTCTTATCATCTTCGTCATAAGTGTTTTTCAATTTCGCAATTCCAATACCATTGATAACATTCATCGGATTATGTGGACTGTCTTCAACTACTTCCCATATAACTTCTCCTTGGGCTTCAAGATGTGCTTTCATTCTGATTTTCCAGAAATCAAAATATTCTCCGGAGAAGAGTGGGGGCTTGTTGCTACTTCCACCGTCTTTGAAAACCGGATGTGTGCTTGCGGAAGCCATGCTGGATTACTAGGAACAAGTTACCTATAACTTTCTCTGATGCCAATTGTAAGTATACGAGTGCGCCTAAGAGGGGGGGGGGGGTGAATTAGGTTCTTAGCTATTTTTCCGAGTTTTATCGATGGTTGAATAATTTTTTATTATTGTTCTAAGTTAAAAGGTGGTAAATAGGAAAAGTAAAATGGACACGGCGATATATAGTGGTTCCCCTCATAATCCGAGAGTACTCCACTCCCCTTTCAACACGAAAGAGAATTTACTATAGTTTTGGACAATACAAGACTCTTCCTAGTCTTTCTATATAAGTCACTAAACTATACTCACCAAGATCAATCCTCTTGGAATTTTCCACTAAGTCTTATTGAGAACAATCCTCTCAATAAAAGACTTCTTGTATCCACAATCCGGATAACAAGATAAACAATAATTCTGAATTTTTATAAGATAGAAAGTTGAAGCTTTGATTCTTTATCAATATAACAATTGATCTTCTCTTTTACCAACAATAATTCACAATGACATAAAGTATTAGATAGCTCAAGAATTTTCTGATTATATGATATGAAGTAATGCAGAAAAATTCTTGTTAAAAGTTTAAGAATTTTTGTGAATTTTTGACTATGAAAATATTTTTAAAAGAGGTGAAAAATGATTTGAAAAAGGTTTAGAATTTATATGCACATAACACCCTTATGAAACAATGTAATAACAGTAAAAATTTCATGAACAAATGCCAATGCATCATGAAAAGGTTCCATGAAAAGATACATGAAGAGGTGTTATGAAAAATAATGATTTTTCAAATCTGTACAGGTTGCAATTGATTGCACTATAATGAAAATCGATTGCACATGCCAACGTTAACCAATTTTTCAAAATTTTGCAGCATGCAATTGATTGCATCATGATGTAAATCGATTGCACCTAGTTAAAAAGTGAAAAATGCTTTAAAACAACAGATGTAAATCGATTGCATATGAATGTAAATCGATTTACATATCCTTAAATTTGAAAAATGAAAATTTGAAACATGCCAAGGTTAAGAAAAACTTATGCAATGATGTTAGTTCTTGATTGAGCATCTAAGACTTTAATGTTTATGTATAATTGTTAATATAACTTCATGAAACATCTTCTTGAAATCTAAGTCTTGAACATGATGCTTTAATCTTGAAAATCATCTTTGCCTTCTTATCATATTGTAACTAAGAGATGTGTCTTCATCAAAACAAGTGTTGACCATGGAGAAGCTTGACTTCACACGGACGAACGCAATGACATTTGGATGTAGTTAAGAAGGGGCTAAGTCGAGCCATCTAAAAACGCCTTCCTGAAATCTGGAGAAGGGGAGACGGAGCCTCGCCTCCTTAAATGCAAATTCATACATAAGGAAACACGTTCCCCAAACACCGATCAAATTTTTTGTTCGGGGAGAGGAGCAAAACAATCCCAATTCCTAAGAGCCCCCTAGTCCAAGTCCTCCAAGACATTATAGGAACTTCTAGGGTACTCCACGAAGCGGGAACCCGTCTCAGACAGTTCCTCCTCGACCCATGACAAGTCGATCGCAACATAGGTAGCGCCTGCGAAATCATTTGCAGAGGAAACCAGTATATTCAACGTCACATCAAAGCCACCTTTCCACCGTAGTTCAAGTGAAAGGGAGAGGAATAGATCTGGGGAAATAAACACACAAAAAGGGGAGAAAGAAACATCCATAAAAAAGGCTACGAGGAGAATCCTCCTTAGGGGATGCATATGTTGCACGAGGGGTTCACCGAAACCCCCATGATCAACGCCTGGGAAACGCATGCAATGATCGGCAGATTCATCGGAAAGTTCATATGCTGCCCAGGGTATTCATTAGAAACCCCTTGGCTAACGTCCGGGGAGGGTCTTTGTTGACAGTTTCCAAGGAATACCCACCGAAAAATGGATGCGCTGACCGTCAGATTCATCAGAAGACTCATCTGAGCATACAGAGGAGGGGCCTCCTCGAATACTCTGATGAATAACCACCGGTAAAAAACCAAAGAAAAACCTATCGCTACTAGAAAAGGAGAGGGGAATTACTTGAGTGTATAGAGGTGAGGAAACTTTACGACGACTTAGACGGCGTAAGGAAACTTTCTGGTGAGAGCAGAGAAGTTCCGGTGATAGTCTAAGGAGATTTAAGGAGTGGAAGAGAGAAATGAGGAGAATTTCTCCCCACAAACTCTTTTATAGTACTCACGCAAGGAAACACGCCTAGGCCATCATTGCCTAGGATGCCTAGATACTCCTAGTTAATCATGATATTTAATGCGCCACCACACAAGAAACAAGGGGGTTGGTATTAATTTCCGTTATGACACGAAAAACAAAAGGACATACATGTGTCATCTTTGAGTTCCCCAAAATCCAAAAATCCCCATTCCTCAAAACACGGGGCACACGATTCTCCTCGACTGCCAAAAGCATAAAGGGAAGCTACATACGCATGCCATGGTTAAGAAAAAACCACGACTGACCTCGAGTAAGCGTTCCTCGTCGACACCAACCCACTTCAAAATTAGAATCAATGAACCACCTCGCACAACCTGCCATAATTCCACCCTTAAGTCATCACTACACATTGGAGTTGCAACTTGGGGGGCTCGGGGTTGCGAATTGGGGGATCCTGTTTTGGACTGGGCCTGGCACCAGGCGTGTCGGGCATGACCAAGTATGACGGGCGCGAGACCAATGCCCAATAGTTAAGGGGCGTGGGGAGAGCACCTCCCCCATGTGCTCCACTCCTTCAGTCAGCTGTCTCCGCATTTTGGGATAATAGATTTTGGGATTCAGATTTAATATATTATAATAGATAATAGATTTTGGGATTTAGATTACACATTATATTATTGATTTTGACGGTAGTGATATCAAATTAATAAGGATCATTTTGAGATGTTGTTCTAATTTTTAAATTTGTTTATTTAATAGAAATAAGTAGAGTAAATTTTTAAAAAACCTTCATTTAATTAACTTAAAAGTTACATAAGAAACTCGTAAATAACATAAAATAGGTATAATATTTAGGTTTTTTGAATATTATATGAAGGAGACATGTGTTTCAAACCAATGTTTTGGAGAGTTTTTTAACACACCCCATAGATTTCTTAGACATCTAGTAAATTTCCAAAAATACTCCCCGTTCCCGGATATGCAAATGAGGAAGCACCTTTTTTTTCTCAACATTGATTTTTTCCGGATCTGCAAATTATGACCCTAAATTTACAAAAAAAATTGTTTCTTAATGTGTACATCCAGAAACAATTTAACTTATTGCCCGAGCAAGTCAAAACCAACTTGACCAAGTTCATCATGGCGCAGGGTAGCCATCAGGTGAAACTGAAAGAGGTTTCTGAAAATAAACATGGAATTTGATTAGAAATATTTCAAACCCCTTTCATTTGTATCAAATACATATGTATATGCATCTGTCTTTAAACCCGTTTGTTCTTAAATTACATAGACATACTTACCCACAAATTTCTACAAGATATCCAGTATGCTCATATCTATATGAGTAATAAAAGTACAGTCTCGAGGCTATAACATCAATAGTTCTTCTATTCAAGTTCTTGAACTGATCAATGCTAGCTGAGGAACAAGCTTTATCCTAAAATGAACAATTAAAGTAACCTCAATATATACTCAAGCATTAGTGGTCAATTAACATAATAAGATATTTAATAATAATATCTATTATAACCTCTTCATAATGTTTCTAATCAATAAGAAGAAGCACAAGGGAGTAACAATAGATTTCTAGCTCAAGCAATAAGTGTTTCCGGATGTACATATCAGGAAACATTTTTTTTTGTAAATTTAGGGTCCTGATTTGCAGATTCGGAAAAAATCAACGTTGAGAAAAAAGGTGTTTCTTGATTTGTATATTCGGAAACGGGGTTTATTTTTGGAACCTCACTAGGTGTCTAAGAAATCTATGGGATGTGTTAAGAAATCCACTTGGTTTGGTCCGAACTTTCTTGCCTCGTCCAATTGAGCATACAAGTGAACAAGATATCCATTTCTCTAAGAAAATCCATGGATAATGTCTATATATCTGAAGTATTTCAGTTATACGTCATCACTGTATGTTGTATTCTTATCCATAAAAATGGTTGTGCCATCCAAGCATAAGAAATAAGTTAGGAGGATACAAAGTTGGTGCACTTGTCATTGTCTTGATGAGCATTAGAGAATGTCAAAGGATGGATGTACAATGCATCCAACCATTTAAATCTTGCATGACATTTTCGGGTTTGCAAAATATATTTCTCATCCTTATAAACTCTAACTCCCAACTCATCAACCAACAAGTATTTTGCCTAAGACCAATGTGTTATGAACTGACCCAATGACTAGACGCGGCCCAATCCACTCATGCATATGGGACGGTCCAATGGTCCAAATCCAACTCATTAGGGCAAAAGGGAGCCACTTTTCCTTCTGCCCCATAACCGAGGAGAATTCACCGACCAAGTCCAACATGGCCAGTCTCCCCGCTTCATCCAAGATATCTGCCCGACACCTCGGGAGAGTCACCCAGGATCAGCCAAGGATAGCTCCTGCTCGATGCACCATTTTCCCGACACATGTCCCACCCGAGAAGATATGCCCGTCCAACGATTAGTTTTTGGCAGTTACCTATTTTCGGGCGATCCATGATCCAGGCCCAAAATAAGGACCGTTGGCTACGCACTAGGGGCATTATATAAACCCTCTCACATGAGAGGGCCAAATATCCAATATTCACTTTAACAATACTTTTTCTCGTACTTGCTCACTTCTTTGCTCATGTTCTTACTTTAGTATCAAAGTGCCTTGCAGGTACACCCCTCTCCTCTCCTCAACAGTCGAGCAACTTCAGCAATGTTTGTGGCCCACACAAGGTTCTGATCACCGGAACGATCAGTAATACTGTCTGTAAGAACAAGCTTCCCCGCCTTTTCTCCTCGGATTTCAAATACTAAAGCAACAAATCAAGAATTCAACCTATGGCTAACCGCGACGATACCGCTGACACTCGTATCACTAGTTCCATCCCCTTCAAGCAACGCGAAAGCGGCAAGATTAACCCATTCCTTGGGGAAGCCAGCCGCCAACTACGAGACAGAGTGACCACTTCCCCATCCCCCGACCATGTCGTTGAGCCAGAAGTCACACCAGTTGACATCCCATTGATCCCTGTGCCCGAGGGAGCTAACCCGACCCTTACTGCATTGGTCGAGACTCTAAACTAGATCAACTTGCTTATCTCGAGACAAGGAAAAATAATATAAACTTTGGAAGATGCCCTCCGTCACAAATCCTTGTACCCGTCGCGCCGATGCCGTAAGACCCAAAGCCAATCTCCTGAGCGAAGAAGGAACCATCAGCGCCCAGATGAATCTGAGTCTAGCAAGAAATGAGATTGTTCCTCTCCCCAAAGACACCACTCACCTAAAGCAAGAAAAATAAGAAGAGTACTCCAGACTGAGGTACCGAGGTCTCCCCCCCGTCAAGCAGAAGGGACGATCGAGATCACCGTCCTCGAGACGACCAAGGGACAATCGGTCTCGCTCTCTCTCGTACAACACCAGTGACGAGGATGAGACTCGATGACCCATATCACTAGAAATCATGTCTACCAGACTTCCAAAGGGGCTAGAAAAGCCTCCACCTCTGGGACCATATGATTGGACTACGGACCCCGATGATCATATATAGAAAATTGACGCACTCCTCGACTATCACGGTGTAAGGGGAGCGATCAAGTGTCGATTATTCCCGACTATACTTTGTAAATAGGGCGATGGCTTGCTACAAAAGTCTTCCCTACGAGTCAATCAAATTGTGGAGATAGCTGGGTAGAATGTTCTCCAGACATTTACCCCTCTTCAGACAACATTCCAAGACATAGGCCTCCCACGAAGCAATAATCCAGGGCAAGGAATAATCATTACGAGCATATATCGAAAGATTCAACAAAGAGGCCGTCCAGGTCTCAACCACGGATGATATGAAAAAATACCTCCTCGAGCGCGGGCTACGTCCCCGTAGTATTTTCACTAAAGCTGTTGGCATTGAGATGCCGACCACGCCCGACGCCTTCCTCCTCAAGGCCCAGGTGTACATTCAATATGAGAAAAAAGAAGCGGCCAACACGACTCGAGATTCCCGACATCGAGAAGATGCCAAACCATCAAATAATGATGAACCCTTAACATCTCATCAAGGGGGAGACAAAAGGAAAGACGATCGTCCGCGTGAGTATCACGACCACAAGGGACCGATGGACAGTTCCACGAATATACTCATCTCTCCGCTTCCCCAAACAATTACCGATTAAGGCTAACACGAACAAGACAATATACTGTAAACTCCATAAAAGCCACAACCACAACACCGAGGACTGCATCCACCTGAAAGATGCGATTGAGATCTTGATAAGTGATGGCCACCTAAAGCAAGTCATCAAAGGGAAAGAAGCTCCCCAACAGAAGATATAAGAAGCAAAGGAGGTCGAAGAGGATACCCCTCCTGCCGCAGACACCAACCTCCCAATCGCTCTATGTATCACTCGACCAGAGGACTTCTACATCCCTGAGCCATTAATCGGTTCTGCCTATTTCGCAACATACAACCCCTGGGAGTTCATTCCATCAGCAATGATAATTTTAGGGGGAGGCTACAACAAAGTTACCGTGGGCTCGGTAAACCGTAAATTTGACCATCTCATCAACAAATGGTCGAACAAGACTTTCATCCTTGATCCTCCTCGGGGAGGGTCCACTCCTATCTCCTTCTACAAGTAAGAGCTCCTCGGAGAGGCACCCAATGCTAGCATTCCCCTACTCATCAGGGCACAAATGGCCAACTTCAACATCCGAAAAATCCTGATCGACCAATGAATTTCCATGGATATCATGTATTCATAGTTGTTCACTACCATACAACTTAATGAGACACACCTAACCCCGTACGTGGGGTCCAACCTATAGGGGTTCAATGGGTCGATGTCTAGACCCTGGGGATACGTGGTCCTGATCATGACCTTTAGGGTAGGAGAAACCGTGAGGGAAATTAAAGTGCAGTTCCTCGTTGTAGATTGCCCCTCCATATACTAGTGTATCCTAGGATGCCCAACGCTGGCAAAACTAATAGCTGTGTCATCCACGGTACAATTGAAGATGAAGTATTATACATCCTCGAGATAGGTGGCTACTTTACATGGGGACATTGAGGCTGCTTGTAGGTGTTTTGAAGCATCATCTAAAGTAATCAACGCCATCGTCACCAAACCAAAAACAATGGCTAATACCGCTCTACCCAACAACTATGAGGAGCCAAAACCCTTCCCTCGAGTCGACTGGATCGATCTAGACAGCAGGTTCATCGAGGAAGAAAAAGAAATGCAATTGGATACAAGCGACTACTCATCAATGCTCCCAGTGCCCGATGGTGATTTTGAATTGATCATGCTCAGCGAAGACCCCAACAAATGGGTGAAGATCAGAGCAGACCTCCCCGATTTGGCGAGGAAGTAGCTAAAAGCATGTTTTAGGGAGAACACATATCTATTTTCTTGGAGTGCGGTCGGGATGCCTGGCTTGGATCAAGAAACTGCTTGTTATCATTTGACAATAGATCCCGCTATCCGAGCTGTATCACAACGTAGGAGAAAGCAATCTCCAGAGAAGATGGAATTTGTCGAGCAGGAAGTTAGAGACCTCCAAGAGCCAAATTTTGTAACCGAGGCCATGTACACTACCCTGCTCTCAAACGTTGTATTAGTAAAGAAAAATAATGGAATGTGGTGCATGTGTATCGATTATATCGATCTCAATCGGGCTTGCCCGAAAGATGCTTATCCTTTACCAAACATAGACAAGTTGGTCGACGACTCGACAAGCTTTAAACTTTTATCGTTTATGGACACATATTCAGGGTATAATCAAATACCCATGGCCTTGACCAAAAAACACTACATGGCCTTTATGACCGAATTGGGTAACTACTATTACAGTGTGATGCCCTTAGGCTTAAAAAGTGCGGGCATAACATACCAACGCATGATGAATAAGGTTTTCCGAGCCGAAATCGGCGATATGCTTGAAGTCTACATGGACGACATGATCATTAAATCCCAAGAGGAAACCGATCATGCTCTCCACTTAAAAAAGGTCTTCAACCAAGCACGAAAATGTAAAATGCATTTTAATCCAGAAAAGTGCACATTCGGAGTTTGGGCGGGCAAATTCCTCAGTTTCTACCTAACAGAACGGGGAATCAAAGCCAACCCCGACAAGTGTTGAGCATTTTATGAAATACCGATGCCAAACTCCAAGAAATCCATCCAATCATTTAACGGGGTACTCACTTTGTTATCACGATTCATGGTGAAGTCTGCCCAACATACTCTACCACTCTTTAAGCTCCTCTGCAAGGAAGCAACTTTCGAACGAACGAACAAGTGCGAGCTGGCTCAAACCCATCTCAAGAAGGCGCTATTAGAGCCCCCAGTTCTATCCCGAGCAGATTCGAGGGAGATCATGTACTTGTATCTCGCTGTTTCTAACAAGGCCGTTAGCGCCGCCCTCATACGAGAAACGCACGATGCACAAAAACCAATATATTTCACGAGTAAAGCCTTAAAGGGTCCCAAAATAAGATACCAACAGATCAAGAAGGTCTCACTAGCCCTCCTCAACGCAGCCAGGAAGATAAGGCACTACTTTCTAGCACATACGATCGTCGTACGAACCGACCAACCCATCTGACAATTATTGGGTCGTCCAGACATGGCTGGGAGAATGCTCAAGTGGTCATTAGAATTTTCAGAATTCGATATTAGATTTGAAAGCAGACAAGATCTCAAGGCACATGTCCTAGCTGACTTCGTGGCCGAAATGACCACCATAGAGCAGGAAACTGGCACTACCCAAATATGAGTGATTTTCGTAGATGGAGTATCCAGTTCGATAGGGAGCGGAGCATGAATTATCCTGGAAAACAAGGAGGGCATCCTAATAGAAGTATCGCTCTCCCTATCTTTTCCAACGTCCAACAACCAAGAGGAATATGCAGCTTTCTTAACAGGACAACGACTGGACAACGACCTGGGCGCCAAGGAGATAGTCATCTGCATGGATTCCAAGCTCGTAGCCCTCCAAGTCAAAGGAGAATACTAGGTCAAAAACGATAATCTGTTAGAGTATCGAACCCTAGTAAAGGAGAAAATGGCAAAACCCTCCTCCGTAGAGGTAAAACATGTTCCTCGCGAACACAACGCCCGGGAAGACATCTTGTCCATACTTGCAAGCACTATGAAGAAACGCGGGAACAAGTATGTTATCTAGGAAATCCTCCCCAGATCCAGTATTAAAAAAGTATTGTCAACCATATACGTCAACGTGATAGGCAAAGCCAACTACTGGATGACCCTGGTATACAACTACCTGACCAGGGATGAGTTACCATCAGATCCTAAGGAGGCCAACATGGTACGACTAAGATCTTGCTCATATGTCTTGGTCGAAGGCAAACTATATCGGCGAGGTTTCTCCATACCCCTCCTAAAATGCGTCGATAAGGAACAAATTCCACACGTCCTACGAGAGATATATGAAGGTATCAACGCCCATCATCTGGGCGGAAGATCACTAGATTGAAAGGCCTTGCGAGCAAGGTATTCTTGGCCGATGATGCAACACGACGTGAAGGAACGCATGAAAAAATGCGATAAATGCCAATGAAACAGGGATATGCACCTAGCACCCCCTAAAGATCTTAAGACAATGTCCTCCCTATGGCCATTATCATGGTGGGGCCTGGAAATCCTTTGTTCCTTTGTCGTTGGTTCAAACCAAAACAAGTACCTTTTTGTTGGCGTAGATTACTTCACAAGGTGGATAGAGGCAGAAGCCTTAGCCAAAATCACAACACTTAAAATATTACATTTCTTCAAAAGAAACACCCTCGCCCGGTTTGGAGTACCCCAAGCCATCGTAACCGAAAATGGAAAACAGTTCATGGACAAACACTTCCATGAATTCATCGCTAACATAGGAACCAAGCAACGATTCACTTCGGTCGAGCACCGACAAACAAACGAGCAATCTAAAGCCGCAAATAGGGTAATCCAACGCGGGATCAAATGAAGATTAGACGAGGAAAATAAACGATGGGTCGAAGAGCTACACAGTGTGCTTTGGGCCTACCAGACCACACTTTATTCTACAACCGGAGAAACCATGTTCCGACTAGAGTACGAAACAGAGGCCGTTATCCCCATCGAAATGCGCATGCCGTCCAGGAGGACAGGGTCTCCCATGGGCGAGGATACTAATTCCGAGGCCATACATAAGGCGCTTGACCTGGTGTTGCACCCCAAAATTTGCCCTCCACAAGACAATACATTGTGTACTAAGAGGCTCACAAGGTTCACAAGGTTCACAAGACATCTCATGAGGTTCACAAGGTTCACAAGATTCACAATTAGTCAGAAAGTTTGACAATTCCCTCAGACAATGCATCCTCCTAAGCAAAGCATCTTAAACTAGGGTTTTGACTTTCATCAGGCTAAATGAACTTCCAAGACTTCAAGTGAGCTCCATAGCATCCTATATGTGTTCAAGAATCCCCATGACAAGTTTCAAGACTTTCCTCAAAGGTTTGCTCAGTCAGATGATCAGATAGGTTAAAACCAGTCAAAGCAGTCAAAAAGTCAAACTGAGGTCAACTGTGGTCAAACCAAAGTCAAACTTCATGATTTTTTGCCAACATCAATTATATGAAGTAAAATTCATCATTTGATCAAGGGTTGATCATGATTCATCAAGGAGATTTCAGATCATCAAGAATCAGGAGTTTCTAAATTAGGGTTTTCATAGGAAAAGTCAACTGAACTTTGACCAGCCATAACTTTCACATGCTTCATCAAAATTTTTCCATCGAAAGCTCATTTTGAAGTAAATTGAATTCTCTACAACTTTGTGTCTCACAAGCCAAGCCCAAAAATGCTTCATTTGGAAGGTATGAGCTAAGACATTATAGGTCCTTTTAAAAGTCAACAAAAAGTCAACAACTTCCAAAGAGCATAACTTGAGAATGGTAAAAGATATGGACATGATACCAAAGAGGTTGGTTAGAGGACTATTTAAGCTTTCCAAAATGTCCAATAACACCTTCATATCATTAAAATTGAAGGATTTGTTCCCTTGCAAAGTTGGGAAATTTTTGAGAGGTTTATGAAGCAAACGGGGTCTTAAAACCATAATTCTTCAAATGGGCTGACTTTTTTGTGATCCAATTAGTTCCATGACATCATGCACGAAATTAAATTGATTTATTCATAATTTTATTCATTTTGTTTTTATTTATTATGATTTTTTATATTAAAAATCATTTTAAATTCAAATAAAATATAAAATAATGAAAATTTAAATTGATTTGGTTTCTAGAAGGTCATAAATTGTATTTGGACTTGATTGATACAAGAATTATGAGGATCACCCCAAAATAGCAATGTTGGATCAAAGAAAATTCAAGTTTTATGACAAATCTTTTTCAATCTCAAACTATCCAAATATCCAAAGTTTTGTGCAATCTTTTGACCTAATCTCATTGTATCATATATATACAACATTTAGCAGCTAAGAAGACACGAATTGGCAGCCTCACAAACCACCTTCAAACTTCACAAAATCCATTCAAAACTCAAATTCGGTTTTCTCATTACAAGGTGTTTAAAGGTATTTTAAGGACATAGGAAGGATCCTTGGACTTCACTGATCATGTATCAATACTCATATGCATCCAAAACCTCATGAATGGCTCAAACCGAATCCAACTTTTAACACTTTTATGATTTTTTCGTTCTCATATATATATGCAATATAAATTGAATTTGATCATGGTTTTGTGTTTGTGACAAGCTTGTGATTGTTTCTGGGCGATTCAATTTGATTTTTGGTACAGGATTGAAGAATCACCATGGCTAGGGTTTTTCGGCCAATTTAGGGTTCTTCGATTTATTAAATATAAATGAATTTAGAAGACATGGTTGTGTTGTATGGATCTTGAGGATCATGTTTCACTAATCAATTTGTAAAATTTTTACTGGTTTGTTGATATTTGAAATTCGTAGGTTCTATATATGATAAAATTCGCAGGAAAATTCGTGGTAAATTTCGCAGCAAGATGCGCAGGTTCAGAGGAAGAAGATGAAGTCCTGCGCGCCAAATTCTTATTTCAAATTCTTGTATTATATTTTATGTTATTATTGTTATATATATTTCAGAAAAACAAGTTGGCTCAGTTGGCAAGGACGCGCGCATGTGAAGACCAGGGCAGGGGTTCGAGTCCCAGCTTCAACGTTTTTTTGTTTATTTTCTTTGTATTTGCAGGCTTAATATATAATAATCAGTAGTCATCCATTGTTCACAACACGCGCGCAGCCCAGTGGTAGCCTGGTGCGTCCAGAGGATGGCAAAGCCTAGGGCATGGGTTCAATCCCTGCCCCAGGTAATTTTTTTTAATTCTGGTTTTGTTTAATTGTTTTATTAATTATATTATTGTTAAATATAATCATGTTAATATATATATTTAAATAATTCTAGGAACTTAATATGTAAATATTTTATAAAAAAAACCTCTAAAATTATTTTCTAAATTCTAAAATTAGTTTTTATTTATTATGTACTTGAATTAAAATATGTATATATTTAGCTAATAATTAAATTAGTAATGTAAAATTAAGTTATAAACCCTAATTATTTTTAAAACCCTAATTTATTTTCTAACTACTCAAAACCCTAATTTGCTTCTAAAACTTTAATTTCTCATTTTAATTATTTTTGCTTAATTATACTTAATAAATATTTCTAAATCATGTTTATTTTTGTAAATAAATTAGTATAATTGTTATTATTATTATTTTATTCTCATCTCAAAATTCTTAAAAAATTTATTTATTTAAATCTAAAAATATTTAATTGATTTCTATATTGTATATTATTGTGCTAACCTCTTTTCTCTTATAATTATTTTTATTACTAATCTTTTATTTATTTATTATTATTATTTTTTAAATTGTTCTTATTATAATGTAACTGTACAAGCCATGTAATAGTTGTAGTATTTTTATTGTTTATTTATTTATAAATTGCTATGGTTAGTAAAATAGGGAGTGAAAACATGTTTGTACTTTAAAATTAACTTAGATCACTAATTATAAGATAAATGTATGAACTTGTACACGCACACACGTAAGTCGATCTTTGATCGCCATCTCACTTCTTAAGGGCTATCCCTCATGTTGCCAAAATAAAATGGTCAAGTAAGGTGTCTAAAAGCAAAGTCCTTTCTCCATTAATATCATCTTGTCCCTTTACGATTATAAGATCAAGTCCCTTCGAATGTTGCCTTCGTAAATGATCTTGTCCCTTTCGAATAAAAGATGATAAGTCCCTTCGAATTGCTAAGACACCTTACAGTTGCCTAATCACAGATGACCCGTCATATGTCCCATACAACATCCAAGGTAATGACTACCTATTCCTTAATAATAGGGATAGTCTTACCAATAAAGAACATTTAAGAACAGAAAAGATTCAAATTAGGGTAGGTTCCTCTTAAGTACTTGCTCACTCATTCAAAAAACATTTCATAAACACTTCACATTTTCAAACAATTTTCAAAACAAAGTCTTTATATATATCCGTACAAGGATCATTATAAAGTACTTAAGAAAATTTTTAATAACACACTACACTTCTCAAAACAATTTAAAGTGAGCTAAGTAACTAAGAGCCCATGGATAACCATGGATGTAAAGGGTGCTAACACCTTCCCTTTACATAACCTACCCCTCGAACTCAAAATCTTTTAAGGTCTTTCCTGTTCTTTTATGTCCTTTCCTTTTGGATAAAATAAAAGTCGGTGGCGACTCTTGCTATCCGCAACATTTAACTAAAGTCAGTTCTCCCACCGTGTTACAGAAATGGCGACTCTGCTGGGGATTTTTATAAAAGAGGGGTACCCTTAGGAATTAGATCACTCTAAATTGTTTGTTTGCTTTATACTTATCTGTTGGGTGCTCTTATGTGTGAAAGATCCTAACCCGGATCTAGTGTACCTTAGGTAAATGGCAATAGACCAAGGAAACTGTACGGCGTATACCGATATGGTTGATCTGGTGGCCATAGTTAGTGTGACTTCTTGGTTGGTGCTTATGTTCCTTAAGTCAAGTTGAGGATAATATGAGGCTGCCATATGTTGTCAATGCACTAACTAACTTTTAGAACCCTAGTTATCCCATCTTGGCCTTTAGAAAAGTAGTGAGATAATCGGCTTTGGTGAAGACTGAAGTTGGTTGATACTCGATACTACACTCATTGAGATTCTAAACTTGGAGGGTTTTGGTTGGCAAGTAAGTTGCCTACTGAACAACCACCCTTGTGAAGGATAAATGATATTGAGATCCCTTAGAACCTGGTTACTTTTGTAGGACAGGATGAACCATCTAAACTTCAGGGGGGGGGGGGGTACTTACCTTTAAACCTCATGCAAGCCTTCAAACCTAGGGCTATTGTGTGACTTGTTTGTGTGTGCCACATGTTTGTGATGGAGCATAACATCATAGCATCATCATGCATTATAAGCATATCATTTTCACTAACCATTTCAAGGATCAAAAAATTTATCTTTGTTCTTTGTTGCAGGTCATGGCTTCTACTCGTCGGAATACTATCCGGATCAACTTTGTAGGAATACCTCCTAAGCTTAAGGAATTAGTCTCTCAAGTTTCTGAAAACTCCCAGTTCATCAAGAGACATGGTCACCTACTGGATCTAGTCACTTCAGGGTTCAATGAAGATATGATGAGTGTCCTGTTTCACTTCTTTGATCCTAAGCATCATTGCTTCACATTCTCCGACTATCAGCTGGTTCCTACGATGGAGGAATTCTCTAAGCTATTGGGTATACCTATTCTTGATCAGAAACCCTTCACAGGCTTGGAAAAAGAGCCTAAACCTGAGGTCATTGCTGCAACCTTACATTTGAAGAAATCAGACATTGTTCTAGAAACGAGGAGCGAAATCTCAACTCATACCTCAACACAAAGAGGAAACGCCCATAGGAGACTTAAAACCCCATCTTTTTGTATTCATTTCATTTTTATTGTAAGCCCAAAGGGCAAACAAATTTATTACTAATAAAAGTTTACTTTTTGGTTGTTTAAACAAATTTAAATCCTGCGGTCCTTGAAAACATTGCATACGCATTTATACACCATATCATTGCATCACAGGTTTCTTATGTGCAGGTATCTTATCTTCTCGCTGTTTACTTCAGCAAAAATGGCTCTTGAGCAAACAGTCAAAGATCTCCAGGCACAAAATGCACAATTCCAGGAGCTGATCCTGAACTTGTCCAAGGGACAGGATGAATTGAAGACACTGCTGGCCAAGAAGACTAAGAAGACTAGAAGGTCAGGAGGCCTTATCAATATGGGAAAAAGGTTCAGAGGTCCTGTCAAGACCAAGGAATAGGTTGAAGATTATGAGTCTGAAGAGTCTGAGAAAGAGGGAGGAAGTCTCCATAATATAATGGGGGATTCTGATTCTGAAGCAAATTACTATCACGATCCTAATGAAGATAAGTTCAAGATGCTGGTGGATAGAATGAATGCTATGGAATTGCAAAAGTCTTCTGGGCTAGATTTTGAAGACCTGAGTTTGATATCTGGAGTGGTTATACCCATTGGTTTCAAGGTCCTTGCTTTTGTAGTATATGATGGTGTCTCGTGTCCCAAGCTGCATCTAAGGTCCTATGTCCGGAGGATTCAACCTCATACTGCTGATAAGAAGTTGTGGATTCATTTCTTCCAAGAAAGCTTGTCTGGAGCTCAATTGGAATGGTACTATCAATTGGAGAGTGTCAACATTCGTGATTGGAATGATCTTGCTGAGGCCTTCTACAGGCAATACCAATACAATGCTGACTTAGCACCTACTCGCATGCAACTCCAAAGCATGTCTATGGGTGCTAAGGAGAACTTCAAAGAGTATGCCCAGAGGTGGAGAGACTTGGCTGGTAGAGTTCAACCTCCTCTAACTGACAGGGAGTTAGTGGATATGTTCATGAGTACGCTGAATGGTCCTTTTTATAGTCATCTCATTGGAAGCTCATCATCTGGTTTCACTGAGCTGATAATGACGGGAGAGCGTGTGGAAAGTGGAAGGAGTGGCAAGATACAAGTGGGTGCTTCTTCATCAAGTACTGCAAAGAAGCCCCCTAGTGGGAAGAAAGAGTCAAAAATGCTGTTTATGGCCAACCTAGTCGTAATAGGAGTCACCAATCTGTGAGTATAGTTCACATCTCCAATCCTACTCCTGCAACACCAGAGCCACCACAGGGAAATCAGTAGAGGCCTAGAAGATAGTTCACCAAGATCAACATGTCACTGGCCCAAGCCTTGCAACACTTGCTGAAAGGAGAACTCATTACTTTGAAGGACCCTCCTCAGAACCCTAATGTTACCTCTCCTAGGTACAATCCTAATGCACGGTGTGCATATCATTCTAATTGTCAGGGACATGATACCAACAATTGCTGGATATTGAAGTGTCGCTCCCGACAAATGAAGCTTGATCAGATGAAGGTACAGACGCGAACGGTCGGCGAAGGGAACAATGAGAACACACAGCCGTGAACTCACTGGAGATGAAAAGAGTCGCCAGCTAGGCATTTTTATCCCGGAGGAAAGGTAATGCTGCATAGACCTAGAAAGATACGGATAAGACGGTTTGCGAACCAGAGAGACTGAGAAAGGGGGTTGGTTACAACCTGGGAAGGTATTAGCACCCAGATTGTCCGTTGTACTCGACGGGATCCACGCTTAAAAGATTTGTGTTTTAAAGGGGTAGTGTCAGTGCATTCTGTGTATAAAATAGCTGGAAAAAGATGTACAGGTGTCAGTGTAAGAAGTGAAGTGTATAATGATGTGTCAGTGTAAGGATGAGAATGAATTGCTCAAGATTATGAGGCTAAAGAATAAAGCTAGAAGGAGGGGGAATATACAGAGACTTTTGTTCGATAACTGTTAAGTTATGCCTACGTATTCTCTCGTGCAATGAGGAAGTCAGAACACCGTAGTTCGACCCAAAGAGACTGAAAGATGAATTGACTTGTGAACTGCTTACTTGTCTAGGCTCAAGTGTATGACCTGTCTGGCTCAGGTGCAAACTGTCTTGCATCAGACGGAAGAAGCAAGTTCTCGATTATGAGTGAAGGTGATGAGAAAAGAATCCCGAAGGAGACGATTATTGTTTGTTTTTGAGTTTTCAGTCTTTATTGTTTTTGGTGTTTGTCATAAGTTAATGAGCTTAAGCCTAAACCAATGGGTTAGTAAACTCATCACATCCTCCCTCTGATTAGGGGTAATGAGAATACCTTAAGTGTGAAGTCAGATTCTCACACTCAATCACCTTTGATGCAGGATTAAGATCATTATCCTACTTGTGATTATTTAGATGTTTTTGTGGTTTTTGTTTAGTGTTGAGTAATGAGGTTAAGCCATAATCAGGGATTAAACAGACTCATTACACCATCCTAAAAGAAGGATGATAGATGAGAATGTTTAAGCTGAGGAAAGCTCCTCAACTTAATCCATGACTAGGGATTAAACCCATGACAAAACAAGCCTTTGATTAAGTGGATTTTATTTAATGATATGATGATGAAGTGAATTTTATGATTTGTAAGACAACTTGAGGGGGACTTGTCCATTAACACTAGGGTTAGTCCTTCTTAACCCATTAAGGAAGAATTAGAACCCTAATGCAAGGCCCAAGTTACAAGTGTGATGTCTTGATGATTATTATGTGGATTGATTAAGAGATTTAAACACATTAAGGGTTTAACACTTAGGATTAAAGTTATACACTCCATCCTAAAAGAAGGATGCAGGCATAAGCTTAATCACAAAGCCTTAAAGCCTTTAGGGCTTAGTCCCTGATTATGAGGTGAGAAGAGATGACTCAAAAGAGACACAAAGGTAAAACTAAGAGGGGAGACTAATCAAAACCCTAATCATTGTCATGCTTGGTTGTTCCTAAGTTTTGTGAGGTTTTCAAGAGAAGTCTTCAATGGAACCACCAGGAAGCAGATGAAAGGATCAGGAGAAGCAAAGTAACTTGCTTCATTCAAGAAGTCAAGTCACTTGAAGAAAGAAAGTGGGAGGAAGAAGAATGAGCAAGCTCAATCTCAAACACAAATAGAAATGCAGCAATGGATGCAAGAGAGATGAAAAGAAAAGTTATGAGAAGTGAAGGCAAATTCACTTCTCAAGTTTACTTACCACCTGAAATGTTAGAAAGAAATGCAATGCAATGCTAGATGGGATGAAATGACATGATGCTAGACCAAACCAGAAGCATGTTGATGATGATTATGATGTTATGGGGTGCTATGAACATGAGGCAAGGCATGGAGATGCTCATACAAGATTATGAATGCAAATGATGCAAGCTAAGGAGCATGAACAAGCATGGAAAGTTATGAAGCATACAAGACAAATGACATGGCAAATGTGCAATGCAATGATCAAACATGTTTTCTATATGTCTTAAGATGTCAAATGAATCATAGGCATGCACAAAATGCAAAGACAAGTCATGTTATGCAAGAGAATGCAAGAAGGATGCAAGTGAAAGCCCAAATTAGGGTTCATGGAACAAACATCAAACAAAAACCCAAAACAGAAACAAACCCCAAGATAAAAAATGGAAAATGCTGCCCAAAGAAACCCTAAACCTATAATGAACCACTGCCCAAAGGGGAACTCTCAACTCCTAACCAATCTCAAGATGTGAATTTTATAAGTTATTAGGGTTTTTTAGGGTTCTTAACAAAAGAAATGTCAAACAATTGGAAAATGCAAGATCAAATCATGGCCATTTTATCCTAGAAACTACATGCCAAACACAAAACAAAACAAAAAGAATCAATGTCCAAACCTTCTCCAATAGACAGAAATGAATTTTTGAACTTATGATCAAAATAATGCACAAAATATGATTTAATTCAATGAAAAATTCTTAAAATGCATCAAGATCAAAAAAGAAATTTGGTTTGAAGGTTGGACAATGTTTCTAAATGTCTTAGAACATTTCATGAATTTTTTTTGTAATTTTTAAATACCTAAAAGTATTTTTAATTAATTAATTCCCATTAATCAATTAAAAATAATCTTTTAAATATTTAAAAATACTTTTTTAATGATAAAAAATAAAATAAAAATATTTTTGTGTCTTAAAAATTAATAAAACTTTTAAGAAAAAGTTTCATAATTTTTAAGAATTTTTAGCTATTTTAAAATAATTGTGCAAAGCAAAAGAAAAATAAAAGAAAATAAATGAATTAAAACTGAATTAATGAGAAGTAATCAAATCCTAGGGTTGAGATTTAAACTGGCCAGCGCGCGCATTGACTCCCCGCCACATCTCACGGCTCAAATTCAAACTTGCTAATCACCCTGATTAAACCCTAATTGTGCCCTAATGACATTCAGGCGACCGGAACAGTGTTCCGGTCGTCTTCTCCGGCCATCCCCAAAATCAATCTCTCTCCCTAGGCCAAATCAGAAGCCCTAAGTCTCCAGAATCCATCTACCAACTATCCTAAGCACGAATCCATCCTCAAATCATGTTTAAACTCACACACAAACAAGAATCGAAGCAAATAAAATTCTAGGTCAAACTTTCAGAAGACCATTACATGCTCATTTCTGGCTTATTTTCAAAAGTAAAGAGATCCCAATGATCAGTGTAACATGCACAACAAGATTTTAACAAGAGAAATGAGTTCTGGGAAAAAAGTTCATGGTGTCACCTGAGATGGAGCTCTTGATTCAGGAGCTCTTTGGATGATTCTTTGGCTCAATCTGGTCCCAATGGTCTACCTTTGAAGCTTTGGATACTTAGTTGGAGTTTAAACAACCTCCTGAGTGAGTTTGCAGCAGCTCTGACCAAGGGAGGATGAAAATCGTATTTGAGATATAGGGTGTTTCAGGCCAAAACAAAGGGTGGTTTCTGGTCAGTGAGGTGAGTGGAGATTGTTGGTGGAGTTTGTTCTTGTGTTTGAGGTTTGTGGAAGGAGATTCGATGGAAAATGCAGGCTGAGGTGAAGAATGGCAATGGGGTATTCTTGCTCAGATCAAGCCTGGCTCTTGGTGCTTTCTACTCAAAGAGGCAAGGTGAGTTGAATGGTGAAGATGGCTTTTGTGTTTGCAAGCTGTGGAGAGGAATTCGAAGCAACTTGCAACTTGGTAGGTTTTTGTGTATGTGATGAATGAGGATGTTTCAGCCTTGCCTTGTGTTATGTCTAGCTTGCAAATTGTCCACATAACTCTCTCTCATTGGTCAGTTGACAAGACATGCCCTTTATTGATTGGTAAGTTACCTTTTGCAAAAAGTCAAATAATGTGTAAGGCAAGTATGGTGAGGTGCTAGGCAAGTACAATGGGCATGGGCTGCGCAGCATGATGAGTGTGTGAGGCTAGCAAAGCTCAGCATCCAAGGCTGCAAGTAGGAGGAAGCATGATCATGAGTTTTGCAACTTGTGACTTTTTGTTCACATGTGACCTTTTTTGTCCAACCAAACATAAAACCATGGGCATTCTTAGTTCATTTCTGATTTTTAGGACTTAGAGAAAGTTTATGTGCTGGTTTGAAATGAATTAGAGGCTGCAATATGCATTGGTCCAAGATTTTGCAAAATTCTCACTTAGGGCATGCCTTGAAAATCAATGATTTTAGCCAACTTTGCATTGCCATAACTTTTGATCCAAGAAGAGTTTGGTCATGTTCTTGTACTTTTTGAAAAGGGAAAAATGAGATCTACAACTTTCATGACCAAAGTTTTTCCATTTGAAGCATTTTTGGATCAAGAATCATGGCTTGAAAAATGACCTAAAATGATGCATTCTTGAAAAGTCAACTATGCCCAAAAAGTCAACATTTGCAAAAACCCTAAATTCTTGATTTCTATGAACTTCAACCTTCTTCCATGATCAAATAAAGATCATATACACTCAAAATGATGAAGATCACCCATTGGTTGGGTCATTGGGGGCCTCAGATGCCCTGATTTTGCACTGACTTGTCTGAAAAGTCAACCCTTGATCAGATGACTTCCCCATGGAATTTCTTCATGAAAATTGATATGCATACTCCCTATACCATATAAAGAGCAATGGAAACAAGAATGACCAAAAAATTTGGTGTTATGGCCTCTGAAACCAAAACCCTAATTTTCAGTCAACTGTGCAGTTCAAACTGGCCCTGCATCCACTCAAACCCTAGTTCTTGTGATTCCTATGCATTTTTGACTTTGAGGAGATGGAATATGATATAAGGACACACATGGACCCCTTTGAGTTGATTGGTGGCCTTTGGAATGGCTCAAGATGCTTTGGGATTGCTCAGATCACAAACCCTAGGTGCAGATGCCTTAGAAACTATCCAGTGGATCAAAAGTGAGATATGAGATGATATGTTTGTGTTTATGCATATGAGATGATCACAAGCCATGGAGTGAATGGGTGAGGGCAAATTTGGGGTGTTTACAGCTGCCCCTATTCAAACATGAGTTAGCTGTGCAGGTTGTAAGCGACGGCTTAACAGGCAAACAAGATAACTTGTGGTTGAATACCAAAGACAGTCCAAAATTTGCACTCACAGAATGAAGAAGAAAAGGGATATAGATTGTAAAAGGAAAACAAAGTATATTGTAAAGTGGGCGACGGAGGACGACCGTCGAGCAGAGGACGACTGCTGGGTAAAGAGCAATGACGGGGACGGCCGACATGCTGGGGATAAAAGGTAAAGCCAAGACGGGGACGACCGACTAGCTGGAAAAAAAACAAGAAATTATGATGGGGACGGCCATCAAGATAAAGCTGTAAAATTCTCTGGAAATTAATGAAACATGACGGGGACGGCCATCAAGTTCATAAAGGTAAAGTAACCAACGATGGGGACGGCCATCGGGCTAAAAGGAAAAGGGACCACGACGGGGACGGCCATCAGGTTAAAGAATAAATGAAATAAACAGATGATGGGGTACGGCCATCAAAGGTGAAGGACGATCACCTAGCAGGGTACGGCTGCTCTGTTGGGGATAAAAGAAAATATGATGGGGACGGCCATCAAAGGTGGAGGACGACCACCTGGCAGGGTACGGCTGCCGAAAATATCAACGATGGGGACGACCATCGGATAGAAAAGGTCAACGACGGGGACGGCCATCGGACGAGCATGATGGAGGACGACCATCAAGAAGTGGAGGACGACCACTCAGCAGGGTACGACTGCTCTCGGGGTTTATCATGACATAGGACGAATGCCAGATAACCAAAATCAACAATGGGGACGGCCATTGGATAAAATGATGAAGGACGATCATCAAAAGGTGGAGGACGACCACCTGGCAGGGTACGGCTGCCGAAAAAGATCAACGATGGGGACGGCCATCGGACGAGCATGATGGAGGACGACCATCAAGAAGTGGAGGACGACCACTCAGCAGGGGACGGCTGCTCTCGGGGTATCATAACACAGGACGAGTGTTAGATAAAAGACAATGCTTACTTGGTGATCTACTGGGGGTATAGTAAACACGGACGGGCGTTTACAACCAAGGAAGGAAAGTATAAGTGTAAGATTAATGATGCGGACGAGCATCCTTAAGGCTATGATACGGACGAGTATCATGTAGAAACAAATACTGACACGTGTTCAGAGATGATGATACGGACGAGTATCAACTGGTTAACAAGGAACACGGACGAGTGTTGAATCTGATGGTTCTTCTGGGGAATAGTAGACACGGACGAGTGTCTATATTCAAGAGGACATAAGTGTTTGAAACAGTGTATGGATTAAAGATGCGGACGAGCATCCTTAAGACTATGATACGGACGAGTATCATGTAGAAACAAACATTAGACGCAATGTTCTGAGATGATGGTACGGACGAGTACCAACTGGTTAACAAAGAACAAAGACTACTGTTGAATCTGTGGGGAGATAAGTGATGGTGTATACAAGATACGGACGAGTATCTGTATAAGTGTACCAATGAATAGTGAGTATATACAGATGAGTGTTTTAACTGCTGGGGAGAGTGACACAGACGAGTGTCAAAAGAGAAAAGTGGCATTATCAAGTATATGGGTGGTAAAGGTGTAAGCGACTGCGCTGGGGATATGACACGGACGGGTGTCGAGAAAATGTATATATGAGTATATGCGAGTGCAAGGAGGGTATCTTTGGCCTTCTGCTGGGGGGTATGTCACGGACGGGTGTCATGAAGTATCCGTAATACGGGTGATCTTGTTTGTAGAGAAAGTTCAGGCGACTTTACTGGGGAGTGATGACACGGACGGGCGCCAAAAGGTGTATATACTGGTGTTTGTGATTTGTGAGGCAACTGTTTTTGCTGGGACTCTGGTGGGGATTTCTGTACAATGATGATGAACGGTTATTATTCACAAGCGTTACTTCAGAACATGGCTTATGATTATGCTATGTATTTGATTTTTTTTGCCGTAATGCTCCGTATTAGACGGAATGCTACGCTCTGAGGGGATAGTATGATGCGAATGCTATGATTATGCGAAAAAAACCAAACCGGGATCCGGGTCCCGTTGCTGCGGAGATCTCCGATCGATCTGTTTGGAGTAGACATCCCAGCTGGGGAGGAGATCACTGGTAGATCTGATGATATGATATCTGCTTAGGAATACGGGTCATTAATAGACCTATCCTTATAAATGAGAGACCCAGCTGGGGTTTGTAGAAACTTTCTTCACTCTGTTGTGATCTTCCTGCGCTGCTCTTCTGGATAGAGGCTGAAGATTCTGTGGGGAGATGATTCCCTGACTCCTGTACTCAACTAAGGATGAAATGGCAACTCGGCTGGGGAATTGTGAGAGGCAACTCAGCTGGGGATAGCAACAAGAGGCAACTCAGCTGGGGATAGAGCATTTCAGATGCTGAGATTGAGTGCATGTTGATTTGGCAACCTCGCTGGGGAAATGGGCCCCTTCCAGTGCCACGTGGAAGATAGACCGAGTTGATAATGATTCGCCTGCTTGCTGAGACGTAACTTGCATGCCCCAGGTTGCGTTCTGGATACCTGCAATCCTGCAAAGATAAGGAGACGCACAAAAGGTCCCGAGGTATCCTTTACTGGATTCCGTCATAGGAATTAAGCACTTTTGAGAGTAAGTATATTCCCTGTAAGCATGTGTTTTATTATTATTACTTTTGGGAGAAAAACATCCGTACTTATGCAATTGATTTTTTTTGAGACATCAGACATTCTTTGCAAAAAATGTACAAAACGAAACATGATTGAAAAATCTGATTTTATTAATTCATATGCCCTGAATTGGCGAGATACAGTCAAAGAAACAAATCCCCTGAAATGAGGAGATTGTTACAAATTGAGAAACAAAATGCTGGCAGTGTTGACGACGCTTTGAGGAGCTTCCTCCTTACCATGACTCGTATGACTTTTGACGTTCTCCTCATCTTGCTTTCTGAAGAATGTTGATTCTGATTGAAGCTTTATCCTTTGGGGTTTTAACCAAGTTGCTGACAATACAGACGAATTCAGAATGCAGTTGTTCGCTTATTCCCTTATTTTGCATGGATCGCCCTTTCGGGTTTTCAATCCATCGGGATACCCATTTTTGCCTGAGTTGTCCAATGCGGCTTTTCAACTCAGCGGGTGTACATTTTTTTTTTATTTCCCTTATTTTTGCCCGAGTCTTTTATTCTGTTTTTGACTCGCCGGGATGCCCTATTTTTGCCTGGACTTACATTCTGTTTTTATGTCCAGCGGGTCATTTTATGCGAAGTATTTTTTAACTGCATCTGAATTCACAGGGGACGGGAAATCCTCACCATCCATGGTGCTGAGCATCAATGCCCCACCAGAGAAAACTTTCTTTACAACGAATGGTCCTTCATAATTTGGAGTCCATTTGCCCCTGTGGTCTGTATGAGGAGGGAGGATTCTCTTCAGCACAAGATCCCCTACTTGGTACCCTCGGTGCCTGACTTTCTGATCGAAGGCTTTCTTCATTCTCTTCTGATACAATTGCCCATGACAAATTGCAGCCAATCTTTTCTCTTCAATCAGACTCAGTTGTTCGAATCGGGACCGAACCCATTCTGCTTCACTCAGTTTAACATCCATTAATACCCGTAACGAGGGTAGTTCAACTTCAACAGGTAGGACTGCTTCCATACCATATACAAGCTGATACGGTGTTGCCCCAGTGGATGTTCTGATTGACGTGCGGTACCCATGCAAGGCAAACGGTAGCATTTCATGCCAGTCTTTGTATGTGACTACCATCTTCTGCACAATCTTCTTGATATTTTTGTTTGCTGCCTCAACAGCGCCATTCATCTTTGGCCTGTAAGGAGAAGAATTGTGATGTTGGATCTTGAAGTCCCGGCACAGCTCTGCCATCATTTTGTTGTTTAAATTGGAACCATTATCAGTAATGATTCGCTCGGGCACTCCATATCGACAGATGATATCTCTTTTCAGAAATCGGGCTACCACTTGCCTCGTAACATTTGCATATGAGGCTGCTTCAACCCACTTGGTGAAATAATCAATGGCAACCAGGATGAATCTATGGCCATTTGAAGCAGTTGGCTCAATCTTGCCAATCATGTCAATGCCCCACATAGCAAAGGGCCAGGGTGAAGACATTATGTTCAAAGGATTGGGAGGCACATGCACCTTATCTGCATAAATCTGGCATTTATGGCATTTTCTGGCGTAGGCACAACAGTCTGCATCCATTGTGATCCAATAATAGCCTGATCTTAACAACTTTTTAGCCATTGCATGTCCTCCAGCATGGGTACCAAAAGAGCCTTCATGCACTTCATGCATCAACAAATCTGCTTCCGTCTTGTCAACACATCGGAGGAGTACCATATCATAGTTCCTTTTGTATAAAGACCCATCAGTGTTCAGAAAGAAGCTTCCAGCAAGCCTTCTCAAGGTCTTCCTATTATTGGAAGATGCCCCAGGTGGGTACGTTTGATCCTCCAAGAAGCACTTAATATCATGGAACCAAGGCTTATCATCTTTGACAACATCTGCTGCAAATACATATGCTGGCCTGTCGAGTCTGGACACTGAAATCTGAGGTACAAAGTTGGCAGCTTGAACTTTGATCATGGATGAAATGGTAGCAAGAGCATCTACAAACTGATTCTCGTCCCGAGGGATATACTCAAGTTTGACCGTTGTGAAGAAAGTCAATAACCTTCTCGTATAATCCCTATAAGGTATCAGATGATCCTGATGGGTGTACCATTTTCCGTTGGTTTGATTAACTACCAGAGCTGAATCTCCGAATACGGTCAATGTCTTGATCCTGAGGTCAATGGCTTCCTCAAGACCCATAATGCAAGCTTCGTATTCAGCTTCGTTGTTAGTGCAGTTGAAAGTGAGTTTTGCCGAGAAAGGCATGTGAACTCCTTTAGGTGTAATGAGTACTGCACCAACACCGCGACCATTCATGTTAACAGCCCCATCAAACATCATAGTCCATTCTTCCTCCGGGTCAGGCCCTTCAGTGTGAATAGGCTCTTCGTGATCTTTTGCTTTAATGAACATGATGTCTTCATCAGGGAAGTCAAACCTCATAGGCTGGTAGTCATTAATGGGTTGCTCAGCAAGATATTCAGATAGTACACTGCCCTTGATGGCTTTCTGAGATGTGTACTGTATGTCGTATTCTGTGAGAATCATCTGCCATCTTGCAACCCGTCCGGTAAGAGCTGGCTTCTCGAAAATGTACTTAACTGGATCCATTTTTGAGATTAATAAGGTAGTGTGGGTCAACATATACTGTCTCAGTCGGCGAGCAGCCCACGCTAAAGCACAGCAAGTTTTCTCGAGCAGTGAATAACGTTGTTCACAGTCGGTAAACTTTTTGCTTAGGTAGTATATTGCATACTCTTTTCGACCAGACTCGTCATGCTGGCCCAACACACACCCCATTGACTCTTCTAATACCGTCAAGTACATAATCAGAGGTCTTCCTTCTACTGGAGGCATGAGGATTGGAGGTTCTTGTAAGTACTCTTTGATCTTGTCAAAAGCCTTCTGGCAATCTTCATTCCACCTGACCGTTTGTTCTTTTCTTAGCAGCTTGAACAAGGGTTCACAGGTTGCTGTGAGGTGAGATATGAACCGTGAGATGTAGTTCAATCGACCTAAGAACCCTCGAACTTCTTTCTCTGTTTTAGGTGTAGGCATTTCTTGAATAGCCTTGACTTTATCAGGGTCAACCTCAATCCCTTTCTCGCTTACAATAAAGCCCAGCAATTTACCGGATCGCACCCCGAATGTGCATTTGTTGGGGTTCAACTTTAGTTGGTACTTCCTCAGACGCTTGAACAACTTCAGCAGATTCACCAGATGATCTTCTTCAGTAAGGGACTTGGCAATCATGTCATCCACATAACATTCTATTTCCTTGTGGATCATATCGTGGAATAATGTCACCATAGCCCGTTGATACGTTGCACCAGCATTCTTTAGTCCGAATGGCATCACCTTGTAACAGAACGTGCCCCAAGGTGTGATAAATGTTGTCTTCTCCATGTCTTCAGGTGACATCTTGATCTGATTATATCCTGAAAATCCATCCATGAAGGAGAATACCGAGAACTGAGCCGTGTTATCCACCAATACATCAATGTGAGGTAATGGGAAGTCATCTTTCGGGCTGGCTCTATTCAGATCCCGGTAGTCAACACACATTCTTACTTTGCCGTCTTTCTTAGGCACAGGCACTATATTAGCAACCCACGGCGGATAGCTAGTTACAGCAAGGAACCCGGCGTCCCATTGCTTTTGTACCTCTTCCTTAATTTTCATAGCCATGTCTGGGCGAGTTCGGCGCAGCTTCTGTTTAACTGGTGGGCATTCTTCCCTCAAAGGCAGCTTATGCACAACAATGTCGGTATCCAACCCTGGCATGTCTTGATACGACCAAGCAAACACATCAACATACTCTTGAAGCAGATCTATCAGTTGTCTCTTTACTGAGTCTTGCAGGCAGGCCCCGATTTTGACTTCTTTCACGTCTTCCTCCGTACCAAGATTAATCACTTCAATCTCCTCTTGGTGAGGAGTAATAACCTTTTCCTCCTGTCTCAACAACCTGGCTAGCTCTTCAGGAAGCTCATATTTTTCTTCAACCCCTTCATCGGCTTGATTGGTTGGATTGTCAAAGTCATACGATGTCATAGCCGTGCTGTTGTCGGTGCTGTCAGGAAGGCACTCTCTGCAAGGGTTCAGTTTGTTCATTTTAGTGATTGATTTTAATCTTGCTTTAGAAAAAAGTGAAATGAAGTCATCATTTTGAAAACACCGCCATTTATTTTTGTACAAAAAAGAAAAATGGAAAAAACAGTGAACAAAAAGAAAAAGACTCGTTTGCAAAAAGATGTCTGATATTTCATTAATTTAATCTTGTTTGCACAAAAAGTACAGATGGCCCGATTACAAAATGAGTCTTGTCATCTTGGGCAAGATGCAAG
Organism: Lathyrus aphaca; assembly: GCA_963966055.1. Lineage (NCBI taxonomy): Eukaryota > Viridiplantae > Streptophyta > Magnoliopsida > Fabales > Fabaceae > Lathyrus > Lathyrus aphaca. The sequence continues at coordinate 231,169,133 of OZ014519.1, forward strand.
ACTTTGATGCATGCTTAAAAAATACAGGAAATAATAATTACTCTGCATGAGTAACTCTTATAATTTCCTGGGAAGACCAGTTCGAGACACTGCTCCCCGGGATCTTTGGACGAATCCAATTCTCCAGATTGCGCTCCTCTTCCAGCTCGTCTTCCAGACAGTTGATAGCATCGGGGGTAAGCATTCCCCCACTGACAAAACCTGGCTCTGCAGCAGCCTTCGCTTGATGTTGAGTTGGTTTGTAACCCAACCCAAATTTGTCCTTTTTCTCCTCCACAGCTAAAACTTTGCCCCAGCCTAGGGCAGTTCCTTCCTCAACAACCTTCCGGGCTTGTTGGTAAGATGACATGGGAGTACCAGATACAGCGGATGCTTCATTCACATTCAAAGCTTCAAACCCCTGGCTCATTGTTTCATGGATCTCCCCATCCATCTCAATGTACTTGTAGGTAGCCAGATGGCTAACGAAAATATCCTCTTCCCCACAGATTGTGACAACTTGACCTTCCCACTCAAATTTTAACTTTTGGTGAAGGGTAGACGTTATTGCGCCGGCGGCGTGAATCCAGGGTCTACCCAACAAACAGCTGTAGGCGGGCTGAATGTCCATCACATAAAAGATAGTTTTAAAGGTTTGCGGGCCAATTGTCACAGGCAGCTCAATCTCCCCCATAACCGACCTCTTCGAACCATCAAAGGCTCTTACCACCAGGTTGCTGGGTCTCAATGCCAATCCATCATATTCTAGCTTCACCAGAGCCTTCTTTGGTAAGACATTCAGGGAAGAACCTGTGTCCACCAGCACATGAGAAAGGACAGCTCCTTTGCATTCCATGGTTATGTGCAAGGCTTTGTTGTGGTTGCGGCCATCCGCTGTCAAGTCAGAATTGATAAACCCTAGCCCATTGCTAGCAGTAACATTTCCAACCACGGCTTCCAATTGGTTGACAGTAATCTCCTCAGGCACGTAAGCTGCGTGCAAGACTTTAAGTAGTGCATTCCGATGGGCTTCGGAGCACATAAGCAGTGAGAGGATAGAGATTTTGGATGGCGTCTGGTGAAGTTGATCCACAATTTTGTAATCACTCTTTTTGATGATTCGCATAAACTCATCAACTTCTTGATCGAACGGTGTCTTCAAGGCTTCTTTAACAGCTTGATCTTCCTGTACCGGGCTCTTTCCTTTTGCCTTGGCAGCAGCTTCTGCTTCGGCTGTAGGTCTTTGAATTGGTGGAGCGAAGAGACGTCCGCTTCGGGTGAAGCCTCCGCCTCCCCCCACATTATCTACTTGTGGTGCAGGTGTTGATGTTTCAAGAGTGATTCTTTTTCCTTCGCAGTACACGTCAGAGCCATAGTGCCAAGGGATGGCCCTACTGCTTTCATATGGTACTGGTCCAGGCACCGTGACAGTGACTGGGCTGATTGCTGCTGCTGAAGGGACTGTAATTGTTTGTGGATCATAAAAGATTGTAACTGGTGCTCTGATGGGAGCAGCACCTTCTGAATGGTAGGCAGAGTTGTTTTCAGGATCGTAGAATATGGTAACAGTAGAGACATCTTCATGATTGATTGCTGGTGTTGTAGGAGGTATTGTTGGAAGGACTGTTGCTGTTGTTGATGGAGATTCGAAATGGAATGAAGCTGAAGTTGTAGCAGGAGAAACTGTTGAAAACTAATCATTTGGAAGGACAGGTGAAGTACTTGTTGATGGTGCTGACGAATTGTCGGGAACAATAGTTGCTGCAGTTGTAGGAGGTTCTGAGTCCGTTGTTGATGAAGTTGCCGGATTTGTCAGGAATGATGTAGTGATCTGTAGCAGGCCACTCTGAATAAGGCTGTCAATGCCATTCCTCAGGTCCTCACACCCATTCCATGAAATATTGCAATAGGGACACCCTAGTTCACACCCTGGAAATATTTGGTTCTCACGAAGTTGAGCCTTGATTTCCACCAATGGTGTCCTGATCTGATCCACACTGGTTATTAAATAAGACGGTCTGTCTTCTTCAATAGCGTTAATTCGGGGACCACCATGGTTTGGCATAGGGTTTTTATTGACATTGGGCGGAGGTGCAAAATTCAGAGCCTTGGAGTCTACCAAGTCTTGTACCTTCATATGCAGAGCCCTGCATTTTTCTGTACTGTGACCAGGTGCGTTCGAATGAAAGGCACACCTAGCATTGGAGTCATAGTTCCTTGGTAGACTGTTGGGATCCGGAGGTGCCAACGTTCTTAGCTCAACTAGGTTGAGTTTCAGAAGTTGTGGCAGCAAAGTAGCATATGGCATTGGGATCGGATCGATCACTCTGTTAGCTTGAGATGGCCTCTGTTGGAATGGCCTTTGTTGACTGTTGTTGTTGGTGTTGCTGTTGTTGTAATTTCTTGGAGGGTACTGATTTTGCTGATGGAACTGCGGTTGCGGCTGATAGTTTTGTTGAGGAGGTTGATAGACAGGTTGAGGATGAGCTGGAGCAGGAATGGTGACTGCTGCTATTGACCTTTGAACATATTGGGGCCTGCCCCTGTTTGAATGGATGGCATTGGTCTCGCCAGTTCTTCTTGGGCCTGCAAAAGGCTTTCTTGTACTACTGGACGAGCTTGCACCGTTGTCTGAGATCTTTCCCATTTTCAACAGGCTTTCAATTCTCTCCCCAGCTATGACAACATCCGCGAAGCTAGTGGAGGAGAAAGCAGCCAACCTGTCAATATAGGTTCCCTGAAGGGTATTCATGAACATATCTGCCATTTCCCGTTCAGACATTGGTGGTTGAACAGCAGCAGCCAGTTGCCTCCATCTCTGGGCATATTCTCGGAAACTCTCTCTTGAAGACTGTGACATTCCCATTAGGAGGGTCCTATTGGGTGCCATATCCAGATTATACTGATACTGTCTGATGAAGGCTTCTGCCAGGTCCTTCCAGCATCTTACAGTTGCTCTCGTCAGATGGGAGTACCACTCCCTCGAAGCTCCAGTCAAGCTATCCTCAAAATAGAACATCCACAATTTCTCATCCATTGTATAGGCCTTCAGCCTCCCCAGAAATGATTGCAAATGAGTCCGGGGGCATGAAGTCCCATTATACTTTTCGAAACAAGGAGGCTTGAACTTATGGGGGATCCTGACCCCGTCTACCAAGCCCATATCCATAACGTCGAATCCCAAAGAGTTTTGAGATTCTAAGGACCTCAACTTCTCAGCTATTTCTTCCAACCGTCTATCATAAGTTTCCTCTCCAGCACCCATTACTGTAAATTGGTCCTCCTGAGGATCTTCTTGAAGTACCCTGGCTGCAGTGGCTGTCCCTTGAACGTTTGCAGGAATATTGATTTCAGGATGGAGATGGGGACCAAACACAGGAGGGTTAACATGGGGTTGTACCCTTTCATTGTTACTTGTGCCAGCAGTTCCCACATGGGGCTCATCTTGATTCCTCCCTTCTACCAAAGCTCTGAGCCTCTCCTGGCTTTGAGCTAAATTGTTCATCACTTCCATGAATTGTGTTATCTGGGTTCTCATCTCCAATCTTTCGTTGGCCATCTGGTTTCTGACCTCCGTAAGGTCCTGCTGCATCTGATCCATCTGAATTCCCGGAAGGTTGTTTCTAGTTGGGTACCTGTGTGGCCTGTTGAGGGGAAATACCCGGCGGCGAGCAATAATTCCTGAGATTCACAACAGAGGTTAGTAACAACAAAACAAAAACCTACAAAACAAACAAAAGGGTTAGTATGCAATGCAGTTATGCTTATTTGCTCTCAAGGTATCCGGTTTGGTCTTCAGTTTTGACCCTTCCAGACCCTTGAAGATGTTGCTGTTGAAGTTGCTTTCGAAATAAACCCAGATGGAAACTAACACAAATATATTACAGAAGGTGAAATAATACATCTTGTCCTTTTTACAACACAAGCCCTCAAAGGGGTCAAAATACATCACAAAAAGCAAAAGTACATGGAATAGGAATAACAACAAGCAAATGATCAAACTCCAAGGCCAAACTCATCCTCACGAACTTCCTTAAGAAGTGCTTCGGTCACAGGATCAGCCGGACGCTCCGTGAGACTTCTGATGAGAAGGTTTCTTGTTGCAACAGCTGCAGTCAACTTCTTGCTCTGACTTTGGTCTTTAGACCTCTTCACTCCAGCTCTGATTTCTAGCTCTGATATTTCCTTCTGGGCTGCTACCAGGGCTTTTTCTATCTGCTCCATCTTGTCCTGAACTCTCTTGTCTTCTAGAGTACGGGCCTCAGTGATCCGGACCCACCTGGCCTGACTCTCTTTCAAATACAAGTCTGTTCTTGCTCTCTGGAACTGGGCTTCTTTACAAGCATTCTTCAGAATCTGCTCACCAGCTTTAGACTTGTTGATATAATCTCCAGACTTCTCAATTTTAGTCAAGTGTTCCACCCTCAACTTCTCCAATCTTTCAATCTCCCTCACACCTTCACTCCTCTCCCGGAGGGCCTTCTGCAAAGCCTGGGTTAACTTCTCATTTCTTTCCTTCAAGCTTTCAAACTCTTCCAGACTGATAGTGGCAGGGGGTGGTGCTGAAGATGACTCAGGCATGTCTTCTATGGTGAAGGGCATTCCAGAGAATTGGGCCCTGGCATGGGACCACTCATAATATTGGACTGATGCCACATTATTGCACTTCCCCAGAGTTGTGATTCCCTTGGTTTGAACATGATCCCAGGCCCAGGCAGCCTGCCTAACAATCGCCAGACTAATCTTGTTCTCACAGTAGAGGGTCTCAACCAAGTCTTGCTCCCTGGGAGTATGGACCAGTGCATAGCCTAATTGCCTCCTGAACAGCAGAGGGTTGTAATTGATACTTCCCTTGACCCCTATTAAAGGCACATTGGGAAAGTGCCCACAGCTTGTAATGATATCTCTGCCCTTGGTGCTTTGAGTACACCATTTGATGTCTGCTGAAGTGAGAGTAGTGAGCCTCTTAGCCCAGTTGCTTTGCTGATGAGGATTTAGGAATGCATCTGTCCTGGGTAAATGCCTGAGAAGCCAAGTGTGAAACAATGGAGCACAAAACCTTACTAACCTTCCCCTCTATTTCTCATTCCTCTGGTGCACTGAGTAATAGAGATCTCCTAGCAAAGTTGGCACTGGGTTCTTCAGGATGAACAAATGGATTGCATTCTTGCTGATGAATCGAGGCTCATCTGCAAACAACACAATTCCATATACACTTAAGGCCAACAGAGCACAAACAACTCTCCACTCCCCCAGGGGGGCCTTCAGACTAGCTTGAGAAATCAGGAAGTCAAGATGAAAACCAGGGATCCCAGCTTTAGAGGTCATATGCTGCTCAATCAAAGCAGGTTCCAGGTGCAAACCTTTTGCTATCTCTCCATTGCTGGGAAAGACCATTTCAGGGTTGAAAGGGATTTCCCTCTTGATAGGCAAACCAATCAAAGATGAGTATTCTTCTAAAAGAGGCCCCAACTGAAAGTCTTGAAAGGTGAAACATCTCAATGGGGGGTCATAAAACTGAATGCAGGTGTGGATCAAACTCCTCTGGGATGGGTCCAGATCCATGACCAAGTCAAGTATATCCCCATAATGCTCCCTGAACAAAGGTATGTGATCTGGAGTGATCAGGGTTTGGATCCTCCTGATGTCTGATAAGTCTGGTTGGAAGAAATGATAGGTGATGTTGCTTTTCTTTGGAGCCATGATGCTGAAGACTGAGTAGAGTGCTGATGAAGATGCTGAGGAGTGGGCCACTGGCTGGCTGGTGCAAGTATTTGAAGTATATGGCTGACAAGCTGAAGCTAGTGCTGGTGGAGATAGGTCAGTAATGCAGATGGGGTCAAAACCAAAACCAGATGAAGGTGGATACCCTGAAACACAAATAAGCAAATGTTAATATGATGCGATGAGTATGTATGCAAATGAAATGCAAGGGTTTGTGACTGAGCTGGATCTGATTAACTGCCTTGGTATAGATCCATGTGTGTTCTAGAAATCCAGATGGAGGTCTATAAATCCAGTAACCAGGGTGGGGGACTCAAATAAAGAGCCACAAGTCCAAGGTTTTAGAATCACAAGAACTGTCCAACATGGAGTATTCTTAACAAAGTCAAAGTAACAGGGTATTCTGAGGTCAAGGTACCTGCAAACCTGTAAACAGCCCAACCCCCTCACAGGTGGTGATCTAGAACAAGGATCCTCAGACTTGGATCAGTTATGAGAAGTGTAAACACTTCTAACCCGGAGGTACAGTGTTTACAATAACCATAACAATTCCTCCTCTAATTCACCTCAGTTTCTGAAGGTCAATACTAAAAGGTCATCCAGACTTAGCAGGCTTCCCAGATAGCCCTAGCATTGCAGGAAATCTGCAACACAGAGTTCTCAAGAAGAAACCCATATCTGAACCGTGTTTCATATTCCCGCACCAGACCGAAATGGAATGGGAAAGAATATGATTCACTCTAGCCTAGGTGTCACTCAGGTCCCAGGTATAGGACCTTAACTCTCAATGAATCACCCACCCACCAAGGCAAACAACCAGATCCAGCCAGCAGCAATGACAGTATGATATAAATAAATGCAATAAAGAAAGCAGTAAAGTAACTGTACATAAAGCAATAAACAAAAATAAATACAAGCACATAACACCCCAGTAAACACAAATCAAACAAGCGCTAGGAGGAACCCACAAAAAGAACCAGAAGCCCTGGTTGCAGTATAAGGGTCCCCAGCAGAGTCGCCAAGCTGTCGCTCCCGACAAATGAAGCTGGTTCAGATGAAGGTACAGACGCGAACGGTCGGCGAAGGGAACAATGAGAACACACAGCCGTGAACTCACTGGAGATGAAAAGAGTCGCCAGCTAGGCATTTTTATCCCGGAGGAAAGGTAATGCTGCATAGACCTAGAAAGATACGGATAAGACGGTTTGCGAACCAGAGAGACTGAGAAAGGGGGTTGGTTACAACCTGGGAAGGTATTAGCACCCAGATTGTCCGTCGTACTCGACGGGATCCACGCTTAAAAGATTTGTGTTTTAAAGGGGTAGTGTCAGTGCATTCTGTGTATAAAATAGCTGGAAAAAGATGTACAGGTGTCAGTGTAAGAAGTGAAGTGTATAATGATGTGTCAGTGTAAGGATGAGAATGAATTGCTCAAGATTATGAGGCTAAAGAATAAAGCTAGAAGGAGGGGGAATATACAGAGACTTTTGTTCGATAACTGTTAAGTTATGCCTACGTATCCTCTCGTGCAATGAGGAAGTCAGAACACCGTAGTTCGACCCAAAGAGACTGAAAGATGAATTGACTTGTGAATTGCTTACTTGTCTAGGCTCAAGTGTATGACCTGTCTGGCTCAGGTGCAAACTGTCTTGCATCAGACGGAAGAAGCAAGTTCTCGATTATGAGTGAAGGTGATGAGAAAAGAATCCCGAAGGAGACGATTATTGTTTGTTTTTGAGTTTTCAGTCTTTATTGTTTTTGGTGTTTGTCATAAGTTAATGAGCTTAAGCCTAAACCAATGGGTTAGTAAACTCATCACATCCTCCCTCTGATTAGGGGTAATGAGAATACCTTAAGTGTGAAGTCAGATTCTCACACTCAATCACCTTTGATGCAGGATTAAGATCATTATCCTACTTGTGATTATTTAGATGTTTTTGTGGTTTTTGTTTAGTGTTGAGTAATGAGGTTAAGCCATAATCAGGGATTAAACAGACTCATTACACCATCCTAAAAGAAGGATGATAGATGAGAATGTTTAAGCTGAGGAAAGCTCCTCAACTTAATCCATGACTAGGGATTAAACCCATGACAAAACAAGCCTTTGATTAAGTGGATTTTATTTAATGATATGATGATGAAGTGAATTTTATGATTTGTAAGACAACTTGAGGGGGACTTGTCCATTAACACTAGGGTTAGTCCTTCTTAACCCATTAAGGAAGAATTAGAACCCTAATGCAAGGCCCAAGTTACAAGTGTGATGTCTTGATGATTATTATGTGGATTGATTAAGAGATTTAAACACATTAAGGGTTTAACACTTAGGATTAAAGTTATACACTCCATCCTAAAAGAAGGATGCAGGCATAAGCTTAATCACAAAGCCTTAAAGCCTTTAGGGCTTAGTCCCTGATTATGAGGTGAGAAGAGATGACTCAAAAGAGACACAAAGGTAAAACTAAGAGGGGAGACTAATCAAAACCCTAATCATTGTCATGCTTGGTTGTTCCTAAGTTTTGTGAGGTTTTCAAGAGAAGTCTTCAATGGAACCACCAGGAAGCAGATGAAAGGATCAGGAGAAGCAAAGTAACTTGCTTCATTCAAGAAGTCAAGTCACTTGAAGAAAGAAAGTGGGAGGAAGAAGAATGAGCAAGCTCAATCTCAAACACAAATAGAAATGCAGCAATGGATGCAAGAGAGATGAAAAGAAAAGTTATGAGAAGTGAAGGCAAATTCACTTCTCAAGTTTACTTACCACCTGAAATGTTAGAAAGAAATGCAATGCAATGCTAGATGGGATGAAATGACATGATGCTAGACCAAACCAGAAGCATGTTGATGATGATTATGATGTTATGGGGTGCTATGAACATGAGGCAAGGCATGGAGATGCTCATACAAGATTATGAATGCAAATGATGCAAGCTAAGGAGCATGAACAAGCATGGAAAGTTATGAAGCATACAAGACAAATGACATGGCAAATGTGCAATGCAATGATCAAACATGTTTTCTATATGTCTTAAGATGTCAAATGAATCATAGGCATGCACAAAATGCAAAGACAAGTCATGTTATGCAAGAGAATGCAAGAAGGATGCAAGTGAAAGCCCAAATTAGGGTTCATGGAACAAACATCAAACAAAAACCCAAAACAGAAACAAACCCCAAGATAAAAAATGGAAAATGCTGCCCAAAGAAACCCTAAACCTATAATGAACCACTGCCCAAAGGGGAACTCTCAACTCCTAACCAATCTCAAGATGTGAATTTTATAAGTTATTAGGGTTTTTTAGGGTTCTTAACAAAAGAAATGTCAAACAATTGGAAAATGCAAGATCAAATCATGGCCATTTTATCCTAGAAACTACATGCCAAACACAAAACAAAACAAAAAGAATCAATGTCCAAACCTTCTCCAATAGACAGAAATGAATTTTTGAACTTATGATCAAAATAATGCACAAAATATGATTTAATTCAATGAAAAATTCTTAAAATGCATCAAGATCAAAAAAGAAATTTGGTTTGAAGGTTGGACAATGTTTCTAAATGTCTTAGAACATTTCATGAATTTTTTTTGTAATTTTTAAATACCTAAAAGTATTTTTAATTAATTAATTCCCATTAATCAATTAAAAATAATCTTTTAAATATTTAAAAATACTTTTTTAATGATAAAAAATAAAATAAAAATATTTTTGTGTCTTAAAAATTAATAAAACTTTTAAGAAAAAGTTTCATAATTTTTAAGAATTTTTAGCTATTTTAAAATAATTGTGCAAAGCAAAAGAAAAATAAAAGAAAATAAATGAATTAAAACTGAATTAATGAGAAGTAATCAAATCCTAGGGTTGAGATTTAAACTGGCCAGCGCGCGCATTGACTCCCCGCCACATCTCACGGCTCAAATTCAAACTTGCTAATCACCCTGATTAAACCCTAATTGTGCCCTAATGACATTCAGGCGACCGGAACAGTGTTCCGGTCGTCTTCTCCGGCCATCCCCAAAATCAATCTCTCTCCCTAGGCCAAATCAGAAGCCCTAAGTCTCCAGAATCCATCTACCAACTATCCTAAGCACGAATCCATCCTCAAATCATGTTTAAACTCACACACAAACAAGAATCGAAGCAAATAAAATTCTAGGTCAAACTTTCAGAAGACCATTACATGCTCATTTCTGGCTTATTTTCAAAAGTAAAGAGATCCCAATGATCAGTGTAACATGCACAACAAGATTTTAACAAGAGAAATGAGTTCTGGGAAAAAAGTTCATGGTGTCACCTGAGATGGAGCTCTTGATTCAGGAGCTCTTTGGATGATTCTTTGGCTCAATCTGGTCCCAATGGTCTACCTTTGAAGCTTTGGATGCTTAGTTGGAGTTTAAACAACCTCCTGAGTGAGTTTGCAGCAGCTCTGACCAAGGGAGGATGAAAATCGTATTTGAGATATAGGGTGTTTCAGGCCAAAACAAAGGGTGGTTTCTGGTCAGTGAGGTGAGTGGAGATTGTTGGTGGAGTTTGTTCTTGTGTTTGAGGTTTGTGGAAGGAGATTCGATGGAAAATGCAGGCTGAGGTGAAGAATGGCAATGGGGTATTCTTGCTCAGATCAAGCCTGGCTCTTGGTGCTTTCTACTCAAAGAGGCAAGGTGAGTTGAATGGTGAAGATGGCTTTTGTGTTTGCAAGCTGTGGAGAGGAATTCGAAGCAACTTGCAACTTGGTAGGTTTTTGTGTATGTGATGAATGAGGATGTTTCAGCCTTGCCTTGTGTTATGTCTAGCTTGCAAATTGTCCACATAACTCTCTCTCATTGGTCAGTTGACAAGACATGCCCTTTATTGATTGGTAAGTTACCTTTTGCAAAAAGTCAAATAATGTGTAAGGCAAGTATGGTGAGGTGCTAGGCAAGTACAATGGGCATGGGCTGCGCAGCATGATGAGTGTGTGAGGCTAGCAAAGCTCAGCATCCAAGGCTGCAAGTAGGAGGAAGCATGATCATGAGTTTTGCAACTTGTGACTTTTTGTTCACATGTGACCTTTTTTGTCCAACCAAACATAAAACCATGGGCATTCTTAGTTCATTTCTGATTTTTAGGACTTAGAGAAAGTTTATGTGCTGGTTTGAAATGAATTAGAGGCTGCAATATGCATTGGTCCAAGATTTTGCAAAATTCTCACTTAGGGCATGCCTTGAAAATCAATGATTTTAGCCAACTTTGCATTGCCATAACTTTTGATCCAAGAAGAGTTTGGTCATGTTCTTGTACTTTTTGAAAAGGGAAAAATGAGATCTACAACTTTCATGACCAAAGTTTTTCCATTTGAAGCATTTTTGGATCAAGAATCATGGCTTGAAAAATGACCTAAAATGATGCATTCTTGAAAAGTCAACTATGCCCAAAAAGTCAACATTTGCAAAAACCCTAAATTCTTGATTTCTATGAACTTCAACCTTCTTCCATGATCAAATAAAGATCATATACACTCAAAATGATGAAGATCACCCATTGGTTGGGTCATTGGGGGCCTCAGATGCCCTGATTTTGCACTGACTTGTCTGAAAAGTCAACCCTTGATCAGATGACTTCCCCATGGAATTTCTTCATGAAAATTGATATGCATACTCCCTATACCATATAAAGAGCAATGGAAACAAGAATGACCAAAAAATTTGGTGTTATGGCCTCTGAAACCAAAACCCTAATTTTCAGTCAACTGTGCAGTTCAAACTGGCCCTGCATCCACTCAAACCCTAGTTCTTGTGATTCCTATGCATTTTTGACTTTGAGGAGATGGAATATGATATAAGGACACACATGGACCCCTTTGAGTTGATTGGTGGCCTTTGGAATGGCTCAAGATGCTTTGGGATTGCTCAGATCACAAACCCTAGGTGCAGATGCCTTAGAAACTATCCAGTGGATCAAAAGTGAGATATGAGATGATATGTTTGTGTTTATGCATATGAGATGATCACAAGCCATGGAGTGAATGGGTGAGGGCAAATTTGGGGTGTTTACATGAAGAACAAAATTTAGGATATGATTGATGCTGGAGAGATTGAGTTTGACCCTCCTGGTACTCCAAATGTGATTACTGCTCCCATGCCTAATCATGAAAAGACTGTTAATGCCATTGATGAAGTTTCACATATTTCCTCGGTTGTAGATGTGACTACCCCATTATCTGTTATCAAGAAGAAGTTGGTACAAGCTGGGTTCTTTCCAGGTTGTAATGAAGATTGTTTCTATTGTGCTTATAAATCGGATAGCTGCTGGAAGTTGAAGGACGGTATTCAACGCCTCATGGACAATTACACCATATTGTTTGAGAGGACACCTTCTATGGAGAGCATGGTTGAACATATAACTCAAGGTGCGAAGGTTGAAGAGGTGAATATGGTTGATAAAGTGCCAGTGAGGATTACTTCCAAGGGCCCTGTCAAAATCACTCGTAAGGGTCCAATTAAGATTACTGCTGAAGGCCCTGTGAGGACTATTGCTGAAGCTAGGGTGGCTCCTATGGTTATTACCACTCCTGGTCCTATTCCGTATACTTCTGTTAAAGCTGTACCTTGGCATTATGGTTCCGATGTTTATATCCATGGTGTTAAATAAGAACCCTTAGCTGATACACCTGTTGCTGATGAAAACCTTGATGTTGATAATATTGCTGGATCTAGTAAGATCACGAGAAGTGGAAGAATTTTCTCTCCTCTGGCTACCTCCAAGAATACTACTACCTCCAGTGCTGCGACAAATACAGATGCCCGGGGCAAAGGTCCTGTTATAGAACCTGTGCCAACTGAGACACCAACTGTTGATGATCTTTCTAAGCAGATGGAAGAAGTACTAAAGATCATTCGTAAGAGTGATTATGATATTGTTGATCAATTGTGGCATACTCCCTCCAAGATTTCCATGTTGTCTTTATTGTTGTGTTCTGAGGCTCATGCTAAGGCCTTGATTAAGTTTTTGAAGACTGCTCATGTACCAAATGAGATTTCTGTGGATCAGTTTGAAAATTGTGTTGCACACCTGACTTATGATAATGGGTTAGGTTTTTCTGATGCTGACTTAACTCCTGCCAAAAGGAACCATAACAGAGCCTTACATATTTCTATTGAGTGTAGGGGCACTACCCTGTCTCATGTGTTGATAGACAATGGTTCTTCACTGAATGTGCTGCCCAAAGAGGTTCTGAACAAGCTTAGTCCTGAAGATGCTGTGTTGAGACCAAGTAATATAGTGGTGAAGGCCTTTGATGGTTCGAGAAGAGTGGTGCATGGAGAAATAGATCTCCCAATCAAAGTAGGTTCTCAGGTCTTCAATTCAACTTTCTATGTAATGGATATTCGTCCTTCGTATTCTTGTTTGCTTGGGCGCCCCTGTATCCATGGGGCAGGTACTGTGACCTCCACTTTACATCAGAAGTTGAGATATCCAGTGAAGGGAAAGGTTGTTACTGTTTACGGTGAGGAAGAATATATAGTCAGTCATGTGAATACTTTCAAGTATCTTGAAGTGGAAGGTGAATATGTTGAAACTCCTTGCCAGATGTTTGAAGTAGTTCCTTGGGTTGTTCCTAATGCTGAAGCTCCTCCTGTTGTCAAAAGAGTTCCTGTGGTCACCAGAGTACCTCCTACAATGGCCTCCCTCAAAGATGCCAGAGCTGTGGTTGATGAAGGTGGTTGTACTATTTGGGGTCAGCTTCCTGACATTCCTTACAAGTCTGACAAGTTTGGTTTGGGTTTCACTACAGAGTCCCAAAAGGCTGTTCGTCGTGCTCGTGCTGTTCGTATCACTAATCAAGGGATTATGAAAGATCAGATCAATGCTGTGGGTGACTATGATGAAGACTACAACTTGGATGCTTGGATTTTTCCTACTGTGGGTGATGGGCTCAATAACTGGAAGGATGAAGATGTTATTCCTATCTCCTTTAGTCAGGAGTAAATACTATTACTGTGGTTATTTCTTAAGTTTGTAAATTTTGAACAATTGAACTCTTAAGCCTTGTGCCTTACCCGGGGCACAATGGTATGCTTGTTTCGGGATGTCATTTCATTTGCATACTTCATTCAATAAAAATCAGTGGATGTTTCGTTTTCGTAAATATTGTGTTCCTTGTCTTTCTTTTATTTTTCTTTTATCAGCTATGTGTTCTTACACACACCCACATCACTAAAATGCAGATCCTCATCCACTCTGGATCCTGTTGATAACAATTCTACTATTGCCAATTATAATTTCGAGAATCCGATCTATCAAGCTGAAGATGGAAAGGAGGATGATTGTGAAGTACCTATAGAGCTTGCTAGGTTGTTACAACAAGAAGAGAAAGCTATACAACCACATGAAGAGCCAATCGAATTTGTGAATCTGGGAACTGAAGAAAACAGGAAAGAGGTCAAGATAGGGGCTGAATTAGAGGATGGTGTTAAGAGCAGATTGATTCAGATGTTACATGATTATGTGGAGATCTTTGCTTGGTCCTATGAAGATATGCCAGGGTTGGATACAGACATTGTGGTTCACCGTTTACCGGTAAAAGAAGATTGTTGTCCAAAGAAGCAGAAGGTTCGTCGCATGCGTCCTGAAATGTCAGAGAAAATTAAGGCAGAGGTGATGAAACAGTTTGATGCAGGGTTCTTAGCTGTGACTTCTTATCCTCAATGGGTTGCAAACGTGGTGCCGGTACCTAAGAAAGATGGTAAGGTACGTATGTGTGTAGATTACAGGGATTTGAACAAGGCCAGCCCCAAAGATGACTTTCCACTTCCTCATATTGATGTTTTGGTAGACAACACTGCTCAGCATAAGGTATTCTCTTTCATGGATGGTTTCTCTGGTTACAATCAAATCAAGATGGCACCTGAAGATATGGAGAAGACTACATTTGTTACACAGTGGGGCACTTTTTGTTATAAAGTGATGCCATTTGGTTTGAAGAATGTCGGGGCAACATATCAGCGTGCTATGGTGGCTTTGTTTCACGATATAATTCATCATGAGATAGAGGTATATGTGGATGATATGATAGCCAGGTCCCAAAATGAAGAGCAACATCTTGATCATCTGCATAAGTTGTTTGAAAGATTAAAGAAATACAAGTTGAGACTGAACCCAAACAAATGCACTTTTGGAGTTAGGTCCGGTAAACTCCTGGGTTTCATTGTCAGTGGAAAAGGTATTGAGTAGACCCTGCGAAAGTGAAAGCTATACAAGAGATGCCAGCTCCCCGTACTGAGAAGGAAGTTAGAGGTTTCTTGGGACGACTGAATTACATTGCAAGATTTATTTCCCAATTAACTGCTACCTGTGAGCCAATCTTCAAGTTGTTGAAGAAAGATCAGGTAATGGAGTGGAATGATGAGTGCCAGACAACCTTTGATGAAATTAAGAAATATCTTTTAGAACCTCCAATTTTGATGCCACCAGTTGATGGAAGACCTTTGATTATGTACTTAACAGTGTTAAACAACTCAATGGGGTGTGTATTGGGGCAACATGACGAGTCTAGTCGAAAAGAGCAGGCAATATACTACCTTAGCAAAAAGTTTACCGACTATGAAACAAGATACTCACTGCTCGAGAAAACTTGCTGCGCTTTGGCATGGGCTGCTCGCCGACTAAGACAGTATATGTTGACTCATACTACCTTATGTCGCTCCCACCAAATGACACCGGGTCAGAAGGGGTACAAATGCGAACGGTCGGCGAAAGAAGGAGGTGAGAACACACAAGGGTGAACTCAAGAGAAAAGAGTCGCCAGCTAGGCATTTTTATCCCAGAGGAAAGGTAATGCTGCATAGACCTGGAAAAGATGGATAAGACGGTTGCGAACCAGAGAGACTGAGAAAGGGGGTTGGTTACAACCTGGGAAGGTATTAGCACCCAGATTGTCTACCGTACTCGACGGGATCCACGCTTAAAAGATTTGTGTTTAAAGGGGTAGTGTCAGTACAATCTGTGTATCAAAGCTGGAAAAAGAATGCAAGTGTCAGTGTAAAAGAAGTATGAGGTGTATAAGTGGAGTGTCAGTGTAAGAACAAGAATGAAATGCTCAAGACTATGAGGCTTAAAGAATGATGCTGGAAGAGGGGGAATATACAGAGACTTTTGTTCGATAACTGTTAAGTTATGCCTACGTATCCTCTCGTGCAATGAGGAAGTCAGAACACCGTAGTTCGACTCAAAGAGACTGAAAGACAAATTGACTTGTGAACTGCTTACTTGTCTATGCTCAAGTGTATGACCTGTCTGGCTCAGGTGCTAACTGTCTTGCATTAAACGGAAGAAGCGAGTTCTCGTTTGTGAGTGAAGATGATGAGAAAAGAATCCCAGAGGAGACGATTATTGTTTGTTTTTGGGTTTTCAATCTTTTATTTCTTTTTTTTTTGGGGTTTGTCATAAGAAAATGAGCTTAAGCCTAAACCAAGGGTTAGTAAACTCATCACATCCTCCCTCTGATTAGGGGTAATGAGAATACCTTAAGTGTGAAGTCAGTATCTCACACTTAATCACCCTGAAGTAGGATTAAGATCATTAACCTACTTGTGATTATTTAGATGTTTTTGTTGTTTTTGTTTAGTGTTAAGTAATGAGATTAAGCCATAATCAAGGATTTAATGGACTCATTACACCATCCTAATAGAAGGATAATAGATGAGAACATTTAAGCTGAGAAAGACTCCTCAACTTAATCCATGATTAGGGATTAACCTCATGACAAAACAAGGCCTTTATTAGATGGATTTTATTTAATGATAAGATGGAGAAGTGAATTTTAGGGTTTGTAAGACAACTTGAGGGGGACTTGTCCATTAACACTAGGGTTAGTCCTTCTTAACCAATTAAGGAAGAATTAGAACCCTAATGCAAGGCCCAAGTTACAAGCTTGATGTCTTGATGATTATTAGGTGAATTGATTAAAGGATTTAAACACATTAAGGGTTTAACACTTAGGATTAAAGTTATACACTCCATCCTAATAGAAGGATGCAGGCATAAGCTTAATCACAAAGCCTTAAAGCCTTTAGGGTTTAGTCCCTGATTATGAGATGAGAAGAGAAGACTCAAAGATGACACAAATGTAAAAAACTAAGTGGGGGACTAATCAAGCCCTAATTGTTATCATGCTTGGTTATTCCTAGCGTTTATGAGGCTTGCAAGAAGATCTTCAGAGAAACCACCAGGAAGGAAGCAGATGAAAGGAGCAAAGAGAAGCAAAACAACTTGCTTCACTTAAGAAGACAAGTTTCTTGAAGGAAGAAAGTAAGAGATGAACATGAATGAGCAAGCTCACTCTAATACACATACAAAATGCAACAAAGGAAGTATGAAAGAGATGAAAAGAGATTGTGAGAAGTGAAGGCAAATTCACTTCTCAAACAACTTACCACCTGAAATGTTAGCATAAGAAAATGAAATGTAATGCAAATGAGATGAAATGTCATGATGCAAACCAAAACCAGAAGCATGAGTATGATGTTAATTATGCTAAGAGATGATACAAACATAAGGCAAGACATGAGAATGACCAAACAAGCATAAGGATGCAAATGAGGCATGTATTGAACCATGAATGTACATGAAAAGTTATGAAATGTTATGGACATACAACATGGAAAATGAAAGATGCAATGATCAAACATGATTCTAATATGTCCTAAGATGTATCATGAATCAAATGAATGCACAAAATGTCATGGCAAGTCAATGGATGCAAGCAAATGAGAAATGGATGCAAAGGAAGGCACAAATTAGGGTTACATGCATCATGCAAAGCAAAAATCCAAAACCAGAAGCAAATGTCATGATAAAAATTTGAAAATGCAATCAAAGATACCCTAAACCTATACAAACTCACTGCCCAAAGGAGGGGATCCAACTCTTAACCTAGTGAAAGTTATGAATTTCCTAAGATTGCTAGGGTTTTGGGGTACTTCAACAAGAAAAATGCTAAACAAATTAAAAATGCAAGATCAATTCAAATCAAATTTATCCTATAAACTACATGCTATGCAAGATGCAATGCCAAAGGAATCATCATCCAACTCCCAATGGTTAGGCAGAAAGGAATTTTTGAAGATTGAAACAAAATATTGCCTTAAAATGAAATTAAATCCAATGAAAATGATCAAAAGGCATCAAGAACAAAAAATAAATTTGGTTTGAGAGTTGGACAATGTTTCTAAATGTTTTTAAATGCTATGTGAATTCTTTGGTGATTATTAAATACCTAAATGTATTTTTAATTAATTAATTTTCATTAATTAATTAAAAATAAACATTTAAATAATTTAAAAATAATTTTCAATGCAAAAAATAAAATAAAAATAATTTTCTGATTAAGAAAAATATTTGAAACAAAAATGCAAAAGAAAATATTTTTAGGATTTTTCTAACTATTTTAAAATAAATATGAAAGATAAATGAATAAAAATGAAATAAAAAGAAAATAAATGGGAAGTATGCAGGATCTAAGGCTGAGATTCAAACTGAACACGCGGGAGTTGACTGGCGCGCTATTGGAAGGTCAGGATCTCTTCTGGCTTAATTAACTTAAATATGATTTATTAAATTAATAAAACAGATTAGGGTTTTAATGATGTGATCTGGGCCACACACGCGCGCTGGAGTCAACCCCAGTCTACCTCATCTACGGTCCAAATTCAAACTCTCATTAATTACGTAATTAGGGCAAATGACTTTCAGGTGACCGGAACAGTGGTTCCGGTCATCTTCTCCGGCGAGTCAAAAGAGGAACTCTCTCCCTAGGCCATTTCTGGAGCTCTAAAGCTCCAGATCAAACCTTCTAACCTCCCTGAATCCAAACCTACCCTCAAAACAAATTTCTATGACCTACAAAACAAGATTCGAATCAAAACTCTTAAAATGACAAAAGTTTCAGACAACCAGTACACACTCAAATCTTAACCATTTCAAAAAGTAAAAACATCTGGATGATCAGCAAGGCATAAGGAACAATCTAGAAACTTAAATTTTCATTTCTGGAAAAAAAAGTTCTTGAGGTACCTGAGCTTGAGCTTTCTCAGTTTGCAACTTTCTGGCCAGCTCTTTGCTTTCAATCACTTCCAATGATCCCCCTGAGAAGTTTGCAAGTCTTGATTGGAGTTGAAAATGGCTGGTTTGTGAGATTGATCAAGTTCTGTTCAGTGAGGGGTGAGAATCGTGTTTCTGATTGAGGAGGTTTCAGGGATGAATGAGGGTAGGGAAATGATCAGGGGAGCATGCTGAGTGATTCTTTGAAGTTTGTTTTGATGTTTGATGCTTGTGTTGTGTGATTCGAAACAAAATGCATAAGGGGAGGTTTTTGAGAATGCTGGCTTGGAGGATGCTTTAGGCTTGTGTGTCTTATGAAAATGAACCCTTGGAGTGTGTTTGTAAGGTCTGGATTGGGCAGAGAGTGGGTGGTGGACTGTTGTGATTGGTATGGGTGTTTTTGCCAAAAAGTCAAAAGTGTTGTACTTGAGGTATGGGCAATGGTGTAGCTGGCTCATTGGCTTGTCCTAGCTCAGCTGAGATTAAGGATGTCCATGGAATTGGTTTTGAGATAGTTTAGCAAGTTGAGTGAAGTTTATGTAGTGTTTTGCAAATTTGTGAACTTTTGGCCCCTTTGGAATTTCTTAATGCACAAGTCATGAAATTGGACAAACTCTTGGTGCATTCTGGACTTTAGGAAATGGTTTATGTTTGTGCAAAGATTAGAAGTCCATTTGAAAGCACAATTTGCCTTGGCAAGGGATTTTTCAACTTTGCCTCTTTGGTACATAACTTGAAATTATGTGATTTTTCTCAACTTTGACAAGCCATAACTTTTGATCCAAAATGAATTAGCATGAGTTCTTGTACTTTTTGAAAAGGGAATGATCCATTCTACAACTTTCATGACCAAAGTTTTCCCATTTGAAGCATTTTTGAATAAAAAAGAAAGGGTTGAAAAAGTTTCCCAAAATGGCAAGTTTCCATTACAAGTCATTTTCCCAAAAAGGCAACTTTGCAAATGGCTTGAAATTCTTCAATTTTGTGAACTTATAACATCTTCTATGATCAAATAAAGACCATATACATTCAAAATGATGAAGAATACCCTCTGGTTGGGTCATTGGGGGCCTCAGATGCCCTGATTTTGCACTGACTTGTTCAAGAAGTCAACTCTTGATTAGATGCCTTCCCCATGGAATTTCTTCATGAAACTTGATATGCATGATCCTTATAACATATAGAGACCAATAGAAACAATAATGACCAAAAAATTTGGAGTTATGGCCTCTGAAACGAAAACCCTAATTCTAGGTCATCTGTGCAGTTAAACCTGGCTCTGCTTCCATGCCTTTCCCATTTCTTGTGATTCTTTGACTTTCTTGACTTTATGGGGATACAATATGAGGCTTGAACATACATGGACCCCTTTGAAGTTATTGAAGACCTTTGGAGTGGCTCAAATGGCTCAGGGATGGCTCAGATCACAAACCCTAGATGCAGATGACTTAGAAACAATGTAGTGAAGCAAAAATGCAATATGAGATGCTATGATTGAACTTATGCATATGAAGATATCACAAGCCATGGTGTAAATGGGTGAGGGAAAATTTGGGGTGTTTACAGCTGCCCCTATTCAAACATGAGTTAGCTGTGCAGGATGTAAGCGACGGCTTAACAGGCAAACAAGATAACTTGTGGTTGAATACCAAAGACAGTCCAAAATTTGCACTCACAGAATGAAGAAGAAAAGGGATATAGATTGTAAAGGAAAATAAAGTATCATGACATAGGACGAATGTCAGATAACAAGATCAACGATGGGGATGGCCATCGGATAAAATGATGAAGGACGATCATCAAGAGGTGAAGGACGATCACCTAGCAGGGGACGGCTGCTGAAAATATCACCACATAGGACGAATGTCGGATAGAAAAGGGGTTCTAATGAATAGAGACTCCACTGGGGATGATGAAGGACGATCATCAAAAAGGTGAAGGACGATCACCTGGCAGGGTACGGCTGCCGAGAAGGTATCATGACATAGGACAAATGTCAGATAGAAAGAGAATAATTCAACAAGATTTGTTGGGGACTTTGCTGGGGGACAGTAAACACGGACGAGTGTCTACATCCAAGAAAGGAGAGGTATAATTGTTTGGGTACTGTGTATAGACTAAGGATGCGGACGAGCATCCTTAAGACTATGATACGGACGAGTATCAGGTAGAAACAAATGCTGACACATGTTCGAAGATGATGATACAGGCGAGTATCAACTGGTTAACAAAGGACACTGACGAGTATCGATTCTGCGGGGACTCTTCTGGGGAGTAATAGACACAGACGAGTGTCTAAATTCTAAAAAAGAGATAAAAGTATCCTGACATTGTGTATGGATTAAAGATGCGAACGAGCATCCCTAAGACTATGATACGGACGAGTATCAGTAGAAACAAACGCTGACACATGCTCAGAGATGATGATACG
Source organism: Lathyrus aphaca (assembly GCA_963966055.1). NCBI lineage: Eukaryota > Viridiplantae > Streptophyta > Magnoliopsida > Fabales > Fabaceae > Lathyrus > Lathyrus aphaca. The sequence goes on from OZ014519.1 coordinate 231,190,340, forward strand.
GACGAGTATCAACTGGTTAACAAAGAACACGGACGAGCTTCGAATCTAAGAAAGATAAGTGGTATATACAAGACGGACGAGTATCTGTATGAGTAAAAAGTGTGAGTAACAAGTATGAGTAAGACATGGACGAGTGTCTATCTTGCTGTGGAGAGCATGACACAGACGGGTGTCTGAAAAAGTGCATTATAAACAAGTATATGGTTTACCAGGTGTTTAGGTAACTGTGTTGGGGAAAGTGACACGGACGGGCGTCAAGGGATTGTATATGTATATGTATTTGTGAGTGCAAAGGGGACGCTTTGGCTTTCTACTGGGGATATGACACGAACGGGTGTCAGGAAGTATCTGTATCTGTAAGAGAAATGTCCTAGATCCCTGCCGGGGGTTTTGGGAAACACTCTGTATATTGTTGACGGATTGTCGGCATTTACAAGTGTTTGATTCAGATCATGGCTTATGACTATGCAATATGTTTGATTTTTGCCGTAATGCTCCGTATTAGACGGAATGCTACGCTCTGTGGGGAGAACATGATGCGAATGCTATGATTATGCAAAAGGTAATGATCCGGGATCTGGATCCCGTTGCTGCGAAGATCTCTGGCTGATCTGCTTGAAATGGATATCCCAGCTGGGGATGAGATCATTGGTAGATCTGACATATGTGACTCTGCTTGGGGGTATAGGTCACTGATAGACCTGTCTTGGTGATGAGGGACCCAGCTGGGGGTTTGTTGAAGCTTCCTTCACTCTGTTGTGATTTCTTCATGCGTTGCTCTTCGAGGTAGAGATTGACACTCTGTAGGGAGATGGTTCCCTGGCTTTTGTACTTTGCTGAGGAGGAGTAATAAATGGCAACTCAGCTGGGGAGAAAGCACCTCCGGTGCTATTTGTGAGATGGACTGAGTAGGTAATGATTTGCTAGCTTGCTGGGGTGAAGCTTTCATGCCCCATGTTGTGCTTTGAATACCTGCAATCTTGAAAAGACAGAGAAACGCGCAAGTAATCCCGAGGTATCCCTTACCGGATTCCATCATAAGAGTTTAGACACTCCCGGGAGTAAGTATATTTCCTGCAAGCACATAGTTTCAGAAAAGAAGCATCTGTATTTATGCAATCAGTATTTTAAAGACATCGGACATTTTCGCAAATGAAAATAAAATGTACGAGACGAAACATGACTGAAAATCTGATTTTATTAATTCATGTGCCCTGAATTGGCAAGATACAGTTAAAGAATTAAATCCCCTAAAATGAGGAGATTGTCACAAATTGAGAAGAAAAAGATGTTGGCAATGTTGATGACGCTTCAAGGAGCTTCCCTTTTGCTATGACTCGTATGACATTCGACGTTCTTCTCATATTGCTTTCTGAAGAAGGTTGATTCTGACCGACGCTCAAACCTTTCAGAACTTGTCAGGTTGTAAGTGATACAGACGAATTCAGAATGCAGTTGTTCGCTCATTCCCTTATTTTGCGTGGATCGCCTTTTCAGGTTTTCAATCCACCGGGATACCCATTTTTGCCTGAGTTGTCCAATGCGGCTTTTCAACTCAGCAGGTGTACATTTTTATTTATTTTCCCTTATTTTTGCCCGAGTCTTTTATTCTGTTTTTGACTCGCCGGGATGCCCTATTTTTGCCTGGACTTACATTTTGTTTTTATGTCCAGCGGGTCATTTTTTTTTTTTTAATTTTTATGCGAAGTATTTTTTAACTGCATCTGAATTTACAGGGGACGGGAAGTCTTCACCATCCATAGTACTGAGCATCAGTGCTCCACCAGAGAAAACTTTCTTTACTACGAATGGTCCTTCATAGTTCGGAGTCCACTTGCCCCTGTGGTCTGTATGAGGAGGGATGAGTCTTTTCAGCATAAGGTCTCCTACTTGATATTCTCGGAGTCTGACTTTCTGATCGAAGGCTTTCTTCATTCTTTTCTGATATAGCTGCCCATGACAGATTGCAGCCAATCTCTTCTCCTCAATCAGACTAAATTGTTCGTATCGGGACCGGACCCATTCTGCTTCGTTCAACTTAACATCCATTAGTACCCGTAGGGAGGGTAATTCAACTTCAACAGGTAGGACTGCCTCCATACCATACACAAGATGATACGGTGTTGCCCCAGTGGATGTTCTGATTGACGTACGGTACCCATGCAAGGCAAATGGTAGCATTTCATGCCAGTCTTTGTAGGTAACTACCATCTTCTGTACGATCTTCTTGATATTCTTGTTAGCTGCCTCGACAGCGCCATTCATATTTGACCTGTAGGGAGAAGAATTGTGGTGTTGGATCTTGAAGTCCCGACATAGCTCAGCCATCATTTTGTTGTTCAAATTAGAACCATTATCAGTAATGATTCACTCGGGTACTCCATACCGACAAATGATATCTCTCTTCAGAAATCGGGCTACCACTTGCCTTGTAACATTTGCATAAAAAACTGCTTCAACCCACTTGGTGAAATAGTCAATAGCAACCAGGATGAATCTGTGGCCACTTGAAGCAGTCGGTTCAATCTTGCCAATCATATCAATGCCCCACATAGAAAAAGGCCAAGGTGAAGACATCACATTCAGAGGATTGGGAGGCACATGCACTTTATCTGCGTAAATCTGGCATTTATGGCATTTTCTGGCATAGGCACAACAGTCGGCGTCCATTGTGATCCAGTAATAACCTGATCTTAGCAACTTTTTAGCCATGGCATGCCCTCCTGCATGGGTACCAAAGGATCCTTCGTGCACTTCGTGCATTAACAAGCCTGCTTCTGTCTTATCAACGCATCTGAGGAGTACCATATCAAAGTTTCTCTTGTACAGGGAACCATCAGTATTCAGGAAGAAACTACCAGCAAGCCTTCTTAAAGTCTTCTTATCATTGGAAGATGCCCCAGGTGGGTATGTTTGATCATCCAAGAAGCATTTAATGTCATGGAACCAAGGCTTATCATCTTTTACAATGTCTGCTGCAAATACATATGCTGGTCTGTCAAGTCTGGATACTGAGATCCGAGGCACAAAGTTGGCGGCTTGAACTTTGATCATTGATGAAATGGTAGCCAGAGCATTTGCAAACTGATTCTCGTCCCGAGGGATATACTCAAGTTTGACCGTTGTAAAGAAAGTCAATAACCTCCTTGTATAATCCCTGTAAGGTATCAGATGATCCTGGTGTGTGTACCATTTTCCGTTGGTTTGGTTAACTACCAGAGCTGAATCTCCGAACACAGTCAAAGTCTTGATCCTGAGGTCAATGGCTTCCTCAAGACCCATAATACAGGCTTCGTATTCAGCTTCGTTGTTAGTGCAGTTAAAAGTGAGTTTTGCCGAGAAAGGCATGTGAACTCCCTTAGGTGTAATGAGTACTGCACCAACACCACGACCATTCATGTTAACAGCCCCATCAAACATCATAGTCCATTCTTCTTCTGGGTCCGGCCCTTCAGTGTGAATAGGCTCTTCGTGATCTTTTGCTTTTATGAACATGATGTCTTCATCAGGGAAGTCAAATCTCATAGGCTGGTAATCATCAATAGGTTGCTCAGCAAGATAATCAGACAGTACACTGCCCTTGATGTCTTTCTGAGATGTGTACTGGATGTCATATTCTGTGAGGATCATTTGCCATCTTGCAACCCGTCCGGTGAGTGCTGGCTTCTCAAAAATATACTTGACTGGGTCCATCTTTGAGATCAATAAAGTAGTGTGGGTCAACATATACTGTCTCAGTCGGCGAGCAGCCCACGCTAAAGCACAACAAGTTTTCTCGAGCAGTGAATAACGTTGTTCACAGTCGGTAAACTTTTTGCTTAGGTAGTAAATTGCATACTCTTTTCGACCAGACTCGTCATGCTGGCCCAGCACACACCCCATTGACTCTTCTAATACTGTCAAGTACATGATTAGAGGTCTTCCTTCAACTGGAGGCATGAGGATTGGAGGCTCTTGTAAGTATTCCTTGATTTTGTCAAAAGCCCTCTGGCAGTCTTCGTTCCACCTGACCGTTTGTTCTTTTCTTAACAGCTTGAATAAAGGTTCACAAGTCGCAGTAAGGTGAGATATGAACCTTGAAATGTAGTTCAATCTACCTAAGAAACCCCGAACTTCTTTCTCAGTCTTCGGTGCAGGCATTTCTTGAATGGCTTTGACTTTATCAGGGTCAACTTCAATCCCTTTCTCACTTACAATAAATCCCAGCAGCTTACCGGATCGCACCCCGAATGTGCATTTGTTGGGGTTTAACTTCAGTTGGTACTTCCTCAGACGCTCGAATAACTTCAATAGATTCACCAGGTGGTCTTCTTCTGTGAGGGACTTGGCAATCATGTCATCCACATAACATTCAATTTCTTTGTGGATCATGTCATGGAATAATGTTACCATAGCCCGTTGATAAGTTGCACCAGCGTTCTTCAGTCCGAATGGCATCACCTTATAACAGAACGTGCCCCAAGGTGTGATGAAAGTGGTCTTCTCCATGTCTTCAGGTGACATTTTGATCTGATTATATCCTGAAAATCCGTCCATGAAGGAGAACACCGAGAACTGAGCCGTATTATCAACCAATACATCAATGTGAGGTAAAGGGAAGTCATCTTTCGGGCTGGCTCTGTTCAGATCTCGATAGTCCACACACATTCTCACCTTGCCGTCTTTCTTAGGCACATGCACAATATTAGCAACCCACGGTGGATAGCTAGTTACAGCAAGGAAGCCGGCGTCCCACTGCTTTTGTACCTCTTCCTTTATCTTCATTGCCATATCTAGGCGAGTACGGCGCAGTTTCTGCTTTACTGGCGGGCAGTCTTCTTTCAAAGGCAGCTTGTGCATGACAATGTCGGTATCCAACCCTGGCATATCCTGATAAGACCAAGCAAATACATCCACATACTCCCGAAGCATATCAATCAATTTCTCTTTCACTGAGTCTTGTAGGCAGGCCCCGATCTTAACCTCTTTCACGACTTCTTCCGTACCAAGATTAACCGTTTCAACCTCCTCCTGATGAGGAGTGATAACCTTCTCCTCTTGCCTTAAAAACCTGGCTAGCTCTTCAGGAAGCTCATAATCTTCTTCCACCCCTTCATCAGCTTGATTGATTGGATTGTCAAAGTCATACGAAGCCATAACTGTGTTGTTGTCGGTGCAGTCTGAAAGGCACTCTCTGCAAGGGTTTAGATTGTTCATTTTAGTGATCGATTTTAATCTTGTTTAGAAAAAGTGAAATGAAGTTATCATTTTGGAAAACATTGCCATTTTATTTTTGTACAAAAAGAAAAATGGAAAACAGTGAGCGAAAAAGGAAAAGACTCATTTGCAAAAGATGTCCGATATTCATTGATTGATTTGTTTGCACAAAATTACAAGATGGCCCGATTACAAAATGAGTCTTGTCATCTTGGGCAAGATGCAAGACTTGATGCATGCTTAAAGTACAGGAAATAATAATTACTCTGCAGGAGTAACCCTTATAATTTCCTGGGAAGACCAGTTAAGGACTTGGCTCCCCGGGATCCTTGGACGTATCCAGCTCTCCAGGTTGCGGTCTCTTTCTTCCTCGTCTTCCAAGTTGTTCACTGCATCCAGGGTGAGCATTCCCCCGCTGACAAAACTGGGCTTCTCGGCAGCCTCTGATTGATCTTGTTGAGTTGGTCTGTAACCCAACCCAAATCTGTCCTCCTTCTTCTCCACAGGCAACAGCTTGCCCCAGCCTTGGGCAATCCCCTCTTCAACAACCTTCCTTGCTTGCTGATAAGACATCATAGAAGTTCCCAGTACAGCAGATGCCTCATTTATGTTCAGGGCCTCAAACCCCTGGCTCATAGTTTCATGGATTTCTCCATCCATCTCAATGTACTTGTACGTAGCCAGATGGCTAACAAAGATGTCTTCTTCACCATAGATGGTGATGATCTGGCCTTCCCACTTGAATTTCAGCTTCTGGTGAAGGGTAGACGTAACAGCGCCAGCGGCATGGATCCAGGGTCTACCCAACAAACAGCTGTAGGCCGGCTGAATGTCCATCACATAGAAGGTAATTTTAAAGGTCTGCGGGCCAATCATCACAGGCAGATCAATCTCTCCAAGCACTGATCTTTTAGAGCCATCAAATGCTCTCACCACTAAATTACTTGGACGCAATTCCAATCCATCGTACTCCAGCTTCACCAAGGCTTTCTTTGGTAGAACATTGAGTGAAGACCCAGTGTCCACCAGTACATGTGATAGGACAACACCCTTGCATTCCAAGGTGATATGTAAAGCCTTGTTGTGGTTACGTCCCTCAGTTGTTAAGTCAGCATTGGTGAAGCCCAGTCCATGACTGGTGTTGACATTTGCCACCACAGTTTCTAGCTGATTAACAGTGATCTCCTCTGGCACGTATGCTGCGTGCAGAACTTTTAGTAATGCATTCCTGTGAGCTTCAGAACACATCAGCAGGGATAATATGGAGATCTTTGAGGGAGTTTGGTGAAGCTGATCCACCACTCTGTAATCACTTTTCTTTATAATCCTCATGAACTCGTCTACATCTTGCTCAAAAGATGTCTTCTGAGTTTCCTTGATAATTGGTTCTTCAGATATCACACTCTTTCCTTTTGCTTTGGCAGCAGCTTCTGCTTCGGCGTTAGGTCTTTGCAATTGTGAGGCAAAAAGGCGTCCGCTTCTGGTGAAGCCTCCGCCTCCCCCAACATTATCAATCTGTGGAGAAGAAGTTGAAGAGTCCAAAGTGATTTTCTCTCCGTTGCAGTAAAGATCAGAGCCATAATGCCAAGGTATGGCATTACTGCTTTCATATGGAACTGGTCTAGGCACCGTGATGGTAACTGGATTGTCTACTGCAGAGGAGGGTATTGTAACGGTGTGCGGGTCGTAGTAAATGGTGACCGGTAATCTGGAAGGAGGTGCCACTGTTTGTTGCTGAAAGTTGTTGTTTGGAGGAACATCTGATGGATCATAGTAAATGGTGACTGCTGAGATATCTTCATTAATTTATGTTGGTGTTGTAGAAGATCTTGCTGAATAAATGGATGCTGATGTTGTAGAAGAAATGGTTGTTGACATTTGATTTGTTGAAGTGATGGACAGAGCCATTGTTGATGAAATTGATGAATTAGTTGGAATGATTGTTGCTGCAGTTGTAGGAGAATCAGGAATTGTTGTCAAAGGAATTGCTGGATTTGTAGGCGCTGTTGTTGAGATCTGAAGTATACCACTTTTGATTAGACCCTCTATGCCGCTTCTCAAGTTATCACACCCATTGACCGAAATGTTGCAGTACCCACAACCGAGCTCACACCCGGGGAACATCTGGCACTCTAGAAGCTGAGCTTTAATTTCGACCAAAGGCGTTCGAATCTGTCCAACACTGGTGATTAAGAAAGATGGCTTGTCTTCCTCAATGGCATTAGTTCTTGGCCCTCCATGATTGGGCATGAGATTATTGGTGACACTTTGAGGGGGTGCAAAGTTGAGGGCTTTAGAATCCACCAGGTCTTGTACCTTCATTTGCAAAGCCCTGCATTTTTCCGTATTGTGGCCAGGTGCATTGGAGTGGAAAGCACATCTGGCATTGACATCGTAATTTCTTGGGAGATTAGAGGGATCTGGTGGTGCCAATGTCCTTAATTCAACCAAGTTGAGTTTCAGGAGTTGTGGCAATAAAGCGGCATAAGGCATAGGGATTGGATCAATCACCCTATTTGCCTGTGATGGTCTTTGCTGAAAAGGTCTTTGCTATTGGTTGTTGTTATTGAACTTGCTGCTGATAGTGTGGTTGTTGTTGTGGTTGATATGTTGGTTGCTGAGGGGTCAGAGTTGGAATGGTGACAGCTGCTACTGATCTGTGGACATACTGAGGTCTTCCCCTGCTGGCATGAATGGCATTTGTCTCACCGGTCCTTCTAGGTCCCACAAAAGGTTTCCTGGAGTTACTAGACGAACTTGCACCATTATCAGAAATTTTGCCCATTTTTAGCAGACTTTCAATTCTTTCTCCAGCTATAACTACGTCTGCGAAGCTGGTGGAAGAAAAGGAAGCTAGCCTATCAATATATGTTCCTTGCAGAGTATTCATAAACATGTCGGCCATTTCTCTTTCCGACATGGGTGGCTGGACAGCAGCAGCAAGCTGTCTCCACCTCTGGGCATATTCCCTGAAGCTTTCTCTGGAGGACTGAGACATTCCCATCAAAAGGGTCCTGTTAGGAGCCATGTCCAGATTGTATTGGTATTGCCTGATGAAGGCCTCAGCTAGGTCCTTCCAGCACCTGATAGTAGCTCTGGTCAAGTGTGAATACCACTCCCTTGAAGCCCCAGTCAAACTGTCTTCAAAGTAAAACATCCACAGTTTTTCATCCATGGTGTATGCTTTAAGTCTCCCCAGAAAGGATTGTAAGTGAGTTCGTGGACAGGAAGTTCCATTGTACTTCTCGAAGCACGGGGGTTTAAACTTGTGGGGAATCCTTACCCCATCCACTAACCCCATATCCATGACATCAAAACCCAGGGAATTTTGAGACTCCAGAGATCTCAACTTCTCAGCAATTTCATCAAACCTTCTATCATAAACTTCATCCCCAGCTCCCATTACAGTAAACTGCTCCTCTTGAGGATCTTCTTGCAAAATCCTGCCTGCAGTAGTATTTCCTTGTATATTACCCGGGATGTTGACTTCCGGATGTAGATGAGGCCCATATACTGGTGGATTAACATGAGGCTGACCCCTTTCATTGTTACTTGTTCCTCCAGTTCCCAGATGGGGTTCTTCCGGGGTTTGTCTTTCTACCAATGCCCTCAACCTTTCTTGACTTTTGGGCCAAGCCATTAATTACTTCCATGAATTGGGTCATTTGGTTTCTCATCTCCAGCCTTTCATTAGCCATCTGAGTTCTAACCTCTGTCAGATCTTGCTGAACTTGATCCATTTGGATACCAGGAAGATTGTTGCGAGTAGGATACCTATGCGGACGGTTGAGAGGGAACACCCGACGGCGAGCAATAATTCCTGAACTACAACAGATTTAGAAACAAAATAAAGTAATGGCAAAACCTACAAAACAAAACAAGAGTCAGTATGCAATGCAATATGCTTATTTGCTTTCCAAGGTATCCGGCTTGGCTCTTTGTTTTTGACCTTTCCAGACCCTGAGGAAGATGCTTTGATGTTGTTTGAGAAAATAAACTCAAATGAAACAAACTGACAAATACATTACAAATGGTGGATCATACATAGTTTGTTTTTTTACAACACATGCCCCTGAGGGGCCAGAATACATCATAAAAAGAAAAGTACATGAAATGGAAATAACAACAAGCAAAGAAGTCAAACATCTAATCCAAACTCATCCTCCTTAACCTCCTTCAGAAGTGCTTCAGTTACAGGACCAGCCGGATGCTCTGTAATGTTTCTGATAAGAAGGTTTCTGGTGGCGATAGCAGTGGTCAGCTTCTTGTGCCTGTCTTGGTCTTTTGACCTCTTCACACCAGCCCTAAGTTTCAACTCTGAAATCTCCTTCTGGGCTGTTAGCAGAGCCTCCTGTTGTTTCTTTTCATTGGCCTCCAATTGCTCTATCCTGGCTTGAGTTCTCTTATCTTCTTGAGTGCGAGCTTCAGTGATCCTGACCCACCTAGCTTGACTTTCTTTCAGATAGAGATCAGTCCTAGCCTTCTGAAACTAGGCCTCTTTACAGGCATTCTTCAAAATTTGCTCCCCAGCTCTTGATTTCTTGATGTAGTCCTCTGCTTTCTCAATCTTGGCCAGATGCTCCATCTTAAGCTTTTCCAACCTCTCAATGTCTAGACGACCATCACTCCTCTCCCAGAGGGTCTTCTTCAGAGCTTGAGACAGATTCTCATTCCTCTCCTCCAGTTTCTCAAATTCTTCCAGGCTGACAGTGGCTGGAGGTGGTGCTGTGGATGGTCCAGGTGTATCCTCAATGGTGAAAGGCATCCCAGAAATATGAGCCCTAGCATGAGACCAATCATAATACTGAGCTGAAGCCACATTATTGCACCTCCCAAGAATGGCCATCCCCTTGGTCTGGATGTTGTCCCAAGCCCAGGATGCTTGTCTGACAACAGCTAGATTAGGTTTTATCTCACAATACAGGGTTTCAGCCAAGTCTTGCACTCTAGGAGGGTGAACCAAAGCATAGCCCAACTGTCTCTTAAACAACAAAGGATTGTAGTTGATGCAACCCTTCACTCCTATTAGAGGTACATTGGGGAACTGTCCACAGCTAGTAATTATGTCCCTGCCTTTGGTGCTCTGGGTGCACCATCTGATGTCATCTGAAGTCAAAGCAATAAGTCTTTTAGCCCAATTCTTTTGTTGGTGGGGATTCAGGAAGGCATCAGTCTTGGGTAAGTGTTTGAGCAGCCAGGTATGAAACAGGGGAGCACAACATCTCACCAACTTCCCTCTTTGCTTCTCATTTCTTTGGTGAACAGAATAGTAGAAATCCCCCAGCAATGTGGGTACTGGGTTCCTCAGAAGGAAAATATGAATGGCATTCTTGCTGATAAACTTGGGCTCATCTGCAAATAGTATAACCCCATATATACTGAGGGCTAACAATGCACAAACTGCCCTCCATTCTCCCAAGGAGGCCTTCAGGATGGCCTGAGAGGTCAAAAAGTCTAAGTGTAGGCCAGGGATCCCAGCCTTTGTTGTCATGTTCTGCTCAATCAAAATAGGTTCCAGGTATAGTGCTTTTGCCACTTCTTCATTGCTGGGAGAAGTCATTTCAGGGTTGAAGGGGACACCACCCCTGACAGGTATTCCAATCAATGATGAGAACTCCTCCAGCAAAGGTCCTAGCTGAAAGTTATGGAAAGTGAAACATCTCAAAGGAGGGTCATAAAACTGTAGGCAAGTGTGGATCAAACTCCTCTGAGAAGGGTCTAGGTCCATAACCATATCAAGGATACCTCCATAATGCTCTCTGAATAATGGGATGTGGTCTGGAGTGATAAGTGTCTGGACCTGCCTGATGCCAGCCAGCACAGGCTCAAAGAAGTGGTATGAAATGTTGCTCTTCTTGGGTGCCATGACTGCTGGTGCAGAGCTGAAAACAAGTGCTGATGATGAAGACTGATACTGGAGATGAGCCACTGATAGGCTGAAGCTGGTGATAAAAGTAGCTGCAACAGGCAACTGATGAAGATAGTTGAAGCAGATAACTGATGAAGATAGCAGATAACTGATGAAACAGAGGTCTATGCAGATGAAGGGGTCAAAACCAAGCCAGATAAAATGTGGATACCCTGAAAAACAAATAAACAAATGTTAAATGATGCAATGATGATGTATGCAAATGATATGCAAGGGTTTGTGATCAAGCTGGATCTGATTAACTGTCTTGATATAAGTCTATGTACGTTCAAGAAGTCCAGATGGAGGTTTAGAAGTCCAATAACCAAGGTGGGGAATCAAATAAAGAGTCACATGTCCAGGGTTCAAATCACAAGAACTGTCCAAAATGGGGTACTCTTAAACCAAAACAAAGTATCAGGGTATGATGTGGCCAATGGTTCCTGCAAACCTGTAAACAGCCCAACCCCCTCACAGGTGGTGTTCTAGAACAAGGATCCTCAGACTTGGATCAGTTATGAGAAGTGTAAACACTTCTAACCCGGAGGTACAGTGTTTACAATAACCATAAAAGATCCTCCTCTAATTCACCCCAGTTTCTGAAGGTCAATAATAAAGGTCATCCAGACTTAGCAGGCTTCCTAGATAGCCCTAGCACTACAGGAAATCTGTAGCACAAAGTTCTCAAGAAGAAACCCACATCTGAACCGTGTTTCATATTCCCGCACCAGACCGAAATGGAATGGGAAAGAACATGAACCACTCTAGCCTAGGTGTCACTCAGGTCCCAGGTATAGGACCTTAACTCTCAATAGAACCCCACCCACCAAAGCAAAAACCAGATCCAGCAAGATGACAGTATGACAATATGATATATAAAGCTGTAAAGAAAGCAGTAAATAACTGTACATAAAGCAATAAATAAAGAAAATATACAAACACAATTAGCACTTAACACCCCAGTAAACACAAATCAAACAAGCGCTAGGAGGAACCCACAAAAAGAACCAGAAGCCCTGGTTACAGTATAAGGGTCCCCAGCAGAGTCGCCAAGCTGTCGCTCCCACCAAATGACACCGGGTCAGAAGGGGTACAAACGCGAACGGTCGGTGAAAGGAGGAGGTGAGAACACACAAGGGTGAACTCAAGAGAAAAGAGTCGCCAGCTAGGCATTTTTATCCCAGAGGAAAGGTAATGCTGCATAGACCTGGAAAAGATGGATAAGACGGTTGCGAACCAGAGAGACTAAGAAAGGGGGTTGGTTACAACCTGGGAAGGTATTAGCACCCAGATTGTCCTCCGTACTCGACGGGATCCACGCTTAAAAGATTTGTGTTTAAAGGGGTAGTGTCAGTGCAATCTGTGTATCAAAGCTGGAAAAAGAATGCAAGTGTCAGTGTAAAAGAAGTATGAGGTGTATAAGTGGAGTGTCAGTGTAAGAACAAGAATGAAATGCTCAATACTATGAGGCTTAAAGAATGATGCTGGAAGAGGGGGAATATATAGAGACTTTTGTTCGATAACTGTTAAGTTATGCCTACGTATCCTCTCGTGAAATGAGGAAGTCAGAACACCGTAGTTCGACTCAAAGAGACTGAAAGACAAATTGATTTGTGAACTGCTTACTTGTCTATGCTCAAGTGTATGACCTGTCTGGCTCAGGTGCTAACTGTCTTGCATTAGACGGAAGAAGCGAGTTCTCGTTTGTGAGTGAAGATGACGAGAAAAGAATCCCAGAGGAGACGATTATTGTTTGTTTTTGGGTTTTCAATCTTTTATTGCTTTTTTTTGGGGTTTGTCATAAGAAAATGAGCTTAAGCCTAAACCAAGGGTTAGTAAACTCATCACATCCTCCCTCTGATTAGGGGTAATGAGAATACCTTAAGTGTGAAGTCAGTATCTCACACTTAATCACCCTGAAGTAGGATTAAGATCATTAACCTACTTGTGATTATTTAGATGTTTTTGTTGTTTTTGTTTAGTGTTAAGTAATGAGATTAAGCCATAATCAAGGATTTAATGGACTCATTACACTATCCTAATAGAAGGATAATAGATGAGAACATTTAAGCTGAGAAAGACTCCTCAACTTAATCCATGATTAGGGATTAACCTCATGACAAAACAAGGCCTTTATTAGATGGATTTTATTTAATGATAAGATGGAGAAGTGAATTTTAGGGTTTGTAAGACAACTTGAGGGGGACTTTTCCATTAACACTAGGGTTAGTCCTTCTTAACCAATTAAGGAAGAATTAGAACCCTAATGCAAGGCCCAAGTTACAAGCTTGATGTCTTGATGATTATTAGGTGAATTGATTAAAGGATTTAAACACATTAAGGGTTTAACACTTAGGATTAAATTTATACACTCCATCCTAATAGAAGGATGCAGGCATAAGCTTAATCACAAAGCCTTAAAGCCTTTAGGGTTTAGTCCCTGATTATGAGATGAGAAGAGAAGACTCAAAGATGACACAAATGTAAAAAAATAAGTGGGGGACTAATCAAGCCCTAATTGTTATCATGCTTGGTTATTCCTAGGGTTTATGAGGCTTGCAAGAAGATCTTCAGAGAAACCACCAGGAAGGAAGCAGATGAAAGGAGCAAAGAGAAGCAAAACAACTTGCTTCACTTAAGAAGACAAGTTGCTTGAAGGAAGAAAGTAAGAGATGAACATGAATGAGCAAGCTCACTCTAATACACATACAAAATGCAACAAAGGAAGTATGAAAGAGATGAAAAGAGATTGTGAGAAGTGAAGGCAAATTCACTTCTCAAACAACTTACCACCTGAAATGTTAGCATAAGAAAATGAAATGTAATGCAAATGAGATGCAATGTCATGATGCAAACCAAAACCAGAAGCATGAGTATGATGTTAATGATGCTAAGAGATGATACAAACATAAGGCAAGACATTAGAATGACCAAACAAGCATAAGGATGCAAATGAGGCATGTATTGAACCATGAATGTACATGAAAAGTTATGAAATGTTATGGACATACAACATGGCAAATGAAAGATGCAATGATCAAACATGATTCTAATATGTCCTAAGATGTATCATGAATCAAATGAATGCACAAAATGTCATGGCAAGTCAATGGATGCAAGCAAATGAGAAATGGATGCAAAGGAAGGCACAAATTAGGGTTACATGCATCATGCAAAGCAAAAATCCAAAACCAGAAGCAAATGTCATGATAAAAATTTGAAAATGCAATCAAAGATACCCTAAACCTATACAAACTCACTGCCCAAAGGAGGGGATCCAACTCTTAACCTAGTGAAAGTTATGAATTTCCTAAGATTGCTAGGGTTTTGGGGTACTTCAACAAGAAAAATGCTAAACAAATTAAAAATGCAAGATCAATTCAAATCAAATTTATCCTATAAACTACATGCTATGCAAGATGCAATGCCAAAGGAATCATCATCCAACTCCCAATGGTTAGGCAGAAAGGAATTTTTGAAGATTGAAACAAAATATTGCCTTAAAATGAAATTAAATCCAATGAAAATGATCAAAAGGCATCAAGAACAAAAAATAAATTTGGTTTGAGAGTTGGACAATGTTTCTAAATGTTTTTAAATGCTATGTGAATTCTTTGGTGATTTTTAAATACCTAAATGTATTTTTAATTAATTAATTTTCATTAATTAATTAAAAATAAACATTTAAATAATTTAAAAATAATTTTCAATGCAAAAAATAAAATAAAAATAATTTTCTGATTAAGAAAAATATTTGAAACAAAAATGCAAAAGGAAATATTTTTAGGATTTTTCTAACTATTTTAAAATAAATATGAAAGATAAATGAATAAAAATGAAATAAAAAGAAAATAAATGGGAAGTATGCAGGATCTAAGGCTGAGATTCAAACTGAACACGCGGGAGTTGACTGGCGCGCTATTGGAAGGTCAGGATCTCTTCTGGCTTAATTAACTTAAATATGATTTATTAAATTAATAAAACAGATTAGGGTTTTAATGATGTGATCTGGGCCACACACGCGCGCGAGAGTCAACCCCAGTCTACCTCATCTACGGTCCAAATTCAAACTCTCATTAATTACGTAATTAGGGAAAATGA
Source organism: Lathyrus aphaca (assembly GCA_963966055.1). Classification (NCBI taxonomy): domain Eukaryota; kingdom Viridiplantae; phylum Streptophyta; class Magnoliopsida; order Fabales; family Fabaceae; genus Lathyrus; species Lathyrus aphaca. The sequence goes on from OZ014519.1 coordinate 231,205,545, forward strand.
CTTTCAGGTGACCGGAACAGTGGTTCCGGTCATCTTCTCCGGCGAGTCAAAAGAGGAACTCTCTCCCTAGGCCATTTCTGGAGCTCTAAAGCTCCAGATCAAACCTTCTAACCTCCCTGAATCCAAACCTACCCTCAAAACAAATTTCTATGACCTACAAAACAAGATTCGAATCAAAACTCTTAAAATGACAAAAGTTTCAGACAACCAGTACACACTCAAATCTTAACCATTTCAAAAAGTAAAAACATCTGGATGATCAGCAAGGCATAAGGAACAATCTAGAAACTTAAATTTTCATTTCTGGAAAAAAAAGTTCTTGAGGTACCTGAGCTTGAGCTTTCTCAGTTTGCAACTTTCTGGCCAGCTCTTTGCTATCAATCACTTCCAATGATCCCCCTGAGAAGTTTGCAAGGCTTGATTGGAGTTGAAAATGGCTGGTTTGTGAGATTGATCAAGTTCTGTTCAGTGAGGGGTGAGAATCGTGTTTTTGATTGAGGAGGTTTCAGGGATGAATGAGGGTTGGGAAATGATCAGGGGAGCATGCTGAGTGATTCTATGAAGTTTGTTTTGATGTTTGATGCTTGTGTTGTATGATTCGAAACAAAATGCATAAGGGGAGGTTTTTGAGAATGCTGGCTTGGAGGATGCTTTAGGCTTGTGTGTCTTATGAAAATGAACCCTTGGAGTGTGTTTGTAAGGTCTGGATTGGGCAGAGAGTGGGTGGTGGACTGTTGTGATTGGTATGGGTGTTTTTGCCAAAAAGTCAAAAGTGTTGTACTTGAGGTATGGGCAATGGTGTAGCTGGCTCATTGGCTTGTCCTAGCTCAGCTGAGATTAAGGATGTCCATGGAATTGGTTTTGAGATAGTTCAGCAAGTTGAGTGAAGTTTATGTAGTGTTTTGCAAATTTGTGAACTTTTGGCCCCTTTGGAATTTCTTAATGCACAAGTCATGAAATTGGACAAACTCTTGGTGCATTCTGGACTTTAGGCAATGGTTTATGTTTGTGCAAAGATTAGAAGTCCATTTGAAAGCACAATTTGCCTTGGCAAGGGATTTTGCAACTTTGCCTCTTTGGTACATAACTTGAAATTATGTGATTTTTCCCAACTTTGACAAGCCATAACTTTTGATCCAAAATGAATTAGCATGAGTTCTTGTACTTTTTGAAAAGGGAATGATCCATTCTACAAATTTCATGACCAAAGTTTTCCCATTTGAAGCATTTTTGAATCAAAAAGAAAGGGTTGAAAAAGTTTCCCAAAATGGCAAGTTTCCATTACAAGTCATTTTCCCAAAAAGGCAACTTTGCAAATGGCTTGAAATTCTTCAATTTTGTGAACTTATAACATCTTCTATGATCAAATAAAGACCATATACATTCAAAATGATGAAGAATACCCTCTGGTTGGGTCATTGGGGGCCTCAGATGCCCTGATTTTGCACTGACTTGTTCAAGAAGTCAACTCTTGATTAGATGCCTTCCCCATGGAATTTCTTCATGAAACTTGATATGCATGATCCTTATAACATATAGAGACCAATAGAAACAAGAATGACCAAAAAATTTGGAGTTATGGCCTCTGAAACCAAAACCCTAATTCTAGGTCATCTGTGCAGTTAAACCTGGCTCTACTTCCATGCCTTTCCCAGTTCTTGTGATTCTTTGACTTTCTTGACTTTATGGGGATACAATATGAGGCTTGAACATACACGGACCCCTTTGAAGTGATTGAAGACCTTTGGAGTGGCTCAAATGGCTCAGGGATGGCTCAGATCACAAACCCTAGATGCAGATGACTTAGAAACAATGCAGTGAAGCAAAAATGCAATATGAGATGCTATGATTGAACTTATGCATATGAAGATATCACAAGCCATGGTGTAAATGGGTGAGGGCAAATTTGGGGTGTTTACACCTTATTGATTTCGAAGATGGATCCAATCAAGTACATATTCGAGAAACCTGCTCTCTCCGGACGAATAGCAAGATGGCAAATGATCTTGACAGAATATGATATACAGTATACTACTCAAAACGCCATTAAGGGAAGTGTTGTAGCTGATCATTTGGCTCATCAAGCAGTGGATGATTATCAGTCAATGAGTTTTAAGTTCCTTGATGAAGACATTATGATTATTACCAAAGAACCTGGACAATATGATGGACCTGAACAAGGATCCCGATGGACTATGATTTTTGATGGAGCTTCTAATGCACTTGGTAATGGTGTTGGTGTTGTGATCATTTCCCCTGAAGGTTGTCATACCCCAATTACTGCCATACTTTGTTTCTATTGTACCAATGACATGGCTGAGTATGAGGCATGTATCCTGGGCATCAAAGCTGCCATTGATATGAAGATTCAGTTCCTGGACGTATATGGAGATTCAGCCCTGGTAGTAAGTCAGATCAAAGGAGATTGGGATACAAAGCATGACAATCTCATTCCTTACAGAGAGTATGTGTTGTCTTTGATCCCATACTTTAAAGAGATTACCTTTGGACACATTCCACGAAGAGAAAATCAGTTGGCAAATGCATTAGCCACCATGGCATCTATGTTTGAGATTAGCTGGGATGATGAAGCTCCCAAGATTACAATTGACAGATTTGAGAAGCCTGCATACTGCAATGAGATTAATACTGAAGAAGCAGAAGAGAAGCGTTGGTTCTATGAAGTGAAAAGATATCTTGAAGCTCAGGAGTTCCCTGAAGGGGCATCTGTCAAGGATAAGAAGTTTCTGAGGAGGTTTTCTGCTAAGTTCTTCTTGAGTAATGGAATTTTGTACAAGCGCAATCACGATTCAACTTTGCTTCGTTGTGTGGATAAGAAGGAAGCAACTGAGATTATGGAAGACATGCATGATGGGATCTTTGGCACTCATTCTAGTGGTCATACTATGGCAAAGAAGATATTGAGAGCATGTTACTATTGGTCTACCATGGAAACTGACTGCTATCAACATTCCAGAACATGTCACAAGTGTCAAATCTATGTTGATAAAGTACATATACCTGCATCACCATTGAATGTGTTGACTGCTCCTTGGCCTTTTTCCATGTCGGGCATTGATATGATTGGTGAGATCAAGCCTACTGCTTCTAATGGGCATCGTTTCATCCTGGTTGCTATTGATTACTTCACAAAGTGGGTGGAGGCATCTTCATTTGCATCTGTTACTAAGAATGTGGTGGCTCGATTCATTAAGAATAATCTCATATGTAGGTATGGTATCCCTGAAAGGATTATTACTGACAATGGCTCTAATCTGAACAACACTATGATTACTGATCTCTGCACGCAGTTCAAGATTAAGCATCACAACTCTTCTTCGTATCGTCCGAAGATGAATGGGGCATTAGAAGCTGCTAACAAGAATATTAAGAAGATTCTACAAAAGATGACTGTTACTTACAAGGATTGGCATGAGATGTTGCCATTTTCTCTTCATGGCTATCGTACTACAATACGTACTTCAACAGGGCAACCCCATTCTCCTTAGTCTATGGTATGGAAGCAGTTTTGCCCATTGAAGTTCAGATACCCTCCCTAAGAATCATGAAGGATGCAGGCTTGGATGAAGATGAGTGGATTCAGAATCGACTTGACCAGATAAATTTGATCGATGAGAAGAGGTTAGCAGCAGTTTGTCATGGCTAGATGTACCAGAAACGGATGATCAAAGCTTTTAATAAGAAGGTTAAGCCAAAGGTATATCAGGATGGTGATTTGGTAATCAAGCGTATCATATTACCACAGGGTGATCCTAGGGGCAAATGGACTCCTACATATGAAGGACCATTTGTAGTCAAAACAGTATTCTCAGGAGGTGCCATGATGCTTACTACTATGGATGGTGAAGACTTCCCACAGCCTGTAAACGCAGACATAGTTAAAAAATACTACGCATAAAAAGAGACCCGCTAGGTTGACTGGCCTAGGCAAAAATAAGGGCATCCCGACGAACCAAAAGGGTTCGGGCAAAAATTAGGGATATATATATAAAAATGTACACCCGACAAGTCGAAAACCTGAAAAGGCGGCTTAGGCAAAAAAGGGTATCTCGGTGGATTGAAAACCTGAAAGGGCAATCCAGGCAAAAGTTAGGGATTAAAGCGTATGACTATGTCTCGTTTGGATCACCCATGTAAACTCCAACCAGTTGTGCTACTTAATTCAAGCTCGAACAGATAAAGATCAATCCAATCGTTTCCGTCTCAACAGTAGAAGATGAGATACTTGAAGATAATGGCAATAGTAGAATTGAAACTCAATAGGATTATTTCCCACATAGCTGATTTTCTTTGTTTCGTAAAAATTTTACGACGAATTCCTCTTACTAGGATTTCTGTCTCCTTGTACAAACTTACCTATGTATAGGTCACTTTGTGATATAAATAAAATTACATCTTTGAATCCAGATTTACTTTTACCCTATTTACATAAGCGAAACGTCCATTGGTTGTGTTTGAATGTATGTATGCTTTTGAATATGATTGATGTTTATCAGAAATTCATAAAATGCTTTTGAATATGATTGATGTTTACCAGAAATGCATAAAATGCAGTAATAGTATTTACTAAGGACAAACGAGGGAAGGAATTCAACGAAGCTTCGCCGGTTCATCTCCACCAGACAGCTACAAATCCCCAGTAGGGCAAATCTATCATCATAGATACTTCGAGTTACATCTCCCCTTGAATTTATGTCCATCTCTTTTATCCTCAGTCGGGATACTCAGGAACTTATTCCTTCAATAGAAGTACGACGAACAAAGACGGGAGTTATGAATACTATACTATCACACGAGACGGGAACGAGTTCCTCATATTCTTCAGCAATGAATCGGGATTTATTTTCCCTAGCTAGCAGTTGTTATACGAAGATATCTAGACGCTTCAGGCTGCATGATTCATACATACATCATTTACATCATATCATAACATACATATCCATAAATGCATAATAAATTTACTTAGGTGCATCATACTATGCATGCATATATATTGCATAAACTAACATTTTCCTTGCAGGAAAGTTACATGAAGATAAATCAATATCAACAATTCACAACAGATCAGAAATGATCCACAAATTACTCAAGATATCCTCGGAGAGTAGGCAAACGGTCTGTAAGAAGATCCATTCCCTAATCCAGGATATTTCCAGAAGATTTCATCTATCTGGTCTTGAATAGCAGGCAAACGGTCTGTACAAAGATCCATTCCCTGGTTCAAGATATTTTCAGAAGATTTAATCTATTGGCCCTTGAATAGCAGGCAAACGGTCTATACAAAGATCCATTCCTTGGTTCAAGATATTTTCAGAAGAACTAATCTTGACGTTCTTTTGGCCCTTGAATAGCAGGCAAATGGTCTATACAAAGATCCATTCCCTGGTTCAAGATATTTTTCAGAAGAACTAATCCTGACGTTCTTTTGGCCCTTGAATATCAGGCAAACAGTCTGTACAAAGATCCATTCCCTAGTTCAAGATATTTTTCAGAAGAACTAATCCTGACGTTCTTTTGACTTTGAATAGCAGGTAAACAATCTGTACCAAGATCCATTCCCTGGTTCAAGATATTTTTTAGAAGAACTAATCCTGACGTTCTTTTGACCTTGGAGAGTAGGCAAACGGTCTATACAAAGATCCATTCCCTAATCCAAGATATTTCTGGAAGAGATAATCGTCACGAAGATTTATTTCTACTGGTCTATTCAACAATTCAAATTATGTTGCATAAACGATTCAGAGACGGCCTATACGAAGACCTAGTACTGATATCCAGTATCAACACAGAGCTATCATCACATCCTGATATTTTAGATGGCATCTCTAAGCCCATCTCCAGTTCTTCCAAGTGGCATCTTTAAGCCCACTCCAGCAAATACAGCTAATCATCAGGGATACTTTACGCACCGGTGAGTGCAAATTTTGGGCTTTTGTGTTCAATCCCCTTCAACCTTCCAGGTCACGAATGGCACATATACCAATCTAACCCCTCAGGTTTTAGAAAATTGAACAGGGGAAGCTGTTGCACCCCAAAATTTGCCCTCCACAAGACAAGACATTGTGTACTAAGAGGCTCACAAGGTTCACAAGACATCTCATGAGGTTCACAAGGTTCACAAGATTCACAATTAGTCAGAAAGTTTGACAATTCCCTCAGACAATGCATCCTCCTAAGCAAGGCGTCTTAAACTAGGGTTTTGACTTTCATCAGGCTAAATGAACTTCCAAGACTTCAAGTGAGCTCCATATCATCCTATATGTGTTCAAGAATCCCCATGACGAGTTTCAAGACTTTCTTCAAAGGTTTGCTCAGTCCGATGATCAGATAGGTTAAAATCAGTCAAAGCAGTCAAAAAGTCAAACTGAGGTCAACTGTGGTCAAACCAAAGTCAAACTTCATGATTTTTTGCCAACATCAATTATATGAAGTAAAATTCATCATTTGATCAAGGGTTGATCATGATTCATCAAGGAGATTTCAGATCATCAAGAATCAGGAGTTTCTAAATTAGGGTTTTCACAGGAAAAGTCAACTGAACTTTGACCAGCCATAACTTTCACATGCTTCATCAAAATTTTTCCATTCAAAGCTCATTTTGAAGTAAATTGAATTCTCTACAACTTTGTGTCTCACAAGCCAATCCCAAAAATGCTTCATTTGGAAGGTATGAGCTAAGACATTATAGGTCCTTTTAAAAGTCAACAAAAAGTCAACAGCTTCCAAAGAGCATATCTTGAGAATGGTAAAAGATATGGACATGAGACCAAAGAGGTTGGTTAGAGGACTCTTTAAGCTTTCCAAAATGTCCAATAACACCTTCATAGCATTAAAATTGAAGTATTTGTGCCCTTGCAAAGTTGGGAAATTTTTGAGAGGTTTATGAAGCAAATGGGGTCTTAAAACCATAATTCTTCAAATGGTTGTGTTGTATGGATCTTGAGGATCATGTTTCACTAATCAATTTGTAAATTTTTTACTGTTTTGTTGATATTTGAAATTCGTAGGTTCTATATATGATAAAATTCGCAGGAAAATTCGTGGTAAATTTCGTAGCAAGATGCGCAGGTTCAGAGGAAGAAGATGAAGTCCTGCGCGCCAAATTCTTATTTCAAATTCTTGTATTATATTTTATGTTATTATTGTTATATATATTTCAGAAAAACAAGTTGGCTCAGTTGGCAAGGACGCGCACATGTGAAGACCAGGGCAGGGGTTCGAGTCCCAGCTTCAACGTTTTTTTGTTTATTTTCTTTGTATTTGCAGGCTTAATATATAATAATCAGTAGTCATCCATTTTTCACAACACGCGCGCAACCCAGTGGTAGCCTGGTGCGTCCAGAGGATGGCAAAGCCTAGGGCATGGGTTCAATCCCTGCCCCAGGTAATTTTTTTTAGTTCTGGTTTTGTTTAATTGTTTTATTAATTATATTATTGTTAAATATAATCATGTTAATATATATATATTTAAATAATTCTAGGAACTTAATATGTAAATATTTTATAAAAAAAAACCTCTAAAATTATTTTCTAAATTCTAAAATTAGTTTTTATTTATTATGTACTTGAATTAAAATATGTATATATTTAGCTAATAATTAAATTAGTAATGTAAAATTAAGTTATAAACCCTAATTATTTTTAAAACCCTAATTTATTTTCTAACTACTCAAAACCCTAATTTGCTTCTAAAACTTTAATTTCTCATTTTAATTATTTTTGCTTAATTATACTTAACAAATATTTCTAAATCATGTTTATTTTTGTAAATAAATTAGTATAATTGTTATTATTATTTTATGCTCATCTCAAAATTCTTAAAAAATTTATTTATTTAAATCTAAAAATATTTAATTGATTTCTATATTGTATATTATTGTGCTAACCTCTTTTCTCTTATAATTATTTTTATTACTAATCTTTTATTTATTTATTATTATTATTTTTTAAATTGTTCTTATTATAATGTAACTGTACAAGCCATGTAATAGTTGTAGTATTTTTATTGTTTATTTATTTATAAATTGCTATGGTTAGTAAAATAGGGAGTGAAAACATGTTTGTACTTTAAAATTAACTTAGATCACTAATTATAAGATAAATGTATGAACTTGTACACGCACACACGTAAGTCGATCTTTGATCGCCATCTCACTTCTTAAGGGCTATCCCTCATGTTGCCAAAATAAAATGGTCAAGTAAGGTGTCTAAAAGCAAAGTCCCTTCTCCATTAGTATCATCTTGTCCCTTTACGATTATAAGATCAAGTCCTTTCGAATGTTGCCTTCGTAAATGATCTTGTCCCTTTCGAATAAAAGATGATAAGTCCCTTCGAATTGCTAAGACACCTTACAATTGCCTAATCACAGATGACCCGTCATATGTCCCATACAACATCCAAGGTAATGACTACCTATTCCTTAATAATAGGGATAGTCTTACCATTGAAAGAACATTTAAAAACAGAAAAGATTCAAATTAGGGTAGGTTCCTCTTAAGTACTTGCTCACTCATTCAAAAAACATTTCATAAACACTTCACATTTTCAAACAATTTTCAAAACAAAGTCTTTATATATATCCGTACAAGGATCATTATAAAGTACTTAAGAAAATTTTTAATCAGACACTACACTTCTCAAAACAATTTAAAGTGAGCTAAGTAACTAAGAGCCCATGGATAACCATGGATGTAAAGGGTGATAACACCTTCCCTTTACATAACCTACCCCTCGATCTCAAAATATTTTAAGGTCTTTCCTGTTCTTTTATGTCCTTTCCTTTTGGATAAAATAAAAGTCGGTGGCGACTCTTGCTATCCGCAACATTTAACTAAAGTCAGTTCTCCCACCGTGTTACACCTGGTCGAGGAAATTCGATCGGGGGCAGCCCTCCGCGAGGCAACACTTAAGCAAAAAATCACTATTAGACATGACTCCAAAGTCATAAAGTGGGCATTAGAGGTCGGTAGCCTCGTCTTGAGAAGAAATCACAAAGACTCCAGGGAAGGAAAACTGGTCGCAAACTGGGAATACCCGTATCGCGTCCAAGAAAAAACAGAGAACGGAGCCTACTACTAGAAAACTTAATCTGGAAAGAATTAGCTCGACCTTGGAATGCCCAAAAACTGAACCAATATTACAGTTAAGGCGTTCTTCGATCTTATCGAATCAAAATAAGCAAGAATGAAACAATGACTTAATATGTGAGTCTAGGTACAAGCGTCACATTCTAAAACACTCAAACTAGCAGAGTCCCCTCATGAACGAGGAAGACTATTTTCACACGAATGGATCCTCGACCGAGTCTGTCGTCGTCTAAAGTACCACGATCAGTCAGAACCCTAGCTCGCAATGGGACGTTCACCCTGTGAAATTCGGGCCAAGATCATGACTTGAGTATCACCCCACAGTTGGAAATCTTTCTGGTAGTCTAAACGGTACCCCAAACTGTTGGAACCAGTGAACGAGCATTAACCCCCTCATATTTGAATATTACAAATCAACTCTAAATCGAATATAAACAGTAGAAACATCGTCTGATACGAAAATATCCTTGACATCAGTTGCCAAACACAAGGGAAAAACATTCCAAAATAAAAGTGTCCTCCAATGGACGAGCATACATGCATAAAGTCAAAAGACATACAAAAAATAAATGTCAAGCCAAACGACCACCGAGGTCGGAAACATTAAAGAAAATGCGACCATAGGATCCGACTTGTTCGGATGTTACAAAAAAGGGGACATAGCCCTGAGAAAAACATTACAAAAATTGGCACGCATGCCGATCAAAGAAAAAACTTAAACACCTTCAAAGTTGAACTGTCTCTTGGTCATTACCCTCCTTCTCAACCTGGGCTTCTGCAGCTGGCGTCCCTTCGAGATGGACATCGTCATGCACCTCCGTTGTGGGTTCTCCTTCTTGATTCTCCTTAAGATGTCCCTGCAGTTCGACAGGTACAATGATGGCCTTGTCATCCACGCGATAAAGGTAGCTTATTCCTGCAAGGACCAGATCGACCTGAGAATTAGTTGCTTTCAACTGGTCCACAACATTGGTGAAAGAATCAGAGGCCACCACCTGAAGATCCTCTTAGACTTGATCAATCATAGTGATCAATTCCACCTGGCTTCTCAATCTCTTTTGCTTGTCAGTCTCATCGTCAGAGGGTTCCATGGCCGATTGTAGTTTTAAGGCCAGGGATTCACCCAGCTCCTTGATTTTCTCAACATGTTTCTTCCTCTCCTCAGCAGCCTTCTGGTACTTCTCCTCCGCAACACACAATGTAGACCTCAACTCTTTCATTTCACGCTCATAAGAGGAGGAACTTTCAACATACATAGAGGACATAGTCAGCATCCTAACGACCACAAAGGCATCCCATCTGATAAAAAACCTCTTGTTGGGCTGATCCATTTCTTCTAAACGAAGAGACTCAGCCTGCGACAATTGCAAAGAGGTGGCTTCAAAAAAGTTTGGTTTAAGAAAGCAGGGAGGAAACTCGTACTTGTCCTTAGTTGCATCCGTGGTGAGGTTCGAAACTGTCACATCTCCTGTCCTTTCCTGTTTACTCTGTTGAGAAAGAGGTGACTGATCTGTCCTCGGACCCGTTGAGGATGTTCCTTAATCAGGACCGACCACTGTTTGCAACCTGGTCTCCAAGACTTTCTTACTCTTTTTAGCAGCAACACTTTTTACCACACGATCAAGAGGATCGGGCATGATGACTGCAATAAAATAAACAAACGTGTTAGGAAAAGACAACACGCAGAGAAAAATCATCAAACGAGTATAAACAATATAGATTAATGTACCAAAATACATAGAAACCTCCTCCTTCGTCGAGCACAAAAGGAGCTTGGATACATCAATGTAGCGAGCCTGAACCTTCTGACCTCCATCTTTATCATAGATGGGCCTACCTTATTTATCCATGCACTAGATCATAGGGAAGCTTGAGACCAGGTTCACTAGACATTCGTAACATTTATTGTCCTCAACACATACTTCGCTCGGAGGTGTTAGGTACTCATCGGTCCCTCGAGAAAAGTGATCATAAGACCATGAAAAGTGGAGCGTTGACATCATATGTTGCTTCGGCCTGCCTTGCTCGTCCAATACAGGGTCCCTAAAGTCATCTCTTTCATCCTCCCAGACGTACACGATATCTCTGGCCTTGTTCGACACCAGTTCGACAAGGTAAAAGCAATCCTTGAATGACCGAATTGTTTCGGAGAAATCTTTGAAAAGTTTATGAAGGTGTGAGAAAAGCATAAGAAAGGGGGGATTGAATTGAGATTTTCACTCTTGGCTACTTTTCGCACATTGATGAGTTACGTCAAGCTATGCTATGAATGCGTTGCAGAAGCATAAAGAAATAAAAGCATAAATCAAGAGTAAAGAACACATGATATATCCTAGTTCACTTAAGAACTTCATGAGCTAGTCTGGTCAACCCGCCAAGGTGATTTCTCCTTAAAAAAGGACTTAATCAACTATTACCAAGATCCATGATTACAATCGCACAGAAGCACTATGAATTACAAAATGAACCGTTCAGGTATCCTTCCGGATATAACGTCCATTGACCCAACATAACCTCTTCCAGGATTTCATCTCAACTCATAGCTAGACTGTTCAGAGATCCCATCAGGATATAACGTCTACTTAAGGAGGAACCTATGCGGCAACCTACCGTGACTAACTGTACAGAACCTCTGCGACTTCAATGAACCGTTCAGGGATCCTTCTGGATATAACATTCACTGACCAAGCAAAACCTCTGCCGATATTTCATATCAACTCATAGCTAGAGTGTTCAGGGATCTTACCGGATATAACGTCTACTTGAGAAGTCTCAATTCACAGTTGGACCATTCAAGGATCCCATCAGGATATAACATGCACTTGAGGAGAATCAATTCATTAGGTAAAATTGACATACCGGAGCTAACTGAGGTTCTTCTTTGCAAGCATATACTCATATATTTAAGTATAAAGTAACTCTTCAGAGTTAAAGCAAGATGAGCAATCATCTCCTTGCAAACTACATGATTCTAAGATGTTCATAATATTACAATTCAAATTGCATCTTCAGAATTCTTCATCTTCATTGATGAGTAAGCTACAAGCAACAACTCCTTTCTTTGAATCTTCAATGAGCAGCAAGATGATGTAGTTGGTGTTGATTGATGACTTGTTGATTTCTTCTTCTCCAACTTCAGTTCATCAATGTCAGATCATTTTTGTTGTTGTAGATGATGATCTTGATGTAACAATATGAAATCAGACTCTCTGATTGTCATTTTATTGATTTATGATATGATCATGGTTGAGAAACAACTGAGATATCAACACTTTGATTGTTTTGTTTGTGGTGTTGGATAATATATCATTTTGTTCCAACAACCTCTCTGTTCTTCATCTGAGATTCACATACAATCGGTTGGGTTCGATAAAACCAACAATGGTTGAGATCATAACATGAACTTCAATGGTTGGGTTCAATCGCACCAACAACATAACAAAGCATGTGTTGTTTTCCTTTTATAGAAAAACATAAAAGAGTCTTTACAGCCTAATTCGGCTACTGAGGAGTCTATTACACAAGGAATCAAATAGTACAACCACATATTGTCCTTTTCCACTATTCAAAGATAGTGGAAAGGTAGTGGGATAAAGCATTATCATACTGTGTTCTATCATTGACAACGATAACATTATCATCTGAACTTCAGATTATAAAACAATGAATGAAACATGAGTTAGAGACAATGGTACTTGGCTATTAAGAGAACCTAAGTCTTTAGTCTTCAGAACTTGTTCACATTGAACTACGTTCTTTAAGACTGCAACACTTGGCTTGAAACCCATGGTCTTTAGAACTTCAAGTCTTAGAGTATTCAGAACTTTTTTCACATAGAACATGGTCTTCAGAGTCTTCAACACTTGGTTCTTCAGAACCATTCTTTAGAACTTTAAGTCTTAGAATCTTATGAACTTTGTTCACATAGAACATTGTCTTCAGAGTCTTTAACACTTAGTTCTTCAGAATCTTAATCTTCCGAACTCGTAAGTCTTCAGAATATTTCAGGCACTTGGTATTTAGACGTTAAGTATTTAGAACTTCAAGTCATCATAATCTTCAGAACTTAGTTCTTTAGAAGATTAATTTCAGAAGCTTCACTTTGCTATCTGATCAGAAGAACGTTCAAGACAACATCCACAATGTTCAAAAGCACACTTACTTCTTTAGCATGCTTGCGACTAATGTTACACATAGTAACTTCACATATTAGCATTTGCATACTCATTCATAATGTTTGTTTGATCTTAATATATAAAATATTCATGATCTTCACCTGAAAAAACATCAGAACATAAAATGGTTCTTTCATAAATACTCCATTGTTATTATCAAAACATAGAGATGGAATACAGAGACAACTCTTGTTCTTACAATATCCCCTTTTTTGATGATGACAAAACCATGTATTTTGATAGAACATTTTATACAAGCAATCACCAAACGTAACAGGATAATAACTAGTGAGAACCTATTCAGAATTTTTGAGCAAAAACTCCCCTTGAATGTGTTATCCCCAAAAATTTTAATGCTTGATCAGAGTCTCCTCCTATTTCTAAGACTTACAAAATAAAAATTTTGAGTTGTTAAGAACATATGATAAAGAAGGATTACTTTTCTATACTCATCAGAGTCTGACTAGAACACATGCCTTCATCTCAAAACCTTGTTACTATCATAACTCTATGATTGTTCTAAGTATGATACCAAATGCAATATCACTGCTTGGTCTATCAGAACTTCTTCATAGTTCTTCAAGTACAAAACAATATACTTCTAGAGTATCAGAGTTTGTCTTGACAAAATTTCTTTCTTTGGATCTTTGTATCTAGATATTTTCTCTTGGATCTTCATAACATGTTTCTAAGAATGCCTAGTGAACTTGTTAAGTTCTTTGGATAAACATCAAACATCAAACATTAGTGATAAACATTTTATATCATTGTCGCTCCCGAAGATTTGCATCCCGGTACAAGCGCGAACGGTTGGCGAGGGGAGGGAATGAAATGAAGGTGAATTGAATAGAGTCGCCAGCTAGGCATTTTTATCCTGAAGGAAAGGTAATGCTGCATAAACCTGGAAAGATATGGATAAGACGGTTGCGAACCAGAGAAACTGAGAAAGAGGGTTGGTTACAACCTGGGAAGGTATTAGCACCCAGATTGTCCGTCGTACTCGACGGGATCCACGCTTGAAAGTTTGTGTATAAAGGGGTAGTGTATGTGCTATCTGTGTGCAAAAGCTGTAAAAGAATATACAAGTGTCAGTGCAAAAGGGTGAATGCTCAGGAACTGAGGCTTAAAAAAGAATGCTGAAAGAGGGGGGAGACGTAAAGACTTTTGTTCGATAACAGTTCAGTTATGCCTACGTATCCTCTCGTGCAATGAGGAAGTCAGAACACCGTAGTTCGACTCAAAGAGACTAAAAGATAAATTGACTGATGAACTGCTTACTTGTCTATGTTCAAGTGTATGACCTGTCTGGCTCAGGTGCTAACTGTCTTGAATTAGACGGAAGAAGCGAGCTCTCGTTTGTGAGGGAAGATGATGAGAAAAGAATCCCGGAGGAGACGATTATTGTTTGTTTTTGATGTTTTCAATATTTTATTGCTTTTTGTGTTTGTCATAAGTTAATGAGCTCAAGCCTAAACCAAAGGTTAGTAAACTCATCATATCCTCCCTTTGATTAGGGATAATGAGAATACCTTAAGCATGAGATAAGCACCTCAAACTTAATTACCATGATGATGTAGGATTAAGATCATTAACCTACTTGTGATTATTTAGATGTTTTTTTGGTGTTTTTGTTTAGTGTTGAGTAATGCGTTTAAGCCATAATCAAGGATTTAATGGACTCATTACACCATCCTAATAGAAGGATAATAGATGAGAACATTTAAGCTGAGGAAGATACCTCAACTTAATCCATGATTAGGGATTAACCTTATGACAAAACAAACCTTTATTAGAGTGGATTTTAATTAATGGTATGATTAAGAAGTGAGTTTTATGGTTTGTAAGACAACTTGAGGAGGACTTGTCCATTAACACTAGGGTTAGTCCTTCTTAACCAATAAAGGAAGAATTAGAACCCTAATGCAAGGCCCAAGTTACAAGCTATTGTCTTAGTAATTATTAAGATGGATTGATTAATAGGTTTAAACACATTAAGGGTTTAACACTTAGGATTAAAGTTATACACTCCATCCTAAGAGAAGGATGCAGGCATAGTCTTAATCACAAAGCCTTAAAACCTTAAAGGTTTAGTCTCTGATTATGAGATGAGAAGAGAGACACAAAGAAGACACAAAGGTAAAAACTAAAGGGGTACTAATCAAAACCCTAATTATTGTCATGCTTGGATGTTCCTATGGTTTATGAGGCTTGCAAGAGATCTTCAGAGAAGCCACCAATGGAAGAAGCAGATGAAAGGAGGAGAAGCAGAAGAAACAAGCTAACTTACTTCAATGAAGAAGATAAGTTACTTGAAGAAAGAAAGTGAATGATGAACATGAATGAGCAAGCTCACTCTAAAGAAAAAGCAAAATTCAACAATGATGAATAAGAGAGATGAGAAGAGAAATGAGAAGTGAAGGCAAATTCACATCTCACATTACTTACCACCTGAAAATGTTATCATTAAGGAATGAAATGAAATGAAAATAAAGCAAATGCAAAAATGAAATTTAAAACCAGAAGCATATTCATGAGGTAAATGATGTTATGAGATGATATGAAAACATTTCAAGTGTTATGCATGATCATACAAGAGATGAGAATGCAAAGGAAGCATGTAGGAAGCATGAAAGCACATGAAAGTCCATGGAATGAAATGAATGCGTATCATGGAAAATGGATGAAGAAATGATCAAGCATGATTCTAATGTGTCCTATGATGTCTTAGAAGTCATGTGAATGTATGAAATGTCATGGCAAGTTCATGTATGAATGCTTATGCAAGATGTATGCAAATGAACATGAGAAATTAGGGTTTTCATGCAACAGGAGATGCAAAAGTCAAAAACAGAAGCAAATGACAAGATAAAAAATTGAAAATGAACTCAAAGGAACCCTAACCCCATATGATATCACATCCCAAAGGAGAAGTTCTAACTCTTAATCTAAAGAGAGTTGTGATTTTTCTAAGTTATCTAGGGTTTTAAGGTACCTAAAGGGGAAAAATGCAAATCCAATAAAAAATGCAAAAGAAATTTATGACAAAAATATGCTAGATACTACATGTCAAATGAAGAACAATGCAAAAAGAATCGATGTCATACCATTCATGGTTAGGCAAAAAGGAATTCTTGAAGTTAGGGTTCAAAAATAGGAATTTATGAACCCTAAATTCAAAGAAAAATGTCAAGAATGATTCAAAACCAAAAATAAATTTGTATGGATGGTTTGACAATGTTTCTAAATGTTCTAAGATACAATGTGAATTTTTTTTGGATTTTTAGAAACCTAAATGATATTTTAATTAATTAATTTCCATTAATTAATTAAAATAAACATTTAAATACTTAAAAAAATGATTTTTAAATGCAAAAAATAAAAATAAAAATGTTTTTGGGTGAAGAAAATTATTTGGATGCAAAATGTAGAAGAAAATATTTTTTGGGATTTTCTAGCTATTTTTAATAAATGGTGCAAAAATAATGAGAAAAAATGAATTAAAAATGAATTAAAAATGAATTAAAACAAAAGTAATCTAATCTGATGGTTCACATTTAAACTGGGGATTTTAGGTTTGACCTGGCGCGTGAGTGGGTGGACAGGATTCACTCTGAGCTAATTCTATTTAATTAAATAATTAATCCAGATTTAAAATTAATGATCTAATCTGGGCCATCAAAAAACACGCTAACCCTAAGATCCAATGGCCAAAATTTAAACTTTTCCCTAACCCTAATTAGACACTTAATCACTTTCAGGTGGCCGGAGAAGACCTCCGGTCATCTTCTCCGGCCAGCTCCTCCCTGAGCAATCCCAAAACTTCACCCCTAGGTCATTTCTGGAGCTCTAAAGCTCCAGATCAACTCCTCTCACCTTCCTAAACACGAATCCAACCTCAAAACAAATTTATCATGGCTCATAAACAAGATTCGAAGAGAAATTCAAAAATGGCAAAACTTTCAGAACACGCATACAAGCTTATTTCTCAACCATTCTCAAAATTAAACATATCATGGTGATCAGAAAAGCATAAAGAACAATCTAAGCACTTAAAATAAGACTTCTGGAAAAAAGTTTGAAAAAGTTACCTGAGCTTGAGCTTCCTTAATTTGGAGCTTTCTGGCCACCTCTCATGTGCAAACTCACTCCAATGATCCTTCTGAAGATGTGTTGAGGCTTGGAAGGAGTTTGTTTTAGCTGGTTTATGTGATTGCACTTCAACTGGCCAAGAATCGTGTTTTAATGGTTGCTTTGTGTTCTATAGATGATTCTGAGATGAATGGTGAAAGAAGTTTGAAGATTGAGTGAGTGTGCTGTGTGTTTCGAAGGCTTTTGCAAAATGGAGAGATTTTTGGGAACTAGAGGATTCTGAGGTTTCAGCCTGCAATGTTGTGTGTTATAATCTGCATTTGGTCAAAATAACAAGTTGTGATAGGTCATAGAAGTGGTTGTGGCCTATGGTGAATGGTATGGGGGAAGTTGCAAAAAGTCACCAACTTGTGTACTTGAGGTATGAGCATTCTTGCAGCTGGATTTTTGGCTTGTCTTGGTGCAGCTGAGATCAAGGAGGTCCATAGAATACGTTTTGAGGTAATTCAGCAAGTGGATGAAAGGTTATGTGCCCTTTTGCAATTTCATGAAGTTTTGGCCCCTTTGAGATTTCTTCATGGGCAAGGCATGAAAACTTGAAATTCTTTGGGCAATTCTGAGTTTTAGACAATGCACAAGGTTGGTGTGATGCTTAGAAGTTTGTTTGAAGTCACAAAATGAATTGGCAAGTGGTTTTGCAAAAATCCCTCTTTGGTGCATTCTTGAAAATTATGTGATTTTTGCCAACTTTGACAAGCCATAACTTGAGTTCCATAATGAATTAGGACTTATTCTTGTGTTTTTGAAAAGGGAATGATCCAATCTACAACTCTCATGACCAACAATTTTTCATTTGAAGCATTTTTGGTTGAGAAAGAGGAGGTTGAAAAACTTTCCCAAAATGGAAAGTTTACATTACAAGTCATTTCCATTTTTGGCAACTTTTGGGTTAGCTCACTTTTCTTCAATTTTGTGAACTTCCAGGCACTTCAATGATCAAATAAAGATCATATAACTTCAATTTTATGAAAAATCCACTTTGGTTCCCACGTTGGGGGCCTCAGATACCCTGATTTTGCTCTAACTTGCTCAAGAAGTTACCCAGTGAACAAATGACTTCCACAATGAATTTCTTCATCAAACTTGGTAAACATGATCCTTATAACATGTTGAGACCATTAGAAACAATAATGCCCAAAAAATTTGGAGTTATGGCCTCTGAAACCAAAACCTTAATTTCAAGTCATCTGTGTAGTGAAACCCTAGCTCTGCCTCCATGCTTTCCAAGTTCTTGTGATTTTTTGACTTCCTTGATCTTTGAGGGATATAAAATGATGATTTAACATACATGGACCCTCTTGAAATGATTGGAGACCTTTGGAGTGGCTCAGATGGATCCTTGGATTGCTCAGATCACAAACCCTAGATGCAGATGAACTTGGACTAATGCAGTGAAACAAAAATGCAATATGATATGATATGCTTAAACTAATGCAAAGATGAAAGATCACAAGCCATGGTGTGAACTTAGTGAGGGAAAATTTGGGGTATTTACAACTGCCCTATTCAAACATGAGTTAGCTGCGCAGGATGTAAGCGTCGGGCTTAACAGACAAACAAGATAACTTGTGGTTGAATACCAAAGACAGTCCGAAATTTGCACTCACTGGGGAGAAGAAGAAAAGGAATATAAATTGTAAAAGAAAGTATAGTATGATTATCAAATGAAGGCAATGAAGGACGACCATCGAGCAGAGAACGACTGCTGGGGATAAAGCAATGACGGCGACGACCGCCATGCTGGGGAAATAAAGATACCATGATGGGGACGGCCATCAGGTAAAGAAACAAGATTTTCTGGGGATTTGAAGGTAAAGTCAATGATGGGGACGACCATCAGGTTTGCAAAGGTAAAGTAAACAACGATGGGGACGACCATCGGTTCAAAGAATAAATGAAATAAATGATGAGGGACGGTCATCAAAGGTGAAGGACGATCACCTAGTAGGGGACGACTGCTCTTTACCACGACATAGGACGAATGTCGGATAGAAAAGGTCGACGATGGGGACGGCCATCGAATAAGCATGATGAAGGACGATATCAAGAGGTGAAGGACGATCACCTAGCAGGGTACGGCTGCTCTCAGGGTTTATCATGACATAAGACGAATGTCAGATAACAAGATCAACTATGGGGACGATCATCAGATAAAATGATGAAGGACGATCATCAAAAAGGTGAAGGACGATCACCTAGCAGGGGACGGCTGCTCTGTTGGGGATAAGGATGAGGGACAGTCATCCGAGGTGAAGGAAGATCACTTGGCAGGGGACGGCTTCCGAGAGATATCACGACATAGGACGAATGTCGGATAGAAAAGGGTTCCAATAATGGAGACTCCGCTGGGGAAAGGATGATGGACGGTCATCCAAAGGTGAAGGATGATCACCTGGCAGGGTACGGCTGCCGAAAGTATCACGACATAGGACGAATGTCGGATAAGAAGAAAAAATTACTTTTACTGGGGAATGGTAAACACGGGCGAGTGCTTACGCTCAGGAAATAAAAGGTATAAGTGTTTTGACACTGTGTATAGATTGAAGATGTGGACGAGCATCCTTAAGACCGCGATATAGACGAGTATCGGTAGAAGCAAATGCTGACGCATGTTCAGAGATGGTAATACGTACGAGTACCAACTGGTTAACAAAGAACACGGACGAGTGTCGAATCTGTGGGGAATAAGTATATACAAGATACGGACGAGTATCTGTATGAGTAAAAACAAGTATTGTGAAGCATGAGAAAGACAAAAACGAGTGTTCAACTTGCTGGGGAAAAGTATGACACGGACGAGTGTCATAAGAGAAAGTGTATAAGTTATGGACAATCATTTGTATACGAGGGTGTAAAAGGTATTCAGCGACCTGCGGGGATAAGATGACACAGACGGGTGTCGAAGGGAGTGTATTATAAACAAGTGTTTGGTTTGCGATAAGTGTTTGGGAAATCATGCTGGGGAATCGTGACACGGACGGGTGCCAGGAGAATGTATAGGTATTGTTTTCAAAGAGGATGTTTGTGGCTTATATCTGCAGGGGATGATATGACACGGACGAGCGTCGAAAGAGTGTATATATGAACATGTATCTGCATTGGAGAGTGCAAAGGGAATGCTTTGGCTTTCTGTTGGGGAGATGACACGGACGAGTGTCAAGAAGATCATGTTATGGACAAGTATCTGCTGGTGGAAAGTGTTCTGGCGACTTTACTGGGGAATGATGACACAAACGAGTGTCAAAAGGAACATGTATCTGTATTTGAGAGTGCAAAGGGGACGCTGTGGCTTTTATGTATAAGGGATGTATTTGTATATTGTTGATGAGGTACTGTTGGTATTTACAGGTGACTGGTTCGAACCTGACTTGTGATCATGCAATATGTTTGATTTTTTCCGTAATGCTCCGTATTAGACGGAATGCTACGCTCTGGGGAAAAAATGATGTGAATGCTATGATTATGCAAAAGAAGCCGATCCGGGATTCGGATCCTGCTGCGGTGAAGATCTCTGGCTGATCTGTTTGGAAGATGTCCTAGCTGGGGATGAGATCATTGGTAGATCTGATAAAACATATGGTTCTGCTTGGGGAAGCTAGATCACTGATAGATCTATCCGGTAAGGATATGTGCCAACTGGGGATGAATAGACTTCCGTCACTTTGTTGTGTAAGAAATTCAGGCATTGCTCTTCTGGATAGAGTCTGGAACTCTGCGGGGAGATAGTTCCCTTGTCTTTGCTGAGGATAAAAGATCTGGTATTCTGTTTGGTGGAGAAAATATCACTAGACGATCTTCCTAGAGATTTCTATGGGGATCCAGGCTGAGGATGAGGAGGCTTGACAACTCACATGGGAAGAAAGCATTTCAGAGGTTGCTTGAAGAAGATGCTGAGGAAATGATGCTTAGCAAACCCTGTTGGGGAAAAGCATTCCAGATGCTACTCGGAGAGTAAGTAATGTTTGGGGAATGGGTGTTTTGGCATGCCCCATACTGCGTATTGAATACCTGCAATCTGTTAAGACAAGGAAACGTACAAGTGTCCTGAGGTATCCCTTATTGGATTCCGTCATAGGAGTTAGATATTCTTGAGAGAAAATACATTTCCTGCAAGCATTTAGTTAGAAAGGCATATCTGTTCTATGCAAATATTATATCATGGATATTGGACATTTTGCAAACGAAACAAAAATGTGCAAGACGAAGTGTGACTGAAAACTCTAATTTTATTAATCTGGGTGCCCTGAATTGGCAAATACAGTCAAAGAAACAGATCCCCTAGAATGAGGAAATTGTTACAAATTGAGAAAAGGTAAAAGTGCTGGCAATGTTGACGACGCTCCGTGAGCTTCCTTGCTATGACCCGTATGACCCTGACGTTCTTCTCATCTTGCTTTCTGAAGAAGGTTGATTCTGACCGATGCCTTATCCTTTCGAAGCTTGCTGTGTTGTAAGTGATACAGACGAATTCAGAATGCAGTCGTTCGCTTATTCCCCTATTTTGCGTGGATCGCCCTTTCGGGTCTTCAATCCACCGGGATACCCATTTTTGCCTGAGCTGTCCAATGCGGCTTTTCAGCTCAGCGGGTGTACATTTTCTTTTGATTTTTCCCTTATTTTTGCCCGAGTCTTTTATTCTGTTTTTGACTCGCCGGGATGCCCTATTTTTTCCTGGACGTATATTCTGTTTTTATGTCCAGCGGGTCATTTATGCGAAGTATTTTTTAACTGCATCTGAATTTATAGGGGATAAGAAATCTTCACCATCCATAGTAGTGAGCATCAGTGCTCCACCAGAGAAAACCTTCTTTACTATGAATGGGCCATCGTAATTCAGAGTCCACTTGCCCCTGTGGTCTGTATGAGGAGGAAGGAGTCTTTTCAGCACAAAATCTCCTACTTGGTATTCCCGAAGCCTGACTTTCTGATCAAAGGCTTTCTTCATTCTTTTCTGATATAACTGCCCATGACAGATAACGGCTAATCTCTTCTCTTCGATCAGATTCAGTTGATTGTACCGAGATCAGACTCATTCTGCTTCGTTTAGCTTGACATCCATCAGTACCCGTAAGGAGGGTAATTCAACTTCAACAGGTAGGACAACTTCCATACCATACACAAGTTGATACGGTGTTGCCCCAGTGGACGTTCTGATTGAGGTTCAGTATCCATGCAAGGAAAACGGTAGCATTTCATGCCAATCTTTGTAGGTGACCACCATCTTTTGCACAATCTTCTTGATATTCTTGTTAGCTGCCTCTACAACGTTGTTCATCTTTGGCCTGTAAGGAGAAGAGTTGTGATGTTGGATTTTGAAATCCCGACACAGTTCTGCCATCACTTTGTTGTTCAAATTGGAACCATTATCAGTAATGATTCGCTCGGGTACTCCATACCGACAAATGATGTCTCTTTTCAGGAATCTGGCTACCACTTGTCGGGTGACGTTTGCATATGAAGCTGCTTCGACCCATTTGGTGAAGTAATCAATGGCTACCAGGATGAATCTCTGTCCATTTGAAGCAGTCGGTTTGATCTTCCCGATCATGTCAATGCCCCACATTGCAAAGGGCCAAGGTGAAGACATCACGTTCAAAGGATTTGGAGGTACATGCACTTTGTCTGCATATATCTGGCATTTATGACACTTCCTGGCATAGGCACAACAGTCTGCATCCATTGTGATCCAGTAGTAACCTGATCTTAATAATTTCTTAGCCATTTCATGTCCTCCAGCATGGGTACCAAAAGATCCTTCATGCACCTCGTGCATCATCAAGTCTGCTTCTTTCTTGTCAACACATCTGAGAAGCATCATGTCAAAGTTCCTCTTGTATAATGAACCATCAGTATTAAGGAAGAAACTACCATCCAGCCTTCTCAATGTCTTCTTGTCATTGTATGATGCCCCAGGTGGGTATGTTTGATCCTCTAAGAAGCACTTGATGTCATAGAACCAAGGTTTTTCATCTTTAGCAATGTCCACGGAGAATACGTATGCTGGTCGGTCAAGTCTGGATACCGAAATCCGAGGCACAAAATTGGCAACCTGAACCTTGATCATGGAGGAAATGGTAGCTAAAGCATCTGCGAATTGATTTTCGTCTCGAGGGATATACTCAAGTTTGACTGTTGTGAAGAAAGACAATAATCTCCTCCTATAGTCACGGTATGGGATCAGATGCTCTTGGTGAGTGTACCATTTGCCGTTGGTCTGATTGATTACCAGAGCTGAATCTCCGAATACAGTTAATGTCTTGATCCTGAGGTCAATGGCTTCCTCAAGTCCCATGATACAGGCTTCGTATTCGGCTTCGTTGTTAGTGCATGCAAAGGTGAGTTTTTCCGAGAAAGGCATGTGAACTCCTTTAGGTGTAATGAGCACTGCACCAACTCCACGACCATTCATATTGACAGCCCCATCAAACATCATGGTCCATTCTTCTTCTGGGTCAGGCCCTTCAGTGTGAACAGGCTCTTCATGATCTTTTGCTTTTAGGAACATGATGTCTTCATCAGGGAAATCAAATCTCATTGGTTGGTAATCATCAATGGGTTGCTCAGCTAGATAGTCAGACAGTACACTGCCTTTGATGGCTTTCTGAGAGGTGTACTGAATGTCATACTCTGTCAGAATCATTTGCCATCTTGCAACCCTTCCGGTAAGCGCTGGCTTTTCAAATATGTACTTGACTGGATCCATCTTTGAGATCAACAAAGTAATGTGGGTCAACATATACTGCCTTAGTCGGCGAGCAGCCCACGCTAAAGCACAACAAGTTTTCTCGAGCAGTGAATAATGTTGTTCACAGTCGGTAAACCTTTTGCTCAGGTAGTATATTGTATACTCTTTTCGACCATACTCGTCATGCTGGCCCAACATACACCCCATTGATCCTTCTAATACTGCCAGGTACATTATTAGAGGTCTTCCTTTGACTGGAGGCATAAGAATTGGAGGTTCTTGCAGGTACTCCTTGATTTTGTCAAAAGCCTTCTTACAATCTTCGTTCCACTTGACCGTTTGCTCCTTTCTTAACAACTTGAACAGGGGCTCACAGGTTGCAGTAAGATGAGATATGAACCTTGATATGTAGTTCAATCTACCTAAGAACCCCCGAACTTCCTTTTCAGTCCTAGGTGCCGGCATCTCCTAAATGGCTTTGACTTTGTCAGGGTCAACTTCAATTCCTTTTTCACTTACAATGAATCCCAGCAGCTTACCAGAACGTACCCCGAATGTGCACTTGTTGGGGTTTAGCTTCAACTGGTACTTTCTCAGACGCTTGAACAACTTCAGCAGGTTCACCAGATGATCTTCTTTAGTGAGGGACTTGGCAATCATATCATCCACATAGCATTCAATTTCTTTGTGGATCATGTCGTGGAATAATGTTACCATATCCCGTTGATAAGTTGCACCGGCATTCTTCAGTCTAAATGGCATCACCTTATAAGAGAATGTGCCCCAAGGTGTAATGAAGGTAGTCTTTTCCATGTATTCGGGTGACATCCTGATCTGATTATACTCGGAAAATCCATCCATGAAGGAAAATACCGAGAACTGAGCTGTGTTGTCGACCAATACATCAATGTGCGGTAAAGGGAAATCATCCTTCGGGCTAGCTCTGTTCAGATCCCGGTAATCCACACACATCTGTACTTTTCCATCCTTCTTAGGCACTGGTACAATATTAGCAACCCACGACGGGTAACTAGTCACAGCAAGGAAATCGGTGTCCCACTGTTTTTGTACTTCTTCTTTAATCTTTATGACCATATCCGGACGAGTACGACGTAGCTTCTGCTTCACTGGAGGACAGTCTTCCTTCAAAGGCAGCTTGTGCATAACAATTTCAGTATCCAGACCTGACATGTCTTGATAGGACCAAGCAAAGACGTCGACGTATTCCCGAAGCATACCAATAAGCTGTTTCTTCACCGAATCTTGCAGAGTGGCCCCAATCTTTACTTCTTTCAAGTCTTCTTCGGTACCAAGATTAACTGTTTCAACCTCCTCCTGATGAGGAGTAATCTCTTTCTCTTCTTGCCTCAACAACCTAGCTAACTCTCCAGGTAACTCATAGTCTTCTTCAACCCCTTCATCAGCTTGATTAATCGGATTGTCGAAGTCATACAAGGTCATAATAGTGCTGTTGTCGGTGCAATCTGGAGGATAATCTCTACAAGGGTTGAGATTGGTTCATTTTAGTGACCAGTTTTAATCTTGTTTAGAAAAAGTGAAAATGAAATTATTTATTTTGAAAACATTGCCATTTTATTGTTTTGTACAAAAGTGAAAAATGAAAAGACAGTGAGCGAAAAAGAGACTTGTTTGCAAAAGATGTCCGATATTCATTGATTAATCATTTATACAAAAATACAATATGGCCCTATTACAAAATGAGTCCTGACATCTTGGGCAAGATGCAGGACTTGATGCATGCTAAAAAGACAGGAAATAATAATTACTCTGTAGAAGTAACCCTTATAATTTCCTGGGAAGACCAGTTAGAGACTTGGTTCCCCGGGATCCTTGGACGTATCCAGTTCTCCAGGTTGCAGTCGCTTTCCTCCTCGTCTTCCAGATTGTTCACAGCATCTGGGGTGAGCATTCCCCCACTGACAAATTTGGGCTCTTTTGCAGCCTCTGATTGATCTTGTCGGATTGGTCTATAATCCAACCCGAATCTATCTTCCTTCTTTTCCACTGGCAACAACTTGCTCTAACCTTGAGCAGTACCTTCTTCAACAACCTTCCGGGCTTGCTGATAAGAGATGATTGAAGTACCCATCTTGTCTTCCTGAGATGCAACTAATACTCCAGTAGCCTCATTAACATTTAGGGCCTCAAACCCTTGGCTCATTGTCTCATGGATTTCACCATCCATCTCAATATACTTGTACGTAGCCAGCTGGCTAACAAATATGTCTTCCTCACCACAGATGGTGATAATCTGTCCTTCCCATTTATACTTCAGTTTCTGGTGAAGGGTCGACGTTACAGCGCTTGCGGCGTGAATCCAGGGTCGACCTAGCAAACAGTTATAAGCAGGCTGTATGTCCATCACATAGAAAATGGTCTTAAAGACTTATGGACCGATCATCACTGACAACTCCACCTCTCAAAGGACAGATCTTTTGGAGCCATCAAAAGCCCTGACCACAAGATTACTTGGCCGGAGAGCTATCTCATCATACTCTAGCTTGACAAGGGCTTTCTTGGGTAAGACATTGAGTGAGGAACCAATGTCTACAAGCACATGAGATAAGACAGCTCCTTTGCACTCCAAGGTTATATATAAAGCTTTGTTGTGGAGACGTCCTTCTGTTGTTAAATCAGCATCAGTGAACCCTAGCCCATGGCTAGTGTTGACATTTGCTACCACTGTTTCTATCTGATTTACATTGATCTCTTCAGGCATGTAGGCAGCGTGCAGAACTATGAGGAGTGCATCCCGATGGGCTTCGGAACACAATAGCAGTGATACAATTGAGATCTTTGAAGGAGTCTGGTGGATCTGGTCCACAACTTTATAGTCACTCCTTTTAATAATTCTCATAAACTCATCCACATCTTGATCGAAGGATGACTTCTGAGTTTCTTTCGGCACAGATTCTTCCGGTATCACACTCTTCCCTTTGGCTCTGGCAGCAGCCTCTGCCTCAGTGTTGGTTCTAGGGACTTGTGATGCGAAGAGACGTCCGCTTCGGGTGAAGCCTCCGCCTCCCCCAACATTGTCCACCTGGGGAGTGAGAACTGGAGAATCAAGAAGGACTTTCTATCCACTGCAGTATAGATCAGCACCATAATGCCATGGTATAGTACTGTCTTTGTCATATGGGATTGGCCCGGGAACCGTGATAGTGACTGGGCTTACTGCTACAGTGGATGGGACTATAATGGTCTGTGGATCATAAAATATTGTTACAGGACCTCTGGTGGGTGAAGGTGATGGTGAACTGAAGCTTTGTTGAGACTGTTGTTGATTTTGCTGAAAGTTGTTGGAACTCGGGACCGCTGCTGGGTCATAATAGATTGTGACAGTGGAAACATCATTATTTGTTGTTGAAGTTGTAGTAGATGGTGCAAATGAATGGTTGTATGTTGAAGTAACAGATGGAATGATTGCTGAATTTGTAGTCGAATCAGTGGGAACAATGGTTGTTGCGGTTGTAGAAGAAACACTTGGACAGATGGTTGTTGCGGTTGTAGAAGAATCAGTTGGTGTTGATAAAAGGGTTGCTGGTGTTGTAGAAGTTGTTGTTGTAATCTGTAGAATTCCCTCCTTAATCAGGTCATTGATGCCTCTTCTCAAACTGGCGCACCCATTCTCGGAAAGTTTGCATGATTCGCAACATGCCTCACAACCTTGAAACACTTGGCACTTTAAAAGCTGGGCTTTAACCTCGGCCAGAGGTGTTTGAATGCATGCAATGTCTTCTATTAAACTCAGGGGTGATCCATCCTCTATGGCATTAATCCTTGTCCCACTGTGGCTTGGCATAAGATTCTTCATTACATTGGGAGGAGGTGCAAAGTTCAGGGCTTTTGAATCTACCAGATCCTGAACCTTCATATGCAGGGCTCTGCATTTCTCTGTAGAATGACCAGGTGCGTTAGAGTGAAAAGCACACCTAGCATTAACATCATAGTTCCTTGGAAGGTTTTGAGGATCGGGTGGAGCCAATGTCCTTAACTCAACCAGATTGAGCTTCAGGAGTTGTGGCAGCAGTGTAGCATACGACATAAGAATGGGGTCAATTACACGGTTGACCTGAGATGGACGTTGTTGAAACGGGCATTGTTGTTGATTGTTGTTATTGTTATTGTATGATCTCTGTTGCGGAAACTGTTTTTGTTGCGGAAACTGTTGTGGTTGTTGAACATACTGAGGAGGTGGAGTAGGGATAGTAACAACAACAACTGTTCTAGGCAGGTATTGGGGTCTCCCTCTTCCCTTGTGCACAAAATTAGTCTCACCAGATCTTCGGGGCCCAGCAAATGGTTTTCTTGTACTGCTGGAACTGGCACCGTTATCTGAGATCTTTCCTATCTTCAAAAGACTCTCAATTCTCTCACCATCTATAACTACATCAACAAAACTGGTGGAAGAGAAAGCAACAAGTCTGTCAATATACGTCCCTTGGAGGGTGTTCATGAACATGTCAGCCATTTCTCTTTCAGACATGGGTAGTTGAACTGCAGCAACAAGTTGCCTCCACCTTTGGGCATATTCCCTGAAGCTTTCACGGGAAGATTGAGACATTCCCATAAGGAGGGTCCTGTTAGGAGCCATGTCTAAGTTGTACTGATACTGTCGGATGAAAGCTTCAGCCAAGTCTTTCCAGTTCCTTACAGTGGCTCTAGTCAGGTGAGAATACCATTCACGGGATGCCCCTGTTAGACTATCCTCGAAGTAAAACATCCACAGCTTTTCGTCCATGGTGTATGCTTTTAACCTTCCCAAGAATGATTGAAGGTGGGTGCGTGGGCAGGATGTGCCATTATACTTTTCAAAGCACGGGGGTTTGAACTTGTGAGGAATTCTCACCCCTTCCACCAGTCCCATGTCCATCACATCAAACCCTAGGGAATTCTGGGATTCAAGAGACCTTAGCTTCTCTGCAATCTCATCCAGCCTACGGTCGTAAACTTCATCCCCAGCTCCAACAACTGTAAACTGCTCTTCTTGAGGATCTTCTTGCAAGATCCTACCTCCAGCAGTGTTACCTTGAGTATTCCTTATGGCATTAACTTCTGGGTTTAGTTGAGGCCCAAACTCTGGTGGATCAATGCGAGGCTGCCCGCGATCATTGTTACTGGTACCTCCTGTACCTGGATGGTGTTCTTCAGGAGTTTTCCTTTCAACCAACTCCCTTAGCCTTTCCTGGCTCTGAGCTAAGCCAGTCATCACAGTCATGAATTGGGTCATCTGATTCCTCATCTCAACCCTCTCATTAGCCATTTGGGTCCTTACTTCATTCAAGTCTTGCTGAACTTGATCCATCTGAATGCCCAGAAGGTTGTTTCTCGTCGGGTACCGGTGTGTTCTGTTGACAGGGAACACTCTTCTGCGAGCAATGTTTCCTGAAACCACAACAAAATGAGAAACAACAAATAAATAAGAACCTACAAAACAAAGAGAATGTTAGTATGCAATGCAATATGCTTATTTTTCTTCCAAGGGTATCCGGTTTGGTTCTTTGGTTTTGACCTTTCCAGACCTCGAGGAAATGCTGATGATGTTGATAGATAAAGCCCACCAATAAATGATACAAACTGATATATTACAAAGGATGAAAATTCATAGTCTGATTACAATACATGCCCATGGTGGGTCAAAATACATCAACAAAAGAAAAGTACAACAAAATAAAGAAGTACAAGCAAAAAGATCAGACATCCAATCCAAAGTCATCCTCCCTGACTTCCTTCAGGAGGGCCTCAGTCACTGGCCCCACTGGGTGCTCTGTAATAGTCCTGATGAGGAGGTTCCTGGTAGAAATGGCACTGGTTAGCTTCTTATGCTTATCCTGATCCTTTGACTTTTTCAACCCCGCCCGGAGTTTCAATTCAGATATCTCCTTCTGAGCTGCCAATAAAGCCTCCTGATGCTTCTTCTCATTAGCCTCCAACTGCTCTATCTTATCCTGAGTTCTTTGATCTTCTTGTGCACGGTCTTTAGTGATCCTGATCCACCTAGCATGGCTCTCCTCAAGATAATTCTCTGCCCTAGCTTTCTGAGTCTTTGCCTCTTTGCAAGCATTCTTCAGTACTAACTCCCCTGCTCTTGCCTTCCCGATGTAGTCATGTCTTCTCAATCTTGGTCAGATGCTCAATCCTGAGTCTTTCCAATTTCTCATTGTCCAGACGGCTGTCATTTCTCTCCTAGAGAGTCTTCTTCAAGGCTTCAGCTAGCTGAGTATTCCTCTCTTTCAGCTTTTCAAACTCCTCCAGGCTGACAGTAGCTGCAGGTTGTACTGTAGAAGGTCCAGGTGTGTCTTCCAAAGTGAAAGGCATCCGGGTGATCTGAGCTCTGGTACGGGACCAATCAGAATACTGTGCTGAAGGAATGTTGTTGCATTTTCCAAGGATGGTTGTCCCTTTGGTCTGGATGTTATCCCAAGCCCAGGTAGCTTGTATGATAACAACAAAGTTGGGTTAGATTTCACAGTAAAGAGTCTCAGCCAAATCTTGTCCTCTGGGAGGATGAACCAAAGCATATCCCAATTGCCTCTTAAACAGTAAAGGGTTGTAGTTGATGCAACCTTTCACTCCTATCAAAGGCACATTAGGATATTTCCCACAACTTGTAATAATGTCCTTGCCCTTGGTGCTCTGAGTGCACCATCTGATGTCACCTGATGTCAAGGCAATGAACCTCTTAGCCCAATTCTTCTGCTGATTGGGGTTCAAAAAGGCATCTGATTTTGGCAAGTGTCTTAGCAGCCAGAAGTAATACAGAGGAGCACAACATCTGACCAGCTTCCCTCTTTGCTTTTCGTTCCTCTGATGTAATGAGTAATAGAAGTCTCCCAACAATGTAGGAACAAGGTTTCTCAACAAGAACAGGTGGATGGCATTCTTACTCACAAACTTGGGCTCATATGCAAACAAGATAACCCCATATATACTGAGGGCTAGAAGTGCACAGGCAACCTTCCATTCTCCTATGGCAGCCTTTAGGGTAGCCTGGGAAATCAAGAAGTCTAGGTGGAGGCCTGGAACTCCAGCTTTAGTTGTCATGTTCTGATCAATGAGGGCAGGCTCCAAATGCAATGCCCTGGCCATGTCTTCATTTCTGGGAGCAGTCATCTCTGGGTTGAAGGGGATCCCTCTCCTGATAGGAACTCCAATCAACAAGGAAAACTCTTCTAGCAAATGTCCCATCTGGAAATCAGGGAATGTGAAGCATCTGAGTGGAGGATCATAGAACTGCAAGCATGTATGAATCATGCTCCTCTGAGATGCATCTAGATCCATGACTATGTCTAAAATGACCCCATAGTGCTCTCTGAATAGTGGGATATGGTCAGGTGTAATGAGGGACTGGACCTGCCTGATGCCAGTCAGGGTGGGCTCAAAGAAGTGGTAAGAGATGTTGCTCTTTCTTGAAGTATCCATACTGATAATGAGTGCTGATGAAGAAGCTGAGATCAACTGATGAATGCCACTGACTGAGAAGCTGGAGGTAGGTCTCTGATGAAGACAAAGCTGGAGATGAACCTATGACAAACTGGTGAAGGTGCTGGAGAAGAACCACGGACAAACTGATGGAGATGCTGGAGAAGAACCACTGACAAACTGATGGAGATGCTGAAGAAGATGGATGAAGCAGTCTGAGCAGCAGAAGGGGTCAAAACCAAACCAAAGAAAAAATGATGGATACCCTATAAAACAAATAAGCAAATGTTAAATGATGCAAAAATGATGTATGCAAATGATATGCAGAGGGTTTGTGATCAAGAGCTGGATCTGTTTATCTGCCTTGATAAAAGTCCATGTATGTTCATAAGTCCGGATGGAGGCTTAGAAATCCAGTATCAAGGTGGGGGACTCAAATAAAGAGTCACAGGTCCAGGGTAATCACAAGAACTATCCAAAATGGTGCATTCTTAAAACAAAACAGTAATAGGGTATGATGTGGCCAAGGGTTCCTGCAAACCTGTAAACAACCCAACCCCCTCACATGTAATGTTCTAGAACAAAGATCCTCAGACTTGGATCAGTTATGAGAAGTGTAAACACTTCTAACCCGGAGGTACAGTGTTTACAATAACCATAAAAGATCCTCCTCTAATTCACCTCAGATGCTGAAGGTCATAAAAAGGTCATCTAGACTTAGCAGGCTTTCCAAATAGCCCTAGCACTACAGGAAATCTGTAGCACAGAGTTCTCAAGAAGAAACCCATGTCTGAACCGTGTTTCATATTCCCGAACCAGAACGAAATAGAATGGGAAAGAATATGAAGCCACTCTAGCCTAGGTGTCACTCAGGTCCCAGGTATAGGACCTTAATCACTCAATGAAAACCCCACCCACCAAAACAGACAAAGATCCAACACAATGATAATGACAGCATGAAAATGCATAAGACTGTAAATAAAAAGCAATAAATAAAGCTGTACATGAAGCAATAAATAAAGCAAATAGACAGAGCAAAAGTAGCACATAACACCCCTGTAAACACAAATCAAACAAGTGCTAGGAGGAACCCACAAAAAGAACCAGAAGCCCTGGTTGCAATATAAGAGTCCCCAGCTGAGTCGCCAAGCTGTCGCTCCCGAAGATTTGCATCCCGGTACAAGCACGAACGGTCGGCGAAAAGAGGGAATGAAATGAAGGTGAATTGAATAGAGTCGCAAGCTAGGCATTTTTATCCCAAAGGAAAGGTAATGTTGCATAAACCTGGAAAGATATGGATAAGACGGTTGCGAACCAGAGAAACTGAGAAAGGGGGTTGGTTACAACCTGGGAAGGTATATGCACCCAGATTGTCCGTCGTACTCGACGGGATCCACGCTTGAAAGTTTGTGTTTAAAGGGGTAGTGTATGTGCTACCTGTGTGCAAAAGCTGGAAAAGAATATACAAGTGTCAGTGCAAAAGGGTGAATGCTCAGGAACTGAGGCTTAAAAAAGAATACTGAAAGAGGGGGGAGACATAGAGACTTTTGTTCGATAACAGTTAAGTTATGCCTACGTATCTTCTCGTGCAATGAGGAAGTCAGAACACCGAAGTTAGACTCAAAGAGACTGAAAGATAAATTGACTGATGAACTGCTTACTTGTCTATGCTCAAGTGTATGACCTGTCTGGCTCAGGTGCTAACTGTCTTGCATTAGACGGAAGAAGCGAGTTCTCGTTTGTGAGGGAAGATGATGAGAAAAGAATCCCGGAGGAGACGATTATTGTTTTCAATATTTTATTGATTTTTGTGTTTGTCATAAGTTAATGAGCTCATGCCTAAACCAAAGGTTAGTAAACTCATCATATCCTCCCTTTGATTAGGGATACTGAGAATACCTTAAGCATGAGATAAACACCTCAAACTTAATTACCATGATGATGTAGGATTAAGATCATTAACCTACTTGTGATTATTTAGATTTTTTTTGGTGTTTTTGTTTAGTGTTGAGTAATGAGTTTAAGCCATAATCAAGGATTTAATGGACTCATTACACCATCCTAATAGAAGGATAATAGATGAGAACATTTAAGATGAGGAAGATACCTCAACTTAATCCATGATTAGGGATTAACCTTATGACAAAACAAACCTTTGTTAGAGTGGATTTTAATTAATGGTAAGATTAAGAAGTGAGTTTTATGGTTTGTAAGACAACTTGAGGAGGACTTGTCCATTAACACTAGGGTTAGTCCTTCTTAACCAATAAAGGAAGAATTAGAACCCTAATGCAAGGCCCAAGTTACAAGCTATTGTCTTAGTAATTATTAAGATGGATTGATTAAGAGGTTTAAACACATTAAGGGTTTAACACTTAAGATTAAAGTTATACACTCCATCCTAAGAGAAGGATTCAGGCATAGTCTTAATCACAAAGCCTTAAAACCTTAAAGGTTTAGTCTCTGATTATGAGATGAGAAGAGAGACACAAAGAAGACACAAAGGTAAAAACTAAAGGGGGACTAATCAAAACCCTAATTATTGTCATGCTTGGATGTTCCTATGGTTTATGAGGCTTGCAAGAGATCTTCAGAGAAGCCACCAATGGAAGAAGCAGATGAAAGGAGGAGAAGTAGAAGAAACAAGCTAACTTACTTCAATGAAGAAGATAAGTTACTTGAAGAAAGAAATTGAATGATGAACATGAATGAGAAAGCTAACTCTAAAGAAAAAGAAAAATGCAGCAATGATGCATAAGAGAGATGAGAAGAGAAATGAGAAGTGAAGGCAAAATCACTTCTCACATTACTTACCACCTGAAAATGTTATCATTAAAGAATGAAATGAAATGAAAATAAAGCAAATGCAAAGATGCAAACCAAAACCAGAAGCATATTCATGAGGTAAATGATGTTATGAGATGATATGAAAACATGTCAAGTGTTATGCATGATCATACAAGAGATGAGAATGCAAAGGAAGCATGTAGGAAGCATGAAAGCACATGAAAGTCCATGGAATGAAATGAATACGTATCATGGCAAATGGATGAAGAAATGATCAAGCATGATTCTAATGTGTCCTATGATGTCTTAGAAGTCATTTGAATGTATGAAATGTCATGGCAAGTTCATGTATGAATGCTTATGCAAGATGTATGCAAATGAACATGAGAAATTAGGGTTTTCATGCAACATGAGATGCAAAAGTAAAAAAAAGAAGCAAATGACAAGATAAAAAATTGAAAATGAACTCAAAGGAACCCTAACCCCATATGCTATCACACCCCAAAAGAGAAGTTCTAACTCTTAACCTAAAGAGAGTTGTGATTTTTCTAAGTTATCTAGGGTTTTAAGGTACCTAAAGGGGAAAAATGCAAATCCAATAAAAAATGCAAAAAGAAATTTATGACAAAAATATACTAGATACTACATGTCAAATGAAGAACAATGCAAAAAGAATCAATGTCATACCATTCATGGTTAGGCAGAAAAGAATTCTTGAAGTTAGGGTTCAAAAATAGGAATTTATGAACCCTAAATTCAAATAAAAATGTCAAGATTGATTCAAAACCAAAAAGAAATTTGTATGGATGGTTTGACAATGTTTCTAAATGTTCTAAGATGCAATGTGAATTTTTTTTGGATTTTTAGAAACCTAAATGATATTTTAATTAATTAATTTCCATTAATTAATTAAAATAAACATTTAAATACTTAAAAAAATGATTTTTAAATGCAAAAAATAAAAATAAAAATGTTTTTGGGTGAAGAAAATTATTTGGATGCAAAATGCAGAAGAAAATATTTTTTGGGATTTTCTAGCTATTTTTAATAAATGGTGCAAAAATAATGAGAAAAAATGAATTAAAAATGAATTAAAACAGAAGTAATATAATCTGATGGTTCACATTTAAACTGGGGATTTTTGGTTTGACCTGGCGCGTGAATGAATGGACAGGATTCACTCTGAGCTAATTCTATTTAATTAAATAATTAATCCAGATTTAAAATTAATGATCTAATCCGGGCCATCAAAAAACGCGCTAACCCTAAGATCCAATGGCCAAAATTTAAACTTTTCCCTTACCCTAATTAGACACTTAATCATTTTCAGGTGGCCGGAGAAGACCTCCGGTCATCTTCTCCGGCTAGCTCCTCCCTGAGCAATCCCAAAACTTCACCCCTAGGTCATTTCTGGAGCTCTAAAGCTCCAGATCAACTCCTCTCACCTTCCTAAACACGAATCCAACCTCAAAACAAATTTATCATGGCTCATAAACAAGATTCGAAGAGAAATTCAAAAATGGCAAAACTTTCAGAACACGCATACAAGCTTATTTCTCAACCATTCTCAAAAGTAAACATATCATGGTGATCAGCAAAGCATAAAGAACAATCTAAGCACTTAAAATAGCACTTTTGGAAAAAAGTTTGAAAAAGTTACCTGAGCTTGAGCTTCCTCAATTTGGAGCTTTCTGGCCACCTCTCTTGTGCAAACTCACTCGAATGATCCTTCTGAAGATGCTTTGAGGCTTGGAAGGAGTTTGTTTTGGCTGGTTTATGTGATTGCACTTCAACTGGCCAAGAATCGTGTTTTTGCTATGGAAGGTTTTTGGCTATTTTAATGGTTGCATGTTCTATAGATGATTCTGAGATGAATGGTGAAAGAAGTTTGAAGATTGAGTGAGTGTGCTGTGTGTTTCGAAGACTTTTGAAAAATGGAGAGATTTTTGGGAACTAGAGGATTCTGAGGTTTTATCCTGCAATGTTGTGTGTTATGATCTGCATTTGGTCCACATAACAAGTTGTGATAGGTCAGAGAAGTGGTTGTGGCCTATGGTGAATGGTATGGGGGAAGTTGCAAAAATTCACAAACTTGTGTACTTGAGGTATGGGCATTCTTGCAGCTAGCGTTTTGGCTTGTCTTGGTGCAGCTGAGATCCATAGAATTGGTTTTGAGGTAATTCAGCAAGTGGATGAAAGGTTATGTGCCCTTTTGCAATTTCATGAAGTTTTGGCCCCTTTGAGATTTCTTCATGGGCAATGCATGAAAACTTGAAATTCTTTGGGCAATTATGAGTTTTAGACAATGCACAAGGTTGGTGTGATTCTTAGAAGTGTGTTTGAAGTCACAAAATGAATTGGAAAGTGGTTTTACAAAAATCCCTCTTTGGTGCATTCTTGAAAATTATGTGATTTTTGACAACTTTGACAAGCCATAACTTGAGTTCCATAATGAATTAGGACTTGTTCTTGTACTTTTTGAAAAAGGAATGATCCAATCTACAACTTTCATGACCAAATTTTTTTCATTTGAAGCATTTTTGGTTGAGAAAGAGGAGGTTGAAAAACTTTCCCAAAATGGAAAGTTTACATTACAAGTCATTTCCATTTTTGGCAACTTTTGGTTTAGCTCACTTTTCTTCAATTTTGTGAACTTCCAAGCACTTAAATGATCAAATAAAGATCATATAACTTCAATTTGATGAAAAATCCACTTTGGTTCCCATGTTGGGGGCCTCAGATACCCTGATTTTGCTCTGACTTGCTCAAGAAGTTACCCAATGAACAGATGACTTCCACAATGAATTTCTTCATCAAACTTGGTACACATGATCCTTATAACATATTGAGACCATTAGAAACAAGAATGCCGAAAAACTTTGGAGTTATGGCCTCTGAAACCAAAACCCTAATTTGTGCAGTGAAACCCTAGCTCTGCCTCCATGCTTTCCAAGTTCTTGTGATTTTTTGACTTCCTTGATCTTTGAGGGATATAAAATGATGATTGAACATACATGGACCCTCTTGAAATGATTGGAGACCTTTGGAGTGGCTCAGATGGATCCTTGGATTGCTCAGATCACAAACCCTAGATGCAGATGAACTTGGACTAATGCAGTGAAACAAAAATGCAATATGATATGATATGCTTAAACTAATGCAAAGATGAAAGATCATAAGCCATGGTGTGAACTTAGTGAGGGAAAATTTTGGGGGTTTACAATCATTTGATTGGTTTTAGTTTGCATTCTTAAGGTTATATCAAAATCACATTTTCATTTCTCCCACTTTTTGACATCATAAAAAAGTTAGAGCATCTTAGTAGTTTAAGCTTGCTAATATGATAACGATTATGATTTAATGCATATATAGATGACAAATAATATTATGCAGAGCATGCACATACATATAAAGCAAGAACATTTTACAGAAAAAAAAATTCATTCATAAAGAAATCATCAAAACATGATTGCAAAACATTAACTTAAAAATGAAATAGACAGAATGAATCCTATGGTTTATCCTATAGGTGCCTAAGGATTTGGAGGAGGTGGAATCCTTCTCAGTAGTTCTGCCATTTCATATTTGAGATCTTTTATGGCTAAGCGATTTTCAATCATACCCGTTTCCATTGAGTCTTGTCTGGATTTCAGATCTTTGAAAAATTCCATAATAGATCCAGAAGATAGACTTGACCCAAATAAAGCTTCCCTTTATTTAGCTTCTGGAATAGATTTTATTCTTTCCTCAGCTTGTTGAATGGCTGGCCATTTGAATTTAGATAATTCTTCAGATATCTAGTTACATAATTGAGTCCAGCAGTTTTCCAAGCCAGTTGGATCAGTACTGGATGTAGTTTCACTTGCTAGCTTTTGAAATTCTACATTTACTTCCACTTTAAGCAAGTTGAGAGCTTCATCAAAGGTTACACATGATGGACTAATGGATTTCTCTTCCTGAATGGATGGGGGAGAATATTCCCATCATGTTTAATCCTTCTTTGTCTTGGGTTGAAGATATTTCAACTTGAGTCACTTTTGAGGGAACATAGTCTCTGTCAGAAGTTCCTTCAAGAGGGATAAGTACCTTAGAAGATTTTTGAGTTAGAAGGATTCGATGAGGTAAGAGGGTCATGAATCCAAAAGATGAGGATTGAGGGAGAGGGAAATCAGATACACCAACTTGAACCATAGTATTTAAAATGACTTGAGGTTCACAGGGAATCTTTTGAGGGTGAGCAAAAGGGTTGGAAGATGAATCTTAATCCCTTTCAGCAAGAAAAACATGATTAGCTTCTGAATTACATTGAGCTTATTTAGAGAGCACCGATGAAACACGGTTTCAGTCAAAATGTTAAACTAGCCTTGTGAGCAGCCTTTTAACAAGGATGCTGAAAAATATTTGGGGTTAAACATCACTCTGTCTTGTAGGATAAAACTCATGATAGAAGCCTCTAGTTTCTCATCTAGCTTAGCATTTTTTATTCTTATTCCATCTTTATCAAAGAAATAATATCTGAGAATATCTTCTCGGAGATGATGATGCTCCTTCCAAACACATATGAGAGATAGACACCATGGAAGAACTCGAAGATATTTTAGGGTTTGCGGTTTTAGGTTCGCTAAAACAACATAGTGTAATTGTGAGGTAATGTTATGTGTATAGTGAAATCAGATGTATATATATATATATATATATATATATATATATATATATATATATATATATATATATATATATATATATATGTATATATATATATATTAAATACACCACTAGAAATTAAAATGCAAGGCTTAATTAGAAAATTGTATAGTTTTAACATTTACAAAACACTCAAATAAACATAAATGTGTCTTTTCCCAATATCGCATGTCTAGTGAGTGGGACAGATGTCACAATCACGTTCACACGATCTCAGATGAAATGACCACATTTAATGTAGTACTGTTCATTACTCAGAAAATAAGGCAAAATATTTTACTCAAAAGATTTACTTAGGGAATAAGAACCGTTTTAATTATGACACTTTCACTTAATCATAAAGTTCTGACTTAAACATTTCACAACATTAAGACAACTCTAGTTCTGACTAAAAATAACTTCTAACTGCTAGAAATATTTTTATCAGAATATCCTAAAGAATACGTCAAAGATAAAAGGAGAAAATACCTTAACATTTCAGAACTTTTTCCTTGTTGATTCTGATATGATCTTGTTCTGCTTCTGACTTGATCTTGGTCTTCTAACCATTCTTCTTCTTATCTCCAGACACCTTGAAGGTTCTGATGAGATATGTTTCGGGTTCTTATACTTCTTCAGAACATCTTCTGTTCCTTTTGCTAGGCGTCTGAGCATCTACAGTAGTTCTGTTAAAGAATAATCACTTAGACATTCCGTCCTTCTAATTATGATTTCCGACATTCTTTTTGTAGATTCATTCCAACGAACTTATGAATCAAAATCATAAGTTAACAACCATCCTTTTAATTTAGAAAAACTTCCAATGAGCTTAATATGAGAAAGTCAAGGATGGACTAATTCGTTTCTTAAAAACATCCCATACTCATTTAGAAATAATCTTCAGCAAACAAGATTTCTTATTTTCTAATGATTTGATTCTTGAGCAAAATACGTTGATCAATCAATCGCGTTTAAAATAAGCATTCAAAAAAATATATAACCTTATCTAAAGAATCTATCTTGTCAGCTGGTTCCTCCAAATCATTGACTTGCTCAAATGTAATCCATCTGGCTACAATTCAGTATCCTCTCAATATCATCAACAAATATGAGACTGAAATTGTAAGTGGATTCACCTTAGGTGTTTTCAACACACAACAATGGATCTTTATCTGACACTATTAAGTGTTTCATATCCATCAATAACAAAACCAGAACTCTGATACCAATTAAGGATGTGAGAAAAACACAAGAAATGGGGGATTGAATTGAGGTTTTCACTCTTGGTTACTTTTAAGACTTTGATGAGTTGCGTCAAACTATGTTATGAATGTGTTGCGGAAGCATAAAGAAATAAAAGCATAAATCAAGAGTAAAGAACACACGATATATCCTAGTTCACTTGAGAACTTCTCAGGCTAGTCCAGCTCACCCGCCAAGGTGATTTCGCCTTAAACAAGGACTTAATCCACTATAACTAAGATCCATAATTACAATCGCACAATAACACTGTGACTAACACAATGAACCGTTCTAGATCCTTCGAGATATAACATCCATTGACCCAATAGAACCTCTGCCAATATTTCATCTAAACTCATACCTAGATCGTTCAGGGATCCCATCAGGATATTGAAGGTGTGAAGAAAACACAAGAAATAAGGGGATTAAATTGAGGTTTTCACTCTTGGCTACATTTCGCACTTTGGCGAGTTGCGTTAAGCTATGCTATAAATGCATTATGAAAGCATAAATAAAGTAAAGCATAAAGCAAGAGTAAAGAACACACGTTAGATCCTGGTTCACTTGAGAACTTTTCAAGCTAGTCCAATCCACCCGCCAAGATGATTTCTCCTTAAAACAAGGACTTAATCCACTATAACCAAGATCCATGATTACAATCGCACAACATCATTGTGACTAACTCATCTAAACTCACAGCCATCCCGTTCAGGGAACCCATCAGGATATAACGTCTACTTGAGAAGGAACCTGCGCGGCGACCTACCGTGACTAATTGCACAACACCAAGTGTCATGACTTCCTGCACAACCTATAGCTGTGACTAACTGCACAACAACAGTTGCGACTTCATGCTCCAGAACCAACCGTTCTAAGCTGCACCAGAACCTTAGCCCCAAATCATTTCATCAGAACACATAGTTCTATGAATGTCCTGACCATTAATTTTCGTGCCTTCCTAAAGTTCTGACCTTCTCCAGGTCCTTTAGGGAAAGGTTGTTTACAAATTTTGTGCTTCTTAATAAGCAGAATATAAACTCACTTAAGTACATCAGAAGCTCCTAATACAAAATAATAATATTACTTTTTTTCTTGTCCGTTGTGCGGACTTCTGCTTCTACAAGTTGCTTCTTCTTTGAGCACTTGAAGGTTGAAGTCTTCTTCTTCAAAAGCTTTGCTAGCTTGATATTCGTTGAGGCACAAGAAGGACTTCTTCATCTTGATTCACATCAAAACATTTGTGGACAGCAACCCATGTTCTTCTTCAATCCAATGATCACTTTAGTAGTTGATTTTTTGTTGAAGCTTCCATGTTCATCTTCATTGTCTTATGCGACTTTGCAAGTCTTCTGCATAATTTGAAGTTAAGAACATTTTGAATTCAAGATCTCTCTGCTTTTAGCAGATTTTTGTCAAAGAGTAATCAACTAGAAGAGCTGCATATTTAGGTAAACTCTTTTCAACTTGTTCCAGTGTTATCTTTGTTTATCATCAACCTTATGTGATTGTATGACAATATTAACAACATGGTTCAAAGACTATTTGACAACTTGGTTGTATGTGTGTTTAGAAACCTTTTGGTTATATCAATCAATATCAACTCATAAACCAATATGGTTGTATCCTTGACTACTTCATATATAAGAATATTTAGTTTGTGGATAATCAACCAGGTTGCACTTAATCAAAACTAACAATGGTTGGGATCCTTTCAGGACCTTCAACAGCTGGGTTCACTCGCACCTACAACATCACAAAATATGTGATGTTTTCCTTTTATATCCAAACATAAAAGAGTCGTTATAGCCTAATTCATCTACTAAGGAATCTGTTAGATAATGGAAAGGTAGTGGGAAAAAGCATTATTGTACTGTGTACGATCCTTGCCAATGGTAACATTGTCATATGAACTTTAGAGGCTTATGATTATAAAACAATAAATGAAGCATGAGTTAGGGACAATGATACTTGGGTATTCAGAGAACCTAAGTCTTTAGTCTTCAGAACTTGT
Organism: Lathyrus aphaca; assembly: GCA_963966055.1. NCBI lineage: Eukaryota > Viridiplantae > Streptophyta > Magnoliopsida > Fabales > Fabaceae > Lathyrus > Lathyrus aphaca. The sequence continues at coordinate 231,247,828 of OZ014519.1, forward strand.
TCACATAGAACTACGTTCTTCAAGACTTCAACACTTGGCTTGAAACACATGGTCTTCAGAACTTCAAGTTTTAGTGTATTCAGAACTTTGTTCACATAGAACATTGTCTTCAGAGTCTTCAGTACTTGGTTCTTCATAACCATTCTTCATAACTTTAAGTCTTAGAGTCTTCAAAACTTTGTTCATATAGTACATTGTCTTCAGAGTCTTCAGAACTTAGTTCTTCAAAATCTTAATCTTCATAACTCGTAAGTCTTCAGAATATTTCAGGCACTTAGTCTTCATACGTTAAGTCTTCAGAACTTCAAGTCATCAGAGTCTTCAGAACTTAGTTCTTTAGAAGATTAATTTCAGAAGCTTCGCTTCGCTATCTGATCAAAACCACATTTAGAAAAACATCCATAAGAGCATTGCCAGCGCAACATCTGAATCCTTGGATCTTTCTGACTATGTTCAAATTCAGAAGGACACTTGCTTCTTCAACATGCTTGCGACCGATGTTACACATAGTAACTTCGCATATTAGCATTCACGTACTCATTCATAATGTTTTTTTGATCTTAATATATAAAATATTCACGATCTTTACTTTAAAATAACATCAGAACATAAAATGGTTCTTTCATAAATACTTTATTGTTATCAATAAAACTTAGATATGGAATGCAGATATAACTCTTGTTCTTACAATCTCCCCCTTTTTGATGATGACAAAACCATGTATTTTGATATAACATTTTATACATGCGATCACCAACGTAAAAGGGTAATAACCCAGTAATCACCAGTGAGAACATATTCAGAGTTCCAGAGCAAGAACTCCCCTGAATGTGTTAATCCCAAAATTTTATTAATGTTTGATCAGAGTCTCCCCCTGATTCCAAGACTTATAGAATAAATTTTTTTAGTTGTTCAAAACATATGATAGAGAAGGATTACTTCTCTATACTCATCAGTGTCTGAATAGAATAGGGGCCTTCATCTCAAAATCTTGTTACTATCAGAACTCTATGATTATTCTAAGTCTGATACCAAATGCAATATCACTGCTTGATCTATCAAAACTTCATCATATTTATTTAAGTACAAAACACTATAATTTTAGAGTATCAGAGTTTGTCTTGACAAAACTTCTTTCTTTGGATCTTTATTTCCAAATATTCTTTCTTGGATCTTATAACTTGTCTCTAAGAATTCCTAGTGAACTTGTTAAGTTCCTCGGATAAACATCAAACATCAACGTTAGTGATAAACAATTTATATAATTTGATTTTTTTGAATTGCATTCTTTAGGCTATTATCAAAATCATCTTTTTGTTTCTTCCCCTTTTCGACATCATAAAAAAGTTAGAGCATTTTAAAAGTTTAAGCATTATGATTCTGATTAAGTGCATATGAGTATGACAAAAAAGATTATGCAGAACACACACACACATATAAAGCAAGAATATTTTGCAGAAAATAAATTCATTAAACTTATTCAACAATACAAAATAACAAAATGTTAATCCTAAATAAAGACAATAAAAACTTCAGAGCAAAATATTTTCATTGATTAAATGAAATTTGAGTACAAGAACATGAAAATTAAAGATCTAGGTAATCTAGGAGCTTCAATCATCGAAATCTTCAACGACATTTGCATAAAAACACTTTTTTCAGCTACAGTCCATTCTGGTCCAATTTTCCTTATCATACCCCAAATCTATCCATTGAATATGATATCAGACAATATCCTTCCATAAGGTATGTAGGAATGTGTCTTTGATCTTGAAACATCAATGGAATATTTTAGGTGATTGAAGATGGTCTTAGGAAGATTGATCTTAAAATTACGTGTTAAATGAAATATAAAGATTCTATTGTCATGAGACAGAGTGCTTCTTGCCCTAGCTCAAGGATGAAGATTGTGTCGCTCCCGGGATTTTCATCCTAGTACAAACGCGAAAGTGGGCGGAAAAGGTAGAGTCGCCAGCCAAACATTTTTATCTCGAATGAATGGGAAAGGTAATGCTGCACAAACCAAAGGAAGAAGGAAATAACGATTTCTTGCGAACCAAAGATCTGGGTTCGGGAGTCGGTTACGAATTGGGAAGGTATTAGAACCCCAGACCGTCCGCCGTACCCGACGGGATCCACACTTGTTTGTCTGTTTCAAAGGGTGAGAAATAAGATGATGCTGAACAAAAGAACTGCTAACTTGAACTGGAAATGAAATGAGAAAGAGAACTGGAAAAAGAGAACGAAAAGAAAAGGAAAAATGTAGGTAAAATAAAGAGTGTGCTCGAACGGGCCCTACCCCGTTGCCTACGTACCTCATCGGGACAATGAGGATCAAAGTCGACGTAGTTCACCTAACTAAGGCGGGAACTATTTGTTTGTGTTTTTTAAGGATAAACTATGTATGTCTATGCTTAGGTGTTGTAGGCTCTTCTGGTACGAGTGCGTTACCGTCTTGCAAATGAGACAAGTTGTCACAAGTTCGTGTTGAGAGTGAGTGAGGTGAGAAAAGATTTCCCGCAGGAAAAGACGATTATTGTTTGTTGTTTTGTCTTTTAGAGAAGTGTTTTGAATTTGTTTGTGAAACATTCTCATACTAAGACTTGTTCATCATGGTAGATGCCTTACACCTCACCCCGAAACAGGATGTGTATAAGTAACCCACGACAAAGCCTCGTGTCATACAAGAACATTCAACCTTTATTAGGTGTTTTATCGTTTTTCTCTGTGAGATGAGAAAGAAGGACTCAAGTTGCAAAAGGACAAACTAAGGGGACTAAGACACAACCCTAAATTGTTTATTCCATGGAGGTCCTAATGGTTAGTGTGGTTTTCTATCCTAATGAAAAGTAATAGAATACAACTTACTTCTTAATGAAGTTAAGTTGATTCTAACAAAGGGGATTAGCATGAAGTTGTGAAACTAAATACAAAAGCTAAATCAAACACACCTTGAAAGTATAAAAAATGTTAAAAAAGATTAAGGTTTAAGGACTTACCTCCACCTCCCTACAAAATAAGGGTTAGCATGGTAAAACACGATAAGAAATGTGGTAGAAAATTACCAATCAATCCTAAGGGATCTATAACCTAAACTAGACTCAACCCTAAGTTTAGAGGACCTAAAAGCAATGCAAAGCAAAATCCAGCAGCCTATTACAACTCCTAAATGCCCAAACAGCAATGAAATGCAATGCACAATGCACAATGCACACAGATTTTTACAGTCCACAACCAACATGCAAAACATGTGTAAGAGTGAGAAAATGCAACAATCAACATGCATTTTACAGCTACTGTATGAAAACACAACTATGAAATGAAAAAGGTAGATTTTCTTATTTTCATTTTTAATGCACAAAACTAATGGTAAATGCACAATTAACATGCAACATGATTAAATGGAATCAACATACATGATTAAATGAACATGATTATGAATAAGGGTGATTATGAAAGAATGCACCAAATGACAAATATGCAACAAGTATGCACTCAATTATGGAGTATATAAGCATAATGAACATGGATTATGATCATGTATCAACATAAATCAACAACAATGACGTGTAACTTGATGCAAAAAAATAGAATTGGATTAATATGCATGGTGATCAAAGATGCAAACAAAATGCAACAACATGTATATTTATGATTATGTGAAATGCAACATACAATATGCAATGCAATTATGGATCATGAAAATGAAACCAAAACAGAATGTGAAACACATATAAGCATGCTAAATGAAAGGCTTGAACATGACAACAATGATTTACAAGTCATTTTATGCACAATTAACAAGTAAATGCACAATATGCAAAAGGTAACAGAAATACGTCAAAACGACTCGAAACGATGGAATGTGGTACCAAAAATAGTCTTGAAAATTCCCTAAATTCATGCTCTATCACTACATGAAGTTTAAGACACAATGCAATGCAAACACACAATAAAACAAAAGCATTTTTTTACTTTCAAAATAGCATTAACCGGTTAAAGCTATAGGTTAACCAGTTAACGCCCTAAAATTTTCAAATCCAGGGGCATTTTTCAACGTGTTAACCGGTTAACCAAATGCGTTAACCGGTTAACACTGAACAAAATAATGAAAAAAGTGTAGAAATAAGCACTTATGGTCTTGAACCTACTTCTAAGAACCCCTAATACATACATGAACATGTTAACTCGAATTTTCTACTTAAAGGAGGTTTTCTAACACCTATTAGGACCTAAATTAAGCTACAAATATAGCTTCCAACAACCAAAATACACAAATCGCAATCAAAACGTAATTGAACGGTAAAATGCAAATACAATCAATGAACATGCAAAGAATTCCATTACGGCGAGATGAAGAGAATAAGTTAAAGCGAAAAGCGGTTTTAGATCACCAACCTACGAAGCAGAGGATTACTTCAGTGAGTGTTGCGGTGTAGATCGAAGTGCAAGCGAAGAATAAAACCGGAGATTCTGCGAATGCGCAAAATAAATGTGGTTGACGATGCTTCTTGATGAACACTTGATTAATCACTTCCAATAAGCTCAAAATCAATCCAAAAACATAATTGCTTCTTCAAATAAACTCTCAAAGTTGATGATTGATGAAGGTTTAGCTTCAAGTTCTTCAAATTCCAATGAAGAATTTGAAGAACTTCTATGAAGAAGCTTTGAGAAATTTGGTGAAAAAGTGGGAGAATTGAGAGAGAAATGAGAGATTGTGAAATGAAAATGGTGAGAATGAGGTTGGAACCCTTTTCTTTGGAGTGAATTAGGCATATATAGAGTGTAGGTTTGGAATGAGGCTTGGGAATGGAGCTTGCTTGGGTATTAGGTTGGGTTTGGAGCTAGGTTAGGAGGTAGTTGAAGTTAGTTGGTATTCTAGAATATTCCTTGGAATATGCTAGAAGAGTCTAGAAGGTGGTAGAAAACTCCAAGGTAAAATGAAATGTGAGTGAAGTGTAAAAATAAGGTGAAAAATGTGAAGGAAAAGGAAATGGAGGGAATTGGGAACAAACTGATTTTTGAAATATTTTCCCATTTTTCGCGCCTGTTAGTCGGTTAACCAAATGAGTTAACCTGTTAACAGAAGAAAATTTTGTGTTCTTCTTTTCTTTGGTAGGTTAACATGGTAATGGCTTGGATTATTTTTGTGCATCATTCCTCTTGAGCTCCAATGCTTGACGAGTCTTTCCCAATCACATGCCTCATGCACATGCAAATGATCATGATTTATTCATATATATATATATATATATATATATATATATATATATATATATATATTAAATGCGATGATAGCAACGGTTTTCAGACCTTTAAGGTATAGAGTGATTGAATACCCGAATAAACCGGAAAATTTGTACTCGGTGGGAGATAAAAAGTATTTTAGGTAGAATGCCATCCTCAGATGAAAACCTACAAAAGATCCTCTAATCTGACACGAAACCATCCTCGAATGGAGACATGATGGTATACCAGCCTCAGTTGATAACCAAAAACAGCAAAAACTGACCTCAGTCAGACTTTGCAAATGAGACATATTGACCTTAATCAATAAGCTCAAAATGGTCTATCATCCTCGAATTATAGCTGCAGCAAGAACAACCTCAGAAGGACTCTGTGTAGGGGAAATATTGACTTCAATCAATACTCTCAAATTGGTTCACCATCCTCTAATGATAACCAAAGCATCAAGACCAACCTCAGAAGGACTTGAAGCAGAGAATGTCATCCTCGAATGAAAACTCACAAAAGATACTCGGATTGAATACGAAACCATCCTCAAATGGATATGTAATGGTGTACCGGCCTCAGTTGATAACCAAAAACAAACAAAGACTGACCTCAGACAAACTTTGCAAAAGAGACAAACTAACCTCGATCAATACGCTCAAAATGGCCTATCATCCTCAAATGATAGCCAAAACAACAAGACCAACCTCAGAAGGGCTTGACGAAGAGAATGTCATCCTCGAATGACAACTCACGATTTAATACAAAACCATCCTTGAATGGAGACGCAATGGTATACCGCCCTTAGTCGATAACCAGAAACAACAAAGACTGACCTCAAACAGACTTTGTAAAAGCAACAAGACCAACCTCAGAAGGACTTGAAGAAGAGAATGTCATCCTCGAATGATAACTCACGATCTAATACGAAACCATCCTCGAATGGAGACGCAATGGTATACCGGCCTCAGTCGATAACCAGAAACAAAAAAGACTGACCTCATACAGACTTTGTAAAAGCAACAAGACCAACCTCAAAAGGACTTGAAGAAGAGAATGTCATCCTCAAATGACAACTCACAAAAGACAAAACTGACCTTAGGCAGAATCGAAAGGAATGAGCTCATCATACTTAGATGATAACTCCAAAGAAACGAGACCATCGTACTTAGACGGAAACGGGACCGTTGTACTTAAACGATTACCCGAGACGCGACCGTTGTACTTAAATGGAGACGTGAAAAAAAGTGAGACTGTTGTACTTAAACGATATTCAACTGGGGGGTTGCAAAAAGATTGGGTAGAAACAACTGCAATGGGAAATGAACTCGGCATTCTATGGGGATACTTCAGGTCGGATTACAGAAACACTATTTTGGGCTTTCTACACAAGGTACCAAAACTGGCTTATGCTTCGTATGCATATGTTTGAATTTTTCCATGGCGTAATGCTCCATAATGATGGAAATGATACACCTTTTGAGGATGCAAATGTAATTATGATTACTAAATGCAAATGCAAAGGAAATCTCCTGACAAGGAGAAAACAAGTATCCTTGACGACTTCGCTGGGGAAGAAGTGATCACTGTATTGATTGTAATGAGTCCCTGTGAGGGAAACAACTCTGCGGGGGATAGGGTTAATGATCCACCGGCTCTGAACTGCCTTCATTGACAAAAATAATTTGGACTTTGATACTGGAGAGCCAAGTGCCTGTTGAAGATGAACTTGATCTGCTGAGAGGTACGCTACCCGCTGAAATCTGTTGGGGAAAAGATATCCTTCCGACTCGAATGGGGAATCACATGCGTCAGTACTCTGCTGAGGAATGAATTTGCTGGGGAATACCTCAGATATAAAATCTTCTGCTTGGGGAAGAAATGCCAACGATGACTGTCCTTTACTTGGCAACACCGCTGGGGGAAACGGCGAACACTGTTGGGCAAGGAGGAGAACTCTCGGGCTTTTATGTACCTTCATCTCTGCTAGGAAATGAGAGGCCTCTCCTCACTGATGGGGATGAGGAGACTCCGGTAGGGAATACTTCCTCTTTGAAGGAAACTCTACCTGGGGAAGTCATCAGTCTTCTACTACTTCGTTGGAGAAGGTTCAAATTCTGACTCTACTGGGGAGAACACCACTGGGGGTACTTCCTGTTGGAAATAATAGTTTTGATCATCTCTCGCTGGGGTGAGAGCGTCTCATTCTGGGGATGAGAGATATAATGATACCCTTCTACTTGGGAAGTCATTTTCCCTTTGCTGCTTCGCTGGAGAGAACTTTTATTTCCAAGAAGACTCTAATGGGGATATTCCTTCGCGAAGGAGAAATCTCTGCTTGGGGAGATCATCAAAGGAAAAGTTCCTGAGGAATATGTTGAAGGAGACTTCCTGAAACTCTATGATGGGGATGGCTTTGCTTGCAATACCTGTACCTGCATGAACACAATTGATAGTGCATGCAGAAATGGAGAGTTAGTTTGGCCTACATGCCCCAGATTTACGGTTTGAATCACCATCCCAATCACTCAACACATTAGATATGTATTGTTGCACCCCAAAATTTTCCCTCCACAAGACAAGACATTATGTACTAAGAGTCTCACAAGGTTCACAAGATTCACAATTAGTCAGAAAGTTTGACAATTCCCTCAGACAATGCATCCTCCTAAGCAATGCATCTTAAACTAGGGTTTTGACTTTCATCAGGCTAAATGGACTACCAAGACTTCAAGTGAGCTTCATAGCATCCTATATGTGTTCAAGAATCCCCATGTCAAGTTTCAATACTTTCCTAAAAGATTTGCTCATTCAGATGATCAGATAGGTTAAAATCAGTCAAAGTAGTAAAAAAGTCAAACTGAGGTCAACTGTGGTCAAACCAAAGTCAAACTTCATGATTTTTTTGCCAAAATCAAGTATATGAAGTAAAATTCATCATTTTATCAAGGTTTGATAATGATTCATCAAGGAGATTTCAGATCATCAAGAATCAGGAGTTTCTAAATTAGGGTTTTCATAGGAAAAGTCAACTGAACTTTGACCAGCCATAACTTTCACATGCTTCATCAAAAGTTTTCCATCCAAAGCTCATTTTGAAGGAAATTGAATTCTCTACAACTTTGTGTCTCACAAGCCAAGCCCAAAAATGCTTCATTTGGAAGGTATGAGCTAAGACATTATAGGTCCTTTTAAAAGTCAACAAAAAGTCAACAACTTCCAAAGAGCATAACTTGAGAATGGTAAAATATATGGACATGAGACCAAAGAGGTTGGTTATAGGACTCTCTAAGATTTACAAAATGTCCAAGAACACCTTCATAGAATTAAAATTGAAGGATTTGTGCCCTTGCAAAGTTGGGAATGTTTTGGGGAGTTTATGAAGCAAATAAGGCCTTAAATCCAATTTTTGCTAAATGAGCCCACCAAATTGCCATCCAATCTTTACAAAATCATCAAGCACGACCCAACCCACATATTTTCTGATTTTTTATATTTTATTTGATATTTATTTGAATTTTATTCATTAAAATACAAATTAAATTGAAATAAAATATGAAAGTCATATATTTGAAAAAGATTTGGATTCTAGAAGGTCTTAAAAACCATTTAAACTTGATTGACACTAGAATATTTCAGATCATACCAAAATAGCAATGTTAGATCAAGAAAAAATCAAGTTTTAATATCACATCTTTTTCACTCTCCCAAGGTCCAAAAATTCATAAGTTTTGTGAAAGTTTTGACCTAATTTCATTGTATCCTATCTAAACAACATTAAGCAATGCATTATACACGAATTCAGAGCCTCCCATAGCACATTCAAGAATTCAACTTTCATTCAAAAACTCCAATTCGGATTTCAAGCTAGAGGAGATTTCAAAGCAATTTAAAGGTTGCAATGCGTTCTATGATGTCTATTGAACATGTTTGGATCATAAACAACACCAGAAACACCCTCATTCGCATAATCCGAATCCAACTTTTCATGTTTTTTTTATTTTTTCGTTCATGATCATTTACATGTTATTAACGGATTTTGTTTATTGGTTTGTGTTCAATGAAGGTTTGTGATGAATTCTAGGCGGTTTAATTGAAGAAACCGTAGCCGAATCGTATAATGCCATTTTAGGGTTCTTGACCTTCAAGTTAGGGTTTCATGATTAAACGAATATAAACAAATTCTAAAACCGTAGATCAATCGTAAATGACCTCTGGATTATGTTTGTGTGTTCAATTTAACAAAATTTTAAGTGAATGATGATGTTTGAATTTCGTAGGATTATCTGCCATTTAAAATTTCGCAGGAAAGTTCGTGGAAAAATTCGCAGCAAATTACGCAGGTTCAGAGGTAGGAGACGAAGTTGCTGCGCGCGAAAGTGATATTTGAATTTCGTAAAAGTCTTAAAACGAATTCGTTTCATCTATATGTCACAATGAGCGTGTAGCTCAGCTGGTTTTGGTGCGCGTATATCCTAATGAAAGGCCTGGGTTCGAAACCGGCCAAGGGAATTTTTTGCTTTGATTTATTTTATTTTGCAAGATAAGCAACAAAACGATTGCTACCTGATTACTATCACCAGCACGCAGCTGGCCTGGTGGATGCCTTATGCGTCCAAGGGTGAATAAGCCTAGGGCGTGGGTTCAATCCCTGCCCCAGGTAAGTTTTAATTTTTGTTTTGTTTAATTATTTTTGATTAGTTATTTTATTTTCCAATTAATTATAATCATGTTTAATATATATTTAAATAATTATAGTCAAATAATATGTAAACATTTCACATTTTCTAAAAAAAAAACTCTAATGTATTTTCTAAACTCTTAATCCTAGTTTTTATTTTACTTAAATTAAAATATGTATATATTTATAATCAAATTAATAATGTAAATTAAGTTATAAACCCTAATTTTATTTTCTAAAAAATTTCTAACCCTAATTTCTAAAAACCCTAATTTTTTTTAAATCCCTAATTTATTATTTTAATTATTTTGTTTAAATATTAAACTTAATAATTTTTTTTAATGTATATAATTAAATAATTAATCATTGTTTATTTTGTAAACAAATTAGTATATCTTTATTATTTTATTTTCATCTCAAAAATGCTTAAAAATTTGTTTATTTAATTTATATATGTTTTGTATATTTATGCTAACATTTTCTTTCTTATAATTATTTTATTACTAACCCTTTTTATTTATTGCTTATATTTATCATTTAACTATTTTTATTATTATGTAACTGTAAAAGCGTTGTAATAGTCGTAGTTTTTTTATCGTTTATTTATTTATAAATATTCTTGCTATGGTTAGTAATATAGGGAGTGATAACCTATTTTCTTTAAAATTAATTTAGATCACTAATCATAAAGATAAATATTTGAACATATACACGCACACACGTAAGTCGATCTTTGATCGCCATCTCACTTCCTAAGGTTATCCCTCACGTTGCCTAAATAAAAAGGTCAAGTAAGGTGTCTAAAAGCAAAGTCCCTTCTCATAAACAAATCATCTAGTCTCTTCAATATTATAAGATCAAGTCCCTTCGATGTTGCCTTCGTAAATGATCTTGCCCCTTTCGAATAAAAGATGATAAGTCCCTTCGTATGGCTAAGACACCTTACAATTGCCTAAACACAGATGACCCTCCACATGTCCCTTACAACATCCAAGGTAATGACTACCTATTCCTTAATAATAGGGATAGTCTTACCATTGAAAGAACATTTAAGAACAGTAAAGATTCAATTTAGGGTAGGTTCCTCTTAAGTACTTGCTCACTTTTCATCAAACTACTTCATCACACTTCACATCTTTAAACAATTTTCAAAACAAAGTCTTTATATATATCCCTACAAGGATCATTATAAAGTACTTAAGAAAATTTTTAGTCACACACTACACTTCTCAAAACAATTTAAAGTGAGCTAAGTAATTAAGAGCCCATGGATAACCATGGATGTAAAGGGTGCTAACACCTTCCCTTTACATAACCTACCCCCCGAACCCAAAAATCTTTTAAGGTCTTTCCTGTTCTTTTATGCCCTTTCCTTTGGATAAAATAAAAGTCGGTGGCGACTCTTGCTATCCGCAACATAACTAAAGTCAGTTCTCCCACCGTGTTACAGAACTGGCGACTCTGCTGGGGAATTAATAAAAGAGGGGTACCCTTAGGAATTAGATCACTTTAAACTTGTTTGCTTTGTTTGCTTTACCTTACTTATTGGGTGCTCTTATGTGTGAAAGATCCTAACCCGGATCTAGTGTACCTTAGGTAAATGGCAATAGACCAAGGAAACTGTACGGCGTATACCGATATGGTTGATCTGGTGGCCATAGTTAGTGTGACTTCTTGGTTGGTGCTTATGTTCCTTAAGCAAGTTGAGGATAATATGAGGCTGCCATATGTTGTCAATACACTAACTAACTTTTTAGAACCCTAGTCATCCCATCTTGGCCTTTAGAAAGTAGTGAGATAACCGGCTTTAGTGAAGACTGAAGTTGGTTGATACTCGATGCTACGCTCATTGAGATCTTAAACTTAGAGGGTTTTGGTTGGCAAGTAAGTTGCCTACTGAACAACCACCCTTGTGAAGGATCAATGATATTGAGATCCCCTAGAACCTGGTTACTTTATAGGACAGGATGAACCAACTAAACTTCAGGGGAGGGTACTTAACTTTAAACCTCATGCAAGCCTTCAAACCTAGGGCTATTGTGTGACTTGTTTGTGTGTGCCACATGTTTGTGATTGAGCATAACATCATAGCATCATCATGTATCATAAGCATCGCATTTTCACTAACCATTTCAAGGACCAAAGGATTTATCTTTGTTCTTTGTTTCAGGTCATGGCTTCTGCTCGTAGGAACACTATCCGGATCAACTTTGTAGGAATACCTCCTAAGCTTAAGGAATTGGTCTCTCAAGTTTCTGAAAATTCCCAGTTCATCAAGAGGCATGGTCACCTACTGGATCTAGTCACTTCAGGGTTCAATGAAGACATGATGAGTGTTCTGTTTCAGTTCTTTGATCCTAAGCATCTTTGATCCTACAATGGAAGAGTTCTCCAAGCTTCTGGGTATACCTATTCTTGATCAGAAACCCTTCACAGGCTTGGAAAAAGAGCCTAAACCGGAAGTCATTGTTGCAGCCCTACATTTGAAGAAATCAGACATTGTCCTAGAAACAAGGAGTGGAGTTAAGGGTATTCTTGCCAAGGTATTGATGGAGAAAGCTCAAGTGTTCCTGAAGGCTATGAGCTATGATGCTTTTGAGGAGATCTTGGCCCTATTGATTTATGGCTTAGTGTTGTTTCCCAATCCAGATCAGTTCATAGACATACACGCCATCAACATATTCCTGACTCACAATCCAGTGCCTACATTGCTTGGAGACATCTTACACTCTCTTCATACTCGTACTACGAAGGCACGAGGAACTCTGATGTGTTGTATACCTTTACTATCTAGGTGGTTTATTTCTCACCTTCCTCGATTAGTGATGAAGAATGAACAAGGGTTCAGGTGGTCTAAGAGGATCATGTCACTTTCTCATTCAGACATTCATTGGTGCTCTAGATCTATGGAGAATGTTACTATCATTGACCGTTGTAGGGAGTTCCCTAATGTGCCACTCCTGGGCATAAGAGGGGGCATTACCTACAATCCTTCCTTAGCTCTACGTCAGTTTGGTTACGCTCGGAGTGATGGTCCTCATGACATGCTTATTCAGGGTATTGTGTTCGACTACGACAAAGATCTTCAAGGTTACTGTCAAAGGTTCATACGAGCATGGGGTAAAGTGAACAAGGTTGACAGCAAGACTCTGGAGCCCAAGTACACTATTCCTATGGAAGCTTATCTCAGATGGGTGCGATCTCGTGCTCAGACTCTTATGATGCCATATCCTGCCATCCTGCCAGTTACTATGGAGCCTGTTGCTGAAGGAGATACTTCTTATATCATTCTTCATCCAAACATGCCCACTGACATGGAAGATTTACAGAGGTCTTGGATCCAGTTGAAGGAGCAAAGAGATACTTTTGAGACTCATTACAAAGCAAGTCAAGAAAGAATCCTGGAGCTAACAAAACAACTTCACAAGGAGCAGAATCTCAACTCATACCTCAACACAAAGAGGAAACGTCCATGGGAGACTTAAAACCCCATTTTTGTATTCATTTCATTTTTTGTAAGCCCAAGAGGCAAACAAGTTTGTTTATTACTAATAAAAGTTTACTTTTTGGTTGTTTAAACAAATTTAAATCCTGCGGTCCTTGAAAACATTGCATACGCATTTATACACCATATCATTGCATCACAAGTTTCTTATGTACAGGTATCTTATCTTCTCGCTGTTTATTTCAGCAGAAATGGCTCTTGAACAGACTGTCAAAGATCTCCAGGCTCAGAATGCACGATTCCAAGAGTTGATTCTGAACTTGTCCAAGGGACAAGATGAGTTGAAGACACTGCTGGCTAAGAAGAATAAGAAGACTAGAAGATCAGGAGACCTTATTAATTTGGGAAGAAGGTTCAGAGGTCCTGTCAAGACCAAGTAACAGGTTGATGATTATGAGTCTGATAATTCTGAGAAAGAGGGAGGAAGTCTCCATGACACTGTGGGAGATTCTGATTCTGAAGCGAATTATTATCATGATCCTAATGAAGATAAGTACAAGATGTTGGTAGACAGAATAAATGCCATGGAGTTACAAAAATATTCTGGGCTGGATTTTGAAGATCTGAGCTTAATACCTGGAGTGGTTATACCTATTGGTTTCAAAGTTCCTACTTTTGTGGTGTACGATGGTGTCTCATGTCCCAAGCTGCATCTGAGGTCCTATGTCCGGAGGATTCAACCACATACTGTTGACAAGAAATTGTGGATGCATTTCTTCTAAGAGAGTTTGTCTGGAGCTCAATTGGAATGGTACTATCAATTGGAGAGTGTCAATATCCGTGATTGGAATGATCTTGCTGAGGCCTTTTACAGGCAATACCAATACAATGCTGATTTAGCACCTACTCGCATGCAACTCCAAAACATGTCCATGGGTGCTAAGGAGAATTTCAAGGAGTATGCCCAGAAGTGGAGAGACTTTGCTGGCAGAGTTCAACCTCCTCTGACTGACAGTGAGCTAGTGGATATGTTTATGAGTACGCTGAATGGTCCTTTCTACAGTTACCTCATCGGAAGCCCATCATCTGGTTTCACCGAGCTGATAATGACTGGAGAGCGTGTGGAAAGTGGTATAAGAAGTGGCAAGATACAGGTGAGTGCCTCTTCATCAAGCACTACCAAGAAGCCCCCTAGTGGGAAGAAGGAATCAAATGCTGTTTATGGCCAACCTGGTCGTAATAGGAATCACCAATCTGTGGGAGCAGTTCACATCTCCAATCCTACTCCTACAGCACCAGAGCCACCACAAAACCATCAACCAAAGCCTAGAAGACAGTTCACCAAGATCAACATGTCACTGGCCCAAGCCTTGCAACACCTGTTGAAAGGGGAACTCATTACTTTGAAGGACCCTCCTCAGAATCCTAATACTTCCTCTCCTCGGTACAATCCTAATGCACGATGTGCCTATCATTCTAATTGTCCGGGACATGATACCAACAACTGCTGGATATTGAAAAACAAGATTCAAGATATGATTGATGCTGGAGAGATTGAATTTGACCCTCCTGGGACTCCAAATGTGATTACTGCTCCCATGCCAAATCATGAGAAGACTGTTAATGCCATTGATGAAGTTTCATACATTTCCTCAGTTGCAGATGTGACTACTCCATTATCCATCATCAAGAAGAAGCTGGTGCAGGCTGGATTCTTTCCAGGTTGCAACGAAGACTGTTTTTATTGTGCTTACAGACCTGATAGCTGTTGGAAGTTGAAGGATGATATTCAACGCCTCATGGACAATTACACTATATTGTTTGAGAGGACAACCTCTGTGGAAAGTATGGTTGAACATCTAACTCGAGGTACGAAGGTTGAAGAGGTGGACATGGTTGATAAAGTGCCAGTGAATATTACCTCCAAAGGCCCTGTCAAGATCACTTCCAAGGGACCTATCAAGATTACTGCTGAAGGTCTGGTGAAGACTGTTGCTGAAGCTAGAGTGGCTCCCATGATTATTACCACTCCTGGCCCTATTCCGTATACTTCTGATAAAGCTATACCCTGGAATTACGATTCTGATGTTTATATTCATGGTGTTAAGAAGGAACCATTGACTGATACACCTGTTGCTAATGATAACCTTGATGTTGATAATATTGCTGGATCTAGTAAGATCACCAGAAGTGGAAGAATTTTCTCTCCTCCGGCTACCTCAAAAGGTGTAGTTACTCCAACTACTACCTCCACTTCTGAGCCAAGTACTGATGCTCGGGGCAAAGGTCCTGTAATTGAACATGTGCAAGCTGAGGCACCGACTGCTGAGAACCTTTCTAAACAGATGGAAGAAGTGCTGAAGATCATTCGCAAGAGTGATTATGATATTGTTGACCAATTGGGGCATACTCCCTCCAAAATTTCCATGTTGTCTTTGTTGCTGTGTTCTGAGGCTCATGCTAAAGCCTTGATTAAGTTCTTGAAGACTGCTCATGTGCCAAATGAGATTTCTGTGGATCAATTTGAGAATTGTGTTGCACATCTGACGTATGATAATGGGTTAGGCTTTTCTGATGCTGAATTGACTCCTGCCAAGAGAAACCATAACAGAGCTTTGCATATCTCCATTGAATATAGGGGCACTACCTTGTATCATGTGTTGATAGACAATGGCTCTTCATTGAATGTACTTCCCAAAGAGGTTCTGAACAAGCTCAGTCCTGAAGATGCTGTGTTGAGACCAAGTAATATAGTGGTGAGGGCCTTTGATGGTTCAAGAAGAGTGGTGCATGGAGAAATAGATCTCCCGATCAAAGTAGGCTCTCAAGTCTTCAATTCAACCTTCTATGTAATGGATATTCGTCTTGCGTACTCTTGTTTGCTTGGGCGCCCCTGGATCCACGGGGTAGGTGTTGTGACCTCCACTCTACATCAGAAGTTGAGATACCCAGTGAAGGGAAAAGTCGTCACTATTTATGGAGAGGAAGAATATATAGTCAGTCATATGAATACTTTCAAGTATGTTGAAGTGGAAGGTGAATATGTTGAGACTCCTTGCCAGACATTTGAAGTTGTTCCTTGGGTCGTTCCTACTACCGAAGCTCCTCGTGTTGTTAAAAGAGTTCATGTGGTTACCAGAATACCTCCTACAATGGCCTCCCTCAAAGATGCTAGAGTTGTGGTTGAAGAAGGTGGTTGTACTATTTGGGGTTAGCTTCCTGACATTCCTTACAAGTCTGACAAGTTTGGTTTGGGTTTCACTGCAGAGTCCCAGAAGGATGTCCGTCGCGCTCGTGATGTTCGTATCACCAATCAAGGGATCATGAAAGATCAAATCAATGTTGTGGGTGACTATGATGAAGACTACAACCTGGATGACTGGATCTTTCCTACTGTGGGTGATGGGCTCAATAATTGGAAGGCTGAAGACGTTATTCCTATCTCCTTTAGTCAGGAGTAAATACTATTATTGTATTGTTATTTTTAAGTTTGTAATTTTTGAACAATTAAACTTCTAAGCCTTGTGCCTTACCCGAGGCACAATGGTATGCTTGTTTCGGGATGTCATTTCATTTGCATACTTCATTCAATAAAAATCAATGGACGTTTCGTTTTCGTAAATATTGTGTTCCTTGTCTTTCTTTTATTTTATTCTTCTTTTATCAGCTATGTGTTCTTACACACACCCACATCACTAAAATGCAGATCCTCATCCACTCTGGATCCTGTTGATAACAGTTCTACTATTGCCAATTATAATTTCGAGAATCCGATCTATCAAGCTGAAGATGGAAAGGAGGAAGATTGTGAAGTACCTGTAGAGCTTGCTAGTTTGTTACAACAAGAAGAGAAAGCTATACAGCCACATGAAGAGCCAATCGAAGTTGTGAATTTGGGAACTGAAGAAAACAGGAAAGAGGTCAAGATAGGGGCTGAATTAGAGGATGGTGTTAAGAGCAGATTAATTCAGATGTTACATGATTATGTGGAGATCTTTGCTTGGTCCTATGAAGATATGCCAGGGTTGGATACAGACATTGTGGTTCACCGTTTACCAGTAAAAGAAGATTGTCGTCCAAAGAAGCAGAAGGTTCGTCGCATGCGTCCGGAAATGTCAGAAAAGATTAAAGCAGAAGTGATGAAACAGTTTAATGCAGGGTTCTTAGCTGTGACTTCTTATCCTAAATGGGTTGCAAATGTGGTACCAGTACCTAAGAAAGATGGTAAGGTACGTATGTGTGTAGATTACAGGGATTTGAACAAGGTCAGCCCCAAAGATGACTTTCCACTTCCTCATATTGATGTTCTGGTAGACAACACTGCTCAGCATAAAGTATTCTCTTTCATGGATGGTTTCTCTGGTTACAATCAAATCAAGATGGCACCTGAAGATATGGAGAAGACTACATTTGTTACATAGTGGGGCACTTTTTGTTATAAAGTAATGCCATTTGGTTTGAAGAATGCCGGGGCAACATATCAGCGTGCTATTGTGGCTTTGTTTCACGATATGATTCATCATGAGATAGAGGTATATGTGGATGATATGATAGCCAGGTCCCAGAATGAAGAGAAACACCTTGATCATCTGCATAAGCTGTTTGAAAGGTTGACGAAATACAAGCTGAGATTGAACCCAAACAAATGTACTTTTGGAGTTAGATCTGGTAAACTCCTGGGTTTCATCGTCAGTGGAAATGGTATTGAAGTGGATCCTGCAAAAGTGAAAGCTATACAAGAGATGCCAGCTCCCCGTACTGATAAGGAAGTTAGAGGTTTCTTGGGACGACTAAATTACATTGCAAGATTTATTTCCCAATTAACTGCTACTTGTGAGCCAATCTTCAAGCTGTTGAAGAAAGATCAGGTAATGGAGTGGAATGATGAGTGTCAGACAGCCTTTGATGAAATCAAGAGATATCTTTTAGAACCTCCAATTTTGATGCCACCAGTTGATGGAAGACCCTTGATTATGTACTTAACAGTATTAGACAACTCAATAGGGTGTGTGTTGGGGCAACATGACGAGTCTGGTCGAAAAGAGCAGGCAATATACTACCTTAGCAAAAAGTTTACCGACTGTGAAACAAGATACTCACTACTCGAGAAAACTTGTTGCGCTTTGGCATGGGCTGCTCGCCGACTAAGACAGTATATGTTGACTCATACTACCTTATTGATTTCGAAGATGGATCCAATCAAGTACATATTCGAGAAACCTGATCTCTCCGGACGAATAGCGAGATGGAAAATGATCTTAACAGAATATGATATACAATATACTACTCAGAAGGCCATCAAGGGTAGTGTAGTAGCTGATCATTTGGCTCATCAAGCAGTGGATGATTATCAGTCAATGAGTTTTGAGTTCCCTGATGAAGACATTATGATTATTACCAAAGAACCTGGACAATATGACGGACCTGAACAAGGATCCCGATGGACTATGGTTATTGATGGAGCTTCTAATGCACTTGGTAATGGTGTTGGTGTTGTGATCATTTCCCCTGAAGGTTGCCATACCCCGATTACTGCGAGACTTTGTTTCTATTGTACCAATAATATGGATGAGTATGAGGCATGTATTCTGGGCATCAAAGCTGCCATTGATATGAAGATTCAGTTCCTGGATGTATATGGAGATTCATCCCTGGTAGTAAGACAAATTAAAGGAGATTGGGATACCAAACATGATAATCTCATTCCTTACAGAGAGCATGTGTTGTCTTTGATCTCATATTTTGAAGAGATTACCTTTGGACATATTCCACGAAGAGAAAATCAGTTGGCAGATGCATTAGCCACCATGGCATCTATGTTTTGAGATTAGCTAGGATGATGAAGCTCCCAAGATTACTATTGACAGATTTGAGAAGCCTGCATACTGCAATGAGATTGACACTGAAGAAGCATAGGGGAAGCCTTGGTTCTATGAAGTGAAAAGATATCTTGAAGCTCAGGAGTTCCTTGAAGGGGCATCTGTCAAAGATAAGAATTTTTTGAGAAGGTTTTCTGCTAAGTTCTTCTTGAGTAATGGAATTTTGTACAAGCGCAATCATGATTCAACTTTGCTTCGTTGTGTGGATAAGAAAGAAGCAACAGAGATTATGGAAGAAATGCATGATAGGATCTTTGGCACTCATTCTAGTGGTCACACTATGGCAAAGAAGATATTGAGAGCAGGTTACTATTGGTCTACCATGGAAGCTGATTGCTATCAACATTCCAGAACATGTCACAAGTGTCAAATCTACGCTGATAAAGTACATATACCTCCAGCTCCATTGAATGTGTTGACTGCTCCTTGGCCTTTTTCCATGTGGGGCATATATATGATTGGTGAGATCAAACCTACTGCTTCTAATGGGCATCGTTTCATCCTGGTTGCTATTGATTACTTTACAAAGTGGGTGGAGGCAGCTTCATTTGCATCTGTTACTAAGAATGTGGTGGCTCGATTCATTAAGAATAACCTCATATGTAGGTATGGCATCCCTGAAAGGATTATTACTGATAATGGTTGTAACCTGAACAACACTATGATTACTGATCTCTGCACGCAGTTCAAGATTAAGCATCACAACTCTTCTCCGTATCGTCCGAAGATGAATGGGGCAGTAGAAGCTGCTAATAAGAACATTAAGAAGATTCTACAGAAGATGACTGTTACTTACAAGGATTGGCATGAGATGTTGCCATTTGCTCTTCATGGCTATCATACTACAATACGTACCTCAACAGGGGCAACCCCATTCTCCTTAGTCTATGGTATGGAAGCAGTTCTGCCCATTGAAGTTCAGATACCCTCCTTAAGAATCATGAAGGATGCAGGCTTGGATGAAGATGAGTGGATTCAGACTCGACTTGACCAGATAAATTTGATTGATGAGAAGAGGTTGACAGCTGTTTGTCATGGCCAAATGTACCAGAAACGGATGATCAAAGCTTTTAATAAGAAGGTTAAGCCAAAGGTATATCAGGTTGGTGACTTAGTAATCAAGCGTATCATATTACCACAGGGTGATCCTAGGGGCAAGTGGACTCCTACATATGAATGACCATTTGTAGTCAAAACAGTATTCTCGGGAGGTGCCATGATGCTTACTACTATGGATGGTGAAGACGTCCCACAGCCTGTAAACGCAGACATAGTTAAAAAATACTACGCATAAAAAGAGACCCGCTAGGTTGACTGGCCTAGGCAAAAATAAGGGCATCCCGGTGAAACAAAAGGGTTCGGGCAAAAATTAGGGATATATAAAAAAAATGTACACCCGGCAAGTCGAAAACCTGAAAAGGCGGCTTGGGCAAAAAAGGGTATCCCGGTGGATTGAAAACCTGAAAGGGCAATCCAGGCAAAAGTTAGGGATTAAAAGCGTATGACTATGTCTCGTTTGGATCACCCATATAACTACAACCAGTTGTGCTACTTAAGCAAGTTCGAACAGATAAAGATTAATCCAATCGTTTCCGTCTCAACAGCAGAAGATGAGATACTTGAAGATAATGGCAATAGTAGAATTGAAACTCAATAGGATTATTTCTCACATAGCTGATTTTCTTTGTTTTGTAAAAAAAAAAGTTTCACGACGAATTCCTCTTACTAGGATTTCTGTCTCCTTGTACAAATTTACCTATGTATAGGTCACTTTGTGATATAAATAAAATTTCATCTTTGAATCCAGATTTACTTTTACCCTATTTACATAAACGGAACGTCCATTGGTTGTGTTTGAATGTATGTATGCTTTTGAATATGATTGATGTTTACCAGAAATGCATAAAATGCTTGAATATGATTGATGTTTACCAGAAATGCATAGAATGCTTGAATATGATTGATGTTTACCAGAAATGCATAAAAATGCAGTAATAGTATTTACTAAGGACGAATGAGGGAAGGAATTCAACGAAGCTTCGCCAGTTCATCCCCACAAGACAACTACAAATCTCCAGCAGAGCAAATCTATCTTTATAGATGCTTCAAGTTACATCTCCCCTTGAATTTATGTCCATCTCTTTTATCCTCAGTCGGGATACTCAGGAACTTATTCCTTCAATAGAAGTACGACGAACGAAGACGGGAGGTTATGAATACTATACTATCAAACAAGACGGGAACAAGTTCCTCATACTCTTCAACAACGAATCAGGATTTATTTTCCCTAGCCAGCAGTTGTTATACAAAGATATCCAGACGCTTCAGGCTGCATGATCCATACATACATCATTTATATCATACCATAACATATCCATAAATGCATAATACATTTATTTAGATGCACCATGCCATGCATGCATACATATTGCATAAACTAACTTTTTCTTTGCAGAACAGTTATATGCAGGTAAAACAATATCAACAATTCACAACAGGTCAGAAATGATCTATACATTACTTAAG
Source organism: Lathyrus aphaca (assembly GCA_963966055.1). Taxonomy (NCBI): domain Eukaryota; kingdom Viridiplantae; phylum Streptophyta; class Magnoliopsida; order Fabales; family Fabaceae; genus Lathyrus; species Lathyrus aphaca. The sequence goes on from OZ014519.1 coordinate 231,269,594, forward strand.
ATGTCCTCGGAGAGTAGGCAAACGATCTATATAAAGATCCATTCCCTAATCCAGGATGCTTAATCTTGACACTCTCTTGTCCTCGGAGAGTAGGCAAACGGTCTGTACAAAGATCCATTCCCTAATCCAGAATATTTTTCCTCGGAGAATAGGCAAACGGTCTGTACAAAGATTCATTCCCTAATCCAGGATATTTTCATGAGACTTGATCCTGACATATTTTTTCTCGGAGAGTAGGCAAACGGTCTGTACAAAGATCCATTCCCTAATCCAGGATACTTCCAGAAGATTTCATCTATCTGGTCTTGAATAGTAGGCAAACGGTCTGCACAAAGATCCATTCCCTAGTTCAAGATATTTTCAAAAGATTTAATCTATTTGGTCTTGAATAATAGGAAAACGGTCTGTACAAAGATCCATTCTCTAGTTCAAGATATTTTCAGAAAGATTTAATCTATTTGCTCTTGAATAGTAGGCAAACGGTCTATACAAAGATCCATTCCCTAGTTCAAGATATTTTTCAGAAGAATTAATCCTGACATTCTTTTGACCTTGGAGAGTAGGCAAACGGTCTGTACAAAGATCCATTCCCTAATCCAAGATACTTCCAGAAGAGATAATCGTCACAAAGATTTATTTCTACTGGTACATTCAACAATTCAAATCATGTTGCATAAATGATTCAGAGACGGCCTATACAAAGACCTAGTACTGATATCCAGTATCAACATAAAGATATTATCACCTCCTGATATTTTAGATGGCATCTCTAAGCCCATCTCCATTTCTTCCAAGTGGAATCTTCAAGCCCACTCAAGCATATACAACTAATCATCAGTGTTATTTTACGCACCGGCGAGTGCAAATTTTTGGGCTTTTGTGTTCAATCCCCTTCAACCTTCCAGGTCACGACTGGCACATATACCAATCTAACCCCTCAGGTTTCAGAAAATTGAACAGGGGCAGATGTTGCACCCCAAAATTTTCCCTCCACAAGACAAGACATTGTGTACTAAGAGGCTCACAAGGTTCACAAGATTCACAATTAGTCAGAAAGTTTGACAATTCCCTCAGACAATGCATCCTCCTAAGCAATGCATCTTAAACTAGGGTTTTGACTTTCATCAGGCTAAATGGACTTCCAATACTTCAAGTGAGCTTCATAGAATCCTATATGTGTTCAAGAATCCCCATGTCAAGTTTCAATACTTTCCTAAAAGATTTGCTCAGTCAGATGATCAGATAGGTTAAAATCAGTCAAAGTAGTTTAAAAGTCAAACTGAGGTCAACTGTGGTCAAACCAAAGTCAAACTTCATGATTTTTTGCCAACATCAAGTATATGAAGTAAAATTCATCATTTGATCAAGGTTTGATCATGATTCATCAAGGAGATTTCAGATCATCAAGAATCAGGAGTTTCTAAATTAGGGTTTTCATAGGAAAAGTCAACTAAACTTTGACCAGCCATAACTTTCACATGCTTCATCAAATTTTTTCCATCCAAAGCTCATTTTGAAGGAAATTTAATTCTCTACAACTTTGTGTCTCACAAGCCAAGCCCAAAAATGCTTCATTTGGAAGGTATGAGCTAAGACATTATAGGTCCTTTTAAAAGTCAACAAAAAGTCAACAACTTCCAAAGAGCATAACTTGAGAATGGTAAAATATATGGATATGATACAAAAGAGGTTGGTTAGAGGACTCTCTAAGCTTTGCAAAATGTCTAAGAACACCTTCATAGCATTAAAATTGAAGGATTTGTGCCCTTGCAAAGTTGGGAATGTTTTGGGGAGTTTATGAAGCAAATAAGGCCTTAAAACCAATTTTTGCTAAATGAGCCCACCAAATTGCCATCCAATCTTTACAAAATCATCAAGCACAACCCAAACCACATATTTTCTGATTTTTTATATTTTATTTGATATTTATTTGAATTTTATTCATTAAAATACAAATTAAATTGAAATAAAATATGAAAGTCATATATTTGAAAAAGATTTGGATTCTAGAAGGTCTTAAAAACCATTTAAACTTGATTGACACTAGAATATTTCAGATCATACCAAAATAGCAATGTTAGATCAAGAAAAAATCAAGTTTTAATATCACATCTTTTTCAATCTCCCAAGGTCCAAAAATCCATAAGTTTTGTGAAAGTTTTGACCTAATTTCATTGTATCCTATATAAACAACATTAAGCAATGCATTATACACGAATTCAGAGCCTCCCATAGCACATTCAAAACTTCAACTTTCATTCAAAAACTCCAATTCGGATTTCAAGCTAGAGGAGATTTCAAAGCAATTTAAAGGTTGCAATGCGTTCTATGATGTCTATTGAACATGTTTGGATCATAAACAACACCAGAAACACCCTCATTCGCATAATCCAAATCCAACTTTTCATGTTTTTTTTTTATTTTTTCGTTCATGATCATTTACATGTTATTAACGGATTTTGTTTATTGGTTTGTGTTCAATGAAGGTTTGTGGTGAATTCTGGGCGGTTTAATTGAAGAAACCGTAGCCGAATCGTATAATGCCATTTTAGGGTTCTTGACCTTCAAGTTAGGGTTTCATGATTAAACGAATATAAACAAATTCTAAAACCGTAGATCAATCGTAAATGACCTCTGGATTATGTTTGTATGTTCAATTTAAAAAAAATTTACGTGAATGATGATGTTTGAATTTCGTAGGATTATCTGCCATTTAAAATTTTGCAGGAAAGTTCGTGGAAAAATTCGCAGCAAATTACGCAGGTTCAGAGGTAGGAGACGAAGTTGCTGCGCGCGAAAGTGATATTTGAATTTCGTAAAAGTCTTAAAACGAATTTGTTTCATCTATATGTCACAATGAGCGTGTAGCTCAGCTGGTTTTGGTGCGCGTATATCCTAATGAAAGGCCTGGGTTCGAAACCGGCCAAGGGAATTTTTTGCTTTGATTTATTTTATTTTGCAGGATAAGCAACAAAACGATTGCTACTCGATTACTATCACCAGCACACAGCTGGCCTGGTGGAAGCCTTATGCGTCCAAGGGTGGTGAAGCCTAGGGCATGGGTTCATTCCCTGCCCCAGGTAAGTTTTAATTTTTGTTTTGTTTAATTATTTTTGATTAGTTATTTTATTTTCCAATTAATTATAATCATGTTTAATATATATTTAAATAATTATAGGGAAATAATATGTAAACATTTCACATTTTCTAAAAAAAAAAACTCTAATGTATTTTCTAAACTCTTAATCCTAGTTTTTATTTTACTTAAATTAAAATATGTATATATTTATAATCAAATTAATAATGTAAATTAAGTTATAAACCCTAATTTTATTTTCTAAAAAATTTCTAACCCTAATTTCTAAAAACCCTAATTTTTTTTAAATCCCTAATTTATTATTTTAATTATTTTGTTTAAATATTAAACTTAATAATTTTTTTTAATGTATATAATTAAATAATTAATCATAGTTTATTTTGTAAACAAATTAGTATATCTTTATTATTTTATTTTCATCTCAAAAATGCTTAAAAATTTGTTTATTTAATTTATATATGTTTTGTATATTTATGCTAACATTTTCTTTCTTATAATTATTTTATTACTAACCCTTTTTATTTATTGCTTATATTTATCATTTAACTATTTTTATTATTATGTAACTGTAAAAGCGCTGTAATAGTCGTAGTTTTTTTTTATCGTTTATTTATTTATAAATATTCTTGCTATGGTTAGTAATATAGGGAGTGATAACCTATTTGCTTTAAAATTAATTTAGATCACTAATCATAAAGATAAATATTTGAACATATACACGCACACACGTAAGTCGATCTTTGATCGCCATCTCACTTCCTAAGGTTATCCCTCACGTTGCCTAAATAAAAAGGTCAAGTAAGGTGTCTAAAAGCAAAGTCCCTTCTCATAAACAAATCATCTAGTCCCTTCAATATTATAAGATCAAGTCCCTTCGATGTTGCCTTCGTAAATGATCTTGTCCCTTTCGAATAAAAGATGATAAGTCCCTTCGTATGGCTAAGACACCTTACAGTTGCCTAAACACAGATGACCCTCCACATATCCCTTACAACATCCAAGGTAATGACTACCTATTCCTTAATAATAGGGATAGTCTTACCATTGAAAGAACATTTAAGAACAGTAAAGATTCAATTTAGGGTAGGTTCCTCTTAAGTACTTGTTCACTTTTCATCAAACTACTTCATCACACTTCACATCTTTAAACAATTTTCAAAACAAAGTCTTTATATATATCCATACAAGGATCATTATAAAGTACTTAAGAAATTTTTTAGTCACACACTACACTTCTCAAAACAATTTAAAGTGAGCTAAGTAATTAAGAGCTCATGGATAACCATGGATGTAAAGGGTGCTAACACCTTCCCTTTACATAACCTACCCCCCGAACCCAAAAATCTTTTAAGGTCTTTCCTGTTCTTTTATGCCCTTTCCTTTGGATAAAATAAAAGTCGGTGGCGACTCTTGCTATTCGCAACATAACTAAAGTCAGTTCTCCCACCGTGTTACATGTACCAAATGGTTTTAGTCTCCTGCATGAGTTATAAGGCACTCATATACGCATAATGCAATATTTTATCAACATTTGTTGGACGTTTTTGTAATCAATCAATGGTAGATGAAAAACAAAAACTTGTGAAAACAAATTTGACTGAAATTGCATTTTTATTGATGAAAGAAAGGCCATGAATATGAATTACATCAGGAAGCAACCCCTAGAAAGAGGAAATTGCACAAAAGGAAAAAATAAACTAGCCTAATGGCAATGTGAAACATCAAGTATCATCAAGCTCCGAACCGGCTATGACTTATATGTCTTCAAGACTTTTCCGCTTGCTTTGCTTTGAGGAAGATGATTGAATTAATCTTCAACCTTTGGATTACTTTTGATTGCAAATGATGAATCACAGATCTTGCAGATCACAGTTGTTCTTTTTTAATCCCTCTTTTTCATGGACCATCCTTTCGGGTTTTCAATCCACCGGGATACCCTTTTTTTCCTGAGTCATCTAATACGACTTTTCAACTCAGCGGGTGTATATCTTTTCAGATATTTCCCTAATTTTTGCCCGAGCCTTTTATTCTGTTTTTGGCTCACCGGGATGCTCTTTTTTGCCTGGACCTTTATTCTGTTTTTGTCCAGCATGTCTTTTTACCCGAAGTATTTTCTTACTGCGTCTGCGTTGATGGGGGATTGGAAGTCTTTGCCATCCATGGTCGTTAGCATCAAGGCTCCGCCCGAGAAAAACTTCTTAACCAAGAATGGACCTTCGTAGTTGGGTGTCTACTTGCCCATGTGATCGTTTAAGGGAGGAAGAATCCTTTTCAGCACCAAGTCACCAGGCATGTAGCGTTTGGGCCGTACTTTCCTATCGAAGCCTGTTTTATTCGCCTTTGATACAACTGTCCATGACACACAACTGTAAGGCGTTTCTCTTCAATGAGTCTCAGTTGATTGTACTTGGCTTGGAGCCACTCAGCTTCGCCAAGCTTGACGTCCATCATTAATCCCAGCGAGGGAATCTCGAGCAGTGATTAACGGGATTCACAGTCGGTAAACGTTTTTCTAAGGTAATAAATAGCATGCTCTTTTCGACCAGACTCGTCATGTTGGCCTAGCACACACCCCATTGACCCTTCTAACACAGTCAGGTACATGATAAGTGGCCGTCCTGGAACTGGAGGCATTAGGATCGGGAGCTCCTGCAAATATTCTTTTATCTTTTCAAAGGCTCTTTGACAGTCCTTATTCCACCTGAACGTTTGTTCTTTTCTTAACAATTTGAATATTGGCTCGCATGTGACAATTAGATGAGATATAAACTGTGAAATGTAGTTCAATCTCCCTAAAAACCCACACACTTCTTTTTCTGTTTACGGTACAGGCATATCTTGTATTGCTTTTACTTTTGCAAGACCTACCTCGATCCCCCTCTGGCTAACAATGAAACCCATCAACTTACCGGAACGCACTCCGAAAGTGCACTTGTTTGGATTCAACCTCAATTTGTACTTTATCAACCTGTCAAACAACTTTTTGAGATTGACCAGGTGCTCTTCTTCGACCCGGGACTTGGCAATCATATCGTCCATATAGCATTCGATTTCCTTATGTATCATATCGTGGAACAAAGTTACCATAGCCCGTTGATACGTTGCCCCGACATTCTTCAACCCAAAGGGTATTACCTTATAACAAAATGTACCGACATTCTTCAACCCAAAGGGCATTACCTTATCAACCTGTCAAACAACGTTTTGAGATTGACCAGGTGCTCTTCTTCGACCCGGGACATGGCAATCATATCGTCCATATAGAATTTGATTTCCTTATGTATCATATCGTGGAACAAAGTTACCATAGCCCGTTGATACGTTGCCCCGACATTCTTCAACCCAAAGGGCATTACCTTATAACAAAATGTACCCCTCTGGCTAACAATGAAACCCTTCAACTTACCGGAACGCACTCCGAAAGCGCACTTGTTTGGATTCAACCTCAATTTGTACTTTATCAACCTGTTGTCGCTCCCGACAAATGACACCGGGTCAAATGAAGGTACAGACGCGAACGGTCGGCGAAGGGAACAGTGAGAACACACAGCCGTGAACTCACCGGAGAATGAATAGAGTCGCCAGCTAGGCATTTTTATCCCGGAGGAAAGGCAATGCTGCATAGGCCTAGAAAAAGATATGGATAAGACGGTTTGCGAACCAGAGAGACTGAGAAAGGGGGTTGGTTACAACCTGGGAAGGTATTAGCACCCAGATTGTCCGTCGTACTCGACGGGATCCATGCTTAAAAGATTTGTGTTTTAAAGGGGTAGTGTCAGTGCAATTTGTGTATAAATGAGCTGGAAAAGGATGTACAGGTGTCAGTGTAAGAGAAGTGTGAAGTGCAATATGAAAGTGTCAGTGCAAGAACAAGAATAAGATGCTCAAGATCATGAGGCTAAAAGAATGAGGCTAGAAAGAGGGGGAATATACAGAGACTTTTGTTCGATAACTGTTAAGTTATGCCTACGTATCCTCTCGTGCAATGAGGAAGTCAGAACACCGTAGTTCGACCCAAAGAGACTGAAAGGTGAATTGACTGATGAGCTGCTTGCTTGTCAATGCTCAAGTGTATGACCTGTCTGGCTCAGGTGCAAACTGTCTTGCATTAGACGGAAGAAGCGAGCTCTCGTTTGTGAGTGAAGATGATGAGAAAAGAATCCCGAAGGAGACGATTATTGTTTGTTCTTGTGTTTTCAGTCTTTTATTGCTTTTGAAAGTTTGTCATAGATTAATGAGCTTAAGCCTAAACCAATGGATTTAGTAAACTCATCACATCTTCCCTCTGATTAGGGGTAATGAGAATACCTTAAGTGTGAAGTCAGATTCTCACACTTAAACACCATGGTGTAGGATTAAGATCATTAACCTACTTGTGATTATTTAGATGTTTTTGGTGTTTTTGTTTAGTGTTAAGTAATGAGGTTAAGCCATAATCAAGAATTAAACCGACTCATTACACCATCCTAATAGAAGGATAATAGATGAGAATGTTTAAGCTGAGGAAAGCTCCTCAACTTAATCCATGATTAGGGATTAAACTCATGACAAAACAAGCCTTTGATTAAGTGGATTTTATTTAGTGATATGATGATGAAGTGATTTTTATGATTTGTAAGACAACTTGAGGGGGACTTGTCCATTAACACTAGGGTTAGTCCTTCTTAACCAATTAAGGAAGAATTAGAACCCTGATGCAAGGCCCAAGTTACAAGTGTGATGTCTTGGTGATTATTAAGTGAATTGATTAAGGGAGTTAAACACATTAAGGGTTTAACACTTAGGATTAAAGTTATACACTCCATCCTAATAGAAGGATGCAGGCATAAGCTTAATCACAAAGCCTTAAAGCCTTTAGGGTTTAGTCCCTGATTACGAGGTGAGAAGAGAAGACTCAAAAGAGACACAAAGGTAAAAACTAAGAGGGGAGACTAATCAAAACCCTAATCATTGTCATGCTTGGTTGTTCCTAAGGTTTGTGAGGTTTTCAAGAGAAGTCTTCAATGGAACCACCAGGAAGCAGATGAAAGGATCAAGAGAAGCAAAGCAACTTGCTTCACTCAAGAAGTCAAGTCACTTGAAGAAAGAAAGTGGGAAGAAGAAGAATGAGCAAGCTCAAACTCAAACACATATAGAAAATGCAGCAATGGATGCAAGAGAGATGAAAAGAAAGGTTATGAGAAGTGAAGGCAAATTCACTTCTCAAGTTCACTTACCACCTGAAATGTTAGAAAAGAAATGCAATGCCATGCAAAATGGGATGAGATGACATGATGAGGAACAAAACCAGAAGCATGTTGATGATGATAATGATGCTATGAAGTGCTATGAACATGAGGCAGCACATGGAAATGTTCACACAAGATTATGAATGCAAATGAAGCAAGCTAAGAAGCATGGGCATACATGACAAGTTATGAAGTGCACATGACATACAACATGGCAAATACATGATGCAATGATCAAACATGTTTTCTATATATCTCATGATGTCAAATGAATCACATGGAAGCATGGAATGTCATGGCAAGTCATGTTATGCTAGAGAATGCAAGATGGGTGCAAATGGAAGCCCAAATTAGGGTTTATGAATCAAACATCAAACAAAAACCAAAAACAGAAGCAAACCCTAAGATAAAAAATGGAAAATTCCACTCAAAAGACCCCTAATCTTATACTAAACCAATGTCCAAAGGAGAGGTCTCAACTCTTAACCAATCTCAAGATATGAATTTACAAGTTTGCTAGGGTTTTAGGGTTTCCAAACAAAAGAAATGTCAAACAAATGAAAAATGAAAGATCAAATCATGGCCATTTAATCCCAAATACTACATGCTAAACACAATGCAATGCAAGAAGAATCAATGTCCAACTCTTCATGAATAGGCAGAAATGATTTTTTGAACTTATGATCAAAATAATGCACAAAAATGATTTTAATTCAAAGAAAAATTCTCAAAATGCATCAAGATCAAAAAAGAAATTTGGTTTGAAGGTTGGACAATGTTTCTAAATGTCTTAGAACATTTCATGAATTTTTTGGTGATTTTTAAATACCTAAAAGTATTTTTAATAAATTAATTTTCATTAATCAATCAAAAATAATCTTTTAAATATTTAAAAATACTTTTTTAATGATAAAAATAAAAACAAAAATATTTTTGTGTCATGAAAATTATTAAAACCCATGAGAAAAAGTTTCATAATTTTTAGACATTTTTTACTATTTTTAATTAATTATGCAAAACAAATGAAAAGAAATGAAATAAAAATGAATTTTAAATGAATTAATGAGAAGTCAGCTAATCCTAGGGACCAGATTCAAAGTTACACGCGCGGGAGTTGACTTGGCGCCAGATCTCACGGCCAAAATTCAAATTTCGCTAATCAATGCTTATGCCCTAATCTCGCCGTTAATCACATTCAGATGACCGGAACAGTGTTCCGGTCATCTTCTCCGTTCACCCCAAAATGCTAACTCTCTACACACGTATCTAAAATGAAATCTAAGAACACAGGAATGATTCCCACTCACTCACGAACCAAAACCCCAACTCAAAACAAATTTATCATTCCTACAATGGCTGAATCGAAGCAATCTATTTCTAGGGCAAAAAGTTTCAGGAAGCAATTAAATCCTCATTTCATCACCATTTTCAAAACTAAAAGCATCAGGATAATCAGTGAAGCATGGAGAACAAGTTTAGAACATAAAAAATGATTTCTGGAAAAATATTTCTTGAGCTACCTGAGATTCGAAGCTTTCACTCCAGCAACTTTCAGACCTCTTCTCTTGGTGAAATCCACTCCACTTGACCCTCTGGTGATGCTTGAATGCTCAAGAGAAATTTATGTTGGCTGGATGAAGAGTTTGAACAACTTCTGCTCAAGCTCAGTTGAACATGGCAATAGTGATTCAGGCTGTTTCTGGCAAGGGTGAAGGGTTCTTTGTGGTCCAGATGATGAGTGGAGAAGGTTTGTGGAGTTTGTTTTGATGTTTGTGAGCTGTGGAGAGAGATTCGAATGAAACTGCAAGTTGGAGTGAAAATGGTGAAATGGAGTTGTGGCTTGTTTCAGGCCTGGTTCTTGGTTGCTTTGGGCTCAATGAAGCATGATGAGTTGATTGGTGAAAATGGTTTGAATGTTTTATGGCTGGGCAGAGAGATTCGAAGCAATTTGCAAAATGGTGTGTTTTTATGTATGTGATCTTGTGTATTGTTTCAGCCTTGCTTCTTGAGTGTTATGGCCAGCATTTTCCTTGCATAAAGAACTCCCATTGGTCAGGTGATGTGACCTGGCCTGCTGTGATTGGGATGTCCACTTTTGCAAAATGTCAACTTGTTTGTAAGAGAGGCATGGGCTTGGTTCTAGCTTGGTACAAGGGCTAGGGCTGGCGCAGCATGGTGTGGTGAGAGACTATGGCTGGTTCAAAGGCCAATGCAGCAAGTGGTGAGAAGCATAATGATGGTTTTGCAAGTTGGCACACTTTTGAAACTTCATGGAAAAGTCTTGTTACACAAACCATACACATGTGATCTTTGGTCCAATTCTGATTTTTAAGGCTCATAGAATGTTTGTGTAATGGTTTGAAGTGAATTAGAAGTTACAAATGGCATTGGTTCATGATTTTGCAAAATTCACATTTGAAGCATGCCTTGAAAATCAATGATTTTAGCCAACTTTGTCACACCATAAATTTTGATCCAAGAAGAATTTGATCATGTTCTTGTACTTTTTGAAAAGGGAAAAATGTATTCTACAACTTTCATGACCAAAGTTTTTCCATTTGAAGCATTTTTGGATCAAGAATCAAGGCTTGAAAAATGACCTAAAATGAAGCATTCTTGAAAAGTCAACTATGCCCAAAAAGTCAACACTTGCAAAAACTCCAAATTCTTGATTTTTGTGAACTTCAACCTTCTTCCATGATCAAATAAAGATCATATACACTCAAAATGATGAAGATCATCCATTGGTTGGGTCATTGGGGGCCTCAGATGCCCTGATTTTGCACTGACTTGTCTGAAAAGTCAACTCCTGATCAGATGACTTCCCCATGGAATCTCTTCATGAAAATTGATATGCATACTCCCTATACCATATAGAGACCAATAGAAACAAGAATGACCAAAAAATTTGGAGTCATGGCCTCTGAAACCAAAACCCTAATTTTAGGTCAACTGTGCAGTCAAACTTGGCTCTGCATCCATACCAAACCCAGTTCTTGTGATTCTTTTGCAATCTTGACTTTGAGGGGATGTAATATGATACTTGAACACACATGGATCCCTTTGAAGTGATTGGTCTCCTTTGGAGTGGCTCAAGAAGCTCTTGGATTGCTCAGGTCACAAACCCTAGGTGCAGATGACTTAGAAACTATGCAGTGAATCAAAAATGAGATATGAGATGATATGATTGTGTTTATGCATATGAAATGATCACAAGCCATGGTGTGAATGGGTGAGGGCAAATTTGGGGTGTTTACAGCTGCCCCTATTCAATCATGAGTTAGCTGTGCAGGTTGTAAGCGACGGCTTAACAGGCAAACACGATAACTTGTGGTTGAATACCAAAGACAGTCCAAAATTTGCACTCACAGAATGAAGAAGAAAAGGGGTATAGATTGTAAAGGAAAATAAAGTATATTGTAAAGTGTAGGCGACGGAGGACGACCGTCGAGCAGAGGACGACTGCTGGGTAAAGAGCAATGACGGGGACGGCCGACATGCTGGGAAAAGTGCGGAAAATAAAGCAATGACGGGGACGGCCGACATGCTGGGGATAAAAGGTAAAGCAAAGACGGGGACGGCCGACTAGCTGGGAAAAAATAAGATATCATGATGGGGACGGCCATCAAGATAAAGCTGTAAAATTCTCTGGGGATTAATGAAACATGACGGGGACGGCCATCAAGTTCATAAAGCAAGGTAACCGACGATGGGGACGGCCATCGGGTTAAAAGAAAAGGAAAAGGGACCGCGACGGGGACGGCCATCGGGTTAAAGAATAAATGAAATAAACAGATGATGGGGTACGGCCATCAAAGGTGAAGGACGATCACCTAGCAGGGGACGGCTGCTCTGTTGGGGAATAAAGGAATTATGATGGGGACGGCCATCAAAGGTGGAGGACGACCATCTGGCAGGGTACGGCTGCCGAAAATATCAACGATGGGGACGGCCATCGGATAAAAGGTCAACGATGGGGACGACCATCGGACGAGCATGATGGGGGACGACCATCAAGAGGTGGAGGACGACCACCTAGCAGGGGACGGCTGCTCTTAGGTTTTATCATGGCATAGGACGAATGTCAGATAACCAGAATCAACAATGGGGACGGCCATTGGATGAAATGATGAAGGACGATCATCAAGAGGTGGAGGACGACCACCTAGCAGGGGACGGCTGCTAAAAATCAACGATGGGGACGGCCATCGGATGAGCATGATGGAGGACGACCATCAAGAGGTGGAGGACGACCACCTAGCAGGGTACGGCTGCTCTCAGGGTTTATCATAACACAGGACGAGTGTCAGATAAAAAGAAAATTGCTTTGTTGGCGATCTACTGGGGAATAGTAAACACGGACGAGTGTTTATATCCAAGAAACAAAAGGTATAAGTGTTTGGTATTGTGTATAGATTAAAGATGCGGACGAGTATCGGGTAGAAACAAATACTGACGCGTGTTCAAAGATGATGATACGGACGAGTATCAACTGGTTAACTGAGAACACGGACGAGTGTTGAATCTGAGAGGACTCTCCTGGGGAAAAGTAGACACAGGCGAGTATCTATTTCCAAGAAGACAAAAGTTTTTGACACAGTGTATGGATTAAAGACGCGGATGAGCATCCTTAAGACTAAGATACGGACGAGTATCTTGTAGAAACAAACGCTTGACGCATGTTCAGAGATGATGGTACGGACGAGTACCAACTGGTTAACAGAGAACATGGACCAATGTCGAATTTGTGGGGATATAAAAGTATATACAAGATATGGACGAGCATCTGTATGAGTATACAATGAGTATCGAGTGTGAGTTTTGTATGGATGAGTGTTTATCTGTTGGGGAAGGTGACACGGACGAGTGTCGAGAAAGAAAAGTATAATATGAACAAAAATCTGATATACCAAGTGTAGGTGACTGTGCTGGGGATATGACACGGACGGGTGCCGAGAAGGTGTATATAAGTATATGTGAGTGCAAAGGGGATATCTTTGGCTTTCTGCTGGGGATGTGACACGGACGGGTGTCAGGAAGTATCTGTAATATGAGCGATCTTGTTCGTAAAGAGTGTTCAGGCGACCTGATTGGGGAGAGATGACACGGACGGGTGTCCAAAATGAGTATATACTGGTGTTTGTGAATATGAGGCAGCTGCTTTTGCTGGGACTCTGGGGGAAAGTATTCTGCATTCTGATGAATGGTCATTATTCACAAGTGTTGATTCAAAACATGGCTCATGAATATGCTATGTGTTCGATTTTTGCCGTAATGCTCCGTGTTAGACGGAATGCTACGCTTTGTGGGTGAATATGATGCAAATGCTATGATTATGCAAAGCTACCAAACCGGGATCCGGGTCCCGTTGCCGCGAAGATCTCTGATCGATCTGTTGAAGTAGACATCCCAGCTGGGGATGAGATCATTGGTAGATCTGATGAGATGTATCTGCTTGGGGATTCGGGCCATTGATAGACCTGTCCTAATAAACATAGGAGACCCAGCTGGGGTTTGTAGAAGCTTTCTTTACTCTGTTGTGATCTTCTATGCGTTGCTCTTCTGAATAGAGGCTGAGAATTCTGTGGGGAGATGATTCCCTGACTTTTATACTCGGCTGAGGGCGAGATGGCAACTCGGCTGGGGAGAAAAAGAGGGATCACTGAAAGACCTCCCTAGGGATTCTGCTGAAATAGACTCTTGACTCGGCCGGGGATATGGGTGCCTTCTGTTATACCTGCCCATTCTGATGGGGATAAGTAATAAATGGCCGACTCAGCTGGGGGAAGTCATGAAAGGCAACTCAGCTGGGGAGAGAGCACTTCGGGTGCTAAAACGAGTGTCAATTTGCCAGCTTGCTGGGATAAAGTTTTCATGCCCCGAGTTGCGTTCTGGATGCCTGCAATCCTGAAAAAGATAGAGAAACGCACAAGATAATCCTGAGGTATCCTTTACTGGATTCCGTCATAGGAGTTTAGATACTTCTGAGAGTAAGCATATTTCCTGCAAGCATGTTTTTATTTGAAGATAGGCATCTGTATTCTCATGCAATCGGTTTTTCTTTTAAGACATCAGACATTTTTTTGCAAATAAAATGTACAAAACGAGACATGGCTGAAAATCTGATTTTATTAATTCAAATGCCCTGAATTGGCGAGGTACAGTCAAAGGAACATATCCCCTGAAATGAGGAGATTGTTACAAATTGAGAAACAAAATGTTGGCAGTGTTGATGACGCTTTGAGGAGCTTCCTCTTCACTATGACCCGTATGACTTTTGACGTTCTTCTCATCTTGCTCTTTGAAGAATGTTGATTCTGATTGAAGCTTGATCCTCTCGAAGCTTACCAATTTGTAGATGATACAGACGAATTCAGAATGCAGTTGTTCGCTTATTCCCCTATTTTGCATGGATCGCCCTTTCGGGTTTTCAATCCATCGGGATACCCATTTTTGCCTGAGTCGTCCAATGCGGCTTTTCAACTCAGCGGGTGTACACATTTTTTGTTTATTTTTCCCTTATTTTTGCCCGAGTCTTTTATTCTGTTTTTGACTCGCCGGGATGCCCTATTTTTGCCTGGACTTACATTCTGTTTTTATGTCCAGCGGGTCATTTTTATGCGAAGTATTTTTTAACTGCATCTGAATTCACAGGGGACGGGAAATTTTCACCATCCATGGTGCTGAGCATCAGTGCTCCACCAGAGAAAACTTTCTTCACTACGAATGGTCCTTCGTAGTTTGGAGTCCACTTGCCCCTGTGGTCTGTATGAGGAGGGAGGATTCTTTTCAACACAAGATCTCCCACTTGGTACTCTCGGCGCCTGACTTTCTGGTCGAAGGCCTTCTTCATTCTTTTCTGATACAGCTGCCCATGACAGATTGCAGCCAATCTTTTCTCTTCAATCAGACTCAGTTGTTCGTATCGGGATCGGACCCATTCTGCTTCGTTCAGCTTAACATCCATCAGTACCCGTAAAGAGGGTAATTCAACTTCAACTGGTAGGACTGCTTCCATACCATACACAAGCTGATACGGTGTTGCCCCAGTGGATGTCCTGATTGACGTGCGGTACCCATGTAAGGCAAATGGTAGCATTTCATGCCAGTCTTTGTAGGTGACTACCATCTTCTGCACAATCTTCTTGATATTCTTATTAGCTGCCTCAACAGCGCCATTCATCTTTGGCCTGTAAGGAGAAGAATTGTGATGTTGGATCTTGAAGTCCCGGCATAGTTCTGCCATCATTTTATTGTTGAGATTGGAACCATTATCAGTAATGATTCGCTCGGGAACTCCATACCGACAGATGATATCTCTTTTCAGAAATCTGGCTACCACTTGTCTTGTGACGTTTGCATATGAGGCTGCTTCAACCCACTTGGTGAAATAATCGATGGCAACCAGGATGAATCTATGGCCATTTGAAGCAGTCGGCTCGATCTTACCAATCATATCAATGCCCCACATAGCAAAGGGCCAGGGTGAAGACATTATGTTCAACGGATTGGGAGGCACATGCACTTTATCTGCGTAAATCTGGCATTTGTGGCATTTCCTGGCATAGGCACAACAGTCCGCATCCATTGTGATCCAGTAATAACCTGATCTTAGCAATTTCTTAGCCATGGCATGCCCTCCGGCATGGGTACCAAAGGATCCTTCGTGTACTTCATGCATTAACAAATCTGCTTCTGTCTTATCAACACATCTGAGGAGTACCATATCGAAGTTCCTTTTGTATAAAGACCCATCAGTATTCAGGAAGAAACTACCAGCAAGCCTTCTCAAAGTCTTTTTATCATTGGAAGATGCCCCAGGTGGGTATGTTTGATCCTCCAAGAAGCACTTAATGTCATGGAACCAAGGCTTATCATCTTTAACAACATCTGCTGCGAACACATATGCTGGTTTATCAAGTCTGGACACTGAAATCTGAGGTACAAAGTTAACAGCTTGAACTTTGATCATGGATGAAATGGTAGCAAGAGCATCTGCAAACTGATTCTCGTCCCGAGGGATATACTCAAGCTTGACTGTTGTAAAGAAAGTCAATAACCTCCTTGTATAATCCCTGTAAGGTATCAGATGATCCTGGTGGGTGTACCATTTGCCGTTGGTTTGATTGATTACCAGAGCTGAATCTCCGAATACAGTTAATGTCTTGATCCTGAGGTCAATGGCTTCCTCAAGACCCATAATGCAAGCTTCGTATTCAGCTTCGTTGTTAGTGCAGTTGAAAGTGAGTTTTGCCGAGAAAGGCATGTGAACCCCTTTAGGTGTAATGAGTATTGCACCAACACCACGACCATTCATGTTGACAGCCCCATCAAACATCATAGTCCATTCTTCTTCCGGGTCGGGCCCTTCAGTGTGAATAGGCTCTTCATGATCTTTTGCTTTTACGAACATGATGTCTTCATCAGGGAAGTCAAATCTCATAGGCTGGTAATCCTCAATGGGTTGCTCAGCAAGATATTCAGATAGTACACTGCCCTTGATGGCTTTTTGAGACGTGTATTGGATGTCATATTCTGTAAGAGTCATTTGCCATCTTGCAACCCGTCCGGTAAGAGCTGGCTTCTCGAAAATGTACTTGACTGGGTCCATTTTTGAGATTAACAAAGTAGTGTGGGTCAACATATACTGTCTCAATCGGCGAGCAGCCCACGCTAAAGCACAGCAAGTTTTCTCGAGCAGTGAATAACGCTGTTCACAGTCGGTAAACTTTTTGCTTAGGTAGTATATTGCATACTCTTTTCGACCAGACTCGTCATGCTGACCCAGCACACACCCCATCGACTCTTCTAATACTGTCAAGTACATTATCAGAGGTCTTCCTTCAACTGGAGGCATAAGGATTGGAGGCTCTTGTAAGTATTCTTTGATCTTGTCAAAAGCCTTCTGACAGTCTTCGTTCCACCTGACCGTCTGTTCTTTTCTTAACAGCTTGAACAAGGGTTCACAGGTTGCCGTTAGGTGAGATATGAACCTTGAAATGTAGTTCAATCGACCTAAGAACCCTCGAACTTCCTTCTCAGTCTTCGGTGCAGGCATCTCTTGAATGGCTTTGACTTTATCAGGGTCAACTTCAATCCCTTTTTCGCTTACAATAAATCCTAGCAGCTTACCGGATCGCACCCCGAATGTGCACTTGTTGGGGTTCAGCTTTAGTTGGTACTTCCTCAGACGCTTGAATAACTTCAGCAGATTCACCAGGTGGTCTTCTTCAGTAAGGGACTTGGCGATCATATCATCCACGTAACATTCTATTTCTTTATGGATCATATCGTGGAATAATGTCACCATAGCCCGTTGATATGTTGCACCAGCATTCTTCAGTCCGAATGGCATCACTTTGTAACAGAACGTGCCCCATGGTGTGATGAAGGTTGTCTTCTCCATGTCTTCAGGTGACATCTTGATCTGATTGTATCCCGAAAATCCGTCCATGAAGGAGAATACCGAGAACTGAGCCGTATTATCCACCAATACATCAATGTGAGGTAATGGGAAGTCATCTTTCGGGCTGGCTCTGTTCAGATCCCGGTAGTCAACACACATCCTTACTTTGCCGTCTTTCTTAGGCACAGGTACTATGTTAGCAACCCACGGTGGATAGCTAGTTACAGCAAGGAACCCGGCGTCCCATTGCTTTTGTACCTCTTCCTTGATTTTCATTGCCATGTCTGGACGAGTACGGCGCAGCTTCTGTTTAACTGGTGGGCATTCTTCTCTCAAAGGCAGCCTGTGCACAACAATGTCGGTGTCCAATCCTGGCATATCTTGATAAGACCAAGCAAACACGTCCACATATTCTCGAAGCAGATCAATCAGTTGTCTCTTCACTGAGTCTTGCAGGTAGGCCCCGATTTTAACCTCTTTCACGTCTTCATCTGTACCAAGATTAATCGTTTCTACCTCCTCCTGATGAGGAGTGATAACCTTCTCCTCTTGTCTTAACAACCTGGCTAGCTCTTCAGGAAGCTCATACTCTTCTTCAACCCCTTCATCGGCTTGATTGATTGGATTGTCAAAGTCATACGAAGTCATAGCCGTGCTGTTGTCGGTGCTGTCTGGAAGGCACTCTCTGCAAGGGTTCAGTTGTTCATTTTAGTGATTTGATTTTAATCTTGTTTTAGAAAAGTGAAATAAAGTTGTCATTTTGAAAACACTGCCATTTTATTTTTGTACAAAAAGAAAAATGGAAAAACAGTGAGCGGAAAAGAAAAAGACTCATTTGCAAAAAGATGCCTGATATTTCAATGATTAATCTTGTTTGCACAAAAAGTACAGATGGCCCGATTACAAAATGAGTCTTGTCATCTTGGGCAAGATGCAAGACTTTGATGCATGCTATAAAAATACAGGAAATAATAATTACTCTGCATGAGTAACCCTTATAATTTCCTGGGAAGACCAGTTTGAGATACTGCTCCCCGGGATCTTTGGACGAATCCAGCTTTCCAGGTTGCGTTCCTCTTCCAGCTCGTCTTCCAAATTGTTGACAGCATCAGGGGTAAGCATCCCCCCACTCACAAAACTGGGCTCTTTTGCAGCCGCTGCTTGATCTTGTTGAGTTGGTCTGTAACCCAACCCAAATTTGTCCTCTTTCTTCTCCACCGATAGCAGTTTGCCCCAGCCTTGGGCGTTTCCTCCCTCAACAACCTTCCGGGCTTGTTGGTATGATGATATTGAAGTACCAGGTACAGCAGATGTTTCATTCACATTCAAGGCTTCGAACCCCTGGCTCATTGTTTCATGGATCTCCCCATCCATTTCAATGTACTTATAAGTAGCCAGGTGGCTAACAAAAATATCCTCTTCTCCACAGATTGTAACGATTTGACCCTCCCACTCATATTTTAACTTCTGGTGAAGGGTAGAGGTCACGGCGCCAGCGGCGTGAATCCATGGCCTACCCAATAGACAGCTGTAGGTAGGCTGTATATCCATCACGTAGAAGGTAGTTTTGAAGGTCTGCGGGCCAATCGTTATGGGCAATTCAATCTCTCCCAGAACCGATCTCTTTGAACCATCAAAGGCTCTTACCACCAGGTTGCTGGGTCTCAACGCCAATCCATCATATTCTAGCTTCACCCGGGCCTTTTTAGGTAAGACATTGAGGGATGACCCCGTGTCTACCAGCACATGAGAAAGGACAGCACCTTTGCATTCCATGGTTATGTGCAAGGCTTTGTTATGGTTGCGGCCTTCCGTTGTCAAATCAGTATTGGTGAACCCTAGTCCGTGACTAGCATTGACATTTCCAACTACTGTTTCCAGCTGATTGACAGTGATCTCTTCAGGCACGTAAGCTGCGTGCAGGACTTTGAGTAGTGCATTCCGATGGGCTTCGGAGCACATAAGCAATGACAGTATTGAGATCTTGGAAGGCGTCTGATGAAGCTGATCCACTATTTTATAATCACTCTTTTTGATGATTCGCATGAACTCATCAACCTCTTGATCGAAGGGTGTTTTCAAGGCTTCCTTAACAGCTTGATCTTCCTGCACAGGGCTCTTCCCTTTTGCCTTGGCAGCAGCTTCTGCTTCGGCAGTGGGTTTCTGAATTTGTGGAGCAAAGAGACGTCCGCTTCGAGTGAAGCCTCCGCCTCTTCCCACATTGTCTACTTGTAGTGCAGGGGTTGATGGTTCAAAAGTGATCTTTTGTCCTTCACGGTACAGGTCAGAGCCGTAATTCCAGGGGATGGCATTACTGCTTTCATAAGGTACTGGTCCAGGCACCGTGACAGTGACTGGACTGATTGCAGCTGCTGAAGGGACTGTGATAGTTGGTGGATCATAATAAATTGTAACTGGTGCTCTGATGGGAGCAGCACCCTCTGAATTGTAGGCAGAGTTGCTTTCAGGATCATAAAATATGGTGATAGTAGAGACATCTTCATGATTGGTTGCTGGTGTTGTAGGAGACATTGTTGGAAGAATGGATGTTGTTGTTGTAGGAGATTCAAAATGGAATGAAGCTGAAATTGTAGCAGGAAAATTTGTTGATAACTGGTCATTTGAGATGACAGATGAAGTACTTGTTGATGAAACCGAAGAATTGTCAGGAACAATGGTTGCTGCAGTTGTAGGAGGTTCTGAAACCGTTGCTGGTGAGATTGCTGGATTTGTAGGAAATGATGTGGTGATCTGGAGCTGGCCACTCTGAATAAGGCCATCTATGCCATTCCTCAAATTATCACACCCATTTACCGAGATATTGCAGTAAGCACAACCCAACTCACACCCCGGGAACATTTGACATTCCAGGAGTTGAGCCTTGATTTCTACCAACGGTGTCCGGATCTGACCCACACTGGTTATTAAATAAGACGGCTTGTCTTCTTCAATAGCGTTAATTCTGGGACCACCGTGGTTTGGCATTGGGTTTTTATTGACATTGGGTGGTGGTGCGAAATTCAAAGCCTTCGAGTCTACCAGGTCTTGTACCTTCATGTGCAGGGCTCTGCATTTTTCTGTACTGTGGCCAGGTGCATTTGAATGGAAGGCACATCTGGCGTTGGAGTCATAGTTCCTGGGTAGACTGTTGGGATCTGGAGGTGCCAGCGTCCTTAGCTCAACTAGGTTGAGTTTCAGGAGCTGTGGCAGCAATGTAGCATATGGCATAGGGATCAGATCGATTACCCTGTTGGCTTGAGAAGGCCTCTGTTGGAATGGCCTTTGCTGGTTGTTATTGTTGGTGTTGCTGTTGTTGTAATTTCTCGGAGGATACTGATTATGTTGATGGTACTGAGGTTGTGGCTGATAGTTTTGTTGCGGAGGTTGATAGACTGGTTGGGGATGAGCTGGAGCAGGAATGGTGACTACTGCCACTGATCTGTGAACATATTGGGGCCTGCCCCTATTGGAGTGGATGGCATTGGTCTCGCCAGTTCTTCTTGGGCCTGCAAAAGGCTTTCTTGTGCTACTGGACGAGTTGGCGCCATTGTCAGAAATCTTACCCATTTTCAATAGGCTTTCAATTCTCTCCCCAGCTATGACAACATCTGCAAAGCTAGTGGAAGAGAAAGCAGCCAGCCTGTCAATATAAGTCCCCTGAAGGGTGTTCATGAACATATCTGCCATTTCCCTTTCAGACATAGGTGGTTGAACAGCAGCGGCCAATTGCCTCCATCTCTGGGCATATTCTCGGAAACTTTCTCTTGACGACTGTGACATTCCCATTAGGAGGGTCCTGTTGGGTGCCATATCTAAGTTATACTGATACTGTCTGATGAAGGCCTCAGCCAGGTCCTTCCAGCATCTAATAGTTGCCCTTGTCAAGTGAGAGTACCATTCTCTTGACGCTCCAGTTAAGCTGTCTTCGAAATAGAACATCCAAAGCTTCTCATCCATTGTATAGGCCTTCAGCCTTCCCAGAAATGACTGTAAATGAGTCCGGGGGCATGAAGTCCCGTTGTATTTTTCAAAACAAGGAGGCTTAAACTTATGGGGGATCCTGACCCCGTCTACCAAGCCCATGTCCATGACGTCGAAACCCAAAGAATTTTGAGATTCTAAGGACCTCAATTTCTCAGCTATCTCATCCAGCCTTCTATCATAGGCTTCTTCCCCAGCACCCATTACTGTAAACTGATCCTCTTGGGGGTCTTCTTGAAGTACCCTGGCTGCAGCGGCAGTCCCTTGAACATTTGCAGGGATATTGACTTCAGGATGGAGATGTGGTCCAAATACAGGGGGGTTAACATGAGGTTGGACCCTTTCATTGTTGCTGGTGCCGGCAGTCCCTATATGTGGGTCTTCTTGATTGTGCCTTTCCACCATGGCCCTCAATCTTTCCTGGCTCTGAGCCATGTTGTTCATCACTTCCATAAACTGAGCTATCTGTGTTCTCATTTCCAATCTTTCATTTGCCATTTGAGTCCTGACCTCTGCAAGGTCCTGCTGTACCTGATCCATTTGAATTCCCGGAAGGTTGTTTCGGGTTGGATAACGGTGTGGACGGTTGAGGGGAAATACCCGGTGCCGAGCAATAGTTCCTGAACATCACAACAGAGTTAGTGGCAATAAAACAAAAACCTACAAAACAAACAAAAGTGTTAGCATGCAATGCAGTTATGCTTATTTGCTCCCAAGGTATCCGGTTTGGTATTCAGTTTTGACCCTTCCAGACCTTTGAAGATGTTGTTGATGTTGCTTTTGAAGTGAGACTTGGATGGAACAAACTAATACATATATTACAAAAGCAAAATGGTACATAGTTTGTTTACAAATACAAGCCCTCCGAGGGGTCAAAATACATTACAAGGAAAAATGAAAGTACATGGAATGAAAGCAACAACAAACAAAGGATCAAACACCAAGACCAAACTCATCCTCACGAACTTCCTTGAGAAGTGCTTCGGTCACAGGATCAGCCGGACGTTCCGTGAGATTCCTGATGAGGAGATTCCGGATTGTAACAGCTGCTGTTAGCTTCTTGAGTTGACTTTGGTCATTTGACCTCTTCACTCCTGCTTTGATTTTCAGCTCTGATATCTCTCTCTGGGCTGCTGCCAGGGCTTCTTGCTGTTCTTTTGCACTAGCTTCCAGTTGCTCTATCTTGTCTTGAACTCTCTTGTCCTCTAGAGTACGAGCCTCGGTGATCCCGACCCACCGGGCCTGACTCTCCTTTAAATACAAGTCCGTCCTTGCTCTCTGGAACTGGGCTTCTTTGCAAGCATTCTTCAGAATCTGCTCTCCAGCTTTAGACTTTTTGATATAATCCCCAGACTTCTCAATCTTAGCCAGATGCTCCACTCTCAACTTCTCCAATCTCTCAACCTCCCTCATACCATCACTCCTCTCCCGGAGGGTCTTCTGCAAAGCCCGGGTTAACTTCTCATTTCTTTCTTTCAAACTCTCAAACTCCTCCAAACTGATAGTGGCAGGGGGTGCTGAAGATGATTCAGGCATATCTTCTATGGTAAAGGGCATCCCCGAGAATTGAGCCCTGGCACGGGACCATTCATAATATTGTGCTGACGCCACATTGTTGCACTTCCCCAAGATGGTTATTCCCTTGGTTTGAACATTATCCCAGGCCCAAGCAGCCTGCCTAACAATAGCCAGATTAATCTTGTTCTCACAATAGAGAGTCTCCACCAAGTCCTGTGCCTTAGGAGTGTGGACCAGTGCATAGCCCAGTTGCCTTCTGAACAACAGAGGGTTGTAATTAATACTGCCCTTAACTCCTATTAGGGGCACATTGGGAAAATGCCCACAGCTGGTGATGATGTCCCTGCCTTTGGTGCTTTGAGTGCACCATCTGATATCAGCTGAAGTTAGAGCAGTGAGTCTCTTAGCCCAGTTACTCTGCTGATGAGGATTCAAAAATGCATCTGTTCTGGGTAGATGCCTGAGAAGCCAAGTGTGGAACAATGGAGCACAACACCTCACTAATCTTCCCCTCTGCTTTTCATTCCTCTGATGCACTGAGTAGTAGAGATCCCCCAATAAAGTGGGCACTGGGTTCTTCAGGATGAATAGATGGATTGCATTCTTGCTGATGAATCGAGGCTCATCTGCAAACAACACAATTCCATATATGCTCAAAGCCAACAAGGCACAAACAGCTTTCCACTCTCCTAAAGAAGCTTTCAGGGTAGCTTGAGAGATCAAGAAATCCAGATGGAAGCCAGGGATTCCAGCTTTAGAAGTCATATGCTGCTCAATCAGGACAGGTTCCAGATGCAAAGCCTTGGCTATTTCTCCATTACCAGGAAAGACCATCTCAGGGTTGAAAGGGATTCCACCCCTGATAGGCATACCAACCAATGATGAGTATTCTTCTAATAGAGGGCCCAACTGAAAGTCTTGAAAAGTGAAACATCTCAGTGGGGGATCATAAAACTGAATGCAAGTGTGGATCAGACTTCTCTGTGATGGGTCCAGATCCACAACCAAATCAAGTATGTCTCCATAATGTTCCCTAAACAAGAGTATGTGTTCTGTAGTGATCAGGGTCTGAATCCTCCTGATATCAGCTAGCTCTGGCTGGAAGAAGTGATAGGTGATGTTGCTCTTTTTAGGAGCCATGATGCTGATACTGAGTAGAGACAGGTGCTGATGATAACACTGAAGAAATGGCCACTGATTGGCTGGTGTAGGTGATAGTTGAAGCAAATGCTGATGAAGATGGGTCAATGCTGAAGATGGGGTCAAAACCAAAACCAAGGAAAATGGATACCCCGAAACACAAATAAGCAAATGTCAATATGATGCAATGATTATGTATGCAAATGATATGCAAGGGTCTGTGACTGAGCTGGATCCGATCAAAAGCTCTGATATAAGTCCAAGTATGTTCAAGAATTCCAGATGGAGGTCTACAAATCCAGTAACCAAGGTGGGGGACTCAAATAAAGAGCCACATGTCCAGGTTTTTTAATCACAAGAACTATTCCAACATGGAGTATTCTTAATCAAGTCAAAGTAACAGGGTGTTCTGAGGTCAAGGTACCTGCAAACCTGTAAACAGCCCAACCCCCTCACAGGTGGTGTTCTAAAACAAGGATCCTCAGACTTGGATCAGTTATGAGAAGTGTAAACACTTCTAACCCGGAGGTACAGTGTTTACAATAACCATAAAAGTTCCTCCTCTAATTCACCTCAGTTTCTGAAGGTCAATACTAAAAGGTCATCCAGACTTAGCAGGCTTCCCAGATAGCCCTAGCATTGCAGGAAATCTGCAACACAGAGTTCTCAAGAAGAAACCCATATCTGAACCGTGTTTCATATTCCCGCACCAGACCGAGATGGAATGGGAAAGAATATGATTCACTCTAGCCTAGGTGTCACTCAGGTCCCAGGTATAGGACCTTAACTCTCAATGGAACACCCACCCACCAAAGCAACCAACAGATCCAGCCAGACAGCATGACAGCATGACACATGTAAAGCAGTAAAGAAAGCAGATAAACAACTGTACATAAAGCAAAAATAGAACCTATATAAGCACAAACAAACACATAACACCCCAGTAAACACAATTTTCAAAACAAAGTCTTTATATATATCCATACAAGGATCATTATAAAGTACTTAAGAAATTTTTTAGTCACACACTACACTTCTCAAAACAATTTAAAGTGAGCTAAGTAATTAAGAGCTCATGGATAACCATGGATGTAAAGGGTGCTAACACCTTCCCTTTACATAACCTACCCCCCGAACCCAAAAATCTTTTAAGGTCTTTCCTGTTCTTTTATGCCCTTTCCTTTGGATAAAATAAAAGTCGGTGGCGACTCTTGCTATTCGCAACATAACTAAAGTCAGTTCTCCCACCGTGTTACATGTACCAAATGGTTTTAGTCTCCTGCATGAGTTATAAGGCACTCATATACGCATAATGCAATATTTTATCAACATTTGTTGGACGTTTTTGTAATCAATCAATGGTAGATGAAAAACAAAAACTTGTGAAAACAAATTTGACTGAAATTGCATTTTTATTGATGAAAGAAAGGCCATGAATATGAATTACATCAGGAAGCAACCCCTAGAAAGAGGAAATTGCACAAAAGGAAAAAATAAACTAGCCTAATGGCAATGTGAAACATCAAGTATCATCAAGCTCCGAACCGGCTATGACTTATATGTCTTCAAGACTTTTCCGCTTGCTTTGCTTTGAGGAAGATGATTGAATTAATCTTCAACCTTTGGATTACTTTTGATTGCAAATGACGAATCACAGATCTTGCAGATCACAGTTGTTCTTTTTTAATCCCTCTTTTTCATGGACCATCCTTTCGGGTTTTCAATCCACCGGGATACCCTTTTTTTCCTGAGTCATCTAATACGACTTTTCAACTCAGCGGGTGTATATCTTTTCAGATATTTCCCTAATTTTTGCCCGAGCCTTTTATTCTGTTTTTGGCTCACCGGGATGCTCTTTTTTGCCTGGACCTTTATTCTGTTTTTGTCCAGCATGTCTTTTTACCCGAAGTATTTTCTTACTGCGTCTGCGTTGATGGGGGATTGGAAGTCTTTGCCATCCATGGTCGTTAGCATCAAGGCTCCGCCCGAGAAAAACTTCTTAACCAAGAATGGACCTTCGTAGTTGGGTGTCTACTTGCCCATGTGATCGTTTAAGGGAGGAAGAATCCTTTTCAGCACCAAGTCACCAGGCATGTAGCGTTTGGGCCGTACTTTCCTATCGAAGCCTGTTTTATTCGCCTTTGATACAACTGTCCATGACACACAACTGTAAGGCGTTTCTCTTCAATGAGTCTCAGTTGATTGTACTTGGCTTGGAGCCACTCAGCTTCGCCAAGCTTGACGTCCATCATTAATCCCAGCGAGGGAATCTCGAGCAGTGATTAACGGGATTCACAGTCGGTAAACGTTTTTCTAAGGTAATAAATAGCATGCTCTTTTCGACCAGACTCGTCATGTTGGCCTAGCACACACCCCATTGACCCTTCTAACACAGTCAGGTACATGATAAGTGGCCGTCCTGGAACTGGAGGCATTAGGATCGGGAGCTCCTGCAAATATTCTTTTATCTTTTCAAAGGCTCTTTGACAGTCCTTATTCCACCTGAACGTTTGTTCTTTTCTTAACAATTTGAATATTGGCTCGCATGTGACAATTAGATGAGATATAAACTGTGAAATGTAGTTCAATCTCCCTAAAAACCCACACACTTCTTTTTCTGTTTACGGTACAGGCATATCTTGTATTGCTTTTACTTTTGCAAGACCTACCTCGATCCCCCTCTGGCTAACAATGAAACCCATCAACTTACCGGAACGCACTCCGAAAGTGCACTTGTTTGGATTCAACCTCAATTTGTACTTTATCAACCTGTCAAACAACTTTTTGAGATTGACCAGGTGCTCTTCTTCGACCCGGGACTTGGCAATCATATCGTCCATATAGCATTCGATTTCCTTATGTATCATATCGTGGAACAAAGTTACCATAGCCCGTTGATACGTTGCCCCGACATTCTTCAACCCAAAGGGTATTACCTTATAACAAAATGTACCGACATTCTTCAACCCAAAGGGCATTACCTTATCAACCTGTCAAACAACGTTTTGAGATTGACCAGGTGCTCTTCTTCGACCCGGGACATGGCAATCATATCGTCCATATAGAATTTGATTTCCTTATGTATCATATCGTGGAACAAAGTTACCATAGCCCGTTGATACGTTGCCCCGACATTCTTCAACCCAAAGGGCATTACCTTATAACAAAATGTACCCCTCTGGCTAACAATGAAACCCTTCAACTTACCGGAACGCACTCCGAAAGCGCACTTGTTTGGATTCAACCTCAATTTGTACTTTATCAACCTGTTGTCGCTCCCGACAAATGACACCGGGTCAAATGAAGGTACAGACGCGAACGGTCGGCGAAGGGAACAGTGAGAACACACAGCCGTGAACTCACCGGAGAATGAATAGAGTCGCCAGCTAGGCATTTTTATCCCGGAGGAAAGGCAATGCTGCATAGGCCTAGAAAAAGATATGGATAAGACGGTTTGCGAACCAGAGAGACTGAGAAAGGGGGTTGGTTACAACCTGGGAAGGTATTAGCACCCAGATTGTCCGTCGTACTCGACGGGATCCATGCTTAAAAGATTTGTGTTTTAAAGGGGTAGTGTCAGTGCAATTTGTGTATAAATGAGCTGGAAAAGGATGTACAGGTGTCAGTGTAAGAGAAGTGTGAAGTGCAATATGAAAGTGTCAGTGCAAGAACAAGAATAAGATGCTCAAGATCATGAGGTTAAAAGAATGAGGCTAGAAAGAGGGGGAATATACAGAGACTTTTGTTCGATAACTGTTAAGTTATGCCTACGTATCCTCTCGTGCAATGAGGAAGTCAGAACACCGTAGTTCGACCCAAAGAGACTGAAAGGTGAATTGACTGATGAGCTGCTTGCTTGTCAATGCTCAAGTGTATGACCTGTCTGGCTCAGGTGCAAACTGTCTTGCATTAGACGGAAGAAGCGAGCTCTCGTTTGTGAGTGAAGATGATGAGAAAAGAATCCCGAAGGAGACGATTATTGTTTGTTCTTGTGTTTTCAGTCTTTTATTGCTTTTGAAAGTTTGTCATAGATTAATGAGCTTAAGCCTAAACCAATGGATTTAGTAAACTCATCACATCTTCCCTCTGATTAGGGGTAATGAGAATACCTTAAGTGTGAAGTCAGATTCTCACACTTAAACACCATGGTGTAGGATTAAGATCATTAACCTACTTGTGATTATTTAGATGTTTTTGGTGTTTTTGTTTAGTGTTAAGTAATGAGGTTAAGCCATAATCAAGAATTAAACCGACTCATTACACCATCCTAATAGAAGGATAATAGATGAGAATGTTTAAGCTGAGGAAAGCTCCTCAACTTAATCCATGATTAGGGATTAAACTCATGACAAAACAAGCCTTTGATTAAGTGGATTTTATTTAGTGATATGATGATGAAGTGATTTTTATGATTTGTAAGACAACTTGAGGGGGACTTGTCCATTAACACTAGGGTTAGTCCTTCTTAACCAATTAAGGAAGAATTAGAACCCTGATGCAAGGCCCAAGTTACAAGTGTGATGTCTTGGTGATTATTAAGTGAATTGATTAAGGGAGTTAAACACATTAAGGGTTTAACACTTAGGATTAAAGTTATACACTCCATCCTAATAGAAGGATGCAGGCATAAGCTTAATCACAAAGCCTTAAAGCCTTTAGGGTTTAGTCCCTGATTACGAGGTGAGAAGAGAAGACTCAAAAGAGACACAAAGGTAAAAACTAAGAGGGGAGACTAATCAAAACCCTAATCATTGTCATGCTTGGTTGTTCCTAAGGTTTGTGAGGTTTTCAAGAGAAGTCTTCAATGGAACCACCAGGAAGCAGATGAAAGGATCAAGAGAAGCAAAGCAACTTGCTTCACTCAAGAAGTCAAGTCACTTGAAGAAAGAAAGTGGGAAGAAGAAGAATGAGCAAGCTCAAACTCAAACACATATAGAAAATGCAGCAATGGATGCAAGAGAGATGAAAAGAAAGGTTATGAGAAGTGAAGGCAAATTCACTTCTCAAGTTCACTTACCACCTGAAATGTTAGAAAAGAAATGCAATGCCATGCAAAATGGGATGAGATGACATGATGAGGAACAAAACCAGAAGCATGTTGATGATGATAATGATGCTATGAAGTGCTATGAACATGAGGCAGCACATGGAAATGTTCACACAAGATTATGAATGCAAATGAAGCAAGCTAAGAAGCATGGGCATACATGACAAGTTATGAAGTGCACATGACATACAACATGGCAAATACATGATGCAATGATCAAACATGTTTTCTATATATCTCATGATGTCAAATGAATCACATGGAAGCATGGAATGTCATGGCAAGTCATGTTATGCTAGAGAATGCAAGATGGGTGCAAATGGAAGCCCAAATTAGGGTTTATGAATCAAACATCAAACAAAAACCAAAAACAGAAGCAAACCCTAAGATAAAAAATGGAAAATTCCACTCAAAAGACCCCTAATCTTATACTAAACCAATGTCCAAAGGAGAGGTCTCAACTCTTAACCAATCTCAAGATATGAATTTACAAGTTTGCTAGGGTTTTAGGGTTTCCAAACAAAAGAAATGTCAAACAAATGAAAAATGAAAGATCAAATCATGGCCATTTAATCCCAAATACTACATGCTAAACACAATGCAATGCAAGAAGAATCAATGTCCAACTCTTCATGAATAGGCAGAAATGATTTTTTGAACTTATGATCAAAATAATGCACAAAAATGATTTTAATTCAAAGAAAAATTCTCAAAATGCATCAAGATCAAAAAAGAAATTTGGTTTGAAGGTTGGACAATGTTTCTAAATGTCTTAGAACATTTCATGAATTTTTTGGTGATTTTTAAATACCTAAAAGTATTTTTAATAAATTAATTTTCATTAATCAATCAAAAATAATCTTTTAAATATTTAAAAATACTTTTTTAATGATAAAAATAAAAACAAAAATATTTTTGTGTCATGAAAATTATTAAAACCCATGAGAAAAAGTTTCATAATTTTTAGACATTTTTTACTATTTTTAATTAATTATGCAAAACAAATGAAAAGAAATGAAATAAAAATGAATTTTAAATGAATTAATGAGAAGTCAGCTAATCCTAGGGACCAGATTCAAAGTTACACGCGCGGGAGTTGACTTGGCGCCAGATCTCACGGCCAAAATTCAAATTTCGCTAATCAATGCTTATGCCCTAATCTCGCCGTTAATCACATTCAGATGACCGGAACAGTGTTCCGGTCATCTTCTCCGTTCACCCCAAAATGCTAACTCTCTACACACGTATCTAAAATGAAATCTAAGAACACAGGAATGATCCCCACTCACTCACGAACCAAAACCCCAACTCAAAACAAATTTATCATTCCTACAATGGCTGAATCGAAGCAATCTATTTCTAGGGCAAAAAGTTTCAGGAAGCAATTAAATCCTCATTTCATCACCATTTTCAAAACTAAAAGCATCAGGATAATCAGTGAAGCATGGAGAACAAGTTTAGAACATAAAAAATGATTTCTGGAAAAATATTTCTTGAGCTACCTGAGATTCGAAGCTTTCACTCCAGCAACTTTCAGACCTCTTCTCTTGGTGAAATCCACTCCACTTGACCCTCTGGTGATGCTTGAATGCTCAAGAGAAATTTATGTTGGCTGGATGAAGAGTTTGAACAACTTCTGCTCAAGCTCAGTTGAACATGGCAATAGTGATTCAGGCTGTTTCTGGCAAGGGTGAAGGGTTCTTTGTGGTCCAGATGATGAGTGGAGAAGGTTTGTGGAGTTTGTTTTGATGTTTGTGAGCTGTGGAGAGAGATTCGAATGAAACTGCAAGTTGGAGTGAAAATGGTGAAATGGAGTTGTGGCTTGTTTCAGGCCTGGTTCTTGGTTGCTTTGGGCTCAATGAAGCATGATGAGTTGATTGGTGAAAATGGTTTGAATGTTTTATGGCTGGGCAGAGAGATTCGAAGCAATTTGCAAAATGGTGTGTTTTTGTGTATGTGATCTTGTGTATTGTTTCAGCCTTGCTTCTTGAGTGTTATGGCCAGCATTTTCCTTGCATAAAGAACTCCCATTGGTCAGGTGATGTGACCTGGCCTGCTGTGATTGGGATGTCCACTTTTGCAAAATGTCAACTTGTTTGTAAGAGAGGCATGGGCTTGGTTCTAGCTTGGTACAAGGGCTAGGGCTGGCGCAGCATGGTGTGGTGAGAGACTATGGCTGGTTCAAAGGCCAATGCAGCAAGTGGTGAGAAGCATAATGATGGTTTTGCAAGTTGGCACACTTTTGAAACTTCATGGAAAAGTCTTGTTACACAAACCATACACATGTGATCTTTGGTCCAATTCTGATTTTTAAGGCTCATAGAATGTTTGTGTAATGGTTTGAAGTGAATTAGAAGTTACAAATGGCATTGGTTCATGATTTTGCAAAATTCACATTTGAAGCATGCCTTGAAAATCAATGATTTTAGCAAACTTTGTCACACCATAACTTTTGATCCAAGAAGAATTTGATCATGTTCTTGTACTTTTTGAAAAGGGAAAAATGTATTCTACAACTTTCATGACCAAAGTTTTTCCATTTGAAGCATTTTTGGATCAAGAATCAAGGCTTGAAAAATGACCTAAAATGAAGCATTCTTGAAAAGTCAACTATGCCCAAAAAGTCAACACTTGCAAAAACTCCAAATTCTTGATTTTTGTGAACTTCAACCTTCTTCCATGATCAAATAAAGATCATATACACTCAAAATGATGAAGATCATCCATTGGTTGGGTCATTGGGGGCCTCAGATGCCCTGATTTTGCACTGACTTGTCTGAAAAGTCAACTCCTGATCAGATGACTTCCCCATGGAATCTCTTCATGAAAATTGATATGCATACTCCCTATACCATATAGAGACCAATAGAAACAAGAATGACCAAAAAATTTTGAGTCATGGCCTCTGAAACCAAAACCCTAATTTTAGGTCAACTGTGCAGTCAAACTTGGCTCTGCATCCATACCAAACCCAGTTCTTGTGATTCTTTTGCAATCTTGACTTTGAGGGGATGTAATATGATACTTGAACACACATGGATCCCTTTGAAGTGATTGGTCGCCTTTGGAGTGGCTCAAGAAGCTCTTGGATTGCTCAAGTCACAAACCCCAGGTGCAGATGACTTAGAAACTATGCAGTGAATCAAAAATGAGATATGAGATGATATGATTGTGTTTATGCATATGAAATGATCACAAGCCATGGTGTGAATGGGTGAGGGCAAATTTGGGGTGTTTACACCTGTCAAACAACTTTTTGAGATTGACCAGGTGCTCTTCTTCGACCCGGGACTTGGCAATCATATCGTCCATATAGCATTTGATTTCCTTGTGTATCTTATCATGGAACAAAGTTACCATAGCCCGTTGATACGTTGCCCCGACATTCTTCAACCCAAAGGGCATTACCTTATAACAAAATGTACCCCACGGGGTAATGAACGTCGTTTTCTCCATGTCTTCCGGTGCCATCTTGATCTGATTGTACCCGGAGAAGCCGTCCATGAAAGAAAATACCAAGAACTGAGCGGTGTTATCCACCAGCACATCAATGTGAGGTAATGGAAAGTCATCCTTTGGACTTGCTCTGTTTAGATCTCGATAATCGACGCACATCCGGACCTTGCCATCTTTCTTTGGTACAGGCACAATGTTAGCTACCCAAGGTGGGTAACTAGTTACAGCAAGGAACCCGACATCCCACTGCTTTTGAACTTCCTCCTTGATCTTCATAGCCATATCAGGGCTAGTTCTTCTCAGCTTTTGCTTTACCGGAGGACACTCTTCCTTTAGTGGCAGCTTGTGTACAACAATGTCAGTATCCAACCCTGGCATATCTTGATACGACCAGGCGAAGATATCCACATACTCACGTAGCATACCAATAAACTCATTCTTTACCTCGGCCTGCAGACTAGACCCAATCTTTATCTCTTTCCTTACATCCTCAGACCCGATGTTGATGGTCTCTATTTCTTCCTGATGAGGCTGAATGACCCTTTCCTTTTGTTTCAACAACCTAACCAATTCTTCCGGGAGTTCACAGTCTTCCTCAACCCCTTCATCAGCTTGGTAGATAGGATTGTCGAAGTTATGCATAGTCATAGCAGGAACGTTATCACAGGAATCCGAATGATCAACATTGCATAAATGATGTGCTTATTTCAGAATCTGTTCTTTCAAAGGAGACGCAAACACACAAAAACACTGGAAAAAGAAAAACATTGCCAATTTATTTGCTTTTTGTGAAAATTTTTAAAACGAAAGAAAGAGAACACAATTTGCTTGAAAATGTCCTTTATTTCATGGAAAAAGTAAATGCATTAAAACATGGTGGCCCTACATATGGATCCATGCACCTTGGGCAGAGTATAGGATTTGACATGTAGTATGATAAAATGGAAACAAGAAAATTACTTTGACTGCCAAGTAACTTGAATAAAATCTTCGGCAGACCAGTTCCGGAGCTCTTCCCCAGGTACGCATGGGTGAATCCAGTTATCCAAGTCACAGTCACTATCCCCATCTGCATCTGTTGCACAAACGATGTTATAGTCGAGCATTCCAATGCTTGTGAATGCTATGGGCTTACTTCCATGAGACCAGCTGGACTGACCAGGTTGATATCCGAGACCGAACTTGTCATCTTTCTTTTCCACTTCCAACAGCTTGCCCCAACCTTGGGCATTTCCGGATTGGACTACTTACTTAGCTTGCTTTTAGGAGTAGATAGGAGTCCCTTCCTTCTCATTGCTTTGAACTGCAGTAACTGGAGACAAAGTACTGACATTAACCGTCTCAAAAGCTTGGCAAAGTGTCTCATGGATCTCCCTGTCCATTTCCACATACTTGAAGGTCGACAGATGGCTTACGAAAATATCTTCCGCTCCGCATACCATAACAACTTGGCCGTCTACCATATACTTCAACTTCTGATGCAACGTGGATGTTACTATGCCAGCAGCATGAGTCCGAGGACGTCCCAGCAAACAACTATAAGCGGGTTGAATATCCATAACATAGAACATACTCTTGAATACCTGGGACCCAATCTTTACCGGTAGCTCCACCTCCCCGAACACAGATCTCCGTGATCCATCAAAGGCTTTTACAATCAAATCACTGGGTCGCAAGACGATGCCATCAACATTCAGCTTCATTCAGGCCTTCTTAGGGAGCACATTGAGAGAAGAGCCTGTATCTACCAATACATGTGATAGAACAACACCCTTACACTCCATGGTGATGTGTAAAGCCTAGTTGTGATTACGCCCCTCAGAAGTGAGATCTCTATCTGTGAATCCTAACCCGTGGTTGGCGTTCACACTGGCTACCACTGCCTCCAACTGATTAACAGTTATCTCTTGTGGTACATATGCCATTTGCAAAACTTTTAGCAAAGCCTCCCGGTGAGCTTGAGAACACATCAACAATGACAAAATGGATATCTTGGACGGGGTCTGATTCAAATGTTCAACCACCTTATAGTCACTTTTCTTAATTATTCTCATGAACTCCTCGACTTCTATTTCAAAAGTGCCTTGACTAGCAGCAGGAGTTGTCACCTCTTCAGTTGCTATCTGTTTACCCTTAGCTCTTACAGCAACTTCAGCTTCAGGATCACCTCTAAGAGCTTGAGGAGCAAAGAGACGCCCACTCCAGGTAAACCCACCAACTCCTCCGACATTCACGACAGTCGGGTCAATTGTCACCGCTTTACTTTCCACCTTCTGGCCCTCTACGTACACGTCTGAGCCATAGTACCAAGGGATGGCTTTGTCATCAACATAGGGAACCAGTCCCGGAACAGGAATGGTTACTGGACTCACTTCTGGAGTGTAGATAGTCACAGGCTCTCTCTGTGTAGGAACTTCAGCAGGATCAAAATAAATTGTCACTGTAAACACACAATCACTTCTATTGTCAGCCCTATCAAATTTTAGAGACCCCTCGTCAATCAAACACTGCAGCCCAGCTTTCAAGTCCTCACAACCATTAACTGAATTCATACAACCCTCACAGTAGAAATCGCAACCTGGGAATACTTGCCCTTTCAGCAATCTGTCTTTCACCACTAACAACGAAGTCTTCACTTCATCCACGTTCAGAATCAGGCTCAACCTCTCGCCACCATCAACAACATTTATCCTGGCCCCTCCATGATTTGGAATGGGGTTTGATGTAACATTTGGAGGCGGAGCGAAGTTAATTGCTTTCTAATCAATCAAGTCTTGGACCTTATGCTGTAATGCCTTGCACTTCTCTGTTGAGTGCCCAGGAGCTCCTGAATGGAACACACATCTCGCGTTAGCATCATACCCTACTGGAAGCTCTCCAGGTGGAGGTGGTGCTAATGTCCTCAACTGAACCAAGTTCAAGTCTAACAACCTCTAGAGTAGAGTTGTGAATGTCATCGGGATAGCCTAAAGCACCCTGTTAGCTGGACGAGCTTGTCTCTGTTGATAGGGTCTTTGCTGATAGTTGTTGCATTATGGTTGTTGTTGTTGTTGTTGTTGTGGTTGTTGCACATAACTTGTGGGAATGGTGATAGCTTCCACCTGCTTTTAAGATCCCCTGTATCCATGGCCCCAGCCTCGGCCATACACAACATTAATTTCTCCCTCCCTTCTTCTTGGAGGCCCACTGAAAGCCGTTCGAACACTACTTGAGCTACCTGCACCACTGTCTTGGATCTTCCCCATTTTCAGCAGAGTTTCAACCCTTTCTCCAGCTATCACGATATCATTAAACTTGGTCGCTGAACAAGATGCCAATCTCTCAATAAACACACCCTGTAGTGTCCCCATAAACATGTCTTCCATTTCATTCTCTAACAAGGGAGGTTGCACTCGAGCAGCAAGCTGACGCCACCTCTGTGTGTACTCTTTGAACCCTTCTAGAGCACTCTGAGACATTGTCTGCAACTGGGTACGATTTGGAGCCATATCCAAATTTTACTGATACTGTTTCACAAACGCCTCAGCTAAATCTTTCCAGCTTCGAATATTGACCCGACTCAGCTTCATGTACCATTCCAAGGAAGCTCCTACAAGACTATCCTGGAAGTAATACATCCACAACTTCTCATCATCTGTATGCGCAACGATCCTTCCTACAAAAGACTGAAGATGCGTTTTCAGGCAAGCTGTTCCGTTGTACTTATCAAAAGTAGGGACCTTGAATTTGTAGGGAATTCTCACCCCTGGCACTAAGCCCAGATCAGTGATGTCAAACCCCAGAGAACTCTGAGATTGAATGGCGCGAATATGCTCAGCCATTTCTTCAAACCTCCTATTCATATCAACCCCCTGGCCTTCCGCCTCATCCAACAAAGTGAATTGTTCGTCCTGCCCATCCATCTGCATGTTATTCACTCCATCATTGATAATAGTGACCCCTGGTTGCACCACATGGATTTCAACGTGACGGGAGCCAACCCCATTACGATTACCTCCATCTGTTGTCCCATTGTTCCTGGCTTGATTATTCTCCACCATTTCATGCAAACGCTATTGAGTTTGTCCCATCCCAACCATGAGGGTCATGAAGTTGTCCATTCTTGCCCTCAAGTCAGCCAGATCCGCTTGCATCTGATCCATTACTCTATCTCTGTTCACCTTTGTAGGGTATCTGTGTACATTTGGCTATCTCTGAACCTTCTTAGGAGCTATAGTGCTTGAAAGCGACGTAAATGTTAGAAAACTGATGAACTACCTGCAAAACAACAAACACGTTATATGAATGCAATGTAACTATTCATGTTTCCATGTCTAGGCGTTAATGTGCCCCAGTTCTGGTATTTTTGACAGAAAATACTCCAGATGTCCTAGCTTTTCAAACTCTTTTGAGGAGTATTCAGACCCTGATGGCTTCAGACGAACAACTTTGCTCATTGAAACCTTGTCACTCATCAAGTCCACCAGTTTCTGAATACCCTCAATTTGTGGCTGCGGGAAAGTGTAATGAGCATTCTTTTTTCTAGGTATCTCTTGGACTTCTATCATCTGGAGAAACGATGAATACCAGAACTGGGTACAATGGATAAATGATAACCTGAAATGGAAACACAAACAGTTAATGCAAGTATGATGCGATGCAAATGCAATGCAGGCATATGATCAACAATTGGGATTGTCTGGATACAGAACACTGGAACCAAGTGACCAAGAACCAAGATCCTCTGAATAAAGCCCCATGAACAAGAATTTAGTCTCAAATAAGCCCCAAATCAGATATCAGAAATCCATGTAGCCATATCAAATCATAGAACTGTACTGGCAATGAGGTATGATGAGGTCAAGGGTTCCTGCAAACCTGTAAACCCCTCCCAATCTCACAGGTGTGCTCCGGGTCAAACATCACGGACTCTCAAAGCCGAATAGCAATAATACGTTCACCATTTCCGAGAAATGGCTCATGACCAGATCAGGGAATCAGTTTAGCATTATGTACTACTTAGGGAGGTCTCAACGCGAGTCCGGGAAAAACAAGCATCCTTTATAAGTTCCCAGCTTCAAGCGCTGGAATCGAGAAACAATAGTACATTCATCCCGAACGGTACAATACTATCATCATACGACCAGATGCTTTGACTGAGTTCCTATAAAAGAACCAGGCCATCCTATGCGAGTTCCTAGTGGGCCCTCGGGTGCGAATGGGTTTGCCACAAAATGTGGTATGCCACTGTCACCACCGGAGATGGATGTTTCCACAAAGGTCCTCAATGATCGGTCCCCAGATGCACATAACTATCAAGGTTGTGTATGACCCCAGAAAGATTCCGGCATCAATACCTTCCCAAGATGGTCGCAAGTCTGGGTGTGGAACTCACTACTACCAACATAGCAAGATGCCATGAAGCCAAAGTGACTATCCACTCTAAGTCCTAGGGTGCACTCGAGCCCCGGTTACGAGCTCATCTCACAGTAACAGTTCCAAGTCCCACAGAAAAAAGGAAACCAACACAGCCAGACAGTCAAGTATAATATATGATGCATGAATATAAATACTGAAAACTATGAATAAAGCTATAAATAATACTGTAAATAAACAACGATAAAATAAACACGCAACAACAAACAATCAACACGCAACGAAACAGAAACACGCAAGCGCTAGGATTGACTCTCAAGGGGAAACCAGAGATTCTGGGTTCGGTCCACAGCAGAGTCGCCAGCTGTCGCTCCCTGAATTTCCATCCTGGTGCAAACGCGAAAGTGGCGCGGAAGAAGGTAGAGTCTCTAGCCAGGCATTTTTATCCCGAAGGAACGGGAATGGTAATGCTGCACAAACTAGAAGAAAAGAAAAGGAAGGACAAAGGTCCTGCGAACCAAAGAAACTGGGTTCGGGAGTCGGTTACGACCTGGGAAGATATTAGCACCCCAGATCGTCCGCCGTACCCGACGGGATCCACGCTTGTGAAGAAACTGCTTCAAAGGGTGAAGGAAAGAAAGTTGTTGCAAAGAAAAGTAACTAAACTGGATAAAAGAAACGAAAGGGGGAAAATGTAGGGAAAATAAAAGAGTGTGCTCGAACGGGCCCTACCCCGCTGCCTACGTACCTCATCTGGACAATGAGGATCAGAGTCGCCATAGTTCCCCTAACTAGGGGTGGAAAAGATTGCTTATGTCTTAAGGCTTGAACTGCCTATGTCAATGCTCAGGTGTTGCAGGCTCGGATGACGAGTGCTTTACCGTCTTGCAAAATGACAAGTAAGAGCAAGTTCACGCGAAGCGAAGGAGATGAGGAGAGAATTCCCGAAGGAAAGACGCTTATTGTTTTTTTAGACGTCTTTTATTGGTGTGGCACAAAAGAATGAACTCAAACTCTTTTCAATGGAATGTGTACTTGCTACTACATTCCAAGATGGAATAATAGAACAAGCACACCAAGCAAGAAGAATTTATCCAAGACTTGTTTCCAAGGGCAAGGGCCTAAGCTCATTGACTTGTTGAATTTATTAGGTATCTTAGTGATTTAAAAATGAAGAAGTATTTTTTTATGCTTTTCTTGATGAAGATGACCTCATGATCCGACTTGTGCATCATGCTAGACAAATGCACTATTCCAAGATGGAATGAATACATATGCCCCATGGAATAAGGCTATACACAAGAAGCCACTTCTTTCTTTATTATTGTTTTTTAGGTTTTGTTTTGAGATGAGAAGAGAAAGAACCAAAAGAGCAAAAGGCAAAAGTCTAATGGGGAAAGACTAAACCTAAAGTTGTCATGCAAAAGTGGTCCTAAGGTTAGTGAGGTTTGAAACTATCCTAAGAGAAGAAAGAACTAAAGGAGAAGGAAAGAAGAGGAAAAGAAAGCTAGAGAGCAACTTACTCCTCTAAAGGAGATAAGTTGCCTCTAAGGGGGAGGATACAAAGTTGAATCACATGATGGCATAAGGCACATCAAAAACCACAAAGTAGAAAGCAAATAAAAAAGAAAAGATGAAGAATTGAAATGTGGATAAACATCCACACTTCTCTTACCATGAGCCCCTGAAATGTTAGCACAATTCCAGCAAATATTCATCAACACAATCATGGAATTAGCATGCTCAAAGTTCTAGAAAACCAAGTTAAACAAACATGTCAAGCTTTGCACCTACATGAATTTACGTGTCGAGAACATGAAGGCATATATCAATCAGCAAGCACATCACCCTAAACTAGCATATTCAATGATCGTACAATGATCCATGACAATTAAAGCATGTAAGGGGATCAAACAAGCTCAAAATAGCTCAAATATGGCACTCTGCTTCAGTGTTAACCGGGTAACGTGGTTAACCAGTTCAAACCTGCAGCAAAACAACACAGAAATAGGTGCGTTAACTGGTTAACCAAAGCGTTAACCGGTTAACACTGTGAAAACAGCATCAATTTCCTGCAGAAAATCAGCTCAAACCAGCTTATTCAAATAATTCCACCACAAACCAGCAATCAATCATGCATAAAATAAATGGATCAATTCAAATTAATCAATATCAATTAAGCTCGTGAACATTAACACATGGATCCGAGCGAAACAAGCAATCATTTCAAGCAACACAAGCAAATACACAAGCACATGGTGGATCTAAGCACAAGCATGCAAATAAGCTAAAAAACAGAGTTAGATCTGAACTTTAACCAACCTACAAAGCTGAGGTATGCTTTGGTAATTGTTGTTTGAGCCGGAAATGAGGAATTGCGCAGAAAACTCAGAAGATCCGGTGCTAATCTTCACACTCCATGCAAAATAAATGCAAGCAAAAGATCTTGATGCAGAATTTTGGCTCCAAAAGCACTTCTAATCTCCAAACCAGGTCTGAACCAAGTAGTGAAACCAGCAAATTGATGCAAAGAAGCTATGGACGGAGGTCTAGTTCCAAGATCTACACACTTTAATGCAAAGTTATGTGATCTTCAAAGAGGAACTTTGAGTGATTTTGAAAATTGGGAGAAAAAAGTGAGAGAATGGTGAGAGAGGAGTGAAAATTCAGAAAAAAAATGAGAAGGGAATTATGAGAGAGCTAGATCTTGGTTTGGAGGGAAATAGAATAAATATGATTTAGGTTTGGGGCCCAAAATTTTGGTTTGGGATCCAAAAAATATGGTTTGGAATTGGCTTAGAAAGTGATTAGGACCTAGCCTTGGAATTAGGCTTGGATAAATGCTCTAGATCCTTCTCCCTAAATTCAAAATGAACAAAAATCAGAAAATCAGAAAATTGGAAAATTGGAGCTAAAACACATGCTGAATTTG
This sequence comes from Lathyrus aphaca, assembly GCA_963966055.1. Classification (NCBI taxonomy): domain Eukaryota; kingdom Viridiplantae; phylum Streptophyta; class Magnoliopsida; order Fabales; family Fabaceae; genus Lathyrus; species Lathyrus aphaca. The sequence goes on from OZ014519.1 coordinate 231,310,754, forward strand.
CTGCTGGAATTCAAAATTCGCAGCCGTTAACCGGTTAACCAAAGTGTTAACCATTTAACGCCAGTGAATTTTGAATTCTCCCTCCTTTTGGTGGGAAACTTCAAGAATAACCCGACGCCAACCGTTCTGATATGATTTTGATCCTCAATCATTTTAGGGCTTTGACCATGATACCAAGCTTGTACAAAAGGCCATGTGAGCTTCTTGCCAGGTCACCGTGCTCTTGATTTTGACTTGTAGTGCTTTGAATTTCCCGGATGATTGATCATATGCCTTATGCTAGAACATGTGAGTGTTATGCTTCATCTTTCTATGCAAAATGCTAAGGATATGACATGCTGATGATGATTATGATATGATGATGATGCTAAAAAGAAGAGGGCATATTTGGGGTGTTACACCATAGTCAGCAGCTTTTCCGATGGAATTGCAATCTTCAATCAAATGGCCACATGTCCAGAACCATACTTCATTCCCAATTATTCTAACCTTACACTAGCACAAGACGTCTGAAGAAAAGAGTAACACTGACATGAAGTTGACACATAAGGTTGCTCGCAAAGACCTGACAATCTCCTGCCTACGTAGCTCCATTGACCCAAGACCAATGAAGAATTAGAGCGACTTAGTTCGTCTCAATAGGGATGAAAATGCAATGAAGAAAACAACTGATTGTCATTACAGAGAGTATGGAGATACTTCTAGCTTTATTGCTTTAATCCTCTTTCCGACAGACTCTGATAACAAAGATTTCAAGTCAGGACACTGCCTTCTCCTTCATCTGTATGGAGCGAAATTGACAACTTTTGAATCAATCAAATCTTGTACCTAGCGGTGAAAAGCTTTACACCCATCAACATGGTGTCCTAGTGCCCTAGAATGGAAATCACAGTGGGCGCTGGCATCCCATCCTTCTGATAATGGATAAGGAGGTGGGGACAGCTTGCGAAGCTCACTCAACTTCAACTGAAGCAGATGCTGGAGTATATCAGTATAAGACATTGGTAAAGGGTCAAGAACTAATTCTCTCATTTGCTACTGATGACCCTGCTGAGGGTTCTTTTGTTGTGCCTGACGCTTAGGATGATTCTTCGGGGTCATAGCCACAAAGACTTCCTGATGATGGCATGGTTGGTATCCTCTACCTTTTCCATGTTGATGAAATGTTGCCCCAACTTCCCCTTCATTCTTGTTCTGACCACTGGCGAAAGGCTTCTTGGTGCCTGAACCTGGCACACTATAATCTTGAATCTTTCCAAGCTTCAACAAACTCTCAACTCGTTCACCGGCGATCACAATATCAGCAAATCCAGTAGACGAACAAGCATCTAAATAATCCAGAAACACACCATGCAAAGTGCTCATGAATATGTCAACCATTTCCCTTTCAAGAAGTTGGGGTTGCACTCGGTCGACCATTTCTCGCCATCGCTGAGCATACTCTTTGAAACTTTCAGACTTCTTCTGAGAAATACTTTGGAGTTGAATGCAGTTAGGCTCCATGTCCATATTAAAATGGTATTGTTTCACAAAAGCTTCAGCCAAGTACTTCTAGCTTCTAACAATATTCCTGTTCAGACTCATATACCAATCCAAAGATGCCCTAGATAGGTTGTCTTAGAAGTAAAACATCCATAACTTTTCATCATCCGTGTGAGCAGAATGTGAGTTTTCGGACAAGAGTTGTTGTAACACCCCATTTCTACCCGCAAATAATTATAAATAAATCAGAGTCAACAAAATAGGGTATCACATTTTTCTTCTTGAAACATCAATCATCAATTATTTATTCAATTTAAAATACTTCATTCACTACGCAGCGGAATCATTTAAAACATAACAACTCATCATAGTCTCAACTTCATAATAATTCATCGTAAATTCGAAACAATTATCTTTTAAAAGAAACATCTTAATTTCAATCTTAAATAAAACAAAAACTAAATAAAACAATCATTCGTTAATCCCCCCGAAGTGTTACGTATCAGAGCGACCAACGACTCACACCATCTAATGAAACACCTCGCTATTCAAGGTTACCTGCACGTTGTCGCTCCCGACAAGTGACACCGGGTCAGATGAAGGTACAGACGCGAACGGTCGGCGAAGGGAACAGTGAGAACGCACAGCCGTGAACTCACTGGAGATGAAAAGAGTCGCCAGCTAGGCATTTTTATCCCGGAGGAAAGGCAATGCTGCATAGACCTAGAAAAAGATGGATAAGACGGTTTGCGAACCAGAGAGACTGAGAAAGGGGGTTGGTTACAACCTGGGAAGGTATTAGCACCCAGATTGTCCGTCGTACTCGACGGGATCCACGCTTAAAAGACTTGTGTTTTAAAGGGGTAGTGTCAGTGCAATCTGTGTATAAAATAGCTGGAAAAGAATGTACAGGTGTCATTGTAAAGTGTATAAGTGATATGAAGTATGAAAGTGTCAGTGTGAGAATGAAAAAGAACTGCTCATAATCATGAGGCTAAAAGAATGAGGCCAGAAGGAGGGGGAATGTACAGAGACTTTTGTTCGATAACTGTTAAGTTATGCCTACGTATCCTCTCGTGCAATGAGGAAGTCAGAACACCGTAGTTCGACCCAAAGAGGCTGAAAGGTGAATTGACTGGTGAACTGCTTGCTTGTCAATGCTCAAGTGTATGACCTGTCTGGCTCAAGTGCTAACTGTCTTGCATTAGACGGAAGAAGCAAGTTCTCGATTGTGAGTGAAGGTGATGAGAAGAGAATCCCGAAGGGGACGATTATTGTTTGTTTTTGAGTTTTCAGTTCTTTTATTTCTTTTTGGATTTTGTCATAAGATAATGAGCTTAAGTCTAAACCAGTGGGTTAGTAAACTCATCACATCTTCCCTCTGATTAGGGGTAATGAGAATACCTTAAGTGTGAAGTCAGATTCTCACACTTAATCACCTTCGGTGTAGGATTAAGATCATCAACCTACTTGTGATTATTTAGATGTTTTTGGTGTTTTTGTTTAGTGTTGAGTAATGAGGTTAAGCCATAATCAAGGATTAAACAGACTCATTACACCATCCTAAAAGAAGGATAATAGATGAGAATGTTTAAGCTGAGGAAGACTCCTCAACTTAATCCATGATTAGGGATTAAACCCATGACAAAACAAACCTTTATTAAGTGGATTTTATTTAATGGTATGATGATGAAGTGTTTTTTATGGTTTGTAAGACAACTTGAGGGGGACTTGTCCATTAACACTAGGGTTAGTCCTTCTTAACCACTTAAGGAAGAATTAGAATCCTAATGCAAGGCCCAAGTTACAAGTGTAATGTCTTGATATTTATTAGATGAATTGATTAAGAGATTTAAACACCTTAAGGGTTTAATACTTAGGATTAAAGTTATACACTCCATCCTAAGAGAAGGATGCAGGCATAAGCTTAATCACAAAGTCTTAAAGCCTTTAGGGTTTGGTCCCTGATTATGAGATGAGAAGAGAGGACTCAAAGAGAGACACAAAGGTAAAAACTATGAGGGGAGACTAATCAAAATCCTAATTCATTGTCATGCTTGGATGATCCTAAGGTTTGTGAGGTTTGCAAGAACAATCTTCAGAGGAACCACCAGGAAGCAGATGAACAGGATCAAGAGAAGCAAAGTGACTTGCTTCATTCAAGAAGTCAAGTCACTTGAAGAAAGAAAGTGAGAAGGAGAAGAATGAGCAAGCTCAAACTCAAACACAAATAAGAATGCAGCAATGGATGCAAGAGAGATGAAAAGAAAAGTTATGAGAAGTGAAGGCAAATCCACTTCTCAAGTTTACTTACCACCTGAAATGTTAGAAAGAAATGCAATGCAATGCAAGATGAGATGAAATGATATGATGCTAAGCAAAACCAGAAGCATGTTGATGATGATTATGATGTTATGAGGTGCTGCAAACATGAGGCAAGACAATGGGGATGTTCATACAAGATCATGAATGCAAATGATGCAAGTTAAGGAGCATGAACAAACATGAAATGCTATGAATCATACAAGACAAATGACATGGCAAACATGAGATGCAATGACCAAACATACTTTCTAAATGTCTTAAGATGTCAAACGGATCACAAGAATGCACAAAATGCAAAGACAAGTCATGTTATGCAAGGAAATGCAAGAAGGATGCAAGAGAAGGCCCAAATTAGGGTTCATGGATCAAACATCAAACAAAAACCCAAAACAGAAACAAACCTCAAGATAAAAAAATGGAAAATGCTACCCAAAGAAACCCTAGGCCTATGATGAACCACTGCCCAAAGGGGAGCTCTCAACTCTCAACCAAACTCAAGATATGGTTTTCACAAGTTATTAGGGTTTTTTAGGGTTCTTAACAAAACAAATGCCAAACAATTTGGAAATGCAAGAACAATTCATGGCCTTTTTATCCTTGAAAATACATGCTAAACAAAAGACAATGCAAGAAGAATCAATGTCTCAACCTTCACCAATTGGCAGAAATGAATTTTCAAACATGTGATCAAAATAATGCATAAAAAATGATTTAATTCAATGAAAAATTCTTAAAATGCATCAAGATCAAAAAAGAAATTTGGTTTGAAGGTTGGACAATGTTTCTAAATGTCTTAGAACATTTCATGAATTTTTTTGTAATTTTTAAATACCTAAAAGTATTTTTAATTAATTAATTCCCATTAATCAATTAAAAATAATCTTTTAAATATTTAAAAATACTTTTTTAATGATAAAAAAATAAAATAAAAATGTTTTTGGGTCTTAAAAATTAATAAAACTCAGAGGAAAAAGTTTCATAATTTTTAAGAATTTTTAACTATTTTAAATTAAATATGCAAGTTAATTGAAAAAGAAATGAATTTAAATTTATTAAAAAGAAAGTAATCAGAAAGGAGGGTCAGGATGCGTCCAGGGTTTAAATGTGTTGACTGGCGCGTGATCTTATGGTCAGGATTGCATCTGAGCTAATTACAATTAATTAAAACTAAATGATGAATTAGGGCTAATCAAAGGGATCCTGGCCCTCTATCTGCGCGCGAAGTCAACAAGGTCTACTGATCCTACGCTCATTATTCAAACTGGCTTAATTAATGACAATTAGCCCTAATGACCTTCAGGTGGCCGAAGAAGACCTCCGGTCGTCTTCTCCGGCCAGCTCTCACCTGAGAATCACCCAACCTCCTCAAAACGTTACAAAAATGAAATCTAAGACCAGGGAAATGATCCTTACCCTCTCACGAACCGAACCCCTCTCTCAAAACAAATTTATTCTACCTAAATAAGCTGAATCGAAAGAAAGAAAAACTAGGGTTTGTAAGCTTCAAACACAAATTAAATGCTTATATCACAACCATTCCAAAAACTAAAGGTACCAGAATGATCAGTGAATCATAAGGAACAAGTTTGTAACAAGAAAAATCATTTCTGGAAAAATTATTTTCGAGCTACCTGAGATTTGGAGCTTCCAGTTTAGGAACTTTCTGGCCACCTTTCTTTGTGCAAACCACTCCACTTGATCCCCCAAAGATGCTTGAATGCTCAAAATGAGTTTGTGTTGGCTGGAGAAGGAGATTCGAATGGAACTGCTTCAAGCTCAGTCAACAATGGCTATGGTGTTTCAGGCACATTCAGGTCATGGTGAGTGATTGTTTGTGATCCTGAGGATGAATGGAGGAGGTCTATGGTGTTTGTTTGTGTGTTTGTGAGCTATGGTGATAGTTTCAAGTGAAACTGCAAACTGAGGTGAGAGATGGCAGTGAGAGTTTCTGGCTGTTTCAGGCTTGGGCTTTGGGTGGTTTTTGATCTATGAAGTGTGCTGAGTTGAATGATGAAGGTAGTTGAAGTGTTTGCTTGCTGTGTGAAGGGATTCGAAGCAAGTTGCAAAATGGGAGGTTTTTGTGTAAGTTGTGAATGAGAGAGTTTCAGCCTTGGCCTCTGATATGTTTAGCTTGCAAGTTGTACACATAAACAAATCTGATTGGTTTTGTGATGTGACATGGCCTGCTATGATAGGTAAGTTTGCTTTTGCATAAAAGGTCAACTTTGTGTAAGATAGGGCATGGGCAAGGTCTAGGCAAGTACAAGGCATGGCTGGCGCAGCAAAGGTGAGGGAGAGAGGCTGGCTTGACTCAAGGATCAATGCAGCAAGTTGGTGAGAAGATCATGAGTGTTTTGCAACTTGGTTAGCTTTATGGATTTTCATGAAAATGCCTTGTTACACAAACCAAACCATGGGCAAACTAGATCAAATTTTGATTTTTGTAACTTAGAGAATGTTCACATGCTGGTTTGAAGTGGATTAGAGGCTGCATTTGGCTTTGGTTCAAGACTTTGCAAGATTTTCATTTGGTGCATAACTTGAAAAAACAATGATTTTTGCCAACTTTGCATTGCCATAACTTTTGATCCAAGAAGAGTTTGATCATGTTCTTGTACTTTTTGAAAAGGGAAAGATGAGATCTACAACTTTCATGACCAAAGTTTTTCCATTTGAAGCATTTTTGGATCCAAAATCATGGCTTGAAAAAAATGACCTAAAATGATGCATTCTTGAAAAGTCAACTATGCCCAAAAAGTCAACATTTGCAAAAACCCTAAATTCTTGATTTTTATGGACTTCAATCTTCTTCCATGATCAAATAAAGACCATACACACTCAAAATGATGAAGATCACCCATTGGTTGGGTCATTGGGGGCCTCAGATGCCCTGATTTTGCACTGACTTGTCTGAAAAGTCAACTCTTGATCAGATGACTTCCCCATGGAATTTCTTCATGAAAATTGATATGCATACTCCCTATACCATATAGAGATCAATGGAAACAAGAATGACCAAAAAATTTGGGGTTATGGCCTCTGAAACCAAAACCCTAATTTTCAGTCAACTGTGTAGTTCAAGTTGGCCCTGCATCCACTCAAACCCTAGTTCTTGTGATTCCTCTGCATTTTTGACTTTGAGAAGATGGAATATGATATAAGAACACACATGGACCCCTTTTAATTGATTGGTGGCCTTTGGAATGGCTCAAGAAGCTTTGGGATTGCTCAGATCACAAACCCTATGTGCAGATGCCTTGAAAGCTATGCAGTGGATAAAAAATGAGATGTGAGATGATATGATTGTGTTTATGCATATGAGGATGATCACAAGCCATGGTGTGAATGGGTGAGGGCAAATTTGGGGTGTTTACAGCTGCCCCTATTCAAACATGAGTTAGCTGTGCAGGATGTAAGCAACGGCTTAACAGGCCAAACAAGATAACTTGTGGTTGAATACCAAAGACAGTCCAAAATTTGCACTCACAGAACGAAAAAGAAAAGGGATATAGATTGTAAAGGAAATAAAGTATATCGTAAAGTATGGGCGACGGAGGACGACCGTCGAGCAGAGGGCGACTGCTGGGTAAGGTGGTATGTGAAGCAAAGCGATGACGGGGACGTCCGACATGCTGGGGATAAAAGGTAAAGCTAAGACGGGGACGGCCGACTAGCTGGGGAAAAACAAGTAAAGCTAAGACGGGGACGGCCGACTAGCTGTGGAAAATAAAATCATGATGGGGACGGCCATCACGATAAAACTGTGAAATTTCTGAGGATTAATGAAACATGACGGGGACGGCCATCAAGTTCATAAAGGTAAAGTAACCAACGATGGGAACGGCCATCGGGCTAAAAAGGGACCACGACGGGGACGGCCATCGGGTTAAAGAATAAATGAAATAAACAAATGATGGGGTACGGCCATCAAAGGTGAAGGACGATCACCTAGCAGGGGACGGCTGCTCTGTTGGGTATAAAAGAAATATGATGGGGACGGCCATCAAAGGTGGAGGACGACCACCTGGCAGGGTACGGCTGCCGAAAATATCAACGATGGGGACGGCCATCGGATGAGAAAAGGTCAACGATGGGGACGGCCATCGGAAGAGCAAGATGGAGGACGACCATCAAGAAGTGGAGGACGACCACTCAGCAGGGGACGGCTGCTCTCGAGGTTTATCATAACACAGGACGAGTGTTAGATAACCAAAATCAACAATGGGGACGGCCATTGGATAAAGTGATGAAGGACGATCATCAAAAGGTGGAGGACGACCACCTAGCAGGGGACGGCTGCTAAAAACAATGATGGGGACGGCCATCGGATGAGCATGATGGAGGACGACCATCAAGAAGTGGAGGACGACCACTCAGCAGGGTACGGCTGCTCTCAAAGGTATCATAACACAGGACGAGTGTTAGATAAAAAAGAAAATTTGTTGGCAATCTACTGGGGAGATAGTAAACACGGACGAGCGCTTACATCCAAGAAATAAAAGGTATAAGTGTTTGGTATTGTGTATAGATTAAGGATGCGGACGAGCATCCCTAAGACTATGATATGGACGAGTATCACGTAGAAACAAACTGACACATGCTCAGAGATGATGATACGGACGAGTATCAACTGGTTAACAAAGAACACGGACGAGTGTTGCATCTGAAAGGACTCTTCTGGGGAAAAGTAGACACGGACGAGTATCTATATCCAAGAAAGCATAAGTGTTTGACACGGTGTACGGATTAAAGATGCGGACGAGCATCCCTAAGACTATGATACGGACGAGTATCATGTAGAAACAAACACTAGACGCAATGTTCTGAGATGATGGTACGGACGAGTACCAACTGGTTAACAGAGAACCAGGACTATTGCCGAATCTGCGGGGACATGAGTGGTGACGTATACAAGATACGGACGAGTATCTGTATAAGCGTACCATGAGTAGTGAGTATTGTTTTGTATAGATGAGTGTTTTAATTGCTGGGGAGAGTGACACGGACGAGTGTCAAGAGAGAAAAGTATAATATGAACAAGTATCTGCTATACCAAGTCTAGGCGACTGCGCTGGGGATATGATACGGACGGGTGTCAAAAAGGGTGTATATACAAGGTATGTGAGTGCAAAAAGGATGTCTTTGGCTTTTTGCTGGTGATTTGACACGGACGGGTGCCAGAATGTATCTGTAATGAGGGTGATTTGTTTGTAGAGTGTATTCAGGCGACCTGTGGGGAAAGATGACACGGACGGGTGCCAAAAGGTGTATATACGGGTGTTTGTGAATATGAGGCAACTGCTTTTGCTGGGACTCTGATGGGGATTTTGGGGGAAAGTAATCTGTATTCACAAGCGTTTAATTCACAACATGACTTATGATTATGCTATGTATTTGATTTTTGCCGTAATGCTCCGTATTAGACGGAATGCTACGCTCTGGGGGGTGAATATGATGCAGATGCCATGATTATGCAAAGGGGCACAGATCCGGGATTCGGATCCCGATGCTGCGAAGATCTCTGGATGACCTGCTTGAAATGGACCTCCCAGCTGGGGATGAGATCATTGGTAGATCTAATGATGTATCTGCTTGGGGATATATGTCACCGGTTGACATATCCTTATAATATGAGACCCAGCTGGGGTTTGTAGAAGCTTTATGTACTCTGTTGTGACTTCTCCGTGCGTTGCTCTTCTGAATAAAGGCTTGAAGCTATGTGGGGAGATGATTCCCTGATTACTGCATTCTGCCGAGGAAGAATAGCAACTCGGCTGGGGAATTGTGAGAGGCAACTCAGCTGGGGATAGAGCATCTTGAGTGTTAAACCTGTTAGTTGATTTGGCAACCTTGCTGGGGGAATGGGGAGCAACTCAGCTGGGGAAATGGAGCATTTCGGATGCTGTAATTGAGTGTATGCTGATTTGGCAGCTCCGCTGGGGAAATGGGCACCTTCTAGTGCCATGTGGAAGATAGACCGAGTTGATAATGATTTGCCAGCTTGCTAAGACGTAACTTGCATGCCCCAGGTCGCGTTCTGGATACCTGCAATCCTGCAAAGATATTGGAACGTACAAAAGGTCCCGAGGTATCCCTTACTGGGTTCCGTCATAGGAGATAAGTACCTTCGAGAGTAAGTATATTCCCTGTAAGCATGTGTTTTTTTCTTTTTATTTTTAGAGAAAGGCATCTGTACTTATGCAATTGTATTATTTTTTCTTAGAGATATCAGACAACTCTTTGCAAAACATAAATGTAAAAACGAAACATGACCGAAAATCTGATTTTATTAATTCACGTGCCCTGAATTGGCAAAATACAGTCAAAGAAACACATCTCCTGAAATGAGGAGATTGTTACAAATTGAGAAATAAAGTGCTGGCGGTGTTGACGACGCTTTGAGGAGCTTCCTCTCCTGCTATGACTCGTATGACAATGACGTTCTTCTCGTCTTGCTTTCTGGAGAGAGTTGATTCTGATCGAAGCTTGATCCTTTGGAAGCTTACCAAGTTGTAGGTGATACAGACGAATTCAGAATGTAGTTGTTCGCTTATTCCCTTATTTTGCATGGATCGCCCTTTCGGGTTTTCAATCCATCGGGATACCCATTTTTTGCCTGAGCTGTCCAATGCGGCTTTTCAACTCAGCGGGTGTACGTTTTTTTTTATTTATTTCCCTTACTTTTTCCCGAGTCTTTTATTCTGTTTTTGACTCGCCGGGATGCCCTATTTTTGCCTGGACTTACATTCTGTTTTTATGTCCAGCGGGTCATTTTATGCGAAGTATTTTTTAACTGCATCTGAATTCACAGGGGATGGAAAATCTTCACCATCCATGGTGCTGAGCATCAGTGCTCCACCAGAGAAAACTTTCTTTACAACGAATGGTCCTTCATAATTTGGAGTCCATTTGCCCCTGTGGTCTGTATGAGGAGGGAGGATTCTTTTCAGCACAAGATCCCCTACTCGGTACTCTCGGTGCCTGACTTTCTGATCGAAGGCCTTCTTCATTCTCTTCTGATATAACTGCCCATGACAGATTGCAGCCAATCTTTTCTCTTCGATCAGACTCAGTTGCTCGTATCGGGACCGAACCCATTCTGCTTCACTCAGTTTAACATCCATCAATACCCGTAAGGAGGGTAATTCAACTTCAACAGGCAGGACTGCTTCCATACCATATACCAACTGATACGGTGTTGCCCCCGTGGATGTTCTGATTGATGTGCGGTACCCATGCAAGGCAAACGGTAGCATTTCATGCCAGTCTTTGTAGGTGATTACCATCTTCTGCACAATCTTCTTGATATTCTTATTTGCCGCCTCAACAGCGCCGTTCATCTTTGTCCTGTAAGGAGAAGAATTGTGATGTTGGATCTTGAAGTCCCGGCACAGCTCTGCCATCATTTTGTTGTTTAAGTTGGAACCATTATCAGTAATGATTCGCTCGGGCACTCCATACCGACAGATGATATCTCTCTTCAGAAATCTGGCTACCACTTGCCTTGTAACATTAGCATATGAGGCTGCTTCAACCCACTTGGTGAAATAGTCGATAGCGACCAGGATGAATCTGTGGTCGTTTGACGCAGTTGGCTCAATCTTGCCAATCATATCAATGCCCCACATGGCAAAGGGCCATGGTGAAGACATGATGTTCAGAGGATTGGGAGGCACATGCACCTTATCTGCATAGATCTGGCATTTATGGCATTTTCTGGCGTAGGCACAACAGTCTGCATCCATTGTGATCCAGTAATAGCCTGATCTTAACAACTTTTTAGCCATGGCATGCCCTCCAGCATGGGTACCAAAAGATCCTTCGTGCACTTCATGCATCAACAAATCTGCTTCCGTCTTGTCAACACATCTGAGGAGTACCATGTCAAAGTTCCTCTTGTATAAAGACCCATCAGCATTCAGGAAGAAACTACCAGCAAGCCTTCTCAAAGTCTTCTTATCATTGGAAGATGCCCCAGGTGGGTATGTTTGATCCTCCAAGAAGCACTTAATGTCATGGAACCAAGGCTTATCATCTTTGACAACATCTGCTGCGAATACATATGCTGGTCTGTCAAGTCTCGATACTGAAATCTGAGGTACAAAGTTAGCAGCTTGAACTTTGATCATGGACGAAATGGTAGCAAGAGCATCTGCAAACTGATTCTCGTCTCGAGGGATATACTCAAGCTTGACTGTTGTGAAGAAAGTCAATAACCTTCTTGTATAATCCCTGTAAGGTATCAGATGATCTTGGTGGGTGTACCATTTCCCATTGGTTTGATTGACTACCAAAGCTGAATCTCCGAATACGGTCAATGCCTTGATCCTGAGGTCAATGGCTTCCTCAAGACCCATAATGCAAGCTTCGTATTCAGCTTCGTTGTTAGTGCAGTTGAAAGTGAGCTTTGCCGAGAAAGGCATGTGAACTCCTTTAGGTGTAATGAGTACTGCACCAACACCACGGCCATTCATGTTAACAGCCCCATCAAACATCATAGTCCATTCTTCCTCCGGGTCAGGCCCTTCAGTGTGAATAGGCTCTTCGTGATCTTTTGCTTTAATGAACATGATGTCTTCGTCAGGGAAGTCAAATCTCATAGGCTGGTAGTCATCTATAGGTTGCTCAGCGAGATATTCAGATAGTACACTGCCCTTGATGGCTTTCTGAGATGTGTACTGTATGTCGTATTCTGTAAGGATCATTTGCCATCTTGCAACCCGTCCGGTAAGAGCTGGCTTCTCGAAAATGTACTTAACTGGATCCATTTTTGAGATTAATAAGGTAGTGTGGGTCAACATATACTGTCTCAGTCGGCGAGCAGCCCACGCTAAAGCACAGCAAGTTTTCTCGAGCAGTGAATAACGCTGTTCACAGTCGGTAAACTTTTTGCTTAGGTAGTATATTGCGTACTCTTTTCGACCAGACTCGTCATGCTGGCCCAGCACACACCCCATTGACTCTTCTAATACTGTCAAGTACATGATCAAAGGTCTTCCTTCAACTGGAGGCATAAGGATTGGAGGTTCTTGCAGATATTCCTTGATCTTGTCAAAAGCCTTTTGGCAGTCTTCGTTCCACCTGACCGTTTGTTCCTTTCTTAGCAGCTTGAACAAGGGTTCACAGGTTGCCGTGAGGTGAGATATGAACCTTGAAATGTAGTTCAATCGACCTAAGAACCCTCGAACTTCTTTCTCAGTTTTAGGTGCAGGCATTTCTTGTATAGCCTTGACTTTATCTGGGTCAACCTCAATCCCCTTCTCGCTTACAATAAAGCCCAGCAGCTTACCGGATCGCACCCCGAATGTGCATTTGTTGGGGTTCAGCTTCAATTGGTATTTCCTCAGACGCTTGAATAACTTGAGCAGATTTACCAGGTGATCTTCCTCTGTAAGGGACTTGGCGATCATATCATCCACATAGCATTCTATTTCCTTGTGGATCATATCATGGAATAATGTCACCATAGCCCGTTGATATGTGGCACCAGCATTCTTCAGTCCGAATGGCATCACTTTGTAACAGAACGTGCCCCAAGGTGTAATGAATGTTGTCTTCTCCATGTCTTCAGGTGACATCTTGATCTGATTATATCCTGAAAATCCATCCATGAAGGAGAATACCGAGAACTGAGCCGTGTTATCCACCAATACATCAATGTGAGGTAATGGGAAGTCATCTTTCGGGCTGGCTCTGTTCAGATCCCGGTAGTCAACACACATTCTTACTTTGTCGTCCTTCTTAGGCACAGGTACTATGTTAGCAACCCACGGCGGGTAGCTAGTCACAGCAAGGAACCCGGCGTCCCATTGCTTTTGTACCTCCTCCTTGATTTTCATAGCCATGTCTGGGCGAGTTCGGCGCAGCTTCTGTTTCACTGGCGGGCATTCTTCCCTCAGAGGCAGCTTGTGCACAACTATATCGGTATCCAACCCTGGCATATCTTGATACGACCAAGCAAACACATCAACATACTCTTGAAGCAGATTTATCAACTGTCTCTTCACTGAGTCTTGCAGGCAGGCCCCGATTTTGACTTCTTTCACGTCTTCGTCTGTACCAAGATTAATCACTTCAATCTCCTCCTGATGAGGAGTAATAACCTTTTCCTCCTGTCTCAACAACCTGGCTAGCTCTTCAGGAAGCTCATATTCTTCATCAACCCCTTCATCAGCTTGATTGATCGGATTGTCAAAGTCATACGATGTCATAGCCGTGTTGTTGTCGGTGCTGTCAGGAAGGCACTCTCTGCAAGGGTTAAGTTGGTTCATTTTAGTGATTGATTTTAATCTTGCTTTAGAAAAAGTGAAATGAAGTTATCATTTTGAAAACACCGCCATTTATTTTTTGTACAAAAAGAAAAATGGAAAAAACAGTGAGCATAAAAGAAAAAGACTCGTTTGCAAAAAGATGTCTGATACTTCATTAATTTAATCTTGTTTGCACAAAAGTACAGATGGCCCTGGTTACAAAATGAGTCTTGTCATCTTGGGCAAGATGCAAGACTTGGATGCATGCTATAAAAAATACAGGAAATAATAATTACTCTGCATGAGTAACTCTTATAATTTCCTGGGAAGACCAGTTCGAGACACTGCTCCCCGGGATCTTTGGACGAATCCAATTTTCCAGATTGCGCTCCTCTTCCAGCTCATCTTCCAGACAGTTGATAGCATCAGGGGTGAGCATCCCCCCACTGACAAAACCAGGCTCTGCAGCAGCCTTTGCTTGATGTTGAGTTGGTCTGTAACCCAACCCAAATTTGTCCTTCTTCTCCTCCACAGCTAAGACCTTGCCCCAGCCTAGGGCAGTTCCTTCTTCAACAACCTTCCGGGCTTGTTGGTAAGATGACATGGAGATACCTGACACAGCAGGTGCTTCATTGACGTTCAAGGCTTCAAAACCTTGGCTCATTGTTTCATGGATCTCTCCATCCATTTCAATGTACTTGTAGGTTGCCAGGTGGCTAACAAAAATGTCCTCCTCTCCACAGATTGTGACAACTTGGCCTTCCCACTCAAATTTTAACTTTTGGTGAAGGGTAGACGTTATTGCGCCGGCGGCGTGAATCCAGGGTCTACCCAACAAACAGCTGTAGGCGGGCTGAATGTCCATCACATAAAAGATAGTTTTAAAGGTCTGTGGGCCAATTGTCACGGGCAGCTCAATCTCTTCCAGCACCGATCTCTTAGAACCATCAAAGGCTCTTACTACCAGGTTGCTGGGTCTCAATGCCAAACCATCGTATTCAAGCTTCACCAGAGCCTTCTTTGGCAAGACATTCAGGGAAGAACCTGTATCCACCAGCACATGAGAAAGGACAGCTCCTTTGCATTCCAGGGTTATGTGCAAGGCTTTGTTGTGATTGCGGCCATCCGCTGTCAAGTCAGAATTGGTAAACCCTAGCCCATTGCTAGCAGTAACATTACCAACCACGGTTTCCAACTGGTTGACAGTAATCTCCTCAGGCACGTAAGCTGCGTGCAAGACTTTAAGTAGTGCATTCCGATGGGCTTCGGAGCACATAAGCAGTGAGAGGATGGAGATTTTGGATGGCGTCTGGTGAAGTTGATCCACAATTTTGTAGTCACTCTTTTTGATGATCCGCATAAACTCATCAACTTCCTGATCAAATGGAGTCTTCAGGGCTTCTTTGGCAGCTGGATTTTCCTGCACCGGGCCTTTACCCTTTGCCTTGGCAGCAGCTTCTGCTTCGGCAGTAGGTCTTTGAACTTGTGAAGCGAAGAGACGTCCGCTTCGAGTGAAGCCTCCGCCTCCCCCCACATTATCTACTTGTGGTGCAGGTGCTGTTGTTGCAAGAGTGATTCTTTTCCCTTCACAGTACACGTCAGAGCCATAGTGCCAAGGGATGGCCCTATTGCTTTCATATGGTACTGGTCCAGGCACCGTGACAGTGACCGGACTGATTGTTGCTGCTGAAGGGACTGTTATTGTTTGTGGGTCGTAAAAGATTGTAACTGGTGCTCTGGCGGGAGCAGCACCTTCTGAATGGTAAGCGGAATTATTTTCAGGATCGTAGAATATGGTGACGGTAGAGACATCTTCATGATTGATTGCTGGTGTTGTAGGAGGTTCTGTTGGAAGGACTGTTGTTGTTGTTGATGGAGATTCGAAATGGAATGAAGCTGAAGTTGTAGCAGGAGAAACTGTTGTAAACTGATCATTTGGAAGGACAGGTGAAGTACTTGTTGATGGTGCTGATGAATTGTTGGGAACAATAGTTGCTGCAGTTGTAGGAGGGTCTGAAACCGTTGTTGATGAAGTTGCCGGATTTGTCGGAAATGATGTAGTGATCTGTAGCAAGCCACTCTGAATAAGGCTATCAATGCCATTCCTTAAATCTTCACACCCATTCCATGAAATATTGCAGTATGGGCACCCTAGTTCACACCCCGGAAA
The DNA here is from genome assembly GCA_963966055.1 of Lathyrus aphaca. Lineage (NCBI taxonomy): Eukaryota > Viridiplantae > Streptophyta > Magnoliopsida > Fabales > Fabaceae > Lathyrus > Lathyrus aphaca. The sequence continues at coordinate 231,326,981 of OZ014519.1, forward strand.
TATATTGTTTTCACGGAGTTGAGCTTTGATTTCCACCAATGGTGTCCGGATCTGATCCACACTAGTTATCAAATAAGACGGTTGGTCTTCTTCAATAGCATTAATTCGAGGACCACCATGGTTTGGCATTGGGTTTTTATTGACATTGGGCGGAGGTGCAAAATTCAGAGCCTTGGAGTCTACCAAGTCTTGTACCTTCATATGCAGAGCCCTGCATTTTTCTGTACTGTGACCAGGTGCGTTCGAATGGAAAGCACACCTAGCATTGGAGTCATAGTTTCTTGGTAGACTGTTGGGATCCGGAGGTGCCAACGTTCTTAGCTCAACTAGGTTGAGTTTCAGAAGTTGTGGCAGCAAGGCAGCATACGGCATTGGGATCGGATCGATCACTCTGTTAGCTTGAGAGGGTCTCTGTTGGAATGGCCTCTGTTGATTGTTGTTGTTGGAGTTGTTGTTGAAGTTCCTTGGAGGATACTGATTCTGCTGATACTGAGGTTGTTGTTGGAAGTTTTGTTGAGGAGGTTGATAGACTGGCTGTGGATGAGCTGGAGCAGGGATAGTGACTGCTGCTATTGACCTTTGAACATATTGGGGCCTACCCCTGTTGGTGTGAATGGCATTGGTCTCGCCAGTTCTTCTTGGGCCTGCAAAAGGCTTTCTTGTACTACTGGACGAGCTTGCACCGTTGTCTGAGATCTTTCCCATTTTTAACAGGCTTTCAATTCTCTCCCCGGCTATAACAACATCCGCAAAGCTAGTGGAAGAGAAAGCAGCCAACCTGTCAATATAGGTTCCCTGAAGAGTGTTCATAAACATGTCTGCCATTTCCCTTTCAGACATTGGTGGTTGAACGGCAGCAGCCAATTGCCTCCATCTTTGAGCATATTCTCTGAAGCTCTCCCTCGAAGACTGTGACATTCCCATCAGGAGAGTCCTGTTGGGTGCCATATCTAGATTATACTGATACTGTCTGATGAAGGCCTCTGCCAGGTCCTTCCAGCATCTAATAGTTGCTCTTGTCAGATGGGAATACCATTCCCTCGATGCTCCAGTCAAGCTATCTTCAAAATAGAACATCCACAATTTCTCATCCATTGTATAGGCCTTCAGCCTTCCCAGAAATGATTGCAAATGAGTCCGGGGGCATGAAGTCCCATTATACTTTTCGAAGCAAGGAGGCTTGAACTTGTGGGGAATCCTGACCCCTTCTACCAGACCCATGTCCATGACGTCGAACCCCAAAGAATTTTGAGACTCCAGTGATCTCAACTTCTCAGCTATTTCTTCCAACCGTCTATCATAAGTTTCCTCTCCGGCACCCATTACTGTATACTGGTCCTCCTGAGGATCTTCTTGAAGTACTCTGGCTGCAGTGGCTGTTCCTTGAACATTTGCAGGGATGTTAACCTCAGGATGTAGATGTGGACCAAACACAGGGGGGGTAACATGTGGTTGCACCCTTTCATTATTACTGGTGCCTGCAGTTCCTACATGAGGCTCCTCTTGATTTTGCCTCTCCACCATGGCCCTTAGTCTCTCCTGGCTCTGAGCCATGTTGTTCATAACTTCCATGAACTGCGTCATCTGCGTTCTCATCTCTAACCTTTCGTTCGCCATCTGGTTTCTGACCTCCGTAAGGTCCTGCTGCATCTGATCCATCTGAATTCCCGGAAGGTTGTTTCTAGTTGGGTACCTGTGAGGCCTGTTGAGAGGAAATACCCGGCGGCGAGCAATAATTCCTGAGCATCACAACAGAGGTTAGCAACAACAAAACAAAAACCTACAAAAACAAACAAAAGGGTTAGCATGCAATGCAGTTATGCTTATTTGTTCTCAAGGTATCCGGTTTGGTCTTCAGTTTTGACCCTTCCAGACCCTTGAAGATGATGCTGTTGAAGTTGCTTTTGATGTGAACCCAGATAGAAACTAACACAAATATATTACAAAGGTGGAATAATACAACTTGTTCATTTTTACAACACAAACCCTCAAAGGGGCCAAAATACATCACAAAAAGCAAAAGTACAGGGAAAAGGAACAACAACAAGCAAATGATCAAACTCCAAGGCCAAACTCATCCTCACGAACTTCTTTGAGAAGTGCTTCGGTCACAGGATCAACCGGATGCTCCGCGAGACTTCTGATGAGAAGGTTTCTTGTTGCAACTGCTGCAGTCAACTTCTTGCTCTGACTTTGGTCCTTAGATCTCTTCAATCCTGCTTTGATTTTCAGCTCTGATATCTCCTCCTGGGCTGCTGCCAGGGCTTTTTCCATCTGCTCCATCTTGTCTTGGACTCTCTTGTCTTCTAGAGTACGGGCCTCAGTGATCCGGACCCACCTGGCCTGACTCTCTTTCAAATACAAGTCTGTTCTTGCTCTTTGGAACTGGGCTTCTTTACAAGCATTCTTCAGAATCTGTTCACCAGCCTTGGACTTGTTGATATACTCCCCAGACTTCTCAATCTTAGTCAAGTGTTCCACCCTCAATTTCTCCAATATTTCAATTTCCCTCACACCTTCACTCCTCTCCCGGAGGGTCTTCTGCAAAGCCTGGGTTAACTTCTCATTTCTTTCCTTCAAGCTTTCAAACTCTTCCAAACTGATAGTGGCAGGGGGTGGTGCTGAAGATGACTCAGGCATGTCTTCTATGGTAAAGGGCATTCCAGAGAATTGGGCCCTAGCATGGGACCACTCATAATATTGGACTGATGCCACATTATTGCACTTCCCCAGAATGGTGATTCCCTTAGTCTGAACATGATCCCAGGCCCAGGCAGCCTGCCTAACAGCAGTCAAACTAATCTTGTTCTCACAGTAGAGGGTCTCCACCAAATCTTGTTCCTTAGGAGTATGAACCAGTGCATAGCCCAATTGTCTCCTGAACAGCAGAGGGTTGTAGTTGATACTTCCCTTAACTCCTATCAACGGCACATTGGGAAAGTGCCCACAGCTGGTGATCATATCTCTGCCCTTGGTGCTCTGAGTACACCATCTGATGTCTGCTGAAGTGAGAGTAGTGAGTCTCCTAGCCCAGTTGCTTTGCTGATGAGGATTGAGAAATGCATCTGTCCCGGGTAGATGCCTGAGGAGCCAAGCATGGAATAATGGAGCACAAATCCTCACTAACCTTCCCCTCTGCTTCTCATTTCTCTGATGGACTGAATAATAGAGATCACCCAGTAAAGTTGGCACAGGGTTCTTCAGGATGAACAAGTGGATTGCATTCTTGCTGATGAATCGAGGCTCATCTGCAAACAACACAATTCCATATACACTTAAAGCCAACAGAGCACAAACAGCTTTCCACTCCCCCAAGGAGGCCTTCAAACTAGCTTGAGAAATCAGGAAGTCAAGATGAAAACCAGGGATCCCAGCTTTGGAGGTCATATGCTGCTCAATCAAAGCAGGCTCCAAGTGCAAAGCTTTTGCTATCTCTCCATTGTTGGGAAAGACCATTTCAGGGTTGAAAGGGATTTCTCTCCTGATAGGCAAACCAACCAAATATGAGTATTCTTCCAAAAGTGGACCCAACTGAAAGTCTTGAAAGGTGAAACATCTCAATGGGGGGTCATAGAACTGAATGCAGGTGTGGATGAGGCTCCTCTGTGAAGGGTCCAGATCCATGACCATGTCCAGTATATCTCCATAACTCTCCCTGAACAAGGGTATGTGATCTGGAGTGATCAGGGTTTGGATCCTCCTGATGTCTGATAAGTCTGGTTGGAAGAAATGATAGGTGATGTTGCTTTTCTTTGGAGCCATGATGTTGAGACTGAGTAGAGTAAGTGCTGATGAAGATGCTGAAAGAAATGAGCCAATGATTGGCTGGTGCAAGTAACTGAAGTATAGCTGACAAGCTGATGCAAGTGCTGGTGGAGATAGGTCAAAACTGCAGATGGGGTCAAAACCAAAACCAGAAGGAAGTGGATACCCTGAAACACAAATAAGCACATGTTAATATGATGCAATGAGTATGTATGCAAATGAAATGCAAGGGTTTGTGACTGAGCTGGATCTGATTAACTGCCTTGGTATAGATCCATGTGTGTTCAAGAAATCCAGATGGAGGTCTATAAATCCAGTAACCAGGGTGGGAGACTCAAATAAAGAGCCACAAGTCCAGGGTTTAGAATCACAAGAACTATCCAACATGGAGCATTCTTAACAAAGTCAAAGTAACAGGGTATTCTGAGGTCAAGGTACCTGCAAACCTGTAAACAGCCCAACCCCCTCACAGGTGATGATCTAGAACAAGGATCCTCAGACTTGGACCAGTTACGGGAAGTGTAAACACTTCCAACCTGGAGGTACAGTGTTTACAATAACCATAAAAGTTCCTCCTCTAATTCACCTCAGTTTCTGAAGGTCAAAACTAAAAGGTCATCCAGACTTAGCAGGCTTCCCAGATAGCCCTAGCATTGCAGGAGATCTGCAACACAGAGTTCTCAAGAAGAAACCCATGTCTGAACCGTGTTTCATATTCCCGCACCAGACCGAAATGGAATGGGAAAGAATATGATTCACTCTAGCCTAGGTGTCACTCAGGTCCCAGGTATAGGACCTTAACTCTCAATGAATCACCCACCCACCAAAGAAAAACCAGATCCAGCCAGCACAGTATGACAGTATGAAAAATATAAAGCTATAAAGAGAGCAATAAATCAACTGTACATAAAGCAATAAACAAAAATAAATACAAGCACAAACAAGCACATAACACCCCAGTAAACACAAATCAAACAAGCGCTAGGAGGAACCCACAAAAAGAACCAGAAGCTCTGGTTGCAGTATAAGGGTCCCCAGCAGAGTCGCCAAGCTGTCGCTCCCGACAAGTGACACCGGGTCAGATGAAGGTACAGACGCGAACGGTCGGCGAAGGGAACAGTGAGAACGCACAGCCGTGAACTCACTGGAGATGAAAAGAGTCGCCAGCTAGGCATTTTTATCCCGGAGGAAAGGCAATGCTGCATAGACCTAGAAAAAGATGGATAAGACGGTTTGCGAACCAGAGAGACTGAGAAAGGGGGTTGGTTACAACCTGGGAAGGTATTAGCACCCAGATTGTCCGTCGTACTCGACGGGATCCACGCTTAAAAGACTTGTGTTTTAAAGGGGTAGTGTCAGTGCAATCTGTGTATAAAATAGCTGGAAAAGAATGTACAGGTGTCAGTGTAAAGTGTATAAGTGATATGAAGTATGAAAGTGTCAGTGTGAGAATGAAAAAGAACTGCTCATAATCATGAGGCTAAAAGAATGAGGCCAGAAGGAGGGGGAATGTACAGAGACTTTTGTTCGATAACTGTTAAGTTATGCCTACGTATCCTCTCGTGCAATGAGGAAGTCAGAACACCGTAGTTCGACCCAAAGAGGCTGAAAGGTGAATTGACTGGTGAACTGCTTGCTTGTCAATGCTCAAGTGTATGACCTGTCTGGCTCAAGTGCTAACTGTCTTGCATTAGACGGAAGAAGCAAGTTCTCGATTGTGAGTGAAGGTGATGAGAAGAGAATCCCGAAGGGGACGATTATTGTTTGTTTTTGAGTTTTCAGTTCTTTTATTTCTTTTTGGATTTTGTCATAAGATAATGAGCTTAAGTCTAAACCAGTGGGTTAGTAAACTCATCACATCTTCCCTCTGATTAGGGGTAATGAGAATACCTTAAGTGTGAAGTCAGATTCTCACACTTAATCACCTTCGGTGTAGGATTAAGATCATCAACCTACTTGTGATTATTTAGATGTTTTTGGTGTTTTTGTTTAGTGTTGAGTAATGAGGTTAAGCCATAATCAAGGATTAAACAGACTCATTACACCATCCTAAAAGAAGGATAATAGATGAGAATGTTTAAGCTGAGGAAGACTCCTCAACTTAATCCATGATTAGGGATTAAACCCATGACAAAACAAACCTTTATTAAGTGGATTTTATTTAATGGTATGATGATGAAGTGTTTTTTATGGTTTGTAAGACAACTTGAGGGGGACTTGTCCATTAACACTAGGGTTAGTCCTTCTTAACCACTTAAGGAAGAATTAGAATCCTAATGCAAGGCCCAAGTTACAAGTGTAATGTCTTGATATTTATTAGATGAATTGATTAAGAGATTTAAACACCTTAAGGGTTTAATACTTAGGATTAAAGTTATACACTCCATCCTAAGAGAAGGATGCAGGCATAAGCTTAATCACAAAGTCTTAAAGCCTTTAGGGTTTGGTCCCTGATTATGAGATGAGAAGAGAGGACTCAAAGAGAGACACAAAGGTAAAAACTATGAGGGGAGACTAATCAAAATCCTAATTCATTGTCATGCTTGGATGATCCTAAGGTTTGTGAGGTTTGCAAGAACAATCTTCAGAGGAACCACCAGGAAGCAGATGAACAGGATCAAGAGAAGCAAAGTGACTTGCTTCATTCAAGAAGTCAAGTCACTTGAAGAAAGAAAGTGAGAAGGAGAAGAATGAGCAAGCTCAAACTCAAACACAAATAAGAATGCAGCAATGGATGCAAGAGAGATGAAAAGAAAAGTTATGAGAAGTGAAGGCAAATCCACTTCTCAAGTTTACTTACCACCTGAAATGTTAGAAAGAAATGCAATGCAATGCAAGATGAGATGAAATGATATGATGCTAAGCAAAACCAGAAGCATGTTGATGATGATTATGATGTTATGAGGTGCTGCAAACATGAGGCAAGACAATGGGGATGTTCATACAAGATCATGAATGCAAATGATGCAAGTTAAGGAGCATGAACAAACATGAAATGCTATGAATCATACAAGACAAATGACATGGCAAACATGAGATGCAATGACCAAACATACTTTCTAAATGTCTTAAGATGTCAAACGGATCACAAGAATGCACAAAATGCAAAGACAAGTCATGTTATGCAAGGAAATGCAAGAAGGATGCAAGAGAAGGCCCAAATTAGGGTTCATGGATCAAACATCAAACAAAAACCCAAAACAGAAACAAACCTCAAGATAAAAAAATGGAAAATGCTACCCAAAGAAACCCTAGGCCTATGATGAACCACTGCCCAAAGGGGAGCTCTCAACTCTCAACCAAACTCAAGATATGGTTTTCACAAGTTATTAGGGTTTTTTAGGGTTCTTAACAAAACAAATGCCAAACAATTTGGAAATGCAAGAACAATTCATGGCCTTTTTATCCTTGAAAATACATGCTAAACAAAAGACAATGCAAGAAGAATCAATGTCTCAACCTTCACCAATTGGCAGAAATAAATTTTCAAACATGTGATCAAAATAATGCATAAAAAATGATTTAATTCAATGAAAAATTCTTAAAATGCATCAAGATCAAAAAAGAAATTTGGTTTGAAGGTTGGACAATGTTTCTAAATGTCTTAGAACATTTCATGAATTTTTTTGTAATTTTTAAATACCTAAAAGTATTTTTAATTAATTAATTCCCATTAATCAATTAAAAATAATCTTTTAAATATTTAAAAATACTTTTTTAATGATAAAAAAATAAAATAAAAATGTTTTTGGGTCTTAAAAATTAATAAAACTCAGAGGAAAAAGTTTCATAATTTTTAAGAATTTTTAACTATTTTAAATTAAATATGCAAGTTAATTGAAAAAGAAATGAATTTAAATTTATTAAAAAGAAAGTAATCAGAAAGGAGGGTCAGGATGCGTCCAGGGTTTAAATGTGTTGACTGGCGCGTGATCTTATGGTCAGGATTGCATCTGAGCTAATTACAATTAATTAAAACTAAATGATGAATTAGGGCTAATCAAAGGGATCCTGGCCCTCTATCTGCGCGCGAAGTCAACAAGGTCTACTGATCCTACGCTCATTATTCAAACTGGCTTAATTAATGACAATTAGCCCTAATGACCTTCAGGTGGCCGGAGAAGACCTCCGGTCGTCTTCTCCGGCCAGCTCTCACCTGAGAATCACCCAACCTCCTCAAAACGTTACAAAAATGAAATCTAAGACCAGGGAAATGATCCTTACCCTCTCACGAACCGAACCCCTCTCTCAAAACAAATTTATTCTACCTAAATAAGCTGAATCGAAAGAAAGAAAAACTAGGGTTCGTAAGCTTCAAACACAAATTAAATGCTTATATCACAACCATTCCAAAAACTAAAGGTACCAGAATGATCAGTGAATCATAAGGAACAAGTTTGTAACAAGAAAAATCATTTCTGGAAAAATTATTTTCGAGCTACCTGAGATTTGGAGCTTCCAGTTTAGGAACTTTCTGGCCACCTTTCTTTGTGCAAACCACTCCACTTGATCCCCCAAAGATGCTTGAATGCTCAAAATGAGTTTGTGTTGGCTGGAGAAGGAGATTCGAATGGAACTGCTTCAAGCTCAGTCAACAATGGCTATGGTGTTTCAGGCACATTCAGGTCATGGTGAGTGATTGTTTGTGATCCTGAGGATGAATGGAGGAGGTCTATGGTGTTTGTTTGTGTGTTTGTGAGCTATGGTGATAGTTTCAAGTGAAACTGCAAACTGAGGTGAGAGATGGCAGTGAGAGTTTCTGGCTGTTTCAGGCTTGGGCTTTGGGTGGTTTTTGATCTATGAAGTGTGCTGAGTTGAATGATGAAGGTAGTTGAAGTGTTTGCTTGCTGTGTGAAGGGATTCGAAGCAAGTTGCAAAATGGGAGGTTTTTGTGTAAGTTGTGAATGAGAGAGTTTCAGCCTTGGCCTCTGATATGTTTAGCTTGCAAGTTGTACACATAAACAAATCTGATTGGTTTTGTGATGTGACATGGCCTGCTATGATAGGTAAGTTTGCTTTTGCATAAAAGGTCAACTTTGTGTAAGATAGGGCATGGGCAAGGTCTAGGCAAGTACAAGGCATGGCTGGCGCAGAAAAGGTGAGGGAGAGAGGCTGGCTTGACTCAAGGATCAATGCAGCAAGTTGGTGAGAAGATCATGAGTGTTTTGCAACTTGGTTAGCTTTATGGATTTTCATGAAAATGCCTTGTTACACAAACCAAACCATGGGCAAACTAGATCAAATTTTGATTTTTGTAACTTAGAGAATGTTCACATGCTGGTTTGAAGTGGATTAGAGGCTGCATTTGGCTTTGGTTCAAGACTTTGCAAGATTTTCATTTGGTGCATAACTTGAAAAAACAATGATTTTTGCCAACTTTGCATTGCCATAACTTTTGATCCAAGAAGAGTTTGATCATGTACTTGTACTTTTTGAAAAGGGAAAGATGAGATCTACAACTTTCATGACCAAAGTTTTTCCATTTGAAGCATTTTTGGATCCAAAATCATGGCTTGAAAAAAATGACCTAAAATGATGCATTCTTGAAAAGTCAACTATGCCCAAAAAGTCAACATTTGCAAAAACCCTAAATTCTTGATTTTTATGGACTTCAATCTTCTTCCATGATCAAATAAAGACCATACACACTCAAAATGATGAAGATCACCCATTGGTTGGGTCATTGGGGGCCTCAGATGCCCTGATTTTGCACTGACTTGTCTGAAAAGTCAACTCTTGATCAGATGACTTCCCCATGGAATTTCTTCATGAAAATTGATATGCATACTCCCTATACCATATAGATATCAATGGAAACAAGAATGACCAAAAAATTTGGGGTTATGGCCTCTGAAACCAAAACCCTAATTTTCAGTCAACTGTGTAGTTCAAGCTGGCCCTGCATCCACTCAAACCCTAGTTCTTGTGATTCCTCTGCATTTTTGACTTTGAGAAGATGGAATATGATATAAGAACACACATGGACCCCTTTTAATTGATTGGTGGCCTTTGGAATGGCTCAAGAAGCTTTGGGATTGCTCAGATCACAAACCCTATGTGCAGATGCCTTGAAAGCTATGCAGTGGATAAAAAATGAGATGTGAGATGATATGATTGTGTTTATGCATATGAGGATGATCACAAGCCATGGTGTGAATGGGTGAGGGCAAATTTGGGGTGTTTACACACGTTACCAACCAATGGCAACATTCAAACAGAAGGGGTGAGATATCGACAATTATAAACAGGATACAATAATTAGTATATATAAGTTAAAGTCATTAAATCACCCATTCATATCATATACATCATAAACATCACAACATCGCATAGTTCATAACATTTGAACATTCATCCAATAATGCAAATCAATGAGACTCGACAATGTATACATGTGGTACCGTTAGGAGCGAACTCCCATCTTAAAATTCATGTCAATTAGGTGGGCATCTGTAAGACATAAGTCTTCATCTTAATCATCGTGTTTGCCATTCCAGGCCATCTTAATAATGCACATGTATGCGATATGAAAACAACATACAACAAAATCAACATTGTAAACATCATTCAATCATATCATCTTAAGTTATCTTACATCATCGTAGCATCACAACATCGTTGGTCATAAGACCTACATCAGATACATCATTGTAACCATGAAAAATCATCCAAATTATCCTAAGTCGTTATCTCTAAAATCATCGTACAAATTCGTCTAACATCGATCATTAAAATTGTCAGGTTATTAACCCCTAATTATATTTATCCTCTATTATTTGTCTGCAATCATCTTACGGTTCATCGGAAAAGAAACAGATGCGAAACGATAAGCGAATCGCTGCAAAATTACAAAAACGAATCAACGCTGCTCAAACGCGTACCAAACGCGTACAACCCATCCCTGTACGTGTAATGCCTTGCGCTCATACGCGTACCCTACACAAATGAGCAGAGAGCATGCAAAATTTCACTCTCCATACACGTAATGGCGGCGTAACCACCAGATGTTATGCGTAACACCTGCCCCCATACGCGTATCTCATATCTGATACGTAATCCACCAGAGACCTCCTTAATTCAACTTCTACTATGGGATTCATCAATCGATCACTTAGATTTAGTACTATTTGGGTTTCTAACATGTTTTAGACCTATAATTCTTTATCTTATTACTCATCTAACATTAACACATCAATTTACCAACCTATTATCATCATCTAATCCAGTTTCGTCACAGTTTCATCTACATCTCAAAACGTCTTCACAACAAATATTCATAACAGCAAACATCAGCAGATTCATATCAGTAATACAAGCATAGGTTCATCATAATCACACAAATCGCACAGAAAAAAATCATACAAACAACAACAAGAAATCAAACAACCCTCTCTCATACACACAGATTATTTTTTCTCGGTTATAAGATACGAATCCCACCCTTACCTTTGGATTGAAGGTAGCTCGAATCTATGGGCGTAAATTCCTACGAATTTCTTCTTGAAAATCCTTATCCCTAGCTCTTGATCTCCCAAAATACGTTCTTCTCTCCAAAAACTAATTATGACTAATTCTCCCTAAAACCTTTTCAAATTTTCTTTTCTTATTTTAATTAAAATGCTCTAAAAATAATACCAATATTATTATTACTAAAATCATTTAATTAATCCACTAATGGGCTTCTATCTACACATCTCAATATCCCTAAAATAAGTCTAATTCTCAAATCAACTTAAAACAACTAAAATTAATAATCATCTTAACATCAAAACATCGCACATTGCAAATAAACAACAACTCTACTCAAAATAATTTAATTAAACAATTTAATTAAATCAGGGTGTTATAGTTGTCGTTGTACTTTTCAAAAGTAGGAGGCTTGAACTTATAAGGAATTTTCACTCCAGGAACTAACCCCAAGTCAGCAACATCGAAGCCTAAAAGTGTTCAGAGACCCTATGGATCTAATTTTCTCGGCAAGTTCGTCGAAACGACGATTCATAGCAGCATTAGTTTAATCCATCTCATCATCAATCAAAGTAAACTTATCTTCTTGACCATCCATGTAACCAACATTACAGTCATTGCCTTCGCCCGAAGCTCCATTATGATTTCTCTGATTACCATCTTCTGGAATCTCATTCTCTGTCCGCTCGACCATATACCTTAGTTGTTCTTGCCTATGAGTCATCCCCGTCATCAGGGTCATGAACTACTCCATACGAGCCTTCAACTCCACGAGCTCAGCTTGTACCTGATCTACCATTCCATCTCTGCTTTGCTTGATTGGTGAAAATAAATCCCAACAATGTTGCCTGAAATGGAATAGAGATGAGAAACTGCCCTGGTACCTCTAAAACACAGCTAATGAGAGAGAACACCCTCAAAATAAACCCTGCAAGCAAGATCCAGTTTAAAAATAATCTTGTGACCAAGTGTTAGTGCATGGAAAGGCTCACATGAGCAAAGTCATACAAGGTATTAAAAACAAACACAAATAAGTACAACAACAAAGGTTCCCTCAACAAGCCTGAGGGTAACCAAATACATGAAAAAGCTAAAGCCTACAAGCATCAATTCCAGTCTAGAAGTCTTTGCCTCCCTAGCTGACCATCTGGTGTGATGACCTTTAAGTCAATCAACTCTTGAACGTTCAATTGTAGAGCCCTACATTCTTCTGTTGCATGCCCCGGGAAACCTGAGTGAAACTCGCAACACGCATCTACATCGTATCCCTTTGGAGGATTCCCCACTGGTGGTGTCAAAGTCCGCAACTCGATCAGATCAAACCTCAACAATTGTCGCAACATGGAAGTGTAGGTTATTGAGATGGGATCAAGAACATGATAAACTTGTTGAACCTTTCATGGATAAGGCCTTCGTTGTGGTTGAGCATTTTGTTGCTGATGTTTCTTTGAGCGCCTAACATGCCACTGCACTTTCTTACCCAGATTCAGCCGAGCAACGAAAGAAGGTTATTGTTGTAACCTCTTTGAAGACTCATCTTGAGTGATAACTCCAGAAGAATGAAACTTGACCACCCCTTCAGTATTCACATGTGCCCTAACTTGTGACACTTTCAAATCAATTGGCCTAAATTTAATTACTCTATCATCAACCTAGTCTTGTGCATGATGCATGAACGCCCTGCAGTCATTGATATCATGTCCTCAAGCTCCAGAGTGAAAAACACAGTAGTCATGGAGATTCCAACCCTGGGGAAGCTCACTAGTAGGAAGAGATAGCTCACGACATTCAATCAATCCCATTTTGAGAAGCTGTGGGCACAACTCAACATAGGACATGGGCACAAGATCAATAATCCTTTCTTGCTTCTATCGAGAACGGGTTGCTGCCACTGGAGGATCTACACCTGACATCTGCTGAAATCCTTCTATTGGAAACCAAGGTGTATGATTTGAGGAAGATACTTGATACGGAAAGAAAGTACTCACTTCGTTGGCAACAACTAGCATAAGACCATTCAGCTCATTCATATCAGGCAAGGAAAGGTTGATCTATGTCCTGGGTTCTTCTAGATTACCAAGTAGTGACTTCTGGTAAGGAAGCTCAGACTATGGAGGAAGTCCACCTAACGACTCCTGATTCAGTGGAAATCCCAAAGAGATGGGAGAAACAAGACCTTCTGTTGGAGAAGCAGACGCCTGACCCTTCTCTTTCCTTAACAAGGAATTCATGATCCCTGTCAGCAGCTTCATCTGAGTTTTCATTATGTCAAACTCTTCTTTCAAGAATCTATGGCCCTGAGATAAATTTTGAACTTTTGCTCTAAAATGCACCATTTGGGCCTTCATTTCAGTCATCTCCACCCGGAGTTGTTCCAAGTATGTACCCTAAGAGTTCTGATTCACGCTAGCCATTCTGAAGAGAAACCAAGTCAGGGTAAGAATTCGTCTCTGAACACCTATCAGGAATGCAAGGATGTATGAAAATTCCATGTTCGGTTATTTCCCAGAGATATATCTGCTTAAATTCACATTTTAATACACAAGAAATCCAAATGCATGATTCAGACATGAGATCCTTGGAAATGACTAAACATGTATGCTGAAATGCTATGATGGCATGTATGCAACTGGCATGTGATCAGGGACTGGCATCTGTCTGGATACAGGACCAAGAACCAAGTGTCTGAAACCTCAAAGGTCCTCTGAATAATAACTCGGATGATAACTCATAACCAAAGATCAAGAACTCTAGGACTATAATAATTGGATCAGAACATAAGATGACACTGATGATAAAGGGTATGTTGAGGTCAAGGGTCCCTGCAAACCTGTAAACCCTTCCCAATCTCACGGGTGTGCTCCGAGTCAAACATCACGGACTCTCAAAGCCGAATAGAAATAATACGTTCACCATTTCTGAAAAACGGATCATGATAAAATCAAGGAATCAGTTTAGCATTATGTACTACTCAGGGAGGTCTCAGCGTAAGTCCAGGAAAGAACAAGCATCCCTTATAAGTCCCCAACTTCGAGCGCTGAAATCGAGAGACAATAGTACATTCAGCCTGTGGGATACAGTACTATCGTCATACGATCAAATGCTTTAACTAAGTTCCTATAAGAGAACTAGGCTGTCCTATGCGAGTTCCCAGTGGGCCCTCGGGTTCGAATGGGTTTGCCACAAAATGCGGTTTGCCACTGTCACCACTAGAGAAGGATGTTTCCATAAAGGTCCTCAATGATCGGTCCCCAGATGCACATAACTATCGAGGTCGTGTAATGATCCAAGAAAGATTCCTGTATCAATACATTTCCAAGACGGTCGTAGTCTGGGTGTGGAACTCAATACTACCAACATAGCAAGATTCAATGAAGCCAAAGTCATTGTCCATGCTAAGTCCTAGGGTGCATTCGAGCCACGCTTACGAGCTCATATCACAGTAACTTTCCTCAAACCCACCAAACATAAAAATCCAGTACAGCCAGACAATCAAGTATATACATATGTTGCATGAAAAATAATACAAAAAGCGATAAATAAAGCTGTAAATAAAACTGTAAACAACAGTAAAATAAACAGGAAACAACAAATAATCAAACACACAAAGAAAGATAAACAAACAAGCTCTAGGAGTGACTCTCAAAGGGGAAACCAGAGATTCTGGATTCTCTCCCCAGTAGAGTCGCCAGTTGTCGCTCCCTGGATTTCCATCCTGGTACAAACGGGAAAGTGGCACGGAAAAGTTAGAGTCGCCAGCCAGTAATTTTTATCCCGAAGGAATGGGAATGGTAATGCTACACATACCGAAGAAAAGAAAAGGAAGGACACAGGTCCTGCGAACCAAAGAACTGGGTTCAGAAGTCGGTTACGACCTGGGAAGGTATTAGTACCCCAGATCGTCCGCCATACCCGACGGGATCTACGCTTGCAAAGAAACTGTTTCAAAGGGTAAAGCAAAGAAAGTTGTTACAAAAGAAAGACTAAAACTGGATAATAAAAGAAAAGAAATGGGGAAATGTAGAGAAAATAAAAGAGTGCTCGAACGGGCCCTACCCCGCTGCCTACGTACCTCATCTGGACATGAGGATCAGAGTCGCCGTAGTTCCCCTAACTAGGGGTGGAAGGTTGCTTGTGTGTTAAGGCTTGAACTACTTATGTTAATGCTCAATTGTTACAGGCTCGTCTGATACGAGTGCGTTACCGTCTTGTAGAGTGATAAGTCGTAGCAAGTCCTTACGATGAGAGTGAGTGGGATGGGAGAAGAAGTTCCCGAAGGAAAGACGATTATTGTTTGTTTGAGTTTTTTAGAAGTTTTTTATGAGTGTGGCACAAGGAAGTGAATTCAAACTCTTTTTCATGGAATGTGTACTTGCTACTACATTCCAAGAGGGAATAATAGACCAAGCACACCAAGTAAGGAAAAGTTGTCCAAGGCTTGGTTCCAAGGATTAGGGTCTAGATTCACTAACTTGTTGAACTTTTTAGATGTTTTTGTGGTTTTAAATGAAGAAGTGTTTTTTATGGTTTTCTTGATGAAGATAGTCTCATGATTAGACTTGTACATCATGCTAGACATGCCCATACTATCCCAAGATGGGATGAATATGAGTGCCCCATGGAATAAGTCTTTGCACCTAAGACTACTTCAATCTTTATTAATGTTTTTTTTTTAGTTTTTGTATGAAGATGAGAAGAGAAGAACCAAAGGATCTTAAAGGTAAGAACTAAGGGGAACTAAACCAAACCTAATGTTGTCATGAAAATATGGACCTAGGTTAGTGAGGTATCATTCTATCCTAAAGAAGAGAAAGAAAGAAGAAGTAAGGAGGTAGAAAATCAACTTACCTCTCTTAAAGAAGTTAAGTTGTTCTCTAAGGGGGGTGGAAAGAAGTTTCGCAAATGATGGTCTAAGCATACCTCATAAACAAGTATGATAACATAAAAGAAATAGGAGGAAGAAATTTGAAGTGTGGAAATCTCATCCACACCTCTTACTTACCATTTCCCTTTCAAGTGTTAAAAGAATTCACAAATGATAAGTATAAATCAAGCAAGCTCAAACAAAGTAAGAACAAGCAAGTGATCACTACAAACCATCACAACCAGAACCTAAACATGTTAAGTAAGTACCTAAGAATAAGATTCAAACATCAATTAAGGCATATAAACGCAAACTAGGTCAATTAGAAGAAACATGAAGAAATTGGAAGTGAAGTGAGGCATGCATGTGAATGTGAAACTTAGTGAACAAGTAACATCAAACAAACAAAGGCAAGGCTCATACAAAAACCAGGGATCAAACCTCAAGTTAACAATCACAAAACAAAACCCTAAAAGATGGCATAAGTTCCCTTCTATCCAAACAGTCAAACATAGCTCAAAGATACATCAAAATAGGGCATGTTAAGAATAAATCTCAAACAAATAATGAACATGTCTTAAAAATTATACAATTAAGCACAAATACTCCTCAAGTATGTACAAATATTATATCAAGACCACATATCCAGAATCAGAAGCAAACATAATCAAATAATTGATTAAAACACAATTAGGGTTTCATTTACTTTCACACAAAGGAACAAGCTAAAAAAATATCCAAACAAGACCTAAAAATCATGATAAAAAACACTAAAGTACTTCAACATGTTAGCAAGGCATAGTAAAAATAATCAGAAGCATATTTATCATGGAATTCAAATTAGAAAATAAACAAGCTAGAGTGTTCATGGAGGGAAACAAATACAAGGAAATTAATTGAGAAATTAATTCAGGATTAAAAAATAAAGAAAAATGAAAAATATAAATTGAGAAAATTAAAGAAAACTCAAAATTAATCACATGAATATTTTTGATATTTTTGGAATATTAAAACTATTTTCAGACAATTAAAATTGAAGTTAGAAATTAAAAAGAAATAAAAATCACATCAAAGGAAAAAGAGGTGTAAAGAGTGATCCAACCTAGTTCAATTAGGATTGGGCTCAGAAATGGGGGTGTTGATAGGAACATAAGGCCCAACATATCTAAACAAATTCAATCAACCCAAGCAAAAATATACAAAACCAAAGGTCCAAATTAAAAGTCAAGAAGTCCACACATCTAATGGCCAGGCATGCTAGTCAATGAAAACGAAGTCCACACAACCAATGATCAGGATCCAGTCAACTTGAAGAAGTCAGTGGTTCTAAGGGCTCACAACTAACAACAAAGAGTAATCCAAACCCACGCATAAGATCACCAGTCAATTAAACAAGTCATATGATCCAATGATCCACAATGTAGGTCACAACCATGTACTCACACACACAAATCATAAGACTGAAAAAATATAAGGCACGCGCCCTGTACATGTTCATTAATTGACGTGGAAATGTCCTAACCATCAGATCACCACAAATCAAAGGCCAATATTTAAACTTACGAATGGAACAGTACACACCGGCCGGAGAAGGTTCGGTCGTCTTCTCCGGCCAAGCTCAGGTGAGGTCATCATAAAAAAATCCCAGAAATAAAAAACAAGCACATAAATAGAGAGCTGACACAACAAGGATCACACATATGCCATTAGATTCCATAAATACTCAAGATCTAGAGCAAATCAAAGCAAACAAAATTTCACATCCAAACTAAAACTCAAGAAATAACTATTCTCAACGCTTTTAATCACTTCAGGCACCACATATCAAGCATATACAACATAAAACAAGTGAGAACAAGTCAAAACCGAAGCAAAATAAGATGATGCTCAAACCAGGTATTGAGCTTTTATTGAGATTCAAAGAAATCTAGAGGTTGAGATAACTTCAGTATGCCTCCTTTGATCTATTCAGAGCCAAATAAAGGATATAAACCTTGATTTGAGTGGAGAATGGCAGAAATCCAAAGATGATGTTGATCTTCAATTTATCAGCAAAGCTTCGTCAAGCTTCTAAACAAAGTAAGGATGATGATATTATGCTTAAATGATGTTGTTAAGAGCGATTCAGAGGAGAAATGGAGTGGTGGAATGAAGAAATTCAGATCTTATAATTTGTTTTGATGTGAGGAATTTGAGAGCACAATGAAAGAGAGAGAGAGTCTGAGAGTGAAGAGTGAAATGAAATGTGTGTGTGATCCCTTTCAAAATCGTGAATGAAGGCTTAAATATCATGATTGTAATACCCCAAATTTGCCCTCTTACTTTTATCATCATGTTCACATCATAATCATCATAAGCATATCATATCCTTAGCATCTAGCATAGAAAAATGAAGCATAACATCCTCATGTTCTAGCATAGGGCATATGATCAATCATCTGGGGATTTGAAGCTTTGCAAGCCAAAACAAGAGGCCAAATGACATTGCAAGAGTTCCACAATGTGTCCTCATGTCATATGCAAGCCCAAGATCATTTACAAAAGTCAAGAAGGGTAGAAGATCATCAGAGGATCAAAGATGCAACAATCTCCTACACAGATGAATTTTGAATTAAGGTTTTGCTTTTAAGCAGGGATTTCTTATACATTTGACCAATTCTTGTGGTCAAAGTCTTTTATATGATATTTGAAGCCTATGGATGGAATTTGGTGAGAAGGTTCATTAAGGAAGTCAGTCAATTCATCAGTTACTTGTAAAGGAAGAAATTGGTCAAACTGAGTATCTGAAAAGTCAACTGTGGAAATTCAAGGGGTCCAATCATATTTTTCAAGCTAAGGGATGTTCTTAAGGTCAAAGAAGAGGTTTTATGGTCTCAAAGTTCAAGAATCAAGAGGTTTTGCAAGGCTTTCCATTTTTGGCATATGGCTTGTAATGAAAATGTCCAAATTTAGTAAGTTTTGCCCTAATTTTCAAGGCCTTATTTCACAACTAAAATGACTCCAAATGGATTTTCTTTGAACATGAAAGTTATAAGTTATGCTATCCCATTTTCAAAAAGTATAAGAACATGTCCATAGAATTTATGGTTGAAACGTTATGATCAAGGGAATTTTGGCCATTTTTAGGGTTTTACATGAATTATCATTTTACACCAAGTTGCAAAAAGCCTTGTAAGTCATTTCTAAGCTGATCAATGGGTAAAGTAAGGTCACAACATCATAATGTATTGCATGAAAGTGAGATGGCTCAAGAAAAATCACCAAATTCGTGTATGGGAAGTAAGATATTCCATAAAATGCAAAAATGCATGATCACTCACAAAGCATGACTCCAATATCCAAAGGCCAGGATTATTTCATTTATGAATCAAAGGCTGGATGAGAGTTGAACATGTGCAAGGAAGAATGAAGAGCATGAGCAAAACACTCCATCACACAACATTTTCAATTTTGCAAAATCACTCTCCCCTCACTATCCTCACGTGCATTCCCTTCACAATTCAAAGCACTGAAAGCATGCACACAATATAAGAAAGCTAGGGTTTCATTTCATCAGGAATCACCACCATTCTCTCACGTCAAAGTTTTTGCTCCATCTGCATTTGCCTTCGAATCTCATTATTCTTCCACTCTTTTCAAAAACTCGTTGCATATTCATGATCCTTGAGGTGTAAGGAGCAATAATCCATCATCAATTGAAGCTGAAGTCAAGGATTCCATATCTTGCAAGTTTGGTGCAGCTTGTTTCGAATATTTAGATCTAGCCATTCTCAAGGCTTTAATTGCATTTATTTTTCAATTAGAGTGTATTTGGAGTAAATCTGCAGCTGTTGGAGCTTTATCTTGGTAATTTTGAAGATCTGCAAGCTCAGGTAGCTCATTGGATTCTTAGATCTAGATGCTTGATTTTATGTGTGCTTCTTGATTTATGCGTCGTCCTGATTATCCTGAACTTTTTGGAATTGAAAATGGTTGAGAATTAAGTGAGATGTGTGGATTTAAAGTTTGATGTATGAAACTGATTCTCTTCGATTTGCTTTGTTCTTTGATCTTTTATGAAATTCATTGCCATATTTGAACTCAACATGTCTTAATTGTTTGATCTGGAGATTATTGTGCATTTCTGTGTTAGTTTATTCTTACGCATGAGTTTTCCGGTGCCGGAGCTGTAACTCCGGTCACCGAATTCTGGAAAGTGTTTTGAATTTGAAAATGAAGAAGACAACTCCTCCACCCTTGGATCTGTGATCTAGACTCTCATCCTCTTGCCAACGCATTAAAAAGGCATACTACCTGGCACGTAATTTCGTTTTGTTATAAAGTCTGAATTATGCTTTGTGTGTTGCACCTCACCACAACTATCATGTACACACACGCATCTTGTTTGCTTTGGTTGACTGGCTGATGATGTTGACTTGATCCCATACGCACGTTTGATCTAGTGGCTCCTGATTTTTCCTGAATTTTTGAATATCCATCATAATTATGTGACACATACGCTGATACCTTTGGGCCTAAGCTGTTATTCACGCCCTCTGTTTGTAAGCCCATAGCATTTTGAACTAAAGTGGATTGCTGGTTGCACCTCCTTGGGTCTTTTTGTTTTATTTTATTTCTTTTATTAATTGCTTGGTTTTCAATTTTTAAAATTAGTTAGAGATCTCTAAAAATTCACCAAATATTCATGAATGTCAATTTTAATCTTCTTATTTTTTCTATTTTTATTTTCCATTTATTTTTAATTTTCGTATTAGATTTAATTGTTTAGTTTAATTTTCATTTTAATGCTTTTAAGAAATGCATGTTGTCTTGTTTATTTTCTATTTTGATCATGGATTTGAATTTTGACTTGGTTCTTTTTGCTCTGGATTAATAACATGATGTAGTTTGTTGATGATTTATCTCATGATTTTTAGGGATTTGTATGTGGATTTTTGTCAAGTTGCTTAGGAATGAAGTTTCAAAACCCTAATTCTTGTTTATGAAGTCCTTTGACCTAGTTTGCTTTTGATTTCGATCCTATTATTTTGGTATGATGTTATCCCATGATTAAGGAACCTTTGGGCTTAATTGTAGAATTTTTGAATGCACTTTTAATTTAATATGAGTTTTCTTGTTTGCTTGCCTTAGTTTGCATCTTTTTTGGTCATATGCTTGTTTCTTAGGCTAGGAGGGCACTTGTGCCAACTCCTATAGGGTGTTTAGAACCTTTTTTGTAAGAGGATAGGTCCCTGGTCTTTGTTTGATGCTTTTGCCTTGAGTTGGTTTGTGTTACTTGTCTTTGAAGTTTATACACTTATGTACATGTTCACTTCACCTCTTATGCTTATGTGTTTCTCATGATGACAATGATTAAACTTGTATGCTTCCTTTATTGATCTCTTGTGTTTCTTAGGCACATTCTTAGCATGTTAGGGTTCTGGTCTTGAGTAGTATGATGCTTGATTGGCTTGTATGATAGGTGTTACCTCATGTGTGTTTAGCCTTTCCATAACTAACTAGTGTTTCCTTGTAATGCTTTGTTTGCTCCACTCCTTCCTTGATATTGTTTTATGTATCTTAGCATATAATTGAGGTGAATCACTTCTGGTTGTGATGTGTTGAATTGATCTTTTGTTTGTTTACATCTCTTTTGAACTCATTTGGTTTATCTTATCATGTGTGAATAATTCTAACCATTTCAGGGGCTCATGGTAAGTGAAGTGTGGATGATGTCCACATTTCAATTATTCATCTACTTTTTTATTTTACTTTCTCACTTGTGTTTGAGATGTGCCTTATGCCATCTTGTGATCAACTTCTTCTCTTCCCCCTTTAGAAACAACTTATCTTCTTTAGAGGAGTAAGTTGTATTCTAACTCTTTCTTTCTCTTCTCCTTTTCTTCTTCTTTCTTTTCTTTCATTCTTCTTCATTAGGATAGAGCTCAAACCACACTAACTTAAGACTCCCATGCATGATAACATTTAGGGTTGTTAGTCCCCCTTTTAGTTCTTACCTTTGAGATCCTTTTTGGTGCTCTCTCTTTCTCATCTCAAAACAGAAATCTAAAAAACATTAATAATAGTTGAGGTGACCTCTCCCTTTTGTCATTCTCTCAAAGAAAAAACTAAAAAACCCTTCTTCGCTTTAATTCACAAAAACACTTAATAATACAAACAAGTTATTGAATTTAAATCCTAATCTTAGGAAACAAGTTTGAGGATCTTCTTCATTCTTGGTGGACTTGTTACTCATTCTATTTTGGGATGTGCTAATAAGGACATGTTTCTTAGAAAATGATTTTCTTTCACTTCCTTGTGCCACACTCATAAAAAACACTGAACAAACAATAAGCGTCTCTCCTTCGGGACTTCTCTTTTCATCACCTTCACTCTTTACGCGAACTTGCTATGACTTGTCATTTTGCAAGACAGTAACGCACTCGTGGAATACGAGCCTGCAACACCTGAGCATTGCCATATGCAGTTCAAGCCTTAAGACACAAGCAATCTTTTCCACCCCTAGTTAGGGGAACTACGACGTCTCTGATCCTCATATCCAGATGAGGTACTTAAGCAACGGGGTAGGGCCCGTTCGAGCACTCTTTTATTTCCCCTACATTTTCCCCCTTCTTTTCTTTTCTCCAGTTCCGGTCTTTCTTTTTGCAGCATCTTTCATTTCTTCGCCCTTTGAAACATTTTATTTGCAAGCGTGGATCCCGTTGGGTACGGTGAACGATCTGGGGTGCTAATACCTTCCCAGGTCGTAACCGACTCCCGAACCCAGTCTCTTTGGTTCGCAGGACCTTTTGTCCTTCATTTTATTTTCTTCTGGTTTGTGCAGCATTACCATTCCAGTTCCTTCGGGATAAAAATGACTGGCTGATGACTCTACCTTTTCCATGCCACTTTCGCGTTTGTACCAGGATGGAAATCCAGGGAGCGACAATGGGGTGTGAAAAGTGTAATTTGAGGGTGTGAATGCCAATTCTGTTTTCCTTCTCAAGTGCAGAGGACTCGTGTATCAATCTTCAATTTTTCTTTCTATTTTTTAAAACCTTCGTATGTAGGTGATCCATGGTAACTATGGTGCAGTTAATATGCTGGAAGCATCAAGTTTCATAATGTGATTTTGTATGAGAGGCCAAAGAAATCAAAGGTGATGGTTAACTTGATATCATGGAGTGATATGTTGGCATCATCATGATAGTTTGTGGAAAATTAATGAAAATCAGTGGTGGTGATTGTTGATGTAATGAAGGTGCATGGGTGAAGGTTTCACATGATATTCTTGTTTCTACTCTTCATGCAATGTGTGTGAGTGTGGTAAGAAAGGTGTGGTCATTTTCCATAACAATGAGAGAGTGGGGGCGTGTATAAAATGTACAAGGCTAGTTGATCATCACATGCATATACCACCACTTTTGTATCACTTTTTGTACTTTTCTTTCACTAAATCAACAAATAACCACAACAACTTTATTCTCTCATTTTTTGGCCACGTGAACAACAAACTTTTACCATTGAATAAAGTTAACACATGATAAAATGTGACACCAAGTAATAAAAAAAATTGGACCAATGGAAGCTTGACAAGTGTGCAAAGAAAACCCTAAAAAGCATCAAAACTTCCAAAATTCATAACTTGAGTTCTAAAAATGCTATGAAGGTATTCTAGGACTTTTTGGAAAGGGAAATTCATGATCTAAAACGTTCAAGTTGGGAAACAAATCATTTGGAGCTTTTTTGACCATGAAAGGATAGGTTGAAGATTAGGGCAAATACTTCCAAAAATAGAAACTTCTAACTTGAGAAATTCCAAATTTAGCAACTTTTGCATATTCTTGATTTTTGACATTTGAGATCATCCAAGCTATTCCTTGATCAAATATGACCTCATGAAGCTGATGAACAAGATCAAAACCCTAAAAATCCACTGGTTAACATTTGTTTGGCACAATTGACTTTCTTTCTTCATGCACAAGTAACTAGATCAAAACCTGTCTTCCTTAATGAATTTTTGAATCAAACTTTATCCATAGGCCATATATTCCATATAGAAGCTGTAATAACCCGAATTTTAGTTAACGCTCTGGATAATATTAATTAACATTAATTAGTATTATCTGAAGCAGAGGCTTTATTAAATATTCAGCTCAGAGACATTTTTGGATACTCTCAAATTGGCCCCATTAATATTATTAATTGAGAGATATAATTTGTTTAGTTAATTAGGAAAATAAGTTAAGTATTATAAAAAGAAAAAGAAAAGAGAGAAAGTTAGTAAGAGAATTGGAAAGAAAGAAAAGAAAGGAAGAGAAAGAAAAGGAGGAGAAGGAAAAGGAAAAGAGAAAACCTAGAGCTTCAATCCATCATCCGTCCGTCGAATCGGCTCATTCTTTCCGTCAATCTTCAACTCTCGAGGTGGGTTCTTAGTTAGAAGCTTTTATCTTTTATTTTGGTTGAGTTTTAGAGATTTTGTGGGTTAGGGTTTTATTGGAAAATCTAAGAAATTGAAAGTTTAACGGTTAAAACTCGATTAAAACTTAACTATAATACTCACATTATGTATATGATCATGTTTGGCTATGTTTTTTTGTATTGGTTGATGTTTGGAGTTGGGTTGGGCTTAGAAGAGTTGTTTCCCGTAAGCCTGGAATTTCCTGAACTGGTATAGCTCGCTCAGCGAGAAATCCAGAAGATTTTTCGCTCAGCGAGACCTGTAGGGTTCAATTTTGGTATTTAATTCATAACTTTTGATCCGGGTATCCGTTTTTAGCGTTCCATATATTGGTTCGAAGCTAAAAACATGAACTATATTTTGATACCGAAAAATGTTATTTTTACCCGACTTTTCCGATTAACCGTAATTATGTTAGTTAAGGAATTGTGGTAATTATGTTAGTTGTGCAAGTTGTGAAAATATGCGATAATCGTGAGGATTGAATGTAAATAGAGACAATGAGATTAGTTTAATGATGATAATTAGACTATAATGTTAGAGTTATATGTTTGAAAACTATATAACCAAAAGTATCAAGGATGGAGGAAGAGTTAGGAAATCTTACCATAAACCAATAGTGTGGCCTAGTATTGTAACTAGAAATTGTTAGATGGTATGACTTGTGAGATGCTTAGGTTCATCCTAGGTTGTTGCGAATCCATGATACGTTATACGCGGTATCCTCCGATAAGTCTTGAGTAAGTCTTGAGGTGGGTATTACACTGAGTCTCACGGGAAGCATCCGTAAAGGCTTGAGGTACCGTCAGTAATGATAAGTCTTGAGGTGGGTATTACACTGAGTCCCACGGGAAGCAAATGATAAGTCTTGATGTGGGTATTACACTGAGTCCCACGGGAAGCAAATGATAAGTCTTGAGGTGGGTATTACACTGAGTCCCACGGGAAGCAAATGATAAGTCTTGAGATGGGTATTACACTGAGTCCCACGGGAAGCAAATGATAAGTCTTGAGGTGGGTATTACACTGAGCCTCACGGGAAGAAAATGATAAGTCTTGAGGTGGGTATTACACTGAGTCCCATGGGAAGTAAATGATAAGTCTTGAGGTGGGTATTACACTGAGTCCCACGGGAAGAAAATTATAAGTCTTGAGGTGGGTATTACATTGAGTCCCACGGGAAGGAAATGATAAGTCTTGAGGTGGGTATTACACTGAGTCCCATGGGAAGCATGGTTTACGCTTGAGGTGGGTATTACATTGAGTCCCACGTGAAGTGTCGAGAATGTTATATGGATATTCAATCTTATTTTGTTTCCTTATAGAGAAGTTACCTTAGGCTTTAGATGGGTGTTAAACCGAGTCCCATTAGGAGTAAAAGGTAATATCCTAGCTGGTGATAGTAGGATTTGTAGAACTCTTGGACGTGGTTCCAACGAGAGTGAGGTGTGTGAACTCAATGTTGTTTTCCTCGAATAAAGACTTGAGTTAGGTTTTGATAGAACCCTTAGAGCCGAGAGAACTCTAAGATAGGGAACCCACTGAGATATTGATATCTCACCCCACTATTGTTGTTGCTTTTCAGGTTCCTATGCAGGTTTGATTTACGAGTGAAGTTATGCTCGAGATGTTTCAAGTGAAGCTTAGTTTAGTCTTCCGCTGTATATTTCTGTATCTTTGTATAATAATGGATATTGTATTGTTCTTAGCTTTTATTTTAGTATGATTTCCATGTCTTGTGCCATATTTGTATAGTTTTAGAATTGGACAAGAATGTGAATTATACTAGTAGGTATTTATGATGGGGTCAGTACCAAAAATTAACACTGTATGATATTATTCTAGATATATATTATATGGGTGTTACAGTTGGTATCAGAGCAGGTTGTATCCTTGACCTAGCCTTGAAACATCATAAGTAAATCTTTCATGCCTCTTATGTGTGTCTGGTCGGCATGATTCTTAATATCATACTATGTAGTAATGGGTCTAATCAGCCTAGTGCTATGTATGTGGTAGGTAGGATCATGGTTGTGCGACCATGAAGACTCCAAAGTATTGTCGTAACTTGTGCTGGGAGAGTAGATTCAAGCCAAGAGTTAGCAAATGGGGCTTTGGTCAGCTCAGTTGGAGTCTTCATAAGAGTTCTGCTCCCTGTAACATGGAGTTACAAAGTAGTATGTTGTTCAAGAAATCCTTTGGAATGGATAGTGACTGAAAGTTACAAGTATCTACAGGATAAGTGGTCGGAGTCCCACAGAATAAGTGAAGTCACTGGTGGATCAATGTTGGTCACTGGTACGGATAAAAGTGTTGAGAAGTTTCATTTCACGAGAAGAGAAGATGTTTATGGAACGTGTGACTTAAGGATCTGGAATGAGTTAATTGTTAGTGTTTTGGACCTAAGATCGTAGTGGCATCTTGGATGAGCGAGGGTACTTCAAGGAATGTATTTGGATAATACCTTGCATATGGATAGGAGTTATGAGTAAAGAATGTTCATTTTCTTTTGGGAACCTAAAGTTGTGGCAAAAAGTGGGAAGAAACACGAGGATGTGGTTACACATTTCAAGTGAGACAAGTATACCCCGAACGAAAGATAGAAGACTAGAGTTGTATATCCGGCTACAACAGAAGTTACAAGTTTAGATTAATACATCAAGATGTTATATTTTAGTAAGGGATCATTTCGGAAATGTTGAATTACCTAAGGAATGGTATAAGGTATAATGCAGAAGAGAGAGTAGGCCTTATTTAGTATCGTGAGGAGCATTTGGTATGGACCGGATGAAGTTGTGTTAAGTGTTAGAGTAAGCACCTTGGTTTCGGGAGAACTCTAGTAAGATGAATTATGTTTGGGTGTGAGGAGATTACCGCAGAGCGTGAAGTTGATATGGTATGGAAACGGTCTTAGCAACACAATATGAGAAAGTGATAACGGAAGGTATGTTAGACAAGTGTACAGTGGAATTGTTAAGTTATTGTTAAGACTAATGTTGAGAAGTGTAAGCAACGATGGTTCGCTCATTAAGGCTCTTGTGGTATGATTACTTTTGTGTGGAATCGTCGTTTGGTATGGTCGTAACTTTTGGATGTGATTGGAATAAGTTTGAGAGGTTTGGGTAACAATGAAGACCAGAAGTTCGCTTCTGCGTTGAGTAATCGGATTGTCCTGTGGATAGTACCTGGTTACCAAATTATGTTTTTAAACCTCTTACAAATACTAGAAGTGCAAGATCGTACTGAGTGATCCGTTACCCTCCTGGTAGTGACCGGTTAGCATTGTTAAGTTTTGGAAAATTGGATTTTTCTAAGATGCATACATTTGGACTTGAGTGTCCGGGTGGAGTGTTCTTGTTACCAATGGGAAGTTGTGGAGACTTTCTATACGATGACCAGTAGGGGGTAAAGGAACTTTGGTTGTTATATAAGCATAGACAGTAAGGTTCTTCAGAAGAGTGCTTTGCCTCAATCTTCAAGAGTAAGGGAAAACCTCTGTGTTTGTGAATAATCAAAGTATTTGGATTATGCCCCTGGCGAGATTAAGAATGTTATTGTTGATACTAATTCTTACAAGGAATTAGAGAGATAGGGAGAGAGAGAGAGAGGACAAGGTTGTATACTAGAAATAAGATCTCCTTTGTTTTGCTTTGTTTTACCCGATAAGGATTGTGTATTGGATTTTGTTTACGAACGAACCAAACATTAGCTTGTATCTAAAACCCTTTGATGTTGTCCTTGTCGATTCCTACTAGCGTCATTGTAAGAATGGAATCGGACTATTTCGTTGAGTATTCGTGTTGTGACCGTAACAAAATGGTAGTTCTACTTCTTCGTTTGTTAGAGAGTATAATCTGCAAGTTATGCCCATTTGTCTTATCTTAGGTTGTGGATGGTGAACGATTGTTGCACCTATTTAGAGACCACAAGTGAGAATCATATTACAAATCAGTGTGGACTAGATTGGTAATTTTGATTTGGATTACTTGTTAGCAAGAGGAACGAGTTTAGTTGTGTTCGATCGTTTAGCCTGGGATAGGTAAACGATTAACACGCGACTTTTGTGGAGAATTTAGAGAATCGTTCTTTCTGAACTGTAAGTCCGTTTTAGTTTCCGTGTCAAGCGTCAGTGAACAAAGTATTGGACTTTCCTTTGAGCATGTTTGGTAAACAGTAAATGATTTGAATGATAAGTTTTGTGTGCTCCTAAAAGGTGAGTAAGTGGAATTTTGTATGCAAAATGAAAGTATTATGGAAACCCGCAAGTGTACTAAGAATAATTTGAGTTTCATATTAGTGACTCACTGGTTATTGTAAGTGTGTGTGTTACTGCGTTGTTACTGATGGAGACCTTGTGTCAACGGAAACCTTGAGTGAATGGGATTTTTTAAAGAGAATTAATATGGAGCATAGTAACCATGGTCGAATTGGTTCAGTTTAATTGGATGAATTTTTTCGAGTTTAGAATGGAATTGGAATTGTATTGATTGTGATTGCAGCAGTACAACCCTGTATCTTTGTTATTGGAGAGTTTGGACCGATGTTATTAATTATGTAGTAGAGAAGTGAGTTGTTCTATAATTGCATGTTCGTATGTTTGTATTCTATTGGTTGGTGAGAGCTCCGATGGATAAGCATTTTTTTCGATGACTATCAATACTAAGTATTGCTTGAGAATTTGTGGTATCTCCACTGTTAGGCTTTGAAAGCATAGTGGAGGGGGAATGATAAAAGAGTTCAGTCAGATTATGAGAATTTGAAGAGAATTATTTTATAAGTGCCGAAGTAAGAGAATCTTGTTCTAAGTGGGTTGTTTATGGTAAGATACCAAAAGAGCGAAGTTTCCGATGTAAATGGTTACCGTTTGATGTAAGACCAAGTGGAATTGGTAATGAACTCGTTTGACAAACTTTTGAAATGGCTTTAGTGATCGAAGGATTGTAATAAGGGGTCGTTGGAAATAAAGATGTGGTTAAGTTTTCACCAAGGCATCTTGTAGAGATTGTCAAGTGTTGAATGTTCCGGAATGAAGCCGGAGTGTTATGTTTTGTGTTGTGATAACAATCATGTTGATAGTTGTTTTCTCTGTTTTGGATGTTTTGGGTCATTTTGAGAAGTCCTTTCTGTAGCTGATTTTGTTTTGATGTTTTTGCTAAGTTTGCCCCGCGACCAGGGTTCACGCCGCGAACTGAGTGCAAACTTTCTGTGTTGTGATTCAATGAAAAGAATTAGATCGGTATGTCATCTCCGAATGAGGAATAAGACTAAGTGTTCGGCATGAAGCAACAGATAAGTTACGGAAATAGTAACTTGAAAGTTAACCCGATATTGGAAACGCGCGTATGAGTAAGGACGCGAGGTTGGATTTTGTTGAGAAACGAGGATTTGAGCCGCGAAGTCAAATTGGAATTTGAGTATGTCTATGTAAGATAATTAAGGATAAGTATAGATCTAAGACAATGATGTAAAGTGTTGTTGTGGATGAGTAAAGGAAATTCGAGGACGAATTTCAATTCAAGGAGGGGAAGATGTAATACCCCACATTTTAGTTAACGCTCCGGATAATATTAATTAAGATTAATTAGTATTATCTGAAGGAGAGGCTTTATTAAATATTCAGCTCAGAGACATTTTTGGATACTCTCAAATTGGACCCATTAATATTATTAATTGAGAGATATAATTTGTTTGGTTAATAAGGAAAATAAGTTAAGTATTGTAAAAATAAAAAGAAAAGAGAGAAAGTTACTAAGAGAATTGAAAAGAAAGAAAATAAAGGAAGAGAAAGAAAAGGAGGAGAAGGAAAAGGAAAAGAGAAAACCTAGAGCTTCAATCCATCATTCTCCATCATCCGTCCGTAGAATCGGCTCATTCTATCCGTCAATCTTCAACTCTCGAGGTGGATTCTTAGTTAGAAGCTTTTATCTTTGATTTTGGTTGAGTTTTAGAGATTTTGTGGGTTAGGGTTTTATTGGAAAATCTAAGAAATTGAAAGTTTAACGGTTAAAACTCGATTAAAACTTAACTATAATACTCACATTATGTCTATGATCATGTTTGGCTATGTTTTTCTGTATTGGTTGATGTTTGGAGTTGAGTTGGGCTTGGAAGAGTTGTTTCCCGTAAGCCTGGAATTACCTGAACTGGTATAGCTCGCTCAGTGAGCAGTTCCTCGCTCAGTGAGAAATCCAGAAGATTTTTCGCTCAGCGAGACCTGTAGGTTTCAATTTTGGTATTTAATTCATAACTTTTGATCCGGGTATTCGTTTTTAGCGTTCCACATATCGGTTCGAAGCTAAAAACATGAACTATCTTTTGATGCCAAAAAATTTTATTTTTACCCGACTTTTCCGATTAACCGTAATTATGTTAGTTAAAGAATTGTGGTAATTATGTTAGTTGTGCAAGTTGTGAAAATATGTGATATTCGTGAGGATTGAATGGAAATAGAGACAATGAGATTAGTTTAATGATGATAATTAGACTAGAATGTTAGAGTTATATGTTTTAAAACTATATAACCAAAAGTATCAAGGATGGAGGAAGAGTTAGGAAATCTTACCATAAACCAATAGTGTGGCCTAGTATTGTAACTAGAAATTGTTAGATGGTATGACCTGTGAGATGCTTAGGTTCATCCTAGGTTGTTGTGAATCCATGATGCGTTATACGCGGTATCCTTCGATAAGTCTTGAGTAAGTCTTGAGGTGGGTATTACACTGAGTCCCACAGGAAGCATCCGGAAAGGCTTGAGGTATCGTCAGTAATGATTAGTCTTGAGGTGGGTATTACACTGAGTCCCACGGGAAGAAAATGATAAGTCTTGAGGTGGGTATTACACTGAGTCCCACGGGAAGCAAATGATAAGTCTTGAGGTGGGTATTACACTGAGTCCCACGGGAAGCAAATGATAAGTCTTGAGGTGGGTATTACACTGAGTCCCACGGGAAGCAAATGATAAGTCTTGAGGTGGGTATTACACTGAGTCCCATGGGAAGCAAATGATAAGTCTTGAGGTGGGTATTACACTGAGTCCCACGGGAAGCATGGTTTACGCTTGAGGTAGGTATTACATTGAGTCCCACGTGAAGTGTCGAGAATTTTATATGGATATTCCATCTTGTTTTGTTTCCTTATAGAGAAGTGACCTTAGGCTTGAGATGCGTGTTACACCGGGTCCCATGAGGAGTAAAAGGTATTATCCTAGATAGTGATGGTAGGATTTGTAGAACTCTTGGACGTGGTTGCAACGAGAGTGAAGTGTGTGAACTCAAGGTCGTTTTCCTCGAATAAAGACTTGAGTTAGGTTTTGATAGAATCCTTAGAGTCGAGAGAACTCTAAGATAGGGAACCCACTGAGATGTTGTTATCTCACCCCACTATTGTTGTTGCTTTTCAGGTTCCTATGCAGGTTTGATTTACGAGTGGAGCTATGCTCGAGATGTTTTAAGTGAAGCTTAGTTTAGTCTTCCGCTGTGTATTTCTGTATCTTTGTACAATAATGGATATTGTATTGTTCTTAGCTTTTATTATAGTATGATTTCCATGTCTTGTGCCATATTTGTATAGTTTTAGAATTGGACGAGAATGTGAATTATACTAGTAGGTATTTATGATGGTGTCAGTACCAAAAATTAACATTGTATGATATTATTCTAGATATATATTATATGGGTGTTACAGAAGCCTTTCACCACAAGAATTAGTCAAAGATATAAGAAAATCTTGATCTGAGCCAAAACCCTAATTAGGGTTTCTCTGTGTAGGAGAAGTTTGCATTGTTGAGCTTCTGATGAAACGTATCCCTTCTAGGGCTTTGGGGGATGAGTTTAAGATTGTATGAGATATGAGGGTCCCTTGTGAGCTTCTTGAAAGACCACTTGGTTCTTATCTTGACTTTGGAGAATCACAACTTGCTGGATGACTAATCACATGCCCTATGCTTGTAACTATGGATGTCATGCCTCATTTTTCTATGCAAAATGCCAAGATATGTATGCTTTATTCTATGTTATATGATATGAAACAAAGAGGGAAAATTTGGTGTGTTACACACAACACCAAGTTTCATGACTTCATGCATAGCCTACAGTCGTGACTAACTGCACAACAATAATTGCGACTTCATGCTCCAGAACCAATCGTTCTAAGCTGCACCAGAACCTTATCCCTAGAACATTTCATCAGAACACATAGTTCTATGAATGTGCTGACTACTAATTTTCGTGCCTTCCTAAAGTTCCGACCTTCATCAGGTCCTTTAGAGAAAGGTTGTTTACATATGTTGTGCTTCTTAATAAGCAGATTGTAAACTCACTTAAGTACATCAGAAGATCCTAATACACACTAAGAATACTACATTTTATTCTTGCTCCGTTGTGTGGTCTTCTGCTTCTTCAAGTTTCTTCTTATTTGAGCACTTGAAGGTTGAAGTATTCTTCTTCTTCAAAAGTTTTGCTATCTTGATCTTCGTTGAGGCACAAGAAGGACTTCTTCATCTTGATTCACATACGAACATTTATGGACAACAACCCATGATCTTCTTCAATCCAATGATCACTTTAGTAGTTGATTTTTTGTTGAAGCTTCCATGATCATCTTCATTATCTTCTGCGACTTTGCAAGTCTTCTGCAACATATGAAGTTAAGCACATTGTGAATTCAAGATCTCTTTGCTTTTAGCATATTATTGTAAAAGAGTAATCAGGTAGAAGAGCTGCATATTCAGGTAAACTCTTTGAGGCTTGTTCTAATGTTATCTTTGTTTATCATCAACCTTATGTGATTATATGACAACATCAACAACATGGTTCAAAGACCATTTGATAACTTGGTTGTATGTGTGTTTAGAAACTTTTCGGTTATATCAATCAACATCAACACATAAACTAATATGGTTGTATCCTTGATTAATTCATATAGAAGAATATTCAATTTGTGGATAATCAACCAGGTTGCTCTTAATAAAAACCAACAATGGTTGGGATCCTTTCAGGACCTTCAACGGTTGGGTTCACTCGCACCAACAACATCACAAAGCATGTGATGTTTTCCTTTTATATCCAAACATAAAAGAGCTGTTACAGCCCAATTAGGCTACTAAGGAATCTATTACATAAGGAATCAAATAGTACAACCACATATTGTCCTTTTCCACAATTCAAAGATAATGGAGAGGTAGTGAGATAAAGCATTATCGTACTGTGTACTATCCTTGCCAACGGTAACATTGTCATCTGAACTTCAGAGGCTTCTGATTATAAATCAATGAATGAAGCATAAGTTAGGGACAATGGTACTTGGATATTCAGATAACCTAAGTCTTTAGTCTTCAGATCTTGTTCATATAGAACTACTTTCTTCAAGACTTCATCACTTGGCTTGAAACCCATGGTTTTCAAAACTTCAAGTATTAGAGTCTTCAAAACTTTATTCACATAGAACATTGTCTTTAGAGTCTTCAGCATTTGGTTCTTCAGGAACCATTCTTTAGAACATTAAGTCCTAGAGTCTTCAGAACTTTGTTTACATAGAGCATTGTCTTCAGAGTCTTCAGAACTTAGTTCTTCAGAATCTTAATCTTCAAAACTCGTAAGTCTTCAGAATCTTTCAGGAACTTAGTGTTCAGACGTTAAGTCATCAGAGTCTTCAGAACTTAGTTCTTCAGAAGATTAATTTCAGAAGCTTCGCTTCCCTATTTGATCAGAACCATGTTTAGAACAACATCCACAAGAGCATTGCCAACGCAACATCCACGTCCTTGTATCTTTCTGATTATGTTCAGATTCAGAAGCACACTTGCTTCTTCAGCATGCTTGCGACTAATGTTACACATATTAACTTTGCATATTAACATTCATGTACTCATTCATAATGTTTCTTTGATCTTAATATATAAAATATTCATGATCTGTACTTTAACAAACATCATAACATAAAATTGGCTCTTTCATAATTACTCCATTGTTATCATCAAAACATAGAAATGGAATGCAGAGACAACTGTTTTTCTTACAAATATAACGTCTACTCGAAGAGGAACCTGCACGACAACCTATTGGGACTAACTGCACATAACCTCTACGTCTTCATTGAACCGTTCAGGGATCCTTCTGGATATAACATTCACTGACCAAGCAGAACCTATGCTGGGATTTCTTCTGAAGTCATAGCTATAGACTGTTCAGGGATCCTATCGGATATAACGTCTACTTGAGGAGTCTCAACTCATAGCTGGACCATTCTGGGATACCATCAGGATATAACATCCACTTCAGGAGAATCAATTTATTAGGTAGAATTGACATACCGAAGCTAACTGAGGTTCTTCTTTGCAAGCATATACTCCTCTGTTTAAGTATAAAGTAACTCTTCAGAGTTACAACAAGATGAGCAATCATCTCCTTGCAAACTACATGATTCTAAGATGTTCATAATTTTACAATTCAAATTGCATCTTCATAATTCTTCATCTTCATTGATGAGTAAGATACGTGCAACAACTTCTTGCTTCTAATCTTCAATGAGCTCCAACATGATGTAGTTGGTGTTGATTGATGACTTGTTGATTTCTTCTTCTTCTTCAACTTTAGTTTATCAATGTCTGATCATTGTTGTTGTAGATGATGATCTTGATGTAACAACATGAAATCAGACTCTTTGATTGTTGTTTTATTAATTTATGATATGATCATGGTTGAGCAACAACTGAGATATTAACACTTTGATTATTGTGTTTGTGGTTTTGGATAATGTATGATTTTGTTCTAACAACCTTTTTGTTCTTCATCAGATATTGACACACAGTCGGTTAGGTTCGATAAAACCAACATTGGTTGAGATTATAACATTACCTTCAATGGTTGGGTTTAGTGGCTTGCAGAAACACCGCAAGCCACTAACACTCATGCTAGTATATCCTAAAAACCCTATGGTTCGCCCTAGGCCACATGCATTTCCACTAGTGAAAGATTAAAACTACACTAGAGAAAGCAAATCAAGGGGAATTACATGTTTTTGGATATGTTAGTGTGTGCTTGAAATTGCATCCTCGAAGAAGGCAGCGGTTGATGGCGGTCGGAGATAGGGAGGCTTGTAATGGATATATACCGAGTAGACTTGTGGAAAGAAGAGAATACATAAATGACCAATGAAGTCATATTTATAGGCGTTCCCATCCCACGTGCACGAGCACGTGCACCGACATCATCATTGCCTAGGGCTATCCTAATGGTAGCCATCATTTCCTATTTACTATCCCATGTATCGAGATATACGTGGCAGAAGACGCTTCAGTCTTCCTTCAACCTTTGGACTCACTATGATCCGAGCAAGATGCAATGCCTAGGATAGTTCAACCATACCCTCACTCGGGAAGACCTTTTGAAATACTTTGATCACGTGATTTGTTCCTCGATAGCGAGCTGACCTTAAGTCATCACTTCTACGACCAAAAGCAACAACTTAGGGGGCTCCTTTTCTGGACTGGCCAACGACTAGACGCGACCCAATCCACTCCTGCATTTGGGACGGTCTAACATGGTCTAACATGGTCGGTCTCCTTGCTTCGTTCAAGACGTGTTCCCAACATCATAGGAGAGTAACCCAGGATCAGACAAGGATAGCTCCTGCTCGGTGCACCATTTTCCCGACACATGTCCCACCCGAGTAGATATTCCCGTCCGATAATTAGTTTATGGCATTTACCTATTTTCGGGCGATCCATGATCCAAGCCCAAAATAGGGTCCGTTGGCCACGCGCTTGGGGAATTATATAAAGCCTCTCACATGTGAGGGCCATATATCCAATATTCACTCTAACAATACTTTTTCTCGTACTTGCTCACTTCTTTGCTCGTGTTCTTATTTTAGCATCAGAGTGTCTTGCAGGTACACCCCCTCTCCTCAATAGTCGAGCAACTTCAGCAACATTCATGGCCCACACAAGGTTCTGATCATCGAAACAATCACTATGAATATGAGTATATGATCCAATACTCAATTTTTAAAAGGTGGAGTATACACGGCGTATAGTTCAAGCTACGAGTCTTCTCACCAATAGGTAGATAAAAAGTCGATGTCTCAAAGTATAATCCCTCGGTAAAAAGAAATTCACGGTTATCAAACATTTTAAGTATAATTGTACCATACCATAAAGTTTGCAAGCCTTATTCTCACCAAGTCGAAAAACTTCACATTCTTTCAGCTTAGAATTTTCAAAAGTGTTATTTTCTTGACCTAACTATTATCTGTCTTCAAACTTATCGCCATTAGCGCATTAACACATTCATAACCACCTCATATGAGGCCAGTCCAATATGAACATAATCATTCTTGTTCCCCTTTGTGGAAAATCCTTCTTGAAATGACCTTTTTTTTATGAAAAATAAATTATTTTATCTCGACTAATCAAAACTCTTGGATTAGACTTTATTCTATTCTCACTCATTCCTCCTGAAACATTCAAGCCTTCACCATTATCGTTAACTCTCAAATCTTTCATTTTTGATAACTCATTGGGCCTTACAACCTTTTGGATATCATCCAAGGTGATATTACATTCCTTACCATAAAGAAGAACATCCTATATCAAAAGTAAAACCTTGTCCTCATCATCAATATTCACCATAATATTTTTTAATTCATCAACGCTCTTATGAAACTATAGCAACTACTCCATAATGGATTTGCTCTATTTCATTCGGAATGAATAGATTTATTATTTCAGACACAATATGTGAGTCAAGAACTTGGTCATATACAATGATTCGAGCTTGATCCACATTTTAGTCGCGGTCTTCTTCATGATGACTTTCCTTAGGACTTTTTCTTCGAGACATAAGATGATAACATTATTGGCCTTATCCACACCTTATTCTTCTCTGTTTATGTTAGGTGTGCAATAATAAATGCTTATACATCCCTTTGTTGATTTAATATTACTTGCATCTTCATTTTTTATAATCTAAAATCGTTGTCTCCAGAAAATTTCTCGATGTCCCATTTATAATCCATGGTGCTCACCTGTAAAGTTAACCCCTTTAACCCATGATGAGCTCCACTTGTTGTGAAATATGATAATATTATAAATTACACCAGCAACATTGATTTGCATGACAAATAAATATGCAACAAAAACAAACGACCTCAAGTAAAATTAATTTCTTGCAACAAATGTTAACAAATCCACACAATCAAGAATAAAATATAAGACAAGAACACGCATTATTTATTTATCCAGTTTGATGAAACCAATCTACTCTATAGGAGAGATCAACTATCTAATTCACTATATTACAAGAGTTATTACAAGAGATTATATGATGAGTTACAAGAAAATAACCTTTCAAGTTTATAAAAACTAACCCTATTTTCTACCTAAGTGTTTTTCAATCTGTCCAACTCTCAATATATAAATCACACAAACCTAATGTATCAAGAAGTGTTTCACAATTCTCTTAGAGTGTGTTTGGATGGGATAATTAAGAATTTTTAAGGAATTCAAAATTCTAGATAATTCAAATGATTTAATTAGAATTCATTCAATTCTAAATTCTTTTGTTTGGATAGACTATTAAAATGATTCATTGTAAAAGATTTGGGGTCATTTTTATCATTTTTTAAATTTTTGGGTCAAATTTAAAATATGAAAAATAGGGATAAATTTGCAATTTTTGAAAATTTGAAGGACCAATTTATAAAATTTGAGAATTATTAGGGACTCATTTGCAATTTTTTAAAATTTTAGGGATGAATTTGATATTTTCATAAAATATGAGGACCATCTTGCAAAATTTGAAAATTTTAATAATAAACAATTTAACATTCATATTATATAGAGTGATGAATCAATTTGAAAATCTTTACTTTTTGGTGTCATTTTAAATTCCTTCAATTTAACATGAATCAAATACTCCATAAATTTACATCATTTTAACAAATCTCCATATTTTTTATCCAAACAATGGAGTGTGGTCAAGTCATTTCAAATTTTCTCAAAAAATTATTTTCCCTCATTAAAAAATTATTTTCAAATTTTGCAAGATCGTCCTCATATTTTATGAAAATTTTAAATTCACCCCCACAATTTTTAAAAATTGCAAATAAGTCTCTAATCATTTTCAAATTTTACAAATTGGTTCTTCAAATTTTCAAAAATTGCAAATTGGTCCCTATTTTTCATATTTTAGATTTGACCCAAATTTTTTAAACAATATAAAAATTGCCCTAATTTTTTTAGAATGAATCATTTTAATACTATACCGAAACAAAATAACTTAAAATTGAATGAATTCTAATTGAATAATTTGAATTAGCTAAAATTTTGAATTTCTTAAAAATTCTGAATTACTCCATCAAAACAAGAGTTTTTATCATTGTTACTTTTCATTAGAATTATATCACATTTTTCTCTCATATTACCAAAAGTGATATAGATTCATATTTATAAATATTTGGAAATCTAGAGATCCACTCAGACTCAAAACGATCCACCGGACGTGACCCACACAACCACGACACCACCATCACCCTTATCGACTTCCACTGACTAATTGCTGCCGAACCATGACTCCGCCTCACAACACCGTCTCCCAACATCCATTGTTGCCGACTTCATGATTGTTCCGATGCCTCGAGGGCCAACGTTTTCTAGCAATGTTGAAACCTAATTCTAACATCTCCGTATGACATGAGATTTTGAAAGATACTTGTACATAACAATAGTCTAAATAATAACGTTTACAAAAAAGAAATGTCACTCTAGTTTCAATTCAAACCATCACCATCAACCTTCTATCCTAACCTAACTTCTTTAAATTAGTGATCTACAATTAACATGAAAAAAATCCTTAATAATATTATCCCAATTCGAATACGAGAGGATATACTATAAAATATGCAAGCATATGCTCACTTCAACAGATTGTTTCAAATAATTGCTACATGATTTTAACTATTTCCACAAATTCTTCAAAACTCACATATGTTGTCATTAATATTTCATTTCTAGTCACTTCAAAAGGAACAAAGAAAATGATAGGCTTTTTGATTATACCCCGTTGACTTTGCACATGTATTATTGCCTTTTCATATACCATAAGCAATTATTAACTATTTTAGTCACATAACAGAATTTGCATATGGTTCGTACACAGCTAATCAATTACTCACAAATATATAATAAAACAACAACTTACAAATTATTTTCTTTTCTACATCAACAATTATTTTGAGTTTGTTTTGATGAAAGTTTGAGATCTAAATGTGCACTCTATTCAATGCCTCATATCAAATTTTGTTATGTGAAAATAATCTATGTTAGTAAATTGATTCGACAACAATATTTATTTTCGAATTAGTTGAATTTAAGATCGTATACTTAATTGTTATAAGAATATTTTTTTTGAAAACTCTATCAAATCTTAGAATCGACTAATCTAAAAGGAGATTAATCATACAGTTTATTTACGAGAGTCCGGTTTAAAAAAATAGTAAAATTCTATATATATTGATCCAGTACAAGAATCCGTTAAACTTCTAACAAAATTTGAACATGTAACTCTGAAGTCTCGAGCCTTTGTCATCAACAATCCAACTTCTAGATTTAAAAGTGAAAACAATTCTATAATACCAAATAAGATTCTTTGGTTTAAAATATGAAAGATTTGATTCTTGTTATTAGTTGTACTATGCTTCAACTTTTTTATTAAGGGCTTTCTTTTTCTCACTCTTCTCCCCACACACCTTTATATGAGCACACTCCTACAATTTCTCAATTCTACACATCAAATTGTTCCACTAATTAGTCTCCTAGCATAGTTGAATTTCTTCTCCTTTTCCTCTAAAAGAAAAAGAATAATGGTCATAATAGATATACAAACCAAACTTCGTGTAGCTTTTGGCACAATGAAAGATCAAGCTTCAATTGGCAAAGCCATGATGAATAACCATCAACAACATGATGGATTTTCCAACATAGAGATTGCAATTCTTCGTGCAACTAGTCATGGCAATAACACAATTGATGACAAATACATGCATGAAATCCTTTTTCATGTATCAAACTCAAAAGGGTCAATCCCTTTTCTCGCCGAGAGAATTTCGCGCCGTCTATGCAAAACCAAAGACAATCTTGTTGCTCTCAAGACTCTTGTTTTGATTCATAGACTTCTTAGAGGCGGAAACCGAACATTCGAACAAGAATTATGCAAAACTCATGTTTCTGGTCATTTGCAAATTGCCATAACAAGGTATGGTTGTGTTACAA
Source organism: Lathyrus aphaca (assembly GCA_963966055.1). NCBI lineage: Eukaryota > Viridiplantae > Streptophyta > Magnoliopsida > Fabales > Fabaceae > Lathyrus > Lathyrus aphaca. The sequence goes on from OZ014519.1 coordinate 231,367,784, forward strand.
AGAATTTTTATGACCCTTTAGTTTGTTTTTTACATAAGTATGCATCTTATCTTGAAGAAAGAATGAGTTGGCTCATAAACCAAGGTGGAAAACTTGAACCTATTATGTCTAAAGGGTTAGAATTTAGAAGATATGGTGAGAAATCTTTTGATATGGCATTTAGAATATTGCCTAAATGTCAAACTCTTATTGATAAGGTTTTGGAATTTTCACCAAGTGATATTTTGAGGTCAAATCATCATCATCATCATAGTTTGGCTCATGTTGCTATGAGCAATATTTTGAGAGAAAGTTTTCAAGTTTACATGACATTTTCTGAAGGCATTGAAGCTCTTGTTAACATGTTCTTTGACTTAGAATCATCAGCCAAATCCTTAGCTTGTGAAATACTCAAGAGAGGCTCTATTCAAACCCAAAAGCTTCATGATTTGTATCAAACTTGTAAGAAATTAGTTGAAAACAAGAATTTGGAATACCCTTTTGTTCAAATTATAAGTATGAATCATATAATAACACTAGATGAATTTAGTTGTCAACAAAATAAAGTCCAAGCTTCAAATGTCTCTATATCAAGCCTTTTGAATAGTTCAAAGGAGATAGAGTTGGAAGTAACATCAAAAGAAGGAAAAAAAGATGAAGAGAAAGTTGATTTAAATTTTCCAACTCTTTTTTCATGGACACTAGAGACCAAGATAAGTAAAGTTTGGGTGGTGTTTGAAGATGAAGTTCCTAATGAATCACAAGAAAATCATGGAGATGTTAATTATGCAAGCATGTCCTCAAAGGTATGAGATGCTGAATCAACTAAGTTTTGTTGAGTTTTTTAGTACAATTTTGGTATATTTTTTTGTTTGGTTTTTAACTAAACCATTCCCTAGGGAATGAACCTTACTATTTTGAGTTTGATTGGAATATAAATAAAATTTGATTAAGTATTGTTTATGTGACTAGTTGATCTTAAATGAAGTTTATTAAACATTTGAACATATTCTTAATGCGTTTTGCGACACAGTAAAAAATTGTGTAAAGAGATTATAAACCACAAAATTCTTAAAATAAAATAACTCAAATATATGGTTTTGTATCCTACTACACCGTAGAAATCATTCTAGAATTATAATATCAAAATATGATAAGTAGATCACTTGCAATATTTTCTCAATCAAAGAGATTTTTTATTTTTTATTTTTGAAATTAGCTAATCTCCATAAAGATTTCTTTGAAGACAAATTTTATCCATAGGAAAATATGTACAAAGGCAACAATGATATATTCGAAAAGATAAATCAGTAGAAAGAGGAGAAGGGGCCTTAGAAAATTCAAAGAGTAGAAAATAGAAAGAAATTTCATCATCTTTAAAGAAGGGAGATCGAAGAAAATAGACATTTTGAAGATATTAATTTTGTGTCTAAGAATTGGTAGTTGACCAAGTTTAATGGTCGGGTTGTTGTGGATCTGACAGTGTGACAAAACAATCTATCAATTTATTTAATTGGATAATGGTTTCTTCATTCCTTGTCTTTTTATTTTTTTTGGTGAATTATTTGTTATTAAGGGTTGAACACCCCTTATACTTTTTTAATATATTTCTTTGATTATATATAAAAAAAAGAAGAGAGAAGGGAGAAACCTCAGAAAGTTTTAGGGTCTGTTTCATTCTTTTTTCAAAAACCGTTTTTTAGTTTTTAAAAATTAGAAAATTAAAATTTTATTTGGATATATGATTTTGTAAAATAGTTTTCAAAAACTATTTGCAATTATTTTTAAAAGTAAAATACTTAAATTTCAACAACCAGTTTTTGTTACCAATTTTACATTTTAATTTTGAAAAAACACGGAGAACACGCCACTTTTCATTAATGGCAAAAATGCAATATTTTTTAATTTGAAATAATAACAATATATTCATTAATATGTAACTTAGTTGGTGTAAAGTTGGAGAATAACAAAATTCAATTTTTTTATTATCATTATTTATAAAATGATTTCATTGACTTTGAATAGCTTATTATTATTATTATTATTATTATTATTATTATTATTATTTTTATTATTATTATTATTATTATTATTATTATTATTATATTCTTTTATTTTTAATGAGAAAAATAATTTCTTATAATTGATTAAAATTTAAAAGTTATAATGAGAAAAATATGTATATTTAATTTTTAAATATATTTTAAGTAAGTAAATTTAAAGTCTCGTGAATTAATCAACTAAAAAAATTAATGATATAGTGACAAAATAGACAATTTTATTATAAGAAAAAAAGCCAAATAATAATATATAATATTTTAAAGTTATAAATATATTTTTTTTATATGTTCAATATTAATCTTAATTGTAGTTTTCATCACCTTATTTTATCTGATTTATGAAATTAACTTTTTTATTTTAAATTTAAACAATTTTGGTCCACCTCTCATATTTTTACATATAAAATTAACAAAGTTTTCATTTTTAAATGACATAAATATTTTTAAATGACAAATTTCTTATGAAACTGTTTGCGTTTGTTTTTAGCGGACTATCACGAGTTAAAATAGTGTTAAATTAACTAAAAAATCTTGGAAGGATTCTGTACGAAATGCATGTTCAAGAAAGTATATGTGTGAAGTGATTGTAAATGTCTATCTACAGACAAAGTGAAGACAAATTTTATAGACACAAAAGCTTAAATTAAAGCAAAAATAAATTACAATAAATAACGTTAAACGAAACACATTAACTCATAAGAATAGTAAATTACAAGATTAGAAAAAGGTGTTTCAATTAAGGAAACATTAAGACAAATAAAGAAAATGGACGCACATGTCACTTGCAAATTGTTTCATTCTTTGGCTTGGGTACTCGATTTCCATAGAGAAAATATATGAATTTTACGACCTCGATTACAATATATGAATCTGCTATATATACTAATAAACTCCTGAAAAACATTATCCCAGGTTGTTAGTACTTACAAACTGTTGAAAATAGACCGCTGAAAATGATTTTGCGACCTTCAATAACTTATTCCTAGAAAATAGACACGTGTTTAAGAACTTGCAACTTAGTCCTCTGAAGCATAGTCACGCTGTTAGAACTTCATAATTGTTGAAAACCATTATCTCATGTTCATAACTGCTTTTAGCAATTCATAATTATCTGCTCGTCGAAGGTGGTTGCTGAAAGTTCTAAGACCTCTCTCAAGTATTTGGTTTCCAAAATATTCTAAGTCTTTGAAGCCTGTCGACCGCTTCGACTTTTACATGATGTCGAGAGATCAATTAGACATGTTCCCAAGACTCCTACAAACTATGTTTCATGATCTGCTCTTGAGATTCTTTCAAACCATATTTCAAGATATGCTCTTGAGATTCTTCCAAACCTTGCTTCAATACATTAGTTAAAACATTTCAGTCGTCATATTCATTTCTGTTAACTCGTGTCAGTTAATTCTAACACTTAACATTTTCCTCATGTAGCATTCGATTAACTCTTTCCCAAATAGAAATTCTAGACTAACAAAAATAATATGACAAATTATCGTATATAAATCAACTGTGAAATTTTATAAATAAAAATATAAGTTAAAAACGAATATTTTATCAATTATCTATGAAAAAATAGGAGAGGAAACCAAAACTATTTGAATTTAAAATATGAGATTAATTTCATGAATCACGTAAAATTGTGGAAACTGTAACTTAGCTTAATATTAATATATTGACAAAATATTTTTTTCCAGTAATTATACTCTTAGGTTCAAATTGCTCCCTTAATTTTTTTTCGTGTCAATTTGGTCCCTTAACTTTTAAAACATGTCATTTTTATCCTTTTTGTGCAATTGGCGATGAATGATTGATTTTTGATTTTAAGACAATTTGGTCCCTTAACTTTTAAAACATGTCATTTTTAACTTTTAAGACAAAAAGGACTAAAATAACACGTTTTAAGAGTTAAAAGACCAATCTAACACGAAAAAAAATCAATGGACAAATCTGAACTCAATGGTATAATTACGAGACCAAAGGATATTTTTCCTAATATATTTTATTTGATAATTACTTCATAAAATACTATCAGTATTTCATCTCATGTAAATTAAATTATTTGAATAACAACTTATCAATAAAATAATATTTTTTTCATATAAATATAATTTTTTATTCATGGAATAATATTAAATGCAATTAAAAATATTATATTATATTATATTATATTTAATTAAAAGTTAGAAATAAGTAAATTATTATTAATTAAAATATCGTTAATGACTATTTTGTGTTTGCAATAGGTTTGATTTTTTAAAAATTATAAAATCTGACTTGAATTATCACTTCTTTTAATTTCATATAAATATTTATTTGAGTATGTCATTCATTGGATTATTAGAAAACATATAATACTAATAATAAAAAATATTATTCACTTTTGTTTAAATGAACCCACGTCATCTATTTAAAATGTTTTTTTTATCGTGTATAGTTTTAAACTTTTAGCTAAGTAGATTTATTAAGGATTTAAATGAAATATTACATACAGTGTAAAGAAATTTTACACTGTCAGTGAATCATAGCCATCGGATATTATAATAAGTTTGATTTTTATTTTAAAAGTTTATAAAATATAGCTGGATGATGGTGATGAATTGAATGTGTAAAATATTTTACACTGTTAGTATATATCAATTAATACCTAAAAAAACATTGTTTTTTTTTCTTTAATCTTTTAAATGTCAAACATATTTAAATTACAAATTGATTATTTCCACACAATGTGAGTATATTAATAATAGAATTTTTAAAAACTAAAAAGCAAGACACAATCAAAGAAGCACTTAGTGTGAGATTTCATTCAAAGGAAAACTCTATTTATACTAGAAAATCCAATACAAGCCCACAAATGAACGACCCAAATCATTTGACCTTTATAGAAAAAATAGTAAAATGAAAAATTGTGGGATAGAAAATGAGAAGTGAGGACTCGTTTAAATCGACTGTACATTAACGCTGCCACAATCCACTCTCAAATTATACTTTCTTTTTCAATTTAACGTTGCATACCCCTTAGGAAAAGACCAAAATGCCCCTTATATTTAACTTAATTCTTAAACAGCCATAATTGTTTAGTTCGCCTAAACAATATAATTTAAATATTTTTAGTTATTAATCACACTTTTAATCAAGCTTTGGCATATTATAGTCTACCCTCTTAAACGAATTTTGAGAGAAAGTTTCTAAGTTAACATAACATTAAGGAAATTATTGATGATAAGTTTTCAATGGTTTGTATTGTTATACTTTTTAAAGTTATCTTTTCCAACAAATTACTCTATGAGTATATGATTTTCAAGAAATCAATGAGGAGATGGTGCTTAGATGGCAATAAGAGTTCGAGATTGTTTCACGGTTACATCAAAGGCAGAATTAAAAGGAAATTTATTGGTTCGATGGAAACAAAATCAGGTAGAGTGGATGCAGTGGAAGATGTAAAAGAAGCAGTTCAAAGATTTTTTAAAGGGAAGTATTCTGAGTCTGATGTTAATAGACCAGTGTTGGAGGATTGTTGCTTCAATAAGTTGTCAGTTTCAGAGGTTCCTTTCACCGATTAAAAAACTAAAAGATAGGGTTTGGGATTATGACAATTCGAAGAGACCAGGCCCTGATGGATACAACTTTGTTTTCATAAAAAGATATTGGTTTTTCTTGAAGGAAGATATAACAATTTTTTTGGTATATTTCCATAATCACTCCATTCTCCTTAAGGTTGTAAATTTCTCTTTTCTTACTCTTATAGCCAAAGTTGATAATCCATTAACTCTTGGGGAATATAGACCAATATGTCTTGTTGGAAGTCTTTACAAGATCTTGATAAAACCGTTAGCGAATAGGTTGAAGAAGGTTATTGGTGAGCTAGTTTCTCAATGTCAATCGACATTTGTTCTGGGTAGGCAAATGTTGGAAGGAGTAGTAGTTTCAAATAAGATATTTGATTTAGCGACAAGAGACAACAAATAGTGTATCTTATTTAAGGTTGATTTTGAGAAGGCGCGTGATTGTGTAAATTATAACTTTCTTAGATTTTTGATGGAAACTTTGGGTTTTGGAAGAAAATGGAGGAATTGGATGAAAACATGTATTTTTAGTTGTCATCTTTCGATATTGGTGAATGATAGTCCGACGAGAGATTTTAAAGCAGGGCAATGTCACAGATAGGGTGGTCCTTTATCACCATTCCTCTTTGTTTTAGTTATAGAAGGATTAACTCAATTGATGAAGAAGGAAACTATCTATAGAGTTTTAGTTACTTCTTTAGAGGTTCCTTTCACGGATTCAGAAATAAAATATGGGGTTTGGGATTGCGACGATTCGAAAAATCCAGGCCCTGATGGATACAACTTTGTTTTCATAAAAAGAAGTTGGTTGTCACACCCCAAATTTTACCCCTAACATTTATTTACGCATTCATGTCATCATTAGCATACCATACATACCAAACATATGGATTGACACGAGTGTCAAAAAAGAATAATTGTTTTGAAATAAGTATTTGAGACTAATTTAGTAGCTATGGAGAGCTAGGATTTTATGCTCGATTTTAAGAGTTTTTGGACATTAGGATCTCATACATTTTGAAGTGTTCTCACAAGCTTTGGATTAGGGTTTTGTCCATTGTGTTTTGTTTAGTTGGGTTGCGAATTTGAAATAAAATTCCAATCCAAATTCTATTCCATCCCAAATTCTTGTTTCTAAATACCGAAGTTCTTTTTTCTTCTAATTTATTACCAAAGTTCATTTTTTAATTCATTTTTCTATTTCAAATTCTTGATATAATTTTATTCCAAATTCTATTTCAAGTTTTAATTCAATTTCTAATTTCATTCCTAGCAAGTTAAAATTCGTGTCAATTCAAGTTCTCAATTTAATATTCATTTTTAAAATTTCAATTTCAAGTGTCATTTTCTCAAGTTCTAAAGTCATTTTCACATTTTTGCAATTCTCTTTTTCAAATGTCATTTTCTCAAGTTATAAATTCATTGTCACATTTCAATTTCTCTCCCATTTCAATTTATTTTCCATTTCAAATTTCATTCCAAATATCAATTCAAGTTATAAGTTTAATTCCAAATGTCCAAACTCAATTACAAACTCATGGCAAAGTTTACAAGTTACAAGTTACAAATAAGGTGCAATTACAAGGTTTTAAAAAAATGCAATTTGTGCCACTTGATCACAAAGAAACCTACACAAGTTCTTGTCCTAAATCAATTCCTTTGATGTCAAGTTTTCAATTCATTTTCAACACAACGTTTCTTGCTTTTTCATCCACTCCAAAGTTCCACGTCTATGCCTATCTCCCATTCATAAACCATATCCAATGATGGATAATCCTTGTCTTTGATGCATTCCAAGTCCTTCTTGTTCTCCTCTATAGAAGCCTTTATGGTTGCTAAAAAGAATTGGCCGAATTCGCTACATGAAAAAGAGAGGGTAAAACAATGTTAGTAGTAAGTAAAACAAACAAGACTAAGCAAGAGTGAAAACAATGTGTAATTTCAAAGTTTTGGGACCACCATATTAGTTTTCATAGCAGACACAAAAAACAACAGTTTTCACAACAGACACTAAAAAAAGACAACAACAATTCAGACCTGCATCAATATTATAAAGTTTTGGTTCCCTAACTTCCACTCAATGACCCTTCACCAACAAGTTTTTTAGTACATATTCAAATCATAAAACCCTAATCACAAGCCCTTTATAAACACTGTTTCATTCATCAAACAGGGGACCAGAAGAGAAAAAGGCAACAAGAACCCTAGAACAACCAAGAACCGCAGCCACCACAAATAGAGAAAATAGAAAAGAGGATAACACAACCATCAAGAGATATTAGCCGCAACAAAAAAATACCTAAAGAAAACAACTAGTTACCATATCACACGATTCTGCAAAAAAAAAGGAAGAGCCACTACACAAACCCTAGCCGCAAGAAAAAGAAGAAGTTGAAGTAGAAAAATTCAAAGTGTAGAGAGGAGAGAACTTACCTAAACTCGTTGGAATCTGCAATCGGACAAGCTCTGATTAGGTATTGTTTCATTTCTTCCCTCGCTTGTTTTACCGTCTTGTACATTGCCTTGCCATGTTTCCATTTTGAATCGTTGGTTTCATTAGAGAGTTGGAGGTATTAGAAAGGGTTCATGTTAGTTTTTTTTGTTGACCTTTGAGTGTTGACGACGAATTTCCATCAAAGAAGGTTAGGTTTCCGACGATTAGACATGAGTAATTTGAGAGAGTGAAGATAAGCGATTATAGTGAGAGAAATCATTGAGTGAGGATGAGCGATTAGAGTGAGAGAAATAGTAAAGAGAGAGTTTTAAACCCTACGGATAAAAATAGCAAAGAGGGCGCTTTTTTTTTACCTTAGAGAGCGATTTAAAGCATTGTCAAAGGTTGCACCGTCGTAGGTAAAGACATCAATTTTTTAATGGAAAAATCGCTTTTAAAGGCCTACTTTAGAAAATTCTTTTAAAGTGATATCACTTTCTAAAGTAGGCTTTTAAAGCGCTTTTTTCGTAAAAAACGCTCTCTAAGGTGGACCTTTAGACAACGCTTTAAAAAGTGCTATCTATTGTATATTTATAAAATTTTAATAATTTTTTTTACATTACTTTAGAGAGCGCTTTTAAACAAAAAACGTTGTCTTTGGTCCTTCTTTAGAGAGCGCTTTTGAAAAGCGCGCTCTAAAGTATACCTATAATTTTATTTTTATTTTTTCTATAACTTTAGAGAGCGTTTATAGGAGAAAGCGTTTTCTTTTGTGGACTTTAGAGAGCGTTTTTTCTTAAAAGCGCTCTCTAAAGTATATCTATAATTTTAATGACTGTTTTTTTTAAAATCCCGTTTTATCCATTTTTTTAATGCAGAAACCTGTATAATTTTTTTAATGCAGAAACCTGTATAATTCACATTTTTATAAACCTGTATAAACCATTTCAACCCATTCCAAACAAACCAATATAAACCATTTCATTTCAATCCATTCTAAACCAATATAAACCATTTCAACATTCTCGGTATTTATCACCGGAAATCACAATATAAACATTTACATACCACAAATCATTTACAATAAATGATTCTATTTCATTTATATAATCCTATATACCTTAAAATATTCTTTTTTCTATAATATATTTGCACAATTCCTCCATAATTTCACCAACTTTTGAGACCGTGTAATGAGGACACGCGAAATCTTCAAACTACTACAAAATAAAATATGCATTAATTTGTTAGTATCCGATAATATGCATAAAATACGATAAATATGCATTATGACATAAAACACAATTCCTCCATAATATGCATCATGACATATCCGATAAACACAACTCCTCCATATTATAGATCCTATCCTTTAAAACACTTTTATAGATCCTATACCTTAATACAATTCCTCCATAATATGCATTATGACATATCCGATAAATATTAAAATAAATCCTAAGTTATAAATCCATGCATACCTGAATAGGAATCTCTAATTGATCCAATTGAATGATTTCTCTCATGAACCTCAAAACGTAGTACCTGTAGTCTATGTCATTTTTCTGTCGAGGACACTACACATAGACAAACAAATAAGAATTAATCTATAGTTGTTTTGTGTTATCAAGTAGCATCACTAATAAGCAACATTGTGAAAATTAAATTAATCTACCTGCACATGGATCCATGGAATATTGTTTGTTTTAGCCCGTGCTACTCGAAAATCTCTTTGTGCTCGGTACACTAGTATAGATCTATAAAAGAAAAACATAAATTTAGAGCAATCTCATAGAAATAATTAAATATACACATACACACGAATATTTCGAACAATTTCACTTACTTATCAATGACATACTTCATACTTAGACATGCATGTATCTTATCATAACTCATACCAATAGAGCACAACATCTTTTTGGCCTCATATGTTCGATTGGAAAAAACATTATCCTCTGGAAGCATATCTTTCATAAGGGCTAATAACTCTGTGAAACTTTTATCCGACCATCCATTGCCCGCCTTTAAGTTGTACAACTTTAATACCGCAGACAATCTTGTGAATTTAGTACAACCATTATACAACGGTTTCTTTGCATCGCTTACCAACCTCTCAAACATTTAAGGACAATCCTTAAGATTATCTTCAAGTTCTTCTGCAATCTCTTCGACTCGATCATAATCGTATGTATCTGTGCCATTTTCGTTTGAAGCATAGGTCGTATTATCCCCCGGTTCAACATTCCCGTTACTTTTCTCACCATGAAAATCCTAACATGTATAACTTCGATCAATTTCATGCCTATTTAAATGCGATTCCAACTGAGTTGCGTCAACCTTACCCACAAAATAGCAACCCAAACAAGGACATTTCATTCGACTGGGGTCTTCGGCGTGCACAATAACAAACTTAACGAATTCCGACAATCGATTTGAAGACATTCATTTTTATCCACAGTTACACTAATTAAACTAAATAAAAACAAAAATAAAAAATATTTACCTGTAGGGAAATGATCTGACTTTCACACTTTGATCACAAATAACCCCTATATATAGAAAATTCAATAAGTTAGAAACTCGTGCGGACGCATGCACTAGTTTGTTCCTAGTAACACAATACACTATCATATATAGTTACATCACTCTTCATAGTTCATACATTCCATACATTTTTAGATTTTACACACTTAACACACTCAGTACACTTTTTACATTCTACAACATGTATATCATACACATTATTACTATACAACAACCACAATAAGTTTACATCATTACAATCTAACACAATAATAACTTAATAATTTACTAATAACAAACAAAGTACATAACATTTTCTTCACACTAACAAGCAATAATAGAACATCAATTTTTAAGAAAAGACTTACCATAAATAATCAATAATATAGAAACAATGTATCAGTATTTTGGCAACCAAACACAACAACATTACAAACTGAATGTTAACATGATCATAACTAGTAGGGGTAAACAATATTGAAACAAAACAAAGAACACGCTCAATATGTATAATTTCTACACAAACATCAATAATCAAATGTCGAAGAACGAAACAATTAAAAAATGTACGAAACATTGTTAGCCAGATTACAGAATTAATCGAGAGAGAGAGAGATTCAATTGCTATGGAAACAAAACCAGTTTAAAATCCACAAAATGTACCCTAAATATCAGTTTACAATCATAACTTTAAGTGTTATAACATTTGTTTCAGTTTATAATCCATCATCACAAACAAACCATAACTTTTGTTTTGTTTCAGTTTACAAAACCAGTTTACAATCACATACTGATATTCCTTTATAGACTGATATTAATCATCACAAACAAACAAAACCATTATAACAATAACAACAATGGCAGCGACGACAACAACAGAACAACAACAACAACAACAACGTACAACAATAATGTACGCTAACAACAACATCCGCAAGAACAACAAGAACAATGTATAAAACATACCTCTTATTCACGAAACTCACAAAACAAGAGAAGAACTTCACGAAACGCACTTCACGAAAGAAAGATTGGATGAAGAACGAAGAAAAACGATAGAAAACGATTTCAGTATCAGTAGAAACAATGAGCAAGAATGAGCGAAGCAAGAGAAGAATAAGCAAGAATGAACAAGAAAGTTTTAGCAAGGGTTTCTGAAAATGATTAGAAAAGTTTTATATTTTAATTTATGATTGACTTTAGAGAGCGTTTTTAATGGAAAACGCTCTCTTAGGTGTCTGATAGTTTTGACAATAGAGAGCATTTTCCTTAGAAAGCGCTTTCTTGGATTTTCTGAAAATATTTAATAATTTATTTTAATAAATTACCTTAGAGAGCGCTTTTCTAAGAAAGCGTTTTCTAAAGTTAAACTAAAAATGTCAAAAAAATATATTTAAAATGAGTATGGGGAGAAGGGAATTCAAACCCCAGACCCAATACAAACAAACAATCCTCTTTGACCAACGATGTTACGCTCTCATCCATTAATTTTACTCACTCCATTAGTATATATTGTCAAAAAGTAATAATTTTAAATTTATAAATAATAAAAAGGTGCTGTTTTTGGAAAAAGTATAATCAAATAAACTTTAATAAATATTCCAAAAAATTATAATTTATTCTACTTTTGCAGAAAATATTAAATAGAAAATTAAATTTTGATAAGCATCCATATAAATGATATGACTCTAACTTCATATTTCAAATATATAAGTAATCACTTCTATAAACTATATGTATCTTATTTGATCCTTGTTACTAACCTATATCTTCGTTCGTTTTCATTCCATCCACTGCACTCTCTTTTACCCGTTGGTATTGTGCTATACTTCAATTCTTTATTTCTCCATTCTCAACATGGACCTAATTGAAGAAATTGCTTTTGAAATCGTTTCTTGGCTACCAACAAAGAGCATTTGTAAGTTCAAATCAACTTGCCATTCATTCTCAAAATTTTCAAAAGAAGATCTTTTCAAAACAAAGCAATCATAAAATTTGTTTGAGAGAGGTGACACATGTTTTTCATTCAACCCGAACAAATAAGTCAAAGATATAATAGAAAGGTAGAATTTCAGTCTTTATTGAAAAACCAACAATCTTCTGGTTTTTCTAATCATGTTTTAAGTTTTCTTTCAAGCTCCATGTGTGTCTTAGATTCTAGTAATGGTTTGGTTCTTTGTAAAATTATTAATGATGATCCAAATCATATTTTCATATGTAATCCAATTACAAAGTCTTGAATTTAATAAAAATACAAAGCATAATTATCTGTGATCTTTGGATAATCTTCTTATTAATATTTCATACAATTTCCTTTTCCTTGTGATTGAAAATATTGAAAATATATTCTCATAATTTTTTTCTTTAAAATATTCTATTGTTTTAGCTAATATAGGTGATCTTTTGTCAGTTATAAGGACCTTTATTTTCTTTATTTTTGTATTTGATTAAGAAAAAAATACTTTCATTCTTATATTTTCAATAGTGATCTTTTAAAAATTATTTATAAATAGAACTAATACAATTTTAATGCAGATTTATAAAATTAATATGATTGTATTTAAGTGTAATTTAAAACCCGAAGCTTATCTATTTATTACACAAATATTCAAACTTTGAAAAATCATTCCACTTCAAAACTCATAACTTCAGAATCTGAACTACCTGATATCATAAACTATAATAGTAACATAATAAAAATGTTCAGAAGTAAATGCAAGCAACACACAAAGATTATCCTAGTTACTCTCCTCAATTGACAGTAGTCCAATCCCATTGTCTCAAAAAGAGTTTTTCATTACATCCAAACTAATTACAAATGCTTAATCCATTGCTCAAAACATCCTGCTCAATCAACCTAGAAAGACACTTTCTTGCTTAAGCCACATCTCAAGAGTTCCTGCTTAAGCCCTTGGTTCAAGACTTCCTTTTAAGTACATAGATAATATGTTTCCTTGCTCAAGTACAAAGACAAAAGACTTTTTCCTCAAGCACGCAAGCAAGAGACTTCCTTGCTCTAGCATGCAGGAAAGAGACTTCTTCTACTTTAATTGATATGTTAGGTGTTATGGTATTCTCGGAATAATATTATGTTATGAGAAATTTTTTGGGATTTAGATACGATAACTCATAGAATTATTATTTTCTCTTGGTGGTGGCTGGGCAAGAAACACTAAAAGGAAAATATTTGTAATTATTACGAATGGCTTAAGGTTTCTTGCGATTTTTTGTAGGCCTTATTTTTTAAGATTGAGGCTTTTTTGTATATAGGTTTGGATACCCATTTGTATCCTTGATATATATATATATATATATATATATATATATATATATATATATATATATATATATATATATATATATATATATATTGCTTAGTAAGAAAAAAATATCAAAAAGTAATAAATTAGAGTTCATCCCGAGTCACACAAAAATAATATTTAAAAAGTATATGAAAGGCCAAAAACTAGAGAAAAGCAACAATCTCCAATAAAAAATACATGATTAATCAACAATGTTATGGATACAAGGAGGCGGCCATAAAGGGATCAAGGTTAGACAGAAGTTAGCAGAAGAGGGTTCAAGAAAATCAATATAGAATGATTTAGGATGGAATTAGAGTGAAATTGTGAGGAACCCATACAAGATTTAGAGTTTCACATAGACAGGTACATGGCGAGCGCCTCAGAACGCGTGGCGAGGGCTACATAAAGGGTGTGACGGCTGACATGATAGTGTGGCGACCGTCACACTGCTCTTCCTTGAGTTTTTTTCTGTAACTTTCTATGTTTCATGATTTTCACCCAGTTCCTTCCCCATTTCTTCACCTGAGTAGTTGAGGTAGATGTCAGAACCTATTAGGACTAAGACCGGTAGTAGAAATTGATTACATAAGTGAACTTCGATGAATTAATTGATTAATTAATTAATTAGGAAGGGTTGAGGCATTGTATAACTATATGTGTGTGTTAGATTGTTTGACAGGTGGGGTAATACCTTTATATATTACGGTGAATATGAGACTCACATGTGGTCAAGAGGATCATGTGCATGCATGTTATTATTATACATGTGTCTTTGCATAATGATTTTCATGCATTCATGGTGTATTTGGTGAGGAGGGATCATTGCTCAGGAGGAGTGTATGTGATCTGTATGTGGGATAAATCATTGCCAAGTAGAGGTGTATGTGATTTATTGCGTTCGATTGAATGAACCAATCGGTGTATTGGTACCACATGTATTGTGTCATTTGTTGAGTCACATTACATTATTATTATATGTTGATTGATTAGGTGATTTTGTGAGTATTACTCTTATCATGTACCATACACCGTTAATTATTGAATGTAGTTCTTACCCCTTTGTTGGTTTGACATATCTTATGCCTCTTCTACCATTAGAGCTAACTCCATAGATCATTGAAGCCATTTTGCTCATGTCTATGTTTTTAGCTAGAAATTCTTGAAAACTATGATCATAATGTTTTATGATGCTATCAGAACTAGTTAGAACTTCTGAGTCAGGTTCTTTCCGAGCTTTATGTTTTTCAAAAGAATTTTCAAGTTTTGAAATAATTTTTTTAGCTTAGAATTTTCTGCTTTTAGTTTCCTAGTTTCTTCATACTCAAATACTAGACCATGTTTCAGGTTTTTGTATTTAAGTTGAAGTTGCTGATATTTTTCAAGAATTTATGATAGACTATCTTGTAATTTAGATCTAGACAATTTAGACACCTCTTTTGTTCCTGAGTCCTGTCCAGATTCTGATGAGTTGGTATCATCTGATATGTTGGCCATTAAAGAAATGTTGGCATGTTCATTTTCTGATTTAGATTCAGCTTCAGAAGATTCTAAGTCATCCCATGTAGCCATACGACTTTTCTTCTTGTCTCTGTTGAATTTCTTCTTTGGCTTTTCTTTCTGTAGTTTAAGACAACCAGATTTGTAATGTCCAGGTTCCTTGCATTCATAACAGACCACTTCTTTGCTCCTTGATTTTTTGTAGCTAGAGGATGATTCAGAGTGACTGTTTAACCTTTTAGGGTTTCTGAATTTCTTTTGTCTATGCTTCCAAAGTTGTTGAACCTTTCTAGAAAGGAGTGATAGTTTGTCTTCTTCCTATTCTATCTCTTGACATATTAAAGAGCTGAACAATTCTTCAAGAGATATCTCATTCAGATTTTTAGAGAGCTTTAGAGTCGTGACCATGGGTCTCCATTCCTTTGGTATGCTTCTGATTATCTTCTTCACATGATCTTCTTTTGAGTATCCTTTGTCTAGAAATTTTAATCCAACAACCAGAATTTGAAACCTTGAGAACATTTTCTCAATTATTTCATCTTCTTCCATTTTGAACGCTTCATACTTCTGGATGAGTGTCGGAGCTTTAGTATCATTGACTTGAGTGTTACCTTCATGCGTCATTCTCAGAGAGTCAAACATATGTTTGGCAGATTCTTTGTTTGTGATCTTCTCATATTTTGTGTGTGAGATAACATTCAAAAGAATTGTTATGTCCTTGTGATGATTACCGAAATCTTTCTTTTGTTGAGCTATCATATTTCTTCTTTTAATCTTCTGATTGTTGTCTCCAATTGGGTGAGTGTAACCATCAATCACCATATCCCAGAGATCTCCATCATAAGCCAGAAAGAAACTTTCAAGAACATCTTTCTTGTAATAAAAATTCTCACCATCGAACACTGGGGGTTTGCCATTGATTTTTTCATTCTGGTTGTCGTTGATGTTCTAAACTGGTTCCGCCGGGGTGTTTTTCTAGTAGGATCTTTTTTTGACACATTTAAGTGCTGGAAACAGATAGGCCGAGAAGAGTCATCAAGCCACCTCAGAGACTTGTTTATGAAGATCTTATAGCTTATGCCTTAATCTCTACAAGTGAGGTTCTAGACGAAGAACCTAGAGACTATAAGGAAGTTATGAGGAGTCGAAATAAGACTGAATGGCTGAAGGCCATGAATAATGAGACGGAATCTGTTCATGATAACAACACATGGGAACTGATCGAAAAACCTACTGGAGCCAGGTTAGTCAGCTGTAAATGGATTTTCAAAGTTAAGGAAGGAATCGAAGGAGTGGCGTTGAAGAGATACAAGGCAAGGTTAGTTTCCATGGGTTTCACTCATAAAGAAGGTGTTGACTTCAATCATGTGTTCTCTCTTGTTGTGAAGCACATGTCCATTCGAATGTTGCTTACCATGGTGGCACAGTTCGACCTTGAACTGGAACAGATGGATATGAAAATTTTGTTCTTGTATGGTGATCATGATGAAACAATCCTGATGAGGAAACGTGAAGGGTATGTCAAAGAGGGGAAAGAAGAGTATGTGTGCAAACTAAAGAGATCGTTATATCGACTGAAAAAAAATCTCCTCGATAGTGGAATAGGATATTCGACAAGTTCATGGTACACATAAGTTTCATCAGAAGTCAATTTGACCACTGTGTTTACTTCCGATTTCGATCAGGTAATTCATTTGTTATTTTGTTGCTTTATGTGGATGATATTCTAATAGTAAGCAATAATGTCGAAGATGTAAAGAGGGTGAAGGCTAAACTCAATAAAGAGTTTGATATGAAGGATCTGGGAGTTACGTCCAGGATTCTTGGGAATGACATCCGAAGATATAGAAAGTAGTCGAAATTATGCTTATCTCAAGAGGCATACCTACGGAAGAGTCTCGAAAAGCTTGGTATGTCGAATTCAAAGCATGTTGTAACTCCGACAAACCCTTAATTCAAGTTAAGTATAGATCAGTGTTTCAGTACTGATGTCGAAAGAACTTATATAGATAGCATTCCATATGCTAATATAGTAGGTTCTTTGATGTATGTTATGGTTTATATTATACCCAATATAGCATATGTAGAAGT
The DNA here is from genome assembly GCA_963966055.1 of Lathyrus aphaca. Taxonomy (NCBI): domain Eukaryota; kingdom Viridiplantae; phylum Streptophyta; class Magnoliopsida; order Fabales; family Fabaceae; genus Lathyrus; species Lathyrus aphaca. The sequence continues at coordinate 231,385,239 of OZ014519.1, forward strand.
CTTGTAAGTAGGTACATGACGTATCCTGGAAAGGCTCACTAGCAAGCATTGAAGTGGATTTTAAGGTACACAAATGGGTCTGTGAGCCGAGTCCTAATTTATGGTGGAGCCTTTGGTGAAGATAGTAAAGCAACAATAGAAGGATATGTCGACTTTGATTATGCAGGTTGTATGGATTCTATAAAATCTATTTCTGGATATGTTTTCACTATGTTTGGCACAACAATTAGTTGGAAAGCAACACTTTAGAAGGTTGTTTTCTTATCAACCACTGAAGCGGAATATATCGCCCTAATTGAAACTGTAAATGAAGAATTATGGCTTTAAGGTTTTGTAAAGAAGTTGAAACTTCATGGTCGAGGTATCACTGTTAAATGTGATAGTCAAAGTGCAATAAACCAGTCAAAGAACTTAGTCTATCATGAGCGAACCAAACACATTGATGTGAGGATGCATTTCGTCAGAGGGGTAATCGAGCGTGGATAAGTCCAAGTGCTGAAGGTTTCGATAGATCATAATGTTGCTGATACGATCACCAAGATGTTGCCTAGTTGCATGGTTTTCCATTGTATACAGTTGATAAAGCTGCATGAAGAAAGCTAGTTTGTTTCTTGTTGTTTTAGAGTTTTTTCCAAGGTGGAGATTTGTGAAATATTGGAACAGACTCTAGGTTTAGCATGTCGTCGAAGTCCGCTCACATGTAGTTGTCAAATTGGATCTTGTGTTATGAATCCAATTGTTTAAATTAGCTTGTACCCTAAGTTAGCTTGTAATAGGTAATTGTTAAAAAGCTCATTAGGTTAGTATGTTAGTTTTCTTATTAATAACTTACTAGTCTCTCATCTTTTGAAACAAGGAAAAATAGGAAGATAAAATCATAATTCAAAAGAGAGAGGGGGTTATTTGATATTCTTGTATACTTGTAATCATATTTCAAGAGAAAGGAAAGAATAACAGTTTATAACCAATCCTTGTTGTTATGCTTGATTATCCTAAACTCTAACCCTTATGGGTTTCTTCAACATAAAAAATCAATTATACTTTGTTTTTAAGGTATCTGATTCACAATAATAAATATAAGTCTAAGTCTCATATCGACTATTTTCTTATCATAAATATATATATATATATATATATATATATATATATATATATATATATATATATATATATATATATATATATATATATATATATATATATATATATATATATATATATATATATATATATAATTTGTGAGTTAATGTGGTGTGTGACGATGTAATCTTATCTCCTAATAAATTAATTTAAATTTTATTAATAATTAATTTGTGAGTTAATGTGGCATGTTGAGTGTTACAACCTTAATTCTAAGTAAATTAATTGAAGTGTATGAGTTAATGTGGCATGCTCAAGGCTGCAGCCTTAACTCTAAATAAATTAGTTCAAGATTTTTAATTTATTAATTTATTGTTGTGATTTTAGTTTATTGAGAATTTCAATGAACCGGTTCATAAAAGTATTGCAAACCGATTCACGAGTACTAATTCGCGGTTCACCGATTCACGAGTATTGCGAACCGATTCATGAATATAAAGTTTAATTATGTTGGAATGCACATAAGTATAGAAGTGACATGAATAATCAATTTTAAAATCATAATGTTCAATTTCAAACTTAAATAAAATGAATCTTAGAAAGACATTAATTTTCCTTTGCAAGAACCAAACATAACAGAAACATGCAAACACAAACAAAACCAATGTAAGGAAGGAATTATTACACTGTATTAATTCCATTATTTTATTATTTTAAATTTAAATAAAACAAGAGCATGATCTAGCTAGCTATAACTATAGTTATAGTTATAGTTAGATAGATAAATTGAACTTAAGCCACAGACTTAATTATTTCAGGCTCATCGAAAGCAGGAAAAAAAACAAATTCATAAGGGTCTTTTGAGTCAAGTTCGGCCAAATACAAACGTTTTCCAGGTTCATCATCACGTTCATAACTCCCAATATCATAACAAGCACCAGATGCATCAAAGCAAAATTCAAATTTATAACCATTTCCATGTTTCAAAATAACAAAGGCGCCATTAACTATTTTCGAGTTAAAATAGTTTTCAGAACCACCAATACCAACACAATCTTTATTAATATTCTTATCAACAAATACTATCCATTTCGATGAATCAGCACAATGAGGCTTGTCAGTAACTTCAATCTCAATTGGTGTACTTGTGAGGAAATTTTCTTCAGAACTGTCTATTATATTGGTTAGTATCATAGATGTTCCAAAAACAGATGATAAGGAACTTTGTAGGATAGTAACTCTACAGTTGGAATTACTGATTTTTTCTAGTTGTAATCCACCACCTGTGTCGATGTCACCAAAGGGAGGGATGATATAGTATTCTTTACCTGCGATAACTGGTTTACCATCTACGTCAAGTACTTCCTCAACATCGTCGATTGAGATAACTAGAGAAAAATTGGTGATGAAAAGAAAGAAGAGGAAGGAAAGAGTGAGATAGTAAACAAGTTTCATGATGATTGGTTATGTATTGTGGATTACATGTGCCTCTATATATAATATTAATAATACTCTTGTTGTGGTTCACAATTCACAAACGTGGATAAACTATTCATTCACAATAATATTACGGGGACAACTTTTTTACTCACCATAAAAAGTTGGATAATGTACATTCCTCGAATCAAATAATACCATATCGTTTTATTGCATTTATTTGTTTATTTAATAGTTCAATTTTTTTAGATTTCTAAAACAATTTCAATGCAAATTATACTATGAATAACTCTACCCAACTTTTTAAGGTGGATAGATAAAAATTATATATTTTTATTTTAATATTTTAATCTTATTATAAGAAAGTTTGCATGCATTCCACGAGGAGACCAATCATTAAGCTTTCTTACACCATACAGCTATTACCTTGTACTAGTACGTCCAAATATCATAAAAATGCATTGTTTTATTGGTTTGGAAAATATTTGAAAATTGTTATTTTGACATTTATTTCTACTATGTTATTGTTTTTTTATAAGCTAGAATTATATTTAATACGGAGAACTAAAAGTTCTCAACACAAGCTTACAAAAGGAAGGTTAATCTACTAGAAAAGGAAGGTTCACTACTAGAAAAAATACATTTGTTTAAATGATTTTACATCAAACATTAAGATATAAGCTAGAATTATATTTGAAAAGGAAGGTTAAAAAGTCTAAAGAAAAATTACAAGCCAATTACCCATTACGAAAGATAAAAAATCGGAGCTTTTACAAATTCATAAAAGTTACAATTGGGATGAGTAATCTTCCTGATGAACGACCATCTCAAATGTAAAGCTTTGATATTCCAAATCGCGTCCAGGACATTCCAAGAAACATTCTTAAAAATTATATCATTCCTTAACAATCAAATATGCCAACTAGTTGCCAACCAAACACACTCTTCCTTCCCTTGCTTCATCCCCAACCGTTTGCCAATACAACACCAAAACAAAAAACTCTCCTTAAAGTTCAAAAAATCTCGAAAAGAACAACCAATACACTCGGCTAACTCCTTCCAAATTAATTTTGCAATGCTACAACCCAAAAACAAATGCTCCACCGTTTCCGGATGATTATGACAAAAAACACAATTGGTATCATTATTAACAAAATTACACCCTATATTGGAAATGTTGACCTTAGTAGCAAGCCTATTCAAAAACCTCTCCAAGCAAAACATCTCACCCTAAACGGAACCTCCATCCTCCAAACCTCCGTGAAAACTTCAACAAAAGCATTGTTTGGACCGAAAGGAATCCGAAAAGATTCTGAAATCAATCTGAAATTGAAAATAGAAAAATCACTAGAAACGTCTGCCTTCCAAACCACCCGGACTATTCCACCTACAACCTGACCCAAACGCCTCAAACTAACCGACACAGTTGCTGCCTGTTGTAGAAAAACGAGATCAGAAAACTCAAGATCTGGTTGCTCAACATCGATGGTCTCCTGCTGCCCAACTGCAGAAAACACGTTCCTACCGGTATCAGACGATGAACTCCGCTGAACTTCCTGATTGTCAAACGCATTGCCACCCGCGATCAGACCTGCAACACCATCAAAACCAGAATTGGCTGGATCGACGACCTTGATGCTCCTAAATCACATGCTGCCACCCTCTTATGTCGAAACAGTTCCGGAAACAAGAGAAACACTGCTAACAGTACCAGAAACTAGCTCGTCCGACCTCCCCCTACTGCTGAAAATCAACGGCCCTGTATCAGAATTCAACATAATAGCAGGCTGGTAATTACAGCTTGCCACAAGTAAATTACCAATATCACCAAACTCAATACCAAGAGTCCCCCACCTCCATTTCCCATTAATCCAACCCCCTCATACAAGCCACAATAACATCCTTTAATCGAGATTCGCTAAAAAGCTTCACGAATTTATCATTTAAACTACCATCGAATAGCCAATGAGAATGCTAAAAAGTAGAGCGAAAACTATTCCCTAAAAGAAATTTACAATTTGAGACGAATATGTCTTCCAGAAAATACTTTCCCAAATTGAGAATCTCCCTCCACCAAAACGAATAACTCTCACCAACTAACTTAATTCCGTCCATACTCACGACTTTCAATGAAATATCGCCATAACGAGCCTTGAGCACCTCTAACCAAAGAGCGTTATTTTCCGTTAACACCCTCCAGCGCCAGTTATGTAATAGAGCAACATTAAAGTCCTCCACTCGCCAAAGACCAAGCCCCCTAACCTTGTTGGACTATAAATCGAACTCCAATTAACCCAATGGATGCACATTTTCCCCTCCTTGCTTCCCCAAAGAAAGTTACCTTGAATCGAGGTAATGGTTTTAACCACCTTGATAGGAGCTTTGTAGAATGAAAACATAAATATTGAAAGACTAGAAAGCATCGACTTAAGGAGAGTCAATCTACCTCCAAAATTAAGCAGACGATTGAACCAACACTCTAACCTCTTTTTCATATTTGAAATCAAACCCTCCCACATAGACGCTTTATTGGAAACATGGCCTATAGGAATCCCAAGAAAAGAGAACTTACTATCTTCCCTCCTACACTCAAGAAAGCTAGAAGCCGCAGCCAACCGATTCGAGCTAATGTTCAACCCGATGAGCTTACTTTTATGGAAATTTATACCAAGACCCAACACCATTTCAAAGCCCCGAAGAACCACCTTAATTTCCCAAATATGCTCCCAACTACCATCACCAACCAACAAAGTATCATCCACAAATTGAAGAATATCCACATAGCAACTCCTATTGAAAAAGAACCCCTTAAAACTATCATTAGTGACAAATTTATGAACCATACCTCTTAATCCTTCCTCCACTATAACAAAGAGGAAGGAGAAAGAGGGCCTCCTTGCCTCAAACCTCTCTTAACAACAAATTCTTTTGTCAGACTCCCATTGACCAAGACCGACATCTTATTAGAGAAAACCAAAGCTTCCATCCATCTCAACCAAACCTCCCCAAACCCCATCTTCCTTAACATAAATCTAAGAAAGCTCCACGACACTTTATCTTAATCCTTCTCAAAATCCACCTTAAAAAGTAAAAAATCTTTCCTCTCATTCGAAGCAAAATCAACTAATTCATTAGCAATAAGAACGCCATCCAACAATTTCCTTCCCGGAACAAAAGCACTTTGGCTCCGCGAGATAATATTGTTCAAGACCCCTTTCAATATAAGAGAAAGAAGCTTAGATAAAGCTTTATAAACATAACCAACAAGGCATATAGGCCTAAAGTCATCTAATCCTATAGGATTCGGAGTCTTCGGGATCAAAGTTAAGAACGAAGATGTGAAAGCCTTTGATAACCTAGCTTCCGCGTGAAAAAATTCAAAACACCGAATAAAATCAACCTTCAAAAGTGCCAACACTTCTCAATAAAAGAGAAAGTGTACCCGTCCGAACCCGAGCTCTTCGACCCCTCACACTCCCAAACTGCGTCCTTTATGTCGCTTTCCAAAAAAGGGGCCTCAAGAGACATCTATAACGCCCATAATATATATATATATATATATATATATATATATATATATATATATATATATATATATATAGAATAATATCATACAAGTGTTATTTTGATACTGATACCATCATAAGTGCCTACTAGTACAATTCACATTCTTGACCAATTCTAAAATTCTATACAACAATGGTACAAGACATGGAAATCATACTAAAATAAAAAATACTAAGATCAAATACAATATCCATTATTGTACAAAGATATAAAAATATACAGCGGAAACTAAATATATGCTTCTCTTGAAACATCCCGAGCATAACTCCACTTGTAAATCAACCTGCAAAAGAAACCTGAAAAGCAACAATAATAATGGGGTGAGATATCAACATCTCAGTGGGTTCCCTATCTTAGAGTTCTCTCGGCTCTAAGGGTTCAATCTAAACATAACTCGAGTCTTTGGTCACTACCTCACAAGAAACCAAAGTAAGATGGAACAAAAACCACATAACACTCTCGATGCTACACGAGTATGACATCTACCTCAAGCATTTACGGACGCTTCCTGTGGGACCAAGATCCATCCACCTCAAGACTTACACAAGACTTTACGGAGAACTCGATGTGATACTTACCTTAAGTCTTTATGGATGCTTCCCGTGGGACTCATAATAACCCACCTCAAGACTTACTCAAGACTTCCTGCGTAAACATGTGTAGTACTCACCTTAAGCCTTTACAGATGCTTCCAGTGGGACTCAAAGCAACCCACCTCAATACTTACTCAAGACCTTACAGAGGATATAGTAACATACACACCTCAAGTCTTTACAGATGCTTCCCGTGGGACTCAGTATCACCCACCTCAAGCCTTACTCAAGACTTACAGAGGTCCCAATGTAATACATAACTCAAATCACTACCCACACCTCACTAACGGTACCTCGAGCCTTTACAGATGCTTTCCGTGATACTCAATGTAATACCCACCTCAAGACTCACTCAAGACTCTACGGAGGACATAATGCAATACACACCTCAGGCCTTTACGGATGCTTCCCGTGAGACTCATAATCACCCACCTCAAGACTTACTCAAGACTTTACGGAGGATCCAATGTATTACACGCCAACGGTTCGCATCAACCTAGGGTAGTCCTAAACATTTCACATGTTATACCATCTAACAATTTTAGTCAAAATACTAGGCCATACTATTGGTTTATGGTAAGATTTCCTCACTCTTCCTCCATTCTTGATGCCTTTAATTATATAGTTTTTAAACATATAATCTAACATTTTAATTTAATTATCACAATTAAACAAATCCCACAATGATCTCATTGTCTCTACTCTCATTCAATCCTCATGATTAAACATATATTCCATAAATCGATTAATACCACAATTATCTAACTAACATAATTACGGTTAATCAGAAAAGTCGGGTAAAAGTCGGCTCAAAATAATATTTCTCAGTCTCATTAGATAGAACATATTATTAGCTTCAAATTAATATAAAGAACAGATAAATCGGGTAAAGGATGAAGAAGTTATGGATTTTTAAAGATGGATCAAAAATAATATTTTCCAACACTTACAGTGTTAACCGGTTAACGCCTGGGATTAACCGGTTAACCACACCAGATTTCACAACACAGTAGTGTATATCAGCTACGTTAACCGGTTAATGCCATGGGTTAACCGGTTAACCAAAAGTCAGTGGCTAAAAACACATGTTTTCCACATACCTAGCTTCTCCAAAACTCATCCAAAACATCATCAAATATCATAAAAATTATCAATATAGGTTCCTACACGTATTGCAACCATACTCATGCATTTTAGTTGATATTTAACCTTTCAAACTCTCAATTTAATCGATTAATTATTTTATCACAATTTCTAACCTAACTCTTAGAACTCCAAATTCTAAAATAAAAGTGTCTAACTAGAACCCACCTTGCAATCGACGAGGAGTTTGGTGAAGATGAAGATGATTGATGAAGAATGGTGATGATCCAAGCATTTCCTCTTCTAGGCTTTTCTTCCTCTTCTCCTCTTTCTCTTCTTCTCTTCTTCCTTTCTCTTCTTTCTTTTTTTCTTTCTTTCCTTAATACTTTCTTCTTCTTCTTATAACAAAACAACAATATAAATATACAGATATACTATCATTAGTTAGTAAAACTAACTAATGAGTCCAAATTGAGAGTATCTAAAAATGTATCTGAGTCAGTTATTTAATAAAACCTCTGAGTCAGATAATACTAATTAATTAATTTAAGTTCGTCGGTTGCTCTAATTATTTTAATTGAAAACTCTCAGAGCAGACCGGAACCCTATTAATCTTAATTAATATTATCCAGAGCATTTAATTAAAATACGGGTTATTACATCCTCCCCTCCTTAAATTGAAATTCGTCCTCGAATTTCCCTTACTCTACAACAACAACAGTTTATAACACTGTCTTAGATCCATACTTATTCTTGCTTCGACATACTCAAATTCCAATTTGACTTCGCGGCTCAAAGTCGTGTTTCATAATAAAGCAAACTCCACATCCTTACTCATACGCTTGTTCCAAAATTAGGTTAATTTCTAACATATTATCTCCACAATTCGTCTCTTGTTTCATAATGAATCACTTATTCATGTTTCTCCTTCGAAGAAGCATACCACTCTAGTTCCTTTCATTTAGTCACAACACAAAGCATAACACTCCAACTTGATTTCGGGACAATAACACTCGACAAAAGTCCACAAGGTATCTTAGAGAAACCTTATCTACGCACAAATTTCCAACAAAACTCTAATTAAATTCCTTCAATTACTAAAACCATTACAAAAGTTGTCCAATAACTTCTGTACTAATTCCACTTGGTTTGATACTATACAATGTAACCATTTACATCTGACACTTCATCCTTTCAGTGTCTTACTTAAGGATAACACTCTCAGAACAAAATTCTCTTATCTCAACACTTATAATTAATTCTCTTTTGATTCTTGATAATCCGACTGAACTCTTTCATCTGTCTCCTTCTACTATGCTTTCGAAGTCTAACAATGGAGATACCACAAATTCTCAAGTAACACTAGGTAGTTGATAGACTGCGGAGAACACACTTATCCTTTGGAGTTCTCACCAACCAACGAAAGAAAGCTTGAAGACATTCAAGGATAGAAGAATCCACTTGTCAATCACGCAATAATAACATTGGTCCAAACTCTCCAACGACAGAGATACAAGGGTTGTACTGCTGCAATCAAAATTGGTACGATTTACAATTCCATTCTAAACTCGAAACAATTTATCCAATTCAGCTTAACAAATCTACCATGGTTACTATACTCCATGTCAATCCTCTTCACAGGATTCTATTCGCTCAAGGTTCCTATTGGCACAAGGCCTCCATTAATAACAACGTAGTAACATCATAAAGCTTACCATCATTAACAAGTCACCCGTACCAAACTTAAATCATTCTTATTACACTTGTTGATTTCCATAACACTTGTCTATTGCATACAATATTCCACACACTCACCTTTGAAGGCCACACAGAACTTCTCGTTCAAATCCATTTCTCTCAAGGGTTTCGTTCCTTAACCGGTTCAATTTGCATGCTTAACTTTAGAACATTCATCATTCACTCTTACCTGGAAGGGTAACTTAAAAGTCCATATCTCTGAGTACGGCTCAACTGCACACATCTGATACTACTCCTACAAAGTCCATAACTAATGTTAAGAATTAACGATACTAAAATAGACCAATTGTTCATCTCTTATCCACACAATAATTCGGATACCAAAAATGTTTCCTGGAAGATCAACACTTCATGAGTCTCTTAAAACTTCACATTTTAGGTCCTCAATGGTCGCAACGACGACACATCAAATTTCAGATCATTTACTGTCTACCAATCATGCTCAAAAGAAAGTTCAACATTTTATCTTCTGACATTTCGAACGAAAATCAAAACGGACTTACAGTTCAGAAAGTACGATTCTCTAAAGTCCTACAAAAAAGTCATGTGTCGATCGATTACCTATCCGAGGCTAAACGATCGAACACAACTAAACTTGTTCCCTTTTTTTGACAACCAAACCAACTCAAAATTACCAATCCAGCCCACACTAACTTGTAAGATGATTCTCATATGTGGTTTCTAACCATGTATAACAATCTCCAACCATCCACAACTCAAGGTAACATAGAACGGGGCACAACATGCAAATCACATACTACAACAAGCGACGAAGTAGAACTACCATTTCTGTTATGGTCACACCACGAATACTCAACGGGATATTAGGAGTTTTGGAATGAAATTTCACCATTTGAGATTACTTGATCCTTTGAGAATTTTTTAAATGTTAAAAATATTAGGAATTTAGATTGATCATTTTCCTGAATCCTCTGAGGAACTCGGGAATCCTGATTCACTACAGGGGCGTGATTTGGTGAACTTCAACACTGATTATTGAGCTAATGGGGGTGTCGCTATCTTAGGGTCAAAATTTAGGGTATGACACCTTTATGGTCTCCCCTCGTGTGGAAACCTTTTTTATAGGGGGATTATTTCAAATGAGCATGACAAGGTGTGTATGTTATGTTTTCATGCAGTTGAACATTCTTTTCATCTTTTTTTCTCGTGCCATTAGGTTTATGTTATTTAGAATAAGCTGACATTATGGTTGAATATTCCGGAAGTTAGAGCGAACTTTAGTCACTTACATATTCGAGATTGGTTAGCGTCTTTTTCGGATATAGGCCATAAGGAGTGTGCAGTACTAATTTGGTTAGTAGCTTGCTGGTGTATTTGGATGCATAGAAATCAAATTATTTTCAATGACGCAATTTTTGATCTGGGAACCATTTTTGATAGGATTGTTCTTTATTCTTGGTAGTGATTACCTAAAAGGATTAAACATTTTTCCAAGGTGTTCTTTTAACGACTGGATCAACCATCCTACTGATTTTTTGTAACTATGTCTGTATAGCTTTTGTAGGGGTTGGTTCTTCTTTGTTTGTTGGAATTTATTTATTGGGTTGAATTACCTCTAATACTTCTTTTATTATAGTGATTTTGATTTTAAAAAAAGACTAATAAATAATTATAATATGCATTAGGATTAGTTAAACTTGAGATTTATGTTAAAGAGTGAGGTGAAATGAATTGAGGTGGTGTAGTGTTAAATATTGCATTAGAATAAAAAACTTTAATTATTTGATGTTTCAAATAAATAATTAATGAAATTGTCTAGATAATAAAATTGAGTATTGGATAAATTTTAAAAATTAAATGAAATAATTTTTAAGAGCTCTTTTAATTATAAGATTCACCTTTTCACTTTAAAAAACATACAATTTTCCTTCTCTATTTATTGTATATAAAAATATTAGATGTATTATATATATATATATATATATATATATATATATATATATATATATATATATATATATATATATATATATATATATATATATATATATATATATATATATATATATATATATATATATATATATATATATATTTATTTATTTATTTATTTATTTATTTTTTATATTTTTCGTTATTTTAGACTAATTCTCACAATTTTCTTTGTTAAACCAATCAAAAGATGTTGATCTTTTGAATTTGGTTTTGATCTTGGTTTATGAGTTTGAACATAATAATGTTGACATATATTAATTATTTGAATTTCGTTTAAAATAATTGTGTAGTTTTTGTTTCATTGTTAGTTAAAAAGTAAGTTTGTGGTGCTTAATATTATTAGTAATAGATATGTACATTCATTTAAAATGAAACAATGTTTAAATCTAAGAAAAATAAATTAAATATATACCTTTTAATTATAATATAATAATTAATACTCACAACTCTCTCTAATATTTTAGATGGCTAAAATCATTTAAAAGTAACAAGTTTAATTATAATTTTTTATCCTCTATTTATTCTTATTCATCAAAGTAGTATACATATTTCAAATTCAATTAGTTTCAATCTTCTTTTTAACATTTTTCACTAAAAAAATGGTAAAATAATATATTAATAATATATAAAAATAAAGATCCTAGAAAAATACAAAAATAATGAGATCAAAAAACACAATATAAACATAACAAAACTCTATAAATCAAATACAAACAAAAGATACAACAAACACGCCAAAATCACTCAAAAGTCAACAAAACCAAACAATTAAAGCTTTAACATAATAAAGGAACATACTTAATCTCACAATATCAGAACCACAATCAACATAACAAGGATTCTTAAAAGAGGTGTCACGTTCATTGACCAATCCTAGAATTAAGACATTAACTCTCAATTAGCTATTGGTTAAAGAGATGATAGAGTTCTAAAGTTAGTCTTAGAAAGTACAAGAGATCACAATAGATCTACCTAGACACCACTTCTATTCCATACAAAATACTATTTCTTCCACACCTTTCACCTTCGTAGAAATATTATTAAAATAACATCATTATGTGAAATCCAAATAAACTAGAACAACCTCATGCTAAGTATAACATATCCACCATTACTCTTCAAATACCTAAAGATAGAAAAAACTAAAAAATAAGTCTAGGTTCACTTAGCATAACCACCTCTCAACACAACCACTTAAAGATTCTATAAAACACAGTTAAAGCTAAATCAAATGTGATAAATATATGATAATTCGAATAAATGAAACCCTCACGTATAGGACAAAAGACTCATCAAGTTCAACAATAACACTTTGCTTAAGTATATTCTCCCTAGATGGGAACCTATCTTGCAAAAGCTACAAAGAAAAGAGGCAAGGTCAAGACGTCAACCGAAAGAATATGAGAAGAAAAATTTGTAAAGAAATGTTGAAAATGATGAGAAATTTATGTGTGTTTGTGGTTTCAATGTTAAAAAATGATGCATGAATTCATATTTACATGTATGTGTGTGTAGCAAAATAACAAGAAAAAATAATTTTTAGCCAAAAATGCAAGATTTGAAAAGTAGAATAGAATGTATTGTCTTCAAATTAGAATGAGTCAATACATAACCTGAAGGAGTCGATTCATTGAGCAAGGGAGTTGATACATTAATGACAGATAATTTATGTATAAAAATATCACTACTACAATTTCAACTTTTAATAGCAATAATTTAATAGCATTTTTTTATAAAGTGCTATTATAACTATCATCAAACAAAGATATATCATAGAAGTGCTATTATAGGTTATTACTAAGAAAAAAAAAAAAATAATAGCATTTCCACGTAGAATGCTAACAAAGCCTATTCGAGTGATAGGACTTATCCAAAAAGGGCTATTATAAGGTTTTGCACAAAATTTAAAAATACGCCCAATGTGAAGGTTGTGCATTCGAGCCACACTGACAATATTTATAATTTTAGTGTAATTAAAAATTTAAAGTAATATTTATTTTTTCTGTTAAAAATCATAATAAAAAATGACGCATAATTTTTTTCTTTCGTAGAACTCTGAGCTCTCCCCTTAACCTCACTTTTATGGAATTTGTAAATTCTCACCTTCACCCTCAATGAACCTCTCTTCATTGTTTTCTTTTTCCATTCAAATATAGGGTTAGGAGTTTAACTACATAATTACTTCTTTAAATCTTATCAATGAAACCATTGACCATCTTTGCGTGATTCGTTACCACAATCTCGACAATTTAGGGTTAGATGTTGAATTGATTGTAGAAGAGTGATACCTTGTCAGTTGCTTACAAGAATGTTGTTAGAGGACATATGGTCTCAAGGATGATGCATTCCTCAATCGAACAAAGGGAGGAAACGAAACAGAACTAGGTGAAAGTGAATCAGATTAAAGAATGCAGGGAAAATGTTGAATCTGAGTTGTCTGATGCCAATCAACATTGATGTTATGGTTGTGATTGATGAGAATCTCAGTCCATTCATCTGGTGAATCTTATATCTCTTACTACAAAATGTAAGCAATTTTGATTTTTATTCTCTCTGTTATTTTTTTGTTTTTTTTTGTTTATTGCATTGAATTTTGAATGTTATTTTTATATTGTACCTTTCTTTGCATTGTAGGAATGGTGTCTATCATGGTTATATGACTGAGATTAAGAGTGGGGATAACATAAAAAAGGATGTTGATCAATCCTTGGAAGCTTATTAGGTACACTATCTCACTAGTTGAATAAAATTTCTCTTGCATGTAATATTGTTCTGTATGATTCAAAAGGTTGTTCCTATAAGGTTGTTTTGTCCACTTCCCTGGGAACCCGCATCTCTTTATCACTAGACCGTAGCAAATGTACATTGTTTTCATAGTTCTATCGATTTTTTCCATGTAATGTATGCATGTATGGCACCGACACTTCATATTCAAGACGTGTCGGTGTTCAACACTGTTAACTATAACCTGTAATCAATTTTGTTTAGGAAAAAGTCCTAATATCTATCCAAATCTAAAAGTTAGTAAAAACTACAGGATATGTGGAAGGTACCTGTGATTTATATATTTGGGGTAATTATTCCATCTTAAATGATAACGGGTTTATACTTTTTCGATCATAGTGTGGCTTCTAATATGGCACAACATAAATAATTCAACCTTCAAAAACATTATGATGTTTTCCTACTTTGAATAATGACTTTTATTTGTGGTCTCCTTGGCCTTCAATACATAGACGCTAATTTACCGGTCCGAGTTAATGAACAAAGAATGACCAACTTATTGCAGTACCTCCTTGTTGGCCTATCAATAATAGGCATCTCTGTTATCAAGAAGATATCAACTTCAGTTTTATAGGGTTATTTTGCTTACATGGCAATAGATAATCTTCCAGGAAATCAGTTTTAGGAACGGTTATTGCTCCTTTTCGTCGCCTCAAGCTGACGTTACAAGTAATTAAATAACCTCGTGTTTTATCTTTTTTTTTTCCAATGTAGAAGCTAGTGTAATACTAATTATTGTTATTGTCTGTTTTGTGTTGGACAAAGTCTTGCAAGAATCACATGCCTCGTTTGTGGAGACGGTACCATTCAAAACCATCACTGGATTTACAGCCTTATAGTTCGCATATTTTATGTTCTGTTTTGGGGTCACATGGATACCTATTGGTGGAATATTGTTCCCGCTACCGTTCTTCCTTCTCATAGTTCTAAGAGAATAGGTTCTACCAAACATATTCAATCCTAACGATATTCAGGAACTAGATGCTTCTGAATATGAGGAAGTTATCAGTGTTCCATGTGGAGTAAGTAGTATGTCACTAAAGGTACTAATTATTATGAGTATACATTTCTTGTTATGAGTACACTGCATAGAAAAGAGACCAAAATTACATATAATCATGCATTCTTTGAATATGCTTGATTAGGATAAGGAGCCATGTGGTAGTGATAACGAAGGAAGCTCGGAAGATTACTACGATGCAGAGGTATTGGATGAGATGACAACCAACAGGGGAGAGTTGAAACTTAGAGTTGTAAGCTTCAATGATCGAAACCGCAATAACAACTTCAACGATCGAAATCAAAGCAATAACTTCAACGAAGGCAGACACATTTAGGTAAAGGACATGTTAAATCTCTTAACATTTAAAATTCATTTCAACTTAAGGTACACACATTTCAACTCTTAACTTTGACTTAAGGCAGACACATTTTAACTCTCAACTTAAGGCAAACACATTTCACAACTCTTAACTTTCTTGATTATACATGGTTTATTTTCATCGTATAATTAACGATTTCATGGCTTAAGTAAGTTGACATTCAAGATTATTCTTTACATGATTGTCTTAAGCTAATTATGTTGGCGGTAGCGTGTCATCTCCTGTTTCAGGACTGTGTTGTGCACTTGCAGTAAAATATTCTTTTCATAAACTTGTGCAAAAGTGATAGTGTCGACAGAATTTTGGAATTCACCAATTTCTTTTAGCATATTCCTGTCAAAACTTATTTTGCATTTTATAATTAATTATTTCAGCACTTGATAATACCAATTTGTGTTATGTCATGACAAGGTGGTGATTTTTCAAGGGGCAATGATATGTTTATTTATTTTATTTGTTATTTACCAAATTTATTATGAAGATCCCCCTTTTGAATTCTCCTTTACCAAGACATGTAAGAAACGTCATTTGTATGGTTGATAGGTACTGGTGGAGAAAGTATACATGGAGGAAAATTTGCAGGTAAGTTTAGCTTTTATGAAATATTTGACATATGAAAAATAAAAGATAGTATTTTTTATGTTGTGATTGGATAAATATTTCACTTGCCTAATATTTCATATTCATTTACCTTAGTCCCTGTGTCTCACTTTTTCATGTAATTTGTTGCATGGAATAAACATAATGTGTATATATACATTCCAAACCTTGTGCATTATGCATGATTGTGTTTGTTTCTAAGTTTCGATAGTAAGAAAGGGGAACGTAATATATATGATTCATGAACTTACTTTCATGTTTATTTATTTATATATCAAAGGAGAAGAAGTTAGAGTAGGAGTAATTCTCGCAGTCTAGTACGAGGCCATTATAGAGATAATGGTCGTGGGCGGAGTCCAAAACACAGTCTTAGCCCAGAAGACAGGCGAGGTAATCAACAATCTCTAGACAAACAGCAATCAAAGTCAAATTCAAGGAGCAATGGCATTTCTCGATCCAGATCCCCAGACATTACACCCCCGAAGCCTTATAATGAAAAGACTTCCATATCTCGTAGCAGGTCTAGATCAAGTTCTGCATCAGGACAGAAGGTTTTGGTTTCCTATGGACAAGTCCTTCGCTTTTAAATATTCTGATGTCTTTAGTTAAGTTCTAATGTTGAGCAGTTGAAGTATTATGCCTATCAAGCATTTGTTGGTTTGAGAAATGTTATTGGTGCCTCTTATATATATATATATATATATATATATATATATATATATATATATATATATATATATATATATATATATATATCACTTTCATATTTTGAATATTTTAATTATAATATAGTATTAAATTAGAAAAACATCTCTCATTTGATAAAAGGAAAAACTGGTCTTTAATAGCGTTTTTTCAAAAAGTGCTATTAAAGATAATGGTATACAATAGTACTATAATAACGCTTTTCCAAAGAGTGCTATTAAATCCAGTCAAAATAAGCAACATAAATACAATCTATGGTAGCGCTTTGTTAAAACTCCGGGCGGGGTTAAAGAGATCCAAGGAACGGGAAAAGTATCAGAAGATGACAAATGCCATTGCAACCAGATACCTTCTCATCATGACCATTACAGAGCACCCAGTTGGACCGGTAACTGATGCTCTCCTGAAGGAAGTCAGGGAGGATGCATATGGATTGGATGTTTGATTCTCTCTTTGTACTTGTTTTTGTACTTTAATTCACCATGGTGATTTTGTTTGTTGTATTCTTAAATTTGTTGTATTTTGATTCACCATGGGAGTTTGTTTGGTTGTAATTCATGAACTATTTGTACTTTGGCATCACCACTTGTATTTTTATGGTTATGTATTGGATTTTATTATGCTTCAACATCTTCATCTTCTCAAGAGAGGTCTGGAAGGTCAAAACCAAAAACCAAACCGGATACCCTCTGAAGACAAATAGACATATTGCATTGCATGCTAATCTCGCATCCCTTGTTTTGCAGGTGTTTTGTTGATTGTCTTCTCACTTTGTTGATTGTTTCAGGAAATATTGATCGCAGGAGGGTCTTTCCCGTCAATCACATCCACAGATATCCAACTTGACATAACCTTCCGAGTCTACAAATGGATCAGTTACAGCAGGAACTGATAGATGTGAGAACTCAGATGACTGATGTAAGGACATAAATGAGGACCCAGATGAATCAATTCATGGCTGTGATGACTGGACTGACACAGACCCAGGAAAGATTGAGGGAGTTAGTCGAGCGGCAAACTCCAGAAGATAACCATGCAGGCACTGGAGGTACTAGTAACAATGCGTGCGATCAGCCGCGAACGACTCTGGTGGTGTTTGGACCTCACAACAATCCTGAAGTTAATATCCTTGGGGATGGACAAAGGCACACTGGAGATTGTATTCTGCAAGAAGACCCCCAGGATGAGCAGTTTACAGTGTTGGGTGTTGGGGGCAGATGAAGCTTATGACCGTCGTCTGGACGAGATATCTGAGAAGTTGAGATCCCTGGAATCCCATAACTATTTGGGATTCGATGTGATGGATATGGGCCTAGTTGAGGGAGTGAGGATTCCTCACAAGTTCAAGCCTCCATGCTTTGAAAAGTATAATGGTACCTTCTGTCCTCGTACCCATTTGCAGTCTTTTCTGGGAAGATTAAAAGCATATACCATGGATGAGAAACGGTGGATGTTTTACTTCGAAGACAGTTTAACCGAGGCATCTAGAGAATGGTACTCACACTTGTCAAGGGCTACTGTCAGGAACTGGAAAGATTTAGTTGAGGCCTTTATACGCCAATATCAATACAACCTATATATGACACCTAATATGACCCTCTTGATGGGTATGTCTCAATCTTCGAGGAAAAGTTTATGCGAGTACGCTCAAAGGTGGAGACAACTCGCTGCTGCTGTCCAGCCACCTATGTTAGAAAGAGAGATGGTTGATATGTTCTTGAATACTTTGAAAGGGACCTACATTGATAGACTTGTTGCCTTCTCTTCCACTAGCTTTGCTGATGTGGTTATAGTGGGAGAGAGAATTGAAAGTTTACTAAAGATGGGTAAGATTTCTGACAACGGTGCTAGCTCCAGCAATGCAAAGAAACCCTTATCAGGACCTTGAAGGACAAGGGAAACCAATGCAGTACATGTTAATAGAGGTAGACCCCAGTACTTGCAAAGATCAGTAGCTGCAGTCACCATCCCTACTTCAGCACCTCAGCAACAGTTTCCTCAACAGCAACAACAGTATCCTCCACAGCAACAAAGATCTTACAACAACAACAACCAACAACAACGTCCTTTCCAACAAAGGACTTCTCAAATTAACAGGGTGATCGATCCCATCCCGATGCCCTATGCAGCCTTACTCCCACAACTATTGAAGCTTAACCTGACTAAAGTAAGAACTTTGGCTCCACCAGATCCTCTGAATCTTCCAAGGAATTATGATGTCAACGCCAGATGTGCTTTTCACTCCAATGCACTTAGTCATTCAACAGAGAAGTGCAGGGCCCTGCACATGAAAGTCCAAGATTTGATTGACTCCAAAGCTTTGAATTTTGCACCTCCACCAAATGTCACAAAGAATCCAATACCGAATCACGGTAGGCCAAGGATTAATGCTATTGAGGAGGAGCAACCAGCAATTCTGATTGATGACATTGCAAGTATTCAAACACCACTGGCTGAAGTAAAAGCTCAGCTATTGAAGTGCCAAGTGTTTCCGGGTTGTGAGGCCTGTTGTGAAGCTTACAAAGTTTCTATCAATGGTTGTGAAAAACTGAAGAATGATATCAGTAGTCTTATCAAAGAAGGCATCCTGCAAATCATATCAACAGTTCCATCTTCTACAAAGACAACAAAAATCTCTTCTACAACACCAACAAAAGTCATTCCAACAGAATCTCCTACAACACCAGCAAAAATCTCAGCTACAACAACAACAAACACCAACAGTGATGTTTCAACGATTACCATCTATTACGATCCAGCAACCATCCATGTTTCGGATTCTCTCAACAATAACTTTCAGCAACACTCACATCAACAACTTCCTACACCTACACCATCTTCAACCAGACCTCATGTCACCATCTACTATGATCCACAGACTATTACAACTCCTTCTTCTGCTGCAATTAGTCCGGTGACCATCACGGTGCCTGGACCAGTTCCTTATGATAACAACAGTACTGTGCCTTGGCATTATGGTTCAGATCTTTACTTCCATGGAAAGAAGATCACTCTTGACTCCTCAATACCTGTACCACAAGTTGACAATGTTGGGGGAGGCGGAGGATTCACTCGAAGCGGACGTCTCTTCGCTTCACAATTTCCCAGAGTTAATGCTGAAGCAGAAACTGCTGCCAAAGCAAAAGGCAAAAGTGTGGTGCCAGAAGAACCAGCTACAAAAGAAACTCAGAAGACACCCTTCGATCAGGATGTAGACGAGTTTATGAGGATCATCAAAAGAAGTGATTACAAAGTTGTGGATCAACTCCACCAAACACCCTCCAAGATTTCCATACTATCTATGCTCATGTGTTCCGAGGCTCACCAGAATTCCCTACTCAAGGTCCTGCACGCAACTTATGTGCCGGAAGAAATCACGGTCAATCATTTAGAAATGGTGGTTGCAAATGTCAATACTAGTCATGGACTAGGTTTCACCAATGCTGACTTGACTACGGAGGGGCGTAATCACAACAAGGCTTTGCATATCACTTTGGAATGTAAAGGTGTTGTACTTTCTCATGTTCTTGTTGATACCGGATCATCACTCAATGTATTGCCAAAGAAAGCTTTAGTCAAGCTGGAGTATGATGGTCTTGCACTCCGTCCGAGCAACCTAGTTGTCAGAGCTTTTAATGGTTCTAAGAGATTGGTTCTCGGAGAGATTGAGCTTCCTGTGGTAATTGGCCCATAAGTTTTCAAAACTATCTTCTATGTGATGGACATACAGTATGCCTACAACTGTTTGTTGGGTCGACCCTGGATTCATGTCGCTGGCGCAGTAACATCGACCCTTCACCAGAAGTTAAAATATGAGTGGGAAGGTCAAATTATCACCATCTGTGGAGAAGAAGACATATTCGTCAGTCACCTGGCTACATACAAGTACATAGAGATGGATGGGGAGATCCATGAAACCATGAGTCAGGGTTTCGAAACTTTGAACATCAACGAAGCTACAACTGAGGTGTTTGCTGCATCCCAGGAGGAAATGATGGGCACCTCAATTGCTTCCTACAAACAAGCTCGGAAGGTTGTGGAAGAAGGGAATGCCCAAGGCTGGGGCAAGCTGCTAAGGGTTCAGATGAAAGAAGACAAATTCGGTTTGGGTTACAGACCATCCCGACAAGTTCCAAAGGAGGCTGCAGAAGCTCCCAAGTTCATAAGTGGGGGAATGTTGACCCCGGATGCTGTCAACACTTTGGAAGACGAGGCTGAGAGCGACTACAACCTGGAAAGTTGGATCCGTCCAAGAGTCCCGGGCCAATAAGTCCTCAACTGGTCTTCCCAGGAAATTATAAGGATTACTGTTGCAGAGTAATTATTATTTCCTATTTTAAGCATGCATCAAAGTCCTGCATTTTGCCCAAGATGTCTAGAATCATTTTGTAATAGGGCCATATGTATTTTGTGAAAATTGAATATTAATGAAATCTTTTTGCAAATGATCTTTTTCGCTCCATGCCTTTTCATTTTTGTTATTTTCGCACAAAACAATAAATGGAAATGTTTTTTTCAATAAAAACTTCATTCACTTTTTCTAAATAAGATAAAATCAATCACTAAAATGAACCAAATTTCAACCCTTGCAGAGATAGCCCTCCAGATTGCACCGACAACGGCACTGCTATGACCTTATATGACTTCGACAATCTGATTAATCAAGCAGATGAAGGGGTTGAAGAAGACTACGATTTACCTGAAGAGTAAAAGGTGATTTCTCCTCATCAGAAGGAGTTTGAGACTATCAATCTTGGTACCGAGGAAGATGTGAAAGAGGTGAAGATTGGAGCCAGTCTGCAAGCTCCAGTAAAAGAACAACTTATCAGTATGCTGCGAGAATATGTCGATGTGTTCGCTTGGTCCTATCAAGATATGTCGGGTTTGGATATAGATATTGTCATTGTTGCACCCCAAAATTTTCCCTCCACAAGACAAGACAGTGTGTACTAAGAGGTTCACAAGGTTCACAAGACCTCTCATGAGGTTCACAAGGTTCACAAAGTTCACAATTAGTCAGAAGATTTGACAATTCCCTAAGACAATGCATCCTCCTAAGCACTGCATCCTAAACTAGGGTTTTGACTTTAATCAGGCTAAATGAACTTCCAAGACTTCAAGTGAGCTTCATAACATATTATATGTGTTCAAGAATCCCCATGACAAGTTTCAAGACTTTTCCCAGAGGTTTGCTTAGTCAGATGATCAGATAGGTTAAAATCAGTCTAAGTAGTTAAAAAGTCAAACTGAGGTCAACTGTGGTCAAACCAAAGTCAAACTTCATGATTTTTTGCCAAGATCAAGTATATGAAGTAAAATTCATCATATGATCAAGGGTTGATCATGATTCATCAAGGATATTTCAGATCATCAAGAATCAGGAGTTTCTAAATTAGGGTTTCCTCAGGAAAAGTCAACTGAACTTTGACCAGCCATAACTTTCACATGCTTCATCAAATTTTTTCCATCCAAAGCTCATTTTGAAGGAAATTGAATTCTCTACAACTTTGTGTCTCACAAGCCAAGCCCAAAAATGCTTCATTTGGAAGGTATGAGCCAAGACATTATAGGTCCTCTTAAAAGTCAACAAAAAGTCAACAACTTCAAAAGAGCATAACTTGAGAATGGTAAAAGATATGGACATGAGACCAAAAAGGTTGGTTAGAGGACTCTTTAAGCTTTCGAAAATGTCCAAGAACACCCTCATAGCATTAAAATTGAAGGATTTGTGCCCTTGCAAAGTTGGGAAATTTTTGGGAAGTTTATGAAGCAAATAAGGCCTTAAAACTAATTCTTGCTAAATGAGCCCACCAAATTGCCATCCAAACTTTACAATATCATCAAGCACGACCCAACCCACCTATTTTCTGATTTTTTATTTTTTATTTCATATTTATTTGAATTTTATTCATTAAATTACAATTTAAATTGAAATAAAATATGAAAATCATATATTTGGATGAGATTTTGATTCTAGAAGGTTTTAAATATCATTTAGAGATGATTGATTTGATCCAATTTCGTGCTAGCTTGATTTGGAAAGGTTAGATGAGATTTTTTTCAATATTTGAAAGTATGAAACTTCATGATCAAGTAACCAAGACAAGGCCCATAAATCCATGTTGTTTTGACCTAATTACATCCACTACATATACATGAACACATCACAATCATAAGGACGAATTTTTGCAGCCTCCACACATATTCTTAAACTTCAAAATATCAAGGAAAAAATGACATACGGTTTTGGAGTTAGAGAGGATCTTAAGACATTCTAAAGGTTGCATTAGCTTCTCTGATCATCACTGATCATGTAGCAATAATCATATGCATCTCAAACCCCATGAATTGCACAAACCGAATCGTTCTTCTTCCTTAATTTTTTTCTTTTCGATTTCATAAATTTAACCATTATAAATTGTGTTTGATTATTGATTCATGTTTGTTTTGAAGTGTAGAAGCTTTCTGGACAAACCAATGGAAGTTTCATGGCCTAAATCATTAGATGCCATTGTTAGGGTTTAGGGTGGCCATTTAGGGTTTCACTATTAAACCAATGTAAATAAATTCTAAAGACATGGAAGAATTGTATAGGTCATAAGAAACTCATTGGCATTATTAATTTGGTGAAATTGTACTGTTTGTATGGTGTTTGATGTTCGCAGGTTGTATTGGCAAGAAAATGCGCAGGAAAAATTGTAACTAAATTCGCAGGAAAACCTGTGAAACCAAGGTTGAAGATGAAGATCTTCGCTCGTTTCAGAAATTCAAAAATTGATATTTATATTTATTGTATTATTTACGTTTTGTTTCACAGGATGACAAACAGCCCAGTGGTTGATGCGCGTATGTATTGAAGCAAAGGACATGGGTTCGAACCTGTCCTCAGTTATTTTTTGGTGAAAGTTTCATTTATTTTCAGGCTTAAAATATAATGATCAGTACCCATCCCATATTCACAAGCGCGCGTTTGGCCTGGTGGCAGTGGTGTTGGTCCAAGAGATAGAGAGCCTATGGTGTGGGTTCGATCCCTGCCCCAGGTATGTTCTTTTTACACCATTTTTCTTATTATTTATTTATTTGTTTTGTTTTATAATTAATCTAGAATTATTTTATAAGAAAAAATTATTTTTAAAAATAATAATATGTAAATGTATACAACTTCATTCTTTTAAAAAAAATCATAATTTATTTTTTTCTAAAATTTAAATTGTATATATTTATAATTTGTTTATAATTATTATTGTATGTATTTTTATATAAATAATTTAATTATAACTTATAAACCCTAATATTTTTATATGTAAAACCTAATTTTTTCTTTATGAACCCTAATTTATTTCAAAACCCTAATTTTCCTTTATAATTTTAATTTCTTATTTTTTATTATGTCGTGTATAGTTATAATTATTAAATATTTCTAATATGTATATATAATTAATTTATTTAACAATTAATCATATTTATTAGTATATAATTATTATTGTTTATTTCTTTTTCTTAAAAATTCTTAAAAAATGATTATTTATTTAAATTTGAACTTTTAATTTATTTTCTATATGATATTATTATACTAACCTCTTTTATATTTATTTTGTTTATTATTACTAACCTATTTATTATTTATTTATTATATGCTTATTTATTTAAATTATTTTATTATTATTATAATGTAATTGTGCAAATTATGTAATAGTGGTAGAATTTTTATTATTTATTTAAACTGCCATGGTTAGTAAAATAGGGTGTGAAAACTTGTTTGTATTTAAAATTGAATTTAAATCACTAATTTTAAGAGAAATATTATGAACATGAACACGCACACACGTAAGTCGATCTTGGATCGCCATCTCACTTCTTAAGGGTTACCTCTCGTGTTGCCTAAATAAAAGGTCAAGTAAGGTGTATAAAGCAAAATCCCTTATCTTATTTAAAATCATCTTGTCCCTTTAAAGAATTATAAGATCAAGTCCCTTCATGGTTGCCTTCGTAAATGATCTTGTCCCTTTCGAATAAAAGATGATAAGTCCCTTCGAATTGCTTATACACCTTACAATTTCCTAATCACAGATGTCCCTTCACTTGTCCCTCACCACATCCAAGGTAATGACTACCTATTCCTTAATAATAGGGATAGTCTTACCACTTAAAGGATATTTAAGAACAGAAAAGATTTAACTTAGGGTAGGTTTCTCTTATGTACTTGCTCACCTTTTCAAAACATTTCAAAAACACTTCACATTTCAAACAATTTTCAAAACAAAGTCTTTATATATATTCGTACATGGATCATTATAAAGTACTTAAGAAAATTTCTAATCACGCACTACACTTTTCAAAACAATTTAAAGTGAGCTAAGTAACTAAGAGCCCATGGATAACCATGGATGTAAAGGGTGCTAACACCTTCCCTTTACATAACCTACCCCCCGAACCCAAAAAAAATCTTTTAAGGTCTTTCCTGTTCTTTTATGCCCTTTCCTTTGGATAAAATAAAAGTCGGTGGCGACTCTTGCTATCCGCAACATAACTAAAGTCAGTTCTCCCACCGTGTTACAGAACTGGCGACTCTGCTGGGGACTTAATAAAAGAGGGGTACCCTTAGGAATTGATCACTTTAAATTGTTTGCCTTGTTTGCTTTATACTTATCTGTTGGGTGCTCTTATGTGTGAAAGATCCTAACCCGGATCTAGTGTACCTTAGGTAAATGACAATAGACCAAGGAAACTGTACGGCGTATACCGATATGGTTGATCTGGTGGCCATAGTTAGTGTGACTTCTTGGTTGGTGCTTATGTTCCTTAAGCAAGTTGAGGATAATATGAGGCTGCCATATGTTGTCAATACACTAACTGACTTTTAGAATCCTAGTCATCCCATCTTGGCCTTTAGAAAGTAGTGAGATAACCGACTTTGGTGAAGACTGAAGTTGGTTGATACTCGATACTACGCTCATTGAGATCCTAAACTTGGAAGGTTTTGGTTGGCAAGTAAGTTGCCTACTGAACAACCACCCTTGTGAAGGATCAATGATATTGAGATCCCTTAGAACCTGGTTACTTTATAGGACAGGATGAACTAACTAAACTTCAGGGGAGGGTACTTACCTTTAAACCTCATGCAAGCCTTCAAACCTAGGGCTATTGTGTGACTTGTTTGTGTGTGCCACATGTTTGTGATTGAGCATAGAATCATAACATCATCATGCATCATAAGCATAGCATTTTCACTAACCATTTCAAGGACCAAAGGATTTATCTTTGTTCTTTGTTGCAGGTCATGGCTTCTGCTCGTAGGAATACTATCCGGATCAAATTTTTAGGAATACCTCCTAAGCTTAAGGAATTGGTCTCTCAAGTTTCTGAAAACTCCCATTTTATCAAGAGGCATGGTCACCTACTGGATCTGGTTACTTCAGGGTTCAATGAAGACATGATGAGTGTTCTGTTTCAGTTCTTTGATCCTAAACATCACTGTTTCACATTCCACGACTACCAGCTGGTTCCTACAATGGAAGAGTTCTCTAAACTATTGGGTATACCTATCCTTGATCAGAGAGAAAGAGCTTAAACCAGAGGTTATTGCTGCAACTCTACATCTGAAGAAGTCAGACATTGTTCTAGAAACGAGAAGTGGAGTTAAGGGTATTCTTGCTAAGGTATTGATAGAGAAGGCTCAAGTTTTCTTGAAAGCTATGAGCTATGATGCTTTTGAGAAGATTTTAGCCTTGTTGATTTATGGCTTAGTGTTGTTCCCCAATCCAGATCAGTTCATAGACGTTCACGCTATCAACATATTTCTGAGTCACAATCCAGTGCCTACATTACTTGGAGACATTCTGCATTCTCTTCATACTCGTACTACGAAGGCACGAGGAACTCTGATGTGCTGTATACCTCTATTGTCCAGGTGGTTTATTTCTCACCTTCCTCGATCAGTGATGAAGAATGAACAAGGGTTCAGGTGGTCCAAGAGGATTATGTCACTTTCTCATTCAGATATTCATTGGTGCTCTAGATCTATGGAGAATGTTACTATCATTGACCGTTGTGGGGAGTTCCCTAATGTGCCACTCCTTGGCATAAGAGGGGGAATTACTTACAACCCTTCCTTAGCTTTACGTCAGTTTGGTTATGCTCGGAGTGATGGTCCTCATGACATGTTGATTCAGGGTATTGTGTTTGACTACGACAACGATCTGCAAGGTTACCGTCAAAGGTTCATACGAGCATGGGGTAAAATGAACAAGGTTGACAGCAAGACTCTGGAACCAAAGTACACTATTCCTATGGAAGCTTATCTCAGATGGGTGCGATCTTGTGCTCAGACTCTTATGATGCCATATCCTGCCATCCTGCCAGTTACTATGGAGCCTGTTGCTGAAGGGAATACTTCTTATACCATCCTTCATCCAGACATACCCACTGACATGGAAGAGTTACAGAGGTCCTGGATCCAGTTGAAAGAGCAAAGGGATACTTTTGAGACTCATTACAAAGCAAGTCAAGAAAGAATCCTGGAGCTAACAAAACAACTTCACGAGGAGCGGAATCTCAACTCATACCTCAACACAAAGAGGAAACGTCCATGGGAGACTTAAAACCCCATTTTTTGTATTCATTTCATTTTTATTGTAAGCCCAAGGGGCAAACAAATTTATTACTAATAAAAGTTTACTTTTTGGTTGTTTAAACAAATTTAAATCCTGCGGTCCTTGAAAACATTTCATACGCATTTATACACCATATCATTGCATCACAGGTTTCTTAGGTACATGTATCTTATCTTCTCGCTGTTTATTTCAGCAGAAATGGCTCTTGAACAGGCTGTCAAAGATCTCCAGGCCCATAATGCACAATTCCAAGAGTTGATTCTGAACTTGTCCAAGGGACAAGATGAGTTGAAGACACTGTTGGCTAAGAAGAAGAATCTTGAGGACAACAAGGATGATTATCTGAAACAATTACAAGCTAAGATGACAGAAATGAGGATCCAGATGAATGACCAGGTGGTTCTTATTCAAAGTTTAGCTCAGGGGCAAGAAGAGGTTAGAGCCTTTGTCCATAAACTTCAAAGTAATGGAGTCAGGAATCTAATTGTTAGTCAACCTCCATTAAAACAAGCTGATTTGGTTGAAAGGAAGATGAGGATAAAAGAAGGTAAGAAACCGGTTGCCACTGATTGTTCTTAAGTTAAAGAAAAAAGACCTGGTAAAGTTAATCCACCTCAACACAAGGGATGTAGAAGACAGTTTATCAAATTCAGCACTCCAATGTCACAAGTTCTGCAATGCTTGTTGGAGATGAAGCTAATTTCCTTGAAAAATCCTCCTCAAAATCCTAAAACTTCCTCTCCTCACTATAATCCCAAGGCAAGGTGTGAGTATCACTCCGACAGTCCCGGACACGACACTAATAACTGTTGGGCACTGAAGAATAAGATTCAAGACCTAATTGACGAAGGAATCCTAGAGGTTACTCCATAAGGTCAAATTGAGTTCTACTATCGTCCATCAAACATCGAAGCTGCAAGACAAGTTGCCCAAAGTAGCAAGAAAGGAAGACTACCTATTCCTGTTGAGATATGGGGCACCTTGGGACATCCAAGTGGCAAATTTGATTTCATGGTGAAATATACTGCTCCTGAAAGTTCACAGATTACAATTGAAGACATTCAGCCAACTGGATGGGACAACATTTGAATTTTTCATTTGTAATTTCTTTTGTTTGTTTAAACACTTACTATTATGTTAAACTTTTGTTTTCATTAATGCATTGCATATGTTTGTCTTGAATTAATCCAAGTGGCAAATTTGATTTCATGGTGAAATATACTGCTCCTGAAAGTTCACAGATTACAATTGAAGACATTCAGCCAACTGGATGGGACAACATTTGAATTTTTCATTTGTAATTTCTTTTGTTTGTTTAAACACTTACTATTATGTTAAACTTTTGTTTTCATTAATGCATTGCATATGTTTGTCTTGAATTAATCCATTCGTTTCACTATATTTTGAACTATGCTTCATATTTCTATTTTGTGATATTTAACTCCTAATAAAGCTATAAGCCTATAGAGGGAGGATGACGAAAACAATACCATAATATTAGGCAGTATGCTTTTGAACAGACTATGCTGACGATGTACAGGCATTGTTTCAATTCCTAAACAGTGGAGATATAAGGAAGTTAATCCCTAGTCAACCCTTTTGAGCCTATGAAGTAGGAGTTTTTATTCTCGCACAAATTAAAACCCTTATTCATAACCCGGGGCAGGGTAGTTACTTGGTTAACTCAAATATGCCAATTATCTGTGTTGTACACAACTAATGATGGTTCTCTGTAATCATTAAACCTGACAGTCAATATCCAGCAAAAGAAAAACCCACTGAGTCAAAACCTATGAAGGAAACTTAGTAAAAAAAAATTGAGAAATTCCGCTGACTGTAATTTTGAAACAAACAGTTCAGGAAAAAAGAAGGGATAACAAAGTCAAAAGAAAAAAGAGGTCACTATGAATCCTCAACAAAGAAAGATTACTGAATTTTCAAATAAATTTTTGGTTTCTGAACCATCACAAATGGCAATGTTACAATTACAAACTCCTTTGAGCCTCAATGCATAAGTTAACTGAGCATAGGACTGAAGAACATCATGGATATTGGGTTGGGTACAAATAAAATTTGAGCCTTTATCCTTTGTTTCTTAAACCGTGAACCAGGCCATGTTACAACCCTTTAAAAGTCCTAACTGAAGCATGGTTAGTTCGAAAGCGTACTGCTACAAAAAGGTATCCTGACTCCTTTAGGGCTTATTATAAAACTTGAGTTAATATCACAGTTTTCACAAAAATTGTTTTTCTAAAATAACTCTTTTTCAAAACTTCAAGACGGACATAAGCATTGCATTTTTGAATATATTTGTTTGCATATACCTGAATGTTTGATAAACAGAGAAAATTACAGGATGAATGTTCAATAAACCAAAGTCCTTCCGATAATCAAAGTTGCTTCCTGGATCAAAGTCCATGTATACAAAGGGGCATAGTCATTATCTCCCAATCAAGGGGGCATGCCATGATACTGCCTAACTCATTTGGGGCAATCAGGACAGGATTCAACTATGTTTATATAGCCAGGGGCATCTTTCCTCATATATTTGAATTACCAAGGGTAACATTACGAAGTTCATGATGTCAGGGGCATATTATTGTGGGGCATTCTGCTTATTTCTCTTGAGGTAACTACATTCAGATACTTCCGTTATGGGATAATTCATCCTCAACCAAGGGGCAATGCTCTATTTTCAAATCTAATACCCGGAGTGTATATGATCCATCACAATTTGAAGACACGTTCCTCTCATTGTATTACCTTGATATTGGATTCTCAGTAGAAGCCATTGTGGAAATTAATTGTCTACGCCAGTAGTATCAGATGGTGTCAGTATCATGTCTTTAGATTCAGCTATGGGGATTTCTGGGAAGGTATTCAGGAAAGCTAAGAATCTCAGGAGCTCTAAATCCAATTGGTTATACACTCTCAAGGTTGAAACGATTCTGTTTTCAAGTTCAGCTTTACTTTTCCCTCTGAATCCAGATTTACTTTTACCCTATTTACATAAGCGAAACGTCCATTGGTTGTGTTTGAATGTATGTATGCTCTTGAATATGATTGATGTTTACCAGAAATGCATAAAATGCTTGAATATGATTGATGTTTACCAGAAATGCATAAAATGCAGTAATAGTATTTACTAAGGACGAACGAAGGTAGGAATTTAACGAAGCTTCTCCGGTTCATCCCCACAAGATAACTACAAGTCCCCCAGTAGGGCAAATCTATCATCAAAGATACTTTGAGTTACATCTCCCCTTGAATTTATGTCCATCTCTTTTATCCTCAGTCGGGATACTCAGGAATTTATTCCTTCAATGGAAGTACCATCAAACGAAGACGAGAGGTTATGAATACTATACTATCAAACGAAGACGGGAGGTTATGAATACTATATTATCAAACGAGACAGGAACGAGTTCCTCATATTCTTCAACAACGAATCGAGATTTATTTTCCCTGGCCAGCAGTTGTTATATGAAGATATCCAGACGCTTCAGGCTGCATGATTCATACATACATCATTTACATCATACCATAACATACATATCCATAAATACATAATACATTACTTAGGTGCATCATACTATGCATATATACATACTGCATAAACTAACCTTTTCCTTACAGGATAGTTACATGCAGATAAAACAATATCAACGATCCACAACAGGTCAGAAATGATCCATACATTTGCTCAAGATGTCTTTGAATAACAGGTAAACGGTCTGTAAAAAGATCCATTCCCTGGTTCAAGACATTATTCATAAGAACAAATCCTGACGTTCTTTTGGCCCTTGAATAGCAGGCAAACGGTCTGTAAAAAGATCCATTCCCTGGTTCAAGACATTATTCAGAAGAACAAATCCCGACGTTCTTTTGACCCTTAAGAACAAATCCTGAAGTTCTTTTGGCCTTTGAATAGCAGGCAAACGTTCTGTAAAAAGATCCATTCCCTGGTTCAAGACATTATTCAGAAGAACAAATCCTGACGTTCTTTTGACCCTTAAGAACAAATCCTGACGTTCTTTTGACCCTTAAGAACAAATCCTGACGTTCTTTTGGCCCTTGAATAGCAGGCAAACGGTCTGTAAAAAGATCCATTCCCTGGTTCAAGACATTATTCAGAAGAATAAATCCTGACATTCTTTTGACCCTTAAGAACAAATCCTGACGTTCTTTTGGCCCTTGAATAGCAGGCAAACGGTCTGTAAAAAGATCCATTCCCTGGTTCAAGACATTATTCAGAAGAACAAATCCTGACGTTCTTTTGGCCCTTGAATAGCAGGAAAACTGTCTGTAAAAAGATCCATTCCCTGGTTCAAGACATTATTCAGAAGAACAAATCCTGACGTTCTTTTGACCTTTAAGAACAAATCCTGACGTTCTTTTGGCCCCTTGAATAGCAGGCAAACGGTCTGTAAAAAGATCCATTCCCTGGTTCAAGACATTATTCAGAAGAACAAAACCTGACGTTCTTTTGACCCTTAAGAACAAATCCTGACGTTCTTTTGACCCTTAAGAACAAATCCTGACGTTCTTTTGACCCTTAAGAACAAATCCTGACGTTCTTTTGGCCCTTGAATAGCAGGCAAATGGTCTGTAAAAAGATCCATTCCCTGGTTCAAGACATTATTCAGAAGAACAAATCCTGACGTTCTTTTGACCCTTAAGAACAAATCCTGACGTTCTTTTGGCCCTTGAATAGCAGGCAAACGGTCTGTAAAAAGATCCATTCCCTGGTTCAAGACATTATTCAGAAGAACAAATCCTGACGTTCTTTTGACCCTTAAGAACAAATCCTGACGTTCTTTTGGCCCTTGAATAGCAGGAAAACGGTCTGTAAAAAGATCCATTCCCTGGTTCAAGATATTTTTCAAAAGAACTAATCCTGACGTTCTTTTGACCTTGGAGAATAGGCAAACAGTCTGTAATCCAAGATATTTCCAGAAGAGATAATCATCATAAGATTTATTCCTACTGATCCATTCAACAACTCAAATCATGTTTCATAAACGATTCAGAGACGGCCTATACAAAGACCTAGTACTGATATCCAGTATCAACATAAAGACATCATCACATCCTGATATTTTAGATGGCATCTCTAAGCACATCTCCAGTTCATCCTGATGGCATCTCTAAGCCCATCTCCAGTTCTTCCAAGTGGCATCTTCAAGCCCACTCAAGCATATACAACTAATTATCAGTATTATTCTATGCACTGGTAAGTGCAAATTTTTGGGCTTTTGTGTTCAATCCCCTTCAACCTTCCTGGTCATGACTGGCACATAAACCAATCTAACCCCTCAGGTTTCAGAAAATTGAACAGGGGCAGCTGTTGCACCCCAAAATTTGCCCTCCACATAACACGACAGTGTGTACTAAGAGGTTCACAAGGTTCACAAGACCTCTCATGAGGTTCACAAGGTTCACAAAGTTCACAATTAGTCAGAAGATTTGACAATTCCCTCAGACAATGCATCCTCTTAAGCACTGCATCCTAAACTAGGGTTTTGACTTTAATCAGGCTAAATAAATTTCCAAGACTTCAAGTGAGCTTTATAACATCTTATATGTGTTCAATAATCCCCATGCCAAGTTTCAAGACTTTTCCCAGAGGTTTTCTCAGTCAGATGATCAGATAGGTTAAAATCAGTCTAAGTAGTTAAAAAGTCAAACTGAGGTCAACTGTGGTCAAACCAAAGTCAAACTTCATGATTTTTTTGCCAAGATCAAGTATATGAAGTAAAATTCATCATTTGATCAAGGGTTGATCATGATTCATCAAGGATATTTCAGATCATCAAGAATCAGGAGTTTCTAAATTAGGGTTTCCTCAGGAAAAGTCAACTGAACTTTGACCAGCCATAACTTTCACATGATTCATCAAAATTTTTCCATCCAAATCTCATTTTGAAGGAAATTGAATTCTCTACAACTTTGTGTCTCACAAGCCAAGCCCAAAAATGCTTCATTTGGAAGGTATGAGTCAAGACATTATAGGTCCTCTTAAAAGTCAACAAAAAGTCAACAACTTCAAAAGAGCATAACTTGAGAATGGTAAAAGATATGGACATGAGACCAAAGAGGTTGGTTAGAGGACTCTTTAAGCTTTCGAAAATGTCCAAGAACACCCTCATAGCATTAAAATTGAAGGATTTGTGTCCTTGCAAAGTTGGGAAATGTTTGGGAAGTTTATGAAGCAAATAAGGCCTTAAAACTAATTCTTGCTAAATGAGCCCACCAAATTGCCATCCAAACTTTACAATATCATCAAGCACGACCCAACCCACCTATTTTCTGATTTTTTATTTTTTATTTCATATTTATTTGAATTTTATTCATTAAAATACAATTTAAATTGAAATAAAATATGAAAATCATATATTTGGATGAGATTTTGATTCTAGAAGGATTTAAATATCATTTAGAGATGATTGATTTGATCCAATTTCGTGCTAGCTTGATTTGGAAAGGTTAGATGAGATTTTTTTCAATATTTGAAAGTATGAAACTTCATGATCAAGTAACCAAGACAAGGCCCATAAATCCATGTTGTTTTGACCTAATTACATCCACTACATATACATGAACACATCACAATCATAAGGATGAATTTTTGCAGCTTCCACACATATTCTTAAACTTCAAAATATCAAGGAAAAAGTGACATACGGTTTTGGAGTTAGAGAGGATCTTAAGACATTCTAAAGGTTGCATTAGCTTCTCTGATCATCACTGATCATGTAGCAATAATCATATGCATCTCAAACCCCATGAATTGCACAAACCGAATCGTTCTTCTTCCTTAATTTTTTTCTTTTCGATTTCATAAATTTAACCATTATAAATTGTGTTTGATTATTGATTCATGTTTGTTTTGAAGTGTAGAAGCTTTCTGGACAAACCAATGGAAGTTTCATGGTCTAAATCATTAGATGCCATTGTTAGGGTTTAGGGTGGCCATTTAGGGTTTCACTATTAAACCAATGTAAATAAATTCTAATGACATGGAAGAATTGTATAGGTCATAAGAAACTCATTGGCATTATTAATTTGGTGAAATTGAACTGTTTGTATGGTGTTTGATGTTCGCGGGTTGTATTGGCAAGAAAATGCGCAGGAAAAATTGTAACTAAATTCGCAGGAAAACCAGCGAAACCAAGGTTGAAGATGAAGATCTTCGCGCGTTTCAGAAATTCAAAAATTGATATTTATATTTATTGTATTATTTACGTTTTGTTTCACAGGATGACAAACAGCCCAATGGTTGATGTGCGTATGTATTGAAGCAAAGGACATGGGTTCGAACCTGTCCTCAGTTATTTTTTGGTGAAAGTTTCATTTATTTTCAGGCTTAAAATATAATGATGAGTACCCATCCCATATTCACAAGCGCGCGTTTGGCCTGGTGGCAGTGGTGTTGGTCCAAGAGATAGAGAGCCTAGGACGTGGGTTCGATCCCTGCCCCAGGTATGTTCTTTTTACACCATTTTTCTTATTATTTATTTATTTGTTTTGTTTTATAATTAATCTAGAATTATTTTATAAGAAAAAATTATTTTTAAAAATAATAATATGTAAATGTATACAACTTCATTCTTTTAAAAAAAAATCATAATTTATTTTTTTTTAAAATTTAAATTGTATATATTTATAATTTGTTTATAATTATTATTGTATGTATTTTTATATAAATAATTTAATTATAACTTATAAACCCTAATATTTTTATATGTAAAACCTAATTTTTTCTTTATGAACACTAATTTATTTCAAAACCCTAATTTTCCTTTATAATTTTAATTTCTTATTTTTTATTATGTCTTGTATAGTTATAATTATTAAATATTTCAAATATGTATATATAATTAATTTATTTAACTATTAATCATATTTATTAGTATATAATTATTATTGTTTATTTCTTTTTCTTAAAAATTCTTAAAAAATGATTATTTATTTAAATTTGAACTTTTAATTTATTTTCTATATGATATTATTATACTAACCTCTTTTATATTTATTTTGTTTATTATTACTAACCTATTTATTTATTTATTATATGCTTATTTATTTAAATTATTTTATTATTATTATAATGTAATTGTGCAAATTATGTAATAGTGGTAGAATTTTTATTATTTATTTAAACTGTCATGGTTAGTAAAATAGGGTGTGAAAACTTGTTTGTATTTGAAATTGAATTTAAATCACTAATTTTAAGATAAATATTATGAACATGAACACGCACACACGTAAGTCGATCTTGGATCGCCATCTCACTTCTTAAGGGTTACCTCTCGTGTTGCCTAAATAAAAGGTCAAGTAAGGTGTATAAAGCAAAGTCCCTTATCTTATTTAAAATCATCTTGTCCCTTTAAATAATTATAAGATCAAGTCCCTTCATGGTTGCCTTCGTAAATGATCTTGTCCCTTTCGAATAAAAGATGATAAGTCCCTTCGAATTGCTTATACACCTTACAATTGCCTAATCACAGATGTCCCTTCACTTGTCCCTCACCACATCCAAGGTAATGACTACCTATTCCTTAATAATAGGGATAGTCTTACCACTTAAAGGATATTTAAGAACAAAAAAGATTTAACTTAGGGTAGGTTTCTCTTATGTACTTGCTCACCTTTTCAAAACATTTCAAAAACACTTCACATTTCAAACAATTTTCAAAACAAAGTCTTTATATATATCCATACATGGATCATTATAAAGTACTTAAGAAAATTTCGAATCACGCACTACACTTTTCAAAACAATTTAAAGTGAGCTAAGTAACTAAGAGCCCATGGATAACCATGGATGTAAAGGGTGCTAACACCTTCCCTTTACATAACCTACCCCCCGAACCCAAAAAAAAATCTTTTAAGGTCTTTCCTGTTCTTTTATGCCCTTTCCTTTGGATAAAATAAAAGTCGGTGGCGACTCTTGCTATCCGCAACATAACTAAAGTCAGTTCTTCCATCGTGTTACAGTCATGCACAAGCTGCCATTGAAAGAGGATTGCCCGCAGGTCAAACAGAAGTTGCGCCGCACTCGCCCAGACATGGCCATGAAGATCAAAGAGGAAGTACTAAAGCAGTGGGACGCCGATTTTCTTGCTGTAACTAGTTACCTGCCATGGTTTGCTAACCTTGTACCCATACCTAAGAAGGATGGCAAGGTGCATATGTGTGTCGATTACCGAGATCTGAACAGAGCAAGCCCGAAAGATGACTTCCCATTACCTCACATTGATGTATTGGTAGACAACATATCTCAGTTATCGGTATTTTCCTTCATGGACGGATTTTCTGGATACAATCAGATCAAGATGTCACCTGAAGACATGGAGAAGACAACCTTCATCACACCCTAGGGCACGTTCTGCTACAAAATAATACTGTTTGGTTTGAAGAACACTGGTGCAACGTATCAACGGGCTATGGTAACATTATTTCACGATATGATCCATAAAGAAATCGAGTGTTGCATGGATGGCATGATTGCCATGTCCCAAACAAAGGAAGAGCATTTGGTAAACCTGTTGAAATTGTTCAAGCGTCTGAGGAAGTATCAGTTAAGGTTGAAGCCCAACAAGTGCACATTTAGGGTACGTTCTGGTAAGCTGCTGGGTTTTATTGTAAGCGGAAAAGGAATTGAGGTTGATCCCGACAAAGTCAAAGAAATTCAGGAAATGCCTGCACCTAAGACTGAGAAAGAAGTTCGAGGGTTCTTAGGTAGATTGAACTACATTTCAAGGTTCATATCTCATGTCACTACAACCTGCGAGCCTTTGTTCAAATTGCTATGAAAGGAACAAACAGTCAGGTGGAACGATGATTGTCAAAGTGCTTTTGACAAGATCAAAGAGTATTTGCAAGAACCTCCAATTCGCATGCCTCCAGTTGAAGGAAGACCTCTAATAATGTACTTGACAGTATTAGATGAATCAATGGGGTATGTGTTGGGCCAGCATGACGAGTCTGGTCGAAAAGAGTAATCAATATACTACCTAAGAAAAATGTTTGCCGACTGTGAACAACGTTATTCACTACTCAAGAAAACTTGATGTGCTTTAGCGTGGGCTACTCGCCGACTAAGACAGTATATGTTGACTCATACTACCTTGTTGATCTCAAAGATTGACCCCGTCAAGTACATATTTGAGAAGCCATCACTTACCGGAAGGGTTGCAAGGTGGCAAATGATTTTGACAGAATATGATATTCAGTACACCTCTCAGAAAGCCATCAAGGGCAGTGTATTGTCTGACTATCTGGCTGAGAAACCCATTAATGACTACCATCCTATGAGATTTGATTTCCCTGATGAAGACATCATGTTCTTAAATTCAAAAGATTGTGAATAGCCTATTCACACTGAAGGGCCTGATCCAGAATAAGCATGGATTATGATGTTCGATAGGGCAGTTAATTGTAACGGTCGTGGAGTTGGTGCAGTACTTATTGCGCCCGAAGGAGTCCATCTGCCTTTCTCAGCAAGGCTTACCTTTGTCTGCACTAACAACGAAGCAGAGTACGAAGCTTGTATCATGGGTCTTGAGGAAGCCATTAACCTCAGGATCAAAACCTTGAATGTATTCGGAGATTCATCAAGAGCATCTGGTTCCCTACCTTGAATGTATTCGGAGATTCATCAAGAGCATCTGGATGCCCTATTTTTGCTTGGACTTACATTCTGTTTTTATGTCCAACGGGTCATTTATGCGAAGTATTTTTTAACTGCATCTGAATTCACAGGAGACGAGAAGTCTTCACCATCCATGGTTACGAGCATCAATGCTTTGCCCGAGAAGACTTTAGTTATCACATAGGGACCTTCATAGTTTGGTGTCCACTTTTGCCTCTTGGTGTACTCATCAAGAGCATCTGGTTCCCTACCGTGACTATACGAAGAGATTGTTGACTTTCTTCACAACAGTCAAGCTTGAATACATCCCTCGAGATGATAATCAGTTTGAAGACGCCTCAGCCACTATTTCATCTATGATCAAAGTACAGATTGTTAACTATGTACCTCGGATTTTAGTATCCAGACTGGACCGACCGGCGTACGTATTCTCTGTGGACACTATTACTGACAACAAACCTTGGTTCCACGACATCAAATGCTTCTTGGAGACTCATACATACCCACCTGGGGCATCGTCCAATGATAAGAAGACATTAAGAAGGCTAGCCGACAATTTCTTCCTCAATACTGATGGCTCCTTATACAAGCGAAACTTTGACATGGTCTTACTCAAATGTGTTGACAATAAGGAAGCAGACTTACTGATGCACGAAGTACACGAGGGTTTTTTCGGTACCCATGCCAGAGGACATGCAATGGTGAAGAAATTGTTGAGATCGGGTTACTATTGGATCACAATGGATGCAGACTATTGTGCCTATGCTAGAAAGTGCCATAAATGCTCTTTGAATATATTGTCTTCACCCTGGCCCTTTGCCATGTGAGGCATTAATATGATTGGAAAGATCGAGCCAACTGCTTCAAATGGTCATAGATTCATCCTGGTAGCCATTGATTACTTCACCAAATGGGTTGAAGCAGTTTCATATGCAAATGTTTCCAGGCAAGTGGTAGCCCGATTTCTGAAAAGGGATATCATTTGTCGATATGGAGTTCCCGAGCAAATCATTACTAATAATGGTTCAAACCTTAACAACAAGATAATGGCAGAACTGTGTCGGGAATTCAAGATCCAACATCACAACTCTTCTCCTTACAGACCAAAGATGAATGGCGCTGTTGAGGCGACTAACAAGAACATTAAGAAGATTGTGCAAAAGATGGTAGTCACATACAAAGACTGGCATGAAATGTTACCATTCTCCCTCCATGGGTACCTAACTTCCATCAGAACATCTACCGGGGCAACACCTTATCAACTTGTATATGGTATGGAAGCAGTCCTACCTGTTGAAGTTGAGTTACCCTCCTTGAGGGTAATGATGGATGTAAAACTGGACGAAGCAGAATGGGTCCGATCTCGTTATAATCAACTGAGTTTGATTAAAGAAAAGAGATTAGCAGCTATCTGTCAGGGTCAATTATATCAGAAACGGATGAAGAAAGCCTTCGATCAAAAAGTCAGACCTCGGGATATCAAGTGGGAGAGCTTGTACTGAAAAGGATCCTTCCTCCTCATACAGACCACAGAGGCAAGTGGACACAAAACCATGAAGGTCCCTATGTGATAACTAAAGTTTTCTCGGGCAGAGCACTGATGCTCGCAACCATGGATGGTGAAGATTTCCCGTCTCCTGTGAATTCAGATGCAGTTAAAAAATACTTCGCATAAATGACCCGTTGGACATAAAAACAGAATGTAAGTCCAAGCAAAAATAGGGCATCCCGGCGAGTCAAAAACAGAATAAAAGACTCAGGAAAAAATAAGGGAAAAATTGAAAAAATGTACACCCGCTGAGTTGAAAAGCCACATCAGACAACTCAGGCAAAAAAGGGTATCCCGGTGGATTGAAAACCCGAAAGGGAGATCCACGCAAAATCAGGGAATAAGCGAACAACTGCATTCTGAATTCGTATGTATCACTCACATGACATGGCAAACTTCGAAAGGACAAAGCGTCGATCAGAATCAACTTCCTTCAGAAAGCAAGATAAGAAGAGTGTTCAGGTCATAGCAAAAGGAAGATTGAAGCATCAACTTCAGCATTGCCGAATATGACTTTTATTTTCTCAATTTTATAGCAATCTCCTCATTTCATGGATTAGCTTCTCACTGTAATCGCCTATTCAGGGAACACAAATCAATTACGTCAAATATTCATTCACACTTTGTTTTGTACCTTTTTTGTTTTGTTTGCAAAATGTCCAAAGATCGTAATACAACATTTTCATGAAAACATATAAGCCATTTTCAATAAATGCTTGCAGGAAATATGTGCTCTTAAGCGAACCTAACCCGTATGACGGAATCTGGTTGAGGATACCTCAGGGAACTTGTGCGTTTCCTTTGTTTGACAGGTTACAGGTACTCAAGACGGATAATCTTTCACAGCATGGGGCATATCAGGCACTATATCCCCAGCCAAGCCAGCAGTCACATCATCAGAAGGATTACTTGATGAGAGTATTCCCCCACGGAGCTTTTTATCCCCTCAGAGTATCCCCAACAAAGCTGATCCTCCGGCAGATTACTTCTCAGAAGTTCTCTCCTCCCCAAGAAGGATCTCCAAAGCAAATGTCTGAATCACTTCTCCCCAGCAAGTTTCCAGATCTTCTCATCCCCATCATTGGGTCCCCATAGAGTTCTTCCCCCGGAGTTCTCCAGAAAGATCGTGCAGTGATCCTTTCTCCCCACAGATCACCCAGCGATCTGTTCTCCCAACAGATTTCAGATCTCGGATCTCGCTTCTCATTTTTGTATAATCATAGCATTCACATCATTAATCCCCAAACAAAGCGTAGCATTCCGTCTAATACGGAGCATTACGGAAAAAATCAAACATTTACATGATCATAAGTCGGGTTCGAGCTAGTCACCTACAAATACCAAAAACACTCCTCCAGCAATACGCGAAAAAACTTATTCCCTGCAGATAAAAGCCAAAATGTCCTTTTGCACTCTCAATACAAAAACTTGTACATACTTTCTGATACTCGTCCGTATCCTACTTATACATAATTCTCTGATACTCGTCTGTATCTTATGCATCTCCCCGACAGATCAAACACTCGTCCGTGTTCCTTTGTTTAAACAGTTCATACTCGTCCGTATCATCACTCCTTAAACACGCGTCGGTGTTTGTTTCTATCGATACTCATCCGTATCATGGTTCTAAGGATACTCGTCCGTATCTTTAATCTATACACACTGTCAAAACACTTATACCATTTTATTTCCAGGGCTTAAACACTCGTCCATGTTATCTATCCCCAGAAGTCACCAACAAAACAACTTTCTATCCGGCATTCGTCCTATGTCGCGATAATCCAGAGCAGTCGTCTCCTGCTAGGTAATCGTCCTTCACCTTTTGATAATCGTACCTCATCATTCATCCAATATTCGTCCCTATCGTTGATCCTTTTTATCCGGAATTCGTCCTATGTCGCGATAATCCTCAGCAGCCGTACCCTGCTAGGTGATCGTCCTTCACCTCTTGATGACCGTCCCTCATCATTTATTTTGATGACCGTCCCTCATCATTTTATCCGATGGCCGTCCTCATCGTCGATATTTTTATCTGACATTTGTCCTATGTCGAGATAATCCCCAACAGAGCAGTCGTATGTTGCTAGGTGATCGTCCTTCACCTTTTGATGACCGTCCCTCATCATTTTATCTGATGGTCGTCCCCATCATTAATCTTCTTATCCGACATTCATCTTATGTCGTGATATCTTTTAGCAGTCGTCCCCTGCTAGGTGATCGTCCTTCACCTTTTGATGACCGTCCCCATCGTTAATCTTCTTATCCGACATTCGTCCTATGTCGTGATATCTTTTAGCAGTCGTCCCCTTCTAGGTGATCGTCCTTCACCTTTTGATGACCGTCCCTCATCATTGTTTTATTTATTCTTCACCCGATGGCCGTCCCCGTCGCGGTTTCTTTATACTTCAGCCTAACGGTCGTCCCCGTTAGCGCTTTTTAAATCCCCAGTAAAGTCACTTTTCTTTACTCGATGGCCATCCCCGTCGCGGATTCTTTATTCCCCAACATGATGGCCATCCCCGTCAATGCGTTTCTCACCGTTTTTATCCCCAGCAATCGACCTCTGCTCGATGGTCGGCCTTCGTCACTACCATTTGATATCCAGTCTATACTATCTATTACAATTTATATCCCTTTTCTTCTTATAATAAAGAGTGCATATTTTGGACTGTCTTGGTATTCAACCACAAGTTATCTTGTTTGTCTGTTAAGCCAGGCACTTACATCCTACACAGCTAACTAATGCTTGAATAGGGGCAGCTGTAAACACCCCAAATTTTCCCTCCCCTCTTACTCACACCTTGGCTTGTGATCCTTCATACTGCATAGCATATCATCACATCTCACATTGCATATTCTTCCTTTAGCAACTCATTGCATAACTGTATAACTAGGGTTTGTGATCAGATGAATCTTAGAAGTGGTTTGAGCTATCTCAAAGGCCTTGAAGCATGCCAAGAAG
The DNA here is from genome assembly GCA_963966055.1 of Lathyrus aphaca. Taxonomy (NCBI): domain Eukaryota; kingdom Viridiplantae; phylum Streptophyta; class Magnoliopsida; order Fabales; family Fabaceae; genus Lathyrus; species Lathyrus aphaca. The sequence continues at coordinate 231,427,965 of OZ014519.1, forward strand.
GTCCATGAGTGTTCTATGATCATATTATGCCTCCAAGGGTTCTTAAAAGTCAAAAGATCTCAGAGGATTGCACAGTTGCCCAGGCAGGCTAGGAGCTCCTACACAAATGACCTAGAAATTAGGGTTTTGGGTTTGAGGCCCTTAAACTCAAAATTTTTGGTCATTCTTGATTCTATTGGTCTATATATGTCATAAGGAGCATGTGTACCAAATTTGAAGCAAACATTCCTTGTGGAAGTCATCTGATCAAATGGTAACTTGTTGTGCAAGAAAAGTCAGAATCATGGCATCTGAGGCCACCAACAAGGGTTCCAAAGGGCCATCATCATCAATTTGAGGTCCTATGATCTTTATTTGATCTTAGGAGTGCTTAGAAGTTCACAAGATTGAAGAATTTTGAGCCATTTGAAAAGTTTCTATTTTTGGGAATGACTTGTAATGGAAACTTTCCATTTTGGGAAAGATCTTCAACCTCCTTTTTCTTGATAAAAAAGGCTTCAAATGAATTTTCTTCAAACATTAAAGTTGTAGATTGGATCTTCCCATTTTCAAAAAGTACAAGAACTCCTCTTAATTCATCCTAGAACTCAAGATATGGCAAGTCAAAGTTAGGAAAAATCTTGTAATTTTCAAGTTCATGCTGTCGCTCCCGACAAATGAGACTTATCATATGAAGGTACAGACGCGAGCGGTCGGCGAAAGGAACAATGAGAACACACAGCCGTGAACTCACTGGAGATGAATAGAGTCGCCAGCTAGGCATTTTTATCCCGGAGGAAAGGTAATGCTGCATAGACCTAGAAAGATATGGATAAGACGGTTGCGAACCAGAGAGACTGAGAAAGGGGGTTGGTTACAACCTGGGAAGGTATTAGCACCCAGATTGTCCGTCGTACTCGACGGGATCCACGCTTAAAAGATTTGTGTTTTAAAGGGGTAGTGTCAGTGCAATTTGTGTGTAAAAGAGCTGGAAAGAGATGTACAGGTGTCAGTGCGAGTGAAGTGTATAAATGTGCAGTGTCAATGTAAGAACAGGAGTGAAATGCTCAAGATCATGAGGCTAAAAGAATGAGGCTAGAAAGAGGGGGAATATACAGAGACTTTTGTTCGATAACTGTTAAGTTATGCCTACGTATCCTCTCGTGCAATGAGGAAGTCAGAACACCGTAGTTCGACCCAAAGAGACTGAAAGATGAGTTGACCTGTGAACTGCTTACTTGCCTATGCTCAAGTGTATGACCTGTCTGGCTCAGGTGCAAACTGTCTTGCATTAGACGGAAGAAGCAAGTTCTCGGTTGTGAGTGAATGAGATGAGAAAAGAATCCCGGAGGAGACGATTATTGTTTTTTTTTGTGTTTTCAGTCTTTTATTGCTTTTTGATGTTTGTCATAAGTTAATGAGCCTAAGCCTAAACCAATGGATTTAGTAAACTCATCACATCTTCCCTCTGATTGGGGGTAATGAGAATACCTTAAGTGTGAAGTCAGATTCTCACACTTAATCACCTTTGATGTAGGATTAAGATCATTAACCTACTTGTGATTATTTAGATGTTTTTGGTGTTTTTGTTTAGTGTTGAGTAATGAGGTTAAGCCATAATCAGGGATTAAACAGACTCATTACACCATCCTAATAGAAGGATAATAGATGAGAATGTTTAAGCTGAGGAAAACTCCTCAACTTAATCCATGATTAGGGATTAAACTCATGACAAAACAAGCCTTTGATTAAGTGGATTTTAGTTAATGGTATGATGATGAAGTGAATTTTATAGTTTGTAAGACAACTTGAGGGGGACTTGTCCATTAACACTAGGGTTAGTCCTTCTTAACCAATTAAGGAAGAATTAGAACCCTAATGCAAGGCCCAAGTTACAAGCTTGATGTCTTGATGATTATTATGTGAATTGATTAAGAGATTTAAACACATTAAGGGTTTAACACTTAGGATTAAAGTTATACACTCCATCCTAAGAGAAGGATGCAGGCATAAGCTTAATCACAAAGCCTTAAAGCCTTTGGGGTTTAGTCCCTGATTATGAGATGAGAAGAGAAGACTCAAAAGAGACACAAAAGGTAAAACTATGAGGGGAGACTAATCAAAACCCTAATTCATTGTCATGCTTGGTTGTTTCTAAGGTTTGTGAGGTTTTCAAGAACAATCTTCAAAGGAGCCACCAGGAAGCAGATGAACAAGATCAAGAGAAGCAAAGTGACTTGCTTCATTCAAGAAGTCAAGTCACTTGAAGAAAGAAAGTGGGAGGAACAAGAATGAGCAAGCTCAATCTCAAACACATATAGAAATGCAGCAATGGATGCAAGAGAGATGAAAAGGAAGGTTATGAGAAGTGAAGGCAAATTCACTTCTCAAGTTACTTACCACCTGAAATGTTAGAAAGAAATGCAATGCAAAATGAGATGAAATGGTATGATGCTAAACAAAACCAGAAGCATGTTGATGATGATAATGATGTTATGAGGTGCTGCAAACATAAGGCAAGACATGGGGATGCTCATACAAGTTCATGGGTGCAAATGGTGCAAGCTTAGAAGCATGGATATACATGAAAAGTTATGAAACATACATGGCATATAACATGGCAAATGCAAGATGCAATGATCAATGATGCTTTCTATATGTCTTATGATGTCAAATGAACCAAATTGATGCTTGAAATGTCATAGCAAGTCATGTTATGCAAGAGAATGCAAGAGGTATGCAAATGAAAGCCCAAATTAGGGTTTATGAATCAAACATCAAACCAAAACCAAAAACAGAAGCAAACCCTAAGATAAAAAATGGAAAATGCTACCCAAAGAAACCCTAAACCTATACTAAACCAAGGTTCAAAGGGGAGCTCTCAACTCTTAACCAATCTCAAGCTATGATTTTTCTAAGTTATTAGGGTTTTTTAGGGTTCTTAACAAAAGAAATGCCAAACAAATTGAAAATGAAGAAACAAATCATGGCCATTTTATCCTAGAAACTACATGCTAAACATAAAACAAAACAAGAAGAATCAATGTCCAACTCTTCTCCAATAGGCAGAAATGATTTTTTGAACTTATGATCAAAATAATGCACAAAATATGATTTAATTCAATGAAAAATTCTTAAAATACATCAAGATCAAAAAAGAAATTTGGTTTGAAGGTTGGACAATGTTTCTAAATGTCTTAGAACATTTCATGAATTTTTTGGTGATTTTTAAATACTTAAAAGTATTTTTAATAAATTAATTTTCATTAATCAATTAAAAATAAACTTTTAAATATTTAAAAATACTTTTTTAATGATAAAAAATAAAATAAAAATATTTTTGTGTCATAAAAATTATTAAAACCCTTAGGAAAAAGTTTCATAATTTTTAGGAATTTTTTACTATTTTTAAATAATTGTGCAAGTTAAATGAAATAAAATGAATTAAAAAAACAAATAAAAATGAAAGTAAACCAAATGGAAGGCTGAGATGCACTCTGGATTTGAATCTGTTGACCAGCGCGCAAATGAAGGGTGTGGATTCACTCTGGCCAAATTAACTTAATTACGAATTAATTAAAACTAATTAAGTGGATTAGGGCAAACGAAATGATCTGAGCCATCCAAACTGGAGGGAAGTCAACAAGTCAAAGGCCATCTACGGCTCAAATTCAAACTGGAATTAATCACGCAATTAGGGCTTAAACACTTTCAGGCTGCCGGAGAAGACTTCCGGTCGTCTTCTCCGGCCAGCATCCCCCTGAGAAATCCCCAAAACCCTCAAAACGTAACAAAAACAAAATCTACGAATTGGGAAATGTTCTCCAACCACTCACGAATCAAACCCCTCTCTCAAAACAAATTTATACTTCCTAAATGAGCCGAATCGAAGAAAATGAAAACTAGGGCACGCAGGTTTCAGAGAGAAATTAAATGCTCATTTCAAAGCCATTTTAGAAACCAATGACATCAGGATGATCAGTGAAGCACATAGAACAAGTTTATAACATGAAAAATGATTTCTGGAAAAATAAATTTCAAGCTACCTGAGATTTGGAACTTTCAACCTGATGACTTTCTGGCCACTTCCTTCAGTGCAAACCACTCCACTTGATCCCCAGAAGGTGTTTGAATGCTCAAGAAGAGTTTATGTTGGCTGGATAATGAGTTTCGAAAGCTCCTGCTTCAACTCAGTTGAAAATGGCTATGGTGAAATAGGCAGCTTCAGGCCATTGTGAGGGGTTGTTTGTGATCCTGAGGGTGAATGGAGAAGGTCTGTGGTGTTTGTTGGTATGTTTGTGAGCTATGGTGAGAGTTTCGAAGGAAACTGCAAAATGAGGTGAAGAATGGCAGTGGGATGTTCTTGCTTGTTTCAGGCCAGGCTCTTGGTGGTTTTAGGTCTATGAAGTGTGATGAGTTGAATGGTGAAAATGGTTTGAGTGTTTGAAGGCTGGGCAGAGGGATTCGAAGCAACTTGCAGCTTAGTGTGTTTTTGTGAATGTGTTGGTATGAAGTGTTTCAGCCTTGCCTTGTACATGAAATGGCTTGCAATTTGTCCACAAAAACCTCTCTCATTGGTCAGTTGACAAGACATGTCCTTTATTGATTGGTAAGTCACCTTTTGCAAAAAGTCAAAAATTGTGTAAGGAAGGTATGGATCATGATCTAGGCTAGTACAAGGCTGGTTCTGGTGCAGCAAGGTGAGGTGAGAGGCTATCCAAAGTGCAGCATCCAATGCATCAAGTGGTAGAAGCACAATGATGATTTTGCAAGTTGTTGGCTTTTGGTTCACATGTGACTTCCTAATCCCACAAGCCATAATTCATGGGCATTCTTGGTTCAATTCTGATTTTTATGACTTATAGAATGTTTGTATGCTGGTTTGAAATGAACTAGAGGTCACAAGAGGCATTGGTTCATGACTTTGCAAAATTTCCATTTGAAGCATGCCTTGAAAATCAATGATTTTAGCCAACTTTGTCATGCCATAACTTTTGATCCAAGAAGAGTTTGATCATGTTCTTGTACTTTTTGAAAAGGGAAAGATGAGATCTACAACTTTCATGACCAAAGTTTTTCCATTTGAAGCCTTTTTGGATCAAGAATCAAGGCTTGAAAAATGACCTAAAATGACACATTCTTGAAAAGTCAACTATGCCCAAAAAGTCAACATTTGCAAAAACTCCAAATTCTTGATTTTTATGAACTTCAAACTTCTTCCATGATCAAATAAAGATCATATACACTCAAAATGATGAAGATCACCCATTGGTTGGGTCATTGGGGGCCTCAGATGCCCTGATTTTACACTGACTTGTCTGAAAAGTCAACCCTTGATTAGATGACCTCCCCATGGAATTTCCTCATGAAAATTGATATGCATACTCCCTATACCATATAGAGATCAATGGAAACAAGAATGACCAAAAAATTTGGTGTTATGGCCTCTGAAACCAAAACCCTAATTTTCAGTCAACTGTGCAGTCAATCCTGGCTCTGCATCCACTCAAACCCTAGTTCTTGTGATTCCTTTGCATCTTTGACTTTGTGAGGATGTAATATGATGCTTGAACACATGTAGACCCCTTTGAATTGATTGGTTGCCTCTGGAGTGGCTCAAGATGCCCTGAGATTGCTCAGATCACAAACCCTAGGTGCAGATGACTTAGAATCTATGCAGTGAATCAAAAATGAGATGTGAGATGATATGATTGAACTTATGCATATGAGAATGGTCACAAGCCATGGTGAAATGGGTGAGGGAAAATTTGGGGTGTTTACAGCTGCCCCTATTCAAACATGAGTTAGCTGTGCAGGATGTAAGCTATGGCTTAATAGGCAAACAAGATAACTTGTGGTTGAATACCAAAGACAGTCCAAAATTTGCACTCACAGAATGAAGAAGAAAAGGGATATAGATTGTAAAAGAAAAATAAAGTATATTGTAAAGTGTGGGCAACGGAGGACGACCGTCGAGCAGAGGACGACTGCTGGGTAAAGAGCAATGACGGGGACGACCGGCATGCTGGGGATGAAAGGTAAAGCCAAGACAGGGACGGCCGACTAGCTGGGGAAAATAAAATCGTGATGGGGACGGCCATCAAGATAAAGCTGTAAAATTCTCTGAGGATTAATGAAACATGACGGGGACGGCCGTCAAGTTCACAAAGGTAAAGTAAACAACGATGGGGACGGCCATCGGGCTAAAAAGGAAAAGGGACCACGACGGGGACGGCCATCGGGTTAAAGAATAAATGAAATAAACAGATGATGGGGGACGGCCATCAAAGGTGAAGGACGATCACCTAGCAGGGGATGGCTGCTCTGTTGGGGATAAAAGAAATATGATGGGGACGGCCATCAAAGGTGGAGGACGACCACCTGGCAGGGTACGGCTGCCGAAAATATCAACGATGGGGACGGCCATCGGATAGCAAAGGTCAACGATGGGGACGGCCATCGGACGAGCATGATGGAGGACGACCATCAAGAGGTGGAGGACGACCACCTAGCAGGGTACGGCTGCTCTCAAGGTTTATCATGACACAGGACGAATGCCAGATAACCAAAATCAACAATGGGGACGGCCATTGGATAAAGTGATGAAGGACGATCATCAAAAGGTGGAGGACGACCACCTAGCAGGGGACGGCTGCTAAAATCAACGATGGGGACGGCCATCGGAAAAGCATGATGGAGGACGACCATCAAGAAGTGGAGGACGACCACTCAGCAGGGTACGGCTGCTCTTGGGGTATCATAACACAGGACGAGTGTCAGATAAAAAGAAAATTGGTTGTTGGCGATCTACTGGGGATATAGTGAACACGGAAGAGCGTTCACAACCAAGAAAAGAAAGTGTTTGGTATTGTATAGATTAAAGATGCGGACGAGCATCCTTAAGGCTATGATACGGACGGGTATTATGTAGAAACAAACTGACACATGTTCAGAGATGATGATACGGACGAGTATCAACGGGTTAACAAAGAACACGGACGAGTGTTGAATCCGAAGGGACTCTTCTGGGGAATAGCAGACACAGACGAGTATCTATATTCAAGAAGACACAAGTGTTTGACACGGTGTATGGATTAAAGATGCGGACGAGCATCCTTAAGACTATGATACGGACGAGTATCATGTAGAAACAAACAATTGACGCATATTCTGAGATGATGATACGGACGAGTACCAACTGGTTAACAAAGAACAAGGACCATTGTTGAATCTGTGGGGTTATGAGTGGGGTATACAAGATACGGACGAGTATCTGTATAAGTGAGTAGTAAGAGTATATATAGATGAGTGTTTAACTGTTGGGGAGAGTGACACGGACGAGTGTCAAAAGGAGAAAAGTATAATACGAACAAGTATCTGCTATGCAAAGTCTAGGTGACTGCGCTGGGGATATGACACGGACGGGTGTCAGGAAAGTGTATATATAGGTATGTGTGGGTGCAAAGAGGATGTCTTTGGCTTTCTGCTGGTAATATGACACGGACGGGTGTCATGAAGTATCTGCAGCACGAGTGATCTTGTTATAAAGAGTGTTCCAGCGACTTTACTGAGGAGTGATGGACGGGTATCAAAAGGAAGTATAAACTGGTGTTTGTGATTTGTAAGGCAACTGCTTTTGCTGGGGACTCTGGGGGATTTCTGTACAATGATGATGAACGGTTATTACCCACAAGCGTTAATTCATAACGTGGCTTATGATTATGCTATGCGTTTGATTTTTGCCGTAATGCTCCGTGTTAGACGGAATGCTACGCTCTGAGGGGATAGTATGATGCGAATGTTATGATTATGCAAAGATATCAAACCGGGGTTCGGATCCCGTTGCTGCGAAGATCTCCGGCTGATCTGTTTGAAAAGGACCTCCCAGCTGGGGATGAGATCAATGGTAGATCTGGGGAGATGTATCTGTCTGGAGATATAGGTCACCGATTGACATATCTTCGTAATAGGACCCAGCTGGGGTTTGTAGAAGCTTTCTTCACTCTGTTGTGATCCTTTCCTGCGTTGCTCTTCTGGATAGAGGCTGGAACTCTGTGGGGAGATGGTTCCCTGACTCCTGTACTCAACTGAGGATGAAATAGCAACTCGGCTGGGGAATTGTGAGAGGCAACTCAGCTGGGGATAGCAACAAGAGGCAACTCAGCTGGGGATAGAGCATTTCAGATGCTGAGATTGAGTGTATGTTGATTTGGCAACTTTGCTGGGGAAGTGGGCACCTTCCAGTGCCACGTGGAAGATAGACCGAGTTGATAATGATTCGCCAGCTTGCTGAGACGTGACCTGCATGCCCCAGGTTGCGTTCTGGATACCTGCAATCCTGCAAAGATAAGGAGACGCACAAAAGGTCCCGAGGTATCCTTTACTGGATTCCGTCATAGGAGTCAAGCATTCTCAAGAGTAAGTATATTCCCCGCAAGCATGTGTTTCTATTTTTAGTGACAATCATCTGTACTCTTATGCAATCAGTTTTTTTTCTTTTTAAGATATCAGACACTCTTTGCAAAAAAATGAAAATGTACAAAACGAAACATGACTGAGAAATCTGATTTTATTAATTCATATGCCCTGAATTGGCGAGGTACAGTCAAAGGAACATATCCCCTGAAATGAGGAGATTGTTACAAATTGAGAAACAAAATGCTGGCAGTGTTGACGACGCTTCAAGGAGCTTCCTCTTCTGCTATGACTCGTATGACAATGACGTTCTTCTCGTCTTGCTTTCTGAAGAAAGTTGATTCTGATTGATGCTTGATTTTGTTGGAGCTTTCCAAGTTGCAAGTGATACAGACGAATTCAGAATGCAGTTGTTCGCTTATTCCCTTATTTTGCATGGATCGCCCTTTCGGGTTTTCAATCCATCGGGATACCCATTTTTGCCTGAGTTGTCCAATGCGGCTTTTCAACTCAGCGGGTGTACATTTTTTTATTTATTTCCCTTATTTTTGCCCGAGTCTTTTATTCTGTTTTTTGACTCGCCGGGATGCCCTATTTTTGCCTGGACTTACATTCTATTTTTTGTGTCCAGCGGGTCATTTTTTATGCGAAGTATTTTTTAACTGCATCTGAATTCACAGGGGACGGGAAATCTTCACCATCCATGGTGCTGAGCATCAGTGCTCCACCGGAAAAAACTTTCTTTACAACAAATGGTCCTTCATAATTTGGAGTCCATTTGCCCCTGTGGTCTGTATGAGGAGGGAGGATTCTCTTCAACACAAGATCTCCTACTTGGTACTCTCGGTGCCTGACCTTCTGATCGAAGGCTTTCTTCATTCTCTTCTGATATAACTGCCCATGACAGATTGCAGCTAATCTCTTCTCTTCGATCAGACTCAGTTGTTCGTATCGGGCCCGAACCCATTCTGCTTCACTCAGTTTGACATCCATTAATACCCGTAACGAGGGTAATTCAACTTCGACGGGTAGGACCGCTTCCATACCATACACAAGCTGATACGGTGTTGCCCCAGTGGACGTTCTGATTGATGTGCGATATCCATGCAAGGCAAATGGTAGCATTTCATGCCAGTCTTTGTAGGTGACTACCATCTTCTGCACAATCTTCTTGATATTCTTATTTGCTGCTTCAACAGCGCCATTCATCTTTGGCCTGTAAGGAGAAGAATTGTGATGTTGGATCTTGAAGTCCCGGCATAATTCAGCCATCATCTTATTGTTTAAGTTGGAACCATTATCAGTAATGATTCGCTCGGGAACTCCGTATCGACAGATGATATCTCTCTTCAGAAATCTGGCTACCACTTGCCTTGTAACATTTGCATATGAGGCTGCTTCAACCCACTTAGTGAAATAGTCGATGGCGACCAGGATGAATCTGTGGCCGTTTGAAGCAGTTGGCTCGATCTTGCCAATCATGTCGATGCCCCACATGGCGAAGGGCCATGGTGAAGACATGATGTTCAAAGGATTCGGAGGTACATGCACTTTATCTGCGTAGATCTGGCATTTGTGGCATTTCCTGGCATAGGCACAACAGTCTGCATCCATTGTGATCCAATAATAGCCTGATCTTAACAACTTCTTAGCCATTGCATGTCCTCCAGCATGGGTACCAAAAGAGCCTTCATGCACTTCATGCATCAATAAATCTGCTTCCGTCTTGTCAACACATCTGAGGAGTACCATATCAAAGTTCCTCTTGTATAAAGACCCGTCAGTGTTCAGAAAGAAACTTCCCGCAAGCCTTCTCAAAGTCTTCTTATCATTGGAAGATGCCCCAGGTGGGTATGTCTGATCCTCCAAGAAGCACTTGATGTCGTGGAACCAAGGCTTATCATCTTTGACAGCTTCCACTGCAAATACATACGCTGGTCTATCAAGCCTTGATATTGAAATCTGAGGCACAAAGTTAGCAGCTTGAACTTTGATCATGGACGAAATGGTGGCAAGAGCATCTGCAAACTGATTCTCGTCCCGGGGGATATACTCAAGCTTGACTGTTGTGAAGAAAGTCAATAACCTCCTTGTATAATCCCTGTAAGGTATCAGATGATCCTGGTGTGTACCATTTCCCGTTGGTCTGATTGACTACCAAAGCTGAATCTCCGAATACGGTCAATGTCTTGATCCTGAGGTCAATGGCTTCGTCAAGACCCATAATGCAAGCTTCGTATTCAGCTTCGTTGTTAGTGCAGTTGAAAGTGAGTTTTGCCGAGAAAGGCATGTGAACTCCTTTGGGTGTAATGAGTACTGCACCAACACCACGACCATTCATGTTAACAGCCCCATCAAACATCATAGTCCATTCTTCTTCTGGGTCAGGCCCTTCAGTGTGAATAGGCTCTTCATGATCTTTTGCTTTTATGAACATGATGTCCTCATCAGGGAAGTCAAATCTCATAGGCTGGTAGTCATCAATGGGTTGCTCAGCAAGATATTCAGATAGTACACTGCCCTTGATGGCTTTCTGAGAGGTGTACTGAATGTCATATTCTGTGAGAATCATTTGCCATCTTACAACACGTCCGGTAAGCGCTGTCTTCTCAAATATGTACTTGACCGGATCCATCTTTGAGATTAATAAGGTAGTGTGGGTCAACATGTACTGCCTCAGTCGGCGAGCAGCCCACGCTAAAGCACAGCAAGTTTTCTCGAGCAGTGAATAACGTTGTTCACAGTCGGTAAACTTTTTGCTTAGGTAGTATATTGCATACTCTTTTCGACCAGACTCGTCATGCTGGCCCAGCACACACCCCATTGACTCTTCTAATACTGTCAAGTACATTATCAGAGGTCTTCCTTCAACTGGCGGCATGAGGATTGGAGGTTCTTGCAGATATTCCTTGATCTTGTCAAAAGCCTTCTGACAGTCCTCGTTCCACCTGACCATTTGTTCTTTTCTTAACAGCTTGAACAAGGGTTCGCAGGTTGCTGTAAGGTGAGATATGAACCTTGAAATGTAGTTCAATCGACCTAAGAACCCTCGAACTTCTTTCTCAGTTTTCGGTGCAGGCATCTCTTGAATGGCTTTGACTTTATCAGGGTCCACTTCAATCCCTTTCTCGCTTACGATAAAGCCCAACAGCTTACCAGATCTCACCCCGAATGTGCACTTATTGGGGTTCAGCTTCAGTTGGTACTTCCTCAAACGTTTGAACAATTTCAGCAGATTCACCAGATGGTCTTCTTCAGTAAGGGACTTGGCAATCATGTCATCCACATAACATTCTATTTCTTTGTGGATCATATCGTGGAATAACGTTACCATAGCCCGTTGATACGTCGCACCGGCATTCTTGAGCCCAAATGGCATTACCTTGTAGCAGAACGTGCCCCAGGGTGTGATGAAGGTTGTCTTCTCCATGTCTTCAGGTGACATTTTAATCTGATTGTATCCTGAAAATCCATCCATGAAGGAGAATACCGAGAACTGAGCCGTATTATCCACCAATACATCAATGTGAGGTAAAGGGAAATCATCTTTCGGGCTAGCTCTGTTCAGATCCCGGTAATCAACACACATTCTTACTTTGCCGTCTTTCTTGGGCACAGGCACAATATTAGCAACCCACGGTGGGTAACTAGTTACAGCAAGGAACCCGGCGTCCCATTGCTTTTGTACCTCTTCCTTGATTTTCATGGCCATGTCTGGACGAGTACGGCGCAGCTTCTGTTTGACTGGAGGGCATTCTTCTCTCAAAGGCAGCTTGTGCATGACAATATCGGTATCCAGCCCTGGCATGTCTTGGTACGACCAAGCAAACACATCTACATACTCTTGAAGCAGGTCAACCAGTTGCTTCTTCACTGAGTCTTGCAGGCAGGCCCCGATTTTAACCTCTTTCACGTCTTCCTCTGTACCAAGATTAATCACTTCAAACTCCTCCTGGTGAGGGGTAATAACCTTTTCCTCTTGTCTTAACAACCTGGCTAGCTCTTCAGGAAGCTCATATTCTTCTTCAACCCCTTCATCAGCTTGATTGATCGGATTGTCAAAGTCATACGATATCATAGCCGTGCTGTTGTCGGTGCTGTCAGGAAGGCACTCTCTGCAAGGGTTAAGTTGTTCATTTTAGTGATCTGATTTTAGTCTTATTTAGAAAAGTGAAATGAAGTTGTCATTTTGAAAACACTGCCATTTATTTTTTGTACAAAAAAGAAAAATGGAAAAACAGTGAACGAAAAGAAAAAGACGCGTTTGCAAAAAGATGTCTGATATTTCATTAATTGATCTTGTTTGCACAAAAAAGTACAGATGGCCCGATTACAAAATGAGTCTTGTCATCTTGGGCAAGATGCAAGACTTTGATGCATGCTTATAAAAATACAGGAAATAATAATTACTCTGATCGAGTAACTCTTATAATTTCCTGGGAAGACCAGTTCGAGACACTGCTCCCCGGGATCTTTGGACGAATCCAGCTTTCCAGGTTGCGCTCCTCTTCCAGCTCGTCTTCCAGACAGTTGATGGCATCAGGGGTAAGCATCCCCCCACTGACAAAACCGGGCTCTCCAGCAGCCCTTGCTTGATGTTGAGTTGGTCTGTAACCCAACCCAAATTTGTCTTTCTTCTCTTCCACAACTAAAATCTTGCCCCAGCCCAGGGCGGTTCCTTCCTCAACAACCTTCCGGGCTTGTTGGTAAGATGACATTGGAGTACCAGATACAGCAGATGCTTCATTCACATTCAAAGCTTCAAACCCCTGGCTCATTGTTTCATGGATCTCCCCATCCATTTCAATGTACTTATAGGTTGCCAGGTGGCTGACAAAAATGTCCTCCTCTCCACAGATTGTGACAACTTGGCCTTCCCACTCAAATTTTAACTTTTGGTGAAGGGTAGACGTTATTGCGCCGGCGGCGTGAATCCAGGGTCTACCCAACAAACAGCTGTAGGCGGGCTGAATGTCCATCACATAAAAGATAGTTTTAAAGGTCTGCGGGCCAATTGTCACAGGTAGCTCAATTTCTCCCAGCACCGATCTCTTTGAACCATCAAAGGCTCTTACCACCAGGTTGCTGGGTCTTAATGCCAATCCATCATATTCTAACTTCACCAGAGCCTTCTTTGGTAAGACATTGAGGGATGAACCTGTGTCTACCAGCACATGAGAAAGGACAGCTCCTTTGCATTCCATGGTTATGTGCAAGGCTTTGTTGTGGTTGCGGCCATCCGCTGTCAAGTCAGTATTGGTGAACCCTAGCCCATTGCTAGCAGTAACATTTCCAACCACGGTCTCCAACTGGTTGACAGTAATCTCTTCAGGCACGTAAGTTGCGTGCAAGACTTTGAGTAGTGCATTCCGATGGGCTTCGGAGCATATAAGCAGTGAGAGGATAGAGATTTTGGATGGCGTTTGGTGAAGCTGATCCACAATTTTGTAATCACTCTTTTTGATGATTCGCATAAACTCATCAACTTCCTGATCGAACGGTGTCTTCAAGGTTTCTTTGACAGCTTGATCTTCCTGCACGGGGCTCTTTCCTTTTGCCTTGGCAGCAGCTTCTGCTTCGGCAGTAGGTCTTTGCATTGGTGGAGCAAAGAGACGTCCGCTTCGAGTGAAGCCTCCGCCTCCCCCCACATTATCTACTTGTGGTGCAGGTGTTGATGTTTCCAGAGTGATTCTTTTTCCCTCGCAGTACACGTCAGAGCCATAGTGCCAAGGGATGGCCCTATTGCTTTCATATGGTACTGGTCCAGGCACCGTGACAGTGACTGGACTGATTGCTGCTGCTGAAGGGACTGTAATTGTTTGTGGATCATAAAAGATTGTAACTGGTGCCCTGATGGGAGCAGCACCTTCTGAATGGTAGGCAGAGTTGTTTTCAGGATCATAAAATATCGTGACAGTAAAGACATCTTCATGAGTTGTTGCTGGAGTTGTAGGAGATAACGGTGGCAGAATGGATGTTGTCGTTGTAGGAGGTTCGAAATGGAGTGATGCTGAAGTTGTAGCAGGAAGATTTGCTGAAAACTGATCAGTTGAGATGATTGATGAAGTACTTGTCGATGAAACCGAAGAATTGTCAGGAACAATAGTTGCTGCAGTTGTAGGAGGTTCTGAAACCGTTGCTGACGATATTGCTGGATTTGTTGGAAATGATGTGGTGATCTGAAGTTGGCCACTCTGAATGAGGCCGTCTATACCATTCCTCAAATTATAGCACCCATTTACAGAGATATTGCAGTAAGCACAACCCAACTCACACCCTGGGAACATCTGACATTCCAAGAGTTGAGCCTTGATTTCTACCAATGGTGTCCTGATCTGTCCCACGCTGGTTATTAAATAAGACGGCTTGTCTTCTTCAATAGCGTTAATCCGGGGACCACCATGGTTTGGCATCGGGTTCTTATTGACATTGGGTGGTGGTGCGAAATTCAAAGCCTTGGAGTCTACCAGGTCTTGTACCTTCATATGCAGAGCCCTACATTTTTCTGTGCTGTGGCCAGGTGCGTTTGAATGAAAAGCACACCTAGCATTGGAGTCATAATTCCTTGGTAGACTGTTGGGATCCGGAGGTGCCAACGTTCTTAGCTCAACCAGGTTGAGTTTCAGAAGCTGTGGCAGCAAAGTAGCATATGGCATGGGAATCGGATCAATCACTCTGTTAGCTTGAGAAGGCCTCTGCTGAAATGGCCTCTGTTGACTGTTGTTGTTGGTGTTGCTGTTGTTGTAATTTCTTGGAGGATACTGATTTTGCTGATGGTACTGAGGTTGTGGCTGATAGTTTTGCCGAGGAGGTTGATAGACTGGCTGAGGATGGGCTGGGGCAGGAATGGTGACTGCTGCTATTGACCTCTGAACATACTGGGGCCTGCCCCTGTTGGAATGGATGGCATTGGTCTCGCCAGTTCTTCTTGGGCCTGCAAAAGGCTTTCTTGTACTACTGGACGAGCTTGCACCGTTGTCTGAGATCTTACCCATCTTCAATAGGCTTTCAATTCTCTCCCCAGCTATGACAACATCGGCAAAGCTAGTAGATGAGAAAGCAGCTAGCCTATCAATATAGGTTCCCTGGAGGGTATTCATGAACATATCTGCCATTTCCCGTTCAGACATAGGTGGCTGAACAGCAGCAGCCAATTGCCTCCATCTCTGGGCATATTCTCGGAAACTCTCCCTTGAAGACTGTGACATTCCCATTAGGAGGGTCCTGTTGGGTGCCATGTCTAGATTATACTGATACTGTCTGATGAAGGCCTCTGCCAGGTCCTTCCAGCATCTAATAGTTGCCCTTGTCAAGTGAGAGTACCATTCTCTTGACGCTCCAGTTAAGCTGTCTTCGAAATAGAACATCCAGAGCTTCTCATCCATTGTATAGGCCTTCAGCCTTCCCAGAAATGACTGTAAATGAGTCCGGGGGCATGAAGTCCCGTTATACTTTTCGAAACAAGGAGGCTTGAACTTATGGGGGATCCTGACCCCGTCTACCAAACCCATGTCCATGACATCGAAGCCCAAAGAGTTTTGAGATTCTAAAGACCTCAACTTCTCAGCTATCTCATCCAATCTTCTATCATAAGCTTCTTCACCAGCGCCCATTACTGTGAATTGGTCCTCTTGAGGATCTTCTTGAAGTACTCGGGCTGCGGTGGCAGTCCCTTGAACATTTGCTGGAATATTGACCTCAGGATGGAGGTGTGGCCCAAATACCGGAGGGTTGACGTGAGGTTGGACTCTTTCATTGTTACTGGTACCGGCAGTCCCTATATGCGGATCTTCTTGATTCTGCCTTTCCACCATGGCTCTCAATCTTTCCTGGCTCTGAGCCATGTTGTTCATAACTTCCATAAACTGAGTCATTTGATTCCTCATCTCTAGCCTTTCATTTGCCATTTGATTTCTGACCTCAGTAAGGTCCTGCTGCGTCTGATCCATCTGAATTCCCGGAAGGTTGTTTCGGGTTGGATAGCGGTGCGGACGGTTGAGGGGAAAAACTCGGCGCCTAGCAATAGTTCCTGAGGCATCACAACAGAGGTTAGCAACAATAAAACAAAACCTACAAAACAAACAAAGGGTTAGCATGCAATGCAGTTATGCTTATTTGCTCTCAAGGTATCCGGTTTGGCCTTCAGTTTTGACCCTTCCAGACCCTTGAAGATGCTGTTGTTGCTGCTTTCAAAGCGAACTCAGATGGAACTAACACAAGTATATTACAGAAGGTGAAATAATACAACTTGTTCATTTTACAACACAAGCCCTCTAAGGGGTCAAAATACATTACAAGAAAAATAAAAGTACATGGAAAGAAAGCGACAACAAACAAATGGTCAAACACCAAGACCAAACTCATCCTCACGAACTTCCTTGAGAAGTGCTTCGGTCACAGGATCAGCCGGACGCTCCGTGAGATTCCGGATAAGGAGGTTCCGGGCTGCAACAGCTGCTGCTAGCTTTTTGTGCTGAGTTTGGTCCTTGGACCTCTTCACCCCTGCTTTAATCTTCAATTCTGATATTTCCCTCTGGGCTGCTGCCAGGGCTTCTTGCTGTTCTCTTGCACTAGCCTCCAGTTGCTCCATCTTGTCTCGAACTCTCTTGTCCTCCAGGGTACGAGCCTCGGTGATCTTGACCCACCGGGCTTGGCTCTCCTTCAAGTACAAGTCTGTCCTTGCTCTCTGGAACTGGGCTTCCTTGCAAGCATTCTTCAGAATTTGTTCTCCAGCCTTAGACTTGTTGATATAATCCCCAGACTTCTCAATCTTAGTCAAATGCTCTATTCTCATCTTCTCCAACCTCTCAATCTCCCTCATACCTTCACTCCTCTCCCGGAGGGTCTTCTGCAAAGCCTGGGTTAGCTTCTCATTTCTTTCCTTCAAGCTCTCAAACTCCTCCAAACTGATGGTGGCAGGGGGTGGTGCTGAAGATGACTCAGGCATGTCTTCTATGGTAAAGGGCATTCCAGAGAATTGGGCCCTGGCACGGGACCACTCATAATATTGTGCTGATGCCACATTGTTACACTTCCCCAGAATGGTGACTCCCTTGGTTTGAACATTATCCCAGGCCCAGGCAGCCTGCCTAACAACAGCCAAACTAATCTTGTTCTCACAATAAAGGGTCTCCACCAAGTCCTGTGCCCTTGGAGTGTGGACCAGTGCATAGCCCAATTGCCTCCTGAACAGCAGAGGGTTGTAATTGATACTTCCCTTAACTCCTATTAAAGGCACATTGGGAAAATGTCCACAGCTGGTGATGATATCCCTGCCTTTGGTGCTTTGAGTGCACCACCTGATATCGGCTGAAGTTAGAGTAGTGAGTCTCTTAGCCCAGTTACTCTGCTGACGAGGGTTTAAAAATGCATCTGTCCTGGGTAGATGCCTGAGAAGCCAAGTGTGGAACAATGGAGCACAAAACCTCACTAACCTCCCCCTCTGCTTTTCATTCCTCTGATGCACTGAATAATAGAGATCCCCCAATAAAGTTGGCACTGGGTTCTTCAAGATGAACAGATGGATTGCATTCTTGCTAATGAATCGAGGCTCATCTGCAAACAATACAATCCCATATATACTCAAGGCCAGTAAAGCACAAACAGCTTTCCACTCTCCCAGAGAAGCTTTCAGACTAGCTTGAGAAATTAAGAAGTCCAGATGAAAGCCAGGGATCCCAGCTTTAGAGGTCATATGCTGCTCAACCAAAACAGGTTCCAGATGCAAAGCTTTTGCTACTTCTCCGTTAGCAGGAAAGACCATCTCAGGGTTGAAAGGAATTTCTCTCCTGATAGGCATACCAACTAATGAGGAGTACTCTTCCAATAAGGGGCCCAACTGAAAGTCCTGAAAAGTAAAGCATCTCAGTGGAGGATCATAAAACTGAATGCAGGTGTGGATGAGGCTCCTCTGTGAAGGGTCCAGATCCATAACCATGTCCAGTATATCTCCATAACTCTCCCTGAACAAAGGTATGTGATCTGGAGTGATCAGGGTTTGGATCCTCCTGATGTCTGATAAGTCTGGCTGGAAGAAGTGATAGGTGATGTTGCTTTTCTTTGGAGCCATGACGACAAATGTTGATGAAGATACTGAAGAGAAGGGCCACTGATTGGCTGGAATAGATAGCTGGTAGCAAGTGCTGATGAAGACAGGTCAAAACTAAAGATGGGGTCAAAACCAAAACCAGATGAAGATGGATACCCTGAAACACAAATAAGCAAATGTTAATATGATGCAATGATTATGTATGCAAATGATATGCAAGGGTTTGTGACTGAGCTGGATCTGATCAAAATGCCCTGATATAAGTCCATGTGTGTTCAAGAATTCCAGATGGAGGTCTATAAATCCAGTAACCAAGGTGGGGGACTCAAATAAAGAGCCACATGTCCAGGGTTTTAGAATCACAAGAACTGTCCAACATGGAGTATTCTTAACAAAATCAAAGTGACAGGGTGTTCTGAGGTCAAGGTACCTGCAAACCTGTAAACATCCCAACCCCCTCACAGGTGGTGTTCTAAAACAAGGGTCCTCAGACTTGGATCAGTTATGAGAAGTGTAAACACTTCTAACCCGGAGGTACAGTGTTTACAATAACCATAACAATTCCTCCTCTAATTCACCTCAGTTTCTGAAGGTCAATACTAAAAGGTCATCCAGACTTAGCAGGCTTCCCAGATAGCCCTAGCATTGCAGGAGATCTGCAACACAGAGTTCTCAAGAAGAAACCCATATCTGAACCGTGTTTCATATTCCCGCACCAGACCGAAATGGAATGGGAAAGAATATGATTCACTCTAGCCTAGGTGTCACTCAGGTCCTAGGTATAGGACCTTAACTCTCACTGTATCACCCACCCACCAAAGCAAACAACAGATCCAGCCAGCAACAATGACAGTATGATATATACAAATGCAATAAAGAAAGCAGTAAAGTAACTGTACATAAAGCAATAAACAACAACAAATACAAGCACAAACAAGCACATAACACCCTAGTAAACACAAATCAATCAAGCGCTAGGAGGAACCCACAAGAAGAACCAGAAGCCCTGGTTGCAATATAAGGTCCCCAGCAGAGTCGCCAAGCTGTCGCTCCCGACAAATGAGACTTATCATATGAAGGTACAGACGCGAGCGGTCGGCGAAAGGAACAATGAGAACACACAGCCGTGAACTCACTGGAGATGAATAGAGTCGCCAGCTAGGCATTTTTATCCCGGAGGAAAGGTAATGCTGCATAGACCTAGAAAGATATGGATAAGACGGTTGCGAACCAGAGAGACTGAGAAAGGGGGTTGGTTACAACCTGGGAAGGTATTAGCACCCAGATTGTCCGTCGTACTCGACGGGATCCACGCTTAAAAGATTTGTGTTTTAAAGGGGTAGTGTCAGTGCAATTTGTGTGTAAAAGAGCTGGAAAGAGATGTACAGGTGTCAGTGCGAGTGAAGTGTATAAATGTGCAGTGTCAATGTAAGAACAGGAGTGAAATGCTCAAGATCATGAGGCTAAAAGAATGAGGCTAGAAAGAGGGGGAATATACAGAGACTTTTGTTCGATAACTGTTAAGTTATGCCTACGTATCCTCTCGTGCAATGAGGAAGTCAGAACACCGTAGTTCGACCCAAAGAGACTGAAAGATGAGTTGACCTGTGAACTGCTTACTTGCCTATGCTCAAGTGTATGACCTGTCTGGCTCAGGTGCAAACTGTCTTGCATTAGACGGAAGAAGCAAGTTCTCGGTTGTGAGTGAATGAGATGAGAAAAGAATCCCGGAGGAGACGATTATTGTTTTTTTTTGTGTTTTCAGTCTTTTATTGCTTTTTGATGTTTGTCATAAGTTAATGAGCCTAAGCCTAAACCAATGGATTTAGTAAACTCATCACATCTTCCCTCTGATTGGGGGTAATGAGAATACCTTAAGTGTGAAGTCAGATTCTCACACTTAATCACCTTTGATGTAGGATTAAGATCATTAACCTACTTGTGATTATTTAGATGTTTTTGGTGTTTTTGTTTAGTGTTGAGTAATGAGGTTAAGCCATAATCAGGGATTAAACAGACTCATTACACCATCCTAATAGAAGGATAATAGATGAGAATGTTTAAGCTGAGGAAAACTCCTCAACTTAATCCATGATTAGGGATTAAACTCATGACAAAACAAGCCTTTGATTAAGTGGATTTTAGTTAATGGTATGATGATGAAGTGAATTTTATAGTTTGTAAGACAACTTGAGGGGGACTTGTCCATTAACACTAGGGTTAGTCCTTCTTAACCAATTAAGGAAGAATTAGAACCCTAATGCAAGGCCCAAGTTACAAGCTTGATGTCTTGATGATTATTATGTGAATTGATTAAGAGATTTAAACACATTAAGGGTTTAACACTTAGGATTAAAGTTATACACTCCATCCTAAGAGAAGGATGCAGGCATAAGCTTAATCACAAAGCCTTAAAGCCTTTGGGGTTTAGTCCCTGATTATGAGATGAGAAGAGAAGACTCAAAAGAGACACAAAAGGTAAAACTATGAGGGGAGACTAATCAAAACCCTAATTCATTGTCATGCTTGGTTGTTTCTAAGGTTTGTGAGGTTTTCAAGAACAATCTTCAAAGGAGCCACCAGGAAGCAGATGAACAAGATCAAGAGAAGCAAAGTGACTTGCTTCATTCAAGAAGTCAAGTCACTTGAAGAAAGAAAGTGGGAGGAACAAGAATGAGCAAGCTCAATCTCAAACACATATAGAAATGCAGCAATGGATGCAAGAGAGATGAAAAGGAAGGTTATGAGAAGTGAAGGCAAATTCACTTCTCAAGTTACTTACCACCTGAAATGTTAGAAAGAAATGCAATGCAAAATGAGATGAAATGGTATGATGCTAAACAAAACCAGAAGCATGTTGATGATGATAATGATGTTATGAGGTGCTGCAAACATAAGGCAAGACATGGGGATGCTCATACAAGTTCATGGGTGCAAATGGTGCAAGCTTAGAAGCATGGATATACATGAAAAGTTATGAAACATACATGGCATATAACATGGCAAATGCAAGATGCAATGATCAATGATGCTTTCTATATGTCTTATGATGTCAAATGAACCAAATGGAT
Organism: Lathyrus aphaca; assembly: GCA_963966055.1. Lineage (NCBI taxonomy): Eukaryota > Viridiplantae > Streptophyta > Magnoliopsida > Fabales > Fabaceae > Lathyrus > Lathyrus aphaca. The sequence continues at coordinate 231,449,478 of OZ014519.1, forward strand.
GCTTGAAATGTCATAGCAAGTCATGTTATGCAAGAGAATGCAAGAGGTATGCAAATGAAAGCCCAAATTAGGGTTTATGAATCAAACATCAAACCAAAACCAAAAACAGAAGCAAACCCTAAGATAAAAAATGGAAAATGCTACCCAAAGAAACCCTAAACCTATACTAAACCAAGGTTCAAAGGGGAGCTCTCAACTCTTAACCAATCTCAAGCTATGATTTTTCTAAGTTATTAGGGTTTTTTAGGGTTCTTAACAAAAGAAATGCCAAACAAATTGAAAATGAAGAAACAAATCATGGCCATTTTATCCTAGAAACTACATGCTAAACATAAAACAAAACAAGAAGAATCAATGTCCAACTCTTCTCCAATAGGCAGAAATGATTTTTTGAACTTATGATCAAAATAATGCACAAAATATGATTTAATTCAATGAAAAATTCTTAAAATACATCAAGATCAAAAAAGAAATTTGGTTTGAAGGTTGGACAATGTTTCTAAATGTCTTAGAACATTTCATGAATTTTTTGGTGATTTTTAAATACTTAAAAGTATTTTTAATAAATTAATTTTCATTAATCAATTAAAAATAAACTTTTAAATATTTAAAAATACTTTTTTAATGATAAAAAATAAAATAAAAATATTTTTGTGTCATAAAAATTATTAAAACCCTTAGGAAAAAGTTTCATAATTTTTAGGAATTTTTTACTATTTTTAAATAATTGTGCAAGTTAAATGAAATAAAATGAATTAAAAAAACAAATAAAAATGAAAGTAAACCAAATGGAAGGCTGAGATGCACTCTGGATTTGAATCTGTTGACCAGCGCGCAAATGAAGGGTGTGGATTCACTCTGGCCAAATTAACTTAATTACGAATTAATTAAAACTAATTAAGTGGATTAGGGCAAACGAAATGATCTGAGCCATCCAAACTGGAGGGAAGTCAACAAGTCAAAGGCCATCTACGGCTCAAATTCAAACTGGAATTAATCACGCAATTAGGGCTTAAACACTTTCAGGCTGCCGGAGAAGACTTCCGGTCGTCTTCTCCGGCCAGCATCCCCCTGAGAAATCCCCAAAACCCTCAAAACGTAACAAAAACAAAATCTACGAATTGGGAAATGTTCTCCAACCACTCACGAATCAAACCCCTCTCTCAAAACAAATTTATACTTCCTAAATGAGCCGAATCGAAGAAAATGAAAACTAGGGCACGCAGGTTTCAGAGAGAAATTAAATGCTCATTTCAAAGCCATTTTAGAAACCAATGACATCAGGATGATCAGTGAAGCACATAGAACAAGTTTATAACATGAAAAATGATTTCTGGAAAAATAAATTTCAAGCTACCTGAGATTTGGAACTTTCAACCTGATGACTTTCTGGCCACTTCCTTCAGTGCAAACCACTCCACTTGATCCCCAGAAGGTGTTTGAATGCTCAAGAAGAGTTTATGTTGGCTGGATAATGAGTTTCGAAAGCTCCTGCTTCAACTCAGTTGAAAATGGCTATGGTGAAATAGGCAGCTTCAGGCCATTGTGAGGGGTTGTTTGTGATCCTGAGGGTGAATGGAGAAGGTCTGTGGTGTTTGTTGGTATGTTTGTGAGCTATGGTGAGAGTTTCGAAGGAAACTGCAAAATGAGGTGAAGAATGGCAGTGGGATGTTCTTGCTTGTTTCAGGCCAGGCTCTTGGTGGTTTTAGGTCTATGAAGTGTGATGAGTTGAATGGTGAAAATGGTTTGAGTGTTTGAAGGCTGGGCAGAGGGATTCGAAGCAACTTGCAGCTTAGTGTGTTTTTGTGAATGTGTTGGTATGAAGTGTTTCAGCCTTGCCTTGTACATGAAATGGCTTGCAATTTGTCCACAAAAACCTCTCTCATTGGTCAATTGACAAGACATGTCCTTTATTGATTGGTAAGTCACCTTTTGCAAAAAGTCAAAAATTGTGTAAGGAAGGTATGGCTCATGATCTAGGCTAGTACAAGGCTGGTTCTGGTGCAGCAAGGTGAGGTGAGAGGCTAGCCAAAGTGCAGCATCCAATGCATCAAGTGGTAGAAGCACAATGATGATTTTGCAAGTTGTTGGCTTTTGGTTCACATGTGACTTCCTAATCCCACAAGCCATAATTCATGGGCATTCTTGGTTCAATTCTGATTTTTATGACTTATAGAATGTTTGTATGCTGGTTTGAAATGAACTAGAGGTCACAAGAGGCATTGGTTCATGACTTTGCAAAATTTCCATTTGAAGCATGCCTTGAAAATCAATGATTTTAGCCAACTTTGTCATGCCATAACTTTTGATCCAAGAAGAGTTTGATCATGTTCTTGTACTTTTTGAAAAGGGAAAGATGAGATCTACAACTTTCATGACCAAAGTTTTTCCATTTGAAGCCTTTTTGGATCAAGAATCAAGGCTTGAAAAATGACCTAAAATGACACATTCTTGAAAAGTCAACTATGCCCAAAAAGTCAACATTTGCAAAAACTCCAAATTCTTGATTTTTATGAACTTCAAACTTCTTCCATGATCAAATAAAGATCATATACACTCAAAATGATGAAGATCACCCATTGGTTGGGTCATTGGGGGCCTCAGATGCCCTGATTTTACACTGACTTGTCTGAAAAGTCAACCCTTGATCAGATGACCTCCCCATGGAATTTCCTCATGAAAATTGATATGCATACTCCCTATACCATATAGAGATCAATGGAAACAAGAATGACCAAAAAATTTGGTGTTATGGCATCTGAAACCAAAACCCTAATTTTCAGTCAACTGTGCAGTCAATCCTGGCTCTGCATCCACTCAAACCCTAGTTCTTGTGATTCCTTTGCATCTTTGACTTTGTGAGGATGTAATATGATGCTTGAACACATGTAGACCCCTTTGAATTGATTGGTTGCCTCTGGAGTGGCTCAAGATGCCCTGAGATTGCTCAGATCACAAACCCTAGGTGCAGATGACTTAGAATCTATGCAGTGAATCAAAAATGAGATGTGAGATGATATGATTGAACTTATGCATATGAGAATGGTCACAAGCCATGGTGAAATGGGTGAGGGCAAATTTGGGGTGTTTACACATGCCAAAGAGGGAAATTTGCAAAATGGTATTTCAAGCCTTTATATGACCTCTAATCCACTCAAATACATCATGCCATGATCAAACAACTTCTAAAGATCAGAATTGGGCCAAGAACCTAAGGTTTTCATGCCTTGCATCTCAAGAAATATCAAAGTTGTGAAAATGCAAAACCTTTGGAAACTCATGAATCAAGCCATACAGCTCACCAATTTCGATCCAAAGGCTCTCCTTGAACTCAGCTGAGGCAGCCCAAGACCTCAAATCACTTCTGCCATGGCCCATGCTTCAAGTACACAAACTTTTGACTTTTTGGCCAATAGCACCATACCAATCCCATAGTGCATATCCACTCCTCTGACCTATCTCAATTGTTTATAGAAACCCTAAGGATCATAAAACATAACACTTCAAGCCTTGAAAGCAGCCACACACTCAGATTGCAAAAAACTCCCTCAAAGCTTCATCTCTTCGATTCTCTCAAACCAGCCATCAAACTTCCAAAATTCCTTCACCAATCAATCATATATCATCCATAGAACAAGAATCAACCATCAAAATGGCCTGAAACACCACATAACACAAACACGATTTTTGCTTCATCCGAACTGGACCTCAAAAACAAGCCACTTTCAAAGCATTCTAAGCACTCCACTAGCTCCAGGAGGTCCAAAGAAGTCATTTTGCACAAGAGGGAGGTCCTGAAAGCTCCATTTTGAAGAAGCTCAGTTCAGGTATTCATCAAGAACAAATTTTCCAGAACCTCTTTTTCTTGTTATAAAATGATTCTATATGCTTAGCTGATCACTCTGATGTATTTAGAATTGAAAATGGTTGAGAAATGAGCATGTATGGTTGTTTTGAAAGTTTGCCCGTAAAATTTGTTTGCTTCGATTCTCTTGATTCATAAAGTTTAAATGTTGTTTGTTGATTGATTTTGATTGCATGATGTTTGGGGATCATTTTTGGGCGGGTTTGATGCGTTTTAGTAGCTTGTCAAAGGAGTTAGGTTTTGAGCTCGCCGGAGAAGATGACCCTAGCTTATCTCCGGTCACCTGAAAGTGATTAGGGCTAATTAGGGTTTAGGTTTCCAGATTAAATGATGACACTTGGATCATGTTTAGATTAGTGTACGAACGGCCCAGATAATTCACTTAAACCTAATTTTAATTAATTAACTTAATTATAATTAATTAGGTCAGATGGAATCTCAGCCTTTGGATCACGCACGAAACATAAGTTTAAACCTAGGTGTCGTACCCTAAATTTTGACCGTGTTTTTTTCTTCAAGTTTTCATTCATCTGGTGCATTTCATAGCATTATCGATAGGTTAGTCGTTTCTGCATTTTAAAGTTTCATTAATCATTAATCATGCATAAAAGTCATTCCCTTTTACATTTAAAGTCAACGGTCCATTAACCTTCATAATCATGTTTTTTTCATTCAATTTCATCTTAATCTAATTTTGTTTTTATCTTAGATTTTGTGTCGATTTAAAATTAGAATTTTGTCTCATCTCATATAATTTAATTATTCCCAATTTTAATTTCTATTTAGACAATTGTCTTAGATTATTTAGAAATAATTTAAGTTTAATTTAAGTTTAATTATTTTAAATTTAGTTCATTTTTTTAATTAGTCTTTTATTTATAACTAATTATGTTTACTTTAGCTTAATTCAATTTTAATTTTAGTTTAATTTTAATTTTATTTATTTTTTAACTTTTATTTCTTAGTTTGATTTTGATAGGAGTTTAGATTATATTAGATAATTTAAAAGTACTTTTTTAGTTTAATTTTTATTTTCTTATTTAGTTTAATTCATACAATATAATTTTAATTAAATTTTGTTTTTTTACAATTATTTCTTAATTTGTATTTAGTTTACACTTTTCTTTTATTTATTTATTTTATTATTACTCACTTCTTTTTTAAAAAAATGATTAAAAAAATATTATATATTTGTTTTTAAACCCATTCAAATTGCCTATTGTTATTCTACAACGGTCATTTGCTACAGACCCCACAACCCTGCTATCACAAAGAACACGCCTTGCCTTGTTTACTGTCAGCCTCAAAATTTCACTAAAATGGACATACAAAGATTTGCCATAAAAAAGCAAATGGTGCCATTACAAAAGTGATTTTCCCATGCCTGCAACTTCTGTACCTACTATACAACCTACTCTGCACCGTAAACAAGGACTAACAACAATGCCAATGGACAAATTTGGGCAGGAAGTGAAAATTAGTTTAAAGAGTGGAGTTCACAAAGAAGAGAGGGGGGAGCCGACTGTAAATTGAAAATAACACAAACCTAAAAAAAACGAATATTTTGTTAAAACTTCTTCCATCTTCAATAAACAACCACCATGTTTCCTCACTTTAAACCTTCCTCACCTCTTAACAGAACCACAGATTAACATTTTCACAACAATAATCTGCCACTCCATTAAACCACCAAAAGCTTCACAACCAGAGCTTTCCAACTCACGACAATAATACCGCTACACCTTTGGCCAAACTCCTACAACAATCTCATTACCACCAAAACAACTGAAACAACAACACGCAGAGATCAGAGAGACAAACAAAACCGAGCAGAAGTCGAACTGAGACCGAAACAGAGCGGAAGAAGGAAAAGAAAGAGGATTCGACACTGCACAGTTTTACCGGTGAAAATCTCCTCACCACAGGTAATTTGTTTTCTCATCTCCGATTTCGTTAAAGCAATTTGTTGTTGTTTATTGTCATACTCGAGGCATGTTGTTGTTGATTGTTGTGAGGACCTTTGTTTGAGAATGATTTGAGAGAGAGGAAGGAGACAAATTGATTGAAAAAACAGAGGGTGAGCGATTGAAACAAAAATCAGAGGGTGAGCGAGATATCACGATTTTATTGAGAGAATGGAGAGTTTTTTTTCTTCCTTTCACGTTTTTCGGTGCCTTTGGTACTGCTTCCTCGTATTCTTCTTTCATTTAGATCTATTTAGGTTAGCTTTTATTTTATTTTGTTTATTTTCTTTTTTAGAAAATATATATTATAATATTGGATATTAAATGAAATAGTTTGTTTCCAATTTTGTTTTGATTTTCCCTAGTCAATTTATGTCGTTTTTTTAGCCAAGTTTATAGTAGTAATACAAAACAACAAACATGCATTTGGTGGATATTATATTTTATTAATTTATTTTTATTATTATTATTATAATTATTATTATTGTTATTTTTAATATTTAAAAAATAGAGTAGTAACCAAAAAATATCAGTTTTAATTTAAAATTCCAAAATATATTTAGTTTCTATATTAAAAAAAACATTTAAAAAATATGTTAATTTTCTTTATATAAAAAAGTAAAAAATGTCAATTAATTTATTCTCATTTAAATTTGTAGATATTTTTATAATTATAAAATAGTTTGCATTTATTTTATTTTAATACAAAAAAATAAAAAAGATTAGAGTAAGTTATGCATAATATAAATAGTAAGTTTGTTACGTTAAGCCAGTGTTATCCTAAATAGTTTTTTTCTTATTTGGTTAGAAAATTTCCTTTTTTATATATTAATTTTCTTTAAGTAGTAAGTTAGTAAGTTTATTTATTTATTTATTTTATTTATTTATTATTCTTTTAAAATTAATCTTGCTTTAATATTTAATAAAATTCATAAAATTAGTATAGTAATAATATGAATAAAACTTCACAAAAAGATTATGTTTTTCTTATATTACTAAACATTTTTTATTTAAGTGTTGACTTTATTTTATATATAGGTTTTTCTTATAATTATTAATCTCCATTTGTTACTATCTTTTAAATATCTCTAAAAAAAATCAAAAACATCTTTCTTAATCTTTATAATTAATTTTGTGAATCCTTAATTTAATTTTAGCTTATCTAATTAGGTTTTATATTTTTATTTTAATTTTTTAACTCAATTTATTTTAATTTAATTCTAAAAAATCCTAAAAATAATGTCTTGTCTATATTTCCTCTAAGTAGTTAGTTTTAGATCATTTAGGGTGAGAGGTTTGAGCTTGAGTTTATTTTCTCTTTGGTGTGAGTGTGTGTTTAATTTTGCTATCATTTCGGTTGTATGCACACTATGTTTATATTTATTGTATTTCGCATCATGACCATATACCTGTTAAAATAAAATTGAAAGCGCACATTAATTTTCAAGATAATAATCCTTGGTCCAACGCCAAGTTGAGTTCATATACACTTCACTCACACACGTAAGTCGGTCGTTTTACGATCGTCATCTGCACAGTCTTTACACATCATAGCTTTCCAACTTAAGCAAATTGGCGCACCACGTTTGTCTTCCACCCCCGCATTCTCGATCCATATGTCGAGTCATAGCCCGGTTATTAAGCCTTTTATCTTGTACACTTCCATGTACTTTATTTATTTTTACCATGTCCATTTTTTCTGCAAGTAGCAACCTTTGCCTAGTCTTAGGAGCTTGCACCTTTTTACTTACTTTCTTTTTCCATTTCAATCTAAAAGGGAAAGAACTCCTGCAGTTGACTCAATGTCATAGGAAGTTTAGCCATCCCTAGTTCCTTTTCAACCTTAACCATTAGGAATTTTTATTTTACAACTTTTGGTGACTTTGCTAAAGTCACGTGAGTGTTTGCCATAACACTTACCTTTCCCCGCGAACCTTGAGCGTAACCAAGTGTTCGTTAATCCTTAGGAGAACTACGAGTGCTCTGATTCTATACCCGATACGTAGGCATCGATGCGATGTTGTGTGAGCACCATTAGAAATAAAAACCTTAGGTTCCCTTAGTTTTAGCAAGCAATAAATAACAAAAACACAAGTATCAACAAGAGGTTCCCGTAGGATACTACGGATGCTTAGGATGCTAACACCTTCCCTAGGTATAACCAACCCCCGAACCTAGTTTCTCCTCATTTAGGGTTTTTACGATCTTTTTCCCTTTTCCCTTTGGATTAAATTAAAGTCGGTGGTGAACATAAAAGTTTTGCGATTCAAGCTTAATCAATAGTTTGGTATCCGATTCTCACCGCAACAGAAATGGCGACTTCACTGGGGAGACTATTTTTGAGGGTTAAGCCCACCTTGTATATTTGTACATTTGTTGTTGTATTGCTTGTTATTATTTTGGATTTTTGTTGGGTGTTCCATGTGTGGTGAGATAAGTCCTAACCCGGACTTGAGTGCAAAATAAGATAGGACGGTGGTATATTCAAGAAGGCTTGTAGGGAGTTGAGTCCCGACCAAGTTGACTTGAGATACCACCACTCAGCGGAGGCCTCCTCGGATGTAGTTTTGTTGATCGAGTTCAGTCGTGAAAGCATTACTATATTCGACCTGAGAGCCATTAATGCTGAGGACCGTAGAACATTTACCCCCACTTGGCCTTTTAGGGATGTAGTGTGATGACTATGAGGGTGCAAATCCGAAACAGTTGATACGCGATACTACACTCGGATGAGACTCTCTTGAGAATATTATTGATTACCAAGTTGAGTTGGGAAGTCGGTAATATCCGAAAGATGGGACAATGATTCTGGGAACTTTTAGAACCCGTTGTACATGTACAAATAAACTCATAGTACATACCTTTTGGGAGGGTTGAACCTTCGACCTCATGCAAGCTTTGAACCTAAGCCTTGTTTGTGTTTGTGTATTCATTGCATTCACGTATCATGAAGCATCACTTTTACCAATTTATTCAAGGAACTCAGAAACTCTATCTTTGCAAATATCGTAGGTATCATCATGGACTTTGGAAGAAGAAAGACTGTCAAGTACACATTCAAAACTCCCAAACTCGAAGACCTAAGGAAATTAAGAGATTTGGTTTTGGATCAAGAAGCCTTCATGGAGAAGCATAGGAGACTTTTAGCCTTACTTAAGACTGAGTGGGACGGAAGGTTGCTCTCTGTGATGCTCCAGTTTTATGATCCTCTCTACCATTGTTTTACGTTCCCTGATTACCAATTGGCGCCTACTTTGGAAGAGTATTCATTTCTGGTGGGATCACGTGTTAAGGATGAGTTTCCATTCCCTGTTCTAGAGAAGGACCCTGAAGAAGCGGAGATTGCAAAGGCGACATATTTGAGTGTTCCTGAGGTCAAGGCAAATATGACCTATAAAGGAAAGATTTTTGGATTCCCTACAAAGTTTTTGGTAGAAAAGGCCAAGAATTTTGTTAGTGTGAAGGATATGAAAGCTTTTGAGGCGACCTTTATTCTGCTAATATACGGAGTGTTACTTTTCCCAAACTTTGAAGACTTTGTAGACCTGAACGCCATTAAAATATTTCTGAAGAAGAACCCGGTCCCTACTTTGCTCGGAGACACTTACCATTCCATCCATCTGAGGAATCTCCATAAGGGAGGGATGATTACTTGTTGTGCATCATTGCTGTACGAGTGGTTTATTTCGCACTTGCCTAAGTCAGCTTCATTTTGGAACCTTAAGGATGGTTTGTGGTGGTCACAAAGGATCATGTCTCTTACCCACTCTGACATTAGTTGGTACAATCGCGTTTATGATGGAGCATTGATTATTGATAGCTGTGGTGATTTTGCTAATGTGCCTCTTCTTGGCACTAAGGGAGGAATCAGCTATAATCCAGTTTTGGCTCGCCGCCAACTCGGGTATCCGTTGAAGGACAAACCTAAGAGTGTTGAAGTGGAAGGAATTTTCTTTAAGGATGACGAAGAACCAGAGCTCAAGAAACAGATTATGCAAGCTTGGAAGTACATCCATAGGAAGGGGAGGAGTAGCTTGGGAAAGCTGAATTGTGTTTCTATGGAACCCTATCTCCAATGGGTACGAGATAGGGCAATCAGTATGAAGATGCCTTACCCTCGCCAGGATCCTATGACCTTCAAGAAACCCATTCTAATCTTTATGGACGATGCAGAGAAACTGAAGATTGATTTGGAGAAAGAGCTTCGAGAGAAGAATGCATGGAATAATCGACATCAGATCATCAGTAGCGAGAATGAAGAACTTAGAAGACAACTGAAGATGAAGGAAGAAGAAGAGCTCTCCAACAAGAAAAGGAAAGCGCAAGAGGATTTATTCTCCTCCAGCACTCAAGGGGACACTTCTTGGAAGTCAATCGTGGATCAACTTATGCTTGAAAGGGCTCAGATGAAGGCACAAATCGAGAAGCTCAACTTGAGGCTTTTAGGAGAATCTCCTTAGGACTTTGTCTTTGTCTTTATTAAACTTTGTTTGGGATTTTTGAAGATGTACTCAAGACTTTGTATCACTTTTTGAATTTAATGAAATCGTATCCTTTTGATTATTATGTTTTCCTTGGTATTTGCAAATTGTTTCTTAAGTTCCTTGAATAAAATTTAATTTTCGCATTACACTCATACATTTGGCATTTCATTTGCATTTTTCATATAAAACTCATTCCCGTCATCTGCTCTACAGCTTTCACACTGAGGCTCTCACGCAAATACTACACTCGAGCTCAAGCCAGAAAGAGAATGGCTGAAAGAGACCTAGAGATGGACGGAGTCAACGAGGAGCTTACTGATATTCGCGGAAATATGGGTCAGATGATGGAAATGTTGTAGGTCATTCGAGCAAAGATGGATACCCAACAGACTGTGGTGTCAGAAATCGTCACTGCAACGACTGAGCCTACGTCATCAGTCACTACCCCTGTGACCTGGCCCCCTTTTGGGCTTCCTCATGGATTCGTCCCTCCTCCTCAAGGTTTTGCTTCTCAAAGTTTTATTCCTTCTTCCCAAGGACTTGCTACTCAGGGTTTCTTCCCTCCTTCTTAAGGTTTTGCTTCTCAAAGTTTCATTCCTTCTTCCCAAGGATTTGCTGCTCAGGGTTTTTTCCCTCCTTCCCAAGGCTTAGCTTCTCAAAGTTTCGCACCTCCTTCTCAGGGTATTGCATTTCCTTCCCATGGTTTTGTGCCTCCTCCTCAAGGATTTGCTGCTCAACAGACTATTCCCGTGACTAATGAAGAGAACCATGCAGTTGCTAATTTTACACCAGACATTGTGCACACCCGTGCCCAACCATACTTTAATGACCATCAGGTGTATGACACGCCAGATATGTCTGAAAACGGAGACGAGAAACATGAGAAGATGCAAGAGAATTTTGATACCCTTGAAAAAAGGTTAAGAGCGATTGAAGGTGACCAGATCTTTAGGGCCGCTGCTAGAGAGATGTGTCTGGTGTCTGGATTGGTAATACCTCCAAAGTTCAAGATACCCACGTTTGATATGTATGAGGGTGCAACTTGTCCTAAGAACCATCTCTTGATGTACTATCGAAGAATGGCTGCGCAGGTGGACAATGATAAATTAATGATCCACTGCTTCCAGGACAGTCTGAAGGGAATCTCCTCCAAATGGTATCTAACGCTGGACCAGTCGAAGATTCGCAGTTTCCAAGACTTGGCAGATGCTTTCATCCAGCAGTACAAATACAATATGGACCTTGCTCCCGATAGGAGGCAACTGTTGAGTATGTCACAAAAAGATTCTGAATCATTTAAAGAATATGCTCAGAGGTGGAGAGGGACCGCTTCTCAGGTAGAGCCCCCATTGACTGAAAGAGAATTAGCTGACTGGTTTGTTGACACTGTGCGACCAGAATTCTATGAGAGAATGGTGGGGAGCTTAACTGCTAGCTTCTCTGACCTTGTAGCCGTGGGAATCAAAGTTGAACTTGGACTAAAAAGTGGAAAGATGAGTGGTGCATCTGGCAGTTCCAGCATTGGCAGTGGAAATAATGTCAAAAAATTTACCAGTAATTTCCACAAGAAGAAAGAGGGCGAGACAAATGCAATAATGACAGGTCAAAGAAGAAATCCGCTTTGGCAGAGACCTCCACCTATGGCTCAACAGCAGTTTGCTCATCCACCACAGTATGCCCAACATCCTTATGTAGCGGCGGTTCAACCGTCATTTAATCCACAAGTCCCGATGTATCGGCCAACTCAAGCAGTACCGATGTATCAGCAAGCGGCTCCAGTGATTCCACCTTATCAGCCAATGCTCAACAATCCAGGCTATCAACAAGCGCCCAATGCTTCAGCCTATCAGCAGAGGACTCCAGCTCCTCATCCGAATCCCAACTTTCAGAATAGAAGACCAGGAGGAAGGCCTCCTAATCCTCGAATCCCTATGACTTATACTGAATTATATCCTTCACTGCTGAAGAAAGGTTTGGTTACTCCAAGGCCTTTGGGTCCTCCACCAAATCCGCTCCCACCAAATTACAACTCAAATGCCCACTGTTTATTCCATGAAGGTGCCCCAGGGCACGATTTGGAGGGTTGTTATGCTTTAAAGTACATAGTGAAAGATTTGATGGAGAAGAACATTCTGTCATTTGGGAATACTGGTCCGAATGTCAAAGATAATCCTTTACCCAAGCATGGGTCCATAAATGCCATTGTTGACGAGTCTGATGAAGGTTTGATTTTCAACGCCACAGAGATCAAGACCCCGCTTAGAGACTTCCATGCGAAGTTAGTAGAAGTGGGTATGTTGAAGAACTGTCATAAGAATTGTGAAGCCTGTGCAAATAACCCAAAGGGATGTGAATTGGTCTTAAAAGACGTGCAAAATTTGATTAATCTGGGTGTTTTACAAGTAAGCGGTCGTGTGAAGAAGAATGAAGTGGCAATGATTGAACCCATTTTCAACTTGCCTGAATCTGATTCTACCTTGGTGCCAGTGTTCAACCTGCCTGAGTCCTCAAGAGTTCGACCCATCTTTAATATGCCAGAGCCTGTGATGCCCATTTTCAATATACCTGAGCCAAGGTTTGAACAAAGGAGTAATCCTTTCCTTTATGAAGACACTAAAGCAGTTCCATGGAAGTATGATACAGGGAAAGTTCATCAGAAGATTGATAAAGCTAGTCAGAAGGAAGGTTCAAAAGTTGCAAGTGCTGACATAGCGGGTGCAGGTCGTTTAACTCGCAATGGTCGTGTTTATACTCAGCAAGCCAATACGGTTCCGCCTAAAGAAGTCATTCCAGCTGTTGTCAACCAGGATAAAGGGGTAGTCTTGGGAGAAGAGGATGCAGAATTTCTCAGAATCATTAAGAAGAGTGATTATAAGGTTATTGATCAGCTACATCAAACGCCTTCCAAAATATCTATCCTATCACTTCTTATGCATTCACCGGCCCATCGGAGTGCTCTCCAGAAATTACTAGCCCAAGCCCATGTTACACATGATATAACTGTGAATCAGTTTGATGGAGTCATTGCCAATATCACTGCATGTAACAATCTCAGCTTCAGTATGGAGGATCTTCCAAAGGAGGGCTTGGACCATAACCGTGCTCTCCACATATCTGTAAAATGTCAAGAGGATACTTTAGCAAGAGTTCTTGTGGATATAGGATCTTCATTGAATGTTTTTCCGAAAAGAACGCTTGCCAAGTTATCTTATCAAGGGGCAGAGATGATGCCTAGTGCACTGATTGTGAAAGCTTTTGATGGGTCAAGGAGGACTGTTATTGGAGAAGTAGACTTACTGATCTTGATTGGGCCACAGGTGTTCAAAATCACTTTCCAGGTTATGGACATCAATCCTAATTACAGTTGTTTGCTGGGAAGACCTTGGATCCATGCCGCTGGGGCAGTCACTTCTACCTTACACCAGAAGATGAAGTTTGTGGTCGATAATAAACTGGTAACTGTGTCTGGTGAAGAAGATCTCATGGTCAGTAACCTTTCATCCTTTAGCTATATTGAGGCTGATGAAGATGCTTTGGAAACTTCTTTCCAAGCTCTTGAGATAGCCAATGCTGTCCTTTTGGAAGTAGAGGAACCAAAAGGGAAGGGTATCCCATCTTTTGCATCGCTGAAGAGTACCATTTCCACTATTGAAGAAAGAAGCTATGAAGGTTGGGGTGATGTCATTGAAGTCAAACAGAAGCTAGATCATTGCGGGTTGGGTTACAAACCAACTCATGAGAAGGAAGGAGCTTCAACCTCCGTTAAAGGACGCCCAAAGACCATTCAAGAAGTGTTTTCCAGTGCTGGCTATCAGATCAATGCAATTAGTGGGGATAATGAAGATGAAGATGTGAATCATTTGGTGTATCAGTGTGAAGAAGCCTTGGACAATTGGGAGGCAGTCGAGATCCCAGAGTTTTTTCCATTGTCAAAGTAATTTATTGTTTTTTAAATGTTTTCAAAGTTCCCTAGCTCTGCCCAAGGCTATGGGAGTATTTTGTAGGGCCCCTTCTCATTTTCAAAGTTATTATCAATGAAGGCATCTTGTTAAACTCTTATTTTGATCATTTACTGTTTTCTCTCTCTCTCTCTCTCTCTCTCTCTCTCTCTCTCTCTTTTCACTTTTAAAAAGGAAAATGGCAATCTTTCAAAACCAATAAAAAAGCTTTTCCTCTTGCATTTCTTTATTTTCCACTTTTAATAAAAGCAAATCATTCTCATATGCAGAATAAGCGAAAACCCTGTTGAATCCAATGACTCTACATTCTCTCCTAACTTTGATTCGCCCATCTACCAAGCGGAAGATGAAAGTGAGGAAGATTGTGACATTCCGGAAGAACTGGCAAGATTAGTTGAGTATGAGCACGCAGAGCTCCATCCACATAAGGAGCAGGTAGAAACCATCAATCTTGGCACTGATGAAGACAAGAAGGAAGTCAAGATTGGTACAACACTTGGGGCAGACATCAGAGAAAGATTGGTCAAGCTTCTCAGAGAGTATGTAGATGTGTTTGCATGGTCATATCAGGATATGCCCGGTTTAGACACGGACATAGTGGTCCACAAGTTACCTCTTCGACCAGATTGTCCTCCAGTAAAGCAAAAGCTCCGAAGAACAAGACCGGACATGGCTCTGAAGATTCGAGAAGAGGTCAAAAGACAGTTTGATGCTGGATTCCTTGCAGTTGCAAAGTACCCTGAGTGGGTAGCTAATATTGTGCCAGTCCCTAAAAAGGATAGCAAAGTCAGAATGTGTGTGGACTATAGGGATTTGAACAAAGCCAGTCCGAAGGACGACTTCCCTCTTCCGCATATTGATACTTTGGTTGACAACACTGCTAAGTTCGCTGTTTTCTCTTTCATGGATGGTTTTTCAGGATACAACCAGATCAAGATGGATCCTGAAGATATGGAAAAGACTACATTCATCACACCATGGGGCACTTATTGTTACAAGGTTATGCCATTTGGTCTCAGAAATGCAAGAGCCACTTATCAGAGGGCAATGGTCACCCTTTTCCATGATATGATGCATAAAGAGATAGAAGTTTATGTGGATGATATGATTGCCAAATCACAGAGTGAGGAGGATCATTTGGATCATCTCTTGAAGTTATTTGAGCGTCTCAGAAAGTTCCAACTGCGTCTGAATCCGGCTAAGTGTACTTTTGGTGTCCGATCAGGAAAGTTGCTTGGTTTTATTGTTAGTCAGCAAGGAATTGAAGTAGATCCAGATAAGGTCAGAGCAATTCAAGAGATGCCAGCTCCAAAAACAGAAAAGCAAGTCAGAGGTTTCCTTGGAAGATTGAACTACATCTCCAGATTTATCTCCAACATGACTGCTACTTGTGAGCCTTTATTCAAGTTACTCCGGAAGAATCAAGCAATTGAGTGGAGTCCTGATTGTCAACTGGCTTTTGAGAATATTAAGGTTTATCTACAAGAACCTCCTATCTTGATCCCACCTACTCCAGGGAAGCCTCTTTTCATGTATCTCACTGTGCTCGAGGGATCTATGGGTTGCGTATTAGGCCAGCAAGACGAAACTGGTCGTAAGGAGCACGCCATTTATTACTTAAGCAAGAAGTTCACAGACTGTGAAAGCAGATATTCGCTTTTAGAGAAAACTTGCTGTGCCTTGGCATGGGCGGCCTGACGCCTCAGGCAGTACATGATTTGTCACACTACTTTGTTGATCTCGAAAATGGATCCAATAAAGTACATCTTTGAGAAGCCTGCTTTGACTGGAAGACTCGCCCGTTGGCACATGTTGTTATCCGAATATGATATCCAGTATGTAACCCAGAAGTCTGTTAAAGGCAGTGTTTTATTTGAATACCTTGCTGATCATCCTGTCGAAGATTATGAACCTTTGAAATTCGATTTCCCGGACGAAGACATTATGTTGATAAAGGACTGCGAAGTTCCAGGTCCAGATGAAGGTCCCGAGCCAGGGTCTCGTTGGAAGATGATGTTTGATGGTTCCTCTAACTACATGGGGCATGGTGTGAGGGTTGTCTTGATGAACCCCGATGGTGGTTATACTCCCTTCACGGCTAGATTGTGTTTTGAATGTACAAACAACATTGCTGAGTATGAAGCGTGTGTTTTAGGTATCGAAGTTGCAATCGATACTAGAATCAAGATTCTGGATGTATATGGAGACTCAGCTTTGGTAATATACCAAGTCAAAGGTGAATGGGAGACCCGTGATGATAAGTTGATCCCATACCGTGCCCACATTGTGGAATTGATCAAATACTTTGATGAAGTCACTTTCCATCATGTTCCAAGGGCAGAAAATCAAATAGCAGATGCTTTGGCTATGTTGGCCTCTATGTTTCAAGTCAGATTTCTTAATGAAGCTCCACTCATTACAATCGAGCGAAGAACTGCACCAGCCTACTGTTTACTGGTCGAAGAGGAAACTGATGAGAAACCGTGGTTCTACGACATCAAGAACTATTTGCAAAATCAAGAGTACCCAGCTGACGCAACAAATCTAGACAAGAAGACTTTAAGAAGATTGGCGTCCAAATTTTTCCTCAGCAACAATGTGCTTTACAAGAGAAATCATGATATGGTTCTGCTCAGATGTGTGGACAAGTGCGAAGCAGACTTATTGATTAGGGAAATCCATGAAGGATCATTTGGAACACATGCCAATGGACATGCCATGTCCAGGAAGATTTTGAGAGCTGGATACTTCTGGTTGACCATGGAATCAGATTGTTTCAAATATGCCAGGAAGTGTCATAAATGCCAGATTTATGCCGACAAGGTGCACATACCTCCAACACTTTTGAATGTTCTGTCATCGCCTTGGCCTTTCTCAATGTGGGGCATTGACATGATAGGGGCCATTGAGCCTAAAGCTTTCAATGGTCATCGGTTTATCTTGGTCGCAATCGATTACTTCACCAAATGGGTAGAAGCAGCTTCCTACGCCAATGTGACAAAGCAAGTGGTTGCCCGCTTCATCAAGAACCAAATTATCTGCCGTTATGGAATCCCAAGCCGAATCATCACAGATAATGGGACCAATTTGAACAACAAAACAATGAAAGAGTTGTGTGAGACATTCAAGATTGAACATCATAACTCTTCTCCGTATCGTCCAAAGATGAATGGAGCTGTTGAAGCTGCAAACAAGAACATCAAAAAGATTCTGCAGAAGATGGTAAAAACTTACAAAGATTGGCACGAGATGTTACCATATGCTTTACACGGATACAGAACATCAGTTCGCACTTCAACAGGGGCAACCCCTTTTTCTCTGGTGTATGGGATGGATGCAGTTCTCCCTATTGAAGTAGAGATACCATCTTTGAGAATCTTGATGGAAACCAAACTGGAGGAAGCTGAATGGGTCCAGAATAGGTATGACCAACTGAACCTCATTGATGAGAAGAGAATGACCGCCATGTGCCATGGCCAGATGTACCAGAAGCGCATCAAGATAGCATTTGACAAGAAAGTCCGTATCCGAGAATTCAAAGAAGGAGATCTTGTACTCAAGAAAATCTTGCCAGTCCACAAAGACATGCGTGGAAAATGGAGTCCTAACTATGAAGGCCCATATGTTGTGAAGATGGCTTTCTCCGGAGGTTCCTTAATCCTTACAACTATGGATGGTGAACAGCTGAAGCACCCGGTGAATTCTGATGCAGTCAAAAAATATTATGCCTAAATAAAACCCGATAGGTCGAAAACCAGAAATGGCGACCTATGCAAAAATGGGTATCCCGGTGGATCAAAACCTATGAAGGAGATCCAGGCAAAAGTTAGGGATAAAAATAAAAAATAAGAGCTCGCTAAGCTGAAAACCCGAAAGGGCGGCTTAGGCAAAAAAGAGCGTCCCGGTGGATTGAAAACCCGAAAGGGAGATCCAGGCAAAAGTTAGGGACAAAGGCATTTGACTGTGTCAGATGGTGTTTACCATTACTGAAAAATCATACCGGAAGACCAATCCATTTGCTCTTGTTAGAAGCAAGGTGTCAGGCAGTCTTAGTTATTAGGGATTGTAGTGGTCGTTGGATTCAATGTAGACCTTTCCCCATTGCCATTTTCAAATTGTAATTTCCCATGGAGTTTTTGCCATTGGAAAGCTACCATTCTTGAATAAAATACAAACTTTGCCTATGAATTTTGTTGTTCAGCCTCTTATTTTCTTTTGTTATGCAAAATGCCATCACTTGATTACAATTTAACTCTGAAAATGACAAGTTTTTTTTAAGGAAATGTTTTTTGAAAACATACTGAAAAACTTTCAAGTTTCTTTGACTTTGGAAAAATTGGAAGAACCTTTTGTTTCCACAAGAAGTCCTGGTTTGCAACAACACTTTTATACTATTATTACAGAAATTCCCATAGAAGTTCAAAACTGATAACACTCTTGGATGGATCCTTGGACCAAGCATGATTTCCAAAATTCGAAGACATCTCCTAAGTGTTTTTCATATTGCTCATCTAAGTATTGGTGTTGAGAGCCTACTCCCTATTTGAGTCTTGTCGAAACTCTTTGTCTCTTTAGAGTCAACATTTGCATATCATGATCATTCGCATCATGCTCAATCATGCGCATTTGACATTAGCATTTGTCTTTCCCCAGTTGTCGTCTTTCTAACTCCACGTCCAGATATCATTAGTGTTCAATTTGAAAATTCGTTGTCGTTGGTACCCTGAAGTGTGGTCAATTAAGGTCTGTTTCCCAGCAACACTGGTATTCCCCGCATAGGCCCTCATTGATATGTACCTTAGTACCACCAATATTTCTGTTAAGCCCAATTATCATCGGCATAAATCCTTTAAGTTGTTCGCTTAAGATTTAAAGCCGTTTAATTCAGTGCGCATCTGTATTCTCCTGATAATTCCTAAAAGTTCTTTGAAATTTCGGTTAAGGAATATCCGGAGGTTGGTCGTTTATCTCATATGAAGACTCCAACATTTTTTCTTAGTTTGCCAGCTAGTCGCTTGGAGCCGTTTGATTTATCTTTAAACGCTTCGCATGCTACTCCCAGTATCAGTTGTTTGCACAGAGCCACTGCCTAAATACTGTTTTCGTTTCCTAATCCTCGGTATCAACAGTCACACTTGAACCTGTTGATTTACCACTTTGAATTATATGTCTGTTAGTTTTGTTTTCCGACCGCCGCGTCGATGACAGTTATTTATTTCTTCAACCGCCGTGTTGAGTTTTGTCTTCCCGACCGCCGCGTCGATGTCTGTTATTTATTTTCCGACCACCGTTGTCGATGTCTGTTATTTTATTTTCCGACTACCGTTGTCGACATCTATTATTTTATTTCCCGACCGCCGTGTCGATGTCTGTTATTTATTTCCCGACCGCTGTGTCGATGTCTGTTATTTATTTCCTGACCGCCGTGTCGACATCTGTTATTTTATTTCTCGACCGACGCGTCGACATCTGTTATTTATTTCCCGACCGCCGTGTCGATGTCTGTTATTTTATTTCCCGACCTCCGCGTCGATGACAATTATTTATTTCTTCAACCGCCGTGTTGAGTTTTGTCTTCCCGACCGCCGCGTCGATGTCTGTTATTTATTTTCCGACCACCGTTGTCGATGTCTGTTATTTTATTTTCCGACTACCGTTGTCGACATCTATTATTTTATTTCCCGACCGCCGTGTCGATGTCTGTTATTTATTTCCCGACCGCTGTGTCGATGTCTGTTATTTATTTCCTGACCGCCGTGTCGACATCTGGTATTTTATTTCTCGACCGACGCGTCGACATCTGTTATTTATTTCCCGACTGCCGTGTCGATGTCTGTTATTTTATTTCCCGACCTCCGCGTCGATGACAGTTATTTATTTCTTCAACCGCCGTGTTGAGTTTTGTCTTCCCGACCGCCATTGTCGATGTCTGTCATTTTATTTTACCGATCGCCGTTGTCAACGTCTGTCATTTTATTTTTCTGACTACCGTTGTCGATGTCTGTTATTTTATTTTCCGACCACCGTTGTCGATGTCTTTCATTTTATTTTACCGACCGCCGTTGTCAACGTCTGTCATTTTATTTTTCTGACTACCGTTGTCGATGCCTGCTATTTTATTTCCCGACCACCATTGTCGAGGTCTGTTATTTTATTGACCGCCGTGTCGATATCTACTATTTTATTCTCCTGACTGTCGAGTCGGTGTCATTACTCTTTTTTCTCAATCACCGAATTGTTGTAATTGGGATCCCCAACAACCACCTTGAACTTGCTAACTCATCACTTCAGATAGTCAGTCTTTAATCTTACGTTTTGTTTTCCGTCTTTTGTCATTCTTAGTGCCAGCAGTTACACTTGAACCTGCTGATCTATCGCTTTGAATACATCATGTTTCCGTCTTGTTATCCCCAACAAAGAGTCCCATGAATTCATAACTATTGCATACTATTGCATATTATTGCATATCATTGCATTTCATCTGCATTCGGTCAAAATTTTAGGTATTTTAATATTTAATCCTCTTTTACCTCGAATGTCCAAAAAACTTTGGTATTCATACATTCAGGTTAAAGTTGATTAAATAGGGGCAACTGTCGTACCCTAAATTTTGACCGTGTTTTTTTTTTCAAGTTTTCATTCATCTGGTGCATTTCATAGCATTATCGATAGGTTAGTCGTTTCTGCATTTTAAAGTTTCATTAATCATTAATCATGCATAAAAGTCATTCCCTTTTACATTTAAAGTCAACGGTCCATTAACCTTCATAATCATGTTTTTTGCATTCAATTTCATCTTAATCTAATTTTGTTTTTATCTTAGATTTTGTGTCGATTTAAAATTAGAATTTTATCTCATCTCATATAATTTAATTATTCCCAATTTTAATTTCTATTTAGACAATTGTCTTAGATTATTTAGAAATAATTTAAGTTTAATTTAAGTTTAATTATTTTAAATTTAGTTCATTTTTTTAATTAGTCTTTTATTTATAACTAATTATGTTTACTTTAGCTTAATTCAATTTTAATTTTAGTTTAATTTTAATTTTATTTATTTTTTAACTTTTATTTCTTAGTTTGATTTTGATAGGAGTTTAGATTATATTAGATAATTTAAAAGTACTTTTTTTAGTTTAATTTTTATTTTCTTATTTAGTTTAATTCATACAATATAATTTTAATTAAATTTTGTTTTTTTACAATTATTTCTTAATTTGTATTTAGTTTACACTTTTCTTTTATTTATTTATTTTATTATTACTCATTTCTTTTTTAAAAAAATGATTAAAAAAATATTATATATTTGTTTTTAAACCCATTCAAATTGCCTATTGTTATTCAACAACGGTCATTTGCTACAGACCCCACAACCCTGCTATCACAAAGAACACGCCTTGCCTTGTTTACTGTCAGCCTCAAAATTTCACTAAAATGGACATACAAAGATCTGCCATCAAAAAGCAAATGGTGCCATTACAAAAGTGATTTTCCCATGCCTGCAACTTCTGTACCTACTATACAACCTACTCTGCACCGTAAACAAGGACTAACAACAATGCCAATGGACAAATTTGGGCAGGAAGTGAAAATTAGTTTAAAGAGTGGAGTTCACAAAGAAGAGAGGGGGGAGCCGACTGTAAATTGAAAATAACACAAACCTAAAAAAAAACGAATATTTTGTTAAAACTTCTTCCATCTTCAATAAACAACCACCATGTTTCCTCACTTTAAACCTTCCTCACCTCTTAACAGAACCACAGATTAACATTTTCACAACAATAATCTGCCACTCCATTAAACCACCAAAAGCTTCACAACCAGAGCTCTCCAACTCACGACAATAATACCGTTACACCTTTGGCCAAACTCCTACAACAATCTCATTACCACCAAAACAACTGAAACAACAACACGCAGAGATCAGAGAGACAAACAAAACCGAGCAGAAGTCGAACTAAGACCGAAACAGAGCGGAAGAAGGAAAAGAAAGAGGATTCGACACTGCACAGTTTTACCGGTGAAAATCTCCTCACCACAGGTAATTTGTTTTCTCATCTCCGATTTCGTTAAAGCAATTTGTTGTTGTTTATTGTCATGCTCGAGGCATGTTGTTGTTGATTGTTGTGAGGACCTTTGTTTGAGAATGATTTGAGAGAGAGGAAGGAGACGAATTGATTGAAAAAACAGAGGGTGAGCGATTGAAACAAAAATCAGAGGGTGAGCGAGATATCACGATTTTATTGAGAGAATGGAGAGTTTTTTTTCTTCCTTTCACGTTTTTCGGTGCCTTTGGTACTGCTTCCTCGTATTCTTCTTTCATTTAGATCTATTTAGGTTAGCTTTTATTTTATTTTGTTTATTTTCTTTTTTAGAAAATATATATTATAATATTGGATATTAAATGAAATAGTTTGTTTCCAATTTTGTTTTGATTTTCCCTAGTCAATTTATGTCGTTTTTTTAGCCAAGTTTATAGTAGTAATACAAAACAACAAACATGCATTTGGTGGATATTATATTTTATTAATTTATTTTTATTATTATTATTATAATTATTATTATTGTTATTTTTAATATTTAAAAAATAGAGTAGTAACCAAAAAATATCAGTTTTAATTTAAAATTCCAAAATATATTTAGTTTCTATATTAAAAAAAACATTTAAAAAATATGTTAATTTTCTTTATATAAAAAAGTAAAAAATGTCAATTAATTTATTCTCATTTAAATTTGTAGATATTTTTATAATTATAAAATAGTTTGCATTTATTTTATTTTAATACAAAAAAATAAAAAAGATTAGAGTAAGTTATGCATAATATAAATAGTAAGTTTGTTACGTTAAGCCAGTGTTATCCTAAATAGTTTTTTTCTTATTTGGTTAGAAAATTTCCTTTTTTATATATTAATTTTCTTTAAGTAGTAAGTTAGTAAGTTTATTTATTTATTTATTTTATTTATTTATTATTCTTTTAAAATTAATCTTGCTTTAATATTTAATAAAATTCATAAAATTAGTATAGTAATAATATGAATAAAACTTCACAAAAAGATTATGTTTTTCTTATATTACTAAACATTTTTTATTTAAGTGTTGACTTTATTTTATATATAGGTTTTTCTTATAATTATTAATCCCCATTTGTTACTATCTTTTAAATATCTCTAAAAAAAATCAAAAACATCTTTCTTAATCTTTATAATTAATTTTGTGAATCCTTAATTTAATTTTAGCTTATCTAATTAGGTTTTATATTTTTATTTTAATTTTTTAACTCAATTTATTTTAATTTAATTCTAAAAAATCCTAAAAATAATGTCTTGTCTATATTTCCTCTAAGTAGTTAGTTTTAGATCATTTAGGGTGAGAGGTTTGAGCTTGAGTTTATTTTCTCTTTGGTGTGAGTGTGTGTTTAATTTTGCTATCATTTCGGTTGTATGCACACTATGTTTATATTTATTGTATTTCGCATCATGACCATATACCTGTTAAAATAAAATTGAAAGCGCACATTAATTTTCAAGATAATAATCCTTGGTCCAACGCCAAGTTGAGTTCATATACACTTCACTCACACACGTAAGTCGGTCGTTTTACGATCGTCATCTGCACAGTCTTTACACATCATAGCTTTCCAACTTAAGCAAATTGGCGCACCACGTTTGTCTTCCACCCCGCATTCTCGATCCATATGTCGAGTCATAGCCCGGTTATTAAGCCTTTTATCTTGTACACTTCCATGTACTTTATTTATTTTTACCATGTCCATTTTTTCTGCAAGTAGCAACCTTTGCCTAGTCTTAGGAGCTTGCACCTTTTTACTTACTTTCTTTTTCCATTTCAATCTAAAAGGGAAAGAACTCCTGCAGTTGACTCAATGTCATAGGAAGTTTAGCCATCCCTAGTTCCTTTTCAACCTTAACCATTAGGAATTTTTATTTTACAACTTTTGGTGACTTTGCTAAAGTCACGTGAGTGTTTGCCATAACACTTACCTTTCCCCGCGAACCTTGAGCGTAACCAAGTGTTCGTTAATCCTTAGGAGAACTACGAGTGCTCTGATTCTATACCCGATACGTAGGCATCGATGCGATGTTGTGCGAGCACCATTAGAAATAAAAACCTTAGGTTCCCTTAGTTTTAGCAAGCAATAAATAACAAAAACACAAGTATCAACAAGAGGTTCCCGTAGGATACTACGGATGCTTAGGATGCTAACACCTTCCCTAGGTATAACCAACCCCCGAACCTAGTTTCTCCTCATTTAGGGTTTTTACGATCTTTTTCCCTTTTCCCTTTGGATTAAATTAAAGTCGGTGGTGAACATAAAAGTTTTGCGATTCAAGCTTAATCAATAGTTTGGTATCTGATTCTCACCGCAACACTAGGCCTTAGGATCTTCATACCCTTGGTCAAGCAGACTTCCAATCCCAGCCCTCCATCCATCTCCTGCGCAATCTGAACCCCTCATTCTGGTTACTTTGCATTTTATTTCATTTTTATTTCATTTTATTTTCTTTATTTATTTAAAATAGTAAAACATTTGCTAAAAATCTGATTTTTTGCATTCTCACTTTAAATAATTTTAAAAACCCAAAAACATTTTTACTTTTAATTTTTGCATCAAAAATATATTTTTAAATCATTTAATTGTATTATTTAATTAATTAATTCATTTTAATTAATTAAAAATATTTTTAGGTATTTAAAAATCACCAAAAAAAATCATGAAGCATTATTACATGTTTATACCAATTTACAAACTCATTTTACAAATTTCTTTTAGGGTTTGATCATGTTTAGACAATTAACCATGAATTAGGGTTTCCAAATTTCTTATTTTTCTAACCTTAACTTCAAAAATTCATTTCTGATCAATCAAGATGAGTTTGTACATGGTTCTTTTTTTAATTCTTTTATACTTTGCATGTAGTATCTAGGGTATTTACCTCATATTTTTGCATTGCATTTTCCATTTGTTTGACATTTTTCATGAAGAAGTACCCAAAACCCTAGCCTAACTTAGAAAAACCATAACTTGACTTTGGTATAGCTTCTGACTTCCATCTTTGGGGAGTGATCTTATGTCTGTTTAGGATTCAATTGGTTGTAATTTCAATTTTTTATCACGTGTCTTGCTTCTGTTTTGATCATATGCATCTCATACTTTCTTAAAACCCTAATTTTCCATGTTCATTTGCATTCATCTTGGCATACCTTCATCATGTGAACTTTTCATGACATCTCATGCATTTGTATGTCATCTTAGATACCTTAGGACATGTGTGAACATTGGTTGATCATTGTTGCATCCATTTTGTATGATTTTGCATCCATTACATCTTATGTATGTTCATGTGTTCTTAAGCTTCTAACATGCTTGTTTTTGCATCCATCACTTGTATGATCATACATATGCATTGTATATGACTTTGTATCTCTCCATGACACATTTGCATCATGTATTCACTTCTGGTTGGTATCATTGCATCTTCATCTTTGCTTCATTGCACTTTGTTTCATCTTATGCATTCATAATAACCATTGCAGGGGCTTCTGGTAAGTTGATCAGGATGTAGATTTGCCTCCACATCCAACCTCTCCTTATCTTTTAATTTGCATCATTATTTGTCTTTGAAGTGAGTTTGACTCACTTGTGCTCTCTCTTGCTCCTTCTCTTTCTTTTTGGTTACTTAACTTCTTCAGGAAGTAAGTAACCTATTCTCCTTTCTCTTCTCTTTTCATTTGTTTCTTCTTCCTTGGTGGCCATCTGAAGATCTTTTATTAAGGCTCACAAACCATAGGAATACCCAAGCATGATAAATTTAGGGTTGTACATAGTCTCCCCTAGTTTTTTACCTTTGAGCCTCCTTGAGTCTCTACTTCTCATCTCATAATCAAGGCTAAACAGTTAAAGTTTTGGGGCTCTGAATTAGGCTTATGCCTGTATCCTTATCTTAGGATGGAGTGTATAACTTTAATACTTAGTGTTAAACCTTTGAGTTGTTTACACCTCCTAATCAAAACACCTAATAATCATTAAGACTTAAGCTTGTAACTTGGGTCTTATATTAGGGTTACATCTCTGCCTGTTGGTTCAGAGGGACTAACCTTAGTGTTCAATGGACAAGTCCCCCTAAGGTTTAGTCTTGCAAACATAAAATCCACTTCTTAATCCCACCTTTAATTAAAATCCACTTTAATAAATGCTTGTTATATAATGATTTTAATCCCTAACCATGGATTAAGTTGAGGTATCTTCCTCATATTAAGTGTTCTCATCTATTACCCTTCTTAGGATGGTGTAATGAGTTCACTAATCCCTGATTAGAGATTAAACTCATTACTTAACACAAAACAAAAATCCAAAAACACTTAATAATCACAAGTAGGTTAATGATCTTAATCCTGCATCATTAGGGTAACTAAGTTGGATTCTCATCTCATACTTAAGTAGACTCATTATCCCTAATCAGGGGTGATATAATGAGTTTGCAAACCCTTGATTAAGGTTTAAGCTCATTATCCTATGCAAAACACCAAAAAATAATAAAAAACTGAAAACACAAAAACAAACAATAAACGTCTCCTCCGAGATTCTTTTCTCATCACACTCACTCTGAAAACGAGAACTCGCTTCTTACGTCTAATGCAAGACAGTTAGCACTCGAGCCAGACGAGTCATACACTTGAGCATAGACAAGCAAGTTGTTCACAGCAAAATCATCCCAGTCTCTTTGAGTCGAACTACGGTGTTCTGACTTCCTCGTTGCACGAGAGGATACGTAGGCATAACTTAACAGTTATCGAACAAAAGTCTCTTTGTCTCCCCTCTCTCCTCTTTCTGTTTCTCTTTCTTTAGCCTCAGTTTTGAGCACTCACTTTCTTCTTTGCACTGACACTTTGTACATCTTTTTCTCCCTAGCTTTTTATGCACTTTTTAGCACATACATTATCCCCTTTTAAACACATTTAAGTAAGCGTGGATCCCGTCGAGTACGACGGGCGATCTGGGTGCTAATACCTTCCCAGGTCGTAACCAACCCCCTTACTCAGTTTCTTTGGTTCGCAACCGTCTTATCCATCTTTTTCCAGGTTTATGCAGCATTACCTTTTCTTCGGGATAAAAATGCCCAGCTGGCCACTCTATTCAACCTCAACCTCCAACATCGCCGACGGTTCGCGTTTGCACCGGGATGGAAATCCGGGGAGCGACACTTTCGCAAGAATTTCGCCTTAATGGTCAAACCTTCACCAACCGTTGAAGGTTTATACTCCTTTCGTTCGTTCAAGTCCTTAGAGTACAAGGCAGATTGAATATCTTCAAAGGTCAGGGACTCTCTTCCATACAAGAGGGTTTCTTTGAAGTGAGCATGTGTTCTTGACAAAGCGCATAACAACAACAACGCTTGTTTTTCATCATCGATCTTCACATCAATATTTTCAAGATCAAGAATCAACTTGTTGAACATATCCAACTGCTCAACCAACACTTTGTCTTCACTCATCTTGAATGAATACAAGGCTTGCTTCAGGTAGAGTCGATTCACCAACGATTTGGTCATGTATAAACCTTCAAGTTTCAACAATAACCCTGACGTCGTCGTCTCCTTTGATACCTGTCGAAGAACCTTATCACCAAGGCTTAACAATATTGCGCTATGTGCTTTCTCAATCATGACCGTCTTTTCAGCTGTCATCAACACAACATTCATGGTCGTCTCTCCCTTCAACACTTCCAAACAACCCTGCTGAACAAGTAGGACTTTCATCTTCAAGCGCCACAGACCGAAATCATTCACTCCGGTGAACTTTTCAATCTCATACTTTGTTGAAGACATCTTCTCCACGTTCACCGCACCAATTTGTTGTGAATATGATACCTTAGAAAACAAAGTATAATAGGTTTTTCAAGAAACCTACAAGGGTTAGGGTTTAGGGTTACCAAAGAAAGACAACAAATATTGGTTATAAACTGCTATTCTTTCCTTTCTCTTAAAACAAGATTACAAGTATACAAGAATAACAAAAATAACCTCTCTCACTTTTGAATTAGGGTTTTATCTTCCTATTTTCCCTTATGCAAAATATGAGAGACTAATATGTTATTTATAATAAAACTAACATACTAACCTAATGGGCTTTTTAACAATTACCCATTACAAGCTAACTTAGGGTACAAGCTAACTTAAACAATTGGATCCATAACACAAGGCCCAATTAAACAATAACATATGAGCAGACTTCGACGACATGTTATTTGTACTAGGGTTTGTTTCAATATTCCACATACCTCTATGATTCAAGTCATGGTTATTGTGATTTGAGTCATGATAGCATGAAAAATATTTCTACACATTCCGTAAAACTGATTTGAGTCATGGAAGTGTGTGATTGAATCACGCTTCCAGAATTTTAATTTTGTAAAATACGTATGAAGTATTTTTTAGATTCCAACTTTGTCATGACTTGAACTATTCTCAAAATTGGTTTTTAATCTAAAACTTCGATAAATTAACTTAGAAGCATATTACTCAGACTAGAATCAAACAATTCAATATATCCATGCGTAAAACGAATATAGAACTCAATCCTAAAATAAACAATCATGTGAGGAGTCTCAATAACGATATAAACGAAACCAAAAACTAAAAAAATTAATAAAGGAAAACATAAACTCTTAGGAGGCAGAGGCAATCCAACTTTAAAAAAAAAAACTTTCAAAACATTATATAATGCATACGAGGGAAAAATAAAATAAAAAGTATAACACTAAGACAAGAAAGTGAAATACATCATCCACACCCAAAAAGAAAATGCAATTACTAAGGAAGGTGCTTCGTTGAATTATACAAGCTCATAGTTATTATTCATCATAACAAGAAGAAAAAAAAGACTATCATACTAGTTTAGATTAACAACAAATGTATCAAGCAACAGACTTAATAATTCCAGCTTCATAAGAAACAGCATCTACAAACACAACCGCATAAGCTATTTGATGAGTCAAATTCAACCTTGAACCACCTTCATCATCATTACCATCAGACCTTCCAATTTCCAAACAAGTAGAAGAATCTTCAACACAATATCCAAGCCTATAACCAAATCCAGATTCATGTTTCTCAATATTAAAAGTGCCACTCAATGTTTTAAAATCAGGATAATTTTCAGGACCACCAATACCAACACAAGCTTTTAGAACAACATCGTCAACAAATATCAACCATTTTGAAGATTCGGCACAATTCGGCTTCTTTGTGAACTCAATCTCAATCGGGGTACCAGTGAAGACTATACCAGGACTTATTCCTGGTATACTAAATTTCACTGGTACGCCGTTTATAACTTCTTTGTAATCTTGTAAGACAGTAACTTCACATTCTGAGCTACCTGTTTTTGCTAGTCTTAATCCCCCACCAAGAGGGCCACGAATTGCTGGCAAGATGTAGTAATTTCCACCTGGGAAAATGGGGTTACCATTTACATCCAATACTTGTTCAACAGAGTCTGTCGAGAAAGATAGTGAGATATTTGTGATGAAAACAAAGACGAGGAAGGAGAAGGTGAGTGATGAAACATGCTTCATTATGATTGGAAGTTCGAACTTGAATGTGATCGATCTGGTACATGTGCTTTTATGTTGAAGTTGTGTTTAATTTTTATATAATAAGCTTCCACGCGTTCCACGAAGAGCACAAATTGTCGTTTTTTTAGTTCAGATAAAAAGAGGAAATTATATTTTAATTCATAATTCAGCTCAAATGTAGCGAGGAATTTTTAATTTTTTCACGTGGAGCACAGTCTTATTATTATAAAATATAAGGGAACAAGAATTTGGATCCAATAATATTTTCTAATAAGACGGTAAGGATTTTTTTTGTAAGGTCCAATAAAACATGCAACATATAACAAATTCGTGACACCAATAAATCAAGGAAATAGTGCGCTTCATTAAATCTCATGTTCTTGTAAGGTAAAAGAGTTTTGACCTACCTATGTTATCCAGTAAAAATGAGTCTTGATAATTCATACAACGATGGGAAAAATGTCTTCATCTTATTCAATCAAAAGAAAATATAAAAGATTAACTGTAACAATATCTTAGGTTCACTGAGTGCGAGATTTTAGGATTGAGTTTTCAACCTAATCCTTCAAGATTCTATATACTTTGAGGTAACTTCTGATACATCATGTATGGGTCTTTCCAATCATTTCATCACGGTTCTTGTTGTCAACCGTGGTGAAGGGTGCTATTTATTTACATATAAGCAAAATTATCTTTCATCTTGGTACATAATAGTCGTCTCTCTCAAAATAAAGCTCTAGCAACTCATTCACTCGCCTCTCTCAAAATGAAACTCTAACATATTTGTCACTCATCTCTCTCATATGGAAACCCTAGAACGAAACCATAACATCTAATTTTAGCCAATGACTACTTTATAGGTTCGTCTTCACTATAGTTTTGGTTTCACAATCTGTTTACATATTATTCTTTATGTTTCAATAGCTTGTTTCCTAATGTTTGAACTTTCTGCTTTATATGTTTGTTGTATCGTTTATGTTGTTTATTGTTTGTTGTTGATGAATGTTGATGTTAATGTTTGTTTAAAAGATGAGTTTATTATATCATATGTGGTTTGAGTGTTTTTCCAATCTCTTACTGAATATATAACTTTTCAAATTGCATTAGAATATTATAATATGATAGATAATGTTATATTAGAAAATAATACATGTTCAACTCTGGTTAAGAATTTTTCAATTTGTCATCTCCATGTTGTTGTTTAACCGTTAGAACATTATTTAATGATTGTAGTTCTTCAACCACCCTTCTTGTCACCTCTAATTTTGTTTGCAAAGTAAATAATATTTTACAAAATGAACTAGAGGTGAAGCCGGGGGTGGTCGAAGAACTACGATAATTAAACAAAGTTCTAATTGTTAAATAGAAAAATATGGATAAGGAGTTGAAGAGATTTTATCAAGCATTGAATGTGAACTTGTTCTTCTAATATAAGTCAATTGTAATATTATAATTATTACGCCGATTTTTGTGGTTGCGAATCACGGCCGTTTGTGGCTTCAGTTCGATTCATTTTTATCCTATGAAGCTAATTAAGGAAGGGTAATAGAAGTCTCCAACTAACCCTTCTTGCAAACTGAGTTTAAACAGATGATTGTTAATTTACAGATGCTACCAAGAGATCGGGGTCACGTTTTAGCTTATTCACAATTGGTTTCAAAAATATCTGTTGTTCTTGATATCGGCGGTGGTGTCTTGAATTTGTGATTGGGAATGAGTTGAGATGTGGTAAGATAAGTGAGATTTGTGTTTTTGGTATTTTGGACAATTTTTCTGATGTTTTAGGATAGGTCTGAGGACCTAATTGTTGTTTTTTGTTTGGTGTGCTCGCAAAGATCTTACAACATTTTACCTACTTACCCCCAAAAAGAGAATTGAGGGATCAGAGCATCATAGTTCCTCTTAAATCTAAGGTTAGGAGGAAGGCAGATTTGTATCTTGATCAAAGCATAAGATGATGATGCTTAGATGGTTTGCTTGATTTGAGTCCAAGCGGAAACTTTGTAGTTGGGGTGCTTGAATTCCATAGCTCAAGGCATAAGTTGAATCTGGTATCTTGATTTGCATAGCGATCATGAAAGGCTGAATGGGCATCCTGAATTGCATATCTCAAGGAGGACTAAATGGTTATCTTGACTTGCATAGCTCAAGAAAGGCTGAATCTTTACCTGAACTGCATAGCTAAGGAAAACCTGAATTTTGGTGGATGTATTAGTTATAGTCCAAGTGTATGACTATATTGAAAGTGATTTAGTTATAGTCCAAGTGTATGACTTAAAAGATTTGAATGATTTTATTAGTTGTAGTCCAATATTATGACTGTATTGTTTGACTTAAAGTGTTTGAGGACTTTTTATGCCTTGATTGAAGCCCAAGGTTGAAGCTAAACGGAGAAAAATTCTCTTCTAAGGAAAAGTTTTATGTATCCTGATTTGGAAGCCCATGATGGTGAAACTTATTTGGTGAATGACTGATTCTTGATTGTTTGTATCTTGAATGAAACCCAAGATGGAAGGCTAACTTTTGTGAGAGACTGACTCTTGAAGAAGAGTGTTTCTCTGTTTATTGTGAAGTTTGAGGTCATCAAATTTTCCCTTGTTTTGGGGATTCTATTTCTTAAAGCCTAATAGGAGGTTTTCTTGGTCATCCATCGGGGAGAAAGAGAATATTGTATGTGTTTGATAATAAGGATATGTTCATATGCTTTTAGGAAGCCTTTGCGGGTCCTTGAATTAAGCCCAAGTGGAGTCTAGGTTACCTTTAAGAGGCCCATAGGTCCTTGAACTAAGCCCAAGAAGAGGCTGGGGTGATGAGTATTTCTAAGCCTGAGATAAGGCACCTTTAAGAGGCATGAGGGTCCTTGAGTTAAGCCCAAGAGGAGGTTATATTTTGCCCTAAGAGGGTTCTAAGTTTTTCAAAGGTTGGTCTGGTGATTTTGACGATAACCCGGTTACTTAGAGATTCTAGCAGAGATGCAAATATATACAGTAAAGATGCATGTAGACAAATAAATGTGACAGTGAATGTGTGGAACATTTTTTAGTATGTCTTTTGTTATTGTTTGAGTATTCTTAAATGATTTTCTAAGAATGATGTTGGGAGACTGGGAGGCAGAGGCCCAACATGCAGGAGGAGAGAGATTGCATATAAGTTTTATTATATCCTCTTTGATGATTAAGAAGTGTATTATTATTTTTACTTTAGTATGAGAAAAGAAAGATAGTTTTAATTCAGACTTCTATGCTAACAATCAAACAACTGTTTTAGAAAACAACGAGAAGTTAGAGGGAGAAGAGATGATTCAAAAGCCAATAATAGGGCTTATACATAAGGATGCCTATGGAAGTTTGTGTATTTTATTATTTGATGATTTCATACACATGGTATGACTTGGGTGTTGAAAAGCTGCCTACTGCCTAGAAAGCAGTTCATCGGAGTGAAGCTCAGTCTAATAGCGGGTGTATTAGATCTTTAGTCAAAAAGATGAAAAAATAAAAAGTAATGGGACTTGTAAACAATTGGTCCATGAATCTCTATTTAGGAGATTTAAAACTGTTAAAAAAAACAATTGGGGGGATCAAGACTTATACGGAAGCTTGGCGGAGTGTTAAAACAGATCGAAGAAAGTTTAAAACAAAATAATGGGTCCTAAACACAAATTATTCCCTATGACACATTTTGACAATTCATTTTATAAAACAAAAGGTTATATGTAAAATTTCAAAGAAAGAAATTCACAGAGGAAATTTATAATTCAGCGAAAAAAGGTGATCACGCCGAGTTTTTGAAAATAGCAGGTATAGACCATAATGGTTTATATTTCAAAAATGGGTTGGGTCTTACACTCTAATATAGGCCCATGAGTGTAAGATTCAAAAATTGAGGGTGAAAACATCAAAACCTAATTTTGATTTAAAACATTTTTATTTTGAATAAAAATGATTTAAATGATGAAAAACATCAAACATCTATGAAAACCAAGTTGTGATCTTGGTTCAAGGCTTGAATAATCATATTTTATCCATATAACAACTTGAGATTCTTGTATGTTTGAAAAATCAAGAGAAAGAATATTTTTAAAATGCTTAAAAAAATTAAAAATAAATTCTTTGTATAAATAAAAAGTATATTAAAAATGATTTTTTCATGGAATCAAATAATAACATTTTTTGTGAATTAATGAAAAAAGAATCAATCAAAAACTCTAAAAATTCAGAAAGTTATTAATTTTTTAATCAATTAAAATAACTTGAAAAATTCAAATATTTAAAAACCTAAAAATGGCGTGAAGAACATTAGCTCAAGAACACGTGCGAAGGGCATTTCCCCAAAATTTGCAAGCTTCCTTGGATGATAGTGAGTGGATTGCAAGGTTTGAATCACTTTGAAACTCCTTGGATCAAGTTGTTGTATCCCAGTTGCATGATGGATGCATAATAGCTTGGTTGAAGGCTGATTTTTGGATAGAGGTATTACAGAGGTGATCTAAGTGTTTGAACAACTCATATACATCATATATGATGTGTTTCAGCAATTGGTTTGAGTTGTTTATGGCTGCAACTCAAAACCCAATGGTGATTGCTTAAAACTTTAAAATTTTGGTGTTTGAGAGTGAAAGAGAGAAAGCATAGAATTTAGATGTTTTTAGGTATTTTTTATGATCAGTGAGAGTCTTTATTTATAGGGGAAGAGACTTGCCGAAGTGGTTTCCTGTTGCTTAATGGATAAGTATGAAACTCTTAGTCATTGCTAAACATCATTACTTTCTATTCAAGGCACTCAATTGCTATTCTAAATAGATCAATCTGGCCTTGGCCAAATTCACATTTTGCAGAAATTTTAATCTTTGTTTATGAGATCAAATTGGTTGTAGTTCATAGGATTCTTGGATATGCTTTATTGGAGCATTTTGGCCCTTGGATCAAGTGCATAGGTATTAAAATTCATGAATGCAAAATGTAAGCTTCTTGTTTGTGATCATGAATTTGCAGGTTTGCTCAGGTTTGTAATGATGATTAAGATGCTATTGACCACCTGATCTTTATCCTTTCACTCGTCAAACCTCAATATCAAGTTTTGGACAAAAAATGTTTTTGCAAAACAGTTGTGACACGGTGTGTTTGACAAGAGAATTCTTCTTGCTCAAGTGCAATCATTACATTCCAATTGGTTCTTTGAATTATTGGTATGATTTGTGACAACATTGGTGTTTACACGAAGATCTGAATATGCTTGGAACTATGTATAAAAAGCCTTCAAGTTTTTGTATTTTTGTTGGTTTTGTACTTTGACAGATTTTGTTTTAGTGTTGAAACTTTCAACTTTTTTTTTATCATCCTCCAACTTAAAATCCATAAAGAATTGGAATTTCATGTAATTGAATATTTTGTAGTATGTGATGAAATCTATCATTTGAGCTTTGGTTCACAAAAAATATGATGCTTGGATCAAAAGTTATGATGCTTGGAAGTAGGGTACATGTACACTTTTTCTTCATAATTTAGAAAAATTTCAATTTTTTTAAGTTAGCCCCTTTTACAAGTTATCTCTAAATTCTTGATTTTTTGTGATCAAATGCATCAGTGGACCATATATTCTTGTGATATAGGTCATGGGGATCATTTTATGTTAAAAAGTCAAAGTTTAACTTTTTGGTCCATATGAAAATCACACTAGGTGCCCCTGATTTTTGATTTTTTGACTGGGCATCCTCTGAGGTATTTCAAACTTGTGAATGGACTTCCAAGGTGTATTTGAGAAATTTTAAACAATTTCCTATGGTAATGGCTCATGACCATTTGAAAATTTCTACTTTGGGCTCCCCGATCATTCAAAACCCTAATTTGGGCACTACGAAACCCTAATTTTGGATTCTTGATCTCTGCATCCTTTGAACTTGATTCACACTTGTAGATGGTCTATTAGGGTTGTTTTGAGATTCTTGGATGACATGTGGAGGTATTGGATCATTTTCCCATGAAAATATTCCTCAAGAGGGCAGAGTCGATTAAAAACCCTAATTTGTGACAATGAGGTATCGCCGCTCAGATCACTGAAAATTTATGCAATTCTTGGATGAATCTTCGCCATTTGATATTCTTTGATCCTTTGAGGATGTTTTAAATGTTGAAAATCTTATGAATTTATGTGGTGGCATACTTCTAAGTCTAATGGTTACTAAATGCAAGTGCACGGTCTATCACGTAGTAATAAAAGATAACGATCCCACAGAGACTCGATAATCAACCTAGTGTTGTCGGGTGTTGCTATGCTTAGCTAAGGTGAGCGATGTTTTTAGTTTAAAAAGGGTTAAGAATTAATTAAATCAAATTAATGATATAAATTATCGATACGTAATTGATTTCGCCTTCGCGAAATCAATAGAGGGTCAGCTTGTTAAGGTTTATTAAGATATCTCTCTGTAGAAACTCTTGGTTTAAAATTCTTTGACTCACACTCTCGTGGTCTTGCCTACTATTGTACTCCTAAGTTCAATTGAGTGCTCTCGTTGTGTCAATTCAAGTTAGAAATACGTATTTGGAAACCTAAAGGTTCTAATTGGTTTTAAAGCGCTTCCGCTGTGTTTAAAACTAATGCTCGATTTCAGCTATCTGATTATGATCTCACACTCCCGTGGTCTTAATCCTAATATATTATACTCTCTTACTCTCGTAACAAAAGTTTAATTAAAACAATAAATCAAAACCATAAAATAACTTAATTTAAGGTATTAGCCTATTTCTATCGAATTCGTTCCGGTTTACACAATTACATACCATTAACGGTTTAGCCAGACATATTGAATAGAGAAAGGTAGAAGGCGGAGAAATACATAATATAAATAAATGCGGTAATAAATAAATAAATAAGCATTAAAATTAGAAACCTGGTTGCAATGTTCTTAATCAACCAACCTTCGAAACTTGAAACTAAAAACAATAATGTAGTGGCTGGAAACAATTAAAATGGTGATAGTTTCCTAATGTTGGAAACTATCACTAAGGTTTGGTAAACGGAAATAAAAACGAATGAATACTGAAAATAAAACGAACTTCGAAACAGAATAAAAATGGTAGCAATTGGACATCAAAAAGAAGCTCTCCCGTGCAAATGGGAGAGAGTTCTATTTATAGGCAGTGTCATAGGGTTTGTTGAGAAGTTCTAGGCTTGGACTCTGATTGGGCTTGGGACTGAGTTGTATGGACTGAGCTGAATAGGGTTGAGTGAAATTCTCTGTTGAATGCAGAAACTTCTCATAACGGCTTTCTCTGTGTTTGAATTTGATTTATGTAATTAGGTTTCTGGAACTTTCATTTGAGACGACCGTTTTGTAATTGAGACATGCAACTTGGCCATTTGACATGAGACGCTCAACTTGAATTTGATATGGGTGTCTCACCTTTGAGACTATCGAATTGCATGTGAGACGGGAGTCTCATAGGTAAGTTGTGCAGAAATGCATTTTCTGTTGTTTTCCTTATGTTTTTCCAAGGTTTCTTGTTCAATAAGCTTCCTTTTGCACTTTTGCCTCCAAATGACATGTCTGATCAAATGTCTGCAAAATAGATACAATTCACACGTAATATCGTCCAAAACAGATAAATAAACATGCTAAACAATCAGAAATAACATTAAATAATTGATATGAATTCGAGTTATCAAATTCCCCCAGACTTGAATCTTTGCTTGTCCTCAAGTAAACAATCAAATGTGTTTTAAATAAAAAAACTTCACATACAGACACGAAACATAACACCTATTTGTACATGGCCGTGCGGCTTTATGTTAAACGAACTAATATTAACTCTGTAACACCCCAAAATTTGCCCTCTCATTCCCTCAACATTTTGCATAGCATTTAGCATACATAAATTCATAAAATAACCAACAACATTGCATCATGTGTAGCATAGCTAAGGCATAGGTATGTGATCAATGATTGGAACAATTGAAGGATATACAAAGGCAATCAAAGGGCTACAAAGCTTCTCAACATAATGCATAGGGTTCAAATTTCATCCACAAATTCATTTTGGAAGAGGTTCAATAGGCCAGATAACTGAAAATCAGGGATTTGGGGAAAAGTCAACCATGCTGAAGAAAAAGTTAACTCCTGACTTTTTGAGATCAAAATCATGAAATTAGGGTTACAAGGATCCTATGGTTCAAATTTTATCAAGAAATGATGGAGGGATCATGAAAAATCAAGAAAACTAAAACTTACCATTTTTGGAAAATTTGGATTTCCAAAAATGGCAAGTTTTGGTCATTTTTGCAGCCACTTCAAGAGAGGTTTTTTCCCCAAAAATAAGAGGCCTATGAAAATTCTACCTTGATAAAATGAAAGAGGGCATCCTAAGCTTCAAATCCATATGTGGAACTCCTTCATATGATCAAAATTGAGAGAGATATGACTGTTCAAAGTTTGGGCAAGAACAAGGCAATACAGCAGGCTATGTATCGACGCATACAAATTATGATTCGACGCATAAAGGGGCCATGTATCGACACATAAGCCTATGTATCGATACATACTGAACTCCAAAACACTATGTATCGACGCATACGTGATATGTATCGACGTATGATATACATAAAAAAACTTATGTATCGACGCATCCGAGCTATGTATCGACGCATACTGTAGAAAAACCTGTTTTTTCTGCATTTTTCTGCATTTTCATGGAATGTCAAGCTGGTTTATGGTTGGTTCATGTTATAAATGCATTTGGCATCAAAAGTAATTGCATATGGGCTGCAATTGGCTGCAAATACCACAACCATAATTGTCATTTATTGAGCAAAACATTGTGGCATCAATCATTGATCATTTGAGTTGCAAACAGGCGGCACCTTCATTCCAGTTTTCCTCACCACAAGTAAAATTCTCCAATGCACATTGGATTCAGCTCAAGTGTGAAGGTTCTAGAAGAGCCAGCTCACCATCCTCTACCACATTCTAGAGTCTTCTACAACCTTCCAAGGAATATTCCAAGGAATATTCTAAGGAATATTCCAAAGAAAACTCTAGAACTCTCAAGAGTCCTAACTAACTCCAAACCTAACCTAACTCCCAAGCAACCTCCAAACCCAAACCTCATGCCAAGCCTACACATTATATAAACCTAAACCATCCCAAAGCAAAGTTCTGGCCCATTTTTTCACTATTCTTCTTCACTTTCACTTCATCTCTTTCATTCTTCTCTCAAACGTTTCCACCATTTTCAACCTCTCACCAAAGCTTCATTCTAAAAGTTCTTCAAATTCTTCATTGGAATTTGAAGGACTTGAAGCTAAAACCTCCATTAATCATCTCATTGTGAAACTTATTTGAAGAATCAATTCTGATTTTGGAAGAGTTTTGAGCTTATTGGAGGTTATTGATCTAGTGTTCATCAAGGAGCATCATCAACCGCATTTATTTTGCGCGTTCGCGGATCGAAGCTTCGACTCTCCGTTTTTCTTCTCTATTTACATTCTGATCTACATCGTAACACTCACCGAAGCAATCCTCCGCTTCGTAGGTTGGTGATCTAAATCCGCTTCTCGATTTAACTTATTCCCTTCATCTCGCCATGACGGCATTCTTCGTATGTTTATCGTTGTGTATGCACTTGACCGTTTAATTTCGTCTTGATTGCGATTTGATCATTGTTTGTTCGTAGTTAGAATTAAAGTTGATTCTAGGTGCCATTGAGGTTTAGATTATGGCTTTTAGGTGTAAAATTTGTGCTCACTAGATAATAGTTGCATTATGAGCTTTAGGAAATAAGTCGATTGCAAGAAGTGCTTTTTCCCTCTTTTTCTTGGGCATTACTTCTCCCTTTACCACCATAGATTAATATGTTCTTATTTTAGGGAATTTTCAAGATTAGTTTCGACATCTCATTCCTCCATTTCGAGTCGTTTCGACACGCTTCCGTCCATTTCGCATATTTTGCGTTTATGTGTTCGTTTGTGCATGAATTGGCTCATTGCATATTGTTGCTTTTTCCATGCACCTTTTGTAATGTAAATAATCATGTTGCATTCTGTTTTTGCATCTTTCGCATGTTTCGTTAACTCATTTGCATGTCATTGTATCAATGTATATGTTGCATTTTACATAACCATGTATGTATGTGCATTTGGTTGCATGTTTGATCACATCATTCACATCAATTCAATTCTGAATTTTGCATTAAGCTTGGCATTCTTGTTGATGTATCATGTTGCATATTCATGATCAATGTGCAATTATGTTCATATGCCATGTTCATGTTCCATATTTTGCATACTTGTTGCATAATAAATCATGTGGTTCATTCTTGCATAATCCCTAAAAAATAATCATGACATTCAATTATGTGCTTGATCCATATTCATACTACATATTCATGTTAATTGAGCATTTCATGATTGAATTTGTGCATAAAAAATGAAAATAATCAAAGCTGCATTTTACATTTCATAGCTGTCTCTGCATATAGGAGCTGTAAAATGTATGTTGTTTGTTGTGTAGTTCATGCTGTTGGTGACTTTTTACACCTGTCTTGCATGTTGTGTATGTGTTGTAAAAAGATGATTGTGTGTTACATGGCATTTCATTGCTGTTTTTTCATTTGGTAGCTGTTATAAGCTGCTGAATTTTGCATTGCATTGCCTTTAGGTTCACTAATCCTTAGATTGAGTCTAATTTAGGTCCTAGTTCCCTTAGGAATTAATTTGGTATTTGTTTACCTTATTTTTTGTCATGTTTACCATGCTAACATTTTTTTTGTAGGGGGGAAGATTGAGGTAAGTATCACTTCATTCTCATCTCTTATGCATTTTAATTGTGTTTGCCTTAGCACCTTGTGCTTTGATCATAGGCTTCCCTTTTGCTCTCTTAGAAACAACTTAACTTCCTTAGGAAGTAAGTTAGTTTCTAACTCTATTTTCTTCTTATTAGATTTAGAAGCCACACTAACCATTATGACATCCATTGAATAAATAACTTAGGGTTGTGTCTTAGTCCCCCTTAGTTTTTGTCCTTTTCCGACTTGAGTCCTTCTTTCTTATCTCATAAAGAAAAAGGATAAAATACTTAATAAAGGTTGAATATTATCATACGGCATGAGACTTTGTTGCGGAGTACTTATGCACGTCCCGTTTCGGGGCGAGGTGTAGGTTATCTACCACGAGGGATAAGTCTTAGTATGAGGATGTTCACAAACAATAAACTCAAAATACTTCTCATAAAAGACAATCAACAAAGATATCACGTCTTCTCTTCTCATCTCCTACTCTTTGTGGACGAACGCGACTTGTCTCGACAGTTCAAATAGCGATACGGTAAATCCCTCGTGTCAGAGCCGGTAACACCTGAGCTAGAGTTATGGCAAAGTCATCCTAAGAAACACAAAAACGTATCTGCCTTAGTTAGGCGAACTACGTCGACTCTGATCCTCATTATCCCGATGAGGTACGTAGGCAGCGGGGTAGGGCCCGTTCGAGCACATTCTTTATTTTCCCTACATTTTCCCCATTCTTTCTTTTTGTTCTCTTTTTGTTCAATTTCTCATTCCAGTTCCATTCCAGTTAGCAGTTCCTTTGTTCAGCAACACTTTATTCTTTCTCACCTTTGAAGCAAACAACAAGTGTGGATCCCGTCGGGTACGGCGGACGGTCTGGGGTGCTAATACCTTCCCAGGTCGTAACCGACTCCCGAACCCAGATCTTTGGTTCGCAGGACCTCGTCCTTTCCTTCTTCCTCGGGTTTGTGCAACATTATCTTTCCCTTTCATTCGGGATAAAAATGTTTGGCTGGCGACTCTATCTTTTTCGCGCCATTTTCGCGTTTGTAC
Organism: Lathyrus aphaca; assembly: GCA_963966055.1. Lineage (NCBI taxonomy): Eukaryota > Viridiplantae > Streptophyta > Magnoliopsida > Fabales > Fabaceae > Lathyrus > Lathyrus aphaca. The sequence goes on from OZ014519.1 coordinate 231,491,168, forward strand.
TAGGATGAAAATCCCGGGAGCGACAAACTCCAACACTAAAAATACACTAATGACACTACAAGAGAATAGTGTTCTTAAACCCCCTATACACACCAATCTGAATCATGCTATTATAACTCAACCTAATGCTTCTGTATCTGTTTCACCCGATTTCATTCTGATGCAATCACATTAAGCCTTTTACCTCTCGTACGCGCATAGTGAAGTAGCCTGTTAGTGAGTTTGATCCTTCTTTTCATTCGGGGTCTGGTATACGAGTGTCGTAACCCTTTATCAAATTGAATGTAAGTCGTGGGAGATCGAATAGTGATTCGCCCTACCGAGTTTAGAACCAGATTCCTCTGAACCGACTGACATCAATATTCACTTTGCCTTTTGTGCTGCTTAATTGTTTTACCAATGGCTTGCATAATCTTAATATACTTTCTTTCTTTTTCTTCTTTTAGGCATTTTTGTAATCAATCACTTATTTGCATCGGCTCTCCATGTACCTTGTATCTCAGGCGGTGCTGACTGCTAAAATAAACTACTTGGGGCTAATTTAGACTTAAGCTTCAGACTTCGATATAATAGGTATCCTAATAGATATTGCTTCTATGGGTATAAGGTTTCAAGACTGTATAAATTTTGTTAAGTCTTTTTCTTAGTTTTTCTAACAGAGTCTATTAACCTATATACTTGTAGGGTATGTTAAATGAAAACATTGTAAAGTAATAAAAAATTTCTGGTAATGCTAAAATTACTAGAGAGAATTTGAAACTAAATACTTCGATTAATTTAATTAGGTTTTGTACAATGAAATGAGAAATCTAATACCTCCTCCCGCACTATCTTGGACATTGTCCTCAAATGTTGCGAGATGTAGGTACACTTCTAAGAATAACAAAAAAAACTAAAAACTAAAAATTAAAACTACTAAACTACTCTTGCGATGGTGGTGTTCTTTGGCCTCAACCTCTTGCTCTTCCTCTGGAATCTCTTTGTCCATATATAGCTATATGGTTTGGAACTCCTACATGATATATGAAATCATGCATGTCATGAACTTCTTGAGCCAGGCCACCTAGTGCTTTTGTGTTGGCAGCTATTTGTCTTTCATGCTCTGTCTGAGTCATCTCCATCCTCCCCATCCTCTCTGACATCTCCTGGTAGTGCTTCTGCTGCATCTCTTGGTTCTACATGATGGCCTCAATAATGTCATCCATAGACGTGGGTTGTTGATTCCTTTGTCGGTGTCTAGTGGAGGTGTTGGTGCTAGCAAAATCAACGACTCTCTGGTCAGCTCTTTCCTCATCATCCATAGCCTGCTGAACTTCATCGACCCCAGTGGTTTGTTGAGCTTCCTGTGCAGCCGCACCTGGTGAAGGAGCACAGAGATCGAAATGCCAGTTGGATCGGACTCTCACATCTGTCCTGGTATGACAGGGCAGGACGATACTTCAGATGATTTTCCTGTTGACAACCAGGTTGTATCTGCCATCCTTCCTTGCCTTGATTAGGTGGTTGGACTTGTATTATTCCATGTCAAGGTACAGGGCGGGTGCTCCATACAGATGGTTCAAGTTTTCCTCTAAACCCAACTTAAGTGCGATGTCAGTAATCATGCCGCCAAAACAGAAGGGTGATTTCCCTCTATTACATATGTATTTGATGTTATCGAAGATGAAGGCGACGAGGTTCACTCGTATGTCAAAGAAGGTGCAGTAAATCAAGAACAACTCCCTCTGATTTACTTTATGGTTATTGAACCTCCCGAAGATTACACTGGATACATCCCTCTGAAAGTAGCGGATGACGGGGTTTTGGATATGATTTGTGTACAACTCATCCCATCCATGCTTCCTCTCTCCTGACAATTCTTCCCACAGATCAAATGCGCTAATTTGCAACTCTCCACCTTTTGGAACGGTTAAGTGAATGCCTTTACCTTGTGGGAATCCAAACCACTCGCTAAACTTCTCCTGAGTGACAGAAAATTCCCTTGCGAAGAGACGAAAGGTAATATTCCCCACCAGGAACTTTGTTTCATCCTTAAGTGTGTGGTACTCATAATAACTTAAGAACTCCTAGACAAGTGTAGCATAGGTAGGCCTATTGCTTCTGCAAAGTGACGTGAGATTAGTCCTCTCGATCATGTAGTTAATGGTGTCGAGGAGACCCAAATGAGTTAGGCACTCCTCATCAGCGTAACTAGTGACGTTTATTTCTCTTGCACGAAACTCTTGAAAACATGCCCTTTAGAGAATTTTGGCATCTCCTTCTCTTGAAATGAGGTTTGTGGGTGTTCGCTCGGCCATTTTAGAAAGGTTTTGAAAAATAAAATATGAAATGGAAAGCAAATTTGACAGAAATTTGTGAAAGGGTTGGACTGGAAATGAAAGTAATACTGCAAACTAATAATATAGAAACAGAGAGAGGGATAGTTGAGAAAATGTTACGAAAATGTTGCTGGAAGTGGTTGTGTGAAAATGGAATTGGTAGTGGCCCTATTTATAGGAGGGGATCATGATTGTTAGGAGACAAAGGCTAGTGGGCTTGCAACGGTCATCAGGACCGTTGCAAGGTGAACGTTACGGGCATAGGAACTTGAGACGCCCTTCTGGAAAATGTGATGGTCGTCACAAGCCTGAGATGCTCGTCTCAAAGCTTGGACGATCGTCTCACCTTGAAAATTTATCAAACTACCAATTCAGTATTTGTATCAAACTACCAGTGCAACGTAAATGATAATTCAGTATTTGTATCAAACTACCAGTGCAACGTAAATTTATCAAACTGATATAATTTAATACACATGAGACTTTAATATTTTGTTAAAACATTTTTCAACTTCAGTAGCAATCAAAATTCAAAGCATTCACAGATCAAGAATAAAACCAAAGTATTTTATTAAAACTCAAAATCAACTAAAAATTTGCAAGAGTCTCAACTCAAAACAAGCTGAAAATTAGAAATTGACTAAACTTAAAATGCTGAAATTTAATAAAATTGCAAGAAAAATTCTAATTAAAGTGTTGTTGAAATTCAGCCACGATTTTTGCTGATTGAATCTAGTGCATCCCTCAAATACTCAAACTGATCCATTGCCATATCTCTTAAAGTGATGATATCGATGCGCATGTCGCGGATGTCATACTGCATGGTTTTAATCTCAATTTGTAGACTTCCTAAAGTAAGTTCAGGATTTGTTGGAATTGGTGTAGGTGTCTTAACAGGTTTAAGTTCTTCTTCCAATTTAGGTTTCTCTTCAGCTTCAATCATATCCTCCGAATCATAATAGTTTGAAGGAGTCTTAGGATCTATCTCAACTTCAGACCAAGCATCACCTGGTTCATAAATTGGTTCATCCAAATCAAATAGCAAGTTTCCATTCTTATGCACAACTACGCCATTGATTAGGAGCGTAAAATGGTCAGGTTCGCGGTCATACAAAATTGCTCTATAAAAACATAAGGTTATATTCATAGGCCTAAACTCTCCAAGTGGGGTAATCTTAGCAAGATGGGGTCTAAATCACATTGCTTCAGCAATTCTAGTAACTAGTTCACCTATCATAATTTGACAGTGATCACTCTGTATAATTTTGCACAAACCTAAGGAAGAAGGAAAAGGACGAGGCCTTGCGAACCAAAGATCCAGGTCCGGAAGTCGGTTACGAATTGGAAAGGTATTAGCACCCCAATCCGTCCGACGTACCCGACGGGATCCACGCTTGTTAATCTGTTTCAAAGGGTGAAAAATAATATGTTGTTTGAATAAAAGAATAGCTATTTGAGATGGAATGGAAATGAGGAAAAGAAATGGAATTGAAAAATGGAAATAAAGGGGAAAATGTAGGGAAAAAGAAAGATTGTGCTCGAATGGGCCCTACCCCACTGCCTACGTACCTCATCGGGATAAATGAGGATCAGAGACGCCGTAGTTCGTCTAACTAAGGCTAAAACTTGTTTGTTATTTTTAGGATAACTTTGCCATAGCTCTAGCTCAGGTGTTACCGGCTTTGACTCGAGGGTGTTTACCGTATCGCTGTTTGAACTGTCGAGACAAGTCATGTTCGTCCGCAAAGAGTATGAGATGAGATGAGAAGACGTGACTTCTTGGTTTGTTGTCTTTTAGAAGAAGTGTTTTGAATTTGCGTTTATGGTATGTACAACACTAAGGATCATTTCCCGTATAGCTTAAGGCTCGTGGCGCATTGTACACCTTTTCCTTTATTAAGTGTTTTTGATTTTCTTTTAAAGATGAGAAGTGAGACTTAAGTTATAAAAGGAAAACTCTAAGGGAAACTAGACTTACCCTAAGTTAGTTGAGTTTTAAGGATGACCTATGGTTAGTGAGGTTTGAAAGATTAAATCTACCTAAGAGATATTAAACTAGAAATGCAAGTATGAAAAGCAATAATGAGAAATATGGTCCTCCTAAGTCATGGTGGGTAGAAACGTGTATGAAATATAAATGGGATGAAACGATGGATCGGGTGGGTCGATTGCGTGGTTCTAAGACGCACGATTTATGGTGTGCAACATACAAGGATTGCTTTTGGTGTAATGGAGTGGAACGATGGTAATCGAGGAACCCTAAAGTCACATGCAACTTTATTTATTTATTTGAAAATTTACTCGACGTTGGATCGAGTCTTTATTTATTTTTGAGATTTTGTTTTCTAGCGATTCGTTTTATCTTTTCTATCCTAATTATAGAAACTATAAAAGAATATAAGTATTACATCACAAAGTACACAAAATATAATCGAGGCATGACAAAACATAGTCCAAGTCCATAAGCAAATTCTCGGAAGATACCTTGCACAAAAAGAAAATAGTTAGTAAATGACATGAACATGAATATGCAATAATATGATGGAAATGAATTAAAATGCCAAAAATATCAAAATTCATGAATAAAATGTGAAATTAATTCCCTAGGGTCTTAAACGTGATTATAACATTATGTTAAAAAACTACTAAAAACTCAAAGTCTAACTATGTCACATAGTCACTTAAACTTACCTAAGGTTCAATCACAATTTTATACAAATCACACTACCAAAACAGTAGATAAAATGCCCTAAAAAATACATCAAAAATATTCTAGGTACCTTTGTTTGTTCTATAATTATAGAAAAAATAATGGATCAAAAATGTTATAGGAAGTGGCAGAAATAAAATGTACAAATTTATGTGTTTATGAAGAAATTCAATATAAATCAATTAAAATGAAAAATAGAATTTAAATTGAAAAATGCAAAAATTCAGAAAGTAAAAATTGGAAATGGTTCTAAATTGAATTAATATCCTATTATAATTTTTGGGGATTTTCCTTATGATTTTTCCTATTTTTTGTGAATTAATTTGAAGGCTATATAAAATAGAACTTAAAAAAAGAACTAGAAATATGGAAGGGGTGCAGAAAGTATGTTTTTTAGTTACAATGACTGCTGGGATTGAAATGAAGGGTGCAAATAGCAAATTCGCGAAGGCCCAAATGGACTGGAAGCCTGCAGGATCATAGTATGAGCCTTAGTCAACTTGTTGACTAATCTAGGCCTTCAGATCAGAACTTCCTCCAAGTCCTCTCATCCAAGGGTTTAGAACACACGGTGTATGATACCTATTATGGGCTAGCGTGCGCAGGAATCACCTTCACTGGACCTACCGGACGGTGACACTTGTCACCGCCGGAATGGACCACACACACACAATCTTATCCTGATTTGAATTGAGCGGTGGATTAATGGGTCTTAATGCATTTTTATGGTTTCAAATTGATCATTAATCAACTTTATGATTTGATTTTTTCAATTAAACCAAATTAATTTTAATATTAACACGGAATCAATATAATTAAAATTATCATGTTCATAAACTAAAAGCAAATGAAACTCTCTCTCACCAAGAACTCGTCCTCTCTCCCTCACATATTCATCCCCTTTCTAAACCCTAACCTCCGCCACCCTCTCACTCTCATCTCCATCTCCCTTAAGCATAAAATCAAAGACAAATCAAGATTTACCTACCTATTATCCAAGTGATGAACGTCGATGGTTCGAAGATCCGAATCGGCGAGGTTGTTGCGATGAAGACGATAATGACGATTGAAGTTACGTACTCATGTTCGGTTTGTTGCTCTTCTTCTTGTGCGATTCAGACTTGTTCGCATTTGATTGTTGACCCTTGTAATGATCGTGGGATCTTTGTAGGTTGTTGTTGATGTTCGTGCGACGAAGATGAAGATGAAGTTGACGATGAATTTGAAGCTTCAGATCGTATCAAACGATGATAACGATTGCTGTTGATGTTTGGTTTTGCTCGTTGTTGATGACGCTATGCAATGCAGATGAAGACAATGATGTAGGAGTTTCGTTCACGTCCGGTACATTGATTTTTCTTGCTTCGATTCAGTTGTTGCAGAATGATGAAGGTGAGGGAGGTTCAAGAACAAAGGTTGGAGATGAAGGAGGTGATTGTTTCTGGATTTATTTCATTCTTGATGAATCGGTGGATCGTGAACGCATTTCCTTTTCTTCTTGCGTCTCTCTGATTTTTTGTAATTGTGGTTGATTCTTGATGTTTGATTTGCAGATTATTGAAGATAACAAAACTCTGAGGTTGATGTATTCTGCAGATTTGAAGTTTAGATTGGAGACTGAGGATTGAAGAGGCTATAGAGATGGTGATGATTGAAGAACAAGATGAGGGATGAATGAAGGATATGAAGTCCAGGAAGAGTGATAGTGAAGAAGACCCAGGAGACTAGTGGTGGTGGTGATCCGCGGCCTGTTGAGGAAGGTTAGGGATTGATGTATGCTGGAAGTTTTTTGCTTGATTGAAGAATGGATAGATATTGTATAGCTATAGTGATGAAGGAAGGGATGAAGATATGAGAGTGATGAAGAAGAATGAGGAAGAAAATATTTGAGAAAGATGGTTGCCGAGAAATGCAGAAGAGTGATTGAGGGTCCTTTTATAGAAGATTGGAGAGGACTATGTGAAGAAACTCAGGTGAAGTTTCTAGAAAAAAATCTGTTAGAGTTTGTTATTTTTATGGATTCCTGAGTTGGTTTCAGTTATGAATTGGTTATTTATGTTAGTTGGTTAGGGTTGTTAGTTAAGACAGTTTATGGAGTTCTTCTGATTTTTGTTTAGGGATTTTTGTAATTGATATTTTTTCATATTTTCTTTCACATGATTTTTGCATTCCCTATTGTTTTTGTAACTGTTATCTGATATATACATGTGCTCTCCGTTTTTTGCAGATTATTGATGAAGAAAGTTGACAAACGTTTTCGATGGTTGATGAAGGTCGGATGAAATATTTGGAGATTGATGAATTTCTTTGATGAAGAAAACGACGAGAATTCTCAGAGTCAAGAACCTGTAGCCAGATCTTTTGATTTTTTTATTGTAAAATAAAACCCCTGTTATGAGATTTCCCTTTCTGAATTCTGTATATTTTTGGAACTGATTTGTTATGATAAAAATTCTCCCTCTTCTGAAATTTCTCAATGTATTTCTGTCATATTGATTGAATCACGGAGCATGTGAAATACACTAAAATGCCCATGGTATTAATATTAACTTCCACGCTATTTAATCTACTTATGAGTCCACTATTTCATCTTGCAACTCAATTAACCTATGAGTCCACCATTTCGTCTTGAAACTCACTTGGCGCAATGAGCCCTGGAATAGAAAGCATTATTTGTCGTTCCCTCTCTCTTTGTGCTACAACCTCCTCTGCGTAGAGATCTTTGTTATCCTGAGCTGAAAATTCTTTTGATTGTATAAGAAAATCTCGTATATGAGTGTCGCTCCCACCAAATGACACACAGGTCCAAGAGGGGTACAGACGCGAACGGTCGGCGAAAGAGGAAGAGAACACACAAGGGTGAACTCAGAAAAGACAAGAGTCGCCAGCTAGGCATTTTTATCCCGAAGGAAAGGTAATGCTGCATAGACCTAGAAAGATATGGATAAGACGGTTGCGAACCAGAGAGACTGAGAAAGGGGGTTGGTTACAACCTGGGAAGGTATTAGCACCCAGATTGTCCGTCGTACTCGACGGGATCCACGCTTAAAAGATTTGTGCTTTAAAGGGGTAGTGTCAGTGCAATTTGTGTATCAAAGCTGGAAAGAATGCAAGTGTCAATGTAAAATAACTGTGAAGTGTATAAGAGAAGTGTCAGTGTAGGAACAAGAGTGAAATGCTCAAGACTATGAGGCTTAAAGAATAAAGCTGAAAGAGGGGGAATATACAGAGACTTTTGTTCGATAACTGTTAAGTTATGCCTACGTATCCTCTCGTGCAATGAGGAAGTCAGAACACCGTAGTTCGACCCAAAGAGACTGAAAGATGAATTGACTTGTGAACTGCTTACTTGTCTATGCTCAAGTGTATGACCTGTCTGGCTCAGGTGCAAACTGTCTTGCATTAGACGGAAGAAGCAAGTTCTCGTTTATGATTTGAATGAGGTGAGAAAAGAATCCCGAAGGAGACGATTATTGTTTGTTTTTGAGTTTTCAGTCTTTTATTGCTTTTTGGTGTTTGTCATAAGTTAATGAGTTTAAGCCTAAACTAAGGGGTTAGTAAACTTATCACATCCTCCCTCTGATTAGGGGTAATGAGAATACCTTAAGTGTGAAGTCAGCATCTCACACTTAATCACCATGGTATAGGACTAAGATCATTAACCTACTTGTGATTATTTAGATGTTTTTGTTGTTTTTGTTTAGTGTTAAGTAATGAGATTAAGCCATAATCGGGGATTAAACAGACTCATTACACCATCCTAATAGAAGGATAATAGATGAGAATGTTTAAGCTGAGGAATGCTCCTCAACTTAATCCATGATTAGGGATTAACCTCATGACAAAACAAAGCCTTTATTAGATGGATTTTAGTTAATGATAAGATGAAGAAGTGAGTTTTAAGGTTTGTAAGACAACTTGAGGGGGACTTGTCCATTAACATTAGGGTTAGTCCTTCTTAACCAATTAAGGAAGAATTAGAACCCTAATGCAAGGCCCAAGTTACAAGCTTGATGTCTTGATGATTATTAAGTGAGTTGATTAAAGGGTTTAAACACATTAAGGGTTTAACACTTAGGATTAAAGTTATACACTCCATCCTAATAGAAGGATGCAGGCATAAGCTTAATCACAAAGCCTTAAAGCCTTTAGGGTTTAGTCCCTGATTATGAGATGAGAAGAGAATACTCAAAGATGACACAAAGGTAAAAGCTAAGTGGGGGACTAAACAATCCTAAATGTTATCATACTTGGAGATCCTAGGGTTTGTGAGGCTTAAGAGAGAAAGAATCTTCAAAGAGCCACCAAGGAGAGAAGCAGATGAAAGGATCCAGAAACAAAGAGAAGCAAAACAACTTGCTTCACTCAAGAAGTCAAGTTGCTTGAAGAAAGAAAGTAAGATGAACAAGAATGAGCAAGCTCAAACCCAAACACAAGATAAAATGCAGCAATGATGCATAAGAGAGATGAAAAGAGATTGTGAGAAGTGAAGGCAAATCCACTTCTCAAAACAACTTACCACCTGAAAAGTTAGCAAAAGAAATGAAATGTAATGAAAATGAGATGAAATGTGATGATGCAAACCAAAACCAGAAGCATGAATATGATGTTAATGATGCTAAGAGATGATGCAAACATGAGGCAAGGCATGATGATGATCATACAAACATATGGATGCAAGAGAAGCATGTTTTGAACCATGAATGTTCATGAAAAGTTATGGAATGCAAAAGACATATAACATGGCAAATGAAAGATGCAATGATCAAACATGATTCTAATATGTCTTAAGATGTATTATGAATCAAATGGATGCACAAAATGTCATGGCAATTCATGGTATGCAAGAAAATGGAAGGTGGATGCAAAGGAAGGCATAAATTAGGGTTTATGATCAACACACAAAGCAAAATCCAAAACCAGAAGCAAATGACATGATAAAAATTTGAAAATGCAATCAAAGGAACCCTAAACCTATACAAACTCACTGCCCAAAGGAGGGGATCCAACTCTTAACCTAGTGAGAGTTATGAATTTTCTATGATTGCTAGGGTTTTAAGGTACCTTGTCAAGAAAAATGCAAAACAAATTGGAAATGCAAGATCAATTCAAGCCAATTTTATCCTATAAACTACATGCTATACAAGATGCAATGCAAAAAGAATCATTGTCCAACTCTCAATGGTTAGGCAGAAATGAATTTTTGAAGTTTGAAACAAAATATTGCCTTAAAATGAAATTAATTCCAAAGAAAATTATCAAAAGGGAACAAGATCAAAAAAGAAATTTGGTTTGAGAGTTGGACAATGTTTCTAAATGTTTCTAAATGCTATGTGAATTTTTTTGTGATTTTTAAATACCTAAAAGTATTTTTAATTAATTAATTTTCATTAACTAATTAAAAATAAACTTTTAAATGATTTAAAAAAACTTTTTAATGCAAAAAATAAAAATAAAAATATTTTCTGATTGAGAAAAATATTTGAAACAAAAATGAAAAAGGAAATATTTTTGGGATTTTTCTAACTATTTTAAAATAAATGAGAAAAAAAATGCAAGAAAAATGAAATTAAAATGAAAATAAATGAAAGTCAACAGATCCAGTGGCTGAGGTTTGAACCTAGGGCGCGGGAATTGACTGGCGCCAGATCTAAGGGTTGAAATTCAAACTGGCAGGATTAATATAAAATCCTGATTAATTAACTAATGACGTGGATTAGGGTTTTAATGACACAATCCAGGCCATTAAAACGCGCGGGAGTCAAACAAAGTCAACCAAATCTACGTTCCACATTCAAACTGAACCCTAAACGCAATTAAGACACTAATCACTTTCAGGTGGCTGGAGAAGTCTTCCGGTCGTCTTCTCCGGCCAGACCCTCACCTGAAAGTTGCTAACTTCTTCCCCAGGTCCCTAAAACCTAATCTCTCTGCCCAGAATCCATCCCCAAACATCATAGAGCAAGAAACAACAATTAAAACACATTTATTTCACATAACAAAGCTGAATCGAAGCGAAATGCATTTAGGTCAAAAAAGTTTCAGAAGCATCATACATGCTCAATACTCAATCATTTTCGAAACAAAACATATCAGCATGATCAGTGAAGCATAGAGAGTCATTTAGGAACTTAAAAACATGTTTTTGGAAAAAAAGTTCTTGAGCTCACCTGAACTGAAGCTTTGATTTCTGGAACTTTCTGGCTGCCCCTTTGATCCAAAACGCCTCTAATGGACCTCCTGAGAAGCTTGCAATGCTTGGTTGGAGTTTCTTTTGGCTGGTTTGAGAGATTGAGTGAGTTCTGTTCAGTGAGGGAGAGAAATCGTGTTTCAGTTTGAGGATGTTTCAGGGATGAATGAGGGCAGGGAAATGATCAGGGGAGTATGCTGAGATGTTTTGTGAAGTTTGTTTGAATGTTTGATGCTTGTATGATGAGTTTCGAAGGAAGTTGCATAAGAGGTGAAAAATGAGAATGCTGGCTTAGAGAGAGTTTCAGCATGAGTTGTTGTGTGTTATGGCTTGTCTTTGGTCCACTTATCACTCATGGATAGGTCTGTGGAGTTGGTGTGCCCTATTGTGATTGGTATGGGTCTTTTGCCAAAAAGTCAAGCTTTGTGTAAGAGAGGTATGGGCTCATGGCTAGCCAAGGACAAGAGGAGTGTCCTGCGCAGCAAGAAGTGAGGAGAACCATAGGATCAATTTTGAAGCCAGCCAGCACATGGATTAGGGTTTGAAGGATGTTTTGCCCCTTTTGAAATTTCTTGATCCACAAGCCATGAAAATGAGTGAGCTTTTGATGCAATCTGATCGTTAGGCCTTGGTTTATGTTTGTATGAAGATTAGAAGTCCATTTGATAGCACAATTTGTTTTGGCAAGTGGTTTTGCAACTTTGCCTCTTTGGTGCATAACTTGAAATTATGTGATTTTGGCCAACTTTGACAAGTCATAACTTTTGATCCAAAATGAATTAGAATGAGTTCTTGTACTTTTTGAAAAGGGAATGATCCATTCTACAACTTTCATGACCAAAGTTTTCCCATTTGAAGCATTTTTGAATCAAAAAGCAAGGGTTGAAAAAGTTTCCCAAAATGGCAAGTTTCCATTACAAGTCACTTTCCCAAAAAGTCAACTTTGCAAATGGCTTGAAATCCTTCAAATTTGTGAACTTATAACATCTCCCATGATCAAATAAAGATCATACACATTCAAAATGATGAAGAACACCCTTTGGTTGGGTCATTGGGGGCCTCAGATGCCCTGATTTTGCACTGACTTGCTCAAGAAGTCACCTCTTGATTAGATGACTTCCCCATGGAATTTCTTCATGAAAATTGATATGCATGATCCCTATACTATATAGAGACCAATAGAAACAAGAATTACCAAAAAATTTGGAGTTATGGCCTTTGAAACCAAAACCCTAATTCTAGGTCATCTGTGTAGTCAAACCTGGCTCTGCTTCCATGCCAATCTCAGTTCTTGTGATTTTTTGACATTCTTGACTTTGTGAAGATACAATATGATGCTTGAACACACATGGACCCCTTTGAAGTGATTGATGACCTTTGGAATGGCTCAAGTGGCTCTTGGATTGCTCAGATCACAAACCCTAGATGCAGATGGCTTAGAAGCAATGCAGTGAATCAAAAATGCAATATGAGATGCTATGATTGAACTTATGCATATGAAGAGATCACAAGCCATGGTGTGAATGGGTGAGGGCAAATTTGGGGTGTTTATAATGAGTTTTAAATATAGAGAGATCAGTTGTGGACTTGAAGAGCCCATTAACAAATTGGGTAACCTCAGTTGTTGTCATATTAGGGAAAGAAGCACTTAGAAGCTTTATTGTGTACTCGTGTACAAAAGCTGCATTATTTGAGTATGAATATGAAGTTGTAGTAACATCCCAGAGGGGCTCAGTTAGTAGACCATTTTCCACCAGACAAAACAAATGTTGAATCACCAAGACATGTAATTTGAACCCAGGCTTATGAAAAGTATCAGTTAAGACAACAAATATCTCATTCTCAGTTGTTAGGAAATATGTCCGGTAGAACTGATTACAGAACTCTGAGCCCTGAAACTTCTTCAGCATCTCCAGCAACAGGTTCAGACCAGTTTCAGCAATATTCCTTTCTGTATGCCGAAATGCCTATATGATTGAATCCATAACAAGCTTTAATTTCTGACTTGACAAGCAGATTAGTGCAGGAAAACAGTGAGTAGCTATGGCACGGAGTAGTGAAAAGAACTTAAGTCGGTGCTCTGGGTAATCCTCGAAATTTTTTGTAATCATCTCTAGTGTGCACTGAAAGACAGCTTCAAATATACGAGGTACATCTTCAATCATGGTAGCCTTATATTTGTTTACTATTGTGGCAAAAAGGGACAGAACCTCTTATTCCCTTGCATCAGGAACATTCCTAGCATAATCTCCCAAAACAGGATCCATCATTGGTGGCACAAATAGCTTTCCAATCTGGGGTTGATCTTCAGCCTTATCCAAGAATGTCTCTATTAATTTAAGTGTCTCTCTCTTAACCGAACGTAGAAGCTTCACATAGGATGTTTTAGAAGCATAAGGTCTCCCTGATGAACAGACTTTGTAAAAAAATTCCCTTCAATACCACATAACTAGAGAAATAAATCTTAACTCATGATTTAGGGTACAACTATGCCAGGAGACATTGAGAATCGACAACACCACAGTTCATAGCAGAACTCAGTCATAAACCTGATTAGTCCCCAACAATTGAGATGTTCCATGATGATGTGAGTTTAAACTTTGTTCAAATCTTGCGAATAATAGCCAGACAAATCATCTCTTAGTATGAGAATTCAAATCACAGGGAGACCCTTTGATCCCCTGCCTCAGAAGCTCCATGCAAATGAGGAATGCGAAATTATGACCTTGTGAGAAACGTAGATGAATATGAAACAAGAAACCACCTAGATGGTTATAAACTAAGAAGGCAAATTTTTGGGTGTTACATTATCTTTCCTCTAGTTAAGCCTTTTCCACTGTTAGGGTGTAATGCCCATATAATATATATTTAGAATAATATCATACAAGTGTTAATTTTTCATACTGACACAATCATAAGATGCCTAATAGCATAATTCACATTCTTGACCAATTCTAACACAATTAAAAAATATGGTACAAGTTATGGAAATTATACTAAAACAAAAAAATACTAAGATCAATACAATATCCATCATTGTACAAAGATACATAAATACACAGCAGAAGACTAAAATTATGCTTCACTTGAAACATCCCGAGCATACCTCCACTTGTAAATCAAACCTGAAAAGCAACAACATTAGTGGGGTGAGATAACAACATCTCAGTGGGTTCCCTATCTTAGAGTTCTCTCGGCTCTAAAGGTTCTATCAAATCTAACTTAAGTCTTTGGTTACTTATCAACATGGAACTAGAACAAGATGGAATAAAACATCACTATAACACTCACACCACTAAACAAGTGAAACATCTACCTCAAGCCTTTACGGAAGCTTCCCGTGGGACTAAGGATAACCCACCTCAAGGCTTACTCAAGAGCTTACAGAGGACTCGATATCACACTCACCCAATTCTTTATGGATGCTTCCGGTGGGACTTAGAATAACCCACCTCAAGACTTACTCAAGACTTCCTGCATAAACCAGTGTAGTACTCACCTCAAGCCTTTACAGATGCTTCCCGTGGGACTCAAAATAACCCACCTCAAGATTTACTCAAGACCTTATGAAGGATCTAGTAACATACAGGCCTCAAGTCCTTATGGATGCTTCCCGTGGGACTCAGAATAACCCACCTTAAGACTTACTCAAGACTTCATCAAGGATCTAGCGTGATGCAAAACTCAAAACACTACCCTCGCCTTACCAACGGTACCTCAAGCCTTTACAGATGCTTCCCGTGGGACTCAATGTAATACCCACCTCAAGACTTACTCAAGACTCTACGGAGGACCCGTGTAATACACACCTCTAGCCTTTACGGATGCTTCCCGTGGTACCAACATCTACCCACCTCAAGACTTACACAAGAATGTTACGGAGGCCTAATGTATAGCACGCTAATGGTTCGTAACAACCTAGGGTAATCCTAGTCATCTCACACGTTACACCATTAAACAAGTTCTAGTCACAATACTAGGTCATACTATTAGTTTAAGGTAAGATCTCCTCACTCTTCCTCCATTCTTGATGCTTTTAATTATAGTCTCAAACATATAATTCTTAACATTTTAGTTTAATCATTACCATTAAATAATCCTCACAATAAACTCATTGTCTCTTCTTTCGTTCAATTCTCACAATTAACGCATGTTCCACAATTTGACTAATACCACAATTCCTTAACTAACATAATCATGGTTAATCGGAAAAGTCGGGTAAAAGTAGGCTCAAAATAATATTTCTCGGTCTCAAAAGATAGGACATATTATTAGCTTCAAAACGATATGTGGAACACTAAAAATGGATATCTAGATCACAAGTTATGAATTAAATCACAAAACAACACTCCAAGGTCTCGCTGAGCAAGGGGTCTGCTCGTTGAGCGAGCAAGCTCCTGTATTGTGCATTTCAAGAAAATTGACTCGCTCGCTAAGCGAGCTATACCAGAACTCAGGTTTTTCTGCAGAATCAAACTGCTCACTAAGCGAGCTCTGCGATTTCCAGAAAAGGCTTACAGGAAACACTCTCTTCCAAGCTAAACCCATCCAGAAACATCATCCAACAGAGGAATCAAACACTAAACATGATTATAGTCATATATTAAGCATCAGACCATCTAGATCGTAATTTTCCAGGAAATAACCTAAGTCTAGAATTGAATAATAGAACGACATCTCCCACATTGAATTATTTCCTAGAAATTCGCTTGTCATGCCATTTCTTGGTTCTCTCCTTATAAATACGGGCATTCTCGTAAGCGTCTAGTCTTAGTTCCTCCAATTCATGTAAGTCTAGAATACGTTTCTCACCTGTGTTAGTGTACTTAAAGTTAAGGGTTTTAATCGTCCAATAAGCTTTATGCTCTAATTCTACCGGAAAGTGGCAAGATTTTCCGTAGACTAATTTGAACGGTGTGGTTTCGATAGGTGTCTTAAAAGCTCTTCTATAGGCCCATAAAGCTTCAGGTAATTTTATCAATCTTTCCTTGATGTAGCTACATTTTTTTCTAGAATTTGTTTTATTTCTCTATTTGAAACTTCTACTTGCCCACTAGTTTGCGGATGGTAAGGTGTAGCTACTCAGTGTCTTACTTCATATTTTAATAAGATTTTATTAAATATTCTAGATATGAAATGAGAGCGTCCGTCACTTATGAAATATTCTAGATATGAAATGAGAGAGTCCGTCACTTAGGACGTCTACATTTTTTTCGGTTTTGAGTTGTCCTAAGCCTGTATTTACTATAACTGGTCTTTTAAGTTCCGAATCAAGAAATTTGTATCTAATATTGTTAGGCAATGTCTTGAGTTCAAGATCGGGTTTCTTTGGGCATGGCATATGGTTAGGTGTAAGAGCTAAGCATTCATTTAGGCTTTCTTCCTGCTAAGGTTCTTTCCAATTATCATCTTCTAATATTAAAGGAGATGGGATCTTCATTATGTCAGAATAGGTAGTCTCTTCCTTTTCCATTTCTCTTTTGCACTCGTCAATGACGTCTATAATTTGGAGATGGGATATTCATTATGTCAGAACATGTATTGTCTATGGCTGGAGCTTGAAGGAATTGGGTTAGAAGGAATTCGACTTTTTCTTATCCTACCTCGAATGTGAGTCTGCCTTTCTTCACATCTATGATTGCTCCGGCTGTGCCTAAGAATGGTCTTCCTAGTATGATATGGGTTGTAACATCTTCTTTGATGTCCATGATAATGTAATCAGTTGGTATATAGAATTGGCCTATTCTTACAAGAATGTTCTCTAAAATACCAACCGGGAATTTGACTTAGCGATCGGCTAGCTGAACTGACATCTTGGTCGATCTAAGTTGTCCCATATCGAGTTTCTTACAAATTGATAATGGCATAATGCTTATACTGGCTCCTAGGTCGCATAAAGATTTGTCTATGACAAACTTTCCTATTACACAAAGAATAGAGAAACTTCTTGGATCCTTCAGTTTAGGTGGCATATTATTCTGAATAATAGCACTACACTCAGTAGTAAGTGTAACTGTTTCGTTTTCTTCGATTTTCTTCTTGTTGGATAAGATCTCCTTCAGAAATTTAGCATACGAAGGCATCTGAGTAATAGCTTCTGTAAAGGGTATGGTAATGTTTAATTGTTTTAGAAGCTCTACGAATTTCTTGAATTATCCTATTGTTTTAGAATTTGTTACCCGTTGTGGGTACGAAATTGGTGGTTTATATGGTGGCGGAGGTACATAAGGTTTTTCCTTTTCCTCTGCCTCTTTCTCATTGGTTTCCCTCTCATGGGGTTTAACGTTTTTATTAGTTTATTTCTCAAGTTGTTGGTACATGGCTGGGTTTTCGGTCCTATGATCGGTAGGTCCATCCAACTCTTTTCCGCTTCTTAGTATAACTGCATTTGCATGACCCTTAGGATTTGGTTGCGGCTGTCCAGGAAAGCTTCCAGCTGGAGAAACAGTGGATTCTTGTTGTTGAGCTACTTGAAAAATTGAGTTTCTAACATCTTATTATGAGTAGCTAAAGCATCTACCTTGGTCACCAATTACTTTATCTGTTCACTAGTATGGATGTTCTGATTTAGGAAATTTTTGTTCGTTTGAGCTTGGGTAGCAATGAAGTTTTCCATCATCAGTTCGAGATTTGATTTTCTAGGAATATTTTGATTGGGTGTGACAACTTTCTGATATCTTAGTGGTGCAGTTGGTGCTTGATTTGGCACATACAAGGCGTTGTTATTCTTATAAGAGAAATTGGGGTGATTCTTCCATCTTGGGTTGTAAGTATTAGAATACGGGTTTCCTTGAGCATAATTCACCTAATCTGTGGTTAATCCAGCAATAAGTTGACATTCAAGCGATGTGTGCCTTGGGATTCCAAAAATTTCGCAATTTGGAGTTACAACAGCCACGGTGGTTGGTGGTGTTATGGTCAAGTTATTGATTTTCTGAACTATGGCATCCATCTTGGCATTTAAGTGATTGAAACTGCTCACTTCATACATTCCTCCTTTAGTATGGTTCTTCTCTACAGGTGTTCTTTCTCCTCCTTATAGGTAATGGTTTTGAGCCATGTTCTCAATGAGGTTATAGGCTTGTTCGAAGTGTTTATCCATAAGAGCGCCGCTCGCGGCACCGTCTATTGTCATCCTAGTGTTGTATAGAAGTCCATTATAGAAGGTTATGATGGTTACCCAATTTTCAAACCCATGGTGTGGACATAATCTTAATAGGTCCTTGTATCTTTCCCATGCTTCATAAATTGATTCGGCATCTTTCTGTCAAAATTCGTTAATTTGAGCTCTGAACATAGCTGTTTTGCTTGGCGGGAAATAACGAGATAAGAATACTTTCTTTAGTTCTACCCATGTTGTGACAGAGTTGGCTGGTAACGATTGTAACCAGGCCCAAGCTCTATATCTTAAAGAGAACGGAAAGAGTCTTAGTCTAATTACGTCTTGGGTTACACCAATTGCTTTCACAGTATCTGCATATTGTACGAACTTCGTCAGGTGTTCATTTGGATCGTCCGTCAGATTCCCATAAAACTGGTTCTGTTGTACAGCTTGCAGTAGTGAAGGTTTGATTTCAAAATCATGTCGGGTTATGGCTGGTGCGGCAATACTGTTGTGCGGTTCTTGTTGGCTTGGAGTTGCATAGGACTTTAGTGAACGTGGTGGTCCTCCGTTTTCTTCGGCCATGATTGGTTCTTCAACTGGTTCTGGTATAATAATTTCAAGAATATGGGTTTCTTCGGGTTTGGTTCAGCGTCTCGAACTTATGAAATGTTCTACTTCGTCGATCTGGGTTTGTAAGTCTACGCCTCGGGAGCGAGTACTGGGCATACAATCGACAAAGGATAGAAAAATTTGTTGCCTTGGTCTCGACGGCGCAACAACTAAATTCACTATTGACAAAATCTAAGTCCCCGGCAACGGCGCCAAAATCTTGGTGGCAGACTTCTGAGTCTAACGGTTACTAACTGCAAGTGCACAGTCTATCACATAGTAATAAAAGATATTGATCCCATAGAGACTCGATAATCAACCTAGTGTTGTCGGGTGTTGCTATGCTTAACTAAGGCGAGCGATGTTTTTAGTTTAAAAAGGGTTAAGAATTAATTAAATTAAATTAATGATATAAATTATCGATACATAATTGATTTCGCCTTCGCGAAATCAATAGAGGGTCGGCTTGTTAAGGTTTATTAATATATCTCTCTGTAGAAACTCTCAGTTTAAAATTCTTTGACTCACACTCTCGTGGTCTTGCCTATTACTGTACTCTTAAGTTCAATTGAGTGCTCTCGCTATGTCAATTCTAGTTAGAAATACTTTTTGGAAACCTAAAGGTTCTAATTGGTTTTAAATCGCTTTCGTTGTGTTTAAAACTAATGCTCGATTTCAGCTATCTGATTGTGATCTCACACTCCCGTGGTCTTAATCCTAATCTTTTATACTCTCTTACTCTCATAACTAAAGTTTAATTAAAACAAGAAATTGAAACCAGAAAATAACTTAATTTAAGGTATTAGCCTAATTCTATCGAATTTGTTCCGGTTTACACAATTATATACAATTAACGGTTTAACCAGACATATTGAATAGAGAAAGGTAGAAGGCGGAGAAATACATAATATAAATAAATTCGGTAATAAATAAATAAATAAGCATTAAAATCGGAAACCTGGTTGCAATGTTCTTGATCAACCAAACTTCGAAACTTGAAATGAAAACAATAATGTAGTGGTTGGAAACAATTAAAATGGTGATAGTTTCCTAATGTTGAAAACTATCACCAAGGTTTGGTAAACAGAAATAAAAAACGAATGAATACTGAAAATAAAATGAACTTCGAAATGAAATAAAAATGGTAGAAATTGGACGTCAAAATGAAGCTCTCCCGTGCAAATGGCAGAGAGTTCTATTTATGGGCAGTGTCATAGGGTTTGTTGAGAAGTTGTAGGCTTGGACTCCGATTGAGCTTGAGACTGAGTTCCATGGACTGAGCTGATTAGGGTTGAGTGAAATTCTCTGTTGAATGCAAAAACTTCTCATAACATCTTTCTCTGTGTTTGAATATGATTTATGTAATTAGGTTTCTGGAACTTTCATTTGAGACGGCCGTTTTGTAATTGAGACATGCAACTTGGGCATTTGACATGAGACACTCAACTTGAATTTGAGATGGGCATCTCACCTTTGAGACGGTCGACTTGCATGTGAGACGGACGTCTCACAGGTAAGTTGTGCAGAAATGAATTTTCTGTTGTTTTCCTTCTGTTTTTCCTTGGTTTCTTGTTCAATAAGCTTCCTTTTTCACTTTTGCCTCCAAATGACATGTCTGATCAAATGTCTGCAAAACAAATACAATTCACGCTTAATATCGCCCAAAACAGATAAATAAACATGCTAAACAATCAGAAATCACATTAAATAATCAATATGAATTCGAGTTATCATTATGATTGATCCTTTGTCTGAATCCTCTGAGGGACTCATGAATCCTAATTCAATGCAGGGATGTGATCTAAACTTCAACATTTTCCATTGAGCTAAGGGGTGTAAGGGTATCATATGGTCAAAATTTAGGGTATGACAGATGCCCCTATTTAATCTTCTTGGACCCAAAGATAAGAATGGTGAAAGCATTGGTAGATTCAGGGTACAAGATGATTAAATATCTAGAATATCTGAAATTTGGATCCTAAGATGCTAGGTTATTTATTACATCGATAACCTTGACGTCGTGAAGGATCGGTCGTAGCATTGTTGTAGAGGTTCAAGTTATAAAAGATTGAGGACTAACATCCTGTCCAAGAAAGAACTGGAGAGTATACTCATTTAAAATGTGACTATTATTATGAAAAATGTAAATGAAAATACAATTATGTATGAATCAATGAATACATATGTTGACAAAATAGCCACGACACACAAGAAGACAAGACAGACAGAGAATATTGGGCCGATCAGACGATGGAAGTATTACTACAACTTTTGATGGGTTGCTCATTATAGAGGGGAATTCCTATCCTTACTTTGAATTCCGATGATATGACTCCGCGGGGAGACTCATGTTCGTCCTTTAGGGACATTCAAGAAATTTGGTTGCTTTAGGAGCAATTGAGTGATTTCCTTTTACGTTCACAGACCAAAGGAAATTGTCGCTTTTATTTTGAAAGTAAAAGCAAAGTAAACTCATTTTTATTTCTAGTAAAAGAAAATTAATATAAAAATATCATTTTGTGAAGCATAATAAAATAAGAGTTGCAAACAAATGGGAAAAGGCTCAAATTTTCATATAAGGGGTCATAATCAGCCGAAGGCGTGGTTCCACAGAGCATTACAAAGTAGAAAATGGTAATTTACAGGGAAAATGTCTATGTTGAAACATAATGATCCTTATCCTTCTACCAATCCTGAGTTCAGAGTCTTTAGAGCTTTCGTTGATTATGACTTGGATGAATGACTTTCTTCTGATGATCTAATCTGGTTGGATGCAGTTACTTTCCATGAATCCCTAACATTTTTCCTAGATTTTTCTAGCGGGATTTTTTTTAGTTGTCTTTTATTTTTTCCCGGACCTCCCTTTTGGGTTTTCAATCTACCGAAGTATTTCTTGACTACATCAACATTTGTAGGATAAGTGAATTACTCATCGTCCATTGTTGTGAGTATCATGGCACCGCCTGAGAAGGATTTCTTGACCATATAGGAGTCGACGCAATTTGGAGTCCATTTTCCTCGAGAGTCGGTGAGGAAATATTGGATTTTCTTGAGCATAATATCTCCTTCTTTGAAGACATGAGTTTGAACCTTTTTGTTGAATGCTTTCTTCATCCTTTGGGGGTATAACTGACCATGACATATGGAAATCATTCTCTTTTCTTCTATCAGGTTGAGCTCGTCGAAACTGTTTTGGCACCACTCAGCTTCTGTGAGTTTGGCCTCCACCAATATCCTTAATGATAGGATTTCAACTTCTATGGGGAGCACTGCTTCCATGCCATATACTAGTGAAAGGGGGTTTCCCTTGTTGAAGTGCAAACAGAGGTTTGATATCCATGAAGCGTGTAAGGGAGCATCTTGTGTCGGTCCTTATATGTCACGACCATTTCTGGACAATTTTCTTGATACTTTTATTGGCGGCTTCCACTATATTATTCATCTTTGGTCGATAAGGAGAAGAGTTATGGTGTTCGCTCTTGAACTCTATGCATAATGCCTTCATCATTTTGTTGTTCAAGTTGGACCCATTGTCTGTAATGAGTTGGCTTGGAACATCATAACAGTAGATGATATTGTTTTTGATAAATCGAACGATCAGTTGTCGGGTTACATTTGCGTATGAGGCTGCTTCGACCCACTTGGTGAAGTAGTCAATGGCTACCAGAATGAACCGATCTCCATTTTAAGCTTTGGGTTCGATCATTCCAATCATGTTGATTCCCCATATTGAAAATGGCAATGGCGAAGAAAGAGTCTGGAGAAATGTTGAAGGTGTATGAATCTTATCAGCATAAATTTGACATTTATAACATTTCTTTGCATGCTTGCGGCAATCTGCCTCCATTTTGAGCCAGTAGTATCCTTTTCGGAGTATTCTCCTTGCCATCATATGTTCATTGGTATGAATACTAAAGGATCCTTCATGAATTTCTTTCATGATAATTTCTGCTTCGCGCTTGTCTACACATCTGAGTAGAATCATGTCAAAGTTTCTCTTGTAAAGTATATCTTGGTTGAGGAAGAAGTTGCCTTCCAGTCTTCGGAAGGTCTTCTTGTATTTTCTTGATGATCCATATGGGTATTCCCTTTTCTGTAGGAATTATTGAATATCACAATGCCAAGGTCTGCCATCAGTAGAAGTTTCTATTGCAAAGATGTAAGTCGTCCTGCCCAGGCACATAACTTCAATTCTTGGTATGTCATTCCATGGATTAACTGTAATCATGGAAGAGAGAGTAGCAAGTGCGTCAGCCATATGATTTTTCTCATGAGGGATGTGATGAAATTCAGTTATTTTGAAGAATGGAAGCAATCTCCTTGTGTAATATTTGTAAGGGATCAACCCATGTTGGTGTGTTTCCCATTCTCCTTTGATCTGATTGATCACCAAGGCAAAATCTCCGTACACGTGTAAATTCTTGATCCTGAGATCAATTTCTTCTTCAAGACCCATGATGCAAGCTTCATACTCAGCCTCATTATTTGTACATTTAAATGTTAATCTGGTAGTGAATGGAATATGGGTTCCATTTGGAGTAACAATGTGTCGCTCCCACCAAATGACACCTAGCCAAGAGGGGTACAGATGCGAACGGTCGGCGAAAGAGGAACATGAAGATGAACTGAAAAGAGTCGCCAGCTAGGCATTTTTATCCTGAAGGAAAGGTAATGCTGCATAAACCTGGAAAAGATGGATAAGACGGTCGCGAACCAGAGAAACTGAGTAAGGGGGTTGGTTACAACCTGGGAAGGTATTAGCACCCAGATTGTCCGCCGTACTCGAAGGGATCCACGCTTAAAAGATTTGTGTTTAGAGGGGTAGTGTCAGTGCTATCTGTGTGCAAAAAGCTGGAAAAGAATGCAAGTGTCAGTGCAAAAGAAATGTGAAGTGAGATGAAAGAGTGTCAGTGCAGAGAAAGGATATGAAGCTCAAGACTATGAGGCTTAAAGAATAATACTGGCAGAGGGGGAATATACAGAGACTTTTGTTCGATAACAGTTAAGTTATGCCTATGTATCCTCTCGTGCAATGAGGAAGTCAGAACACCGTAGTTCGACTCAAAGAGACTGAAAGATAAATTGACTGATGAACTGCTTACTTGTCTATGCTCAAGTGTATGACCTGTCTGGCTCAGGTGCTAACTATCTTGCATTAGACGGAAGAGGCAAGTTCTCGTTTATGAGTGAAGATGATGAGAAAAAAATCCCGGAGGAGACGATTATTGTTTGTTTTTGGTGTTTTATCTTTTATTGCTTTTTGGAGTTTGTCATAAGAAAATGAGCTGAAGCCTAAACCAAGGATTAGTAAACTCATCACATCCTCCCTCTGATTAGGGGTAATGATAATACTTTAAGTGTGAAGTAAACACTTCACACTTAATCACCATGATGTAGGATTAAGATCATTAACCTACTTGCATTTATTTAGACTTTTTTGGAGTTTTTGTTTAGTGTTAAGTAATGAGTTTAAGCCATAATCAGGGACTTAATGGACCCATTACACCATCCTAATAGAAGGATAATAGATGAGAACATTTAAGCTGAGGAAGGCTCCTCAACTTAATCCGTGATTAGGGATTAACCTCATGACAAAACAAAGCCTTTATTAGAGTGGATTTTAGTTAATGATAAGATTAAGAAGTGAATTTATGGTTTGTAAGACAACTTGAGGGGGACTTATCCATTAACACTAGGGTTAGTCCTTCTTAACCAATTAAGGAAGAATTAGAACCCTAATGCATGGCCCAAGTTACAAGCTTGGTGTCTTAATGATTATTAGGTGGATTGATTAAAGGAGTTAAACACATTAAGGGTTTAACACTTAGGATTAAAGTTATACACTCCATCCTAATAGAAGGATTCAGGCATAAGCTTAATCACAAAGCCTTAAAACCTTTAAGGTTTAGTCCTTGATTAAGAGATGAGAAGAGAAGACACAAAGATGACTCAAAGGTAAAACTAATGGGGGGACTAATCAAACCCTAATTGTGATCATGCTTGGGTATTCCTAGGGTTTATGAGGCTTGCAAGAGATCTTCAAGGAAAAGCCACCATGGAAGAAGCAGGATGAAGGAAGGAGCAGAAAGAAGCAAGTCAACTTACTTCACTTAAGAAGATAAGTTGCTTGGAGAAAGAAAGTTTGGAGGGAACATGAATGAGCAAGCTCACTCTAATACAAAAGTAAAATGCAGCAATGAATGCATAAGATAGGTGAGAAGAGATTATGAGAAGTGAAGGCAAATTCACTTCTCAAACACTTACCACCTGAAAAGTTAGCAAAAGGAAATGAAATGAATTGAAATTGAGATGAAATGTAAAGATGAAAGCCAAAGTCAGAAGCATGTTCATGATGCTAATGATGCAAAGAGATGACATAAATGTATGTCATGAGATGGGGATGATCATACAAAGGATGGGAATGCAAATGAGACATGTAAAGAGCATGAAAGTTCGTGAATGCATATGAAATGAAATGAAAGCAAAAACATGGAAAATGGATGATGCAATGATAAAACATGATTTCAATATGTTCTAAGATGTCTTATATGTCATGTTAATGCACAAAATGTCATGAAAAGTTCATGTATGCAAGTTATACAAGATGGATGCAAATGAAGATACAAATTAGGTTTTATGCACAACATGAGATGAAAAATTCAAAAACAGAAGCAAGACATGAGATAAAAAAATTGAAAATGGACTCAAAGGGACCCTAAACCTATACAAGTTCACTGACCAAAGGGGAAGGTCAGAAGCTAAACCCTAATGGACTTATGAATTTCCTAAGTTTCTAGGGTTTTAAGGGTGATCCTAAAGGTAAAATGCCAAATAAATTGAAAATGCATTATAAAAATGAAACAAAAATGTTTTTAGGAACTTGAAGTCATGCATAACACAATGCAAAAAGAATCATTCACAAACTCACTTTGGTTCAAAAGTTATGAATTTTTGAAGTTAGGGTTAAAAATATTCAAACTTAAGAACCCTAATTCATTTGAAAATTGTCAAAGTGTGATCAAAACCAAAAAGAAATTTATGTTGTGAGTTTGTAAATGTTTCTAAATGTTTGAAAAGGGTCTCTGAATTTTTTTGGGATTTTTAAATACCTAAATGTATTTTTAATTAATTAATTCTCATTAACTAATTAAAAATAATCATTTAAATGATTTAAAAGTATTTTTTAATGCAAAAAATAAAAAATAAAAATATTTTTGGGTTCTGAAAATTAATTAAAGCTTGGATAAAAAATTTCAGAATTTTTTGAAGTCTTTTTCTATTTTTAAAAATTCGTGCAAATAAAATAAAGAAAAATGCAATAAAAATTAATTAAATGGGAAGTATGCTGAATGGGTGGTGGAGATGAAATCTGGGCTTCTAAAAAGTTGACTGGGTGAGCATCTGGACGGCCCAGGTTCAAACTTAATAAACCTAATTAATTCATTAATTAATTCAAATTAGGGTTTTAATCATTCAATCCAAACCATTCACACGCGCGGGTAAACTGAATCCTACGGCCTCAATTCAAACTAACCCTAATTACACTGATTATGCTTTAATTGCTTTCAGGTGACCGGAACAGTGTTCCGGTCATCTTCTCCGGCCATCCACTTTTGCAAACTCACTCAAATCGTAAAATAAACTCACCAAACTCTCCATAAATGACCCCTAACTCATTCTAAACAAGATTCAGCCAGCAAAAATCATTTATTTCACATGAACATCAAGATTCGAAGCAAAACGGAAAATTATTCAGAAATTTCAGAAGCTTCATACATGCTTAATACTCAATCATTTTCAAAACCAAAAGGTGCAGTGTGATCAGTGAAGCATGGAGAACAATCTAAGAACTTAAAAAATCATTTCTGGAAATTTTGTTCTTGAAGTTACCTGAAATGGAGCTTTCGAAAATGGCACTATCAGGACCTTTCTTTGGTGCTTTTCCCCTCCTCTTGACTCCCTCTTGCTTCTGGAATGCTTGGCTGAAATGTTTGTGAGTTACTTTTGAAGTTTGATGAAGTTCAGTTCAAAGGGGGAGAAAATCGTGTTTTTGATATGGTGGCTTTTAGGGCAAAATGAAGGGTGGGAAATGATCAGTGGTTGATGGTGAGTTGTTCTATGAAGTTTGTTTGGATGTTTGTAGCTTGTGTGATGAGTTTCGAAGGAATGAAGGTAAGAGGGATTTTTTGTGAACCTGGCTTGTGATATGTTTCAGCCTCTAAGCTTGTGTGAAATGGCTTGCCTTTGGTACACATATCAAGTCCTGATAGGTCAGAGAGTTGTTGGTGGCCTATGCTGATTGGTATGGTTCAAAATGCAAAAAGTCAATTTTTGTGTAAGTGAAGGCATGGGCTGGTTCAGGCATGGTACAAGGGTATGGCTCGAGTCATCTAGCTTCAAGGAGGTCCATGGAAGTCATATTTTGTAGCTGGCACAAGTGGATGAAGAGATTTGATCCATTTTGCAATTTTGAAGAAGTTTGGCCCTTTTTGAATTACTTGAAGTTCAAGGCCTGGAATGGAATGATTCAAAGCAAAAATATGATCTTTAGAGGTCACATGAGTATGTTGTGAAGTATTTGTGTATATTTGAAGCCTTTAGAATGCCTTATTATGCCTTTTTGCAAAATGCCTCTTTGGTGCAAAAGTGAATTTTATGTGATTTTTCCCAACTTTGGAAAGCCATAACTTGAGTTCCAAAATGAATTAGATCTTGTTCTTGTACTTTTTGAAAAGGGAATGATCCAATCTACAACTTTCATGACCAAGAATTTTTCATTTGAAGCATTTTTGGTTGAGAAAGAGGAGGTTGAAAAACATTCCCAAAATGGAAAGTTTACATTACAAGTCATTTCCATATTTGGCAACTTTTGGTTTTGCCCACTTTTCTTCAAATTTGTGAACTTCTAAGCACTTCAATGATCAAATAAAGACCATATGACTTCATTTTGATGAAAAATCCACTTTGGTTCCATGTTGGGGGGCCTCAGATGCCCTGATTTTGCTCTGACTTGCTTAGGAAGTTACCCAGTGATCAGATGACTTCCACAATGAATTTTTCCATCAAACTTGGTATGCATGATCCTTATATCATATTGAGACCAATAGAAACAAGAATGACCAAAAAATTTGGAGTTATGGCCTCTGAAACCAAAACCCTAATTTTAGGTCATCTGTGCAGTTAAACCTGGCTCTGCTTCCATGCCTTGCCAGTTCTTGTGATTTTCTGACTTTCTTGATCTTGGGAGGATATAATATGATGATTGAACATACATGGACCCTCTTGAGATGATTGAAGGCCTTTGGAGTGGCTCAGATAACTCATGGATTGCTCAGATCACAAATCCCTAGATGTAGATGACTTTGAACTCATGCAGTGAAGCAAAAATGCAACATGATATGATAGGATTGAACTTATGCGAATGAAAAGATCACAAGCCATGGTGTGAACTTAGTGAGGGCAAATTTGGGGTGTTTACACAATGATTTCCCCATTTTGTTTCCATAAACGTTAAATGCTCTATCAAAAATGAGTCCCCAATGGGATCCTGGCTCTGGCCCTTTGTCTGGGAATGGTTTGTCGTGATCTTTAATCTTAAGATACAAGACATCTTAGTTTGGGAAGTCAAATGTGATTGGTTCCTGATTACTGATGGGATTATGAGCCAAATGATCAGCTAGAATACTTCCTTTGACGACTTTTTGAGTGTGGTACTGTAAACACCCTAAATTTTCCCTCACTTTTCATCACACCATGGCTTGTGATCTTTCATCTTTGCATAAGAATAAGCATTTCACCTCATATTGTATTTTGTTTCATCTACATAGTTCAAGTTCATCTGCATCTAGGGTTTGTGATCTGAGCAATCCAAGATTCCATCTGAGCAATCCCAAAGGCCTCAAAGTGTTCCAAGGGGGTCAATGTGTGTTCTATCATCATATTATGTCCCTCAAAGTTCATAGAAGTCAAGAAATCACAAGAACTGGCAAGGCATAGAGGTAGAGCTAGGGTTTTCACTACACAGATGACCAAAATTAGGGTTTTGGTTTCAGAGGCCTTAACTCCAAATTTTTGGGCCATTCTTGTTTCTAATGTTCTTAAGATGTTATAAGGATCATGTGTACCAAGTTTGATGAAGAAATTCATTGTGGAAGTCATATGTTCATTGGGTAACTTCTTGGGAGAGCTAAGTCAAAATCAGGGCATTTGAGGCCCCCAACAATGGAACCAAAGGGGTATTTTCATCAAATTGAAGTTCTATGATCTTTATTTGATCTTAGGAAAGGTTATAAGTTCACAAGATTGAAGAATTTTGAGCCATTTGCAAACTTGCCAAAAATGGAAATGACTTGTAATGGAAACTTTCCATTTTGGGAAAGTTTTTCAACCTCCTCTTTCTCAACCAAAAATGCTTCAAATCAAAAATTATTGGTCATGAAAGTTGTAGATTAGGTCTTTCCCTTTTCAAAAAGTACAAACACATGTCTTGATTCATCCTAGAACTCAATATATGGCCTTTCAAAGTTGGCAAAAATCCTAAAATTTCAAGTTTCATGTCAAAGAGGGATTTTGCAAATTGGCATGTTAAGGCATTCTAATGACTTCAAATGGACACAGACACTTCACAACATGTCAAACAAACCTCTAAGCATCAGAATTATGCTTTGAATCATGCATTTCCATGCCTTGAACTTCAAGAAATCTCAAAAGGGCTAAAACTTTCCAAAATTGCAAAATGGTATGAATCTCTTCATCCACTTGTGCCAGCATGCCAAAACCAATTCCATGGCTCTCCACAAAGTCAGCTGAGGCTAGACACCCCAAGAATTCAGGCCTGCACCATGCCCATACCTCAAGTATACATTCTTGACTTTTTTGCAAATCACACCATACCAATCACACTATGCCACAACAACTCTCTGAACCAATCACTACACATTATACAAACCTCAAGCAACACAAAACACATACGATTGAGGCCTGAATCTTGCTCATACTCAGATTGCCCAAAATTTGTCAAAACCTTCAAGCTTTCGAAACTCCCTCCTCAGCCACTCAAACTTCAATTTTCTTTCACCAATCATCTCCTCATGACCTAAGGAGCATTTCCCACCCTTCACCATAGCCTAAAACACAACCAAACACAAATACGATTTCTGGTGCAGCAGAGTTACAACATCAAAACCAGCCATTGCAAGCTTGTTCCAAGCATCAAAGCACCCTCAGGAGGTCCATATGAGTTGACTTGCACCAAAGAAAGGTCCAGAAAGCCCAGAATCAGAAGGTTCAATCTCAGGTATACCTCAAGAACATTTTTTCCAGAAACTCTATTTTAAGTTCTTAAATGATTCTATGTGTTCCCCTGAGCATGCTGATATGATTATTTTTGAAAATGGTTGAGAAACCAGGATGTATGCTTGCTCTGAAACTTTTTGACCTAAAAACATTTTTCTTCGATTCACCAATTTGATGCATGATAAATGTTTTTCGTGGCCTGAATCTTGTTTAAAGTGGTGTGGGGATTGTTTCTGGAGAGTTTGGGGGTCTGGGGTAGCCTAGGGAAGAAGTTGGGATGAGATGCTCGCCGGAGAAGATGACCGGAACGCTGTTCCGGTCACCTGAGGGTCATTAAACCCTAATCCTGTAATTAATGATCAGTTTGAATAATGGCCGTAGGATTGTGTTTTGCCGCGTGTATGAATGGTCAGGATTGACCCACTTAACCCTAATCCTGATTATTTAAATTAATTAATTAAAATTAGCCAGATGGAACCTCAGCCCTTGGATTACGCGCTAGTCAACCCCCAATCCCCCAGTTCAAATATCAGCCCTTAGATCAGCTTACTTCCATTTTATTTTATTTTTATTTCATTTTTTTTGTATTTTCTTTCTCATTTTATTTAAAATAGCAAAAAGATTTCAAAAAATATTTCCTTTGGCATTTTTGTTTCAAATATTTTTCTTAATCAGAAAATGATTTTTATTTTATTTTTTTCATATAAAAATTATTTTTAAAATGTTTAAATGTTATTTTTAATTATTAAAGTCTTTTAATTAATTAAAAATACATTTAGGTTTCTAAAAATCACCAAAAAAATCATGAATCATCCCTTTTCATTTAGAAAATTTTTCAAACTCTTTACACAAATTTCTTTTTAGGTTTGATAATAACTTGAGAATTTTCTTTGAATTAAGGGTCATTTAAATCCTATTTTTGAACCCTAACTTGAAAAAATCTTTTCTGCCTAACCAAGAAGAGTTTGAAGATGATTCTTTTTGCATTGTTTTGTGGATAGCATGTAGTTTATAGGTCATTTATATCATGAATTTATCTTGCATTTTTGAATTGATTTGCATTTTTCTTTGAGAGTCACCCTTAAAACCCTAGAAAATTAGGAAATTCATAACTTTTGAGTGGTAAGGCTTATGACCTTCTCCTTTGGGGTATGACCTAGTATGGGATTAGGGTTTGTTTGAGTGTGATTTCCAATTTTTATCATGCCATATGCTTATGTTTTGCTCATGTGCATCTCATACTTCCATATAACCCTAATTTTTCACGATTACTTGCATTCATCTTGCATATGCATCCATACATGAACTTACCATGACATTTCATGCATTCATATGTCACCTTAGATATTTTAGGACATGTTAGAATCATGCTTGATCATTTCTTCATTCATTTGCCATGATTTGTATTCATTTCATTTCATTAACTTTCATGAACTTTCAAACTTCCAAGCATGCTTCCATTTGCATCTCATCTTTGTATGATCATACATATGCATTTTATATGACTTTGCATCATCTCACATGACATCAACATTGCATAAACACTTCTGACTTTGGTCATTTCATCACATTGCATCTCATTTCATTTCATTTCTTTATGCTTTGTACTTTATGCATTCATGCTAACATTTTCAGGTGGTAAGTTACTTTGAGAAGTGAATTTGCCTTCACTTCTCATTTCTCTTTATCTCTTTCATATGCACCTTGCTGGTTTCTTTGAAGTGAACTTGTTCACTTGTGTACATCTCTCACTTTCTTTCTTTAAGTCACTTATCTTCTTCAATGAAGTAAGTAACTTATTTCTTCTACTTCTTCCACATTTCATCTGCTTCTTCCATTGGTGGCTTCTTTGAAGATATTTCTTAAGCCTCACAAACCATAGGAACATCCAAGCATGATAATAATTAGGGTTGTGATTAGTCCCCATTAGCTTTTTACCTTTGAGTCTCCTTGAGTTTCTCTTCTCATCTCAATAATCAGAGACTAAACTCTTAAAGTTGTAGGACTTTGGAATTAGGGTTATGCCTGCATCCTTCTCTTAGGATGGAGTGTATAACTTTAATCCTAAGTGTTAAACCTTTAATTTGTTTAAACCTCTTAATCAAATCACTTAATAATCATCAAGGCTTTATCTTGTAACTTGGGCCTTACATTAGGGTTATAACTCTTCCTTTTGGTTAAGAGGGACTAACCCTAGTGTTTAATGGACAAGTCCCCCTCAAGTTGTATTACAAACCATAAAACTCATTTCTTAATCTTATCCTTAATTAAAATCTACTTAATAAAGGCTTGTTATATGATGAATTTAATCCCTAACCATGGATTAAGTTAAGGTATCTTCCTCAGCTTAAGTGTTCTCATCTATTATCCTTCTATTAGGATGGTGTAATGAGTTCGCTAATCTGTGATTAGAGATTAAACTCATTACTTAACACTAAACAAAAAAACCCAAAATTATCTAATTAATCACAAGTAGGTTAATGATCTTAATCCTTCATCATCATGGTAATTAAGTTGAGATACTTATCTTATACTTAATTATTCTCATTATCCCTAATCAGGGAGGATATAATGAGTTTGCAAGCCCTTGATTTAGGCTTAAGCTCATAATCCTATGCAAAACACCAAAAACAATAACAAAACTAAAAACAAAAAAACAAACAATAATCGTCTCCTCCGGGATTCTTTTCTCATCACACTCATTCATAAACGAGAACTTGCTTCTTCCGTCTAATGCAAGACAGTTAGCACTCGAGCCAGACGAGTCATACACTTGAGCATAGACAAGTAAGCAGTTCACAGTCAATTTATTTTTAGTCTCTTTGAGTCGAACTACGGTGTTCTGACTTCCTCATTGCACGAGAGGATACGTAGGCATAACTTAACAGTTATCGAAGAAAAGTCTCTGTGTCTTCCCCCTCTTTCAGCATTCTCTTTTAAATCTCAGTTCCTGAGCATTTCACTTCACCTTTTGCACTAACACCTGTGTATTCTTTTCCAGCTTTTGCACACAGATAACACATAAACTACCCCTTCAAACACAATCTTTTAAGCGTGGATCCCGTCGAGTACGGCGGACAATCTGGGTGCTAATACCTTCCCAGGTTGTAACCAACCCCCTTTCTCAGTTTCTCTGGTTCGCGACCGTCTTATCCATCTTTTTTCCAGGTTTATACAACATTACCTTTCCTTCAGGATAAAAATGCCTAGCTGGCGACTCTATTCACTTCATTTCATTTTCTCTTTTCGCCGACCGTTCGCGTCTATACCCTATCTGACCTTGGTGTATTTTCGGGGGAGCGACAGCTTGGCGACTCTGTTGGGGAACCTTATCTTGCAACCAGGGCTTCTGGTTCTTTTTGTGGGTTTCTCCTAGCGCTTATTTGATTTGTGTTTATGGGGGTGTATGTGCTACTTGTGCTTATTATTTATTGCTTTATTTATTTCTTTCTGTACAGCTTTATTTATTGCTTTCATTTACAATTTTATGCATTACATACTGTTATTATCATATCATTGGTGCTGGATCTCCTGTCTGCTTTGGTGGGTGGGATTGTTGAGTGATTAAGGTTCCATACCGGGGACCTGAGTGACACATAGGATAGAGTGGCTTCATATTCTTTCCCATAACATTTCAGTCTGGTGTGGGAATATAAAACACGGTTCAGACATGGGTTTCTTCTTGAGAACTCTGTGTTACCGATTTCCTATAGTACTAGGGCTATCTGGGAAGCCTGCTAAGTATGGATGACCTTTTTATGACCTTCAGCATCTGAGGTGAATTAGAGGAAGATCTTTTATGGTTATTGTAAATATTGTACCTCCGGGTTAGAAGTATTTAAACTCCTCATAACTGATCCAAGTCTGAGGATCCTTGGTCTAGAACAATACATGTGAGGGTTGGGATGTTTACACGTTTGCAGGAACCCTTGGCTTCATCATACCTTGTTACTAGTTTTGTTAAGGTTGTAACATTTTGGACAGTTCTTGTGAAACCCTGGACTTGTGACTCTTTATTTGAGTCCCCCACCTGGTTACTGGTTTTCTAAGCCTCCATCCGGACTTATGAACACACATGGACCCTATCAAGGCAGATAACAGATCCAGCACTTGATCACAAACCCTTTGCATATCATTCTGCATACATCATTTTGCATCATCTAACATTTTCCTATTTGTTTTACAGGGTATCCACATCTTATCTTTGGTTTGGTTTTGACCTGTTCTACTGCTCAGATTCCTCCAGTTGTCTTCATCAGAGATTCTTCTCCAACACCTTCATCAGTTTGTCTTCATCAAAGACTCTTCTTCAGCATCTTTTTTAGTGACCTTTATCAGTAGTTACTCCCAGTCTTATTCACCAGCATCCATTGTCAGCATGGACACTTCTAGGAAGAGCAACATCACATATCATTTCTTTGAGCCCACTTTGACAGGCATCAAGCAGATCCAATCTCTCATCACTCATGATCATGTCCCTTTATTCAGGGAACATTATGGTGGCATTATGGACATGATCATGGACCTGGATGCATCCCAGAGGAGCATGATCCACACTTGTTTTCAGTTTTATGACCCTCCTCTCAGATGTTTCACATTCCCTGATTTTCAGTTGGGACCTTTGCTAGAAGAATTTTCCATGTTGTTAGGTGTCCCCATTAGGAGAGGGATTCCTTTCAACCCTGAGATGGTTGCTCCCGAGAATGAAGATATAGCTAAGGCCCTGCACTTGGAGCCCACCCTTATTAATCAGAACATGACTACCAAGGCTGGGGTTCCAGGCCTTCACTTGGATTTCTTAATCTCCCAGGCCACCCTGCATGCTACAGCAGGGAAGTGGGATGTTGTTTGTGCACTTCTAGCCCTCAACATATATGGAGTTATCTTGTTTGCAGACGAACCAAAATTTGTAAGCAAGAGTGTTGTTCACCTGTTCTTATTGAGGAATCCAGTCCCTACCTTGCTTGGAGACTTCTATTATTCAGTGCATCAAAGGAATGAGAGGCAAAGGGGGAGATTGGTCAGATGATGTGCACACCTCTTCTATTGTTGGTTGTTAAGGAACTTTCCGAAGTCAGACACTTTCCTGAATCCTCATCAGCCAAGGAACTGGGCTAAGAGAATGATTTCCCTTACTTCAGAAGACATCAGATGGTGCACCCAGAGCACCAAGGGCAAAAATATCATTACTAGCTGTGGGAAGTATCCCAATGTACCCTTTATTAGAGTAAAAGGTTGTATCAACTACAATCCTTTGCTTTTCAAGAGGAAATTAGGGTATGCTTTGGTACATCCCCCAAGAGGGGAAAATTTGACAGAGACCCTCTATTGTGACATTCAGCACAACTCTGCTGTTGTCAGACAGGCAACCTGGGCCTGGGACAATATTCAGACTAAGGGGACAGCTATTTTGGGCAAGTGTAACAACATTGCTTCAACTCAGTATCTTGATTGGTCTCGTACCAGGGGACAGATCACCCGGATGCCATTCACCTTAGAAGATGTACCTGATCCATCAGCAGTAGAGCCTGCAGCTACTGTTAGTCTAGAAGAGTTTGAGAAGCTGAAGGAAAGGAATACTCAACTCTCTGAAGCCTTGAAGAAGACCCTCTGGGAGAGGAATGATAGCTGTCTAGATAATGAGAGGTTAGAGAAGCTCCGGATTGAGAACTTAACTAAGATTGAAAGAACAGATGACTACATCAGAAAGACTAGAGTAGGAGAGTTAGTGCTGAAGAATGCTTGCAGGGAAGCTAAGACTCAGAAAGCCAGAGCTGAGCATTACTTAGAGGAGAGTCAGGCTAGGTGGATCAGGATCACTGAGGCTCGTTCACAAGAAGATCAAAGAACCCAAGCTAGGGTAGAGCAGCTGGAGGCTAGTGAGAAGAAGAATCATGTAGCTTTGTTAGCAGCACAAAAGGAGATCTATGAGTTAAAACTCCGGGCGGGGTTGAAGATATCAAAGGATCAGGATAAGCATAAGAAGTTGACCAGTGTCATTGCCACCAGGAACCTTCTCATCAGGACCATCACAGAGCACCCAGTTGGCCCAGTGACTGAGGCTCTCCTGAAAGAAGTCAGAGAGGATGACTTTGGATTGGATGTTTGATTTCCTTGTACTTGTATTTCCTTTTGTTTGTACTTTTAATTTTGTTGTTGTATTTTTACCCACCATGGGAATTTTGTTGTAATAAAACTATGTATCTTCACATTTTTGTAATATATGGTTTGTATTATTTCATGGGCTTTTATCTCTCTGCAACATCATCATTTCCTCGAGGTCTGGAAGGTCAAAATCAAAGAACCAAACCGGATACCCTTGGAAGACAAATAGGCATCCTGCATTGCATACTAACATTTTCTCTTTGTTTTGTAGGTCTTTGTTTTGTTGTTGTTTCTCACTTTGTTGTGGTTCTAGGAAACATTGCTCGTAGAAGAGTGTTCCCCGTCAATAGAATGCACCGGTATCCAACAAGAAACAACCTTCCGGGATTACAAATGGATCAAGTTCAACATGATTTGACTGATGTGAGGACCCAAATGGCCAATGAAAGGACAGAGATGAGGGCCCAAATGAATCAATTTATGGCAGTGATGACTGGTTTGTCTCAGAGCTAGGAGAGACTGAGAGAGTTAGTCGAGCGGCAAACTCCCGAGGAAAACCATCCCGGTACAGGGGGTACCAGTAACAACGATCACGTACAGCCTCGTACTGATCCACCAGAGTTTGGACCTTATTTGAACCCAGACATCAATGTTATAAGAAACACCCAAGGCAACACTGGAGGAAGGGCCTTGCAAGAGGACCCTCAAGAAGAGCAGTTTACTGTGGTTGAGGTTGGAGACGAAGTTTACGATCTTCGGTTG
The DNA here is from genome assembly GCA_963966055.1 of Lathyrus aphaca. Taxonomy (NCBI): domain Eukaryota; kingdom Viridiplantae; phylum Streptophyta; class Magnoliopsida; order Fabales; family Fabaceae; genus Lathyrus; species Lathyrus aphaca. The sequence goes on from OZ014519.1 coordinate 231,528,262, forward strand.
GATGAAATTGCAGAGAAGCTAAGGTCTCTTGAATCCCAAAACTCTCTGGGTTTTGATGTCATGGACATGGGATTGGTGGAGGGGGTTAGAATTCCTCATAAGTTCAAACCCCCCTGTTTTGAAAGATACAATGGCACATCCTTCCCACGTACCCATCTTCAGTCTTTCCTGGGGAGATTGAAAACATACACCATGGATGAGAAACTGTGGATGTTTTACTTCGAGGATAGCATGACAGGGGCATCCCGAGAATGGAACTCCCATTTTACCAAAGCCACAGTAAGGAATTGGAAAGACTTGGCAGAAGCTTTCATCCGTTAAGATCAGTATAATCTGGACATGGCTCCAAACAGAACCCTTCTGATGGGAATGTCACAGTCCTCCGGTGAAAGCTTTAGAGAGTATGCCTAAAGGTGGAGGCAACTAGCTGCTGCTGTTCAACCCCCGATGTCAGAGAGGGAGATGGCAGATATGTTCACGAATACTCTCCAGGGTACCTATATTGACAGATTGGCTGCATTTTCTTCCACCAGCTTTGCGGATGTGGTGATAGCTGGGGAAAGGATTGAGAGCTTATTGAAGATGGGAAAGATTTCTGACAATGGTGCCAGTTCAAGCAGTGCAAGGAAGCCATTTGCAGGGCCCCGCAGATTCGGTGAAACAAATTCTGTACATATGGGAAGAGGTAGACCACAGTATTTGCCAAGATCAGTTGCTGCCGTCACTATTCCTGCTCCACCTCCTCAATATGCTCAACAACCACAACACTTCCCTCAACAACCACAGTTCCCTCAACAGAGATCCTATAACAACAATAACAACAATCAACAACAACGCCCTTTCCAACAGCGGCCATCTCAGATCAACAGGGTAATTGACCCTATTCCAATGCCATATGCCACATTGCTTCCACAACTCCTAAAGCTCAATCATGTTGAGTTGAGGACATTGGCTCCACCTGATCTTCAGAACCTTCCGAGAAATTACGATGTCAACGCTAGGTGTGCTTTTCATTCCAATGCACCTGGTCACTCCACGGAAAAATGCAGGGCTCTGCATATGAAGGTCCAGGATCTGGTAGATTCAAGGGCCCTGAACTTTGCACCACCTCCCAACGTCATGAAAAATCCTATGCCAAGCCACAGTGGGCCAATGATTAATGCTATAGAGGAAGGCTCGCCCTTGATTCCGTTTGCATCCACTTCTACAACATCAGCAACCACCAACAATGATGTCTCCACAGTTACTATTTATTATGACTCTACAACAGTCCCAAACTCCAGCAACTTTCAACAATCTAAGCAACAGTTTCAGCCACAACCAAGCTTCAATTCATCACCACCAACATCCACAAGAAGTCTTGTCACCATTTTCTATGATCCATAGACAATAACGGTTCCAACCTCTGCTGCAGTTAGCCCAATCACCATCACGGTACCAGGGCCTATTCCATATGACAAAGACAATGTTGTACCATGGCACTATGGTGAAGACCTTTACTGCAACGGAGAAAAAGTCCTTCTTGATTCTTCGGTTCACACCCCCAAGTGGATAATGTCGGGGGACGCGGAGGCTTCACCCAAAGCGGATGTCTCTTCGCGTCACAAGCTCCAAAGACCAATACTAAGGCAGAGGCTTTTGCCTAAGCCAAAGGAAAAAGTGTGGTACCTGAAGAACCCGCACCAAAAGAGACTCATAAATCATCCTTTGACCAGGATGTGGATGAATTTATGAGGATAATTAAAAGAAGTGACTACAAAGTTGTGGATAAGCTCCACCAGACTCTGTCGCTCCCACCAAATGACACCTGGTCAAGAGGGGTACAGACGCGAACGGTCGGCAAAAGAGAGAACACAAGGGTGAACTAAAAAGAGTCGCCAGCTAGGCATTTTTATCCCGAAGGAAAGGTAATGCTGCATAAACCTAGAAAGATATGGATAAGACGATCGAGAACCAGAGAAACTGAGAAAGGGGGTTGGTTACAACCTGGGAAGGTATTAGCACCCAGATTGTCCGTCGTACTCGGCGGGATCCACGCTTGAAAGATTTGTGTTTAAAGGGGTAGTGCCAGTGCTATTTTGTGTGCAAAAGCTGGAAAAGAATACAAGTGTCAGTGCAAAAGAAATGTGGAGTGAAGAAAAGGAGTGTCAGTGTAAGAAAAGAGTGCAATGCTCAAGACAATGAGGCTTAAAGAATAAGTCTAGAAGAGGGGAATATGCAGAGACTTTTGTTCGATAACAAATCAGTTATGCCTACGTATCCTCTTGTGCAATGAGGAAGTCAGAACACCGTAGTTCGACTCAAAGAGACTGAAAAATAAATTGACTTGTGAACTGCTTACTTGTTTATGCTCAAGTGTATGACCTGTCTGGCTTAGGTGCAAACTGTCTTGCATTAGACGGAAGAAGCGAGTTCTCGTTTGTGAGTGAATGAGGTGAGAAAAGAATCCCGGAGGAGACGATTATTGTTTGTTTTTGGTGTTTTCAATCTTTTATTGCTTTTGGAATTTGTCATATGTTAATGAGCTTAAGTCTAAACCAAGGGTTAGTAAACTCATCACATCCTCCCTGATTATGGATAATGAGAATACTTTAAGCATGAAGTAAACACTTCACACTTAATCACCATGATGTAGGATTGAGATCATTAACCTACTTGCATTTATTTAGATGTTTTTGGAGTTTTTGTTTAGTGTTAAGTAATGAGTTTAAGCCATAATCAAGGATTTAATGGACCCATTACACCATCCTAATAGAAGGATAATAGATGAGAACATTTAAGCTGAGGAAGGCTCCTTAACTTAATCCATGATTAGGGATTAACCTCATGACAAAACAAAGCCTTTATTAAAGTGGATTTTAGTTAATGGTAAGATTAAAAAGTGGATTTTATGGTTTGTTAGACAACTTGAGGGGGACTTGTCCATTAACACTAGGGTTAGTCCTTCTTAACCAATTAAGGAAGAATTAGAACCCTAATGCAAGGCCCAAGTTACAAGCTTGATGTCTTAGTGATTATTAAGATGGATTGATTAAAGGATTTAAACACATTAAGGGTTTAACACTTAGGATTAAAGTTATACACTCTATCCTAAGAGAAGGATGCAGGCATAACCTTGATCACAAAGCCTTAAAGCCTTCAAGGTTTAGTCCTTGATTATGAGATGAGAAGAGAAGACACAAAGATGACACCAAGGTAAAACTAATGGGGGGACTAATCAAACCTTAATTGTGATCATGCTTGGGTATTCCTAGGGTTTATGAGGCTTGCAAGAGATCTTCAAGAGAGCCACCAAGGAAGAAGAAAGATGGAAGGAGGAGAAGCAGAAAGAAGCAAGTCAACTTACTTCACTTAAGGAGATAAGTTGCTTGAAGAAAGAAAGTGAGGAAGGAACATGAATGAGCAAGCTCACTCTAATACACATACAAAATGCAGCAATGAGTGCATAAGAGAGATGAGAAGAGATTGTGAGAAGTGAAGGAAAATTCACTTCTCAAAGTAACTTACCACCTGAAAAGTTAGTAAAGGGAAAATGAAATGAAATGAAAATGAAATGAATGCAAGGATGCAAGCCAAAACCAGAAGCATGTTCATGATGCAAATGAGGCAAAGATGTGATGCAAATGTATGTCATGAGATGTGAATGATCATACAAGTCATGAGGATGCAAATGAAGCATGAAAGAGGCATGAAAGTTCATGAATGCACATGGAATGAAATGAAAGCATAACATGGCAAATGGACGATGCAATGATCAAACATGATTCTAATGTGTCCTAAGATGTCTTAGAAGTCATGAGAATGCATAAAATGTCATGGCAAGTTCTCGTATGAAAGCTTATGCAAGATGAATGCAAATGAAGCTAGGAAATTAGGGTTATATGAACATGTGAGATGCAAAACTCAAAAAGAGAAGCAAATCATAAGATAAAAAATTGAAAATGCACTCAAAGGAACCCTAAACCTATACTAGTTTACCATCCAAAGGGGGAGGTCAGAAGCTAAACCTAAAGGAAGTTATGAATTTCCTAAGTTTCTAGGGTTTCAAGGGTGATCCTCAATACAAAATGCCAAATAATTTGAAAATGAAGGAGAAAAATGAAACAAAAATGTTTTAGAAACTAGGAAACATGCATAGAACAATGCAAAAAGAATCATTCACAAACTCAATTTGGTTTAAAAGTTATGAATTTTTGAAGTTAGGGTTAAAAATGAACAATTTTAAGAACCCTAATTCAATGAAAAAATGTCAAAGTAGGATCAAAACCAAAAAGAAATTTGTATGGTGAGTTTGTAAATGTTTAAAAATGTTCTCTGATTTTTTTGGTGATTTTTAAATACTTAAATGTATTTTTAATTAATTAATTTTCATTAATTAATTAAATAAAACATTTAAATGATTTAAAAATACTTTTTTTTAATGCTAAAAATAAAAATAAAAATATTTTTGGTTTGTGAAAATTAATAAAATGTTTGATAAAAATTTTCAGAATTTTTTGATGTTTCTTTCTATTTTTAAAAATTCGTATAAGATTAAATGAAAAAAATTAAATAAAAAATTAAATAAATAGAAGTATGCACAATGGGTGGTTGGGATTGATTCTGGGCTTAGGATCTGTTGACTGGCGCGCATCTGGACGACCCATATTCAAACTTAACTAAACTGAATTAATTAATCTAATAAACCTAATTAAATGCTAATCACAAGATCCTGGCCATACACTGCACGCGGGAAAGACCAATCTAAGGGCCCAGATTCAAACATGAAACCCTAACCCTAATTAACATTAATCAATTTCAGGTGGCCGGAAATGACCTCCGGTCATCTTCTCCGGCCACACCTCCCCTGAAAAAAATTCCAAATCACTCTCTAGGTCATTTCTGGAGCTCTAAAGCTCCAGATTGACTCCTTTCACCCTCCTAAGATCAACCCCACCCTCAAAAACAATTTATTTTCAACCAAACTCAAGATTCGAAGCAATGAACAAAAATGGTGAAACTTTCAAACAAGCCATACATTCTCAATTCTTCATCATTTTCAAAAATAAAAGGTTCAGTGCACTCAGGGGAACATGCTTAACCATTTAATAACTTAAAATAAAGGTTCTGGAAAAATTGATTCACATGGCTACCTGAGATGGAGCTTTCAACCCTGGATCTTTCTAGCTGCTTCTTGCTTCAAAGTGCCTCTAATGACCTCTCTGAAGAAGCTTTGATGCTTGGATGGAGTTTTTAATGGTTGGTGTGTGAGTTTGTGTTCAACTGGTCAGAAAATCGTGTTTTGTTTGTGATGTGTTTTTGGCTGTTTTGAGGGGTGGTTTGTGATCTGTGATTGATTTGAAGATGAATGGTGGAAGAAGTTTGAAGTTTTGTTGAGTGTGCTAAGAGTTTTGAAGCAAAATGCAAAGGAGGGGATTTTTGTGAACTAGGGGAATGCTGAGGATTTTGGCTTGGTTCTTGTTATGTTTGGCTTGCTTTAGGTTAGTATAAACAAATGCAATTGGTTCAGAGAGTGGTTGTGGCATAGTGTGATTGGTATGGGTGAAAATGCAAAAAGTCAAGATTATGTGTACTTTGAGGTATGGGCTGGTTCAGGCCAGGTAAAAAGGGGTGTCTGGTGCATCAAGGATCAAGGATAGCCATAGAAATCACTTTGAGGCAATTCAGCATGTTTGTGAGAAGTTATGGGAGGTTTTGCAAATTCATGAACCTTTGGCCCTTTTGAGATTTCCTTATGTGCAAGTCATGGAATTTGGAAATTCTTGGGCCAATTATGAGTTTTGGGCAATTCATTATGATATTATGATGATTAGAAGTCAATTTGAAGTCACAAAATAGCTTGGCATGAGGTTTTGCAAAAATCCCTCTTTGGCATGAAACATGAAATTATGTGATTTTTGCCAACTTTGGAAAGCCATAACTTGAGTTTCAAAATGAATTAGACCTTGTTATTGTACTTTTTGAAAAGGGAATGATCCAATCTACAACTTTCATGACCAACAATTTTTCATTTGAAGCATTTTTGGTTGAGAAAGAGGAGGTTGAAAAACTTTCCCAAAATGGAAAGTTTACATTACAAGTCATTTCCATTTTTGGCAACTTTTGGTTTTGCTCACTTTTCTTCAAATTTGTGAACTTCTAAGCACTTCAATGATCAAATAAAGACCATATAAATTCACTTTGATGAAAAATCCACTTTGGTTCCATGATGGGGGCCTCAGATGCCCTGATTTTGCTCTAACTTGCTCAAGAAGCTACCCAATGATCAGATGACTTCCACAATGAATTTCTTCATAAAACTTGGTATGTATGATACTTATAACATATTGAGACCAATAGAAACAAGAATGACCAAAAAAAATTGGAGTTATGGCCTCTGAAACCAAAACCCTAATTTCAGGTCATCTGTGCAGTTAAACTCTGGCTCTGCTTCCATGCTTTCCCAGTTCTTGTGATTCTTTGACTTTATTGATCTTTGGAGGATATAATATGATTATTGAACATACATGGACCCTCTTGGCATGATTGAAGACCTTTGGAGTGGCTCAAATGGCTCATGTATTGCTCAGACCACAAACCTTAGATGCAAATGACTTTGAACCAATGCAGTGAAGCAAAAATGCAATATGAGATGATATGATTGGACTAATGCAAGTGAAAAGATCACAAGCCATGGTGTGAACTTAGTGAGGGAAAATTTGGGGTGTTTACAGCTGCCCCTATTCAAGCATGAGTTAGTTGTGCAAGATGTAAGCGCCCGGCTTATCAGACAAGCAAGATAACTTGTGGTTGAATACCAAAGACAGTCCAAAATTTGCACTCACTGTGTGAAGAAGAAAAGGGATATAGATTGTAAAAGAAAGTATAGTATGATTATAAAGTGCGGGCGATGGAGGACTAACATCGAGCAGAGGACGACTGCTGGGGATAAAACAATGATGGGTACGACCGACATGTTGGGGAAATAAAGCAATCACGATGGGGACGGCCATCAAGAAAAGAAACAAGATTCTCTAGGGATTAAAGGTTAAGGTGATGATGGGGACGACCATCAGGTTATGCAAAGTACAGGTAAACAACGATGGGGATGGCCATCGGTTCAAAGAAATAAATGATGAGGGACGGTCATCAAAGGTGAAGGACGATCACCTAGCAGGGGACGACTGCTCTGTTGGGGATAAGGATGAGGGACGGTCATCCAAGGTGAAGTACGATCACCTGGCAGGGTACAGCTGCCAAAAGTATCACGACATAGGACGAATGCCGGATAGAAAAGGTCGATGATGGGGACGGCCATCGGATAAGCATGATGAAGGACGATCATCAAGAGTTGAAGGACGATCACCTAGCAGGGTACGGCTGCTCTCAGGGTTTTATCATGACATAGGACGAATGTCAGATAACAAGATCAACGATGGGGACGGCCATCAGATAAGCATGATGAAGGATGATCATCAAGAGGTGAAGGACGATCACCTAGTAGGGGACGGCTGCTAAAATATCACGACATAGGACAAATGTCGGATATAAAAGGGGTTCCAATAATGGAGACTCCGCTGGGGGAATGATGAGGGACGGTCATCAAAAAGGTGAAGGACGATCACCTGGCAGGGTATGGCTGCCGAAAGTATCATGACATAGGACGAATGTCAGATAGAAAAGGAGTTTCGCTGGGGATTTGCTGGGGAATAGTAAACACGGACAAGTGTTTACATCCAAGAAATGAAAGGTATAAGTGTTTGACGTTGTGTATAGATTAAAGATGCGGACGATCATCCCTAAGACTATGATACGGACGAGTATCGGTAGAAACAAACGCTGACGCATGTTCAGAGATGATGATACGGACGAGTACCAACTGGTTAACAAAGAACACAGACGAGTGTTGAATCTGAGGGGAAAATAGTGGTGTATATAAGATACGGACGAGTATCTGTATGAGTAAAAATAAGCATGAGTGAGACACAGACAAGTGTTCAACTTGCTGGGGAGAGTACGACACGGACGGGTGTCACAAGAGAAAATGTATAAGTTATGAACTTGAGTGTAAATGGTGTTTTGGCGGCCTGTGGGGATAAGATGACACGGATGAGTGTTGAAAGAAGTGTATTATAAACAAGTGTTTGGTTTACAATAAGTTTTTTAGGCAACCATGCTGGGGAGTGGTGACACGGACGAGTGTCCAAAGAGTGTATAGATATTTGTTTGTGGTTTATATCTACAGGGGATGATATGACACAGACGAGTGTCGAGTGAGTATATATAAACATGTATTTGTGTTGGAGAGTGCAAAGGGGACGCTTTGGCTTTCTGCTGGGATTGTGGGTCTTTATATACATTGCTGATGGAATGTTGTTGATATTTACAGGTGACTGGTTCGAACCTGACTTGTGATTTATGCAATATGTTTGATTTTTGCCGTAATGTTCCGTATTAGATGGAATGCTACGCTATGAGGGGAAATATGATGCGAATGCTATGACTATGCAAAGATACCGATCCGGGACTCGGATCCCGTTGCTGTGGAGATCTCCGATTGAGCTGCTTGAAAGAATATCCCAGTTGGGGATGAGATCATTGGTAGATCTGGTATATGGCTCTGTTTGGGGAAATAGGTCACTGATAGACCTATCTTACTAATGAGGAGCCCAGCTGGGGATGCAGAAGCTTTCGTCACTTTGTTGTGCGGGAAATCCAGGCATTGCTCTTCTTGGAGAGGCTGGAGCTCTGTGGGGGGATGGTTCCCTGTCTAGCACTCGGCTGGGGAAATAAAAAGATCACTGAATGATTTTCCTAGAGATTTCTATGGATCCTGTCGAGGATGAGGATGCTTGATAACTCAGCTAGGGGAATGTGCACCTTCTGGTACTGCTCTGAAAGATGTTCCAGAGAAGTGATGCCTGACAACTCTGATGGGGAGAGAGTATTTCTAGTACTGTTTGGAAGATGTGCTGAGGAAATAATAATTTGGCAACTTGCTGGGGAAATCCTTCCATGCCCCATGTTGCGCTCTGAATACCTGCAATCTTGTTATGACAAAGAAACGCACAAGTATCCCGAGGTATCCCTTACTAGATTCTATCATAGGAGTTTAGACACCCCCGGGAGTAAGTAATATATTTACTGCAAGCATGTGATTAGGAAGGCACATCTACTTTTATGCAACCATTATATCAAGGATATCAGACATTTTGCAAATGAAATAACATGTACAAGACGGAGTGTGACTGGAAAATATGATTTTATTAATTTGGGTGCCCCGAACTGGCAAATACAGTCAAAGATACAGATCCCCTGAAATGAGGAGATTGTTACAAAATTGAGAAACAAAAGGTGATGGCAATGTTGATGACGCTTCAGTGAGCTTCCCTTTGCTATGACTCGTATGACTTTTGACGTTCTTCTCATCCTGCTATCTGAAGAAGGCTGATTCTGACCGATGCTTTAACCTTTCGAAGCTCGCCATGTTATGAGCGATACAGACGAATTCAAAATGCAGTTGTTCGCTTATTCCCTTATTTTGCGTGGATCACCCTTTCGGGTTTTCAATCCACTGGGATACCCATTTTTGCCTGAGCTGTCCAATGCGGCTTTTCAACTCAGCGGGTGTACACATTTTTTTTTATTTTCCCTTATTTTTGTCCGAGTCTTTTATTCTTTTTTTGACTCGCCGGAATGCCCTATTTTTGCCTGGACTTACATTCTGTTTTTATGTCCAGTGGGTCATTTTTAGGCGGAGTATTTTTTAACTGCATCTGAATTCACAGGGGACATGAAATCTTCACCATCCATAGTACTGAGCATCAGTGCTCCACCAGAGAAAACTTTCTTTACTATGAATGGGCCATCATAATTCGGAGTCCACTTGCCCCTGTGGTCTGTATGAGGAGGAAGGAGTCTTTTCAGCACAAGATCTCCTACTTGGTATTCCCGAAGCCTGACTTTCTGATCGAAGGCTTTCTTCATTCTTTTCTGATATAACTGCCCATGACAAATTGCAGCTAATCTTTTCTCTTCGATCAGACTCAGTTGATTGTAACGGGATCGGACCCATTCTGCTTCACTCAACTTGACATCCATCAGTACCCGTAAGGAGGGTAATTCAACTTCAACAGGTAGGACTGCCTCTATACCATACACAAGCTGATACGGTGTTGCCCCAGTGGATGTTCTGATTGAGGTACGGTACCCATGCAAAGCAAATGGTAGCATTTCGTGCCAGTCTTTGTAGGTGACCACCATCTTTTGCACAATCTTCTTGATATTCTTGTTAGCTGCCTCTACAGCGCCATTCATCTTTGGCCTGTAAGGAGAAGAGTTGTGATGTTGGATTTTGAAGTCCCGACACAGTTCTGCCATCATTTTATTGTTCAAGTTGGAACCATTATCAGTAATGATTCACTCGGGCACTCCATACCGACAGATGATGTCTCTCTTCAGGAATCGGGCTACCACTTGCCTGGTGACATTTGCATACGAGGCTGCTTCAACCCACTTGGTAAAATAGTCAATGGCTACCAGGATGAATTTGTGGCCATTTGAAGCAGTCGACTCAATCTTTCCAATCATATCAATGCCCCACATGGCAAAGGGCCAGGGTGAAGACATCACATTCAAAGGATTTGGAGGTACATGTACTTTGTCTGCATAAATCTGGCATTTGTGGCACTTTCTGGCATAAGCACAACAGTCTGCATCCATCATGATCAAGTAGTAACCTGATCTTAACAATTTCTTTGCCATTGCATGTCCTCCAGCATGGGTACCAAAAGATCCTTCATGCACCTCGTGCATCAACAAGTCTGCCTCTGTCTTATCAACGCATCGGAGAAGTACCATGTCAAAGTTGCGCTTGTACAAGGAACCATCAACATTCAGGAAGAAACTACCAGCCAGCCTTCTTAATGTCTTCTTATCATTGGATGATGCTCCAGGTGGGTATGTTTCATCCTCCAAGAAGCATTTGATGTCATAGAACCAAGGCTTATCATCTTTAGCACTGTCTACTGAAAATACGTATGTTGGTCTGTCGAGTCTGGATACTGAAATTCGAGGTACAAAGTTGGCATCTTGAACTTTGATCATGGATGAAATGGTAGCCAGAGCATCTGCAAACTGATTTTCATCTCGAGGGATATACTCAAGCTTAACTGTAGTGAAGAAAGTTAGTAATCTCCTCGTATAATCCTGGTAGGGAATCAGATGCTCCTGGTGAGTGTACCATTTGCTGTTGGTTTGATTGATTACCAGAGCTGAATCTCAGAATACAGTTAAAGTCTTGATCCTGAGGTCAATGGATTCCTCAAGACCCATAATACAAGCTTCGTATACAGCTTCGTTGTTAGTGCATTTAAAAGTGAGCTTTGCCGAGAAAGGCATGTGAACTCCTTTAGGTGTAATGAGTACTGCACCAACACCACGACCATTCATATTAATAGCCTCATCGAACATCATTATCCATTCTTCTTCTGGATCATGCCCTTCAGTGTGTAACACCCCAAAATTTTCCCTCATTATTTATAACTATTAACTGACTTTATGCTTCGCTTTTAGCTGCATCATCTAATAGTTCATCATACAGATCATTGTCTCCTAAGGCAGTGGATTAAAGGATTTAGGGTAATGTGGATTGGCCTTATCCAGAGGTGATTCGTCTGGTCCATACTTTAATCAAGTCGGAGAAAAAGTTGAGCTCACATCATCATTAGCACATCGTATGGTGGGGTTTATCAAGTTCCAAAATTTCCCCTATTCGGAGATCCTATCACAAGCGTTGGGGGAAGACATATTAAGTTTATTTACTTTCGAAATCTCATGCTTCTTACTTCATCAGACACATCCCAAAAGCTAGAATTTCATCAAGATTATGATTGAGTTTTACTAGGAACTATGACCCTCATTGGCTTGGGCCATTTGTATTACTTGAATCGTGAAGCGAGGGGTTATTTTTCATAGTGTAAATTTCAAGAGATTTCTTTCAGAAATGTTGTTATCATCATCTTTTGCCATGCAGAGAATTTCAACCATTGAGCAAGGATTCAAATTATTGACAAGTTCTTGATGTGTTTGTAGTGATTAAGGTTGTTCAGGAAATATAAGTATTCGGGTTTCACGCAAGGATTTGATATAATATTTGCGTATGGAGGATTATTGGTTAAGTTTAAGACAGGCCTTCCGTTTTTCATGGGATAATTGTTTCTGTGAGGCCAAAGTTTCAAATTTACGTTGAATTCGAATTCAAAGCAAGGAAAATAGAGACGCATTAGTATCTTGTTCCACCAATGAAAGGCCAATATCATTTTACAATAAAAATAAGTGACTTTAAGTTCAGAATTTTTCATTTGAAGTTGGGCCAAAAGTCTCATATTTAAATATGTCTATAGTATTGATTTCAAAGAAATTCAGAACTTATTAGGACGGAAAATAAGTGATTCTAAGTTGGAAGTTATTGATGCAGAAAAATAAGGCTTGCGGAGCGTTTTTATTAGGCCCACCAAGAAAATTTATACAGGAAAAACAACGGAAAATTCGGAAGAAATTCATAACAAATTAGAGGGAGAAAATTAATATAGAAAGAACTCAAATTAGAAAACCAAATCAATGGTGACTACATAAATATACCAGAAAATCAAATTAGAAAATGGGAAGGATTCAACCGAAAATCGGTTACATACAAAGATCAAAAGAAAAACTCTCAGTTGGAGCTTCAGCTACATATCCTAAAGCTAACCACCTCCAATAGAGGATAACTACCAAAACAGAATTCCTAACAAGTTCCTAACCGAATTTACATGAAAAAATCTAAAATATCCTCTGAATTCATCTCCTATAAAGAGGATAGTTGGCTGCAACTTGAGTCTGCTGATTTTTTTCCTGCGGAAGGCTTCCATTTTTCACATTCTCCATTTCTCCCTTTTCCATCTATAAGCTTCATTTTTCTCCTCATTCATTCATGGCCTCTCTCAAATCTCAGATCCTCTTCCTCCCATCCATCTCTCTCAAATATTGTTTTCTTCAAACCTTCATCAATCTTTTCATCACCAAATCCACTTCTTCATGAATGTTTCTCCCAATCACTCTTCACTCTCATCAATTGACCTGCAAGAAAAGAAAATACGGGCTTACAGGGGGAATCCAAGAATCAGCAATGGCAGTACAAAGAATAAGGCAACAAATTACAGAATAATTTACAGACTGAGGAGCAAGAAGATGAATCACCTCAGTATCAATTCGATAAGCTCTTCACAGTAACATTGAGAGATCGGCATTGCTCGGAGATTCCTAGAACATAGCACCACCAACTTCAGCAACCGTCACAAAGCTTCTCCAAAATCACCTGCGATGTCATAACGAAAGGCCCTGAATTCCTCCATTATCATTGCTGCAAAACTCGCAGCAGGAACAGCTTACAACGAGCCGTGTCGCTTTCCAATAACGCTTCACCATCACCCTAATCATCATCAAGTTTTCAAGCCTCAAGAGTCCAACCCTGCAGTCGTCAACAGATTCTCATCATCTTCACATTTATAAACGTCATCCATCATCATCAGGATCTTCACTTTCGGCCAGCATCACCACCTGTTTCACACAGCTTCATCCTTGTTGATTTGTCTTCCCCAGCTTCTTTTCATCAGCGCAACTTCAACATTCAATCATCAAGAACTGTCAATTCTCTTAAAAGAAACCAACAAGAATTTCAGAAGAGGAGTATAGAAGAACGGAATCGAATGGGAAACCGCAGAATATTACCTGAAGCGGTGAACTATGACGCGTCTTCAAAGGATCATCGGAATGACTCCGTTAGACGTTCGTTCTTTCTCTTCCCGATCTGGGTTTCTGATCACTCCTTTATCTTCATCTCTTTCGGTCAATCTGCATAACAGTAAACGCAGCTTGTGAGCAGAAATATGTTCATCCATGGCCATAGTTATTAATTAGCTAAATCGGCAAGACAAAGACAAATCAAATTCAGGAAGGGGAGTTCGAAACGAGTCGCGATTGAAGCTTACCGCAACCTTACCTTCAATCTTCACCGGAAAATCACAGTGGCGGTTACAAAGAGTCGTTAATCACGAACATTAGCGAATCCTTGACCACGTTCTTCGCATCGGTCAATTTCTTCGTGCCGTCAATTAACAGGTGCGAATTAGAATGTTGTTAGAGCTTGTTGTGTATCATTGATTGTTCGTAGCTATTCCCGCGGTGAGAGTGGTCTGGTTCGAGTACGATTCAAGAGGATTCAAGTTTAGAAGGTCGATTAGATTAGGTTTTGTTCTCGTTTCTTTTCACGGTTGGAGGACGGATGATGACGATGCGCCGCCGCCGCTGCCGGCTAGGGTTTCATAGAGAAAACGAAGGGTGAGTGAGAAAGAGAACGCGTGAGGGATAGAGAAGAGGACGGAGGATTGAAAAGGGGTGACGGCGCGGTTAGGGTTTCACGGCGGCGGCGGTAATGAGCAAGAAGGAAGAGACCTAGGGTTTGAGAGAGAAAGGTATCGTTTGAGTCTGAGGAGAGGGACAGGCCGGTGTGTTTGTTCTTACTTTTCTTTTTCATTTGTTTCGTTTTTTATATAATATAATTGTTATCTTTTATTAATTAAATCTTAGATTAGGTCTTAATTAGGAACTAGTGGGATACCCGTGCCTTCGCACGGGTCCTGTCTCTATTCACACATCACTTGTCAATTCTGTCACTTTTCAGGGTTTAAATTTTGTGCAGAGTAACCAATTAAATAGATCAATAAATCCAACAATATTAATATGGATAATTACAAATACAATTCAAATATATTAATAACGGACCAGACCAGACTTGTTACCTATGGTATTCAAATATATTAACAACTGACCAGAGTAACCAAATAAAAAATATCATTCAATGTATGAAAAATAAAATTCAAATGACCAGTCTACAACTGGTATCTTATAGATTTAATATATTAACATTAAAATGGTCAGTCTACAGCTGATATGTAGTAGATACGTTCACGTCTACCCGTGGATCATGTATGGATCATGTTTGTAATTTCAGTAATTAAGATACGTTCACGTCTACCCGTGGATCATGTATGGATCATGTTTGTAATTTCAGTAATTAACATTAATAAAACTCAGTTGAATTCAGATGAGTAAATATAAAATTACAACCATGAATAAAATCATGTTTCCAATTCAAATAACATTATCTTTTAAATATTAGTTAATTTTTTCAAACCTAAAATCTATAAAAGTTTCCCATCAAATATAAGTTTTAAATCATTCTTATTATATCATATTTACCATTTTTAAAAACCTACAATATATGACAGCTTTCCGTCAAATTTCAGTTTTAAATGAATATCTACACTCAATGGTATCTTAAAATATATGACAGATCCCATCAAATTTTCTGTTACTAATATAAATACTTATAACATATAAAGTCATACCATTTTTTAAATTATTTATTTAGAATCAAATTAACAAATAAAATTATAAAATAAAATAAATTTAAAATTAATATTTAACATTTATTAGTGTAGATAAAAATTAGATAAACCTTTAATAAAATTTTATTTTTTTATTAATTATAATGATAGAAATAAAATTTTATTTTTCATTAAAATAAAGTGTTATGATAATTATAGGTGAATTTATTAATTATTTAAAAAATTTATATATAAAATAATAAATTGATTTAAATAATGATTAGATATATTATACAAAAAAAACATATTTTAAAAAAGTGTTATAATAATCATAAATAACCATAAAAGTTACTATAAATTAAATACAAACACATTAATTATTATTTACATTGAGCGTTCTTACTATATCATATTTACAATTTTTACAAACCTACAATAAAAGTTACTATAAATTAAATACAAATAACCACAATTAATTATTATTTACGTTGAGCCTTAATAAGTTGTAAATACAAACAACCACAATTAATTATTATATACAATATTCCTTATATAAATAAAATATATTAATAAATCTACTCCAATATTTTATTATATGTATCAACAATACAAATAAAGGGAAAACAAATAGTTGTCACATACAGACTCATAATCTTGTTTATTATATGTAGTTCATTTGAATTTTTCAAATATTATTTTTAATTTATTATTTTTTCTTGACCAATTTATTATAAAATGAATTTTTAATTTTAAATAATAAAATTAAAATAATATTCTTTAATATTAAAAGTAATTTAAATTTTATTGAAAATAATACAGAATTATTATAATTTATTTTAAATCTAAAATTATAATAAATATAATTTAAGTATGTGACATCCATAATGACAAATATTTGTTTTTTCATAAGAAATTTATATATTTATCAATCATAATTTTTTCATGTTTCTTAAAAAAAATAGATATTTGTAGCCTTTTTCGTGATTGTTTCATATATTTCTTTTTCTTTCTTATTTTCAATTTATGCAGAGAATCAACATAAATAAAAATTTAATTAAATCAATAAATCAAATAGAAGACACTAAATTTGATTTCTTGAATTCTAATTTCATCTTAGAAAGATAAAAAAATGTTCTTAATTAATAATTTAATGACAATTATTGAATCTCAAGCTATAAAGATCTCAGTAGTATTTATAAAAAATTTATTAATATTATTTAAGACATTAGAAATTATATAACAATTAAAAATTCTATATGATAAAGAAATCAAAACTACTAATATATTTTATTATTAACAAATTATATATTTTATTATTATTATTACTATTATTATTATTATTATTATTATTATTATTATTTAATAAAAAAAATAAAAACAATTTTATTACGACTTTATTGAATTGGAAATGTAAAAATCTAAATTAGTTGAATATTTCCCTTAAATAAATTAAAAAATCAAAACCTAGCGTTTAATAAAATAAATTGACTTTATTGATTACTTAGTGACATTTTTGGAGAAATAGGTGTTTAATAAAATTAATAATTTATTTATTGAAAAAAATCGTATTTTTTTTAAACATAAAATACATTAATTATCTACTTAAAAAATTGAAATGTTCAGATTGTGTTTAACTTTTATTTCCTAAGTATTGGAATACAGAGACCTTTTAGAAAAACGTAAAAAGGATGTATCAAACTCTTAGAAGGTAGAGATTTTGTTTTTGGAAACGTGAGATAGTTGGTAAAGAAATAAATAAAAGATAGTGTAATGATTATAAGATTCTATAAATTCTTATACGGGAAATAGTTGTGCATTTTAGAAGCTTTGGTATTGTAAGAAAATATTAAATCGTGATATCATTATCATTACCCTTGTAGAATACAAAGAATCTTGTGAATAAAATATTCTTTATTGGTATTAAATCAAAATGATAATTTGATCATTATTGATTAGATTTTATAAACAATTTTCTATAATGATATAAATAAAATTATGATGAGATGATAATTATTGATTAGATTTTATTAATATATTTGTCTGATATTTTGTTGTAAATAAAACTCTATTTTTTTAAAAAAAATCAATTTTGAACTTGAAATAAAAATAAAAAATAAAAAATTATTATAATGAACAAAAAAATTGTCCACTTATTAAATAAATAAAAAATTTGCAAAATCGAATATGTTTAAATATACATTTGTAAAACTTATTTAGTTTGAATTTATAATTCTAATTAAAAATTCAATGATTATTTATATTAAAATAGATGCTATTAATGAATTGAAATGTTAAATGTAAATTCAATTTAAAAACTTACAAACATTAAAATAATGAAGGGTCAAAAGAGTATCCATAGTTAGTTCAAGGCAGAAAAAAATCCATCGGGACACATTACGTTTATGTAGTACAGTAAAAAGGTTGGAATCCATTACCAGGAAACATAGTACAAGATGTCCTTCCTTCACCAAATAACATACGAATTTAGTGGGAAAATAATTCAATTTCCATTTTTCATTACCACAACTTAGTTTCTCATTCAAGCAAATACATTTTGAAGGTTCTTGCATCGAGTTTTTAGACTCCCCTATCTTACAATGTCAGAGTCGTTGACCTGAATTCCTGGTCCATCCAGGAAAGATTGTGAGATGGCCCATTTGATAAAGATCACATGCTACTGTAATAAGGCATGCCCTTGCCTAAGAAAGTCAACTTGTTTGCTTTTAGAATCAGTATTCAGCACAATATAATACATGTTACTATAAGTGCTTGAAAGGTCAAAATACTGACATCAAAAGGATGGGAAAAATAAGAATGTGAGAATTCATTTTATAGTACACTCTAAACAATATAATACATGTTACTATAAGTGCTTGAAAGATCAAAATACTGACATCAAAAACTCCATCTCCAAAATCAAAGGCAAGAATGTTCTTCTATAAGAAATGGCATCAGTCGTGGGTTCATTAATAATTCTAGCAACATTGAGACCGACACTGACACCAGCATCTTTGGTGGTCTGCCTCTGAGCATCATTGAAATAAGCTGTACATTTCAAAAGAAAATGAGTTATATTAGAATAAACTCAAACAGCGGAAAGACTATTGTAGGAGCAGCAAGTTGTTATGACACAATCATATCACTGACTTCCTCATGACTAAACACCTTGGTCTTACTATTCTTTAGCTTGACTTCCTCAATCTTCAAGTCTCTCTGAACTTCCTTATCTTCAAATCTGCAGAAAGAAACAACTCAGTCATCATTAACCCCATCAAATCATATTTTAAGATATAAGTTATGAACAACATAAATATTATTTTGATGTATAACAAAATAATCAAGCTAATATATTGAGTAGAACATGAACAAACCATAAGAAAATCATGTTTTATGATATTTTCATTTGAAACTTCATTATGGAAATGTAAAAACCAAAAGTTGTCTGACAAAATTAATCTAATGTTAGAAATTAAAATATATATGCAGAACAAATGGGAATCTAGTAGTTTTATTTGCAATACTTAGCAGAAGCGCGGAGATAAAACCTACAGTTAAAGCAACCATAAGAACATTAGGGAACTGTGCCTTGAGAATACCAAGATTCTTGTAATCAGGTCGAAAGTCGCGACCACACTGACTACAGCAATGTGCCTCCTGCAGTGCAAAACAAAACCAAAAATAGAACTATCATACAACTAACAGAGTATTGTTGAGAAACACCAAGACCTCTGCAAGATAGTGGTAGCAATGAGCCCTAAACATGTAGAATGAAATTATGCACATTCAACTTAATACAACAGACATAATGAAGTGGGCAACCAAAGAGTAGATCGACATTTCTATTCTTTCAAATCCATTTTTTCATGTAACACTTTTATTTGTGGGGGCTGGAAATAACTAAAAATACCTCATTCCAGTTTATAAGCTAGTAGCTTAAAAACTTGTACCCGTCATTTATGTTCACAACAATATATTACTATAAGTGAAATTTAAATTAGAAATACATGCAAGTCCATAATCAGTATGGAAAAACAGGAAACCTGTTACTCTGGGAACTCATTTGGGTGATCATTCTCTGAATTATGCTTGTGATCCCAATCTTCCCATGCTCGAACCAGAACCTTGGCTGCAACTATCTGTAGAAAGTAATTGAACCAAATTTAAAATTTGAAAGAAGGATGATAAATAGGGAAGCCAAGAAAGTACATTCCAGCTGAAGTAAACTTTCCGTTTTTTGCACTGTCTTCCTAAATCAGTAACTATTAACATTAGAGAATGTTCAAAAGATGAAAAAATAATGCACGTATTAAATGCCTACAAGTATGTTAAAGCGTTGCAAGAGAGAGCCACTAACATAATAACTATGGAAAGTTAGTTTAATCAACACAGTGAGAAAACAGATCATTTCAATATCTTATATAAATGGTAATCACACAAGGGCTAACAAAATTATTTGAATGAAATTGATCACATACTTGACAGCTGAATAAACTATCTTTCCACAATTTTTATAGAAATTGATCACATATTATAGCATCAACAGAACCCTACATGTGTTCAACAAACATATTCCGAGTAAAATACATAAATGTATCATAAGACTCGAGCACCAACTGAACTGATTCAAGAAGTAAAACAAATTAATAGATACACACTATTAGATACCAACATACAAAGAATTCACAGGAGCTTCAATTCAAAATGACAAGTTTGGTTCTAGGTGTAGAATGCTACAATATGAGTAAGGTGGAAAAAAAACTGTGAGCATTAGTGTCTCAAGAAGACAACCAAATTGTATAATATAAAAGGGTAAGATATTGCTTTACTTCATAAAATTCTGATTACATGCATTCAAAAATGACTCTACCAATTATAATGTCCTGGTCACACAACAATATCCAAAAGTAGTTAAAAAAAGAAGATAATTACCATATTAAATTTTCAAATTTGTGTTGACTTGTTAACCATTAGCATTCTACTTTTAAGATAATACTTATTTGAATTGATTTCTTAACCAATATCCTAGTACAATTATCTAATTATGAATCATATACACACCTCACTTTCAATAAGCTTAACGTGTTCTTATTTGAATTTGTCACCTGCGTGAAAGCATTCATTATATGTACATAACAATAGTTGCTTAACTCAATTTTGGTGGATTCTATATCATGTTACATAAACTTTGAACACTGACATATTTTTAAAATTGTGAACTCAGTTGTCAATAAAATCAAATTGAGGTGCTGAGTGGTGAAATTTTATTTATGTAATATATCATTCACTAAAGGAGCTACATCAGTCGGGTACATACACCAACTTCATTAAGAGAATAGAGTGATATAGAATGCACAAACCTATTTGAAAATGTTCCAATTGAGCGGTGACTTCGCGGCGCCGGAGTCTACTACCAGAGTGGAAAAAACTTTGACGGCGGATGAGAGAGAAGAAGAGAATAGAGTGACATAGGAAGAGTTGTTTCTGAAATGTAACAGGTTTGCCGTGCAGAATATCAAAGTTTCAGAAGCATCATTTAGTCAACGATATTTTCCTCCTGATATGGATTGTCTGTCAAAAACATGAAATTTTTAGTAGATTAATTTCCTAACATTGCATATTCATTAAACAGAAACAACTCATCAACTCCAGGTTATTCCAAATGCTAATACCAAATTAGTACATAATCAATATATTGTATACATCAAACATATTCCAATGTTTCAAGGAACTTGTCTTTGAAGGAATTACTAAAAGTATGTGAACACAGAATTCAATCAATGACGGCATCGAATTTAACGGGCTTGCCACTCAAACGTTTGGATAATTTCCCCAACTCTGCTGCTGCAAGCTTGGCCTTTTTGCCAGCAAATTCTATTTGTACAACAGCATCAGCACTTCATTATCACAACAACAAAGAATTTATAATAATCTGAATAATATGTGTAGATAACAATGAATCAATAAATTATCATGGCCACAAAAATTACAAAAAAAAACTCAGCCAAGCAAAAGTAGATTAAAACAAAAGTAGAAGAAAAATTACCTTGAAATGATTATTTCTCATGGTTTTTTGTTGTTCAACTGATTAATTAAATCTCATTTACTTCCATGTTTTCATCCCCAGAGAGTCGCTATGGGATTCATGAAAGGTTCTAAGCGGACATCAGCTTCTTCTTGTGTCGGTATACAACACAAACTGTCGCAACAAACGTCTTCCTGCCAAAGACACGTAGGAATCAACATCAGGTAAAGGTAACATCCAAGGATTTACCTAACAACTACCAAAGATAACAGCAAGAATATTGATGACTATGGAATATTTTTAGCTAAAAAGAAGGAAATATATCAAATATAACCTCAGAGTTGTCATGGTAAAACCGGACAGTGAAGGTGCAGGTACACTCTCAATTTTCAAAACACGAGCATCACAGTAGAGGGCATATTCAGATTTTACCTGTGAACAAATAATGGGACGATCCATCACAGGTCCTTTGAGTCATGATATCCTTGACATATTCAATGGGACGAGCCATAGATTACACTTAGAACCTGCAGATTCACAAAAGACAAATGAACAAAATCATAGCAAAAATAAAATTGTAATTGAAAGCAACATGACTGAGAGACAAAGGGGTTAGGGAGTACTATCTTGTGACAACATACCTTGGAAAAAACATTGATAAGGGTATTCTTCTCATGGAAAGTGTGCATGGCCAATCTTTCAGCATTTCTGGCCTCTTCTCGAGCTATTTTCTTTTCCTCTAAAGCCCTCTTCATGCAAGATAAGGAAAGAAAATTTAAATAGGTAGACGCAGAAAAACAAAATCCTAGATCACTCTACAGTCTACACGGCAAGAATATATAAAAAAAAAGCATGCAGTTTTTTTTCATCTTACAGTGCTAAACATTTCATGGTTCAAATAAATTTTAGTATCCCTCTACTTTAAACTTACTTTCTAACTATTGGAGATAATCAAATGAAAATGATACCTGTACTTTATCGGGTGATTGAGCAATTTTCGAACGTAAATTTGCATTCTCTTGAACACTTTGTACCAGACTTAATTGAGCACCAGAAATCTAGGATGACAAAAGGACAATACAGTTGCAACAGTTAAGTGAATGTGAATATCAAGCTTGAGAAAACAAAAAGCAACACAACCACAACATTGACAATTAAACTTGCATGCCACAATGGTTCTAGTTCCAACCAAAATGAATGCATCTAACAAAAGTTTACCTGGCTAACGTTCTCATCCGCAACCAGATCAAAAGTAAACCGTGCCTCCGGAGGTCCAGTCCAAGAAATGGTTTGACAACTCTCTTGTCTAACACACTTGTTGTTACCTTGAACAGATATCTCATTATTGCTAAGCGGACGCATTCTAATTATAACCTAGCTCACAAAAATTAAACCAAAAACAAACTCAATTAGCTTAAACCAAGTCATTACCCTACCCCATCCCTAAACTATATACATAAATAAACCATAAATCAGGAATTTAAACACAGATTTACTGCATTTTTTAATTTTAAGATCAAACAAACTCATAGCTATACATAATCTAGTTATGAGATTCCTTAGTTCAGATTAAACCTAATTTAAAACATAATATAAAAAATAAATTGCTATTAACATTCATTAAGTGAAAAACTTGAAATTAGGTTCCCATGAAACTGCTTCCAAATTTGTACCTGCACGTTATGATCTTTCCAGAAAGAAGGATCTTCGCACAATTCAAAGCTATGAAGCACTTCCTTGATTTTATTGTATAGCTTCAAAACACGAACCGATCCAAGGTGAAGATCAGGATCATCGAGATGCTGTAGGACATCGAAGTCAAGATGTTCTTCATTTTCCCTGAGAAACGAAAGAGATAAAAGCGTAAAGAAGATGATCGAAGTAAAGCGGTTAAAAGTGATCTTCTACCAGTTACTACCCAGAGGAAAAAGGTGAAGCTGCTCAAAAGTCTGAAAATGTTAGAGATATAAGGATATATCATATTTATGGTGTGGGTTGAAGGTAATGATTCTGGATGAAAATGATTTTGGGACTGGTAGAGAAGAATCATTGGGAGTGTAAACTTGTAGAATCCGAAGCCTTTGGTTTGTGAGATGAAAGGTGGGATTTTGGTTTAATTGGTTCAATGCTCTTTGTGCTATTAAATAGGTTTATTAATTAAATTAAACCATTATAATTATATCTATTTTGTAGGATATTTTGTAGGATGATCAACTTTAAATAAAAAAATATAAAAACAACTTATTATGTGAATGTGCCACATCAGCTGCATTTATTGCCAAATGAACCAAAACCCTTTAAAAATTGCATTACCAAAGTTAACCCTATTAAATAAGTCAAATTAACCTTTTAATCAAAGGGTTTAAGATGTAATTACCAGGTACTTTAGATTATATATATATATATATATTAGATTGAATGAGATAATGATTATTTAAGTATGACAATTACCACCATAAAAAATCATAATAGGTTAATTAATTTTAATCTTAAGAATATTGTAAATTTAATGGAAATTAGGAGAAGTTAAAGGATGGTTAAGAGGATTTAAGAGGATTAATCACCATAAAACATAATAAATCAAATTCTGTTTTCAGAATTTAGAAGAGGGCTAAGTTCCTGCACAGTGGGCCTAGAGTATCTTGCTTTTCGCACCCCCATTCAAGCCCAATCCCATCTTTAACTTAAAAATATTTCTATTCTTACCCCCTTTCCTTATTTCTCATTTCTTAAAAATTCTATTTCATATAGCTTCAAATATAATTCATAAAAAATACCAAAACGTATAGTAAAATTCCACAAAAATTACAGTAGAATATTAAGTCAATTTAGAAACATTCCCAATTTTTACTTTCTGAATTTAATCATTTTTCAATTTAATTTCGAATTTTTATTTTAATTGATTCATATTAAATTCCTTCTTGGACACATAAATTTGTGCAATTTATTTAGGCCACTTCCCATGACATTTTTGGCTCATTCTTTTTGCGTTGATTAAAGGACAAATAGAAGTACCTATAATATTTTTTGTGTATTTTTTAGGACATTTTTTCTACTGTTTTAATTGTGTAATTTGTGTAAATTTATGATGGAACTTTACATAGAATTAGGTGACCATTTGCCTTAGTTAGAATGAGAATTTTTTAGAGATTTTTTTACACAATGCTATAGTCAGGTTTAAGACCTTAGGAATTTAATTTCATATTTTTTTCATGACTTTTAATATTTTTGTCATTTTAATTCATTCCATCATATTATGCATATTCATGGTTTATATCATTCACTAACTATTTGTTTTTTGTGCAAGGTATTTTGCAAGGTTTGACTTATGGACTTGGACACTTTT
Organism: Lathyrus aphaca; assembly: GCA_963966055.1. Lineage (NCBI taxonomy): Eukaryota > Viridiplantae > Streptophyta > Magnoliopsida > Fabales > Fabaceae > Lathyrus > Lathyrus aphaca. Next base: position 231,553,037 of record OZ014519.1, read on the forward strand.
TATGCCTCAATTATGTTTGTGTGCTTTGTGATGTAATAGCTTAGAACTTGTATGCTTGTATAATTTCCTTAATTAGGATTAGAAAAGATAAAACAAATCGTTAGAAAACGAAAATCTCAAAAATAAGTAAAAGGCTCGATCCAACGTCGAGTATATTTTCAAATAAATAAATAAAGTTCATATTATTTTAGGGTTCCTCGATTACCATCGTTCCATTCCATTCAACCAAAACGCAAGCCTTGTATGTTTCATACCATAAGTCGTGCGTCTTAGCACCACGCAACCGACCCACCCGAACCATTGTTCCATCCCGTTTACATTCCATACCGTTTTTACCTACCATGACTTAGGAGGACCATATTGCTCATTGTTAACTTCTTTTACTTGCATGTCTAGTCTTATATCTCTTAGGTAGATTTTAATTGCAAACCTCACTAACCATAGGTTATCCATGAATTCAAACTAACTTAGGGTAAGTCTAGTTTCCCTTAGAATTTTTCCTTTTATAACTTGAGTCTCGCTTCTCATCTTAAAAGAAAATAAAAAACAATTAATAAAGGAAAAGGTGTACAATACGCCACGAGCCTTAAGCTATACGGGAAATGATTAGTGGAGGTCTCCTTCACTCTTCTAGGATGCTTTACAAACGTTCCATTGGGAGCGATCTTGGAAAGTATTCGCTCCTGTGTCATAGTCTTTAGTGTTGTACATTCAATAAACACAAATTCAAAACATTTCTTATAAAAGACAACAAACCAAGAAGTCACGTCTTCTTTCTCATCTCATACTCTTTGCGGACGAACATGACTTGTCTCGACAGTTCAAACAGCGACACGGTAAACACCCTCGAGTCAGAGCCGGTAACACCTGAGCTAGAGCTATGGCAATGTCATCCTAAAAACCACAAACGAGTGTAAGCCTTAGTTAGACGAACTACGGCGTCTCTGATCCTCATTTATCCCGATGAGGTACGTAGGCAGTGGGGTAGGGCCCATTCGAGCACAATTTTTATTTTCCCTACACTTTTCCCCCTTTATTCCCATTTTCCAATTTCATTTCTTTTCTCATTTCCATTTCATTCCAGATAGCTATTCTTTCAGTTAAACAGCATAGTATTTCTCACCCTTTGAAAACAGACTTTTAAGCGTGGATCCCGTCGAGTACGGCGGACGGATTGGGGTGCTAATACCTTCTCAATTCGTAACCGACTTCCGTATCCAGATCTTTGGTTCGCAAGGCCTCGTCCTTTTCCTTCTTCCTCAGGTTTGTGCAACATTACCCTTCCCATTCCTTTGGGATAAAAATGTCTGGCTGGCGACTCTACCTTTTCCGCGCCACTTTCGCGTTTGTACTAGGATGAAAATCCCGGGAGCGACAGCTGGCGACTCTGCTGGGGACTTTTAGAAATTCTAAATTCCCCTTTGAGAGTCAATCCTAGCGCTTGTCTGTTTCTATTTTCTTTGGGTGTTTATTCATTCGCTGTTATGCTTTAGTTTAGCTTTACTGTTTTGATTACAGTTTATCGCTTTCCTTTATAGCTTTATTTACAGCTTTCTGCACTTTACTTTACTGTCACATATACTGGCATATACTGTACTGGCTGTTCTGGTTTTTTCTTGGCGGGATGGGGATTATTGTGAGATAGGCCAAATAACCGGCTTGAGTATACACATAGGATTTAGAGTGGGCAGTCGTGTGGCTTGCGTGGTCTTGAGCACGTGTAGTTTTCACGAGTCCCACACCCAGATCAGGCTCTCTTGGGATATGTTCTATACTGCCTAGGCAGACCATAGAATGTTCCCACCTGAGCTGCTAACACTGGGAACCGATCATCGAGGACCTTAGTGGAAACAACCCTCTCCAGTGGTGACAGTGGCAGACCACATTTCGTGGCAAACCCATTCGCACCCGAGGGCCCATTAGGAAATCGCATAGGATGGCCTTGTTCTCTCGTAGGAACCTGGTTAAAGCAACTGGTCGTATGACGGTAGTATTGTACCCTTCGGGATGAATGTACTATTGTTTCTCGACTTCAGTGCTTGAAGCCGGGAACTTATGAGGGATGCTTGTTTTTTCCGGAATTCAGCTGAGGCCTCCCTGAGTAGTACATAATGCCAAACCGATTCCCTGATTTGGTCACGAGCCATTTCTCGGAAATGGTGAACGTATTATTGCTATTCGGCTTTGAGAGTCCGTGATGTTGACCCGTAGTAGCATACCCGTGAGATTGGGAGGGGTTTACAGGTTTGCAGGAACCCTAAAACTTCCAACATACCCGCTTTTGCCAGTGTTACTCCATGATATGATCCGGTCCTATATGATACTTGGTTGAGAATTCTGGAACTTCTGCACAGAGATACTGATATCATGATCTTCACCAACACTTGGTTATCTGATCCACACCAGCGTCGGACCGCTGACCACATGCCAGTTGCATACATGACATCATAACATTTTAGCATACATGTTTCAGTTACTTCTAAGGATCCCATATCTGAATTATGTCGGATTTTCTTCTGCATTAAAACTTGGATCAAAACAGATGGGTTCCTTGGAAATAATTGAACATGGCATTTGCATACATCCTTGCATTTTTGACAGGTGTTCAGAGACAAATTCTTATCCTGACCTGATTTCTCTCCAGAATCTCCAGAATGGTCAATTTGAATCACGACTGTCAAGGTTTAGACATGGAACAACTCCGAGCGGAGCTGACTGAGATGAAGGCCCAACTAGGGCATTTTATAGTGGGCATTCGAGCGTTGTCCCAGGATCAGAAATTGCTAAGAGAAGAATTCAACCTGATGAAGACTCAGATAAAGCTGCTTACAGGAATCATGAATGTTATGTCGAAAAAGGAAAATGGTTGTGTGTCTACTTTTCAAACAGAAGGTCATGTTTCTCCCATCTCTTTGGGATGTCCAATAAATCAAGGTTCTTTAGATGGATTTCCTCTACAGTTTGAATCTCTTCACCAGCAATCGCCATTCGTCAGTCAGGAAGAGCATCAGATAGGAACTAACTCCGCATGTGAACTGAATGATCCTACACCAATCGTTACCAAAGAAGTGAGCACTTTCTTTCCTTATCAGGGATCCTCCTCAACTGCTACGCCTTGGTTTCCAGGAGAAATATTTCAACCGATTTCGGCTATAGCTCCTCCATTGCTAGCAACCTGTCATCAACAGGAGCAAGAAAGGGTTATTGATTCGACACCCGTGTCTTATGCTGAATTATGTCCACAACTGTTCAAAACGGGGTTGATTGAGTGTCACGAGCTAACTCCTCCTTTAGCATGCAAAAATACAAAAGAAATGGTCAACTTTCCTTCTTCTATAATCATTGCTCAGGCCAAGTCTTCAAAGGGACTGCATCAACAATCTTCATTCACTCCTCGACCGAGTACGAGTAAGAAAGTACAGAGACATGTCAGGCGTCCAACGCAGTGTCAACAACGAAGTTTTCAATCACGACCACAGGGTCAGCAACAACAGGTACAGAGACTGTTTCAGGAAAGAACAAGAGCGAGGAACCGCAGACTTGATCCTATCCCATGTCCATATGCTGTATTACTTCCAGAACTTCTGAAGTTTAACTTGGTTGAGCTCCGTACCATGAGGGCTCCTTCTGCTGATAATCTACCACCAAATTTCGATCCAAACTCCAGGTGCGAATTCCATACAGGTGCCCAGGGGCACAGTATTGAGGAATGTTGGGCTTTTCAGAACAAGGTACAAGACCTAATTGAGTCCAAGACAATCATTTTTTCTCCTTCATCCAAAGGTATTCCAGGATCTGATGCCTAATCACGACGGAACCAGTGTCACGGTTATTCTACCAAATGGTCCACGTTAAGCTGAAGTCTTCAAGTTAATCACCCAGGACGCCAGGGTATTCATGAAGCAAATAGAGCCAGCAGTATTCAAATACTCTCAGTGATGGCATTTGTGTGTTTTCCTTTCTTCATTGTTCATTTTCATCCCTATTGAGGGGAACTACGTCGCTCTGATTCTTCATTGGTCATCAGTCAATGGAGATACGTAGGCAGAAGATCGTCAGGTCTTTCCGAGCAACCTTATGGGGCAACTTTACTCCCCAGCTTCACTTTTCCTTCAGACGTCTCGTGTCAGAGTCAGAATAGCTAGAAGAGGAAGTATTACTGCCATGGTTGGGCATGTAACTGCAAATTGAAGATTACAAGTCTGTGAAAAGAGCTATTGATCGTTGAAAGTATCCAAGACTGATAGGTCCAGACGGAGCCAAGCCTCCTCAACTACGGCAATATTCAGTTCCTTTACTGCATTTCCATTTGTAGTTTCTTTTATATGCTAAACATTTGTCTACTTGTATGAAATTTGTTTTCTTTTGAATGTTAGCAATAATAAAACTCACATGTTTTTCTTGAAGTAAATTCATTTGCATTCCCTTATAATTTTGCATATGTACATCGCAATACCAATTGTCATGCTTAAATTCTATGAAAGGAGAATGACGAAACAAAAACGCAAAATCTCTAATTGTGTGCTCTCAAGTAAGACCCTGTTGACGATGTACAGGCATTGTTTCAAATCCTAAACACTGGAGATATAAGGAAGATAGACCCTCGCTAACCCCTTTGAGCCTTGAAGTAGGAGTTTCTTTTCACATAAAAAACCCTCACATGTAACCCAGGGGAAGGGTAGATGTCAGCTAGTCAGACCAAGCGTTCAAACTTCCATAAAGAAGTGTATTTGAAGATCCGTTGCATCCTACTATGCTAATCAAGAGGTCCAAAGACCCGAAACCACAATGGTTACCCAAGTCAAAAGGTCCAAAGACCCGAAACCACAGTGGTTATCTAAGTCAAAAGGTCCAAAGATTGAAAACCACAATGGTTATCCTTCGTCGACCAATGAATGAGGCAGTTACAACCCTCGCGAAGCAATCAAGACAAACAATGTCACGCGGCTTGTTCAAAGTACAAAAAGAAAAAAGAAAAGAAAAGCCCGCTAAGTCGAAACTTGAAAACAAGCGACTTAGGCAAAAGTTAGGGCATCCCGCTGGACTCCACAATCAAAGATTCACAAGAATCAGTCCAGGCAAAAGTTAGGGATAAGCAAAATAACGCAAAAGCAAAAGACAGAAAGGATTACATAAGAAAGATCCTCAAATAAGAACAAAGTCGTGTGACACAGACAGGAAAGACAGAGGAGTGACTGACTCTCATCAATAACCTGATTGGTGTTTGAACTAATAGCAGCAATGGTTCCTCAACCGACACGAAATCCTTATGAAAAGTGAATGCTTGTGAAAGCTAGCTGAACATAGGAATGGAGAACATCACGAAGAGTGGGTGGGCACAAATAAACTTCGAGCCTATATCTTTTGTTTCTATAACCGTGAACCAGGCCACGATATAACCCTCAAAAGTCCTAACTGAAACAGGTTTAATTTGAGAGTGTACTACTACGAGACTGCGTTCCTGACTCCTATGAGTTATGCTAAAAGACATTTGTTGGTATTGCATGTACATACTCTCATTCAAAATAAGGTCGTATCTTAACCAGTGATTCTCTCACGAAGGTTAAACGATCCATTTTCAAAACTTCAAGTTTAACATGTGTGTTGCATTAGAATTTTCATTCTAAGAATAAACATTTTTTGCTTGCATACATTTGTTTGGCATCATAAATGGTTCACATGCGGAAATTCAATCCAGAAGCTTAAGCTTGCCAAGTTGAGAAGTCTAAAACTTCCGAAAGACTGTCACGTCAAGGTGCACTTTTCCGAGAAAGCTTTATTGAGCAAGGACTTTCCTAATTAATCGCAGTAAGAGCTAGCCAATCCGGGGCAGTTACGTCGAGCAATCTCTTCAAATTTCAGTCAAACTGGGGCAATCACCTCGAGATTCAAATCTCTCCAAGAGCGAAGATTAGTCAGTCAAGAGCAAAACTATTCAAGTACTCATACTAGGGCAGGCCACCCCAATAGTACGAGAGTTCATTCTTTCCCGAAGGCAGACGATCAGAAGCATTTACCCGGAGTTTAGAATACCGTGGTCACTTGTCAAGCCAACTATCTCGTTCAGCACTTCTAACAGATACAAACTCATCTGCATTGGCAATGGTTATCTCCTCAGCAAAGTTATTACACTAATTCTTGCAGTCGTTATGATACCTAAGAGTTTAAAGACGCCAGGTCTTTTGTAAAATCCTCTTGAGGTAAAATCCATACGGAAGCAACTGATCCTCAGCACGAGACAACTTGAAATCTTTCCTCCTCAGCAGGACGTGTCTCGGTGTGGTCATCACCAACAGGAAGATAGAAGTTATCATCACTAAAGTCAACAGTTTTTTCCTTCAGATGGTTTCCTTGATCTCATTTCCTCAACAGATCTGAGACAATTCCTATTCCCCTAGAAGATTTCCGATAAATCATTCTCCTCCCCAACAGGTCCATAAGAGTGGATAATCCCCAATAATCAAGGTATCCCCGGGCACAACCCTCAAATTTAAAAGTCTAATTTATTTTTGGCAAAGGTGATAATTCGGGACAGACGAATTATTCACGCTCCTCTCCGACAGAGATGTTATCCCCATGGGACTACTTGATATCGAATTCACGATCATTGTGTTTCCCCACAGAGTCAGCAGAGACTTATCACTTCCGCGTCATGGATTTCTTTTACATTCACACCAGTTCATTAGCAATACTCAAGACATAATATCCCCAGTGTCATGGGGCAACATACCAGGAAATTCAACATATGCAAAGTCCAGCCGCAGACTGGCCAAAGTCCATCTTCGGGTGGCAAATTTCAAAGTCCAGCCGCAGACTGGCCAAAGTCCATCTTCGGGTGGCAGTTTCCAAAGTCCAGCCGCAGACTGGCCAAAGTCCATCTTCGGGTGGCAGTTTCCAAAGTCCAGCCGCAGACTGGCCAAAGTCCATCTTCGGGTGGCAGATTTCAAAGTCCAGCTGCAGACTGGCCAAAGTCCATCTTCGGGTGGCAAGTTTCAAAAGTCTCCCGTAGTGAGCAAAAGTCTCCCGTAGTGAGCAAAAGTTCAGCCGCAGACTGGCCAAAGTCCATCTTCGGGTGGCAAGTTTCAAAAGTCCACCCGCAGTGTGGCAAATCTCTAAAGTCCCCCGCAGTGGGCAAAAGTCTCCCGTAGTGAGCAAAAGTCTCCCGTAGCGAGCAAAAGTCTCCCGTAGTGAGCAAAAGTCCACCCGCAGTGTGGCAAATCTCTAAAGTCTCCCGTAGTGAGCAAAAGTCCACCCGCAGTGTGGCAAATCTCTAAAGTCTCCCGCAGTGAGCAAAAGTCTCCCGTAGTGAGCAAAAGTCTCCCGTAGTGAGCAAAAGTCCACTCGCAGTGTGGCAAATCTCTAAAGTCCCCCGCAGTGGGCAAAAGCCTCCCGTAGTGAGCAAAAGTCTCCCGTAGTGAGCAAAAGTCTCTCATAGTGAGCAAAAGTCCCCCGCAGTGGGCAAAAGCCTCCCGTAGTGAGCAAAAGTCTCTCGTAGTGAGCAAAAGTCCAGCCGCAGACTGGCCAAAGTCCATCTTCGGGTGGCAAAATTCAAAAGTCTCCCGCAGTGAGTAGAAGTCCACCCGCAGTGTGGCAAATCTCCAAAGTCCACCCACAGTGTGGCAAATTTCAAAAGTCCACCCACAGCGTGGCAATTTTCAAAGTCCACCCACAGCGTGGCAATTTCCAAAGTCCACCCGCAGTGTGGCAATGTATTTTGAAGTCCAACCGCAGATTGGCGAAAGTCCATCCTCAGGGTGGCATCATATCACAAGTCCACCCACAGTGTGGCAGGCCAGTAGCCTTCTGGCATCACTCAAAAGGCATCCCCCGTTTATGACCTTACCATCATAATTATATCCAAGCAGAGTTCGTTCGGTTGAGATGATTTCCCTGTTCTTCTGCCACAAAGGGCAAATTTTCTGGATGTTTCTGGTATTCAATCCCTGCATACCTCAAATGTCTGAAAGCAACTGCTATCATCCATTCACGTCTACAGTGATTGAATAGGGGCAGCTGTAACACCCCAAAATTTGCCCTCATTATTTATAACTATTAACTGACTTTATGCTTCGCTTTTAGCTGCATCATCTAATAGTTCATCATACAGATCATTGTCTCCTAAGGCAGTGGATTAAAGGATTTAGGGTAATGTGGATTGGCCTTATCCAGAGGTGATTCGTCTGGTCCATACTTTAATCAAGTCGGAGAAAAAGTTGAGCTCACATCATCATTAGCACATCGTATGGTGGGGTTTATCAAGTTCCAAAATTTCCCCTATTCGGAGATCCTATCACAAGCGTTGGGGGAAGACATATTAAGTTTATTTACTTTCGAAATCTCATGCTTCTTACTTCATCAGACACATCCCAAAAGCTAGAATTTCATCAGGATTATGATTGAGTTTTACTAGGAACTATGACCCTCATTGGCTTGGGCCATTTGTATTACTTGAATCGTGAAGCGAGGGGTTATTTTTCATAGTGTAAATTTCAAGAGATTTCTTTCAGAAATGTTGTTATCATCATCTTTTGCCATGCAGAGAATTTCAACCATTGAGCAAGGATTCAAATTATTGACAAGTTCTTGATGTGTTTGTAGTGATTAAGGTTGTTCAGGAAATATAAGTATTCGGGTTTCACGCAAGGATTTGATATAATATTTGCGTATGGAGGATTATTGGTTAAGTTTAAGACAGGCCTTCCGTTTTTCATGGGATAATTGTTTCTGTGAGGCCAAAGTTTCAAATTTACGTTGAATTCGAATTCAAAGCAAGGAAAATAGAGGCGCATTAGTATCTTGTTCCACCAATGAAAGGCCAATATCATTTTACAATAAAAATAAGTGACTTTAAGTTCAGAATTTTTCATTTGAAGTTGGGCCAAAAGTCTCATATTTAAATATGTCTATAGTATTGATTTCGAAGAAATTCAGAACTTATTAGGACGGAAAATAAGTGATTCTAAGTTGGAAGTTATTGATGCAGAAAAATAAGGCTTGCGGAGCGTTTTTATTAGGCCCACCAAGAAAATTTATACAGGAAAAACAACGGAAAATTCGGAAGAAATTCATAACAAATTAGAGGGAGAAAATTAATATAGAAAGAACTCAAATTAGAAAACCAAATCAATGGTGACTACATAAATATACCAGAAAATCAAATTAGAAAATGGGAAGGATTCAACCGAAAATCGGTTACATACAAAGATCAAAAGAAAAACTCTCAGTTGGAGCTTCAGCTACATATCCTAAAGCTAACCACCTCCAATAGAGGATAACTACCAAAACAGAATTCCTAACAAGTTCCTAACCGAATTTACATGAAAAAATCTAAAATATCCTCTGAATTCATCTCCTATAAAGAGGATAGTTGGCTGCAACTTGAGTCTGCTGATTTTTTTCCTGCGGAAGGCTTCCATTTTTCACATTCTCCATTTCTCCCTTTTCCATCTATAAGCTTCATTTTTCTCCTCATTCATTCATGGCCTCTCTCAAATCTCAGATCCTCTTCCTCCCATCCATCTCTCTCAAATATTGTTTTCTTCAAACCTTCATCAATCTTTTCATCACCAAATCTACTTCTTCATGAATGTTTCTCCCAATCACTCTTCACTCTCATCAATTGACCTGCAAGAAAAGAAAATACAGGCTTACAGGGGGAATCCAAGAATCAGCAATGGCAGTACAAAGAATAAGGCAACAAATTACAGAATAATTTACAGACTGAGGAGCAAGAAGATGAATCACCTCAGTATCAATTCGATAAGCTCTTCACAGTAACATTGAGAGATCGGCATTGCTCGGAGATTCCTAGAACATAGCACCACCAACTTCAGCAACCGTCACAAAGCTTCTCCAAAATCACCTGCGATGTCATAACGAAAGGCCCTGAATTCCTCCATTATCATTGCTGCAAAACTCGCAGCAGGAACAGCTTACAACGAGCCGTGTCGCTTTCCAATAACGCTTCACCATCACCCTAATCATCATCAAGTTTTCAAGCCTCAAGAGTCCAACCCTGCAGTCGTCAACAGATTCTCATCATCTTCACATTTATAAACGTCATCCATCATCATCAGGATCTTCACTTTCGGCCAGCATCACCACCTGTTTCACACAGCTTCATCCTTGTTGATTTGTCTTCCCCAGCTTCTTTTCATCAGCGCAACTTCAACATTCAATCATCAAGAACTGTCAATTCTCTTAAAAGAAACCAACAAGAATTTCAGAAGAGGAGTATAGAAGAACGAAATCGAATGGGAAACCGCAGAATATTACCTGAAGCGGTGAACTGTGACGCGTCTTCAAAGGATCATCGGAATGACTCCGTTAGACGTTCGTTCTTTCTCTTCCCGATCTGGGTTTCTGATCACTCCTTTATCTTCATCTCTTTCGGTCAATCTGCATAACAGTAAACGCAGCTTGTGAGCAGAAATATGTTCATCCATGGCCATAGTTATTAATTAGCTAAATCGGCAAGACAAAGACAAATCAAATTCAGGAAGGGGAGTTCGAAACGAGTCGCGATTGAACCTTACCGCAACCTTACCTTCAATCTTCACCGGAAAATCACAGTGGCGGTTACAAAGAGTCGTTAATCACGAACATTAGCGAATCCTTGACCACGTTCTTCGCATCGGTCAATTTCTTCGTGCCGTCAATTAACAGGTGCGAATTAGAATGTTGTTAGAGCTTGTTGTGTATCATTGATTGTTCGTAGCTATTCCCGCGGTGAGAGTGGTCTGGTTCGAGTACGATTCAAGAGGATTCATGTTTAGAAGGTCGATTAGATTAGGTTTTGTTCTCGTTTCTTTTCACGGTTGGAGGACGGATGATGACGATGCGCCGCCGCCGCTGCCGGCTAGGGTTTCATAGAGAAAACGAAGGGTGAGTGAGAAAGAGAACGCGTGAGGGATAGAGAAGAGGATGGAGGATTGAAAAGGGGTGACGACGCGGTTAGGGTTTCACGGCGGCGGCGGTAATGAGCAAGAAGGAAGAGACCTAGGGTTTGAGAGAGAAAGGTATCGTTTGAGTCTGAGGAGAGGGACAGGCTGGTGTGTTTGTTCTTACTTTTCTTTTTCATTTGTTTCGTTTTTTATATAATATAATTGTTATCTTTTATTAATTAAATCTTAGATTAGGTCTTAATTAGGAATTGAATGAGATAATGATTATTTAAGTATGACAATTACCACCATAAAAAATCATAATAGGTTAATTAATTTTAATCTTAAGAATATTGTAAATTTAATGGAAATTAGGAGAAGTTAAAGGATGGTTAAGAGGATTTAAGAGGATTAATCACCATAAAACATAATAAATCAAATTCTGTTTTCAGAATTTAGAAGAGGGCTAAGTTCCTGCGCAGTGGGCCTAGAGTATCTTGCTTTTCGCACCCCCATTCAAGCCCAATCCCATCTTTAACTTAAAAATATTTCTATTCTTACCCCCTTTCCTTATTTCTCATTTCTTAAAAATTCTATTTCATATAGCTTCAAATATAATTCATAAAAAATACCAAAACGTATAGTAAAATTCCACAAAAATTACAGTAGAATATTAAGTCAATTTAGAAACATTCCCAATTTTTACTTTCTGAATTTAATCATTTTTCAATTTAATTTCGAATTTTTATTTTAATTGATTCATATTAAATTCCTTCTTGGACACATAAATTTGTGCAATTTATTTAGGCCACTTCCCATGACATTTTTGGCTCATTCTTTTTGCGTTGATTAAAGGACAAATAGAAGTACCTATAATATTTTTTGTGTATTTTTTAGGACATTTTTTCTACTGTTTTAATTGTGTAATTTGTGTAAATTTATGATGGAACTTTACATAGAATTAGGTGACCATTTGCCTTAGTTAGAATGAGAATTTTTTAGAGATTTTTTTACACAATGCTATAGTCAGGTTTAAGACCTTAGGAATTTAATTTCATATTTTTTTCATGACTTTTAATATTTTTGTCATTTTAATTCATTCCATCATATTATGCATATTCATGGTTCATATCATTCACTAACTATTTGTTTTTTGTGCAAGGTATTTTGCAAGGTTTGGCTTATGGACTTGGACACTTTTTATGCCTCAATTATGTTTGTGTGCTTTGTGATGTAATAGCTTAGAACTTGTATGCTTGTATAATTTCCTTAATTAGGATTAGAAAAGATAAAACAAATCGTTAGAAAACGAAAATCTCAAAAATAAGTAAAAGGCTCGATCCAACGTCGAGTATATTTTCAAATAAATAAATAAAGTTCATATTATTTTAGGGTTCCTCGATTACCATCATTCCATTCCATTCAACCAAAACGCAAGCCTTGTATGTTTCATACCATAGGTCGTGCGTCTTAGCACCACGCAACCGACCCACCCGAACCATTGTTCCATCCCGTTTACATTCCATACCGTTTTTACCTACCATGACTTAGGAGGACCATATTGCTCATTGTTAACTTCTTTTACTTGCATGTCTAGTCTTATATCTCTTATATCTCTTAGGTAGATTTTAATTGCAAACCTCACTAACCATAGGTTATCCATGAATTCAAACTAACTTAGGGTAAGTCTAGTTTCCCTTAGAATTTTTCCTTTTATAACTTGAGTCTCGCTTCTCATCTTAAAAGAAAATCAAAAACAATTAATAAAGGAAAAGGTGTACAATACGCCACGAGCCTTAAGCTATACGGGAAATGATTAGTGGAGGTCTCCTTCACTCTTCTAGGATGCTTTACAAACGTTCCATTGGGAGCGATCTTGGAAAGTATTCGCTCCTGTGTCATAGTCTTTAGTGTTGTACATTCAATAAACACAAATTCAAAACATTTCTTATAAAAGACAACAAACCAAGAAGTCACGTCTTCTTTCTCATCTCATACTCTTTGCGGACGAACATGACTTGTCTCGACAGTTCAAACAGCGACACGGTAAACACCCTCGAGTCAGAGCCGGTAACACCTGAGCTAGAGCTATGGCAATGTCATCCTAAAAACCACAAACGAGTGTAAGCCTTAGTTAGACGAACTACGACGTCTCTGATCCTCATTTATCCCGATGAGGTACGTAGGCAGTGGGGTAGGGCCCATTCGAGCACAATTTTTATTTTCCCTACACTTTTCCCCCTTTATTCCCATTTTCCAATTTCATTTCTTTTCTCATTTCCATTTCATTCCAGATAGCTATTCTTTCAGTTAAACAGCATAGTATTTCTCACCCTTTGAAAACAGACTTTTAAGTGTGGATCCCGTCGAGTACGGCGGACGGATTGGGGTGCTAATACCTTCTCAATTCGTAACCGACTTCCGTATCCAGATCTTTGGTTCGCAAGGCCTCGTCCTTTTCCTTCTTCCTCAGGTTTGTGCAACATTACCCTTCCCATTCCTTTGGGATAAAAATGTCTGGCTGGCGACTCTACCTTTTCCGCGCCACTTTCGCGTTTGTACTAGGATGAAAATCCCGGGAGCGACACAGTGTGAATAGGCTCTTCATGATCTTTTGCTTTTATGAACATGATGTCGTCATATTGGCCTAGCACATACCCCATTGACTCTTATAATACTGTCAAGTACATTATCAGAGGTCTTCCTTCAACTGGAGGCATAAGGATTGGAGGCTCTTGTAAGTATTCCTTGATTTTGTCAAAAGCCCTTTGGCAGTCTTCATTCCACCTGACTGTTTGTTCTTTCCTTAACAACTTGAACAAGGGTTCACAGGTTGCAGTGAGATGAGATATGAACCTTGAAATGTAGTTCAATCTACCTAAGAACCCCCAAACTTATTTTTCAGTCTTTGGTGCAGGCATTTCTTGAATGGCTTTGACTTTGTCAGGGTCAACTTCAATTCCCTTTTCACTTACAATAAATCCCAGCAGCTTACTGGATCGCACACCGAATGTGCATTTGTTGGGGTTTAGCTTCAGCTGGTACTTTCTCAGACGCTTGACAGCTTCAACAGATTCACCAGGTGGTCTTCTTCAGTAAGGGACTTGGCAATTATGTCATCCACATAACATTCAATTTCTTTGTGGATCATGTCATGGAATAATGTTACCATAGCCCGTTGATAAGTGGCACCAGCATTCTTCAGTCCGAATGGCATTACCTTATAACAGAATGTGCCCCAGGGTGTGATGAAAGTTGTCTTCTCCATGTCTTCAGGTGACATCTTGATCTGATTATATCCTGAAAATCCATCCATGAAGGAGAACACCGAGAACTGAGCCGTATTGTCGACCAATACATCAATGTGAGGTAATGGGAAGTCATCTTTCGGGCTGGCTCTGTTCAGATCCCGGTAATCCACACACATCCGTACTTTGCCATCTTTCTTAGGCACAGGTACAATGTTAGCAACCCACGGCGGGTAACTAGTTACAGCAAGGAAACCGGCGTCCCACTGTTTTTGTACCTCTTCTTTTATCTTCATGGCCATATCCGGACGAGTACGGCGCAACTTCTGTTTTACTGGCGGACAATCTTCTTTTAGTGGCAGCTTGTGCATGACAATGTCGGTATCCAGACCTGGCATGTCTTTGTAAGACCAAGCAAAAACATCCAATTACTCCCGGAGCATATCAATAAGTTGTTCTTTCACTGAATCTAGCAGACGGGCCCCGATTTTCAATTCTTTCAAGTCTTTTTCGGTACCAAGATTAACCGTCTCAAATTCCTCCTGATGAGGAGTAATAACCTTCTCCTCTTGTCTCAACAACCTGGCTAGTTCTTCAGGTAGCTCATAATCTTCTTCAACCCCTTCATCGGCTTGATTAATCGGATTGTCAAAGTCATACGAAGTCATAGCAGTGTCGTTGTCGGTGCAGTCTGGAGGGCACTCTCTGCAAGGGTTTAGATTTGTTCATTATAGTGATCAGTTTTATCTTGCTTAGAAAAAGTGAAAATGAAGTCATTATTTTTTAAAAACATTGTCATTTTATTTTTGTACAAAAAATGAAAAATGAAAAACAGTGAGCGGGAAAAAAGAGACTCATTTGCAAAAGATGTCTTGATATTCATTAATTGATCGTTTGCACAAAATACAAGATGGCCCGATTAAAAAATGAGCCCTGACATCTTGGGCAAGATGCATGACTTGATGCATGCTTAAAGACAGGAAATAATAATTACTCTGCAGGAGTAACTCTTATAATTTTCTGGGAAGACCAGTTTGAGACTTGGTTCCCCGGGATCCTTGGACGTATCCAGTTTTCCAGGTTACGTTCGTCTTCTTCCTCGTCTTCCAAACTATTCACATCATCCGGGGTAAGCGTTCCCCTGTTGACAAATTTGGGCTCCATTGCAGCCTCTGGTTGATCTTGTCGAGTTGGTCTGTAACCCAACCCGAATCTGTCTTCTTTCTTTTCAACTGGCAGCAGCTTGCCCCAGCCTTGAGCGGTACCCTCCTCAACAAACTTTCGGGCCTATTGATATGAAGTGATGGAAGTCCCAGAAACAACAGATGATTCATTGATGTTAAGGGCCTCAAACCCCTAACTCATAGTCACATGGATCTCCCCATCCATTTCTATGTATTTATAAGTAGCCAGCTGCCTAAAAAAGATATCCTCCTCCCCGCAAATGGTGATGATCTGGCCCTCCCACTCGAATTTTAACTTCTGGTGAAGGGTAGACGTAACAGCGCCAGCGGCGTGAATCCAGGGTCTACCCAACAGACAGCTGTAGGCCGGCTGTATGTCCATCACGAAGAAAGTAGTTTTAAAGGTCTGTGGGCCAATCAACACAGGTAAATTGATCTCTCCAAGAACCGATCTCTTAGAGCCATCAAATGCTCTCACCACCAAATTACTCGGACGCAATGCCAAACCGTCATACTCCAACTTCACCAAGGCCTTCTTTGGGAGAACATTGAGCGAAGACCCAGTGTCCACCAGTACATGAGAAAGGACAACACCTTTGCATTCCAAGGTGATGTGCAAAGCCTTGTTATGGTTGCGCCCCTCCGTTGTTAAATCAACATTTGTAAAGCCCAGTCCATGACTGGTGTTAACATTTGCAACCACAGTTTCTAACTGATTAACAGTAATCTCTTCCGGCACATATGCTGCGTGCAGGACCTTCATCAATGCATTCCTATGGGCTTCGGAACACATTAGCAATGACAATATAGAGATTTTGGAGGGGGTTTGGTGAAGCTGGTCCCCCACCTTGTAATCACTCTTCTTTATTATTCTCATGAACTCGTCTACCTCTTGTTCAAAAGACGTCTTCGGAGTTTCTTTAACAGTTGACTCTCCAGGTACCACATTCTTCCCTTTTGCCTTAGCAGCAGCTTCTGCTTCAGCATTGGGTCTTGGTGTTTGTGAGGCAAAAAGGCGTCCTCTTCTGGTGAAGCCTCCGCCTCCCCCAACATTGTCAACTTGTGGTGAAGAGGTTGATGAATCTAGAGTGATCTTCTTTCCGTCACAGTAGAGATCAGAGTCGTAGTGCCAAGGTATGGCATTACTGCTTTCATAAGGAACAGGTCCAGGTACCGTAATGGTGACCGGACTGATTGCTGCAGCGGATGGAACTGTAATGGTATGCAGATCGTAATAGATCGTGACTGGAGATTTGACAGGAGGTGTTGCAGTTTATTGTTGGAAATTGTTGTTGGGGTGAACATTTGCTGGGTCATAATAGATCGTGACCGTTGAGACATCTTCATTAATGTTTGCTGGTGTTGTAGGCGTTTCCGTTGATAAAATGGGTGTTGATGTTGTAGAAGTAAATGTTGCTGAACTCTGATCTGTTGAAATAATGGATGGAGTGATTGCTGGAGTTGTTGATGAATCAGTGGGAATGATAGTTGTTGTTGTTGTAGGAGATTCCATTGCTGCTGAAGAAAGAGCTGTTGAAGGTGCTGTTGTAGTAATCTGCAGAATTCCATCTCTGATGAGGCCGTCTATGCCAAACCTTAGCTTCTCACAACCATTAATAGCAGTCTTGCACATTTCACAGCTGGCCCCACAGCCCGGGAACACTTGGCATCTTAAAAGTTGAACTTTGACTTCAGCCAGTGGTGTTTGAATCTGTGCAACATTATCAATTAGTGTAGATGGTTGGTCCTCTTCTATGGCATTAATCCTGGGCCCACCATGATTAGGCATAGGATTTCTGTTAACATTTGGAGGAGGTGCGAAATTGAGAGCTTTGGAATCGACCAGATCTTGAACTTTCATTTGCAAGGCTCTACACTTCTCCGTATTGTGACCAGGTGCGTTGAAGTGAAAGGCACACCTGGCATTAACATCATAATTCTTCGGGAGATTGAGGGGATCTGGTGGAGCCAACGTCCTTAACTCAACCAGGTTAAGTTTCAGGAGTTGTGGCAGTAGAGCAGCATAAGGCATAAGGATGGGATAAATTACCCTGTTTGCTTGAGATGGCCTCTGTTGAAAGGGGCGTTGCTGTTGGTTGCTATTTTTGTTGTTGTAAGTTCTTTGTTGCGGAAAATAAGATTGTTGCTGATAGTGATGTTGTTGTTGTTGTTGAGGATATAATGGTTGTTGTGGAACTGGAGCTGGAATAGTAACAGCTGTTATTGATCTGTGAGAATACTGGGGTCTGCCCCTGCTTGAATGGATAGCATTTGTTTCACCTGCCCTTCGGGGTCCTGCAAAAGGTTTTCTGGGGTTGCTGGAGGAACTTGCACCATTGTCAGAGATTTTGCCCATCTTCAAAAGACTCTCAATTCTCTCACCAGCTATAACTACATCGGCAAATTTGGTAGAGGAGAAAGCAGCAAGTCTATCAATGTAAGTTCCCTGCAAGGTGTTCATAAACATGTCAGCCATCTCTCTTTCTAACATGGGTGGCTGGACAACAGCAACAAGCTGTCTCCACCTCTGAGCATAATCCCGAAAGCTCTCCCTTGAAGACTGAGACATGCCCATTAGAAGGGTTCTATTGGGAGCCATGTCTAGGTTGTACTGGTATTGCCGGATGAAGGCTTCGGCCAGGTCTTTCCAACATCTTATAGTGGCCCTTGTCAGATGCGAATACCATTCTCTTGAAGCTCCAGTCAGGCTGTCCTCAAAATAGAACATCCATAACTTCTCATCCATGGTATAAGCCTTGAGTCTTCCTAAAAAGGATTGCAGATGAGTATGTGGGCATGAGGTACCATTATATTTCTCAAAGCATGGGGGTTTGAATTTGTGGGGAATTCTCACCCCATCTACCAGCCCCATATCCATTACGTCGAAGCCTAAAGAATTCTGAGATTCCAAAGATCTTAACTTTTCAGCAATCTCATCCAGTCTTCTGTCATACACTTCATCCCTAGCCCCAATGACAGTGAACTGTTCTTCTTGGAGATCCTCTTGCAGAATTCTGCCCCCAGCAGTATTACCTTGAACATTTCTTGGGATATTAACATCTGGGTTCAAATGGGGCCCATACTCTGGTGGGTCGATACGAGGATGCCCTCGTTCATTATTGCTGGTTCCTCCTGTTCCAAGGTGGGGCTCTTCAGGTGTCTGTCTCTCTACAAGCTCTCTCAACCTTTCTTGACTCTGGGCTAGGCCAGTCATCACAGCCATAAACTGGTTCATTTGGTTTCTCATTTCGACCCTTTCATTTACCATCTGATTTCTCACTTCATTCAGGTCCTGCTGTACCTGCTCCATTTGAATGCCTGGAAGGTTGTTACACGTTGGATATCGATGTGTGCGGTTGACAGGGAACACTCTGCGACGAGCAATGTTTCCTGAAAGCACAACAAAGTGAGAAACAAATAATGAACAAAAACCTACAAAACAAAAGAAAATGTTAGCATGCAATGCAATATGCTTATTTGTTTTCCAAGGTATCCGGTTTGGTTCTTGATTTTAACCTTTCCAGACCTTGAGGAGATGCTTGATGATGTTGAGAGAAAGCCCACCAAAATAGAACAAACTGATATATTACAAATGATGAAAATACATAGTCTGTTTACAATACATGCCCATGGTGGGTCAAAAATACAACAAAAAGGAAAAGTACATCAAAAGAAAAGAAATACAAGCAAAGGAATCAGACATCCAATCCATAGTCATCTTCCCTGACTTCCTTCAGGAGTGCCTCAGTCACCGGACCAACTGGGTGTTCTGTAATGGTCCTAATGAGGAGGTTCCTGGTAGCAATGGCATTAGTCAGCTTCTTATGCCTGTCCTGATCCTTTGATCTCTTTAACCCTGCTCGAAGCTTCAATTCTGATATCTCCTTCTGAGCTGCCAACAAAGCTTCCTGCTGCTTCTTCTCATCGGCCTCCAGCTGCTCAATCTTGGCTTGAGTCCTCTGGTCTTCTTGTGCACGGGCTTCGGTGATCCTGATCCACCTAGCCTGGCTTTCTTCCAGGTAATGCTCAGCCCTAGCTTTCTGAATCTTGGCCTCCTTGCAGGCATTCTTCAATATCTGTTCTCCTGCTCTTTCTTTCCTTATATAGTCATCTGTCCTTTCAATCTTGGTCAGATGCTCAGTCTTGAGCCTTTCCAATCTCTCAATGTCCAGACGACCGTCATTCCTTTCCCAAAGAGTCTTCTTCAGAGCTTCAGACAACTGATTATTCCTCTCTTTCAGCTTTTCAAATTCCTCCAGGCTAACAGTTGTTGTAGGCTGTACCGTAGATGGTCCAGGTGTGTCTTCCAAGGTGAAAGGCATTCTGGTAATCTGAGCTCTAGTACGGGACCAGTCAGAGTACTGAGCTGAAGCAACATTGTTACATCTTCCAAGGATGGTTGTTCCTTTTGTCTGGACGTTGTCCCAAGCCCAGTCAGCTTGCCTGACAACAGCTGAATTAGGTTGAACTTCATAGTATAGGGTCTCAGCTAAATCCTGTCCTCTGGGAGGGTGAACTAAGGCATATCCCAATTGTCTCTTAAACAGTAAAGGGTTTTAATTGATGCAACCTTTTACTCCTATTAGAGGCACTTTAGGGTATTGCCCACAGCTGGTGATAATATCCTTGCCTTTGGTGCTCTGGGTGCCCCATCTGATATTCTCTGAGGTTAAGGTAATGAACCTCTTGGCCTAATTCTTCTACTGATGTGGGTTCAAGAAAGCATATGATTTAGGTAGGTGTCTGAGTAGCCAAGAGTAGAACAAAGGAGCACAGCATCTGACCAACTTCCCCCTTTGTTTTTCATTTCTCTGATGGATAGAATAGTAAAAATCCCCTAGCAATGTAGGCACTGGGTTCCTCAGCAGGAACAAGTGGATGGCATTCTTACTAACAAATTTAAGCTCATATGCAAACAATATAGCCCCATATATGTTGAGGGCTAAGAGTGGACAGACTGTCCTCCATTCTCCTACTACAGCCTTCAGGATGGCTTGATAAATCAAGAAGTCCATATGTAAACCAGGAATCCTAGCTTTTGTTGTCATATTTTGCTCAATAAGGGCAGGCTCCAAGTACAATGCCCTTGCTATCTCTTCACTTCTGGGAGCAGTCATCTCTGGGTTAAAGGGGATCCCTCCTCTGATAGGTACTCCAATCAACAAAGAAAACTCTTCCAACAGAGGCCCTATCTGAAAGTCTGGAAAGGTGAAGCATCTAAGTGGAGGTTCATAAAACTGCAAGCATGTGTGGATCATGCTTCTCTGAGAAGAATCAAGATCCATAACCATATCCAAGATACCCCCATAGTGCTCTCTGAACAGTGAGATGTGGTCAGGTGTGATAAGTGACTGGACCTGCCTGATACCAGTCAAAGAAGGTTCAAAGAAGTGATAAGATATGTTGCTTTTCCTTGGAATATCCATGAGTGCTGAAGAAGCTGAAGTCAAATGCTGGTGAAGATTGTAGATTGAGAAGCTGAAGGTAAGTCTCTGACAGATTGATGCAAGTGAGTATCTGACAGACTGATGGAGGTGCTAAAGGAGATAGTTGAAGCAGATGCTGAAGAAGACAGCTGAAGCAGAGGTCTAAGCAATAGAAGGGGTCAAAACCAAACCAAGATATAATGAGGTGGATACCCTGAAAAACAAATAAACAAATGTTAAATGATGCAATGATGATATATGAAAATGATATGCAAGGGTGTGTGATCAAGAGCTGGATCTGATTATCTGTCTTGATATAAGGTCCATGTATGTTCAAAGGTTCGGACGGAGGTTCAGAAATCCAGTAACCAGGGTGGGGGACTCAAATAAAGAGTCACATATCCAGGGTTAATTACAAGAACTGTCCAAAGTGAGGTACTCTTAAACAAAATAGTAATAGGGTATGATGTGGCCAAGGGTTACTGCAAACCTATAAACAACCCAACCCCCTCACATGTAATGTTCTAGAACAAGGATCCTCAGACTTGGATCAGTTATGAGAAGTGTAAACACTTCTAACCCGGAGGTACAATGTTTACAATAACCATAAAAGATCCTCCTCTAATTCACCCCAAATTCTGAAGGTCATAATAAAGGTCATCCAGACTTAGCAGGCTTCCCAGATATCCCTAGCACTACAGGAAATATGTAGCACATAGTTCTCAAGAAGAAACCCACATCTGAACCGTGTTTCATATTCCCGCACCAGACCGAAATGGAATGGGAAAGAACATGAACCACTCTAGCCTAGGTGTCACTCAGGTCCCAGGTATAGGACCTTAATCAATCAGTGGAACCCCACCCACCAAAATAGAAGCCAGATCTAGCAATGATAATGACAGCATGATGTATATAAAAAACTATAAAGAAAGTAGTAAATAAAGTTGTACATAAAGCAATAAATAAAGCAAATAAATAAACACAATTAGCACATAACACCCCAGTAAACACAATTCAAACAAGCGCTAGGAGGAACCCACAAAAAGAACCAGAAGCCCTGGTTGCAATATAAGTTTCCCCAGCAGAGTCGCCAAGCTGTCGCTCCCACCAAATGACACCTGGTCAAGAGGGGTACAGACGCGAACGGTCGGCGAAAGAGAGAACACAAGGGTGAACTGAAAAGAGTCGCCAGCTAGGCATTTTTATCCCGAAGGAAAGGTAATGATGCATAAACCTAGAAAGATATGGATAAGATGATCGCGAACCAGAGAAACTGAGAAAGGGGGATGGTTACAACCTGGGAAGGTATTAGCACCCAGATTGTCCGTCGTACTCGACGGGATCCACACGTGAAAGATTTGTGTTTAAAGGGGTAGTGCCAGTGCTATTTTGTGTGCAAAAGATGGAAAAGAATACAAGTGTCAGTGCAAAAGAAATGTGGAGTGAATAAAAGGAGTGTCAGTGTAAGAAAAGAGTGCAATGTTCAAGACAATGAGGCTTAAAGAATAAGGCTAGAAGAGGGGGAATATGCAAAGACTTTTGTTCGATAACAGTTAAGTTATGCCTATGTATCCACTCGTGCAATGAGGAAGTCAGAACACCGTAGTTCGACTCAAAGAGACTGAAAAATAAATTGACTTGTGAACTGCTTAGTTGTCTATGCTCAAGTGTATGACCTGTCTGGCTCAGGTGCAAACTGTCTTGCATTAGACAGAAGAAGCGAGTTCTCGTTTATGAGTGAATGAGGTGAGAAAAGAATCCCGGAGGAGACGATTATTGTTTGTTTTTGGTGTTTTCAATCTTTTATTGCTTTTGGAATTTGTCATAAGTTAATGAGCTTAAGTCTAAACCAAGGGTTAGTAAACTCATCACATCCTCCCTGATTATGGATAATGAGAATACTTTAAGCATGAAGTAAACACTTCACACTTAATCACCATGATGTAAGATTGAGATCATTAACCTACTTGCATTTATTTAGATTTGTTTGGAGTTTTTGTTTAGTGTTAAGTAATGAGTTTAAGCCATAATCAAGGATTTAATGGACCCATTACACCATCCTAATAGAAGGATAATAGATGAGAACATTTAAGCTGAGGAAGGCTCCTCAACTTAATCCATGATTAGGGATTAACCTCATGACAAAACAAAGCCTTTATTAAAGTGGATTTTAGTTAATGGTAAGATTAAGAAGTGGATTTTATGGTTTGTAAGACAACTTGAGGGGGACTTGTCCATTAACACTAGGGTTAGTCCTTCTTAACCAATTAAGGAAGAATTAGAACCCTAATGCAAGGCCCAAGTTACAAGCTTGATGTATTAGTGATTATTAAGATGGATTGATTAAAGGATTTAAACACATTAAGGGTTTAACACTTAGGATTAAAGTTATACACTCCATCCTAAGAGAAGGATGCAGGCATAACCTTGATCACAAAGCCTTAAAGCCTTCAAGGTTTAGTCCTTGATTATGAGATGAGAAGAGAAGACAAAAAAATGACACAAAGGTAAAAATAATAGGGGGACTAATCAAACCCTAATTGTGATCATGCTTGGGTATTCCTAGGGTTTATGAGGCTTGCAAGAGATCTTCAAGAGAGCCACCAAGGAAGAAGAAAGATGGAAGGAGGAGAAGCAGAAAGAAGCAAGTCAACTTACTTCACTTAAGGAGATAAGTTGCTTGAAGAAAGAAAGTGAGTAAGGAACATGAATGAGAAAGCTCACTCTAATACACATACAAAATGCAACAATGAATGCATAAGAGAGATGAGAAGAGATTGTGAGAAGTGAAGGCAAATTCACTTCTCAAAGTAACTTACCACCTGAAAAGTTAGTAAAGGGAAAATGAAATGAAATGAAAATGAAATGAATGCAAGGATGCAAGCCAAAACCAGAAGCATGTTCATGATGCAAATGATGCAAAGAGGTGATGCAAATGTATGTCATGAGATGTGAATTATCATACAAGTCATGAGGATGCAAATGAAGCATGAAAGAGGCATGAAAGTTCATGAATGCACATGGAATGAAATGAAAGCATAACATGGAAAATGGATGATGCAATGATCAAACATGATTCTAATGTGTCCTAAGATGTCTTAGAAGTTATGAGAATGCATAAAATGTCATGGCAAGTTCTCATATGAAGGCTTATGCAAGATGAATGCAAATGAAGCAAGGAAATTAGGGTTATATGAACATGTGAGATGCAAAACTCAAAAACAGAAGCAAATCATAAGATAAAAAATTGAAAATGAACTCAAAGGAACCCTAATCCTATACTAGGTTACCATCTAAGGGGAGAGGTCAGAAGCTAAACCTAAAGGAAGTTATGAATTTCCAAAGTTTCTAGGGTTTTAAGGGTGATCCTCAATACAAAATTCCAAATAATTTGAAAATGAAGGATAAAAATGAAACAAAAATGTTTTTAGAAACTAGGAAACATGCATAGAACAATGAAAAAAGAATCATTCACAAACTCAACTTGGTTTAAAAGTTATGAATTTTTGAAGTTAGGGTTAAAAATGAACAATTTTAAGAACCCTAATTCAATGAAAAAATGTCAAAGTAGGATCAAAACCAAAAAGAAATTTGTATGGTGAGTTTGTAAATGTTTGTAAATGTTTAAAAATGTTCTCTGATTTTTTTGGTGATTTTTAAATACTTAAATGTATTTTTAATTAATTAATTTTCATTAATTAATTAAATAAAACATTTAAATGATTTAAAAATACTTTTTTAATGCTAAAAATAAAAATAAAAATATTTTTGGTTTCTGAAAATTAATAAAATGTTTGATAAAAATTTTCAGAATTTTTTTATGTTTCTTACTATTTTTAAAAATTCGTATAATATTAAATGAAAAAAATGAAATAAAAAATTAAATAAACAGAAGTACGCACAATGGGTGGTTGGGATTGATTCTGGGCTTAGGATCTGTTGACTGGCGCGCATCTGGACGGCCCATATTCAAACTTAACCAAACTGAATTAATTAATCTAATAAACCTAATTAAATGCTAATCACAAGATCCTGGCCATACACTGCACGCGGGAAAGACCAATTTAAGGGCCCAGATTCAAACATGAAACCCTAACCTTAATTAACATTAATCAATTTCAGGTGGCCGGAAATGACCTCCGGTCATCTTCTCCGGCCACACCTCCCCTGAAAAAAATTCCAAATCACTCTCTAGGTCATTTCTGGAGCTCTAAAGCTCCAGATTGACTCCTTTCACCCTCCTAAGATCAACCCCACCCTCAAAAACAATTTATTTTCAACCAAACTCAAGATTCGAAGCAATGAACAAAAATGGTGAAACTTTCAGACAAGCCATACATTCTCAATTTTTCATCATTTTCAAAAATAAAAGGTTCAGTGCACTCAGGGGACATGCTTAACCATTTAATAACTTAAAATAAAGGTTTTGGAAAAATTGATTCACATGGCTACCTGAGATGGAGCTTTCAACCCTGGAGCTTTCTGGCTGTTCTTTGCTTCAAAGTGCCTCTAATGACCTCTCTGAAGAAGCTTTGATGCTTGGATGGAGTTTTTTATGGCTGGTTTGTGAGTTTGTGTTCAACTAGTCAGAAAATTGTGTTTTGTTTGTGATGTGTTTTTGGTTGTTTTGAGGGGTGGTTTGTGATCTGTGATTGATTTGAAGATGAATGGTGGAAGAAGTTTGAAGTTTTGTTGAGTGTGCTAAGAGTTTCGAAGCAAAATGCAAAGGAGGGGATTTTTGTGAACTAGGGCAATGCTGAGGATTTTGGCTTGGTTCTTGTTATGTTTGGCTTGCTTTAGGTTAGTATAAACAAATGCAATTGGTTTAGAGAGTGGTTGTGGCATAGTGTGATTGGTATGGGTAAAAATGCAAAAAGTCAAGATTATGTGTACTTTGAGGTATGGGTTGGTTCAGGCCAGGTACAAAGGGGTGTCTGGTGCAGCAAGGATCAAGGATAGCCCTAGAAATCACTTTGAGGCAATTCAGCATGTTTGTGAGAAGTTATGGGAGGTTTTGCAAATTCATGAACCTTTGGCCCTTTTGAGATTTCTTTATGTGCAAGTCATGGAATTTGGTAATTCTTGGGCCTATTCTGAGTTTTAGGCAATGCATTATGATATTATGATGATTAGAAGTCAATTTGAAGTCACAAAATAGCTTGGCATGAGGTTTTGCAAAAATCCCTCTTTGGCATGAAATATGAAATTATGTGATTTTTGCCAACTTTGGAAAGCCATAACTTGAGTTCCAAAATGAATTAGACCTTGTTCTTGTAATTTTTGAAAAGGGAATGATCCAATATACAACTTTCATGACCAACAATTTTTCATTTGAAGCATTTTTGGTTGAGAAAGAGGGGGTTGAAAAACTTTCCCAAAATGGAAAGTTTACATTACAAGTCATTTCCATTTTTGGCAACTTTTAGTTTTGCTCACTTTTCTTCAAATTTGTGAACTTCTAAGCACTTCAATGATCAAATAAAGACCATATAACTTCACTTTGATGAAAAATCCACTTTGGTTCCATGATGGGGGCCTCAGATGCCCTGATTTTGCTCTGACTTGCTCAAGAAGCTACCCAATGATCAGATGACTTCCACAATGAATTTCTTCATCAAACTTGGTATGTATGATCATTATAACATATTGAGATCAATTGAAACAAGAATGACAAAAAAAATTGGAGTTATGGCCTCTGAAACCAAAACCCTAATTTCAGGTCATCTGTGCAGTTAAACCCTGACTCTGCTTCCATGCTTTCCCAGTTCTTGTGATTCTTTGACTTTCTTGATCTTTGGAGGATATAATATGATTATTGAACATACGTGGACCCTCTTGGCATGATTGAAGACCTTTGGAGTGGCTCAAATGACTCATGGATTGCTCAGATCACAAACCCTAGATGCAGATGACTTTGAACCAATGCAGTGAAGCAAAAATGCAATATGAGATGATATGATTGGACTAATGCAAATGAAAAGATCACAAGCCATGGTGTGAACTTAGTGAGGGCAAATTTGGGGTGTTTACAGACTCCTTCTAAGATCTCCATCTTATCCCTGCTGTTGTGTTCCGAAGCTCATCGGGATGCACTACTCAAAGTTCTGCACGCTGCCTACGTGCTAGAGGAGATCACAGTGAATCAGCTTGAGACAGTGGTGTCCAATGTCAAAACTAGCCATAGGTTGGGCTTCACCGATGCTGACTTGACAACGGAAGGACGTCACCACAACAAAGCTTTGTACATAACCCTAGAGTGCAAAGGGGTTGTACTCTCTCATGTTCTTGTAGACACTGGGTCTTCACTCAATGTTTTGCCGAAGAAAGCTCTTGTCAAGCTTGAATATGATGGAATAGCTCTCCGACCAAGCAATCTGGTGGTAAGGGCTTTTGATGGCTCCAAGAGGTCTGCTCTTGGAGAGGTGGAGATGCCTGTGATAATCGGTCCGCAGATCTTTCAAACTACTTTCTATGTGATGGACATCCAGCCGACCTACAACTGTTTGTTGGGTCGACCATGGATTCACGCCGCTTGCACAGTTACGTCGACCCTTCACCAGAAATTGAAATATGAGTGGGAAGGACAGATTATCACCATCTGTGGTGAAGAGGACATCTTTGTTAGCCATCTGGCTACATACAAATACATTGAGATGGATGGTGAAATCCATGAAACTATGAGCCAGGGGTTCGAGGCCCTGAACATCAATGAGGCGACAACTGAAGTATTTGCTGCATCCCAGGAGGATAGGATGGGTACTTCAATTGTCTCCTATCATTAAGCCCGGAAGGTTATTGAAGATGGAAATGCCCAAGGCTGGGGCAAGCTGCTACCGGTGGAGAAGAAAGAGGACAGATTCAGTTTCGGTTACAAACCATTCCGACAAGATCAAACAGAGGCTGCTAAGGAGCCCAAGTTCATCAGTGGGGGGATGCTCACCCCATATGTTGTTAACAACTTGGAAGACGAGGCGGAAAGCAACCTCAACCTGGAGAGTTGGATTCGTCCAAGGATCCCGGGTCACCAAGTCCTTAACTGGTCTTCCCAGGAAATTATAAGGGTTACTCCTGTAGAGTAATTATTAT
Source organism: Lathyrus aphaca (assembly GCA_963966055.1). Lineage (NCBI taxonomy): Eukaryota > Viridiplantae > Streptophyta > Magnoliopsida > Fabales > Fabaceae > Lathyrus > Lathyrus aphaca. The sequence goes on from OZ014519.1 coordinate 231,580,864, forward strand.
TTCCTTCTTTTTTCAGCATGCATCAAGTCCTGCATCTTGCCCAAGGTGTCAGGACTCATTTTGTAATAGGGCCATATTGTAATTTTGTGCAAATGGATTATCAATGAATATCGGACATCTTTTGCAAACAAGTCTCTTTTTCGCTCACTGTCTTTTCATTTTTCACTTTTGTACAAAACAATAAAATGGCAATGTTTTCAAAATACTAATTTCATTTACACGTTTTCTAAACAAGATTAAGATCGATCACTAAAACGAACAAATCTCAACCCTTGCAGAGATTACCCTCCAGATTGCACCGACAACAGCACTGCTATGACCTTGTATGACTTCGACAATCCAATTAATCAAGTTGATGAAGGGGTTGAAGAAGACTATGAGTTACCTGAAGAGTTAGCCAGGTTGTTGAGGCAAGAAGAGAAAGTGATCACTCCTCATCAGGAAGAGGTTGAAATAATTAATCTTTGTACCGAAGAGGATTTGAAAGAAGTGAAGATTGGGGCCAGCCTGCAAGATTCAGTAAAAGAACAACTTATCAACATGCTTCGAGAATACGTCGACGTCTTTGCTTGGTCCTATCAAGACATGCCAGGTCTAGATATGGACATTGTTATGCATAAGCTACCATTGAAAGAAGATTGCCCTCTAGTGAAGCAAAAGCTACGCCGTACTCGCCCAGATATGGCGCCGTACTCGCCCAGATATGGCCATGAAGATTAAGGAAGAAGTACAAAAACAGTGGGACGCCGGTTTCCTTGCTGTGACTAGTTACCCACCGTAGGTTGCTAACATTGTACCAGTGCCTAAGAAAGATGGCAAAGTACGTATGTGTGTGGATTACCGGGACCTGAACAGAGCTAGCCCGAAGGATGATTTCCCATTACCTCACATTGATGTATTGGTCGACAACATAACTCAGTTCTCGGTATTTTCTTTTATGGATGGATTTTCTGGGTATAATCAGATCAGGATGTCACCCAAAGACATGGAGAAAACAACCTTCATCACACCTTGGGGCACATTTTGTTACAAGGTAATGCCTTTTGGACTGAAGAATGTCGGTGCGACTTACCAACGGGCTATGGTAACACTATTCTACGATATGATCCACAAAGAAATTGAATGCTACGTGGATGACATGATTGCCAAGTCCCTTACTGAAGAAGACCATCTGGTAAATCTTCTGAAGTTGTTCAAGCGCCTGAGAAAGTACCAGCAGAAGTTGTTCAAGCACCTGGTAAGCTGCTGTGATTTATCGTAAGTGAAAAGGGAATTGAAGTTGACCCTGACAAAGTCAAAGCCATTCAGGAGATGCCTGCACCAAGGACTGAAAAAGAAGTTCGAGGGTTCTTGGGTAGATTGAACTACATATCAAGGTTCATATCTCATCTTACTACAACCTGTGAGCCTTGTTTAAATTGTTAATGAAAGAACAAACGGTCAGGTGGAACGAAGATTATCAGAAGGCTTTTGACAAAATCAAGGAATACTTACAAGAACCTCCAATTCTTATGCCTCCAGTTGAAGGAAGACCTCTAATAATATACTTGACAGTATTAGAAGGGTCAATGGGGTGTGTGTTGGGCCAGCATGACGAGTCTGGTTGAAAATAGTATGCAATATACTACATAAGCAAAAAGTTTACCGACTGTGAACAACGTTATTCACTGCTCAAGAAAACTTGTTGTACTTTAGTGTGGGCTGCTCGCCGACTAAGACAGTATATGTTGACTCACACCACTTTGTTGATTTCAAAAATGGACCCCGTCAAGTACATATTTGAGAAGCCAGCACTTACCGGAAGGGTTGCAAGATGGCAAATGATTCTGACAGAGTATGACATTCAGTACACATCTCAAAAAGCCATCAAAGGCAGTGTATTGTCTGACTATCTAGCTGAGCAACCCATTGATGATTATCAACCAATGAGATTTGACTTCCCTGATGAAGACATCATGTACTTAAAAGAAAAAGATCATGAAGAGCCTGTTCACACTGAAGGGCCTGACCCAGAAGAAGAATGGACTATGATGTTTGATGGGGCTGTCAATATGAATGGTCGTGGAGTTGGTGCAGTGCTCATTACACCTAAAGGAGTTCATATGCCTTTCTCGGAAAAACTCACTTTTTCCTGCACTAACAACGAAGCAGAATATGAAGCCTGTATCATGGGTCTTGAGGAAGCCATTGACCTCAGGATCAAGATATTGAATGTATTCATAGATTCGGCTTTGGTAATCAATCAAACCAACGGTAAATGGTACACTCACCAGGAGCATCTGATTCCATACCGTGACTACACGAGGAGATTATTGACTTTCTTCACAACAGTCAAACTGGAGTACATCCCTCGAGACGAAAATCAGTTCGCATATGCTTTAGCTACCATTTCCTCCATGATCAAAGTTCAAACTGCAAATTATGCAGATTGGACCGACCAGCATACGTATTCTCCGTGGACATTACTAAAGATGACAAGCCTTGGTTGCATGATATCAAATGCTTCTTGGAGGATCAAACATACCCACCTGGGGCATCATCCAATGATAAGAAGACATTAAGAAGACTGACCGGTAGTTTCTTCCTTAATGCTGATGGTTCATTATACAAGCGAAACTTTGATATGGTTCTGCTCAGATGTGTTGATAAGAAAGAAGCAGACTTGCTGATGCACGAGGTGCATGAAGGATCTTTCGGTACCCATGATGGAGGACATGCAATGGCTAAGAAATTATTACGATCAGGTTACTACTGGATCACAATGGATGCAGACTGTTGTGCCTAAGCCAGGAAGTGCCAAAAATGCCAGATCTACGCAGACAAAGTGCATGTGCCTCCAAATCCTTTGAACATGATGTCTTCACCTTGGCCCTTTGCTATGTGGGGCATTGACATGATTGGAAAGATTGAACCGACTGCTTCAAATGGCCACAGATTCATCCTGGTAGCCATTGATTACTTCACCAAATGGGTCGAAGCAGCGTTGTATGCAAACGTCACCAGACAAGTGGTAGCCAAATTCCTTAAAAGAGACATCATCTGTCGATATGGAGTACCCGAGCGAATCATTACTGATAATGGTTCCAATTTGAACAACAAAATGATGACAAAACTGTGTCGGGTCTTCAAAATCCAACATCACAATTCTTCTCCTTACAGGCCAAAGATGAACGACGTTGTGGAGGCAGCTAATAAGAACATCAAGAAGATTGTGCAGAAGATGGTGGTTACTTACAAAGACTGGCATGAAATGCTACCATTTGCCTTGCATAGATATCATACCTCAATCAGAATGTCCACTGGGACAACACCTTATCAGCTTGTGTATGGTATGGAGGCAGTCCTACCTGTTGAAGTTGAGCTACCCTCCTTACGGGTAATGATGGATGTAAAGATGGATGAAGCAGAATGGGTCCGTTCTCGGTACAATCAACTGAATTTGATCGAAGAAAAAAGATTAGATGCAATTTGTCATGGACAGTTATATCAGAAAAGGATGAAGAAAGCCTTCGATTAGAAAGTCAGACTTCGGGAATACCAAGTGGGAGATCTTGTGCTGAAAAGACTTCTTCCTCCTCACACAGACCACAGGGGCAAGTGGACTCCAAACTACGATGGTCCATTCATAGTGAATAAGGTCTTCTCTGGTGGAGCACCGATGCTCGCTACTATGGATGGTGAAGATTTCTTATCCCCTGTGAATTCAGATGCAGTTAAAAAATACTTCGCATAAAATGACCCGTTGGAATAAAAACAGAATGTAAGTCCAGGCAAAAATAGGGCATCCTGGCGAGTCAAAAACAGAATAAAAGACTCGGGAAAAAATTAGGGAAAATTGAAAAATGTACACCCGCTGAGTTGAAAAGCCGCATTGGACAGCTCAGGAAACAAATGGTATCCCGGTGGATTGAAAACCTGAAAGGGCAATCCACGCAAAATCAGGGAATAAGCGAACAATTGCATTCCGAATTCGTCTGTATCACTCACAACGCGGCAAGTTTCGAAAGGGTAAAGCATCAATCAAAATCAACCTTCTTCAGAAAGCAAGATGAGAAGAACGTCAAGGTCATACAGGTCATAGCAAGGGAAAGTTCACCGGAGCATCGTCAATATTGCCAGCACTTTTACTTTTCTCAATTTATAGCAATCTCCTCATTTCAGGGGACTTGTTTCTTTGACTGTATTTGCAAATTCAGGGCATCCAGATTAATAAAATCAGAGTTTTCAGTCACACCTCGGTTTGTACATTTTTGTCTCATTTGCAAAATGTCCAATATTCATGATACAACACTTGCATAAAACAAATGTGCCATCTTTAATAAATGCTTGCAGGAAATATATTACTTTCAAGAAAGCCTAACTCCTATGACGGAATCCGGTAAGGGATACCTCGGGATACTTGTGCGTTTCTTTCTGTCTTAACAGGTTGCAGGTATTCAATACACAACATGGGGCATGCCAAGCATTGTGTCCCAAAGCAGGTTACTTCCCAGAAGAGCAATATTTGAAATGCTTTTCCCCAGTGAAGTTGTCAAAGCTTTCTCATCCCCCAACATAAGTCTATTCAAAAGGAGCTTCCCAAGCCAAGATCCCCACCAGAATACCAGATCTCTCAGCAAGGACAAAAGAACTACCCCCCCCACAGAAGTTTCCTTTTTCTCCCCAGAAGAGCGATACCTGAAACTCTTACACAACAAAGTGACGAAAGCTTCCTTCTTCCCCAGCTGAGTTCTCCTTACGGATGGATCTACCAATGATCTATTTCCCCAAGCAGAGCTATATCTCCTAACAAATCTACCAATGATCTTCCCTAGCTGGGATATCCCTCCAAGCAGATCAGCCAGAGATCTTTTTCTTCAGCGGGATCCGAATCCCGAATCGGTTTCTCTTTTGCATAATCATAGCATTAGCATCATATTCATCGAAATAAGCGTAGCATTCCGTCTAATACGGAGCATTACGGCAAAAAATCAAACATTTGCATGGTCACAAGCCAGGTTCAAACCAGTCACCTGCCAATTACCATCAATATCTCATCAACAATATATATAAAAACTCACATCCCCTGCAAATAAAAGCCAAAGCGTCCCCTTTGCACTCTCCAACATAAATGCCTGTTCATATATACTCTTTTCGACACTCGTCCGTGTCGTATTATTCCCCGCAGATATGAGCCAAAGCGTCCCCTTTGCACTCTCAAATACAGATACCTATACATGCTCTTTTTGATACTCGTCCGTGTCATATTCCCCCAGCATGGTTGCCAAAACACTTGTTGCAAACCAAATGTTTGTTTATAACACACCATTTTGGACACCCGTCTGTGTCATCTTATCCCCGCAGGTCGCTGGAATACCTTTTGCACTCTCACATACAAATATTTGTTGATAACTTATACATAGTCTCTTTTGACACTCGTCCGCGTCATACATTCCCTAGCAAGTGGAACACTCGTCTGTGTCTTGCCCGTACTTCACCAACAAACCAATATTCACCCATCCTTATACATAAGTCTTTGATACTCGTCCGTATCTTGTTTGTATATCACTCCTCAACAGATTCGACACTCGTCCGTGTTCTTTGTTAACCAGTTGGTACTCGTCCGTATCATCATCTTTGAACACGCGTCAGCGTTTGTTTCTACCGATACTCGTCCATATCGTGGTCCTAAGGATGCTCGTCCGCATCTTTAGTCTATACACACTGTCAGACACTTATACCGTTTATTTTAAGACGTAAGCACTCGTCCATGTTTACCATTCCCGAGTAAGTCGCCAGACAAAACAACTTTTTATATCCGACATTCGTCCTATGTCGTGATATCTTTTGTCAGCCGTCCCCTGCCAAGTGATCGTCCTTCACCTTTGGATGACCGTCCCTCATCCCTTCCCCTAGTGGAATCCCCATTGTTGGAAACTTCTATCCGACATTCGTCCTATGTCGTGATAAAGAGCAGTCGTCCCCTGCTAGCTGATCGTCTTTCACCTTTGGATGACCGTCCCTCATCCCTTCCCCCAGCGGAGTCTCCATTATTGGAACCCTTCTCTATCCGGAATTTGTCCTATGTCGTGATATTTTTAGTAGCCTTCCCCTGCTAGGTGATCGTCCTTCACCTTGTGATGACCGTCCCTCATCATTTTATCCGATGGCTGTCCCCGTTGTTAACCTTGTTATCTGACATTCGTCCTATGTCGTGATAACCCCCAAAGAGTAGTTGTACCCTGCTAGGTGATCGTCCTTCACCTCTTGATGATCGTCCTTCATCATGTTTATCCGATGGCCGCACCCATCGTTGACCTTTTCTATCCAACATTCGTCCTATGTCGTGATAAAGAGCATTCGTCCCCTGCTTGGTGATCGTCCTTCACTTTTGATGACCGTCCCTCATCATTATTTCATTTATTCTTTAAACCGATGGCCGTCCCCATCTTTGTTTACTTTACTTTGCAAACCTGATGGTCGTCCCCGTCATGGTCTCTGTATTTCCCCAGCTTGTCGGTCGTCCCCGTCATCGCTTTACTTACCGCTTTATCCCCAGCAGTCGTCCTCTGCTCGATGGTCGTCCTCCATCGCTTTTCATTTAATAATAATACTATACCACCTTTTACAACCTTTTCTTCTTCTATCCAGCGAGTGCAAATTTTGGACTGTCTTTGGTATTCAACCACAAGTTATCTTGTTTGTCTGTTAAGCCAGGCGCTTACACCCTGCACAACTAACTCATGTTTGAATAGGGGCAACTGTAAACACCCTAAATTTTCCCTCACTCTTCATCACACCATGGCTTTTGATATTTCATCTTTGCATAAGAATAAGCATTGCACCTCATATTGTATTTTGTTTCATCTGCATAGTTCAAGTTCATCTGCATCAAGGGTTTGTGATCTGAGCAATCCAAGATTCCATTTGAGCCATCCCAAAGGCCTAAAAGTGTTCCAAGGGGGTCCATGCATGTTCTATCATCATATTATGTCCCTCAAAGTTCATAGGAGTCAAGAAATCACAAGAGCTGGCAAGGCATGGAAGCAGAGCTAGGGTTTTCACTACACAGATGACCAAAATTAGGGTTTTGGTTTCAGAGGCCTTAACTCCAAATTTTTGGGCCATTCTTGTTTCTTATGTTCTTAAGATGTTATAAGGATCATGTGTACCAAGTTTGATGAAGAAATTCATTGTGGAAGTCATATGTTTATTGGGTAACTTCTTGGGCAAGTTAAGTCAAAATCAGGGCATTTGAGGCCCCCAACAATGGAACCAAAGGGGTATTTTCATCAAATTGAAGTTCTATGATCTTTATTTGATCTCAGGAAAGGTTGTAAGTTCACAAGATTGAAGAATTTTGAGCCATTTGCAAACTTGCCAAAAATGGAAATGACTTGTAATGGAAACTTTCCATTTTGGGAATGTTTTTCAACCTTCTCTTTCTCAACCAAAAATGCTTCAATTGAAAAATTATTGGTCATGAAAGTTGTAGATTAGGTCTTTCCCTTTTCAAAAATTACAAGAACATGTCTTGATTCATCCTAGAAATCAAGATATGGCCTTTCAAAGTTGGCAAAAATCCTAAAATTTCAAGTTTCATGTCAAAGAGGGATTTTGCAAATTGGCATGTTAAGGAATTCTAATGATTTCAAATGGACACAAACACTTCACAACATGTCAAACAAACCTCTAAGCATCAAAATTATGCTTTGAATCATGCATTTCCATGCCTTGAACTTCAAGAAATCTCAAAAGGGCCAAAACTTTCCAAAATTGCAAAATGGTATGAATCTCTTCATCCACTTGTGCCAGCATGCCAAAACCAATTCCATGGCTCTCCACAAATTCAGCTGAGGCCAGACACCCCAAGAATTCAGACCTGCACCATGCCCATATCTCAAGTACACATTCTTGACTTTTTTTTTGCAAATCACACCGTACCAATCACACTATGCCACAACAACTTTCTGAACCAATCACTACACATTATACAAACCTCAAGCAACACAAAACACATAAGATTGAGGCCTGAATCTTGCTCATACTCAGATTGCCCAAAAATTTTCAAAACCTTCAATCCCTCCTCAGCCACTCAAACTTCAATTTTCTTTCACCTATCATCTCCTCATGACCTAAGGAGCATTTCCCACCCTTCACCATAGCCTAAAACACAGCCAAACGCAAATACGATTTCTGGTGCAGCAGAGTTACAACATCAAAACCAGCCATTGCAAGCTTGTTCCAAGCATCAAAGCACCCTCAGGAGGTCCATAGGAGTTGACTTACACCAAAGAAAGGTCCAGAAAGCCCAGAATCAGAAGGTTCAATCTCAGGTATACCTCAAGAACATTTTTTCCAGAAACTCTATTTTAAGTTCTTAAATGATTCTATGTGTTCCCCTGAGCATGCTGATATGATTATTTTTGAAAATGGTTGAGAAACCAGGATGTATGCTTGCTCTGAAACTTTTTGACCTAAAAACATTTTTCTTCGATTCACCAATTTGATGCATGATAAATGTTTTTTGTGGCCTGAATCTTGTTTAGAGTGGTGTGGGGATTGTTTCTGGAGAGTTTGGGGGTCTAGGGTAGCCTAGGGAAGAAGTTGGGATGAGATGCTCGCCGGAGAAGATGACCAGAACACTGTTCCGGTCACCTGAGGGTCATTAAACCCTAATCCTGTAATTAATGATCAGTTTGAATAATGGTCGTAGGATTGTGTTTTGCCGCGTGTATGAATGGTCAGGATTGACCCACTTAACCCTAATCCTGATTATTTAAATTAATTAATTAAAATTAGCCAGATGGAACCTCAGCCCTTGGATTACGCGCTAGTCAACCCCCAATCCCCCAGTTCAAATATCAACCCTTAGATCAGCTTACTTCCATTTTATTTTATTTTTATTTCATTTATTTTGCATTTTCTTTCTCATTTTATTTAAAATAGCAAAAAGCTTTAAAAATATTTCCTTTGGCATTTTTGTTTCAAATATTTTTCTTAATCAGAAAATGATTTTTATTTTATTTTCTGCATATAAAAAGTATTTTTAAAATGTTTAAATGTTATTTTTAATTAATTAAAGTCTTTTAATTAATTAAAAATACATTTAGGTTTCTAAATATCACCAAAAAAATCATGAATCATCCCTTTGCATTTAGAAACATTTTCAAACTCTTCACACAAATTTCTTTTTAGGTTTGATCATAACTTGAGAATTTTCTTTGAATTAAGGGTCATTTAAATCCTATTTTTGAACCCTAACTTGAAAAAATCTTTTCTGCCTAACCAAGAAGAGTTTGAAGATGATTCTTTTTGCATTGTTTTTTGCATAGAATGTAGTTTATAGGTAACTTATCTCATGAATATATCTTGCATTTTTGAATTGATTTGCATTTTTCTTTGAGAGTCACCCTTAAAACCCTAGAAACTTAGGAAATTCATAACTTTTGAGTGGTAAGGCTTCTGACCTTCTCCTTTGGGGTATGACCTATTATGGGATTAAGGTTTGTTTGAGTGTGATTTCCAATTTTTATCATGTCATATGCTTCTGTTTTGCTCATGTGCATCTCATACTTCCATATAACCCTAATTTTTCATGATTACTTGCATTCATCTTGCATATGCATCCATAAATGAACTTTACATGACATTTCATGCATTCATATGTCACCTTAGACATCTTAGTACATGTTAGAATCATGCTTGATCATTTCTTCATTCATTTGCCATGATTTGTATTCATTTCATTTCATTAACTTTCATGAACTTTCAAACTTCCAAGCATGCTTCCATTTGCATCTCATCTTTGTATGATCATACATATGAATTTTGTATGCCTTTGCATCATCTCACATGACATTAATATTGCATAAACACTTATGACTTTGGTCATTTTATCTCATTGCATCTCATTTCATTTCATTTCTTTATGCTTTGTACTTTATGCATTCATGATAACATTTTCAGGTGGTAAGTTACTTTGAGAAGTGGATTTGCCTTCACTTCTCATTTATCTTTATCTCTTTCATATGCACCTTGCTGGTTTCTTTGAAGTGAACTTGTTCACTTGTGTACATCTCTCACTTTCTTTCTTTAAGTCACTTATCTTCTTCAATGAAGTAAGTAACTTATTTCTTCTACTTCTTCCTCCTTCCATCTGCTTCTTCCATTGGTGGCTTCTTTGAAGATATTTCTTAAGCCTCACAAACTATAGGAACATACAAGAATGATAATAATTAGGGTTGTGATTAGTCCCCCTTAGCTTTTTACCTTTGAGTCTCCTTGAGTCTCTCTTCTCATCTCAATAATCATAGACTAAACTCTTAAAGTTTTAGGACTTTGGAATTAGGGTTATGCCTGCATCCTTCTCTTAGGATGGAGTGTATAACTTTAATCCTAAGTGTTAAACCTTTAATTTGTTTAAACCTCTTAATCAAATCACTTAATAATCATCAAGGCTTTATCTTGTAACTTGGGCCTTACATTAGGGTTCTAACTCTTCCTTTTGGTTAAGAGGGACTAACCCTAGTGTTTAATGGACAAGTCCCCCTCAAGTTGTCTTACAAACCATAAAACTCATTTCTTAATCTTATCCTTAATTAAAATCCACTTAATAAAGGCTTGTTATATGATGAATTTAATCTCTAACCATGGATTAAGTTGAGGTATCTTCCTCAGCTTAAGTGTTCTCATCTATTATCCTTCTATTAGGATGGTGTAATGAGTTCACTAATCTGTGATTAGAGATTAAACTCATTACTTAACACTAAACAAAAAAACCAAAAAACATCTAATTAATCACAAGAAGGTTAATGATCTTAATCCTACATCATCATGGTAATTAAGTTGAGATACTTATCTCATACTTAAGTATTCTCATTATCCCTATCAGGGAGGATATAATGAGTTTACAAGCCCTTGATTTAGGCTTAACCTCATAATCATATGCAAAACACCAAAAACAATAACAAAACTAAAAACAAAAAAACAAACAATAATCGTCTCCTCCGGGATTCTTTTCTCATCGCACTCATTCATAAACGAGAACTTGCTTCTTCTGTCTAATGCAAGACAGTTAGCACTCGAGCTAGACGAGTCATACACTTGAGCATAGACAAGTAAGCAGTTCACAGTCAATTTAGTTTTAGTCTCTTTGAGTCGAACTACGGTGTTCTGACTTCCTCATTGCACGAGAGGATACGTAGGCATAACTTAACAGTTATCGAACAAAAGTCTTTGTGTCTTCCCCCTCTTTCAGCATTCTCTTTTAAGCCTCAGTTCCTGAGCATTTCACTTCACCTTTTGCACTGACACCTGTGTATTCTTTTCCAGCTTTTTCACACAGATAACACATACACTACCCCTTTAAACACAATCTTTTAAGCGTGGATCCCGTCGAGTACGGCGGACAATCTGGGTGCTAATACCTTCCCAGGTTGTAACCAACCCCCTTTCTCAATTTCTCTGCTTCGCGACCGTCTTATCCATCTTTTTTCAGGTTTATGCAACATTACCTTTCCTTCGGGATAAAAATGCCTAGCTGGCGACTCTATTCACTTCATTTCGTTTTCTCTTTTCGCCGACCGTTCGTGTCTGTACCCTATCTGACCTTGGTGTCTTTTCGGGGGAGCGACAGGTACTTGATGTCGTATTTTGATAATAGCATTTGCCAATGAGTGATTCTTCCTGTCAATACATGTTTTTTGAACACATATTTGATCGGATCCATTTCCGAAATGAGCCAAGTAGTATGACATATCATGTACTAGCAAAGACGCTTAGCTGCCCAAGCTAAAGTGCAACAAGTTTTCTCGAGTATGACATATCATGTACCGAGTTTCACAAGCATTGAATTTCCTGCTCAGATAATAAATGTCATATTCTTTTCTTTTCATTTGTCTTGTTGGCCAAGTTCACATCCCATGGAGTCTTCCAAAACAGTGAGGTACATGATTAAAGGTGTGAATTCGATTGGAGGAGACAAAATTGGTGGCTTTAACAAGTATTCCTTGATTTTCTTGAAAGCTTCCTGGTAGTCTTCTTTCCAGTCATGACTATGAATCTTTCCTAGAAGTTTGAATATTGGTGCGCATGTCGCGGTCATTGTCGCTCCCCGGACTCTCGTCCCGGTGCAGACGCGAACGGTCGGCGATGTTGGAGGTTGAGGTTGAATAGAGTCTCCAGCTAGGCATTTTTATCCCGAAGGAAAGGTAATGCTGCATAAACCCGGGAGGGTATGGATAAGACGGTTGTGAACCAAAGAAACTGAGAAAGGGGGTTGGTTACGACCTGGGAAGGTATTAGCACCCAGATCGTCTGTCGTACTCGACGGGATCCGCGCTTACTTGATTGTGTTTAAAAGGGGTAGTGTATGTGTTGACTGTGTATGAAAAGCTAGGGAGAAATGTACAGTGTGTCAGTGCAAAAAGAGGGTGAGATGCTCAAGACTGAGGCTTAGAAAGAAAGCTGGAAGGAGAGGGGGGAGACAAAGAGACTTTTGTTCGATAACTGTTAAGTTATGCCTATGTATCCTCTCGTGCAATGAGGAAGCCAGAACACCGTAGTTCGACTCAAAGAGACTAGAATGATTTTGGGTTGAACTACTTGCTTATCTATGCTCAAGTGTGTGACTCGTCTGGCTCGAGTGCTAACTGTCTTGCATTAGACGGAAGAAGCGAGTTCTCGTTTTTAGAGTGAATGTGATGAGAAAAGAATCCCGGAGGAGACGTTTATTGTTTGTTTTTTGGTGTTTTCAATTTTTTATTGTTTTTGGTGTTTTGCATAGGATAATGAGCTTAAGCCTAACTCAAAGGTTGTAAACTCATTATATCCTCCCTAATTAGAGATAATGAGCCTACTTAAGTGTGAGATAAGCATCTCAACTTAATTACCATGATGATATAGGGTTAAGATCATTAACCTACTTTTGATTATTAAGATGTTTTTGGATTTTTGTTTAGTGTTAAGTAATGAGTTTAATCTCTAATCAGGGATTAGTGAACTCATTACACCATTCTAAGAGAAGGATGATAGATGAGAACACTAAAGCTGAGGAAGATACCTCAACTTAATCCATGGTTAGGGATTAAATTCATTATATAACAAGCCTTTAAAGATGGATTTTAATTAACAGGTGAGATTAAGAAATGGATTTTATGTTTGTAAGACAACTTGAGGGGGACTTGTCCATTAAACACTAGGGTTAGTCCCTCTTAACCATAAGGAAGAGATGTAACCCTAATATAAGGCCCAAGTTATAAGCTTGAGTCTTAATAGTTATTAGGTGTTTTGATTAAGAACCGTAAACAAATTAAAGGTTTAACACTAAGGATTAAAGTTATACACTCCATCCTAAGATAAGGATGTAGGCGTAACCCTAATTCAAAGTCCTAAAGCTTTAAGTGTTTAGCCTTTGATTATGAGATGAGAAGAGAGACTCAAGGAGACTAAAAGGTAAAAAGATAGGGGAGACTATATACAACCCTAAAGTTATCATGCTTGGATGTTCCTATGGTTTCTGAGGCTTAAAGAAAGAATCTTCAGAAGGCCACCAAGGAAGAGAAGCAGATGAAAAGAGATGGAGAAAGAAGAATAGGTTACTTACTTCCTGAAGAAGATAAGTAACCTAAGAGAAAGGGATAGGAGCAAGAGGGCACAAGTGAAGCAAGTTCACTTCAAAGACAAGTAAATATGCAAATGAAGAGATAAGGAGAGGGTGGGATGTGAAGGCAAATCCATATCCCAAACAACTTACCATAAGCCCCTGAAATGTTAGTGTGAATGCATATGATGCAAAGCAAAAGGAGATAAGACAAATGAAGGTGCAGAGACCAAAACAAGAAGTGAATATGCTATGCAAATGTGTCATGAGATGATGCAAAATACATGTGAGATTCTTATGTATGATCATACAAGAGATGAGATGCAAAGGAAGCATGTTAGAAGCTTGAAAACACATGGATGAACATGAAATGTAATGAATGCAAAGCATTCCAAATAAATGACGCAATGATCAACCAATGTTCAAACATGTCTTAAGATGTCTAAGATGGCATACAAGAGCATGGAATGTCATGGCAAGTTTACATGATTGAGATATGCAAAGATGAATGCAAATGAACATGAGAAATTAGGGTTTTATGAATGTATGAGATGCACATGACCAAAACAGAAGCATACATCATGATAAAAAATTGAAAATGAACTCAAACAAACCCTAAACACATAAAAGATCACTCCCCAAAGGAGGAGGTCAGAAGCTAAACCTAGGCAAAGATATGAATTTCCTAAGTTAACTAGGGTTTTTGGGTGATTCTAAAGGAAAAATGCAAAACAAATTGAAAATGCAATGCAAAATTATGAGTTAAATAACATAGATTCTAGAGGAAATATATGAAACAATACAAAAAGAATCAAGTTCAAAATCATCATGGTTGATCAGAAATGATTTTTCAAAGTTAGGGTTAGAAAAATGTGAAATTTATGAACCCTAATTCAAAGATAATTGTGAAAACATGATCAAACCTAAAAAAAATTGTATGGCGAGTTTGTAAATTGTTCTAAATGCCTAAGAATACTTCATGAATGTTTTTGTGATTTTTAGATACCTAAATGTATTTTTAATTAATTAAAATCAATTAATTAATTAAATAAAACATTTAAATGATTTAAAAATAATTTTTTAATGCAAACATAAATAAAAAATGTTTTTGAGTTTAGAAAAATATTTGAAGTAAAAATGCAGAAAATAAGATTTTTAAAAGTATTTTTGCTATTTTAAATAATTATGTGAAGATAAATGCAAGAAAAATAAAATAAAATAGAAAGTATGCAAAATCTAAGGCTCAGATTCAAAACTGGTGACTTGGCGCGTGATCCTAAGGCTAGGATTGAATCTAACTAATTTAAATTAATTAACCTAATTAATTGTGATTAGGGCTAACTGAACGAATCCTGGCCACTCACGCACGCGGGAAACACAAGATCTAAAGGCCCAAATTCAAACTGGCTTAATTAAACATGATTAGGGCAAATCACTCTCAGGCGACCGAAACAGTGTTCTGGCCAATCTTCTTCCCTATCTCTCTCTATAAGCTACCCCAAGCCCCCAAAATCTCCAGAATGCATCCCTAAACAACATAGAACAAGAATCAACAAGCAAAACACATTTATTTTTCATCAATAGGCTGAATCGAAGCAAACAAATTTTTAGGGTTAAACTTTCAGAGCATCAATACATGGCCATTTTTCAACCATTTTCAAAAATAATTACATCATGGTAATCATGGGAGCATGTAGAATCATATTATAACAATAAAAGAGAGTTCTAGAAAAAAAATTCTTAGTGACTACCTGAGATGAAGCTTAGCAGTTTTGAGCTTTCTGGACCTCTCCTTAATGCTAATCCCCTCCATAGGACGAATGTCGGATAGAAAAGTTGCTTTGTTGGTGACTTACTGGGGAATGGTAAACACGGACGAGTGTTTACGCCTTGAAATAAACGATATAAGTGTTTGATAGTGTGTATAGACTAAATATGCGGACGAGCATCCTTAGGACCACGATACGGACAGGTATCGATAGAAAGAAATGCTGACACGTGTTTAAGGATGATGATACGGACGAGTATCAATCGGTTAAGCAAGGAACATGGACGAATGTTTGATCTGCTGGGGAGGTGATATATACAAGATACGGACGAGTATCAAAGGATTGTGTATAAGTATGTACGAGTGTTTGACCTGCTGGGGAAATATGGTACGGGCGAGTGTCAAAAAGAATATGTACAAGTATGAACAAGTATTTGTATTAAGAGTGCAAAAATTATTCTGGCTTTGTATGCGGGGATAGGTTTTGTATATTGTTGGTGAAGTGATTTTGTATTTACAGGTGACTGGCTCGAACCTGGCTTATGATCATGCAAATGTTTGATTTTTGCCGTAATGTTCCGTATTAGACGGAATGCTACGCTCCGCGTGGGGAAAATGATGGGATGCTATGATTATGAAAATGAGAGAACCGATCCGAGATCCGGATCCTGCAGGGAGAAAGATCTCTGGGCGATCTGTCTAGAGGGAGAACTCTGCTGGGGGAAAGAGATCATTGGCCGATCTGTGGGGAGAGAGGATCACCGAACGATCTTCCTAGGGAACTCAGTGGGGATCTCGGCTGGGGAAGCTTCTGTTGAAGAGACTCATGCTGGGGATGAGGAAGCTTCGGTAACTCCGCTGGGGAACAGAAAACCTTGGCAACTCTACTAGGGAGAAACTAGAAACTCCACAGGAAAGCGATTCTGCCGACTTTGCTGAGGATGAGAAAATCCTGGAAACTCTGATGGGGAACAGAAAGTCCAGGCGACTGGCTGAGGAAAAGGAAAACTCTGGCAACTTGCTGGGGAACAGCAGTTCAAGCATTGCTCGGGAGGTCTTTCTTGGGGAGAAGAGAACTTCTGGGAAGTAATCTGTTGTAACTCCTTCATCCAAGAGACACGCTGGGGATTTAATGAGTTTCTCGAAGGATCCTCTGAGGGGATGATAACTTCGTGGGGGAATACTTCTGTCAAGTAACCCTGCCGATGAGGTGATTGCTGACTCGGCTGGGGATACGAGGCTTGATATACCCCATGCTGTGAGATTGTCTGCCTTGAGTACCTGCAACCTGTTAAACAAAGGAAAAGTACAAGTGTCCCGAGGTATCCTCAACCAGATTCTGTCATAGGAGTTATATTCGTCTAAGAGCATCATATTTCCTGTAAGCATTTATTGAAAATGGCTTATATGTTTTCATGCAAGTGTTGTATTATGAACTTTGGACATTTTGCAAACGAAACATAAATGTATAAAACAAAGTGTGACTGAATATTCTGGTTTTATTGATTTGTGTGCCCTGAATAGGAAAGTACAGTGAAGAAGCGAATCCCTGAAAGGAGGAGATTGCTGTAAATTGAGAAAATAAAGGTGTTGGCAATGTTTGAAGTTGACGCTCCAGTGAGCTTCCTTTGCTATGACCTGTATGACCTTGACGTTCTTCTTATCTTGCTTTCTGAAGAAATTTAATTCTGACCGACGCTTTATCCTTTCGAAGCTTGCCATGTCGTGAGTGATACAGACGAATTCAAAATGCAGTTGTTCGCTTTTTCCCTGATTTTGAATGGATCGTCCTTTCGGGTTTTAAATCCAACGGGATACCCATGTTTTCCTGAGTTGTCCGATGTGGCTTTTTTACTCAGCGGGTGTATATTTTTTTTCTCAATTTTTCCCTTATTTTTTCCCGAGTCTTTTATTCTGTTTTTGACTCGCTAGGATGCCCTATTTTTTCCTGGACTTACATTCTGTTTTTATGTCCAGCGGGTCTTTTATGCGAAGTAGTTTTAACTGCATATGAATTCACAGGAGATAAGAAATCCTCGCCATCTATAGTAGTGAGCATAGTGCTCCGCCAGAGAAAACTTTCTTTACTATGAATGGGCCTTCGTAGTTTGGCGTCCATTTGCCCTTGTGGTCTGTATGAGGAGGAAAAAGTCTTTTCAGAACAATCTCTCCCACTTGGTATTCCCAAGGTCTGACTTTCTGATCGAAGGCTTTCTTCATTCGCTTCTGATATAACTGCCCATGACAAATGGCTGCTAATCTCTTTTCCTCAATCAGGCTTAGTTGATTATATCGAGATCAGACCCATTCTGCTTCATCCAGTTTCACATCCATCATTACCCGTAAGGAGGGTAGTTCAACTTCAACAGGTAGGACAACTTCCATACCATACACAAGATGATAAGGTGTTGCCCCAGTAGAGTTTCTGATAGACGTTCGGTACCCATGCAAGGCAAATGGTAGCATTTCATGCCAATCTTTGTAGGTGAGTACCATCTTCTGCACAATCTTCTTAATATTCTTGGTAGCTGCCTCAACAACGCCAGTCATCTTTGGCCTGTAAGGAGAAGAGTTGTGATGTTGAATTTTGAAGTCCCGACAAAGTTCTGCCATCATCTTGTTATTCAAATTGGAACCATTATCAGTAATGATTCGCTCGGGAACTCCATATCGACAAATGATATCCCATTTCAGAAATCGAGCTACCACTTGCCTGGTGACATTTGTATACGAAACTGCTTCAACCCATTTGGTGAAGTAATCAATGGCTACCAGGATGAATCTGTGACCATTTGAAGCAGTTGGTTCAATCTTTCCAATTATATCAATGCCCCACATGGCGAAGGGCCAAGGTGAATACATTACATTCAAAGGATTCGGAGGCACATGCACTTTATCTGCGTAGATCTGGCATTATTGGCATTTTCTGGCATAGGCACAACAGTCTGCATCCATTGTGATCCAGTAGTAACCCGATCTTAATAACTTCTTTGCCATTGCATGTCCTCCGGCATGGGTGCCAAAAGAACCTTCATGTACTTTGTGCATCAGTAGGTCTGCTTCCTTCTTGTCAACACATCTGAGCAAGACCATGTCGAAATTTCACTTGTACAAAGAACCATCAGTATTCAGGAAGAAACTACCGTCTAGCCTTCTTAATGTCTTCTTATCATTTGACGATGCCCCAGGTGGGTATGTCTGAGTTTCCAAGAAGCATTTGATGTCATGGTACCAAGGCTTGTTATCAATGACAATGTCCATAGAGAATACATATGTCGGTGTGTCCAGTCTGGATACCAAAATCTGAGGTACAGAGTTAGCGACATGTACTTTGATCATGGATGAAATGGTAGCCAAAGCGTCTACAAACTGATTCTCATCTCGAGGGATGTATTCAAGCTTAACTGTTGTGAAGAAGGTCAACAATCTCCTTGTATAGTAACGGTAGGGAATCAGATGCTCCTGATGAGTGTACCACTTTCCGTTGGTCTGGTTTATTACCAAAGCTGAATCTCCGAATACATTCAAGGTTTTGATCCCGAGTTCAATGGCTTCCTCAAGGCCCATGATACAAGCTTCGTATTCTGCTTTGTTGTTAGTGCAGACAAAGGTGAGCCTTGCTGAGAAAGGCATATGAACCCCTTTAGGTGTAATAAGCACTGCACCAACCCTACGACCGTTACAATTAACTGCCCCATCAAACATCATAGTCCATGTTTCTTCTGGGTCAGGCCCTTCAGTGTGAACAGGCTCTTCACAATCCTTTGCTTTCAAGAACATGATGTCTTCATCAGGGAAGTCAAATCTCATAGGCCAGTAATCATCAATGGGTTGCTCAGCCAGATAGTCAGACAATACACTACCCTTGATGGATTTCTGAGAGGTGTACTGAATGTCATATTCTGTTAGAATCATTTGCCACCTTGCAACCCTTCCGATAAGTGCTGGCTTCTCAAATATGTACTTGACGGGGTCCATCTTTGAAATCAACAAGGTAGTATGAGTCAACATATACTGTCTTAGTCGGCGAGCAGCCCACGCTAAAGCACAACAAGTTTTCTCGAGCAGTGAATAACGTTGTTCACAGTCGGTAAACTTTTTGCTTAGGTAGTGTATTGCATACTCTTTTCGACCAGACTCGTCATGCTGGCCCAAATCACACCCCATCGACTCTTCTAATATTGTCAGGTACATGATTAGAGGTCTTCCTTCGACTGGAGGCATGAGAATTGGAGGTTCTTGCAGATATTCTTTGATCTTGTCAAAAGCTCTCTAACAATCATCGCTCCACCAAACTGTTTTCTCTTTTCTTAACAGCTTGAACAAGGGTTCGCAGTTTGCAGTGAGATGAGATATGAACCTTGAGATGTAGTTCAATCTACCTAAGAACCCTCGAACTTCTTTCTCAGTCTTAGGTGCAGGAATTTCCTGAATAGCTTTGACTTTATCGGGATCAACCTCAATTCCTTTTTCGCTTACAATAAAACCTAACAACTTACCAGAACTTACCCTGAATGTGCATTCGTTGGGGTTTAATCTCAGCTGATACTTCCTCAGACGCTTGAACAACTTTAATAGATTCACCAAATGCTCTTCCTCTGTAAGGGACTTGGCAATCGTATCATCCAAATAGCATTCGATTTCTTTATGGATCATATCGTGGAATAATGTTACCATAGTTCGGTGATATTTGTATCGGCGTTCTTCAGACCGAACGACATTACCTTGTAACAGAACGTGCCCCAAGGGGTGATGAAGGTTGTCTTCTCCATGTCTTCAGGTGACATCTTAATCTGATTGTATCCAGAAAATCCGTCCATGAAAGAAAATACCGAGAACTGAGTCGTGTTATCCACCAATACATCAATTTGAGGTAATTGGAAGTCATCTTTCGGGCTAGCTCTGTTCAGATCCCGGTAATCCACACACATACGCACCTTGCCATCCTTCTAAGGAACGGGTACAATGTTAGCAACCCACGGCGGGTAACTAGTTACAGCAAGAAAACTGGCGTCCCAATGCTTTTTTACTTCTTTGATTTTCATGGCCATGTCCGGGCGAGTACGGCGCAACTTCTATTTGACTGGCGGACAATCTTCTTTCAATGGCAGTTTGTGCATGAAAATATCCGTATTCAGGCCTGGCATATCTTGATAGGACCAAGAAAAGATGTCAACATATTCCCGAAGCATACTGATGAGATGTTCTTTTACTGGAGCTTGCAGACTAGCCCCGATCTTCACCTCTTTCACATCTTCCTCGGTACCAAGATTGATAGTCTCAACCTCCTCCTTATGAGGAGTAATCACCTTTTCCTCTTGTCTCAACAACCTGGCCAACTCTTCAGGAAAATCATAGTCTTCATCAACCCCATTCATCTGTTTGAATAATCGGATTGTCAAAGTCATACGAGGTCATAGTAGTGTCGTTATCGGTGCAATCTGGAGGATTATCTCTGCAAGGGTTGAGATTTGTTCATTTTAGTGATTGATTTTATCTTATTTATAAAAATTGAATGAAGTTTATTAAGAAAACATTGCCATTTATTGTTTTGTGTGAAAATAACAAAAATGAAAAGACAGTGAGCAAAAAGATTGTTTGCAAAAGATGTCCATTGTTCATTAATTTTAATTTGCACAAAATACATATATGGCCCTTGTCACACCCTAAATTTTGACCGGGTTTTATTTAAAATTTCATTCATCTAACGTTTTCGTCTCAGTACCATTCGGTCACTCGTTTTTGTATTTTTATTCAACTTCCCTTTATTCATTATATCATGCATTTTTAGTCGATTGTATTGATCAAAGTCATTTTTAATTTCTATTCTTGATTTTAGAACTTATTTAGATTTTTTGATCATTTTAAATTATTTTATTTTATTTTAAATTTTATGTAAATAATTATCTTAGATTATTTAGAATTAATATTAGTTTAAGTTTTAATTATTTTAGTTTAATTAGTTAATTTAATTTTAAATTAGTTAATTTAATTTAATCTTTAATTTAGTTTATAATATAATTGGTTTATTTTCAATTGATTATTTTCTTTTCATATAATATTTAGTTTTGTTTTATTATTTAAATTTAATATTAGTTTTAATTAGTAAATTTTAAATTTGAGTTTAGTCTTTTCTTTTTATTTTAATTAGTTAGTATCTAGTTTTATTTAATTTAATTTCTGCTAAGTCTATTTATTAATTTATACCAAAATCTTGTCAAATCTTTGACCAAAAACACTCCAAGATATTCCTGCTATCAAACAAAACTTATGTCCCAATTTGTCCTGCCTCACCTCTGCTACACCAAGCCAAACACAGACCTTGCATTATAGCAACTTATACAAATTTAGACCTGTTACAAAAACAACAGACCTGTACGCGAACAAAAACAACCATTACTCTGCATCCCTGCTACACTTGAAAAGGACCTTACAATGCAACAAAAGACCACACCACCATTTTAGAAAAGAAGACCAATCTGCAAAAAAAGCATACTGCAAACAAGACAAACAATTGTTTTTTTCAAGGGGAAGAAGTCCATAAAAAAGAGAAGAAAAAAACGAACACAGAAGGGGGGAAGAAAAACGCAACAAAGAGAAAATTGTCCTCTGAACACATAGCAACCAAAAAACCCAGAAAAACGTTTCCACTCTTCAATGCCAAACAACTCGGCTACTCTCTCACCCTTCTTTAACCCTTTTTGTTCTTCAAAACCAACGAATAAACCTTCGATTCACAACCGCTGCGAGACCTTCATCAAAAACCATAAAACACGAAACTCGTTTACAAAACCAAATCGTGGCCCTTTCCATCCAAACACTCCGTCATTTTTCTGAATTTTATCACAACATCTCAACATCGCCTTCATCCTTCATCACCTCCGCGAACCCATACGTGAGCCCGTCTCAACCCTCCTTCCACATTCAAACTCGCCGCCGAAACCGCAAACCCCCTCACAAACCACCCTCTGAAACCACGAATCAATCGACCGCCACGCATAGCCAAAAATAAACCGATCCAAACCAAAAACTTTATTCCCTCTCCACTCTCACTGATTCAAATCCAAACGATGCACCGCCGCCAAGAAATCTTTCGCGAGTGAGATCTTGAGACGATTTTGTGCACCAACCATGAGCAGATCGTGAGACCGAGACGAGCAGTGCGCCGCCGCTGATACCATCGGGAAGGTTTTTTCGGTTTTTGTTTTTTAATTGTGAGAGTTGGTTGTATTTCTCTCTGTTTTTTTAAGAGTAAAATTGCTTTTGAGAAGAAGATACAGTGCATTGTCATTCTGATAAAAAATGAGCGTTCCGTTTTCTTTTTGTTTTTAAATGCTGAGGTTTCCTTTGTGTTTTATGTTTCCTATAAATCCTTATTTATTTTCTACATATTTAGACTTGTCTTCCACCCTTACTTGATAATGGTCTCCGCTAGGCCCGTTTTTGCTAACAGCACCCACTGAATCTCGGCCCCCCTTCTTTGTTTATTTATTTATTTATTCATTTATAGTTGGTACATTTTAAGTTTTTATTTACTATTTTAATTTTTTTTTCTGTTTTCTTTTAATGTTTTTTTATCTTGTTATTTTATTATCAATAAAAAAATGTTTTAAAAAAGTTGTTATTGAGTTATTTAGTATTTTCTCCATTTAATTATTTTAGCGGTCGATGATATGACAAAAAGTCACGATAAATTGTTTCCAATTAATCGTGACCAATATGAGGCCATTTTTTTTATTTTATTTTATTTATTCTATTTTCACAATTTATTTCACTTTATTTAATATATTTATTTATTTTATTTATTTCTTTCATTTTTTATACAATATTTAATACTAACGATTCCGATTAATTCATACACTGCACACACGCTTCCTCTTGGGCAAACTATAACGATACCTTTTATTTCTTCGCAATCCTATGTAAATTATCATATATCCCTCTCCTGTTTATTTTCGAGCGCAATTTATTTTTTCGCCCATATTTTACGATTTAGTATTATTAGGAACACTTTCAGGGACTAGAAATTAGAATCCATTTCATTTAATCAATTAAAACATTCATACGCCTACTTTTGCACACACGTAAGTCGGTCACCAAGTGATCACCGTCTGCACGACTTTTACGCGTCTTAATTAATTTAACAAGGAACAGAGCTCCGGTGTCTAGCATTCCGCACGTTCTGGAACAAACCACACATGGGCTAGCCCCACGCGTAGTGTTTCGTTTACTCCTTCGTTATTAAAATACGTTAATCCTAAAACGTCTAAAAACAACATATTCATTTTATAATTTTAAATACGAAAAACAGAGCTCCGAAGTCTGACACTCCGCACGTTCTGGAATGCAATCACTCCTGGGCTAGCCCCACGCGACGTGGTTCATTCGCCTTTCGTATATCAAAGTATCTTAATCGTACAATTTAATTCACGAAAGAATAGAGCTCCGGAGTCTAGCATTCTGCACGTTCTAGAATGAATTGCTCCTGGGCTAGCCCCACGTGACATGGTTCATTCGCTCTTTCATACTTAAAACAACCTAAAACTTACCAACCAATTCAAACCATTTTCATAATTAATCAACGAAAGAACAGAGCTCCGGAGTCTAGCACTCCGCACGTTCTAGAATGCAACCACTCCTGGGCTAGCCCCACGCGACGTGGTTCATTCGCCCTTTCGTTTAAAACACCTTGACAAAAGTCAAACACTTTTCACTAAAACGAACATTGTTTAAATCATTCTATCTCGCAAACAAGCTAGCGCTTCAGCCTCCACCGCGAGTATAAGCCAACGCTTAACATTAGAATGCGTTTTAAACAATCGTTCAATAAAAATCACAAACCATAGTGGCATGAACTACGAAGCTCTGACTTTCCCATTGCACAAGGGAATACGTGGACACAAGGATTTTAATCCTTCGCGAGCACCCTAATAAAAAAAATTTAATCATTTCTCCGTCATCTTCATATTAATAATAATTAACATTTTCCTTAGAACAAACATATTAACAAACGTTTAGAAGACAAAGACATTAATCAAATATTTAATCGTATAGTTTAGCTAAGAGGTTCCCGTTGAGTACAACGGACGTGAGGGGTGCTAATACCTTCCCCTTGCGTAACCGACTCCCGAACTTAGAATTTGGTTTCGTTGACCATTTCTTATCCTTCCTTTAGGTTGTATCTATATCTCCCTTTTCTCTCGTAGAATAAATAGAATTAGGTGGCGACTCTGTTGTTTCTTACCGCGTCCCATCGCGAGGATCGTATTTTTTCGAGGTACGACAGCTTGGCGACTCTGCTGGGGACCGCTCCATTGCTAGAGAGGGTCGAGCCTAACTTAGCTTTGTGTGTTTATTTGTTTGATCTTGTCTTTTGTCTTCTCTATGATTGTTATTTATGTTTTGTCTATTTGTTCTTTTATTTTGCTTTTCTTACTGCTTATTATTATACTTCTCTGTGAAATCTTGGGGTCACTTTGCAAGTAAAAATGAGTTATGGAAAAAGAAGAGGGAACACCTAAGATTAGAATTGGATGTTATTAGTGTTAGTCTCCAAGGACTCGCTCCTTGAAAGCCTAGCATGAAAGCTCCCCCGGATAGTTAGACTTTTCGTAGATCTTGTCGCAACGCAGCTAGCCTGTCGCGTGACCTGATTCATGAAAGGGCTGTAATTCTGGGACCCTCTAGAACTAGTTTCAATCTTGGTAGTTGTGTAATGTTAGGCTCCGAGGGCTCGCCCTTTGTCGGCCTTATATGAGAACTCCACTCAAGGTAGACCTTATCGTTATTATCGTCACAATGCAGCTAGCCTGCAGCGTGGCGTTAATACGATAAACGTCCATGACCTTGAGTTTCCTTAAACCATCACCATAGAAACCATCTTGTGAGTGGGATTTATGGGTACAGACTGTAGAACCAATCTCTTACAGCCTACCAGTTAGGATGTTTCGAGCTTTTTCAGCTTCCAAGTCTGTTTGTGCTTGTGATCTTAAGCATCCTTGCATCGCATCCATTCGCATACCATTGTATTTGCATTGCATATCATTTTCTTTCCTCAGGGTAAGCTCATCCTCGTCCTGTGTCTATAACCCGCAGTTGATTTCCCGACACCTACATTGGATTTGAAGTAGTTCTTGATTGATCATGGACCCTGAAGGACAAAAGCAGATTGCGTCAAAGGGAGACTTTGATTTGACAAAGGACCAGTTAAATATACTCATGGATGTTGTGACAAATTTGAAAAAGAGAGAGGGTAATGTTCAGCAGGCTACCGTAACTGGAGATGTCTTTCAACCTCAAGTGAACAACTTTGCAAGGATCCCAGTTGGGGTACCCTTTATTCAAGAGCATACCATTATTCGAGATGGAAACTCCTTACCTCACGATGCCGTCGAGTACCAAAGCTTTGGGTTCTCTGAGCAAAATTCTCAAGGGGCAGTCCTAGTGAGGAAGACCAAGGGACCAGATATTGCTGAGATGAATGAGAAATGTCGAATGCTGAATGAAAGACTCAGGGTTATAGAGGGGCATAATGCTTTTGACTTGGATGCTTTAAACATGTGTTTAGTGCGTGGTTTGGTTATACCTCCGAAATTTGAAGCACCTTCTTTTCAGAAGTACAAAGGGGATAGCTGTCCAAAGCACCATCTGGTGATGTTCTATCAAAAAATGACTGCATATGCTTTTGACGATAAGTTGATGATTCACTGCTTCCAAGACAGTTTGAGTGGGGCACCGTTTAATTGGTACATAGATTTGGAAAGAAGTCATATTCATTCATGGTTGGACTTAGCCAATGCATTTGTGAAGTAATACCACTACAATTTGGAAGAAGCTCCCAGTCGCTTTCACCTGAAAGACATATCTCAAGAAAGTGACGAGTCGTTCAAAAAGTACGTCCAGAGATGGAAAGAGTTTGTTGACCGTGTTCAACCACCGCTCTCATAAAAGGAGTTAGTTGACCTGTTTATGGATACTCTGCAGAACCCATACTTTGAGAAGATGGTAGGAACCACATCAACAAGTTTCTCTGACTTGGTGAAAATGGGAGAACGTATTGAGAGTTGTCTGAAAAGTGGAAGAATCCAAGGCACCTCTAGTCTCCAGAGCATTGACAGTGAATCACTTAGTGATTCCCATAAGGAAGAAGAGGATGAGACTGATTCAGTTGAAGAATCTCCCCAAGCTCCGCACCCAGTGCCATACTTTCAGCTTCCGTGTGTGTCAGTTGTTCAAAGTCAACAACCTTTCGGGTCTCCATATCTGATGTCCTTTCCTCCACATGGTCGGTATCCTACTGTATGTCATCAACAACAAATGCCGCAACAACAGCCATACCAACGGCAACACACTCCTCAGCAACGACACCAGTACACTAAGAAGCCAAAGAGGTCGTTTAATCCTTTACCAATGCCATACAGTCATATACTGCCACGCTTAATCGATAGTAGATTGGTAGAGCCGAAGAAATTGAATCCAATGATTCCTCCATACCCACCAGGCTTTGATCTTCATGCCCAATGTAGTTTCCATGCCAATGTACCAGGGCACTCAACGGAAGATTGCAACAACTCCAGAACAAGGTTCAAGATCTGATTGAGTCCGAGTCCATCTCATTTACGCGTCAAGGTCTTCACATTAACATCCATCCTTCGTCTGGTTAGGCAGATCCATCAATCTATGCTATGGAATAAATTTTCAAGGATGGGTGTGAAGAGGATTGGTGCACCGACACCAATGAGCATGATGACCTCTAACTCTGAAGAAGGAAGTTCAATTCCCTAGAGTTGGCATTCCCCTGTTTGTTTCAGCATTGTTGTATTTTCTTTGCATGTTGATATTGTATTTGCTTGTAAGCATTGTTGTATTTTAATTGGTAAGATTAATGAAATGTTTATGCATCTTTTGAATTAATCCATTCGTATTCACTCGTTTTATTTCATTGTTATAAAAAAAAACATATTTCTCTCATTTTATTTATCAAACTTTTTGTTTTAGCAAAAATTGGAGGGAGGAAGATGAAAACCAGATACCTGAATTCTCCATTTGTATGCTCTCAATTAAAACATTGCCAATGATGTACAGGCATTATTTCAAAATTCCCAAACACTGGTGAAATAAGGAAGATAATCCCTCGCTAACCCCTTCGAGCCTAGAAGTAGGAGTTTTCTTTTTCAAAAAGTGAAAAAACCCTTAATTTCAAACCTGGGGCAGGGTAGTTGGTTCAGTTAGTCTGTTTGCATTCAATCTACAAGAGATTCAGTCCACCATTCAAGAAGGATCAGCTACATACTTTCCTTCGCACATCAAAGAAGTCATGAAAGGTCAAAAGTTCGTAGTACCCGTTCTCTATTCTCCCACAAAATGGCAGTCACAACCATTCACCAAAAGAATGAAAAAGAAAAAGGAAATACAAAGAAAAAGTAAACTAAGTAAAAAAAAACAGAAAAGATAACTTAGGCGAAAATTAATGAAGTCGTCAAATCCTCAACAAGCAAGGATAAAGCAAGGTGGCTGCCATCACTTTTAAATCCTGATTCCTTACACCGTCAAAGACTTTCAATATCTGAGTGCGTATGTCAAATTATGTGAACATAGGATTGGAGTTCATCACGAAGGATGGGTGGGTACAAATAAATTTTGAGTATTTTATCCTTTTGTTTCATAAATTATGAACCAAGCCACGTTACAACCCTTAAAAGACCTAATTGAGGCAGGGTTTATTTCGAGAGCATACTACAACAAGACTGTGTTAACCTGACTCCTAAAAATCTTTGCTAATCATTTGTATTGATCACTTGATCTGTTATTCCATAAATGGCTAGATCCATTTTGTTTGTTTCAATCAACTCCACCGTATCACTATCATACCAATAAATTGTGATTTCAAAACTTGCATAAACGTTGTAGTAAAATTTCCAATTTTTGAATAAATAATGTTTATTTGCAAGTCAATTCAGCATCAAGGGAATCCCAACGAATGCAGCCAGTTAGGGAATTCGACTGGATAAGAGGAGCCCAGCCAAGGGCAACCACTTCAAGAACCAGTCAATTAATCTCTTCAACAGTTAACTACTCAGAGGATGAACCTTTTCTCAAGACTCGGACTAGAGTGAGCTATCACAAGCGGTTCAAGAGTTCAATGGCCAGCCAGGCCAGAAGTCTCCCATCCCAGGGATCAGATAACCAAGGGCAAATCTCCGACATTCCAGCACTGGGGCAACCATTTTGAGGCCATGTCATGGCAGGTTGGTCTAAACTTTTTAAGGAGAGGAAAATTTCAAAACCATTGATTTCGGGGAAAGATGAATCACACAGGGGCAAATCCTCTTCGGCCCTTCAAGTTGTTCAAGCAGACCTTATATCCGCAAACTTCTAATTCAAGACAGGTGTCGGGAATCATGTTTTCTTTTTTGTCTCCTTCAAGAGTCGTCTTCCAAGAATGTTTTTCATCCAATACCCATTACAGGGGCATATTTGGAAATCATATGAGTCAGTGTGTCTTTCTAATGCGCTAGTCATGTCGCTTCTCTCTTAGCATTAAGCCTTGCTACCGTCTTACTTATCGAGCATCTGCCCATAGTAAAAAAGAGTCATACCTTGCAAAACAGGCCTCTGCTGACATGTAACCTACTGTCACTTTACCAGAATCTCTTTGAAGTCCAATTGTCATTGGCACGAATTTGTTAAGCTGGTTGTGAAACCCTTTGCTTGCAGTCTAAGTCCATTTGATTTGGCACATATTTGTGTTTTCCTGATTGGTTCCTGAAGGTTTTCTTTGAACTCTTCATTTAGGGAATTTCCCGAGGTTGGGCATTTATCTTGGTAAAAACTCCAACATTTCCTCTTATCGCCAGCCAGTCGCTTAGGGTCGTGTTATTTATCTTTAAATACTTCGCGTTCTACTCCCAGTATTAGTTGGTTGTACAGAGCCACTGCCCAAACACCGTATTCTCTTTCTTTATCCTCGGTATCAATAGTTACACTTGAACCCGTTGATTTACCATTTTGGATTACTTACGCCTGTTATTTTATTTCCCGACCACCGTGTTGACGCCTGTTATGTTATTTCCCGACCACCGTGTCGATGTCTATTATTTTATTTCCTAACCACTGTGTCGATGTCTGTTATTTTTTTTATTATTTCCCGACCACCCTGTCGATGTCTGTTATTTTTTTATTATTATTTCCCGACCACCATGTCGATTTCTGTTATTTATTTCCCTCAGCTGTCGTGTTGAGTTTGCTTTCCCGACCGCCGAGTCGATGCCTTTTAAGTTTATATTTCCTCAATCACCAAATTGATGTATTGGGATCCCCGACAGTCACACTTGAACCTGTTGATTGATCACTTTGGATATTTTGAATATTTCCCTTTCCTCAACTGCCGAGTTGACTTGTTTTCTCGACCGCGAGTCGATGTATTTTTATTTTTTCCTCAACCCCGAGTTGATTTCCTTGACCCCCGAGTCAATAATGTTATCTTTTTCTCAACCCCGAGTTGATATTTGTCTTTATTTGACCCCCGAGTCAATGATTTTGTTGTTCCCTCAACCCCCGAGTTGATATCTGTTTTGTTCAACCCCCGAGTTGATATCTGTTTTGTTCAACCCCCAAGTTGATATTTGTTTGACCCCTGAGTCATTGTTGCATTTATGTTTTCGATCCCTGAGTCGATTTTGTATTTATTCCTGACCCCCCGAGTCAATGCTATTTGTGTTTCCCAACCCCCGAGTTGATATTTTGTTTGACCCCCGAGTCATCATTCTTGTCTTTTGCTTTCGATCCCTGAATCGATTATCCCTTCAACCCCCGAGTTGATATGATCATCCCCAACATATTGTTATGCCCAATGAGTCTTCAACCTCAATTTTTATGGATCACCATGGCCATATATCTTCATCATTTCGTCAGGCATATTCATCATTAAAAAAATCAGCATGCTAGGGTTCACGACATTTCATACCTCATATCCCCAGCAAAACAGAGTCCCTCGTTGCATTTCATCTGCTTTCGGTCAAAATTTTAGGTATTTTAATATTTAATCCTTTTCCACCTCGAATGTCCAAAAAACATTGTTATTCATACATTCAGGTTCAAGATGATTAAATAGGGGCAACTGTCACACCCTAAATTTTGACCGGGTTTTATTTAAAATTTCATTCATCTAACATTTTCGTCTCAGTACCATTCGGTCACTCGTTTTTGTATTTTTATTCAATTTCCCTCTATTCATTAGATCATGCATTTTTTAGTCGATTGTATTGATCAAAGTCATTTTTAATTTCTATTCTTGATTTTAGAACTTATTTAGTTTTTTTGATCATTTTAAATTATTTTATTTTATTTTAACTTTTATGTAAATAATTATCTTAGATTATTTAGAATTAATATTAGTTTAAGTTTTAATTATTTTAGTTTAATTAGTTAATTTAATTTTAAATTAGTTAATTTAATTTAATCTTTAATTGAGTTAATAATATAATTAGTTAATTTTCAATTGATTATTTTCTTTTCATATAATATTTAGTTATGTTTTATTATTTAAATTTAATATTAGTTTTAATTAGTAAATTTTAAATTTGAGTTTAGTCTTTTCTTTTTATTTTAATTAGTTAGTTTCTAGTTTTATTTAATTTAATTTCTGCTAAGTCCTTTTATTAATTTATACCAAAATCTTGTCAAATCTTTGACCAAAAACACTCCAAGATCTTCCTGCTAACAAACTAAACTTCTGTCCCAATTTGTCCTGCCTCACCTCTGCTACACCAAGCCAAACACAGACCTTGCATTATAGCAACTTATACAAATTTAGACCTGTTACAAAAAACTATAGACCTGTACGCGAACAAAAACAACCATTACTCTGCATCCCTGCTACACTTGGAAAGGACCTTACAAAGCAACAAAAGACCACACCACCATTTTAGAAAAGAAGACCAATCTGCAAAAAAAGTATACTGCAAACAAGACAAACAATTGTTTTTTTCAAGGGGAAGAAGTCCATAAAAAAGAAAAAAAACGAACACAGAAGGGGGGAAGAAAAACACAACAAAGAGAAAATTGTCCTCTGAACACATAGCAACCAAAAAACCCAGAAAATTTTTTCCACTCTTCAATGCCAAACAACTCGGCTACTCTCTCACCCTTCTTCAACCCTTTTTGTTCTTCAAAACCAACAAATAAACCTTTGATTCACAACCGCCGCGAGACATTCATCAAAAACCATAAGACACGAAACCCATTTACAAAACCAAATAGTGGCCCTTTCCATCCAAACACTCCGTCATTTTTCTGAATTTTATCACAACATCTCAACATCACCTTCATCTTTCATCACCTTCGTGAACCCATACGCGAGCCCGTCTCAACCCTCCTTCCACATTCAAACTCGCCGCCAAAACCGCAAACCCTCTCACAAACCACCCTCCGAAACCACAAATCAATCGACCGCCACACATAGCCACAAATAAACCGATCCAAACCAAAAAATTCATTCCCTCTCCACTCTCACCGATTCAAATCCAAACGATGCACCGCCGCTGAGAAATCTTTCGCGAGTGAGATCTTGAGATGATTCTGCGCACCAACCATGAGTAGATCCTGAGACCGAGACGAGCAGTGCGCCGCCGCTGATACCATCGGGAAGGTTGTTTCGTTTTTTTTTTAATCTTGAGAGTGGGTTGTGTTTCTCTCTGTTTTTTTAAGAGTAAAATTGCTTTTGAGAAGAAGATACGGTGCATTGTCATTCTAATAAAAAATGAGCGTTCCGTTTTCTTTTGGTTTTTAAATGCTGAGGTTTCCTTTGTGTTTTATGTTTTCTATAAATCCTTATTTCTTTTCTACATATCTAGACTTGTCTTCCACCCTTACTTGATAATGGGCTCCGCTAGGCCCGTATTTGCTAACAGCACCCACTGAATCTAGGCCCCCCTTCTTTGTTTATTTATTTATTCATTTATAGTTGGTACATTTTAAGTTTTTATTTACTATTTTAATTTTTTTTTTCTGTTTTTTTTATGTTTTTTTATCTTGTTATTTTATTATCAATAAAAAATGTTTTAAAAAAATTGTTATTGAGTTATTTAGTATTTTCTCCATTTAATTATTTTAGGGGCCGATGATATGACAAAAAGTCATGATAAATCGTTTCCGATTAATCGTGACCAATATGAGCCCATTTGTTTATTTTATTTTATTTATTCTATTTTCACAATTTATTTCACTTTATTTAATATATTTATTTATTTTATTTAATTCTTGCATTTTTATACAATATTTAATACTAACGATTCCGATTAATTTATACACTGCACACACGCTTCCTCTTGGGCAAACTACAACGATACCTTTTATTTTCGAGCGCAATTTATGTTTTTCGCCCTTATTTTACGATTTAGTATTATTAGGAACACCTTTAGGGACTAGAAATTAGAATCCATTTCATTTAATCAATTAAAATATTCATACGCCTACTTTTGCACACACGTAAGTCGGTCACCAAGTGATCGTCGTCTGCACGACTTTTACGCGTCTTAATTAATTTAACAAGGAACAAAGCTTCGGAGTCTAGCATTCCGCATGTTCTGGAACAAACCACACCTGGGCTAGCCCCACGCGTAGTGTTTCTTTACTCCTTCATTATTAAAATACGTTAATCATAAAAAGTCTAAAAACAACATATTCATTTTATAATTTTAAATATGAAAAACAGAGCTCTGGAGTCTGGCACTCCACACGTTCTGGAATGCAATCACTCGTGGGCTAGCCCCACGAGACGTGGTTCATTCGCCTTTCGTATATCAAAATATCTTAATCGTACAATTTAATTCGCGAAAGAATAGAGCTCCGGAGTCTAACATTCCGCACGTTCTAGAATGAATTACTCCTGGGCTAGCCCCACGCGACGTGGTTCATTCGCTCTTTCGTACTTAAAACAACCTAAAACTTACCAACCAATTTAAACCATTTTCATAAATAATCAACGAAAGAACAGAGCTCCGGAGTCTAGCACTCCGCACGTTCTAGAATGCAACCACTCCTGGGCTAGCCCCACGCGACGTGGTTCATTCTCCCTTTCATTTAAAACACCTTAACAAAAGTCAAACACTTTTCTCTAAAACGAACATTGTTTAAATCATTCTATCTCGCAAACAAGCTAGCACTTTAGCCTCCACCGCGAGTATAAGCCAACGCTTAGCAGTAGAATATGTTTTAAACAATCGTTCAATAAAAATCACAAACCGTAGTGGCACGAACTACGAAGCTCTAACTTTCCCATTGCACAAGGGAATACATAGGCACGGGGATTTTATTCCTTCGCGAGCACCCTAATAAAAAAATTTAATCATTTCTCCGTCATCTTCATATTAATAATAATTAACATTTTCCTTAGAACAAACATATTAAAAAACGTTTAAAAGACAAAGACATTAATCAAACATTTAATCGCATAGTTTAGCTAAGAGGTTCCCGTTGAGTACAACGGACGCGAGGGGTGCTAATACCTTCCCCTTGCGTAACCGACTCCCGAACTTAGAATTTGGTTTTGTTGACCATTTCTTATCCTTCCTTTAGGTTGTATCTATATCTCCCTTTTCTCTCGTAGAATAAATAGAATTAGGTGACGACTCTGTTGTTTCTTTCCGCGTCCCATCGCGAGGATCGTATTTTTTCGAGGTATGACAACCCTATTACAAAATGAGTCCTGACACCTTAGGCAAGATGCAGGACTTGATGCATGCTTAAACAAGAAATAATAATTACTCTGAAGCTGTAATCCTTATAATTTACCGGTAAGTCCAGTTGAGGACTTGTTGGCCTGAGACTCTTGGACGAATCCAGCTTTCCAGGTTGTAGTCGCTTTCAGCCTCGTCTTCCACATTGTTGATAGCATCTGGGGTCAGCATTCCCCCACTTATGAACTTGGCAGCTTCAGCAGCCTCTTCCTGGACCTGTCGGGATGGTCTGTTACCCAAACCGAATTTGTCTTCCTTTATCTGGACTTGCAGCAGCTTGCCCCAGCCCTGGGCATTCCCGCCTTCAACAACCTTTCGATCTTATTTGTAAGAAGCAATTGAGGTACCAAACACTTCAGTTGTTGCTTCATTGACATTAAGAGCTTCAAAACCCTGACTCATTGTCTCATGGATCTCCCCATCCATCTCAATGTACTTATAGGTGGCCAGATGACTGACAAAGATGTCCTCCAACCAACAAATGGTGATAATTTGGCCTTCCCACTCGTATTTTAACTTCTGGTGAAGGGTCGATGTTACGGCGCCAGCGGCATGAATCCAGGGTCGGCCCAACAAACAGCTGCAGGCAGGCTGAATGTCCATCACATAGAAGGTAATTTTGAAAATCTGTGGGCCAATTACCACATGCAGCTCTATTTCTCCGAGAACCGATCTCTTAGAACCATTGAAGGCTCTTACAACCAAGTTGCTTGGACGGAGTGCAAGACCATCATATTCCAGCTTGACCAAGGCTTTCTTTGGAAGAACATTGAGTGATGACCCAGTGTCAACCAAGACATGAGAAAGTACCGCACCTTTACATTCCAAGGTGATATGCAAAGCCTTGTTGTGATTGCGGTCCTCCGTAGTAAGATCAGCATTGGTGAATCCTAGTCCATGACTAGTATTAACATTTGAAACCACCATTTCTAGTTGGTTGACTATAATCTCCTCAGGCACGTAAGTTGCGTGCAAGACCTTGAGAAGTGCATTCCTGTGAGCTTCGAAACACATAAGCAGAGATAGAATGGAGATCTTGGAGGGTGT
This sequence comes from Lathyrus aphaca, assembly GCA_963966055.1. Taxonomy (NCBI): domain Eukaryota; kingdom Viridiplantae; phylum Streptophyta; class Magnoliopsida; order Fabales; family Fabaceae; genus Lathyrus; species Lathyrus aphaca. The sequence goes on from OZ014519.1 coordinate 231,615,998, forward strand.
CTGATGGAGCTGGTCCACAACCTTATAGTCACTCTTCTTGATAATTCTCATGAACTCGCCCACATCCTGATCAAAGGATGTCTTCTAAGTCTCTTTGGCAATTGGTTCTTCTGGCACCACATTCTTGCCTTTAGCTTTAGCAGCAGTTTCTACTTCAGCATTAACTCTGGGAACTTGTGATGCGAAGAGACGTCCGCTTCGAGTGAAGCCTCCGCCTCCCCCGACATTATTAATCTGTGGTGTAGAAGTTGAAGAATCAAGAGTGACTTTCTTTCCGTTGCAATAAAGATCTGAGCCGTAATGCTAAGGCACGACACTGCTGTTGTCATATGGGACTGGTCCAGGTAGCGTGATGGTAACCAGACTGATTGCTGTGGAAGAAGGAGTTGTGGCAGTCTGAGGATCATAATAGATGGTGACAGGAGGTCTGATTGCAGATGATGCTGGTGCAGGAAGTTGTTGATGTTGATGTTGCTGAAAGTTGTTGAAAGAATCCGGGACATGAACTGTTGTCGGATCATAATAAATGGTGACCGTTGAGATGTCTTCATTGATGGTTGATGTTGTTGTAGTAGTCTCCGTTGGAATGATGTTTGCTGATGTTGTGAAATGGTGTTTGCTGATGTTATAAGAGAGATACTTGCTGAAGTTGTAGAAGATGGAACCGTTGACGTGATCTGTAGAATGTCTTCTTTGATAAGACCGTTGATACCATTCCTCAGATTTGCACAACCATTGGCAGAAATCTTGCAAGCTTCAAGATGGGCCTCACAACCCAGGAACACTTGGCACTTCAATAGCTGAGTTTTAACTTCGGCCAATGGTGTTTGAATACTTGCAATGTCATCAATTAGAATTGCTGGTTGGTCCTCCTCAATAGCATTAATCCTTGGCCCATCGTGATTCGGTATTGGATTCTTTGTGACATTTGGTGGAGGTGCAAAATTCAAAGCTTTGGAATCAACTAAGTCCTGAACTTTCATGTGCAATGCCCTACATTTCTCTGTTGTATGGCCAGGTGCATTGGAGTGGAAAGCACATATGGCGTTGACATCATAGTTCCTTGGAAGATTCAAAGGATCAGGTGGAGTCAAGGTTCTCAATTCAATCAGGTTGAGATCCAGTAACTGTGGAAGTAGAGCTGCATAGGGCATCGGGATGGGATCGATAACCCTGTTGGTTTGTGAAGGCCTTTGTTGGAAAGGACGTTGTTGTTGATTGTTGTTGTTGTTGCCATAAGACTTTGTTGCTAAGGAAACTGTTGTTGTTGTGGGAAGTGTTGTTGTTGACGATACTGTTGTTGTTGAGGTGTTGGAGCAGGAATAGTTATAGCAGCTACTGATCTTTGCATGTATTGAGGCCTACCTCTGCCCATATGCACTGAGTTGGTATCACCTGTCCTTCTAGGTCCTGAGAAAGGTTTCCTTGCATTTCTAGAGCTAGCACCGTTGTCAGAAATCTTACCCATCTTCAATAGGCTTTCAATTCTCTCACCAGCTATAACCACATTAGCAAAACTGGTAGAAGAGAAAGCAGCAAGCCGATCAATATAGGTTCCTTGCAAGGTATTCATAAATATATCAGCCATTTCCCTTTCAGACATAGGTGGTTGGACAGCAGCAGTAAGTTGTCTCCACCTTTGAGCGTATTCCCAGAAACTTTCTCTTGAGGACTGAGACATACCCATCAACAAAGTCATGTTGGGTGCCATATCCAGGTTGTACTGATATTGGCGTATAAAGGCCTCGACTAAGTCCTTCCAGTTTCTGACAGTAGCCCTTGATAGGTGTGAATACCACTCACGGGATGCCCCGGTCAAGCTATCTTCGAAGTAGAACATCCACAATTTTTCATCCATGGTATACACTTTCAATCTCCACAGAAAAGATTGAAGATGGGTATGAGGACAGGAGGTACCATTATACTTCTCAAAGCAAGGAGGTTTGAACTTGTGAGGAATCCTGACTCCTTCCACTAGTCCCATATCCATCACATCAAACCCCAAAGAACTTTGGGACTCCAAGGATCTCAGCTTCTTAGATATTTTGTCCAGACGACGCTCATAAACTTCATCAGCCCCAGCACCTAATACTGTAAACTGCTCGTCCTGAGGATCTTCTTGCAGAACACGATCTCCAGTGTTTCTCTAGGTATTTCCAATAACATTGACTTCAGGGTTGATGTGGGGCCCAAACTCTGGTGGATTTGTTTGCGGCCGATCACGTGCGTTGTTACTTGTTCTTCCAGTACCAGCATGGTTATCTTCTGGAGTTTTCCGCTCGACTAACTCCCTCAACCTTTCCTGGGTCTGTGCCAGCCCAGTTATCACAGCCATGAACTCATTCATCTGAGTCCGCACTTATGTCCTCACATCAGTCATCTGAGTCCGCACTTATGTCCTCACATCAGTCATCTGAGTCCTCGCATCTGTCAATTCTTGCTGAAGTTGATCCATCTGTAAGCTCAGAAGGTTGTTTCTGGTTGGATACTGGTGGATGAGATTGACGGGAAAGACTCTCCTACGAGCAATATTTCCTTAATCAAGCATCAAAGTGAGAAAACAACAACAAAACACCTGCAAAACAAATGATATGAAGTTAGCATGCAATGCAATATGTCTATTTGTCTCTAGAGGGTATCCCGGTTTGGTTCTTTGGTTTTGACCTTCCAGACATTTGGGAATGATGAAGATGCTGAAGTGAACGAAGTTCAAAAGAAGATCCAGGTAATACATAAACCATACATTACAAATGCGAAAATACATAGTTTGTGATAACAACAAGTTCCCATGGTGGGTCAGAATACAATCAAGTCAAGAATACAAACAAAATCACCATGGAGAATTAAAGTAAAACCAAAATAAAATACAAGTGAAAGAGAAATCAAACATCCAACCCAAAGTCATCCTCCTTGACTTATTTCAGGAGAGCATCAGTTACTGGCCCAACTGGATGCTCTGTGATGGTTCTGATGAGAAGGTTTCTGGTTGCAATGGAATTTGTCAACTTCTGGTACTTGTCTTGTTCTTTTGATCTCTTCAACCCCGCCCGGAGTTTTAGCTCAGAGATTTCCTTCTATGCTGATAACAAGGCTTCCTGACTCTTCTTATCCTTGGCTTCCAGCTACTCTATCTTAGCATGTGTCTTCTGATCTTCTTGCGAACGCGCTTCAGTTATTCTGATCCATCTAGCCTGACTCTCCTCTAGGTAGTGTTCAGCTCTGGCTTTCTGAATCTTGGCTTCTTTGCAAGCATTCTTCAATACCAACTCCCCTGCTCGGGCTTTTCTGATGAAGTCCTCTGTCTTCTCTATCTTGGTCATGTGCTCGATACAGAGCTTCTCTAACCTCTCATTATCCAGACGAATGTCATTCCTTTCCCAAAGGGTCTTCTTCAAGGCTTCAGCAAGCTGGGCATTTCTCTCTTTTAGCTTCTCAAATTCCTCCAAACTTATTGTGGCTACAGGCTCTACTGTTGATGGCCCTGGTACATCCTCCAGGGTGAATGGCATGTAAGTGATTTTTCCTCTGATGCGCGACCATTCAATGTATTGAGCTGAAGCTATGTTGTTACACTTTGTCGCTCCCGATAGATGGGAAATGGCCCAAATAAAGGTGCAGACGCGAACGGTCGGCGAAGGGGACAATGAGAACACACAGCAGTGAACTCACTGGAGATGAATAGAGTCGCCAGCTAGGCATTTTTATCCCGGAGGAAAGGCAATGCTGCATGGGCCTAGAAAAAGATGGATAAGACGGTTGCGAACCAGAGAGACTGAGAAAGGGGGTTGGTTACAACCTGGGAAGGTATTAGCACCCAGATTGTCCGTCGTACTCGACGGGATCCACGCTTAAAAGATTTGTGTTTTAAAGGGGTAGTGTCAGTGCAATCTGTGTATAAAAGGGCTGGAAGAAAATGTACAGGTGTCAGTGTAAGAGAAGTGAAGTGTATAGGTGAAGTGTCAGTGTAAGAACAAAGATGAAATTCTCATGATAATGAGGCTAAGAGAAAGATGCTGGAAAGAGGGGGGATATACAGAGACTTTTGTTCGATAACCGTTAAGTTATGCCTACGTATCCTCTCGTGCAATGAGGAAGTCAGAACACCGTAGTTCGACCCAAAGAGACTGAAAGATGAATTGACTTGTGAACTGCTTACTTGTCTATGCTCAAGTGTATGACCTGTCTGGCTCAGGTGCAAACTGTCTTGCATTAGACGGAAGAAGCAAGTTCTCGTTTGTGAGTGAATGAGATGAGAAAAGAATCCCGAAGGAGACGATTATTGTTTGTTTTTGTATTTTCAGTCTTTTATTGCTTTTGAAAGTTTGTCATAAGTTAATGAGCTTAAGCCTAAACCAATGGATTTAGTAATCTCATCACATCTTCCCTCTGATTAGGGGTAATGAGAATACCTTAAGTGTAAAGTTAGCTTCTCACACTTAATCACCTTTGGTATAGGATTAAGATCATTAACCTACTTGTGATTATTTAGATGTTTTTGGTGTTTTTGTTTAGTGTTAAGTAATGAGGTTAAGCCATAATCAAGGATTAAACAGACTCATTACACCATCCTAATAGAAGGATAATAGATGAGAATGTTTAAGCTGAGGAAAGCTCCTCAACTTAATCCATGATTAGGGATTAAACTCATGACAAAACAGGCCTTTGATTAAGTGGATTTTTATTTAATGGTATGATGATGAAGTGAATTTTATGATTTGTAAGACAACTTGAGGGGGACTTGTCCATTAACACTAGGGTTAGTCCTTCTTAACCAATTAAGGAAGAATTGGAACCCTAATGCAAGGCCCAAGTTACAAGCTTGATGTCTTGATGATTATTAAGTGGATTGATTAAAGGAGTTAAACACATTAAGGGTTTAACACTTAGGATTAAAGTTATACACTCCATCCTAATAGAAGGATGCAGGCATAAGCTTAATCACAAAGCCTTAAAGCCTTTAGGGTTTAGTCCCTGATTATGAGATGAGAAGAGAAGACTCAAAGAGACACAAAGGTAAAACTAAATGGGGGACTAATCAAAACCCTAATCATTGTCATGCTTGGTTGTTCCTAAGGTTTGTGAGGTTTACAAGAGAAGCCTTCAATGGAACCACCAGGAAGCAAATGAAAGGAGCAAGGAGAAGCAAAGTAACTTGCTTCATTCAAGAAGTCAAGTCACTTGAGGAAAGAAAGTAAGGAGGAGAAGAATGAGCAAGCTCAAACACAAGCACAAAATAAAATGCAGCAAGGAATGCTTAAAAGAAATGAAGAGAAAGTTATGAGAAGTGAAGGCAAATCCACTTCTCAAATCCACTTACCACCTGAAAGGTTAGAAAAGAAATGCAATGCAAAATGGGATGGAATGACATGATGCAAACCAAAACCAGAAGCACATTCATGATGTTAATGATGCTATGAGATGCTACAAACATGAGACAACAAATGGAGATGATCATACAAGCTCATGGATGCAAATGGAGCAAGTTAAAACACATGAACATTCATGAAAAGTTATGAAATGCATATGGCATACAACATGACAAATGCAAGATGCAATGATCAAACATGCTTTCAATATGTCTTAAGATGTTCAATGAATCAAATGGAGGCATGGAATGTCATGGCAAGTCATGTTATGCAAGTAAATGCAAGGTGGATGCATATGGAAGCCCAAATTAGGGTTTATGATCAAAGCATCAAACACAAACCAAAATCAGAAGCAAACAACCCTATAAAAAATTGAAAATGCACTCAAAGGACCCCTAATCCTATACTAACCCATTGCCCAAAGGAGAGGTTTCAACTCTTAATCAAATTCAAGTTATGATTTTCCTAAGTTTTCTAGGGTTTTAGGGTTCCTAAACAAGAAAATTACCAAACAAATGGAAAATGAAAGATCAAATCATGGCCATTTAATCTCACAAACTACATGTTAAACACAATGCAATGCAAAAAGAATCAAGGTCCAACTCTTTAGGGTTAGGCAGAAATGATTTTTGGAAGTTAGGATCAAAATAATGCATCAAAATGATTTTATTCCATGGAAAATTATCAAAATGCATCAAGACCAAAAAAGAAATTTGGTTTGAAGGTTGGAAAATGTTTCTAATTGTTTTTAAAGGTTTCATGAATTTTTTGGTGATTTTTAAATACCTAAAAGTATTTTTAATTAATTAATTCCCATTAATTAATTAAAAAGAAACTTTTAAATATTTAAAAATACTTTTTTAATGATAAAAATAAAAATAAAAATATTTTTGTGTTCTGAAATTAAATAATAACGTGTATAAAAAATTTCAGATTTTTTAATGCATTTTTGCTATTTTAAATAAATTGTAGAAATCAAATGAAATAAAAGGAAAATAAAATGAATTTAAATACTGGAAAAGAAAAGTCAACAGATCTGATGGCTCTCATTCAAACTCACACGCGCGCGTTTTGACTTGGCGCCACATCCAAGGGCCAGAATTCAAACTTGCTAATTACACTGATTAAGCCCTAATTTTGCCCTAATGACTTTCAGATGACCGGAACAGTGGTTCCGGTCATCTTCTCCGGCGAGCTCAAATGCTAAATCATTCTACAAGCTATAAAAATGAAAACTAACTATCCAGAAATCATCCCCACCTTAAAACGATTCAAACCCCTCACTCAAACATCATTTATCATTCATAATCAGAGAGAATCGAATCAAAATAGTTTCTAGGGCAAAAATTTCAGAACACGATTAAACTCTCATCTCTCCACCATTTTCAAAACTAATGACATCAGAGTGATCAGGAGAACATATAGAATCTATTTAGAACTTAAAAAAAGATTTCTGGAAAAAATGTTCTTGAGCTACCTGAGTTTTGAAGCTTTCAGTTCACAGCTTTCTGGGTGCTTTCCTTTGTGCTATCCACTCCTCTTGTGCTCCTGATGAACCCTTGATGCTTAGAAAAGATTTATGTTGGCTGGTTTGAGAGTTTGAACAGGTTCTGTTCAAGCTCAGGTGAGAATCGTGTTTGGCTTATGTGGTGTTTCAAGGGTGAATGAAGGCAGGGAAATGATCAGGAGGATGTGGTGATGAGTTCTATGAAGTGTGTTTGTGAGTTGGTGGCTTGTTTTCTGAGTTTCGAAGGTTTTTGCTCCAAGGGTGAAAAATGGGAAAGTGATGCTCTTGCTGGTTTCAGGCTTGCTGGCTATATGAAATGTCTTGCTTTTTGTTTGCATAAACAAATGGGATTGGTCAAAAGATGTGACCTGTGCTTTAGTGATAGGTGTAGCTACTTTTGCAAATATGTCAACTTCTTGTAAGAGAGGGCATGGACAACTTCTAGCCAAGTACAAAGGGCTTTTCTGGCGCAGCATGGCATGAGGGAAAGGCTAGTGTGATTCAGCAGGCTAGGCAGCAGGTGGATGAAGTGTGATCATTGGTTTTGCAACTTGCTTGCTTTTGCTTTCCATGAAAATATCTTGCCTCACAAGCCATGAAACATGAGAAAATCTTGGTCCATTCTGATTTTTAGGTCACATGTGATGTTTGTGTAATGGTTTGACATGAATTAGAAGTCACAAATGCCTTTGGTACAAGATTTTGCAAATTTCTCATTTGGTGCATATCTTGGAATTTAGTGATTTTTGCCAACTTTGACACACCATAACTTTTGATCCAAAATGAATTAGGTCATGTTCTTGTACTTTTTGAAAAGGGAAAGATCTAATCTACAACTTTCATGACCAAAGTTTTTCCATTTGAAGCATTTTTGGATCAAAAAGTAAGGGTTGAAAAATTGCCTAAAATGACAAATTCCTTAAAAGTCAAACTTGCCCTAAAAAGTCAACTTTGCAAAAACTTGTAATTCTTGAATTTTGTGAACTTCAAACTTCTTCCATGATCAAATAAAGATCATGTACACTCAAAAATGATGAAGATCACCCCTTGGTTGGGTCATTGGGGGTCTCAGATGCCCTGATTTTGCACTAACTTGTCTGAAAAGTCAACTCTTGATCAGATGACTTCCCCATGGAATTTCTTCATGAAAATTGGTATGCATACTCCCTATACCAGATAGAGACCAATAGAAACAAGAATGACCAAAAATTTTGAGGTTATGGCCTCTGAAACCAAAACCCTAATTTTAGGTCATCTGTGCAGTCAAGCCTAGCTCTGCTTCCATACCAATCCCAGTTCTTGTGATTCTTTGGCATCTTTGACTTTGAGAGAATGTAATATGATATAAGAACACACATGGACCCCTTTGAAGTGATTGGTGGCCTTTGGAATGGCTCAAGAAGCTCTTGGATTGCTCAGATCACAAACCCTAGGTGCAGATGACTTTGAATCTATGCAGTGAAACAAAAATGTGATATGAGATGGTATGATTGAGTTTATGCATATGAAATGATCACAAGCCATGGTGTGAATGGGTGAGGGCAAATTTGGGGTGTTTACAGCTGCCCCTATTCAAACATGAGTTAGCTGTGCAGGATGTAAGCGACGGCTTAACAGGCAAACAAGATAACTTGTGGTTGAATATCAAAGACAGTCCAAAATTTGCACTCACAGAATGAAGAAGAAAAGGGATATAGATTGTAAAGAAAAATAAAGTATATTGTAAAGTGTGGGTGACGGAGGACGACCGTCGAGCAGAGGACGACTGCTGGGTAAAGAGCAATGACGGGGACGGCCGACATGCTGGGAAAAGGGCGGACAATAAGGCGATGACGGGGACGGCCGACATGCTGGGGATAAAAGATATCATGATGGGGACGACCATCAAGTAAAACCGTAAAATTCTCTGGGGATTAATGAAACATGACGGGGACGGCCATCAAGTCCATAAAGTAAAGTAACCAACGATGGGGACGGCCATCGGGCTAAAAGAAAAGGGACCACGACGGGGACGGCCATCGGGTTAAAGAATAAATGAAATAAACAGATGATGAGGTACGGTCATCAAAGGTGAAGGACAATCACCTAGCAGGGGACGGCTGCTCTGTTGGGGTAAGATGAGGGACGGTCATCTAAGGTGGAGGACGACCACCTGGCAGGGTACGGCTGCCGAAAATATCGCGACATAGGACGAATGCCGGATAGAAAATCAACGATGGGGACGGCCATCGGATGAGCATGATGGAGGACGACCATCAAGAGGTGGAGGACGACCACCTAGCAGGGGACGGCTGCTCTCAAGGTTTGTCATGACATAGGACGAATGTCAGATAACCAAAATCAATAATGGGGACGGCCATTGGATAAGCATGATGGAGGACGACCATCAAGAGGTGGAGGACGACCACCTAGCAGGGGACGGCTGCTAAAATCAACGATGGGGACGGCCATCGGATGAGCATGATGGAGGACGACCATCAAGAGGTGGAGGACGACCACCTAGCAGGGTACGGCTGCTCTCAGGGTTTATCATGACATAGGACGAATGTCAGATAAAGGAAAATTTGCTTTGTTGTCTATCTACTGGGGAATAGTAAACACGGACGAGTGTTTTATATCCAAGAAAACAAAAGGTATAAGTGTTTAGATGCTGTGTAGATTAAAGGTGCGGACGAGCATCCTTAAGACTATGATACGGACGAGTATCATGTAGAAACAAGTACTGACTCATGTTCAGAGATGATGATACGGACGAGTATCAACGGGTTAACAACGAACACGGACGAGTGTTGAATCTGAAAGAAATCTTCTGGGAAATAGTAGACATAGACGAGTATCTATATTCAAGAAGACACAGTGTTTGACGCAGTGTATGGATTAAAGATGCGGACGAGCATCCTTAAGATTATGATACGGACGAGTATCAAGTAGAAACACACTTGACGCATGTTCTGAGATGATGATACGGACGAGTACCAACTGGTTAACAAAGAACACGGACTAGTGTCGAATCTGCGGGGATATAAATGATGTATACAAGACGGACGAGTGTCTGTATAGTATGAGTGTTGTATAGATGAGTTTTCGACCTGCTGGGGAGAACGACACAGACGAGTGTCAAAAGGAGAAGAGTATAGTATAAACAAAGTATCTGATATACAAAGTGTTTATGTTACTGTGCTGGGAAAATGACATGGACGGATGTCAAGGAAGTGTATATATATAGGTATTTGTGAGTGCAAAGAGAGCGTCTTTGGCTTTCTGCTGGGGATGTGACACGGACGGGCGTCAAAGGAGTATATACTGGTGTTTGTGAATATGAGGCAACTGCTTTTGCTGGGGACTCTGGGGGAAGTTTCTGTACGTTGATGAATGGTTATATTCACAAGTGCTCGATTCACAACATGGCTTATGATTATGCTATGTGTTCGATTTTTGCCGTAATGCTCTGTACTTAAGACGGAATGCTACGCTTTGTTTGGTGAATATGATGTGAATGCTATGATCGTGCAAAAGATACCGATCCGGGATTCGGGTCCCGTTGCCGTGAAGATCTCTGGTTGATCTGCCTGAAGTGAATATCCCAGCTGGGGATGGGATCACTGGTGGACCTGATGAAATGACTCTGCTTGGGGAAATGGGCCAATGATAGACCTATTCCTGTAAATTGGGGACCCAGCTGGGGTTTGTAGAAGCTTTCTTCACTCTGTTGTGACTCCTTCAGGCGTTGCTCTTCTGAATAGAGGCTGAAATTCTGTGGGGAAGATGGTTCCCTGGCTTTTGTACTTGGCGGAGGAAGAATGATTGGCAACTCGGTTGGGGAGAAGCAACAAGTGGCAACTCAGCTGGGGAGAATGCACTTTGAGTGTTAAGACTGAGTGAGTGTTGATTTGCCAGCTTGCTGGGATGAAGCTTTCATGCCCCATGTTGCGCTTCGGATACCTGCAATCCTTCAAAGACAGAGAAACGTACAAGTAATCCCGAGGCATCCCTTACTGGATTCCGTCATAGGAGTGAGACACTCTCAAGAGTAAGTATATTTCCTGCAAGCATGTGTTTTATTATTTTTGAAGATAAGCATCTGTATTCATGCAACCAATTTTTAGGACATCAGACATTTTTGCAAATAAAATGTACAAGACAAAACCTGACTGAAAAATCTGATTTTATTAATTCATGTGCCCTGAATTGGCAAGATACAGTCAAGGAAACATATCTCCTGAAATGAGGAGATTGTTACAAATTGAGAAACAAAATGCTGGCAATGTTGACGATGCTTTGAAGGAGCTTCCTCTTGCTATGACTCGTATGACTATTGACGCTCTTCTTGTCTTGCTTTCTGAAGAAGGCTGATTCTGACCGAGGCTTGATCCTTTCGAGGCTTAACCGGTTGTACGCGATACAGACGAATTCAGAATGCAGTTGTTCGCTTATTTCCTTATTTTGCATGGATCGCCCTTTCGGGTTTTTGATCCATCGGGATACCCATTTTTGCCTGAGTTGTCCAATGCGGCTTTTCAACTCAGCGGGTGTACATTCTTTATTTATTTTCCCTTATTTTTGCCCGAGTCTTTTATTCTGTTTTTGACTCGCCGGGATGCCCTATTTTTGCCTGGACTTACATTCTGTTTTTATGTCCAGCGGGTCATTTTTATGCGAAGTATTTTTTAACTGCATCTGAATTCACAGGGGACGGGAAATCTTCACCATCCATGGTGCTGAGCATCAGTGCTCCACCAGAGAAAACTTTCTTTACCACGAATGGTCCTTCATAATTTGGAGTCCATTTGCCCCTGTGGTCTGTATGAGGAGGGAGGATTCTCTTCAACACAAGATCTCCTACTTGGTACTCTCGGTGCCTGACTTTCTGATCGAAGGCTCTCTTCATTCTTTTCTGATACAACTGCCCATGACAGATTGCAGCCAATCTTTTCTCTTCAATCAGACTCAGTTGTTCAAATCGGGATCGGACCCACTCTGCTTCATTCAGCTTAACATCCATCAGTACTCGCAAGGAGGGTAATTCAACTTCAACAGGTAGGACTGCCTCCATACCATATACAAGTTGATATGGTGTTGCCCCAGTGGATGTTCTGATTGACGTGCGGTACCCATGCAAGGCAAATGGTAGCATCTCATGCCAGTCTTTATAGGTGACTACCATCTTTTGCACAATCTTCTTGATATTCTTATTAGCTGCCTCAACAGCGCCATTCATCTTTGGCCTGTAAGGAGAAGAATTGTGGTGTTGGATCTTGAAGTCCCGGCACAGTTCTGCCATCATTTTATTGTTTAAGTTGGAACCATTATCAGTAATGATTCGCTCGGGCACTCCGTACCGACAGATGATATCTCTCTTCAGAAATCTGGCTACCACTTGTCTTGTAACATTTGCATACGAGGCTGCTTCAACCCACTTGGTGAAATAGTCGATGGCGACCAGGATGAATCTGTGGCCATTTGAAGCAGTCGGTTCAATCTTGCCAATCATGTCAATGCCCCACATAGCAAAGGGCCATGGTGAAGACATTATGTTCAAAGGGTTGGGAGGCACATGTACCTTATCCGCATAAATCTGGCATTTATGGCATTTCCTGGCATAGGCACAACAGTCGGCATCCATTGTGATCCAGTAATACCCTGATCTTAGCAATTTCTTAGCCATGGCATGCCCTCCAGCATGGGTGCCAAAGGATCCTTCATGCACCTCGTGCATCAACAAGTCTGCTTCTGTTCTATCAACGCATCTGAGGAGTACCATATCAAAATTTCTCTTGTATAGGGAACCATCAGTGTTCAGAAAGAAACTACCAGCAAGCCTTCTCAAAGTCTTCTTATCATTGGAAGATGCCCCGGGTGGGTATGTTTGATCCTCCAAAAAGCACTTAATGTCATGGAACCAAGGCTTATCATCTTTGGCAATGTCTGCTGCAAATACATAGGCTGGTCTGTCAAGTCTGGACACTGAAATCTGAGGTACAAAGTTGGCAGCTTGAACTTTGATCATGGACGAAATGGTAGCCAGAGCATCCGCAAACTGATTCTCGTCCCGAGGGATATACTCAAGCTTGACTGTTGTGAAGAAAGTCAATAACCTTCTTGTATAATCCCTGTAAGGTATCAGATGATCCTGGTGCGTGTACCATTTGCCGTTGGTTTGATTAACTACCAGAGCTGAATCTCCGAATACAGTCAGTGTCTTGATCCTGAGGTCAATGGCTTCCTCAAGACCCATAATACAAGCTTCGTATTCAGCTTCGTTGTTAGTGCAGTTGAAAGTGAGTTTTTCCGAGAAAGGCATGTGAACTCCCTTAGGTGTAATGAGTACAGCACCAACACCACGACCATTCATATTAACAGCCCCATCAAACATCATAGTCCATTCTTCTTCCGGATCAGGCCCTTCAGTGTGAATAGGCTCTTCATGATTTTTTGCTTTAATGACCATGATGTCTTCATCAGGGAAGTCAAACCTCATAGGCTGGTAGTCATCAATGGGTTGCTCAGCAAGATATTCAGACAATACACTGCCTTTGATGGCTTTCTGAGAAGTATACTGGATGTCATATTCCGTGAGGATCATTTGCCATCTTGCAACCCGTCCGGTAAGAGCTGGCTTCTCGAAAATGTACTTAACTGGGTCCATTTTGGATATCAACAAAGTAGTGTGGGTCAACATATACTGTCTCAGTCGGCGAGCAGCCCACGCTAAAGCACAGCAAGTTTTCTCGAGCAGTGAATAACGTTGTTCACAGTCGGTAAACTTTTTGCTCAGGTAGTATATTGCATACTCTTTTCGACCAGACTCGTCATGCTGGCCCAGCACGCACCCCATTGACTCTTCTAATACTGTCAAGTACATTATCAGAGGTCTTCCTTCAACTGGAGGCATAAGGATTGGTGGTTCTTGCAAGTACTCTTTGATCTTGTCAAAAGCCCTCTGGCAATCTTCGTTCCACCTGACCGTCTGTTCTTTTCTTAACAGCTTGAACAAGGGTTCACAAGTTGCTGTAAGGTGAGATATGAACCTTGAGATGTAATTTAATCTACCCAGAAACCCTCGAACTTCTTTCTCAGTTTTCGGTGCAGGCATCTCTTGAATGGCTTTGACTTTATCAGGGTCAACTTCAATCCCTTTCTCGCTTACAATAAAACCCAGCAGCTTACCGGATCGCACCCCGAATGTGCATTTGTTGGGGTTCAGCTTCAGTTGGTACTTCCTCAGACGCTTGAATAGCTTCAGCAGATTTACCAGGTGATCTTCCTCTGTGAGGGACTTGGCAATCATGTCATCCACATAACATTCAATTTCTTTATGGATCATGTCGTGGAATAATGTCACCATAGCCTGTTGATACGTTGCACCAGCATTCTTCAATCCGAATGGCATCACTTTGTAACAGAACGTGCCCCAGGGTGTGATGAAGGTTGTCTTCTCCATGTCTTCAGGCGACATTTTGATCTGGTTGTATCCTGAAAATCCGTCCATGAAGGAGAATACCGAGAACTGAGCCGTATTATCCACCAATACATCAATGTGAGGTAATGGGAAATCATCTTTTGGGCTGGCTCTGTTCAGGTCCCGGTAATCAACACACATCCTTACTTTGCCGTCTTTCTTAGGCACAGGTACTATATTAGCAACCCACGGTGGATAGCTAGTTACAGCAAGGAACCCGGCGTCCCACTGCTTTTGTACCTCTTCTTTGATCTTCATTGCCATGTCCGGGCGAGTACGGCGCAGTTTCTGTTTAACTGGTGGGCATTCTTCCCTCAAAGGTAGCTTATGCATAATAATGTCGGTGTCCAACCCTGGCATATCCTGGTAAGACCAAGCAAACACATCCACATATTCCTGAAGCAGGTCAATCAGTTGTTTCTTCACTGCGTCTTGTAAGCCGGCCCCGATTTTAACCTCTTTCACATCTTCATCTGTACCAAGATTAATCGTTTCCACCTCCTCCTGATGAGGAGTGATAACCTTCTCCTCTTGTCTCAACAATCTGGCTAGCTCTTCAGGAAGCTCGTAATCTTCTTCAACCCCTTCATCAGCTTGATTGATCGGATTGTCAAAGTCATACGAAGTCATAGTCGTGCTGTTGTCGGTGCTGTCTGGAAGGCACTCTCTGCAAGGGTTCAGTTTGTTCATTTTAGTGATTGATTTTAATCTTGTTTAGAAAAGTGAAATAAAGTTGTCATTTTGAAAACATCGCCATTTATTTTTTGTACAAAAAGAAAAATGGAAAAACAGCGAGCGGAAAAGAAAAAGACTCATTTGCAAAAAGATGTCTGATATTTCATTGATTAATCTTGTTGCACAAAAAGTACAGATGGCCCGATTACAAAATGAATCTTGTCATCTTGGGCAAGATGCAAGACTTTGATGCATGCTATAGAAATACAGGAAATAATAATTACTCTGCATGAGTAACTCTTATAATTTCCTGGGAAGACCAGTTTGAGATACTGCTCCCCGGGATCCTTGGACGAATCCAGCTTTCCAGGTTGCGTTCTTCTTCCAACTCGTCTTCCAAGTTGTTGACAGCATCGGGGGTGAGCATTCCCCCACTAACAAAGTTGGGCTTCTTGGCAGCCTCTGCTTGATCTTCTTGAGTTGGTTTGTAACCCAACCCAAATCTATCTTCTTTCTTCTCTACAGGCAACAGTTTGCCCCAGCCTTGAGCGTTTCCTTCTTCCACCACCTTCCGGGCTTGTTGGTAGGATGTCATAGAGGTCCCAAGCACAGCAGAGGTTTCATTAATATTCAAGGCCTCAAACCCTTGACTCATCGTCTCGTGGATCTCCCCATCCATCTCAATATACTTATAAGTAGCCAGATGGCTAACAAATATATCCTCCTCTCCACAGATAGTAACGACTTGACCTTCCCACTCAAATTTTAACTTCTGGTGAAGGGTAGACGTTACTGCGCCAGCGGCATGAATCCATGGTCTACCCAACAAACAGCTGTAGGCAGGCTGAATGTCCATCACGTAGAAGGTCGTTTTGAAAGTTTGTGGGCCAATCGTTACAGGCAATTCAATTTCTCCCAGAACTGATCTCTTAGAGCCGTCAAAAGCTCTTACTACCAAGTTACTGGGTCGCAATGCCAATCCTTCATATTCCAGCTTCACAAGAGCCTTTTTAGGTAAGACATTGAGGGATGATCCTGTGTCTACCAGCACATGGGAAAGAACTGCACCTTTACATTCCATGGTGATGTGCAAGGCTTTGTTATGATTGCGGCCTTCCGTAGTCAAATCAGTGTTGGTGAACCCTAGTCCATTACTAGCATTGACATTTCCAACTACAGCTTCCAGCTGATTGACTGTGATCTCTTCCGGCACATAGGCAGCGTGCAAGATTTTCAGAAGTGCATTCCGATGAGCCTCGGAGCACATAACCAATGATAGAATGGAGATCTTGGAAGGCGTCTGGTGAAGCTGGTCCACTATTTTGTAATCACTTTTCTTGATGATTCTCATGAACTCATCAACTTCTTGATCAAAAGGTGTTTTTAAAGCTTCTCTAACAACCTGCTCTTCTTGCACCATGTTTTTCCCTTTAGCCTTGGCAGCAGCTTCTGCTTCGGCAGTGGGTCTTTGAATTTGCGGGGCAAAGAGACGTCCGCTTCGAGTGAAGCCTCCGCCTCCTCCCACATTGTCTATTTGTGGTGCAAAAGTTGATGATTCAAAAGTGATTTTCTGTCCTTCGCAGTATAAATCAGAACCGTAATGCCAAGGGATGGCATTACTGCTTTCATAAGGTACTGGCCCAGGCACTGTGACAGTGACTGGACTGATGGCAGCTGCAGAAGGGACTGTGATAGTCTGTGGATCATAATATATTGTGACTGGTGCTCTGGTGGGAGTAGCACTTTGTGAGTTGTAGGCGGAATCATTTTCAGGATCATAATAAATCGTAACTGTTGAGATATCTTCATGGTTTGTTGCTGATGTTGTAAGAGACATTGTTGGAAGGATGGGTGTTGTTGTTGTAGGAGACTCAAAATGAAGTGGTGCTGAAGTTGTAGAAGGAATGTTTGTGGATATTTGGTCGGTTGAAACGACAGATGAAACATTTGTTGATGAAGCTGAAGAGTTATCTGGAACAATGGTTGTTGCAGTTGTAGGAGGTTCTGGAACTGTTGTCAAGGAGATTGCTGGATTGGTAGGAATTGATGTAGTAATCTGAAGCAGGCCACTCTGGATGAGGCCATCTATGCCATCTCTCAGGTTATCACAACCATTCACTGAAATGTTACAGTAAGCACACCCTAGCTCACATCCTGGGAACATTTGACATTCGAGGAGCTGAGCTTTGATTTCTACCAACGGTGCCCGAATCTGACCCACACTGGTTATCAAGTAAGACGGCTTGTCTTCTTCAATAGCATTGATTCGGGGACCACCATGGTGTGGCATAGGGTTCTTGTTGACATTTGGTGGTGGTGCAAAGTTTAAAGACTTGGAATCCACTAGATCCTGCACTTTCATGTGCAAAGCTCTGCACTTTTCTGTACTATGACCAGGTGCATTTGAGTGAAAGGCACATCTGGCGCTGGCGTCGTAATTTCTGGGCAGACTGTTGGGATCTGGAGGGGCCAATGTCCTTAGCTCAACTAGGTTGAGTTTCAAGAGTTGTGGCAGTAATGTGGCATAGGGCATAGGAATCGGATCAATCACCCTATTGGCCTGAGAGGGCCTCTGTTGAAATGGTCTCTGCTGATTGTTGTTGTTGGTGTTGTTGTTGTTGTAATTTCTCGGAGGATACTGAGTTTGTTGCTGGTACTGAGGTTGTTGCTGATAATTTTGTTGCGGTGGTTGATAAGCTGGTTGTGGATGAGCTGGAGCGGGAATGGTGACTACTGCCACAGACCTATGAACATATTGGGGCCTGCCCCTGTTGGTGTGGATAGCATTGGCCTCACCAGTTCTTCTTGGGCCTACAAAAGGTTTTCTTGTGTTACTGGATGAGCTTGCACCGTTGTCTGAGATCTTACCCATCTTCAATAGGCTTTCAATTCTCTCCCCGGCTATGACTACATCTGCAAAGCTGGTAGATGAGAAGGCAGCTAGCCTATCAATGTAAGTCCCCTGGAGGGTGTTCATGAACATATCAGCCATCTCCCTCTCTGACATAGGTGGCTGGACAGCAGCAGCAAGCTGTCTCCACCTTTGAGCGTACTCTCGGAAGCTTTCCCTGGACGACTGTGACATTCCCATTAGGAGGGTCCTGTTGGGTGCCATATCCAAATTATACTGGTATTGTCTAATGAAGGCTTCTGCCAAATCCTTCCAACACCTGATGGTTGCCCTTGTCAGGTGGGAGTACCATTCCCTCGATGCTCCAGTTAAGCTATCCTCGAAATAAAACATCCATAGCTTCTCGTCCATGGTATAGGCCTTCAGCCTCCCGAGAAAAGATTGTAGATGGGTCCGGGGACAGGAAGTCCCATTATACTTCTCAAAGCATGGTGGCTTAAATTTGTGGGGGATCCTGACCCCGTCTACCAAGCCCATATCCATAACATCAAAACCCAAAGAGTTTTGAGACTCTAAGAATCTTAATTTCTCAGCTATCTCATCCAGCCTTCTATCATAGGCCTCCTCCCCAGCTCCCATCACTGTGAACTGATCTTCCTGGGGGTCTTCTTGCAGTACCCTCCCCGCTGTGGCAGTCCCTTGTATATTGACAGGGATGTTGATCTCCGGATGCTGGTGGGGTCCAAAGACTGGGGGATTGACATGAGGTTGGACTCTTTCATTGTTGCTTGTCCCAGCAGTCCCTGGCTGATGGTCTTCCTGGTTTCTCCCTTCCACCAATGCTCTTAACCTCTCCTGGCTTTGAGCCATGTTGTTCATCACCTCCATAAACTGTGTCATTTGATTCCTCATTTCCAACCTCTCGTTGGTCATTTGATTCCTGACCTCTGTAAGGTCCTGCTGCATTTGATCCATCTGTATGCCCGGAAGATTGCTGCGGGTGGGGTATCTGTGTGGACGGTTGAGTGGAAACCCTCGATGTCGAGCAATAATTCCTGAAGTCACAACAGAGTTAGTAACAATAAAACAAAAAACCTACAAAACAAAACAAAAGGTTAGTATGCAATGCAGTGTGTCTATTTGTTTCCAAGGTATCCGGCTTGGTACTTGGCTTTGACCTTTCCAGACCCCTTGAAGAAGATGCTTGTGATGTTGCTTGAAGAATACTCAGATGAAACAAACCAACACATATATTACAAAAAGATAAATGGTACATAGTTTGTTTTTCCTTACAACATATGCCCTCTGAGGGGTCAAAAATACAACATAAAGAAAAGTACATAAAAATGGAAGCAACAACAAGCAAAAAGTCAAACACCAAGGCCAAATTCATCCTCCTGAACTTCCTTGAGACCTCCCTCTGGGCGCTCTGTAAGATTCCTGATAAGGAGATTCCTTGTAGCAATAGCTGCAGTTAGCTTCTTGTGCTGACTTTGGTCCTTTGACCTCTTCACTCCAGCTTTGATCTTCAACTCTGAGACCTCCCTCTGGGCTGCTGCCAGGGCTTCCTGTTGCTCTTTTGCACTAGCTTCCAGTTGCTCCATCTTATCCTGAGTCCTTTTGTCCTCCTGAGTACGGGCTTCGGTGATCCTGACCCACCTAGCCTGACTCTCCTTTAGATACAAATCAGTTCTGGCCTTCTGGAACTGAGCTTCCTTGCAGGCATTCTTCAAGATCTGTTCTCCAGCCCTAGACTTCTTAATGTAATCCTCTGACTTCTCAATTCTAGCCAAATGCTCTACCTTCAGCTTTTCTAACCTCTCAATATCCAACCTACCATCACTCCTCGCCCAGAGGGTCTTCTGTAGAGCCTGAGTCAACTTCTCATTTCTCTCTTTCAATTTCTCAAACTCCTCTAAGCTGACAGTTGCTGGAGGCGGGGTTGTGGAAGGTCCAGGCATATCTTCAATAGTGAAGGGCATCCCAGAAATTTGAGCCCTGGCATGAGACCACTCATAGTATTGGGCTGAGGCTACATTATTGCATTTCCCAAGAATGGTTACCCCTTTAGTCTGCACATTGTCCCAGGCCCAGGATGCTTGCCTGACAACAGCCAGATTAGGCTTGATCTCAACATAAAGGGTCTCAGTCAGATCTTGTGTCCTAGGAGGATGGACCAATGCATAACCCAGTTGTCTTTTGAAAAGCAAAGGGTTGTAATTGATGCAACCCTTTACTTCAATCAGAGGCACATTGGGAAATTGCCCACAACTTGTAATGATGTCTCTGCCCTTGGTGCTCTGAGTACACCATCTGATGTCATCTGAGGTTAGAGCAACAAGCCTTCTAGCCCAGTTCTTCTGCTGGTGAGGGTTTAAGAATGCATCAGTTTTTGGCAAATGCTTGAGCAGCCAAGTATGGAATAAGGGTGCACAGCATCTCACTAATCTCCCCCTTTGCTTTTCATTCCTCTGATGAACTGAGTAGTAAAGATCTCCCAGTAAGGTGGGCACTCGGTTTCTCAGGATGAAAAGGTGGATTGCATTCTTGCTAACAAACCTAGGCTCATCTGCAAAAAGTATGACCCCATATATGCCAAGGGCCAACAGAGCACAGACTGCCTTCCACTCCCCTAGGGAGGCCTTCAGACTAGCCTGAGAAGTCAAGAAATCCAGATGAAAACCAGAGATTCCAGCTTTAGATGTCAAATTCTGCCCAATCAGAACTGGTTCCAGATGTAATGCTTTGGCTATCTCCTCATTACTTGGGAAAGCCATCTCAGGGTTGAAAGGGATTCCACCCCTGATGGGTACACCAACCAATGATGAATACTCCTCCAGCAAAGGTCCCAACTGGAAATTCTGAAAGGTGAAGCACCTCAGAGGGGGATCATAGAACTGCAGGCAAGTATGTATCAAGCTCCTTTGTGAAGGGTCCAAATCCAATACCACATCAAGGATTCCTCCATAATGTTCTCTGAAATATGGTATATGGTCTGGAGTAATCAGGGTCTGAATCCTCCTGATGCTAGCTAGCTCAGGCTCAAAGAAGTGGTAGGAGATGTTACTTTTCTTAGGTGCCATGTTGCTGAAGACTGAATGCTGATGATGATGACTGAGGACAACCCTGAAGATGGGCCACTGATAGGCTGGGACTGAGGATGCAAGTGACTGAAGCAGGTGGCTGATTGCTGAAGCAAGTGCTGATGAAGATAGGTCTATACTGAAGAAGGGGTCAAAACCAAGCCAAAATGATAGGATGGATACCCTGAAAAACAAATAAACACATGTTAGAATGATGCAATGAGGATGTATGCAAATGATATGCAAGGGTTTGTGACTGAGCTGGATCTGATTAACTGCTCTGATACAGGTCCATATATGTTCAAGAAATCCAGATGGAGGTTCATAAGTCCAGTAACCAAGGTGGGGGACTCAAATAAAGAGTCACATGTCCTGGGTTAAAGATTCACAAGAACTGTCCCAACATGGAGTACCCTTAAACAAAACAAAGTAACAGGGTATGCTGAGGTCAAGGGTACCTGCAAACCTGTAAACAGCCCAACCCCCTCACAGGTGATGTTCTAAAACAAGGATCCTCAGACTTGGATCAGTTATGAGAAGTGTAAACACTTCTAACCCGGAGGTACAGTGTTTACAATAACCATAAAAGTTCCTCCTCTAATTCTCCTCAGTTTCTGAAGGTCAATACTAAAGGTCATCCAGACTTAGCAGGCTTCCCAGATAGCCCTAGTACTGCAGGAAATCTGCAACATAGAGTTCTCAAGAAGAAACCCATATCTGAACCGTGTTTTATATTCCCGCACCAGACCGAGATGGAATGGGAAAGAATATGAACCACTCTAGCCTAGGTGTCACTCAGGTCCCAGGTGTAGGACCTCAACTCTCAATGAATCACCCACCCACCAAAGCAACAAAACAGATCCAGCCAACACAGTATGACAATATGATATATATGCATAAAGCTATAAAGAAAGTAACAAACAAAACTGTACATAAAGCAGTAAACAAAACAAATATACAAACACAGATAGCACATAACACCCCAGTAAACACAAATCAAACAAGCGCTAGGAGGAACCCACAAAAAGAACCAGAAGCCCTGGTTACAGTATAAGGGTCCCCAGCAGAGTCGCCAAGCTGTCGCTCCCGATAGATGGGAAATGGCCCAAATAAAGGTGCAGACGCGAACGGTCGGCGAAGGGGACAATGAGAACACACAACAGTGAACTCACTGGAGATGAATAGAGTCTCCAGCTAGGCATTTTTATCCCGGAGGAAAGGCAATGCTGCATGGGCCTAGAAAAAGATGGATAAGACGGTTGCGAACCAGAGAGACTGAGAAAGGGGGTTGGTTACAACCTGGGAAGGTATTAGCACCCAGATTGTCCGTCGTACTCGACGGGATCCACGCTTAAAAGATTTGTGTTTTAAAGGGGTAGTGTCAGTGCAATCTGTGTATAAAAGGGCTGGAAGAAAATGTACAGGTGTCAGTGTAAGAGAAGTGAAGTGTATAGGTGAAGTGTCAGTGTAAGAACAAAGATGAAATGCTCATGATAATGAGGCTAAGAGAAAGATGCTGGAAAGAGGGGGGATATACAGAGACTTTTGTTCGATAACCGTTAAGTTATGCCTACGTATCCTCTCGTGCAATGAGGAAGTCAGAACACCGTAGTTCGACCCAAAGAGACTGAAAGATGAATTGACTTGTGAACTGCTTACTTGTCTATGCTCAAGTGTATGACCTGTCTGGCTCAGGTGCAAACTGTCTTGCATTAGACGGAAGAAGCAAGTTCTCGTTTGTGAGTGAATGAGATGAGAAAAGAATCCCGAAGGAGACGATTATTGTTTGTTTTTGTATTTTCAGTCTTTTATTGCTTTTGAAAGTTTGTCATAAGTTAATGAGCTTAAGCCTAAACCAATGGATTTAGTAATCTCATCACATCTTCCCTCTGATTAGGGGTAATGAGAATACCTTAAGTGTAAAGTTAGCTTCTCACACTTAATCACCTTTGGTATAGGATTAAGATCATTAACCTACTTGTGATTATTTAGATGTTTTTGGTGTTTTTGTTTAGTGTTAAGTAATGAGGTTAAGCCATAATCAAGGATTAAACAGACTCATTACACCATCCTAATAGAAGGATAATAGATGAGAATGTTTAAGCTGAGGAAAGCTCCTCAACTTAATCCATGATTAGGGATTAAACTCATGACAAAACAAGCCTTTGATTAAGTGGATTTTTATTTAATGGTATGATGATGAAGTGAATTTTATGATTTGTAAGACAACTTTAGGGGGACTTGTCCATTAACACTAGGGTCAGTCCTTCTTAACCAATTAAGGAAGAATTGGAACCCTAATGCAAGGCCCAAGTTACAAGCTTGATGTCTTGATGATTATTAAGTGGATTGATTAAAGGAGTTAAACACATTAAGGGTTTAACACTTAGGATTAAAGTTATACACTCCATCCTAATAGAAGGATGCATGCATAAGCTTAATCACAAAGCCTTAAAGCCTTTAGGGTTTAGTCCCTGATTATGAGATGAGAAGAGAAGACTCAAAGAGACACAAAGGTAAAACTAAATGGGGGACTAATCAAAACCCTAATCATTGTCATGCTTGGTTGTTCCTAAGGTTTGTGAGGTTTACAAGAGAAGCCTTCAATGGAACCACCAGGAAGTAGATGAAAGGAGCAAGGAGAAGCAAAGTAACTTGCTTCATTCAAGAAGTCAAGTCACTTGAGGAAAGAAAGTAAGGAGGAGAAGAATGAGCAAGCTCAAACACAAGCACAAAATAAAATGCAGCAAGGAATGCTTAAAAGAGATGAAGAGAAAGTTATGAGAAGTGAAGGCAAATCCACTTCTCAAATCCACTTACCACCTGAAAGGTTAGAAAAGAAATGCAATGTAATGCAAAATGGGATGGAATGACATGATGCAAACCAAAACCAGAAGCACATTCATGATGTTAATGATGCTATGAGATGCTACAAACATGAGACAACAAATGGAGATGATCATACAAGCTCATGGATGCAAATGGAGCAAGTTAAAACACATGAACATTCATGAAAAGTTATGAAATGCATATGGCATACAACATGACAAATGCAAGATGCAATGATCAAACATGCTTTCAATATGTCTTAAGATGTTCAATGAATCAAATGGAGGCATGGAATGTCATGGCAAGTCATGTTATGCAAGTAAATGCAAGGTGGATGCATATGGAAGCCCAAATTAGGGTTTATGATCAAAGCATCAAACACAAACCAAAATCAGAAGCAAACAACCCTATAAAAAATTGAAAATGCACTCAAAGGACCCCTAATCCTATACTAACCCATTGCCCAAAGGAGAGGTTTCAACTCTTAATCAAATTCAAGTTATGATTTTCCTAAGTTTTCTAGGGTTTTAGGGTTCCTAAACAAGAAAATTACCAAACAAATGGAAAATGAAAGATCAAATAATGGCCATTTAATCTCACAAACTACATGTTAAACACAATGCAATGCAAAAAGAATCAAGGTCCAACTCTTTAGGGTTAGGCAGAAATGATTTTTGGAAGTTAGGATCAAAATAATGCATCAAAATGATTTTAATTCCATGGAAAATTCTCAAAATGCATCAAGACCAAAAAAGAAATTTGGTTTGAAGGTTGGACAATGTTTCTAAATGTTTTTAAAGGTTTCATGAATTTTTTGGTGATTTTTAAATACCTAAAAGTATTTTTAATTAATTAATTCCCATTAATTAATTAAAAAGAAACTTTTAAATATTTAAAAATACTTTTTTAATGCTAAAAATAAAAATAAAAATATTTTTGTGTTCTGAAATTAAATAATAAAGTGTATAAAAAATTTCAGATTTTTTAATGCATTTTTGCTATTTTAAATAAATTGTAGAAATCAAATGAAATAAAAGGAAAATAAAATGAATTTAAATACTGGAAAAGAAAAGTCAACAGATCTGATGGCTCTCATTCAAACTCACACGCGCGCGTTTTGACTTGGCGCCACATCCAAGGGCCAGAATTCAAACTTGCTAATTACACTGATTAAGCCCTAATTTTGCCCTAATGACTTTCAGATGACCGGAACAGTGGTTCCGGTCATCTTCTCCGGCAAGCTCAAATGCTAAATCATTCTACAAGCTATAAAAATGAAAACTAACTATCCAGAAATCATCCCCACCTTAAAACGATTCAAACCCCTCACTCAAACATCATTTATCATTCATAATCAGAGAGAATCGAATCAAAATAGTTTCTAGGGCAAAAATTTCAGAACACGATTAAACTCTCATCTCTCCACCATTTTCAAAACTAATGACATCAGAGTGATCAGGAGAACATATAGAATCTATTTAGAACTTAAAAAAAGATTTCTGGAAAAAATGTTCTTGAGCTACCTGAGTTTTGAAGCTTTCAGTTCACAGCTTTCTGGGTGCTTTCCTTTGTGCTATCCACTCCTCTTGTGCTCCTGATGAACCCTTGATGCTTAGAAAAGATTTATGTTGGCTGGTTTGAGAGTTTGAACAGGTTCTGTTCAAGCTCAGGTGAGAATCGTGTTTGGCTTATGTGGTGTTTCAAGGGTGAATGAAGGCAGGGAAATGATCAGGAGGATGTGGTGATGAGTTCTATGAAGTGTGTTTGTGAGTTGGTGGCTTGTTTTCTGAGTTTCGAAGGTTTTTGCTCCAAGGGTGAAAAATGGGAAAGTGATGCTCTTGCTGGTTTCAGGCTTGCTGGCTATATGAAATGTCTTGCTTTTTGTTTGCATAAACAAATGGGATTGGTCAGAGGATGTGACCTGTGCTTTAGTGATAGGTGTAGCTACTTTTGCAAATATGTCAACTTCTTGTAAGAGAGGGCATGGGCAAATTCTAGCCAAGTACAAAGGGCTTGTCTGGCGCAGCATGGCATGAGGGAAAGGCTAGTGTGATTCAGCAGGCTAGGCAGCAGGTGGATGAAGTGTGATCATTGGTTTTGCAACTTGCTTGCTTTTGCTTTCCATGAAAATATCTTGCCTCACAAGCCATGAAACATGAGAAACTCTTGGTCCATTCTGATTTTTAGGTCACATGTGATGTTTGTGTAATGGTTTGACATGAATTAGAAGTCACAAATGCCTTTGGTACAAGATTTTGCAAATTTCTCATTTGGTGCATATCTTGGAATTTAGTGATTTTTGCCAACTTTGACACACCATAACTTTTGATCCAAAATGAATTAGGTCATGTTCTTGTACTTTTTGAAAAGGGAAAGATCTAATCTACAACTTTCATGACCAAAGTTTTTCCATTTGAAGCATTTTTGGATCAAAAAGTAAGGGTTGAAAAATTGCCTAAAATGACAAATTCCTTAAAAGTCAAACTTGCCCTAAAAAGTCAACTTTGCAAAAACTTGTAATTCTTGAATTTTGTGAACTTCAAACTTCTTCCATGATCAAATAAAGATCATGTACACTCAAAAATGATGAAGATCACCCCTTGGTTGGGTCATTGGGGGTCTCAGATGCCCTGATTTTGCACTGACTTGTCTGAAAAGTCAACTCTTGATCAGATGACTTCCCCATGGAATTTCTTCATGAAAATTGGTATGCATACTCCCTATACCAGATAGAGACCAATAGAAACAAGAATGACCAAAAATTTTGAGGTTATGGCCTCTGAAACCAAAACCCTAATTTTAGGTCATCTGTGCAGTCAAGCCTAGCTCTGCTTCCATACCAATCCCAGTTCTTGTGATTCTTTGGCATCTTTGACTTTGAGAGAATTTAATATGATATAAGAACACACATGGACCCCTTTGAAGTGATTGGTGGCCTTTGGAATGGCTCAAGAAGCTCTTGGATTGCTCAGATCACAAACCCTAGGTGCAGATGACTTTGAATCTATGCAGTGAAACAAAAATGTGATATGAGATGGTATGATTGAGTTTATGCATATGAAATGATCACAAGCCATGGTGTGAATTGGTGAGGGCAAATTTGGGGTGTTTACACACTTCCCCAAAATGGCAGTCCCTTTTGTCTGTATGCGGTCCCAAGCCCAAGCTACTTGTCGGATGGTGGCATGATTATTCTGAACAGCACAATAAAGAGATTTTGCTAAGTATTTCTCTATTGGTGGATGTACCAGGGCATACCCTAACCGTCTTCTGAATAGCAAAGGATTGTAATTGATGCAACCCTTCACTCCAATAAGAGGTACATTTGGATATTGTCCACAACTTGTAATTATGTCTCTGCCCTTGGTGTTCTGAGTACACCACCTGATGTCTTATAAAGTAAGGGCAATCATCCCCTTAGCCTAGTTTCTTGTTTGATGAGGATTCAAGAAAGCTTCCATCTTCGGCATATGTCTCATCAACCAGCAGTAGAAAAGGGGTGCACAACATTTGACCAGTCTTCCCCTCTGCTTCTCATTCATCTGATGCACTGAGTAGTAGAAATCTCCTAACAAGGTGGGAACTGGATTCTTGATCATGAAGATATGGATAGCATTCTTGCTTACAAACTTAGGCTCGTCTGTAAACAAGATGATACCATAAATACTGAGAGCTAGGAGAGCACACACAGTTTCCCAATTTCCTGTTGTAGCCTGAGTAACCAAGAAATCCAGATGGAGGCCTGGGATTCTAGCCTTGGTGGTCATATGCTAATCAATGATGGTGGTTTCCAAATGTAGAGCCTTAGCTATGTCTTCATTCTTAGGAGCAGTTATCTCAAGGTTGAAAGGAATCCCTCTTCTGATAGGGACACCTAACAACATAGAATACTCTTCCAATAGAGAACCTATGTGAAAGTCTGGGAAAGTGAAGCAATGGAGAGGAGGGTCATAAAACTGAAAGCAAGTGTGAATCATACTCATCTGTGATGCATCGAAGTCCATGATCATGTCCAGGATCCCACCATAATGCTCTCTGAATAAGGGAACATGATCAAGAGTAATAAGGGTCTGTATCTGTCTGATGCCTGCTAGAGGGTACTTAAAGAAGTGGTAAGTGATGTTGCTTTTCCTGGTTGAATCCATATTGAAGATATGTTGATGAAGATAACTGGAGAAGATAACCAAAGTAGATAGCTGAAGCAAAAGAACGGTCAAAACTAAACCAAAGAAGATGTGGATACCCTGTAAAACAAATAGACAAATGTTAAATTATGCAGTATGATGTATGCTAAATGATATGCAAGGGTTTGTGATCAAGTGCTGGATTTCAGTTGCTTTTGATAGGGTCCATGAGTGTTCAGAGTTCCGGATGAAGGTCTGAAAACCAGTAACCAGGTGGGGGACTCAAATAAAGAGTCACTTGTCCAGTGTTTCATAAGAATCAGTCCAAAATAGTGTGACCTTAAAACAAAATCCAGTAACAGGGTATGTTGAGGCCAAGGGTTCCTGCAAACCTGTAAACAACCCCACCCACTCACAAGTATTATTCTAGAACAAGGATCCTCAGATTCAGATCTATTATGAGAAGTGTAAACACTTCTAACCCGGAGGTACAATGTTTACCCTAATCATAAAGAATCCTCCTCTAATTCACCTCAGATGTTGAAGTTCATCTAAAAAGGTCATCCAGACTTAGCAGGCTTCCCAGATAGCCCTAGCACTATAGGAGATCTGTAGCACAAAGTTCTCAAGAAGAAACCCATGTTTGAACTATGTTTTCATATTCCCGCACCAGACCGAAATGGAATGGGAAAGAATATGAATCCACTCTAATCCTATGTCTGTCACGCATGCCTTTGTGTTATACCTTTCTCACTGGAATACCCCTCCCACCAAAGCAAACCAACAAATCCAGCACATGATATGATAATAAAATGAAATGCATAAAGTAGTAAATGAAAGCGATAAAGAAATTGAAGTAAATAAAGTTGTACAGAAAGCAATAAATAAAGAAAAAACAAAAGCACACATAACACATAACACCCCCAATAAACACAAACAAACAAGCGCTAGGAGAAACCCACAAAAGAACCATAAGCCCTGGTTGCAAAGTTTCCCTAGCAGAGTCGCCAAGTTGTCGCTCCCCGGACTCTCGTCCCGGTGCAGACGCGAACGGTCGGCGATGTTGGAGGTTGAGGTTGAATAGAGTCGCCAGCTAGGCATTTTTATCCCGAAGGTAAGGTAATGTTGCATAAACCTGGGAGGGTATGGATAAGACGGTTGCGAACCAAAGAAACTGAGAAAGGGGGTTGGTTACGACCTGGGAAGGTATTAGCACCCAGATCGTCCGTCGTACTCGACGGGATCCACGCTTACTTGATTGTGTTTAAAAGGGGTAGTGTATGTGCTGACTGTGTATGAAAATCTAGGGAGAATTGTACAGCGTGTCAGTGCAAAAAGAGGGTGAGATACTCAAGACTGAGGCTTAGAAAGAAAGCTGGAAGGAGAGGGGGGAGACAAAGAGACTTTTGTTCGATAACTGTTAAGTTATGCCTACATATCCTCTCGTGCAATAAGGAATTCAGAACACTGTAGTTCGACTCAAAGAGACTAGATTGATTTTGGGTTGAACTGCTTGCTTGTCTATGCTCAAGTGTGTGACTCGTCTGGCTCGACTAATTGTCTTGCATTAGACGGAAGAAGCGAGTTCTCGTTTTCAGAGTGAATGTGATGAGAAAAGAATCCCGGAGGATACGTTTATTGTTTGTTTTTTGGTGTTTTCAGTTTTTTATTGTTTTTGGTGTTTTGCATAGGATAATGAGCTTAAGCCTAAATCAAAGGTTGTAAACTCATTATATCCTCCCTGATTAGGGATAATGAGCCTACTTAAGTGTGAGATAAGCATCTCAACTTAATTACCATGATGATATAGGGTTAAGATCATTAACCTACTTATGATTATTAAGATGTTTTTGGGTTTTTGTTTAGTGTTAAGTAATGAGTTTAATCTCTAATCAGGGATTAGTGAACTCATTACACCATCCTAAGAGAAGGATGATAGATGAGAACACTAAAGCTGAGGAAGATACCTCAACTTAATCCATGGTTAGGGATTAAATTCATTATATAACAAGCCTTTATTAAAGATGGATTTTAATTAACAGGTGAGATTAAGAAATGGATTTTATGTTTTTAAGACAACTTGAGGGGGACTTGTCCATTAAACACTAGGATTAGTCCCTCTTAACCATAAGGAAGAGATGTAACCCTAATATAAGGCCTAAGTTACAAGCTTAAGTCTTAATAGTTATTAGGTGTTTTGATTAAGAGGTGTAAACAAATTAAATGTTTAACACTAAGGATTAAAGTTATACACTCCATCCTAAGATAAGGATGCAGGCATAACCCTAATTTAAAGTCCTAAAGCTTTAAGTGTTTAGCCACTGATTATGAGATGAGAAGAGAGACTCAAGGAGACTCAAAGGTAAAAAGCTAGGGGAGATGTAATACCCCGTATTTAATTAACGCTTTGGATAATATTAATTAAGATTAATTAGTATCATCTGAAACAGAGGCTTTATTAAATATTCAGTTCATAGACATTTTTGGATACTCTCAAATTGGACTCATTAATATTACTAATTGATAGATATAATTTGTTTGGTTAATAAGGAAAATAAGTTAAGTATTATAACAAGGAAAAAGAAAAGAGAGAAAGTTAGTAAGAGAATTGGAAAGAAAGAAAAGAAAGGGAGAGAAAGAAAGGAGAAGAGAAGAAGAAGAGGAAGTGAACCCCAGATCTTCAATCCATCATTCTCCATCATCCGTCTGTCGAATCGGCTCATTCTTTCCGCCAATCTCCAACTCTCGAGGTGGATTCGTAGTTAGATACTTTTATTTTGGTTTTTGGTCAAGTTTTGGAGCTTAAGAGTTTTAGAGTTTTTGGTAGAAATCTTGAGAAATAATGGATTAATGGTTAAAACTCGGCTAAAACCTAACTAAATTACTCGTATGATGTTTATGAACATGTTTGATTATGTTTTTCTGCATTGGTTGATGTTTGGAAGAGATTTGGTGTGGGAGAAGTGTTTTCCCGTAAGGCTGGAACTTCCTGAACTAGTGTAGCTCGCTCAGCGAGCAGACCTTGCTCAGCGAAAGTTCCAGGGCGATTTTCGCTCAGCGAGACCTGTAGGTTTCAATATTGGTATTTAATTCATAACTTTTGATCCGGGTATCCGTTTTTAGCATCCACATATCGATTCGAAGCTAAAAACATGAACTATCTTTTGATGCCAAAAAATGTTATTTTTACTCGACTTTTACCCGACGTTTCTGATTAACCGTAATTATGTTAGCTAAGGAATTGTGGTAATTATGTTAGTTGTGCAAGTTGTGAAATATGCAATAATCGTGAGAATTGAATGGAAATAAAGACAATGAGATTAGTTTAATGATGATAATTAGACTATAAGAGTTAGAGTTATATATATGAAAACTATATGATTAAAAGCATCAATTAGAGAAGAGTGAGGAAACCTTATCTTGAACCTATAGTACAACCTAGTTTGTAACCCGACTTGTTAGATGACGTAACTCGTGTGAATGGCTAAGTTCACCCTAGATTGTATGAACCACTAGCGTGCTATACACTAGATCCTCCGTAATAGTCTTGTGTACGTCTTGAGGTGGGTAATGTTGAGTCCCACGTGAAGCATCCGTAAGGGCTAGAGGGGTGTATTGCACGGGTCCTCCGTAAAGTCTTGAGTAAGTCTTGTGGTGGGTGATGTTTAGTCCCACGAGAAGCATCCGTAAGGGCTTGAGGTACCGCTTAGGTGTTGTGGTTTGTGGTTGTTCCTATGTATCGCGTACGAATCCTCCGTAAGGTCTTGAGTAAGCCTTGAGGTGGGTAATGTTGAGTCCCACGTGAAGCATCCGTAAGGACTTGAGGTGTGTATGTTACGAATCCTCCGTAAGGCCTTGAGTAAGTCTTGAGGTGGGTTATTCTGAGTCCCACGGGAAGCATCCGTAAGGGTTTGAGGTGAGTACTACACTGGTTTACGCGGGAAGTCTTGAGTAAGTCTCTTTGTGGTTACTTTGTGTTTCGCAAGAGCATCCGTAAGGACTTGAGGAACCGGTTATTTCGACGTGAGTGTTGAATCGAGATATGTAGGCATCGAATCCTCCTTAAGGTCTTGGATAAATCTTGAGATGGGTTGTTCTTAGTCCCATGAGAAGTACCCATAAGGACTTGAGGTGAGAGCTACATTATCTATGCGACGATCTTGAGTAAGTCTCTTTGTGGTTACTTTGTGTTTCGCAAGAGCATCCGGAAGGATCGAAGAGAGTGTTATGTCGAATCCTCCGTAAGGTCTTGAGTAAGTCTTGAGGTGGGTTATTCTGAGTCCCACGGGAAGCATCCGTAAGGACTTGAGGTAGATGTTTCATTCTCTATATCTATTGTGGTAGTACATGTGAACTTTGGTTCCAATTGGTTCTGTTTCATGAGTGAGGAAACGGTGAGTATTCAAGATTCTAGGAATCGAACCTTTTAGAGCCGAGGGAACTCTAAGATAGGGAACCCACTGAGATGTTGTTATCTCACCCCACTATTGTTGTTGCTTTTCAGGTTCCTTTTTGCATGTTTGATTTACAAGTGGAGCTATGCTCGGGATGTTTCAAGTGAAGCTTAGTTTAGTCTTCCGCTGTGTATTTCCTTATCTTTGTACAATAATGGATATTGTATTGTTCTTAGCTTTTATTTTTTTTTGTATGATTTCCATGTCTTGTGCCATAGTTTATATTGTTTTTTGAATTGGACGAGAATGCAAATCATACTAGTAGGAATTTATGATGGTGTCAGTACCAAAAATTAACTCTGTGTGATATTATTCTAGATATATATTATATGGGTGTTATAGGAGACTATATACAACCCTAAAGTTATCATGCTTGGATGTTCCTATGGTTTGTGAGGCTTAAAGAAAGAATCTTCAGAAGGCCACCAATGAAGAGAAGCAGATGAAAAGAGAAGGAGAAAGGAGAATATGTTACTTACTTCCTGAAGAAGATAAGTAACCTAAGAGAAAGAGATAGGAGCAAGAGGGAACAAGTGAAGAAAGTTCACTTCAAAGACAAGTAAATATGCAAATGAAGAGATAAGGAGAGGTGGGATGTGAAGGCAAATCCACATCCCAAACAACTTACCATAAGCCCCTGAAATGTTAGTGTGAATGCATAAGATGCAAAGCAAAAGGAGATAAGACAAATGAAGGTGCAGAGACCAAAACCAGAAGTGAATATGCTATGCAAATGTGTCATGAGATGATGCAAAGACATGCGGGATGCTTATGTATGATCATACAAGAGATGAGATGCAAAGGAAGCATGTTAGAAGCTTGAAAATACATGGATGAACATGAAGTGTAATGAATGAAAAGCATTCCAAATGAATGATGCAATGATCAACCAATGTTCAAACATGTCTTAAGATGTCTAAGATGTCATACAAGAGCATGGAATGTCGTGGCAAGTTCACATGATTGAGATATGCAAAGATGAATGCAAATGAACATGAGAAATTAGGGTTTTATGAATGTATGAGATGCACATGACCAAAACAGAATCATACTCTCGCTCCCTGGATTTCCATCCTGGTACAAACGCGAAAGTGGCGCGGAAAAGGATAGAGTCGCCAGCCAGGCATTTTTATCTCGAAGGAACGGGAACGGTATTGTTGCACAAACCGAAGAAAAGAAAAGGAAGGACAAGGGTCCTGCGAACCAAAGAGACTGGGTTCGGGAGTCGGTTACGACCTGGGAAGGTATTAGCACCTCGAATCGTCCGCCGTACCCGACGGGATCCACGCTTGCAAAGAAATCTGTTTCAAAGGGTGAAGAAATGAAAGCTGCTGCAAAACTGAAACTGAAACTAGAATGCGAAAGGAACTGAAAAGAAAACAAAGAGGAAAAATGTAGGGAAAATAAATATTGCTTGTGATTTAAAGCTTGAACTGCCTATGTCAATGCTCAGGTGTTGCAGGCTCGTACGACGAGTGCGTAACCGTCTTGCATAAGGACAAGTAGGAGCAAGTTCGCGGACGAAGCGAAGGAGATGAGAAAAGAAGTCCCGAAGGAGAGACGATTTTTGTTTGTTTGTGTTTTTTATGAGAGTTTTTTATTGGTGTGGCACAAGAGAATGAACTCAAACTCTCTTCCATGGAATGTGTACTTGCTACTACATTCCAAGATGGAATAATAGAACAAGCACACCAAGTAAGGAGAATTTATCCAAGACTTGTTTCCAAGGGCAAGGGCCTAAATTCATTGACTTGTTGAATTTATTAGATGTTTTAGTGATTAAAAATGAAGAAGTATTTTTTAGGGTTTTTCTTGATGAAGATGACTTCATGATACGACTTGTGAATCATGCTAGACAAATGCACTATTCCAAGATGGAATGAATACATATGCCCCATGGAATAAGGATATTACACAAGAAGTCACTTCTTTCTTTATTAATGTTTTTTAGGTTTTGTTTGGAGATGAGAAGAGAAAGAACCAAAGGAGCAAAAAGGAAAAAGTCTAACGTGGAAAGACTAATCCTAATGTTAGCATGCAAAAACGTGGTCCTAAGGTTAGTGAGGTTTCAAATATTCTAAGAGAAAAGAAGAACCAAAGAGGAGAAAAAGAGAGGAGAAGAAAGCCAGCAAGCAACTTACTCCTCTAAAGGAGATAAGTTGCTCCTAAATGGGGGAGAAAAGAGTTGCCTCACATGATGGCATAAGGCACATCAAAAACACAAAGAGAAAGCAACTTAAAAGGAAAGGTGAAGAGATGAAATATGGATAAACATCCACACTTCTCTTACCACGAGCCCCTGCAAGTGTTAGCAAAAATCCAGCATATGTTCATCAACAAAAACTCATGGAAATGGCATGTTCAAAGCTCACATCAACAAAGATCATACAACATGTCAAATCGCGCACACAAGCATTTACGTGTCGAGAACATGAAGGCATGCATCAACAAGCAAGCAAATCACCTTAAACAATCATATTTAGTGATCATACAATGATCCATGACATTTAAAACATGCAAGGGGATCAAACAAGCTCAAAACAGCTCCAAAATGGAATTTTGCTTCAGTGTTAACCGGTTAACCAAAGCGTTAACCGGTTAACAAGTTAAAACCTGCAGAAATCAGCACAGAAAAAGGACGTGTTAACCGGTTAACCAAAGCGTTAACCGGTTAACACTGTCAAAACAACAATAATTCCTGCAGAAAATCAGCTCAAAACCAGCTTATCCAAATAATCACACACCAGACCAGCAATTAATTATGCATGAAATAAATGGATCAATTCATATTAATTAGCATCATCAAGCTCATGAACATTAACACATAGATCCGACTACAAATCAACCAATCAATTCAAGCAACACAAGCAAATACGCAAGCACATGGTGGATCTAAAGCACAAGCATGCAAATAAGCTAAAACAGAGCTAGATCTGAAATTAACCAACCTACAAAGCTGAGCTATGCTTTGGTAATTGTTGTTTGAGCTGGAAATGAGAGATCTCGCGGAGAACTTGGAAGATCTGGTGCTAAGCTTCACATTCCATGCAAAATAAATGCAAGCAAAGGGTCTTGATGCAGAATTTTGGATCCGAAAGCACTTCTAAATCACAAACCAGATCTGAATCACCAATTAAACCAGCAAAATGATGCAAAGGAGCTATGGATGGAGGTCTAGTTCCAAGATCTACACACCTTAAGGCAAGGTTATGTGATCTTCAAAGAGGAACTCTTAGTGAATTTGGAAAATGTGGGAGAGAAAATGAGAGAATAGTGAGAGAGAAGAATGAAAATTCATAATGAAGAATGGAAAAATGAGAGAGCTCTCCCTTGGTTTGGAGGAAAATGGATTAAATATGGTTTAGGTTTGGGGCCCAAAATTTAGGCTTGGGATCCAAAAAATATGGTTTGGTAAAGTGATTAGGATTTAGCAATGGAATTAGGCTTGGATTAATGATCTAGATCCTTCTCCATAATTCAAATGAATAAAAAACAGAAAATTGGGAATTTTGAGCCAAATCACATGCTGAATTTGCTGCTAGAATTCAAAATTCGTAGCCGTTAACCGGTTAACCAAAGCGTTAACCGGTTAACGCCAGTGAATTTTGAATTTTCCCTCCTTTTGGTGGGAAACCTCAGGAATAACCCGACGCCAACCGTTTTGACCTGATTTTGATCCTCCATCCCTTTTTAGGGCCTTGACCATGATATCAAACTTGTAACAGGCCTTGTGAGCTCTGAATTTCCCTGATGATTGATCATATGCCTTATGCTGGAACATGCGAGTACTATGCTTCATTTTTCTATGCAATATGCTAAGGGTATGACATGCTGATGATGATTATGATATGATGACGATGATAAAAAGGAGAAGGCAAATTTGGGGTGTTACAGTTGCCCCTATTCAAGAAACTGTTAATCTGAAGAGGACGGTAGCACGGCTATCGACCGTTCAAGATAAACTATGGTTGAATACCAAGAAGACCTGGAATTTGCACTCTGCTGTGTCGCTCCCGACAAATGACACCGGGTCATATGAAGGTACAGACGCGAACGGTCGGCGAAGGGAACAGTGAGAACACACAGCCGTGAACTCACTGGAGATGAATAGAGTCGCCAGCTAGGCATTTTTATCCCGGAGGAAAGGTAATGCTGCATAGACCTAGAAAAAGATGGATAAGACGGTTTGCGAACCAGAGAGACTGAGAAAGGGGGTTGGTTACAACCTGGGAAGGTATTAGCACCCAGATTGTCCGCCGTACTCGACGGGATCCACGCTTGAAAGATTTGTGTCTTAAAGGGGTAGTGTCAGTGCAATCTGTGTATAAAATAGCTAGAAAGCAATATGTACAGGTGTCAGTGTAAAGTGTATAAGTGATATGAAGTGTGAAAGTGTCAGTGTGAGATCAGGAATGAAATGCTCATGACAATGAGGCTTAAGGAGAATGAAGCTGGAAGGAGTGGGAATATACAGAGACTTTTGTTCGATAACTGTTAAGTTATGCCTACGTATCCTCTCGTGCAATGAGGAAGTCAGAACACCGTAGTTCGACCCAAAGAGACTAAAAGATGAATTGACTTGTGAACTGCTTGCTTGCCTATGCTCAAGTGTATGATCTGTCTGGCACAGATGCAAACTGTCTTGCATTAGACGGAAGAAGCGAGTTCTCGTTTGTGAATGAGTGTGATGAGAAAAGAATCCCGAAGGAGACGATTATTGTTTGTTTTTGAGTTTTCAGTCTTTTATTTCTTTTTGGATTTTTGTCATAAGAAAATGAGCTTAAGCCTAAACCAATGGATTTAGTAAACTCATCACATCTTCCCTCTGATTAGGGGCAATGAGAATACCTTAAGTGTGAAGTCAGATTCTCACACTTAATCACCTTTTGATGTAGGATTAAGATCATTAACCTACTTGTGATTATTTAGATGTTTTTGTGATTTTGTTTAGTGTTGAGTAATGAGGTTAAGCCATAATCAAAGATTAAACAGACTCATTACACCATCCTAAAAGAAGGATAATAGATGAGAATGTTTAAGCTGAGGAAGACTCCTCAACTTAATCCATGATTAGGGATTAAACCCATGACAAAACAAGCCTTTATTAAGTGGATTTTATTTAGATTAATGGTATGATGATGAAGTGTTTTTTATGATTTGTAAGACAACTTGAGGGGGACTTGTCCATTAACACTAGGGTTAGTCCTTCTTAACCACTTAAGGAAGAATTAGAACCCTAATGCAAGGCCCAAGTTACAAGTGTGATGTCTTGATACTTATTAAGTGAATTGATTAAGAGATTTAAACACATAAAGGGATCAACACCTAGGATTAAAGTTATACACTCCATCCTAAGAGAAGGATGCAGGCATAAGCTTAATCACAAAGTCTTAAAGCCTTTAGGGTTTAGTCCCTGATTATGAGGTGAGAAGAGAAGACTCAAAGAAAGACACAAAGGTAAAAACTATGGGGGGAGACTAATCAAAACCCTAATTCATTGTCATGCTTGGTTGATTCTAAGGTTTGTGAGGTTTGCAAGAACAATCTTCAGAAGAACCACCAGGAAGCAGATGAACAGGATCAAGAGAAGCAAAGTGACTTGCTTCATTCAAGAAGTCAAGTCACTTGAAGAAAGAAAGTGGGGAGAAGAAGAATGAGCAAGCTCAAACTCAAACACAAATAAGAATGCAGCAATGGATGCAAGAGAGATGAAAAGAAAAGGTATGAGAAGTGAAGGCAAATCCACTTCTCAAGTTTACTTACCACCTGAAATGTTAGAAAGAAAATGCAATGCAATGCAAGATGAGATGAAATGATATGATGCTAAGCAAAACCAGAAGCATGTTGATGATGATTATGATGTTATGAGGTGCTGCAAACATGAGGCAAGACAATGGGGATGTTCATACAAGATCATGAATGCAAATGATGCAAGCTAAGAAGCATGGATACACATGAAAAGTTATGAATCATACAAGACAAATGACATGGCAAATATGCAATGCAATGATCAAACATGCTTCCTATATGTCTTAAGATGTCAAATGAATCATAAGCATGCACAAAATGCAAAGACAAGTCATGTTATGCAAGGGAATGCAAGGAGGATGCAAGAGAGAGCCCAAATTAGGGTTCATGGATCAAACATCAAACACAAACCAAAAGCAGAAGCAAACCTCATGATAAAAAATGGAAAATGGCACCCAAAGAAACCCTAGGCCTATGATGAACCACTGCCCAAAGGGGAGCTCTCAACTCTCAACCAAACTCAAGATATGAATTTTCTAAATTATTAGGGTTTTTTAGGGTTCTTAACAAAAGAAATGCCAAACAATTTGAAAATGCAAGAACAATTCATGGCCTTTTTATCCTAGGAACTACATGCAAAACAAAAGACAATGCAAGAAGAATCAATGTCTCAACCTTCTCCAAAAGGCAGAAATGATTTTTTGAACTTATGATCAAAATAATGCACAAAATATGATTTAATTCAATGAAAAATTCTTAAAATGCATCAAGATCAAAAAAGAAATTTGGTTTGAAGGTTGGACAATGTTTCTAAATGTCTTAGAACATTTCATGAATTTTTTTGTAATTTTTAAATACCTAATAGTATTTTTAATTAATTAATTCCCATTAATCAATTAAAAATAATCTTTTAAATATTTAAAAATACTTTTTTAATGATAAAAATAAAATAAAAAATGTTTTTGTGTCTTAAAAATTATTAAAACTCTCAGGAAAAAGTTTCATAATTTTTAAGAATTTTTTGCTATTTTAAATTAAGTGTGCAAGTTAAATGAAATAAAAATGAATAAAAACCAAATAAAATAGGAAGTAATCAGGATGGATGGATGAGATTGATTCTGAGTTCAAATGTGTTGACTGCGCGCGTGATCTTGTGGTTCAGATTCAAACTAGGTTAATCTTAATTAATTAAATAAATTAAACCTAATTAAAACTAATGACAAGATCCAGGCCTTCCATTCACGCGCGGGAAACAGGATCTAAAGGCCCAGGTTCAAAGTTGGTGCCCTAACCCTAATTAGTGATTAATGACTTTCAGGCTGCCGGAGAAGACTTCCGGTCGTCTTCTCCGGCCAGCGCTCACCTGAGAAACCTCAAAACCTCTCAAAACGTAACAAAAACAAAATCTATGAATTGGGAAATGATCTCCAGCCTCTCACGAATCAAACCCCTCTCTCAAAACAAATTTATATTTCCTAAACAAGCTGAATCGAAGAGAAGAAGTTCTAGGTCACGCAAGCTTCAGAAACAAATTAAATGCTCATTTCAAAACCATTTTCAAAACCAAAGGTACCAGAATGATCAGCAAGACATGAAGAACAAGTTTGTAACAAGAAAAATGATTTTTGGAAAAATTATTTTCGAGCTACCTGAGATTTGGAGCTTTCAACTTGAGGACTTTCTGGCCACTTTTCCTTGTGCAAACCACTCCACTTGATCCCCCAAAGATGTTTGAATGCTCAAAATGAGTTTGAGTTGGCTGGATAGTGAGATTCGACAGCTTCTGCTCAAGCTTGCTCAGAAATGGCAATGGTGTTTCTGGAGGTTTCAGGCCATTGTGAATGAAGGTTTGAGGTCCAAATGATGTATGGAGAAGCTTTGCAAGGTTTGTTTGTGTGTTTGCAAGCTGTGGTGAGAGTTTCGAAGAGAAATGCAGACTGAGGGTGAGCAATGGCTATGGGGTGTTCTGGCTATATCAGGCTTGTGTTCTTGGTGCTGGGTGATCTATGAAGTGTGGTGAGATGATTGATGAAGTTGGCTTGAATGTTTAGTGGCTGTGGAGAGGAATTCGAAGCAAGTTGCAAGATGGTGAGTTTTTGTGTATGTGGTGAATGTGATAGTTTCAGCCTTGCCTTCTCATATCTTTGGCTTGCCAAGGGATATTGTATTATAATCCTATAGGTCAGATGATGTGACCTGGCCTATAGTGATTGGTAAGTTTACTTTTGCTCAAAATCCACTTTATGTGTAAGAGAGGTATGGTGAAGTGCTAGGCAAGGACATGGGCTGGTTCTGGCGCAGCAAAGTGAAGGGAAAGGCTAGGCTTGGTCCAGCATTCAAGGCAGCAAGTTGGTGAAGCATGATCATGAGTTTTGCAACTTGGTTACTTTATGGATTTTCATGAAAAATGCCTTGTTACATGAACTAAACATATGTGATATTTGGTTCAAATCTGATTTTATGACTTAGAGAAATGTTTATGTGCTGATTTGAAATGAATTAGAAGTCACATAATGCATTGGTTCATGACTTTGCAAAATTTCCATTTAGTGCATAACTTGAAAAACAATGATTTTTGCCAACTTTGCCATACCATAACTTTTGATCCAAAAAGAATTTGATCATGTTCTTGTACTTTTTGAAAAGGGAAAGATGAGATCTACAACTTTCATGACCAAAGTTTTTCCTTTTGAAGCCTTTTTGGATCAAGAATCAAGGCTTGAAAAATGACCTAAAATGATGCATTCTTGAAAAGTCAACTATGCCCAAAAAGTCAACATTTGCAAAAACCCTAAATTCTTGATTTCTATGAACTTCAACCTTCTTCCATGATCAAATAAAGATCATATACACTCAAAATGATGAAGATCACCCATTGGTTGGGCCATTGGGGGCCCCAGATGCCCTGATTTTACACTGACTTGTCTAGAAAGTCATCTCTTGATCAGATGACTTCCCCATGGAATTTCTTCATGAAAATTGATATGTATACTCCCTATACCATATAGAGATCAATGAAAACAAGAATGACCAAAAAATTTGGAGTTATGGCCTCTGAAACCAAAACCCTAATTTTCAGTCAACTGTGCAGTTCAAACTGGCTCTACATCACCTCAAACCCTAGTTCTTGTGATTCCTCTGCAATTTTGACTTTGAGGAGATGGAATATGACATAAGAACACACATGGACCCCTTTGAGTTGATTGGTTGCCTTTGGAATGGCTCAAGATGCCCTGAGGTTGCTCAGATCACAAACCCTAGGTGCAGATGCCTTAGAAGCTATGCAGTGAATCAAAAGTGAGATATGAGATGATATGTTTGTATTTATGCATATGAGGATGATCACAAGCCATGGTGTGAATGGGTGAGGGCAAATTTGGGGTGTTTACAGCTGCCCCTATTCAAACATGAGTTAGCTGTGCAGGGTGTAAGCGACGGCTTAACAGGCAAACAAGATAACTTGTGGTTGAATACCAAAGACAGTCCAAAATTTGCACTCACAGAATGAAGAAGAAAAGGGATATAGATTGTAAAGGAAAATAAAGTATATTGTAAAGTATGGGCGACGGAGGACGACCGTCGAGCAGAGGAAGACTGCTGGGTAAAGTGCAGGAAATAAAGCGATGACGGGGACGGCCGACATGCTGGGGATAAAAAGTAAAGCTAAGACGGGGACGGCCGACTAGCTGGGGAAAAACAAGTAAAGCTAAGACGGGGACGACCGACTAGCTGGGGGAAAAACAAGTAAAGCTAAGACGGGGACGGCCGACTAGCTGGGGAAAATAGGATATTATGATGGGGACGGCCATCAAGATAAAGCTGCAAAGTTCTCTGGGGATTAATGAAACATGACGGGGACGGCCATCAAGTTCATAAAGGTCAAGT
Organism: Lathyrus aphaca; assembly: GCA_963966055.1. Taxonomy (NCBI): domain Eukaryota; kingdom Viridiplantae; phylum Streptophyta; class Magnoliopsida; order Fabales; family Fabaceae; genus Lathyrus; species Lathyrus aphaca. The sequence continues at coordinate 231,657,979 of OZ014519.1, forward strand.
AACCAACGATGGGGACGGCCATCGGGCTAAAAAGAAAAGGGACCACGACGGGGACGGCCATCGGGTTAAAGAATAAATGAAATAAACAGATGATGGGGTACGGCCATCAAAGGTGAAGGACGATCACCTAGCAGGGGACGGCTGCTCTGTTGGGAAAAAAAAGAAAAATGATGGGGACGGCCATCAAAGGTGGAGGACGACCACCTAGCAGGGGACGGCTGCTAAAAACAACGATGGGGACGGCCATCGGATGAGCATGATGGAGGACGACCATCAAGAAGTGGAGGACGACCACTCAGCAGGGGACGGCTGCTCTCGGGGTTTATCATAACACAGGACGAGTGTTAGATAACCAAAATCAACAATGGGGACGGCCATTGGATAAAGTGATGAAGGACGATCATCAAGAGGTGGAGGACGACCACCTAGCAGGGGACGGCTGCTAAAAACAACGATGGGGACGGCCATCGGATAGAAAAGGTCAACGATGGGGACGGCCATCGGACGAGCAAGATGGGGGACGACCATCAAGAAGTGGAGGACGACCACTCAGCAGGGGACGGCTGCTCTCGGGGTTTATCATAACACAGGACGAGTGTTAGATAACCAAAATCAACAATGGGGACGGCCATTGGATAAAGTGAAGAAGGACGATCATCAAGAGGTGGAGGACGACCACCTAGCAGGGGACGGCTGCTAAAAACAACGATGGGGACGGCCATCGGATGAGCATGATGGAGGACGACCATCAAGAAGTGGAGGACGACCACTCAGCAGGGTACGGCTGCTCTCAAAGGTATCATAACACAGGACGAGTGTTAGATAAAAAGAAAATTTGCTGGTGATCTACTGGGGATAATGTAAACACGGACGAGCGTTTACATCCAAGAAACAAAAAGGTATAAGTGTTTGGTATTGTGTATAGATTAAAGATGCGGACGAGCATCCTTAAGACTTATGATACGGACGAGTATCATGTAGAAACAAACTGACACATGTTCAGAGATGATGATACGGACGGGTATCAACTGGTTAACAAGGAACACGGACGAGTGTTGCATCTGAAAGAAACCTTCTGGGGAATAGTAGACACAGACGAGTATCTATATTCAAGAAGACATAAGGTGTTTGACACGGTGTATGGATTAAAGACGCGGACGAGCATCCTTAAGACTTATGATACGGACGAGTATCATGTAGAAACAAACACTAGACGCACTGTTCTGAGATGATGGTACGGACGAGTACCAACTGGTTAACAAAGAACAAGGACTACTGTCGAATCTGTGGGGATATGAGTGATGATGTATACAAGATACGGGCGAGTATCTGTATAAGTGTAACATGAGTAGTGAGTATTGTATTAATGAGTGTTTATCTGCTGGGGAGAGTGACACGGACGAGTGTCAAGAGAGAAAAGTATAATATTAACAAGTATATGGGTTGATGAAGGTGTAAGCGACTGCGCTGGGGATATGACACGGACGGGTGTCAAAAAGGGTGTATATACAAGTACATGTGAGTGCAAAGAGGACCTCTTTGGCTTTCCGCTGGTGATTTGACACTGACGGGTGTCAGGAAGTGTATATATTGGTGATTTTGTTTGTAAAGATGTTTAGGCGACTTTACTGGGGAAAGATGACACGGACGGGTGCCAAAAGGTGTATATACTGGTGTTTGTGATTTGAAAGGGCAGCTGCTTTTGCTGGGACTCTGATGGGGATTTTTCTGTATAATGGTGATGAACGGTTTATTATTCACAAGTGTCCAATCCACGACATGACTTATGATTATGCTATGTATTTGATTTTTGCCGTAATGCTCCGTATTAGACGGAATGCTACGCTCTGGGGGGTGAATATGATGCGAATGCTATGATAATGCAAAGGGGCAAAGATCCAGGATTCGGATCCCGTTGCTGCGAAGATCTCTGGTTGATCTACTTGAAGTGAACATCCCAGCTGGGGATGAGATCATTGGTAGATCTAATGATGTATCTGCTCGAGGATATGGGTCACTGATTGACATATCCTTATAATACGGGACCCAGCTGGGGTTTGTAGAAGCTTTCTTCACTCTGTTGTGATCTCTTCATGCCTTGCTCTTCTGGATAGAGGCTGAAGATTCTGTGGGGATATGATTCCCTGATTTCTGCATTCTGCTGAGGAAGAATGGCAACTCGGCTGGGGAATTGTGAGAGGCAACTCAGCTGGGGAGAGCAACAAGAGGCAACTCAGCTGGGGATATAGCATTTCCGATGCTGAGATTGAGTGCATGTCGATTTGGCAACTTTGTTGGGGAAGGCAATGGGGAGCAACTCAGCTGGGGATAGAGCATCTCGGATGCTGATATCTTTTGTAGATTTGCCAGCTTGCTGGGATGTACCTTACATGCCCCAAGTTGCGTTCTGGGTACCTGCAATCCTGCAAAGATAAGGAAACGTACAAAAGGTCCCGAGGTATCCCTTACTGGATTCCGTCATAGGGGTTAAGTACTTTCGAGAGTAAGTATATTCCCTGTAAGCATGTGTTTTTATTTTTAGAGAAAGGCATCTGTACTTATGCAATTGTATTTTTAGAGATATCAGACAACTCTTTGCAAAACATAAATGTAAAAACGAAACATGACTGAAAAATCTGATTTTATTAATTCATGTGCCCTGAATTGGCAAGATACAGTCAAGGAAACATATCTCCTGAAATGAAGAGACTGTTACAAATTGAGAAACAAAATGCTGGCGATGTTGACGACGCTTTCAAGGAGCTTCCTCTTCTGCTATGACTCGTATGACAATGACGTTCTTCTCGTCTTGCTTTCTGGAGAGAGTTGATTCTGATTGAAGCTTGATCCTTTGGAAGCTTACCAAGTTGTAGGTGATACAGACGAACTCAGAATGCAGTTGTTCGCTTATTCCCTTATTTTGCATGGATCGCCCTTTCGGGTTTTCAATCCATCGGGATACCCATTTTTGCCTGAGCTGTCCAATGCGGCTTTTCAACTCAGCGGGTGTACATTTTTCATTTATTTCCCTTATTTTTGCCCGAGTCTTTTATTCTGTTTTTGACTCGCCGGGATGCCCTATTTTTGCCTGGACTTACATTCTGTTTTTATGTCCAGCGGGTCATTTTATGCGAAGTATTTTTTAACTGCATCTGAATTTACAGGGGATGGGAAATCCTCACCATCCATGGTGCTGAGCATCAGTGCTCCACCAGAGAAAACTTTCTTAACAACGAATGGTCCTTCATAATTTGGAGTCCATTTGCCCCTGTGGTCTGTATGAGGAGGGAGGATTCTTTTCAACACAAGATCTCCTACTTGGTACTCTCGGTGCCTGACTTTCTGATCGAAGGCTCTCTTCATTCTCTTCTGATATAACTGCCCATGGTAGATTGCAGCCAATCTTTTCTCTTCGATCAGGCTCAGTTGTTCGAATCGGGACCGTACCCATTCTGCTTCACTCAGTTTAACATCCATTAATACCCGTAACGAGGGTAGTTCAACTTCAACAGGTAGGACTGCTTCCATACCATATACAAGCTGATACGGTGTTGCCCCAGTGGATGTTCTGATTGATGTGCGGTACCCATGCAAGGCAAACGGTAGCATTTCATGCCAGTCTTTGTAAGTGATTACCATCTTCTGCACAATCTTCTTGATATTCTTATTTGCTGCCTCAACAGCGCCGTTCATCTTTGGCCTGTAAGGAGAAGAATTGTGATGTTGGATCTTGAAGTCCCGGCACAGCTCTGCCATCATTTTGTTGTTCAAGTTGGAACCATTATCAGTAATGATTCGCTCGGGCACTCCGTACCGACAGATGATATCTCTTTTCAGAAATCGGGCTACCACTTGTCTCGTGACATTTGCATATGAGGCTGCTTCAACCCACTTGGTGAAATAGTCAATGGCGACCAGGATGAATCTGTGGCCGTTTGAAGCAGTTGGCTCAATCTTGCCAATCATGTCAATGCCCCACATGGCAAAGGGCCATGGTGAAGACATGATGTTCAAAGGATTAGGAGGCACATGCACCTTATCTGCATAGATCTGGCATTTATGGCATTTTCTGGCGTAAGCACAACAGTCTGCATCCATTGTGATCCAGTAATAGCCTGATCTTAACAACTTTTTAGCCATGGCATGCCCTCCAGCATGGGTACCAAAAGATCCTTCGTGCACTTCATGCATCAGCAAATCTGCTTCCGTCTTGTCAACACATCTGAGGAGTACCATGTCAAAGTTCCTTTTGTATAAAGATCCATCAGTGTTCAGAAAGAAACTACCAGCAAGCCTTCTCAAGGTCTTCTTATCATTGGAAGATGCCCCAGGTGGGTATGTTTGATCCTCCAAGAAGCACTTAATGTCATGGAACCAAGGCTTATCATCTTTTACAACATCCGCTGCAAATACATATGCTGGTCTATCAAGTCTTGACACTGAAATCTGAGGTACAAAGTTAGCAGCTTGAACTTTGATCATGGATGAAATGGTAGCGAGAGCATCCGCAAACTGATTCTCGTCTCGAGGGATATACTCAAGCTTGACTGTTGTGAAGAAAGTCAATAACCTCCTTGTATAATCCCTGTAACGTATCAGATGATCCTGATGTGTGTACCATTTCCCGTTGGTCTGATTGACTACCAAAGCTGAATCTCCGAATACGGTCAATGTTTTGATCCTGAGGTCAATGGCTTCCTCAAGACCCATAATGCAAGCTTCGTATTCAGCTTCGTTGTTAGTGCAGTTGAAAGTGAGTTTTGCCGAGAAAGGCATGTGAACTCCATTGGGTGTAATGAGTATTGCACCAACACCACGGCCATTCATGTTAACAGCCCCATCAAACATCATAGTCCATTCTTCCTCCGGGTCAGGCCCTTCAGTGTGAATAGGCTCTTCGTGATCTTTTGCTTTAATGAACATGATGTCTTCATCAGGGAAGTCAAACCTCATAGGCTGGTAGTCATCAATGGGTTGCTCAGCAAGATATTCAGATAGTACACTGCCCTTGATGGCTTTCTGAGATGTGTACTGTATGTCGTATTCTGTGAGAATCATCTGCCATCTTGCAACCCGTCCGGTAAGCGCCGGCTTCTCAAATATGTACTTGACTGGGTCCATTTTTGAGATTAATAAGGTAGTGTGGGTCAACATATACTGTCTCAGTCGGCGAGCAGCCCACGCTAAAGCACAGCAAGTTTTCTCGAGCAGCGAATAACGTTGTTCACAGTCGGTAAACTTTTTGCTTAGGTAGTATATTGCATACTCTTTTCGACCAGACTCGTCATGCTGGCCCAACACACACCCCATTGACTCTTCTAGCACTGTCAAGTACATAATCAGAGGTCTTCCTTCAACTGGCGGCATGAGGATTGGAGGTTCTTGCAGATACTCCTTGATCTTGTCAAAAGCCTTCTGGCAGTCTTCGTTCCACCTGACCGTTTGTTCCTTCCTTAACAGCTTGAACAAGGGTTCACAGGTTGCGGTGAGGTGAGATATGAACCTTGAAATGTAGTTCAATCGACCTAAGAACCCTCGAACTTCTTTCTCAGTTTTCGATGCAGGCATCTCTTGAATAGCCTTGACCTTATCAGGGTCAACCTCAATCCCTTTCTCGCTTACAATAAAGCCCAGCAGCTTACCGGATCGCACCCCGAATGTGCATTTGTTGGGGTTCAGCTTCAATTGGTATTTCCTCAGACGCTTGAATAACTTGAGCAGATTTACCAGGTGATCTTCCTCTGTAAGGGACTTGGCGATCATATCATCCACGTAACATTCTATTTCTTTGTGGATCATATCGTGGAATAATGTCACCATAGCCCGTTGATACGTTGCACCAGCATTCTTCAGTCCGAATGGCATCACTTTGTAACAGAACGTGCCCCAAGGTGTGATGAATGTTGTCTTCTCCATGTCTTCAGGTGACATCTTGATCTGATTATATCCTGAAAATCCATCCATGAAGGAGAATACCGAGAACTGAGTCGTGTTATCCACCAATACGTCAATGTGAGGTAATGGGAAATCATCTTTCGGGCTGGCTCTGTTCAGATCCCGGTAGTCAACACACATTCTTACTTTGCCGTCCTTCTTAGGCACAGGTACTATATTAGCAACCCACGGCGGATAGCTATTTACAGCAAGGAACCCGGCGTCCCATTGTTTTTGTACCTCTTCCTTGATCTTCATAGCCATGTCCGGGCGAGTGCGGCGCAACTTCTGTTTAACTGGCGGGCATTCTTCCCTCAAAGGCAGCTTGTGCACAACTATATCGGTATCCAACCCTGGCATGTCTTGATACGACCAAGCAAACACATCAACATACTCTCGCAGCAGATCTATCAGTTGTCTCTTCACTGAGTCTTGCAGGCAGGCCCCGATTTTAACCTCTTTCACGTCTTCGTCAGTACCAAGATTAATCACTTCAATCTCCTCCTGATGAGGAGCAATAACCTTTTCCTCCTGTCTCAACAACCTGGCTAGCTCTTCAGGAAGCTCATATTCTTCGTCAACCCCTTCATCAGCTTGATTGATTGGATTGTCAAAGTCATACGATGTCATAGCCGTGCTGTTGTCGGTGCTGTCAGGAAGGCACTCTCTGCAAGGGTTAAGTTTGTTCATTTTAGTGATTGATTTTAATCTTGCTTTAGAAAAAGTGAAATGAAGTTATCATTTTGAAAGCACCGCCATTTATTTTTGTACAAAAAGAAAAATGGAAAAACAGTGAGCAGAAAAAGAAAAAGACTCGTTTGCAAAAAGATGTCCGATATTTCATTAATTTAATCTTGTTTGCACAAAAGTACAGATGGCCCTGGTTACAAAATGAGTCTTGTCATCTTGGGCAAGATGCAAGACTTGGATGCATGCTATAAAAAAATACAGGAAATAATAATTACTCTGCATGAGTAACTCTTATAATTTCCTGGGAAGACCAGTTCGAGACACTGCTCCCCGGGATCTTTGGACGAATCCAATTCTCCAGATTGCGCTCCTCTTCCAGCTCGTCTTCCAGACAGTTGATAGCATCGGGGGTGAGCATTCCCCCACTGACAAAACCTGGCTCTGCAGTAGCCTTTGCTTGATGTTGAGTTGGTTTGTAACCCAACCCAAATTTGTCCTTCTTCTCCTCCACAGCTAAGACCTTGCCCCAGCCTAGGGCAGTTCCTTCTTCAACAACCTTCCGGGCTTGTTGGTATGATGACATTGGGGCACCAGATACAGCAGATGCTTCATTCACATTCAAAGCTTCAAACCCCTGGCTCATTGTTTCATGGATCTCTCCATCCATTTCAATGTACTTATAGGTTGCCAGGTGGCTGACAAAAATGTCCTCCTCTCCACAGATTGTGACAACTTGGCCTTCCCACTCAAATTTTAACTTTTGGTGAAGGGTAGACATTATTGCGCCGGCGGCGTGAATCCAGGGTCTACCCAACAAACAGCTGTAGGCGGGCTGAATGTCCATCACATAAAAGATAGTTTTAAAGGTCTGCGGGCCAATTGTCACGGGCAGCTCAATCTCTCCCAGAACCGATCTCTTCGAACCATCAAAGGCTCTTACCACCAGGTTGCTGGGTCTCAATGCCAATCCATCATATTCAAGCTTCACCAGAGCCTTCTTTGGTAAGACATTCAGGGAAGAACCTGTGTCCACCAGCACATGAGAAAGGACAGCTCCTTTGCATTCCAGGGTTATGTGCAAGGCTTTGTTGTGGTTGCGGCCATCCGCTGTCAAGTCAGAATTGGTAAACCCTAGCCCATTGCTAGCAGTAACATTTCCAACCACGGTTTCCAATTGGTTGACAGTAATCTCCTCAGGCACGTAAGCTGCGTGCAGGACTTTAAGTAGCGCATTCCGATGGGCTTCGGAGCACATAAGCAGTGAGAGGATGGAGATTTTGGATGGCGTCTGGTGAAGCTGATCCACAACTTTATAATCACTCTTTTTGATGATCCGCATAAACTCATCAACTTCCTGATCAAATGGAGTCTTCAGGGCTTCTTTGGCAGCTGGATCTTCCTGCACCGGGCCTTTTCCTTTTGCCTTGGCAGCAGCTTCTGCTTCGGCTGTAGGTCTTTGAACTTGTGAAGCAAAGAGACGTCCGCTTCGAGTGAAGCCTCCGCCTCCCCCCACATTATCTACTTGTGGTGCAGGTGTTGATGTTTCAAGAGTGATTCTTTTTCCTTCGCAGTACACGTCAGAGCCATAGTGCCAAGGGATGGCCCTATTGCTTTCATATGGTACTGGTCCAGGCACCGTGACAGTGACTGGACTGATTGCTGCTGCTGAAGGGACTGTAATTGTTTGTGGATCATAAAAGATTGTAACTGGTGCTCTGGTGGGAGCAACACCTTCTGAATGGTAAGCGGAATTATTTTCAGGATCGTAGAATATGGTAACAGTGGAGACATCTTCATGATTGATTTCTGGTGTTGTAGGAGGTTCTGTTGGAAGGACTGTTGTTGTTGTTGATGGAGAGTCGAAATGGAATGAAGCTGAAGTTGTAGCAGGAGAAACTGTTGAAAACTGATCATTTGGGAGGACAGATGAAGTACTTGTTGATGGTGCTGATGAATTGTTGGGAACAATAGTTGCTGCAGTTGTAGGAGGGTCTGAAACCGTTGTTGATGAAGTTGCCGGATTTGTCGGGAATGATGTAGTGATCTGTAGTAGGCCACTCTGAATAAGGCTGTCAATGCCATTCCTCAAGTCCTCACACCCATTCCATGAGATATTGCAGTAGGGACACCCTAGTTCACATCCCGGAAATATTTGGTTTTCACGGAGTTGAGCTTTGATTTCCACCAATGGCGTCCGAATCTGATCCACACTAGTTATCAAATAAGACGGTTGGTCTTCTTCAATAGCGTTAATTCGGGGACCACCATGATTTGGCATAGGGTTTTTATTGACATTGGGTGGAGGTGCAAAATTCAGGGCCTTGGAGTCTACCAAGTCTTGTACCTTCATATGCAGAGCCCTGCATTTTTCTGTACTGTGACCGGGTGCGTTTGAATGAAAAGCACACCTAGCATTGGAGTCATAGTTCCTTGGTAGACTGTTGGGATCCGGAGGTGCCAACGTTCTTAGCTCAACCAGGTTGAGTTTCAGAAGTTGTGGCAGCAAGGCAGCATACGGCATTGGGATCGGGTCGATCACTCGGTTAGCTTGGGATGGCCTTTGTTGGAATGGCCTCTGTTGATTGTTGTTGTTGGAGTTGTTGTTGAAGTTCCTTGGAGGATACTGATTCTGCTGATACTGAGGTTGTTGTTGGAAGTTTTGTTGAGGAGGTTGATAGATTGGCTGAGGATGAGCTGGAGCAGGGATAGTGACTGCTGCTATTGTCCTTTGAACATATTGGGGCCTACCCCTGTTGGTGTGAATGGCATTGGTCTCGCCAGTTCTTCTTGGGCCTGCAAAAGGCTTTCTTGTACTACTGGACGAGCTTGCACCATTATCAGAGATCTTACCCATTTTTAACAGGCTTTCAATTCTCTCCCCAGCTATGACAACATCTGCGAAGCTGGTGGAAGAGAAAGCAGCCAACCTGTCAATATATGTTCCCTGAAGAGTGTTCATAAACATGTCTGCCATTTCTCTCTCAGACATTGGTGGTTGAACAGCGGCAGCCAGTTGCCTCCACCTTTGGGCATACTCTCGGAAGCTCTCCCTCGAAGACTGTGACATTCCCATTAGGAGGGTCCTGTTGGGTGCCATATCTAGATTATACTGATACTGTCTGATGAAGGCTTCTGCCAGGTCCTTCCAGCATCTTATAGTTGCTCTTGTCAGATGGGAATACCATTCCCTAGAAGCTCCAGTCAAGCTATCTTCGAAGTAGAACATCCAAAGTTTCTCATCCATTGTATAGGCCTTCAGCCTTCCCAGAAATGATTGCAAATGAGTCCGGGGGCATGAAGTCCCATTATACTTTTCGAAACAAGGAGGCTTGAATTTGTGGGGGATCCTGACCCCGTCTACCAGCCCCATGTCCATGACGTCGAAACCCAAAGAATTTTGAGATTCTAAGGACCTCAACTTCTCAGCTATTTCTTCCAACCGTCTATCATAAGTTTCCTCTCCGGCACCCATTACTGTATACTGGTCCTCCTGAGGATCTTCTTGAAGTACTCTGGCTGCTGTGGCTGTCCCTTGAATGTTGACTGGGATGTTGGCCTCTGGATGGAGATGGGGTCCAAAAACTGGGGGATTGACATGAGGTTGGACCCTCTCGTTGTTACTTGTGCCAGCAGTTCCCACATGGGGCTCCTCTTGATTCCTTCCTTCTACCAAAACTCTGAGCCTCTCCTGGCTTTGAGCTAAATTGTTCATCACTTCCATGAATTGTGTTATCTGAGTTCTCATCTCCAACCTTTCGTTGGCCATCTGGTTTCTGACCTCTGTAAGGTCTTGCTGCATCTGATCCATCTGGATTCCCGGAAGGTTGTTTCTAGTTGGGTACCTGTGTGGCCTGTTGAGGGGGAAAACCCGGCGGCGAGCAATAATTCCTGAACATCACAACAGAGGTTAGCAACAACAAAACAAAAACCTACAAAACAAACAAAAGGGTTAGCATGCAATGCAGTTATGCTTATTTGTTCTCAAGGTATCCGGTTTGGCCTTCAGTTTTGACTCTTCCAGACCCTTGAAGATGATGCTGTTGAAGTTGCTTTTGTTGTGAACCCAGATAGAAACCAACACAAATATATTACAAAGGTGAAATAATACAATTTGTTCATTTTTACAACACAAGCCCTCAAAGGGGTCAAAATACATCACAAAAAAAGCAAAAGTACATGGAAAAGGAATAACAACAAGCAAATGATCAAACTCCAAGGCCAAACTCATCCTCACGAACTTCCTTGAGAAGTGCTTCGGTCACAGGATCAGCCGGATGCTCCGTGAGACTTCTAATGAGAAGGTTTCTTGTTGCAACAGCTGCAGTCAACTTCTTGTTCTGACTTTGGTCCTTAGACCTCTTCACTCCTGCTTTGATTTTCAGCTCTGATATTTCCTCCTGGGCTGCTGCCAGGGCTTTTTCCATCTGCTCCATCTTGTCCTGAACTCTCTTGTCTTCTAGAGTACGGGCCTCAGTGATCCGGACCCACCTGGCCTGACTCTCTTTCAAATACAAGTCTGTTCTTGCTCTTTGGAACTGGGCTTCTTTACAAGCATTCTTCAGAATCTGTTCACCAGCCTTAGACTTGTTGATATAATCTCCAGACTTCTCAATCTTAGTCAAGTGTTCCACTCTTAACTTCTCCAATCTCTCAATCTCCCTCACACCTTCACTCCTTTCCCGGAGGGTCTTCTGCAAAGCCTGGGTTAGCTTCTCATTTCTTTCCTTCAAGCTTTCAAACTCTTCCAAACTGATAGTGGCAGGGGGTGGTGTTGAAGATGACTTAGGCATGTCTTCTATGGTAAAGGGCATTCCAGAGAATTGGGCCCTAGCATGGGACCACTCATAATATTGGACTGATGCCACATTATTGCACTTCCCCAAAATGGTGATTCCCTTGGTTTGAACATGATCCCAGGCCCAAGCAGCCTGCCTAACAGTTGCCAGACTAACCTTGTTTTCACAGTAGAGGGTCTCAACCAAGTCTTGTCCCCTAGGAGTATGAACCAATGCATAGCCTAATTGCCTCTTGAACAGCAAAGGGTTGTAGTTGATACTTCCCTTAACTCCTATTAAGGGCACATTGGGAAAGTGCCCACAGCTGGTGATCATATCTCTGCCCTTGGTGCTCTGAGTACACCATCTGATATCTGCTGAAGTGAGAGTAGTGAGCCTCTTAGCCCAGTTGCTTTGCTGATGAGGATTTAGAAATGCATCTGTCCTGGGTAGATGCCTGAGAAGCCAAGCATGGAATAATGGAGCACAAATCCTCACTAATCTTCCCCTCTGCTTCTCATTTCTCTGATGGACTGAGTAATAGAGATCACCCAGTAAAGTTGGCACTGGGTTCTTCAGGATGAACAAATGGATTGCATTCTTGCTAATGAATCGAGGCTCATCTGCAAACAACACAATTCCATATACACTTAAGGCCAACAGAGCACAAACAGCTTTCCACTCCCCCAAGGAGGCCTTCAAACTAGCTTGAGAAATCAGGAAGTCCAGATGAAATCCAGGGATTCCAGCTTTAGAGGTCATATGCTGTTCAATCAAAACAGGCTCCAGATACAAAGCTTTTGCTATCTCTCCATTGCCGGGAAAGACCATTTCAGGGTTGAAAGGGATTTCCCTCTTGATAGGCAAACCAACCAGAGATGAGTATTCTTCCAAAAGAGGACCCAACTGAAAGTCTTGAAAGGTGAAACATCTCAATGGAGGATCATAAAACTGAATGCAGGTGTGGATCAGGCTCCTCTGAGATGGGTCCAGATCCATAACCATGTCCAGTATATCTCCATAACTCTCCCTGAACAAAGGTATGTGATCTGGAGTGATCAGGGTTTGGATCCTCCTGATGTCTGATAAGTCTGGTTGGAAGAAATGATAAGTGATGTTGCTTTTCTTTGGAGCCATGATGCTGAGGACTGAGTAGGATAAGTGCTGATGAAGATGCTGAGGAGTGGGCCACTGGCTGGCTAGTGCAAGTAACTGAAGTATGGCTGACAAACTGAAGCAAGTGCTGGTGGAGATAGGTCAATGATGCAGATGGGGTCAAAACCAAAACCAGATGAAGGTGGATACCCTGAAACACAAATAAGCAAATGTTAATATGATGCAATGAGTATGTATGCAAATGAAATGCAAGGGTTTGTGACTGAGCTGGATCTGATTAACTGCCTTGGTATAGATCCATGTGTGTCCAAGAATCCAGGTGGAGGTCTATAAATCCAGTAACCAAGGTGGAGGGACTCAAATAAAGAGCCACAAGTCCAGGGTTTAGAATCACAAGAACTGTCCAACATGGAGCATTCTTAACAAAGTCAAAGTAACAGGGTATTCTGAGGCCAAGGTACCTGCAAACCTGTAAACAGCCCAACCCCCTCACAGGTGGTGATCTAGAACAAGGATCCTCAGACTTGGATCAGTTATGAGAAGTGTAAACACTTCTAACCCGGAGGTACAGTGTTTACAATAACCATAACAATTCCTCCTCTAATTCACCTCAGTTTCTGAAGGTCAATACTAAAAGGTCATCCAGACTTAGCAGGCTTCCCAGATAGCCCTAGCATTGCAGGAAATCTGCAACACAGAGTTCTCAAGAAGAAACCCATATCTGAACCGTGTTTCATATTCCCGCACCAGACCGAAATGGAATGGGAAAGAATATGATTCACTCTAGCCTAGGTGTCACTCAGGTCCCAGGTATAGGACCTTAACTCTCAATAAAATACCCGCCCACCAAAGAAAAACCAGATCCAGCCAGCACAGTATGACAGTATGAAAAATATAAAGCTATAAAGAAAGCAATAAATCAACTGTACATAAAGCAATAAACAAAACAGATATACAAGCACAAATAAGCACATAACACCCCAGTAAACACAAATCAAACAAGCGCTAGGAGGAACCCACAAAAAGAACCAGAAGCCCTGGTTGCAGTATAAGGTTCCCCAGCAGAGTCGCCAAGCTGTCGCTCCCGACAAATGACACCGGGTCATATGAAGGTACAGACGCGAACGGTCGGCGAAGGGAACAGTGAGAACACACAGCCGTGAACTCACTGGAGATGAATAGAGTCGCCAGCTAGGCATTTTTATCCCGGAGGAAAGGTAATGCTGCATAGACCTAGAAAAAGATGGATAAGACGGTTTGCGAACCAGAGAGACTGAGAAAGGGGGTTGGTTACAACCTGGGAAGGTATTAGCACCCAGATTGTCCGCCGTACTCGACGGGATCCACGCTTGAAAGATTTGTGTCTTAAAGGAGTAGTGTCAGTGCAATCTGTGTATAAAATAGCTAGAAAGCAATATGTACAGGTGTCAGTGTAAAGTGTATAAGTGATATGAAGTGTGAAAGTGTCAGTGTGAGATCAGGAATGAAATGCTCATGACAATGAGGCTTAAGGAGAATGAAGCTGGAAGGAGTGGGAATATACAGAGACTTTTGTTCGATAACTGTTAAGTTATGCCTACGTATCCTCTCGTGCAATGAGGAAGTCAGAACACCGTAGTTCGACCCAAAGAGACTAAAAGATGAATTGACTTGTGAACTGCTTGCTTGCCTATGCTCAAGTGTATGATCTGTCTGGCACAGATGCAAACTGTCTTGCATTAGACGGAAGAAGCGAGTTCTCGTTTGTGAATGAGTGTGATGAGAAAAGAATCCCGAAGGAGACGATTATTGTTTGTTTTTGAGTTTTCAGTCTTTTATTTCTTTTTGGATTTTTGTCATAAGAAAATGAGCTTAAGCCTAAACCAATGGATTTAGTAAACTCATCACATCTTCCCTCTGATTAGGGGCAATGAGAATACCTTAAGTGTGAAGTCAGATTCTCACACTTAATCACCTTTTGATGTAGGATTAAGATCATTAACCTACTTGTGATTATTTAGATGTTTTTGTGATTTTGTTTAGTGTTGAGTAATGAGGTTAAGCCATAATCAAAGATTAAACAGACTCATTACACCATCCTAAAAGAAGGATAATAGATGAGAATGTTTAAGCTGAGGAAGACTCCTCAACTTAATCCATGATTAGGGATTAAACCCATGACAAAACAAGCCTTTATTAAGTGGATTTTATTTAGATTAATGGTATGATGATGAAGTGTTTTTTATGATTTGTAAGACAACTTGAGGGGGACTTGTCCATTAACACTAGGGTTAGTCCTTCTTAACCACTTAAGGAAGAATTAGAACCCTAATGCAAGGCCCAAGTTACAAGTGTGATGTCTTGATACTTATTAAGTGAATTGATTAAGAGATTTAAACACATAAAGGGATCAACACCTAGGATTAAAGTTATACACTCCATCCTAAGAGAAGGATGCAGGCATAAGCTTAATCACAAAGTCTTAAAGCCTTTAGGGTTTAGTCCCTGATTATGAGGTGAGAAGAGAAGACTCAAAGAAAGACACAAAGGTAAAAACTATGGGGGGAGACTAATCAAAACCCTAATTCATTGTCATGCTTGGTTGATTCTAAGGTTTGTGAGGTTTGCAAGAACAATCTTCAGAAGAACCACCAGGAAGCAGATGAACAGGATCAAGAGAAGCAAAGTGACTTGCTTCATTCAAGAAGTCAAGTCACTTGAAGAAAGAAAGTGGGGAGAAGAAGAATGAGCAAGCTCAAACTCAAACACAAATAAGAATGCAGCAATGGATGCAAGAGAGATGAAAAGAAAAGGTATGAGAAGTGAAGGCAAATCCACTTCTCAAGTTTACTTACCACCTGAAATGTTAGAAAGAAAATGCAATGCAATGCAAGATGAGATGAAATGATATGATGCTAAGCAAAACCAGAAGCATGTTGATGATGATTATGATGTTATGAGGTGCTGCAAACATGAGGCAAGACAATGGGGATGTTCATACAAGATCATGAATGCAAATGATGCAAGCTAAGAAGCATGGATACACATGAAAAGTTATGAATCATACAAGACAAATGACATGGAAAATATGCAATGCAATGATCAAACATGCTTCCTATATGTCTTAAGATGTCAAATGAATCATAAGCATTCACAAAATGCAAAGACAAGTCATGTTATGCAAGGGAATGCAAGGAGGATGCAAGAGAGAGCCCAAATTAGGGTTCATGGATCAAACATCAAACACAAACCAAAAGCAGAAGCAAACCTCATGATAAAAAATGGAAAATGGCACCCAAAGAAACCCTAGGCCTATGATGAACCACTGCCCAAAGGGGAGCTCTCAACTCTCAACCAAACTCAAGATATGAATTTTCTAAATTATTAGGGTTTTTTAGGGTTCTTAACAAAAGAAATGCCAAACAATTTGAAAATGCAAGAACAATTCATGGCCTTTTTATCCTAGGAACTACATGCAAAACAAAAGACAATGCAAGAAGAATCAATGTCTCAACCTTCTCCAAAAGGCAGAAATGATTTTTTGAACTTATGATCAAAATAATGCACAAAATATGATTTAATTCAATGAAAAATTCTTAAAATGCATCAAGATCAAAAAAGAAATTTGGTTTGAAGGTTGGACAATGTTTCTAAATGTCTTAGAACATTTCATGAATTTTTTTGTAATTTTTAAATACCTAATAGTATTTTTAATTAATTAATTCCCATTAATCAATTAAAAATAATCTTTTAAATATTTAAAAATACTTTTTTAATGATAAAAATAAAATAAAAAATGTTTTTGTGTCTTAAAAATTATTAAAACTCTCAGGAAAAAGTTTCATAATTTTTAAGAATTTTTTGCTATTTTAAATTAAGTGTGCAAGTTAAATGAAATAAAAATGAATAAAAACCAAATAAAATAGGAAGTAATCAGGATGGATGGATGAGATTGATTCTGAGTTCAAATGTGTTGACTGCGCGCGTGATCTTGTGGTTCAGATTCAAACTAGGTTAATCTTAATTAATTAAATAAATTAAACCTAATTAAAACTAATGACAAGATCCAGGCCTTCCATTCACGCGCGGGAAACAGGATCTAAAGGCCCAGGTTCAAAGTTGGTGCCCTAACCCTAATTAGTGATTAATGACTTTCAGGCTGCCGGAGAAGACTTCCGGTCGTCTTCTCCGGCCAGCCCTCACCTGAGAAACCTCAAAACCTCTCAAAACGTAACAAAAACAAAATCTATGAATTGGGAAATGATCTCCAGCCTCTCACGAATCAAACCCCTCTCTCAAAACAAATTTATATTTCCTAAACAAGCTGAATCGAAGAGAAGAAGTTCTAGGTCACGCAAGCTTCAGAAACAAATTAAATGCTCATTTCAAAACCATTTTCAAAACCAAAGGTACCAGAATGATCAGCAAGACATGAAGAACAAGTTTGTAACAAGAAAAATGATTTTTGGAAAAATTATTTTCGAGCTACCTGAGATTTGGAGCTTTCAACTTGAGGACTTTCTGGCCACTTTTCCTTGTGCAAACCACTCCACTTGATCCCCCAAAGATGTTTGAATGCTCAAAATGAGTTTGAGTTGGCTGGATAGTGAGATTCGACAGCTTCTGCTCAAGCTTGCTCAGAAATGGCAATGGTGTTTCTGGAGGTTTCAGGCCATTGTGAATGAAGGTTTGAGGTCCAAATGATGTATGGAGAAGCTTTGCAAGGTTTGTTTGTGTGTTTGCAAGCTGTGGTGAGAGTTTCGAAGAGAAATGCAGACTGAGGGTGAGCAATGGCTATGGGGTGTTCTGGCTATATCAGGCTTGTGTTCTTGGTGCTGGGTGATCTATGAAGTGTGGTGAGATGATTGATGAAGTTGGCTTGAATGTTTAGTGGCTGTGGAGAGGAATTCGAAGCAAGTTGCAAGATGGTGAGTTTTTGTGTATGTGGTGAATGTGATAGTTTCAGCCTTGCCTTCTCATATCTTTGGCTTTCCAAGGGATATTGTATTATAATCCTATAGGTCAGATGATGTGACCTGGCCTATAGTGATTGGTAAGTTTACTTTTGCTCAAAATCCACTTTATGTGTAAGAGAGGTATGGTGAAGTGCTAGGCAAGGACATGGGCTGGTTCTGGCGCAGCAAAGTGAAGGGAAAGGCTAGGCTTGGTCCAGCATTCAAGGCAGCAAGTTGGTGAAGCATGATCATGAGTTTTGCAACTTGGTTACTTTATGGATTTTCATGAAAAATGCCTTGTTACATGAACTAAACATATGTGATCTTTGGTTCAAATCTGATTTTATGACTTAGAGAAATGTTTATGTGCTGATTTGAAATGAATTAGAAGTCACATAATGCATTGGTTCATGACTTTGCAAAATTTCCATTTAGTGCATAACTTGAAAAACAATGATTTTTGCCAACTTTGCCATACCATAACTTTTGATCCAAAAAGAATTTGATCATGTTCTTGTACTTTTTGAAAAGGGAAAGATGAGATCTACAACTTTCATGACCAAAGTTTTTCCTTTTGAAGCCTTTTTGGATCAAGAATCAAGGCTTGAAAAATGACCTAAAATGATGCATTCTTGAAAAGTCAACTATGCCCAAAAAGTCAACATTTGCAAAAACCCTAAATTCTTGATTTCTATGAACTTCAACCTTCTTCCATGATCAAATAAAGATCATATACACTCAAAATGATGAAGATCACCCATTGGTTGGGCCATTGGGGGCCCCAGATGCCCTGATTTTACACTGACTTGTTTAGAAAGTCATCTCTTGATCAGATGACTTCCCCATGGAATTTCTTCATGAAAATTGATATGTATACTCCCTATACCATATAGAGATCAATGAAAACAAGAATGACCAAAAAATTTGGAGTTATGGCCTCTGAAACCAAAACCCTAATTTTCAGTCAACTGTGCAGTTCAAACTGGCTCTACATCACCTCAAACCCTAGTTCTTGTGATTCCTCTGCAATTTTGACTTTGAGGAGATGGAATATGACATAAGAACACACATGGACCCCTTTGAGTTGATTGGTTGCCTTTGGAATGGCTCAAGATGCCCCGAGGTTGCTCAGATCACAAACCCTAGGTGCAGATGCCTTAGAAGCTATGCAGTGAATCAAAAGTGAGATATGAGATGATATGTTTGTATTTATGCATATGAGGATGATCACAAGCCATGGTGTGAATGGGTGAGGGCAAATTTGGGGTGTTTACATGCTGGAGAATGCAAGCAATGGGAAATAAACCCAACCAAATGATGCCTTGGCGACTGAAGCGAGGACAAAGCAGACGAGCTCCTTCCAAACTGAAATATTACTTCATATAGAAAAACTTAGACAAACGAGTCTCCTTCGAGCAACCATGTTACGCCAGGAACCGGACAGACGAGCCATCTTCATACATTTGCAACACATGACCTGTGACAAACAAATCTCCTTCGGATAAACCTGTTACGCCAGGACCGGTGAAACACTTAAGTCTGTGGGATAGACATGCATAATCAGGATAGACAAACCCTCTTCATAAATTATCCGTAGATATATGGTCTAAGACAGACGAGTCTTTTGTGAGCAAACCTGTTACGCCAGATGCAACATTAGGATTTGACAAACCCTCTTCACGAATCTTGCGTAGATAAGTGGTGTCTGAGACAGACGAACCTCCTTCGGATAAACCTATTATGCCAGGACTGGTAACCATTTTGACGTTTAATCCCACCGTTAAGACTTCAAACCTCTTCAACACAGACGAGCATTGGATGATCATCAAGAGCATACAGACGAGTGCCATAAGTCAATGATACAAACAAATATCAGACGATGATCTAAGAAACATAAACGAGCACTTCAGGTGATGATATAGACGAATACCAGCCACTGATACAGACAAATACCAGAAATCCATCACAGGCGAGCATTTGGAGTAGAAATACAGACGAGTACCAGAGTGATTATCAAATCAAAACAAAGGATATAAGCTAACACAAACGAGTGTGAGGGATGATACAGACGAGTATCCAACAAATGCGAACAAGCTTTGAATAGATCAAAAACACGGCCGAGTGTCGGGACGTGCTGACAAGCAAAGATGAAGATCAAACACCGACAAGTGCTAGGGAAAGAGAACAAGCTACAACAAAGTGAGAACACAGACGAGTGTTGGGAAAATGCAGACGAGCATCAAACAGATTGCAAACACATACGAGTGCTGGAAAGCATACGAGCAACAACAAAGTGAGAACATAGACGAGTGTTGGGAAAACCTACGAGCAATGAGCAGATGCCAAACACAGCGATTGTTGAGGAAAGCATACGAGCAACAAACTGATCTCAAACAACTCTGCCGAGGAGAATCAAATGAAGAGTAATTCACAGACGAGCGAGTGTTGGGAATGCAGACGAACATCCAGCAAATGTCAACCATCAAACACGGACTAATGCTAGGGATTACAGACGAGCAACTAAGCAACAAATAAAGTGCCCTGATTGTCAACAACAATCACGACTCTGCAGGGGAGCCTAGTCAAGAGGCTTTGACGATGCTTAACTCTGACTGGGGAGATGAACGACGGTTGGTATCCTCACAGAGGTTAAAGAATGGAGACTTCTCTGGGGAATATTATGATGATATGAGCAAGTCCCAATCATGAAATCTGCGGGGAAAAGACGAACTTCCGACCCGACTGAGGAAGCGGCTTGGTCAAGACTCCGACTGGGGGGAGAATTCTGAAAGTTCTGCCTCTGTGGGGAAATAAGCATTCAGGTGCTCGCTGGGAATATCCCATTTTGACATAAAGACTCCGATTGGGGATAAACCTCTTCGATCGGGTTTGAAGTTCTGTTGGGGATACCATCCTACTCTGACTCAACTGGGGAAGGTTCCGTCTGAACTCTACTGAGGATAACTACGTCTTTCCTGTAAAGAACAACCACCGCTTAGGGAGGGCACCTCTTTGATTAGGTTTGAAATTTTGCCGAGGATTCCACTCGCTCTAGCTCAGTTGGGGAGCACTCTCCACTTGGGGAAATACAACATCTACCTGCAAAACCTGCAACAACAGCATACACACATGTGCCCCGGGGACTTGCATGGTATGATCTGTTCATCCATTGTCACCTGACACTCAAAGACAATTTTAATTGTTTCTCTGCAACGTCAATTTTTTTATTTATAAAAATCAACATTTTTCATATGCAATGCTCTTTTAGCCAAAAATTCAGGACATTTTTGCAAAGTAAACACAACACAACACAATTAGGCTTTTGACTGAATATTCATTCATTGAGTGGCCTCTGAATAGGCAAAGTTTTACATCAGGAAGCAACTACCTGGAAAGAGGTAGCTGTTGCACACCAAAATTTTCCCTCACCAAGACAAGACATTGTGTATTAAGAGGTTCACAAGGTTCACAAGACATCTCATGAGGTTCACAAGGTTCACAATTAGTCAGAAAGTTTGACAATTCCCTCAGACAATGCATCCTCCTAAGCAAGGCATCCTAAACTAGGGTTTTGATTTCCATCAGGCTAAATGGACTTCCAAGACTTCAAGTGAGCTTTATAGCATCCTATATGTGTGCAAGAATCCCCATGTCAAGTTTCAAGACTTTTCCCAAAGATTTGCTCAGTCAGATGATCAGATAGGCTAAAATCAGTCAAAGCAGTTAAAAAGTCAAACAGAGGTCAACTGTGGTCAAACCAAAGTCAAAATTCATGATTTTTTGCCAACATCAAGTATATGAAGTAAAATTCATCATTTTATCAAGGGTTGATCATGATTCATCAAGGAGATTTCAGATCATCAAGAATCAGGAGTTTCTAAATTAGGGTTTTCATAGGAAAAGTCAACTGAACTTTGACCAGCCATAACATTCACATGCTTCATCATAAATTTTCCATCCAAAGCTCATTTTGAAGGAAATTGAATTCTCTACAACTTTGTGTCTCACAAGCCAAGCCCAAAAATGCTTCATTTGGAAGGTATGAGCTAAGACATTATAGGTCCTTTCAAAAGTCAACAAAAAGTCAACAACTTCCAAAGAGCATAACTTGAGAATGGTAAACGATATGGACATGAGACCAAAGAGGTTGGTTAGAGGACTCTTTAAGCTTTCCAAAATGTCCAAGAACACCTTCATAGCCTTAAGATTGAGGGAGGTAGGCCTTTGCAAAGTTGGGAAATTTTTGGGAAGTTTATGAAGCAAATGAGGCCTTAAAACCAATTTTTGCTAAATGGGCCTACCAAATTGCCATCCAATCTTCATAATATCATCAAGCACGACCCAACCCATGCCTTTTCTGATTTTTTATATTTTATTTAGTATTTATTTGAATTTTATTCATTAAAATACAAATTAAATCAAAATCAAATATGAAAATCAAATATTTGGATGAGATTATGATTCTAGAAAGTCATAAACATCAATTATAGATGATTGATCTGATCCAAATTTGTGCTAGCTTGATTTGGCAAGGTTAGATGTGATCATTTTGAATATTTGAAAGAAGGAAACTTCATGATCAAGCAATCAATACAAAGCCCATAAATCCATAACATTTTGACCTATTTTACATCCTTATATATACATGAGTATACTGCAAGCAGAAGATGAGGGATTCACAACCTCTAAGCATAAGATCAAACTTCAAACTTTTCAAGAAAAACTCCAATTCGGATTGCAACCTAGAGGCGTTTTCAAAGCTTTCTGAAGGTGGAATTAGCTTGCTTGAGCATCACTGAACACAATTCAATCATCATAAGCATCTAAAACATCATATAATCGTCCAACCGAATCATGCTTTGTTCTTGAATATGAATTTTTCGATTTCATATATTTGTTTGTTTTAAATAATATTTGATGATTGCTTGATGTTTGTGATAGTGCTAGGAACGTTTCTGGACTCTCAATTTGAAGAATCGTGACCTTAATCTCCAAACGCCATTATTAGGGTTCTTGCTCCATGATTGGGGTTTTCTAATTTAACAAATATAAATATATTCTAAATGTATAAACGAACTGGCCTTGTTGTGGGGAGTACAATGGTACCCTCAATTTAGTGAAATTTTGCAGGTTTGATGTTCTTGACATAAGGCTAGGAAATCCTACGAAACCAGGTTCGCAGAAAAAATTGCAGGAAACATTGAAAGAGAATTCGCAGGAAATTTGGGGAAGAAGATGAAGTCCTTGGCGCGAATTTCTTATTTTAAAATTTTGTTTTATTTTATCATATTTCTTTGCTTTTATAATTTCAAAGAATGTTGCTTGGTCCAGTGGAATGTATATGCACGTATGAAGGCAAAGGCGAGGGGTTCGATCCTTGGTTGGGGTCAAATTTTTTAACTTATTCCTTTTTTACAGGTTTTAATATTTATTGATTGTGTCTCCTAGGAATGACAAGCGCGCGCATGTAGCTCAGTTGGTTTTGCACCATAGTGATTGAGGTAAGGGACCTGGGTTCAAATCCCAGGTCCTACCTTTTTAGTACTTTTTCCAACTTTTTGTTATTTTCATTTATTTTCTTATATTTCTTAATTTAATTTAAAAATAATTTCTAAAATAAATAATTAATAATATTCTCTTAAAATCTCATATTTTCAAAACATAATTTATTTTCTCAAAAATTAAATTATTTATTTTTATATTTATATTTATTATATATATATATATATATATATATATATATATATATATATATATTTGTAAATTCGTTAATAATTAAAACCCTAATCCCGATTCTTGACTAACCCTAATTCTTTCTAACCCCTGTGCTATTATTAATTTTTTACTTATTGCTTATTATTCTTTATTATATTTACTGTCTATATTATTTTGTAATTGCGAAAGCCGTGTAATAGTCGTAGGTTCATTTCTTGTGTTTATTTTTGTAAATATTTCTACTGCTATGGTTAGTAACTATAGGGAGTGATAACCTGTTTGTGATTTAAAATTAATTTAGTATAACTAATTTAATAAGATAAATATATGAATATGGACACTCACACACGTAAGTCGATCTTTGATCGCCATCCTACACTTTCTAAGGTTACCTCTCATGTTGCCTACTTCTAAAGGTCAAGTAAGGTGTCTTAAAGCAAAGTCCCTTCATTAATATCATCAAGTCCCTTTAAGTTCATAAGATCAAGTCCCTTCGACGTTGCCTACGGTAAATGATCTTGTCCCTTCGAATAAAAGATGATAAGTCCCTACGAATTGCTAAAGACACCTTACAGTTGCCTATACTCAGATGTCCCTTCACATGTCCCTTATCACATCCAAGGTAATGACTACCTATTCCTTAATAATAGGGATAGTCTTACCATTAAAATAATATATAAGAACAGTAAAGACTTAATATAGGGTAGGTTCCTCTTAATTACTTGCTCACCTTTTCAAAATACTTCATTACACTTCACATTTCAAACAAATTTTCAAAACAAAGTCTTTATATACATCCATACGAGGATCATTATAAAGTACTTAGAAAATTTCTAATCACACACTACACCTTTCTCAAAATAATTCAAAGTGAGCTAAGTAACTAAGAGCCCATGGATAACCATGGATATAAAGGGTGCTAACACCTTCCCTTTGTATAACCTACCCCCCGAACTCAAAATCGTTTTAAGGTCTTTCCTGTTCTTTTATGTCCTTTCCTTTTGGATAAAATAAAAGTCGGAGGTGACTCTTGCTATCCGCAACATAACTAAAAGTCAGTTCTCCCACCGTGTTACAGAACTAGCGACTCTGCTGGGGAATTAATAAAAGAGGGGTACCCTTACGAATTAGATAACTTTAAACTTGTTTGCTTTGTTTGCTTTACTTTACTTGTTGGGTGCTCTTATGTGTGAAAGATCCTAACCCGGATCTAGTGTACCTTAGGTAAATGGCAATAGACCAAGGAAACTGTACGGCGTATACCGATATGGTTGATCTGGTGGCCATAGTTAGTGTGACTTCTTGGTTGGTGCTTATGTTCCTTAAGAAAGTTGAGGATAATATGAGGCTGCCATATTTTGTCAATACACTAACTGACTTTTAGAACCCTAGTCATCCCATCTTGGCCTTTTAGAAAGTAGTGAGATAACCGGCTTTGGTGAAGACTGAAGTTGGTTGATACTCGATACTACACTCATTGAGATCTTAAACTTGGAGGGTTTTGGTTGGCAAGTAAGTTGCCTACTGAACAACCACCCTTGTGAAGGATCAATGATATTGAGATCCCTTAGAACCTGGTTACTTTTGTAGGACAGGATGAACCAACTAAACTTCAGGGGAGGGTACTTACCTTTAAACCTCATGCAAGCCTTCAAACCTAGGGCTATTGTGTGACTTGTTTGTGTGTGCCACATGTTTGTGATTGAGCATAACATCATAGAATCATCATGCATCATAAGCATAGCATTTTCACTAACCATTTCAAGGACCAAAGGATTTTTCTTTGTTCTTTGTTGCAGGTCATGGCTTCTGCTCGTAGGAATACTATCTGGATCAACTTTGTAGGAATACCTCCTAAGCTTAAAGAATTGGTCTCTCAAGTTTCTGAAAACTCCCAGTTCATCAAGAAACATGGTCACCTACAGGATCTAGTCACTTCAGGGTTCAATGAAGACATGATGAGTGTTCTGTTTCAGTTCTTTGATCCTAAACATCATTGCTTCACATTCCCCGATTATCAGCTGGTTCCTACAATGGAAGAGTTCTCCAAGCTTCTGGGTATACCTATTATTAATCAGAAACCCTTCATAGGCTTGGAAAAAGAGTCTAAACCCGAAGTCATTGATGCAGCCTTACATTTGAAGAAATCAGACATTGTCCTAGAAACAAGAAGTGGAGTTAAGGGTATTCTTGCCAAGGTATTGATGGAGAAAGCTCAAGTGTTCCTGAAAGCTATGAGTTACGATGCTTTTGAGGAGATCTTAGCCCTATTGATCTATGGCTTAGTGTTGTTCCCCAATCCAGACCAGTTCATAGACGTACACGCCATCAACATATTTCTGACTCATAATCCAGTGCCTACATTACTTGGAGACATCTTACACTCTCTTCATACCCGTACTACGAAGGCACGAGGAACTCTGATGTGTTGTATACCTCTATTGTCTAGGTGGTTTATTTCTCACCTTCCTCAATCAGTGATGAAGAATGAACAAGGGTTAAGGTGGTCTAAAAGAATTATGTCACTTTCTCATGCAGATATTCATTGGTGCTCTAGATCTATGGAGAATGTTACTATCATTGACCGTTGTGGGGAGTTCCCTAATGTGCCACTCCTTGGCATAAGAGGGGGAATTACCTACAATCCTTCTTTAGATCTACGTCAGTTTGGTTACGCTCGGAGTGATGGTCCTCATGACATGCTTATTCAGGGTATTGTGTTCGACTACGACAACGATCTGCAAGGTTACCGTCAAAGGTTTATAGGGGCATGGGGTAAAGTGAACAAGGTTGACAGCAAGACTCTGGAACCCAAGTACACTATTCCTATGGAACCTTATCTCAGATGGGTGCGATCTCGTGCCCAGACTCTTATGATGCCATATCCTGCTATCCTGCCAGTTACCATGGAGCCTGTTGCTGAAGGGGATACTCCTTATATCATTCTTCACCCAGACATGCCCACTGACATGGAAGAGTTACAAAGGTCCTGGATCCAGTTGAAGGAGCAAAGAGATACTTTTGAGACTCATTACAAAGCAAGTCAAGAAAGAATCCTAGAGCTAACAAAACAACTTCACGAGGAGCGGAATCTCAACTCATACCTCAACACAAAGAGGAAACGTCCATGGGAGACTTAAAACCCCATTTTTTGTATTCATTTCATTTTTATTGTAAGCCCAAGGGGCAAACAAGTTTATTTGATTACTAATAAAAGTTTACTTTATGGTTGTTTAGACAAATTTAAATCCTGCGGTCCTTGAAAACATTGCATACGCATTTACACACCATATCACTGCATCACAGGTTTCTTATGTACATGTATCTTATCTTATCGCTGTTTATTTCAGCAGAAATGGCTCTTGAACAGACTGTCAAAGATCTCCAGGCTCAGAATGCACAATTCCAAGAGTTGATTCTGAACTTGTCCAAGGGACAAGATGAGTTGGAGACACTGCTGGCTAAAAAGAAGAAGAAGACTAGAAGATCAGGAGGCCTTATCAACCTAGGAAGAAGGTTCAGAGGTCCTGTCAAGACAAAGGAACAGATTGATGATTCTGAGTCTGAAAATTCTGAGAAAGAGGGAGGTAGTCTTCATGATACTGTGGGAGATTCTGATTCTGAAGCAAATTATTATCATGACCCAAGTGAAGATAAGTACAAGATGCTGGTAGACAGAATGAATGCCATGGAGTTACAAAAATCTTCTGGGCTGGATTTTGAAGATCTGAGTTTAGTATCTGGAGTGGTTATACCTATTGGCTTCAAGGTTCCTACTTTTGTGGTGTACGATGGTGTCTCATGTCCCAAGCTGCATTTAAGATCCTATGTCCGGAGGATTCAACCACATACTGCTGACAAGAAGTTATGGATTCATTTCTTCCAAGAGAGCTTGTTTGGAGCTCAGTTGGAATGGTATTACCAACTGGAGAGTGTTAATATTCGTGATTGGAATGATCTTGCTGAGGCCTTCTATAGGCAATACCAATATAATGCTGATCTAGCACCAACTCGCATGAAACTCCAAAGCATGTCTATGTGTGCTAAGGAGAATTTCAAGGAGTATGCCCAAAAATGGAGACCTGGCTGGCAGAGTTCAACCTCCTCTGACTGACAGGGAGCTAGTGGATATGTTTATGAGTACGCTGAATGGTCCTTTCTATAGTCACCTCATTGGAAGCTCATCATCCAGTTTCACTGAGCTGATAATGACTAGAGAACATGTGGAGAGTGGTATAAGAAGTGGTAAGATACAGGTGGGCGCCTCTTCTTCAAGCACTGCAAAGAAGCCCCCTAATGTGAAGAAGGAGTCTAATGTTGTGTATGGTCAACCCAGTCGTAACAGAAGTCACCAATCTGTGGGAGCAGTTCACATTTCTAATCCTACTCCTGCAGCACCAGAGCTACCACAGAGCAATCAACAGAAGCCTAGAAGACAATTCACCATGATCAACATGTCACTGGCCCAAGCCTTGCAACACATGTTGAAAGGGGAACTCATTAATTTGAAGGACCCTCCTCAGAATCCTAATACTTCCTCTCCTCGATACAACCCTAATGCATGATGTGCCTATCATTCTAATTGTCCGGGACATGACACCAACAACTGCTGGGTGTTGAAAAACAAGATTCAAGATATGATTGAAGCTGGGGAGATTGAATTTGACCCTCCTGGGACTCCAAATGTGATTACAGCTCCCATTCCCAATCATGAGAAGACTGTTAACGCTGTTGATGAAGTTTCATATGTTTCCTCGGTAGCAGATGTGACTACTCCATTATCCATTATCAAGAAGAAGTTGGTGCAGGCTGGATTCTTTCCAGGTTGCAATGAAGACTGTTTTTATTGTGCTTACAAACCTGATAGCTGCTGGAAGTTGAAAGATGGTATTCAATGCCTCATGGACAATTACACTATATTGTTTGAGAGGACACCTTCTGTGGAAAGTATGTGTGAACATCTAACTCGAGGTACGAAGGTTGAAGATGTGGACATGGTTGATAAAGTGCCAGTGAAGATTACCTCCAAGGGACCTGTCAAGATCACTCATAAAGGACCTATCAAGATTACTGCTAAAGGCCTGGTGAAGACTGTTGCTAAAGTTAGAGTGCCTCCCATGATTATTACCACTCCTGGTCCTGTTCCTTATACTTCTGATAAAGTTATACCTTGGAATTATGGTTCTGATGTTTACATCCATGGTGTTAAACAAGAACCTCTGACTGATACACCTATTACTGATGACAATCTTGATGTTGATAATATTGCTGGATCCAGTAAGATCACCAGAAGTGGAAGAGTTTTCTCTTCTCCGGCTACCTCCAAAGGTGAAGTTACTCCAACTACTACCTCCACTTCTGAACCAAGTACTGAGGCTCGGGGCAAAGGTCTTGTGGTTGAACCTGTGAGAGATGAGACGCCGACTGCTGAAAATCTCTCTAAACAGATGGAAGAAGTGCTGAAGATAATTCGCAAGAGTGATTATGATATTGTTGACTAGTTGGGGCATACTCCTTCCAAAATTTCCATGTTGTCTTTGTTGCTGTGTTCTGAGGCTCATGCTAAAGCCTTAATCAAGTTCTTGAAGACTGCCCACGTACCAAATGAAATTTCTGTGGATCAATTCGAGAATTGTGTTGCACATCTGACTTATGATAATGGGTTAGGTTTTTCTGATGCTGACTTGACTCCTGCCAAGAGAAACCATAACAGAGCTTTGTGTTGCACCCCAAAATTTGCCCTCACCAAGACAAGAAATTGTTTACTAAGAGGTTCACAAAGTTCACAAGGTTCACAAGACATCTCATGAGGTTCACAAGGTTCACAAAGTTCACAATTAGTCAGAAAGTTTGACAATTTCCTCAGACAATGCATCCTCCTAAGCAATGCATCTTAAACTAGGGTTTTGACTTTCAACAGGATAAATGGACTTCCAAGGCTTCAAGTGAGCTTCATAGCATCCTATATGAGTTCAATAATCCCCATGTCAAGTTTCAAGACTTTCCCAAAAGATTTGCTCAGTCAGATGATAAGATAGATTAAAATCAGTCAAAGCAGTCAAAAAGTCAAACTGAGGTCAAATGTGGTCAAACCAAAGTAAAACTTCAAGATTTTTTTCCAACATCAAGTATATGAAGTAAAATTCATCATTTGATCAAGGGTTGATCATGATTCATCAAGGAGATTTCAGATCATCAAGAATCAGGAGTTTCTAAACTAGGGTTTTCCCAGGAAAAGTCAACTGAACTTTGACCAACCATAACTTTCACATGCTTCATCAAATATTTTCCATCCAAATCTCATTTTGAAGGAAATTGAATTCTCTACAACTTTGTGTCTCACAAGCCAAGCCCAAAAATGCTTCATTTGGAAGGTATGAGCTAAGACATTATAGGTCATTTCAAAAGTCAACAAAACGTCAACATCTTCCAAAGAGCATAACTTAAGAATGGTAAAAGATATGGACATGAGACCAGAGAGTTTGGTTAGAGGACTCTCTAAGCTTTCTAAAAAGTCCAAGAACACCTCCATAGCATTAAAATTGAAGGATTTGTGCCCTTGCAAAGTTGGGAAGTTTTTGGGAAGTTTATGAAGCAAATAAGGCCTTAAAGCCAATTTTTGCTAAATGAGCCCACCAAATTGCCAGCCAATCTTTACAATATCACCAAGCACGACCCAACCCACACCTTTTCTGATTTTTTACATTTTATTTAATATTTATTTGAATTTTATTCATTAAAATACAAATTAAATTAAAATAAAATATGAAAATCATATATTTGGAAGGGATTTTGATTCTAGAAGGTCTTAATATCCATTTAAACTTGATTGATACCATATAATTTCAGATCATCCAAATATAGAAATGTTAGATCAAAATATTTCAAGTTTTAAAGACAAATCTTTTTCAATCTCATGAGGTCCAAAAATCCAAAGGAGTTATCAAATTCTTGACCTAATTTTGTTACATAGTATATAAACAACATTAAGCAAGCAAGAACACACGAATTCAGAGCCTCCAAGAGCATTCTCAAACTTCAAAATTTCATTCAAAAACTCATATTCAGATTCTTGGCTAGAGACACTTTCAAGGCAATTTAAAGGTTGCTTTAGCTTCATTGAGACTCATTGGACATGTTTCAATCATCAACAACGCATAAACCACCACCATTTGCATAAACCGAATTGATATTCATGTCATATTTGAATTTTTTCGGTTTCACGAGTTTATTGGTTTTTAATTGATTTTGATTGTCTAACCTTGTTTGTTTCATTGTACTAAAGCTTTCTGGGCAATTGAATTGGAGTTTCATGGACTGAATCGGATTATGCCATAGTTAGGGTTTACGGACCTCGTTTAGGGTTTCACCATTTAGCCAATATAAATGAGTTCTAAAGACATAGAAGAATCGTATATGTCATTAGGAATTCAATAGCATTATTAATTTCATGAAATTGTACTGTTTGTATGGAGTTTGAGATTCGCAGGTTATCATACGCAGGAAAACTCGCAAGTAGCTTCGCAGGAAAATTCGCAGGTAAAACCTGCGAATTCAAGGAAGAAGACGATCCTTTTGGCACGGTTGAAAGATTTGAATTTTCCTTTAGCCTAATAAATAAGTGGTGCTGTTATAATATCAAAATGAGCACGTAGCTCAGCTGGTTTTAGAGAAACGCCTTTGAGGCCAATGACCAGGGTTCGATCCCTGGGTTATTCTTTTTTTGCTCAAAATTCCTTTGTTTAATAGGTTTTCTATATTATTGCAAAGACTCATCCTATGGACACGCTGCACACGCAACTCAGTTGGTTGGCCGGTGTTGATGGAGGCTGGGAGACCTGGGTTCGACCCCAGGCTCCAGCAGGTAAGTTTTTTATCTCTTTTTTTTATTTATTTCATTATTTTTATATATTTATATAATTAAAATTACTAATATTATTTAAACTTCTTTTTAATATGAAAAATCAATGATTTTTATATAAAAATATAATTGATAATTCATATTTTATATTTCTAAAATATTTTGTGAATAAACTTTGATTTATTTATGTATTTTTATTTTTTGTAAATAATCAAATTAATATTGTAATTCAAATTATACACCCTAATTTTATCTTTAAATATTCTAACCCTAATTCTATTTTCTAAAAACATGTAACCCTAATTTCCAATCCTAGTTTTTATTTAACTTAAATATTAGACTCAATAAATTTTTCTAATATGTATAATTAAATAGTTAATCATGTTTTTTTGTAAATATTTATTCTATGGTTTCTTATTATATTATTTCTTTTTTTTTTTAAATTCTTTTAAAAATGTTTATTTAATCTAAAAAAATATTTAATTAAATTGTATATATTTCTTGTATATATTTTTGTGCTAACCTTTCCTTCTTATAATTATTTTATCACTAACCTTTTATTTAAATTGCTTATTTTATTATATAGTTATTATTTAATTATTCTTATTATAATGTAACTGCGAAAGCTTTGTAATAGTCGTAGTATATCATTGCTTATTTCTTTATAAATATTCTTGCCATGATTAGTAATTATAGGGAGTGATAACATGTTTGTTCTTTAAAATTAATTTAGAATCACTTATTTAATAAGATAAATATTTGAACATATACACGCACACACGTAAGTCGATCTTTGATCGCCATCTCACCCTTTCTAAGGTTATCCCTCATGTTGCCTAAATTATAAGGTCAAGTAAGGTGTCCTAAAGCAAAGTCCCTTTTCATAAAATATCATCAAGTCCCTTTAAGATTATAAGATCAAGTCCCTTCGATGTTGCCTACGGTAAATGATCTTGTCCCTTCGAATAAAAGATGATAAGTCCCTTCGTATTGCTAAGACACCTTACAGTTGCCTAAACACATATGTCCCATCACATGTCCCTTATCACATCCAAGGTAATGACTACCTATTCCTTAATGATAGGGATAGTCTTACCATTGAAAGAACATATAAGAACAGTAAAGATTTAACATAGGGTAGGTTCCTCTTAAGTACTTGCTCACTTTTCTTCAAAAATACTTCATTACACTTCACATTTCAAACAAATTTTCAAAACAAAGTCTTTATATATATCCATACAAGGATCATTATAAAGTGCTTAAGAAAATTTTTAATCACACACTACACTTCTCAAAACAGTTTAAAGTGAGCTAAGTAACTAAGAGCCCATGGATAACCATGGATGTAAAGGGTGCTAACACCTTCCCTTTACATAACCTACCCCCCGAACTCAAAATCTTTTTAAGGTATTTCGTGTTCTTTTATATCCTTTCCTTCTGGATAAAATAAAAGTCAGTGGCGACTCTTGCTATCCGCAACATTTAACTAAAGTCAGTTCTCCCACTGTGTTACACTTTGCATATCTCCATTGAATGTAGGGGCACTACCTTGTCTCATGTGTTGATAGACAATGGCTCTTTATTGAATGTACTTCCCAAAGAGGTTCTGAACAAGCTCAGTTCTAAAGATGTTGTGTTAAGACCAAGTAATATAGTTGTGAGGGCCTTTGATGGTTCAAGAAGAGTGGTGCATGGAGAAATAGATCTCCCAATCAAAGTAGGCTCTTAAATCTTCAATTCTACCTTCTGTGTAATGGATATTCGTCCTGCGTACTCCTCTTTGCTTGGACGTCCCTGGATCCACGGGGCAGGTGCTGTGACCTCCACTCTACATCAGAAGTTGAGATATCCAGTGAAGGGGAAGATCGTCACTATTTACGGAGAGGAAGAATATATGGTCTGTCATGTGAATACATTTAAGTATGTTGAAGTGGAAGGTGAATATGTTGAGACTCCTTGCCAGACATTTGAAGTAGTTCCTTGGGTCGTTCCTGCTACTGAAGCTCCTCATGTTGTTAAAAGAGTTCCTGTGGTTACCAGAGTACCTCCTACAATGGCTTCCCTCAAAGATGCTAGAGTTGTGGTTGAAGAAGGTGGTTGTACTATTTGGGGTCAGCTTCCTGACATTCCTTACAAGTCTGACATGTTTGGTTTGGGTTTCACTGTAGAGTCCCAGAAGGTTGTTCGTCGTGCTCGTGCTGTTCGTATCACCAATCAAGGGATCATGAAAGATCAAATCAATGTTGTGGGTGACTATAGTGAAGACTACAACCTGGATAACTGGATCTTTCCTACTGTGGTTGATGGGCTCAACAATTGGAAGACTGAAGACGTTATTCCTATCTCCTTTAGTCAGGAGTAAATACTATTACTGTGTTGTTATTTTTAAGTTTGTAATTTTGAACAATTAAACTTTTAAGCCTTGTGCCTTACCCGGGGCACAATGGTATGCTTGTTTCGGGATGTCATTTCATTTGCATACTTCATTCAATAAAAATCAATGGACGTTTCGTTTTTGTAAATCTTGTGCTCCTTGTCTTTCCTTTATTTTATTTTTGTTTTATCAGCTATGTGTTCTTACACACACCCACATCACTAAAATGCAAATCCTCATCCACTCTGGATCCTGTTGATAACAGTTCTACTATTTCCAATTATAATTTCGAGAATCCGATCTATCAAGCTGAAGATGGGAAGGAGGAATATTGTGAAGTACCTGTAGAGCTTGCTAGGTTGTTACAACAAGAAGAGAAAGCTATACAGCCACATGAAGAGCCAATCGAAGTTGTGAATCTAGGAACTGAAGAAAACAGGAAAGAGGTCAAGATAGGGGCTGAATTAGAGGATGGTGTTAAGAGCAGATTAATTCAGATGTTACGTGATTATGTGGAAATCTTTGCTTGGTCCTATGAAGATATGCCAGGGTTGAATACAGACATTGTGGTTCACCGTTTACCAGTAAAAGAAGACTGTCGTCCAAAGAAGCAGAAGGTTCGTCGCATGCGTCCTGAAATGTCAGAAAAGATTAAAGAAGAGGTGATGAAACAGTTTGATGCAGGGTTCTTAGCTGTGACTTCTTATCCTTAATGGGTTGCAAATGTGGTACCAATACCTAAGAAAGATGGTAAGGTACGCATGTGTGTGGATTACAGGGATTTGAACAAGGCCAGCCCCAAAGATGACTTTCCACTTCCCCATATTGATGTTCTGGTAGACAACACTGCTCAGCACAAGGTATTCTCTTTTATGGATGGTTTCTCTGGTTACAATCAAATCAAGATGGCACCTGAAGATATGGAGAAGACAACATTTGTTACACAGTGGGGCACTTTTTGTTATAAAGTGATGCCATTTGGTTTGAAGAATGTCGGGGCAACATATCAGCGTGCTATGGTGGCTTTGTTTCACGATATGATTCATCATGAGATAGAGGTATATGTGGATGATATGATAGCCAGGTCCCAGAATGAAGAGAAACACCATGATCATCTGCATACGTTGTTTGAAAGGTTGAAGAAATACAAGTTGAGATTGAACCCAAACAAGTGTACTTTTGGAGTTAGGTATGGTAAACTCATGGGTTTCATTGTCAGTGGAAAAGGTATTGAAGTGGATCCTGCAAAAGTGAAAGCTATACAAGAGATGCCAGCTCCCCGTACTGAGAAGGAAGTTAGAGGTTTCTTGGGACGTTTGAATTACATTGCAAGATTTATTTCCCAATTAACTGCTACCTGTGAGCCAATTTTCAAGTTGTTGAAGAAAGATCAGGTAATGGAGTGGAATGATGAGTGCCAGACAGCCTTTGATGAAATCAAGAGATATCTTCTAGAACCTCTAATTTTGATGCCACCAGTTGATGGAAAACCCTTGATTATGTACTTAACAGTATTAGACAACTCAATGGGGTGTGTATTGGGGCAACATGACGAGTTTGGTCGAAAAGAGCAGGCAATATACTACCTTAGCAAAAAGTTTACCGACTGTGAAACAAGATACTCACTGCTCGAGAAAACTTGTTGCGCTTTGGCATGGGCTGCTCGCCGACTAAGACAATATATGTTGACTCATACTACCTTGTTAATTTCAAAGATGGATCCAATCAAGTACATATTCGAGAAACCTGCTCTCTCCGGACGAATAGCAAGATGGCAAATGATCTTAACAGAATATGATATACAGTATACTACTCAGAAGGCCATGAAAGGAAGTGTTGTAGCTGATCATTTGGCTCATCAAGCAGTGGATGATTATCGGTCAATGAGTTTTGAGTTCCCTGATGAAGACATTATGATTATTACCAAAGAACCTGGACAATATGACGGACCTGAACAAGGATCCCGATGGACTATGGTTTTTGATGGAGCTTCTAATGCACTTGGTAATGGTGTTGGTGTTGTGATCATTTCCCCTGAAGGTTTTCATACCCCGATTACTGCAATACTTTGTTTCTATTGTACCAATAACATGGCTGAGTATGAGGCGTGTATCATGGGTATAAAAGCTGCCATTGAGATGAAGATTCAGTTCCTGGACGTATATGGAGATTCAGCCCTGGTAGTTAGTCAGATTAAAGGAGATTGGGATACCAAGCATGAAAATCTTATTCCTTATAGAGAGCATGTGTTGTCTTTGATCCCATATTTTGAAGAGATTACCTTTGGACATATTCCACGAGGAGAGAATCAGTTGGTAGATGCATTAGCCACCATGGCATCTATGTTTGAGATTAGCTGGGATGATGAAGCTCCCAAGATTACTATTGATAGATTTGAGAAGCCTACATACTGCAATGAGATTGACACTGAAGAAGCAGAGGAAAAGCCTTGGTTCTATGAAGTGAAAAGATATCTTGAAGCTCAGGAGTTCCCTGAAGGGGAATCTGTCAAAGATAAGAAGTTTCTGAGGAGGTTTTCTGCTATGTTCTTCTTGAGTAATGGAATTTTGTACAAGCGTAATCATGATTCAACTTTGCTTCGTTGTGTGGATAAGAAGGAAGCAACAAGGATTATGGAAGACATGCATGATGGGATCTTTGGCACTCATTCTAGTGGTCATACCATGGCAAAGAAGATATTGAGAGCAGGTTACTATTGGTCTACCATGGAAGCTGATTGCTATCAACATTCCAGAACATGTCACAAGTGTCAAATCGATGCTGATAAAGTACATATACCTCCAGCTCCATTGAATGTGTTGACTGCTCCTTGGCCTTTTGCCATGTGGGGCATTGATATGATTGGTGAGATCAAACCTACTGCTTCTAATGGGCATCGTTTCATCCTGGTTGCTATTGATTACTTTACAAAGTGGGTAGAGGCAGCCTCATTTTCATCTGTTACCAGGAATGTCGTGGCTCGATTCATTAAGAATAATCTCATATGTAGGTATGGCATCCCTGAAAGGATTATCACAGATAATGGCTCTAATCTGAATAATACCATGATTACTGATCTCTGCACACAGTTCAAGATTAAGCATCACAACTCTTCTCCGTATCGTCCGAAGATGAATGGGGCAGTAGAAGCTGCTAATAAGAACATCAATAAGATTCTACAGAAGATGATTGTTACTTACAAAGATTGGCACGAGATGTTACCATTTGCTCTGCATGGTTATCGTACTACAATACGTACTTCAACAGGGGCAACCCCATTCTCCTTAGTCTATGGTATGGAAGCAGTTCTTCCCATTGAAGTTCAGATTCCCTCCTTAAGAATCATGAAGGATGCAGGCTTGGATGAAGATGAGTGGATTCAGACTCGACTTGACCAGATAAATTTGATTGATGAGAAAAGGCTGGCAGCTGTTTGTCACGGTCAGATGTACCAGAAACGGATGATCAAAGCTTTTAATAAGAAGGTTAAGCAAAAGATATATCAGGCGGTGACTTGGTAATCAAGCGTATCATACTACCACAGGGGGATCCTAGGGGAAAGTGGACTCCTACATATGAAGGACCATTTGTAGTCAAGAGGGTATTCTCAGGAGGTGCCATGATGCTTACTACTATGGATGGTGAAGACTTCCCGCAGCCTGTGAACGCAGACATAGTTAAAAAATACTACGCATAAAAAGAGACCCGCTAGGTTGACTGGCCTAGGCATTAATAAGGGCATCCCGACGAACCAAAAGGGTTCGGTCAAAAATTAGGGATATATATATAAAAAAAACTGTACACACGGCGAGTCGAAAACCTGAAAGGGCGGCTTGGGCAAAAAAGGGTATCCCGGTGGGTTGAAAACCTGAAAGGGCAATCCAGGAAAAAGTTAGGGATTAAAGCGTATGACTATGTCTCGTTTGGATCACTCATGTAACTTACACTGATGGTGCTACCTAACTCAAGTTCAAATAGATAAAGATCAATCCAATCGTTTCCGTCTCAACAGCAGAAAATGAGATACTTGAAGATAATTGCAATAGTATAATTGAAACTCAATAGGATCATTTCTCACATAGCTGTTTTCTTTGTTTTGTATGACTTTTATGACGAATTCCTCTTACTAGGATTTCTGTCTCCTTGTACAAATTTGCCTATGTATAGGCCACATTGTAATATAAATAAAATTTCATCTTTGAATCCAGATTTACTTTTACCCTATTTACATAAGCGAAAACGTCCATTGGTTGTGTTTGAATGTATGTATGCTTTTGAATATGATTGATGTTTACCAGAAATGCATAAAATGCAGTAATAGTATTTACTAAGGACAAACGAGGGTAGTAGTTCAACGAAGCTTCGCCGGTTCATCCCCACAAGACAACTACAAATCCCCAATAGAGCAAATCTATCTTTATAGATACTTCGAGTTACATCTCCCCTTGAATTTATGTCCATCTCTTTTATCCTCAGTCGGGGTACTCACGAACTTATTCCTTCAATAGAAGTACGACGAACAAAGACGGGAAGCTATGAATACTATACTATCAAATAAGACGGGAACGAGGTCCTCATATTTTTCAGCAACGAATCGGGATTTATTTTCCCTAGTCAGCAGTTGTTATACAAAGATATCCAGACGCTTCAGGCTGCATGATTCATACATACATCATTTACATCATACCATAACATATCCATAAATGCATAATACATTTACTTAGATGCACCATGTCATACATGCACACATATTGCATAAACTAACCTTTTCTTTGCAGAATAGTCACATGCAGATAAGACAATATCAACAATTCACAACAGGTCAGAAACGATCTATACAAAGGTCTAGTGCTGATACTTAATCATTACTCAAGATATCCTTGGATAGTAGGCAAACGGTCTATACGAAGATCCATTCCCTAGTTCAGGATATTTTCCGAAGATTTAATCTTGATATTTCTTTTGGCCTTGGATAGTAGGCAAACGGTCTATACGAAGATCCATTCCCTAGTCCAGGATATTTTCCGAAGATATAATCTTGATATTTCTTTTGTCCTTGGATAGTAGGAAAACGGTCTATACGAAGATCTATTCCCTAGTCCAGGATATTTTCATAAGATTTAATCTATTTGTTCTTGGATAATAGGCAAACGGTCTATACGAAGATCTATTCCCTAGTCCAGGATATTTTCAGAAGATTTAATCCTGATATTCTTTTGTTCTTGGATAGTAGGCAAACGGTCTATACGAAGATCTATTCCCTAATCCAGGATATTTCCAGAAGAGATAATCATCACGAAGATTTATTTATATTATCCAAAACAGTTCAGAGACAATCTATACGAAGATCTAGTGCTGACATTTAATTCAAACCATGTTGCATAAACGATTCAGATACGGCCTATACGAAGACCTAGTACTGATATCCAGTATCAACATCAAGATATTATCACCTCCTGATATTATGGATGGCATCTATAAGCCCATCTCCAGTTCTTCCAAGTGGCATCTTCAAGGCCACTCAAGCATATACAATTAATCATCAGTGTTACTTTACGCACCGACGAGTGCAAATTTTTGGGCTTTTGTGTTCAATCCCCTTCAACCTTCCAGGTCACGAATGGCACATATACCAATCTAACCCCTCAGGTTTCAGAAAATTGAATAGGGGCAGCTGTTGCACCCCAAAATTTGCCCACACCAAGACAAGACATTGTGTATTAAGAGGTTCACAAGGTTCACAAGACATCTCATGAGGTTCACAAGGTTCACAAGGTTCACAATTAGTCAGAAAGTTTGACAATTTCCTCAGACAATGCATCCTCCTAAGCAAGGCATCCTAAACAAGGGTTTTGATTTCCATCAGGCTAAATGGACTTCCAAGACTTCAAGTGAGCTTCATAGAATCCTATATGTGTGCAAGAATCCCCATGTCAAGTTTCAAGACTTTTCCCAAAGATTTGCTCAGTCAGATGATCAGATAGGCTAAAATTAGTCAAAGTAGTTAAAAAGTCAAACAGAGGTCAACTGTGGTCAAACCAAAGTCAAAATTCATGATTTTTTTCCAACATCAAGTATATGAAGTAAAATTCATCATTTTATCAAGGGTTGATCATGATTCATCAAGGAGATTTCAGATCATCAAGAATCAGGAGTTTCTAAATTAGGGTTTTCACTGGAAAAGTCAACTGAACTTTGACCAGCCATAACTTTCACATGCTTCATCAAAAATTTTCCATCCAAAGCTCATTTTAAAGGAAATTGAATTCTCTACAACTTTGTGTCTCACAAGCCAAGCCCAAAAATGCTTCATTTGGAAGGTAAGACATTATAGGTCCTTTCAAAAGTCAACAAAAAGTCAACAACTTCCAAAGAGAATACCTTGAGAATGGTAAAAGATATGGACATGAGACCAAAGAGGTTGGTTATAGGACTCTTTAAGCTTTCCAAAATGTCCAATAACACCTTCATAGCCTTAAAATTGAGGGAGGTAGGCCTTTGCACAGTTGGGAAATTTTTGGGAAGTTTTTGAAGCAAATGAGGCCTTAAAACCAATTTTTGCTAAATGGGCCTACCAAATTGCCATCCAATCTTCATAATATCATCAAGCACGACCCAACCCATGCCTTTTCTGATTTTTTATATTTTATTTAGTATTTATTTGAATTTAATTCATTAAAATACAAATTAAATCAAAATCAAATATGAAAATCAAATATTTGGATGAGATAATGATTCTAGAAAGTCATAAACATCAATTATAGATGATTGATCTTATCCAAATTCGTGCTAGCTTGATTTGACAAGGTTAGATGTGATCTTTTTCAATATTTGAAAGAAGGAAACTTCATGATCAAGAAATCAATACAAAGCCCATAAATCCATAGCACTTTGACCTATTTTACATCCTTATATATACATGAGTATACTGCAAGCAGAAGAGGAGGGATTCACAGCCTCTAAGCATAAGATCAAACTTCAAACTTTTCAAGAAAAACTCCAATTCGGATTGCAACCTAGAGGCGTTTTCAAAGCTTTCTGAAGGTGGCATTAGCTTGCTTGAGCATCACTGAACACAATTCAATCATCATAAGCATTTAAAACATCATATAATCGTCCAACCGAATCGTGCTTTGTTCTTGAATATGAATTTTTCGATTTCATATATTTGTTTGTTTTAAATAATATTTGATGATTGCTTGATGTTTGTGATAGTGCTAGGAATGTTTCTGGACTCTTAATTTGAAGAATCGTGACCTTAATCTCAAAACGCCATTATTAGGGTTCTTGCTCCATGATTGGGGTTTTCTAATTTAACAAATATAAATATATTCTAAATGTATAAACGAACTGGCCTTGTTGTGGGGAGTACAATGGTACCCTCAATTTAGTGAAATTTTGCAGGTTTGATGTTCTTGACATAAGGCTAGGAAATCCTACGAAACCAGGTTCGCAGAAAAAATCGCAGGAAACATTGAAAGAGAATTCGCAGGAAATTTGGGGAAGAAGATGAAGTCCTTGGCGCGAATTTCTGATTTTAAAATTTTGTTTTATTTTATCATATTTCTTTGCCATTATAATTTCAAAGAACGCTGCTTGGTCTAGTGGAATGTGTATGCGCGTATGAAGGCAAAGGCGAGGGGTTCGATCCTTGGCTGGGGTCAAATTTTTTAAGTTATTTCTTTTTTACAGGTTTTAATATTTATTGATTGCGTCTCCTAGGAATGACAAGCGCGCGCATGTAGCTCAGCTGGTTTTGCAACATGGTGATTGCGGTAAGGGACCTGGGTTCAAATCCCAGGTCCTACCTTTTTAGTACTTTTTCCAACTTTTTGTTATTTTCATTTATTTTCTTATATTTCTTAATTTAATTTAAAAATAATTTCTAAAATAAATAATTAATAATATTCTCTTAAAATCTCATATTTTCAAAACATAATTTATTTTCTCAAAAATTAAATTAAATTATTTACTTTTATTTTTATATTTATATTTATTATTATTATTATTATTATTATATATATATATATATATATATATATATATATATATTTGTAAATTCATTAATAATTAAAACCCTAATCCCGATTCTTTTCATTAACTAACCCTGATTTATTCTTAATCCTGATTTTTCTTATCTTGACTAACCCTAATTCTTTCTAACCCCTGTGCTATTATTAATTTTTTAATTATTGCTTATTATTCTTTATTATATTTACTGTCTATATTATTTTGTAATTGCGAAAGCCGTGTAATAGTCGTAGGTTCATTTCTTGTGTTTATTTTTGTAAATATTTCTACTGCCATGGTTAGTAACTATAGGGAGTGATAACCTATTTGTGATTTAAAATTAATTTAGTATAACTAATTTAATAAGATAAATATATGAATATGGACACTCACACACGTAAGTCGATCTTTGATCGCCATCCTACACTTTCTAAGGTTACCTCTCATGTTGCCTACTTCTA
Source organism: Lathyrus aphaca (assembly GCA_963966055.1). Classification (NCBI taxonomy): domain Eukaryota; kingdom Viridiplantae; phylum Streptophyta; class Magnoliopsida; order Fabales; family Fabaceae; genus Lathyrus; species Lathyrus aphaca. The sequence goes on from OZ014519.1 coordinate 231,699,849, forward strand.
AAGGTCAAGTAAGGTGTCTTAAAGCAAAGTCCCTTCATTAATATCATCAAGTCCCTTTAAGTTCATAAGATCAAGTCCCTTCGAAGTTTCCTACGGTAAATGATCTTGTCCCTTCGAATAAAAGATGATAAGTCCCTACGAATTGCTAAAGACACCTTACAGTTGCCTATACTCAGATGTCCCTTCACATGTCTCTTATCACATCCAAGGTAATGACTACTTATTCCTTAATAATAGGGATAATCTTACCATTGGAAGAATATAAAGAACAATAAAGACTTAATATAGGGTAGGTTCCTCTTAATTACTTGCTCACCTTTTCAAAATACTTCATTACACTTCACATTTCAAACAAATTTTCAAAAAAAAAGTCTTTATATACATCCATACGAGGATCATTATAAAGTACTTAGATAATTTCTAATCACACACTACACCTTTCTCAAAACAATTCAAAGTGAGCTAAGTAACTAAGAGCCCATGGATAACCATGGATATAAAGGGTGCTAACACCTTCCCTTTGTATAACCTACCCCCCGAACTCAAAATCTTTTTAAGGTCTTTCCTGTTCTTTTATTTCCTTTCCTTTTGGATAAAATAAAAGTCGGTGGCGACTCTTGCTATCCGCAACATAACTAAAAGTTAGTTCTCCCACCGTGTTACAGTAGCTACCATAAAATTGAGAAAAGAAACTATCCTAATGGCAATGTGCACGACATTTCAATGAGTTTCCTTCCTGCTATGACCAGCATGTCTTCAAGACTTTATGTTCTTGCCTTTGCTTTCTGAAGGAGATGAGAGGATTGATTCTTATCCTTTTGATATTGTCAGACTGCATGAAACGGTGATTTGGTTCAGATTACCCGGACCGCAATTATTCGCTTATTCCCTTGTTTTGCGTGGATCGCCCTTTCGGGTTTTCAATCCACCGGGATATCCTTTTTTGCCTGAGTTGTCCGATGTGGCTTTTCAACTCAGCGGGTGTACATCTTTTTATCTTATTTCCCTAACTTTTTCCCGAGCTTTTTATTCTGTTTTTAGCTCGCCGGGATGCCCTTTTCTTGCCTGGACTTTAATTCTGTTTTTGTGTCCAGCGGGTCTTTTTATGCGAAGTATTTTTTAACTCCGTCCGAGTTAACAGGAGACTGGAAATCTTCTCCATCCATAGTAGTGATCATCAGCGCCCCACCTGAGAAAATTTTTTTACTATGAACGGGCCTTCGTAATTCGGAGTCCACTTGCCCCTGTGATTTGAACCTGGAGGAATGATCCTCTTGAGCACAAGCTCGCCTACTTGATACTCTCGAGTACGTACTCATTGGTCGAATCCTTGCTTCATTCTTCTCTGATAAAGCTGACCATGACAAATAACTGCTAATCTCTTTTCCTCAATTAGACACAACTGATTATATCGGGCACGTACCCATTCAGCCTCATCAAGCTTCACATCCATCATCACGCGTAATGAAGGAATTTCTACCTCAACAGGCAAGACTGCCTCCATGCCATACACCAATGAGAAAGGATTTGCCCTAGTTGACGTCCTGACTGACGTTCGGTACCCATGTAGTGCGAATGGTAACATTTCATGCCAATCTTTGTAAGTGACAATGATCTTCTGCACAATCTTCTTAATATTCTTGTTAGCTGCTTCTACCGCGCCATTCATCTTTGGTCGGTAAGGAGAAGAATTGTTATATTGAATCTTGAAGTCCTGACACAGTTCTGCCATCATCTTGTTGTTTAAATTGGAACCATTATCAGTAATGATTCGCTCGGGCACTCCGTATCTGCAAATGATGCCTCTTTTCAGAAATCTGGCTACCACTTGGCGAGTGATATTGGCATAAGATGCTGCTTCAACCCATTTGGTGAAGTAATCAATCGCAACCAAGATGAAATGATGACCGTTTGAAGTAGTGGGCTCTATCTTCCCTATCTTGTCAATGCCCCACGTAGAAAAGGGCCAAGGAGATGACATGACGTTGAGCGAGCTAGGAGGAACATGCACTTTGTCTACATATATCTGGCACTTGAGGCACTTACGGGCGTACAAACAACATCTGCATCCATTGTTAGCCAATAGTATCCTGATCTCAACAATTTCTTAGCCATAGCATGTCCTCCTGCATGAGTACCGAAAGATCCCTCGTGGACTTCCTGCATTAACAAGTCTGCTTCGTGTCTATCCACGCATCTGAGCCAGACCATGTCAAAGTTCCTCTTATACAGAACTCTGTCTGCATTCAAGAAGAAGCTAGCAGCAAGTCGTCTCAAGGTCTTCTTGTCTTTGGATGATTCCCCAGCTGGGTATTCTTGTTTTTTCAAGAAAAGCTTAATATCAAAGTACCAAGGTTTCTCATCAGACACTGCGTCTAAAGAGAAAACGTAAGCTGGTGCGTTAAGCCTGGAAATGTCAATCCTGGGCACATAGTTCCAACACAAGACTTTGATGGACGAAGAAAGAGTAGCTAATGCATCGGCAAATTGATTCTCATCTCGTGGTATATATTGAAGCTTAACCGTTGTGAAGAACGTCAACAGTCTTCTGGTATAATCCCTATAAGGAATTAAGTGTTCTTGATGCGTATACCACTTGCCGGTAATCTGATTGATAACGAGGGCTGAATCTCTGAATATATCGAGGGTCTTAATCCAAAGATTAATAGCCTTCTCTATTCCCATTATGCACGCCTCGTATTCCGCTTCATTGTTGGTGCAGCCAAAAGTAATTCTGGCAGCGAAGGGAAAGTGAACACCTTCGGGAGTGATAAGAACAGCACCAACTCCACGTCCGTTGATATTGACTGCCCCATCAAACATCAACTTCCATTTAGATTCAGGGTCTGGCCCCTCCTCCGGAAGTGGTTCCTCGCAATCTCTTGCCTTGAGGTATACGATGTCCTCATTAGGGAAATCAAACTTCATCGGCTGATAGACGTCTTCAAGCGATTGCTGTGCAATATTATCTGACAATACACTTCCCTTGATGGCTTTCTGGGAAGTATATTGTATGTCATACTCTGTTAAGATCATTTTCCACCTTGCAACCCTTCCGGTTAATGTTGGTTTCTCGAAAATATACTTAACAGGGTCCATTTTTGAGATTAGCAATGTGGTATGGGTCAACATGTACTGTCTTAGTCGGCGAGCAGCCCATACCAAAGCGCAACAAGTTTTCTCGGGATTCACAGTCGGGAAACTTTTTGCTAAGGTAGTAAATTGCATGCTCTTTTCGACCAGACTCTCTATGTTGGCCTAGAACACACCCTATTGACCCTTCTAACACAGTCAAGTACATGATAAGTGGTCGTCCTAGAACTGGAGGCATTAGAATTGGAGGCTCCTGCAGATATTCTTTTATCTTTTCAAAGGCTCTTTGACAGTCCTCATTCCACCTAACCGTTTGTTCTTTTCTTAACAATTTGAAGATTGGCTCGCATGTGGCAGTTAGATGAGATATAAACCGAGAAATGTAGTTCAATCTCCCTAACAACCCACGCACTTCTTTTCCTGTTTTCGGTGCAGGCATATCTTGTATTGCTTTTACTTTTGCAGGATCTACCTCGATCCTCCTCTGGCTAACAATGAAACCCAGCAATTTACCGGACCGCACTCCGAAAGTGCACTTGTTTGGATTCAACCTCAGTCTGTACTTTATCAATCTGTCAAACAAATTTTTTAGATTGACCAGATGCTCTTTTTCGTCCCGGGACTTGGCAATCATATCGTCCACATAGCATTCAATTTCCTTGTGTATCATATCGTGGAACAAAGTTACCATAGCCCGTTGATACGTTGCCCCGCCATTCTTCAATCCAAAGGGCATAACTTTATAACAGAATGTACCCCGTGGGGTAATGAACGTCGTTTTCTCCATGTCCTCCGGTGCCATCTTGATCTGATTGTATCAGGAGAAGCCATCCATGATAGAAAATACCGAAAACTGAGTGGTGTTGTCTACCAGCACATCAATGTGAGGTAATGGAAAGTCATCCTTTGGACTTGCTATGTTTAGATCCCGATAATCGACGCACATCCGGACCTTGCCATCTTTCTTTGGTACCGGCACAATGTTAGCTACCCAAGGCGGGTAACTAGTCACAACAAGGAATCCGGCATCCCACTGCTTTTGAACTTCCTCCTTGTTCTTCATAGTCATATCAGGGCTAGTTCTTCTCAACTTTGTTTCACCGGAGGACATTCTTCCTTTAGTGGTAGCTTGTGTACAACAATGACGGTATCCAACCCTGGCATATCTTGATACGACCAGGCAAAGATATCCACATATTCACGTAGCATACCAATCAATTCCCTCTTTACCTCGGCCTGCAGACTGGCCCCAATCTTTATCTCTTTCCTCACCTCTTCATACCCGATGTTGATGATCTCTATTTCTTCCTGATGAGGCTGAATGGCCCTTTCCTCTTGTTTCAACAACCTGACCAATTCTCCTAGGAGTTCACAGTCTTCCTCAACCCCTTCATCATCTTGGTAGATAGAATTGTCGAAGTCATGCATGGTCATAGCAGGAACGTTATCACGAGAATCCGGATGATCAACACTGCACAAATGATGTGCTTATTTCAGAATCTGTTCGTTCAAAGGAGACGCAAACACACAAAAACACTAGAAAGAAAAACATTGCCATTTTATTTGTTTTTTGTGAAATATTTTAAAAAGTGAATGAAAGAGAACGCAATTTGCTTGAAGAATGTCCTTTATTTCATGTAAAAAAAAAGCAAAATGCATTAAAACATGGTGGCCCTACAAATGGATCCATGCACCTTGGGCAGAGTGCAGGAATTGACATGCAGTATGATAAAAATGGAAACAAGAAAATTACTTTGACTGCCAAGTAACTTGAACAAAATCTTCAGCAGACCAGTTCCGGAGCTCCTCCCCAGGTACGCATGGGTGAATCCAGTTATCCAAGCCGCATTCACTATCCCCATCTGCATCTGTTGCACAAACATTGTTATAGTCGAGCATTCTAGCGCTTGTGAATGTTATGGGCTTACTGCCCTGAGACCAGCTGGACTGACCAGGTTGATATCCGGGACCAAACTTGTTATCCTTCTTTTCCACTTCTAACAGCTTGCCCCAGCCTTGGGCCTTTCCGGATTGGACTACTTCCTTGTCTTGCTTGTAGGAGTAGATAGGAGTCCCTTCCTTTTCACTACTCTGAACCGCTGGAGACAAATTACTGACACTGATCGTCTCAAAAGCTTGGCAAAGTGTCTCATGGATCTCCCCGTCCATTTCTACATACTTGAAGGTCGACAGATGGCTTACGAAAATATCTTCTTCTCCGCATATAGTAACAACTTGGCCGTCTACCACATACTTCAACTTTTGATGCAACGTGGATGTCACTGCGCCAGCAGCATGAATCCAAGGATGTCCCAACAAACAGCTATAAGCGGGTTGAATATACATAACATAGAACGTACCCTTGAATACCTGAGACCCAATCTTCATTGGTATCTCCACCTCCCCAAACACGGATCTTCGTGACCCGTCAAAGGCTTTCACAATCAAATCACTGGGTCGCAAGACGATGCCATCAATGTTCAGCTTCATTAAGGCCTTCTTAGGAAGCACATTGAGAGAAGAGCCTGTATCTACCAGGACTTGTGATAGAACAACACCCTTACACTCCATGGTGATGTGTAAGGCTTTGTTGTGATTACGTCCCTCAGAAGTGAGATCTCTATCTGTGAATCCCAACCCATGACTGGCGTTTACGCTGCCTACCACAGCCTCCAACTGGTTGACAGTTATCTCCTGTGGTACATATGCCATTTTCAAAACTTTCAGAAAAGCCTCTCGGTGAGCTTGGGAACACATCAACAGTGACAAAATAGATATCTTGGACGGGGCTTGATTTAACTGTTCAACCACCTTATAGTCGCTTTTCTTAATTATTCTCAAGAACTCCTCGACTTCCTTTTCAAAAGTGCCCTGACCGGCAGCAGGAGTTGTCACCTCTTCAGTTGCTATCTGCTTACCCTTAGCTTTTGCAGCAGCCTCAGCTTCGGGATCACCTCTAAGAGCTTGAGGAGCAAAGAGACGCCCACTCCGAGTAAATCCTCCAACTCCTCCGACATTCACAACAGTCGGGTCAATTGTCACCGCTTGACTTTCCACTTTCTGACCTTCTACGTACACGTCTGAGCCATAGTGCCAAGGAATGGCCTTGTCGTCAGCATAAGGAACTAGTTCCAGAACAGTGATAGTTACTGGACTCACTTCGGGAACATAGATAGTCACCGGTTCTCTTCGAGCAGGAACTTCAGCAGGATCAAAATAAATTGTCACTATAGACACACAACCACTTCTATGGTCAACCCTATCGAACTGTAGCGACCCCTCGTCAATCAAACACTGCAGCCCAACCTTCAAATCCCCACAACCATTAACAGAATTCATGCAACCCTTGCAGTCAAAATCACAACCTGGAAATACCTGCCCTTTCAAAAATTTGTCTTTCACGACTAACAAGGAAGTCTTCATTTTACCCACGTTCAAAATCAAGTTCAACCTCTTGTCATTATCGACAGCATTTATCCTGGCTCCTCCATGATTTGGAATGGGGTTTGACGTAACATTTGGAGGCGGTGCAAAATTAATTGCTTTTGAATCAATCAAGTCCTGGACTTTATGCTGTAACGCCCTGCACTTCTCCGTTGAGTGCCCGGGAGCTCCTGAATGAAATGCACATCTTGCATTAGCATCATACCCCACTGGAAGCTCTCCAGGTGGAGGTGGTGCTAATGTCCTCAACTACACCAAGTTCAAGTCTAACAATCTCTGGAGCAATGTTGTGTACGTTATCGGGATAGCCTCAAGCACCCTGTTAGCTGGACGAGCTTGCCTCTGTTGATAGGGTCTTTGTTGATAGTTATTGCGCTGCGACTATTGCTGTTGTTGTTATTGTTGTTGCACATGACCTGTGGGGATGGTGACAGCTGCCACCTGCTCATAAGATCATCTGTATCCGCGGCCCCGACCTCGACCGTACACAACATTAGTTTCTCCATCCCTTCTTCTTGGAGGTCCATTAAAAGCTTTTCTCATACCGCTTGAGCTACCTGCACTACTGTCCTGAATCTTCCCCATTTTTAGCAGAGTTTCAACCCTTTCTCCAGCTATCACGATGTAATTAAACTTTGTTGTTGAACATGACGCTAGTCTCTCAATAAACACCCCTTGAAGTGTTCCCATAAACATGTCTGCCATTTCATTCTCCAACAAAGGAGGTTGCACTCGAGCAGCAAGCTGATGCCACCTCTGGGCGTACTCTTTGAACCCTTCTTTAGCATTCTGAGACATTGTCTGCAACTAAGTACGATTTGGAGCCATATCCAAATTATAATGATATTGTTTCACAAATGCCTCAGCTAAATCCTTCCAACTTCAGATATTGACCCTGCTAAGCTTCATATACCATTCCAAGGAAGCCCCTACAAAACTATCTTGGAAGTAATACATCCACAGCTTTTCATCATCTGTATGCGCAACAATCCTTCCCACAAACGACTAAAGGTGCATTTTTGGGCACGTTGTGCCATTTTACTTATCAAAAGTAGGGACCTTGAACTTGTAGGGAATCCTCACTCCTGGCACTAAGCCCAGATCAGTGATGTCAAACCCCAGAGAACTCTGAGATTGAATGGCGCGAATTTGCTCAGCCATTTGTAGATGTCTTGAATTGGCAGAATTTTTGACCAACAAGAATTATTGAATTCAGTTCAGAATGTCCTATCAAATGTTGGGACATTATCAAACAGAGTATATGAACTTATTTCAGGATGTCTTACCAGATGTTGGGACATTGTATCAATGACTTAAGTTCAGTTTTTCAGGATGTCCCAACAGATGTTGAGACATCTCAAACCTGCTACCAGAATTAATTATTGACTAACTAATCAGAGATATTTAAGGAGAGTTATCTGGAATTAATTAATGATGGATAAAAACAGAACAAGGCGCATCTGTAGGGAGTTTTATATTGAAGATTCAGATTAAAACAGAAGACCTAAATCACCTAGAATCTAGGAAGTAACAAACCCTAAATTCAAGGTGGAAGCTGCATGTGCATTAGGGCTGGATCATCCTACAGAAAGCCCAAATTACAGATACCTATTTAAGCAACAAAAACTCATAGAATTGAGTACGAATTTCAGAAGACCAAATAGGGTGTCTAGTGTTTTTAATAGCAGGTGTTTTTTAAATTGTACCACTTGATGAGCTTTTAAGCATAAGTGCATTTGTGACTTGATTGAAACTGTGAAGTAAGATCAAGCTGTTTTGTTTGAAGATTGTCTTCAATTTTATTAAACTTGTAAACTTGATCACTGTGTGATTAAGGGGGAGTGAGTAGGGTACTCTTATCTAAGTTGTGACTTAGGTAGAAATTGCATTGGGTAGTTATTAAGTGATAGATTAAACAGAGAGGTTTAAGTCTAGAATTAATATTACTTATAGTGGATTTCCTCCTGGCTTGGTAGCCTCCAGATGTAAGTGTGGTTATACACTGAACTGGGTTAACAAACTTCTGTGTTGTTTACTTTTCTTGCTATTTAAGTTTTGGTTAAATCTGTCAAGTGTTGGGACATCTCTTAGGACATCTCATACCTGATCACAGAATTTCAATTGGCATCAGAGCAGGCACCCTGCCTGTTTATACTGGGTGAGATCTAGGGAATACAAATTCTGTAACATGGACAGAGATATAGGGTCAGTAAATAGACCACCTATTCTGGATGGATCTAATTATGACTACTGGAAGCCAAGAATGATTGCATTCTTAAGATCACTTGACAACAGGGCATGGAGAGCAGTCAACATTGGATGGGATTATCCTGTCCAAGATACCAAAGATGGATCAAAAGTGCTGAAACCTGAAGAAGAATGGAGTAAGGAAGAAGAAGATTCAGCACTAGGCAACTCAAAGGCCTTAAATGCTTTATTCAATGGCATTGATAGGAACATCTTCAGACTTGTACATCATTGTGAGCTAGCCAAAGATGTATGGGATACTCTCAAAACAACTCATGAAGGAACATCAAAAGTAAAGATGTCAAGACTTCAACTCCTCACCACAAAATTTGAAAACTTGAGAATGAAGGAAGATGAGACAGTTCATGAATTCTACATGAACATTTTAGAAGTAGCTAATACTTCTGGAGCTTTGGGAGAAAAAATGACTGATGAAAAGCTTGTAAGAAAAATCCTCAGATCTTTGCCAAAAAGATTTGACATGAAAGTCACAGCAATAGAAGAAGCTCAAGACATATGCTCTATGAAAGTTGAAGAACTCATTGGTTCCCTTCAAACTTTTGAGATGGGAATGAATGACACAAATGTTAAAAAGAACAAAAGCATAGCCTTGGTGTCAAATACTGATGAAGAAGAAGATGATGAATCAGAAAATGATAAAAGCTTATCAGACAACCTTGCTATGCTTGGAAGACAATTCAAACAGATTCTCAGAGGAATGGAAGGCAAATCCAAACCCAGTGGAAGATACACAAACTCTTCTGAGAACAGGAGACCTTATGATGCTAACAGAAGGTCAAATTATGCTGAAAAGACCAGTCAAGAAAAAGGAGTCAAATGCCATGGATGTGAAGGATATGGACACATCAGGAATGAATGTCCTACCTACTTAAAAAGGCAAAAGAAAGGACTCTCTGTGACTTGGTCTGATGAAGACTCAGGAGGTGATTCAGAAGAGGAATCAGCTAAGCATATCACTGCTTTAGCTGGATTATGTGACTCTGAAAGTGAATCCAGTGATGGAGAACTTACTTATGAAGAACTTGAGCAAGCATTCAAAGATCTATACAAAAGAAGCTCTGAAATATGCAGTGAGGTTATAAAGCTAAAGAAACAGAATAAGGCATTAGAAGATGACAAAGCAAATGATCAGGAGATCATTGACACCTTAAAAAGTGAAGTAAGTCTTCTCAACTCCAAGTTGGAACATATGTCCAAATCTGTTAGAATGTTGAACAGCAGCTCAAATACACTGGATGTGATTCTCAACAACAATAAGCACTCAGGGGATAAAAGTGGACTAGGATTTAACAGAGTAAATAAAGATGAAGCTAGCTCTAGCAAAACAACTTCAAAATCCATACAGTCTAACAAGATGTCCCAACAGATGCTTCAACATCAGGAAAAGAACACAAAGTCAAACATAATGTTCCAACAGATGTCTCAACATTCTGAAAAGAACAAAATGAAGAAGAAGTATCAAAGATGGAGATGTCATCACTGTGGAAGATTTGGACATATCAAACCTCATTGTTATAAGTTGCATGGATATCCAAATCAGATGTATCAGCAACCTTCCAAAAAGAAAATAGAAGTTACCAAGAAAGTGCTGCATAAACATCAAAGAAATCAGCAACCTCCTAAGCAGAAGACAGAAAACATCAAGAAGGTATGGAAACCAAAAGCTAGCCCTGAAGCTGATATAAGCTACAAGAACAAGATCAATAATCAAGCTTGGAGATCAGCTGATACACAACACACAGGGCTGAGGCATCAAAAGAAATCTCAACTCATCTGGTCAAAGAAAAGTACTGCATTCATAGCACATACATCACTAAGAGTATCAGCTAAAGAAGACTGGTACTTTGACAGTGGATGTTCAAGACACATGACTGGATTGAAGAATCTGCTAGTAAATTTAAAATCACATTCATCCAGGTATGTGACATTTGGAGATGGAGCTAAAGGAGAAATCAAGGGAGTTGGAACCTTGGATTGTCAAGATGTTCCAAGACTAGATGATGTGCTGCTAGTTAAAGGTTTAACTGCTAACCTGATCAGCATAAGTCAATTATGTGATCAAGGGTACAGTGTAAACTTTACCAAAACTGAATGCATAGTGACTAACAAAGAACAAGAGGTTGTCATGAAAGGAGCCAGATCTAAAGACAACTGTTACATGTGGGAATCCCAAAATCTCAGTCTCACTTCAACTTGCTCTTTAGCTAAAGAAGAAGAAGTGAAACTATGGCACCAAAGACTAGGTCATCTTCATTTCAGAGGCATAAAGAAGATAATATCTATGGATGCTGTAAGAGGTATTCCTAAACTGAAGATTGATGATGGCAAAATATGTGGTGAATGTCAAATAGGCAAGCAAACCAAGATGTCCCATCCAAAGCTCCAACATCTGACAACTTCCAAAGTTTTGGAACTTTTGCATATGGATCTGATGGGACCTATGCAGGTTGAAAGTCTTGGTGGTAAGAGGTATGCCTATGTTGTGGTTGATGACTTTTCAAGATATACATGGATAAATTTCATCAAAGAAAAGTCTGATGTATTTGATGTATTCAAAGAATTATGTCAAAGATTGCAAAGGGAAAAATCCAGCTGTGTGATCAGAATAAGAAGTGATCATGGAAAAGAATTTGAGAACCAAAAGTTCTTAGATTTCTGCTCTTCAGAAGGAATCAATCATGAATATTCTTCACCAATCACTCCTCAACAGAATGGGATTGTTGAAAGGAAGAATAGAACCATTCAAGAATCAGCAAGAGCTATGATCCATGCTAAAAAGTTACCTCTGTACTTTTGGGCTGAAGCTATGAACACTGCCTGTTACATCCATAACAGAGTTACTTTAAGGAAAGGAACTTTGTCCACAATATATGAAGTCTGGAAGGGCAGAAAACCCACAGTTAAGTACTTCCATGTATTTGGAAGTATCTGTTATATTCTGGCAGATAGGGAGCAAAGAAGAAAAATGGATCCTAAAAGTGATGAAGGGATTTTCCTTGGATACTCCATAAACAGCAGAGCATATAGAGTATTTAATTCTAGAACCAAGGTTATCATGGAGTCCATAAATGTGATAATTGATGATGCTCCTACAGATGTCCCAGAAGATGTTGGAACATCTGCTGATATCAAGATTGAAGCTGAAGAAAAGAATGATCATTATAACTTCACTCAAACTGATACAAGGACAGAAGAATCCAGCAAACCTCCCTCCATCAGAATACAGAAGGATCATCCCAAAGATCTGATAATTGGTGATCCCAACAGAGGTGTGAGCACTAGATCAAGAGAAGTGATTTCAGGCTCTTGTTTTGTTTCCAAAATAGAACCTAAAAACATCAAGGAAGCTCTTACTGATGAATACTGGATTTGTGCTATGCAAGAGGAATTAGGTCAATTCACAAGGAATGAAGTGTGGAATCTTGTTCCTAGACCTGATGACATAAATGTGATTGGAACAAAATGGGTGTATAAGAACAAGTCAAATGAACAAGGAGTTGTTACAAAGAACAAAGCTAGACTTGTAGCTCAAGGATACACTCAAATTGAAGGAGTAGACTTTGATGAAACCTTTGCACCAGTAGCAAGGCTTGAATCAATTAGACTACTTTTGGGAATTGCTTGTATCTTGAAGTTCAAGATATTTCAAATGGATGTGAAAAGTGCCTTTTTAAATGGATATCTTAATGAAGAGGTATATGTAGAACAGCCTAAAGGATTTGTTGATCCAAGCTGTCCAAATCATGTATACAAACTAAAGAAGGCACTTTATGGTTTGAAGCAAGCTCCAAGGGCATGGTATGAAAGACTGACCACATTTCTTATCAAGCAAGGATACAGAAAAGGTGGAATTGACAAAACCCTGTTTGTTAAAGATGAAGAAGGGAATGTCATGATTGCTCAAATATATGTTGATGATATTGTATTTGGTGGGATGTCTGAAAGGATGGTCAAACATTTTGTCAAGCAGATGGAATCTGAATTTGAAATGAGCCTAGTAGGAGAGTTAACCTACTTTCTTGGTCTGCAAATAAAGCAAATGGAAGACTCAATGTTCATCTCTCAAAGCAAGTATACCAAGAACATAGTCAAGAAATTTGGAATGGAAAATGCTACTCATAAGAGAACTCCTGCCCCCACACATTTGAAGCTGACTAAAGATGAAAAGGGTGAGAGTGTAGATCAAAGCTTATACAGAAGCATGATTGGAAGCTTGTTATACTTAACTGCTAGCAGACCTGACATAACATTTGCAGTAGGTGTATGTGCAAGATATCAAGCTGATCCAAAAGTCAGTCATCTCAATCAAGTCAAGAGAATTCTTAAATATGTTAATGGTACTTGTGACTATGGCATAGTGTACCTTCATGGATGTAAACCAATTCTCACTGGCTTCTGTGATGCTGATTGGGCTGGAAGTGCAGATGACAGAAAAAGCACTTCAGGAGGATGCTTCTTTCTAGGAAACAATTTGATTTCTTGGTTCAGTAAAAAACAAAATTGTGTATCCTTATCTACTGCTGAAGCTGAATATATAGCAGCTGGAAGCAGTTGTTCTCAGTTGGTTTGGATGAAGCAAATGCTCACTGAGTACAATGTCCCACAGGATGTCATGACATTGTACTGTGACAACTTAAGTGCAATCAACATATCAAAGAATCCTATCCAACATAGCAGGACCAAGCATATTGATATCAGACATCACTTCATCAGAGATCTTGTAGAAGAAAAGGTGATTTCATTGGAACATGTAGCTACAAATCTGCAGTTAGCAGATATCTTTACCAAAGCATTGGATGCAACACAATATGAGAACTTAAGGGGCAAACTTGGAATCTGTTTATGTGATATTTAGCAGTTAATGAGATGTGCCAACATGTCATATGACATTGTATGGCATAAGTTCCAGATGGCAAAACCAGTCTGGACAAGATCCTTGGGAATTCCATCTCTAATCATTTGCACTGTAACGGCTACTTATTTAGTAACTGTTTATAATCAGCTATCAAGATTCTCATCATACTATCACAAGCGAATCACATTAACTAGCTACTCTTCAGAAATCATAAACCCTAAAGCTTTTCATCCATCTTCCTCAACAATGTCTCAAAACCCTAACACAACTGAAGAAGTTCTCAACAAAGAAGACGTAGTTCATGCCACTCCCATCTCTGTGGTACCAATGAAATCAACCCCATTGGACGAACTCAGAGGAAATGCTTCTCACACTAAAAAGCCAAGAACTCCAAAGAGAGCTAAAGATCAAGTCCGCAGCAAAGCCAAAGGAGGCATTCCTTCACCTGCTAACATGCCCCCAAAATCTTCAGAATATGTGGATGATTCCATCAAGGAGATTGTCACCCAAATTCTGTTTGAACAAAGAAAGGTGAGTGGAATTTCTATTCCTCTAAACACCATGCCTGCACCTCAAGAAGAACAAGCTCAAGCTGCAGAGGACACTCCTGCAGAACAAGATGTCCCAATAGATGTTGGAACATCTGAAGATGAGAAAAAGAACTCATCTGATGCTGATTTAGAACAAACTGAGGACCAGAATAAGGCCTCAAATGAAAATGATGAAGAAGTCTCTGAGGATCAGACCAAAGCCTCAAATGAAGATCAAATCCCTGCTGATCAACCAGCTGAAGAGGAGACTGCTCAATCTCCTCCAGTGGTAAACCTGGAGCAGGACTCTGATACAGAGATCATAGCCTCTGTTAGACCTAGCATAGCCAAAAGGCTCAGGTCCAGGAAAGGAAAGATGCAAGCTGAAGCTGAAATTCCTGAGAAGAAGAAAGCTTCCCCAAAGAAAGGCAAAGCTAAAGCTACCTTTGGGCCAACAAAACAATGGAGTAAAGTTCAAACTCAGAAAAGAAAAGTTGTCACCCCATCAGACTCAGATGTTGAATCAGATGTCCCAACATCTCCTCCCAAAAAGAAACCAGCACCATCTAGGGCTTCATCTACTGTTCCAGAAGCCCCCTTGGACAACATATCATTCCATCATGTCTCTAGTGTCAACAAATGGAAGTTTGTGTACCAAAGAAGGGTTGCCCTAGAAAGAGAGCTGAGCAGCAATGCACTTGAGTGCACTGAACTGATTGACCTCATCTCTGATGCAGGACTATTCAAAACAGTCTCAGATCTCTCTCCCTGTTATGAACTTCTTGTCAAAGAGTTCATTGTTAATCTTCAGGAGGATTGTTCAAATGGTAAGTCCTCTGAGTTTCAAAAAGTTTTTGTTAGAGGTAAATGTGTAGAGTTTTCTCCTCAAATCATCAATCAGTACCTAGGAAGAGAAACAGATGGTCCCAATGAGCTAGGTAAGACAGATAACCAAGTCTGCAAGGTTATCACTGCAAACCAGGTCAAGGCATGGCCTGTGAAGGGAAAGCTCTCAGTGAGCATGCTTACAAGAAAATATGCCATGCTGAACAGGATTGGTACAGCTAACTGGGTGCCTACCAACCACACTTCTTCAATCTCCACTGGTCTGGCCAGGTTTATCTATGTTGTGGGAACTCAAACCAAGATGGACTATGGAGCTTACATTTTTGATCAGACCTTGAAGCATGCCAGCTCTTCTGCAACAAAGCTGCCAATAGCTTTTCCATCATTGCTATGTGGTATAGTGCACAATCAATACCCTGGAATTCTCACTGACAAGGATACAGCCTGCAAAAGAGAAAGCCCCCTGGCTTTTCACTACAAGTTATTCCTCAGTCATCATGTTGCAGATGTTGAAGCACCTTCTGGGACATCTGTAGGTCCTTCAACTGCTAAGACTCCAATCTCCAAGAAGGCTCTAATTGCTGAGCTTAAAAGCACATGCAAAGAACTTGAAGCAAGGAAGCTGAAACTTGAAGAAATCATCCAAAGGCTGGAGAGTGGAGAAGATCAGAAAGCTGCCTCTGATGAAGAAAGTGAAGCTGATGAAGAAACAGAAGTTGAGGAAGAAACTGAGAGTGATGAATCTGAGTGATCATTGTATGTGAGGCAAATGTAATGACAGCAATGTATTTCTGGAATAATGTCTTTGGCCCTAAATTTTGTGTCTACCAAGGGGGAGAACAACAACAAATTGTATTGTTGTTTAAGTATGAATGAAAAAATCTGTTTGTTTGCTTCTGAACTGAATAAGTTTTTTTTCTGTTGCAACAATATTGGATACATATATGTTTGAGGGGGAGTAATCTCAAATAAGAATCAACAGAAAAGTAATGCTATACTCTGATAAAAAGAACTTCTGCTGCACTCTGAAAACCAGAAAAGATGTTAGCCAAAAATTAGCCAAAGGGGGAGTTTGTAGATGTCTTGAATTGGCAGAATTTTTGACCAACAAGAATTATTGAATTCAGTTCAGAATGTCCTATCAAATGTTGGGACATTATCAAACAGAGTATATGAACTTATTTCAGGATGTCTTACCAGATGTTGGGACATTGTATCAATGACTTAAGTTCAGTTTTTCAGGATGTCCCAACAGATGTTGAGACATCTCAAACCTGCTACCAGAATTAATTATTGACTAACTAATCAGAGATATTTAAGGAGAGTTATCTGGAATTAATTAATGATGGATAAAAACAGAACAAGGCGCATCTGTAGGGAGTTTTATATTGAAGATTCAGATTAAAACAGAAGACCTAAATCACCTAGAATCTAGGAAGTAACAAACCCTAAATTCAAGGTGGAAGCTGCATGTGCATTAGGGCTGGATCATCCTACAGAAAGCCCAAATTACAGATACCTATTTAAGCAACAAAAACTCATAGAATTGAGTACGAATTTCAGAAGACCAAATAGGGTGTCTAGTGTTTTTAATAGCAGGTGTTTTTTAAATTGTACCACTTGATGAACTTTTAAGCATAAGTGCATTTGTGACTTGATTGAAACTGTGAAGTAAGATCAAGCTGTTTTGTTTGAAGATTGTCTTCAATTTTATTAAACTTGTAAACTTGATCACTGTGTGATTAAGGGGGAGTGAGTAGGGTACTCTTATCTAAGTTGTGACTTAGGTAGAAATTGCATTGGGTAGTTATTAAGTGATAGATTAAACAGAGAGGTTTAAGTCTAGAATTAATATTACTTATAGTGGATTTCCTCCTGGCTTGGTAGCCTCCAGATGTAAGTGTGGTTATACACTGAACTGGGTTAACAAACTTCTGTGTTGTTTACTTTTCTTGCTATTTAAGTTTTGGTTAAATCTGTCAAGTGTTGGGACATCTCTTAGGACATCTCATACCTGATCACAGAATTTCAATTTCTTCAAATCTTCTATTCATGTCAACCCCTTGGCCTTCCGCCTCATCCAGCAAAGTGAACTGCTTATTCTGCCCATACATCAGCATGTTATTCACTCCATCATTGATAATAGTGACCCTGGGTTGCACCACAGGGATTTCAACATGACGGGCGCCAACCCCGTTGCGATTACCTCCATTTGTTGTCCCATTGTTCCTGATTTGATTGTTCTCCACCATCTCACGCAAACGCTCTTGAGTTTTTCCCATCCCAGCCATGAGGGTCATGAAGTTGTCCATTCTCGTCCTCAAATCAGCCAGATCTGCTTGCATCTGCTCCATTGCTCTCTCTCTCTGTTCACCTTTGTAGGGTATCTGTGGACTGTTGGCTGTCTCTGAACCTTCCTGGGAGCTATAGTGCCTGAAAGTGACATGAACGTTAAAAGAATGGAGAAATCCCTGCAAAACAACAAACACGTTATATGAATGCAATGTAACTATTCATGCTTCCACGCTCAGGCATTAATATGCCCCAGTTCTGGTATTTTGACAGAAAATACTCCATATGACTTCGGAAACTAGCTTTTCAAACTCTTTCGAGGAGTATTCATATCCTGGTGTCTTAGGACAAACAACTTTGCTCATTCGGAAACGGTAACTGGAAAGTATCATTGCATAGCATGAACAAACTACCAACACCCAGAGTCACAACCATAAACAGAATCCCCCAAAGGGTTACAATTCAATACACAAACCAAAAAGATAAAGCAAGAATCCTAAAACAAGCCTGTAGGTAGTCTGGATACAAGCAACAATAAACTAAAATCCTAAACTAAAAGAAGATCCAGGCTCCTCTTCTGCAGTCTCCACCTCTGTCCAGCTTTTCTTGACGCCTGCTCTCAGCCTAAGATCTGTGATCTCCTTCATCACTTCCTCCAAGGCTAGCTGGCTCTGTACCAATTGCTGAGTCTTTTCCCTTCCTTTGGATATAGTGGAGCCTCAACTGAAAATGGAAGGAAGAAGGTATCAACCCTCCCTTGTATCCAGGCAGCAAAAGAGGGATAAGTCTTAGGGTCTACGTTTCCGAATTCTTTCTTACCCTCTCTAACCTTCGTTTCCCAAGCTTGAGATACTTGAATGACCAACTGGTCATTATCTTAAGCTAGAAAATACAAAGTCTTAGCTATTTCTTCATCTGATGGAGGATCCTTCAGTGCATAACTGTCGCTCCCACCAAATGAGGCTAGGTCATAAGGGGTACAGACGCGAGCGGTCGGCGAAAGAGAGAGAATGAATAGAGTCGCCAGCTAGGCATTTTTATCCCGAAGGAAAGGTAATGCTGCATAGACCTAGAAAGATATGGATAAGACGGTTGCGAACCAGAGAGACTGAGAAAGGGGGTTGGTTACAACCTGGGAAGGTATTAGCACCCAGATTGTCCGTCGTACTCGACGGGATCCACACTTAAAAGATTTATGGTTTAAAGGGGTAGTGTCAGTGCAATTTGTGTATCAAAGCTGGAAAGAATGCAAGTGTCAGTGTAAAATAACTGTGAAGTGTATAAGAGAAGTGTCAGTGTAGGAACAAGAGTGAAATGCTCAAGACTATGAGGCTTAAAGAATAAAGCTGAAAGAGGGGGAATATACAGAGACTTTTGTTCGATAACCGTTAAGTTATGCCTACGTATCCTCTCGTGCAATGAAGAAGTGAGAACACCGTAGTTCGACTCAAAGAGACTGAAAGATAAATTGACTTGTGAACTGCTCACTTGTCTATGCTCAAGTGTATGACCTGTCTGGCTCAGGTGCAAACTGTCTTGCATTAGACGGAAGAAGCAAGTTCTCGTTTATGAGTGAATGAGGTGAGAAAAGAATCCCGGAGGAGACGATTATTGTTTGTTTTTGTGTTTTCAGACTTTTATTGCTTTTGGAAGTTTGTCATAAGTTAATGAGCTTAAGCCTAAACCAATGGGTTAGTAAACTCATCACATCCTCCCTCTGATTAGGGGTAATGAGAATACTTTAAGTGTGAAGTCAACATCTCACACTTAATTACCATGATGTAGGATTAAGATCATTGGCCTACTTGTGATTACTTAGATGTTTTTGTTGTTTTTGTTTAGTGTTAAGTAATGAGTTTAAGCCATAATCAGGGATTAAACAGACTCATTACACCATCCTAATAGAAGGATAATAGATGAGAATGTTTAAGCTGAGGAAAACTCCTCAACTTAATCCATGATTAGGGATTAACCTCATGACAAAACAAAGCCTTTATTAGATGGATTTTAGTTAATGATAAGATGAAGAAGTGAGTTTTATGGTTTGTAAGACAACTTGAGGGGGACTTGTCCATTAACATTAGGGTTAGTCCTTCTTAACCAATTAAGGAAGAATTAGAACCCTAATGCAAGGCCCAAGTTACAAGCTTGATGTCTTGATGATTATTAGGTGAGTTGATTAAAGGATTTAAACACATTAAGGGTTTAACACTTAGGATTAAAGTTATACACTCCATCCTAATAGAAGGATGCAGGCATAAGCTTAATCACAAAGCCTTAAAGCCTTTAGGGTTTAGTCCCTGATTATGAGATGAGAAGAGAAGACTCAAAGATGACACAAAGGTAAAAGCTAAATGGGGGAATAAACAATCCTAGAAAGTTATCATGCTTGGAAGTCCTAGGGTTTGTGAGGTTTACAAGAAGAATCTTCAAGGAACCACCAAGGAGAGAAGCAGATGAGAGGAACAAAGAGAAGCAAAACAACTTGCTTCACTTAAGAAGTCAAGTTGCTTGAAGAAAGAAAAGTAAGATGAACAAGAATGAGCAAGCTCACTCCAAAGCACAAGATAAAATGCAGCAATGATGTTTAAGAGATATGAAAAGAGATTGTGAGAAGTGAAGGCAAATTCACTTCTCAATACAACTTACCACCTGAAAAGTTAGCAAAAGAAATGAAATGCAATGCAAAATGAGGTGCAATGTCATGATGCAAACCAAAACCAGAAGCATAAGTATGATGTTAATGATGCTAAGAGATGATGCAAACATGAAACAAGGCATGAGGATGATCATACAAACATATGGATGCAAGAGAAGCATGTTTTGAACCATGGATGTTCATGAAAAGTTATGAAATGCAAAAGACATATAACATAGCAAATGAGAGATGCAATGATCAAACATGATTCTAATATGTCTTAAGATGTATTATGAATCAAATGGATGCACAAAATGTCATGTCAAGTCATGGTATGCAAGCAAATGGAAGATGGATGCAAAGGAAGGCATAAATTAGGGTTTATGATCAACACACAAAGCAAAATCCAAAACCAGAAGCAAATGACATGATAAAAATTTGAAAATGCAATCAAAGGAACCCTAAACCTATACAAACTCACTGCCCAAAGGAGGGGATCCAACTCTTAACCTAGTGAGAGTTATGAATTTCCTAAGATTGCTAGGGTTTTAAGGTACCTTGTCAAGAAAAATGCAAAACAAATTGGAAATGCAAGATCAATTCATGCCAATTTTATCCTATAAACTACATGTTATGCAAGATGCAATGCAAAAAGGATCATTGCCCAACTCTCAATGGTTAGGCAGAAATGAATTTTTGAAGTTTGAACCAAAATATTACCTCAAAATGAATTTAATTCCATTGAAAATTATCAAAGGGGATCAAGATAAAAAAGAAATTTGGTTTGAGAGTTGGACAATGCTTCTAAATGTTTCTAACTGCAACATGAATTTTTTTTGTGATTTTTAAATACCTAAAAGTATTTTTAATTAATTAATTTCCATTAATTAATTAAAAATAAACTTTTAAATGATTTAAAAATAATTTTTAATGCAAAAAATAAAAATAAAAATATTTTTGTGTTTTAAAAATTAATGAAAATCTTGACAAAAATTTTCATAATTTTTAAACATTTTTTGCTATTTTAAATTAAATGTACAAAATAAATCAAATAAAATGAAAATAAAAATTTAAATAATGAGAAGTATGCGCAATGAACGAACCATATTGATTCTGGGTTGGGAAAGGTTGACTTGGCGCCACATCCAATGGCCCAAGTTCAAACCTGGCTAATTCTGGTTTTAAAATTAATTAAACTGGATTAATTAAGTTAATTGAAGATTAGGGCTAAATGATGAGATCCTGGCCATCCAAACACGCGCGGGTCAAACAAAGTCAAACGCATCCACGGCCAGAATTCAAAGTTCATTAATGATGTAATTAGGGCTTAATGAGTTGGTCGTCTTCTCCGGCGAAACCTCCAACCTAACTCTCTCAAAACCTCACTAAATCATGCCAAAACCTCCAGATCAACTCAACTAAACATCCTAAACAACAATTCAGCAACAAAATTCATTTCTTTTTCATGAATCATGAAGAACAAACAGAAATCAAATTTACGGGCAAAGTTTCAGAAAAACAATACATCCTCATTTCTGCATCATTTTCAAAAATTCAAAGCTCATTGCATTCAGGGAAGCATGTAGATCATTTTAGAAACAAGAAATAAGAGTTCTGGAAAAATGAATTTCCATGGCTACTGTCGCTCCCACTAAATGAAGCTAAGTCAGATAGGGTACAGACGCGAAAGGTCGGCGAAAGGAACAATGAGAACACACAGCCGTGAACTCACTGGAGAAGGAAAGAGTCGCCAGCTAGGCATTTTTATCCCGGAGGAAAGGTAATGTTGCATAGACCTAAAAATGGATGGATAAGACGGTTGCGAACCAGAGAGACTGAGAAAGGGGGTTGGTTACAACCTGGGAAGGTATTAGCACCCAGATTGTCCGTCGTACTCGACGGGATCCACGCTCAAAAGATTTGTGTTTTAAAGGGGTAGTGTCAGTGCAATTTGTGCATAAAAGAGCTGGAAAAGGATGTACAGGTGTCAGTGTAAAAGAAATGTAAAGTGTAATATATACAGTGTCAGTGCAGGAACAGGAATGAGATGCTCAAGATCATGAGGCTTAAAGAATAAGGCTGAAAAGAGGGGGAATATACAGAGACTTTTGTTCGATAACTGTTAAGTTATGCCTACGTATCCTCTCGTGCAATGAGGAAGTCAGAACACCGTAGTTCGACCCAAAGAGACTGAAAGGTGAATTGACTTGTGAACTGCTTACTTGTCTATGCTCAAGTGTATGACCTGTCTGGCTCAGGTGCAAACTGTCTTGCATTAGACGGAAGAAGCAAGTTCTCGTTTGTGAGTGAATGAGATGAGAAAAGAATCCCGAAGGAGACGATTATTGTTTGTTTTTGAGTTTTCAGTCTTTTATTGCTTTTGAAAGTTTGTCATAAGTTAATGAGCTTAAGCCTAAACCAATGGGTTAGTAAACTCATCACATCTTCCCTCTGATTAGGGGTAATGAGAATACCTTAAGTGTGAAGTCAGCTTCTCACACTTAATCACCTTTGGTGTAGGATTAAGATCATTAACCTACTTGATTATTAAGATGTTTTTGTTGTTTTTGTTTAGTGTTGAGTAATGAGATTAAGCCATAATCAGGGATTAAACAGACTCATTACACCATCCTAATAGAAGGATAATAGATGAGAATGTTTAAGCTGAGGAAAGCTCCTCAACTTAATCCATGATTAGGGATTAAACTCATGACAAAACAAAGCCTTTATTAAGTGGATTTTAGTTAATGATGTGATGATGAAGTGATTTTTAGGGTTTGTAAGACAACTTGAGGGGGACTTGTCCATTAACACTAGGGTTAGTCCTTCTTAACCAATTAAGGAAGAATTAGAACCCTAATGCAAGGCCCAAGTTACAAGCTTGATGTCTTGATGATTATTATGTGGATTGATTAAAGGATTTAAACACATTAAGGGTTTAACACTTAGGATTAAAGTTATACACTCCATCCTAATAGAAGGATGCAGGCATAAGCTTAATCACAAAGCCTTAAAGCCTTTAGGGTTTAGTCCCTGATTATGAGGTGAGAAGAGAAGACTCAATGAGACACAAAGGCAAAACTAAGTGGGGAGACTAATCAAAACCCTAATCATTATCATGCTTGGTTGTTCCTAAGGTTTGTGAGGTTTAAGAAAGAAGATCTTCAATGGAACCACCAGGAAGCAGAGAAAAGGATCAGGAGAAGCAAAGCAACTTGCTTCATTCAAGAAGTCAAGTCACTTGAGGAAAGAAAGGTAAGAAGAAGAAGAATGAGCAAGCTCAATCTCAAACACAAAGCAAAATGCATCAAGGATGCATAAAAGAGATGAAGAGAAGTTATGAGAAGCGAAGGCAAATTCACTTCTCAAAGTCACTTACCACCTGGAAGGTTAGAAAAGAAATGCAATGCAATGCAAAATGGGATGGAATGACATGATGCAAACCAAAACCAGAAGCACATTCATGATGTTAATGATGGTATGAGATGCTACAAACATGAAACAACACATGGGGATGATCATACAAACTTATGGATGCAAATGAAGCAAGTTAAGAACCATGATCATACATGAAGAGTTATGGAATGCAAATGGCATACAACATGGAAAATGTAAGATGCAATGATTAAACATGCTTTCAATATGTCTTAAGATGTTCAATGAATCAAATGGAGGCATGGAATGTCATGGCAAGTCATGTTATGCAAGTGAATGCAAGGTGGATGTATATGGAAGCCCAAATTAGGGTTTATGATCAAAGCATCAAACAAAAACCAAAATCAGAAGCAAACAACACTATAAAAAATTGAAAATGCACTCAAAGGACCCCTAATCCTATACTAACCCATTGCCCAAAAGAGAGGTTTCAACTCTTAATCAAATTCAAGTTATGATTTTCCTAAGTTTTCTAGGGTTTTAGGGTTCCTTAACAAGAAAATTATCAAACAAAAGGAAAATGAAAGATCAAATCATGGCCATTTAATCTCACAAACTACATGCTAAACACAATGCAATGCAAAAAGAATCAAGGTCCAACTCTTTAGGGTTAGGCATAAATGATTTTTGGAAGTTTGGATCAAAATAATGCATCAAAATGATTTTAATTCAATGAGAAATTCTCAAAATGCATCAAGATCAAAAAATAAATTTGGTTTGAGGGTTGGACAATGTTTCTAAATGTTTTTAAAGGTTTCATGAATTTTTTGGTGATTTTTAAATACCTAAAAGTATTTTTAATTAATTAATTCTCATTAATTAATTAAAAAGAAACTTTTAAATATTTAAAAATACTTTTTTAATGCTAAAAATGAGAATAAAAATATTTTTGTGTTCTGAAATTAAATAATAACATGTATAAAAAATTTCAGATTTTTTAAAGTATTTTTGCTATTTTAAATAAATTGTGGAAAACAAATGAATTAATATGAAAATAAAATGGATTTTTAAACTGAAAAAGAAAAGTCAGCCAATCCAATGGCCCTCATTCAAACTGAAACACGCGCGCATTGACTTGGCGCCAGATCCCACGGCCAGCATTCAAATCCAGCTAATCAATGATTAAGCCCTAATCCTGCCGTTAATGACCCTCAGGTGACCGGAACAGTGTTCCGGTCATCTTCTCCGTTCACTCCAAACTTCAAACTCTCTCTAAACGCATCTAAAATGAAATCTAACTAAACAGGAATGATCCCCACCCAGAAACGAATCAGAACCCCCAATCAAAACATATTTATCACTCCTAAATTGGCTGAATCGAATCAAACAAAACCTAGGGCAAAAAGTTTCAGAAACTGATTAAACTCTCATCTCTCCACCATTTTCAAAACTAAAGACATCAGAGTGATCAGTGAACTACAAAGAACAACTTAGGAACTTTAAAAATCATTTCTGGAAAAAAAGTTCTTGAGCTACCTGAGTTTCGAAGCTTTCAATTTTGCAACTTTCTGGCCTCTCCTCTTGGTGCAATCCACTCCTCTTGGTCCCTTGATGATGTCTGAATGCTTAGAAAAGGTTTATGTTGGCTGGTTTGAGAGTTTGAACAAGTTCTGTTCAGTGAGGTGAAGGAATCGTGTTTCTGATTCTTTGAGTTCTGGGTTGCTTTGAAGGGTGCTTTGTGATCAGTGAGGTATGGTGAGATGATTTGTGAAGTTTGTTTGTAGGTTTGTGGCTTGTATGCTGAGTTTCGAAGGGTTTTGCTCTTGAGAGTGAAAATGAGAAAGTGTTGTTCTTGCTGGTTTCAGGCTTGCTGGCTATATGAAATGTCTTGCTTTTTGTTTGCATAAACAAATGGGATTGGTCAGAAGATGTGACCTGTGCTTTAGTGATAGGTGTAGCTACTTTTGCAAATATGTCAACTTCTTGTAAGAGAGGGCATGGGCAACTTCTAGCCAAGTACAAAGGGCTTGTCTGGCGCAGCATGGCATGAGGGAAAGGCTAGTGTGATTCAGCAGGCTAGGCAGCAAGTGGATGAAGTGTGATCATTGGTTTTGCAACTTGCTTGCTTTTGCTTTCCATGAAAATATCTTGCCTTACAAGCCATGAAACATGAGAAACTCTTGGTCCATTCTGATTTTTAGGTCACATGTGATGTTTGTGTAATGGTTAGACAACACTTAGAAGTCACAAATGCCTTGGGTACAAGATTTTGCAAATTTCTCATTTGGTGCATAACTTGAAATTTAGTGATTTTTGCCAACTTTGACACACCATAACTTTTGATCCAAAACGAATTAGGTCATGTTCTTGTACTTTTTGAAAAGGGAAAGATCTAATCTACAACTTTCATGACCAAAGTTTTTCCATTTGAAGCATTTTTGGATCAAAAAGTAAGGGTTGAAAAATGGCCTAAAATGACAAATTCCTTAAAAGTCAACCATGCCCAAAAAAGTCAACTTTGCAAAAACTTGTAATTCTTGAATCTTGTGAACTTCTAATTTCTTCCATGACAAAATAAAGATCATATACACTCAAAATGATGAAGATCACCCCTTGGTTGGGTCATTGGGGGCCTCAGATGCCCTGATTTTGCACTGACTTGTCTGAAAAGTCAACTCTTGATCAGATGACTTCCCCATGGAATTTCTTCATGAAAATTGATATGCATACTCCCTATACCATATAGAGACCAATAGAAACAAGAATGACCAAAAAATTTGGAGTTATGGCCTCTGAAACCAAAACCCTAATTTTAGGTCATCTGTGCAGTCTAGCCTGGCTCTGCTTCCATACCAATCCCAGTTCTTGTGATTCTTTGGCATTTTTGACTTTTGAGGGGATGTAATATGGTATAAGAACACACATGGACCCCTTTGAAGTGATTGGTGGCCTTTGGAGTGGCTCAAGAAGCTCTTGAATTGCTCAGATCACAAACCCTAGATGCAGATGACTTAGAAGCAATGCAGTGGTACAAAAATAGGATATGAGATGGTATGATTGAGTTTATGCATATGAAATGATCACAAGCCATGGTGTGAATGGGTGAGGGCAAATTTGGGGTGTTTACAGCTACCTGAATCGAAGCTTTCAACCCAAGAGCTTCTGAACCAGTTTCTTGCTTCCAATCAACTCCACTGACCTCCCTCAAGTGTTTGCAAAGCTTATCTGGAGTTTATTTGGGCTAGTTTGAGAGATTGCTTGAGTTCTGTTCAAAGAGGGGAAGAAATCGTATTTGGTTTATGTGAGGTTTCAGGCTGTTTCAATGGTTGGTTTGTTATCAGTGGAACATTTTGAGATCAATGGTGAAGTTTGTTTTTGTGTTTGATGCTTGTGCTGTGTGATTCGAAGCAAAATGCATAAGGGGAGGTTTTTGGGAATGCTGGCTTGTGTGTGTATTCAGGCCCCAAGATCATGTCAAATGGCTTGCTTTTGGTGTGTTTGTAAAGTCTTGGTTGGTCAGAATAGTTGTTGTGTCACTGTGGGATTGGTATGGGGGTTTTTGCAAAAAGTCAAGTCTAGGTGTACTTGAGGTATGGGCAAGTGTGAGGTTGTGATAGGGGCATGTTTGAGTTCAGCAGAGATCATGGAGTTCATATGGATCAGATTCTATGAGCTGTAACAAGTAGAGGCATGGCTTCATGAGTTTTTGCAAGTTGGTACATGTTTGCCCCCTTTGGAAATTCATGAAGTTCAAGGCACCAAAATGCAATATTCTTGGGCCAATTATGACTTTTAGAAGTCACATGATCATATTGTGAAGAGTTTATGCACATTTGAAGTCTTTAGAATGCTTGATCATACCACTTTGCAAAATGCCTCTTTGGTACAAAACTTGAATTTATGTGATTTTTCCCAACTTTGACAAGCCATAACTTTTGATCCAAAATGAATTAGGACAAGTTCTTGTACTTTTTGAAAAGGGAATGATCCATTCTACAACTTTCATGACCAAAGTTTTCTCATTTGAGGCATTTTTGAATCAAAAAGCAAGGGTTGAAAAAGTTTCCCAAAATGGCAAGTTTCCATTACAAGTCATTTTCCCAAAAAGTCAACTTTGCTAATGGCTTGAAATTCTTCAATTTTTTGAACTTCTAACATCTTCTATGATCAAATAAAGATCATACACCATCAAAATGATGAAGAACACCCTTTGGTTGGGTCATTGGGGGCCTCAGATGCCCTGATTTTGCACTGACTTGCTCAAGAAGTCAACCCTTGATTAGATGCCTTCCCCATGGAATTTCTTCATGAAAATTGATATGCATGATCCCTATACCATATAGAGACCAATAGAAACAATAATGACCAAAAAAATTGGAGTTATGGCCTTTGAAACCAAAACCCTAATTCTAGGTCATCTGTGCAGTCAATCCTGGCTCTGCTTCCATGCCAATCTCAGTTCTTGTGATTTTTTGACATTCTTGATTTTGTGAAGATACAATATGATGCTTGAACACACATGGACCCCTTTGAAGTGATTGATGGCCTTTGGAGTGGCTCAAGTGGCCCTTGGATTGCTCAGATCACAAACCCTAGATGCAGATGACTTTGAACCAATGCAGTGAATCAAAAATGTGGTATGAGATGCTATGATTGAACTTATGCATATGAAAAGATCACAAGCCATGGTGTGAATGGGTGAGGGCAAATTTGGGGTGTTTACAGCTGCACCTATTCAAGCATGAGTTAGCTGTGTAGAATGTAAGCAGCGGCTTAACAGGCAAACAAGATAACTTGTGGTTGAATACCAAAGACAGTCCAAAATTTGCACTCACAGAATGAAGAAGAAAAGGGATATAGATTGTAAAATAAAGTATATTTATAAAGTGCGGGCGACGGAGGACGACCGTCGAGCAGAGGACGACTGTTGGGGATAAAGCAATGACGGGGACGACCGACAAGCTGGGGAAGATGCGGGGGATATAGCAGTGACGGGGATGGCCGATAAGCTGGGGATATAAGAGATTATGATGGGGATGGCCATCAAATAAAGTAACAAGACTTTCTGGGGATAAAAAGGTGATTGTGAATGATGGGGACGACCATTAAGTTCAAAGCATGAATAAAATAACTGATGAGGTACGGTCATCAAAGGTGAAGGACGATCACCTAGCAGGGGACGGCTGCTCTGTTGGGGGGTAAGATGAGGGACAGTCATCTAAGGGTGAAGGACGATCACCTGGCAAGGTACGGTTGCCAAAAATATCGCGACATAGGACAAATTCCGGATAAAAGGTCGACGATGGGGACGGCCATCGGATAAGCATGATGAAGGACGATCATCAGGAGGTGAAGGACGATCACCTAACAGGGTACGACTGCTCTTAGGGTTTATCATGACATAGGACGAATGTCAGATAACAAGATCAACGATGGGGACGGCCATCGGATAAAATGATGAAGGACGATCATCAAAAGGTGAAGGACGATCACCTAGCAGGGTACTGCTGCTCAAATCACGACATAGGACGAATGCCGGATAGAAAAAGGGTTCCAATAATGGAGACTCCGCTGGGGAAAGGATGAGGGACGGTCATCCAAAGGTGAAGGACGATCACCTGGAAGGGTACGGCTGCCGAAAAGGCATCATGACATAGGACGAATGTCAGATAGAAAGGAAATAGTTCACAGGGATTTGCTGGGACAAGTAAACACGGACGAGTGTCTATATCCAAGAAATGAGAGATATTAGTGTTTGGTGTACGGTGTATAGATTAAAGATGCGGACGAGCATCCCTAAGACCATGATACGGACGAGTATCAGGTAGAAGCAAATGCTGACACATGTTCAGAGATGATGATACGGACGAGTATCAACTGGTTAACAAGGAACACGGACGAGTGTTGATTCTGTGGGGACTCTTCTGGGGAATGGTGGACACAGACGAGTGTCTAAATTCAAGAAGACATAAGTGTTTGACACGTGTATGGATTTGAGATGCGGACGAGCATCCTTAAGACTGTGATACGGACGAGTATCAGGTAGAAGCAAACGCTTGACGCATGTTCTGAGATGATGATACGGACGAGTACCAACTGGTTAACAAAGAACACGGACGAGTGTCAGATCTGGGGAGGTGTATACAAGATACGAACGAGTATCCGTATGACTAATAAGTATGGGTGGTGTACAGATGAGTGTTTAACTTGCTGGGGAGAGTGACACGGACGAGTGTCAAAAGAGGAAAGTGTAATATAAACAAGTGTATGGTTTACAGAATGTTTTAGGTTTCCATGCTGGGGAAGGTGACATGGACGGGTGTCAGGGAATCTGTAGACATATGTATCTGTGAGTGCAAAGAGGACGCTTTGGCTTCCTGCTGGGGGATATGACACGGACGGGTGTCAAGAAGTATCTGTAATATATAAGTGTCTGTTTGTAAAGAATGCTCGGGCGGCTTTACTGGGGAAAGATGACACGGACGGGTGCCAAAAGGAGTGTGCATTTGTATATATGAGTGCAAGGCAAATGCTTTGGCTTTCTGCCGGGGAATCCGGGGAGTTTCTCTGTATACCACTGACGGATTGTCAGTATTTACAAGAGTTTGATTCAGAACATGGCTTATGATTATGCAATATGTTTGATTTTTGCCGTAATGCTCCGTATTAGACGGGATGCTACGCTCTGTGGGGAGAATATGATGTGAATGCTATGATTATGCAAAGGTACTGATCCGGGATTCGGGTCCCGTTGCTGAGGAGATCTCTGGTTGATCCACTTGAAGTGAACATCCCAGTTGGGGATGAGATCATTGGCAGATCTGACACATGGGACTCTGCTTGGGGATATAGGTCACTGATAGACCTATCTTTGGTAATGAGGGACCCAGCTGGGGTTTGTAGAAGCTTTCTTCACTCTGTTGTGGGATCCTCAGGCATTGCTCTTCCGGATAGAGGCTGGAACTCTGTGGGGAGATGGTTCCCTGGCTTTTGTACTTGGCTGAGGAGGAAGTAACAAATGGCAACACAGCTGGGGAGAAAACACCTCTGGTGCCAAGACTGAGTAGGTAATGATTTGCCAGCTTGCTGGGATGAAGTTTTCATGCCCCATGTTGTGCTTTGAACACCTGCAATCCTGGAAAGACAGAGAAATGTACAAGTAATCCCGAGGTATCTCTTACCGGATTCCAACATAGGAGTTTAGACACTCCCGGGAGTAAGTATACTTCCTGCACGCACATATTTTTTAGAAGAAAAGCATCTGTATTTATGCAACCAATAATCTTAAAGACATCGGACATTCTTGCAAATGAAAATAATGTACGAGACGAAACATGACTGAAAATCTGATTTTATTAATTCGTGTGCCCTGAATCGGCAAGATACAGTCAAAGAAACAAATCCCCTGAGATGAGGAGATTGTTACAAATTGAGAAATAAAAGGTATTGGCAATGTTGATGACGCTTAAAGGAGCTTCCCTTTGCTATGACTCGTATGACATTTGACGTTCTTCTCATCTTGCTTTCTGAAGAAGGCTGACTCTGAAAGAAGTTTGGTCCTTTTGAAGCTTACCAAGTTGTGAGTGATACAGACGAATTCGGAATGCAGTTGTTCGCTTATTCCCTTATTTTTCATGGATCGCCCTTTCGGGTTTTCAATCCATCGGGATACCCTTTTTTGCCTGAGTCGTCCAATGCGGCTTTTCAACTCAACGGGTATACATTTCTTTATTTATTTTCCCTTATTTTTGCCCGAGTCTTTTATTCTGTTTTTGACTCGCCGGGATGCCCTATTTTTGCCTGGACTTACATTCTGTTTTTATGTCCAGCGGGTCATTTTTATGCGAAGTATTTTTTAACTGCATCTGAATTCACAGGGGACAGGAAGTCTTCTCCATCCATAGTACTGAGAATTAGTGCTCCACCAGAGAAAACTTTCTTTACTACGAATGGCCCTTCATAGTTCGGAGTCCACTTGCCCCTGTGGTCTGTATGAGGAGGGAGGAGTCTTTTCAGCACAAGATCTCCTACTTGGTACTCTCGTATCCTGACTTTCTGATCGAAGGCTTTCTTCATTCTTTTCTGATACAGCTGCCCATGACAGATTGCAGCCAATCTCTTCTCTTCTATCAGATTCAGTTGTTCGTATCGGGATCGGACCCATTCAGCCTCATTCAGTTTAACATCCATTAGTACCCGCAGGGAGGGTAATTCAACTTCAACAGGTAGGACTGCCTCCATCCCATATACAAGCTGATACGGTGTTGCCCAAATAGATATTCGGATTGATGTACGGTACCCATGCAAGGCAAATGGTAGCATTTCATGCCAATCTTTTTAGGTAACCACCATCTTTTGCACAATCTTCTTGATATTCTTATTAGCTGCCTCAACAGCGCCATTCATCTTTGGCCTGTAAGGAGAAGAATTGTGGTGTTGGATCTTGAAGTCCCGACATAGCTCTGCCATCATTTTGTTGTTTAAGTTGGAACCATTATCAGTAATGATTCGCTCGGGAACTCCATACCGATAGATGATGTCTCTCTTCAGAAATCGGGCTACCACTTGTCTTGTAACATTTGCATAGGAAGCTGCTTCAACCCACTTGGTGAAATAGTCAATGGCAACCAGGATGAATTTGTGGCCGTTTGAAGCAGTCGGTTCAATCTTGCCAATCATATCAATGCCCCACATGGCAAAGGGCCAGGGTGAAGACATCACGTTCAGAGGATTTGGAGGCACATGCACTTTATCCGCATAAATTTGACATTTATGGCATTTCCTGGCATAGGTACAACAGTCGGCATCCATTGTGATCCAGTACTAACCTGATCTTAGCAACTTCTTGGCCATGGCATGCCCTCCTGCATGGGTACCAAAGGATCCTTCGTGCATCTCGTGCATCAACAAGTCTGCTTCTGTTCTATCAACGCATATGAGGAGTACCATATCAAAGTTTCTCTTGTACAGGGAACCGTCAGTATTCAGGAAGAAACTACCAGCTAGCCTTCTTAATGTCTTCTTGTCATTGGAAGATGCCCCAGGTGGGTATGTTTGATCCTCCAAGAAGCACTTAATGTCATGGAACCAAGGCTTATCATCTTTGACAGCATCTGCTGCAAATACGTATGCTGGTCTGTCGAGTCTGGACACTGAAATCTGAGGCACAAAGTTGGCAGCTTGAACTTTGATCATGGATGAAATGGTAGCCAGGGCATCTGCAAATTGATTCTCGTCTCGAGGGATATACTCAAGCTTGACTGTTGTGAAGAAAGTCAATAACCTTTTTTAATAGTCCCTGTAAGGTATCAGATGATCCTGGTGTGTGTACCATTTGCCGTTGGTTTGATTAACTACCAGAGCTGAATCTCCGAACACAGTCAATGTTTTGATCCTGAGGTCAATGGCTTCCTCAAGACCCATAATACAAGCTTCGTATTCAGCTTCGTTGTTAGTGCAGTTGAAGGTGAGTTTTGCCGAGAAAGGCATGTGAACTCCTTTAGGTGTAATGAGTACTGCACCAACACCACGACCATTCATATTAACAGCCCCATCAAACATCATAGTCCATTTTTCTTCTGGGACAGGCCCTTCGGTGTGAACAGGCTCTTCATGATCTTTTGCTCTTATGAACATGATGTCTTCATCAGGGAAGTCAAATCTCATAGGCTGGTAGTCATCAATGGGTTGCTCGGCGAGATAATCAGACAATACACTGCCCTTGATGGCTTTTTGAGATGTGTATTGAATGTCATATTCTGTGAGGATCATTTTCCATCTTGCAACCCGTCCGGTAAGTGCTGGCTTCTCAAATATGTACTTAACTGGGTCCATCTTTGATATCAATAAAGTAGTGTGGGTCAACATATACTATCTCAGTCGGCGAGAAGCCCACGCTAAAGCACAGCAAGTTTTCTCGAGCAGTGAATAACGTTGTTCACAGTCGGTAAACTTTTTGCTTAGGTAGTAAATTGCATACTCTTTTCGACCAGGCTCGTCATGCTGGCCCAGCACACACCCCATTGACTCTTCTAATACTGTCAAGTACATTAGCAGAGGTCTTCCTTCAACTGGAGGCATAAGGATTGGAGGCTCTTGTAAGTATTCCTTGATTTTGTCAAAAGCCCTCTGGCAGTCTTCATTCCACCTGACCGTTTGTTCTTTTCTTAACAACTTGAACAAAGGCTCACAGGTTGCTGTAAGGTGAGATATGAACCTTGAAATATAGTTCAATCTACCTAGAAACCCCCGAACTTCTTTTTCTGATTTTGGTGCAGGCATTTCTTGAATGGCGTTGACTTTATCAGGGTCAACTTCAATCCCTTTCTCACTTACAATAAATCCCAGCAGCTTACCGGATCGCACCCCGAATGTGCACTTGTTGGGGTTTAACTTCAGTTGGTACTTCCTCAGACGCTTAAATAACTTCAGCAGATTCACCAGGTGGTCTTCTTCTGTGAGGGACTTGGCAATCATGTCATCCACATAACATTCAATTTCTTTATGGATCATGTCGTGGAATAATGTTACCATAGCCCGTTGATAAGTTGCACCAGCATTCTTCAGTCCGAATGGCATCACCTTATAACAGAACATGCCCCAGGGTGTGATAAAAGTTGTCTTCTCCATGTCTTCAGGTGACATCTTGATCTGATTATATCCTGAAAATCCGTCCATGAAGGAGAATACTGAGAACTGAGCCGTATTATCCAACAATACGTCAATGTGAGGTAATGGGAAATCATCTTTTGGGCTGGCTCTGTTCAGATCCCGGTAGTCTACACACATTCTCACCTTGCCGTCTTTCTTAGGCACAGGTACAATATTAGCAACCCACAGCGGATAGCTAGTTACAGCAAGGAAACCGACGTCCCACTGCTTTTGCACCTCTTCCTTAATCTTCATCACCATATCTGGGCGAGTACGGCGCAGCTTCTGTTTTACTGGCAGGCAGTCTTCTTTCAAAGGCAGCTTGTGCATGACAATATCGGTGTCCAACCCTGGAATATCCTGATAAGACCAAGCAAAGACATCCACATACTCCCGAAGCATATCAATCAGTTGCTCTTTCACTGAATCTTGTAGGCAG
Organism: Lathyrus aphaca; assembly: GCA_963966055.1. Classification (NCBI taxonomy): domain Eukaryota; kingdom Viridiplantae; phylum Streptophyta; class Magnoliopsida; order Fabales; family Fabaceae; genus Lathyrus; species Lathyrus aphaca. Next base: position 231,734,279 of record OZ014519.1, read on the forward strand.
GCCCCGATTTTAACTTCTTTCACGTCTTCTTCCGTACCAAGATTAACCGTTTCAATCTCCTCCTGATGAGGAGTGATAACCTTCTCCTCTTGCCTTAACAACCTGGCTAGCTCTTTAGGAAGCTCATAATCTTCTTCAACCCCTTCATCAGCTTGATTGATTGGATTGTCAAAGTCATACGAAGTCATAGCTGTGTTGTTGTCGGTGCAGTCTGAAAGGCACTCTCTGCAAGGGTTTCGATTGTTCATTTTAGTGATTGATTTTAATCTTGTTTAGGAAAAAGTGAAATGAAGTTTATCATTTTGGAAAACATTGCCATTTTATTTTTGTACAAAAAGAAAAAAAATGAAAAACAGCGAGCGGAAAAGAAAAAGACTCATTTGCAAAAGATGTCCGATATTCATTGATTGATCTGTTTGCACAAAATTACAAGATGGCCCGATTACAAAATGAGTCTTGTCATCTTGGGCAAGATGCAAGACTTGATGCATGCTTAAAAATACAGGAAATAATAATTACTCTCCAGGAGTAACCCTTATAATTTCCTGGGAAGACCAGTTAAGGACTTGGCTCCCCGGGATCCTTGGACGTATCCAGCTCTCCAGGTTGCGGTCGCTTTCATCCTCGTCTTCGAAGTTGTTCACTGCATCAGGGGTGAGCATTCCCCTGCTGACAAAACTGGGCTTCTTGGCAGCCTCTGATTGATCTTGTTGAGTTGGTTTGTAACCCAACCCAAATCTGTCCTCCTTCTTCTCTACGGGCAGCAGCTTGCCCCAGCCTTGGGCAGTCCCCTCTTCAACAACCTTCCTGGCTTGCTGATAAGATGTCATGGAGGTCCCCAGTATAGCAGATGCTTCATTAATGTTTAGGGCCTCAAATCCCTGGCTCATAGTTTCATGGATTTCTCCATCCATCTCAATGTACTTGTACATAGCCAGATGGCTAACAAAGATGTCCTCTTCACCACAGATGGTGATGATCTGGCCTTCCCACTCGAATTTCAGCTTCTGGTGAAGGGTAGACGTAACAGCGCCAGCGGCATGGATCCAAGGTCTACCCAACAAACAACTGTAGGCCGGCTGAATGTCCATCACATAGAAGGTAATTTTAAAAGTCTGCGGGCCAATCATCACAGGCAGATCAATCTCCCCAAGCACTGATCTTTTAGAGTCATCAAAAGCTCTCACCACCAAATTACTTGGACGCAATGCCAAGCCATCGTACTCCAGCTTCACCAAGGCTTTCTTTGGTAGAACATTGAGTGAAGACCCAGTGTCCACCAGTACATGGGATAGAACAACACCCCTGCATTCTAGAGTGATGTGTAAAGCCTTGTTGTGGTTACGTCCCTCAGTTGTTAAGTCAGCATTGGTAAAGCCCAGCCCATGACTGGTGTTGACATTTGCCACTACAGTCTCTAGCTTATTAACAGTGATCTCCTCTGGCACGTATGCTGCGTGCAGGACTTTCAGTAATGCATTCCTGTGAGCTTCAGAACACATCAACAGGGATAATATGGAGATTTTTGAGGGAGTTTGGTGAAGCTGATCCACCACCTTGTAATCACTCCTTTTTATGATTCTCATAAACTCGTCTACATCTTGTTCAAAAGTTGTCTTCTGAGTTTCTTTGACAGTCGGCTCTTCAAATACCACACTCTTTCCCTTTGCTTTAGCAGCAGCTTCTGCTTCGGCATTAGGTTTTTGCAATTGTGAGGCAAAAAGGCGTCCGCTTCTGGTGAAGCCTCCGCCTCCCCCAACATTATCAATTTGTGGAGAAGAGGTTGAAGAATCCAAGGTGATTTTCTCCCCGTTGCAGTAGAGGTCAGAGCCATAATGCCAGGGTATGGCATTACTGCTTTCATATGGAACTGGTCCAGGCACCGTGATGGTAACTGGACTGACCGCAGCAGAGGAGGGTATTGAAATGGTGTGCGGATCGTAGTAAATGGTGACTGGTGACCTGGCAGGAGGTGCCACTGTTTGTTGTTGAAAGTTGTTGCTTGGAGGAACATCTGATGGATCATAGTAAATGGTGACTGCTGAGATATCTTCATTAATTTCTGTTGGCGTTGTAGAAGGCCCTGCTGAATAAATGGATGCTGATGTTGTAGAAGAGATGGTTGTTGACATCTGATTTGTTGAAGTGATGGATGAAGCCATTGCTGATGATATTGATGAATTGGTCGGAATGATTGTTGTTGCAGTTGTAGGAGACTCAGGAATTGTCGTCAAAGGAATTGCTGGATTTGTAGGCGCCGTTGTTGTGATCTGAAGTATGCCACTCTTGATAAGACCATCTATGCCGCTTCTCAAATTATCACACCCGTTGACCGAAATGCTGCAGTACCCACAACCGAGCTCACACCCGGGGAACATCTGGCACTCTAGAAGCTGAGCTTTAATCTCGACCAGAGGTGTTCGAATCTGTACAACACTGGTGATTAAGAAAGATGGCTTGTCTTCCTCAATGGCATTAATTCTTGGTCCTCCATGATTGGGCATGGGATTCTTGGTGACACTTGGAGGGGGTGCAAAGTTGAGAGCTTTAGAATCCACCAGGTCTTGTACCTTCATTTGTAAAGCCCTGCATTTCTCCGTATTGTGGCCAGGTGCATTGGAATGGAAAGCACATCTGGAGTTGACATCGTAATTTCTTGGGAGATTAGAGGGATCTGGTGGTGTCAATGTCCTTAATTCAACCAAGTTGAGTTTCAGGAGTTGTGGCAATAAAGCGGCATAAGGCATAGGGATTGGATCAATCACCCTATTTGCCTGTGATGGTCTTTGCTGAAAGGGTCTTTGCTGTTGGCTGCTGTTATTGTTGTTGTAGGTCCTTTGTGGTGGATACTGAACTTACTGCTGATAATGTGGTTGTTGTTGTGGTTGATATGCTGGTTGCTGAGGAGTTGGAGCTGGAATGGTGACAGCTGCTACTGATCTGTGGGCATACTGAGGTCTGCCCCTGCTGGCATGAATGGCATTTGTCTCACCGGTCCTTCTAGGTCCCACAAAAGGTTTCATGGAATTACTTGACGAACTTGCACCATTATCAGAAATCTTACCCATCTTCAAAAGGCTCTCAATTCTTTCTCCAACTATAACCACGTCAGCGAAGCTGGTGGAAGAAAAGGCAGCTAGCCTATCAATATTTGTTCCCTGCAGAGTATTCATAAACATGTCGGCCATTTCTCTTTCTGACATGGGTGGCTGGACAGCAGCAACAAGCTGTCTCCACCTCTGGCCATATTCCCTGAAGCTTTCTCTGGAGGACTGAGACATTCCCATCAAAAGGGTCCTGTTAGGAGCCATGTCCAGATTGTATTGGTATTGTCTGATGAAGGCCTCAGCTAGGTCCTTCCAGCATCTAATTGTAGCTCTGGTCAAGTGTGAGTACCATTCCCTTGAGGCCCCAGTCAAACTGTCTTCAAAGTAAAACATCCACAGTTTTTCATCCATGGTGTATGCTTTAAGTCTTCCCAGGAAGGACTGTAAGTGAGTTCGCGGACAGGAAGTTCCATTGTACTTCTCGAAGCACGGGGGTTTAAACTTGTGGGGAATCCTTACCCCATCCACTAACCCCATATCCATGACATCAAAACCTAGGGAATTTTGAGACTCCAGAGATCTCAACTTCTCAGCAATTTCATCAAACCTCCTATCATAGACTTCATCCCCAGCTCCCATTACAGTAAACTGCTCCTCTTGGGGGTCTTCTTGTAAAATCCTCCCCCCAGTAGTATTTCCTTGTGCATTAGTAGGGATGTTGACTTTTGGATGTAGGTGAGGCCCATATACTGGTGGATTAGCATGAGGCTGACCTCTTTCATTGTTACTTGTTCCTCCAGTTCCCAGATGGGGTTCTTCCGGGTTTTGTCTCTCTACCAATGCCCTCAACCTTTCTTGACTTTGGGCCAAGCCATTCATTACTTCCATGAATTGGGTCATTTGGTTTCTCATCTCCAGCCTTTCGTTAGCCATCTGAGTTCTGACCTCTGTCAGATCTTGCTGTACTTGATCCATTTGGATACCAGGAAGATTGTTGCGAGTAGGATATCGGTGCGGACGGTTGAGAGGAAACACCCGACGGCGAGCAATAATTCCTGAAGCACAACAGAGTTAGTAACAAACAAAACAAAAACCTACAAAACAAAACAAAAGTTAGCATGCAATGCAGTATGCTTATTTATTTTCCAAGGTATCCGGCTTGGCACTTGGTTTTGACCTTTCCAGACCCTGAGGAAGATGCTTTGATGTTGCTTGAGAGAAAGAAAACTTAGTGAAAAAAACTGACAAACACATTACAAATGGTGAATCATACATAGTCTGTTTTTACAACATATGCCCCTGAAGGGTCAGAAATACAACATAAAAGAAAAGTACATGAAATGGAAATAACAACAAGCAAAGTAGTTAGACATCTAAGCCAAACTCATCCTCCTTAACCTCCTTCAAAAGTTCCTCAGTTACAGGACCAGCTGGATGTTCTGTAATGTTTCTGATAAGAAGGTTCCTGGTGGCAATAGCAGCAGTCAGCTTCTTGTGCCTGTCCTGGTCCTTTGATCTCTTCACACCAACCCTAAGCTTCAACTCTGAAATCTCCTTCTGGGCTGCTAGCAGAGCCTCCTGTTGTTTCATCTCAATGGCCTCCAACTGCTCAATCCTAGCTTTAGTTCTCTTATCTTCCTGAGTACGAGCTTCAGTGATCCTGACCCACCTAGCTTGACTCTCCTCTAGATAAAGATCAGTCCTAGCCTTCTAAAACTGGGCCTCTTTACAGGCATTCTTCAATATTTGCTCCCCAGCTCTTGATTTCTTGATGTAGTCCTCTGCTTTCTCAATCTTGGCCAGATGCTCCACCTTAAGCTTCTCCAATCTCTCAATGTCTAGACGACCATCACTCCTCTCCCAGAGGGTCTTCTTCAGAGCTTGAGACAGATTCTCATTCCTCTCTTCCAGCTTCTCAAATTCTTCCAGGCTGACAGTGGCTGGAGGTGGTACTGTGGATGGTCCAGGTGCATCTTCAATGGTAAAAGGCATCCCAGAAATCTGAGCTCTGGCATGGGACCATTCATAGTATTGAGCTGAAGCCACATTATTGCACCTCCCAAGAATAGCCACCCCTTTGGTCTGGATGTTGTCCCAAGCCCAGGATGCTTGTCTGACAACAGCTAGATTAGGTTTTATCTCACAATACAGGGTTTCAGCCAAGTCCTACACTCTAGGAGGGTGAACCAAAGCATAGCCCAACTGTCTCCTAAACAGCAAAGGGTTGTAGTTGATGCAACCCTTCACTCCTATTGTGAAGAGTTTATGCACATTTGAAGTCTTTAGAATGCTTGATCATACCACTTTGCAAAATGCCTCTTTGGTACAAAGCTTGAATTTATGTGATTTTTCCCAACTTTGACAAGCCATAACTTTTGATCCAAAATGAATTAGGACAAGTTCTTGTACTTTTTGAAAAGGGAATGATCCATTCTACAACTTTCATGACCAAAGTTTTCTCATTTGAGGCATTTTTGAATCAAAAAGCAAGGGTTGAAAAAGTTTCCCAAAATGGCAAGTTTCCATTACAAGTCATTTTCCCAAAAAGTCAACTTTGCAAATGGCTTGAAATTCTTCAATTTTGTGAACTTATAACATCTTCTATGATCAAATAAAGATCATACACCATCAAAATGATGAAGAACATCCTTTGGTTGGGTCATTGGGGGCCTTAGATGCCCTGATTTTGCACTGACTTGCTCAAGAAGTCAACCCTTGATTAGATGCCTTCCCCATGGAATTTCTTCATGAAAATTGATATGCAAGATCCCTATACCATATAGAGACCAATAGAAACAAGAATGACCAAAAAAATTTGAGTTATGGCCTTTGAAACCAAAACCCTAATTCTAGGTCATCTGTGCAGTCAAACCTGGCTCTGCTTCCATGCCAATCTCAGTTCTTGTGATTTTTTGACATTCTTGATTTTGTGAAGATACAATATGATGCTTGAACACACATGGACCCCTTTGAAGTGATTGATGGACTTTGGAGTGGCTCAAGTGGCCCTTGGATTGCTCAGATCACAAACCCTAGATGCAGATGACTTTGAACCAATGCAGTGAATCAAAAATGTGGTATGAGATGCTATGATTGAACTTATGCATATGAAAAGATCACAAGCCATGGTGTGAATGGGTGAGGGCAAATTTGGGGTGTTTACAATAACCAAATTGCTTTCTGGACAACACAGGGTTATGACTTATCACTCCTTTTCTACCTAACAACGGCACATAGGGAAACTCACCACACTTTGTAATAAACTCTTTCCCTACCAAGTTTCTGCTACATCCCCAGGCTATATCATCAGATGTTAACCCCATCAATCTTCTAGCCCACTTCCAATCTTTCTTAAGATCTTTGAACGGTCCTGACTTCAGAAGCTTCTTAGCGAACCACTCGGCAAACAATGGAGCACAACAATTCACGTACCCCTTTCTCTTCTCATTTCTGTGATGGACACCGAAGTAAAAGTCTCCCAACAATGTAGGCACCGGGTTCCCTTTAATGAAAAGGGTGATGGCCTCCAAACTTACGCATCCTTTATCTCCTGGGAAAAGACTTATCCCATAGACCATTAATGCTAACAGCGCACTGAACTCTAATCATTCCACTCCCAAAGAAAACACATGGGCTTATGTGATAAGAAAATCCAGAGTAAATCCCTTCCCTTTACTAGCTTCTAACTCCATCTTCACTCTAAGCATACTCAAATGACAGGTACCCACAATGTCCTTGTACGGGGGACACTTCTCCGCAGCATAATAGGGAACACCATTCTTGATAGGAATCTTCAGGATGTCAGAAATCTCTTCCATAGTGGGAGCCAAGACGTAGTCAGCAAACACGAAAATTCTCAACTGAGGGTCATAAAACTGCAACAAAGAATGAAGACTATCTCTCTGATCAACAATAGGCTTGTTCGTGTAACCCAAGATCTTCCCATACCGACTTCTGAAATCATCTGAAACCTTATCACTCATCAAGTCCACCAGTTTCTGAATACTCTCAATTTCGGGTTGCGGGAAAGTATAATGAGCATTCCTTTTTCTGGGTATCTCTTGGACTTCTGTCATCTGGAGGAACAATGAATACTAGAACTGGGTACGGAGAATAAATTCTAACCTAAAATGGAAACATAAATAGTTAATGCGAGTATGATGCGATGCAAATGCAATTCAGGCATATGATCAACGATCGGGACTGTCCGGATGAGGAACACTGGACCCAAGTGACCAAGAACCAAGATTCTCTGAATAAAGCCCCATGAACAAGAACTCAGTCTTAAATAAGCCCCAAATCAAATATCCAAATCCACGTAGCCATATCAAATCATAGAACTGTACTGGCAATGAGGTATGATGAGGTCAAGGGTTCCTGCACACCTGTAAACCCCTCCCAATCTCACAGGTGTGCTCCGGGTCAAACATCACGGACTCTCAAAGCCGAATAGCAATAATACGTTCACCATTTCCGAGAAATGGCTCATGACCAAATCAGGGAATCGGTTTGGCATTATGTACTACTCAGGGAGGTCTCAGCGTGAGTCCGGGAAAACAAGCATCCTTTATAATTTCCCAGCTTCAAGCGTTGGAATCGAGAAACAATAGTACATTCATCCTGAAGAGTACAGTACTATCGTCATACGACTAGATGCCTTAGCTGAGTTCCTATAAAAGAACCAGGCCATCCTATGCGAGTTCCCAGTGGGCCCTCGGGTGCGAATGGGTTTGCCACAAAATGTGGTATGCCACTGTCACCACTGGAGAGGGATGTTTCCACAAAGATCCTCTATGATCGGTCCCCAGATGCACATAATTATCGAGGTTGTGTATGACCCCAGAAAGATTCTGGCATCAATACATTTCCAAGACGGTCGCAAGTCTGGGTGTGGAACTCACTACTACCAACATAGCAAGATGCCATGAAGCCAACGTGACTGTCCACTCTAAGTCCTAGGGTGCACTCGAGCCCCGGTTACGAGCTCATCTCTCAGTAACAGTTCCCAATCCCACAGAAAAAAGGAAACCAGCAGCCAGATAGTCCAGTATAATATATGATGCATGAAAATAAATACTGAAAAATGTAAATAAAGCTGTAAATAAAGCTGTAAATAAACAATAGTAAAAATAAACACGCAATAGCAAACAATCAACACCCAACGAAAAAAAAGCACGCAAGCGTTAGGATTGACTCTCAAGGGGAAAAGGGTAATGTCGATACCTGGATTTCCATCCTAGTACAAATGCGAAAGTGGTGCGGAAAAGGGTAGAGTCGCCAACCAGGCATTTTTATCCCGAAGGAACGGGAACGGTAATGCTGCACAAACCGAAGAAAAGAAAAGGAAGGACACGGGTCCTGCGAACCAAAGAGATTGGGTTCGGGAGTCGGTTATGACCTGGGAAGGTATTAGCACCCCAAATCGTCCGCCGCACCCGGGATCCACGCTTGCAAAGAAATCTGTTTCAAAGGATGAAGAAATGAAAGTTGCTGCAAAACTGAAACTGAAACTGGAATGAGAAAGGAAATGAAAAGAAAACAAAGAGGAAAAATGTAGGGAAAATAAATATTGTGCTCGAATGGGCCCTACCCCGCTGCCTACGTACCTCATCTGGACATGAGGATCAGAGTCGTCGTAGTTCCCCTAACTAGGGGTGGAAAATATTGCTTGTGAATTAAGGCTTGAACTGCCTATGTCAATGCTCAGGTGTTGCAGGCTCGGACGACGAGTGCGTAACTCTCTTGCATAATGACAAGTAGGAGCAAGTTCGTGGACAAAGCGAAGGAGATGAGAAAAGAAGTCCTGAAGGAGAGACGATTATTGTTTGTTTGTGTTTTTATGAGAGTTTTTTATTGGTGTGGCACAAGAGAATGAACTCAAACTCTCTTCCATGGAATGTGTACTTGCTACTACATTCCAAGAGGGAATAATAGAACAAGCACACCAAGTAAGGAGAATTTATCCAAGACTTGTTTCTAAGGGCAAGGGCCTAAATTCATTGACTTGTTAAATTTATTAGATGTTTTAGTGATTAAAAATGAAGAAGTATTTTTTAGGGTTTTTCTTGATGAAGATGACTTCATGATACGACTTGTGCATCATGCTAGACAAATGCACTATTCCAAGATGGAATGAATACATATGCCCCATGGAATAAGGCTATTACACAAGAAGTCACTTCTTTCTTTATTAATGTTTTTTAGGTTTTGTTTGGAGATGAGAAGAGAAAGAACCAAAGGAGCAAAAAGGAAAAAGTCTAATAGGGAAAGACTAATCCTAATGTTAGCATGCAAAAAAGTGGTCCTAAGGTTAGTGAGGTTTCAAATATTCTAAGAGAAAAGAAGAATCAAAGAGGAACAAAAGAGAGGAGAAGAAAGCCAGCAAGCAACTTACTCCTCTAAAGGAGATAAGTTGCTCCTAAAGGGGGAAGAAAAGAGTTGCCTCACGTGATGGCATAAGGCACATCAAAAACACAAAGAGAAAGCAACTTAAAAGGAAAGGTGAAGAGATGAAATGTGGATAAACATCCACACTTCTCTTACCATGAGCCCCTGCAAGTGTTAGCAAAATTCCAGCATATGTTCATCAACAAAAACTCATGGAAATGGCATGCTCAAAGCTCACATCAACAAAGATCATACAACATGTCAAATTGCGCACACAAGAATTTACGTTTCGAGAACATGAAGGCATGCATCAACCAGCAAGCAATCACCCTAAACAATCATATTCAGTGATCATACAATGATCCATGGCATTTAAAACATGCAAGGGGATCAAACAAGCTCAAAACAGCTCCAAAATGGCATTCTGCTTCAGTGTTAACCGGTTAACCAAAGCGTTAACCGGTTAACCAGTTCAAACCTGCAGAAATCAGCATAGAAAAAGGATGCGTTAACCGGTTAACCAAAGCGTTAACCGATTAACATTGTCAAAACATCAATAATTCCTGCAGAAAATCAGCTCAAAACCAGCTTATCCAAATAATCACACACCAGACCAGCAATCAATTATGCATGAAATAAATGGATCAATTCACATTAATTAGCATCATCAAGCTCATGAACATTAACACATAGATCCAGCTACAAATCAACCAATCAATTCAAGCAACACAAGCAAATACGCAAGCACATGGTAGATCTAAAGCACAAGCATGCAAATAAGCTAAAATAGAGCTAGATCTGAAATTAACCAATCTACAAAGTTGAGCTATGCTTTGGTAATTGTTGTTTGAGTTGGAAATGAGAGATCTCGTGGAGAACTTGGAAGATCTGGTGCTAAGCTTCACATTCCATGCAAAATAAATGCAAGCAAAGGGTCTTGATGCCGAATTTTGGATCCGAAAGCACTTCTAAATCCCAAACCAGATCCGAATCACCAATTAAACCAACAAAATGATGCAAAAGAGCTATGGATGGAGGTCTAGTTCTAAGATCTACACACCTTAAGGCAAGGTTATGTGATCTTCAAAGAGGAACTCTTAGTGAATTTGGAAAATGTGGGAGAGAAAATGAGAGAATAGTGACAGAGAAGAATGAAAATTCAGAATGAAGAATGAAAAAATGAGAGAGCTCTCCCTTGGTTTGGAGGAAAATGGATTAAATATGGTTTAGGTTTGGGGCCCAAAATTTAGGCTTGGGATCCAAAAAATATGGTTTGGTAAAGTGATTAGGATTTAGCAATGGAATTAGGCTTGGATTAATGATCTAGATCCTTCTCCATAATTCAAATAAATAAAAAATCAGAAAATTGGGAATTTGGAGCCAAATCACATGCTGAATTTGCTGCTGGAATTCAAAATTCGCAGCCGTTAACCGGTTAACCAAAGCATTAACCGGCTAACGCCAGTGAATTTTGAATTTTCCCTCCTTTTGGTGGGAAACCTCAGGAATAACCCGACGCCAACCGTTTTGACCTGATTTTGATCCTCCATCCCTTTTTAGGGCATTGACCATGATATCAAACTTGTAACAGGCCTTGTGAGCTCTGAATTTCCCTGATGATTGATCATATGCCTTATGCTGGAACATGCGAGTACTATGCTTAATTTTTCTATGCAATATGCTAAGGGTATGACATTCTGATGATGATTATGATATGATGACAATGATAAAAAGGAGAGGGCAAATTTGGGGTGTTACACATACATCATGATAAAAAATTGAAAATGAACTCAAACAAACCCTAAACACATACAAGATCACTCCCCAAAGGAGGAGGTCAGAAGCTAAACCTAGGTAAATATATGAATTTCCTAAGTTAACTAGGGTTTTTGGGTGATTCTAAAGGAAAAATGCAAAACAAATTGAAAATGAAATGCAAAATTATTAGTTAAATAACCTAGATACTAGATGCAATATATGAAACAATGCAAAAAGAATCAAGTTCAAACTCATCATGGTTGATCAGAAATGATTTTTCAAAGTTAGGGTTAGAAAAATGTGAAATTTATGAACCCTAATTCAAAGATAATTCTGAAAACATGATCAAACCTAAATATAAATTTGTATGGCGAGTTTGTAAATTGTTCTAAATGCCTAAAAATGCTTCATGAATTTTTTTTGTGATTTTTAGACACCTAAATGTATTTTTAATCAATTAAAATCAATTAATTAATTAAATAAAACATTTAAATGATTTAAAAATACTTTTTTAATGCAAAAATAAAAAATAAAAATGTTTTTGAGTTTAGAAAAATATTTGAAGTAAAAATGCAGAAAATGAGATTTTTAAAAGTATTTTTGCTATTTTAAATAATTATGTGAAGATAAATGCAAGAAAAATAAAATAAAATAGAAAGTATGCAAAATCTAAGGCTCAGATTCAAAACTGGTGACTTGGCGCGTGATCCTAAGGCTAGGATTGAATCTGACTAATTTAAATTAATTAACCTAATTAATTGTGATTAGGGCTAACTAAAGGAATCCTGGCCACTCACGCACGCGGGAAACACAAGATCTAAAGGCCCAAATTCAAACTGGCTTAATTAAACAGGATTAGGGCAAATCACTCTCAGGCGACCGGAACAGTGTTTTGGTCGTCTTCTCCCGCCACTCTTCTTCCCTATCTCTCTCTATAAGCTACCCCAAGCCCCCAAAATCTCCAGAATGCATCCCTAAACAACATAGAACAAGAATCAACAAGCAAAACACATTTATTTTTCATCAATATGCTGAATCGAAGTAAACAAATTTTTAGGGTTAAACTTTCAAACCATCAATACATGGCCATTTTTCAACCATTTTCAAAAATAATCACATCATGGTAATCAGGGGAGCATGTAGAATCATATTATAACAATAAAAGAGAGTTCTGGAAAATTTGTTCTTGGTGACTACCTGAGATGAAGCTTTGCAGTTTAAAGCTCCAATGTTGTGTGAAATAAGGTCCATGATGTTTGCATAAGAGGCTGTGATTGGTCAGAAAGTTGGTGGTGGCATAGTGTGATTGGTATGGGCAATTTTGCAAAAAAGTCAATGTTTGGAAACTATGAGTATGGCACGGGTCAGAGGATATCACAAGGCGTGTCCTGCCTCAACTTCATTCAAGGATAGCCTTTGGATCAGATTTTGTGAGTTGGATGTCTTGATTCATGTGATAGCCTGGATTTTGCAAATTTCCCTCTTTGAAATTTCTTGAAGTGCAAGGCATGAAAACGTGTGATTCTTGGAACAATTCTGATCAAGCAATGTTGTGTTATCATGTTATGATGCATAGAAGTGGATTAGAGGTCATTAGAAGTCTTGAAACTTGATTTTGCAAAAATCCCTCTTTGGCACATACTTGAAAATTATAAGATTTTTCCCAACTTTGAAACACCATAACTTGAGTTCTAGGATGAATCAAGAGGAGTTCTTGTACTTTTTTAAAATGGGAAGATCCAATCTACAACTTTCATATTTGAAGATTTTTCATTTGAAGCCTTTTTGATCAAGAAAGAGGAGGTTGAAAATCTTTCCCAAAATGGAAAGTTTTCATTACAAGTCATGTCCAAAAATGGAAAGTTTGCAAATGGCTTGAAATTCTTCAATCTTGTGAACTTCTAACCACTTATAAAATCAAATAAAGATCATAGAACCTCAAAATGATGAAGATGACCCTTTGGTACCATTGATGGTGGCCTCAGATGCCCTGATTCTGACTTTTCTTGCATAATAAGTTACCAGTTGATCAGATGACTTCCACAATGAATTTCTTTATCAAATTTGGTACACATGCTCCTTATAACATATTAAGACCAATAGAATCAATAATTACCAAAAAAAATTGAGTGTAAGGCCTCTGAAACCAAAACCCTAATTTTAGGTCATCTGTGCAGTAAATCTTCAGTTTGCCTCTATGCCTTTGCAATGCTTTGTGATTTTGTGATTTCAAAGACTTCTTGGGGATGTAATAAGATCATAGACCACTCATGGACCCTCTTGGCATGCTTCAAGACCAATGAGATAGCTCATATCACTTCTTGGATTCTCCTGATAAAAAACCCTAGCTATGCAAGTTATGCAGATGAAATGAACTATGCAGTGAGATGATGTGCTTATGCAATGCAATATGAAAGATCACAAGCCATGGTATGAGAAAACGTGAGGGAAAATTTTGGGTGTTTACAGTCATGAGGAATATGAATTTTGATATGTAATTTAGATGTCCCAAGAATCCTAGTACTTGTTTCTCAGTTTTCGGAGCAGTCATTTCTTGAATAGCTTTGACTTTTTCAGGATCGACTTTGATTCCTTTTTTACTGATGATGAATCCTAGGAGCTTTCCTGATCGGACACCAAATGTGCACTAGTTAGGATTTAGTCGTAGTTTGTATTTTCTCATGCGTTGGAACAATTTAGGTAGATGTTCAACGTGTTCCTCTTTGGTTTTTGACTTGGCGATCATGTCTTCGACATATACTTTGATTTCTTTATGCATCATGTCATGAAAGAGAGTCTTCATTTCCATTTGATAGGTTACACCCGTATTTTTAAAAATCCAAACGACATTACTTTGTAGTAGAAGGTGCCTTATGGCATATGATGAAGGAAGTTTTCTCCATGTCTTCGGGTGCCATTTTGATCTGGTTATAGCCCAAAAATCCATCCATGAAAGAAAATACCCAGTACTTTGTAGTGTTGTCCACTAGCATTTTGATGTGTGGTAAGGGGAAGTCATCATTTGGACTTGCTTTGTTGAGATCCATATAGTCTACACGCGTTCTAACGTTTATGTCCTATTTGGTACTGGCACAATGTTTCCTAACCACTGAGGATATTCTGAAGTAGCAAGGAAGCCATCATCGATCTGCTTTTGGACTTCTTCCTTGATTTTGATAGCCATATCCATATGAGTTTTTCTCAACCTCTACTTATCTGGCAAGCATTCTGACTTTAACGGTAAGTGATGTTGCACAATGTTGGTATCCAACCCCGGCATGTCTTGGTAGCACCAGGCGAACACATATGGAAATTCTTTGAGTAATGAGATCAGGCTTTTCCTTTCAGCCGAACTGAGTAGCGCTCCGATCTTAACTTCTTTTCTCTCTTCTTATGAACCCAAGTTAACTGTTTCGAACGGTTCTTTCTAAGGTTGAATGCAATTATCCTCGTGTCTGAGTAGTATGGAGATCTCTTCTGAAATTTCTTCATCAGCTTCCTCTTCAGCTCCGAATATCGGGAACTCAACATTAGGAGAAGGCATTGGATCACGTGTTTCAATGGGTTTTAAAGCGGTTAATATGTGCGATGATGATATTTCGAAAACACATTTAGCGAATGCAAAAGAAGTTTATGCAAATTAATTTTGAAAATCATTTTTTTTAGGGATTACCATTTTTGAAAAAAGTAAAAAGAGAAAACAATAACAAGTGCAGAAATACAGAATGACATTTTATTTATGATTTTTCGATTCTTGGAACACACATCCCTATAAAACAAAACTTTGTCACTTTGGGCTAAGTGAAGAGGATATGTACAGTAAGTAAGCCTTATAAAACATTCCTTGTCATCCGGGCAAGTTGATAGGTAAGAAAAACTAGGAAATTACTTTGGAAAATGAAATATATTCTGGACATCAACAGAGATCCAATCTTAACAAACCTCGTTGGAGATACAGAAGTCTAGAACTTTTCTTCCTGGAGTTTCCTTTGTGATAAAATTGATTTATGGAGGAGGATCTATAGATTATTCCTTCCATAAATCTTGACCATATGAGAAATTATCCATCATTTCTTCATCGGTATCTTCAAGAGAGTTTTTCCATCCAGGTGTCCTTGATGTTGATTCAAGAACATTTAGGAGCAATGTACTTCACTAGGAAGTCGTACTTTCCTCTTGGTTGTCCCAAGGTGTCCCAAGTTTCTATGGGAGTTGATGAGTCATCTTCAATAATGATGTTTACTTATGGCAATTCAAAGTTGAGGAAGTCTAGTCCAGCAATCCTTGAAAATTCATCAAAATGACATTGTTTGTCTTCCAGAATTTCTTTATAAGGTTCCCATAACTCAGGGAGAAATGGTGAATCCTTTTCAGGGTCATTCAACATATATTCATTCTCTAGCTGACTCTTATACCCTGGATTTCCTTAGTCAGGATCCCATACTGGCATATCCTCCATGGGATCATAAGAAGTATAGTGAAAGTTGTCAATCATCGGAGTATCTTCCAATGAGTTGTGAACAGCATGATGTCCTCCATAGATTTCTATGACTTCTGATTTCAGAATATATCTTGGACTGGAAATTGGAAAGTCAAACGGCTTGCGCATTTCATCCTAAGACATATCCTTCTTTGTTGAAATAAGTTTTCCACTCGTCATCTGATTCGTCGGAGTCATCCGAGTTGTTTTCTTCTATGGTATGAACCTCTTAAGAGATCGGGTGGAGGAAGCCTCCACTGTGGAAGAAATATTTGATAGGACCAAATATTTTTTCCTTTTTCGTAGGTTTGGTTATTGTTACAGCACATCCGAGACCTTTTCTTGCTTCATTGTTGATGGGATTACAACTTTCCCCTATCCTTTGATATCTTTGCTTTCTAGGGCTTGGAGAGCATCTTTGTAGGATGTAATTGAAGTTCCTATTTTAGGATGATTCTCATTGCTCATAGAGAGAGCTTAGAACTGAGTTCCAATGACCTCTTCTTGTTCCAGATACAAGAATGATGATAAATTGCTGACAATTAGAGCTCATTCTCCATATACAGTCACCAATTTGTTGTTCTTCACAAATCTTAATTTTGATGAAGTGTGGAAGTTACCGCTCCGACTTCATGGATCCAATGTCGACCAAGCAAAAAATTGTATGTTGCGAGAATATCCAAGACTTGGAAGGTAATTTGAAATGTATGAGGTCCAATAGTTATAGAAAGATCCATTTCGCTGATAGCTGCTTTTCTAGATCTGTCAAAAGCTTTGACTACGATCTCACTGTTCCTCATGGGAGGACCTTGAAAAGTTAATCGTGTTAGAGTTGACTTTAGTATTATGTTCAATGATTAACAATATCTACAAGTACGTTCACTAAAGCATCATCACAGTAGTTGATTGTAATTTTTAATGCCATGTTATGATTCCTGCCTTCTTCGAGAAGATCTTCATCGTTGAATCCCAGGTTGTTAAAATTTGTAATGCTTGAGACAATGCCGTCAAATTGGTTTACGCTTACATCTGGTCCTACAAAAGCTTTTGTTCCAAAACTTTATGTAGAGCTTCTCGGTGAGCTTATGAACTAAGTAGGAGAGATAATACTGAGATTCTAGAAGGAGTTTGTAGTAATTGATCTACGATGTTGTACTCGCTTCTTTGAAAGAGACTAAGGATTTCATCATTATCCTTTGTCGCGGGTTCAAGATTACTTGATTGACCAATTAGCGGGTCGATAACTTTAGCTTGAGGTTCTCATTCACGTGTTGGTTCTCCAACTCCTCGGTTGAATATTCGTCCACTTCGAGTGACTCGACTGATATCAACAACGCTGACGATATATGGTAATGGAATTTCCTTCCCATCTTCTATGATTGTTGATATGTATTTGCACGAAATTGCTTTCTCTAAAGCGTAAGGCACTGAGCCTGGTAAGTAGATGACCAAAAGGGTTAGGCGATCCTTTCGGATGTTGAAAGTAACCTCTATCAGTGCTGGCTTGGGGATTTTTCTGTTGTCAAAGGAAACTTCCAAGCATTTCTTTTCTTTTATCAAAAGGATTATATCGAAAACCTCTTTGGCAGTTCCATAGTCCATAGGTTCGACTACTGAAACATCCTTTATCATGTTGATAGATTGATACTCTTGGAGACGAGTGACACTTTTCTCTATTTGATCTTGGAGATCCATGCACACCATGATACAACCTTTATCATGTTGATGGATTGATACTCTTGGAGACAAGTGACACTTTTCTCTATTTTGGCTAGAGTTTATTTAAGTGTTTGAACACCTCATATACATCATATATGATGTATTTGAGCAATTATTTTGAGTTGTTTATGGCTGCAACTCAAAACCCGATGGCGATTGCTCAAAACTTTGAAATTTTGGTGTTTGAGAGTGAAAGAGAGGAAGCATAGAATTCAGATGCTTTTAAGTATTTTTTATGATCAATGAGAGTCTCTATTTATAGGGGAAGAGACTTGCTGAAGTGGTTTTCTTGTTTCTTAAGAAATAAGTATGAAACTCTTAGTCATTGCTAAACATCATTACTTGTTATTCAATACACTCAATTACTATTCAAAATAGATCAGTCTAGACTTGGCCAAGTTCACATTCTGTAGACATTTTAATCTTTGTTTATGAGATCAAATTGGCTGAATTTCATAAGATTCTTGGATATACTTTATTGGAACATTTTGGCCCTTGGATCAAGTGCATAGGTGTTTGAATTCATGAATGCAAAATGGAAGCTTCTTGGTTGTGATTATGAATTTACAGTTTTGCCAAGGTTTGTAATGATGATTAAGATGCTCATGACCAGATGATCTTTATCCTTTGACTCATCAAACCTCAATCTCAAGTTTTGGACAAAAACTGTTTTTGCAAAATAGTTGTGACATGGTGTGTTTGATGAGAGATTTCTTCATGCTCAAGTGAGATCTTTTGATGCCAGTTGGTTCTTTGATTTGTTGGTATGATTTGTGACAACATAGGTTTTTACATGAAGATCTATATTTTGAGCTTTGGTTCACAAAAATATGATGCTTGGATCACAAGTTATGATGCTTGGAAGTAGGGTACATGCACATTTTTTCTTCATAACTTAGAAAAAATTCAAATTTTCTAAGTTAGCCCCTTTTACAAGTTATCTCTAAATTCATAATTTTTTGTGATAAAATGCATCAATAGACCATATATTCTTGTAATATAGGTCACGGGGATCATTTTTGGTTAAAAAGTCAAAGTTTGACTTTTTGGTCGAGATAAAACTTACACTAGGTACCCCTGATTTTTTATTTTTTAACTAAGCATCCTATGAGGTATTTCGAACTTGTGAATGGACTTATAAGGTGTACGTGAGCTATTTTAAACAATTCCCTATGGTATTGGCTCATGCCCATATGCAAATTTCAACTTTGGGTTTCCCGGTCAGTAAAAACCCTAATTTGGGCTCTATGAAACCCTATTTTGTGATTCTTGATCTCTGCATCCTTTGAAATTGATTCACACCTGTAGATGGTCTATTAGGATTGTGTTGATCTTTTTGGATGACATGTGGAAGTCTTGGCTCATTTTCCCATGAAAATATTCCTATGAAGGGCATAATCGACTAAAAACCCTAATTTGTGACACTGAGGTCTGGGGGCTCAGATCACTTAAAATTTGTCCAATTCTTGGATGAATCTTAACCATTTAAGATTCCTTTATCCTTTGAGGATTTTTGAAAGGTTAAAAATCTTAGTAATTTATTATTGATCATTTGCCTGAATCCTCTAAGGGACTCAGGAATCCTGATTCAATGCAGTGATGCGATCTGTTAAACATTATGCATTAAAGAATATCACAATGGTTGTTTAAAGTAATATTTGTGGTAGTTTGCATGCTACATAGATACATTCACGGTCGCAAGATCGTAATTGAAATCATCATACATACAATTACACCTTACCTCGCAATGGTTGATCCAGCATGGTGGTATATATACCTTTACTAACTGTTATGATAAGTGTTTTTTTTAGTAATGACTTCACTCTTTTTACTCATAGAAATTCAATTAATTTGGCACAAGGGTTAGTTATTTTGATAGTTTATAGGAAAATAAGGTCCACCCAATGGAATGCTTTAACCTCTTTATTAATGCGACGACATGGCCTTTGCAAATACTCTATTCAAGCACAACATGTATGCCATATATGGGAAATGTCAAATTAATTAATGTCAAAAAAGGAATGAGGGTGATGAAGTCAAGAATATTTATGACACACATAGAGCTTCTTGAGAAACCCTACAATATTGTCCATCAGTGTCGACCAATAGCTACAGTGTAACACCTTGAATTCAATTGATTTAATCAATTAAATTTTGTTTCTTTATTTTACTATATAAATTATTTAATATGATTTAACTATTTAATTTGTGATAATATGTGGTATGTGGGTCAAAATGGTTTTTTCAATTAAAAATAATAGAATATTGATTAAATAAATATAAAATCACAAATAGTGAGATTTGGATGGAAAATAGAACTCTGAGAAATTATGGGGTAAGTGGTGGGAAATAGAAGTAAGTTGGGGCAAGGTGGAAATATTAGTAAGCTGAAATTAGGTTAAATTAATAGATTATGTGATGGGATTAGGAGAGTTGGAGAAAATTTGAACATTATGTGAGAAATTGAGAAAAGAGCTTTTTGAGGGCAAGAGCAAGGGTTTGAGGAAGAAACGAGGATGCTATAGCTAGAGTGCTTTTGCAAAAAAAAAATGTTGTAAGTGAGGACTACTCAATTTAGGGTGTTAATTTCATGAAAGGGTAGCGAGAACTCCTTAATCATTCTCTGGGTTTTTTTTCTTCCCAATTGAGGTGGTATATGTATGTTTAATACAATATTATATTGAATTTGTTTTGAATGTTCATCGTAATATGAAATTTGTGTATTATATTATGTTAAATTGATACATGATGAAAGTATGTGAAATATGAAAATTGTTGTTCTTAATTTGTGTGTTTGAGTTTTCATTAGCATGATCTTAATTCATGATAAATTGATGAAATTAAATGTGAATTTATGTGACATTATGGTGTCAACATGTTATAATTGATTAATGATTTGTTTCTGGTCGATTTGAGTGTTCCGGGAGTGAAATCAGAGCTTTAGATGAGCTCCAATGGTAGAAAACGTGTTTTTACATTCAACGCATGGGTAACGAGCATCATCTACGTGACGGGTAAACGCCAGTGTGTTTAAAAAGGCTTATGTTTGTCTACTGAATGACGGGCATACCGTTAGGCTCTTTTGAAGGATGACAGGCGGGGGAGTAGTGACGAATGGAGTAAAGAGACGACAGGCTGGTCGTCATCCCCATTAGGGGTGTTCAAATCCAAACAATCCAAATAAAAAACCGAAAATCGATCTAAAAAAACCGAAAACCGGAAAAACCAATTTGTTTTGGATGTATTTGGATGTCATTTTGTAAGAACCGATCGGTTCAGATCAGATTTCGGATTGATTTTTCAAAACTGATCCAAACCAAACCAAACCGCATGTATATATATTTTTTACTTATTTATATTTTATTAGTATATATGTTGTGTTAATTTAATATTATATGATAATTATCTTTTAAAATACTATTTATTAGTTTGATTTAATCTATTTATTTTTAGTTTTTCATTTTGTAATATTCATTTTTGATATAGTATAATATATATTATATCAAATATACTATTTATTAGTATTTTTAGAATATTAATAAAAGTTATAATTTATAATTTGGATATCCAAAAAATCGATCCAAATTAAACTGCATGAAATTGGATCGGATCAGATTTTTTTAATCAATCGTCCAAAACCGAACCAAACCGCAAATAAATTTATCTTTGGATCAGATGATATTTTGCTTCAAAACCGATCCAAACAAAACCGCGAACACCCCTAATCCCCATGACGACCGTCATGGTCCGGGCTGTCAGATTTGACGCGCCGATTCAGATTTCCAGTGTTGTTTCTTAACATGATATTTAATTGATGTTGTTTAATGGTGTTTTGATATGTTGGGTGTGAATCAATATGCTCTGAATATTATCGAATGATTATATGATTAATTGTTGACGAAAAGTGAGTTTATATAAATGTTGATATGCATTAGTAAAGTAATATCGATGAATATTGTTGTTAATTTAATATTATGTATGAATAATGTAATACCAAAATGAATTGATGTTGGCATTCATGTATAACTTATACATTGGTGTGTTATAATTGGGCATGATCATGTATGTTGTGTTGATGGCCTTATTTGGCATATATTTTCTTGTGTCATGCATCATGACGTACATGCTTTGATCCAGTGGTGTGCTCTGGTCCAATGATGGAATAAAGTGAGAGTAGTTAATGCCTATGGTGGGATCAATGAAGCATTGTTGGTTCAATGGTGGAATCAGTAACGATGTTTATGTGCTTTGGTCAAATTGTAGGATCGGGAGTGAGTATCCTCTCTCATTGTTGATTTAGTGGTGGAATCAATAACGATTTAATGTGATCTAGTCCATAGGTGGTATCGGGAGCGAGTGGGCAATATGAGTAACATATCTTTGATGTCCAATGATTAGGTACCACATTTTCCGGTAGAGTTGAGGGGATGTCACATTGCATATAAACCTGGATTGTGAATGAGTTAATATTAATAATGAGATGTGTAATATGTGTGCGAGTTGTATTTTATTTTGATGATGTCTGAGTAATTGATGATGAACATATAATTATTGACGTGTGGGTGATTGATAAATATGTGGTGTTGTTGTGATTTGATGTTGTAGATATTTGTAATCTACCCTTTTATGTATTGCACAACTATACTATTTGAGTGTATTCTCATCCCTTTTGTGATTGTGGCATCTGTGCTCCTCTAGATCACAGATAATATGGTACTAGAGTAATTTCTTGAGTAGAAGACGACACCAATGCCTCTTTAGCTATTTATTTTGAGTTATAGAGGAGTCATTCTAATATGTAGCATTGGGGATGAGATTGTCTTTTTTTTAACCTGTTTTATGCCTTATTTATGTCGGAATTGTGTTGTTCGTTTGATGTGGAAGCTTGTATGTCAAACTTAATGATTTTCTACCGATGAGTTTTACTGAGTATGTTATGTTGATGTTTTTATTTTACGGTTAAGCATGTCTGACACTCTGGTCATGGAGTGTTATTTAAATTATTCACTACTAGAAAAAAGATTTTTGGTTAAATGATTTTACATCGGACTTAAATATATATGATGTAAAAAATATTTGTCAAATGATTTTACATCATATTTCATAACAATATGAAGTGAAAAATATTTAATTTAGGGATTTTACATCAGACATTTATTTACACTGATGTAAAAAATAACGCGGTGGCAGTTTCGTAAATACTAATAAAAATTGTTATAAGGGATTGTACATCGGTTATTGGTTCCAACCAATGTAATATCTTAATGTTTGGTAAATAATAACATGGTGGCAGTATCATAAATAATAAAAAATTTATATAAAGCCTTTTACATAGGTTAAAATTAAAACTAATTTAAAAAGTTATATATTATTAAAGCCTTTTGCATCGGTTATTATTGAATCGATTTAAAAAATAATTTTTGTTTACGAAATTATTTATTATTTGTGACTTTTACATCAGTGCACTTTAAAATCGATGTAAAAGATTAGGTTTTTTAGTCAAAGCTTTTATATTGGTCCATTTAAACCGATGTGAAATCCTTTTTAGTTTGGGTTGTTACATCGGTCCATTATTTCCACCGATGTAAAACCTTTCTAGACTAAAAAAGTTGACTAAAACCCTAAACACTCCTAAAGCGCCACATTCCATATTTTGCTGTTCCAAACTACTGCTACTGTTTCGACGACGAAGAAGAAGAAGAAGAATAAGAATGCAGCCGCCCCACCCAGGACCGAACAACCACATTTCCAGCCGCCACAAATGAATGGTGGCAGTACGGTGAAGAGAGTTTTCATCCACCATGACTCAGTTCCATGTATTCACAGAAATCCCCATGTACCTAGGAGCACCACTACTGTTACCGTTACTGTCACCGGCAAGAAACGATTCACGGCCATCCTTTGAAGTGATCGATTTCAACAGACTTTTATGAAAACTACCTGATCCAACGACATTGAGACCACGCATTCCATATTTTCGTTGATTCTTCTAATTCTGTTCTCGTTTGCTTCTCTTTGCCTCTCAGAAACGATTCCATTCAATCCTCTCTCTGTTGCTCAAATCTATGTGGTTGTTCTTCTTCTCTATTACAATTCCGCTTGTGGTAAGTGTTTATGGTTCATTGTGTTGATGTTGTTGAGTGTTGTGTTGCTTCAATTTTTGATGTTATTGTGAAATATTATGTATGGTTAATTGAAGCTTGGAATTGAAAGTGGTGGTTGAAGTGAGTTTAGTATGAAGAAATCAGAACGAATTGAGAGTGAATTTGATGGTTCATTTGATTTAATATTTTTTTGCAATAATCTCATTTGAGCTTCATATTGTATCTAGGTTACACATTTTGAAGACAAGGTTATACTTGAAAACCATTTTGAATTAAGTTGGTAGGACAAGTCAAAATTCTTGTTTCACAATAAGGTTAGAAAATCTTCTATTGTTTTATATTAACATTAGTGGTGTACTAAAGACTTTTGTGTATTTTTTCCCATCAAATTTTAGCACATATTGGATATTATCTTCAAATTTTTAGTGATAATGTTAAAAAAAAATTATTTTTCTTTCTTTAATTTCAATATATATATATATATATATATATATATATATATATATATATATATATATATATATATATATATATATATATATATATATATAGTTTTAAATTTGTTTTTAGTCATGTTTATTTTATACATGTTGTGATGGTATTGGATATCGCAGAATTTGTGTCAACGAGAACATCTACATCGTCACTCTTTTTGCTCAACTGTGAGTCATCCGGCCACATGAGATTGCAGGTTCTCTTTTCATTCTTTATAACTTCTCACTTATTCTTTTAAGCATGCCACATGTTTGCAAGTAGAGACTGTTGTTCTCTTTAATGTCCAAGAGAGGGATTATTGTAGGCGTCTCAATGATTTAACTCTGTATGCATTAATTTCGGAACATAGGTATAAATCGTAGTTGGATGAGAGCTAATCGATTAAGTGTCGAGTACAAACATGGAGTGAAGGAATTTCTACATTTTGCTGAAAGTAATGCTAAAATAAATCTTCCTCCTCCTAAACGTAATGCTGAAAAAAGTCTTGATGTGCTTTTTCTCTATCCATGTGTTCGTTGTGCAAATCACGGACTAAAACTTAATAAGAAAGCAATCATGGATCATCTAATTTGTCACGAGATTTGTCAAAGTTATACACAATGGATATGGCACGGTGATGTAATAGCAAAGTCAAATGTGTCCCAAAAAGATAAGGTTAGTGTAGAAATGGATGATCGTCTGGAAGACATGATGCGTGATATTGGACAAGATTCGTTTAAGAAGGAACATGCATATGATACTTTATGCAGTGACAAGGATAACACTTTGTACCCGAGATGCACAAATTTTACACGTTTGTCAGCCGTGTTAAAATTGTTTAATTTGAAGGCATAAAATGGGTGGACTGACAAAAGTTTTACCGAATTGCTTGAATTGTTGACATAGATGCTTCCAGAAGGTAACGTAATGCCAAATCATTATTACAAGATGAAAAAGATATTGTGTCTGATGGGTTTGGAGTATGAAAAGATACATGTATGCCCTAATGATTGCATATTATACAGAAAAGAGTATGTAAACTATAATCATTGACTGAAGTGCAAGGCGTTACGCTACAAAAAGAAAGACGGTGATTCTAGTGATGATGAGGTGGTAAAAAAGGGTCCTCCCGCAAACGTGGTATGGTATCTACCAATAATTTCAAGTTTCAAGAGACTATTCGCTAATGGCAATGACGCAAAGAATCTTAGATGGCATGTAGTAGAAAGAAAATATGATGGACAAATTCGCCATGTAGCTGATTCTTTGCATTGGAATAAAATAGATTCTTTGTTTCCAAATTTTGGCAGAGAGTCGAGAAACCATAGACTTGGACTTTCTACTGATGGAATGAATCTATTTGGTAATCTAAGTACTAATCATACTTCTTGGCATGTTCTCCTGATGATTTACAACCTATCTCCTAGGTTGTGCATGAAGCGTAAATATATTATGTTATCGATGATGATTTCGGGCCAAAAACAACCAGGAAGTGACATAGATGTTTATCTAAGTCCTTTGATTTATGATTTAAGAGTGTTGTGGGAGGAAGGGGTGGATGTTTTTTATGCATATTCTGGTGAACAGTTCAATATGTGTGCCATGTTGTTTTGCACCATCAACGATTTTCTAGCGTATGGCAATTTGTTTTGTTATAAAGTTAAAGGGCATAATGCATGTCCTATATGTGAAAAAGACACAGGTTACCTCCAAATTGAAAAAGGAAAGAAGACTGTTTATCTTGGACATCGAAAATTTCTAGATAGTTATCATCCATATTGTAGATTGCGGAAAGCTTTCTAGATCGTTATCATCCATATGATAGTGCATCTAATACAATTAAGTGGTTGTCATATGAGCCTAAATGTAACATAATAACTTGGAGTGGATATGATATTAATAAAACTTGATTTTATACAAAGTCAAAGGATGATCGTAGTACGACACAAAATAGTGAGGTGATGATTGTGACCGAGTCCATGCACTTCTCTAGTGCTAAAGACAAAAACCCGGTTATGGCATCTACACCCTACTTTGGGATGATTGAAGAGATTTGGGAAGTTGATTATGTTGTGTTTAAAGTTCCAATATTTAAATGCAAATAGATTGATATTAACAGTGGTGTAAGAATCGATGAATTTGGAGTTACACTGGTTGATCTTAGCAAGTTAGCTTATGCAGACGAACCTTTCATCATGGTGTCTCAAGCAAAACAAGTGTTTTATGTCACAGATCCTACTGATAAAAGGTGGTTGGTGGTTATACAAGGAAATATGCATGATAGTGATGAAAATCAAGATTCGAACCTTGATATTTCTGAAACTCCTCCTTTCTCAACAAATGTGCCTACCTTCATTGAAGAAAATGAAGAGGATGATGTGCATGATATTCACACAGATCATGAAGAAGGGATATGGGAGGACTAGTAAGGTTTTTTATATTTATTTTGTGCTTAATTTGATGTCTAATTGTTTATATTTTGTGCTTAATTTGCTTTCTAATTATTTTTATTTTGTGTGAACAGATACATGGTTGACTCAACCGACAACCCTTCTTCATCTAGTGACCCTAAAAAAGAAGAGTTAGAGGTCCCATTTTGATGGCACAAATTGACAAAGTTCATCAAACGGGTGAAAAGATAAAGGTCGAGTTTGATCCAAGAACCCATGAATGTACTGGTGTTGGTAAAAAAGCTTCAAATTTTAGGAGTTACATAGCGTCTCTTGCTCGATAAAGATGTAGTATTTTGAAAGATGAGTGGAAAAACATAGATAAAGACATAAAAGAGGCTATTTAGACTGATGTTCAGGTATTTTTAACTGCTACACTTTATTATATTTTATAATCATATACTAACAACATATGTTATATACTATATGCATAGGCTCATTTCACTATTCTAGAACCTCATGATCCAAAAAAGGATCCATTGAAGAAATAATGGATTAAATATGCGGGAGAGCGATGGAGAGGTTTTAAGACACAACTCACAAGCGAATATATTAGAAAGCCCAAAGAAGGTATCGCTCCTGCATATATCAGATATCCTTATATTAAAGAAGAAGTATGGAAAGAATTTCTGAAGTCTTAAGATACCTCTGAATTTAAGGTTAGTAGGAGTTATAACATTTTTATTATGTTTAGTACGATTAATAACTTTTTGAGTTTATAATAGGAAAAAAGTCAAAAGGGTGCAGAAAATGTGGCTAAGAATGTATACCCACATGTATTGTAATGCCCATATAATATATATCTAGAATAATATCATACAAGTGTTATTTTGGTACTGACACTATCATAAGATGCCTAATAGTATAATTCGCATTCTTAACCAATTCTAATATTCTATACAACAATGTGTTGCACCCCAAAATTTACCCTCACAATACAAGACTTTGTGTGCTAAGAGGTTCACAAGGTTCACAAGATTCACAAGACCTCTTATGAGGTTCACAAGGTTCACAAAGTTCACAATGGGTCAGAAGATTTGACAATTCCCTTAGACAATGCATCCTCCTAGGCAGTGCATCCAAAACTAGGGTTTTGAATTTAATCAGGCTAAATGAACTTCCAAGACTTCAAGTGAGCTTCATAACATCTTATATGTGCTTAAGAATCCCCATGACAAATTTCAGAACTTTTCTTAGAGGTTTGCTCAGTCAAATGATCAGATAAGTCAAAATCAGTCAAAGGAGTTAAAAAGTCAAACTGAGGTCAACTGTGGTCAAACCAAAGTCAAACTTCATGATTTTTTGCCAACATCAAGTATATGAAGTAAAATTCATCATTTGATCAAGGGTTGATTATGATTCATCAAGGAGATTTCAGATCATCAAGAATCAGGAGTTTCTAAATTAGGGTTTCCTTAGGAAAAGTCAACTGAACTTTGACCAGCCATAACTTTCACATGCTTCATCAAAAAGTTTCCATCAAAAGCTCATTTTGAAGGAAATTGAATTCTCTACAACTTTGTGTCTCACAAGCCAAGCCCAAAAATGCTTCATTTGGAGGGTATGAGCTAGGACATTATAGGTCCTTTTAAAAGTCAACAAAAAGCCAACAACTTCCAAAGAGCATAACTTGAGAATGGTAAATGATATGGACATGAAACCAATGGGGTTGGTTAGAGGACTCTTCAAGCTTTCTAAAATTTCCAAGAACACCCTCATAGAATTAAAATTGAAGGATGTGTGCCCTTGCAAAGTTGGGAAATTTTTGGGTGGTTTATGAAGAAAATAGGGTCTTAAAACCAAATTTTTCTAAATGGGCTGAACTTTTTGTGACCCAAAGTGTTCCATGACATCATGCACGAAATTTATTTGATATTTTCATAATTTTATTTTATTTAATTTATTTATTATGATTTTTTATATTAAAAATCATTTTAAATTTAAATAAAATATCAAGTGTGAAAATTTAAAATATATTTTTGTTCTAGAAGGTCATTATTATGATTTGGAGTGAATTGATTCACAATTGATGAAGATTGGCTTGAAATAGAAAGGTCTCATTCACAAATATTTGAAATTTAAGTTCTAATCTTTTTCAATCTCCAAAATCAAAAAGATCCATACAATGATCAAATCTCTTGACCTAATTTCATTCTACTATAAGTATACAAGCTATCCCAATGCATAGGCCACGAATTCCCTGCCTCAAAGAGTAAGTTTGCACATCAAAAAAATCACCAAAAACTTCAATTCGGATTCTCCATTACCAAGTGTTTCAAGGTATTTTAAGGACACTATCAGCTTCCTCAAGCATCCCTGAATCAAAACCATCCATCACATTGCTCCATAACATGACATATTGAGAAATCCGAATTGTTTTGTTTCTCACATTTGATTTTTTCGATTCCATGAATTTGCTGCATATTAATTGATTTTGACTGTTTAATCTTATTAGTCTCATTGTGTTGAAGCTTTCTGGATCAATTGATTGGAGTTTCACTGCCTAGAACGAGTTTAGCCATTTTTAGGGTTTCGGCCAAGCTTTAGGGCTTCTTGATTTATCATAGATAAATGAATTCTGGAAACATGGTTGTGTTGTATGAAGCTTAAGGATCATGATGCACTAATTAATTTTGAAAAATTGTACAGTTTTGATGATGTTTCAAATTCGTAGGTTTCCTGTGTTAAGAAATTCGCAGGTAAATGCGTATGTAAAAACGCAGTAAAATTCGTAGGTACCAAGGAGGAAGACGAAGCTCTTGGCACGCGTTCTGGGATTCAAAAATTGTTTTAATATTTTATTATGTTGTTGATAATTTGTTTCACAATTGCAGCGTTGGCCCAGTGGTGAAGGATGCGCATGTTATGCTTGTAGGTCCTTGGTTCGAATCCTGGGCTCAGCAACTTTTTCTTATTTTTCCATTTAATTAACAGATTTAATATATTATTCAAAGTTGTGGTTTGTATATCAGTTGCGCCCTCCCGGCTGGATGGTAAGAATGCTTGTGTGTTATGTAAGGGTCCTGGGTTCGAATCCCCCCAGGCCCTTTTATGTTGTTTTATTTTTGTTATGATTATTTACAGGAGAAGAAACAAAACCTGATGGTGCTCACTCCCTATCACCTGCGTGCGCATGGCCCAGTGGTTGGTGTGCTGGTCTTGAGGGTTGAAAGCTTAGGGGCTGGGTTCAAATCCCAGCCCAGGTAAGTTTTTGTTTTTTTATTCTTTTTCTATTTTTTCTTATTTATTTAATTTAAATTTAAATAAATTCAAATAATGAAAAATAAATAGGATGTTTATATTATTATTATATTTTAGAACTCATCTTTTTAATTTAAATCTTATTAATATTGTAAAATTTTATATAGTTATTAATCCTAATTTATTCTAAAAAATATATAAACCCTAATTTTCTAAAACCCTAAAATATTTTGTAAAAACCTAATTAATTTTTTATAAACCCTAATAGTACTTTTAAACCCTAATTATTTCATATAAATGTTAATTATGTCCATATTTTTATTATTTGATATAATTCTTGTATATAGATAATTTTAGATAATTAATTAAAACTTGATAATTTAATTTTGTAAATATAATAACATGATTATTTAATTATAATTAACCTTATTTTTATAATATGTATATATTTTATAATTTGTTTATAATTATTATTTAATTCTTGTATGTAAATAATTTTTAGTATATGCTTAAAAATAATTAAAATTTGCTAATTTAATTTTGTAAATATAGTTTATTTTCATAATATGTTTATAATTAACCTAATTTTTATAATTTGCATATAATTTAAAACTTTATGCTAATTAGTATATAATTGTTTATATTTTCTTCTAAATCTTAAAAAATAATTGTTTATATAAAAATTGAACTTTTAATTATTATGCTAATATTTTTGTTTATTTTATTATTAATTATATTTATTTTCATATGATATTTATTTTACTAACCCCATTTATATATTGTGATTTATTATTATTATTGTTACTAACCCAATTATTTATTATTACTTATTTTGCTTATTTATTTAATTTGTTAATTATTATTATTATGTAATTGTCTCCTTTATGTAATATTTTAGTAGTAATATTTAATATTTATTTTTTAAATGTTGTGGTTAGTAAAATAGGGAGTGAAACATATTTGTATTTAAAATTGATTTAGATCATTAACTTAAAAGATAAATATTTAAAATTGTACACTCACACACGTAAGTCGATCCTGGATCGCCATCTCACTTCTTAAGGGTTACCTCTCATGTTGCCTAAACAAAAGCTCAAGTAGGGTGCATAAAGCAAAGTCCCTCATTTCACATCATCTAGTCCCTAAACAGATAAAAAGATCAAGTCCCTTCGAATGTTGCCTTCGTAATGATCTTGTCCCTTTCGAATAAAGATGATAAGTCCCTTCGAATTGCTTATACACCCCACAGTTGCCTAAATAACAGATGTCCCTTCACTTGTCCCTTACATCCAAGGTAATGACTACCTATTCCTTAATAATAGGGATAGTCTTACCATTCAAAGGATTCAAGAACAGAAAAGACTTAAACTTAGGGTAGGTTCCTCTTAGATACTTGCTCACTCTTCAAAACATTTCAAATACTTCATACTTTTCAAACAATTTTCAAAACAAAGGTTTTATATACATCCGTACATGAATCATTATAAAATACTTAAGAAAATTTCTATTCACTCACTTCACATTTCAAAAACATTTTAAAGTGAGCTATGTAACTAAGAGCCCATGGATAACCATGGATGTAAAGGGTGCTAACACCTTCCCTTTACATAACCTACCCCCCGGACCCAAAAATCTTTTAAAAGGTCTTTCCTGTTCTTTTATGCCTTTCCTTTGGATAAAATAAAAGTCGGTGGCGACTCTTGCTATCCGCAGCATAACTAAAGTCAGTTCTCCCACCGTGTTACAGAACTGGCGACTCTGCTGGGGATTTAATATTAAAGAGGGGTACCCTTAGGAATTAGATCACTTTAAAATTGTTTGCCTTGTTTGCTTTATACTTACTTGTTGGGCTCTTATGTGTGAAAGATCCTAACCCGGATCTAGTGTACCTTAGGTAAATGGCAATAGACCAAGGAAACTGTACGGCGTATACCGATATGGTTGATCTGGTGGCCATAGTTAGTGTGACTTCTTGGTGGGTGCTTATGTTCCTTAAGTCAAGTTGAGGATAATATGAGGCTGTCATATGTTGTCAATGCACTAACTAACTTTTAGAACCCTAGTTATCCCATCTTGGCCTTTATAAAGTAGTGAGATAACCGGCTTTGGTGAAGACTGAAGTTGGTTGATACTCGATACTACACTCATTGAGATCCTAAACTTGGAAGGTTTTGGTTGGCAAGTAAGTTGCCTACTGAACAACCACCCTTGTGAAGGATCAATGATATTGAGATCCCTTAGAACCTGGTTACTTTATAGGACAGGATGAACCAACTAAACTTCAGGGGAGGGTATTTACCTTTAAACCTCATGCAAGCCTCTAAACCTAAGGCTATTGTGTGACTTGTTTGTGTGTGCCACATGTTTGTGATTGAGCATAACATCATAGCATCATCATGCATCATAAGCATAGCATTTTCACTAACCATTTCAAGGACCAAAGGATTCATCTTTGCTCTTTGTTGCAGGTCATGGCTTCTGCTCGTAGAAACACTATCAGGATCAACTTTGTAGGGATACCTCCTAAGCTTAAAGAGTTGGTTTCTCAAGTTTATGAAAATTATCAGTTCATCAAGAGACATGGTCAGCTACTGGATCTAGTCACTTCAGGGTTCAATGAAGACATGATGAGTGTCCTGTTTCAGTTCTTTGATCCTAAGCACCATTGCTTCATATTCCCCGACTATCAGCTGGTTCCTACAATGGAAGAGTTCTCTAAACTTCTGGGTATACCTGTTCTTGATCAAAGACCCTTCACAGGCTCGGAAAAGGAGCCTAAACCAGAGGTTATTGCTGCAGCTCTACATCTGAAGAAGTCTGACATTGTTCTAGAAACGAGAAGCGGAATTAAAGGTATTCTTGCTAAGGTGTTGATAGAGAAGGCTCAAGTGTTCTTGAAAGCTATGAGCTATGATGCTTTTGAGGAGATCTTAGCTTTGTTGATCTATGGCTTAGTTTTGTTCCCCAATCCTGATCAGTTCATAGACGTTCATGCTATCAACATATTCCTGAGTCACAATCCAGTGCCTACCTTACTTGGAGACATTCTACACTTTCTTCATACTCGTACTACGAAGGCACGAGGAACTCTTATGTGCTGCATACCTTTGCTATCTAGGTGGTTTATTTCTCACCTTCCTCGCTCAGTGATGAAGAATGAACAAGGGTTCAGGTGGTCTAAGAGGATTATGTCACTCTCACATTCAGATATTCATTGGTGCTCTCGATCTATGGAGAATGTTACTATCATTGACCGTTGTGGGGAGTTCCCTAATGTGCCACTCCTTGGCATAAGAGGGGGCATTACTTACAACCCTTCCTTAGCTTTACAACAGTTTGGTTACGCTCAGAGTGATGGTCCTCATGACATGTTGATTCAGGGTATTGTGTTTGACTACGACAACGATCTGCAAGGTTACCGTCAAAGGTTCATACAAGCATGGGGTAAAGTGAACAAGGTTGACAGCAAGACTCTGGAACCAAAGTACACTATTCCTATGGAACCTTATCTCAGATGGGTGCGATCTCGTGCTTAGCCTCTTATGATGCCATATCCTGCTATCCTGCCAGTTACCATGGAGCCTGTTGCTGAAGGAGATACTTCTTATATCATTCTTCGTTCAGACATGCCCACTGGCATGGAGGAGTTACAAAGGTCCTGGATCCAGTTGAAGGAGAAAAGAGATACTTTTGAGACTCATTACAAAGCAAGTCAAGAAAGAATCCTGGAGCTAACAAAACAACTTCACGAGGAGCGGAATCTCAACTCATACCTCAACACAAAAAGGTAACGTCCATGGGAGACTTAAAACCCCATTTTTTGTATTCATTTCATTTTTATTGTAAGCCCAAGGGGCAAACAAGTTTATTTGCATACTAATAAAAGTTTACTTTATGGTTGTTTAAACAAATTTAAATCCTGCGGTCCTTGAAAATATTGCATATGCATCTACATACCATATCATTGCATGACAGGTTTCCATAGCAGGTTTCTCAATCTTCTCGCTGTTTATTTCAGCAAAATGGCTCTCGAACAAGCTGTCAAGGATCTCCAGGCTCAGACTGCTCAGTTCCAAGAAGTGATCCTGAATTTGTCCAAGGGGCAAGAAGAGTTGAAAGCACTCCTCTCTGAAAATCCTGAAGATAACAAGGATAATCAGTTGAAACAACTGCAAGCTGAGATGACAGAAATGAGGACCCAGATGAATGACCAGGTGGCTCTTATTCAAAGTTTAGCTCAGGGGCAAGAAGAGCTAAGAACCTTTGTCCACAAACTTCAAAGTAATAGAGTCAGGAATCTAATCATCAGTCAACCTCCGTTGAAACAAGCTGACTTGGCTGAAAGGAAAGTAAGGATAAGAGAAGGAAATAGACAGGCTACTACTGACCATCCTTCAATGGAAGAAAGAAGGCCTTGTAAGGTTAATCCACTTCTATACAAGGAATGTAGAAGACAGTTCATCCGGTTCAGCACACCAATGTCACAAGTTTTGCAATGCCTGTTGGAGATGAAGTTGATTTCCTTGGAAATTCTCCTAAAAATCCTAACACCTCTTCTCCTTGCTATAATCCTAAGGCAAGGTGTATGCATCACTCTGACTGTCCTGGACATGACACTAATAACTGTTGGGCATTGAAGAATAAGATTCAAGACCTAATTGACGAAGGAATACTCGAGGTTACGCCAGAAGGCCAGGTTGAGTTCTTCTATCGTCCATCAAGCATCAAAGTTTCCAGATAACTGGAGTGACAAGTTTAGAGGAAGAGACTTTGAGAACATTTGAATTTTCATTTGTAATTTCTTTTGTTTGTTTAAACACTTACTATTATGTCAAACTTTTGTTTTCATTAATGCATTGCATATGTTTGTCTTGAATTAATCCATTCGTTTCACTATATTTTGAACTATGCTTCATATTTCTTTTTTGTGATATTTAACTCCTGATAAAGCTATAAGCCTGTAGAGGGAGGATGACGAAAACAATACCATAATGTTAGGCAGTATGCTTTTGAACAGACTATGCTAATGATGTACAGGCATTGTTTCAATTCCTAAACAGTGAAGATATAAGGAAGTTAATCCCTAGTTAACCCTTTTGAGCCTATGAAGTAGGAGTTTTTATTCTCGCACAGATTAAAACCCTTATTCATAACCCGGGGCAGGGTAGTTACTCGGTTAACTCAAATATGCCAACTATCTTTGTTGTACACAATTAATGATGGTTCTCTGTAATCATTAAACCTGACAATCAATATCTAGCAAAAGAAAAGCTTGCTAAGTCAAAACCTATGAAGGAGACTTAATAAAAATTGAGATATCCCGCTGACTGTAATCTTAAAACAAACAGTTCAGGCAAAAAGAAGGGATAGTAAAATCAAAAGAAAAAAGAGGTCACTATGAATCCTCGACAAAGAAAGATGACTGAATGTTCAAATAAATTTTTTCTGAACCATCACAAATGTCAGTGTTACAATTCCAAACTCCTTTGAGCCTCAATGCATAAGTTAACTGAGCATAGGGCTGAAGAACATCATGGAGATTGGGTTGGGTACAAATAAAATTTGAGCCTTTATCCTTTGTTTCTTAAACCGTGAACCAAACCACGTTACAACCCTTTAAAAGTCCTAACTGAAGCATGGTTAGTTCGAAAGCATACTGCTACCAAAAGGTATCCTGACTCCTTTAAGGCTTATTATAAAACTTGAGTTAATATCACAGTTTTCACAAAAGTTGTTTTTCTAAAATAACTTTTTTTCAAAACTTCAAGACAGACATAACCATTGCATTTTTGAATATATTTGTTGGCATATACTTGAGTGTTTGATAAACAGAAAAACTTACAGGATGAATGTTCAAAGTCCTTCCGATAAACAAAGTTGCTTCCTGGATCAAATTCCATGTATACAAAGGGGCATAATCATTATCTCCCAATCAAGGGGGCAGGCCATGATACTGCCTAACTCATTTGGGGCAATCAGGACAGGATTCAACTATGTTTAAGTAACCAGGGGAAGATCTCCTCATCTATCTAAGTTACCAAGGGTAACATTACAGAATTCATAATTCCAGGGACATAGTCACTATTTCCCAATCAAGGGGGCATACCAAGTTACTGTTCAATTCATTTGGGGCAATCAGGTGTAGATTCAACCGTGCTTAATAGCCAGGGGCAGTTTTCCTCATACAGTTGAATTACCAAAGGTGACATTACAGAGTTCACAATGCCAGGGGCATATGCTTATGGGGCATTCTGCTTGTTTCTCTTGAGGTAGCTCATTTCAGATACTTCCATTATGGGACAATTCATCCTCAACCAAGGGGCAATGCTTTCTTTTCAAATCTAGTATCCGGAGCGTATATGGTCCATCACAATTTGAAGACACATTCCTCTCATTGTGTTACTTTGATATTGGATTCTTAGCAGAAGCCATGGTGGAAATTAATTGTCTACGCCAGTAGTATCAGATGGTGTCAGTATCATGTCTTCAGATCCAGCTATGAGGATTTCTAGGAAGGTATTCAGGAAAGTTAAGAATTTCAGGAGCTCTAAATCCAATTGGTTATACACTCTCGAAGTTGAAACGATTCCGTTTTCAAGTTCAGCTTTACTTTTCCCTCTGAATCCAGATTTACTTTTACCCTATTTACATAAGCGAAACGTCCATTGGTTGTGTTTGAATGTATGCATGCTTTTGAATATGATTGATGTTTACCAGAAATGCATAAATGCTTAATATGATTGATGTTTACCAGAAATGCATAAATGCTTAATATGATTGATGTTTACCAGAAATACATAAAAATGCAGTAATAGTATTTACTAAGGACGAACGAGGGAAGGAATTCAACGAAGCTTCGCCAGTCCATCCCCACCAGACAGCTACAAGTCCCCAGTAGGGCAAATCCATCTTCATAAATAATTCGAGTTACATCTCCCCTAGAATTTATATCCATCTCTTTTATCCTCATACGGATAGTCGGGAATTTATTCTTCCAATAGGAGTACGACGAACGAAGACGGGAGGTTATGTATACCTTACTATCGAACGAAGACGGGAGGGTATGGATACCTTACTATCGAACGAAGACGAGAGGTTATGGGTACCATACTATCAAACAAGACGGGAACAAGTTTCCCATATTCTTCAGCAACAAATCGGGATTTATTTTTCCTGGCCAGCAGTTGTTATATGAAGATATCCAGACGCTTCAAGCTGCATGATGCATGCATACATCATTTACATCATATCATACATATCCATAAATACATAATACATTACTTAAGTGCATCATACTATACCTGCATACATAATGCATAAACTAATATTATCATACAGAATGTTATAATCTTGTTTTTCAGATTAATTCTCCAGCAGACAAACTTCATCAACAACTCGTGACTATTGGGCCGTTGTTTATCCTCCCAAAAGTTATGTTTATACCTCAGGACGTTGTTTATCCTCCTGAAAGCTACCATTTCCTCAGGACGTTGTTTATCCTCCTGAAAGCATATCATGACTCTTGGGCCGTTGTTTATCTTCCCAAAGGTTACACCATTTCCTCAGGACGTTGTTTATCCTCCTGAAAGCATATCATGACTCTTGGGCCGTTGTTTATCTTCCCAAAGGTTACACCATTTCCTCAGGACGTTGTTTATCCTCCTGAAAGCATATCATGACTGTTGGGCCGTTGTTTATCCTCCCAAAAGTTATACTTATACCTCAGGACGTTGTTTATCCTCCTGAAAGCCACCATTTCCTCAGGACGTTGTTTATCCTCCTGAAAGCATATCATGACTGTTGGGCCGTTGTTTATCCTCCCAACAGTTATACTTATACCTCAGGACGTTGTTTATCCTCCTGAAAGCCACCATTTCCTCAGGACGTTGTTTATCCTCCTGAAAGCTCATTATACCTCAGGACGTCGTTTATCCTCCTGAAAGCTATCATTACTTTGGGTCGTTGTTTATCTTCCCAAAAAGCTATATCCTCATACTTTGGACCGCTTTATCCTCCAAGAGATATATTTGAAGAACTTTTCTCCAAGTGGCATCTTTAAGCCCACTCAAAGCATATACAACAAGTCATCAGCATTACTCTATGCACTGGTGAGTGCAAATTTTTGGGCTTTTGTGTTCAATCCCCTTCAACCTTCCAGGTCACGACTGGCACATATACCAATCTAACCCCTCAGGTTTCAGAAAATTGAACAGGGGCAGCAGTTGCACCCCAAAATTTGCCCTCACAATACAAGACTTTGTGTGCTAAGAGGTTCACAAGGTTCACAAGATTCACAAGACCTCTTATGAGGTTCACAAGGTTCACAAAGTTCACAATGGGTCAGAAGATTTGACAATTCCCTCAGACAATGCATCCTCCTAGGCAGTGCATCCAAAACTAGGGTTTTGAATTTAATCAGGCTAAATGAACTTCCAAGACTTCAAGTGAGCTTCATAACATCTTATATGTGCTTAAGAATCCCCATGACAAATTTCAGAACTTTTCTTAAAGGTTTGCTCAGTCAAATGATCAGATAAGTCAAAATCAGTCAAAGCAGTTAAAAAGTCAAACTGAGGTCAACTGTGGTCAAACCAAAGTCAAACTTCATGATTTTTTGCCAACATCAAGTATATGAAGTAAAATTCATCATTTGATCAAGGGTTGATTATGATTCATCAAGGAGATTTCAGATCATCAAGAATCAGGAGTTTCTAAATTAGGGTTTCCTTAGGAAAAGTCAACTAAACTTTGACCAGCCATAACTTTCACATGCTTCATCAAATTTTTTCCATCCAAAGCTCATTTTGAAGGAAATTGAATTCTCTACAACTTTGTGTCTCACAAGCCAAGCCCAAAAATGCTTCATTTGGAGGGTATGAGCTAAGACATTATAGGTCCTTTTAAAAGTCAACAAAAAGCCAACAACTTCCAAAGAGTATAACTTGAGAATGGTAAATGATATGGAAATGAAACCAATGGGGTTGGTTAGAGGACTCTTCAAGCTTTCTAAAATGTCGAAGAACACCCTCATAGCATTAAAATTGAAGGATGTGTGCCCTTGCAAAGTTGGGAAATTTTTGGGTGGTTTATGAAGAAAATAGGGTCTTAAAACCAAATTTTTCTAAATGGGCTGAACTTTTTGTGACCCAAAGTGTTCCATGACATCATGCACGAAATTTATTTGATATTTTCATAATTTTATTTTATTTTATTTATTTATTATGATTTTTTATATTAAAAATCATTTTAAATTTAAATAAAATATCAAGTGTGAAAATTTAAAATATATTTTTGTTCTAGAAGGTCATTATTATGATTTGGAGTGAATTGATTCACAATTGATGAAGATTGGCTTGAAATAGAAAGGTCTCATTCACAAATATTTGAAATTTAAGTTCTAATCTTTTTCAATCTCCAAAATCAAAAAGATCCATACAATGATCAAATCTCTTGACCTAATTTCATTCTACTATAAGTATACAAGCTATCCCAATGCATAGGCCACGAATTCCCTGCCTCAAAGAGTAAGTTTGCACATCAAAAAAATCACCAAAAACTTCAATTCGGATTCTCCATTACCAAGTGTTTCAAGGTATTTTAAGGACACTATCAGCTTCCTCAAGCATCCCTGAATCAAAACCATCCATCACATTGCTCCATAACATGACATATTGAGAAATCCGAATCGTTTTGTTTCTCACATTTGATTTTTTCGATTCCATGAATTTGCTGCATATTAATTGATTTTGACTGTTTAATCTTATTAGTCTCATTGTGTTGAAGCTTTCTGGATCAATTGATTGGAGTTTCACTGCCTAGAACGAGTTTAGCCATTTTTAGTGTTTCGGCCAAGCTTTAGGGCTTCTTGATTTATCATAGATAAATGAATTCTGGAAACATGGTTGTGTTGTATGAAGCTTAAGGATCATGATGCACTAATTAATTTTGAAAAATTGTACAGTTTTGATGATGTTTCAAATTCGTAGGTTTCCTGTGTTAAGAAATTCGCAGGTAAATGCGTATGTAAAAACGCAGTAAAATTCGTAGGTACCAAGGAGGAAGACGAAGCTCTTGGCACGCGTTCTGGGATTCAAAAATTGTTTTAATATTTTATTATGTTGTTGATAATTTGTTTCACAATTGCAGCGTTGGCCCAGTGGTGAAGGATGCGCATGTTATGCTTGTAGGTCCTTGGTTCGAATCCTGGGCTCAACAACTTTTTCTTATTTTTCCATTTAATTAACAGATTTAATATATTATTCAAAGTTGTGGTTTGTATATCAGTTGCGCCCTCCCGGCTGGATGGTAAGAATGCTTGTGTGTTATGTAAGGGTCCTGGGTTCGAATCCCCCCAGGCCCTTTTATGTTGTTTTATTTTTGTTATGATTATTTACAGGAGAAGAAACAAAACCTGATGGTGCTCACTCCCTATCACCTGCGTGCGCATGGCCCAGTGGTTGGTGTGCTGGTCTTGAGGGTTGAAAGCTTAGGGGCTGGGTTCAAATCCCAGCCCAGGTAAGTTTTTGTTTTTTTATTCTTTTTCTATTTTTTCTTATTTATTTAATTTAAATTTAAATAAATTCAAATAATGAAAAATAAATAGGATGTTTATATTATTATTATATTTTAGAACTCATCTTTTTAATTTAAATCTTATTAATATTGTAAAATTTTATATAGTTATTAATCCTAATTTATTCTAAAAAATATATAAACCCTAATTTTCTAAAACCCTAAAATATTTTGTAAAAACCTAATTAATTTTTTATAAACCCTAATAGTACTTTTAAACCCTAATTATTTCATATAAATGTTAATTATGTCCATATTTTTATTATTTGATATAATTCTTGTATATAGATAATTTTAGATAATTAATTAAAACTTGATAATTTAATTTTGTAAATATAATAACATGATTATTTAATTATAATTAACCTTATTTTTATAATATGTATATATTTTAT
The DNA here is from genome assembly GCA_963966055.1 of Lathyrus aphaca. Taxonomy (NCBI): domain Eukaryota; kingdom Viridiplantae; phylum Streptophyta; class Magnoliopsida; order Fabales; family Fabaceae; genus Lathyrus; species Lathyrus aphaca. The sequence continues at coordinate 231,774,866 of OZ014519.1, forward strand.
AATTTGTTTATAATTATTATTTAATTCTTGTATGTAAATAATTTTTAGTATATGCTTAAAAATAATTAAAATTTGCTAATTTAATTTTGTAAATATAGTTTATTTTCATAATATGTTTATAATTAACCTAATTTTTATAATTTGCATATAATTTAAAACTTTATGCTAATTAGTATATAATTGTTTATATTTTCTTCTAAATCTTAAAAAATAATTGTTTATATAAAAATTGAACTTTTAATTATTATGCTAATATTTTTGTTTATTTTATTATTAATTATATTTATTTTCATATGATATTTATTTTACTAACCCCATTTATATATTGTGATTTATTATTATTATTGTTACTAACCCAATTATTTATTATTACTTATTTTGCTTATTTATTTAATTTGTTAATTATTATTATTATGTAATTGTCTCCTTTATGTAATATTTTAGTAGTAATATTTAATATTTATTTTTTAAATGTTGTGGTTAGTAAAATAGGGAGTGAAACATATTTGTATTTAAAATTGACTTAGATCATTAACTTAAAAGATAAATATTTAAAATTGTACACTCACACACGTAAGTCGATCCTGGATCGCCATCTCACTTCTTAAGGGTTACCTCTCATGTTGCCTAAACAAAAGCTCAAGTAGGGTGCATAAAGCAAAGTCCCTCATTTCACATCATCTAGTCCCTAAACAGATAAAAAGATCAAGTCCCTTCGAATGTTGCCTTCGTAATGATCTTGTCCCTTTCGAATAAAGATGATAAGTCCCTTCGAATTGCTTATACACCCCACAGTTGCCTAAATAACAGATGTCCCTTCACTTGTCCCTTACATCCAAGGTAATGACTACCTATTCCTTAATAATAGGGATAGTCTTACCATTCAAAGGATTCAAGAACAGAAAAGACTTAAACTTAGGGTAGGTTCCTCTTAGATACTTGCTCACTCTTCAAAACATTTCAAATACTTCATACTTTTCAAACAATTTTCAAAACAAAGGTTTTATATACATCCGTACATGAATCATTATAAAATACTTAAGAAAATTTCTATTCACTCACTTCACATTTCAAAAACATTTTAAAGTGAGCTATGTAACTAAGAGCCCATGGATAACCATGGATGTAAAGGGTGCTAACACCTTCCCTTTACATAACCTACCCCCCGGACCCAAAAATCTTTTAAAAGGTCTTTCCTGTTCTTTTATGCCTTTCCTTTGGATAAAATAAAAGTCGGTGGCGACTCTTGCTATCCGCAGCATAACTAAAATCAGTTCTCCCACCGTGTTACAGAACTGGCGACTCTGCTGGGGATTTAATATTAAAGAGGGGTACCCTTAGGAATTAGATCACTTTAAAATTGTTTGCCTTGTTTGCTTTATACTTACTTGTTGGGCTCTTATGTGTGAAAGATCCTAACCCGGATCTAGTGTACCTTAGGTAAATGGCAATAGACCAAGGAAACTGTACGGCGTATACCGATATGGTTGATCTGGTGGCCATAGTTAGTGTGACTTCTTGGTGGGTGCTTATGTTCCTTAAGTCAAGTTGAGGATAATATGAGGCTGTCATATGTTGTCAATGCACTAACTAACTTTTAGAACCCTAGTTATCCCATCTTGGCCTTTATAAAGTAGTGAGATAACCGGCTTTGGTGAAGACTGAAGTTGGTTGATACTCGATACTACACTCATTGAGATCCTAAACTTGGAAGGTTTTGGTTGGCAAGTAAGTTGCCTACTGAACAACCACCCTTGTGAAGGATCAATGATATTGAGATCCCTTAGAACCTGGTTACTTTATAGGACAGGATGAACCAACTAAACTTCAGGGGAGGGTATTTACCTTTAAACCTCATGCAAGCCTCTAAACCTAAGGCTATTGTGTGACTTGTTTGTGTGTGCCACATGTTTGTGATTGAGCATAACATCATAGCATCATCATGCATCATAAGCATAGCATTTTCACTAACCATTTCAAGGACCAAAGGATTCATCTTTGCTCTTTGTTGCAGGTCATGGCTTCTGCTCGTAGAAACACTATCAGGATCAACTTTGTAGGGATACCTCCTAAGCTTAAAGAGTTGGTTTCTCAAGTTTATGAAAATTCTCAGTTCATCAAGAGACATGGTCAGCTACTAGATCTAGTCACTTCAGGGTTCAATGAAGACATGATGAGTGTCCTGTTTCAGTTCTTTGATCCTAAGCACCATTGCTTCATATTCCCCGACTATCAGCTGGTTCCTACAATGGAAGAGTTCTCTAAACTTCTGGGTATACCTGTTCTTGATCAAAGACCCTTCACAGGCTCGGAAAAGGAGCCTAAACCAGAGGTTATTGCTGCAGCTCTACATCTGAAGAAGTCTGACATTGTTCTAGAAACGAGAAGCGGAATTAAAGGTATTCTTGCTAAGGTGTTGATAGAGAAGGCTCAAGTGTTCTTGAAAGCTATGAGCTATGATGCTTTTGAGGAGATCTTAGCTTTGTTGATCTATGGCTTAGTTTTGTTCCCCAATCCTGATCAGTTCATAGACGTTCATGCTATCAACATATTCCTGAGTCACAATCCAGTGCCTACCTTACTTGGAGACATTCTACACTCTCTTCATACTCGTACTACGAAGGCACGAGGAACTCTTATGTGCTGCATACCTTTGCTATCTAGGTGGTTTATTTCTCACCTTCCTCTCTCAGTGATGAAGAATGAACAAGGGTTCAGGTGGTCTAAGAGGATTATGTCACTCTCTCATTCAGATATTCATTGGTACTCTCGATCTATGGAGAATGTTACTATCATTGACCGTTGTGGGGAGTTCCCTAATGTGCCACTCCTTGGCATAAGAGGGGGCATTACTTACAACCCTTCCTTAGCTTTACAACAGTTTGGTTACGCTCAGAGTGATGGTCCTCATGACATGTTGATTCAAGGTATTGTGTTTGACTACGACAATGATCTGCAAGGTTACCGTCAAAGGTTCATACAAGCATGGGGTAAAGTGAACAAGGTTGACAGCAAGACTCTGGAACCAAAGTACACTATTCCTATGGAACCTTATCTCAGATGGGTGCGATCTCGTGCTTAGCCTCTTATGATGCCATATCCTGCTATCCTGCCAGTTACCATGGAGCCTGTTGCTGAAGGAGATACTTCTTATATCATTCTTCGTTCAGACATGCCCACTGGCATGGAGGAGTTACAAAGGTCCTGGATCCAGTTGAAGGAGAAAAGAGATACTTTTGAGACTCATTACAAAGCAAGTCAAGAAAGAATCCTGGAGCTAACAAAACAACTTCACGAGGAGCGGAATCTCAACTCATACCTCAACACAAAAAGGAAACGTCCATGGGAGACTTAAAACCCCATTTTTTGTATTCATTTCATTTTTATTGTAAGCCCAAGGGGCAAACAAGTTTATTTGCATACTAATAAAAGTTTACTTTATGGTTGTTTAAACAAATTTAAATCCTGCGGTCCTTGAAAATATTGCATATGCATCTACATACCATATCATTGCATGACAGGTTTCCATAGCAGGTTTCTCAATCTTCTCGCTGTTTATTTCAGCAAAATGGCTCTCGAACAAGCTGTCAAGGATCTCCAGGCTCAGACTGCTCAGTTCCAAGAAGTGATCCTGAATTTGTCCAAGGGGCAAGAAGAGTTGAAAGCACTCCTCTCTGAAAATCCTGAAGATAACAAGGATAATCAGTTGAAACAACTGCAAGCTGAGATGACAGAAATGAGGACCCAGATGAATGACCAGGTGGCTCTTATTCAAAGTTTAGCTCAGGGGCAAGAAGAGCTAAGAAACTTTGTCCACAAACTTCAAAGTAATAGAGTCAGGAATCTAATCATCAGTCAACCTCCGTTGAAACAAGCTGACTTGGCTGAAAGGAAAGTAAGGATAAGAGAAGGAAATAGACAGGCTACTACTGACCATCCTTCAATGGAAGAAAGAAGGCCTTGTAAGGTTAATCCACTTCTATACAAGGAATGTAGAAGACAGTTCATCCGGTTCAGCACACAAATGTCACAAGTTTTGCAATGCCTGTTGGAGATGAAGTTGATTTCCTTGGAAATTCTCCTAAAAATCCTAACACCTCTTCTCCTTGCTATAATCCTAAGGCAAGGTGTATGCATCACTCTGACTGTCCTGGACATGACACTAATAACTGTTGGGCATTGAAGAATAAGATTCAAGACCTAATTGACGAAGGAATACTCGAGGTTACGCCAGAAGGCCAGGTTGAGTTCTTCTATCGTCCATCAAGCATCAAAGTTTCCAGATAACTGGAGTGACAAGTTTAGAGGAAGAGACTTTGAGAACATTTGAATTTTCATTTGTAATTTCTTTTGTTTGTTTAAACACTTACTATTATGTCAAACTTTTGTTTTCATTAATGCATTGCATATGTTTGTCTTGAATTAATCCATTCGTTTCACTATATTTTGAACTATGCTTCATATTTCTTTTTTGTGATATTTAACTCCTGATAAAGCTATAAGCCTGTAGAGGGAGGATGACGAAAACAATACCATAATGTTAGGCAGTATGCTTTTGAACAGACTATGCTAATGATGTACAGGCATTGTTTCAATTCCTAAACAGTGAAGATATAAGGAAGTTAATCCCTAGTTAACCCTTTTGAGCCTATGAAGTAGGAGTTTTTATTCTCGCACAGATTAAAACCCTTATTCATAACCCGGGGCAGGGTAGTTACTCGGTTAACTCAAATATGCCAACTATCTTTGTTGTACACAATTAATGATGGTTCTCTGTAATCATTAAACCTGACAATCAATATCTAGCAAAAGAAAAGCTTGCTAAGTCAAAACCTATGAAGGAGACTTAATAAAAATTGAGATATCCCGCTGACTGTAATCTTAAAACAAACAGTTCAGGCAAAAAGAAGGGATAGTAAAATCAAAAGAAAAAAGAGGTCACTATGAATCCTCGACAAAGAAAGATGACTGAATGTTCAAATAAATTTTTTCTGAACCATCACAAATGTCAGTGTTACAATTCCAAACTCCTTTGAGCCTCAATGCATAAGTTAACTGAGCATAGGGCTGAAGAACATCATGGAGATTGGGTTGGGTACAAATAAAATTTGAGCCTTTATCCTTTGTTTCTTAAACCGTGAACCAAACCACGTTACAACCCTTTAAAAGTCCTAACTGAAGCATGGTTAGTTCGAAAGCATACTGCTACCAAAAGGTATCCTGACTCCTTTAAGGCTTATTATAAAACTTGAGTTAATATCACAGTTTTCACAAAAGTTGTTTTTCTAAAATAACTTTTTTTCAAAACTTCAAGACAGACATAACCATTGCATTTTTGAATATATTTGTTGGCATATACTTGAGTGTTTGATAAACAGAAAAACTTACAGGATGAATGTTCAAAGTCCTTCCGATAAACAAAGTTGCTTCCTGGATCAAATTCCATGTATACAAAGGGGCATAATCATTATCTCCCAATCAAGGGGGCAGGCCATGATACTGCCTAACTCATTTGGGGCAATCAGGACAGGATTCAACTATGTTTAAGTAACCAGGGGAAGATCTCCTCATCTATCTAAGTTACCAAGGGTAACATTACAGAATTCATAATTCCAGGGACATAGTCACTATTTCCCAATCAAGGGGGCATACTGTCGCTCCCGGGATTTCCATCCTGGTACAAACGCGAAAGTGGCGCGGAAAAAGAATAGAGTCGCCAGCCAGGCATTTTTATCCCGAAGAAAGGGAATGGTAATGCTGCACAAACCAGAAGAAAGAAGAGGAAGGACACAGGTCCTGCGAACCAAAGAGACTGAGTTCGGGAGTCGGTTACGACCTGGGAAGGTATTAGCACCCAGATCGTCCGCCGTACCCGACGGGATCCACGCTTGCAAAAGAAAACTAATTCAAAGGGTGAGGGTATGAAAACTGCAGCAAAAGAAATGAAAATGAAAAGAAACTGGAACTGGACAGAACTGAAATAAGAAAATAAAGGAAAAATGTAGGGAAAATAAAGATTGTGCTCGAACGGGCCCTACCCCGCTGCCTACGTACCTCATCAGGATAATGAGGATCAGAGACGCCGTAGTTCCCCTAACTAGGGGTAGAAAAGAAATTGCTTATGAATTAAAGGCTTGAACTGCCTATGTCAATGCTCAGGTGTTGCAGGCTCGGACGACGAGTGCGTTACCGTCTTGCAAAGTGACAAGTAGGAGCAAGTTCGCGTACGGAGCGAAGGAGATGAGAAAAGAATTCCCGATGGAAAGACGCTTATTGTTTGTTTGTGTTTTTTATGAAGCTTTTAGAGTGTGTCACAAGGAAGTGAACTCAAGCTCTCATCAATGGAATGTGCACTTGTCACTACATTCCAAGATGGAATAATAGAACAAGCACACTCGAGTAAGGAGAAGATCCCCAAAACTTGAACCCAAAGATTAGGGCCTAGGCTCACTAACTTGTTTAATTATTAAGTGTTTTGGTATTTACAATGAAGAAGTGTTTTTTATGCTTTTCTTTATGAAGCAGATACCTTGATCAGACTTGTGCATCACGAAATAAACATGTACTATCCCAAGATGGGAAGACTACAAGCATACCTCATGGAATAAGGCTATGGATCAATGCATCACTTCACATTTATTAAAGTGTTTTCTTTTTAAGAATTATGAGATGAGAAGAGAAGAAGAACCAAAAGGATCTCAAAGGAAAAATTCTAAAAGGGGACTAAAATAATCCTAAGTATTCACATGCATGGATATCCTAAGGGTTAGTGAGGTTTCTATCCTAATGAAGAAGGAAGAAGAAGATAGAAGAAGGGATGAGAAAGGCCTAAGCCCAACAGAAGAGGGTTAGTTCACATAAACATAAAAGGAGGAGATAAGAATTAGAGATGTGGAACTCAATTCCCACATCTCACACTTACCACAGTTCCTGCAAGGTTAGCATACACAAAATGAATACAAGCACAAAATTCACAACCAGAATCAAAATGGTATGAAGAATGGCCTAAGAGGCCAGCAAGGTGAAGAGAGAAGTCACACAATACCAAACAATGTCACAATAGAAGCAATGAAACCAAACTACAGAATTTAAACACTTAAAGAAACAAACAACTTGAATATAAAGCTAACTCAAAAATTCAGAAGAACCAAGACCTATCCTAAGGTCAGGAAGGCAATCAAACCCTAAAGAAACCTCAAATGAGAAGAAGAAGTTGGCACAAGTGCCCTTCTAAGCCTATAGGAGATCTAATGAATCAAAAGAAGCAAAGTGGGACAAGATGAAAACAAAAATTCACAAATAATCAACCAGCTATCTAAAAATTCTACAACTGAAACCAAATGATCTTAAAACACATTATATTAACTTGCCAAAAGGATTTGCAAAAATTCAGAAAGGAACCAGGTCAAATGAATGCACAAACACAAGCTAGGACAGAAAACTTATATCACAAGACACCAGACCAAAACTTAAGAAATAAATTTCTAAAAAAATCTGAGAAAAAACATATGAAAACTAGAGGATCTTAGGAACACAATGAAAAAAGAATGGGATCAAAACTCCAAATATTGAAGTCTATAGAAAATCAACAAGACAGACTGGTCAAGAAATGGATCAAAAGAAGCTATGTACATTATTGATTTAATTCTAGCACGCCAATTAATGGAAAAAATAAAATAAAAATGTGACAAAATTTTAGAGACACAAAGCAACATTCATGATTTATTTGGGAATTTTTAGATGAATTATTATATTTTTAATGAATTAAAAGCAAACCGAAATAAGAAAAATGAAGTGAAAAAGAATTTTGAATGAAAATGGTTGGGAGGCGTGAAGAGTAAGATAATACAGTTAAAATAAAATGGGCCAGGATAAAGGGGGGTGCCGTTAGCGGGTATGGGCAAGGCCCAACCGAAATTAAATAAATCCCAAAAAATTAAATCAGCCTTTCTCACTTTTTTTTATTTTTGTGAACAAAATATTATGTATACTTCATGTCAAACGGTCCCATTCACTTAAATGAAAGAGGAAATAAAAATAAAGAAAAGTAATTAAAAAAAGAAAACCATGGACCAACCAGGAGGAGACACGTCACCGTCTCCTCCACCCCCATGCACGAAGAACTCAAAACCAGCAGTGGCAAAAACGCAGCATGACATACAAATTTCATTCAACTTCCTCCTAGCATAACTCTCTCAAATCTTGATGAAATTATCAGATGCAAGAATCAAAAGTGATCTACGAATCGATACGAATCCATACATGCTATTAAATCTCACAACCAAGACACATACAGAGAGCAATACATCAAACAAGATCACATCTCAAAATCGTAAATCGAGATCTAACAACAACACAAGCCTTCTAAACACTTCCTACATCTTAGATCCGACATCCATAGCATGAAATGAAACAATATGAATAATAAACAGAAACAAAACGGAATGAGATTCGAACCTGTGATCAATCTATCTGCGACGACAATAAGAAAACCAGAATGAGGATGACACTCCTTGAATCCCTCCGAGCCAAATAAAGGCTTAAGACTGGCCACCGAGAAGAGACAATGAAAATACCGAATGTTAACACTCTTGGAAGTTTTCACAGTACGTCAACGATAAGCTCCAATGCAAGGTGATGTTGATGATGTGAATAGCATGGTGTTGAGGATGATTTTTGAAGCAAAAATGGAGTAGTGATATTTGATACACAGCTGGTTTTTTAGATCTGAGTTTTCATGAATGGATGATGAGAAAAGAGAGAAAAAATCGTCCGCGCAAAAGAGAATGAAGGCTGCGATAAGATGCGTGCGTTTTCTCCACCCAAAAATGACTAGTCTCGCTCTCCTTTTGAAGTGTGTATCACCACCCTTTTTGTTCCACTAACCCGTCTCTCCTTTCTTTTCTTTTTTTTTTCTTTTTTTTTGTAAAAACCTCACATGCATAAAGGTGTATGACCTTATGATGAGTTTGTTGCGCTGGCCAATGTATTTCCTATGGATGAGAATATTTATGTAAGACCGAAGGCCATGTTCATTTGCTGATGATGGAATTATGGGAACCACACTACACGTGATACCACGCCCAAAAGTGTGATGGATTAATTTGTTAGTGGAGGAAAACAAAAGGTACAGGGCGCGTGACATGAATGCTAACGTTTTTTCCATCAAAACAAGAGCACTACCTTTCCACTTCTACCCACTCAAGAAAAATGCAACATAAAAATAAGAAAAGAAATCCTCATCTGGTCACGTTGTAGGCCAGGTGTCACCATAAAAAAGAAAAAAGTGACACAAACAAACCAAAAATAATAATAGACCAATGGGATATTGACAAGTGTAGCCCGAAAAATCCTAAAATGCACATAAACTTCAAAAATTCATATCTTGAGTTCTAAAAATGCTATGAAGGTGCTCTACGACTTTTCGGAAAGGGAAAATCGTGTTCTATAACTTTTGTGTTCACCGGAAAATCATTCGGAGCTTTTTCGCACATGACATAATAGCTTGAAGTTTCGGGACAAATAATTTCCAAAAATGGAAATTTCTAGATATCCAATTTTAGCAACTTTTTTGCATACTCCCGATTTTTGACTTTTAAGCTCAACTGAATCATTCCTTGACATAATATGACCTAAAAAATGATAATCCTGATTAAAAAACTCTGAAAACTTCATGTTGACTTTTCTGACTGCACATTTGACTTTCTTGCTTCGCCTTTAAGCAATTGAACCAAGTCTTGACTTCTTCAGTGAATTTTTGCCTCGAACATCATACATGAGCTATGCAGACTAAATGAAAGCCTTTGTCCATAAGAAATGGTCAAAATTAAGAAGATACGAGTATCTGTCCCAAAACCCTAATCAGGATTTCTTCATACAAGAGAAAAGTTGTACTTTGAACTTCTGATGAAATAGCTGACTTCTCTGAGGAATTTTCCCACCAAATTTCAAACTTAGGATCCTCTTGTTATATGAGAGACTTTGCCTAAATGAAATAGCCAAAGTCACAAAGTTTCCCTGCCTGAAACTCACACCCTAACTTGGGATCATTGTGTAGGAACCTTGCCCTAGCCTGAATTCCCTGATGATTTTCCAACCTTCTGAGCTTTTGTAAATGAATTTGAACTTGTGAATGCAATGTAGACCCCTCATAGGACTTGAACAAAACCATTGGGACCCTTGTCATAGCATGTGATGCTTCAAGAACCCCCACAGATGATCATATGCCTGATGCTAGGTCATGAAAATGTTATGCTTCATATTTCCATGGTATGATGCTGAAGAAATGACATGGGTATGATGAATATGATATGATATGATGCTTAAAATGAAGAGGGCAAATTTTGGGTGTTACAGCTGCCCCTATTCAATCATCTGTTAATCTGAAAAGGATGAGAGCAACGACTATCAGACATTCGAGATAAACTGCGATTGAATACCAAAAAGACCTGAAATTTGCACTCTGACGAAGAATGCAACACTGGGAAATAAACCCAACCAGATGACGCTCTGGGGATAAGAAGGAGAGAAAAAGCAGACGAGCTTCTTCCAAGTTGAAACTGATATCTGGAATACTATCATGTTGACAGACGAGTCTTCGAATGACCTGTGACGCCAGGTGCAGAGAGCGGACGAGCCCTTAAGGAACTTCAAAGTAGCTTGAGATAGACGAATCTCCTTCACTAATCCTTACGCAGATAAGTGGAATAAGACGGACGAGTCTTCTTCGGATAACCCTTACGCAGGCTCCGGGAATGCATATAAGTCTGTGGGATAGACATGCAATCAAGGTAGACGAACCTTCTTCATATATTATCCGCGGATATATGGTATAAGACAGACGAGTCTTCCGAGCAAACCTGTTACGCCAGGTGCAGCAACAAGAATAATTGATGCCTGAGACAGACGAGCCTCCTTCGGATTCACCTGTTACGCCAGGACCGGTAACCATTTTGACATTTAATTCCCACTGTCAGGATTCGAAACCTCTTCAATACAGACGAGTATTGGATGATCATCAAGATAACACAAACGAGTGACATAAGTCAATGATACAGACGAGTATCAGACGATGATCTGAGAAACACAGACGAGTGTCTCAGGCAATGATACAGACGAGTATCAGCCACTGGTATAGACGAATACCAGAAATTCAAACATAGACGAGCATTTGAAGTAGTCACAGAGATATCAGGGTAAACAACAAATCTTCACATTCAGGTGCAAGCTAGCACAGACGAGTGCTGAGGATGATACAAACGAGTATCTAGGCAAAGCAGACGCTTCAGAACACAAATGACTTCTGGGGGATAAAAGCAGACGAGCTTCAAACAAACACAGACGAGTGCTGGACAATTGCAGACGAGCAACAACAGAGAATACATATCAAGGCACATACGAGTGCTGCGAATGATCCAATACCAAACACAGACGAGTGCTGGGAGGTTGCAGACGAGCAACAACAAATATCATCTCAGAACACAGACGAGTGTTGAGGAGTTGCAGACGAGCAACTATCATAGCCAAACACAGACGAGTGCTGGACAGTTGCATACGAGCAATAACAAGGTAACCATTTCAAAGCACAAACGAATGATAGACATCGCAGACGAGCAACCACAGAGGTATCATAACACAGACGAGTGTTGGGAATCAACAGCACCCTAATACATCTCAAAGCACAGACAAGTGCTAGAATTTGCAGACGAGCAAACAACAACTGATACAATCAAACACAGACGAGTGTTTGAAATTGCAGACAAGCTAAATCGAAGTAATCAAGAACCACTGATGGAGACAGCAACTGAGCAACACCAACAGACCAACATGGATGAGTGTTGAAAGATGCATACGAGCAACAATAAAGCAGTAATATGTCCTTGCTGGGGAAAAACCTGCTTAGGGATAACACAAATGAGTGTTGACAAACGCAGACGAGCGGTAGACAAATGCCTGATCGGCAGCAAGAGATACAACTCTGTAGGGGAAGACAAGTCAAGAGGTCTGGACACTCAACTCTGACTGAAGTGATGAATACCTGACTGTATCATCAAATACCCAAAAGTACGGCGACTTGGCTGAGAAATATTTCACGGACGGAGGTGAAAATCCAATATGAACTCTGTGGGGACAGATCATCTTCAGACTTGGCTGGGGAAGCTTCCTGGGCAAATACTCTGGCCGGGGAGAGCATCTGATGCTTCAAGACTCTGAAGGGATATCAGGCTTTCAGGTATCTGACAGGCAAGAATTCTTGCTGAGGATAGAATACTGGCAATTCCCTCTCTGATGATGTCAGGTCTTCAGGCACCTGCTGGGTATACTCCACTGGGGAAGAATAGACTGTTACTTCACTGGGGAAGAAGTTGGGCTGCTGCCAAGGCTTGGTTGGAGGAAAATCTCTGTTTAAACGAGTCAGGCTTTCAGATACCTGCTGGAAGAAGAAATCCCTGCTTGGGGAGATACTCTACTGGGGAAGAGTGAATTGCTTGAGAGAACGTGACGCCATCCTTCAACCTGCAACAATAGAAAACACACGTGTGTCCCGGGAATATGCATGGAATGATCGGTTCATCCATCGTCACCCGACACTCAAAGAGGGTTACGGTTTCCCTGCATGTCAGTTTTCTTTTCAGGATTATCACCATGTTTAGATGCAATGCTACTTTTGCCAAAAATTCAGGACATTTTGCAAACAAATATAAACACACACAACTTTTTGACTGAATATTATTTTTATTGAATAGCCTCTGAATAGGCAAAGATTTACATCAGGAAGCAACCGCCTGGAAAGAGGTAGCCACTATAGAAATTGAGAAAAGAAACTATCCTAATGGCAATGTACACGGCATTCCAAGGAGTTCCATTTCCGCTATGACCTGCATGTCTTCAAGACTCTCCATTCTGCTTTGGCTTTCTGAGAGGACAAGGGGACTGATTCCTATCCTTCTGATATTGTCAAGCTGTACGAAACGATGACGTGGTTCAGATAACTTGGATCACAGTTGTTCGCTTATTCCCTTATTTTGCGTGGACCGCCCTCTCGGGTTTTCAATCCACCGGGATACCCTTTTTTGCCTGAGCTGTCCAATGTGGCTTTTCAACTCAGCGGGTGTACATTTTTTATTCATTTATTTCCCTAATTTTTGCCCGAGCTTTTTATTCTGTTTTTAGCTCGCCGGGATGCCCTTTTCTTGCCTGGACTTACATTCTGTTTTTGTGTCCAGCGGGTCTCTTTATGCGAAGTATTTTTTAACTGCGTCCGAGTTAACAGGGGATGGGAAATCATCTCCATCCATAGTGGTGAGCATCAGTGCCCCTCCTGAGAATACTTTCTTCACTATGAATGGTCCTTCGTAATTTGGGGTCCACTTGCCCCTGTTATCTGAACCTGGAGGAACGATTCTCTTCAACACAAGCTCTCCCACTCGATACTCTCGAGTACGTACTCGTTGATCGAATGCCCGCTTCATTCTCCTCTGATAAAGCTGACCATGACAGATAGCCGCTAATCTCTTTTCCTCAATTAGACATAGCTGATTGTAACGAGCACACACCCATTCAGCCTCATCCAACTTGACATCCATCAACACGCGCAAAGAAGGAATCTCTACTTCAACAGGCAGGACTGCTTCCATGCCATACACTAGAGAGAAGGGAGTTGCCCCTGTTGACGTCCTGACTGACGTTCGGTACCCATGCAAGGCAAACGGTAACATCTCATGCCAATCCTTGTAGGTGACGACCATTTTCTGCACAATCTTCTTGATATTCTTGTTAGCTGCCTCTACCGCACCATTCATCTTTGGTCGGTAAGGAGAAGAATTGTGATGCTGTATTTTGAAGTCCCGACATAAGTCTGCCATCATCTTGTTGTTGAGATTAGAACCATTATCAGTAATGATCCTTTCGGGCACTCCATATCTGCATATGATATCTCTTTTCAGAAATCTTGCCACCACTTGACGAGTGACATTGGCATAAGACGCTGCTTCTACCCACTTGGTAAAGTAATCAATCGCGACCAGGATGAAGCGATGACCGTTCGAAGCAGTTGGCTCGATCTTCCCGATCATGTCAATGCCCCACATAGAGAAAGGCCAAGGGGATGACATGACGTTGAGCGGGTTAGGAGGAACATGCACTTTATCTGCATATATTTGGCACTTATGGCATTTTCGAGCGAATGAACAACAGTCTGCATCCATCGTCATCCAGTAATACCCTGATCTCAGCAGTTTCTTTGCCATGGCGTGCCCTCCTGCATGGGTACCAAAAGATCCTTCATGGACTTCCTGCATCAACAGACTTGCTTCGTGTCTATCCACGCATCTGAGCAAGACCATGTCGAAGTTCCTCTTGTACAAAACCCCGTCTGCGTTCAAGAAGAAACTAGCAGCAAGTCGTCTCAAAGTCTTTTTGTCTTTGGAAGATGCCCCTGTTGGGTATTCTTGCTTCTCTAGGAATAACTTGATATCAAAATACCAAGGTTTCTCGTCAGACACGGCGTCTACAGAGAAAGCATAAGCTGGAGAGTCAAGCCTGGAGATGTCAATTCTGAGCACAAAATTCCAACACAGGACTTTAATCGACGAAGAGAGAGTGGCCAAAGCATCAGCAAATTGATTTTCGTCACGTGGTATGTACTTGAGCTCAACTGTCGTGAAGAATGTCAACAGTTTTCTAGCATAATCCCTGTACGGAACTAGATGCTCTTGATGTGTATACCACTTGCCGGTAATTTGGTTAATGACGAGGGCTGAATCTCCGAATATATCGAGGTTCTTAATCTGAAGATCAATTGCCTCCTCTATTCCCATTATACACGCCTCGTATTCCGCTTCATTGTTGGTGCAGCCAAAAGTGATTTTGGCAGCGAAGGGTAAATGGACACCTTCAGGAGTAATAAGTACGGCACCAACTCCACGACCATTGATATTGACAGCCCCATCAAACATCAACTTCCATTTGGATTCAGGATCAGGTCCCTCCTCCGGAAGTGGTTCCTCATAATCGTTTGTTTTAAGGTACATGATGTCTTCATCAGGGAAATCAAATCTCATCGGCTGATAGTCATCCTCGAGAGGTTGCTGAGCAAGGTATTCCGATAACACACTTCCTTTGATGGCCTTCTGAGAAGTGTACTGGATGTCGTATTCAGTTAAAATCATCTGCCACCTAGCAACCCTTCCGGTCAATGCTGGTTTCTCAAAGATGTACTTAACAGGGTCCATCTTGGAAATGAGAAGTGTAGTATGGGTCAACATGTACTGCCTCAGTCGGCGAGCAGCCCATACCAAAGCGCAGCAAGTTTTCTCGAGCAGTGAGTATCGGGATTCACAGTCGGTAAACTTTTTGCTAAGGTAATAAATGGCGTACTCTTTTCGACCAGACTCGTCATGTTGGCCGAGCACACACCCCATCGACCCTTCTAGCACGGTCAAGTACATGATTAATGGTCTCCCCTCCATCGGAGGCATCAGAATTGGAGGCTCCTGCAAATATTCCTTTATTTTGTCGAAAGCTCTTTGGCAATCATCATTCCACCTGACCGTCTGCTCCTTTCTTAGCAGTTTGAATATCGGTTCGCACGTGGCAGTTAGGTGAGATATGAACCGAGAAATATAGTTCAATCTACCTAAGAACCCGCGCACCTCTTTTTCTGTCCTTGGTGCAGGCATCTCTTGAATAGCTTTTACTTTAGCAGGGTCTACCTCAATTCCTCTTTGACTTACAATGAAACCCAGCAATTTTCCGGAACGCACTCCGAAAGTACACTTGTTCGGATTCAACCTCAGCTTGTATTTGATCAACCTATCAAATAACTTCTTCAGGTTAACCAAATGCTCCTCTTCGTCTTTGGACTTTGCAATCATATCATCCACATAACATTCGATCTCCTTGTGGATCATGTCATGGAACAATGTGACCATTGCCCGCTGATAAGTTGCCCCTGCGTTCTTCAAACCGAAGGGCATGACCTTATAGCAGAATGTTCCCCACGGGGTAATGAACGTTGTCTTCTCCATGTCTTCCGGTGCCATTTTTATCTGATTATAACCGGAGAATCCATCCATGAAGGAGAACACCGAGAATTGAGCAGTATTGTCGACCAACACGTCAATGTGTGGTAACGGAAAATCATCCTTTGGGCTTGCTCTGTTCAAATCTCGATAGTCAACGCACATCCGTACCTTGCCGTCCTTCTTAGGCACTGGTACGATGTTAGCTACCCAAGGTGGGTAACTAGTCACGGCAAGGAACCCGGCATCCCACTGTTTCTGTACCTCCTCTTTAATCTTCATCGCCATATCCGGGCGAGTTCTTCTCAATTTTTGCTTTACAGGAGGACAGTCTTCTCTCAGGGGTAGCTTATGCACCACGATGTCGGTATCCAACCCTGGTATATCTTGATATGACCAGGCAAAGATATCCACATACTCTCTCAGCATACTGATCAGCTCTTGTTTGACGTCGGCCTGCAGATTGGCCCCTATCTTGATTTCTTTCTTTGCATCTTCACTGCCAATGTTGATGGTCTCAATCTCTTCTTGATGAGGCTGAATAACCCGTTCCTCTTGTTTCAACAATCTGACCAACTCTTCAGGGAGGTCACAGTCTTCCTCAACCCCTTCATCAGCTTGGTAGACTGGATTATCAAAGTCATGCATAGTCATAGCAGAAACGTTATCCGTGGAATCCGAATGATCAGCACTGCACAAATGATGTTCTTATTCAGAATCTTCTTATTAAAAAGGGACGCTAGCACAAAACAAAAATGAAAACACATTGCCATTTTTATATATTTTTTGTGAAAAAGTTTAAAAACAAAGACAGGGAAAACAGTTTGTCTGAAAATGTCCTTTTATTTCATAGCAAAAATAACGATGCGATACAAAACATGGTGGCCCAATACAATGGATCCAAGCATCTTGGGCAGAATGCTGGATTTGACAATGCAGTATGCTAATAAAAGGAAACAAAGCAATTACTTTGAGAGCCAGGTGACTTGAACAATGTCTTCAGCAGACCAATTTCCTAGCTCCTCGCCAGGTGCACACGGGCGGATCCAATTGTTGTCCCAGTCTTTGTCACTATCCCCGTCTTGGCTTGCCATACAGATTTGATCGCGGCCGAGCAAACCAGCACTTGTGAATGAGATAGCTTTACCACTCTGAGTAGACCCTCCAGGCTGATATCCTAAGCCGAATTTGTCATCCTTCTTTTCCAGCTCCAATAGCTTGCCCCAGCCCTGGGCATTGCCTGATTGGACAACCTCCTTTGCTTCCTGGTAGGAATGAATTGACGTGCCTTCGTTGTTTTTCTTCACCGGGGTCAAGATACTGACATCTGCCTCAAAAGCTTGGCACAAAGTTTCGTGAATTTCTCCGTCCATTTCCATATATTTAAACGTCGACAGGTGGCTGACAAATATATCTTCTTCCCCGCAAACTGTGATGACCTGGCCGTCCACCACGTACTTAAGCTTCTGATGCAAGGTTGAAGTGACAGCTCCAGCTGCATGTATCCATGGTCTGCCCAACAAGCAACTATACGCAGGCTGGATGTCCATGACATAGAAGACACTCTTGAAGACTTGAGAGCCTATCTTGACAGGCAACTCAACCTCTCCGAAAACTGATCTTCTTGACCCATCAAAAGCCTTAACCACCAGATCACTCGGCGTCAGGATAATCCCATCAATGTTAAGCTTCATCAACGCCTTCTTCGGGAGCACATTCAAAGAAGAGCCTGTGTCTACAAGGACATGAGACAGCACAGCACCCTTGCATTCCATCGTGATATGCAGTGCTTTATTATGATTCCTTCCCTCCGAAGTGAGGTCTCTGTCTGTGAAGCCCAAGCCATGGCTAGCATTGACACTCCCAACAACAGCTTCGAGTTGATTAACAGTGATCTCTTGAGGAACATAAGCCATTTGAAGTACTTTCAGTAAAGCTTCTCGGTGCGCGGGAGAGCACATCAACAGTGACAAAATAGAAATCTTTGAAGGCGTTTGATTCAGTTGGTCAACCACCTTGTAGTCACTCCTTTTGATGATCCTCATAAACTCCTCTACCTCCTTTTCAAACGTCCCCTGCCCAGCCACAGGAGTAGTTGACTCGTCAATCGCAGTCTGCTTTCCTTTGTCTTTAGACGAAGCTTCGGCCTCAGGATCCTTTCTCAGTGCAGGGGGCGCAAACAAACGACCGCTTCGAGTAAATCCCCCAACACCTCCCACATTTTCAATAGTCAGGTCAGCAACAGGTCTACTTGCCATCTTCTGTCCCGCCACATAGACATCAGAACCATAATGCCACGGAATGGCCCTATCATCGGTATATGGCACTGGCCCAGGTACAGTTATAGTCACAGGACTAATCTGAGGAGCGTAAATAGTAACTGGCTCTTGTCTGACGGGCATGTCAGCTTCATCGTAGAAGATAGTAATGGTTGACACATCATCAGCCTTTTCATTACTAACTTTACTGAACTGCAAAGACCCCTCATCGATCAACCCTTGCAAACCCATCTTCAATCTCTCGCAGCCATTCACAGCACTTATACAATCTTCGCAATCGAGACAACAACCAGGAAATACTTGACCCTTCAACAGTCTCTCTTTCACCACCCTCAACGGCGTCTTGACATCCTCAATACTCAGCACCAAACTCAACTCGTCATCACCCTCAACAGCATTGACTCTTGCCCCGCCATGATTAGGTATAGGGTTCGAGTTGATATTCGGCGGCGGTGCAAAATTGATTGCCTTTGAATCTACAAGATCTTGAACTTTGTGATGCAGCGCCCTGCACTTCTCGGTTGAGTGCCCGGGTGCTCCTGAATGAAAAGCGCATCGCGCGTTGACATCATAACCAGCTGGAAGCTCTCCAGGAGGTGGTGGTGCCAAAGTCCTTAATTGAATAAGGTTCAAATCTAGTAGTCTTGGCAACAAGGCAGTGTATGTCATCGGGATAGCTTCAATCACCCTGTTAGCTGGGCGAGCCTGCCTCGGCTGATAAAGTCTTTGCTGGTAGTTGGTTCTAGGTTGTTGTTGTTGCTGATGTTGTTGTGGTGGAGGTAGCATCCGTTGTACGGGAGCTGCAGGAATAGTAACAGCAGCCATATGCTCATAAGGTCTTCTGTAACCACGACTCTGGCTTCGGCCGAATACAGCATTGGTCTCGCCTTCTCTCCTTCTTGGAGGTCCGCTAAAAGCTTTCCTCGCCCCATTTGAGCTACTAGCACCGGGATCTTGTATCTTCCCCATTTTCAACAGCGTTTCGACCCTTTCTCCCGCAATGACAATATCGTTGAACTTAGTAGCAGAACTTGACGCCAATCTCTCAAGAAATACCCCCTGGAGGGTACCCATAAACATATCGGCCATTTCATTCTCTAACAAGGGTGGTTGCACCCTGGCAGCTAGCTGACGCCACCTCTGGGCATATTCCTTGAAGCCTTCTTTTGCTGTCTGAGCCATATGTTGCAACTGGGTGCGATTCGGAGCCATGTCCATATTATATTGGTACTGCCTCACAAAAGCTTCAGCGAGATCTTTCCAGCTCTTGACATTGACCCTGCTGAGCTTCATGTACCACTCAAGGGAAGCTCCCACCAAGCTGTCCTGAAAGTAATACATCCACAGTTTTTCATCGTCTGTATGCGCGGCAATTCTCCCGACATACGATTGCAGATGGGTCTTTGGGCAAGCAGTGCCGTTATACTTCTCGAAAGTAGGAACTTTGAACTTATACGGGATCCTGACTCCCGGAACCAAGCCCAAGTCTGTTATATCGAACCCCAAAGAACTCTGGGACTGAATAGCCTTGATTTGCTCGGCCATCTCTTCAAACCTCTTGTTCATTTCTACCCCTTGACCCTCGGTCTCATCAAGTAAAGTGAACTGGTCCTCCTGGTGATCCACATGAATGTTATGCATCCCGTCATTGACTACGGTCGCCCCTGGTTGTATAACATGAGGTCCACCCTGACGTGCGCCCGCACCGGTATGATTATCAGCATTAGCAGCAGCAGCAGCGTTTCTGTTCTGATTCTCCACCATCTCTCGCAGACGCTCTTGATTCCGCCCCATGCCGGCCATTAATGTCATGAAGTTATCCATCCTCTGCCTTAGATCTGCCAAATCTGCCTGCATTTGATCCATGGCCCGCTCTCTGTTAATCTTGGTTGGGTATCTGTGCACTGCTGGTTGTTCTCGAACCTTTCGAGGAGCTATAGTGCCTGAAACACAAAACCCGTTAGTAATTGATGCAACACCTGCAAAACAGACAAACAGGTTATATGCAATGCAATGTAACTGTTCATGTTCCCAATTTTAAGCATTTGGCATGCCCCAGTTCTGGCATCTATCTCGGCAATCACTTTTTGTCTTTCAAGCCTTCTCTTTGATAAGTGTTCAGACATTAGCAGTATCCAGACAAACGAGTCTTGCACATTCAAAACGATAACTTGCACATTAGTACTGAATATGGACAATCCAATATAGGCTAAAAGTCAGAATACATCCGAGAATATTCCCCGAAGGGTTACAAATCAGTACATAAAGACAAAGGAAATGAAAGTAAGACTCCTACAACAAGCCTGTAGGTAGTCTGAAAAATAAACTAAGCTAAGGACCCCGGTTCTGCCACCTCCGCCCTGCTTTTCTTGACACCTGCTCTCAGCTTGAGCTCTTCGATCTCTTTCCTGGCTTCCTCCAGAGCTAATTGACTTTGGGCCAACTGTTGGGTCTTCTCCCTCCGGATGGCGTGGGCTTGTTCCACTTCCTCTTTCTTGAAAGCCAACTGAACTTCAAAGAACTCTTCCTTCTCTTTGAATTTCTTTTGGTCTTCATCCCTTTGGCCTTTCAACCAAACGATGGACTGCCGAGCACTCCTGAGAGTCTTTAAGGTCTCCTTGCGCTTAACTTCTCTTCGAGCTTCCATCATACCCAATCTGTGGAAATGGGCTTCTCTTCCAGCAAAATCCTTCTCTTTGTTTTCCAAAGAGGCTTGGAGCTTCTGCAGCTTGTCTTCAGCTTCCTTCTTGGCTCTATTGGCCTGGTGGTATAAGCTTACCATCTCAATATTCTCTACTCTGACCTCATGCAGCTGGGCTTCTAGCTTCTTGTACTCCTCCAAGGAAACCGTACTGCTCGGACCCGGTACATCTCGGGGATAAAGTGGAGCTTCGACTGAAAAAGGCATGAGAACTGACTCGATATGCCTTTGCAACCATTCAGCATATGGTGGATATGTCTTGGGATCAACTCGGCCGAAGTCTTTCTTCCCTTTCCTTTTCCTGTGATCCCAGGATTGAACTGCTTGTTGGACTAGCTCTCTGTTTCCGTCAGCAGGAAAATACAAAGATTCAGCAAACATTTCTATCCGAGGAGGATCCTTCAAAGGGTAGCCAAACTGCCTTCTGGCTAATGTTGGGTAGTAACTGATGACACCTTTCCTTCCCAGCAAAGGTACTCCAGCAAACCTTCCGCAACTAACCATCAACTCTTTTCCTAACAAATCCCTGTCATAACCCCAAGCGATGTCTTCTTCAGTCAGTCCCATCAACCTTCTGGACCATCTCCATTCGTCTCGTATATCTTTGAAGGCACCCGATTTAGGCAACTGTCTAGCAAACCATTCAGCAAACAAAGGAGTACAGCAGATCACTGGACCCCCTCTACCTTTCTCGTTTCTGTAATGGACACTAAAATAAAAGTCACCCAATAAAGTAGGCACTGGATTGCCTTTTGCAAAAATTGAGATCACTTCTAAGCTGACAAACTCTTTCTCTCCGGGAAACAAGCTAGACCCATATACCATCAATGCGAGCAAAGCTCCAAAGTCATTCCACTTAGCTTCTGTAGCATACTTCTCAGCTTCTGGGATAAGCACACTCCATGGTAGACCTCTGCCTTTACTCTCTTGCAAAGCTTTTCTGACTGAAGCCACTGGCAACCTACAAACCTTGGCTATATCTTCATCTCTGAGCACAACCTCTGACCCGTAGAACGGCAATGTCTCTCTGATCGGAACACTCAGCATGCTGGAGATCTCTTCCAATGTCGGAGCTAAGATGTAACCTGGAAGAATAAAGCAACGCAACATGGGATCATAAAATTGCAACAAGGTATGCAAGCTGTCCTTTTGGTCTGTAGTAGGCTTGTCCACAAACTTCAGTATCTGGCCATATCTTTTCTTGAAATTTCCTAAGACTTGATCGTTCATCAGACCTGCTAGCCTCTGAACACTTTTGACTTCCGGCTGAAGAAAGGTATAATGCACATTCTTTTTTCTCGGATCGCTTCTGATTTCTGCCATAGAGATAAGAATACCAGAACTGGGAACAAATGTGATCAATGACCTGAAAAATGGGAAACATAAACAGTTAATGCAAAGAATGATGCAAATGTAATGCAATGCAAGCACATGACCAACTGGGACCATCTGAACCGGAACACTGACAAAGGCCCCTCTGAACACCTGGCAAACCCAAAAGTTCACTGAGTCACACCCTCTGGTAATCACAACCCTCTGATAGAAGATCTCAGAATCACAGTATCAAGAAATCCAGAATTCCAGGACCATGACTTCGGAACCATAGAATTAATAGAACCACAGATCATAATCACAGGACCAAAGATCATAACTGAACCGATGAGTGTATGTTGAGGTCATGGGTTCCTGCACACCTGTACACACCCCAATCTCACGGGCAAAAGGCTCCGGGTCAGACATCACGGACTCTCAAAGCCACATAGCAATAATACTGTCACCATCTCCGAGAAATGGCTAATGACCAACTCAGGGAATCGGTTAGGCATTATGTACTACGCAGGGAGGCCTCAGCTGAGTCCGGGAAAAACAAGCATCCCTTATAAGTCCCCAGCTTCAAGCGCTGCAATCGAGAAACAATAGTACATTCAGCCCGTAGGATACAGTACTAATGTCATACGACCAGATGCTTTGACTGAGTTCTTATAAGAGAACCAGGCCATCCTATGCGAGTTCCCAGTGGACCCTCGGGTGCGAATGGGTTTGCCACAAAATGTGGTCTGCCACTGTCACCACTGGAGAGGGTTGTTTCCACAAAGGTCCTCAATGATCGGTTCCCAGCTGCACATAACTGTCAGGGTTATGTAATGAGAGAGGAAGATCCCCAAATCAAAACATTTCCAAGACAATCGCAACCTGGGTGTGGAACTCACTACTACCCCCATGACAAGATCTCATGAGGCCAAAGTGGAACCACTCTAAATCCTATGGTGCACTCGAGCCGGGTACTTGGCTCATATCTCTCAGGAACCAGTAACTCCCATCCCACCAAAGAAAACCAGTCCAGACAGTCCAGTATGATATATATGATGCAGAAAATAAATACTGAAAACCGTAAATAAAGCTGTAAAATAAAGCTGTAAATAAAGCAGTAAACAAAATACAATACAACAAGCCACCTCAAACAAACATCACCCAATGAAACAGAAACACACAAGCGCTAGGAGAGACTCACAGGGGAACCAGAGATTTCTGGTGTGCATCCCCAGCAGAGTCGCCAAGCTGTCGCTCCCGGGATTTCCATCCTGGTACAAACGCGAAAGTGGCGCGGAAAAAGAATAGAGTCGCCAGCCAGGCATTTTTATCCCGAAGAAAGGGAATGGTAATGCTGCACAAACCAGAAGAAAGAAGAGGAAGGACACAGGTCCTGCGAACCAAAGAGACTGAGTTCGGGAGTCGGTTACGACCTGGGAAGGTATTAGCACCCAGATCGTCCGCCGTACCCGACGGGATCCACGCTTGCAAAAGAAAACTAATTCAAAGGGTGAGGGTATGAAAACTGCAGCAAAAGAAATGAAAATGAAAAGAAACTGGAACTGGACAGAACTGAAATAAGAAAATAAAGGAAAAATGTAGGGAAAATAAAGATTGTGCTCGAACGGGCCCTACCCCGCTGCCTACGTACCTCATCAGGATAATGAGAATCAGAGACGCCGTAGTTCCCCTAACTAGGGGTAGAAAAGAAATTGCTTATGAATTAAAGGCTTGAACTGCCTATGTCAATGCTCAGGTGTTGCAGGCTCGGACGACGAGTGCGTTACCGTCTTGCAAAGTGACAAGTAGGAGCAAGTTCGCGTACGGAGCGAAGGAGATGAGAAAAGAATTCCCGATGGAAAGACGCTTATTGTTTGTTTGTGTTTTTTATGAAGCTTTTAGAGTGTGTCACAAGGAAGTGAACTCAAGCTCTCATCAATGGAATGTGCACTTGTCACTACATTCCAAGATGGAATAATAGAACAAGCACACTCGAGTAAGGAGAAGATCCCCAAAACTTGAACCCAAAGATTAGGGCCTAGGCTCACTAACTTGTTTAATTATTAAGTGTTTTGGTATTTACAATGAAGAAGTGTTTTTTATGCTTTTCTTTATGAAGCAGATACCTTGATCAGACTTGTGCATCACGAAATAAACATGTACTATCCCAAGATGGGAAGACTACAAGCATACCTCATGGAATAAGGCTATGGATCAATGCATCACTTCACATTTATTAAAGTGTTTTCTTTTTAAGAATTATGAGATGAGAAGAGAAGAAGAACCAAAAGGATCTCAAAGGAAAAATTCTAAAAGGGGACTAAAATAATCCTAAGTATTCACATGCATGGATATCCTAAGGGTTAGTGAGGTTTCTATCCTAATGAAGAAGGAAGAAGAAGATAGAAGAAGGGATGAGAAAGGCCTAAGCCCAACAGAAGAGGGTTAGTTCACATAAACATAAAAGGAGGAGATAAGAATTAGAGATGTGGAACTCAATTCCCACATCTCACACTTACCACAGTTCCTGCAAGGTTAGCATACACAAAATGAATACAAGCACAAAATTCACAACCAGAATCAAAATGGTATGAAGAATGGCCTAAGAGGCCAGCAAGGTGAAGAGAGAAGTCACACAATACCAAACAATGTCACAATAGAAGCAACGAAACCAAACTACAGAATTTAAACACTTAAAGAAACAAACGACTTGAATATAAAGCTAACTCAAAAATTCAGAAGAACCAAGACCTATCCTAAGGTCAGGAAGGCAATCAAACCCTAAAGAAACCTCAAATGAGAAGAAGAAGTTGGCACAAGTGCCCTTCTAAGCCTATAGGAGATCTAATGAATCAAAAGAAGCAAAGTGGGACAAGATGAAAACAAAAATTCACAAATAATCAACCAGCTATCTAAAAATTCTACAACTGAAACCAAATGATCTTAAAACACATTATATTAACTTGCCAAAAGGATTTGCAAAAATTCAGAAAGGAACCAGGTCAAATGAATGCACAAACACAAGCTAGGACAGAAAACTTATATCACAAGACACCAGACCAAAACTTAAGAAATAAATTTCTAAAAAAATCTGAGAAAAAACATATGAAAACTAGAGGATCTTAGGAACACAATGAAAAAAGAATGGGATCAAAACTCCAAATATTGAAGTCTATAGAAAATCAACAAGACAGACTGGTCAAGAAATGGATCAAAAGAAGCTATGTACATTATTGATTTAATTCTAGCACGCCAATTAATGGAAAAAATAAAATAAAAATGTGACAAAATTTTAGAGACACAAAGCAACATTCATGATTTATTTGGGAATTTTTAGATGAATTATTATATTTTTAATGAATTAAAAGCAAACCGAAATAAGAAAAATGAAGTGAAAAAGAATTTTGAATGAAAATGGTTGGGAGGCGTGAAGAGTAAGATAATACAGTTAAAATAAAATGGGCCAGGATAAAGGGGGGGTGCCGTTAGCGGGTATGGGCAAGGCCCAACCGAAATTAAATAAATCCCAAAAAATTAAATCAGCCTTTCTCACTTTTTTTTATTTTTGTGAACAAAATATTATGTATACTTCATGTCAATCGGTCCCATTCACTTAAATGAAAGAGGAAATAAAAATAAAGAAAAATAATTAAAAAAAGAAAACCATGGACCAACCAGGAGGAGACACGTCACCGTCTCCTCCACCCCCATGCACGAAGAACTCAAAACCAACAGTGGCAAAAACGCAGCATGACATACAAATTTCATTCAACTTCCTCCTAGCATAACTCTCTCAAATCTTGATGAAATTATCAGATGCAAGAATCAAAAGTGATCTACGAATCGATACGAATCCATACATGCTATTAAATCTCACAACCAAGACACATACAGAGAGCAATACATCAAACAAGATCACATCTCAAAATCGTAAATCGAGATCTAACAACAACACAAGCCTTCTAAACACTTCCTACATCTTAGATCCGACATCCATAGCATGAAATGAAACAATATGAATAATAAACAGAAACAAAACGGAATGAGATTCGAACCTGTGATCAATCTATCTGCGACGACAATAAGAAAACCAGAATGAGGATGACACTCCTTGAATCCCTCCGAGCCAAATAAAGGCTTAAGACTGGCCACCGAGAAGAGACAATGAAAATACCGAATGTTAACACTCTTGGAAGTTTTCACAGTACGTCAACGATAAGCTCCAATGCAAGGTGATGTTGATGATGTGAATAGCATGGTGTTGAGGATGATTTTTGAAGCAAAAATGGAGTAGTGATATTTGATACACAGCTGGTTTTTTAGATCTGAGTTTTCATGAATGGATGATGAGAAAAGAGAGAAAAAATCGTCCGCGCAAAAGAGAATGAAGGCTGCGATAAGATGCGTGCGTTTTCTCCACCCAAAAATGACTAGTCTCGCTCTCCTTTTGAAGTGTGTATCACCACCCTTTTTGTTCCACTAACCCGTCTCTCCTTTCTTTTCTTTTTTTTTTCTTTTTTTTTGTAAAAACCTCACATGCATAAAGGTGTATGACCTTATGATGAGTTTGTTGCGCTGGCCAATGTATTTCCTATGGATGAGAATATTTATGTAAGACCGAAGGCCATGTTCATTTGCTGATGATGGAATTATGGGAACCACACTACACGTGATACCACGCCCAAAAGTGTGATGGATTAATTTGTTAGTGGAGGAAAACAAAAGGTACAGGGCGCGTGACATGAATGCTAACGTTTTTTCCATCAAAACAAGAGCACTACCTTTCCACTTCTACCCACTCAAGAAAAATGCAACATAAAAATAAGAAAAGAAATCCTCATCTGGTCACGTTGTAGGCCAGGTGTCACCATAAAAAAGAAAAAAGTGACACAAACAAACCAAAAATAATAATAGACCAATGGGATATTGACAAGTGTAGCCCGAAAAATCCTAAAATGCACATAAACTTCAAAAATTCATATCTTGAGTTCTAAAAATGCTATGAAGGTGCTCTACGACTTTTCGGAAAGGGAAAATCGTGTTCTATAACTTTTGTGTTCACCGGAAAATCATTCGGAGCTTTTTCGCACATGACATAATAGCTTGAAGTTTCGGGACAAATAATTTCCAAAAATGGAAATTTCTAGATATCCAATTTTAGCAACTTTTTTGCATACTCCCGATTTTTGACTTTTAAGCTCAACTGAATCATTCCTTGACATAATATGACCTAAAAAATGATAATCCTGATTAAAAAACTCTGAAAACTTCATGTTGACTTTTCTGACTGCACATTTGACTTTCTTGCTTCGCCTTTAAGCAATTGAACCAAGTCTTGACTTCTTCAGTGAATTTTTGCCTCGAACATCATACATGAGCTATGCAGACTAAATGAAAGCCTTTGTCCATAAGAAATGGTCAAAATTAAGAAGATACGAGTATCTGTCCCAAAACCCTAATCAGGATTTCTTCATACAAGAGAAAAGTTGTACTTTGAACTTCTGATGAAATAGCTGACTTCTCTGAGGAATTTTCCCACCAAATTTCAAACTTAGGATCCTCTTGTTATATGAGAGACTTTGCCTAAATGAAATAGCCAAAGTCACAAAGTTTCCCTGCCTGAAACTCACACCCTAACTTGGGATCATTGTGTAGGAACCTTGCCCTAGCCTGAATTCCCTGATGATTTTCCAACCTTCTGAGCTTTTGTAAATGAATTTGAACTTGTGAATGCAATGTAGACCCCTCATAGGACTTGAACAAAACCATTGGGACCCTTGTCATAGCATGTGATGCTTCAAGAACCCCCACAGATGATCATATGCCTGATGCTAGGTCATGAAAATGTTATGCTTCATATTTCCATGGTATGATGCTGAAGAAATGACATGGGTATGATGAATATGATATGATATGATGCTTAAAATGAAGAGGGCAAATTTTGGGTGTTACACATACCAAGTTACTGTTCAATTCATTTGGGGCAATCAGGTGTAGATTCAACCGTGCTTAATAGGCAGGGGCAGTTTTCCTCATACAGTTGAATTACCAAAGGTGACATTACATAGTTCACAATGCCAGGGGCATATGCTTATGGGGCATTCTGCTTGTTTCTCTTGAGGTAGCTCATTCAGATACTTCCATTATGGGACAATTCATCCTCAACCAAGGGGCAATGCTTTCTTTTCAAATCTAGTATCCGGAGCGTATATGGTCCATCACAATTTGAAGACACATTCCTCTCATTGTGTTACTTTGATATTGGATTCTTAGCAGAAGCCATGGTGGAAATTAATTGTCTACGCCAGTAGTATCAGATGGTGTCAGTATCATGTCTTCAGATCCAGCTATGAGGATTTCTGGGAAGGTATTCAGGAAAGTTAAGAATTTCAGGAGCTCTAAATCCAATTGGTTATACACTCTCGAAGTTGAAACGATTCCGTTTTCAAGTTCAGCTTTACTTTTCCCTCTGAATCCAGATTTACTTTTACCCTATTTACATAAGCGAAACGTCCATTGGTTGTGTTTGAATGTATGCATGCTTTTGAATATGATTGATGTTTACCAGAAATGCATAAATGCTTAATATGATTGATGTTTACCAGAAATGCATAAATGCTTAATATGATTGATGTTTACCAGAAATACATAAAAATGCAGTAATAGTATTTACTAAGGACGAACGAGGGAAGGAATTCAACGAAGCTTCGCCAGTCCATCCCCACCAGACAGCTACAAGTCCCCAGTAGGGCAAATCCATCTTCATAAATACTTCGAGTTACATCTCCCCTGGAATTTATATCCATCTCTTTTATCCTCATACGGATAGTCGGGAATTTATTCTTCCAATAGGAGTACGACGAACGAAGACGGGAGGTTATGTATACCTTACTATCGAACGAAGACGGGAGGGTATGGATACCTTACTATCGAACGAAGACGAGAGGTTATGGGTACCATACTATCAAACAAGACGGGAACAAGTTTCCCATATTCTTCAGCAACAAATCGGGATTTATTTTTCCTGGCCAGCAGTTGTTATATGAAGATATCCAGACGCTTCAAGCTGCATGATGCATACATACATCATTTACATCATATCATACATATCCATAAATACATAATACATTACTTAAGTGCATCATACTATACCTGCATACATAATGCATAAACTAATATTATCATACAGAATGTTATAATCTTGTTTTTCAGATTAATTCTCCAGCAGACAAACTTCATCAACAACTCGTGACTATTGGGCCGTTGTTTATCCTCCCAAAAGTTATGTTTATACCTCAGGACGTTGTTTATCCTCCTGAAAGCTACCATTTCCTCAAGACTTTGTTTATCCTCCTGAAAGCATATCATGACTCTTGGGCCGTTGTTTATCTTCCCAAAGGTTACACCATTTCCTCAGGACGTTGTTTATCCTCCTGAAAGCATATCATGACTCTTGGGTCGTTGTTTATCTTCCCAAAGGTTACACCATTTCCTCAGGACGTTGTTTATCCTCCTGAAAGCATATCATGACTGTTGGGCCGTTGTTTATCCTCCCAAAAGTTATACTTATACCTCAGGACGTTGTTTATCCTCCTGAAAGCCACCATTTCCTCAGGACGTTGTTTATCCTCCTGAAAGCATATCATGACTGTTGGGTCGTTGTTTATCCTCCCAACAGTTATACTTATACCTCAGGACGTTGTTTATCCTCCTGAAAGCCACCATTTCCTCAGGACGTTGTTTATCCTCCTGAAAGCTCATTATACCTCAGGACGTCGTTTATCCTCCTGAAAGCTATCATTACTTTGGGTCGTTGTTTATCTTCCCAAAAAGCTATATCCTCATACTTTGGACCGCTTTATCCTCCAAGAGATATATTTGAAGAACTTTTCTCCAAGTGGCATCTTTAAGCCCACTCAAAGCATATACAACAAGTCATCAGCATTACTCTATGCACTGGTGAGTGCAAATTTTTGGGCTTTTGTGTTCAATCCCCTTCAACCTTCCAGGTCACGACTGGCACATATACCAATCTAACCCCTCAGGTTTCAGAAAATTGAACAGGGGCAGCTGTTGCACCCCAAAATTTGCCCTCACAATACAAGACTTTGTGTGCTAAGAGGTTCACAAGGTTCACAAGATTCATAAGACCTCTTATGAGGTTCACAAGGTTCACAAAGTTCACAATGGGTCAGAAGATTTGACAATTCCCTCAGACAATGCATCCTCCTAGGCAGTGCATCCAAAACTAGGGTTTTGAATTTAATCAGGCTAAATGAACTTCCAAGACTTCAAGTGAGCTTCATAACATCTTATATGTGCTTAAGAATCCCCATGACAAATTTCAGAACTTTTCTTAAAGGTTTGCTCAGTCAAATGATCAGATAAGTCAAAATCAGTCAAAACAGTTAAAAAGTCAAACTGAGGTCAACTGTGGTCAAACCAAAGTCAAACTTCATGATTTTTTGCCAACATCAAGTATATGAAGTAAAATTCATCATTTGATCAAGGGTTGATTATGATTCATCAAGGAGATTTCAGATCATCAAGAATCAGGAGTTTCTAAATTAGGGTTTCCTTAGGAAAAGTCAACTAAACTTTGACCAGCCATAACTTTCACATGCTTCATCAAAAATTTTCCATCCAAAGCTCATTTTGAAGGAAATTGAATTCTCTACAACTTTGTGTCTCACAAGACAAGCCCAAAAATGCTTCATTTGGAGGGTATGAGCTAAGACATTATAGGTCCTTTTAAAAGTCAACAAAAAGCCAACAACTTCCAAAGAGCATAACTTGAGAATGGTAAATGATATGGACATGAAACCAATGGGGTTGGTTAGAGGACTCTTCAAGCTTTCTAAAATGTCCAAGAACACCCTCATAGCATTAAAATTGAAGGATGTGTGCCCTTGCAAAGTTGGGAAATGTTTGGGTGGTTTATGAAGAAAATAGGGTCTTAAAACCAAATTTTTCTAAATGGGCTGAACTTTTTGTGACCCAAAGTGTTCCATGACATCATGCACGAAATTTATTTGATATTTTCATAATTTTATTTTATTTAATTTATTTATTATGATTTTTTATATTAAAAATCATTTTAAATTTAAATAAAATATCAAGTGTGAAAATTTAAAATATATTTTTGTTCTAGAAGGTCATTATTATGATTTGGAGTGAATTGATTCACAATTGATGAAGATTGGCTTGAAATAGAAAGGTCTCATTCACAAATATTTGAAATTTAAGTTCTAATCTTTTTCAATCTCCAAAATCAAAAAGATCCATACAATGATCAAATCTCTTGACCTAATTTCATTCTACTATAAGTATACAAGCTATCCCAATGCATAGGCCACGAATTCCCTGCCTCAAAGAGTAAGTTTGCACATCAAAAAAATCACCAAAAACTTCAATTCGGATTCTCCATTACCAAGTGTTTCAAGGTATTTTAAGGACACTATCAGTTTCCTCAAGCATCCCTGAATCAAAACCATCCATCACATTGCTCCATAACATGACATATTGAGAAATCCGAATCGTTTTGTTTCTCACATTTGATTTTTTCGATTCCATGAATTTGCTGCATATTAATTGATTTTGATTGTTTAATCTTATTAGTCTCATTGTGTTGAAGCTTTCTGGATCAATTGATTGGAGTTTCACTGCCTAGAACGAGTTTAGCCATTTTTAGGGTTTCGGCCAAGCTTTAGGGCTTCTTGATTTATCATAGATAAATGAATTCTGGAAACATGGTTGTGTTGTATGAAGCTTAAGGATCATGATGCACTAATTAATTTTGAAAAATTGTACAGTTTTGATGATGTTTCAAATTCGTAGGTTTCCTGTGTTAAGAAATTCGCAGGTAAATGCGTATGTAAAAACGCAGTAAAATTCGTAGGTACCAAGGAGGAAGACGAAGCTCTTGGCACGCGTTCTGGGATTCAAAAATTGTTTTAATATTTTATTATGTTGTTGATAATTTGTTTCACAATTGCAGCGTTGGCCCAGTGGTGAAGGATGCGCATGTTATGCTTGTAGGTCCTTGGTTCGAATCCTGGGCTCAGCAACTTTTTCTTATTTTTCCATTTAATTAACAGATTTAATATATTATTCAAAGTTGTGGTTTGTATATCAGTTGCGCCCTCCCGGCTGGATGGTAAGAATGCTTGTGTGTTATGTAAGGGTCCTGGGTTCGAATCCCCCCAGGCCCTTTTATGTTGTTTTATTTTTGTTATGATTATTTACAGGAGAAGAAACAAAACCTGATGGTGCTCACTCCCTATCACCTGCGTGCGCATGGCCCAGTGGTTGGTGTGCTGGTCTTGAGGGTTGAAAGCTTAGGGGCTGGGTTCAAATCCCAGCCCAGGTAAGTTTTTGTTTTTTTATTCTTTTTCTATTTTTTCTTATTTATTTAATTTAAATTTAAATAAATTCAAATAATGAAAAATAAATAGTATGTTTATATTATTATTATATTTTAGAACTCATCTTTTTAATTTAAATCTTATTAATATTGTAAAATTTTATATAGTTATTAATCCTAATTTATTCTAAAAAATATATAAACCCTAATTTTCTAAAACCCTAAAATATTTTGTAAAAACCTAATTAATTTTTTATAAACCCTAATAGTACTTTTAAACCCTAATTATTTCATATAAATGTTAATTATGTCCATATTTTTATTATTTGATATAATTCTTGTATATAGATAATTTTAGATAATTAATTAAAACTTGATAATTTAATTTTGTAAATATAATAACATGATTATTTAATTATAATTAACCTTATTTTTATAATATGTATATATTTTATAATATGTTTATAATTATTATTTAATTCTTGTATGTAAATAATTTTTAGTATATGCTTAAAAATAATTAAAATTTGCTAATTTAATTTTGTAAATATAGTTTATTTTCATAATATGTTTATAATTAACCTAATTTTTATAATTTGCATATAATTTAAAACTTTATGCTAATTAGTATATAATTGTTTATATTTTCTTCTAAATCTTAAAAAATAATTGTTTATATAAAAATTGAACTTTTAATTATTATGCTAATATTTTTGTTTATTTTATTATTAATTATATTTATTTTCATATGATATTTATTTTACTAACCCCATTTATATATTGTGATTTATTATTATTATTGTTACTAACCCAATTATTTATTATTACTTATTTTGCTTATTTATTTAATTTGTTAATTATTATTATTAAGTAATTGTCTCCTTTATGTAATATTTTAGTAGTAATATTTAATATTTATTTTTTAAATGCTGTGGTTAGTAAAATAGGGAGTGAAACATATTTGTATTTAAAATTGATTTAGATCATTAACTTAAAAGATAAATATTTAAAATTGTACACTCACACACGTAAGTCGATCCTGGATCGCCATCTCACTTCTTAAGGGTTACCTCTCATGTTGCCTAAACAAAAGGTTAAGTAGGGTGCATAAAGCAAAGTCCCTCATTTCACATCATCTAGTCCCTAAACAGATAAAAAGATCAAGTCCCTTCGAATGTTGCCTTCGTAATGATCTTGTCCCTTTCGAATAAAGATGATAAGTCCCTTCGAATTGCTTATACACCCCACAGTTGCCTAAATAACAGATGTCCCTTCACTTGTCCCTTACACCAAAGGTAATGACTACCTATTCCTTAATAATAGGGATAGTCTTACCATTCAAAGGATTCAAGAACAGAAAAGACTTAAACTTAGGGTAGGTTCCTCTTAAATACTTGCTCACTCTTCAAAACATTTCAAATACTTCATACTTTTCAAACAATTTTCAAAACAAAGGTTTTATATACATCCGTACATGAATCATTATAAAATACTTAAGAAAATTTCTATTCACTCACTTCACATTTCAAAAACATTTTAAAGTGAGCTAAGTAACTAAGAGCCCATGGATAACCATGGATGTAAAGGGTGCTAACACCTTCCCTTTACATAACCTACCCCCCGGACCCAAAAATCTTTTAAAAGGTCTTTCCTGTTCTTTTATGCCTTTCCTTTGGATAAAATAAAAGTCGGTGGCGACTCTTGCTATCCGCAACATAACTAAAGTCAGTTCTCCCACCGTGGCGACTCTTTACAGATGCTTCCTGTAACACCCCGATTTCATAAATTATTTAATAAAATAATTATTATGAATAAGGTGGTATTTTTGAAATTTGTAAGTAAAAGGTTATTTAATTTAAATAATAATATAATGATAATATGGTATTATTAGAATATTGTCATTAAATAAATAAAATAGTAAGAATTTGAGGTCTAAGGGGCAAGGTGGTAAAATAGAATTGTTTTATAAGAAGGGGAAAAAGAATCTATTTGGACATATCGTGTTTTTGTGGAAAAAGGGAGAACTGACTCTGGAGATAGAGAAAAGGAGGGAGAAGAGCAAGAGACCTAAAGCTCCAAGGTCAAGACTTTTCAAAGAATACATTGAATTCGAGGTAAAGGGGAGAAAGGGATTCTTTATGGGTGGTTTAACATGAAAGGGTAATTGGGAGTTCCTTACTCTCTTAGGAATTATATAATTTTGATTGGTTTGGATGAAATTATGATATGAGAATGAGATTTCAATTGTTGATTGTTTTGTATTTGGAATTTGGTTGTTGAATGGTATAGTGTGTGTGTTTTATGGAATTTGGTTGTTGAATGGTATAGTGTGTGTGTTTTATGGAATTTTTTAAGTGGGCATTGTTGTTGATGTTGTAAGTAGAGAAGATGAAGAAAAACCTAGGGATTCCCCAATTTGATTAGTACATGTTAGGTTGGAAGATAGTGTAGTGTTAGAGGTATAAAATGAGTATGAGGACAATAGTTCGGTTATTTTGAGTGATAAAAGTGCAGTATAAGTGACATAATTCGGATTGGTATGAAATTAGGGAAAGAAAAGTGATTTTTATGAAAAAGATGAGTTCTGAACGCAAAGGGTGATTTGACAAATTGCAGAGTTCTCTTAGCAAGTTGGAGCTTGCTTAACGAGCGAGATGAATTTTGGAAAAGTTGGAACCCAAGAGTTACTCACTTAGCAAGCAGTACCCCTCTCTTAGCGATACCTGGAGCGTGAGAAACTGATTTTTAAATTCTGAAAATTACTGAAAAACTTATTTAATTACTTAGTAATGTCTAGGAATGAATGTAGTGTAGTTGGAGAAATGTTCGTCCCATCAGTCTGAGGTATCAAGGGTAATATTCATGAGTTATAGGATATGATAATCAATAATTAACGTTTAAATCCTATATGTTTGTTTTCACTTGTATGATTTGGTTAACTGATCAATTGGATCGTGTTGATTGTGGACATTGTTTGTTGTTTGTTTTGTGTGACTCATATAATGAAATGTTTTGTAATTTATGAGGATCAGGAGGATCGTGTTATGTATGATTATGTTCATGCATTTATTTTTTTTTTGTATATGTAATCAAGTCTTGCATGCGCATACATGGTTGGTGGGATAATCGTGTCTCAGAAGGAGCATAAACGATTATCCGGATTCATTATGAATCGAGGGTGAAGGGATGATCGTGTCTTAGTAGTAGCATAAGCGATGCATCCGGGATTCGAATCGATGAACCAATGATTGAGACGGTACCGCATTTGCATTGTGTCATAAAATCACTTTGCATTTGATTGAATGGATGAGATATGACTTGTGTTGATGAATTGTGTGAGATTATCCTTTAAGATGTTATTTTCACAGTTAATATATTGAATTTTTTTCTTACCCCTTTGTTGTTTGGTTACGTATGTGCTTCTTCGGAAGTACATATGATTCAGGTACTTGAGTACACTCGGAGTACAAGTTGTTTGGTCGAGTCCTAGGATTCGCTCTGATACGTAACACGAGATCTGGGATTTTTGTTGTTTATTTATTATTGTTAGTAATAGTTACATATCATATTTTGTTGAAATTTATAAATCAAGAGAATTGATGAATATTGTGAATGTTTGGCGAATTGTCGTATGATGAATAAAAATATATTTTTTCCGTTGTTTTAATGAATAACTATATTTGTGCTTCTGTTGAAAAAGTAGCATTCCACTTTTGATTAAAACTCTGATTTTTTTTTCTTGAGAAAACAGTTAATTTTGAATTTGGGAAAAATGGGTGTTACAATTAGTATCAGAGCAGGTCGGCCCGTCCAGCCAGGTTGTCGCGTGTCGTTTGTTCCCGAATATGCGATATGTGTGTGGCACACTATCGGTACTTGCTTGTTCTCTAACTATTTGTTTGCAGGTATTAGTTGAAGACAAGTGGGGGAGAAGCTATTACTTCTCTGGAGTGTTGGCTTGTGGTGTGTTAGAATTGTGGTACTACAAAGTTTGCTAAGGTTTGCGTTAACTAAGGATTCGCTCGTGAATCAACTTAGTTCACAAGATGCATGGAACACTATTAGAGTTGGGAGATATTGTTTATGACCATCACGGTTGTTGGTTATCTATTGACAAATTGAGGAACTGATCACCCTTAATCCCTTTCTAATAATAGACGGAATTGTGTTGGATGCAAAAGACATATTTTTCACCTGAGATAGCATGTTTAGTAGACTGTTTGGAGTTATGCCAAAGTTATTAGTGGTTTAAAGAGATAGATGTGGATTCCAGTATCCAGAAAAAAGATAGATTTGAGGATTGAGTATGTTGATTAGATATTACTAATGGTTACTCCTCAGTGAGTAGGAAGTGAATTTGAGATCGACGATTGTGAAAAGTTGAACATTTTATCTACTGAGTATATAGAGGAACTTTTGAGAGGGGACTCTGATGTCTGAATTGGTTGCCTAGATGGTATTGATTGGGAGTAAGGTCACAATGATGGACTGTCTGTAGAGTATGAATTGTAATTGTGTTTTGAAGAATATATTAGAAGTGTTGTTATAGGAAAAGATGGAACTATTCCTTGGTCGACCTTGGTGCTAAGAGGAATAGTTAGGGGATTCATCGACAAAAAGGAATTGTGGAAGAAAGGGTGTCTTCTGGGAAAACTTTGGTGTTATTGATATAGGAAGATGAGGATATGAACTTGCATATTAATTGATGAATATTATGGGAATTCACAATTGCAATGAGAATAGATTGGATTCGATTGGTAAAGGATCAAGAGTGAGCTGGAAATTCATATGTAGTATTACTTTTGTTGTGAGTTGGATTATCGTGTCTACCAGGACCTTGAGTTAGTTGGGACTTTGTAATAATAGTATAAAGGGAATGTGGTAATTGGAACCAGGTGTTGACAAGTCATGTTGGAGGAATTTACTGCGTTGAAGGATGTGGAAATGAAGATTTAGGATGTAAGTATTGAGTTATGTTTTGGCATAGTATGATAAGAGGAGGATGAGTCTTTGAAAGTATGAAGGTGTAAGTCTTTGTCAGAAATTAATTATAACCATGTGTCTTCACAATGTAGCGATGTTGAGTCGTTTCCTTAGGAGTGTGGTATATCTTGATACAGTGTATGGATAGTTTTGTAGATGTTTTGAGATGGTGAACTGTGAGCTACGAGACTGATTAAAAGTTATTTGTCATGGTTATTATGGGATGAAGGGGGAGAAATATAAGTATCGTTGTATGTGCTGAATCAATAAGACAAAAGGGAAATAGTAAGTGTGCAATATTTATCTTTCTGGAATTAATGAATTAAGGGTCTAGTTAATATGGGATTTGAAACGTTGGAAGGATGATCCAACAAGCGAGTAAATGTAATGTGAAACCATGAAATGATCATGGATGTTGTGTAGAAGATAGTGGTGACTGGTATGTATTAAGATGAGCATGGAGTATGAATGGTGCCTTTCATATTTACTTGGATAATTTCAAGATGGTAACTTTTGGAAGATGTCATGATCTATGATGAAAGTAGAAAAAGGATTTGTAGAATGTTGGAAATTGAAATATAAGAATTGGAAAAGATACAGTTATATAATAAGTCATCAAAGATGTTTTTTATGAACAGGTGTAGATGTGTTTTTATTGTGTTATTGATGCGTGTTTTTCGCAAGTGTACGAACACGTCAGAGTAATATAAAAGATTGTCGAATCCACAGAGACCAAGTGTCAATCTATCGTACATGTTGTTATGGTGTGTATCTAAGGCAACTGAATATAAGGGTTTTAAGGAGAGTGCAATGGTAAATAAAATGATAATTTTAAACAATAAATAAAGACAGGCTTGAATGTAATTAACGTAATCAATAGATAATCCGGTACTTGTTAATGGAACTACTTATGGGCAATGTTTTCTCCTTTGAAAAGAACTAATTTAACAGGAATTGTCGCTTTCGCGTATTCAGAACCGAGTTGTACTCTCTAATCAACTCCTCCTATTGTCACGGATAAAAAGGTGTGTACTGCGTTAGAGTAGTAAACCTATTTTTAAGAAATATAGTATCTTAACTAAGTTGAAAAGTATTTTAACCTGGATTTCTTAGCAAAAAGAGGTTCTCACGAACCAGACTCTAAACTTCATAACGCGTCCGAAAATCGTTTTAAAATCTCTTTTCTTTTTAATCTAAGAACTCCTAATAAACTAGACAAAGCGCTTTTGGCTGTTTTTGAAATAGTTAAAAACAATTACTTAAATTGAAAGATAAAATAGCCCTTAAGTGTTTCCACGAACAATTGTACGGATTACTGGTTTAATTACGATCCTTACATTCTAACCTTTATGGATTTAGTTAGACATGGTAAAGTAAAAGTTATTTTTAGTATTTTTCATAAAAGTAATTTAGTGCGAGTGCGGAAAGTAAATAAAAGTAGTGCGAGTGCGGGAAATAAATAAAGTAAAGCGAATGCGGGAAATAAATAAAAGTAAAGCGAGTGCGGGAAATAAATAAAAGTAAAGCAATGCGGAAAGTAAACAAAAGTAAAGCAATGCGGAAAAATAAAATACGAACTGGAATTAAAATGGTGGCAGGATTAACTTCCTCCCAGAGTGCTCCAAAACTCGATCACACAGACAGATACAGGCTCGATCACTCGATTGCAGTAACACCCTGATGTGGAATGATAACTGCTTTAAAACTGATATATGCCTAAGAGATTCTAAGTTGGATGAAGAAAAACGAAAAATCTAAGGTCCTATTTATAGGAAAACTAAAAGCAGGAAAAGACCAGGATGCCCCCTGGAAAAGTTTTTGCCTTGTGGCGCCCGCCATGAGGCTAATAGGGAATGAAAGAGTGGGGATCGTGGGTCTTGGCAGTTGTGGAGTGGTCTTGAGACGTGGCCACGTCATGGCAGACCCCATGGCGCCCGCCATGGTGGATGTCGTAAGTGTAAAACGCTGAATTTCTTGGTTTTCGTCCGTTTCCACTCCTTTTTCGCTCCTTTTCTCGATTTAGGCCCCGATTACAAAGAAAACCTGAAAACAAAGAAAAACAAAGTAATAACATAACAAATTAACAATAAAAGCTAAGAATGCATGCGAAATCGGAGTCATAAATACGGTGAATTTTTGTGTTATCAAATTCTCCCACACTTAGACCTTTGCTTGTCCTCAAGCAAACATTAAAGCTCAAGAAAAAATGGTGTCAACACGTGTTTTTGGGCTAAAGGGTTTCTAAGTTCAAGTCAGGATGCAGTGACATGTACTAACTAAGTGAACCAAGGGTACCATAATAACACAAACACAAACTTCAATCCTATATTAACCACTCCATGTCATCCCACAATACCTAGGCCTATCTTCTCATCTTTTTGGGTCCTTTTCATTCAGGCGCAATCACATTAAGCCTGTTATCTGTACATGCTTCATAGTAGAGTGACCGGTTAGTGATTCTGATCCATAACATAAGGTTTCTGGCATATAAGCATGTGTAAACCTGTTTTATTCGACCTAAATGTAGCTGCGGGGGATCGGATCGTAATCCGCCCTACCAAGTTCAGTGCCAGATACCTCTGAACCAACTAACAATAGGTGACTGCAATTTTTTTTTTCTTTTTGTGGCAAAAAAAAAAATTTCTTCTCTTTTTTCGGTTTAAATGACTTTGTGAGGGTCACCTATCCTAGATTATGCCTTTTTCTTTTTTACTTAGCACTGGATCATTCACTTATGTTCATCGGCCCCCTACGTAGAGCATGCTTAGGCCGGAGCTGACTGCTAGAATAAACTACTTGGGACAATTTTTTTTGAATGATAATAAAGGTCATGGTGTGGGGTTTAAGAGTGATTCCTATATTCAAGAGGTCTATGGTGCTAAAATGGTGCTGATGTTTCAAAAAGTTGACCTAAGTCACCACATCCTAATCTAAACCTGTCTCAAAGCCCAAAAAACATGTGAAACAACATTGTTTTCTTTTTAAATTTTTTTCTAGTAAGGCTAAGGAAATGGGAAAAAATGAGGATGTACTAAAAATACACTATATTGGTGACTCGTCAGACTCATGCATTATCTAAGAAAATTAAACTAAATACTTACTGAAAAGGGAAATAATTGAAAGGGAAATGACAGAAAGCAATAAAATCCCCTCCCACACTTAAATCGAACATTGTCCCCAATGTTTCGAAATAAGATAAGGAGGGTAACCTGGAAAACTACTGCAGAGGAGCATTGGTGCCTTCGCCGTCCTGCTGTGATGGTCTGGAACGGCGGGATCTACTGCGCTGCTGGTCCCTCCGGTCAAGTCGTGCCGATAAGGCAGCCTGGGCACCCCGGACCTCTCGAAGGTTACCTAGGATGGAACCCTGAGTGGCCTCCATAAGCTGGTATTGCCGGCGGTTAACTTCTCGTTGACGGGCCTACTCTGAAGTGATATCGTTCAAGGTACGGCAAACGTTGTTGTAAGCACGATCCGAAACCAATCGCGATTGTTGCATGAAGCTCATGTTGTCCGTCAGTTTTTGTGAAATAGTAGAGAGAAGGCTGTCTCGCTTTTCCTCTCTAGCCTTCATATCACGCCACATCTCCTCAGTGACATAGAATCCAGGAGCAGCACCTGCAACAGGGTTAGAGGAAGATGGTGCGGTGTGTGACTATGAAGGACGATGGGGGGACATGTGAGGTATGGGAGACTGCTATCTCCGATCATACTCTTCATCAGTGTCATGTGCCTCCCCATCAGGAATATTAGGAGGAAGTGGACCCAAAACAGGTGGAGCATTCAGATCATAGGTCCAGTTCCTTTCATTACGTACATCAGTACGTCTACTACAAGGTAAAGCAACTGATGGGATAGCTACCCCATGAACCATCAACTCATAACCACCTTATCTCCTCGTTCGGCACAATTTCATGTCTTTTAGAAATTTTAAATTAATTGTGCGAGGAGGTAGTGGTTCAAGTGTAGCTATCTCATTGTTCAGGTCAAGAGCCCGAGCAATAGACGTAACAAGTCCTCCAAAAACAATCGGTCCTGTTTTATTAGTAATTAAAGCCATGTGTGCATGCATAAACGGGACCGGATTGATATGGGTACTAGTGAGGCATCCTTGCAAAAATAGGAGTTCTCTAGCGTTTACCTTATTTGGACTCTCCCGGCCAAAAATAGTACATGCCAAAAGATATCTGAAAACTCTTATGGCCGGGTTATGGATGGTCGACACAAGTATTCCTTCAAAATAATTTATTGAAGTACTTGACAGCCTCTGCCAGTAGGAATATACCTCGTCCGACCATTCCGCATCCAAAGGTGCCTCACATATCGCACCTTCCCTATGAGGGATTCCTAATAAGCCTGTTAGTTCGTCGGTACTGAATTCGTATTCAATTCCAAACAGTCTAAAATTAACAGTACCGACTGTGCTAGCAGTGTTAGGACTGACAGTGTATATCAATGAACTTAAAAACTCAATTGTCAGCCTCTCATAGGTAGGTTCCTGGTTAACAAAAATATTATGCAAGCCTAAAAAATCTAATAAATGAAAAACACTATGATACAGACCCAAAGCATACAGACAATTATCATCGATGTACCTAGTCGAGAGAATTTCTCGACTCTAAAGCCTTTGAATAATTTTCCTTTGCCTATCACTCGGTCTTCCATCGCGAAGAAGAAATCCATTGAACTCCATTGTTGTTGCTCCTTAAGAAGTGAAAAAGTGGTAAAAATGGTTTATGAGAGAAATGATAAAGGTTTGATTTTTATGGTTTGTGGTGGATGAAAATGAAAATGGATTTTGGATAAGTTTTTAAGATGGTGAGTATTTTTGAAATGGGGGAGCTTTAATGGGGTTCAATGGGGTTTTTGAAAGTTGTAAAAATGGGTTTTTGAAGTTGGAAGGTGTAAAAATGGAGGAGAAAGGGGATCAACTCCGTTTTTGATGATGACGGTGTGGCGCCCGCCACAAGGCCATTTCCTGCTGGGCCTTGGATTTTCACATCTTCTTTTGGGCCCTCTTGCACCTTCGGTCTTCGGGGGGTCCGGATAGCGTTTTCTTCTCTTTTCCAAGGCATGAGGCTTGCATATTTTTTTTATGAAGACAAAAATGAATATATTTTTGTCTTATATTTTTTTCTTTGCTTGACAAAAATAAAATAATAAAAATCAAAAGAAAAGAGAAAAATTGACATTAGTGCACGAAATAATATATATATATATATATATATATATATATATATATATATATATATATATATATATATATATATATATATATATATATATATATAAGATAAACTCAAAGTACATGAAAAAAAAAAAGAAAATGTAATAGATGCAATAATGTAAGATATGTCTGGAGATGCGAGAAATAAAATAAAGCATGAAAAAAAGAAATTAAATACTAGGGTAATATCGTCAGTGTAGAACGAATCATGTGGTAGGCTTCTCCTCCTGGTTTGATCCACGAATCTCAGCTATCTCCCTCTAAAGCTCTTCAATCTCCTGATAAAGAGCATCGGCCTCTGAGGCATGAGTGAGATCAGAAACCTGAATCTGTAATTCCAAATCCGCTACTTCCTGCTTGAGCAGGGTAGTCTCCTTACATAGCTCATAAATCTGAGTTTGTAGATCAGGCGGCTACAGAGACATATTGTTAGACATAACAGTGATTCGGGGAGAATTAGGTGTAGGAGTGTACTCAGCGGCGGGAGGTGATTTCGGCTCTTCGACAGTCTCGAGCATAACTCCAATTAGCAGGATCATGGACACTGGTCATCAGCGGGTCTGGTAATGTAAAGTAGTGTATCACTTCTCCGTCGATCAGTAATCTAAAAGTGTTGGGCTCAAAAGAGGCCCTCCTCATCAGTCCTCTGTCAAGACAAAAGTCAACATCCAGGGTGGTGTAGCAGCAGAAGGTCCTGAGGTGTAATAATTTGCGAGACAAACCCAATGCAGTAGCTATCTGTGTAACAATCCCACCGACATGTATAATTCCTACAGATGATCTGGCAACACTAGCAAGGCCCTTCAACAGAAAGTTCCCACAAGCAACTGGGCGTGACTGAGTTGCACCAAACAGTAGGAAAATCTCCTCTTCACTTAGCAGAGTCTCTTTATCTGGAAAATCGAGGAAAGAATGTGCCAGAATCATCTGGAAGTACCTTAACGCAGGGTTGTGGATTACCTGAGAAAACTGGGTGGAAGGATCTTGGCTCCTTCCTCCTGAGATGTTAGACCAAAACTTTTCCACTTCTCTGCTCAT
This sequence comes from Lathyrus aphaca, assembly GCA_963966055.1. Lineage (NCBI taxonomy): Eukaryota > Viridiplantae > Streptophyta > Magnoliopsida > Fabales > Fabaceae > Lathyrus > Lathyrus aphaca. The sequence continues at coordinate 231,818,790 of OZ014519.1, forward strand.
AAAATACCCCATTGGTGTCTTTGGAATAGCATCAGGAGTAGTCTGAAAACCTAGTAAATCACCAAACTCTTTGTGAGAGAAGGAGTAGTCAATCCCGAACAACCTGAAAACAGCATATCCATCGGGTCCATCCCAAGGATCATAATGAAACGAGCTGAGGAACTCTAGAGTTAAGTTCCTGTAAGTGTTGTTCCTATCGTCAAACTGGTCCCACTGGAGTTGATGGCATAAGAATCTGACGCTTGGCTCTATCCCCAAGGCATCCATGCAGTCATGGTCAAGGTACCTAGTAGGAGCCATAGGGCGTCTCATGTGGACATAGTAACGCTCTCTCTGTGCGCCGTATCTAAAGGCCACGTGCATGTCATCGGGGTTCTGCATTCTGCACAAGGTTAGCAAACAAGTCCTGAAATCACATAAAACATTAAATCGTTAGTCCTGACATAATAATAAAATAAAAAAATTAAAATAAAGTAAAAATAAATAAATAAAAAGTACGTAAATAAGAAAACCATGGGTTGCCTCCCATGTAGCGCTTGTTTAACGTCATTAGCTCGACGACCGGATTTTATACATCATCTGAAGGATATGGTGGATCACTCAGAGTATGGCATGTGTATGTTGTTGGGATGTCACCTCCTTCGTAGGGCTTCAACCTCTGTCCATTGACGATGAACGATTTACATGTTTGGTTCTTGATTTCAATAGCACCAGATCTTAGAATCTTAGATACTTCGAAAGGGCCAGTCCATCTCGAACGAAGCTTCCCTGGAAAAAGTCGTAACCTAGAATCAAACAAGAGAACATGATCGCCTATTTTGAAGTCTCTTCTTATGATTCTTTTGTCATGACAAGCTTTTGTTCTTTCTTTGTATATGATGGCATTTTCGTAGGCAGATTTTCTGAGCTCTTCTAATTTGTGGATATCAAGGATACGTTTTTCACCAGCAGTCAAGTAATCCAAATTCAAAGTTTTGATGGCCCAATAGGCCTTATACTCTAACTCAAACGCTAAGTGACATGATTTTCCATAGACCAGATGATAAGGGGTTGTTCCTATAGGGGTTTTGAAAGCAGTTCTATAGGCCCATAATGCCTCTTGAAGTTTCTGCGACCAATCTTTTCTAGATATAGAGACAGTCTTTTCAAGAATTTGTTTGATCTCCCTATTAGATACTTCCACTTGTTCATTGGTCTGTGGGTGGTGTGGTGTTGCTACTCTATGCTTAACTCCATACTTGCTTAAAAGTTTATCAAATATTCTCGATATGAAGTGTGATCCTCTATCACTTATGACTAAACGGGGGGTTCCAAACCTGGGAAATATATAGTTTTTGAATAATTTGATGACTACTCTGGTGTCATTTGTGGGTGCGGCGATACCTTCAATCCATTTAGACACGTAGTCAACAGCTACTAAGATGTACTGATTTCCGAAAGATGGTGGGAACGGTCCCATAAAGTCTATACCCCATATGTCGAAGAGTTCTACTTCTTGGATATTTCTTAGAGGCATTTCATTACGTCTTGAAATATTTCCTGTGCGTTGGCATCTGTCACACTTGACAATGAAAGCATGGACATCACGCCACATAGTAGGCCAGAATAGGCCAGCTTGAAGAATCTTGGCGTAGGTCTTAGATGTGCTTGCATGTCCACCATAAGGTGCAGAGTGACAATGCTCAATTATATTATGTACCTCTCCTTCTGGAACACAACGGCGGAAAATGCCATCTTTACCTCTCTTGAAAAGAAATGGTTCGTCCCAATAGAAGTTTCTCACATCACTGTAGAACTTCTTCTTCCGGTGGTAGTTTAGATCAGGGGGTATGATGTCAGCGGCTAGGTAATTAACAAAGTCTGCATACCAAGGTGCATTACTTATAGCTAAGGATTTATGAGAATGCTCATGTGGGTCTGGGTTATCATCTTCAATAGTTTCTAGTTGGGCTATCAGTCTATCATAGGCAAAATCGTCATTTATGGGTACTGAGTCAGGTTTCAGGTATTCTAGCCTAGAAAGGTGATCAACCACTACATTATTGGTGCCTTTCTTATCACGGATATCCAAATCAAACTCTTGTAGTAATAGAAACCATCGAAGTAACCTAGGTTTGGCATCCTTTTTACTTAGTAAGTAACGAATGTCAGCATGGTCGGTGTAAACTATAATTTTGGCTCCTACTAGATAAGATCTAAATTTGTCTATGGCGAAAACTAACACTAGGAGCTCTTTTTCGGTTGTTGCGTAGTTGAGTTGTGCAGCATCTAGGGTTCTATTGGCATAATAAATTACATGTAACTTTTTATCTTTTCTCTGACCTAGAACGGCTCCAACAGCATAGTCACTAGCGTCACATATTATCTCAAACGGTTCCGACCAATCAGGGGGTTTCATTATAGGTGCTGAAATCAGAGCTTACTTCAGAAGATTAAATGCTTCAGTACATTTTTCATTGAAGATGAATTCAGCATCTTTCATTAAAAGACCAGTTAAGGGCTTTGTTATTTTGGAGAAGTCCTTGATAAAACGTCGGTAAAATCCGGCATGTCCAAGAAAACTTCTTATCTCCCTGATAGTCTTCGGCGGTTTTAGATTCTCTATGACTTCTATTTTAGCTTTGTCTACCTCTATACCTTTCTCGGAAAATATATGTCCTAAAACAATCCCTTCGGTGACCATGAAATGACATTTTTCCCAATTTAGCACAAGGCTTACCTCCACACATCTTTCCAGGATTTTCTCAAGGTTGATAAGACAATTTTTAAAGTCAGGTCCACAAACTGAGAAATCGTCCATAAATACTTCCATGATTCCATCTAAATAGTATGCAAAGATAGACATCATGCAGCGTTGGAAAGTGGCAGGGGCATTACATAGTCCAAAAGGCATTCTTCTATAGGCAAAAGTTCCAACTGGGCATGTAAAGGTAGTTTTTTCTTGATCTTCGGGGTGAATAGGTATTTGGAAGAATCCTGAATATCCATCTAGGTAACAAAAGTAGGAGTGTCTGACTAGGCGCTCCAACATTTGGTCTATGAATGGTAATGGGAAATGGTCCTTCCTAGTTGCTTTATTTAATTTTCTATAGTCTATGCACATACGCCAACCTCCATCGGTTCTTTTTGCTACAGGTTCGCCCTTCTCGTTTTGCACGACTGTGATGCCTCCCTTTTTAGGTAATACATGCACAAGACTAACACATTTACTGTCCGAGATCTGATATATTATACCTGCCTCTAGTAACTTAAGAACTTCAGTCTTAACTACATTACTCATCATAGGATTTATTCTTTGTTGGTGTTCTCTAGAGGGTTTTGAATCTTCTTCAAGCAAAATCCGGTGCATGCATACGGATGGGCTTATTCCTTTTAGATCTGAGATCTTATATCCTAAGGCTGAGGGATACCTTCGTAAAACATCTAATAATTGGTCTGTTTCCTCTTGGTCTAAGGTAGCACTGACTATAACTGGACGGTTCCTTTCTTCATCAAGAAATTCATATCTCAGGTTCTTAGGCAGTTCCTTAAGTTTTACGGTTGGTTTCATAGGGCAAGGCATAAGATCTGGGGTAAGAGATAAACATTCGTGAAGGTTATCATCAATGTAGGGTTTTTTATAATTGTCATCTTCCAAAATAAGGGTTGATGGCAATTTTATAGATTCAATTTCTTCTTCTTGTTCTAATTCCCTAATGCATTCATCAATGATATCTAAGGCATAACAAGCATCTCCTATTACAGGTGCCATAAGGAATTTCGAAAGTATAAATTCTATCTTCTCGTCACCTACCTCAAAGGTTAGTTTCCCTTTTTTAACATCTATTACGGCTCCAGCAGTCGATAAGAACGGTCTACCTAGGAGGATTGGTATGTCATCATCTTCTTTAATGTCCATGACAACAAAATCAGTAGGTATAAACAGCTGACCTATCCTAACAAGGACGTCTTCAAGTATTCCTATAGGGTATTTAACGGATCTATCGGCTAATTGAAGTGACATCTTAGTGGATTGTAATTCTCCTAAGTTTAATCTCTCACAGACTGCTAAAGGCATTAAGCTCACACTAGCTCCTAAGTCTAGAAAAGCTTTTTCGATGACATGATTCCCCAAAATACAAGGAATGGAAAAATTTCTGGGATCTTTATCTTTCTTTGCTAACCTATTTTCGGAAATAGAATTACATTCCACGGGTTTCGGATCTTCAAGTCTACGTTTATTTGTAAGTATGTCTTTGAGAAACTTAGCGTAAGAAGGTATTTGGGTGATGGCTTCTGTAAATGGGATTTCTACGTGAAGTTTTTCTATAGCCTTAACGAATTTTTGATACTGATTATCGATTTGGGTTTTCTTTAATCTTTGAGGGTATGGTATTGGTGGTTTGTATGGCGGTGGTGGTACATAGGTCTTATTTTTAGGTTCTTCTCCTTTTTCTTGACTTTCCGGGTTTTCAGATTCCTCTGGTTCCTTCTCCTCATTTCTCTCAGAAGTTTCGGGCTCACTTAATATAGGGTTAGAAGGTTCCTTATAAGCGGTTCCACTTCGTAGAGTAATGGCATTTGCTTGCCCTTTTGGGTTTTGTTGAGGTTGTCCAGGGAACTGTCCTCCAGGTGTAGTCTGAGGAGCTTGGTTTAAAGCTACCTGAGAGATCTGGGTTTCAAGCATCTTATTATGAGTAATAATTTGATCAACCTTGGTTCCTAACTGGGTAATTAGTTCGTTAACATGGACGTTTTGGTTCATGAACTCTTTGTTTTGTTGTGTTTGAGCGGTGATAAAATTTTCCACAATTTTCTCAAGGCTCGGACTTGGTGGTACAGGTTGCATAGGTTGATTTGCTCTTGGGGCTTGGTAACCTTGTTGTCTCGGAGGAGCGGTATTTTGAATAGGGTTATTATTTTTGTAGGAGAAGTTTGGGTGATTCCTCCATCCAGGGTTATATGTGTTTGAAAATGGGTTCCCTTGGGTGTAGTTCACTTGCTCAGGGCTGGTCTCATTTAACAGATTTCATTCGGCGGATTGGTGTCCTTGCGTCCCACATATCTCACAACTCGGCGAAACTGCGGCTACAGTATTCGGGGTTGTACACATATGTTCGACCCTAAGGGCCAATGCGTCCATTTTAGCTTGCATCATGTCCATAGAGCTTAGCTCATGTATTCCTCCTTGGGCTTCCTTTTTTTCCACTGTCGCTCGTTCTACTCCCCATGATTGATGGTTTTGGGCCATATCCTCGATAAGGGCACTAGCTTCTGGGTAAGGTTTGTTCATCAGTGTGCCACCAACGGCAGCGTCGATGGTCATCTTAGTGTTATAATGAAGTCCATTATAAAAGGTTTGAATGATTAGCCAATTCTCTAAGCCATGATGTGGGCATGCTCTTAATAGCTCTTTATATCTCTCCCAGGCTTCGAACAACGATTCTCCTTGGTGTTGGGTAAATCTGGTTATTAGGTTTCGAAGAAGAGCGGTCTTACTTGGGGGAAAATATCTAGCAAGGAAAACTTTTCTAAGGTCTTCCCAAGTTGTTATGGAATTGGGTGGAAGGGAATCTAACCATGATAGAGCTTTATCATTGAGGGAAAATAGAAATAATCTTAAGCGTATCGCCTCAGGAGGAGCTCCATTGGTTTTAAAGGTGTCTGCTAACTGAAGAAAGTTTTTTAAATGTTGGTTTGGGTTCTCAGTAGCAAGACCTGCGAATTGTCTCTGTTGCACTAATTGCAGCAGGGATGGTTTAAGTTCAAAATTATTGGCTGGGATAGCGGGGTTTACTATACTAGAACTAGGTTCCTCGTTTGATGATTGGGCGAAGTCCTTAAGAGGTCTTCGGTTTTGATCTTCGGCCATAGCTCTCTTATTCCTATGGAAAAACAAACGTGCGCGAGCGTAACGTTCAGGTTCAGCTAGAGGGTCTACTAAACTTCCGGCACTGCGAGTCTTTCGCATTGACCGGTGGGTAACAACCTTAGTCTAAACGGTATAACTACAGGGTATGAAATTTGACGAAATTGGTCCCCGGCAACAGCGCCAAAAACTTGATGCGTGTTTTTCGCAAGTGTACGAACACGTCAGAGTAATATAAAAGATTGTCGAATCCATAGAGACCAAGTGTCAATCTATCGTACCTGTTGTTATGGTGTGTATCAAAGGAAACTGAATATAAGGGTTTTAAGGAGAGTGCAATGGTAAATAAAATGATAATTTTAAACAATAAATAAAGACAGACTCGAATGTAATTCACGTAATCAATAGATAATCTGGTACTTGTTAATGGAACTACTTATGGGCAATGTTTTCTCCTTTGAAAAGAATTGATTTAACAGGAACTGTCGCTTTCGCGTATTCAGAACCGAGTTGTACTCTCTAATCAACCCCTCCTATTGTCACGGATAAAAAGGTGCGTACTGCGTTAGAGTAGTAAACCTATTTTTAAGAAATATAGTATCTTAACTAAGTTGAAAAGTATTTTAACCTGGATTTCTTAACAAAAAGAGGTTCTCACGAACCAGACTCTAAACTTCATAACGCGTCCGAAAATCGTTTTAAAATCTCTTTTCTTTTTAATCTAAAAACTCCTAATAAACTAGACAAAGCGCTTTTGGCTGTTTTTGAAATACTTAAAAACAATTACTTAAATTGAAAGATAAAATAGCCCTTAAGTGTTTCCACGAACAATTGTACGGATTACTGGTTTAATTACGATCCTTACATTCTAACCTTTATGGATTTAGTTAGACATGGTAAAGTAAAAGTTATTTTTAGTATTTTTCATAAAAGTAATTTAGTGCGAGTGCGGAAAGTAAATAAAAGTAGTGCGAGTGCGGGAAATAAATAAAGTAAAGCGAGTGCGGGAAATAAATAAAAGTAAAGCGAGTGCGGGAAATAAATAAAAGTAAACCAATGCAGAAAGTAAATAAAAGTAAAGCAATGCGGAAAAATAAAATACGAACTAGAATTAAAATGGCGGCAGGATTAACTTCCTCCCAGAGTGCTCCAAAACTCGATCACACAGACAGATACAGACTCGATCACTCGATTGCAGTAACACCCTGATGTGGAATGATAACTGCTTTAAAACTGATATATGCCTAAGAGATTCTAAGTTTGGATGAAGAAAAATGAAAATCTAAGGTCCTATTTATAGGAAAACAAAAAGCAGGAAAAGACCTGGATACCCCCTCCACTAAAAAGTGGAGGGAAAAGTTTTTGCCTTGTGGCGCCCACCACAAGGCCATGGCGCCCGCCATGAGGCTAATGGGGAATGAAAGAGTGGGGATCGTGGGTCTTGGCAGTTGTGGAGTGGTCTTGAGACGTGGCCACGTCATGGCAGACCCCATGGCGCCCGCCATGGTGGATGTCGTAAGTGTAAAACGCTGAATTTCTTGGTTTTCGTCCGTTTCCACTCCTTTTTCGCTCCTTTTCTCGATTTAGGCCCCGATTACAAAGAAAACCTGAAAAAAAAAGAAAAACAAAGTAATAAAATAACAAAATAACAATAAAAGCTAAGAATACATGCGAAATCGGAGTCAGAAATACGGTGAATTTTTGTGTTATCAGTTATTCAGGGGAAGGTATGGGTTTGAGTCCGTCCGAAGTAGATGTGGATCTACAATGATGAAAACGAGTGAGTTATAAAAGATTAGAATGTATTTGGGCTTAGTTGGTTGTTATTGTGGTTTATGAAAAGTTTTCCAAGTTAGTACTTTGTTGTTTCAGGTAATTTGCGAAAGATGAGTTGTTCGTTGAGAAGGGTTATTTTGAGGTAGAGTGATGGGGAGCCGGAGTAAGAGTTAGCTACGGCTACAATATGATTTTGTTTGATTTTGACAAACTGTGGATAGAATGTTGGATAATGATGTGATAAGTTGATAGGTTATTAGTACCTGATTGTAAAATTGTAGTTTGTATTATACGATGAGAGAGGAATTATGGGAGTATTTATCTTACCCATGGATTGGAAGTGGATGAGAGTGAAATTATGTTGAGTATCCGATAATATTGTTGCTACGATTGGAGATTGAAGTGTTTGGTAATCACATGAGTATACAATTCCGATTTGATCGGAAAGAATGAAGTGTGATACGACTAAGATAGTCGGAATATCTAAGGTAAGGAGTTGGGAACTTTTCCTATGTGTGCATTGATAGTTTAAGAGTTGAAATTGAGTTAGCAGTCAAGAGACTTACGTTCAGATATTGAGGTATGCTAAGTGAATTATTATAATTGTGGAGAAGGTTAGAAAGAGTTAAAGTTAGATGTGAACTTCATGGAATAGATGATTGCGGGTAATCAGAGTGCACAACGGAAGAGTGAAGTGGTATAATTGTTTATGCGTAAATGGTTAGTTAAGGCTCAAAATATTGAGCGATAAGACCTATTGAGATATTGAGACTATTGGACGTTCCGGAATGGATGGGTAATGGTAAGAGGTTATCTACATATCGAGGATTACGGAATATGCAGAGATATTAATATATGTGATGTATGTGCTTCGTTGATGGGTGGTGATTATGTTGTTTCGGTGGAGAAAACTACAAGGTTAATCTGTTATCAGTATTGTTGTAGCTAGACAATGTATATCGTGAAATGTTGGTTTTGTCCTTGTTGTCGCCTCATTACCTATGGTGATGGTATGAGTGCGAGTAACTAATTCCTATGATGGAGATTAGGGAAGTGCTACATATGATGATGGTAGCGATGTTTGTTGTGTTCTATTTTAGGTGTATACCCTCGTGTTGTGAATTGATGATTGTGGTGTTTTGTTGTTGTGGTAGTTGTCTTGGAACTATCATTGTTGTTGTGGATTAATTGTAGAGTTGTTGGTTATGGCAATGGTGTGATTAATCGGGTGCAAGGGTATATCTAAGTAATGCCATTGAGTACAATTTTCGAGGATAAAAATAATATAAGTGGAGGAGAGTTGTAACACCCCGGTTTCATAAATTATTTAATAAAATAATTATTATGAATAAGGTGGTATTTTTGAAATTTGTAAGTAAAGGGTTATTTAATTTAAATAATAATATAATGATAATATGGTATTATTGGAATATTGTTATTAAATAAATAAAATAGTAAGAATTTGAGGTCTAAGGGGCAAGGTGGTAAAATAGAATTGTTTTATAAGAAGGAGGAAAAGGATCTATTTGGACAGATTGTGTTTTTGTGGAAAAATGGAGAACTGACTCTGGAGATAGAGAAAAGGAGGGAGAAGAGCAAGAGACCTAAAGCTCCAAGATCAAGACTTTTCAAAGAATCCATTGAATTCAAGGTAAGGGGGAAAGGGATTCTTTATGGGTGATTTAACATGAAAGGGTAATTGGGAGTTCCTTACTCTCTTAGATATTATATACTTTTGATTGGTTTGGATGAAATTATGATATAAGAATGAAATTTCAATTGTTGATTGTTTTGTATTTGGAATTTTATTGTTGAATGGTATAGTGTGTGTGTTACGGAATTTGTTAAGTGGGCATTGTTGTTGATGGTGTAAGTATAGAAGATGAAGAAAAACCTAGGGATTCCCCAATTTGATTAGTATATGTTAGGTTGGAAGATAGTGTAGTGTTAGAGGTATAAAATGAGTATGAGGACAATAGTTAGGTTGTTTTGAGTGATAAAAGTGCAGTATAAGTGACATAATTCGGACTGGTATAAAATTAGGAAAGAAAAGTTATTTTTGTGAAAAATATGAGTTCTAAATGCAGAGGGCAAGATGAATTTTGGAAAAGTTGGAACCCGAGAGCTGCTCGCTTAGCGAGAAGTACCCCTCGCTTAGCAAGACCTGGAGCGTGAGAAACTGATTTTTAAATTCCGAAAATTACTGAAAAACTTATTTAATTACTTAGTAATATCTAGGAATGAATGTAGTGTAGCTGGAGCAATGCTCGTCCCATTAGTTTGAGGTATCGAGGGTAATATTCATGAGGAGTTATAGGATATAACAATCAATAATTAAAGTTTAAATCCTATATGCTTGTTTTGACTTGTATGATTTGGTTAATGGATCAATTGGATCGTTTTGATTGTGGACATTGTTTGTTGTCTATTTTGTGTGACTCATATAATGAAATGTTTGGTAATTTATGAGGATCAGGAGGATCGTGTTATGTATGATTATGTTCATGCATGTATTTTTATTTTGTATGTGTAATCGAGTCTTGCATGTGTATACATGGTTGGTGGGATAATCGTGTCTCAAAAGGAGCGTAATCGATTATCCATATTCATTATGAATTAAGGGTGCATGGATGATCGTGTCTCAGTAGGAGCGTAAGCGATGCATCCGGGGTTCGAATCGATGAACCAATGATTGAGTCGGTACCGCATTTGCATTGTGTCATGAAATCACTTTGCATTTGATTGAATGGATGAGATATGACTTGTGTTGATGAATTGTGTGAGATTATCCTTTAAGATGTTATTTGCATCGTTAATATATTGAATTTTTTTCTGACCCCTTTGTTATTTGGTTGCGTCTATGCTACTTCGGAAGTACAAATGATTCAGGTACTTGAGTACGCTTGGAGTACAAGTTGTTTGGTCGAGTCCTAGGAGTCGCTCTGATACGTAACACGAGAATCTGGGATTTTTGTTGTTTATTTATTATTGTTAGTAATAGTTACGTATCATATTTTGTTGAAATTTATAAATTAAGAGAATTGATGAATATTGTGAATGTTTGGCGAATTATCGTATGATGAATAAAAAGATATTTTTTCCGATGTTTTAATGAATAATTATATTTGTGTTTCTGTTGAAAAAGTAGCATTCCACTTTTGATTAAAACTCTTTTTTTTTTCTTGAGAAAATAGTTAATTTTGAATTTGGGAAATGTGGGTGTTACAATTCCCGTGGGACCTAGTTCCACCCACCTCAAGACTTACACTGATGCTTCCCATGGGACCTAAATCCACCCACCTCAAGACTTACACAAGACTCCCCAAAGAACCTCGTGTAGTACTCCTTTAAGCCTTTGCAGATGATTCTCGTGGGACCAAGATCTACCCACCTCAAGACTTACTCAGACTTATCAGAAGGATAATGTACATACACGCCTTAAGTCTTACAGATGCTTCACGTGGGACCTAACTCCACCCACCTCAAGACTTACACCAGACTTACGGAGGGCCACTTGTGAAATACACACCTCTAACCTTTGCGGACGCTTCCCGTGGGACCTAGATCTACCCACCTCAAGACTTACACCAGACTTATATGGAGGCCTAGTGTTTAGCACGCTAACGGTTTCGCAACAACCTAGGGTAATCCTAAGAATTTCACAAAATATATTTATCTTACTTCAAAAGTTTACCATTAACTAAATAATTCAATTTACGGATTACCAGAAAAGTCGGGTAAAAGTCGGCTCAAAATAATATTTCTCGGTCTTAAAAGATAGAATATATTATTAGTTCCACAACGATATAAAGAACACATAAAACGGATAAACGAGGAAAATATTATGAATTTTCAAAGATAGAACAATTAAACATTTTCCCCACACTTACAGTGTTAACCGGTTAATGCCTGGAGTTAACCGGTTAACCACACCAGTTTACAAAACACAGAAGCATATAACAGGTCCGTTAAAAGGTTAACGCCATAGGTTAACCGGTTAACCGGCTGACAGTAGCAGGAAAATATATGTTTCTCACAAGTCGTACCATCTAACAATTTCTAGTTACATTACTAGGCCACACTATTGGTTTATGGTAAGGTTTCCTCACAATACTTTAAATTGCATGTTTTATGGTTCATGGATTACATTTACAAAAACGATATTTTTAATCGGCATAAAATAAATAATTATTTTCCACTTCAAAAGTAATATTTTCCTCTACCATTGGATAATACGTTTCCATAGCTTTCCAACGATATAAAGTTTGCCTCAATCGGATACCCGAGTAAAAAGTGATGAATTTTTGAAGAATTAATATTTTCCAAAACCTACAGCGTTAACCGGTTAACGCATATGGTTATCCGGTTAACCGATAATCAGAGGCCCTAAAACCTGCATTTTCACATCCAAAACCTCTCCAAACCCAATCCAAACACTAGGGATCATCAAAGAAAACTTAGTAGGTCTATTATACTTATAACCTGACTATTCTACCCGATTATTTCAGTATTTTATCCATTAGATTTCATGATTTAGCAATTTTATCAAATTGACCTAAAACTCTAACTCAAGAAACTTCTAAAACAAAAGTACTAACTAGAACCCACCTTGACAATAAAGAGGAGCCTAATGAAGATGATGAAGAAGGATGATGATCCAAGCTTCCATGAACTTCTTCCTCTTCTCCTAGGGTTTCATTTCCCTTCTTTCTCCCTTCTCTTCTATTATTTCCCTTCTTTTCTTTCTTTCCTTTTTCTTCTTCTTACCAACTTTTAACACATAACTTGTTTTCTTTCTTTTATAACAAAACAATGTATATTATACTGATATACAATAGTTAGTACTCTAACGGGTCCAAATTAAGTGTATCCAAAAATGTCTTTGAGTCAAATATTTAATAAAACCTATGAGTCAGATAATACTAATTATTTAATTTAAGTTTGTCAGTTGCTCTAATTATTTTTAATTAAAACTCTCATAGCACACCGGAACCCTATTAACCTTAATCAATATTATCCAGAGCATTTAATTAAATATGGGGTATTACGTGTATTATCTCGTGGAGGGTATCACTTGCTTGACGAGAAAATGATAAATGAAAAGAGATCATCGAGATATGATTCTACATTATATGTGTTACACCCATATAATATATATATCTAGAATAATATCATACAAGTGTTATTTTGGTACTAACACCATCATAAATATCTACTAGTATAATTCACATTCTTGTCCAATTCTATAAACAAATACAACTATGGCACAAGACATGGAAATCATACTAAAATAAAAAGTTAAGAACATATACAATATCCATTATTGTACAAAGATACAGAAATATACACAACGAAAGACTAAATCTATGCTTCACTTGAAACATCTCGAGCATAGCTCCACTTGTAAATTAACCTGCAAAAAGGAACCTGAAAAACAACAATAATAGTGGGGTGAGATCACAACATCTCAGTGGGTTCTCTATCTTAGAGTTATCTCAGCCCTACAAGGTTCTATCAAACCTAATTCAAGTCCTTGGTCACTTCTCAAAAAGGATCTGGTACGAGATAGAACAACGTTCCAAACAACACTCACACCACTAAACGAGTGAAACATCTACCTCAAGCCTTTATGGATGCTTCTCATGGGACTAACGATAACCCACCTCAAGACTTACTTAGGACTATTACGGAGGATTCAATATAACGCTAACCTCAATCTTTACGGATGCTTCACGCGAGGCTAAAGGTAACCCACCTCAAGACTTACTCAAGATCATCGTCTAATCAGTGTAGCAATTTGCCTCAAGTTTTTACGGATGCTTCACGTGGGACTAAAAGTAACCCACTCAAGACTTACTCGAGACCTTACGGAGGACTCGTGACATACACGCCTCAATCAAATACCCGCATCTATACAATTGGTACCTCAATCTTTACGGATGCTCTTGCGAAACAAAAAGTAACCATAATGAGACTTATACAAGACTTTACGGAGGACACTGTGTAATACACACCTTTAGCCTTTACGGATGCTTCTCGTGGGACCAATATCTACCCGCCTCAAGACTTACACAAGACTAATACGGATGATCTCGTAACATACACACCTCAAATCTTTACGGATGCTTCTCGTGGGACTCAACATCACCCACCTCAAGACTTACACAAGACTATTACGGAGGCCTGGTGTAAAGCATGCTAACGGTTCATAACAACCTAAGTAAAACTAGGCATCTCACAAGTTATACCACCCAACGATCCTAGTTGCACTACTAGGCCACACTATTGGTTTATGGTATGATTCCTCACACTTTCTCCATTTTTTATACTTGTAATCATACAGTTCTCAATTACATAATTCTAACATTTTAGTCTAGTTATCACCATTAACAATTCTTACAATGATCTCATGTATCTACTCTCAATCAATCCTCATGATTAGGCATACCTTCCAAAATTCCCTAACTAACATAATTACAGTTAATCGGAAAAGTCAGATAAAATTCGGGTAAACGTAATATCTCTTAGCATCATCAATTAGTAAATATTCTCAGCTTCGAATCGATATGCGGAACACTAAAATCAGATACCTGGATCACCAGTTACGATTTAAAAAACACAAAACTGAACTCCCAGGTCTCGCTGAGCGAGGGTTTAGCTCGCTGAGCGAGGGTTTAGCTGAGCGAGGGTTTAGCTCGCTGAGCCAGGGTCTCGCTGAGCGAGGGTTTCGCTGAGCCAGGGTCTCAGCTGAGCCAGGGTCTCGCTGAGCGAGGGTTTAGCTCGCTGAGCGAGGAACTTTCTGCATTTCTCGCTGAGAGAGCTCTGCGATTCCAGAATTTCCAGGCTTACGGGAAACATCATTTTCCATACCAAAATCAACTCAAACACCACCAAAATAGGATAATCAAACACTAAACATGAATAATATCATATATTAGTCATTATACTTTCATTTAACCAAGTTTTAACCGTTTAATCTATCAATTTCTAAGATTTTCTACAAAACCCTAAGACTATAAACTCAACCAAAACTCAAAAGAAAAGTCTCTAACTAAGAACCTACCTTGCAATCAACGAGGAAGTTGGTGAAGATGAAGATTTGGTGGAGAAATGGTGATGATCTAAGCATTTCCTCTCTTAGGGTTTTTCTTCCTCTTCTTCTCTTCTCTTCTCCCTTTCTTTCTTTTCTTTTTCCTTCTTTCTCTTTTCTTTCTCTTACCAACTTTCTTTCTTTTCTTTTCCTTTTATAATACATAACTTGTTTCTCTTTCTTTTAAAAACCAAACAATGTATATTAAACCAATATACGATAGTTAGTATACTAACGGGTCCAATTTGAGAATATCCAGAAAATATTTGAGTCAGATAATACTAATTTATCCTAATTAATATTATTCAGGGTGTTTAATTAAGTACAGTGTATTATAATATGATACTGGTAGCCCATCTCCACTGTCACACCATGAGTTATATAAACAAGCATGTTTTCATCAATACATACTTTCATATCCATATAAACATATATATATATATATATATATATATATATATATATATATATATATATATATTCATGTTTATTTCATCATTTCACAATTTAGATGATAAATGAAAATCATAGAGACCGACACACGACTCTATGCAGATGCAAAATGCGGTACCACTTCAATCATCATCAAGTTCACTCAGGAACTAATTGGAACCATCGCTTGTTACCTAAGTAACTCCCCATCGGACTTACGATGTTCACCCATTTCTCACACCCCATATGGGCACACAATGTTTATGGATTGCTCACACTCCACACGGGCATACAATCCGATTGCTCACACCCCACATGGGCACACAATCAATGTAAATAAATCACCCATTGCTCACACCCCACACGGGCACACAATGTTTATGGATTACTCACACCCCACACGGACACACAATCCAATCGCTCACACCCCACATAGGCACACGATCGTGTCGTAGTCATCGCTCACACTCCACATGAGCACACAATGCTACAACGGAATCACAAAGAATCCCACAAAACAAGAATGCATACATTATGATTCACATGCAAAATGACACACAACATTCTTGAAAATGCATACATTATTCACAACATAATTATGCACTCAACCCATTTAATTAGCATACATTGACATTTAATTCAAGCAATGTATTCATTTTCCAAACGGCCACATCATCACATCAAACCTAATTTCCATAATTAACTCATTTACGTTTTATCGGAAAAGTCGGGTGAAAGTTGGCTAAAAATTACATTTCTTGGAATCATTAGCTTCTACACGTTTCTAGCTTCGAATCAATATAAAGAACGCCTAAAACGGATAACTGAAACAAAAGTTACGAATTAAAACACAAATCCTCTCAAAATCCTACAGGCTCGCTGAGCGCCCTTCTCGCTCGCTAAGCGAGGAAAACCCTGGAACTCTCGCTGAGTGAGGACAGCTTGCTGAGCGACGACAACAAATTCCAGAATTTCTCAGCTCCTTGACAGTCAATCCCAATCACTCAAAACCCCACCAAAACTCCAATAATCATGATCAACAACATGTATCTAACATCATACTTCGATTATAACAACTTCTAACCGATTAATCTACCAATTTCTCACAATTTCACCAAAACCCTAACTATTCATTTTCTCTAAACTTCATCAAAATCAAAACTCAATCATCCACATACATACATAATCATATACAAGATTACGATAACAATGTTTATCACCCTTACCCGATTATTTTGATTTCTAGGAGCAATCTTGATGAATTTCCAACTTTTCCTTCTTTTCTCTTCTCTTCCTTTTCTTTCTCCTCTTTTTCTTTCTATCTCTCTCACTTATATCTTTTCTTTCTATCTTTCTATTCTTTCTCTCTTACTAACTATATTCTACACTTAACTCATTTTCTTCTCTTTTCCACTAAATATCATTTTCTCACAAAAATATAATTCTACACAAATTCTAATCTTATCATTAAATAACAAAAGTCTAAAATACCCGCCTATCTAATTTTACCCGAAAATTCACAAAACGGTAAAATCACATATCATACCACATTAACACATCAACATATCATATTATCATGTCAATTTCACAAATAAGACAATTATCACACAAATAAAATAAAAGACTCAACAAAATTGGGAAATATCGAATCGGGGCGTTACAACTCTCCCCCACTTTAGAAATTTTCTTCCTCGAAAATATTACCTGATTCAAACAACTCCGGATACGACTCGCGCATCCCACTCTCTAATTCCCAAGTCATATTGCCTTCTACAGCGCCTCCCCACACCACTTTCACAAGTGCAATATCCTTGCCTCTTAGCTTCTTGATTTCACGATCCAAAATCCTAACCGGCAAAGCTTTCACCGTAAGGTTATCTCTTACTTCAACCTCGTCCATAGGAATAACATGTGACGGATCCGGAACATACTTCCGAAGTTGCGAAACATGTAACACATCATGCAAATTTGAAAGATTCGGAGGCAACGCCACACGATTAGCCATAACACCAAGTCGTGCAGTAATCTGATACGACCCAATAAAACGAGAAGTCAACTTCTTCGACTTCAAAGCACGACCCACACCCATAACCGGTGTAACTCTCAGAAACACATGATCGCCCTCCTGAAACTCAAGATCTTTCCTTCTCTTGTCATGATAACTCTTTTGTCTACTTTGAGAAGCTTTCATCTTCTCCCGAATAAACTTCACCTTTTCCGTCGTTTGTTGTACCATCTCGGGTCCAAATACCGTTCTCTCTCTGGTTTCATGCCAACACACAGTTGTTCGACATCTCCGACCATACAACGCCTCAAATGGTGCCATACCAATACTCGAGTGAAAACTGTTATTGTAGGTGAACTCAATCAACGCTAAATAACTATCCCAAACACCACCTTGTTCTAGCACGCAATCACGTAACAAATCCTCCAACGATTGAATGGTCCTTTCAGTTTGACCGTCCTTTTGCGGATGGTAAGTTGAACTCAATCTTAGCTTAGAACCCAAAGCCTTTTGCAAACTTTCCCAAAACCTCGATGTAAATATAGGATCTCTATCCGATACAATACTATTAGGAACTCCATGTAGCTTCACAATCACAAAGACATAAATCTCGGCTAGCTTCTCCAAAGGATAACCAATATCAATCAGAATAAAGTGAGAAGATTTAGTAAGCCTATCCATAATCACCTAAATAGCATTATGACCTCTTTGCATACTCGGCAATCCCGTAACAAAATCCATCGATATACTATCCCATTTCCATTCCGGAATATCCAACGGTTACATCAAACCACTAGGCTTCTGATGTTCCACCTTAGACTTCTGGCAAGTCAAACACGCATACACAAAATGAGCTACATCTCTCTTCAATCCTGGCCACCAAAAGATCTTCTTCAAATCTTGATACATCTTATTCGCTCCCAGATGAATACTTAAATTACTTCGGTGTCCCTCTTCCAATATCATCTTTTTCAACTCCACATCATCGGGAATACAAATACGACCACGGAATCTCAAAACTCCAAAATTATCAACCTTGAAATTCTCATTCTCATTCATCATCAAATCGACAAATTTCAAATCCAACTTTTTCTTTTCACACACGGTTGCAAGAAAATCATTCGTAACATGTACCATACCAAGTCTCACACTTCTCAGTGTCATTTCGCAAACCAAACTCAAGTCTCTAAAATTCTCCAAAATTTCCCATTCTCTTATCATCAATGTGGACACATACAATAACTTACGACTTAAAGCATCGGCTATAACATTCGCCTTACCCGGACGGTAATTCAAACCAAAATCATAATCCTTCAAAAGCTCTAACCACCTCCTTTGTCTCATGTTCAATTCCTTTTGATCAAATAAATACTTCAAACTCTTGTGATCACTAAAAACTTCGAATCTTGCACCATAAAGATAATGCCTCCAAATTTTCAAAACGAACACCACGACTGCCAATTCCAAATCATGCGTAGGATAATTCTTTTCATGCACCCTCAATTGTCTTGAAGCATAAGCTACAACTTTTCCATCTTGCATCAAAACACCACCTAACCCAAACAATGAAGCATCACAAAACACCACAAATGGTTCCGTCGGATTTGGCAAAATCAAGATCGGAGCCGTTGTTAACCTTCTCTTAAGTTCCATGAAACTCTCTTCGCAGTGAATATCCCAAATGAAAGCCTTTCCTTTACAAGTCAACTGCGTTAACGGGAGTTCCAACTTTGAAAATCCTTCAATAAACCTCCGATAATAACCCGCCAATCCTAAAAAGCTTCGAATCTCCGTAACTGATCTAGGAACTTCCCATTGCATTACCACATCAATCTTGGATGGATCCACACTAATACCACCATCGGAAATAACATGTCCAAGAAAACTTACCTTCGACAACCAAAACTCGCACTTTGACAACTTAGCATACAGTTTCTTCTCTTTCAAAATCTGTAACACAATTCTTAAATGCTCTTCATGCTCCTTTTGAGAATTAGAATAAATCAAAATGTCGTCGATGAACACAACCACAAAACGATCCAACTTTTCATGAACAATACGATTCATGTATTCCATAAACACACCTGGCGCATTAGAAACTCCGAATGGCATCACGGAATACTCGTAATGACCATAACATGTTCTAAAAGCCGTCTTTTGAATATCCTCTTCTTTCACACGAATTTGGTGATATCTTGATCTCAAATCAATCTTACTAAAAACACGTGCACCAACCAATTGATCCATCAAATCATTGATCCTCGGAAGTGGATACTTGTTCTTAATTGTCACCTTGTTCAATTGTAGATAATCAATACACAACCGCATACTTCCATCCTTCTTCTTTACCAATAATACCGGCGCACCCCAAGGAGAAACACTCGGCCTAACAAACCTCTTGTCCAACAAGTCATTCAGTTGCTTCTTCAACTCTACCAACTCTGAAGCTGACATACGATACAGTGCCATTGAAATCGGTCTAGTACCCGGAACTAGATCAATAGAAAACTCAACTTCTCTTTCCGGCGGTACATCCTTAATATCGTCCGGAAACACTTCTGGAAAATCACACACCACTGGAAATCTACTGAGCTCCACTTCGCTCTCCACCGACAACGATGCAAACAAACCAAACAATTGAGCTTCGTCGGAAACTCTCATCTTCATCATCATCCAAAGAAGGAAACCTTACTAACTTGTGGTAGCAATTTATATGAACCCTATTAAATTGCAACCAGTTCATACCCAAGATTACGTCCAAACCCTCCAACGGCAAACAAACCAAATCCATGACGAAGTCTTTACCATACATGGTCAAAGAATAACTTACACACACCAAAGAAGTAGTTACCGACCCTGAAGCAGGAGTCTCAATAACCATCTCACCACCCCAAGAAGACAAAAACAATTTCAAACGCTTAGCGCACTCAAGAGAAATGAATGAATGAGTCGCTCATGTATCAATAATAGTAACTAAAGGCGTACTATTAATAAAGCATGTACCTTTAATCAAACGGTCTGCACTAGTAGTGTCCTTCCCTGCTAATGCAAACACCTTTCCGCCCGCCTGAGCTTGCTTCGGCTTAGTACACTTAGTACTAATGTGACCAACTTCTCCACAATTGAAGCACTTCACAACATTCCTTCTACACTCGGTAGTAGCGTGTCCAAGGCCTCCACAGTTTGAACATTTCACAATATTCTTCCCACATTCAAAAGACTTATGGCCCAAATCGCCACACTTGTAACACTTAACAGGACCAGAACTTCCTCCACTAGATCTCTTATCAAAGTTTCCCCTATGCTTGCCCTTATCAGCGGGTGTCACATAAGGTCCACTTCTAGCTTATTTCCTTTCATTCCTCTCATTCAAACTCTTGTAATGTGTAGAACGAGCTTTGCTATCTTCCTCAAAAATTCTACAACATTCTGTCAAATCCGAAAACCTTCTAATTCTCTGATATCTCACAACTTGCTTAATCTCAGTACGCAAGCCATTCTCATACTTAATACACTTCGAAAACTCAGCAGTAGCAACAGCATAATGAGGATGAAACTGAACCAATTCCACAAACTTAGCAGTATAGTCAACCACTAACATACTACCTTGCTTCAACTCAAGGAATTCCATCTCCTTCCTTCCCTTCACACTCTAAGGGTAGTACTTCCCCAAGAACTCAGCACGAAAAACTTCCCAAGTTATCTCTTCATCATCCTCCTCAAGAGCTTGACTTCTACCGACCCACAAATCATCGTCTTCTTCCTTCAGCATGTGAGAACCAAGCCTCACCTTACTCTCTTCATCACAGTCCATGACTTTGAAGATTCTTTCGATCTCCTTCAACCAATTTTGAGCACCATTGGGAACAAATATTCCTTTGAAGACCGGTGGTTGATTCTTCTTGAACTCATCATTAGCATTCACATTCGGCGCTCCCTGCACCGCCCTAGTCATTGCTTCCAAAGTAGCATCCATCGCATTGTCATTTCTACCAGCCATATTCTGATTATTCCCAAAGACAACGACAAGATTAAACAAAAGTTCATTCATCACAACAACAAGACAGACACAACTGACTCGAACACTGGCTCTGATACCACTTAATGTAACACCCCCTTTCTATACCCCCAAATAATCAATACATAATCATTTAGGCACATTATTAAATTTTTCATCAGAGTATATTTGAAACATGGTATAAAAAGAGCATGTCACATTATACTTGAAATTAAACATACAACACTTGCTCATAAAAGATATGCAACAAACAGGGTAACTTGCAACAGAAGGATTTCATCCTTACACCTGTATTCAATAAATTCAAATAACAGCGGAAACTCACATAACAACTTCAAACTTATATACTTATCATAAATATATCCACAAGTTTGATCCACCAAAATATTTCATGTTTACATAAAACATTCATCACCAAAATATATATACAAAATGTATCACAAAAGGCATCAAGCCGGCCCTAGCTACCCGGTGCTACATATCAGAGCCGACCGACCAAAATAATGAAGACAAACTTCACAAAAGACCTCCAGCAACCTACTCTGTAATGCCTCATAGAGCATCATAAAACAGCAGAAGGTGAGAAACATTATCATAATAACATTGCATATAATTGTATATCTCATAATATAAAATACACATAAAACATAAAACATATTCTCACCACAATCACTTATCATCACCTATATACATCACAATGCATATATATATATATATATATATATATATATATATATATATATATATATATATATATATATATATATATATATATATATATATATATATATATATATATATATATATATATATATATATATATATATATATATATATATGTATATATATATATATATATATATGTATATGTATATATATATATATATTCACACTAGCACATTCATTATGCACAATTCACACATATACACCACAATATATATATATATATATATATATATATATATATATATATATATATATATATATATATATATATATATATATATATATATATATATATATATATATATATATATATATATATATATATATATATATATATATATATATATATATATATATATATATATATTCGTGTTTATTTCTTATTTTCAAAATTTAGATGATAAATGCAAATCATAGAGACCGACACATGACTCTATGCAGATGCAAAATGCGGTACCGACTCAATCATCGTCAATTTCACTCAGGAACTAATTGGAACCATCGCTTGTTACCTAAGTAACTCCCCGTCGGGCTTATGATGTTCACCCATTGCTCACACCCTACATGGGCACACAATGTTTATGGATTGCTCACACCCCACACGGGCACACAATCCGATTGCTCACATCCCGCATGGGCACACAATCAATGTGAGTAAATCACCCATTGCTCACACCCCACACAGGCACACAATGTTTATGGATTTCTCACACCCCACAAGGGCACACAATCCGATCGCTCACACCCTACATGGGCACACGATCGTGTTGTAGTCATCGCTCACACTCCACATGAGCACACGATGCTACAACAGATTCACAAAGAATCCCACAACACAAGAATGCATACATTATGCTTCACATGCAAAATGACACACAACATTCTTGAAAATGCATACATTATTCACAACATAATTATGCACTCAACTCATTCAATTAGCATAAATTGACATTCAATTCAAGCAATGTATTCATTTTCCAAACGGCCACATCATCACATCAAACTCAATTTCCATAATTAACTCATTTACGTTTTATCTGAAAAGTCGGGTGAAAGTCGGCTAAAAATTGCATTTCTTAGCATAATTAGTTTCTACACGTTTCTAGCTTTCGAATCGATATAAAGAACGCCTAAAACGGATAACCGAAACTAAAGTTACGAATTAAAACACAAAACCTCTCAAAATCCTACAGGCTCGTTGAGCGCCCTTCTCGCTCGCTGAGCGAGGACAGCTCGTTGAGCGACGACAACGAATTCCAGAATTTCTCAGCTGCGTGACATCCAATCCCAATCACTCAAAACCCCACCAAAACTCCAATAATCATGATCAACAACATGTATCTAACATCATACTTCGATTATAACAACTTCTAAGCGATTAATCTACCAATTTCTCACAATTTCACCAAAACCCTAACTATTCATTTTCTCTAAACTTCATCAAAATCAAAACTCAATCATCCACATACATACATAATCATATACAAGATTAAGATAACAATGTTTATCACCCTTACCCGATTATTTCGATTTCTAGGAGCAATCTTGATGAATTTCCAACTTTTCCTTCTTTTCTCTTCTTTTCTCTTCTCTTCCTTTTCTTTCTCCTCTTTTTCTTTCTATCTCTCTCACTTATATCTTTTCTTTCTATCTTTCTATTCTTTCTCTCTTACTAACTATATTCTACACTTAACTCATTTTCTTCTCTTTTCCACTAAATATCATTTTCTCACAAAAATATAATTCTACACAAATTCTAATCTTATCATTAAATAGCAAAAGTCTAAAATACCCTCCTATTTAATTTTACCCGGAAATTCACAAAACGGTAAAATCACATATCATACCACATTAACACATCAACATATCATATTATTATGTCAATTTCACAAATAAGACAATTGTCACACAAATAAAATAAAATACTCAACAAAATTGGGAAATATCGAATCGGGGCGTTACAGAAAACACCATAAACAAAGAACTTTCTTTGGAAGATCACGTCAAAGATAAGATATAGATGTAACAGAACAATTTGCACAGTTGTCATCTGAATTGGAAGCAAAAATTAGAGCTGATTTTGCGCAACAGTTGGTTGAAGAGCGTAAGGCAATGCAACAATCTTTCATGGAGACACTTAGGTGTATGGGTATCTCCCAAAGCAAATAAAATAATAAATGCATTGAACAAAGGGAAGTTGTGGATGGAAGCAGAAAAAGAATTTGTTTAGTTGTAAAAGTAAGTACAATGGAAGGGGAAGACAATGTTGAGAGATTAGTAAAAATGGTTCTGAAAATGGGTGACGCACACTTGGAATTAGAATTAAGTCATTGTGTAAGTGTCGTTAATTTTTATATGTCAGCTAAGTGTATCAGAGAGTTGTTGATAGGTTTTCATTGGCTTGACGTGTCTACTCTGCAAGTATGGTGCACGTAAGTACATTTTCTTTTTTATTACTGTCAATATCTATTAATATGTTATACCTCTCATCACTTTGATTATAATATTTATTTTAAAATTATTAAGGTATAATTATCGTATATGTAATGATACATCACAATCAGAAGTATATAGATTTATGGACCCTACTGGGTGTTCGTATGTTGATAATGTGGCAAAAACTGAAGCAAAAGTTAGAAAATACATACAAGAAAAGTTACGTGATCACGAAGAGAAAGTGTGTCACTTGCTACCATCTATTCATGGGTAAGTTTGTATGAAATTTTGTTTTCTAATTTTTAACTTTGGTTACATGGATATTTTAATTTTGGTAACATGAAATTCTGACTTTTGTGCTTCAACACACACGTACAAAAATCATTGGCAATTAATAGTCATTTGTCCAAAAGCCAATACAGCGATCGTCTTTTGTTCACTTCATCGGGAACTTAATCAAACCATGACGAAACTTGTTACACTGTAAGTTTATCTTTTATGTTCACTACATCCTATATACATATTTTGTTACAAAAGTAATTCCATATTTTATGTGGCTTTATATGAATTTTTATCTACCGAAACTACAACTCATCTTCATGTGGATTGCAAGTTGATAATTCAAGTGTGGGAAATGACTTATAAATGGTTGAATATTTTTGTTTTTTTGTTGTTGTAGTAGTCCATTGTGTAAACCTCCTTATAATTTAGTACATTTGTGTGTATCCTATATTACTACTTTTGTAAATCAATTATGGAATTTTGAAGAATATATATGTGTACTAGATATTTGGTGCAATGAAATTAGATTGGTGAGAAAAATATGAAAATAGCGACCTAAATGTGGTCTATGTGATGTTGGGAAACTATGGAAAATAGCGACCTAATTATGGTTTGTGTGATGATGGAAAAATATGAAAAATTAGGTACCAAAAAAATTAGGTGCCAAAATAGTCAAATTTTTTAGAATTATTACAGTATTTTTTACATCGGTTATTAGCAAAACCGATGTAAAACACAACATTTCACATCGGGCAACCAACAAAACCGATGTAAAAACCATACCTGACGCGTTTGATATTTATTTGCATTAAATATTACATCCAGTGCATGTTAAAACCGATGTAAAAAACCATACCCTGACGCGTTTGATATTTATTTTCAATACTTTTTACATCGGGTTCATGTTACATCCGATGTAAACACCACCCTTTTACATCAGGTTCATGTTACAACCAATGTAAAAACACCTTTTTATATATAAAAAAATACAATTATATTTTTTTTTCACATCAGACGTAAAAATTTAACCGATGTGGTTGGTGTATTTTTTACATCGGGTCATAACCCGATGTAAAATGTCTTTGATTTACTACATCTTCTGACTTTACATCGGACCCAAACCCGATGTAAAAAGTAATTTTCGCCCGATGTAAAAAGTTATTTCAATACTAGTGATTTAATTAATCGTCGATTCGGGGATTAGGGTGTTACATATTGGTACCAGAGCAGGTCGTTCCGTCTGACTAGGCATTTTGGAATTTATTTGTTTCCTAGTGTACGACAAGTGTGTGAACGATGTTGATGCAATGTTTCTTCTAATAGTTGTTTGCTAATATACAAAGAAATGACTGGAAGAAATTATCGCACACTTGTTGATGCTTTGGAAGCTCTAGACAATGTGATGGCACAAGATCTATCTCACTAACAGAGGACCATCAAGTCGAAACAGAACAAACAATAACAAACAAATCAAAACAAATCAATAAATAAATCAAAGTAGGCTGAACCCACATAGAGATTACTCCCTAGCAGAGTCACCACTTTTTTGTACGTAGCGGTAAAAATCGTGAGTGTAAGCTATTGATTAACTTAACTCAATAAACACATATTTAATTTGTTACCGCGTTTTTATTTTATTCTAAAAAAAAGGAAAAGGAAAATAATAGGAATGAATCTTAAAAATGAATATAAAAGCAAAAGTTAAAAGAAACAAACAGAAAAAAAGTAAGAAAGTTGATTACAAAATGAGAAGGTGTCAGTTCCCAAAACATTTGTCATGTTTGATATAACTTATCCATTTGATAGTTAATATATATTATTTTGCTGCTTAAAAAAGAAATACTTTTAAGAAACGATTTAGAAGCACGTTGGGTCATTAGAATTTTAATTAACATCAACTTGCAATAAAATTCATAAATATTTTCAGTGCATCGCACACCCCGATGCAACAATTACTTATATTAACTTCTTAATTTAGATAATATATAAAACGAGAAGTGGTGCTCGTGAGACGCATGGTTAATTTATTACTAAAAGAATCCAAAACTTAAAAGGCTTTTGTTGACCCAATAACTTAACACGTGTCTGAAACATTTATCATCCCATGCTTCACTTCATTAGTAGTATTATATATAGAAGCATAGAGTTAACCAACAAAATCACAAACAGAAAAGCATCCTTAATCACCTAACTATGAAACCTCTTTCACTCCTCACCCTTTCCTTTTTCTTCTTTGTTTTCGTCACCAATCTTTCACTAGCTTTCTCAAATGACGGTGTTGAGCAAGTTTTGGACGTTAATGGCAACCCCATTTTCCCCGGTGGGCAATACTACATCTTGCCAGCAATCTTTGGTGCTGCCGGCGGAGGAGTAAGACTCGGAAGAACCGGTGATTTAACCTGTCCAGTCACCGTCCTACAAGACCGCCGAGAAGTTAAAAACGGTCTGCCAGTGAAGTTTACTATACCAGAAATATCTACTGGTATAATTTTCACTGGTACACCAATTGAGATAGAGTATATAAGGCAACCTAGTTGTGCAAAATCATCAAAATGGTTAGTTTTTGTTGACAATGTTATTCAAAAGGCTTGTGTTGGTATTGGTGGTCCTGAAAATTATCCTGGTGTGCAAACAATGAGTGGATTGTTTAAGATTGAGAAGCATGAATCTGGAATCGGTTATAAGCTTGGATTTTGTATTAAGGATTCTCCTATTTGTTTGGATGTTGGGAGGTTTGATAATGATGAAGAAGATGGAAGAAGGTTGAATTTGACCGAGCATGAGTCTTTTCAAGTTGTGTTTGTTGAAGCTGAGCATAAGTCTGTTGTTTGAATTTTAGTCAGTATAACTAAGCTAGATTGTGTGAGTTTTAGTTCTTTCACAGTTTTAAGCATAAAATAAAATGGTTATATTGTTGTTCTCTCTCTTTCTTTCTATATATATCATTATCTCTCTCAGTTGTGCAAAATCATTCAAAATTGCGCTCCGCAACACAATCGGATGCGGTTGCCTCTACAACCGCATCAGACCGTAATTGCAGCGTTATTTTAAAGTTATGATTCCGACTATATTAGGAATTACATCAAACAATTTCAATCATGTTTTTTCAAGTATTTTCATCAAAAATCAAAATATTAGAATTCTAAAACTCAATTTACTAAGAAAACTTAATATTAAGTGTTTTTCTACATTGTAATTCAATCATCGCCTTATAAAAATTCACATCTCAACAGCCGCAATGTGCATCGCATCATCCGCAATTACCGCAATTCCAACACCCGCAGCCGTAAACGCAACTCAAAACCATGCATTCAACATAAGTTTTTTTATTTTGTTTTGTTTAATATTATAACTAAGTCCATGAATTACTCAATCTAGAACTACAATATTCTATGGATCTTAAGTTTTAAGAATTAATATTGTAGTTGTAATATAATTAATAGAATAATTATTTTTATTATTTTGTTAATTTCTTGTTTTCTTTTCTTAGTAGGCTATATGCTCATTTGATTGAATAATAAATTTAACTATTTTTAAAAAATAAATATTAAAATTTTATTTAGTAAAATATTATTTAAAATTAAAAATAAATAGGATGAACGATTTATTATATATATATATATATATATATATATATATATATATATATATATATATATATATATATATATATATATATATATATATATATATATATATATATATATATATATATATATATATATATATATATATATATATATATATATATATATATATATATATATAATGAGTTAAATAATTTAAATTGTTAATTTAGAGTTTAATTTTTGTCAACAATTGTTTTTTTTTTATAATTATGTATTGATTAAGTAAGTGATTGATATTTATAAATTCACAATTTAAAAAAGTTATTAGTAAACAAATTTAATTATTTGAATTGAATAAACATTTAGTTTAATTTATGTTTAAAAATATAATTTAATTATTTAGATAAGTTAATTATAATTTTAATTATAAAGTGAATTAGTCATCTTTTTAAATGAATTAAATATATTTTTATTGTGAGCTGTTAAATGGTTTTGTCATTACTAATTACTAAAAATAAATAGTGGTTTTGTGATTGATTGAATCATATGTACCAGTGTTCGCTGTGATTTCTGGCGAACAACCTCTGGTTAACCAATCTCTTCAGAAAACTGGGTTACGTGCAGGACCAACCAAACAAGTCCTGGGACACATGTGCATTAGTTCTGTCGAAATACTCTTAGAATTGGTGATTGATTTATGGTTTGTTTTGTCAAGATTGTCAAAGTGTTAAGAACTTTGATATTTGCAAGTAAAGTAAAGTTTTAAGTTTAAAATAAAATAAAGTAAAGGTTTTAAACAAGCACAAGAAGAAATGTCGAAGGCTAAAAACTTGCAGAAAAATAGATAAAGCTTGAAAATGAAATTAAACTTGATAAATGAACAAGTAATTTAAATAACTTTGAAATATAACTGGTGTTCAAACGTACATGGTTCCAAATATCAAACTCATTTCTCTCACACTGGGTACTTAGAGTGTTTTACAGGATTATTGTACAAGTTTTCACACACACATTCTAACCACAAACTATCCTATATATACATAAACAAAATAACTGCTTAGAACGGAAAAACTATAACTAAACGACAAGTGTCAGCCTGCATATAAATTTCTTCTCTGAAACTTCCATGTGTCCAACTGCCAAAGGTTACAACCTTTTGAATTTGAATTCCTTTCTTTGGTGACGAAACCTTGCACCTCTTCAAACTGTCGAAGCTTTTAAAGAAGAAACAACTCCTTCAGCACTTGCCAAATATTTTATTTTGTCAAATGTCCTCTTCTGTCGAAATTGTTGAAAGACCATCTTCCGTCGAAACGTCGAAAGAGAACTTTCTTCTGTCAAACACTTAGTTACAAATAACTTCCCAACTTTATTCTGCCAGAACAACATTTGCCTTTCTGTCGAAACAATGGAGTTTTAAAATCCTGTCAGCAATTCTTGAATTTTCTTCCTTTTATTATCCTTCGACAAAGATGACCTCAAACCCTTAATTTCAGTCTTGTCGAAATTATGGGTTTACAAATTGCCCCCCAGCAAAGATGTTTTCGACCATCCTTGGAGAAATATCTTTTGCTGTCGAAATGACCTTTGACTTCCTGTCAGTTGCATTTATTGTAAAGTGATTTTGTTGAGTCCCAAGAAAACATCATGATTTCCTCTTTATGAAAACGTCATGTCTAGCCCACGTTTTTACACAATCTCCCATAACCCTATATTGTAGGTAAATCATGGCCCCCTACCAACTGCCACTTTCTAACTTCCACCAATGGATCAGAAACGCACGTCTCCACTTCCTAACTGAAAATCTTTTCATTTTCCCTCTATTTAATATCAAACATTTATTTCATCCTCTATAAATACCACTTTCAACAACATTTCACACTTTTCACCTTCTCAATTCTTCTCTTCCCAAACGTAAAAAAAAACTCCATTTCAAGACCCTTCAAAGCTCCTGTTTCTTCAACCTCTTTATCAAATCTATGGCTCCTCCAAAGACTACTACTGGCCGCAGCGCAAAGAAGACAAAGAAGACCATGGATCTTCCTCCTGCTCACATACTATCTGGACCTACACAAACACAGCACCAACAGTATTTTCCAGAACCCCCAAATGAAAGGGAGAAAGCAAGCATTTACAGGTCACAGGTAATGATTCCCATTTCTGTTTCTGGAGTTCATCATGCTATGTTAGGTCCTATTTTTGATCCTACTGCTGACCCTAACCGTCTGAAAGAATTTTACCCCTGTTATTCTGCTTCTAAACCCATAGCTGCTAACAAAAACCCTAAGCCTGTCGAAACCTCATCAAAAGAAACTGAAGTCCTTATGGCTTCGACAGAAATAGATCTGTCTTATCTAAACCAAAATAGGATTTTTAGGAGTCCCCCTTTGACGAAAGATCCCTCTGATTACCTAGCATGGCTTACTAGGGTCGAAAAAGCTAAAGAAAAGTTTTGGAAGAAAACTGGTATTTACGACTTAATCCAATTGTCGAAAGAGGGTCCCCGTTATTGCCAAAACATGCTGTTAGCCTCCTTATATTTTTGGGATAGTACTTACAATACTTTCCACTTACCCTGTGGAATGATAACTCCTACCCTATTCGACATAGCAGCCATAACTGGCCTTAGTCCTTTAGGGGAAATCTTTAACCCTGAACACTTGAACAAGGATCCCATAGGCTTCGACACAAAGCATGTTGGGTATTCTGTTTTCATAGCCCATCACCAAGGTGAAAGCAATGAAGAAGTCTCTGATAGAGAGCACATTGCCTTCCTCTCCCTGTGGTTAGCCAAATTTGTTTTCTGTACTAGGTCTCTTCAGGTGGCCAGAAGTTATATCATTATGGCTAACCAACTTCATCATGGAGTTGCATTCTGCCTGAGTGAGCTACTTTTGGCAAACCTCTATGAATCCTTAAGTGAGAGTGTAAGCAACCTCAAAACCCTTAAAGACAAAGGTAACATTAGTCTTACAGGTCCTTTCTGGCTTCTACAACTATGGTTGAATGCAACCTTTGAAACCTTCATCCCCAACAAAATGCCAGTTGTCGAAGAAGCAGTAAAAGAAAGGCGTGTCGAATGGCCTAGGCTAGTTCAACTGACCCCTTCTGATGATAATATAAGCCTTCGACAAGCATTCACTGGCTACATCATGATGTTCGCCAAACGCTACAAATTTTCTCCTTCAATGGCACCATTCGCCAACAGACAAGTAGGTCCAAAATGGTTTACCAGACGACTCCCAGTGGAGAACCAGAAAGATGAAGACTCCTATATCTCCATTTGGGAAGCTTTTCTCATGCCCAGGCACTTTTTCTCCCATCATAGTCTTAACAACACAAAGGTATCCCTGATTGTTTACCAACCCAATCTGGTAGCTAGGCAGTTTGGATTAATTCAGACGAAGACGAAGCCTATCTACCACAAGAAAGGTGCCATCATCTTCTACAACTCATTTCACCACTTCGACAAAAGTTTGGAGTTATACAACAAGTTTTTTGACCCATCTCTGGAGGTTTATCCCACCATCTTTCTACCCAACTTCCTCTGTACTGAAGAATTCGACGTCTGGTGGAAAGAATATTATATCAACAGATTTTTCGACGTAGCAACCTTCACTACTCTTCTGACGAATGCTTTTACCTTTGTGCAGGACAAGAAGAAAAAAGGTACAGATCAGCATATCAAAGAAGTTCACAAGTTTCAAAAGTATTTTGAAACTATTTACAGGCCTGATGATCTTCGTCGAACCATAGCTGAAGCAGCAGTATCTTTAAAATACAAATTCACAGAAAAATTGAATAAGTTGTGGTTTCCTTCATCTCTTCCACCACATGCACACTATGACTTTGCATTCACAACTTTTCCTCCAAAATTCCCTCCACTCCCTTCTGCAGAATTTGGAGTGGCCTTGTGTCCTCCATTTCCAGATTGGTTTGTGTGTGGATCATTTGGACAACTTCACTGGGCACCTTCATATTGGGATAGAACATGTTACTGTGGACGAACCCATCCTTGAAGGTGTCGAAGGAATTACATTCCTCTTTTTGTCTCTTGTTTCTAACTCCTTTTATTTTTATATCAATGTTCATGCAACCTTTCTTTTTCAGCTGTTAGAATTGTTAGGAAGACTACTGGCGAAGGAACCTCTTCCAAGACAGTCGAAAAGTCTCCTACAACTGCTAAGAAGGTTTCGACAGAATAGAGCACCCCTCCTTATTTATGCACTTCACATTTTCTTATACTGAATACTTTTTTTTTTATTGTAGGTAACTCGTACCCCAGCAAAGAAAAGAAAAATAGAAGAAAAAGAGGCAAGCGTCGAAGAGTCTGAAGACGAATCCCCTGAGCCCCAACCTTTGAAAAGAAACAAAGGTCTAAAAATAAAAACAGTAGCATCCCAAAGATCTCTGGTCCAAAGACGAACTCCCCCTGCCAGTCCAGTCAACAAAGTTCCTTCAAGGAGTGAAAGAAGTGGAGACTCAAGTGCCCATACTGAGATCCCTCAGGTAATCACTTCGACAAACAAACATTCCCAGTCTTGACTGCATGTATCTTTATCTTATAACTCTCTTTTATGTTTTCTGTAGGTTGTCATTGATGTCGAAGAGACTTCTACAATCCAAGAAGAAAATGTCCCTTCTAATTCTGAGAGGACTCTGGCTGAAAGACTCCAAGATGATGCCACTCCAGATGCAGGTGCCCATGGACCTCAAACTTTGGATGAATTCGACCTCAGTGATTCTGAATCTTCTGGCAACAATTCTCCTTTTCGACCAGACTTCACTGCAGAAAAAATAAATCCAGATCAAGATGTACCACTACCAACACCAGCTGCCATACCAGAAACTGACGAAGATGCCCTTGTTCAGGATGTACAAGCCCCAGGTCCAACTGACACCACCATAGTTGACAAAGAAAATGTCGAAGAAGAGGTCACTCTGTCGAATCAGCCAGGAATCAACTTGAGCATTGGAGGAACTTCTCAAAACATTCCTTCTTCATCAAAAGTTCCTGTCGAAACCTCTTTGGGTACTGGTTCGACGAGTTTATCACATGAAGAGATTGAGAGCTTGAAAGTTAGAAAACCCTTGGAATATTTAAAAGCCTTACTCGACACCAGGTATAACTTCCAAGACTCCTCTCCCAGTGGTTCGACAGCTTCAGGGGCCACTTCTGACCTTCAACCAATCAGTGTCATTATGGATGAGATCAAAACAAGAATCCTTGGAGTTGACCTGTTTGAAGTCTTGGATGAGAATGCTTCTGCCCAATATGATCTGAAGAAGCTCCTGAAAAGTGCCAATTTGTTGGAGGCTTCGACTGAAGAAAGCCGTTTGGTGATGGATTTAATGTCCTTAATTGATTCTGTCAATGCTGATCTGGTTCGACAAAAAGAGTTTTCCCAAAAAATCACAGCCAAGTCTGAAGAGCAAGTTTCAGAATGGAACATAGTGGCTTCTTCGACAGAAAAGATTTCAGAGCTGAATAAGCTTTCTGACGAATACACCAAGGCTGTTGCTGAGTGTGAAAGCAATATTCAAGCTTACCAGGCCCAAATTGCTGATCTTCACAGGAAAATCCTCCAAGAAAAGGAACGTCAAGCCTCTCTCCAACAACCCAATCAAGAAGCAATAGACAGTGAACTCCAGAAGGGGCTACAACATGCAGAAACAGCCCAGCAACTTCACAGGGAGATTGATGAAATGACTGTCAGCAAGAGTCTCTGCGAGCGTCGAATTCAGCTTCAAAAGAAAAAATTCGACGAACTCAAAGCTACCTTCCTTCGACAGTAGTTTTGTAATAGGACTTAGGAATTTTATTTGTTTAAGGATATTTTCTTTTTAGCAATTTTATATGTAATGCTATTTCACGCCATCTGTTTGGCGAAGACAAGTTTCATTTGCATTTTTAATTTGTTCCTATTTTTATTTCCTGCAATGTTGGTTTATATTTCTTTAAGTACTTTCCATTTATTTTCAGCACTCTTCTGTCTTTTTCTATTTCTTCGACTTCGTATGCACCATTGGAAAAAACTCTTAGAATTTTGAAAGGTCCTTCCCATTTAGGGGACCATTTTCCCATCACTCTGTCTTTCTTCTCCATGGGCAAGATTGATGGGCTAAAGACGTGTCTACTTATGCGTCTAGCGGTATCTTACTGCAAGTGCACAGCCTATCGAAGTAATATTTAAGATTATCGATCCACAGGGATTCTATGGTTACTTAGTGCTAGATGAACTTCTAGTTTAGCTAAGGCGAATGGTTGTCACGATTTTTTGTTGGTTTTAGAATATTAAAGGCGGAATTAAATTTAAGTTTTAATTAAGTAGTTCTAAGGCGGTCGGTATGTAATTATACTAACTTAGGTGGGTCAATCTAACCTAGGCTTATTTAAGGTGTTCACTTAATCTATTCGGTAGAGATTACCAGTTTAAATACCCTCAACTCACACTCTCGTGGTCTTATATCAGATCTTATCCCTAAAGCCCTATGCCTGCTCTCGCTAGCCCATAAGTGTTTAGAGGTAATTTTTGGAAACTAAGTAATTCTAATTTATCTTAAAGCGCTCTCGCTGTGTTTAATTTAAATGCCTAACTTTAGCTATCTGGTTAAAACCTCACACTCTCGTGGTCTTGACCTAACCTAATACTCTTTTCTTACTCTCGTAACGAAAAGGTCTTTTTACTTAAAAAGTGTCAGCCAGAATGTTAAGTGATTAATTATTTTTAGCCTATGGTTATATTTTACCGGTTAAGTTTGTTCTAACTACATACCGCCCTAAGGTGTTTAGCTACTCATCGATGTTGAACCAGACAGAGACAGAAAATTAAATAATAAAATACTCATGGCAGAAAAATAAATAAACATTATAAATAATTAAATTGCAATATAATAAAAACCTGGTTAACAATATTAGAGCAGACTCCTTCTTCCACAGACCGGAAAGCTCGGAGTTGGCGAAATCATAAATAAACGAATGCTGAAGGCTTAGAAAAAATAATAAACGTATAACAATTTCCTGATGTTGGAAATTGTTATATGGCGGGTTTGGATACAATAAAACGAAACGGAAAATAATGCAGAAAATAAGAAACGGGTCGTAAATCAGTTCGGCAGAGCTTCCGCAGGAAATTGAATAGAAAAATGCTCTGTACATTCTTCATAGAACTGGTGCTATTTATAGAACTCTAAATGGGCTGGATTTTTGGACTTTAGTTGAAATGGGCCTTGCTGAATTTGTGGAGAAAATGTAGGTAGTGGCAACAAAATAGGAAACCACTTCTTCACGTAATGCCTTCACGTTGCCTTGGTCAAAAACCTAGAATAATCTTTGTCACGGTCGTGACAATGCTTTTACGCTCGTGACTTGTGACTTTTAAGTGTCACGGTCGTGACACATATCTTACGGTCGTGATGCTTCATTTTGGGGTGTCACGGTCGTGACACCCTTGTAACGGTCGTGACTGCTGCAAAATATGCAGTTTTGCAGGAAGCTTCATTTCTTCATCTTTTTATGATCGATTTTGTTCCTTTTTCTCTTAGTTCATGATTTAGCTCCACATAATGGTGTACCTGCAAAATGGTAAGAAAAACTCGAGAAATCGAGTGTTAAAACGACGATTATTCGATAAAACGTTAATGAAACCTAGCAATATAATCGATACGTTTTCTCGTTATCAAACTTCCCCAAACTTAAACCTTTGCTTGTCCTCAAGCAAATAGTCGGTTGAAAATCGGCGGACAAGATGTTATTCACGCATACTCATAACAAATCATACGAGGGATCGTTTTGTCGGATAATCCGATACTTTGATAGAACACTACCGATACACTAATGACGCAAGCAACAAGCTATGTCGTCGACTTCCCGTTAAATGAGCCAATCGGCAATTACTTTACGATTTCACCTAAAGTTTTTCGATCTTATTTCGCCCGGTTTCATTCTAGCGCAATCACATTAAGCCCTTTGCCTTAGCACGCACGTAGTGGAGTAGCCGGTTAGCGACTTTGATCCTTTTTAAGCACGGGGTCTGGTACACGAGTGTGGTACCCTACATTTTGTATCCGATTTGGAGGTTGTGGGGGATCGAGCCGTAGCACGCCCTACCGAGTTCAGAACCAGTACCTCTGAACCAACCCGCAATGGACTCCTTCTCATATTTCTCGTTTCTTGTATGCGACCGTGTACTTTGGTGCAATTTCTTTTCATTTTGCGTCGAGATATGAAGGATCATTATTGATTAGGCATCAAACGCTTATATTCATCGGCTCCCCACGTGGTTTGTGTTCAGACGGTGCTGACTGCTAGTATAAACTACTCGGGGTTACTTTTGAACTGAAACTAGAAGTGTACTCGTAATGGTAATCGGGATAGAATCGCTTAAGTAGGAAGTCAAAGGTGTCAAGATTGTATTGGTCTTGTTTAATCGTTCTCAGCTTCCTATTTACGATTTCGTAGGTAAGTCGGGTAATGCGAATAATTAAAAAAATTTCGGTTATGGCTAAATAAGCGGGAAAATTCGAAACTAAAGAAAATATCATAAAGATTTTGCACGCTTCATTAACTTGCTAAAGGGAAATACAATGGAATTGAAAATACAACGAAATGGAAAAATGCGAAAAGGGAAAAATACGGAAATGAAAGGTACCTCTCCCACACTATATCAGACATTGTCCTCAATGTTGTGATATAAATGCGGTTAAAGTACAGTACAAACGACAAAAACGAAAAACAAACACAAGAAAAACTAAAACTATGGCTGCTGAGGACCGCGGGGTCGGCTTCTGGTGCGGGAGCGGCGTCTGGAAGGAGTCGCTTCAGGATCAGAACCGGTGCTGGTGGTCCCAGTGATGTCGATACGCAAGGCGTCTAACTCGCTGAAAATCTCGTTAAACCTCTCATTAGTAGCTTCCTGGTTTGCTGCAATAGTGCCGAGTAAAGCATCGTACTGCTCCTTATGCCTTCGCTCCAGTGCGGCGTTCATCTGGTTCTGCTGATGAATCGCACGGAGGACATCCTCAAGAGTGAAATCCTGTGCAGGAGGCTGTCGGGTAGATGTCTCTGGTATATCCTGGACAGGCTCACCTGCATCCATAGCGTCCTGCATCTCATCCGCAGGGAGATCTGCCTGATCATGGATAGGAGCGTGGTCAGCAGCATCAGGTAGAACAAAGAGCCAGTTGGCTCGGCTGGATGGGTCGATGCGGTCGCGGGACGGCAGAATGATATGATGAAATACGGTGCCATGGACAACAGGGCTATACC
Organism: Lathyrus aphaca; assembly: GCA_963966055.1. Taxonomy (NCBI): domain Eukaryota; kingdom Viridiplantae; phylum Streptophyta; class Magnoliopsida; order Fabales; family Fabaceae; genus Lathyrus; species Lathyrus aphaca. The sequence goes on from OZ014519.1 coordinate 231,856,240, forward strand.
TGCCATCTTCTCGCTGCGAAATCAGGTGAGCGGACCTGCAATAACTCTTGGTGAGGTATTCTGCGGCTAGATGAGGCTGATCTGCGACCAAGTCACCAAGCCCCAACTGAATGGCAAGGGTGGTGACAATGCCGCCAATGAAGAACGGAGTGGATCCTCTGTGCGCTATAGCCTGGATGTGGTAAAGCATGAAAGGGGCAGCATTGATCGGCTCGTCATTAAGAGCACAATGCAAGAATAGAAGCTCCTTAGAGTTGAGCTTATGGTTGCTTTCTTGAGCGAAGATGGTGTTGCAAATGACTCGGTGGAAGTAGCGGATGGCCGGATTGTGAATGTGCGTGGCGTTGAGGCTTTGGAAGGCGGATGCACGGGTGTTTGTTAAGTCGTGCCATAGAGTGAAAGCTTGTTCACTAAAATTATCGGGCACGCGACGGTGAGCTTCAGTTCCGTGATCGAAGCCTAATAACTCGGCGATCCTGTCTTGCGAGAGGTTGAACTCTTGACCATGCAATCTGAATTTTGCAAAACCGGTGAGCTGACTCAGAGAACCGGTGCCGGTGATGTAACTGAATGAACTTAAGAACTCCAGTGTCAGAAGTTCGAAGGTTGGCTGAGGCTGACTGCAAAGGTCCCAGAGCCCGACTTTTTGAAGCAGGTTCGTAACACTGGCCAGCATTCCGAGTTCCCTCAAACACACAGTGTCAATGTAACGTGTAGGTTGCACACCGCGGCTTTGGAATCGGAGAAATCGTTCTCTCTGAGTTTCTCCAGCATCACCTTCTCTAAAAGTGATAGTATCCATTGCATGCAAGAGCTTAGAGTGAAGGATGAAGATTTTTGAAGATTTTGTGAAAAAATGGTAAAATGAGAGAAATATTGATTCGGGATAAATAATGGAGAATGAGAATGTAGTAGGTTGTGATAATGGGTGGTTAATGAGATTAAAGATGGTAAATGGGGGGGTTACGGAGGTTATGTAGAAGATGGGTAGTTTTTTAGGAAGTTATGGAGAAGAAGAAGAAGAAGAGGCACGAAGAGAAACAGTTCTGTTTCTCACGATTTCTGGTATAAGGGTCGTCACGGTCGTGACAGGGGGTACGACGATCGTGACACTCAAAAAGAGCGCGTCACGATCGTTATGGGGCAGTGACGACCGTGAGGGTTTGCTTCTTAGAATAATTTCCAGAAAACACTTTCTCACTTGTTTCACATATTTTATATTAATGTATTTTCTTCATTAACACTCATAATAAAGTATAAACACCATATAGTATATAGTTTCAACACAGTACTTCAATAACTTGCAAGGCATGAGAGATTTGTATATATAATGAATAAAATCAAGCATAACAGTACATAGAATGAAAAATACATAAATTGCTAAAAATGGAGAAATTTTGGAATTAAAGATGCATTGCATAAAGTAATTGAAAATGAAGTTACATAAACGGAAATTTGCGGTAAGAAATTGTTGCGAAAAATAAATCTAACTAGAAACGAAAACAATGGGAAAATAAACTAAATCACTTATAACATTATCAAAAGCGTTTCTTCAAGTCTTCGATGGCGGAATTCAAGTGATAGAACTGTTCGCAGGTTATGTCAGTCAACCCTATAATATCCAATCGCATGCTCTTAATGTCTTCTTTAAATAAGTTAATGTCAGTTTGGTAAGCATTGAGAGTGTTCATGATGTTTTGCAAGTTGTTAGCATAATCTCCTTGATTCACTTCAGGGGTTTCATCAACTTCTTCAGTGTGGCCAATGTCATGGTAACCAGGAGGTGTCTCAGGGTCAGTTTCGACATCGGTCATTGTATCATCTTTTATCTTGTAAGACTGAGGTGTTTCAGGAGTGGGTGGATAATCAGGTGGGTTTAACTCATAAAGCCAGTTATCCTTATTGTGAACACTTACTCTAGCATGGTTAGGCAATGTGAACAGGGTTACTACTTCGTTCCGGATTAGGTACTCAAAAGGTGGATGTCCTAAATTCCTTATGATATGTCTATTGAAGCAGAAGTTAAGATCCATAGGACGTATGTTACCTAAACGGTTGCACCTGTGCAATTGGTACCTAAGTCCTAAAGCATCAGCAATCATGGTTACAAGACCTCCTACTAAGATAGGTAATTCAGGTTCTTCTTGGATACGGGTGAAGGTTTGCATCATGAAAGGTACACCATTAACAGGCTGTCCATTAGTGAAACATGACATAATAAATATTTCATCTTTAGAAACTCCGGTAATGTTTTCTTCTTTTCCAAAGAATGTGTGGGCAAGGAATTTATGGAAGTAACGGAGAGCAGGATTATGGATCTCATCATTATTCATGTTATTTGGTTCAGGGTGGTAGTTTCCGGTTAAAGTTCCCCAAAAGAAATCTAGCTCAATATCCATCAATTCTACCTGTGTGGTAGTAAAAGCAAAAGGTCCACTAGGGAATCCTAACAAGTCAGCTAGTTCTTTATGGTTGAAGTCATATTCTATTCCAAATAGGCGGAAACTAATAAATCCTTTCCTAAATCCAAAACCGCGCTCAGGTAAGTAAATTAAGGAGCTAAGGAACTCAAGGGTGAGCTCGCGGTAAGTCACAAACTTATGTTGGATCAATGAATTCTCCCATCCGAGTCGGTTAAGCAAGTACATAATGCTATCATGTATTCCTAAGGTTTCCATAGTCCGATCATCCGGGTACAGGGTCAAATCCATTTGCCTCTGTGATAACTCTTCAAATTTCATTCTTTGGTTCCTACCCCTAAATTTGGTTTCCATATGGTTAATTGGTTGGTTAGCCATGGTTAGTGCAAATATGGAGGAAACAAATCAGGAGAAGAAGGAAAGTGGAAAAGACTTTTAGAAAATCTGTAAAAAGTGATTTAAGATAAAAATAAGAAAATGAAATGCATAATGTAATGGCAATAATAGTAATATAAAATAAAATTATAAAATGACAAAACAAATAGTAAACGATAAATAATAAAATGATAAAGAGAATAATTTAAATAATTAAATGAGTAAATGGGTTGCCTCCCACTAAGCGCTGTTTTTATCGTCAAAAGCCTGACGTAATGCTTAGGTTTAGATTAATCAGGGGATTCAGTGGACAATTCTAAAAGCTTTAGATTATTCGCATAATCTCTATTTTCAACTTTATGATAATGTTTTAAACGTTGTCCGTTTACTATGAATGGTTCACTATTCCTACCCTTAATTTCTATTGCTCCACTCGGGAATACTTTAATTATTTCAAAGGGTCCTGACCATCTAGATTTTAATTTTCCAGGAAAGAGCCTAAGTCTTGAATTAAAGAGGAGTACAACGTCTCCCACACTAAATTCTTTCCTAGATAGGCGTTTATCATGCCATCGCTTAGTTCTTTCTTTATATATCTTAGCATTCTCATAAGCATCTAACCTTAATTCTTCTAATTCGTTAATGTCTAGGATTCGCTTTTCTCCTGCAGCATTATAGTTTATATTGAGAGTTCTAATCGCCCAATAAGCTTTGTGTTCTAGTTCTACCGGGAGGTGACAAGATTTTCCTAAACTAGTTTGAAAGGTGTAGTACCTATTGGTGTCTTGTAAGCGGTCCTATAAGCCCATAAAGCTTCATTAAGTTTAGATGACCAATCTTTCCGAGATATGGCGACAGTCTTTTCTAAGATTTGTTTAATTTCTCTGTTTGAGACTTCGACTTGTCCACTTGTTTGTGGATGATATGGTGTAGCCACACGGTGTCTTACTCCATACTTAGATAGTAACTTGTCAAATATTTTTGAGATGAAGTGCGAGCCACCGTCACTTATGACGAGTCTAGGCACACCAAATATGGGAAAGATTATATTTTTAAAAAGCTTTATTACTACTCGTGTATCGTTTGTAGGAGAAGCTATGGCTTCAATCCATTTCGAAACATAATCAACAGCTACGAGTATGTAATTATTACCGAAAGATGATGGGAATGGTCCCATGAAATCTATTCCCCAGACGTCAAAGATTTCTACTTCTAATATTCCTTTTTGAGGCATTTCATCTCTTCTTGAAATATTGCCAGTGCGTTGACACCGATCGCAATTTATAACAGCGATGTGGACATCCTTCCATAGATTAGGCCAGAATAAGCCGGCTTGCAAGATTTTTGCACAAGTTTTGGAAGTGCTTGCATGTCCACTATAAGGAGATGAATGGCATTGAGCAATGACATCTTCTATTTCTTCTTCGGGAATACATCGGCGAAAGATTCCATCTGGTCCTCTTTTGAACAATAATGGTTCATCCCAATAGTAATGTTTCAGATTATGAAAGAATTTCTTTTTCTGCTGATAGGTTAGATCGGGTGGAAGAGCTCCTGCGGCTAGGTAATTGACAATGTCAGCGTACCATGGCAGTCCTACAGTTGTCTGGATTGTTTCCACGGATTCTGGTTCATTTATATCTAGCTGAGCTAGGTCGCTTCCTAATTGTGCTATCAGCTGTTCATACGGAAAATCATCGTTAATCGGCACTTGTTCGGGTTTAATACCTTCTATTCTAGATAAATGGTCCGCTACGACGTTTTCAGTACCTTTTTTATCTTTTATTTCTAGATCAAACTCTTGTAAAAGTAAAATCCATCTTAAGAGTCTTGGTTTAGCATCTTTCTTAGTTAATAGATATCGGATAGCAGCATGGTCTGTGTAAATGATTATTTTCGCTCCAACTAGGTAAGAACGGAATTTGTCAAGCGCAAAGACAACTGCTAACAATTCTTTTTTGGTAGTGGCGTAGTTCATCTGGGCAGAATCCAAGGTTCTACTGGCATAGTAAATCGCATGAAGTTTCTTTTCCTTCCTCTGGCCTAGAACTGCGCCTACAGCATAGTCACTCGCATCGCACATGATTTCAAAAGGTAATCTCCAGTCAGGGGGTTGCATGATTGGTGCGGTGATGAGGGCTGTTTTTAGAGTTTCGAATGCTTTAAGACAATCTTCATTGAATATGAACTCAGCATCTTTCATTAGTAAACCAGTAAGAGGTTTAGTGATTTTCGAGAAATCTTTGATGAATCGTCGGTAAAAACCGGCGTGTCCTAAAAAGCTTCGTATTTCTCGAACGGTTTTAGGGGGTTGAAGATCTTTTATTACTTCAATCTTAGCTTTATCAACTTCAATTCCCTTGTCTGATATTACATGACCTAATATGATTCCTTCGTTGACCATAAAATGACATTTCTCCCAGTTAAGCACGAGGTTTACTTTTACACATCTTTCTAATACCATTTCTAAATTTGATAAACATCCTTCAAAACTTTGCCCGCATACAGAGAAGTCGTCCATGAACACTTCCATGATGTTGTCTATAAAATCTGCGAAGATTGACATCATACATCTTTGAAAGGTTGCAGGAGCGTTGCATAATCCAAAGGGCATTCGTCTATAAGCGAATGTTCCATAAGGGCATGTAAATGTAGTCTTCTCTTGATCATCTGGATGGATAGGGATTTGGAAAAATCCTGAGTACCCGTCAAGATAACAGAAGTAAGAATGCTTGGCTAATCGTTCTAACATTTGATCTATAAAAGGTAGTGGGAAATGATCTTTTCGAGTGGCTTTGTTTAGTTTACGATAATCTATGCATACTCTATATCCCGTCACTACTCTTTGAGATATCGATTCGCCTTGAGCGTTCTTCACAACAGTGATACCTCCTTTCTTTGGCACTACATGTATTGGACTAACCCATTCACTATCAGAGATTGGATATATTATTCCGGCATCTAGTAATTTTTTAACTTCTTCTTTTACTACAGTGCTAAGGGTTGGGTTAATTCTTCTTTGAGATTCTCTGGAGGTTCTGCAATCTTCTTCTAGCAGAATACGATGCATACAAACTGAAGGACATATTCCTTTGAGATCAGATATGTTATATCCTAATGCAGTTGGATATTTCTTCAAAACATCTAAAAGTTTCTTTGTTTCTATAGTTCCTAAACTGGAATTTATTATAACTGGTCTTTTACATTCAACGTCTAAGAATTCGTACCTTAGGTTATGAGGTAAAGTTTTTAATCCTAATGTAGGTTTTTCTTTACTTGGCATAGGATCCGGTGTAAGTGCTAAACTTTCGCTTAGGCTATCGTCCTGATATGGTTTACGCCAATTATCATCTTCGAAAATTGGAGGGATTTGAATTTTCATAATCTCAGAATAAGTGGTCTCTTTTAGTTCCATTTCCCTTACACATTCGTCAATTACGTCCAATAGATAGCATGTATCCTCTATAGCTGGTGATTGTAAGAATTGTGTTAAAATAAATTCAACTTTCTCCTCACCTACTTCAAAGGTTAGCTTTCCTCTTTTTACATCTATTATAGCTCCGGCGGTAGCTAAGAATGGTCTTCCTAGTATGATAGGTGTAGTGGAGTCTTCAGAGATGTCCATGATTATAAAATCAGTAGGGATGTAGAATTGTCCTATACGTACTGGGACGTTTTCTAGTATGCCTACAGGATATTTAACAGAGCGATCGGCTAGTTGAACAGACATTTTAGTTGGTCTTAGGTCTCCCATGTCTAGCCTTTTGCAAATCGTTAAGGGCATAACACTGATACTGGCTCCTAAATCGCATAGAGCTTTGTCAATGACGAATTTTCCAATTACACAGGGTATAGAGAAACTTCCTGGATCTTTTAGCTCAGGAGGCATTTTATTCTGAATTATGGCGCTACACTCGGCAGTAAGTGTAAATGTTCCGTTATCCTCTATCTTTTTCTTATTGGATAAGATTTCTTTTAAAAACTTAGCATACGAGGGTATTTGGGTGATAGCTTCTGTAAACGGAATAGTAATATTCAACTGTTTCAGAAGTTCGACAAATTTCTTAAATTGACCCGTCGTCTTGGAATTTATTAATCTTTGAGGGTACGGAATTGGTGGTTTATAGGGTGGTGGAGGCACATAAGGTTGTTCTTTCTCCACTACCTCTTGATTATCATCTTCCTTTTCTTTTGGATCATTCACCATTTCAGTCGGTTTATCCGGTTGTTGGTACATGGCTGGATTGTCAAGTCTTGGATCGGTAGGTCCGTCAAGTTCCTTGCCACTTCTTAGTATCACAGCGTTAGCATGTCCTTTCGGATTAGGTTGAGGTTGTCCAGGGAATACTCCAGCTGGTGCAGCAGTAGGTGCTTGTTGTTGAGCTACTTGTGAAATCTGAGTTTCTAGCATTTTGTTATGTGTAGCTAATGCATCTACTTTGCTCACTAATTGTTTAATCTGCTCATTAGTGTGAATGTTTTGGTTTAAGAAGTCCTTGTTTGTTTGAGATTGGTTAGCTATAAAGCTCTCCATCATCAATTCAAGGTTCGATTTTCTAGGGACATTAGGAGCAGTCTTTTGATATCCTTGTGATGTAGCTGGTGCTTGACCTGGTGTGTATAAAGCATTGTTATTCTTATAGGAGAAGTTCGGATGATTCTTCCAACCTGGGTTATATGTGTTTGAGTAAGGGTTTCCTTGAGCATAATTCACTTGATCAGTGGGAGTTCCTGTCAATAGTTGACAATCAGAAACTTCTTGTCCTGAAACTCCACATAACTCACAGTTAGGTGTTACCGCAGCCACGTTGGCTGTTGGTGTTATGGCCAAGTTGTCGATCTTTTGGCTTAGTTGGTCAAACTTCGCATTGACTTGGTCCATACTACTTACTTCATACATACCTCCCTTCGTTGGTTTCTCAGTTGCGACTCTCTCGCTTCCCCAAAGGTAATGATTTTGAGCCATACTTTCGATAAGTGCATAGGCATCATTATATTCTTTATCCATCAATGCACCGCCCGCGGCAGCGTCAATTGTCATTCTTGTATTGTACAAGAGTCCATTATAGAAGGTATGGATGACCATCCATTCTATTAATCCATGATGTGGACAAAGTCTCAGCAGATCCTTATAGCGTTCCCAAGCTTCGAATAATGATTCACTTTCTCTTTGCTTAAATCCGTTGATCTGAGCTCTCAGCATAGCTGTCTTGCTGGGTGGAAAATATCTGTTCAAGAAAACTCTCTTAAGTTCCTCCCACGTAGTTACTGAGTTCGAAGGCAGAGATTGAAGCCAAGCTCTTGCTCTATCTCGAAGCGAAAAAGGAAATAAACGTAATCTAATAGCTTCTTGGGTAACTCCATTGGCTTTTACGGTATCGGCATATTGCACAAAGATCGAAAGATGAAGATTCGGATCCTCGGTAGGATTTCCGGCGAATTAATTTTGTTGCACGGCTGATATCAACGAAGGTTTTAGTTCGAAATCGTTTCGGTTGATAGCCGGCGCTGCAATGCTTGAATGCGGTTCAGCTTGCGAAGGACTGGCGTAATACTTGAGTGGATGATTCTGTTCTTCAGCCATCTCTGCGTCCTTTGATGTTACGACTGGTTTAGGCGGATCTAATTGAAGATCTGGAATATTGTAATTATTTTCGTAATCGAATATACGTCTTCTTACGTGTAAGAAGCGTTCCGATTCAGGGATTAGAGGCTGCAAGTCTTCGCTTTTAGAGCGAGTACTTGGCATACACTCGGAAATTAAATTAAATTAAATAGTGGATACCTTAGTCTAGACAATGCTACCTAAATGCACTAGTAACTAAATTAAGGAATCCCCGGCAACGGCGCCAAAAACTTGATGGGCTAAAGACGTGTCTACTTATGCGTCTAGCGGTATCTTACTGCAAGTGCACAGCCTATCGAAGTAATATTTAAGATTATCGATCCACAGGGATTCTATGGTTACTTAGTGCTAGATGAACTTCTAGTTTAGCTAAGGCGAATGGTTGTCACGATTTTTTGTTGGTTTTAGAATATTAAAGGCGGAATTAAATTTAAGTTTTAATTAAGTAGTTCTAAGGCGGTCGGTATGTAATTATACTAACTTAGGTGGGTCAATCTAACCTAGGCTTATTTAAGGTGTTCACTTAATCTATTCGGTAGAGATTACCAGTTTAAATACCCTCAACTCACACTCTCGTGGTCTTATATCAGATCTTATCCCTAAAGCCCTATGCCTGCTCTCGCTAGCCCATAAGTGTTTAGAGGTAATTTTTGGAAACTAAGTAATTCTAATTTATCTTAAAGCGCTCTCGCTGTGTTTAATTTAAATGCCTAACTTTAGCTATCTGGTTAAAACCTCACACTCTCGTGGTCTTGACCTAACCTAATACTCTTTTCTTACTCTCGTAACGAAAAGGTCTTTTTACTTAAAAAGTGTCAGCCAGAATGTTAAGTGATTAATTATTTTTAGCCTATGGTTATATTTTACCGGTTAAGTTTGTTCTAACTACATACCGCCCTAAGGTGTTTAGCTACTCATCGATGTTGAACCAGACAGAGACAGAAAATTAAATAATAAAATACTCATGGCAGAAAAATAAATAAACATTATAAATAATTAAATTGCAATATAATAAAAACCTGGTTAACAATATTAGAGCAGACTCCTTCTTCCACAGACCGGAAAGCTCGGAGTTGGCGAAATCATAAATAAACGAATGCTGAAGGCTTAGAAAAAATAATAAACGTATAACAATTTCCTGATGTTGGAAATTGTTATATGGCGGGTTTGGATACAATAAAACGAAACGGAAAATAATGCAGAAAATAAGAAACGGGTCGTAAATCAGTTCGGCAGAGCTTCCGCAGGAAATTGAATAGAAAAATGCTCTGTACATTCTTCATAGAACTGGTGCTATTTATAGAACTCTAAATGGGCTGGATTTTTGGACTTTAGTTGAAATGGGCCTTGCTGAATTTGTGGAGAAAATGTAGGTAGTGGCAACAAAATAGGAAACCACTTCTTCACGTAATGCCTTCACGTTGCCTTGGTCAAAAACCTAGAATAATCTTTGTCACGGTCGTGACAATGCTTTTACGCTCGTGACTTGTGACTTTTAAGTGTCACGGTCGTGACACATATCTTACGGTCGTGATGCTTCATTTTGGGGTGTCACGGTCGTGACACCCTTGTAACGGTCGTGACTGCTGCAAAATATGCAGTTTTGCAGGAAGCTTCATTTCTTCATCTTTTTATGATCGATTTTGTTCCTTTTTCTCTTAGTTCATGATTTAGCTCCACATAATGGTGTACCTGCAAAATGGTAAGAAAAACTCGAGAAATCGAGTGTTAAAACGACGATTATTCGATAAAACGTTAATGAAACCTAGCAATATAATCGATACGTTTTCTCGTTATCAAAGATCACTTTCCAAACTAAATCATTTACTAAAAAGGCTTTGAATTTTACTTTTTTATTATAAAACTTTTCGACTCTCTCTTTCTGCCTTCTTATTAATTCTAAAGCATGCAACCTTTCTTCGTCTAAATCAACCAACTCATCCATCATCATACTCCAATAAATTTCAGATGGAATCTCATGATGTCTTTGAATTCGTATTGATTGTAAACAAATTTCGACTGGCAATACTGCATCATGTCCATAGGTTAATTTAAATGGGGTAGAATTAGTTGCCTCCTTAGGAGATGTTCGACAAGCCCAAAGGATTTGATCCAGAGTCTTGTGCCAATTTCTGGGCTTTTTACCCACATGCTTCTTTATCAGGTTTATTACTACTTTGTTGGCTGCTTCGACCTGACCATTTGCTTGGGCATAATAGGGTGTCGAAGTCAACAACTTAAAACCTGTCTCTCTTGCAAATGCCTGCATATTTCTGCCAATAAACACAGATCCTTGATCAGTGGTTATAGTCTCTGGTATTCCAAATCTATACATTATGTGTTTCTGGATGAAGTCTATGACTGCTTCCTGATCTACATTCGTCAATGGTATGGCTTCAATCCACTTAGTGAAGTAATCTACCCCCACTAAAATGTACTTTTGCCCTTTTGAAGAGGCTGGTCGAATTTCACCAATCAAATCTAAAGCCCAACCTCTGAATGGCCAAGGCTTTATAATAGAATGTAACTCACTTGCTGGCACATGAGGTATGCCTGCATGAATTTGACATTCCTGACAACCCTTTGCAAATTCGACACAGTCTTTCAACATGTTTGGCCAGTACATTCCTTGTCGAAATAATAGCCATTTCATCTTATGTCCTGCTTGGTGGGCACCACATGCACCACTGTGTACATTCGACAGAGCTATATAAGCTTCAGTCTCTCCTAGGCATTTTAGTAGAACTCCTTCTGCAGTCTTTTTAAACAATTCATTTCCAAAGAGCACATAACTTATGGCTCTGTACTTTATCTTTCTTTCGACTGTCTGATTTGGATTTTGTAAATAATCTTTGATGGGTTTTCTCCAATCTCCAACTTCTAGATTACCTACATTGAAAATCTCAAAGCTTTCTTCATCACCATATCCCAATCTCATTGTCTCCAAATCAGATGGGGACAGCTTAGTGGATAAAACTTTGCCTCTTACTTCGACAATTTTCATCAGATTTTCCTTCGACACTTTATACCCTGAAGCCAATTGAGCCAGGTCATTTGCTTCCTGATTTTCTAATCTGGGAATGTGTCTAAAGACTACACTGTCGAATCTCTTGAGGAGTTTGTTGGCTATCACAAAGTACATGATCAAATTTTCTTTGACACATTTGTACTCTTTCGTCAATTGTTTTATCACCAACTCAGAGTCACCCATTATTTCGACCTCTGTTGCCCCCAGTTCCAACAAAATTTCAAGTCCAACAATTAAAGCTTCATATTCTGCCTCATTATTTGAACAGACTCCTTCTATTTTTACTTGAACTTTGTTGGAATTTTATTGGGAGAAATAATTAACACCCCAACACCTGTTCCATTTTTATGACTGGAACCATCGAAATATAACCTCCAAGGCTCTTTTTCGACATAATTTGTCTCATCTCCTAGTATGGAGTGGTCAGCTATAAAGTCAGCAACTACTTGCCCTTTAACAGCTTTTAGAGGCATATATTTTAAAGAATATTCAGTCAAGGCTAAAGCCCATTTTCCAATTCGACTATGTAAAATAGACTTAGACAACATATGCTTTATTACGTCGAAATGAGAAGATATATGTACATCAATGGGTTTTATATAATGCTTCAATTTTGTACAAGAGAAATATACACATAAACATAATTTCTCTATCATACTATATCTAGTTTCAGCATCATTTAAGACTCTGCTGAGGTAATAAATGGCTCTTTCGACGCCATGTTCATCTTCTTGACAAAGCATACTTCCTAATGTTCTGTCAGACGCTGATATGTAGAGCCTCATGCTTCTTTTTCGACAAGGAGATATTAAAACTGGAGGATTTGCCAGATACTCCTTGATCTTGTCGAAGGCATCTTGCTGCTCTTGCCCCCAAGTGAAACCCTCCTTCTTCAGTCGAAGCAGAGGTGAGAAGGCCTGAGTCTTTCCACTAAGGTTGGAGATGAACCTTCTGAGAAAGTTGATTTTCCCTAGTAGAGACTGAAATTCCTTCTTTGTCGATGGCGCTTTTGCTTCCATGATTGCCTTAGCTTTGTTTTCATTAATTTCAATCCCCTTCTTGTGGACCACAAAGCCTAAGAAGTCCCCAGCCTGCACACCAAAAGCACATTTAAGAGGATTCATTTTCAAACCAAACTTCCTCATCCTTTCAAAGGACTGTCGAAGATGGTTAATATGGTCCAAGCCTGAAGCAGATTTAATCACAATGTCATCTATATAAATTTGCATAAATGTTTCGATGAAATCATGAAAAATAGAATTCATGGCCCTTTGGTAAGTAGCTCCAGCATTTTTCAAACCAAAGGGCATGACTACCCATTCATATGTTCCTATTGCTCCTGGACAACGAAAAGCTGTTTTTGGAACGTCTTCTTCAGCAATGAAAATCTGGTTGTAACCAGAATAGCCATCAAGCATACTCAAATACTCATGGCCTGCTGCAGAATCTACTAGCATTTCTGCTACTGGCATAGGATACTCATCCTTAGGGGTGGCTGAGTTAAGATCTCTAAAATCAATACACACCCTCAGTTTGCCATTTTTCTTAATCACAGGAACAATATTAGCAATCCATTCGACATACCTTGTTGTACGGATGAATTTGCATTTTAGAAGCCTTTCGACCTCTTCTTTGATTTTCGACAGAATTTCAGGTGCAAAGCGTCTGGGAGTCTGCTTTATTGGCTTCTTCCCTTCCAGTATTGGCAACTTTAATTCAACCAAACTTCTGTCTAAACCAGGCATTTCGTCATAATCCCATGCGAAGCAATCTTTAAACTCATTCAGCAGTTGGATTATTTCGACTCTGAGTTGAGGATTCAACTTGGCACTGATGTAAGTGGGCCTTTTCTCTGCCCCCAGTCCCAGATTAATCTCCTCTAAAGGATCCTGTGCCACCATTTTCATGTTGGTTGAGGTTGGATCTTTTTCGAACCCCAAAGGTTCGTCATCATAAATGGCATCAAGTCTTTGACTCTGCCATTCGCCATTTGAGTCTTCTTCAAAACTCTGATTTGTATGTTGTTCCTCAATATTTTCTTGAGGATGTTGTTCTTTGACAACCTGAGTGCTGGCTTCGACAGCCATATTCCTAACTTCAGCCTCAAGGGCCGTTTTGAGTTGTTTTTCGGCTATGTAAGCCAAAATCCTTTCTATTGCTGAAACTTCAGTCATTTTCACTGAATTCACTCCCCCATCCAGTTGGGTTAACATGGGCAGTTCCCCAAGTGTAATTTGTCTCCCCAATTATTTCTTTATCCCACTGGAAACCATGCGTAGGATGGAGGTACATGGAACAGTAAGCATTGTCGGAAGCTGTTAGGTCGAAAGCAGCAGGATTGCATGGTGCTATATGGGCTAAGTTTTTGTCGAAGTTACGACTAGTAACATTGTTCACGTCAGCTGTGAAGTAACTCTGATCTGCTTCAATGTTTTCGACAATCCCATCTGGCCTCCAGATTGCTATTCTTTGATGCATGGAGGATGGCACAGCCCCAATCCCATGGATCCATTCTCTTCCCAACAGTAAGTTGTAATTTGCCTTCGATGTTATCACCACAAACATTGTAGGCCTGGTGATGGATCCTACAGTCAAGTTCAGTTGTATTACTCCCAGTGTTGTCCCTACTTTACCTTCATAGTTGGACAACACCATATTGTGAGGCTTAGTGTCGGAGTCATCTTTTCCAATCCTCTTTATCATGTAATGAGGAATTAAATTTACAGCTGCTCCACCATCTATCAGAATTTTGTTGACACCCACGTTTTCTACCTTTCCTTTTATGAAGAGAGGCTTTAAGTGAGCCTTCATTGTATCATCTGGCTTTTCGAAGAAAGCATTTTGCTCTTCGACACAGCCATTGTTCATTATGTAGTAGCATACAGGCTTCAAGCCTATGCTGTCATCTGCCATGTCATCCTCTTCGTCTTCGACTTCCATTATCCTGTCATAATCTCTGGGCAGCACAGAAACCACATTGCAGGTTACGTCGAAAGAGGCATCTGATTCTGAACTAAATTCATCTGTCACCTCTTCGTCCATTGGCATTCTGTTGTTTGTTATCTGCATTTCTGTGGTGTCACTAGATCTATTCTTGTGAAGGGTTTCTTTTTCTGCCAGAGGTATCCCCTTGTTTGTGATCTGCACACATTTGCTTGATTCAGCCTCCTTTTGCCCAACCTTTTTGTGTTCCACAGTTTCCTTTCCAATTTTCTTCTGCCTTTGGAATCTTCTCCATTGGGATCTGGACATAGGATTCTTCCCTTTGTAGTTTTCAGAGACGTATTTTGGCCTTGCCTCCTTTTGAACTTCCATTGAGGGACCTCTGTTCACTTCAAAGCTCTTCCATTTCTTCTGACCTTGGGCATCCCTTATAGGTTGAACCCATTTGTCATCATTTGGTCTGTTGGATGGTTTATAAGTGTTGAAACGTCTTTCTCCCACTCCTTGGATGTGATGCTTCCCTCTTCTTGGGTCGAATCTTTCGTTTCTGGTTGGTGGGACTGTCCCCCAATTTCTTTTTCTCTGGGTCTTTTCTGCTGCTTCTAAGTCATCAGCTGCTTTCCTGTCGAACACAGCACTACATCTTGGGCAAAGCATGACTTCTGCATTCTTCCTTTGACACCTCTGGATGAATTCGACAAGACTCTCGTTCTCTTCTGGGTAAACCAGCTTCTGATGCTTCTCTTGACGTTTCTTTCCCTTGTTGGTGTCTGGTCCTCCCTTTTGAGTAATTTCCACCATATGAATCCCAGCATTCTGTTCAGTTGTGATTTTCAATTTATTCATTTTTTCGACTAGCATCATTTCTTCTGGGATAGTCTCCTTTGACTGACTCATACTGTCTTTTGGGTGTAAGCCCTTATAGATGTATTTGCAGCAGTGTGTGACACCTTCGACAGGATATTCTTCAGTTTTGATGGTACTACTGTTGATTGGTTCGACAGTAAGGACATTGTCATCAATCCATGTTGTTTTGATCTTATTTTGGTTAAGGCCCTCAGTGGCCTCTTTTTGGACAGTGAGGGTTTGGTTATCCTCCTCTTTGTCATCATTTTTGACAGTATCTCCCCAACCTGTGGGTTTGATTTTGTTGATGTCTGTTTTGGAGCTTGGTGGTGCTGAATATTTCACCATGAAGTCGAACTTCCCATTCGACTCTCCTAAAGTGTCCCAGATCACCCCCTGCTCAGCATCTCTTTCATAGTTTTTCTTGTCGAAACTTCTTCCCACTTTGACTGCATTTCTTTCGTCGAAACCTTCAGTAGTTTCAATGGTATTCTCAATGTCGAAGTCTTCAGAAGTTTTGACTTCTTTTTCCTCAGCCTGGTCAGCAAGATCATCACTTTCTTCCACCACATTTACATGGGTGTCGAAACCTTCAGCAGCTTCTATCATGGTGAAGTTGGTGTCGAAGCTTTCAGTAACTTCCACTATTTCAAAATTTTCCTCAGCCATGATCTCCATTTCGACCACATTTACCATTTCTGGTTCAGCATAATTGGCCTCCACAACCTGCATGGGATTTGAGTCAATCCTCATCTGCTGCTTGGCTTTGTCTCCAAACTTCAGCCTCCCATTTTGGATTGCGTTCTGGACAAGATCCCTGAAAAGGTAACATTGAGAAGTTTTATGACCCAAGAAATTATGGTATTTACAAAAACCTCTCTTTTTCTGTTGGTCTACAGGAGGCTCCTTAGTGCCTGCTGGTTTTATTAACTGACCATCTTTGACTAATAAATCAAATATTTCATCACACTTGGTGATGTCGAATGTATAGGTTCTTTTAGGGAACCTGTCATTCTTTTCCACTTCGACTGGATTTTTGCCATTCGACGGGGCTAAAACTTTACAGGAATATGGAGGGCCTTGTTTTAATTCTGCAAGATCAATTTCTTGCTGGTCGAAAATGACTGGTTCGTTTTCGTCATAATCATCTTCTTGAACTATTCCTACATAGGCCACTCTTTCCTTTTTGTTTTTATTTGATCTAAATTTTTCATTTTTTAGTCTTTCTATTTGCCTCACTCTGTCTGCCAGTTGTGCCATGTCTCTTAAGTACTAGGTATCCAGGTTTTTTCCTTATGGAATAATCTAGACCCCCTGCAGCCATTTCGACTAGTTCTTGTTCCGGCACTTGCGTAAAGCATCTGGCTTTTAATAATCTAAACCTATTCAAGTAGTCATCTATAGGTTCAGAAAATTTTCTTTTGACACTTGCCAACTCTTTCAAACTTATCTTGGTTTGTCCCATATAAAATTGTTCATGGAACAATCTTTCTAATTGGGTCCAAGTAAAAATTGAAGTTGCAGGAAGTGATGTAAACCAGGTGAAAGCATTTTTTGTCAAAGAACTTGGGAAATATTTCATCCTTAAGTTCTCATTATTAGCAATCTCCCCTGCCTCTATCAAATAACGTGCTACGTGTTCTATGGTGGACTCACTAGTATCCCCTGAGAATTTTATGAATTTGGGGACTTTCCACCTTGGTGGTAACTCTTGTTGTAAGACAAATTCAGACAAGGGGGAAGTATAACTAGGCCTTTGTAATCCTACGTTTACTCCATTTTGTGCCATTATTCTCTCAACCATGGTGGCAATATTGTTTTCGACAGGCATGTTATTGTAACGCATTCTCTGCTGTAATACTTCGTCAGCATTTTGGTCTCTCTGGACTATTATCCTTCTTGGTTCCTGTCGAATAGGCTCTTCTACATTAGGCTGTTCGACTACCACCTCTTGACCCCTGGGATTTTCATGAGGGTTTCCCAAAGGCCTTTGGTTTATAGTAAGTTCTTCTTCGACAGCCCTATTGGCAGGATTCTGATTTAATTGCATTCTTTGCTGTGCTTGAGGGACTCCAAAAAAGTCAGCAATGCGTGCCATCTGTTCTGCCAATATTTGGTTTGTTTGGGTAGTGTTTTGTATTAAGGGATTGAACACTTCTCCCATTTGCTGTGTCAAAGCCTGCACCATCTCATGATTGCTTTCGTTCATCTGTTGACGAATCACTTGTGCAGAATGGTTTGTCATAGTGGGCATGTGGAAACCTGGTGGAACTTGATTCATTCTATTTCCATTTCCACCATACCCTGATCCCTGCAGTGGTGATGACATTTGAGCCATAGCATCAGAGAATAATGGTGACGAATTATGTAGGCTTGCCATCACTGAAGTTGGCATTCCATATGGTTGTTCCCTCCCAGTCAAAGGCTGAGAATAATTCAGATATGGCCTGAATGTATTTCCTCCAGGGGGAGGGGTTCCAAAGGGTCTGGCGTGTCCCATGGTGGAAGAACTAGGCGCATTCTGGGATCCTGAACCCGTTGGTATGGCATCTCCCAAAGGAGGCCTAATTTGTTCTAAAACAGGGCCAAACGCTGGTATTGCTCCTGACGAAGGGATAGGATTAGAAACTGGTATTGTTTCGTCAGGATTGTTTGAAGTATTTGGCAAGTTAGCCATCTTTCTTCTTCTTGTTCTCTTAGGTCTCTCTACGTCAGTTACGGCTAGTTTACCGCTTCTAAGAATCATACAACGTAGCAAAGAACAATTTGTCTAAGAAGTTCTCTATTAGATTTTATCAAATGCACTGGTCCCACCGGGTGTGCCAATTTGTTCGCTGTGATTTCTGGCGAACAACCTCTGGTTAACCAATCTCTTCAGAAAACTGGGTTACGTGCAGGACCAACCAAACAAGTCCTGGGACACATGTGCATTAGTTCTGTCGAAATACTCTTAGAATTGGTGATTGATTTATGGTTTGTTTTGTCAAGATTGTCAAAGTGTTAAGAACTTTGATATTTGCAAGTAAAGTAAAGTTTTAAGTTTAAAATAAAATAAAGTAAAGGTTTTAAACAAGCACAAGAAGAAATGTCGAAGGCTAAAAACTTGCAGAAAAATAGATAAAGCTTGAAAATGAAATTAAACTTGATAAATGAACAAGTAATTTAAATAACTTTGAAATATAACTGGTGTTCAAACGTACATGGTTCCAAATATCAAACTTATTTCTCTCACACTGGGTACTTAGAGTGTTTTACAGGATTATTGTACAAGTTTTCACACACACATTCTAACCACAAACTATCCTATATATACATAAACAAAATAACTGCTTAGAACGGAAAAACTATAACTAAATGACAAGTGTCAGCCTGCATGTAAATTTCTTCTCTGAAACTTCCATGTGTCCAACTGCCAAAGGTTACAACCTTTTGAATTTGAATTCCTTTCTTTGGTGACGAAACCTTGCACCTCTTCAAACTGTCGAAGCTTTTAAAGAAGAAACAACTCCTTCAGCACTTGCCAAATATTTTATTTTGTCAAATGTCCTCTTCTGTCGAAATTGTTGAAAGACCATCTTCCGTCGAAACGTCGAAAGAGAACTTTCTTCTGTCAAACACTTAGTTACAAATAACTTCCCAACTTTATTCTGCCAGAACAACATTTGCCTTTCTGTCGAAACAATGGAGTTTTAAAATCCTGTCAGCAATTCTTGAATTTTCTTCCTTTTATTATCCTTCGACAAAGATGACCTCAAACCCTTAATTTCAGTCTTGTCGAAATTATGGGTTTACAACCAGTACCAACCCTAAGTAAAAATAGTGGTTTTGCCATTAGTAATTACTAAAAATAGTGGTCGGATTTATACTGCAAGTATACAGTCTATCGCGTAATTTTTAAGAGATTGTCGAACCCACAAGGACTAATAATCAATCTAAGGTGATCGATATTACGGTGTAAAGCTAAGGCTTGAATGGAGCGGAAAGAGATATTAATTTTAATGGAAATTTGAAACAAATAATAAAACGAGACCGAATAAAGATTTTCGTGCTCCTAAGGGACCTTGTAGGTTCCGGGTAATATCAATGGTCTCAAAATGATTTTGTAGGCAACGCTGATCTAAAGACCTGATCTCACACTCTCGCTCTATCGACCGAGCAACGTCTAATTAATAACCCCAAGATTTTGCTCTCGCTCGCTCGGTAAATAAAAGACGCTATTTTAAAACCAATAAAACTTAAATGAAGCCTAAAGCGATCTCGATGTCTTTAGGTTCAGTGCTCAGTGTCTACTATCTGGTGATTACCTAAAAATCTCGCTCTACCAGACACATCTTAATGCATTTCTCACTCTCGTGACTAAACGTTGTTAAGCAGACTCTTGTTTTCACGAAAAAGCAACCTAAATTAACTTTAGACACCAAAATCAGAATAATGGACATAGAAGATTAATACAGACGGTTCCTACAGAATCTCGTCGAAATAACGATCCTTAAATTACGGGCTCATGCAGATCTAGTCTATCATATTGAAACCTAATACCATCATAACATTGCTGGAAAATAAATCAAACATGTTGGTTAATTTTATCAAAGGTATCTTTTTAGGTTTTTATGAAAAGCAGATTAAGTTCAAATGCATACAAACGATAAATCAGTAAAAACGGAAGTTAAATAAACCTATATATTGCGAAGAAGGTAAAGCAGAAACTAACTTGTATTAAATTCTTGATCCAAGTGTACAACAACGTAAAATGGAAGTAAAATAGGTACAATAGTGTGACAATCACTCAATGCAAGCAATTGTCACTTTGGAAAGTAAATCTATGGTTAATCGGCTAGAATGATTTCGGCAGTGCTTCCGCGAGGTTCTTGGATGCTGAAACTATTCCCTAGAGGTCTCTATTTATAGAATATTTTGGCTCCAGGAAGTTAGGATTCGAAATTCAAACTCAAACAAGTGAAACTGCCCAAAAACTGATGAAAAATTGTTCTCACTACCAATGGTGATCGACTTTATGCACATGGTGATCGCCATTGGTTTAAATCCAGAATTTCCTCCTTTTTGATAAATGGAGATCACCATTTTCCTAGGAAGGCCAGATGGTGAACGTCATTTAGCTGACTAGGGATGAATGTCCAAATTTTGATGTTTTCTTCACTCTTTAGCTTGACTTTTGCTCTATTATTCCAAATTGCTGATAATGCACATGTCAAGACAAAACAAAAAGAAACATAAGAAAATAACAAATAAAATAGTAAAGACTCGATGAAATTACAACTAGAAATGCGCGAAACGAATTAAAATATACGATACAGAATCGAGTCATCAATTACTTGGACACTTCTCCATGTTGTTGTTTTGCTAAATGCAGCTAATCCAAAAAGTCAATTCACTAGGAACTACAAAAATAAAAAAATGTTGTTGCTGGTGATCGAACCCATAACTAGTACAACTATGGAGAAAAGGGGCACATTTTCCATGACACCATTCGTTACCTCGTCCACCAAACTGTTGTAAAACCCATTTTTCAACCGAGGTAAAATTACTTACTCGTAGTAGTGTTTTCTTTAAAGCATGATTAGAACTAAGAAACTCTTCCATAACAACACACATATAAGCTAAGACCTTATTGTTGTTGATGCCGATGTTACTAGTTGTTGTAGCGCCTCACCATGTCACCATGTTGAAGATGATGAATGAGGCTTGTGGAAATTGGATGTGAGTGTGGTCAAAGTTAATTTTATCGAAATCACACTATAGATGCCAATTGTACTTACAAAAAATACAATCACATTGATGATCTTGCTCATGTATATGATCGGAAAAAGGATTGTATGCTTTGATTATGTGAATTTTAAATCATCCTCTTAATCCTAAGAGTTTAGATAATTATAGGCCTAACTTGTGATCAAATTGTTGGAAGAGGAATCAATTCCATCCCAACTGCTTAACTAGAACTAGAACGTAGGGATAAAAAAAATTATTCTTTCCATTATTAGAAATAGAAAGACCAACTTACATGTTAGTAGGAGGAAACAGTATTTCTTTTTTAGAGAAGTGACGAATATTGACCCTTTCAAGAACACGTGGTCGCCCACATATTATTACAACTGGCACTTGAATAACACGAGTTAGGGTCGGGCGACCATGCTCCAACGAGGTGAGATTCATGTTGAGGAACCCATGGTTTGACTTATCGTAGCAGCTTGTTTCATCCAATGGCCATTATACGACGCAAATTATTAGTTGTTTCCTTCCTAACCGGATTAAAATTATCTCAATTCACCATGCAAACTATCTTTGTAATAATACTATAATCAATCCTAATCATCGAAGATACACAATTACCTGCTCATCGTTATCCATTCTCTAATACTTTATATTTTATTTAACATCAACTTGCAATAAAATTCATAAACATTTCCCACGCATAGCAGCCGGTACATACTTTAGTATATTATTATTTCGACAACATGAAACAGTTATATTATATTTACTTTTTATTTTGGTGAATATAAAAACAATAAGTCCCGCTCGTGCAAAGCATGGTAAATCTATTACTAAACAAAAGGTGCTTCACTTCATTAGTAGTATTATATATAGAAGCATAGAGTTAACCAACAAAATCACAAACAGAAAAGCATCCTTAATCACCTAACTATGAAACCTCTTTCACTCCTCACCCTTTCCTTTTTCTTCTTTGTTTTCGTCACCAATCTTTCACTAGCTTTCTCAAATGAAGATGTTGAGCAAGTTTTGGACGTTAACGGCAACCCCATTTTCCCCGGTGGGCAATACTACATCTTGCCAGCAATCTTTGGTGCTGCCGGCGGAGGAGTAAGACTCGGAATAACCGGTGATTTAACCTGTCCAGTCACCGTCCTACAAGACCGCCGAGAAGTCAAAAACGGTCTGCCAGTGAAGTTTACTATACCAGATATATCTACCGGTATAATTTTCACTGGTACACCAATTGAGATAGAGTATACAAGGAAACCTAGTTGTGCAAAATCATCAAAATGGTTAGTATTTGTTGACAATGTTATTCAAAAGGCTTGTGTTGGTATTGGTGGTCCTGAAAATTACCCTGGTGTGCAAACATTGAGTGGATTATTTAAGATTGAGAAGCATGAATCTGGAACCGGTTATAAGCTTGGATTTTGTATTAAGGATTCTCCTACTTGTTTGGATGTTGGGAGGTTTGATAATGATGAAGCTGGAAGAAGGTTGAATTTGACTGAGCATGAGTCTTTTCAAGTTGTGTTTGTTGAAGCTGAAACTAATGATACTGAGTTTATTAAGACTGTTGTTTGAATTTTAGTGTAGTAATTAAGCTAGATTGTGTGAGTTTTAGTTCTTGCACGATTTTAAGCATATAATAAAATGGAGAAATTTGTGTTGATGTTTCCTCTCTTCTATTATTCTTCTCTCTCTTTTTCTCTATATAATATTATCTCTCTCTTAGGAGTGCCAAATCATTCAAGATAAGTTTTGCTATTTTGTTTTGTTTAATCTATCAATCTGCATGTTATAATTAAGTCAATGAAATACTCAATGTAAAACAATAATATTCAATTGGATCTTAAACATGGTTTAAAAATATTTTAAGAATCAATATTTTAATTGTAATGTAATTAATAGATTTCTTTTTTACTATTTAGTTTTTTTTTTAAGCAAGAAGTATATTGATACGAATATCAAAGGTACTCAACTTGATTATAATAGAGACGATATATTGTTCAACAAAAATGAAATTATCAACCAATTAACAACTAAGCTAAATACAACATCGAATATTTGTTGAATTCGTATAAATTATAAATTGGATTGGTAATTTTGCCCAATGAGTGACTATCGCCACAAAAGAAACTTAATCTTTCATACAATGTCCATCACATTCCACTCCGCGTTCCTATTTCATTCATTTGAGTCCATAAACTCCAACTCCAACAAGTGATCTTTCAAACTAAACCTTCCCTACCCGCTTTCATACCTTTCGATCTACAAGTAGCATGCAAAAACATGAAACTCTCCATACAATTAGAACCTCCTCCAAGCTTCCACTATCCATTTTGATACCTTGTCCCAAACCGTATTAGATACCGCACAATCTCGTAGAATGATAATGATTCCGGATGAGATTTGCAAGAAACACAATGGAGATCGTTTGACAGAATGAATATACCTTTATGGAGTAATTGATCTTTTGTTGGTAACTTACTCCGGAGACATCTCCATCCGAAAACTTTGATATTCGCCGGCGCTTTCACTTCCCACACCAACTGTAAAGTTGAATCATGTTTCTGTCTCGGTCCTTTAGGAATGCGAATTTGAAAAGGTTGTTTGTAGTAGGAACTTACCGAGAATAACTCATTTCCCTCCAAAGTCCACAAAACCTTATCAACCTTATGTTCAATCGGCGAGATATCGTGCAAAAGCTAAAGCAGGTCCATGTACTCTTCTTCAACACTTCCAGAAATAAAATGACGCTGAGACGGTTGTAACTCACCGAGTGTCCCCTACTGTGATCAATTTCAGAAATTGTTTGTACAAAATTTTCGGATAACTTTGCTCCTGTTGTGGTGTTCTCAACTGAAGAGGACATGGAAACCGAAGCATCCTGGTAGAAAGAGTATGATGCTTCAGTTCCAGAATCTTCCGCCGAAGTTCTCTTTTTTTTATTAGTAGGCTCTGTGCTCATAAATTTAATTATTTTTAAAAATTATAAATATTAAAAGTTTTTTAGTAAAATAAAATTGAAATTAAAAATAAACGCGATGAATGATTTTTAAATATTTATTGAGTTAAATAAATTTAAATTGTTAATTTAGAGTTTAATTTCTGTCAATAATATTTATTTATAGTTATGTATTAATTAAATAAAGGATTGAAATTTATAAACCGACAACTTTATAAAAGTTATTAATCTAAAATATTATAGTTAATCGATTTGAATAAATATTTAATTATTTTATCTTAAAAATTCAAATTAATTTAGTTAGATAAGTTAATTATAATTTTAATTATAAAAGTGAATTAGTCATCTTTTTAAATGAATGAAATATATTTGTATCATGAGTTGTTAAATGGTTTTGTCATTGGTAATGAAATAAAATAAAATAGTGATTTTGTGATTGATTGTTTAGAGACAAAAATGTATTGTAGATCGAATCATCTGCCATAGTCCATATGTACCGATCTGTTAGATATAGAGAGAGCAAAATCAGCAACAAGTTCTACAGTAATGAAGCCACAAATTCAGGAAAATAATCGGGCTGAGTCGTGAATTAGATTCACTGTCCTTGAGAGTTTTATTTAAGTATTATCCTAAACATTCTCTAGGATTAAACAACACCTTCTGGTTGCAGTAACCAGGAACTCAAGAACTAGCGAAAATCTTATATATTACATAGGATAAAAGAAACGAGAAGAAGATGATTTTCTGGTGTATTTATTCATGAGAATACGATAACTATTTATAGGACAAAATTAGTGAATAACAAGGTAGAAGAAAATAAATGATGGGCGCGCGGCAAGGTTTAATAATATGGGTGACAATACAATAAACCATACTGATTTAGTCAAAGTGGACAGTGTAAGGTTAATGACTTGGGCGGAAGCATAACAAATAATACTTATTTCGTACTAAACTTCCACTGGTGGAGGTTGTTCTTAAAAGGGCTACAATATTGTTTTTGTCTGATTTGGAATTAACTTCCACTGGTGGAGGTTGTTCTTAAAAAGACTACAATGTTGTTTTGGTATGTTTTTTCACTAACTTCCATTGGTGGAGGTTGTTCTTAAAAAGGCTACAATATTATTTTGGTTTGTTTTTGCACTAACTTCCACTGGTGGAGGTTGGACTTTGAAATACACAAATTTTCCAACAATCCCCCACATATTTGAAAGGTCCAAAGAAAGGATTTAAGAGAGAGGAAATTTTCAGGGCAATTTTTGAGGATGTAATTTTTCGAGTTTGATGCCTTTTGGGCTATGAACCAGAGCCTAGATCAATAAGACTTAACACACAAGTGAATTGGTAGAGCAAGCTCTATGAACCGGTAAACTTTGGTGTGTGCTAGAGGCCTTACTAATCATTAAACCCCCACAATTTCTCGCTGCCATCATCGTTGTGCGCCAATTCGGCCATGCGTGTGCCTGGTGTTCATGAGTACTCAAGAGATTTGCCAAACCTCATGCAAGCGGCTCCTCTTGACACTAATATAAGTGATTCCATCAAGTATATACTGCACTTCATATACCACCCATAGAGCATTGGAATTAATTAAAAGCTTTTAAGTTTATCCTCTACTAATGTAACTCAACACTCCATAATGGGAATGGATAATAGTGTTGTCAATTTAGTAAATAACTTGTTATTACCCATATGAACATTCTTCATGGGATCTTTAATCACAAAGGTTGAGTTACCATTATTTATTGTGTTCAAATTAGTTCAAGTCACATTCCTTTCAATGATTCATAAATCATTTTTCTACCCAAGGGTTTAGTCAGAGGGTCTTCCAAATTAACCTCTGATTTCACATAATCTATGGAAATAATTCCATCTTTTAACAACTGTTTTATCATATTGTGTCTTAATCGAACATGTTGATTCTTTCCATTGAACGTCATGTTCTTAGCAATTGCAATTGCGGATTGGTTATCACAATGTATTGACACTAATGAGGTGGGTTTTATTCCTAATGGAATGTCTTCTAAGAAGTTTCTCAATGACCCAGCTTCACTACCAGCCAACTCCAGAGCTACAAACTCAGATTCCATTGTGTATTTTGCAATAATAGATTGCTTGGCTGATTTCCAAGTAACCGCACCACCACCAAGTGTGAATATATAACAACTAGTGGACTTTGTCTCGTCTGAATCTGAGATCCAGTTAACATCATTGTACCTTTCAAGGACAACGAGAAATCCACTATACTTGATACCATAATTCATGGTACCTCTCAAATATTTCATAACTCTTGCAAGAGCTTCCCAATGATGCTCATTGGGTTTATGAGTATACCTGCTCAATCTGCTCAAAACATAAGCTATATTTGGTCTAGAAAAGTTCATCAAATGTAGAAAACTTCGAATTATTTGAGCATACTCAGATTGAGAAACAAGATCTCCATCATTCTTCTTCAATCGAGAATTAGAATCATAAGGGGTACTCACAGGTTTAACATCATAGTGACCAAACTTCTTGAGAAAATTTTCAACATAATGTTCTTGGGATAATGTGATACTATCTTTCTTCCTTACGATTTTAACACTCAATATGACACTTGCTTCTCCCATATATTTCGTGTCAAATTTTGATGAAAGAAAACTCTTAGTTTTAGTAATGATATCAATGCATGTACCAAAAATAAGCATGTCATCCACATACAATGATAACATATTCTCCATTCAAAGTTTTTGCATATACACATTTATCAACATCAAAAGATGAAAATCCATCAGAAATTAAAGTTTAATCAAATTTCTCATGCCATTGTTTAGGAGCATGTTTCAAACCATACAAGGATTTGAGAAGTTTACAAACTTTGTTTTCTTGACCTTTAACCTCAACACCTTCAGGTTGAGTCATATATGTAACACCCCAGATTTTATTTAATTATTTAAATTGGATTGCGGTGTTTTTGGTGTGCGGGGAAGTATTTTATCATTGAATATAATATTAATTTAAGGGAATTATATTATATTGAATAATATTATATGGAAATAATAAATAAAATAATTGGAATATTATAAGAGAGGGTAAGGTGTTCATTTGGAGAAAATAGTAAGGGTAAATGTGGAAGACCATAGATTGGGTCTAAAGGGTTATGTTTGAATTAAGGAAAAGAGAATCGTGTTTTGTGAAGCGATTTACCGATCGTGAATGGAGTGAAGAAGAAGGAGAAGGTGAAAGACTTGGAAGAAGGATCCGTAGAGAAGAAGATATTGCTCATCAAAACCAAGGTAAGGGTGGGATATCTTCATCTCTTAAGGGTTATATAATGGGAATTTGGTGTAGTATTGTTGATCAGAAGAATTAGGGATTTGGATTATTTGGATTAGAATGGTGGTCAATTGATTGTAGTTGTTGATGTTATGTGATAAGTGTATGAATTATGGAGTGATGATTGTGACCGAGTCCATGCATTTCTCTAGTGCTAAAGACAAAAACCCGGTTATGGCATCTACACCATACTTGGGATGATTGAAGAGATTTGGGAAGTTGATTATGTTGTGTTTAAAGTTCCTGTATTTAAATGCAAATGGATTGATATTAACAGTGGTGTAAGAATCGATGAATTTGAAGTTACACTGGTTGATCTTAGCAAGTTATCTTATGTGGACGAACCTTTTATCATGGCGTCTCAATAAAAACAAGTGTTTTATGTCACAAATCCTTCTGATAAAAGGTGGTCGGTGGTTATACAAGGAAATATGCATGATAGTGATGAAAATGTGAACCTTGATATTTCTGAAACTCCTTCTTTCTAAAAAATGTGCCTACCTTCATTGAAGAAAATGAAGAGGATGATGTGTATGCTATTTGCAAAGATCATGAAGAAGGGATATGGGGGGACTAGTAAGGTTTTCTTATATTTATTTTGTGCTTAATTTGATGTCTAATTGTTTATATTTTGTGCTTAATTTGCTTTCTAATTATTTTTATTTTGTGTGAACAGATACATGGTTGATTCAACCTACAACCCTTCTTCATCTAGTGACCCTAAAAAAAGAAGAGTTAGAGGTCCCATTTTGATAGCACAAATTGACAAAGTTCATCAAACGGGTGAAAAGATAAAGGTCGAGTTTGATCCAAGAACCCATGAATGTACTGGTGTTGGTAAAAATGCTTCAAATTTTAGGAGTTACATAGCGTCTCTTGCTCGACAAAGATGTAGTATTTTGAAAGATGAGTGGAAAAACGTAGATAAAGACATAAAAGAGGCTATTTGGACTAATGTTCAGGTATTTTTAACTGCTACACTTTATTATATTTTATAATCATATACTAACAACATATGCTATATACTATATGCATAGGCTAATTTCACTATTCTAGAACCTCATGATCCAAAAAAGGATCCGTTGAAGAAAGAATGGATTACATATGCGGGAGAGCGATGGAAAGGTTTTAAGACACAACTCACAAGCGAATATATTAGAAAGCCCAAAGAAGGTCCCGCTCCTGCATATATCAGATATCCTTATATTAAAGAAGAAGTATGGAAAGAATTTCTGAAGTCTCAAGATGCCTCTGAATTTAAGGTTAGTAGGAGTTATAACATTTTTATAGCATTTTTATTATATTTAGTATGATTAATAACTTTTTGAGTTTATAATAGGAAAAAAGTCAAAAGGGTACAAAAAATGTGGCTAAGAATATATACCCACATGTATTATCTCGTGGAGGGTATCGCTTGCTTGAGGAGAAAGTGCTAAATGAAAAGAGATCATCGAGAAATGATTCTACATTAGATGATACTGATATGTCTCCACCGTCACACCATGAGTTATAGAAGAGAGCACGGCAAAAGAAAGGGGGAGAATACACATCACAAGCTACAAAAGTTATTGCAGAGAAAATAGTAAGTAAAATTAAGAAAATTCAAGTATCATTATAGTTGTGATTGATAAAACATATTGACAAAGTTGTGGTTTTTGCATTTTGTAGGATTCTCTAGTTGAAGAAGCTGACAAGGATGCATTTGTTCCGGATGGACGTCACGATATCTCACCGGCAGCCATTGGAACATTTAAG
Organism: Lathyrus aphaca; assembly: GCA_963966055.1. Taxonomy (NCBI): domain Eukaryota; kingdom Viridiplantae; phylum Streptophyta; class Magnoliopsida; order Fabales; family Fabaceae; genus Lathyrus; species Lathyrus aphaca. Next base: position 231,885,243 of record OZ014519.1, read on the forward strand.
CATGGCGGTCATGTTCGTGGTGTTGGAAAACACCATAAAAAAGAACTTTCTTTGGAAGATCACATCAAAGATAAGATATAGATGTAACAAAACAATTTGCACAATTGTCATCTGAATTGGAAGCAAAAATTAGAGCTGATTTTGAGCAACAGTTGGATGAAGAGCGTAAGGCAATGCAGCAATCTTTCATGGAGACACTTAGGTCTATGGGTATCTCCCAAAGCACAGAAAATAATAAATGCATTGAACAAATGGAAGATGTGGATGAAAGCAGAAAAGGAAGTTATTTAGTTGTAAAAGTAAGCACAATGGAATGGGAAGACAATGTAGAAAGATTAGTAAAAATGTTTCTGAAAATGGGTGACGCACACTTGGAATTAGAATTAAGTCATTGTGTGAGTGTCGTTAATTTTTATATGCCAGCTAAGTGTATCAGAGAGTTTTTGATGGGTTTTCATTGGCTTGACATGTCTACTCTGCAAGTATGATGCACGTAAGTACATTTTCTTTTTTATTACTGTCAATATCTATTAATATGTTATACCTCTCATCACTTTGATTACAATGTTTATTTTAAAATTATTAAGGTATATTCATCGTATATGTAATGATACATCACAATCAGAAGTATATAGATTTATGGACCTTGCTGTGTGTTCGTATGTTGATAATGTGGCAAAAACTGAAGTAAAAGTTAGAAAATACATACAAGAAAAGTTACGTGATCATGAAGAGAAAGTGTGTCACTTGCTACCATTTATTCATGGGTAAGTTTGTATGAAATTTTGTTTTCTATTTTTTAACTTTGGTTACATGGATATTTTAATTTTGGTAACATGAAATTCTGACTTTTGTGCTTCAACACACTGTCGTACCCCGAAAAATACGACCTTACGCGATCCGAAAGGACGGAGTCACGCGCCGGACAGACTGAAGAGTCGCCACCTAATTCTATTTATTCCCGAATAGGGAAAGGGAAGATATAGATACAACCCGGGAAGAGAAGGATAGGACAAAGGTCAACGGAACCATTGCCTGGGTTCGGGAGTCGGTTATGCAGGGGGAAGGTATTAGCACCCCCTACATCCATCGTACTCGATGGGAACCATCTAAGTTAACGCGCGCGAAAGGATGTCTATGCTTAAACGAATTGCTTGCTAGAGGGAAATGAGTTGAATTATAAGTTAGATTGAACCTAGGTGCTCGGCAAGGATTGAGATCCTCGTGCCTACGTACTCCCGTGTGCAATGGGAAAGTCAGAGCCTCGTAGTTCGGCCTACTAAGGGTAATGGTTGTTGATTTTATTACCTTTCGTCGATGAAAGGGTTTAGGAGTTGAAATGCACTAAAGACTATGGATAGTTTATCTCGCCCAACAAGACGAGTGTCCTGCGTCGAAATAATCGGAGCGAGTAACGAAAGCTCGTTATCCCCCTTTCTACCGCTTAAGGCTCGTGGCGTACAAATCTTCTCGTATTTATTAAAGTGTTTTTATTTCCTAAAGCTGCTTGACGTTGGATCAAGGGTTTGGATCTAATCGAAACGTTTTGGTTTTTTTTTTTGAGGTTTAGAGGGTGCATGCAAATGGAGGTTATTTTTGTGGTTTGTTAGCGAGGCACGAATCGCTCGGCTCGGAAAGGTGGAGTGGATCCTAAACGAAAAAAGATAACTGAAAAATAAAGTGCAAGTGTGCAAAGTGCAATCGCTTGGCGTTGGACCAAGGATTCAGAAATAAAATGCGAGAAATAAAAGTGCGTACAAATTAAGGGGAGAGGGATACAAAATAAATACAGGGGATTGCGAGAAATAAAGAGGTCTCGTTGTAATTAGCCCAAGAGAAAGCGTGTGTGCAGTGTGTTTGAACTATTCGAAGGCGTTCAGCCTGTTTAATCGGGACGCAACTATTTGAAGGCGTTGGACCTTTTTCGAGCGCAACTATTCGAAGGCGTTGGACCTTTTCGGGACGCGACAAAATTTTGTTCGTGAACTGCCTTAGAATCGGTTCAAAATGGGAACCATTCTATAAGGAGTCGAATCGTAATTTTTCTAATGCGAAAATAAATGAATAAATAAATGAATTTGCTAGAAAATAAAATAATGAATAATGAATTAAATAATTAAATGAAATAAATAATTTAAGAATATGAAATAAATCACATTGATGTTTATTTATCGAAATAATGAAATAATGAAAAATTAATTACAAGGAGGGCCTCATATTGACCGCTCATCACCGATTAAATGTAATCGGGCGAAAACGGCCTTTTATAATATCATCGGCCCTAAAACAATAAAAGTAAAAAATCTAAGACATATAAATCCTAAAAAAAAAGAACTCTTGCTAAAAATTCCCTTAAGTAACATAGTGAAAAACATGAGAACTAAAATAGTTTATAATTTAATACATAAAAAAAATAAAACTGAATTATTTAAGAGTGATACATATGATTTTCGTTTGAAAATCTTGGCACAAACAAATTTATTACTAGTTTATCAAAATGAAAAAAAAATTGTGAATGGATTGGGCACGAGTAATAAAAATGAATGAAAATCAAATGAACATTATGATATTTTCTATAAAAAATTTATGATTAAGAAAAAAAGGGTAAAATGAATTTTTAAAGAAAAAGAAGTGGTCATAACAATGTTAGAGGAGATTTCAACAGAAACAAGGTTAAACCATTTAGAAAAAAAAATAAAAACAAACATAATAGAAATTAGGAGTATGGTGCATTAAAGTAGTGGTATGTTCAATTAGTGAATTATAATGGGCTTACCAAGCCCAGACAACATTAATAAACACACAAAATTGAAAAACAATATATATATATATATATATATATATATATATATATATATATATATATATATATATATATATATATATATATATATATAATATACAACTTAAGATTAATAATGGAAGACCATGGGATGGGGTGTAGGCGCTGATTAATGGTGGTATGAAAAATAAATCCAAATCTGTGTAAAAGAAAATATTAAAAAAAGAATGTGGTGTCTGTGTATTATTAAACAACATCAAACATGCTTAAGACCCACTAAGACCAACAATAATGAACCTAATGCAGCATTAAAGAAAAAGAAAATTAAAAAAAGAAAATAAATAAAGGTTTAGAAAACAAAACAGCTAGCAACACGTTTTTCTCTAAAAGAACAAACTACTACTCCATGCCTCTCATATTCAGAAAAGAAGAAAAGCGGAAAAATGAAAAGATTATCGCTACCTCTTTTCTCACTCTCTCAGCTTTCGGTTTTGTCTCTCTCGAGCCTCTCGCCGACGCGGTTCATCTCTCACTCTCAACGACCTCTCCTCCGCTCGGATTTGCTCGCGATTTCGCTCAACAATGGCTTTATTTCGACGCGTCTGGATCGGCGGCGGAAAGATGGTTGTGTGCGGTTGGATTTTTCTCACGGCGTTTTCACAACGGTGGTGGCGGTGTGTGAGCGGAAGTTCTTGTGTGTTTGTGTTGCGGTTACCGGAAGGGATGATGGCGGAGTGATTGTGTAGTCTCGGATGTGTTTCGACGGCTGTTTCGGAGGAGACAAAGGGCGGAGGAATGGTGGTTCTTCGTTCGGTTTGTTTTTTGATTCTCGGTGGCTTACGGTTGATCTTGGGTTGGTGTTTTCGCAGCTTCGGATTCAGTGATACGTGTTGCTCGCGGTTTTAACAGTATTGGTTTGCTGTGTTGATGGGTAGGTAGAGTGATTTCTTTTTGTAATTTTTTTCTGAATTTATGATATTTGGAAGTTTGGTTGTGGATAAATTGATGCAGAGATTTTTTGCTTTGGTTTTTTTTTAAGCCCCCCTTCCCTTTTGCAGCTTTATATAATAGTAAAAAATAAAATAAAGAGTATCGTAGAGAAGAAAACAAAAATGAGACGTATACGTGTATGATGGATGAGGTACAAGCAATTTGTTAGCTGATTTTGCGGGATTTTTATATGTGCACTGCAATGGAATGAGTTGGTTTTGTGTGCTGTCCTGTGTATTGTAAAAAAAGAAAATGCAGAAATCTGGGAAATGTAGGATTTGAGTGGGCCATGATTTGTGCACATTTTAGGAAAAGCTAAAACAATGCTGCAGGATTTTTTGAAAGGAATGGTAAATGCCGAAAAGCAGCTATACAGCTGGCAATTGATATGCGCCTTTCTTTTTTATTCTATTTTTTAGTATGTTAATGAAAATACGTATATATGAAGAAAAAAAAAGTTAAAATGATAATAAGGATAATAAGGTAATAATAACAATAATAATAATGGATAAAATGGTGATAATAAAAATAATAATAATTAGAACAGTAATGGTAATAAAAAAAATATAATGGTAGTGGCAATAGTGATAAAATGATTAATAATAATATTAAAATAGAAAAAATAATAGTTTTAATAACAAAACAATAATAAATGAAAAATTGTGGTATGATGAATAAATGAAACAAAAATAATTACAATGATATATATATTTTTAAAGGAAATACATGCATTTTTATTTTTTTTCGAATACTAGACAGAAAAATAACGTAATACATATTTCTGATTTTTGCAATGGTGGTTAGACAGAGAAATAAACTGGTACAAACTCTTTTATTTTTGAAACAATGTTTAGACGATAAAAATGGTGCGGGTAGGACAAATTTGGGGTATGACAGATGCCCCTATCGAATTGGCTTAAACCGAGTAAGATGAACTGGCTCGCGTTCAGTCTTTCAAGGTATAAGATAATTAGATATTAATAGACTCCAAATTTGTCCGACAAAGAAAGAAATTATGAAAATAACAAATGATTAAAATTGGAAATGATGGGTGACACAGCAAAAACAAATTGACAAAGTAAATCACTTATCACCAGAGGATGATAAGGCAATAAATAGAAAAATAAACTCACTTATCAACAGAGGAAGATAAGGCAATAAACTGAAAACAAACTCACTTATCAACAGAGGAAGATAAGGCAACAAACTAAAAATAAATTCACTTATCAACAGAGGATGATAAGGCAACAAACTAAAAATAAATTCACTTATCAACAGAGGATGATAAGGCAATAAACAGAAAAATAAACTCACTTATCAACAGAGGATGATAAGGCAATAAACTGAAAATAAAATCACTTATCAATAGAGGATGATAAGGCAACAAACTGAAAATAAATTCACTTATCAACAGAGGAAGATAAGGCAATAAACAGAAAAATAAACTCACTTATCAACAGAGGATGATAAGGCAATAAACAGAAAAAATAAACTCACTTATCAACAGAGGATGATAAGGCAAATAAACAGAAAAATAAACTCACTTATCAACAGAGGATGATAAGGCAATAAACAGAAAAAATAAACTCACTTATCAACAGAGGATGATAAGGCAATAAACAGAAAAAATAAACTCACTTATCAACAGAGGATGATAAGGCAATAAACAGAAAAAATAAACTCACTTATCAACAGAGGATGATAAGGCAACAGACTAAAAATAAAATCACTTATCACCAAAGGATGATAAGGCAAATGGACTGAAATTTAAACACGGCTATTGAATCCGCCAAGAGGATACCTGGAATCTGATTGATGTGATCTTCCGCTGGGGAAAGGACCGGAGACTTGTATGATCCTGGATCCTGAATTATGCATGTATGCTCGATTGTTTTAAAATGGTATTTCATAGTGATGGAGATACGATGCGAATGCTTATGCACTGAGATTTGAAACTGTTGGGGAAAATAAAAGGTTGATTTATTTGGGTATGCAAATGATGCGTATGCCGTAAACAATTGATGTAAATGATGCGTATGACTGCATATGATGCACAATGATGCATATGAGCGATTGAAAAAGAAAGGTGCCAGCTTGGTGGACTTTTGGTTTGGTAGTTGCCAATAATGATTGGACTTTGGGTGGGTGGAGGGACTGATTCCCCGAAACTCGATCTTCGACGATGTATGCTCAGAAGATGGATCTGAAAGCTCCAAGTTTGGTTATCTGCTGATGAGCGAAGCGACTTAATTGGCACGTGAAGACTGATTTGCTTTGAAGGGTTGACAACGTCTAGCAAGGACTGCTTGTTCAGCTGGGGAGAAGAGAGAGGAAGATTTGCTCCTTGTCTGCTTGCCCCTGCCTGTAGGGTATCTGAAATAAATTTGATGGGGAAGCTTCGACAATGGTCATGGCATGACTCAATATCTGGATTGCGCCTTTGAAGGTGATTTGCCCCTGATTGAGCTGTTTGAAGATGAAATGCCCCTGATTGGACTGCTGAGGTAGTCTTGATTCATGTCGGCATCAAGAAAGCTCAAATTTCTCTTTTGATTGCCCCTTGTTGGGATTGTACTGATGTTAGGCACTGAATTGCAATTAAATTGTTCATACACAAATGGTAGTGTTAATGTAAAGTTCATGTAAGTTTTGAAAAAGTCGTTTTATTTGAATGTTGTGAAAGTGTAACGAATGGATCGTTAGTCCAAACGAAGTGCTGATTTAGGAAGTGCGTAGAAAAAATGTAGCAAGAATATTGTGCAATCGATATTGGAGATTAGCAAATATATGGGAGTCAATTTACGCAACCTTGTTGGTAGCATGCTTTCAGAATAAACCCTGCCTCAATTAGGACTTTCGAGGGTTGTAACGTGGTCTGGTTAATGGTTTGAGAAATAAAAGGACATTAGGCTCAAAGTTTGATTTGTACCCATCCCTTCTTCGTATTGTTCTCCAGTCCTACGTCCAGTTAACTCTACACATGCATTTGTTTTGACTTTGTAAGAGTGAAACTTCAAAGTTTGCTTGAAGTGGCAGTCATCTTTTTGCTGGTGACCCTTTGATTGATTTTTTTTTGATTTGGTGGTCACTGATATTTGTTTTGTTTTTGCTGAGGATTTGAGTTCCTCTTTTGACTTGTTTTTTTTTTGTCGACTAAGTCTCCCTTCGGGTGCTCAACTTAGTGGTTTTTTCTTTTCTATTTTTTTTTGTATTTTGTTGAACGTTGTGACTGCCAAGTCATTTGTTGATGGTCCTCTGATGGGATGTCTCATCTTGCAATTCGAAGGTGTAGTTAGTTTAACTGAACAACTACCCTGCCCCGGGTTAAATGTAAGGGTTGTATCCGAAAGAAACTCCTACTTCTAGGCTCGAAGTGGTTGACTAGGGATTAACTCCTTATATCTTCAGTGTTTGGGGATTTGAAAGAATGCCTGTACATCATTGACGAGGTTTTATCTGAAAGCATACCGCAACAGTTATGGGTATTTTGTTTTCATCATCCTCCCTCAAATATTTGCTAAAGTGAAGTGAGGGAAATATTTTTTGTGATTTTTTGTGATAAATGATAAATAATGAGCGAATGCGAATAAATTGATTCAAAACATGCATAAACAAAACATTAACATAACCAAATATAAGCGACAATGTTCAAAGCAAATAGTACTTAAACAAACAATACAAAATAACAGGAATGCGGAAATTATAAATGGCCATGGCTGCCTTGATTTGAGGAATTGAACTTCTCTTGATTGAATACTTCAAAGTTGAAGACTACTCAGCTTTGGTCTTCGGCAACTTCTTCGAAAGCATTTGTTGAGGGGCTACTTGCGGCGACCCTGGATTGCTCTGGATATTCAGACCCTTCTGAGTAAAGGTGAGATCCTTAGAGTTGATTAGGTCCTGAATCTTGTGTTTGAATGATTTGCAGTTCTCGAGCGTGTGACCTGGAGCACCTTTGTGATACTCACAGCGAGCATTGGCATCATAATCTTGAGCGTTACCAGTTTGAGGTGGCATGTCCTTCAACACAAGAGTTCCTTTTGCCATCATCTGATTAAAGATTTCAGAATGTGTCATAGGCAAGGGATCGAAGGTTCTTTCAGGCCTTCTTGGTTGATATGGTGGACGTTGTTGAGGAGCGCGTTGTTGTTGTTGACCGGGCTGTTGTTGATAAGCCGGTTGCTGGTATGGATAAGCCGGTTGCTGATATGGATATGCCGGTTGCTGGCATGGTCTAGGTCCATATTGCGCAGCTGCACCCATTGGAGGTGGACGTGGTTGATAAGCCATCGGAGGAGGAAGCAGAGCTTGAATAGTTGGATGAACGGGCATTGAAGGAACAGGCTGATGAGACACAACCATCCTGGCCAAGGCTTGCATGGCCTCATGAATACGATCGATCTTGCTCTTGATTGAGTCAATCTCTCCCCTCATAGCAGCTTGTTCTTGTCGAATCTGATCCATCAGTCCTCTAGTGTTGGCTCTAGTTAGGTATGGGCGTCTAGCTCGATACGGGCGTCGGGAAACCAGCTTGATTTACTGAAGATGGAGGAACATGAAAATAAGTTTTCGGTTTTTGGAATGAAATGCAAGATGAATAAATGATGAAAATGTAATGATATGCAATGTCAGAATCCAGGATCACAAGATCAAGGTCTCACGAGTCCAAGGTACAGCCGGAAGATACTCAGATCAAGAACTCACTGGGTAGACTCTAAAGTTTTAGGGATCCCAACGTTATCAACTCATATGGTTGTTCATCACACGCGCCATAAGCATGACGGTTGATTGACTCCGCCATATGAATCTATTTTGGGTGAGATCTTCGTATCGACAACCCACGAGAGCAAGTTTTCTCGGGAGTCCATACTACGTGATCATCGACACAAGGTTTAAAACAAAGTCCTGGAGTTATGGAACTTTCTCAACTGTTTGATGCACGTGTCAAATTCATACATTCTTGACAGTCAATCAACTCCATTGAGTAAGTCTATTCCAAGCGAGGTTTTCGTATCGAGCCACGCGAGGGCGAACCCTGGTGCCCCATACTACGCAACCATCAACCGATGTTTTAACCAAAAGGTTCTAAAGGTCCTCAGAGTCGACGACTTTAATGAAAACAACTGAGCACACACGCCAAGAGCTTGACGGTTGTCAGTATTTCCATTAAAATCTACTCCGAGTGAGGTTTTCGTATCGACAACCCACGAGAGAGGTTCTCTCGGGAGCCCATACTACACAACCTCGCTAACTTAAGTTTGTACTCGAAAGCCCGGGTATAGAGCTTTTCCCTCAAGTTTCTTTTGCAAAGTATCGATCCAAGTTATAGTACCAAGGAGCCACAAGATATATAATATGGAATGCGATAAAGGAAGTAATAAAAATAAACAAGCAAAGCATAAAAACAAACATTCAAACAAACGCGGGAACCTAGACTAGGCTTGACTCGCATAGGGGTGAACCATTCCCCAGCAGAGTCGCCAGCTGTCGTACCCCGAAAAATACGACCTTACGCGATCCGAAAGGACGGAGTCACGCGCCGGACAGACTGAAGAGTCGCCACCTAATTCTATTTATTCCCGAATAGGGAAAGGGAAGATATAGATACAACCCGGGAAGAGAAGGATAGGACAAAGGTCAACGGAACCATTGCCTGGGTTCGGGAGTCGGTTATGCAGGGGGAAGGTATTAGCACCCCCTACATCCATCGTACTCGATGGGAACCATCTAAGTTAACGCGCGCGAAAGGATGTCTATGCTTAAACGAATTGCTTGCTAGAGGGAAATGAGTTGAATTATAAGTTAGATTGAACCTAGGTGCTCGGCAAGGATTGAGATCCTCGTGCCTACGTACTCCCGTGTGCAATGGGAAAGTCAGAGCCTCGTAGTTCGGCCTACTAAGGGTAATGGTTGTTGATTTTATTACCTTTCGTCGATGAAAGGGTTTAGGAGTTGAAATGCACTAAAGACTATGGATAGTTTATCTCGCCCAACAAGACGAGTGTCCTGCGTCGAAATAATCGGAGCGAGTAACGAAAGCTCGTTATCCCCCTTTCTACCGCTTAAGGCTCGTGGCGTACAAATCTTCTCGTATTTATTAAAGTGTTTTTATTTCCTAAAGCCGCTTGACGTTGGATCAAGGGTTTGGATCTAATCGAAACGTTTTGGTTTTTTTTTTTGAGGTTTAGAGGGTGCATGCAAATGGAGGTTATTTTTGTGGTTTGTTAGCGAGGCACGAATCGCTCGGCTCGGAAAGGTGGAGTGGATCCTAAACGAAAAAAGATAACTGAAAAATAAAGTGCAAGTGTGCAAAGTGCAATCGCTTGGCGTTGGACCAAGGATTCAGAAATAAAATGCGAGAAATAAAAGTGCGTACAAATTAAGGGGAGAGGGATACAAAATAAATACAGGGGATTGCGAGAAATAAAGAGGTCTCGTTGTAATTAGCCCAAGAGAAAGCGTGTGTGCAGTGTGTTTGAACTATTCGAAGGCGTTCAGCCTGTTTAATCGGGACGCAACTATTTGAAGGCGTTGGACCTTTTTCGAGCGCAACTATTCGAAGGCGTTGGACCTTTTCGGGACGCGACAAAATTTTGTTCGTGAACTGCCTTAGAATCGGTTCAAAATGGGAACCATTCTATAAGGAGTCGAATCGTAATTTTTCTAATGCGAAAATAAATGAATAAATAAATGAATTTGCTAGAAAATAAAATAATGAATAATGAATTAAATAATTAAATGAAATAAATAATTTAAGAATATGAAATAAATCACATTGATGTTTATTTATCGAAATAATGAAATAATGAAAAATTAATTACAAGGAGGGCCTCATATTGACCGCTCATCACCGATTAAATGTAATCGGGCGAAAACGGCCTTTTATAATATCATCGGCCCTAAAACAATAAAAGTAAAAAATCTAAGACATATAAATCCTAAAAAAAAAGAACTCTTGCTAAAAATTCCCTTAAGTAACATAGTGAAAAACATGAGAACTAAAATAGTTTATAATTTAATACATAAAAAAAATAAAACTGAATTATTTAAGAGTGATACATATGATTTTCGTTTGAAAATCTTGGCACAAACAAATTTATTACTAGTTTATCAAAATGAAAAAAAAATTGTGAATGGATTGGGCACGAGTAATAAAAATGAATGAAAATCAAATGAACATTATGATATTTTCTATAAAAAATTTATGATTAAGAAAAAAAGGGTAAAATGAATTTTTAAAGAAAAAGAAGTGGTCATAACAATGTTAGAGGAGATTTCAACAGAAACAAGGTTAAACCATTTAGAAAAAAAAATAAAAACAAACATAATAGAAATTAGGAGTATGGTGCATTAAAGTAGTGGTATGTTCAATTAGTGAATTATAATGGGCTTACCAAGCCCAGACAACATTAATAAACACACAAAATTGAAAAACAATATATATATATATATATAATATACAACTTAAGATTAATAATGGAAGACCATGGGATGGGGTGTAGGCGCTGATTAATGGTGGTATGAAAAATAAATCCAAATCTGTGTAAAAGAAAATATTAAAAAAAGAATGTGGTGTCTGTGTATTATTAAACAACATCAAACATGCTTAAGACCCACTAAGACCAACAATAATGAACCTAATGCAGCATTAAAGAAAAAGAAAATTAAAAAAAGAAAATAAATAAAGGTTTAGAAAACAAAACAGCTAGCAACACGTTTTTCTCTAAAAGAACAAACTACTACTCCATGCCTCTCATATTCAGAAAAGAAGAAAAGCGGAAAAATGAAAAGATTATCGCTACCTCTTTTCTCACTCTCTCAGCTTTCGGTTTTGTCTCTCTCGAGCCTCTCGCCGACGCGGTTCATCTCTCACTCTCAACGACCTCTCCTCCGCTCGGATTTGCTCGCGATTTCGCTCAACAATGGCTTTATTTTGACGCGTCTGGATCGGCGGCGGAAAGATGGTTGTGTGCGGTTGGATTTTTCTCACGGCGTTTTCACAACGGTGGTGGCGGTGTGTGAGCGGAAGTTCTTGTGTGTTTGTGTTGCGGTTACCGGAAGGGATGATGGCGGAGTGATTGTGTAGTCTCGGATGTGTTTCGACGGCTGTTTCGGAGGAGACAAAGGGCGGAGGAATGGTGGTTCTTCGTTCGGTTTGTTTTTTGATTCTCGGTGGCTTACGGTTGATCTTGGGTTGGTGTTTTCGCAGCTTCGGATTCAGTGATACGTGTTGCTCGCGGTTTTAACAGTATTGGTTTGCTGTGTTGATGGGTAGGTAGAGTGATTTCTTTTTGTAATTTTTTTCTGAATTTATGATATTTGGAAGTTTGGTTGTGGATAAATTGATGCAGAGATTTTTTGCTTTGGTTTTTTTTTAAGCCCCCCTTCCCTTTTGCAGCTTTATATAATAGTAAAAAATAAAATAAAGAGTATCGTAGAGAAGAAAACAAAAATGAGACGTATACGTGTATGATGGATGAGGTACAAGCAATTTGTTAGCTGATTTTGCGGGATTTTTATATGTGCACTGCAATGGAATGAGTTGGTTTTGTGTGCTGTCCTGTGTATTGTAAAAAAAGAAAATGCAGAAATCTGGGAAATGTAGGATTTGAGTGGGCCATGATTTGTGCACATTTTAGGAAAAGCTAAAACAATGCTGCAGGATTTTTTGAAAGGAATGGTAAATGCCGAAAAGCAGCTATACAGCTGGCAATTGATATGCGCCTTTCTTTTTTATTCTATTTTTTAGTATGTTAATGAAAATACGTATATATGAAGAAAAAAAAAGTTAAAATGATAATAAGGATAATAAGGTAATAATAACAATAATAATAATGGATAAAATGGTGATAATAAAAATAATAATAATTAGAACAGTAATGGTAATAAAAAAAATATAATGGTAGTGGCAATAGTGATAAAATGATTAATAATAATATTAAAATAGAAAAAATAATAGTTTTAATAACAAAACAATAATAAATGAAAAATTGTGGTATGATGAATAAATGAAACAAAAATAATTACAATGATATATATATTTTTAAAGGAAATACATGCATTTTTATTTTTTTTCGAATACTAGACAGAAAAATAACGTAATACATATTTCTGATTTTTGCAATGGTGGTTAGACAGAGAAATAAACTGGTACAAACTCTTTTATTTTTGAAACAATGTTTAGACGATAAAAATGGTGCGGGTAGGACAAATTTGGGGTATGACACACACACGTACAAAAATCATTGGCAATTAATAGTCATTTGTCCAAAAGCCAATACAGTGGTCTTCTTTTGTTCACTTCATCGGGAATTTAATCAAACCATGATGAAACTTGTTACACTGTAACTTTATCTTTTATGTTCACTACATCCTATATACATAATTTGTTACAAAAGTAATTCCATACTTTATGTGACTTTATATGGATTTTTTCTTCTAAATTAGTGCTTTAGGGGTTCATCAAGTGGCACATGGCATTAGAAAAATGGCTACATGGCTTCGAACCAATGTAAGTGTGGTGTAAATTATAATTATAAATTTAATTTTATTATATAAGTATTCACTAATAATGTCATTCATTTGTAGACAAGGAAAAAAATAACTCTAATGATTGTGGGTACTATGTGATGAAAAATATGTTGGATATTATCTCTGCACAGATAACCGATAATTGGATGACGGTAATAAAAATAACTTTACTTTGTTATTTACTTTGCATTTTGCAACTTAATGTGAATTTTCAAAAATAACTTTATATTGTTATTTACGTGTTGTAGATATTTAATGAGCCAACAGAATTAACATAAGATGATTTGTATGATTTGCGACTTCGTTGGGCAACATGTTTCTTTGAGTTTATTAAGACTGTTGTTTGAATTTTAGTGTAGTAATTAAGCTAGATTGTGTGAGTTTTAGTTCTTGCACGATTTTAAGCATATAATAAAATGGAGAAATTTGTGTTGATGTTTCCTCTCATCTATTATTCTTCTCTCTCTTTTTCTCTATATAATATTATCTCTCTCTTAGGAGTGCCAAATCATTCAAGATAAGTTTTGCTATTTTGTTTTGTTTAATCTATCAATCTGCATGTTATAATTAAGTCAATGAAATACTCAATGTAAAACAATAATATTCAATTGGATCTTAAACATGGTTTAAAAATATTTTAAGAATCAATATTTTAATTGTAATGTAATTAATAGATTTCTTTTTTACTATTTAGTTTTTTTTTTAAGCAAGAAGTATATTGATACGAATATCAAAGGTACTCAACTTGATTATAATAGAGACGATATATTGTTCAACAAAAATGAAATTATCAACCAATTAACAACTAAGCTAAATACAACATCGAATATTTGTTGAATTCGTATAAATTATAAATTGGATTGGTAATTTCGCCCAATGAGTGACCATCGCCACAAAAGAAACTTAATCTTTCATACAATGTCCATCACATTCCACTCCGCGTTCCTAAAAATAATTTCATTCCTTTGAGTCCATAAACTCCAACAAGTGATCATCCAAACTAAACATTCCCTACCCGCTTTCATACCTTTCGATCTACAAGAAGCATGCCAAAACATGAAACTCTCCATGCAATTAGAACCTCCTCCAAGCCCCCCTATCCATTTTGATACCTTGTCCCAAACCCTATTAGATACCGCACAATCCCGTAGAATATGAGATAATGATTCCGGTTGAGATTTGCAAAAAAACACAATGTAGATCGTTTAACGGAATGAATATACCTCTATGGAGTAATTGATCTTTTGTTGATAACTTATTCCGGAGACATCTCCATCCGAAAACTTTGATATTCGTCGGCGCTTTCACTTTGATATTCGTCGGCGTTTTTCACACCATCAGAAAACTCTTGTGTGTCTCAGGATGCTATAAGCTATGTTATGACATATGATTTAAGCATTATGCAGGTGTGAAGTTTTTGTGTGTAGCTGTTTGGTTTCAGGATGTCAAGACAGATGTCGTGACATCTCTGACTGGGCCTGAAGACCTAAGTGAATCCTAATTTGTGCGTGCATCCTGCTGTCTTTAATACTATGATTTTATTGAGGTTTTAGCGTAATATTATCATAAGGAAAAAAAAGATTCAGCTTGGAGTTATTTTAGCAGAACATTTGTTCCTGCTATATTTATTCCTTGTTTTTAGGAATTATTTATTCTGATTCGTACAAGTTCAGCAGACCCAATGCCCATTGGAGTTTCTACTTAAGGCTGCTCAACCCTAGTGTGAACGTGTCTAAAATAAGGATTTTGTATTCAAATTTTTTCACGTGTGTGTGTGTTAGTTCCCTGTGAGCCAATCAATTGTCTTTTGATGATCATTTTGGACTAGGTGTGCATTTGTATTTTGTCCATTAGAAGCTTTTAAGAAAGAGTGTTTGTATTTGACTGAAAGCTTTTAAGCAAGATCAAAGATTGTTTTGAAGAGTGTCTTCGATTTCTTTGTGTTGTTGTTTGATATCACTGACTGTGATTGTGGAAGGAGTGAGAGGGGTCTCATATATAGGAGTTCCTAGGTAGAACTGTCATTGGGTAGGATTAAGTGAAAAGATTGAAAATTGTAGGTGTTTGATGTGGATATTTGAATTGATACTACTGATAGTGAAGTTCCTTCCTGGCTTGGTAGCCCTCAGAGTAGGTGTGATTTCACCGAACTGGGTTAACAACTTTCTGTGTTCTTTACATTCTGCCTTTGTCTTTTACAATTTTGTTGTTATTAGTGTCGTGACATCGTGTTCGACATTGTTGATTTGTTGCCAGAATTTCACTCAACGTCGATGAAATCCTGCTTGGTGATAGCATGTAAAATAACGGAAACAATCCAAAAATGATCTAAATTAAGATCTGGAAAAGAGTGATAAAAAGTAGAATATATCAGAACAAAAATTAATGAATCGAGCATTAACGTAAAAAAAATAGCAGAATCAAAATATACCATGGGGCGTAGAACTCAACGTCGATGAAATCATGCTTGCTGATAGTGTCATGGAAATTGATAATATCCAATGTGAGGACGAATTCCTTACCCCTTGGTTCATCAATTGAGGTCTAAGATAGAAGCAACATAAGAACCACTATCAAACTACTGAAATTATGGTTAAAACCTAAAACTAAAAACACAATCTACAACAATTCATAAACATAAGAACTACTATCAAACTATAGAAAAATATCATGCCAAACTATATGAAGAAAAACACCATGCCAAACTATAAATCTACAACAATCTTTGTTTTAGTATCAAATTTCAAAGGCAATACTTCAGTTTACAATCTTTGTTTTAGTATCAAATTTCAAAGGCAATACTTCAGTTTACACAAACCTCCTCTATGACACCAGCCCCAAGGGTATAGAAATGACGATGGAGTTGCAAAAAGGCCATTGAATTGCATTTCCAATAACATCTTCCAAAATTGTGAAGTTCCATAAAATGCTTCTGCTTAGTTCTGAAACGACTCAGCTTAGAATCATATGGAGTTGATAACACAACCAGAACAGAAAACTATCTCCAGAATCTAGCTAATGTACTTGACATTGTTGACATGGGGATTGCCATCTAGGTCACTCTATCTAGGATGAAAATACATAAACAATAAGTAATTTAATTAGGAGATGCTGAGTTGACAAAATAAATCATGATAGCAATAACAACAAAGAGTGAGCATACACTTAAACCCGAACGAATATAAGGCCTTGTTTGGCTAGCTATATTTCTAATTATAGAAATCTATGCATATTTGGTAACTGAAAGATGTAAACCAAATCACTTTTTTCATTTTTCTAAAAATAGGATCTAATAATCAAACACAAATCAAAGATAAAATTAAAAAGAAACATAAACAAATAAAATCAAATAAAAATGAAAATCTCAATCTCAATAAATTCAATATAAGATTAAAATATAAAATAATATTATGGAAGAAAAGAAAACACAGAAGAAAGTTATAGTTACATAATACACACCAGAATCTCCATGACCGTGAACATCAATTGATCAACCTGCTGTGCATCTAGAAAAAGAATAACACATTTAGAATAGAATAAATGTAATAAGACTTAGATGATAAGTTGAGAGTTAAAAAAAACAACTTGAAAATAACTTGAAAATAAACAAATTGAAAATATACAAATTCAATGAAGTTAAGATGTACCTGAACAACTTACAGAGTTACAATGACCAGAAGTTGTTTACAAATGCATCAGATAGAAGAAGTGAGAGAGTAAGGATCTGGATCTGTTATTGTGAGAACAAAACAGAAAATGGGAACAAGTAGATTGAAATCGAGGAAGATAACAATACATACAAAGCTCAATAGAATATAAAATAGGGAAGAATAAAGAAGGGGAACCAACATGTGTGGCACAGTGACGACGTGGTCAGAAGCGAGAGTGTTGACGTGACGACGACAGAGAATCGTAGGAGAGAGACCAGAAGGGTTTATCGTAGGAGAGAGAGAGAGAGAGAGAGAGAGAAGAAGAAGAAGGTGGTTTCGTCAAAGATGATGAGCTCTTTTGTGTGTTTTGCATAAAGAATAGAAATGTACAAAGTGTTATGATGTGAATGAAGCAAGAGAGAGATAATCGGTTAATACTCCATTGGTTTGTGCGCTACTCTGACTTGCTTTTTCCTTATTTTAGCATATGATTGCAAAACATAACTTTTTGGTTAACTTGCTCAAAACTTGATTAATATTGGATTACATGTATTGTCAATTACCGCAAAATGCCATCAAATCAGTAGTTAAGTCATAACTAATACAAAACCTGGTTAGATTTAGTTACATTTAGACGTTAAATACCCCTTAAATACAGACGTGACACTTGTTAGTAGATAGACAAGGATGTATTATCCAGAACTAAGAAACTTCCTATAATTATAGATATATCAAATCTATTTTATTTAACATCAAGATGCAATAAAATTCATAAACCCTTACAAACATGAGACAGATATAGTATATTTACTTTTTATTTTGATGAATATAAAAACAACAAGTCCTGCACGTGGAACGCGTGGCTACTGGGTGCTTCACTTCATTACTATTATAAATAGAGGCATAGTTACCCAACAAAAAGCATCCTCAATCACCTAACTATGAAACCTCTTTCACCCCTCACTCTTTCCTTTTTCCTCTTTGTTTTCATCACCAATCTTTCACTAGCTTTCTCAAATGAAGATGTTGAGCAAGTTTTGGACGTTAATGGCAACCCAATTTTCCCCGGTGGCCAATACTATATCTTGCCGGCCATCCGTGGCCCTCCCGGCGGAGGAGTAAGACTCGGAAGAACCGGTGATTTAACCTGTCCAGTCACCGTCCTACAAGACCGCCGAGAAGTTAAAAACGGTCTGCCAGTGAAGTTTACTATACCAGAAATATCTACTGGTATAATTTTCACTGGTACACCAATTGAGATAGAGTATACAAGGAAACCTAGTTGTGCAAAATCATCAAAATGGTTAGTATTTGTTGACAATGTTATTCAAAAAGCTTGTGTTGGTATTGGTGGTGCTGAGAATTACCCTGGTGTGCAAACATTGAGTGGATTATTTAAGATTGAGAAGCATGAATCTGGATTTGGCTATAAGCTTGGATTTTGTATTAAGGGTTCTCCTACTTGTTTGGATGTTGGGAGGTTTGATAATGATGAAGCTGGAAGAAGGTTGAATTTGACTGAGCATGAGTCTTTTCAAGTTGTGTTTGTTGAAGCTGAAGCAAATGATGCTGAGTTTATTAAGACTGTTGTTTGAATTTTAGTGTAGTAGTTAAGCTAGATTGTGTGAGTTTTAGTTCTTGCACGGTTTTAAGCATATAATAAAATGGAGAAATTTGTGTTGAATGTTTCCTCTCTTCTATTATTGTTCTCTCTCTTTCTCTCTGTATAATATTATCTCTCTCTAGTAGTGCCAAATCATTCAAGATAAGTTTTGCTATTTTGTTTTGTTTAATCTATCAATATGTATGTTATAAATAAGTCAATGAATTACTTTAAAAATATTTTAAGAATTACTATTGTAATCGTAATGTAATTAATATAATTTTTTTTCTTCTATTTTGTTATTTTCTTGTTCACTTTTTTAGTAGGTCCTGTGCTCATAAATTTAAATATTTTTAAAAAATAAATATTAAAAGTTTTTTTAGTAAAATAAAATTGAAATTAAAAACAAACAGGATGAATGATTTGTTATATATTTATTGAGTTAAATAAATTTAGATTGTTAATTTAGAGTTTAATTTTTGTTGACAATTAAGTGTATAATTGAAATATATATTTTTTAGAAGAATGTTATGTTTACGCTGTAATTTAGACACCATATCGATACACCGGAGCCTATAAACATCACCTTATCTTGACACAAATTTTGATTTCTAAAATAAAAAACAAAAATAAACTATACATTATTATATAGATATACGGTGTAAATGTCTCTCATATTTTTATCGCGAGTTGTTAAATGGTGAATTTTTTTCTATAATAACCATGTTTCCACGAATTAATTTTCAATATACCTATCATTTCATTAAAAATTCCATAATATCCTACTTTCAAACAAAATAAAAATAATTTGTAAGGGGGCGTCAATAGCAGCACAGTCCCCCTATAATTTAAAAGGGGGCGGCGCCATCAGCAGCTCAGCCCCCATATATTTTTAAAGGGGACGCCATCAGCAATGGAGTCACCCTTAAAAATATATGGGGGCGCCATTAGCATTGGCGACACCTTTAATATTCGATTTTTTAATTTCATAATTAGTATTTTGGATATTTAATAAAAAAACTATTAATTTTATTTAATAATAAAAAGATTACATTGGATAATATTACATTATTTCTACGAGATGGACGTCCAATTCGTCCGCCAGTTCCGCATCCTCGGGGATGTATTTGTCTTTATGGTCTTCGACGCGGTGGTGGTTGTGGTTGCACTGGAGGTGTTTCATATGAAACCGTGGCTGATGTTTGCGTTGGGTCGGAATCAAGATACGCACACATAGTGGCTCAATCAGTTGATTCCAGTTGAACAAACTCATTCAGATCAAAGGTGTTGTCCATGCCTTCATAGTTTGGACGGGTTGGTTGGGATGGTGTGACAAATTCGGGACGGTAGCCTGGTTGGTCGTAAGGCGACATTGGTGTGAATCTTTTTATTATTAAATAAAATTAATAGTTTTTTTTATTAAATATCCAAAATACTAATTATGAAATTAAAAAATCGAATATTAAAGGTGTCACCAATGTTAATGGCGTCCCCCATATATTTTTAAGGATGACTTCATTGCTGATGGCGCCCCCTTTAAAAATATATGAAGGTTGGGTTGCTGATGGTGTCCCCTTTTAAATTATAGGGGGACTGAGCTGCTATTGACACTTCCCTTACAAATTGTTTTTTTTTTTATTTGAAAGTTAGGTATTATGGAATTTTTAGTAGAATGATGGGTATATTGAAAATTAATTAATGGAAAGATGGTTATTCTGGAAAAAAATTCTTAAATGGTTTTGTCATTGGTAATAAAATAAAATAAAATAAAATAAAATAGTGATTTTGTGATTGATTGTTTGGAGACAAAAATGTACTGTAGATCGAATCATATGCCATAGGTACCAACTCTGATAAAACTGATTCCCATAAAAATAAGAGAAAATGGGTTAGGAAGTTTTGGTAACTTTTCAGAGTAAAACAGTATTGTTTTTTACCCACGAGGAGCTCGTGGTTACGTTTTTGCATAAATATCAATTCTCTAAATCAATACTTTTTTCTTTTATTTGGATATTTGAATTGCCCGAAAATAATAGAGTTGTATTTAATATAATTGATTTATATTTAAATATATTTACGTAAAAATTATAAATTTTAATAATTATTATTTTTAAGTTTGAAATTACAAATTATAACTTCAAATAAAATATATTTTGGGACAAAAACGATTTTATTTTAAATTAACAAACTCTTCAGAAATATTAAAAGTGATATGATAATATTTAACATTATTTAACTAGATGATGGATATATCTACTCAAGTGAAATTTAGTAACAAAATGTTAACCAAAATTTTATACATAACTTATATATTTTTAAGGATTAAATATGATTTTGGTCCCTCTAAATTTTAGTTCCTATAAGAAAAAGTCGAGTTTTAATCCTTATAAAATTATTTTTGCATGCAGTTTTAGTCCGTGTAGAGAGACTAAAACTATATACAAAAGTAATTTTATAGGGACTAAAACTCGACTTTTGAGATATTTATTGGGACCAAAAACTATATTAACCCTATTTTTAAATTATATAAAGATTTTACTTCATAAATTAAGTATTTGTTAACAGAGGAGATGAAGACAGAGAAAAACACGACGAAGAACTTCAAACCATCGTTCTTTACATAAAACATTCTATTTTTCATGATGAAGGAGCCTATAATTCCATGGGAATTTTTAAATATACCAGAAGGCTGCTCAGGAGAGAAGCTGAAAACGCATGAAGAGGTGGTGGAGTCTTCTTCCAAGCCTTCTAAATCGTTTGTTGGAGCGGTGAATAATGTATGTGATATTCCGGTAAGTCAGTTACTAAAACCTTGTGTTAAAGGGGATCGATTGTTCGTTTTTATACAGGAGGAGGAGTATGTGTTGGGCGTAGAATCCTGCAATACACGGTAGGATTATCTTGCCAAAGGGATCCACACCATTGACGATTCAAAATCTAAAAGCTAAACTTTTGAACCTTTGGAAATCTATTGGTAAATGGGGCGTTACTTCCCTTGGTAAAGGATATTATGAATTCTCGTTTAACACTCTTGTAGATGTCAAGCGAGTAAGGTCGATTTCATCATGGAACTTGAGTCCTAGATTCCTTAAGTTGTTCCAGTGGACAAAGGATTTCAACCCTTCCCTCCTTAAACAATCGCCAAATGTGTGGATCCACATTCATGACTTGTCGTCGGAGTATTGGAGGCTGTTAGTTTAATGGCAGAAAATAACAAATAGAGAGGCAGAGAAAACTGTTGCTCAAAAGAAAGGTATTGTTTGATCAATAGAAGCGTTGCAATAAATAATAGAAAGGAAAACTGAAAACTATCCCACGTAACCAGGATTTTAGGGAATTGAATAATTAAACTAATTTGCTCCTAAAGTATAGCAACTACTACTAGCTTGCTCCTAAAGTATAGCAACCACTAATTGACTAAAAACTGAAACAATAAAATAAAATACTAATAATAAATCTAGCAGTTACAAAAGCACATTTAATACTCCTCCTTGCTTTAGGAACTGCAAACTTCAATCAGTTGCCTTAGATATTCAAATTTGCTGATAGATAATGGCTTTGTAAACATGTCAGCCAATTGATCTTCAGACTTGTAGTAAACTAAGTTTACTTCTCCACTTTGTTGCATCTCTCTCAAAAAATAGAGCTTGATATTGAAATGTTTAGTCTTTCCGTGACATACTGGATTGTTTGCAATAGCAATTGCAGCCTGGTTGTCAACAAAAATTTCTGTTTTGTTCTTCTGCTGCAAAGATAAATCACATAAAATCTTCTTCAACCATAAAGCTTGATTTACAGCAGCTGTTGTTGCTATAAATTCAGCCTCAGCGGTGGATTGTGCTACAGTCTCTTGCTTCTTTGTGCACCATGAGAATACTCCCGAGCCTAGGCTGAAACAGTATCCTGAAGTGCTCTTCATATCATCAATGGATCCAGCCCAATCACTATCAGAGAATCCATACAACTTGAATTCTTTACACGTATCGAACTTGACTCCATAATCAATAGTGCCTTTGATATATCTCAATATTCTTTTTGCTGCTTGCAAATGAATTTCACTTAGACAGTGCATAAAACGAGACAAGAGACTTACCGTAAATAGAATGTTCGGCCTTGTTGCAGTGAGATACATCAGACATCCAATCAAGCCTCTATAATATCCTTCATCAATTTTTTCAGCACCATCATCCTTGCTCAACTTCTCCTTTTGATTCATTGGTGTGCTAACAGATTTACATTCCTCCATTTTAAATTTTTTCAAAATTTCCTTTGCATATTTTCTTTGACAAATTAACACTTCATTCTCACTTTGTTTGATCTCAATTCCAAGAAAATAGGTCATGAGACCAAGATCTGTCATTTCAAAAGCTTTCATCATTTCTTGCTTGAACTCTTCAACTAGCCTTGCGTCATCTCCTGTTACTAAAAGATCATCCACATAAAGGGAAACTATGAGAAAATTTTCCCCCTTATGTTTCACATAAAGAGTGGACTCGGATAAGCTTTTTACAAAGCCTATGCTCAATAAGTGATCATTAATCTTGCTGTACCAAGCCCTTGGCGCTTGCTTGAGGCCATAGAGAGCCTTTTTTAGAAGATAGACTTTATCTTCTTCACCTTGCTTCACGAATCCTTCTGGCTGGTCTACATATATTTCTTCATGTAGCTCTCCATTTAAAAAAGCTGATTTAACATCTAACTGAAATATTTTCCAGCCCTTTTGCGCAGCAACTGCTAACACCAATCTAATAGTATCTAATCTGGACACAGGTGCAAAAGTGTCAGAATAATCAACACCAAAAATTTGCGCATACGCTTTAACTACAAGTCTGGCCTTATGCTTGTTGATTGAGCAATATGCATTAAGCTTTGTTCTGAAAACCCATTTAACTCCAATGACTTTTCTATTTTCAGGCCTGTCAACCAGCTCCCATGTTTTGTTTTTTTGTATCATGGACATCTCCTCCTCCATTGCAGTTTTCCATTTCTGGTCCTTTTGCGCTTCCTCGCAGCTAGCAGGTTCATAAACTGCTACATTACATCTTTGATAGATGTCAGATAACAGCCTTTTGCCTCTGACTGGAGGGTCGTCTTCTTCTAATTCATCATGTAACAACTCTGTTGTTTGCTGTCCCGAATGCTTATCATCAATGTTGCCAAATAGTTTAGTTGTTCTTTGTGAGTTCTCCCAATTCCATTGATGTTCTTCATTAAAGTGCACATCTCTGGTAACAATCATCTTTCCGGTTTGAGGATGATACACTTTGTAGGCCTTTGAAACTAAACTGTAACCCACAAAGATGCCCGGAGTTTCCTTCTTGTCAAGTTTGTCACGTTTAGCCTGTGGAACATATGCAAAACAAACACAATCAAACACTTTAAGAAACGTTAGTGATGGCTTATACCCATACCAAGCCTCAAATGGAGTTTTATCCTTCAAGGCTTTGGTTGGAAGCCAATTTTGGAGAAAAACCGTTGTGTTACCCGCCTCTGCCCAAAATGTTTTAGGCAACTCCTTCTCATGTAGCATGCATCTAGCCATCTCCATCACCGATCTATTTCTCCTTTCACTAACCCCATTTTGCTGTGGAGTGTAAGGTGCTGTGAGTTGATGTTCAATACCAGCTTCTTCACAAAATTGATTAAATTTTGTTGATGTATACTCTGTCCCATTATCAGATCTTATACATTGAATCTTGCAGCCACTTTGAGTTTCCACCATTTTCTTGAACTTCATAAATACTCCAGCCACTCCATGCTTAAATTTCAAAAAAAATATCTAGCACATTCTTGTGAAGTCATCTATGAAAAGAATGAAGTATAAACTACCTTGTAGTGATGGTGTTCTTTGGGGTCCCGCCACATCAGTGTGAACAAGCTGTAACTTTTGAGAAGCTCTCCAAGCTGATTTGGGGAATGATATTCTTATTTGTTTACCAAATTGACAAGCATTACAATTTGGTAAATTATCAAAAAGTATTGGCAGACCTCTTGACATGCCTTTTCTTTGCATGTTCAACATTCTTTCAAGATGACAACGACCGAGTCTCTTGTGCCAGAGTTCTGTGGGACTGACTTGAGTAAAATAGACTGCCTGCTCCTCCTCTGTTGGATCAAACGAGAAGCTTTTACCTCTCATTTTAACCCGTAAAACTTCCCAGCCAGCAATGTCATAGATGAGACATTGTTGATTTTCAAAGGATACTTTAAATACCTTTTTAATCAACTGACCTACACTTAGTAAGTTTTGATCAATGTCAGGTACGTAGAGAACATCAGATATAATTTTGGTACCTGAACACGTTGAAATTGCAATGGTTCCTTTTCCTTTTGCAGTAATATAGTCATCATTCCCTATTCTGACCTTTGAGATATTTGTGGGCTTCAAATCCTTGAATAGAGTCTTGTCATATGTCATGTGGTTCGTACAACCACTATCAATTAACCAGCATTCAGAATTGCTCCTTGTCAAATAGCATGTTGCAGCAAAAATATAGTCTTCTTCATCTTGCTCAACAACTTGGGCATTGGCTTCATGTTGTTGTTGATATTTGCTCCTACAAATTACATCTTCATGTCCAAGCTGATTGCATTTACTACACTTCGCGTCTGGTCGTTTCCAACATTTGTATGGTGGGTGACCCAATTTCCCGCAGTGCTGACAAGGTGGGTAGTTTTTCTTTTTAACCCTACCATTATTTTGGTTGTTTGTACTATTACCGCTGCTTGATGGCTGGTCCTTCTTGACATGCTTCTTTCTACTGGTTTCCCCATAATGGTGCTTGGCTCGTAAAGCACCTTCGACTGCACCATCTTGTCTCATCAACCTTCGCTGCTCTTGGGACTGCATAACACTTACAAGTTCTGCCAATGTGAAATTTGAAAAGATCCTTAGTGTTTTCTAATGAAGTAATAGAAGCTTCAAATTTTTCAGGAGCAGTTACTAGTATTTCCTGAACTATTCTTGAATCAGAAAAATCAGAACCTAACAACCTCACCTTGTTAGCAATGTTAAGAAGTCTGTTTGCATACTCCTTAATTGTTTCAGACTCCTTCATCTTCTGCATTTCAAATTCTCTAACCAGATTCATTGCTTGCATTCCCTTAATTCTTTCATCTCCTTCATATTCTTCCTTGAGGAAATTCCAGATCTCAAATGCCGAATTAATCGTCATGATTCTGGTGAAAATGTCTTGTGAGACAGCAGCAAACAAAGTAGCTCTTGCCTTAGATTTTCTTCCTTTCTTCTCCTTGTGATTTTTTATCTGAGCCATAGTTGGATTGTTCGGTAAAGGAAGAACTTCATAGTCTTCCTCAACGGATTCCCAAAGGTCATTTGCTTCTAGGTAAGCCTCCATTCTTGCTGCCCAGATGTGATAATTATCACCGTCAAACACAGGCGGTGCTAGTTTTGTGTAAGGAGTTTCAAAATCCATCTATTTGATGAATTGAAGGAAGGTTTATTATGGTGGGTTTTTTTTAATGGGTTCACTCACAGGTCCCTCTAAGAAGAAAGCTCTAGATACCAATTTGTTAGTTTAATGGCAGAAAATAAGAAATAGAGAGGCAGAGAAAATTGTTGCTCAAAAGAAAGGTATTGTTTGATCAATAGAAGCGTTGCAATAAATAATAGAAAGGAAAACTGAAAACTATCCCACGTAACCAGGATTTTAGGGAATTGAATAATTAAACTAATTTGCTCCTAAAATATAACAACTACTACTAGCTTGCTCCTAAAGTATAGCAACCACTAATTAACTAAAAACTGAAACAATAAAATAAAATAGTAATAATAAATCTAGCAGTTACAAAAGCACATTTAATAGAGGCCGAAAATCATATTTGTGATTGCATGTAGTGTGTAGATTCCACTGTATAATGATTCTGCATCTAATGTTGTTTTAAAAAATCGTTTGACCACTTTGTTAAAGTCTAAGTGGATATGGATCTGAGCATTGCTATATGTTATAAAGTATTAGAGGAAAGATCAGGTTTTGCGTTTTTTGTTGATCTCGAATATGAAATTCTTCCAGAGTTTTGCCATCATTGCAATAGTATTGGGCATTCTTTGGATAAATGTAAACATCGAAGTGACGATGGCGAAGCTGAAGCACAGAAACAAAAAGCAGTTGTTGACGAGGTTTAGGCTGTTAAGCAAAATAAAATTAAGAAGCAAAACTTTGTCCATGTGCCTTTGGACAAGGTTCCCATTATTAATTTGGTGGATCAGCCTAAGATTACACCTTCTACAGTAGAGAATGGCTTTGACAAAGGAAATGGCATAATCATTGATAGCCTGAACCAAGTGAATGGGGGTCCTTCGGGTGTTCTGGAAGTTATTAATACAACGGAGGATGCAGCGGATGTATCAGATGACATTGACAAAACCTTGGCTTTGGTCAGTGAGGCGGAAAACGATTTTGCAAGTGTATAATTTATTGGTAATACACAGAGGAATTCAGGTGAAGAAGTTCCTAAAACTAATCCTAAGTTACAACAGGATTTTATGTTTCTTAATTTTTCTTGGAACAATATGGTCCAGCAGGAGATAGAAAAGAAAGGCATTGGTGTTAATGGTTTGAACTCCTTGGATGAAGACGACGAAAGCTTTGTGAAAGTAAAAACTAAATCCAAGATGAAAATGCAGAAAAATAATGCTTCTAGAAGTAACTACAAGACAAGGTCTAGGCCTGGTAGTGCGAATAATACCCCATGAATTGTTTGTTTTTGAATGTGAGAGGCTTAGCCAACTCTCCAACAAAATTGGATCTTAAGAGGTTAGTTTTGAATTACAATATGTGCCTAAATCCAGTGGGAAAAAAAAATGTCAAATTTAAGTTTGTAAATGTCGGTATTATTAATCTGCGGTTCACGTGGTTTAACCTGACATGCTAAATATTTTTTTACGATTATTTTTCGGTCATGTGTTGATCAGTCTGGACGGTTTAAACGGTCATTTTTTTATTTCAAAATCCGACCAAACATTGTATTTTTCTGAGTTGTTTATTTCGCGCTGACTATGTATTTGTTTTATTTTTCGAGCACTTTGATGCCCGACTTTTATTTTTTTTAGTCCATTTATTTTTACGTTGGGTCTAAAATAAATAAATAGGTTGATTTGTTTTTATTTTAATTTTAGTTATTTTAATTATTAAATTTTATTTAGTTCTTAAATTAATATTTTATTTGGATTTCAAAATAAATATTTAGACTCATTATCATTAACTCTAGTTGGTCCTTATATACCTATTATGTGACTACTAGTAGGAGGATCGAAAAACAAAACCCAAAAAAACAGAAGAAAGAAAAGAGATAAGCGCGGCGCCTCACATCAATTGCTAACTTCTCTATTTTATAATAGAGTTTCGTTACCGGTACAAATCTATCTGTTTATGTGTATACTGTTCCAATAATACATATTTCAAAACAATAACATTTACTGAATCCATATTATGTTTTTTTGCATTTAGGATAAATTGTCTCTCTCTTTTTTCTAGAAATACACATGCATATATACATATTTAACATATATGTTTTCTTTTTATTTCCATTTTTTTTCTTTTTTATTATATTTAATTTTTTTTTATTATATGCTTGTTTTTGTTCTAGTGTATATATATATATATATATATATATATATATATATATATATATATATATATATATATATATATATATATATGAACTATTAATGTTTTATTTATGATTTGATTATATTGTTCGAATCGGATCGTGTCGATACGTTGTTTCCACATTTATGTGTATGAGGCGTGACACTTGTGTTGATCCGATCCAGTTGCAATGATCGCAATTGTGCGTTAGCAACATCGTTGTTTTTTATTTCTTTTATTTTGTGTTTACTTTTGATAAATTTAGATCCGCATGGTTTGATGCATATTGTGATAATCACGTTATGTGTAGCAAGTTAGTGTTTTATTTCGTCGTTTCATGCGTGATTTATTTTTGCTCTTCGATTTTGTACACACGTCTGATGGTTTGGCCTAGCGGCAATCCACTTTTTTGTGTGCCGACCAATTCGTGTTTTGATTAGCAACTTTGTATTGTATTTTGATTTTTTATTTAACTTGCGATGACCACCTATGTGGTAGCAATTTGCTCTTTGTTAATTTTTTGTTAATTTTCAACGATCCAACGGCGTTATGTCTTTTATTGCAATATGTATTTTATTTCTTATTTATTTCTGATTTAGGTAGAAATTAATTAATTAAAAAAGTGATAATATTTTCTTTTTGTTGTAGTTTATTTATTAGATGTAATTTCTCTTTTAATTAATTTTTTTTCCACAAGAAATCAAAAAAAGAATGTTCTCAACAATCAAAAGATATCCTCCTCCTCTTAAAAATTCAAACTTCTCCCGATTCTATCATTTTCATTTATTTATAATTCTTAGAATGAATGTATAGACATAAATAAACTTGTAATTTATTTTCCGCGTTTTACTTTCCGCCCTCCCTTGATCATATAACTACCCCAAAGCCTTGTAATAGTTTAGGACTTTATTTTCCGCGTCTTACTTTCCGCACCTTACAAACTATTTAGATGTATGGATAATAGGATTGCATGGCATGATTAAAAATAAATTAGAAAACCTTAATAAGAGATCGAATAAATGAAAATAGCACACCTTGCACACTTGCACCTTTAGGGTAGCCTCTCTTGTTGCCTTATGAATATTGGTCAAGTCACTCGAATGTAGAGGTGTCTTATCAAAGTTGCCTAAAAAATTATCATCATAGTCCCTCTAATGTAAATGTTACAGTTCCTTGAGGATCCTTCAAGTTTCCTACGAATAAGTGATCTAGTCCCTCGATGATCCTACGGAAAAAATGATGATAGCCCCTTTGAGTTGTTAAGATACATTTACATGTTGCCTTATATGATCATACGATGACCCTACATTTGTCCCTTACATCCAAATATAAGACTACTTACTGACTAATAGTAAGGTCAGTCCTATCTCTAAGGAAATAAGAAAATAACATGAATGACCTTGAGTAGGTAGAAAACCCTTAACTGCTTGCTCACAATTTCAAAGCAAAATTACTCTTTGCACCTCACACTTTCAAAAACCTTCCAAAAAACCACTTTGTATACATTCATACGAGAATCATTACAAAGGTGGACCTTTTCTAAACACACCACCACTATTTTTTCAAACAAAAAAGAAGAAGTGAGCTAAGCAGTTAAGAGCCCATGGATAACCATGAATACAAAGGGTGTTAACACCTTCCCTTTGTATAACCTACCCCTCAAACTCAAAAATCTAAACCAAGGTCTTTCCTATTATTTTCCACCTTTCCTAATTGGATAAAAGAAAAGTCAGTGGCGACTCTTGCTATCCGCAACATTGTTTTTGTGAAAACTAAAACGACAAAGTCAGTTCTCCCACCGTATTACATAACTGGCGACTCTGCTGGGGACTTCTATTTAATGAGGGGTTACCTTAGAGTATTAGTTCACTTTATAATTTGTTTGACTTATATGATTTACTTTTAAGGGTTTTTGTCTTGGGACTACTGTGAGAAAGATCCTACATCCGGATCTAGTGATACCTTAGGTAAGTGATAAT
The DNA here is from genome assembly GCA_963966055.1 of Lathyrus aphaca. Lineage (NCBI taxonomy): Eukaryota > Viridiplantae > Streptophyta > Magnoliopsida > Fabales > Fabaceae > Lathyrus > Lathyrus aphaca. Next base: position 231,915,389 of record OZ014519.1, read on the forward strand.
AGATCATGGAAACTGCTTGGCATGTACCAAACTGGTTGAAATGATGGTCACAATCTTTTAGAACCCTAATTGGCTCATCTTTTACCATTAGAAAGTAGCGAGATAACTGGATTTGGATTTAGACCGAAGACTGGTTGATACTCAAAGCTACACTCATTGAGATCTGACTTTAAGGATGTTTTGGTCGGCCAATTGAGTGTCGCACCTAAATAAAGCCTTCAAGAAAGATGTGTGATATTGAGATCCCTAGAACCCGATTACTATTCTGGGATAGGATGAACCAATTAAACTTCAGCGGGGGAGGGTACTTACCTATGAACTTCATGCAAGCCTTTAAACATGAGACTCTTGTGTGACTTGTTTGTGTTTGCCACTTGCTTGTTTTGAATATGACATCATAACATCATAATATCATATAATTTCACTTACCATTTCAAGGACCCAGGGATTTATCTTTGTTCTTTGTCGCAGGTCATGGCAACCAAATATTTCATCCGAGTTAACTTTGTAAAGGTTCCTGCCCAGCTTAAAGAATTAGTCTCAATGATTCCCGAGATTTCTGAATTCACCAAAAGGCATTGTTATCTACCCAGATTGGTTACCTCAGGTTTTGAAGAAGACATGATGAGAGTCCTGTTCTAATTCTTTGATCCTAAGCATCACTGTTTCACTTTCACAGATTATCAGTTGGTACCTACATTGGAGGAATTTTCTAAGATACTTGATCTACATGTCCTTGATGAGCTACCCTTCATAGGTTTAGAGAATGTTCCAAATCCTGAATTTATTGCAGCAACCTTACATATGAAGAAGTCAGATATTGTGTCTTATTGGGTAACAAAGAGTGGGGTCAAAGGTCTTCTTGCTAAGTTCTTAATTGAGAAAGCTCACTTGTTCCTTAATGATATGAGTTACCATGCTTTTGATGAGATAATGGCTCTATTGATATATGGATTGGTGATATTCCCTAACCCAGATCAATTCATAGATGTGCATGCAATAAAAATATTTATGTACACAATCCGGTTCCCACTTTGTTGGGAGATATACTAGACTCACTTCATACTCGCACTACTAAAAAACAAGGAACTCTCATGTGTTGCATGCCTCTAGTATCAGGTGGTTCAGTACTCATCTTCCCATATCAATATTGAAGAACGAGAAAAGGATGTCGTGGTCTCAAAGGATAACGTCACTCTCTCATACAAACATTTACTGGTGTGCCCGATCTCAGGATGACTTTACTATTATTGATCATTATGGGGAATTCCCTAATGCGCCACTCCTTGGGATTAGGGGAGGCATCACTTACAATCCTTCATTAACTTTGCGCCAGTTTGGTTTCGCTCAATGGGAAGGTCCTCATGATATGATTATTCAGGGCATTATGTTCAATTATAAAGATGATTCTCGAGGTTACCGTCAAAAGTTTATATGCGCATGGGAAAAGGTATATAAAATTGAAACTCAAACAACGGGACCAAAGAACTCTATTCCTTTGGAGCCTTACCTCAGGTGGGTGCGATCTCGTGCTCAAAGCCTTATGATTCCATATCCCGCCATTATCCTAGTGATTGTAGAGCCTGGTAATGAGGAAGACGTTTCTTGTACCATTCTCCATCCAGACATGCCTACCAATCTCGAAGAGCTGCAGAAATCCTGGATCCAATAGAAGGAAGAAAGGGGTACTTTTGAGACTCAATAATATGCCTATCTCAACATAATTTTAATGCCTATCTCAACACAAAGAGGATTTTGGAACTAACAAAGCAACTTCATGAAGAACATAATTTTAACGCCTATCTCAACACAAAGAGGAAGCGTCCATGGGAGACTTGAGTCCTTAGAATCTTATTTTTTCAATTTACTTCTTATTTTTCCCTTTATTGTAAGCCCAAGAGGCAATTATAATATAAACTTACTAATAAGAATGTTTTGTTTCTGTTTCCTCTTTTGAAAAACTTAAATCCTATAAGGTCCTTGAAAACATTGCATATGCATTTACATACCATATAATTGCATGAAAGGTTGTCAAAGACAGAATTCTTACTTTCTCGCTGTTTATTTCAGTAAAGAAATGGATCTCGAGCAGACTGTGAAAGATCTCCAGACCCAAAATGCTCAAATTTAAGAAGTGATCCTAAACTTGTCCAAGGGGAAAGAAGAACTGAAAGCACTCATAATCCAGAAGAAGAAACCAAGGAAATCGGTGGGTTTCATCAACATGGGGAGGAGATTCACAGGTCTAATTAAGAAGGCTGAGGTAGTTGTAACAGAAGAGGATGAACAAAAAGATTTTGAGAAAGGGGATGGTAGCCAGCATGGGAGCCAACAGGATACTCTTAAGAACTCTGAAGATGAATATTATCATGATTTTGGCGATGATAAGAAATATAAATCACTAGTAGACCGCTTAAATGCTATGGTGGTTCAGAAGGTACCCGATTTGGATTTCAATGACTTAGGCCTAGTTTTTGGAGTTGTTATTCCTCACAGATTCAAGGTTCCCACCTTTGATATATATGACGGTGTGTCCTGTCCAAAGCTGCATTTGAGATCTTATGTCTGTAAGATCCAACCCCGCACTGCTGACCGAAAGTTATGGATCCATTTCTTTCAAGACTATTTGTTCGAGGCTCAACTATAATGGTACTATCAGTTGGAGAATACCAACATTCGTACTTGGAATGGTCTGACTATAGATTTTTACAGGAATTTTGAATACAACTCTGATCTGACACCAACCTGGATGCATCTCCAAAGTATGTCTATTAGTCCCAATGAAAGCTTCAAGGAGTATGCCAATAAATGGAGGGATATTGCATGGAGAGTTTAGCCACCTCTAACTGAAAGAGAGGTTGTTGATATGTTTATGAGCACATTGACTGGTCCTTTATATACTCATCTACTTGGAAGTTCCTCATCTGGCTTCACTGAATTGATACTAACTGAAGAACGTGTTGAGAACGGAATCCGAAGTGGAAAAATCCAGGGGACACAGGTTCCAGTACTACAAAGAAGCCATCATATGGAAAGAAGGGGTCTAGTGTTGTTTACAACTAAAAATGTCGCAATAAGAAAAATCATGACCAATTCGTTGGGGCATTCTTAATCTCTGCACCTGCACCGCAATAACAACAGGACAATCAGCGCATACAAGAGCGTAGACAAGACGTACCCCGAAGACAGTTCACAAAGATCGACATGACCTTGGATCGGGCTTTAAAACACATGTTAAAGGTCGATCTGATTACACTACGAGACCTTCCTCTGAATATCTACACCTCTGCTCCTTGCTATAATCCTAACACGAGGTGCGCATATCATTCAAATTGTCAGGGACATGACACCAACAACTTTTGGGCACTAAAGAACAAAATTCAGATATGATCGATGCTGGGGAGATTGAATTTGACTCTCCCACTAGTACATAAATGACATTTTACATCGGGTGAAAATGACTTTTTTACATCGGGTATGGGTCCGATGTAAAGTCAGGCGATGTAGTAAATCAAAGACATTTTACATCGTTTTATGGTCTGATGTAAAAAATACACCAACCACATCGATTTACTTTTCAAGTCTGATGTGAAAAAAATTGGATTTTTTTATATAAAAGGGGTTTTTTACATCGGTTGTGTTGTACCTCGCAAACGGCTACGATCCCCGTGCTGACCGCGGAACAAAATAAACAACAGAGTTACCATCTAATTCTATTCATTCTACTTAGAGAACAGGAAGATATAGCTACAACCTAATAAGGAAAGGAAATGGTCTGGAACCAAAATCTAAGTCTGGGAGTCGGTTACGCAAGGGGAAGGTATTAGCACCCCTCACGTTCGTTGTACTCAACGGGAACCACTTAGTCTAGTTTGCGAATGAGTGATGATCTATGCTAATTGTCTTTTTAAGGGTAAGAGATACAGAAAATGGGTAGTTTTATTCCTAGGGTGCTCGACAAGGAGTAAGATCTGTGTGCCTACGTATTCCCTTGTGCAATGGGAAAGTCAGAGCCTCGTAGTTCGTGGTTCTATGGTTGGTCGATTGATTTTATTAGGCGTCAATATCTTAACCCCAAAGCATATTGTGAACACCCCAAATTTGCCCTCACCCATTCACACCATGGCTTGTGATCATTTCATATGTATAAACACAATCATAACATCTCATATCTCAATTTTGAGTCACTGCATTGGTTCTAAGTCATCTGCATCTAGGGTTTGTGATCTGAGCAATCCAAGAGCTTCTTGAGCCACTCCAAAGGCCACCAATCACTTCAAGGGGATCCATGTGTGTTCATCTATCATATTACATCCTCTCAAGGTCAAGATTTCAAAAGAATCACAAGAACTAGGGTTTGAATGGATGCAGAGCCAGGTTTGACTGCACAGTTGACCTAAAATTAGGGTTTTGGTTTCAGAGGCCATAACACCCAATTTTTTGGTCATTCTTGTTTCCATTGGTCTCTATATGGTATAAGGAGTATGCATATCAATTTTCATGAAGAAATTCCATGGGGAAGTCATCTGATCAAGAGTTGACTTTTCAGACAAGTCAGTGCAAAATCAGGGCATCTGAGGCCCCCAATGACCCAACCAATAGGCATTCTTCATCATTTTGAGTGTATATGATCTTTATTTGATCATGGAAGAAGGTTGAAGTTCACAAAAATCAAGAATTTGGAGTTTTTGCAAATGTTGACTTTTTGGGCATAGTTGACTTTTCAAGAATGCTTCATTTTAGGTCATTTTTCAAGCCTTGATTCTTGATCCAAAAATGCTTCAAATGGAAAAACTTTGGTCATGAAAGTTGTAGATTACATCTTTCCCTTTTCAAAAAGTACAAGAACATGATCAAACTCTTCTTGGATCAAAAGTTATGGTGTGACAAAGTTGGCAAAAATCATTGATTTTCAAGGCATGCTTCAAATGAGAATTTTGCAAAATCATGAACCAAAGCCAATTGTAACTTCTAATTCACTTCAAACCAGTATGCAAACATCACATAGGCCCTAAAAGTCAGATTTGAACCAAGGTGCCTCATGTTTCATGGCTTATGTAACAAGATTTTTCCATATGAACCAAAAGTTAACCAAGTTGCAAAACCATCATGATGTTTCCTACAACTTGCTGCCTTGGCCTTTGAACCAGCCATAGTCTCTCACCACACCATGCTGCACCAGCCCTAGCCCTTGTACCAAGCTAGCACCAAGCCCATGCCTCTCTTACAACCAAGTTGACATTTTGCAAAAGTAAACATCCCAATCACCACAGGCCATGTCACATCCTCTGGCTACTTGGATTAAAATATACTATCCATTTGCAAGCCATTTCATACATCAAGCAAGGCTGAAACACTCTCAAGCATCACATACACCAAAACACACCATTGTGCAAAACTCTTCGAAACTCTCTGCCCAGCTTTCAAACATCCAAACCATTTTCACCAATCATCTCACCATGTCTCATTGAGTTAAAAGCAACCAAGAACCAGGCCTGAAACAAGCCATAACACCACTTCACCATTTTCACTCCAACTTGCAGTTTCATTCGAAACTCTCTCCACAGCTCACAAACATCCAAACAAACTCCATAAACCTTCTCTACTCATCATCTGGACCACAAACAACCTTTCACCCTTGCCAGAAATAGCCAGAATCATCATTGCCATGTTCAACTGAGTTTGAGCAGAAGTTACTCAAACTCTTCATCCAGCCATTATAAATTTCTCCTGAGCATTCAAACATCATCAAGAGGTCCTAAGGAGTGGATTGCACAAGGAAAAGGGGTATGAAAGTTGCTGGAGTGAAAGCTTCGAATCTCAGGTAGCTCAAGAACTTTTTTTTTCCAGAAATGGATTTTTAAGTTCTAAACTTGTTCTTTATGTCTTCCTGATCATGAATATGCTTTTAGTTTTTGAAATGGTGATGAAATGAGAGTTTAATTGATCTCTGAAACTCAGTTGACCTAATCTTTGTTTGCTTCGATTCAGCCTTGTTAGGAAATATAAATTTGTTTTGATTAGGGGTTCTGGTTCGTGAGTGAGTGGGGATCATTTCCCAGTTTTTAGATTTCGTTTTAGTTAGGTTTTTAGGGTTTTGGGGATTCTCAGGGGGGATGCTGGCCGGAGAAGACGACCGGAGGTCCTCTCCGGCCACCTGAAAGTCATTTGTGCCCTAATCCTGTAATTAATTTCCATTTGAATTCTGGGCGTTGGATTGGTTGACCTAGTTGACTCCCCGCGCGAATGAAAGGCCCAGATCACTTTGCTTAGCCCTAATCTTCATTATTTATTTAATTAATTGGGATTAACTCAGATGCAACCCCAGCCGTCCAGATGCGCGCTGGTCAACCAATTCAAACCCAGATTCAATCCCTGCCTTCCATTTGTTTGACTTTCCTTTTATTTAATTTATTTTCATTTTCTTTTTCATTTAACTTGCACAATTTATTTAAAATAGTAAAAAATGTGTAAAAATTATGAAACTTTTTCTCATAAGTTTTATTAATTTTTATGACACAAAAATATTTTTATTTTTATTTTTATCATTAAAAAAGTATTTTTAAATATTTAAAAGATTATTTTTAATTGATTAATGGAAATTAATTTATTAAAAATACTTTTAGGTATTTAAAAATCACCAAAAAATTCATGAAATGTTCTAAGACATTTAGAAACATTTTCCAACCTTCAAACCAAATTTCTTTTTTGATCTTGATGCATTTTGAGAATTTTTCATTGAATAAAAATCATTTTTATGCATTAATTTGATCCAAAGTTCAAAAAAACATTTCTGCCTATCTATGAAGAGTTGGACATTGATTCTTCTTGAATTGCATTGTGTTTAGCATGTAGTTTTTGAGATAAAATGGCCATGATTTGATCTTGCATTTTTCATTTGTTTGGCATTTCTTTTGTTTAGGAACCCTAAAAACCCTAATAACTTGTAAAATTCATAACTTGAGATTGGTTAAGAGTTGAGATCTCCCCTTTGGGCATTGGTTTAGTATAGGTTTAGGGTTTCTTTGGGTGGCATTTTCCATTTTTTATCTTAGGGTTTGCTTCTGATTTTGACTTTTGTTTGATGTTTGGTTCATAAACCCTAATTTGGGCTTCCATATGCATCCATCTTGCATTCCCTTGCATAACATGACTTGCCATGACATTCCATGCTTCCATGTGATTCATTTGACATCATAAGACATATAGAAAGCATGTTTGATCATTGCATCATGTATTTTCCATGTTGTATGTCATGTGCACCTCATAACTTTTCATGTGTTTTCATGGTTCCTAACTTGCATCATTTGCATCCATGATCTTGTATGAACATCTCCATGTGTTGCCTCATGTTTGTAACATCTCATAGCATCATTAGCATCATGTATATGCTTCTGGTTTTGTTTCTCATCATGTCATCTCATCCTATTTTGCATTGCATTGCATTCCTTTTCTAACCTTTCAGGTGGTAAGTAACTTTGGGAAGTGAATTTGCCTTCACTTCTCATAACTTTTCTTTTCATCTCTCTTGCATCCATTGCTGCATTTTTGTTTGTGTTTGAGTTTGAGCTTGCTCATTCTTCTTCTTCCTACTTTCTTTCTTCAAGTGACTTGACTTTTTGAATGAAGCAAGTCACTTTGCTTCTCTTGATCCTGTTCATCTGCTTCCTGGTGGCTCCTTTGAAGATTTCTCTTGAAGACCTCACAAACCTTAGGAACAACCAAGCATGACAATGATTAGGGTTTTTGATTAGTCCCCCCTCTTAGATTTTACCTTTGTGTCATCTCTTTGAGTCTTCTCTTCTCACCTCATAAGCAGGGACTAAACCCTAAAGGCTTTAAGGCTTTGTGATTAAGCTTATGCCTGCATCCTTCTCTTAGGATGGAGTGTATAACTTTAATCCTAAGTGTTAAACCCTTAATGTGTTTAAATCTCTTAATCAATTCACTTAATAAATCATCAAGACATCACACTTGTGACTTGGGCCTTGCATTAGGGTTCTAATTCTTCCTTAACTGGTTAAGAAGGACTAACCCTAGTGTTAATGGACAAGTCCCCCTCAAGTTGTCTTACAAATCATAAAATTCACTTCATCATCATACCATTAAATAAAATCCACTTAATCAAAGGCTTGTTTTGTCATGAGTTTAATCCCTAATCATGGATTAAGTTGAGGAGCATTCCTCAGCTTAAACATTCTCATCTATTATCCTTCTATTAGGATGGTGTAATGAGTCTGTTTAATCCCTGATTATGGCTTAACCTCATTACTCAACACTAAACAAAAACACCAAAAACATCTAAATAATCACAAGTAGGTTAATGATCTTAATCCTATGCCAAAGGTGATTAAGTGTGAGAATCTGACTTCACACTTAAGGTATTCTCATTACCCCTAATCAGAGGGAAGATGGGATGAGTTTACTAAATCCATTGGTTTAGGCTTAAGCTCATTAACTTATGACAAACTTTCAAAAGCAATAAAAGACTGAAAACTCAAAAACAAACAATAATCGTCTCCTTCGGGATTCTTTTCTCACCTCACTCACTCACAAACGAGAACTTGCTTCTTCCGTCTAATGCAAGACAGTTAGCACCTGAGCCAGACAGGTCATACACTTGAGCATAGACAAGTAAGCAGTTCACAAGTCAATTCATCTTTCAGTCTCTTTGGGTCGAACTACGGTGTTCTGACTTCCTCATTGCACGAGAGGATACGTAGGCATAACTTAACAGTTATCGAACAAAAGTCTCTGTATATTCCCCCTCTTTCAGCTTCATTCTTTTAGCCTCATGATCTTGAGCATACTCTCATCCTTACACTGACACTGTACATTTATACACTTCACATTCTTTCTTTACACTGACACCTGTACATCATCTTTCCAGCTCTTTATACACAGATTGCACTGACACTACCCCTTTAAAACACAAATCTTTTTTAAGCGTGGATCCCGTCGAGTACGGCGGACAATCTGGGTGCTAATACCTTCCCAGGTTGTAACCAACCCCCTTTCTCAGTCTCTCTAGTTCGCAACCGTCTTATCCATCTTTTTCTAGGCCTATGCAGCATTGCCTTTCCTTCGGGATAAAAATGCCTAGCTGGCGACTCTATTCATCTCCAGTGAGTTCACGGCTGTGTGTTCTCATTGTCCCTCTCGCCGACCGTTCGCGTCTGTACCTTTATCTGGGGCCTGTTCCCATTTATCGGGAGCGACAGCTTGGCGACTCTGCTGGGGAGCCTTATACTGTAACCAGGGCTTCTGGTTCTTTTTGTGGGTTCCTCCTAGCGCTTGATTGATTTGTGTTTACTGGGGTGTTATGTGCTTATTTGTGTTTGTATATTTGTATTTATTTCTGCTTTATGTACAGTTTTGTTTACTGCTTTCTTTATTGCTTTTGCATTATATCATATTGTCATACTGTGCTGCTGGCTGGATCTGTTGTTTGTTTTGGTGGGTGGGTGTTCCATTGAGAGTTAAAGTCCTATACCTGGGACCTGAGTGACACCTAGGCTAGAGTGAATCATATTCTTTCCCATTCCATTTCGGTCTGGTGCGGGAATATGAAACACGGTTCAGATATGGGTTTCTTCTTAAGAACTCTGTGTTGCAGATTTCCTGCAATGCTAGGGCTATCTGGGAAGCCTGCTAAGTCTGGATGACCTTTTAGTATTGACCTTCAGAAACTGAGGTGAATTAGAGGAGGAACTGTTATGGTTATTGTAAACGCTGTACCTCCGGGTTAGAAGTGTCTACACTTCTCATAACTGATCCAAGTCTGAGGATCCTTGTTCTAGAACATCACCTGTGAGGGGGTTGGGCTGTTTACAGGTTTGCAGGTACCTTGACCTCAGAATACCTTGTTACTTTGATTGTTTAAGAATACTCCAATTTGGGACAGTTCTTGTGATTCTAAAACCCTGGACATGTGGCTCTTTATTTGAGTCCCCCACCTTGGTTACTGGATTTATAGACCTCATCTGGAATTCTTGAGCACACTTGGACCTATATCAGGGCATTTTGATCAGATCCAGCTCAGTCACAAACCCTTGCATTTCATTTGCATACATAATCATTGCATCATATTGACATTTGCTTATTTGTGTTTCAGGGTATCCATCTTCATTTGGTTTTGGTTTTGACCCCATCTTCAGTACTGACCTATCTTCACCAGCATTTGCTTCAGCTATCTACTTCAGTTATCTGCACCAGCCAATCAGTGGCTCATTCTTCAGTGTTATCATCAGCACCTGTCTCTACTCAGTCTTCAGCATCATGGCTCCCAAAAAGAGCAACATCACCTATCACTTCTTCCAGCCAGAGTTATCAGACATCAGGAGGATTCAGACCCTGATCACTCCAGATCACATACCTTTGTTCAGGGAACATTATGGAGATATACTTGACATGGTTATGGATCTGGACCCTTCACAGAGAAGCCTGATCCATACCTGCATTCAGTTTTATGATCCCCCACTGAGATGTTTCACCTTTCAAGACTTTCAGTTAGGCCCCTTATTGGAAGAGTACTCTTCATTAGTTGGTATGCCTATCAGGGGTGGAATCCCTTTCAACCCTGAGATGGTCTTTCCTGCTAATGGAGAGGTGGCAAAAGCTTTGCATCTGGAACCTGTCCTGATTGAGCAACATATGACCTCTAAAGCTGGAATCCCTGGGTTTCATCTGGATTTCTTGATCTCTCAAGCCACCTTGAAGGCCTCTTTAGGAGAGTGGAAAGCTGTCTGTGCCTTGTTGGCCTTGAGTATATATGGAATTGTATTGTTTGCGGATGAGCCTCGATTCATTAGCAAGAATGCAATCCATCTGTTCATCCTGAAGAACCCAGTGCCCACTTTATTGGGGGATCTCTACTATTCAGTGCATCAGAGGAATGAAAAGCAGAGGGGAAGATTAGTGAGGTGTTGTGCTCCATTGTTCCACACTTGGCTTCTCAGGCATTTGCCCAGGACAGATGCATTTCTGAACCCTCATCAGCAGAGCAACTGGGCTAAGAGACTCACTGCTCTAACTTCAGCAGATATCAGATGGTGCACTCAAAGCACCAAGGGCAGGGATATCATCACCAGCTGTGGGCATTTTCCCAATGTGCCTTTGATAGGAGTTAAGGGTAGTATCAATTACAACCCTCTGCTGTTTAGACGACAACTGGGCTATGCACTGGTCCACACTCCTAAGGCACAGGACTTGGTTGAGACTCTCTATTGTGAGAACAAGATTAATTTGGCTATTGTTAGGCAGGCTGCCTGGGCCTGGGATAATGTCCAAACCAAGGGAGTGACCATCCTAGGGAAGTGCAACAATGTGGCATCAGCACAATATTATGAGTGGTCCCGTGCCAGGGCCCAATTCTCTGGGATGCCCTTTACCATAGAAGACATGCCTGAGTCATCTTCAGCACCACCCCCTGCCACTATCAGTTTGGAAGAGTTTGAGAGCTTGAAGGAAAGAAATGAGAAGCTAACCCAGGCCTTGCAGAAGACCCTCCGGGAGAGGAGTGAAGGTATGAGGGAGATTGAAAGGTTGGAGAAGATGAGAGTAGATCATCTGACTAAGATTGAGAAGTCTGGGGATTATATCAAGAAGTCTAAGGCCGGAGAACAAATTCTGAAGAATGCTTGCAAAGAAGCCCAGTTCCAAAGAGCAAGGACAGACTCGTATTTGAAGGAGAGTCAAGCCCGGTGGGTCAGGATCACCGAGGCTCGTACCCTGGAAGACAAGAGAGTTCAAGACAAGATAGAGCAACTGGAAGCTAGTGCAAAAGAACAGCAAGAAGCCCTGGCAGCAGCCCAGAGGGAGATATCAGAACTGAAGGTCAAAGCAGGGGTGAAGAGGTCAAAGGACCAAACTCAGCACAAGAAGCTCACTACGGCTGTTACAACCCGGAATCTCCTCATCAGGAATCTCACGGAGCGTCCGGCTGATCCTGTGACCGAAGCACTTCTCAAGGAAGTTCGTGAGGATGAGTTTGGTCTTGATGTTTGACCATTTGTTTGTTGTTGCTTTCATTCCATGTACTTTTATTTTCTTTTCTTGTGATGTATTTTGACCCCTCAGAGGGCTTGTACTTGTAAACAAACCATGTACCATTTTGTTTTTGTAATATATGTGTTAGCTTGCTACATCTGAGTTTTCTTCAAGCAACAACAACAGCATCTTCAAGGGTCTGGAAGGGTCAAAACTGAATGCCAAGCCGGATACCTTGAGGACAAATAAGCATATTGCATTGCATGGTAACACTTTTGTTTGTTTTGTAGGTTTTTGTTTTCTTGCCACTAACTCTGTTGTGAATCTCAGGAACTATTGCTAGGCGCCGGGTATTTCCTCTCAACCGTCCGCACCATTATCCAACCCGAAACAACCTTCCGGGCATTCAAATGGATCAGATGTAGCAGGACCTTACTGAGGTCAGAAATCAAATGGCAAACGAAAGGCTAGAAATGAGGAATCAAATGACGCAGTTCATGGAAGTGATGAACAACATGGCTCAGAGCCAGGAAAGATTGAGGGCCATGGTGGAAAGGCAGAATCAAGAAGATCCGCATATAGGGACTGCCGGCACCAGCAACAATGAAAGGGTCCAACCCCATGTTAACCCCCCTGTCTTCGGGCCACACCTCCATCCTGAGGTCAATATTCCTGCAAATGTTCAAGGGACTGCCACCGCAGCTAGGGTACTTCAAGAAGATCCTCAGGAGGACCAATTCACAGTAATGGGCGCTGGTGAAGAAGCTTATGATAGAAGATTGGATGAGATAGCTGAGAAATTGAGGTCCTTAGAATCTCAAAACTCTTTGGGCTTCGATGTCATGGACATGGGCTTGGTAGACGGGGTCAGGATCCCCCATAAGTTCAAGCCTCCTTGCTTTGAAAAATACAACGGGACTTCATGCCCCCGGACTCATTTACAGTCATTTCTGGGAAGGCTGAAGGCCTATACAATGGATGAGAAGCTCTGGATGTTCTATTTCGAAGACAGCTTAACTGGAGCGTCAAGAGAATGGTACTCTCACTTGACAAGGGCAACTATTAGATGCTGGAAGGACCTGGCAGAGGCCTTCATCAGACAGTATCAGTATAACTTAGACATGGCACCCAACAGGACCCTCCTAATAGGAATGTCACAGTCTTCAAGGGAGAGTTTCCGAGAATATGCCCAGAGATGGAGGCAATTGGCTGCTGCTGTTCAGCCACCTATGTCTGAACGGGAAATGGCAGATATGTTCATGAACACCCTTCAGGGAACTTATATTGACAGGCTGGCTGCCTTCTCTTCCACTAGCTTTGCGGATGTTGTCATAGCTGGGGAGAGAATCGAAAGCCTATTGAAGATGGGTAAGATCTCAGACAACGGTGCAAGCTCGTCCAATAGTACAAGAAAGCCTTTTGCAGGCCCGAGAAGAACTGGTGAGACCAATGCCATCCACACCAACAGGGGCAGGCCCCAATATGTTCAAAGGTCAATAGCAGCAGTCACCATTCCTGCTCCAGCTCATCCTCAGCCAGTCTATCAACCTCCGCAGCAAAACTATCAGCAACAACCCCAGTACCACCAGCAAAATCAGTATCCTCCAAGAAATTACAACAACAGCAACACCAACAACAACAGTCAACAAAGGCCATTTCAGCAGAGGCCATCTCAAGCTAATAGGGTGATCGATCCGATCCCTATGCCATATGCTACCCTGCTGCCACAACTCCTGAAACTCAACCTAGTTGAGCTAAGGACGCTGGCACCTCCAGATCCCAACAGTCTACCCAGGAACTATGACTCCAATGCTAGGTGTGCTTTTCATTCAAACGCACCTGGCCACAGTACAGAAAAGTGCAGAGCTCTGCATATGAAGGTACAAGACCTGGTAGACTCCAAGGCTCTGAATTTCGCACCACCACCCAATGTAAATAAGAACCCAATGCCAAACCACGGTGGTCCTAGAATTAACGCTATTGAAGAAGACAAACCGTCTTATTTAATAACCAGCGTGGGTCAGATCCGGACACCGTTGGTAGAAATCAAGGCTCAACTCCTGGAATGTCAAATGTTCCCGGGGTGTGAGTTGGGTTGTGCTTACTGCAATATCTCTGTAAATGGGTGCGATAATTTGAGGAATGGCATAGACGGCCTTATTCAGAGTGGCCAGCTTCAGATCACCACATCATTTCCAACAAATCCAGCAATCTCATCAGCAACGGTTTCAGAACCTCCTACAACTGCAGCAACTATTGTTCCTAACAATTCTTCGGTTTCATCAACGAGTACCTCATCTGTCGTTTCAACTGATCAGATATCAATGAATGTTCCTTCTACAACTCCAGCACCACTCCATTTCGAAACTCCTACAACAACAACATCCATTCTTCCACCATTATCTCCTACAACACCAGCAACAAATCATGAAGATGTCTCAACTGTCACCATATTCTACGATCCTGAAAACAACTCCGCCTACAACTTAGAAGGTGCTGCTCCCATTAGAGCACCAGTTACAATCTATTATGATCCTCAGACTATCACAGTTCCTTCCACAGCTGCAATCAGTCCAGTCACTATCACGGTGCCTGGACCGGTACCTTATGAAAGCAGTAATGCCATCCCCTGGCATTACGGCTCTGACTTGTATTGGGAGGGACAAAGAATCACTTTTGAATCGTCAACCCCTGCACTACAAATTGACAATGTGGGCGGAGGCGGAGGCTTCACTCGAAGCGGACGTCTTTTCGCTCCACAAATTCAGAGACCCACAGCCGAAGCAGAAGCTGCTGCCAAGGCAAAAGGGAAGAGCCCTGTGCAGGAAGATCAAGCTGTTAAGGAAGCTTTGAAGACACCATTCGATCAAGAGGTTGATGAGTTCATGCGAATCATCAAAAAGAGTGATTATAAGATAGTGGATCAGCTTCATCAGACGCCTTCCAAGATCTCAATCCTATCATTGCTTATGTGCTCCGAAGCCCATCGGAATGCACTACTCAAAGTCTTGCACGCAGCTTACGTGCCTGAAGAGATCACTGTCAATCAACTGGAAGCAGTAGTGGGAAATGTTAATGCTAGTCACGGACTAGGGTTCACCAATACTGATTTGACAACGGAAGGCCGCAACCACAACAAAGCCTTGCACATAACCATGGAATGCAAAGGTGCTGTCCTTTCCCATGTGCTGGTAGACACGGGGTCATCCCTTAATGTCCTACCTAAAAAGGCTTTGGTGAAGCTAGAGTACGACGGATTGGCATTGAGACCCAGCAACCTGGTGGTAAGAGCTTTTGATGGCTCAAAGAGATCGGTTCTGGGAGAGATTGAGCTGCCCGTAACGATTGGCCCGCAGACTTTCACAACTATCTTCTACGTGATGGATATACAGCCCGCCTATAGCTGTTTATTGGGTAGGCCATGGATTCACGCCGCTGGCGCCATGACCTCCACCCTTCACCAGAAGTTAAAATATGAGTGGGAGGGTCAGATCGTTACAATCTGTGGAGAAGAGGACATTTTTGTCAGTCACCTGGCAACCTATAAGTACATTGAGATGGATGGGGAGATCCATGAAACAATGAGCCAGGGGTTTGAAGCCTTGAATGTGAATGAAACATCTGCTGTGTCTGGTACTTCGATATCATCATACCAACAAGCCCGGAAGGTCGTTGAGGAAGGAACTGCCCAAGGCTGGGGCAAGCTACTACCGGTGGAGAAGAAAGAGGACAGATTTGGGTTGGGTTACAAACCAACTCAACAAGATCAAACAGCGGCTGCGAAAGAGCCCAACTTTGTGAGTGGGGGGATGCTTACCCCTGATGCTATCAACTGTCTGGAAGACGAGCTGGAAGAGGAACGCAACCTGGAAAGCTGGATTCGTCCAAGGATCCCGGGGAGCAGTGTCTCGAACTGGTCTTCCCAGGAAATTATAAGAGTTACTCATGCAGAGTAATTATTATTTCCTGTATTTTTAAGCATGCATCAAAGTCTTGCATCTTGCCCAAGATGACAAGACTCATTTTGTAATCGGGCCATCTGTACTTTTTGTGCAAACAAGATCAATTAATGAAATATCAGACATCTTTTTGCAAACGAGTCTTTTCCTTTTCGTTCACTGTTTTTCCATTTTTCTTTTTGTACAAAAAATAAATGGCGGTGTTTTCAAAATGACAACTTCATTTCACCTTTCTAAATAAGACTAAAATCAGATCACTAAAATGAACAAACTTAACCCTTGCAGAGAGTGCCTTCCAGACAGCACCGACAACAGCACGGCTATGACTTCGTATGACTTTGACAATCCAATCAATCAAGTTGATGAAGGGGTTGATGAAGAATATGAGCTTCCTGAAGAGCTAGCCAGGTTGTTAAGACAAGAGGAAAAGGTTATTACTCCTCACCAGGAGGAGGTTGAAGTGATTAATCTTGGTACAGATGAAGACGTGAAAGAGGTTAAAATCGGGGCCTGCCTGCAAGACTCGGTGAAGAGACAACTGATTGATCTGCTTCGAGAATATGTAGATGTGTTTGCTTGGTCGTACCAAGATATGCCGGGGTTGGATACCGATATTGTCGTGCACAAGCTGCCTTTGAGAGAAGAATGCCCGCCGGTCAAACAGAAACTGCGCCGTACTCGCCCAGACATGGCTATGAAAATCAAGGAAGAGGTACAAAAGCAGTGGGACGCCGGGTTCCTCGCTGTAACTAGCTATCCGCCATGGGTTGCTAACATAGTACCTGTGCCTAAGAAAGACGGCAAAGTAAGAATGTGTGTTGACTACCGGGATCTGAACAGAGCCAGCCCGAAAGATGACTTCCCATTACCTCACATTGATGTATTGGTGGATAACACGGCTCAGTTCTCGGTGTTCTCCTTCATGGACGGATTTTCAGGGTATAATCAGATTAAGATGTCACCTAAAGACATGGAGAAGACAACATTCATCACACCTTGGGGCACGTTCTGTTACAAAGTAATGCCATTCGGACTGAAGAATGCTGGTGCAACATATCAACGGGCTATGGTGACACTATTCCACGATATGATCCATAAAGAAATAGAATGTTATGTGGATGATATGATCGCCAAGTCCCTTACAGAGGAAGATCACCTGGTGAATCTGCTCAAGTTATTCAAGCGTCTGAGGAAGTACCAACTGAAGTTGAACCCCAACAAATGCACATTCGGGGTGCGATCCGGTAAGCTGCTGGGCTTTATTGTGAGCGAGAAAGGGATTGAAGTTGACCCTGATAAAGTCAAAGCTATTCAAGAGATGCCTGCACCGAGGACTGAGAAAGAAGTTCGAGGGTTCTTAGGTCGATTGAATTACATTTCACGGTTCATATCTCACCTAACGGCAACCTGCGAACCTTTGTTCAAGCTGTTAAGGAAAGAGCAAACGGTCAGGTGGAATGAAGACTGCCAAAAGGCTTTTGACAAGATCAAAGAATATCTGCAAGAACCTCCAATCCTTATGCCTCCAGTTGAAGGAAGACCTCTGATTATGTACTTGACAGTATTAGAAGAGTCAATGGGGTGTGTGCTGGGCCAGCATGACGAGTCTGGTCGAAAAGAGTATGCGATATACTACCTAAGCAAAAAGTTTACCGACTGTGAACAACGTTATTCACTGCTCGAGAAAACTTGCTGTGCTTTAGCGTGGGCTGCTCGCCGACTGAGACAGTATATGTTGACCCACACTACTTTGTTGATATCAAAAATGGACCCAGTTAAGTACATTTTCGAGAAGCCAGCTCTTACCGGACGGGTTGCAAGATGGCAGATGATTCTCACAGAGTATGACATCCAATACACATCTCAGAAGGCCATCAAGGGCAGTATATTGTCTGAATATCTCGCTGAGCAACCCATTGATGATTACCAGCCTATGAGGTTTGACTTCCCTGATGAAGACATCATCTTCATAAAAGCAAAAGATCATGAAGAGCCTATTCACACTGAAGGGCCTGACCCGGAAGAAGAATGGACTATGATGTTTGATGGGGCTGTTAACATGAATGGTCGTGGTGTTGGTGCAGTACTCATTACACCCAAAGGAGTTCACATGCCTTTCTCGGCAAAACTCGCTTTCAACTGCACTAACAACGAAGCTGAATACGAAGCTTGCATTATGGGTCTTGAGGAAGCCATTGACCTCAGGATCAAGACATTGACCGTATTCGGAGATTCAGCTCTGGTAATCAATCAGACCAACGGCAAATGGTATACACACCAGGATCATCTGATACCTTACAGGGATTATACAAGAAGGTTATTGACGTTCTTCACAACAGTCAAGCTCGAGTATATCCCTCGGGACGAGAATCAGTTTGCAAATGCTCTTGCTACCATTTCATCCATGATCAAAGTTCAAGCTGCTAATTTTGTACCTCAGATTTCAGTATCCAGACTTGATAGACCAGCATATGTGTTCTCAGCAGACGTTGTTAGAGATGATAAGCCTTGGTTCCACGACATCAAATGCTTCTTGGAGGATCAGACATACCCACCTGGGGCATCTTCCAATGATAAGAAGACTTTGAGAAGGCTTGCTGGTAGTTTCTTTCTGAACACTGATGGGTCTTTATACAAAAGGAACTTTGATATGGTACTCCTCAGATGTGTTGACAAGACGGAAGCAGGTTTGCTGATGCATGAAGTGCACGAAGGATCGTTTGGTACCCATGCCGGAGGGCATGCCATGGCTAAAAAGTTGTTAAGATCAGGTTATTACTGGATCACAATGGATGCAGACTGTTGTGCTTATGCCAGAAAATGCCATAAATGCCAGATCTATGCAGATAAGGTGCATGTGCCTCCCAATCCTCTGAACATCATGGCTTCACCATGGCCCTTTGCCATGTGGGGCATTGATATGATTGGCAAGATTGAGCCAACCGCTTCAAATGGCCACAGATTCATCCTGGTCGCCATTGATTATTTCACTAAGTGGGTCGAAGCCGCCTCATATGCAAATGTTACAAGACAAGTGGTAGCCAGATTTCTGAAGAGAGATATCATCTGTCGATATGGAGTTCCCGAGCGAATCATTACTGATAATGGTTCCAACTTAAACAACAAAATGATGGTTGAATTATGCCGGGACTTCAAGATCCAACATCACAATTCTTCTCCTTACAGGCCGAAGATGAATGGCGTTGTTGAGGCAGCAAATAAGAATATCAAGAAGATTGTGCAGAAGATGGTAATCACTTACAAAGACTGGCATGAAATACTACTGTTTGCCTTGCATGGGTACCGCACATCGATCAGAACGTCCACTGGAGCAACCCCGTATCAACTTGTGTATGGTATGGAAGCAGTCCTACCAGTCGAAGTTGAATTACCCTCCCTACGGGTATTAATGGATGTTAAACTGAGTGAAGCAGAATGGGTTCGGGCCCGATACGAACAACTGAGTCTGATCGAAGAGAAAAGATTGGCTGCAATCTGTCATGGACAGCTATATCAGAAGAGAATGAAGAGAGCCTTCGATCAGAAAGTCAGGCACCGAGAGTACCAAGTAGGAGATCTTGTGCTGAAAAGAATCCTCCCTCCTCATACAGACCACCGGGGCAAATGGACTCCAAATTATGAAGGACCATTTGTTGTAAAGAAAGTTTTCTCTGGTGGAGCACTGATGCTCAGCACCATGGATGGTGAAGATTTCCCGTCCCTTGTGAATTCAGATGCAGTTAAAAAATACTTCGCATAAAAATGACCCGCTGGACATAAAAACAGAATGTAAGTCCAGGAAAAAATAGGGCATCCCGGCGAGTCAAAAACAGAATAAAAGACTCGGGCAAAAATAAGGGAAAATAAATAAAAATGTACACCCGCTGAGTTGAAAAGCCGCATTGGACAACTCAGGCAAAAATGGGTATCCCGATGGATTGAAAACCCGAAAGGGCGATCCATGCAAAATAAGGGAATAAGCGAACAACTGCATTCTGAATTCGTCTGTATCACTTGCAACTTGGAAAGCTTCAAAAGGATCAAGCTTCAATCAGAATCAGCCTTCTTCAGAAAGCAAGGCGAGAAGAACGTCATTGTCATACGAGTCATAGCAGAAGAGGAAGCTCCTTTGAAAGCGTCGTCAACATCGCCAGCACTTTGTTTCTCAATTTGTAACAATCTCCTTATTTTAGGAGATTTGTTTCCTTGACTGTATCTTGCCAATTCAGGGCACAAGAATTAATAAAATCAGATTTTTCAGTCATGTTTCGTCTTGTACATATTTCGTTTGCAAAGAATGTCTGATGTCTCTAAAACTAATTGCATAAGTACGGATGTTTTTCACTAAAAATAGAAACACATGCTTGCAGGGAATATACTTACTCTTGAGAATGCTTAACTCCTATGACGGAATCCAGTAAAGGATACCTCGGGACCTTTTGTGCGTTTCCTTATCTTTGCAGGATTGCAGGTATCCAGAACGCAACCTGGGGCATGCAAGTTACATCCCAGCAAGTTGGCAAATCAACAAACAGTCTTAGCACTCAAGGTGCTTTCTCCCCAGCTGAGTTTGCCTCTCATTACTCTCCCCAGCTGAGTTACCAACAACATTCCCTAGCTGTATTACCAATCGTTCTTCCTCGGCAGAATGCAAAGTCAGGGAATCATCTCCCCACAGAATCCTCAGCCTCTATTCAGAAGAGCAACGCATGAAGGAGTCACAACAGAGTACAGAAGGCTTCTACAAACCCCAGCTGAGTCCTATATTACAAGGATATGTCAATCAGTGACCTAGATCCCCAAGCAGATGCATCTCATCAGATCTGTCAATAATCTCACCCCCCAGCTGGGATGTCCGCTTCAAGCAGATCGACCAGAGATCTTCGCAACAACGGGATCCAAGTCCCGGTTTGGTATCTTTGCATAACCATAGCATTCACATCATATTCACCCACAAAGCGTAGCATTCCGTCTAATACGGAGCATTACGGCAAAAAAAATCAAATACATAGCATAATCATAAGTCATGTTGTGAATCAAACACTTGTGAATAATAAACCATCTGTCAGTATACAGAATACAATACACAAAAATCCCCACCAGAGTCCCCAGCGAAAGCAGTGGCCTCTAAATCACAAACACCGGTATATGCACCTTTTGACACCCGTCCGTGTCATCACTCCCCAGTAAAGTTTCCTGAATACATTTTACAAACAAGACCACCCGTACTGCAGATACTTCCTGACACCCGTCCGTGTCAAATCACCAGCAGAAAGCCGAAGACATCCTTTTTGCACTCACATATACCCATATATACACTTTCTTGACACTCGTCCGTGTCATATCCCCAGCGCAGTCGTCTAGACTTTGTATATCAGATACTTGTTTATATTACACTCTTCTCCTTTTGACACTCGTCCGTGTCACCCTCCCCAGCAGTTAAACACTCATCTATACACTACTCATACTACTCAGATACTCGTCCGTATCTTGTATATACCTTTTATATCCCCTCAGATTCAACAGTAGTCTTTGTTCTTTGTTAACCAGTTGGTACTCGTCCGTACCATCATCTCAGAGTATTGCGTCTATTGTTTGTTTCTACATGATACTCGTCCGTATCATAGTCTTAAGGATGCTCGTCCGCATCTTTGATCCATTCACCGTGTCAAACACTTGTGTCTTCTTGGATATAGATACTCGTCTGTGTCTACTATCCCCAGAAGAGTTCTTTCAGATTCAACGCTCGTCCGTGTTCTCTGTTAACCAGTTGATACTCGTCCGTATCATCATCTCTGAACATGTGTCAGTTTGTTTCTACCTGATACTCGTCTGTATCATAGTCTTAAGGATGCTCGTCCGCATCTTTAATCTATACACTAACATCTAAACACTTATACCTTTTGTTTCTTGGATATAAACACTCGTCCGTGTTTACTTCTCCCCAGTAGATCGCCAAGTAAGCTTTTTTTCTTTTTTATCTAACACTCGTCCTGTGTTATGATAAAACCCTGAGAGCAGCCGTACCCTGCTAGGTGGTCGTCCTCCACCTCTTGATGGTCGTCCTCCATCATGCTCATCCGATGGCCGTCCCCATCGTTGATATTTTTGGCAGCCGTCCCCTGCTAGGTGGTCGTCCTCCACCTCTTGATGATTTTCCTTCATCAATTTTATCCAATGGCCGTCCCCATTGTTGATTTTGGTTATCTGGCATTCGTCCTATGTCATGATAAACCCTGAGAGCAGCCGTCCCCTGCTAGGTGGTCGTCCTCCACCTCTTGATGGTCGTCCTCCATCATGCTCGTCCGATGGCCGTCCCCATCGTTGACCTTTTATCCGATGGTCGTCCCCATCGTTGATATTTTCGGCAGCCGTACCTTGCCAGGTGGTCGTCCTCCACCTTTGATGGCCGTCCCCATCATATTTCCTTTATTCCCCAACAGAGCAGCCGTCCCCTGCTAGGTGATCGTCCTTCACTTTTGATGGCCGTACCCCATCATCTGTTTATTTCATTTATTCCTTAACCCGATGGCCGTCCCCGTCGTGGTCCCTTTTCCTTTTTAGCCCGATGGCCGTCCCCATCGTTGGTTACTTTACCTTTGAGAACAAAACGGCCGTCCCCGTCATGTTTCATTAATCCCCAGAGATTTTTACAGTGATGGCCGTCCCCATCATAATTTCTTATTGTTCCCAGCTAGTCGGCCGTCCCCGTCTTGGCTTTACTTTTTATCCCCAGCATGTCGGCCGTCCCCGTCATTGCTTTATTTTTAGCACTTTCCCAGCATGTCGGCCGTCCCCGTCATTGCTTTTTACCCAGCAGTCGTCCTCTGCTCGACGGTCGTCCTCCGTCGCCCACGCTTTACAATATACTTTATTTTCCTTTACATTCTATATCCCTTTTCTTCTTCATTCTGTGAGTGCAAATTTTGGACTGTCTTTGGTATTCAACCACAAGTTATCTTGTTTGCCTGTTAAGCCTTCGCTTACACCCTGCACAGCTAACCCATGTTTGAATAGGGGCAGCTGTGAACACCCCAAATTTGCCCTCACCCATTCACACCATGGCTTGTGATCATTTCATATGTATAAACACAATCATAACATCTCATATCTCAATTTTGAGTCACTGCATTGGTTCTAAGTCATCTGCATCTAGGGTTTGTGATCTGAGCAATCCAAGAGCTTCTTGAGCCACTCCAAAGGCCACCAATCACTTCAAGGGGATCCATGTGTGTTCATCTATCATATTACATCCTCTCAAGGTCAAGATTTCAAAAGAATCACAAGAACTAGGGTTTGAATGGATGCAGAGCCAGGTTTGACTGCACAGTTGACCTAAAATTAGGGTTTTGGTTTCAGAGGCCATAACACCCAATTTTTTGGTCATTCTTGTTTCCATTGGTCTCTATATGGTATAAGGAGTATGCATATCAATTTTCATGAAGAAATTCCATGGGGAAGTCATCTGATCAAGAGTTGACTTTTCAGACAAGTCAGTGCAAAATCAGGGCATCTGAGGCCCCCAATGACCCAACCAATAGGCATTCTTCATCATTTTGAGTGTATATGATCTTTATTTGATCATGGAAGAAGGTTTAAGTTCACAAAAATCAAGAATTTGGAGTTTTTGCAAATGTTGACTTTTTGGGCATAGTTGACTTTTCAAGAATGCTTCATTTTAGGTCATTTTTCAAGCCTTGATTCTTGATCCAAAAATGCTTCAAATGGAAAAACTTTGGTCATGAAAGTTGTAGATTACATCTTTCCCTTTTCAAAAAGTACAAGAACATGATCAAACTCTTCTTGGATCAAAAGTTATGGTGTGACAAAGTTGGCAAAAATCATTGATTTTCAAGGCATGCTTCAAATGAGAATTTTGCAAAATCATGAACCAAAGCCAATTGTAACTTCTAATTCACTTCAAACCAGTATGCAAACATCACATAGGCCCTAAAAGTCAGATTTGAACCAAGGTGCCTCATGTTTCATGGCTTATGTAACAAGATTTTTCCATATGAACCAAAAGTTAACCAAGTTGCAAAACCATCATGATGTTTCCTACAACTTGCTGCCTTGGCCTTTGAACCAGCCATAGTCTCTCACCACACCATGCTGCGCCAGCCCTAGCCCTTGTACCAAGCTAGCACCAAGCCCATGCCTCTCTTACAACCAAGTTGACATTTTGCAAAAGTAAACATCCCAATCACCACAGGCCATGTCACATCCTCTGGCTACTTGGATTAAAATATACTATCCATTTGCAAGCCATTTCATACATCAAGCAAGGCTGAAACACTCTCAAGCATCACATACACCAAAACACACCATTGTGCAAAACTCTTCGAAACTCTCTGCCCAGCTTTCAAACATCCAAACCATTTTCACCAATCATCTCACCATGTCTCATTGAGTTAAAAGCAACCAAGAACCAGGCCTGAAACAAGCCATAACACCACTTCACCATTTTCACTCCAACTTGCAGTTTCATTCGAAACTCTCTCCACAGCTCACAAACATCCAAACAAACTCCATAAACCTTCTCTACTCATCATCTGGACCACAAACAACCTTTCACCCTTGCCAGAAATAGCCAGAATCATCATTGCCATGTTCAACTGAGTTTGAGCAGAAGTTACTCAAACTCTTCATCCAGCCATTATAAATTTCTCCTGAGCATTCAAACATCATCAAGAGGTCCTAAGGAGTGGATTGCACAAGGAAAAGGGGTCTGAAAGTTGCTGGAGTGAAAGCTTCGAATCTCAGGTAGCTCAAGAACTTTTTTTCCAGAAATGGATTTTTAAGTTCTAAACTTGTTCTTTATGTCTTCCTGATCATGAATATGCTTTTAGTTTTTGAAATGGTGATGAAATGAGAGTTTAATTGATCTCTGAAACTCAGTTGACCTAATCTTTGTTTGCTTCGATTCAGCCTTGTTAGGAAATATAAATTTGTTTTGATTAGGGGTTCTGGTTCGTGAGTGAGTGGGGATCATTTCCCAGTTTTTAGATTTCGTTTTAGTTAGGCTTTTAGGGTTTTGGGGATTCTCAGGGGGGATGCTGGCCGGAGAAGACGACCGGAGGTCCTCTCCGGCCACCTGAAAGTCATTTGTGCCCTAATCCTGTAATTAATTTCCATTTGAATTCTGGGCGTTGGATTGGTTGACCTAGTTGACTCCCCGCGCGAATGAAAGGCCCAGATCACTTTGCTTAGCCCTAATCTTCATTATTTATTTAATTAATTGGGATTAACTCAGATGCAACCCCAGCCGTCCAGATGCGCGCTGGTCAACCAATTCAAACCCAGATTCAATCCCTGCCTTCCATTTGTTTGACTTTCCTTTTATTTAATTTATTTTCATTTTCTTTTTCATTTAACTTGCACAATTTATTTAAAATAGTAAAAAATGTGTAAAAATTATGAAACTTTTTCTCATAAGTTTTATTAATTTTTATGACACAAAAATATTTTTATTTTTATTTTTATCATTAAAAAAGTATTTTTAAATATTTAAAAGATTATTTTTAATTGATTAATGGAAATTAATTTATTAAAAATACTTTTAGGTATTTAAAAATCACCAAAAAATTCATGAAATGTTCTAAGACATTTAGAAACATTGTCCAACCTTCAAACCAAATTTCTTTTTTGATCTTGATGCATTTTGAGAATTTTTCATTGAATAAAAATCATTTTTATGCATTAATTTGATCCAAAGTTCAAAAAAACATTTCTGCCTATCTATGAAGAGTTGGACATTGATTCTTCTTGCATTGCATTGTGTTTAGCATGTAGTTTTTGAGATAAAATGGCCATGATTTGATCTTGCATTTTTCATTTGTTTGGCATTTCTTTTGTTTAGGAACCCTAAAAACCCTAATAACTTGTAAAATTCATAACTTGAGATTGGTTAAGAGTTGAGATCTCCCCTTTGGGCATTGGTTTAGTATAGGTTTAGGGTTTCTTTGGGTAGCATTTTCCATTTTTTATCTTAGGGTTTGCTTCTGATTTTGACTTTTGTTTGATGTTTGGTTCATAAACCCTAATTTGGGCTTCCATATGCATCCATCTTGCATTCCCTTGCATAACATGACTTGCCATGACATTCCATGCTTCCATGTGATTCATTTGACATCATAAGACATATAGAAAGCATGTTTGATCATTGCATCATGTATTTGCCATGTTGTATGTCATGTGCACCTCATAACTTTTCATGTGTTTTCATGGTTCCTAACTTGCATCATTTGCATCCATGATCTTGTATGAACATCTCCATGTGTTGCCTCATGTTTGTAACATCTCATAGCATCATTAGCATCATGTATATGCTTCTGGTTTTGTTTCTCATCATGTCATCTCATCCCATTTTGCATTGCATTGCATTCCTTTTCTAACCTTTCAGGTGGTAAGTAACTTTGGGAAGTGAATTTGCCTTCACTTCTCATAACTTTTCTTTTCATCTCTCTTGCATCCATTGCTGCATTTTTGTTTGTGTTTGAGTTTGAGCTTGCTCATTCTTCTTCTTCCTACTTTCTTTCTTCAAGTGACTTGACTTTTTGAATGAAGCAAGTCACTTTGCTTCTCTTGATCCTGTTCATCTGCTTCCTGGTGGCTCCTTTGAAGATTTCTCTTGAAGACCTCACAAACCTTAGGAACAACCAAGCATGACAATGATTAGGGTTTTTGATTAGTCCCCCCTCTTAGATTTTACCTTTGTGTCATCTCTTTGAGTCTTCTCTTCTCACCTCATAAGCAGGGACTAAACCCTAAATGCTTTAAGGCTTTGTGATTAAGCTTATGCCTGCATCCTTCTCTTAGGATGGAGTGTATAACTTTAATCCTAAGTGTTAAACCCTTAATGTGTTTAAATATCTTAATCAATTCACTTAATAAATCATCAAGACATCACACTTGTGACTTGGGCCTTGCATTAGGGTTCTAATTCTTCCTTAACTGGTTAAGAAGGACTAACCCTAGTGTTAATGGACAAGTCCCCCTCAAGTTGTCTTACAAATCATAAAATTCACTTCATCATCATACCATTAAATAAAATCCACTTAATCAAAGGCTTGTTTTGTCATGAGTTTAATCCCTAATCATGGATTAAGTTGAGGAGCATTCCTCAGCTTAAACATTCTCATCTATTATCCTTCTATTAGGATGGTGTAATGAGTCTGTTTAATCCCTGATTATGGCTTAACCTCATTACTCAACACTAAACAAAAACACCAAAAACATCTAAATAATCACAAGTAGGTTAATGATCTTAATCCTATGCCAAAGGTGATTAAGTGTGAGAATCTGACTTCACACTTAAGGTATTCTCATTACCCCTAATCAGAGGGAAGATGGGATGAGTTTACTAAATCCATTGGTTTAGGCTTAAGCTCATTAACTTATGACAAACTTTCAAAAGCAATAAAAGACTGAAAACTCAAAAACAAACAATAATCGTCTCCTTCGGGATTCTTTTCTCACCTCACTCACTCACAAACGAGAACTTGCTTCTTCCGTCTAATGCAAGACAGTTAGCACCTGAGCCAGACAGGTCATACACTTGAGCATAGACAAGTAAGCAGTTCACAAGTCAATTCATCTTTCAGTCTCTTTGGGTCGAACTACGGTGTTCTGACTTCCTCATTGCACGAGAGGATACGTAGGCATAACTTAACAGTTATCGAACAAAAGTCTCTGTATATTCCCCCTCTTTCAGCTTCATTCTTTTAGCCTCATGATCTTGAGCATACTCTCATCCTTACACTGACACTGTACATTTATACACTTCACATTCTTTCTTTACACTGACACCTGTACATCATCTTTCCAGCTCTTTATACACAGATTGCACTGACACTACCCCTTTAAAACACAAATCTTTTTTAAGCGTGGATCCCGTCGAGTACGGCGGACAATCTGGGTGCTAATACCTTCCCAGGTTGTAACCAACCCCCTTTCTCAGTCTCTCTGGTTCGCAACCGTCTTATCCATCTTTTTCTAGGCCTATGCAGCATTGCCTTTCCTTCGGGATAAAAATGCCTAGCTGGCGACTCTATTCATCTCCAGTGAGTTCACGGCTGTGTGTTCTCATTGTCCCTCTCGCCGACCGTTCGCGTCTGTACCTTTATCTGGGGCCTGTTCCCATTTATCGGGAGCGACACATATGCCTTGTGTATAAACAATTGAAGAAAAGAATCGGAGATCCAACACTTGGCTTTTTTCACCTTTGTTTCAATAGTTATTAAGTATTTTAATTACCTAAGACCACTTGACGTTGGATCAAGGGTTTGGATCTATAAGTAACGTTTCGGTAAAGGGGAAAGTCGATGCTAATGGAATGTAAAAGGGTTAATTGGTTACGTGGGATCAAATCCTAGTTCCTAAGAGGATGCCTAGTAAACGACACCAAAACCTAAGGGAAGTATGAGTGTGCGAGTGCAACCACTTGGCGTTGGACCAAGGATTCGTGAAATAAGCGACAAATAAATAAATGACATGCATCGAAATTGGGGGAGGGATACAAGTAATTTACATGGATTGCGATTAAATAAAGGGTCTCGTTGTACTTTGCCCAAGAGAAAGCGTGTGTGCAGTGTCCTAAATTATACGGAGCCGTTGGAGCTCGAGATAAAATCGAAAGCATCAGAAATGTGGCTCCTTAACTATCTTAGAATCGATTCAATTTTAGAATCATTCTATTAGAAGTCGAGCATCATTTAATAATCAAATAATTATTTAAGTAAAAATAAAATAAAATTGGTCTTATATTGATTCAAATAACGTCGATTATTAAAATCGAATATTTAAATCTTTTGTTATATCATCGACCATAAAAATAAATTAAAGTAGAAAAATAATAGTAAATAAAAGAATTGGGCTCATATTTAGTTTAAATAACGTCGATTTATTCGAAATCGAAAATTTAAACATCTATTCATCGGCCAAAATAATAATAAATCGGGAAAATGAAATAATAAGAAAAATAAATGTGTGGCCTCAAATTAGGGGATAATGTCTATTTATTAGAAATCGAATATCACCATTTATCATAGGCCGATTCAATAATAAAGTCAATAAATAATGGATCTAAATTAATTAGAAACCATAAAAAATAATAGAAAACGGTCTCATATCGATTCGGACAACGTCGATAAATTGAATGTCTCAAATCGGATAATAATATCATAGACCGAATAAAAATAAGCAATAAATCGACAAATCGATAAATAATAAAAAAATGGAAAAGTTGGCCTCATAACGATTTAGATAACGTCGATTAGAAAAGTCGAATATCGATAAACCGCAATTATATCATTGACCCATAATAAATAAATCAATAACAATAAATCTAAAAATTAATTAGAAATTGTTAAAAATAAAAGAAATAAGATATGGTCTCATAACAATTCCGATAACGTCGGTTCGATACCGAATATCAAGAAATCGCATTTATATCATAGACCCGAAAAGTGAATCAAATACATATGGAGATTCTCATCAACCAATAAATCTAAAAAAATCTAAAAGCTAAAATATTATAAATAAAATCCACAAGATTGAAACTTATAGAAATCATTAAAAAAAATAATAAAATAATAAAGAAAAGGAATAGATCAAAGTCTGTGAAAGAAATATAGATTGGGTTGTATCATGAATTCCAAACCCAATAATTATAAAACGCATATATGTTCTAAAAAATAACAGCAAAATAAAAATAAAACAATAACTGTATTTAAAATGAACATAAACAAATGAGGGAAGGTGAGAACCAAACGACCCACCCCTGTTTCTTTTTCGCGAACGGTTTCTGCGTCTCTCTCGCAGATCGACGACGACGGTTTTGGGTCTGCGATTTAGGGGTTTCAAAGGTCTGCGGTCGGAGGAAGAAATGGAAAACGGGAAAACGTGTTCACGACTCACGGCTCTCTCTTCTCACGATTTCGGATGGATTTGTTTAGTTCCAGATTTCTCAGGTTTTGTTTCTATGATTTGGTTGCTCATATTCTATCTCACTCTTCCTCGCTCAGAATCTTCTTTGGTTTATGTTGTTCTGGTTTTATGCGGTTTGTGTGATTTGTGTTTAGTTTAATGGATTTACGGTGAGTTGATGAAGGTTTGAGTTGTTAAGGGTTTTATGAAGA
Organism: Lathyrus aphaca; assembly: GCA_963966055.1. NCBI lineage: Eukaryota > Viridiplantae > Streptophyta > Magnoliopsida > Fabales > Fabaceae > Lathyrus > Lathyrus aphaca. Next base: position 231,945,474 of record OZ014519.1, read on the forward strand.
AGGTGTTTCAGTGATGTTAATGGAAGGTTTGATGATGGAAAATGGTTGATGGAAGTGTTAGTGATTTCTGCGTTTTTTTTCTTAGATTTCTGCGTTTTTTTTTATGGTGGTGTTTTGAGGTGGTATTTGAAGGTCAAAAAGGGGTATTTGGTTCAAAGGTTTGAAGGTTTAATGTGTTTATGGTATGAAGGTTTCGTGGTGTGAAACTGACCTTTTTGTTGCGTATGGTTTTTTTGATTAATGGAGGATGGCGAGCAGGTTTTTTTTCTTTTCTGGTTTTTTTCTTTTTCAATGTGAATGGATTATGTTGAACTTATAGAGGAATTTTGTAAGGGTGTTTTAGGAAGTTGTTGCTGAGTGTTGCGTTTCCGTTGTGTTCTGTTGCGTTTTGGTGATGGAATTGTGAAAGGAATATCATAGCAGTTGTATGTGTTGCAGACGGTCTTGGTAATGGAGTGGAGGTGTGATATTTTGTTTGTTACGATGGGGTCCGCGAATCCTTGGTGATTTGTGTGGGGTCTGTGTAGTATGTGCGTGTATAAATACCTGTAGGGTCAAATGGAAAAGTTGAAGGTTATTATGTTGTGTATTGATTTTTAATGGTTGGATTAGTGGTGGTATGTTATTTGCATCTTGATGAGTCTGAATCTGTGGGTAGGAAATTGTTGTACTAATGTGTTTTGAAAAAAAATAGTATAATAACAATGAAATTAGTAATAATAATAGAGAATAAAAATTGTAAGAAACAATGGATAATAATAATAATAATAATAATAATAATAATAATAATAATAATAATAATAATAAATTTAGAGAAAAATAGAAACGAAAATGATGAATAATAAAGAAATGATAATAAAAATAGTAATAGTAGGAAATAATATATTAATAGAAAAAATAGAAATAATAATAAAAATGATAGTAGTAAGAGTAATAATAAGGAATCATAAAAGAAAAAAAATGATAAATCGAAGTATGGATGAATCGCCACCGCATAAAAAAAACATCAATTTTACCATACACGTGACCTAATGAATCTGGATGAAATCCCGGCTGAACAAACTGAAATATACATTTTTTTTTCTGGAAAAAATGCGGGTAGGACAAATTTGGGGTATAACAGGTTGTACCTAAAAACCGATGTAAAAGGGTTGTTTATTAGATCGGTTGCAAACAAAAATCCATGTAAGAAGTGTTGCTTAAAATTACCAACGCACCATGTACATTTTTACATCGGTTTTGGCCGATGTGAAAAATGTGTTTTTACATCGATTTTGCTAATAACCGATGTAAAAAGTATTGTAGTAATTCTAAAAAATTTGACTATTTTTTAGCAGTTCCCTATAACCTCTTTGGTACCTAATTTTTCATATTTTTCCAACATTACACATACCATAATTAGGTCGCTATATTCCATAGTTTCCCAACATCACATAGACCACATTTAGGTCGCTATTTTCATATTTTTCTCATCAATCTAATTTCATTGCACCAAATATCTAGTATACACATATATATTCTTCAAAATTTTGTAATTGATTTACAAAAGTACTAATTAGGATACACACAAATGTACTAAATTATAAGGAGGTTTACACAATGGTCTACTACAATAACAAAAAATAAAAAAATATCCAACCATTTATAAGTCCTTTCCCCCACTTAAATTACCATCTTACAATCCACAAGAAGATGAGTTGTAGCTTCGGTAGACAACACCAAAATCAAATTTGCTGACAATAAATAATAACACCAATTAACATCAACAGACAACACCAAAGTCAAGAAACTCAAATCAGATATATATATATATATATATATATATATATATATATATATATATATATATATATATATATATATATATATATATATATATATATATATATATATATATATATATATATATATATATATATAAAACTCTATATCTCATCAGATAAAGCTTAAACTTTATATAACTCAAAGAAACATGCTGCCCAACAGAGTCGCAAATCATATAAATCATCTTCTGTTAATTCTTTTGGATCATTAAATACCTATAACACGTAAATAAAAATATAGAGTTATTTTTGAAAATTCATATTAAGTTGCAAAATGTAAAGTAAATAACAAAGTAAAATTATTTTTATTACCGTCATCCAATTTTCGGTCAGAGGACTTAGATAAACATCTATGTCATTTCCTGGTTGTTTTGGGCCCAAAATCATCATCGATAACATAATATATTTACGTTTCATGCACAACCTAGGAGATAGATTGTAAATCATCAGGAGAACAACCACGAAGTATGATTAGTACTTAGATTACCAAACAAATTCATTCCATCAATAGAAAGTCCAAGTCTAAGGTTTCTCGAATCTTTGCCAAAATTTGGAAATAAAGAATCTATTTTCTCCCACTGCAAAGAATCAGCTACATGAAATTTTTTTCCATCATATTTTCTTTCTTCGGCATGCCATCTAAGATTCTTTGCGTCATTTGCATTAGCGAATAGTCTCTTGAACCTTGAAATTATTGGTAGGTAGCATACCACTTTCGCGGGAGGACCCTTTTTGACCACCTCATCATCACTAGAATCACCATCTTTCTTTTTGTAGCGTGACACCTTGCACTTCAGACAATGATTATAGTTTACATACTCTTTTATGTATAATATGAAATCATTAGGGCATGCATGTATCTTTTCAAATTCCAAACCCATCAGACACAATATCTTTTTCGCCTCCTAATAATGATTTGGCATTACATTACCTTCTAGAAGCATTTGTGTCAACAATTCAAGCAATTCGGTAAAAAAATTGTCAGTCCACCCATTATTTTCATTCAAATTAAACAAAATTTAACACGACTGAAAAACGTGTAAAATTTGTGCATCCTGGGTACAAAGGTTTATCCTTGTCACTACATAAAGTATCATACGCATGTGCCTTCTTAAACGAATCTTGTCCAATATCACGCATCATGTCTTCTAGACGATCATCCATTTCTACACTAACATTATCTTTTTTAGGACACATTTGACTTTGCTACTACCTCACCGTTCCATATCCATTGTGTATAAATTTGACAAATCCCATGACAAAATAGATGATCCATGATTGCTTTCTTATTAAGTTTTGGTTCGTGATTCGCACAACGAACACATGGACAGAGAAAAAGCACATCAACATTTTTTTCATCATTACTTTTAGCATTAGGAGGAGAAAGATTTTTGTTAGCATTGCTTTCAGCAAACTGTAGCAATTCCTTCACTCCATGTTCGTACTCGGCACTTAATCGATTAGCTCTCATCCAACTACGATTCATACCTATGTTCCGAAATTAATGCATACAGAGTTAAATCATTGAGACACCTACAATAGTCCCTCTCTTGGACATTAGAGAGAACAAAAGTCTCTATGTGCAAACACGTGGCATGCATAAAAGAAGAAGTGAGAAGTTATAAAGAATGAAAAGAGAACCTGCACTGTCGTGTGGCCGAATGACTTGCGGTTGAGTGAAAAGAGTGACGATGCAGCAACAAATGCATAAATACTAACAATGTCCTTATGTAGGCAAAAACAAATTGTAAGAAGAAATATGATAAAAATAAAATCAAAAAAATATAAAAACACAAAATTCGATTTAATTAATCAATATGAGAATTTTAGAATTTTTTTTGGATTTTTTCGAAACTACAAAAATAGTTAAAAAATTAATTAAAAATATAAAAAAGAGGAACTTGGGAAAATGGAGGGTGGACTCCAGGTATTCCTCAAGAATAAAAGGACTAATGATATATGATTTTTTCCCTATTGATAGTCGAAACAGTTTTACGATCGAACAAAAGTTTCCAAAAAACCGATTTTTTTCCGAATCTAAACGCGAGAAGGCCAAAAACGTGAGCAACAACACTAACATTAAACCTAATAGCAAAAAACGTGAGCAACAACACTAATTCTAAAAATAAATCAAACATGTCAAAATCAATTTTTTACCTCTAGAATTTCAATACAACGTGAGCAACAACACTAACATTTCAATTCAATACAATCAAATATGTCAAAAATGTGAGCAACAACACTAACATTTCAATACAATCAAACAACAATTCAAAAACAAAATCTGACCCAAAAGTTGACTTCTCGTTTTATTGGACCGTATCAGATTACTGCACAAGTTGGTGTTGTGGCTTACCGTGTGGTGTTGCCTCCGAATCTTTCGAATTTGCATGATGTGTTCCATGTTTCGCAACTTCAGAAGTATATTCCGGATCCGTCACAGGTTATTCCTATGGACAAGGTTGAAGTAAGAAATAACCTTATGGTTGAAGCTTTATCGGTTAGGATTTTGGATCGTGAAGTCAAAAAGCTAAGAGGCAAGGATATTGCGCTTGTGAAAGTAGCACGGGGAGGCGCTGCGGAAGGCAATATGACTTGGGAATTAGAGAGTGGGATGCGAGAGTCGTATCTGAAGTTGTTTGAATCAGGTAATGTTTTCGAGGATGAAAATTTCTAAAGTGGGGGAAAGTTGTAACGCCCGATTCGCTTATTCCATTTTTGTTGAGTCTTTTATTTAAATTGAGTGATAATTGTTTTAATTATGCAATTGGTGTGTTTATGTGATATGTTGACATGTTATATTATTTTACCGTTTTGAGAATTTTTTGGTAAAATTAGATTAGAGGGTATTTTAGACATTTGCTAATTAATGATAAGTTAGAAATTTTAGTGGAATTAGAAATTGTGAGAAAATGATATTTGGTGGAAAAGAAAAGAAATAGAAAGAAAAAGAGATAAGTAGTAGAAAGAATAGAAAGAAAGGAAGATAGAAAGAAAATAGAAGAGAAAGAAAAGGAAGAGAAGAGAAAAGAGGAGAAAAAGAGGAAAAGCTTGAAATTCTTCAAGATTGCTCCTAGGAATCGAAACAATCGAGTAAGGGTGTGAAATATTGTTATCTTAACCTTGTGTATGATTATGTATGTGTTAGATTGATTGGGTTTTTGTTTTGGAGAAGTTTAGAGAATGTTAGGTTTTAGGGTTTTGATGAGAATCTAAGAAAATGATAGATTAATCGGTTGAAACTTGATATAATCGAAGTATGATAGTTAATACATGTTAATGATCATGTTTATTGAGATTTGGTTGGGTTTGGGGAGGTTTTAGCATGACTGTTGCGTGACTGAGCTGCTGCTGAAATCGCAGTTATCGCTCAGCGAGCGTTTCCTCGCTCAATGGGCTTTCCAGGAACTTTTTTGCTCAGCGAGCGAACCTGTCGCTCAGCGAGCCTGGGACTTTTTGGTTTTGGTGTTTTAATTCGTAACTTGAGTTTCGGTTATCCGTTTTTGGCGTTCTTTACATCGATTCAAAGCTAAAAACATGTAGAAACTAATGATGCTAAAATATGTAGTTTTTAGCCGACTTTTACCCGACTCTTCCGATAAAACGTAATTATGTTAGTTAAGGAATTATGGGATTGATTGTGGTATAGTGGTCGTTTGGCAAATAAATGCATTGTGTGGAATGAATATAAATGCATGTTTATAGTGAGAGAGTTCGTGGCCGTTTGGCGTAATTGATGCGAATATGTATAGTTTGTTGTGATTGTATGAGATGAATGCAGAATTATATTGTGAATTTGTATGCATTTTCAAGAATGTTGTGTGTCATTTTGCACGTGAAGCATAATATATGCATTCTTATGTTGTGGGATTCCATGTGAATCCGTTGTAACATCATGTGCCTGTTGCACCCTAATTTTTGCCCTGAGTGTTCTTTGCATTTTCATCTGCATCTTGCATACAAACAAGATCACATTGGTTGCACGGTTCTTCTCGGGTTAGGTTTATGCCTCGTAGGGGATCACCGTTGTCTTTAATTATTTTATTTGTTTATGTTTACTAACCATTAATCAAAATCCAAAAATATTTTGTTTCCTTTTACTAACCTTTTTTTCTAGGAAGAGGAACCATGTGAAAATGCCAAAAAATAGCAGTCCTGCATATCGAGTAACTTTCACAGACAAAAGTCGAGGTTGATCCACAATTAATTATCTAATCGAGGATTTCCCAAGTTAATTGATTCATTCAAAGGATTTCCAAGGTTCATGTGTTCATTTCTTCGATGCACAAGAAGAATCGGGCCGAAACAACCAAGCAACCATGTTTGAATAAAAAATTCAAATTTCAGCTTGGTTAACCGGTTAACCAAAATGGTTAACCGGTTAAGCAGTGCGAAATTTGAATTTTTTATTCGAATTCAGCACCCTTAGATCATTGATTTAATTGGAATATTCTAGATCCATTGGTTTCTGATTTCTCTACATCACTTTGATCATTTCCTACCATAAACCCTCATTAATCACCACTCTTTTCCATTTCCCACCAAATTTTCAATTACCAAACCTAAATTCAAATTACCAAAGCAAGCTCCATTCCACCAAATTTCCATACCTAAGGCCTTTAAATAGGACCATAATTTCATTCATTCAACAAGCTTTAGAGAGCCAAATTCACCTTGCAAAAATTTCCACAAGCTTTTGATAGCCACAAAACCTCTTGCAAAATACTCCCTCAAACACCAAAATTCTCAAAAGCTCACTTTCTTTCGTTTGAAGTTATCAAGAATTCACATTGAATTCTTGATTAACTTGAGCCAAACCTTCATCCTTTCATCCTTATGTTCATCAATTATAGTAGATCTAGCTTGACTTGGTTCAATTTGAAGAAGTGACTTTGGTAATTCCTCTCCTTCCACAAACCCATAATCACCATCAACCATTCAAGATGCAGATCTTTGGTTGGTTTGATTCTAGATCCTTTGGATATTTATTTGTTGTTTGATTGCAGGGATTTCCACTATATTTTGGTTTTAAAATTCGTGCAAATTCAGATTATGATCATTAAATGTTTTGAAAGAGTTTTGGAAATGGATCAATGCTGAATTTCTGCATTTTTTCTACTGCTACTTCAGCGTTAACCGGTTAACCATATGTGTTAACCGGTTAACCATATGCGTTAACCGGTTAACCATATGCGTTAACCGGTTAACCATATGCGTTAACCGGTTAACGCAAGTTAGAATCGAATTCTTGGCTTATTTCAAGCCCTTTTTGGTTCCTCTTTCTTCTTCTTCTTCCTCCTTTTTATTTTTACCTTGGGAAGCACCTTTGAGAGTGATTTCTCCTTAATTTCAACGAACTTTGGGTGTAGATTAGAGTAGTTAATGTTCATTAATTCAAAACTACCTTTAAGTTGATTATTCAATTCATTTAAGGTACTTTGCATTAGTGATACATTTCCATGCTTGAATCCACCAAGAAGAGTGATTGAACTTAAGGATGGAAGAATATCATAAGTGCGGCTCAATTTGGTATTCACCTTTAGTTTTGTGCGGTATCGCGCCGGATAACGATTTACATATCGTTTATCTCGCATGCATTAGCACTAACATTATGCACCTTAATTGGTGGTGGCCGACCTCATTTGTAGGGTAATTACTTCGTAAATTACTCGGCGATTGCTTAACATAGACCTAAATGTGCCACGACTTCAGAATAAAAATCTAATTGGGTACTTGCACTTTTGTGGACCGGATCTCTTGTTGATCACGTAATCCCAAAGTGGTTAATCATATTGCATTAAGAATCGAGACTTATGAATGTTTAATGCGTAGGTGTTTTGGGTCTCCCAATCGCCTTTCAAATTTCATTGAATTCGGTTCGATTTGCCTTGATTAATCGCTATAGTGTAAGATGCTAAGCGGATCCGGTGGCCTTCGATTTTGGTTACTCTTTCTTTTTGGTTGTGGTTGATTAAGTTCACCATACCATTATTATGTGAATATTATTATACTTTTTTGTTAGTATTTAGATTATTGCACTTTAATTTCTTTTGTTACTAACATTTAATTTCTTGCACTTTTATTGCCTTTATTCTATTTTGCTTTATTCATCCATATCATGTTTATTATTTGTTCTTATTATTTTAATTGTTGATTTTTCTTTGTCCATTTGGACACCAAAAAAAATATTAATAAAGGATTAAACTTCTAAAAGACTTGTGACTTTAATTTTTGGACTTTTGGTTATTATCCTTGGCATTGGAATTGAGATTTTGGACTTAGATTTTAGGATCTTTTTCCCTTGCTTTAATCTTCATGAAGTTGGATTTAGTCTTTATTTGGCCATTTGCTAGCTCATAAGGATGGAACTCTTATGCTCATAATTTGGAATGTCATCAAGCTTGGTTAGATCTTTCTTCCCTTATCTCCTTATTTTCTTTTTTAGGATAGTCCCTTCATCTCCTCTCATTCTTCAATTTTAAAAACATTCTCCCTTTTTCAAAGGATTCCTTCTTTTTAAACCATCACCTCTTTAATAAAAAAACCTTGACTTTTGTCAAGTGGCTTTTACTCTTTTTATTTTCTTTTAAAATCAATGAATCTAATCATGTTGCCCTTAATTCAAAAAAATAATAAAAAGAACCAAACTCATTCAATTTGTTTTGTGCCTTTGTGCACTTTTGTTTATTTTCTTTTAAAAAGTGTCGATTATGAGTCATTATTCTTTAGTCGGGTGCAAGTATCTCAATTTCTATGGTTTTAGTTTGATGCAATTGAGTCTCTTGTCATTTGTGGGGGTTTAGTGGCATACTCTTTGATTTTATCCGAGTTGGAGCCCTCCCCATAATGATGTATGAGTACATGCCATGTATGAGTCCATGCCTTCATTCTCATGGTAGATTTGTTTGGCTATCCACTTGAAGATGACAAATTCTCTTCACTTAATAAAATTAATCATAACCCACCTTTTCACTATTTGTACCATGAACTATGGGGTTTTGATCTTACATTGCACTTTGTGGGTACGTAGGCATGAGGTAGTAAACCTCTCCAAACACAAAAAATATTAAAAATAATTATTTCTCTCACCTCTCCACTCTCATTTTTACAAACCATTTTCAAACCAAAAGCAGTAAATTTTTCAAAGGGCTCTCGTGGAGTACCACAGACATTTTGGGTGCGTAAAACCTTCTCATTGTGTAACCTATCCTCTTACATGTTTCTCTGTTCTGTTTTTTTAGCTTTTTGCTTTTAGAATCATTAGGATTTATTCGCTCTTTTTCCCTTTTCCATTTGGAATAAAATAAAAGCGCGGTGGCAACTCTGTTTACTTTGAGTTAAGTTAACCAATAGCTTACACTCATGTTTTTACCTCTACAGTGCCCATGTGAGGTGTGAGCGATGATTACAACATGATTGTGTGCCCATGTGGGGTGTGAGCAATCAGATTGTGTATCCGTGTGGGGTGTGAGCAACCAATAAACATTGTGAGCCCATGTGGGGTGTGAGCAATGGGTGAACATCGTATGCCCGACAGGGAGTTACTTTAGGTAACGAGCGATGGTTCCAATGAGTTCCTGAGTGAACTTGAGATGATTGAGTCGACACCGTATTGCATTTGCATAGAGTTGTGAGTCAGTCTCTATGATTTGCGTTTATCATCTATAATTGAAAATTGGTGAATAAACATGAATAATGTATGTTTATGCGGAGTGATAGAAATTGGTGATTAAACATGAATGTATATGTTTATGTAGAATGATGTGAAATTGTGCATGATGAATATGCTTGGTTTATATATATATATATATATATATATATATATATATATATATATATATATATATATATATATATATATATATATATACATTGTGATGTATATGTGTGATGGGTGATGAATTATGGTGAGAATATGTATATGTGTATTTTTATGTTAAGATATATAATTATATGCAATATTATTATGATAATATTTCTCACCCTTCTGCTTTTTTATGATGCTCTATGAGGCATTGCAGAGTAGGTTTGCTGGAGGTCTTTTTGTGAAGCATGTCTTCATTCTTTTGGTTTGTCGGCTCTGATATGTAGCATCGGGTAGCTAGGGTTGACTTGATGCCTTATTGTGATGCAATTGTATATGTATCTTGGTGATGAATGTTTATGTAAACATGAATTATGTGGTGGATCAAACTTGATTTATATATATATATATATATATATATATATATATATATATATATATATATATATATATATATATATATATATATATATATATATGTTTGATGTTGATTAATGTTTAGTTTCTGCTGTTATTTTAATGTTGAGTTATGGGTGTAAGGATTAAATCCTTCTGTTACAAGTTACCCCATTGTTGCATATCGTTACATGAGCAGGTGTTGGATGTTTTAATTTCATGTATAATGTGACATGCCTCTTTTATACTATGTTTAAATTATACTCTGATGAATTTTTAATATGTGCCTAATTGACTAATTAATTATTTGGGGGGTATAGAACGGGGGTGTTACAGATTTCACATCGGTGGAAGTCTTTGACCGATGTAACGACCCAAATTTAAATTATTTATTAAATCGGTTCTTTCCTAACCGATGTAAATGCCATCAATAAATTTTTAAAATAATTTTTAACTCGTTATTTAAATCGGATAGTTTATAACCGATGTAATTGGCCAGTAATAATTTTTTTAAATAATTTTTAAATCGTTTTTTAAATCGTTTAGTTTATAACCGATGTAATAGGCCATCAATAATTTTTTTAAATAATTTTTAAATCGTTTTTTAAATCGTTTAGTTCATAACCGATGTAATAGGACATCAATAATTTTTGTAAATAATTTTTAAATCGTTTATTAAATCGGTTAGTTTATAACCGATGTAAAAAGGTATTAATAAATTTTTTAAATAGTTTTTTAAATCTATTTTTAGTATAACTGATGTAAAAGGATTTATATCAATTTTTATTGTTTACAATATTGCCACCGTGTTACTATTTAACCAAAAATTAAGATATTACATCGGTTGGGACCAATAATCGATGTAAAAGGCTTTATAACAAATTCTTTTATTATTTACGAAACTGCCACCGCGTTATTTTTTACATCAGTGGAAATAAATGTCTGATGTAAGATCATTTAACCAAATATCTTTTTTCTAGTAGTATCCTAAGGTTCCCAATGTAATCGCTTCTCCCATGCCTAATCATGACAAGGTTGTCAATGCTATATGTGAAGTTTCTTATGTTTTTGTTGTGGAGGACTTGAATATACCTCTGCCACTCATCAAGAAGAAGTTGTTGCAAGTCGGTTTATTTCCGGGTTGCACCAAAGACTATTATTTCTGTGTATCCCAATCCAAATGGTTGCTGGAAACTAAAATGAGGCATCCAATGTTTGATGGATGATTGTTCTGTATTACTTGAGAAGACTCTGGTAATGGAAGGCTTAGTTTAAGAAGTGAAAACTAAAGATGTATCTGTAATCACTAAAAAGCCTGTGACGATCACCTCTAAAGGCCCTGTTAAAATTACTATTGAGCCTAGAGTGGCTCCATTGATTATCACTACTCCTGGTCCAATCCTTTATTCCTCTGATAAATCCATCCCTTGGCACTACGGTAATGATGTTTATATTCACGGCGTCAAACAAGAACCCTTGACTGGTGGGGTTGTTGAAACTACTAATCCCGATGTTGTCAATATCGTGGGGACTAGTAAAATTACTCGAAGTGGAAGGGTTTTCTCTCTAGATATCTCTCTAAAGACCGCTACCACTCTAGTTCACATCTCTGCTTCTGAGCTAGCTACCAAAGCTCGAGGCAAAGAACCTATGGTTAAGCCTGTACATACAAGGGCACCAATTGAAGCTACTATTGAAGATTGTCCAGAACAGCAGATGGAAGAGATACTGAAAATCATTCGTAAAAGCGATTATAATGTTGTCGAACAGTTGGGGCATACCCCTTCCAAGATTTCTATGTTATCTCTTTTGTTGTGCTCCAAGGCCCATGCTAACACCTTTGTGAAGTTCTTGAAAGTTGCGCATGTGCCATAGGAAATATCAGTTGACCAGTTTAAACATTGTGTTGCTAGCCTAACTATTGATAATGGTCTAGGATTTTCTGACAGAGACCTGACTCCAGTCAGGAGAAATCCTAACAAAGCCCTACACATATTCATTGAGTGTAGGGGCACTGCATTGACTCATGTATTGGTAGATACAGGTTCCTCACTGAATGTATTTCCAAAGGTTGCACTAGATAAGCTTGATCCTGCGGAGGTGGTGCTAAAGCCTAGTGATGTTGTGGTAAGGGCTTTCGATGGTTCGAAGAGGTTGGTATATGGAGAAGTAGATCTCCCAATCAAGGTGGGATCTCAAATCTTTGATTCTACCTTCTACGTCATGGACATTCGTCCCACTTACTCCTATTTAATAGGATTCCCCTGGATTCATGGGGTAGATGTTGTTACTTCCACTCTACATCAGAAGTTGAAATATCATGTGAATGGAAAGATCGTCACTATCTTTGGGGAAGAAGAGTATATTGTAAGCCATCTGAACTCCTACAAATATATTGAGGTGAATGGTGAATTCTACAAAACTTCGTGCCAGACTTTCGAAGTGGACAAGACTGTTTCTGGTGCTAAAATTGCTACTACTACTCCCAAGGTTTCCAAAGCACCACCTACAATGGCTTCATTAAAAGACGCTAAAGCAGTGGTCAAAGAAGGTGGTTGTACTATTTGGGGCTAGCTTCCTGATATTACCTACAAATCTGACAAATTTAGGTTAGGCTTCACCTCATAGGCTCAGAAGGCTGTACGTTGTGCTCATACTATTCGTATCACCAACAATGGGGTCCAGAACAATTAGGTCAATGTTGTTGAAGGCGCAGATAGTGGTTATGACCTTGACAACTGGATCTTTCTGACCAGTGGCAATGAGTTCAACAATTGGAAGATAGAATACTTCATCCCTATCTCCCTTAGTCAGGAGTAAATGCTATTTTCTGTTTATTTTATTTTATTTTTCAAAGTTTGGATTTTTGCAATTTGAACAATGGTATGCTTATTAGGGATGTCATTTCATTGCATATTTTCATTCAATAAAATCAATGGATGTTTTTCCTTCATAGATATTGCACTATTTATCTTTCTTTTATTTTGTCTTTATCAAAATAACTATGTGTTCTTACACACACACATCACAAATTGCAGATCCACATCCACTCTGGATCCCATCAATAACAGTTCTGCTACTGCCAATTATGACTTCGGAAATTCGATCTATCAAGCCAAGGATGAAGGTGAAGAGGATTGTGAAGTGCCTAGAGAACTTGCCAGACTACTAGAGCAAGAAGAAAAGGTCATACAAAATCACGAGGAACCAATTAAGATCATAAATGTGGGTACTGAAAAAGATAAGAAAGAGGTCAAGATAGGTGCTAGATTGGAAGACGGTGTCAGGAAAAGACTAATTCACATGTTACATGACTATGTTGAGATCTTTGCTTGGTCCTACGAAGATATGCCAGGACTTGATACTGATATCGTGGTCCACCATTTACCAATGAAAGAAGGTTGTCACCCGATAAAATAGAAGGTTCATCGTATGTGTCCCAAAATGTCAGAAAAGATCAAAGCTGAGGTGATGAAATAATTTGATGCAGGGTTTCTAGCTGTTACTTCTTATCCTTAATGGGTTGCAAATGTGGTACCAGTGCCTTAGAAAGATGGTAAAGTACACATGAGTGTGGACTACAGGGATTTGAACAAGGAAATCCCCAAAGATGACTTTCCTCTTCCACATATTGATGTTATGGTAGACAATACTGCTCAACACAAGGTATTCTCCTTCATGGATGGTTTCTCAGGTTATAATCAGATCATGATGGCACCTAAAGACATGGAGAAGACTACATTTGTTACACATTGGGGCACATATTGTTAAAAAGTAATGTCGTTTGGGTTGAAGAACGCATGGGCAACCTACCAGCGTGCTATGGTGGCATCTATTCCATGATATGATTCATCACGAGATTGAGGTTTACGTTGATGACATGATAGCCAGGTCTCAGACCGAAGAGGAACTTCTTAACCATCTACATAAGCTGTTTGAAAGACTGAAAAAGTACAAGTTGAGATTGAATCCGAACAAGTGCACCTTTGGAGTTAGATCTGGTAAACTCTTGGGGTTCATTTCCAGTGGTAAAGGTATTGAAGTTGACCCTGCAAAGGTATAAGCTATCCAAGAAATGCCCACTCCTCGTACTGAGAAAGAAATCAGAGGTTTCTTGGGACGCCTGAATTACATCACCAGGTTTATTTCCCATCTAACCGCTACTTGTGAACCAATCTTCAAGTTACTAAAGAAAGATCAAATGGTGAAATGGAATGAAGAATGCTAGACAGCTTTTGATAAGATCAAGAAATATCTCCAAGAACCTCCGATATTGATGCCACTAGTTATGGGAAGACCTTTGATTATGTACCTAATAGTGTTAGATAATTCGATAGGGTGTGTGTCGGGGCAACATGACGAGTCTGTTCGAAAAGAGTAAGCAATATACTACCTCAACAAAAAGTTTACCGACTGTGAAACAAGATATTCACTGCTCGAGAAAATTTGTTGCGCTTTGGCATGGGATGCTCGCCGACTAAGACATTGTATATGTTTACTCATACCACTTTATTGATTTCGAAGATGGATCCTATCAAATACATTTTTAAGAAGCCTACTCTCTTTGAACGAATAGCAAGATGGAAAATGATCTTGACATAATATGACATTCAGTACACTACTCAGAAACAATTAAGGGAAGTGTAGTAGCTGATCATTTGGCTCATCAAGTTGTGGATGACTATCAATCAATGAGTTTTGATTTCCCAGATGAGGACGTTATGCTTGTTAATGATTATGAAGAACTCGGACTGGATGAAGGACCTGAACGAGGATCCCAATGGACTATGGATTTTGATGGAGGCTCCAACGCCCTTGGAAATGGTATTGGTGCTATAATTATTTATCCTAAAGGTGGCCATACACCGTTCACCATTAGGTTGTGCTTTGATTGTACCAATAATATGGTTGATTATGAAGCGTGCATTATAGGTCTCAAGGCCAGATCTATGTTGACAAAGTCCATATCGAGAGCTTGTGTTGACCTTGATACCGTACTTTGAAGAGATCACTTTCGAACATATTCCACAATAAGAGAATCAGTTTGCAGATGCATTGGCTACCATGTCATCCATGTTCAAAGTCAATTAGGACAATAAGGCTCCTATGATTACTATTGACAGACTAGACGAACCAACATACTGTTATGAGGTTGACACTGATGAGGTAACGGAGAAACCTTGGTTCCACGAAGTAAAAAGAAACCTCGAAACTTAAGAATACCCTGAAGGGGCATATATCAATGACAAAAAGTTTCTAAGGAGGTTCTCTTCCAAATTCCTTATGAGTAATGGAATTTAATACAAACGCAACCATGATTCAACTTTGCTTTGTTGTATAGACAAGAATGAAGCAGAAAAGATTATGGAAGATATGCACGATGGAATCTTCGGTACTCACTCCAGTGGATATACAATGGCTAATAATATTTTGAGAGCAGGTTACTAATAATCTACCATGGAAACTGATTGCCATCATCATTCCAGAACTTGTCACAAGTGCCAGATCTATGTTGACAAAGTACATGTACCTCTAGCTCCCTTAAACGTTCTGACTGCTCCTTGGCCTTTTTCAATGTGGGACATTGATATGATCGGAGAAATTAAACCTAACGCTTCCTATGGAAATCATTTCATTCTTCTTGCTATTGATTATTTTACAAAGTGGGTAGAGGCAGCCTCTTTCGCTTCTGTTACTAAGAATGTCGTAGCTTGTTTTATCAAGCATAATCTTATATGTCGGTATGGTATGCCTGAAAGGATTATTACAAATAATGGCACTAATCTGAATAATACTATGATTACTGCTCTGCACGCAGTTCAATATTAAGCACCGCAACTCTTCTATGTATTGACCAAAGATGAATGGTGCAGTGGAAGCCGCCAACAAGAATATTAAGAAGATCTTGCAAAAGATGACAGTGACATACAAAGATTGGCACGAGATGCTACCATTTTCTCTTTATGGTTATCATACCTTAGTCCGTACCTCAATAGGGGAAACCCCATTATCCTTAGTTTTCGGTATGAAGGCAGTTTTACCCATTGAAGTCCATATCCCTTCCCTAAGGATCATAAAGGATGTAGACTTAGACGAAGACGAAAGGGTTTAGACTCGACTTGACTAGATAAACTTGATTGATGAGAAGAGGCTCGCGGCAGTTTGTCACAGACAAATGTATCAGAAACATATGATCAAAGCCTTTAACAAGAAAGTTAAGCACCAAGTGTATCAAGCCGATGATTTGGTAATAAAGCGTTTCATCCTACCGCAAGGTGATCCACGGGGCAAATGGACTCCCACATACAAAGGACCATTTGAAATAAAAAAGATATTCTCTGGTGGGGATGATGCTAACTACCATGGATGGCGAAGATTTCCCACACCCTGTGAACGCGGACATAGTCAAACACTACTACGCATGAATAAGACCTGCTAGGTTGACATGCTTAGGAAAAAATAAGGGCATCTCGAAGAACCAAAGAGGTTCGGGAAGAAATTAAGGATATATATAAAAGAAAATTTACATCCCACATGTTGAAAACCTAAAAAGGAGGCTTGAGAAAAACAAAGTATCCTGGTGGACTGAAAACATGAAAAGGCAGTCCAGGAAAAAGTTAATGATTAAAGCGTACAACTATGTTCTGTTGGATCACTCCTTTACCTCCAGTTAGTCTTATTACCAACACCAAGTTCAAAGAAAATTCCAAGTAGACTAGTCACCTCCTTCCAACAGCAAGGGATGAGATGCTTGAGGATAATGATAATAGCAGAGTCAAAACTTGATGGGATCATTTACACATAATAGTGTTTTTCTTTTTTTGTACTTTTTAATGTTCTACGACGAATTCCTCTTACTAGGATTTCTGTCTATTTGTTCAAAATTTCCTGTTTATAGGCCACTTTCAAAATCAATACTTTTCAGATTCAACTTTACTTTTCTCGTTTTACCTACGCATAAACGTCCATTGATTACTTTGAATAAATATATGCATTTAAATATGATTAAGGTTTACTAAAAATAAATATAAAATTACAATAATAGAATTTACTAAGGACTAGTGGAGGTTGGGATCCCCAGCCAAACTTATATCCAATAGGTCTCCACAGATTCATCCCCACAGAGTTATTCCAGCAAAATGTTTCAAGCAGTCTCTTCCCCAATAGAGCTTGTAATCCAACACTACAAAGTACCCGTCAGGATTCTCTCCTCCAACAGAATCCGTGCAAGCCTGATATCCCAGAAGAGTTAATGCTTGGTCAGATAAGTATATCATGGGAATGTCCATCTCTTTTATCCCCAGTCAGAGTATATAGGAACTAAATCCTTCAATATAAAGAACGACGAACAACCGACTGAAGCATTATTTTCATCCTCTTCAGCAATGAACCGAGATTTATTTTCCATGGCTAGAGAGTGCTACAACTACTAATATGCTTCAACTGCATAATTCATTCATACATCATCCACATCATATCATAACATACACATACAAAACACATATAACCTTCACATTTACATTAAGAGCATCATGCAATGCATTACATACATCATGAAACTGCATAAAACTAACTTTGTTTTCAGGATTAACTCCCCAACAGACGAACATCATCAACAATTTATTATCCTTCAGACCGATATCTTGGGCTGCTACATCCCCCAGGATCACATCTATCAGTATCTCGGGCTGCTATATCCCCGGGGACTACCTCTATCAATATCTTGGGTTGTTACACCCCCCAGGATCATATCTTGGGCTGTTACACCCCCAGGATCATATCTTTGACTATGCTACCCTCCAGGATTACATCTACCAGTATCTTGGGCTGCTACATGCCTCAGGATTACATCCATAAACTTTTTGGGCTGTTATATCCCTTGGGGCCGCGGAAATCAATATCTTGGGCTGCTACATCCCCAAGATTACACCTCCCAACGTCATGGGTTGCTATATCCCTCAGGGCTACAAAATCAATATCTTAGGTTGCTACATCTCCCAGAATTACATCTATCTCCATCTTAAGTTGCTATATCCCCCTAAGGGCTACCTCAAACAATATCTTGGACTGCTCTATCCTCCAAGATTACATATAACAACGTCTTGGATTGCTCTATCCTCCAGGACCACACCAAACAACATCTTGGACCACTACATCCCCTGAGATTACATCAATCTACGTCTTGGACTGCTTTATCCTCCAGGAAGTACATCTGAAAAACATTTTCTCCAGGATCTTCGTTTAAGGAAGTGTTTATCCTTCTGGTCTCCACCAGATATTCACTATTATGGATGGCATCTTTAAGTTCAATTCCGACAACATTACGTCAACTTATCAGATGGAATCTTTAAGCCTGTCTCTAACAACCTTCAGTCAACTCACCAGAAGGCATCTTTAAGCCCATCCCAGCAATACAATCAACTAACAACTTAATATGTGCGCTCGTGAGTGCAAATTTTTGGGCACTTATATGTTCAATCCTCTTCCATCTTTGGATCACGAATAGCAGACGTGCCAATCTAATCCCTCAGGTTTAAGAAGATTGAATAAGGGCAGCTATTGTACCCCAAAATTTGCCCTATGATTTTTAACTCTAACTGACTTTTTTGTTTCACATTCATTTGCATCATCTTCATAGTATATCATGTATTTCGTCTTAATATTAGCCAAAATAATTTCTCGAATTTACAGACAGACTGGTCAAACTAATTTTCAACTGTGCCTAAAACCAGTGAACGAAAAATGTCTAATTTAAGTTTGCAAATGTCTGTACTATTAATTCGCAGTTCACGTGGTTTAACCTGGCATGCTAAACATTTTTTTACGACTATTTTTCGGTCACGTCTTGATCAGTCTGGTCGGTTTAAACAGTCATTTTTATTTATTTCAAAATCCGACCAAACGCTGTATTTTTCCGAGTCGTTTATTTTGCGCTAAGTATTTTGATGTATTCGTTTTATTTTTTCGAGCACTTTGGTGCCCGACTTATATTTTTTTTCAGTCTGTTTATTTTTACATTGGGTCTAGAATAAATAAATATGTTTATTTGTTTTTATTTTAATTTTAGTTATTTTAATTATTAAACTTTATTTAGTTCTTAAATTAATATTTTATTTGGGTTTCAAAATAAACATTTAGGTCCATTATCATTAACTATAATTGGTCCCTATATATACCTATTATATGACTGCTAGTGGGAGGACCGAAAAACAAAACTGAAAAAAATAGAAGAAAGGAAAGAGATAAGTGCGGCGCCTCACATCAATTGGTAGGTTCTCTATTTTATAATAGAGATAAAGTTTCATTACCGGTACTATTCTATCTGTTTATGTGTATACAGTTTCACTAATACATAATTCAAACCAACATTTACTGAATTCATATCATGTTTTTTTTGCAATTAGGATAAATAGTCTCTTTTTTTTCTAGCAATACACATGCATATATACAGGTTTAATGTATATGTTTTCTTTTTATTTCCATTTTTTTCTTTTTTACTTTATTTTTATTTTTATTTATTATATGCTTGTTTTTGTTCTAATGACAGCCAAGTGTCATCTTTAGATTGGGTGGACTATCATCAAAGTTTTTTCCACGTGGCTTTAGACAACATTTGATTTTATAGTAGCTTCAGCCATGTAGATGTTTAGAATTAGCAGAATTTTTGACCAACAAGAAGTGTTGAATTTAGTTCAGGATGTCACATCAGATGTTGGGACATTATCAAACAGAGTATAAGTAAATGAACTTAATTCAGGATGTCACATCAGATGTTGGGACATTGTATCAGTTAATGAAATAAGTTCAGTTTACAGGATGTCACACCAGATGTTGTGACATTGTATCAGTAAATGAAGTAAGTTCAGTTTTCAGGATGTCACACCAGATGTTGTGACATCTCAAACCTGCTACCAGAATTAATTAATGACTAACAGAACTGAGTAAATTAAGGGAAGTTATCTGGAATTAATTATGGATGAATGAAACAGAATAAGGCGCATCTGTAGGGATTTTTGTTATGTGACTTCAGCATAATCAGAAGAACTGAATCACCTAGAATCTAGGAAGTAACAAACCCTTATTCATGGTGATGACTGCATGAGTATCAGGATTGGATAAACCTACAGAAAGCCCAAAATCCAAACACCTATTTAAGCAACAGAAACTCTCAGAATAGAGTACGAAATTAAGAAGACCAAATAGGGTGTTTTGTGTTAATAGCAGGTTGTTTTAATTGTACCACTTTATGAGCTTTTAAGCAAAAGTGTATTTGTGTCTTAATTGAAACTGTGAAGTAAGATCAAGCTGTTTTGTTTGAAGTATGACTTCAATTTTATTAAACTTGTAAAACATATCACTGTGTGATTGAGGGGGAGTGAGTTGGTACTCATATCTAAGTTGTGTCTTAGGTAGAAATTGCATTGGGTAGATATTAAGTGAAAGATTAAACTGGGTGGTTTAAGTCTAGAATTAATATTACTTATATTGGATTTCCTTCCTGGCTTGGTAGCCTCCAGATGTAAGTGTGGCTATACACTGAACTGGGTTAACAAATTCCTGTGTTGTTTAATTTTCCTGCACTTTAAGTTTTAGTTAAGTCTTCAAGTGTTTAAACATCTCATTCGACATCTCGTACCTGATCACAGAATTTCAATTGGCATCAGAGTAGGCACCCTGCCTGTTTAACTGGGTGAGATCTAGGGACTGCAAATTCTGGAAACATGGACAGAGATGTAGGATCTGTAAACAGACCACCTATATTGGATGGATCTAATTATGACTACTGGAAACCAAGAATGGTAGCATTCTTAAGATCACTTGACAATAGGGCCTGGAAAGCAGTCAACAATGGATGGGAGCACCCTGTCCAAGACACCAAAGATGGAGCAAAAGTGTTGAAACCTGAAGAAGAATGGAGTAAGGAGGAAGAAGATTCAATACTTGGCAACTCCAAGGCCTTAAATGCTTTATTCAATGGCATTGATAGGAACATCTTTAGACTTGTGCATCACTGTGAGCTGGCCAAAGATGTTTGGGACACTCTCAAAACAACTCATGAAGGAACATCAAAGGTGAAGATGTCAAGACTTCAACTTCTCACCACCAAGTTTGAAAACTTGAGAATGAAGGAAGATGAGACAATTCATGAATTCTACATGAACATCTTAGAAATAGCCAATACTTCTGGAGCTTTGGGAGAAAAGATGACTGATGAAAAGCTTGTAAGAAAGATTCTCAGATCTTTGCCAAAAAGATTTGACATGAAGGTCACAGCAATAGAAGAAGCTCAAGACATATGCATAATGAAAGTTGAAGAGCTCATTGGTTCCCTTCAAACATTTGAGATGGGAATGAATGACACAATTGTAAAGAAGAACAAAAGCATAGCCTTGGTGTCAAATACTGATAAAGAAGAAGAAAATAATGAATCAAAACCTGAAGAAAATTTATCAGAAAACATTGCTATGCTTGGAAGACAATTCAAAAAGATTCTCAGAAAGATGGAAGACAAATCCAGACCAAGTGGAAGATACACAAACTCTTCTGAGAACAAAAGACCTTATGATGCTAATAGAAGGTCAAATTATGATGAAAAGACCAGTCAAGAAAAAGGGATTAAATGTCATGGATGTGAAGGATATGGACACATCAGAAATGAATGTCCTACTTATTTAAAAAGACAAAAGAAAGGTCTCTCTGTAACCTGGTCTGATAAAGACTCGGGATGTGATTCAGAAGAAGAATTAGCTAAGCATATCACTTCTCTAGCTGGATTATGTGAATCTGAAAGTGAATCCAGTGATGGGGAGCTTACTTTTGAAGAGCTTGAGCAATCATACAGAGAACTGATTAAAAGGAGCACTGAAATATGCATGGAGAATATAAAGCAAAAGAAGCAGATTGAGGCACTAAAGGATGAAAAAACAAGTGATCTAGAGATCATTGACACCCTGAAAAGTGAAGTAAGTCTGCTCAACTCCAAGTTGGAGCATATGTCCAAATCTGTTAGAATGTTGAACAGTAGCTCAAGCACATTGGATGTTATTCTCAACAACAATAAGCATTCAGGGGATAGAAGTGGACTGGGATTTAACAAAGTTCATAAGGTTGAAGCTAGCACCAGCAAAAGTACTTCAAATTCCATACAGTCAAACAAGATGTCCCAACAGATGCTTCAACATCATGAAAAGAACACAAAGTCAAACATAATATTCCAACAGATCTCTCAACATCATGAAAAGAACATAATGAAGAAAAAGTATCAAAGATGGAGATGTCATCATTGTGGAAGGTTTGGACATATCAAACCTCATTGCTACAAGTTGCATGGATATCCAAATCAGATGTATCAGCGACCTCCTAAGCAGAAGATAGAGGTTACCAAGAAAGTGCTGCATAGACATCAACCTCAAAGATATCAGCAACTCCCTAAGCAGAAGACAGAGGTCATCAAGAAAGTATGGGTACATAAAGCTAGTCTTCATGCTGATCAAAGCTACATGCTCAAGAACAAGTTCAACAAACAACCTTGGAGCTCTACTAATGGACACTGCACAGGGCAGAGGGATCAAAAGAAACCTCAATACAAATGGTCAAAGAAGGGTGTTGCATATATAGCTCATACATCCCTAAGAGTATCAGCTAAAGAAGACTGGTACTTTGACAGTGGATGTTCAAGACACATGAATGGATTGAAGAATCTGCTAGTAGACTTAAAGTCATATTCATCCAGATATGTAACATTTGGAGATGGAGCTAAAGGTGAAATCAAGGGAGTTGGGACCTTGGACTGTCCAGATGTACCAAGACTAGATGATGTGTTGCTGGTAAAAGGATTGACTGCTAACTTGATCAGCATAAGTCAATTGTGTGATCAAGGTTACAGTGTAAACTTTACCAAAACTGAATGCATAGTGTCTAATAAAGAACAGAAGGTTGTCATGAGAGGAGCCAGATCTAAAGACAACTGTTACATGTGGGAACCTCAAGACTTCAGTCTCACTTCAACTTGCTCTTTAGCCAAAGAAGAAGAAGTGAAACTATGGCACCAAAGACTGGGTCATCTTCATTTCAGAGGCATAAAGAAAATCATATCTATGGAAGCTGTGAGAGGTATTCCTAAACTGAAGATTTATGATGGCAAAATATGTGGTGAATGTCAAATAGGCAAGCAAACCAAGATGTCCCATCCAAAGCTCCAACATCTGACAACTTCCAAAGTTTTGGAATTATTGCATATGGATCTTATGGGACCTATGCAGGTTGAGAGCCTTGGTGGTAAGAGGTATGCCTATGTGGTGGTTGATGAATTTTCAAGGTATACATGGATAAATTTTATCAAAGAAAAGTCTGATGTATTTGATGTATTCAAAGATTTATGCCAAAGAATACAAAGAGAAAAAGCCAACTGTGTGGTCAGAATAAGAAGTGACCATGGAAAGGAGTTTGAGAACCAGAAATTCTTAGATATCTGTTCTTCAGAAGGAATCAATCATGAATACTCTTCACCAATCACTCCTCAACAGAATGGGATTGTTGAGAGGAAGAATAGAACTATCCAAGAATCAGCAAGAGCTATGATCCATGCTAAAAAATTACCATTGTATTTCTAGGCTGAAGCCATGAACACAGCTTGTTACATTCATAATAGAGTCACTCTAAGGAAAGGAACCTTGCCCACAATCTATGAAGTCTGGAAGGGCAAAAAACCCACAGTTAAGTACTTCCATGTTTTTGGAAGTAATTGTTATATTCTGGCTGATAGAGAACAAAGAAGAAAAATGGATCCTAAAAGTGATGAAGGGATTTTCCTTGGATACTCTATAAATAGCAGAGCATATAGAGTATTTAACTCTAGAACCAAGGTTATCATGGAGTCCATAAATGTGATAATTGATGATGCTCCTGCAGATGTTACAGAAGATGTTGGAACATCTGCTGACTGCCAAACTAAAGCTGAAGAAAAGAGTGATCATCCTAACTTCACTCAAACTGATGCAAGGACAGAACAATCCAACAAACCTCCCTCCATCAGAATCCAGAAGGATCATCCCAAAGATTTGATAATTGGGGATCCCAACAGAGGTGTAAGCACTAGATCAAGAGAGGTAATTTCAGGTTCATGTAGATGTTTAGAATTGACAGAATTTTTGACCAACAAGAAGTGTTGAATTTAGTTCAGGATGTCACATCAGATGTTGGGACATTATCAAACAGAGTATAAGTAAATGAACTTAATTCAGGATGTCACATCAGATGTTGGGACATTGTATCAGTTAATGAAATAAGTTCAGTTTACAGGATGTCACACCAGATGTTGTGACATTGTATCAGTAAATGAAGTAAGTTCAGTTTTCAGGATGTCACACCAGATGTTGTGACATCTCAAACCTGCTACCAGAATTAATTAATGACTAACAAAACTGAGTAAATTAAGGGAAGTTATCTGGAATTAATTATGGATGAATGAAACAGAATAAGGCGCATCTGTAGGGAGTTTTGTTATGTGACTTCAGCATAATCAGAAGAACTGAATCACCTAGAATCTAGGAAGTAACAAACCCTAATTCATGGTGATGACTGCATGAGTATCAGGATTGGATAAACCTACAGAAAGCCCAAAATCCAAACACCTATTTAAGCAACAGAAACTCTCAGAATAGAGTACGAAATTAAGAAGACCAAATAAGGTGTTTTGTGTTAATAGCAGGTTGTTTTAATTGTACCACTTTATGAGCTTTTAAGCAAAAGTGTATTTGTGTCTTGATTGAAACTGTGAAGTAAGATCAAGCTGTTTTGTTTGAAGTATGACTTCAATTTTATTAAACTTGTAAAACATATCATTGTGTGATTGAGGGGGAGTGAGTTGATACTCATATCTAAGTTGTGTCTTAGGTAGAAATTGCATTGGGTAGATATTAAGTGAAAGATTAAACTGGGTGGTTTAAGTCTAGAATTAATATTACTTATACTGGATTTCCTTCCTGGCTTGGTAGCCTCCAGATGTAAGTGTGGTTATACACTGAACTGGGTTAACAAATTCCTGTGTTGTTTAATTTTCCTGCACTTTAAGTTTTAGTTAAGTCTTCAAGTGTTTAAACATCTCATTCGACATCTCGTACCTGATCACAGAATTTCAAGCCACGTGACCGTCACTAGTAGTTTTAGACAACATATGCTTTTATCGTAGCGTCGACCATATGGCCGCTACTAGTAGTTTTAGACAACATCTGATTTTTAGTAGCGTCAGCCACGTGACCGCCACAAGCTTTGGTCTTCTTTCTTCATTAATTTACTTTTATTTTATAAATTTTATTTATTATACTTTTTATAATATCTCATTTAATTTATATTAAGTTTTATCTATAATATTTTTTATACTTTTTATAAATTTTAATATTTTTTATAACTTAAGTTTTATCTATAATATTTTTATATCTCATTTATTTATGATATTTTTTTATAAATTTTGATTATATTTTATATATTTAATTTTAAGTTATTGGTTAATTTATAAATTTAGTTTTAGTTTATATTATTATTTTTTTAGTTTAATTTATAACATTAGCGTTGGCTATAAGCGACGCTAGTGTTAAAAAAAATATTTTATTAATAAATAAAAAATAGGCAAATGAAATTTGTGGGGAACTGAATTTTTTCGCACCAATAATAGCGTCAACAATAACCGACGCTAGAATTAAAAAAATAAATATTTTATTAAAATAATAAAAAGAAAGAGGCAAATGAAATTTGTGGAGGAACTGAATTTTTTCACACCAATAACAACGTCGGCTATAACCAACGCTAGAGTTAAAAAATAAATATTTTATTAAAACAATAAAAAAAGAGGGGAACTGAATTTTTTCGCACCAATAATAGCGTCGGGTATAAACGACACTAGTGTTAAAAAATAAATATTTTATTAAAACAATAAAAAAAGAGGCAAATGAAATTCGTGGGGAATTGAATTTTCTCAAACCAATAATAGCGTCAGCTATAACCGACGCTAGAGTTAAAAAATAAGTATTTTATTAAAACAATAAAAAAAAAGAGGCAAATGAAATTTGTGCGGGAACTGAATATTTTCGCACCAATAATAGCGTCGGCTATAACCGACACTATAGTCAAAAGATATACAACAAACGTTTTTCTGCTTGTAGCGTCGGTTTATTCTGACATTTGTGTAACATTATTAGCGTCGATTTTCTTGTAGTGGTAACCAACCGGTGTCTGCGAATACTGATTATATTTGTTATAATATAATTTTATTTGTATATTTACTAATTTTTATTAATTATATTTTTTATTAGTTTTGAAAATGTTGATCATCTATAGTAAACAAATTTTTAATAAATCATAAGCTATCGTTTTCTTAAAACACTAAATTAAAATAAGAATAACGGTAGCAAGAAGTTACTGATCAAAATATTGAATATTCACAGGAATATGTAGCTATTGATCAAAATTTTGAATATTAACGGGATAATGAAGTTACTGATCAATATATTGAATATTAATGAGAATTTGAAGTTAATAATAGAAAATTTGAATATTAACGAAAATCTGAAGCTACAGATAAAAATTTTGAATTTTAACTTAAACATGAAAGTTATCGATAAATTTTTTGAATATTATTGAAAATACAAAGTTACTGGTCAAGATATTTAATCTTAACGGGACCATAAAATACTGTTAAAAATAATATTTTTTAAAGAAGTGTGTGTAACTCACCGGGACCTGTGCGAAAGCACAGGTATGTAGAGCATAATTAGTGCGGACGCACGAGTTATTTAATTTTTTGTATAATTAAATAAAATAAAAATAACAATATTTAAAATAATGTATGAATCCAAACACTGACAAAATGTATTTATTTACATTATTAAAATTTATTTATACAGTTAAAATAATATTGATAAATAATATGCTATTATTTGATATTTATAAAACTAAATCATTGCATAAATATTTTTATAAAATGAATATACTTTTTCCAATATTTTCTATTTTTATTTTATCTCTTTTAATATCATTTATACTCATTATTATAACTATTACTCTAAATAAAATACCTTTCTTTTTTAATTGTTTTTAAAAAGATTGTTGTTTTATTGGGTGTATGATTTTTTTTTTTTTGACTTTACACCTAAATTTTTATATTTTCATTATTTTTATTTCATAACCTAACTAATAATGTATTCACAGTCCACATCGGAACCCGTGAGTCAACCAATTATAATTCAGTCAAGAAAAACATATATTTTTTAATCGTCAAGGTATTTACAAAACCAGAAATATAAAATATGATGGCAAAGAATAAACATTTGTTTTCCCAAAAGCGACAGTTGCGGAGTTGAGAAGCTAGGAGTATGATGATTGGTTCTAGGGCGATCGTGGTTTGGCTTGTCTAGAAGACGATCTGCAACAACAAGTTTTTTGCAATCTTTTCGAACTGTTGCAATTTCATGAACCAGAGCGCAACACTCAGGATTCGATTTTATGGCAAGGCATTTCTTCATTCTCGTACACAGCTAGGGAATGGTATATCGCTCTATGTTCTAAGCACCAGGACAACGATATTTCTATCACTGCCAGCACTATGTCGGCCAATTTTGGAAAACTGTGGCTCCGTTCCGTATGAAGGGTGGAAGCTACTTCTTAACATGTTACCTTTGAAAAACCTTTTTTTTCATAGAAATATCATTCGTTTGAAAGACACTGTTTGTGGTTTTTACATCTCTTTTCAAGAAGATTTTCTTCATCTTTTTTTCTTGTGTGAGGTTTCCAAGAAAGTTTGAAGGAATATTTCCTATTGGATCGGTATGGAGGAGATTGCTATTGGTACTGACATTTTTCATCGTTTCATGGCTTGGTTTAGCTTTTGTAAAATCAAGAAGGTTAGGAATGGGAGAGAGGTTTATTTATGGTTGGTCACTTGTTGGGGTATTTAGGGGTTAAGGAATGATATGTTGTTTCGAGACGAGAAATGTGATTTGGATGATTTGGTGTGAATATAAAAGTTTTGGTTTAGAGGTGGATTTTTTCCGGAGATATTACGCAATCCAATTGCAACTTTTATGACTTTTGCAAATAGCCTTTGCTTTGTTTAGCCTAAGTTTTCATTGATGTTTAATTTTTTGCTCAGAATTTTCATTCCGTTTTTTTTATCAGGGTTCGAATACCCCTAATACTCGATTAATCAATTCCTTGTTTAAAAAAAACAGAAAAAGTCAAAAGCACAACCAGAGCCAACTACCAATTATTACATGACAAATTAATAAAAACTGCATGAGAAACAAAGTTGCCAAAAATGACCAATACATTATTCTTTTTTCAACCAAATACTTTTATGTATATTAACATATATGAACAAACCAGATAAGTTGTTAACAAAAATACAAAGCTACATATATATAAAAATTAGCTCGTGTGTCCTTGTGAAATAATTAAAAATTCGTTCCATATTTAAAATGATAGTGCGCTATTTATTTTCTAAATTAAAAACAGTAAAGTTCTCTTCGTGGAAATCATGCAAACATAGTTTATAAAAAAACCATAAGGGTACTCTTCGTTGAACTCATGCAACCATCGATAAAATTAAAAAATTATACAAGAAATTTTTCACTCCTTTATGCTACTATATATACAAACAAACAATATACTATACTCACTAATTAGAAATAATGAAGTTTGTATCTTCACTCACCATTTCATTCCTTCTTTTCTTTTTCATCACCAATCTTTCACAAACTTTCTCATATGATGATGGTGTACCAATAATTGACACAGGTTATGTTCCCATTCACACATATAGTCGTTACTTCATTGTCCCATCATTTTTCGGCATCCGTAGCGGCAGACTAAAACTAGTAAAAACCGGTGATTCAAATTGTCCGGTTACTGTCTTAGAAGAAGATTTCACTAGTGACAGAGGTACATCAGTGAAATTCAGCATAATAGGAACAAGCTATGATATCTTGACAGGTACACCAATTGAGATATAGTTCACAAAGAAGCCAGATTGTGTTGAATCATCAAAGTGGTTGGTGTATGTTGATAAAGATATTCAAATATCTTGTGTTGGTATTGGTGGACCTGAAAATTATCCTGGTATGGAAATATTGAGTGGCACATTTAATATTCAGAAATATGGTGGTGGTTTTGTATATAAGTTTGTGTTTTGTGTTGATGGATCTAATACTTGTTCGGATATTGGGTGGTTTAATAATGGTGAAGGTGGTGGACGTTTGATTTTGACTAATTATCAGATTTCTGCTTTTGTGTTTTTTGAGACTTGGGCTTATGAAGATGGAGTTATTAAGTCTCATGCTTGAATTTTGAGTATGTAAATTTTAGATTTTAAGCATTTAATAAGTTGAATAATATAATGTTGGTGTTGTTCATATATTTCCTTTAATTTAATAAAAAGTTCTAGGATCTCAATTTCTAGGAATCTTTTATGAAATTAAAAGACAATTTAAACTTAGTCTTATGTACACACTAGTCTAAACTTGACACTAACTTAATCTTTGGAGTGTTTGTACTAGTCTAAACTTAAAACCTCAAACTTACGATGGACACTAACTTAATCTTTGGAGTGTTTGTACTAGTCTAAACTTAAAACCTCAAACTTACGATGGACACTAACTTAATCTTTGGAGTGTTTGTACTAGTCTAAACTTAAAACCTCAAACTTACGATGGACACTAACTTAATCTTTGGAGTGTTTGTACGTACACCACCAACGTGAATGTTTCACATAGACCAAAACATCTGATTATATCATTAGGTTTATTTGCATTTTGTTGCATATCACATGTCTATCTTTGTATTATGTATCTAATCTTTGTTGTTGTATATCTTCTTAATTGTTTATCTCACGTGTTCATCTAAAATTATTTGTGTGGTTGGTTATTTGGGTTTTAGACATATTTTGATCTACCTCTTTTTGATGTTGTCAAAAGGGGATAAACTATAATGCGAGTTTAGAATTGTTTTATATATTTTATAATGTGGTTTTTGTGCAATATTTCAGGGGAGCATAAGCGTTTTTTCTTTTGACTCAAAGTCGACTCAATTTCATATAAAGATTGTCAAACATAAAAAAGGGGAATGTAGTTGCATCTCTCTCAATGATTTACCTTTTATTTTCTTCAGCAAATTAATTACTTGGAAAGAAAAACCCCAAGAAATTTTAAAGCACTAGAATTTTTAAAATAGTTTTATAAACACTCACACAAAAATTAAAGTGTTATGGGTCAAATTTTTATAAGTTGGGCAGTAACACATTTAATTACAACATAGGGGTAATTCAATGCACGAGGCTCCCGCATAACAGGTTTTAGGGGTCGAATGTACGCCGTCTTGCCCCTATTTTTATAATAGATAGGTTGAACGCACTTATAAATGGAAGGTTGTCTCCAACAACCAAGAGTATTTTGAGATGATATTTGTTGACAAAGTGTTAATTTAAATTTTTGTGTGCATCTTTGTATCAATAGTGATATTTGTATGTTCAGTTATAGGTCCCTGTTTGACGGAAAATTATGTTGCAAAATTATATTATTTTTTAATTATTAATTAGTGGTTTAGGAAATTCGTTGTTAAAGTTTTACACTCTTTAAAATATGAAAAGTTATCAGGTAAGGTTTCTAACTAATAATATTGACAAACTTATTTCGGTTTGAATATTTTACCTTTGTTGTATACTTCATTTTATATAATTGACACTTCTTTGAATTTTATTAGTCAAATTACACATGTTTAGAAATCCTTTTGTTAAAAAATCTTTGTTGTATACTTCATTCAAACTTAACCTGAGTTTGAGGAAGAAGCACATAAAACATATAGAGGGAATAATAAAAGAATTTGATAAGAGATGGATATATTGTATTATTTTACAAAATAATAGGGAATATTTATCAAACCATATTTATTTAATTTTTTACTGCTTATTTATATTATTGTTTCAATATAATAGATGAAAAATTATCAAATAATTAATAAATATGTTTTAAACTATCTTAAGATTATTAAGAGTATATTATTTATAAAAGAGAAATTACAATATCAATTTTAAATACAATTAAAAAATAAATGATTTTAAATATATATTTATGAAAATAATAAATGATTATGATACTAATTAATTTATAATTATAACTCTCTTATTTTATGACATCTGTCTTATTTGGGAATATTTGATCTCCTAATTTAATTTGCATATGAGATGTTATAATACCCATATACAAAAGGCATACATAAAGCATATTCTTCATATATAAATATTTAAAATTTGGTACTGAAATACAAATAAGTTCTTAGCAACACATTGTATAAATATAGCCACTACAACATAAGGTACTAAAATAAGGCTATAGAATAATACAAGATGTTCAAACTACAAAAGTCTAAGAACTAGATCCGAAGATCTCAAAATCCGCAGCGGAAGACAAAGCCATCAACCAGTAAGGATAATCAAGTCGCTTTATCCTTACCCTTAACGGAACCTGAAGTACCTGAAATAACAACATCAACATGGGGTGAGATAAAACATCTCAATGAGTTCCCTATCTTAGAGTTCTCTCGCCTCTAAGGGTCAAACCTAATAATTTCACGAGTACAAAGGACTCCTCTCAAAAGTAACTAAGCCAAAATGGAACATTCAAGCAACACTTCGTACAACACTTCCTGTGGGACTCAGTGAAACACCCACCTAAAGTATGAACCACTAGACTTCTCATGGGACTCAATGAAATACACATCTCAAGTTGTCACTCGCTTCCCGTGGGATCAATGTAATACCCACCTCAAGCTAACACTCGCTTCCCGTGGGACTCAATGTAATACCCACCTCAAGCTAACACTCGCTTCCCGTTGGACCCAATGTAATATCCACCTCAAGCTAACACTCGCTTCCCGTGAGACTCAATGTAATACCCACCTCAAGTTAACACTCGCTTCTCGTGAGACTCAATGTAATACCCACCTCAAGCTAAAAGGGGATACGATCAAATGTGATTCTCATTTCTTTCTAGTCTACGGAAATCCTAGGTACCTCACAAGTCTTACCATTTCATTTCTTTAAGCTCATACTTTTCATAATTTCGCATTCTTACGGTTAAGTCGAAAAATCGGAAAAAGTCGGGTAAAAATAATATTCTTCGACATCATAAGAAAATACATAATTTTAGCTTCACAACGATATGTGGAACGTTAAAAACGATACCCGGATCCAAAGTTACGAATTAAATACCCCATTTGAAACCTACAGGTCTCGCTGAGCGAAAAAACTTCTGGAATTCTCGATGGGCGAGGAACTGCTCGCTGAGCGAGCTACATCAGTTCAGGAAATTTCAGACTTACGAGAAATAACCTCTCCAAGTCAAACTCAACTCTAAACATCAACCAATGCAGAAAAACATAGCCAAACATGTTCATAGACATAATGTGAGTATTATAGTTAAGTTTTAATCGAGTTTTAACCGTTAAACTTTCAATTTCTAAGATTTCCCAATGAAACCCTAAACCACAAAATCTCCAAAACTCAACCAAAATCAAAGATAAAAGATTCTAACTAAGAACCCACCTCAGGAGATGAAGATTGGCGGAAAGATTGAGTCGATTCGACGGACGGATGACGAAGCAAGATGAATTTGAAGTCTTGGGGTTTATCCACCTCTTCTTCTCTTCTCTCTCTCTTTTCTTCCTTCTTCTTTCTATTCTTTTCCTTACTAACTTTCTCTTCTTCTTATTTCCTTTCTATTAATAAATATAAAAACATATATTCTATATTTGTGTCCAAAATTAGAGAGTATCCAAAAATGTCTCTTAATCTGATATTTTATAAAACCTCTGAGTCAGCTAATATCAATTAATAAAATAATATATCGTTGATTACTCTTATTTAGTTCCGTTAAAATTTCTTAGAGTAATCCGGAATAACATTATTACCAATTAATATTATTCAGAGCATTAAATAAAATATTGGGTATTACAGATGTTGTCGTGATATAATTTGCTGCTTTAGATTTAATAGATTATAAACATTCTTTATTTTCTTTAAATTTCTTGTTAATTAGTATTGTTTATAATGCATAACTTAAAACATTTATTATTGTAATTTGTAAGTTTAGTAAGAATTATAAATATTTTTTCATTATATATTTTTTAATCATCATATATTTTATTTTATTTTTGAATGGTGTCATCAATTTATCTGTGTTAGTATTTTGATTTAACAAAATAGTATCATAAATATTTTTAAAATATTAGACTATAAAAGAAAAAGAAGAAAGAAAAAATATGGCTGATAATATAGATAAATATGAGAATCTTGAATGATATAATTTAAAAATAATAATAATAAAATTATTAAATTAAGAATTTAAAGGGTGTATGTTGTATTTAATTATAATTAAATTTTGTGAGGATAGATAATAATAAAGTTATTGCAACATATGTTTTTTGGAATAGAAGTTGAAGTGATGAAGAGAAATAGTGCAAATTTGTTGTTAGATTCAATTTTAAAAGTGAAACGTAGGATTTTAATTGTAAGATGGACCCTCTTAAATATATATTTGAGAAACCAGCTCTCACTGGTAGAATTTCCCGATGGCAAATGCTTTATCTGAGTACGACATCCAATATGTCACTCAAAAGGCCATCAAAGGCAATGTGCTAACGAATCATCTTTCCCACCAGCCTGTGGAAGATTATCAACCATTGAAATTTGACTTTCCAGACGAGGATGTCATCTTGATTAGAAATTATGAAGAGCATGGGCCTGATGAAGGACCCGAACCAGGGGAACGATGGACTCTCATGTTCGATGGTGCTGCTAATGATCGTGGTTGTGGAATTGGGGCAGTGTTGACATCTTCTAAGGATTTTGATTTACCTT
Source organism: Lathyrus aphaca (assembly GCA_963966055.1). Classification (NCBI taxonomy): domain Eukaryota; kingdom Viridiplantae; phylum Streptophyta; class Magnoliopsida; order Fabales; family Fabaceae; genus Lathyrus; species Lathyrus aphaca. The sequence continues at coordinate 231,979,399 of OZ014519.1, forward strand.
TCACAACTAAACTTTGTTTTCCATGCACGAACGAACAATGTGGCTGAATACGAAGCATGCATTATGGGACTAGAAGAAGCCATTAATTTGAGGATTAAAACACTAGATGTATATGGTGACTCAGCTCTGGTGATATATCAAACCACAGGCGATTGGGAAGTAAGGCGGGATCATCTGATTCCATATCGGGATTATGTTTTGAAGTTACTCCCTAGGTTTGATGATATCACTTTCACCCATGTGTCTCGTAATGAGAACCAAATGGCCGACGCTCTGGCCACCCTGGCATTTATGTACCAGTTGATATGGCCCAATCATCAGCCTTCCATTAATCTCAAGTGTTTTGAAGAACATGCTCATTGTATGACTGCTAAAGAAGAATCAAGTGACAAGCCTTGGTTCTATGATATTAAGTGCTACTTGGAGAAGAAATAATACCCAGGAGGTGCTTTAAGTATGGACAAGAGAACACTGAGAAGATTTGCCTCAAATTTCTTTTTGAATGGAGAGATTTTGTACAAGAGAAATCATGACATGATCCTACTCCGATGTGTAGATGAACATGAGGCAGAACAAATCATAAAAGAGATACATGAAGGATTGTTTGGTACCCATACAAGTGGTCATACTATGGCAAACAAGATCCTTAGAGAAGGCTACTATTGGCTAACGATGGAGGCAGATTGTTATGGCCATGTCCAAACATGCCACAAATGCCAAATCTATGCTAACAGGGTGCACGTACCTCCTACTCCACTGAATGTCCTGACCTCGCCATGGCCTTTCTCCAAGTGGCGAATAGACATGATTGGGATGATTGAGCCTAAAGCCTCAAATGGACATAGGTTTATACTCGTCGCCATAGACTACTTCACCAAGTGGGTCGAAGACGCCTCTTATGCCAATGTTACCAAGCAAGTGGTCGCTCACTTCTTGAAGAATAACATCATATGTAGATATGGGGTTCCTCACCGGATCATCACTGACAACGGGTCAAATCTCAACAACAAGAAAATAAAAGAGTTATGTGTTAGTTTCAAGATTGAGCACCATAATTCAACACCATACAGACCCAAAAATATCAAGAAGATCATTCAGAAAATGGTGGTCATGTACAAGGATTGGCACGAGATGCTACCTTTCGCGCTGCACGGTTACCGTACCTTAGTACACACTTCAACAGGGGCAACCCCTTATTCTTTGGTATATGGCATGGAGGTTGTCCTCCCAATAGAAGTTGAAATCCCCTCAATGAGAGTTCTGATGGAAGCTGAATTAGATGAGGTGAAATAGGTCCGGACGAGATTTGATGAGCTCAACCTCATCGAAGAAAAGCGTATGACGACACTATGCCACATACAACTTTACCAGATGCGTATGAAGAAAGCTTTTGACAAGAAAGTGCATCCTCAGACCTACCATGAAAGTGACTTGGTGCTCAAGTGAATCACAACCATGCACAGAGAACCCAGAGGCAAGTGGGTGCCTAATTATGAAGGTCCATTTGTGGTGGTAAGGGCTTTCTCTAGAGGTTCCTTGATCCTTGCAAGTATGGACGGTGAAGAATGGCCTTCCCCCGTGAATGTAGATGCAGTCAAGAGATACTATGCCTAAAAGAGTGGAATAAAAATCCGCTAAGTCGAAAACCCGAAAGGGAGACTTAGGAAAAACAATGGCTATCCCGGTGGACTGAAAACCCGAAAGGGAGGTCCAGGAAAAAGTTAGGGATACAAATAAAAAAATCTATCCTGCTGAGTTGAAAACCCAAAGGTTAGGGCGTCCTGGTGGATTGAAAACCCGAAAGGGCGATCCAGGCAAAATTTAGGGACTAATTCCAAGGCAAAGACTGTATTCTATACACCCACTTGACTCTGATGAGCTACGAAAGAGAAGGATCAATCCAATCGTCTTCCTACAAAGTTAAACGATGAGATATTCAGAGACATATGGACCATAACAGTGTCGAAACTCAATGGAACCTCATTAATTTCCATTGCCATTGTACTTTTCTCGCACAGTAATTACCTGATTAAGGAATTGCATCTGTCTATGTACATTTATACCCTTTGTGGGTTTTAGCAATGAAAAGAGAAATTTATCATCAAATTTGTGCCCAATCATTTTTACTTTACCTGTTTGTTTGCAAAATGTTTTTATCATTGATAAACTTTGTTTTGAAATTTTGGTAAAAATAACAATAACATTTGAAAAGTAGTATGATTGTCTTGATGGTTGGAAAAAAGGAACTCGACAACTTCATGTTGATTAGCATCAATATCATTGCCAGTGACCATGATCTTTTCAGCATAAGCAGCATAACCCTCTAAAGGATATGTAAAAACATTAAACCTCAATCGAAGTTCACCAGGGGCACTCATGTCTTCTTGTTGCTCACAACTTTATCAAGTTATCATGTACCAAGTGTTGGAAATTCGAATACCCTTCACCACCCCTTGAAAGTCCAATTTTATTGGCAACTACCAAAAAGCCTAAAGTCCAATTTCATTGGCGATCTCCCAAATCCCGAAAGTCCACTATGGTGGAAACTACCAGAAAGCCAAAAGTCTAACTGTGTTTGGCACATCTCAAAGTCCAACCATGTTTGGTACACTTTTCCAAAGTCCATCATGATGGCATCCTTCATAAACCTAAAGTCCAATCCCATTAGCAGTTACTAAAAAGCAAGAGTCCAATTTCACTTGGCATCTCCCACATACAATCACCATTGACACCCAAATTGATTTCACCCTCAAGAGGGAAACTTATCTCCAACATATCCATTCATTTGCATTGTCACATGCATAACATGCATCATGCATAACATTCTTGCCCAAAAGTAGGAATGTCATCAAACACAATCATATTAATCATCAACATAAAAAAAACAAATCATTTGCATTCCTAACAATTTCATTTTCATATGAATAATTGTGCATCAAGCAATGCATAACATTCGTATCCAATATAGCATAGCAGGATCCAGGACATGCATCCCGGACGATCCTCTTTTAAAGTCGGCAATATTTCTATGAAGAGAATTAAAACGCCGCATGTGCTCATGGAATTTATTCCCCCAACAAGTCTTTCTCCAACTTTATGGTTGATGATGATGCCCCCCAATATCTTAACCCTATTTCTCCCCAAGTAGAGATCATTGTTCGAGATACTGCTTTGGCATTATCTGAAGAACCTTAATCAAAAAGGTATTGATTCGCAAGACCCGAAGAATCTAATGCTTGGTATAGATATTGTTCTAGTATCACCGAAGAGCCTTGACTATAAGGAATTTCTTCGCTTGACCTAGAAAGTCTTATACCATTTGAAAGAGATATTGCTCTAAGTATCCCCAAAGAGCCTTTATTGTTAAGGTACTGCTTTGCTTGGATTAGAGAATCTCATTGTTCGAGATACTACTTTGGCATTCTCCGAAGAGCCTTAATCGAAAAGGTACTGCTTCGCAAGACCCGGAGAATCTCATGCTTAGTAAAGATAATGTTCTTCTATCACAGAAGAACCTTGACTGTAAAGAACTGCTTCGCTTGACCTAGAAAGTCTTGTACCAATTGGAAGAGATACTACTCTAAGTATCCCAAAAGAGCCTTCATTGGTATGGGACTTCTTTGTTTGGATTAGAGAATCTCATTGTTCGAGATAATGCTTTGGCATTCTCCGAAGAACCTTAATCGAAAAGGTACTGCTTCGCAAGACCCGAAGAATCTCATGCTTGGTAAAAATATTGTTCTAGTATCACCGAAGAGCCTTGACTGTAAGGAACTTCTTTGCATGATCTAGAAAATCTTGTACCATTATTCGAGATACTGCTCTAAGTATCCCCAAAGAGCCTTCATTGGTATGGTACTGCTTTGATTGGATTAGAGAATCTCATTGTTCGAGATACTACTTTGGCTATCTCCAAAGAACCTTAATCGAAAAGGTGCTGCTTCGCAAGACCCGAAGAATCTCATGCTTGGTAAAGATATTGTTCTAGTATCACCGAAGAGCCTTAACTGTAAAGAACTGCTTCGCTTGACCTAGAAAGTCTTGCACCATTTGGAAGAGATACTGCTCTAAGTATCCCAAAGAGCCTTTATTGTCAAGGTACTGCTTTGCTTGGATTAGAGAATCTCATTGTTTGAGATACTTCTTTGGAATTCTCCGAAGAACCTTAATCGAAAAGGTACTGCTTCACAAGACTCGAAGAATCTTATGTTATGGTAAAGATATTGTTCTAGTATCACCGAAGAGCCATAACTGTAAAGAGCTGCTTCACATGACCTAGAAAGTCTTATACCATTTGTTCGAGATATTGCTCTTAGTATCCCCAAAGAGCCTTCATTGGTAAGGTACTGCTTTGTTTGGATTAGAGAATCTCATTGTTCGAGATACTTCTTTGGAATTCTCTGAAGAGCCTTTATTGTTAAGGAACTGATTCGTGAGACACAGAGAATCTTATGTTTGGTAAAGACACTGATTTAGTATCACCGAAGAGCCCTTACAAGGAACTGTTTCGCTTGATCTAGAAAGTCATACACTTCAGTTAAAAATGTTGCTATAGTACCCTTGGAGAATCTAAAGTGCGATTGAGGTATATTTCCTCGTGTTGGAATGTATCAATCAATAAGATACTGCTTCATTGGTCCATAGAATCATACTTCCCCTAGAAGAGATAATGCTCTAAACATCCATGGAATGCCTATGTTTGTAAGGTAATGTTTCATGTGATGGAGAAGGTCTCATTTCTTTGTTAAGCCACTGTAATGGTCGTCGAAGAACCTTAATTGATATGGTATCGCCTCGCGCAATCTGAAGAATTTCACTTATCAAATTGAGATACTGCTTTGCTAAATTCGAAGAATCTCATACATATTGTTCAATTGGCTTCCCGCAAACTCTCATAGTTCTTATTGCATTACATCTTACATCTCGTCAGACAAATTTTGGGGTCTATTTGTAGCTAATCGAATTCCACCATAAAAGATTGAACTCCATACAGCAGTTCACTCCTTCGGGTTCAAGGCAATTAGATGGGGGCATCTGTCATACCCCAAATTTGTCCTACCTTTTCAAATTCTCATTATAATTGGTTAATTGGTGAAGATGTTGCTTTGAATAATCATTTGGCCTCTGACCATGATATTCAAATCATGAAGTTCTTGTTTGTGCTAAGGTAAAATGCAAATTGTGTAAAAATTGATCATACATGGTTATTGGTTGAAAATAGGTGTTGTCCTTTTGCAAAGTTTAGGATGTTTAAGATGGTATGAAGTTTGAAAGACATGATTGAAAAGTTTAACTCATCGGCTCATTGATGCAAAGAATTCAAAGTCCAAGGGTTGATGTGAAGAAAAGTTCATAGATACCATTACTCCTTTACACGAAAAAAAGAGAGTATGAGTTGCAAGAATAAGAGCTTGATCCTTTTTGTTTTGTTTGGCTAAGTTGCTTTGTCATTTAACCTCCTCACATTTGATCCATAAATTTTTTACTCAACAATTTAGTTTTTGATTTATATGACTTGATCCATTATCCTTCTTGATTAATTAATTCATTGAGATTATCATTACCATGGTTGATTATTTCATTGAAACCATGCGCTAACTTTGGTGGTCCAAAATGTTTGTATTAGTTGTTAAGGCTGCTTATTAATCATTGAATTGATTGAGAGAGGTGAGTGAGATGTTGAAGTGTGGAGTTGTTTTCTTAAAATTACTTGGCCCATCCAAGAAACATGTTTGATAGATATATCCGAACAGAGATGGAATTTCACATGGTTAACTAAATTCATTCACAAGTTACCAAAATTCAAAACCAGTTGCAATTCAAAGGTCCATTACAATGCTATGTGCTTAAAGTTAAATACGATACATATCATAATTGGTGCCTAATATTACAAGATAGTTAACCAAGTTTGATGCATATCTAAGTTAGCCACGGTTCTCCTCTTTTCCTCAAGTTCAATGTGCAAATTCATTTGACCTTGTCATCTTCAACTCATCATGAAAAATACTCCATTTGTAAGGCCAACCATGACCAAAGTTTGCACCTGCAAAGTAAAATGATCATGTCAAGAGCAAGGACACAATTTCAAATTTTTCGCAACTGTACCATAACAATTTATAACACAGTAAAAAGATTGAATCAAAGCAAGGTAACATGGCAAGAAAGAGGACATAAGCAAGATGACAAACATCAATGCGACTAAATTCTTACTGCAATAACTTTGTATGCGTCATAGATAGTCAATTCAAAAGGTTCATCCAAACAACACTCACAAGTCAAAATCATAATATTCAATCCTATTTCATCAAGTTACAAAAAGCACAAGCTGCAAACGAGATAATCCTAAATACAGCTAGCCATTACAGGTGGATTCAACAAAATTTCAAAGAGCACGATCATACCAGGAAATGGACATGATATAAATACCACTATCATACACAGTGACAAATATAAAGCCAAAGGAAAAGCAGGAATTACACTATGCAGGGAGACAACCATTTTCAGGATTCAGATTTTCATTACTCGTGCCCAACCTCATTTCAAAGTATCCATGCGTTGTCTCATTTATTTGTCGCACACAGCTCCCAATGGACTTGACACCAGCTGCACAGAAACCTGCCATGACAGATAGTGAATAATCAAAGCTATTGAAAAAGAAAAAAAAACAAAGTCTTAGGAGATTTATCAATATTCTTGCAACATGAATTCCAAGGATCATTCATGCTAATAACTCGGGTGCTGCAGGGAAATACCAATATTTCAACCAAAAGCTAATCAAAAAAATAGTGCAACAAGAGGAAACAATGCAACAAATGAGTGAAGAATAAAGGACAAATCAATGGATATCATGAGTTTCTTTCAAGCCTTGAATTTGGCACCAACACAGATTCAAACAACGTGAAGAAAATTTAGATGAATAACATTTGGAATACAAGTTTCATGCCAATTCCAAAAATACATTAAGATCAAAGATCACAAGATTGGTATACAGAGATGGATACAATCTAAGCAAATAATTTTACATCAAGCTTAAACTTAGTAAGATTTCATACCAAGGCCAAGTCTCCATGTCAAGCTTCATTGCGTCTTCCACCAAGGTTTTTCCAAAAAACTGCCGGTGCACATGAAACAAAGAAAATGATAGGACTGAAATTGGCAGCATATTGTTGTCTCCAAATTCTCAGTGGTTGGAAGCTTCAATTGGCAAAGGTACCATTCAGGGATTCAACTTGAAAATAAGGGTGTTTGGGGTTGATAGTGCAGTACTCCCAAGGCATGTCCAAGGACCCGCGCTGCTACATCAAAATTCTTTAACTGCTTGAGATCCCTTGATTCCTCCATATGCCATGCCTTCATAAAGAGCCTGCCATAAACCAAATCAGACCAGAATTTCCTTAAAAATAAATGTTGCATCAAGAACATAATACTAAGGCACTAAGCAAGTTCATACTATGGTGAAATACATCTGAAATCAATAGTGTCGTTGTCATAAGCAAATCACAAGAATCTTGAAGATTAATTGATGTATCTTAAACCATTACTGGACACTCACCTGGACCATCATTCAATCATCTCTGAAGCATTTCCATGTAACTCCTAGGACCTGACAAATCGTGAAACATATCAGATCAATTTTCAAGCATGTTATAAGACTCTCCATCAAATAGTGCAGACCATGAAACTAAGTAATCAGAGAATATTATAAGCAAGAAGAAAAGTTCAAGCATCAACAATTTTGGTCATACTTTAGATGTTCATGCTGCAAGTTTTGTTTCTTTTTAGCCTTCACACCAGTACTCGACCCTTCAAGCCATCTGCAATGAATTCATGGAAAGCCAATCAATGAAAAAATAGAACAAAGTCAAAACCTTGAGAAATCGCACAATCTAATACCTACAAAATGTAACGGTTTCATTCAAAGTTGTTTCTCAGGTTTGTCATATACCATTATGCCAAATTCATAATTACTTCTACAAAGGACCTCATCAAGGTCAAACCTCAGTGAAAAATCCAAATTCAAAACAAGTGAATTCCTGCACCATGAAAGCAAACTCACTTAGCAAAAAAAAAATCCAAACAAAAATATCCACAGCAGTAAAAACCATTAGTCAAAATTCAACAAAAATTCAATGTGGCCCACCCTTCATTCTAGAAGCTCACTATAGACAAAAACAAAAACAATGACTCACCATAAAATGGTCCCACAAAATCACACAAAATACCTGCAGATGAATGTCGTACGATTCACAACAACATGGAAAAATTGCACAGCTCACTCACACGGATATACCTCTAAAATACCTTGAAGCCGATTCGAAATCGCGTTGAGGTAGCTTCCTTTATCCTCATTTTACTACTTCTGAAACTTTGTCTTGTGTAATGTGAATCAATTGAAATTGGGTTGGATTTGATTGGGATTAGGGTTTTGTGTGATTACGTTAGATGTTCTTTGCAGTGCGATGATGATGGGGATACTGTGATGTTGTTGTTTCTTTTAAAAAAGGAAACTCAACTAAGTTGAGTCTATGTGAAGTAGAGGGATTTTCGTTCGTCTTTAGGCTCATGGAAGGAATCGGTTTTGAGAGAAAACGTTCTTCATCTTGTTTTATGGTTAGTTTAATGTGTTAATTTTGGTAAATGGCGTTTTTTAAGAGAGAGAGGCGATGATATCGTTTTGATTTAGCCTGCAGTTATTTTATATTTTCGTTATTTAATGAGCATTATTTTACTTTAAATTAGTAATATACCCGTGTGCTTCTGCACGGGTAAAATTATTTGATGTGTTATAAAATAAATTTAAATGTATATTTAATTTTGATACGGTATAAAATGCATTTCTATATATATTTAAATTGAAAATAGTTATTAATTTTAAAATGAACAATGATTATATAAAATCAATTAAATTAAAATATAAAGGGAAAAAGAACCGTGAGATGAAAACAAATTAATATTTAGAAATAAGGATTTTATCTTTTAAATTAAGACAATTATTAATTAAAATAAAATATGTATTGTGTTTATAGTAATTCGGAAAATAAAAAATTTATTTATTTCAAAATAAAACTTATTTATATATAGATATAAAATTTAAATTAGTTATTTAATTATAAAATAAAAATAATTATACAATTTCAATTGCATTAAATAATGTTGCAAAAAGAAGAAAAAAATGATTTTGTTAGATAAAGATAGACAAAAAAAAAATTGATGTGATAAACTGATAATGACCCGTGAAATAAAAATATTATTTGATGTGCACAAATATAAAATTTAAAATGATTTACTTAATTGTAAAATGAACAATAATCATACAATTTTAATTATATTAAATAATTATTAAAAAATAATGAGATGAAAAAAGAAAAAAAATTGATATTTAAAAATAAGAATTGTGTCTTTTAATGAATTGATAGGATAGAAAAATAAAAGATAAATTTTTACATTTGATAATAAGAAAAATGACTCATAGTGATAGTGACATATATTATATATTTGATAATAAGAAAAATGACTCATAGTGATAGTGACATATATTATATTGATATTGACCCGTATAATGAAGAATTTTATTATCATATTTAAATCTTTGTGCATATTAACCATTATATTGTTTATTTATAACATCTTAACATTTATGACATATATAATTATACAATAAATTATTATTAAGAAAATTATATGTTCATTGATAAATATTTATTTTTTAACTAAATAGTTGATATACAATAAATTATTATTAAGAAAATTATATGTTCATTGATAAATATTTATTTTTTAACTAAATAGTTGATAAAGATAATTTTTAAAATAATTTATAAATAAAGTAAAAACTTATGTTTAATTTATTTTTAAAATCTTGAGAAACACTTTTTAATGAGAATTAAGGCATCATCAAATCATTTTAAAATATCGAAATATTGTGAAGATCATGTGAAGAAAAAGTTTTGGAATCTATCATATGTTCAGAGGCATCATAATTCATCATGACAATCCATACATAATAAGTTCCACACTCATTATAGGAGTATGAAAAAAACACTATCATACTTCAATAGGATACAAATTTGATTCCTATTTGTTAATATAATAAAAAAAAGAAGCAAATTGTTAATACTTCATAAAACCATTAACTCAGTTTTTTTCTTGTATAATTATTTCAACTAATTAACACCCTTTTTCTTGCACATTTCCTACTGTTTCTATTAGATTTCACTTTTTATAGTGCTATCTATCTCAACAAAACAGTTACCTACCCGTATACTTATATATTAGATGATAAATCAACAAAGAAATTTCATAATCTTTATGCATTAATGCCTCAAGCTTCACTTCATGCACTGGATTAACAAAGCCATACATGATTACAGGTCCTTCCACATCAAAATGCAAACAAAAACCATAAATGTAGAAAGCACCAAAAACCAAAAATCAAACTCAACAATTAAATTGGATTTTGGAAAAGGGTAATAAAGGATCAATTAGTATACAGATTAAATTGAAATTCAAATAACATCAAGATAAATGTAGAAAGAAATAAGTTATGAGATCAAATCAGAAAAACAGATGTAATTCAGAAAGAAGTGTTAAGAAATTACAATATACAGGTCGAAAATAGTATTAGATTTCAATAAATCACATTAATGATTCTCCACAATCCAACTATCATGCTGCTATCCAAAATACTGGCATTTCTCATATAAATTTTTGTCTCTTCATCAATAAACATATATAGAAAGGAATGTTTCTCCTTGCTTCTATACTGATGTTTCTGGGCTGATGTATTACATCATAGTTTCCTGATATATATGCTATGAGAAACAAAAAAAACAGAGGACAAAATATCAAATGTAGAACATAATCAGTCATAAATCATACAAAATATGGTAGTCGCAACAATTATATCAGTCATAAATCATACTCCTTGTGCTTAGTTAAAAGCTTAATCAATTAGATAAACCAACTCATATTTGGTGCTAAAGCATGTAACAGTAAACATAAAAGAGCTCTATTGAATATTAATTACACAAAAGTATACTTTAATCTATGGACTGAAACATGAGTATTGAATCAGATACACGGGTAGAATGACGAAAGAAAACAACATTGACCTTTACTTTCTCACCAAAAACCAACCATGGGTAAGGAATAGTCGGGTACCGTGCATTATACAGATAGAAACGATATTCATACAAATACAAATGTTGCAAATTCCACATCTCACATTTAGCTACTACATACAAACGCATAAACATGAAGGTATATAATACTTGCCTGATTGTTGCACAATAGTTCAATTGAAGGTTTAAGCTTTTGCCAAGGTTTGAATCCAGATCCAGAAAGATCCATACCCGACTGCTTGAAGTTGTGACTGTGACTCAGAGGCATATAGTCTTCTTCATCGGTGGAATCATCAGAGGCATCCATCGCAAAAGTATAGAAATCCTTGATTGCAATTGAAGCAGAGAAAAGGAAAATCAAAACGAAAGATATCGAGTGATGACAATAGGAAAAAAAATAACATCTTGAGTGAAATATCAACAGGGAAGAAAATACATTACTTTAAAGAAGAATTTACCTTGAATGACATACTTGAAAAGAGACACTCCATGATATCCTGGCATTCCAACATCACTTATTTTCACTAACTTTGACCTATTACTCACATGGTTAGCTAATATATCACAGGGACAATTTCACTACAATTGTAAAACTCACAACAAAAAGACATTTCATTTTTAATGAATATGATTGGTTGATGGTTAAGATAAGAAATATAATTAGTAATGAAGTGTTTAAAACCTTAGCATCTTGAATGATCAACTATAAGTGTAACTGGCCGTGTGAATTATATGCAAGACATAAGTGCTTACCGAGAGAATGACAACAACCATCAGGCTGGAAAATTGCCTTAGTTCTTTTTCCCAATACAATTGTTGAGCCACTACAAAACTCAGAATACACCAGTCATTTAGAACATAAGCCAAACAATAAGTAAATAAATGGTCAATTAATGGATTGCATTAAAAATAAATAAATAAAAAACTCATTAAAAGAGTGGTGCTGCATAGTTGGATAGAAATCTCCATTTACTCAATGATAACTCTAATAACACCAGCTCCAATTGTCTTCCCTCCTTCTCTAATAGCAAACCTCATTCCTTGTTCAATATCAACTGGAAAAAATAACAACTTTGAGTTTCATGAGCATGAAAATAAGAAAAATAGTCAATAATCAAATAACATCAAAACAACCAAGAACATGAAAATAAACATGAACATGAAAACAACTCAGAACATTAACATGAATATGAAAAAGATGTTGATGAAGACGATGAAATCAAACATGTGTCGATACTGAAGAATCTAGAATGCGTATGGCCAAACTTGTCTGATGTCCAGGATAGCCCTTCCACAAAGGTAAGTATTGAAGGGCTAGGCTATATTGCGCGGAATTGGGCGTTCTGTGACATTTCGGGCTCCTTCTCAGAATCCTTTTTCTTCTCTTCTTTACTTCCTGAACCCTACATGTGTTAAACAAACAAATTCTGAGTGAAATACATAAATGACAGATTAGTCACAGTGTGTTAATCAAATAAGGATATATCTCTCCTTTCGATTATTCGGGAATTTTAGAGAGTTTTCTTGTATGCTTATTCATCATTACCCAAACACTGCAAAACATCCAAAACAGTGGTTAGTCATAATGCATACTGTCGCTCCCGATAAATGGGAATAGGCCCAGATAAAGGTACAGACGCGAACGGTCGGCGAAGGGAACAGTGAGAACACACAGCCGTGAACTCACTGGAGATGAAAAGAGTCGCCAGCTAGGCATTTTTATCCCGGAGGAAAGGCAATGCTGCATAGACCTAGAAAGAGATGGATAAGACGGTTGCGAACCAGAGAGACTGAGAAAGGGGGTTGGTTACAACCTGGGAAGGTATTAGCACCCAGATTGTCCGTCGTACTCGACGGGATCCACGCTTAAAAGATTTGTGTTATAAAGGGGTAGTGTCAGTGCAATTTGTGTGTAAAATAGCTGGAAAAGAATGTACAGGTGTCAGTGCAAAGTGTATAAGTGATGTGAAGTATGAAAGTGTCAGTGCAGGAATGAGAATATGCTCAAGATAATGAGGCTAAAAGAATGAAGCTGGAAAGAGGGGGAATATACAGAGACTTTTGTTCGATAACCGTTAAGTTATGCCTACGTATCCTCTCGTGCAATGAGGAAGTCAGAACACCGTAGTTCGACCCAAAGAGACTGAAAGATGAATTGACTTGTGAACTGCTTACTTGTCTATGCTCAAGTGTATGACCTGTCTGGCTCAGGTGCTAACTGTCTTGCATTAGACGGAAGAAGCAAGTTCTCGTTTGTGAGTGAGGATGATGAGAAAAGAATCCCGAAGGAGACGATTATTGTTTGTTTTTGTGTTTTCAGTCTTTTATTGCTTTTGAAAGTTTGTCATAAGTTAATGAGCTTAAGCCTAAACCAATGGATTTAGTAAACTCATCACATCTTCCCTCTGTTTTGGGGTAATGAGAATACCTTAAGTGTGAAGTCAGATTCTCACACTTAATCACCCTTGATGCAGGATTAAGATCATTAACCTACTTGTGATTATTTAGATGTTTTTGTGATTTTTTTTAGTGTTGAGCAATGAGGTTAAGCCATAATCAGGGATTAAACAGACCCATTACACCATCCTAAAAGAAGGATGATAGATGAGAGTGTTTAAGCTGAGGAAAACTCCTCAACTTAATCCATGATTAGGGATTAAACCCATGACAGAACAAGCCTTTATTAAGTGGATTTTAGTTAATGGTATGATGATGAAGTGTTTTTTATGATTTGTAAGACAACTTGAGGGGGACTTGTCCATTAACACTAGGGTTAGTCCTTCTTAACCACTTAAGGAAGAATTAGAACCCTAATGCAAGGCCCAAGTTACAAGTGATGTCTTGATGATTATTAAGTGGATTGATTAAGAGATTTAAACACATAAAGGGTTCAAGACTTAGGATTAAAGTTATACACTCCATCCTAAGAGAAGGATGCAGGCATAAGCTTAATCACAAAGTCTTAAAGCCTTTAGGGTTTAGTCCCTGATTATGAGATGAGAAGAGAGGACTCAAAGAGAGACACAAAGGTGAAAACTAAAAGGGGATACTAATCAAAACCCTAATTCATTATCATGCTTGGATGATCCTAAGGTTTGTGAGGTTTCCAAGAACAATCTTCAAAGGAGCCACCAGGAAGCAGATGAACAGGATCAAGAGAAGCAAAGTGACTTGCTTCATTCAAGAAGTCAAGTCACTTGAAGAAAGAAAGTGGGAAGAGGAAGAATGAGCAAGCTCAAACTCAAACACATATAAAAATGCAGCAATGGATGCAAGAGAGATGAAAAGAAGAGTTATGAGAAGTGAAGGCAAATTCACTTCTCAAGTTTACTTACCACCTGAAATGTTAGAAAGAAATGCAATGCAATGCAAGATGAGATGAAATGATATGATGCAAAGCAAGACCAGAAGCATGGTGATGATGAAAATGATGCCATGAGGTGCTGCAAACATGAGGCAAGACAATGGGGATGTTCATACAAGCTTATGAATGCAAATGATGCAAGTTAGGGAGCATGAACAAGCATGAAATGTTATGAAGCATACAAGACAAATGACATGGTAAATATGTAATGCAATGATCAAAGATGCTTTCTATATGTCTTAAGATGTCAAATGAATCACAAGAATGCACACAATGCAAAGACAAGTCATGTTATGCAAGGAAATGCAAGAAGGATGCAAATGGAAACCCAAATTAGGGTTCATGGATCAAACATCAAACCAAAACCAAAAACAGAAGCAAACCCTAAGGTAAAAAATGGAAAATGGTACCCAAAGAAACCCTAAACCTATAATAAACCACTGCCCAAAGGAGAACTCTCAACTCTCAACCAAACTCAAGTTATGATTTTTATAAGTTATTAGGGTTTTTTAGGGTTCTTAACAAAAGAAATGCCAAACAAATTGAAAATGCAAGATCAAATCATGGCCATTTTATCCTTGAAAATACATGCTAAACATAAAACAATGCAAGAAGAATCAATGTCTCAACCTTCTCCAATAGGCAGAAATGAATTTTTGAACTTATGATCAAAATAATGCATAAAAAATGATTTAATTCAATGAAAAATTCTTAAAATGCATCAAGATCAAAAAAGAAATTTGGTTTTAAGGTTGGACAATGTTTCTAAATGTCTTAGAACATTTCATGAATTTTTTTGTAATTTTTAAATACCTAAAAGTATTTTTAATTAATTAATTCCCATTAATCAATTAAAAATAATCTCTTAAATATTTAAAAATACTTTTTTAATGATAAAAAATAAAATAAAAATATTTTTGGGTCTTAAAAATTAATAAAACTTTTAGGAAAAAGTTTCATAATTTTTAAGAATTTTTTGCTATTTTAAAATAAATATGCAAGTTAAATGAAAAGAAAATGAATTAAAATAAATGAAAATGAAAAGTAATCTGATCCAATGATCCAGATTCAAAGTTGAAATGAAAAGGTTGACTGGCGCGCTAATGAATGGCCTAGATTTCACTTCAGCTAATTTTGATTTACGAATTAATTAATCCAGATTAAGAAAAGTCAACTGGGATTAGGGCATAATGGGATGATCCTGGGCGTCCAAACACGCGCGAGTCAACACATCCAAGGGACCAAATTCAAACTTCATTAAACACAGGGATTAAACCCTAATCATTTTCAGGTGGCCGGAGAAGACCTCCGGTCGTCTTCTCCGGTGGGAAGTCCACCTGAAAATCTCCAAAACCTCTCAAAACGCATCAAAAATAAAAACCAAACACGCCAAACTGGTTCCCATGACCCCCTGAATCAAAACCCTAAGTCATAACAAATTTATTCTTCCTGGAATTCATGAATCGAGCAAAACAAATTTTAGGGCAAACCAGTTTCAGAGACAAATTAAATGCTTATTTCATCACCATTTCAAAAACTAAAAACATCAGGATGATCAGGACAACACAAAGAACAAGTTTGTAACAAGAAAAATGATTTCTGGAAAAATAATTTTCAAGCTACCTCAGATTTGGAGCTTTCAGTTTGAGGACTTTCTGGCCACTTCTCTTTGTGCAAACTGCTCCACTTGGTCCCCAGAAGATGTTTGGATGCTCAAAGAGAGTTTAAGTTGGCTGGTTGATGAGTTTCGAAAGCTCCTGCTCAAGCTTGATCAGAAATGGCAATGGTGTTTCTGGAGGTTTCAGGTCATGGTGATGGGTTCTATGTGATCCTGAGGATGGATGGAGAAGGTTTGGAGTGTTTGTTTGTGTGTTTGTGAGCTAGGATGAGAGTTTCGAATGAAACTGCAGAGTGAGGTGAGGAATGGCAATGGAGTGTTCAGGTTGTTTCAGGCCTGGTTCTTGGTTGCTGGGTGGTCTATGGAGTGAGGTGAGATGATTGGTGAAGATGGCTTGAGTGTTTGATGGCTGGGCAGAGGGATTCGAAGCAAAATGCAAATGAGAGTGTTTTTGTGAATGTGATGAATGTGTGAGCTTCAGCCTTGCTTCAGGTGTGTTATGGCCAGCATTTGATCCACATAAACAAAGCCTATTGGTCAGTTGATGTGACTTGGCCTGCTGTGATAGGTGTGGCTACTTTTGCCAAAATGTCAACTTTTGTGTAAGGCAAGTATGGCTTCACTCTAGGCAAGTACAAAGACTAGGGCTGGCGCAGCATGGTGAGTGTGTGAGGCCAGCTTGATTCAAGGACCAATGCAGCAAGTTGGTGAAGCATGATCATGAGTTTTGCAACTTGGTTACTTTATGGTTCACATGTGAAGAAAGTCTTGTTACATAAACCAAACTATGTAGAAACTTGATCCAATTCTGATTTTTTAGGCTCATAGAATGTTTATGCAATGGTTTGAGATGAATTAGAGGTCACAATATGCATTGGTACAAGACTTTGCAAAATTCTCACTTAGGGCATGCCTTGAAAATCAATGATTTTAGCCAACTTTGCATTGCCATAACTTTGGATCCAAGAAGAGTTTGATCATGTTCTTGTACTTTTTGAAAAGGGAAAGATGAGATCTACAACTTTCATGACCAAAGTTTTTCCATTTGAAGCATTTTTGGATCATGAATCATGGCTTGAAAAATGACCTAAAATGATGCATTCTTGAAAAGTCAACTATGCCCAAAAAGTCAACATTTGCCAAAACCCTAAATTCTTGATTTTTATGAACTTCAACCTTCTTCCATGATCAAATAAAGATCATATACACTCAAAATGATGAAGATCACCCATTGGTTGGGTCATTGGGGGCCTCAGATGCCCTGATTTTGCACTGACTTGTCTGAAAAGTCAACTCTTGATCAAATGACTTCCCCATGGAATTTCTTCATGAAAATTGATGTGCATACTCCCTATACCATATAGAGATCAATGGAAACAAGAATGACCAAAAAATTTGGAGTTATGGCCTCTGAAACCAAAACCCTAATTTTAGGTCAACTGTGTAGTTCATCCTGGCTCTGCATCCACTCAAACCCTAGTTCTTGTGATTCCTCTGCAATTTTGACTTTGAGGAGATGGAATATGACATATGAACACACATGGACCCCTTTGAGTTGATTAGTGGCCTTTGGAATGGCTCAAGATGCTTTTGGGATTGCTCAGATCACAAACCCTAGGTGCAGATGCCTTAGAAACTATGCAGTGAAACAAAAGTGAGATATGAGATGATATGTTTGTGTTTATGCATATGAGGATGATCACAAGCCATGGTGTGAATGGGTGAGGGCAAATTTGGGGTGTTTACAGCTGCCCCTATTCAAACATGAGTTAGCTGTGCAGGTTGTAAGCGACGGCTTAACAGGCAAACAAGATAACTTGTGGTTGAATACCAAAGACAGTCCAAAATTTGCACTCACAGAAAGAAGAAGAAAAGGGATATAGATTGTAAAAAGAAAAATAAAGTATATTGTAAAGTGGGCGACGGAGGACGACCGTCGAGCAGAGGACGACTGTTGGGTAAAGAGCAATGACGGGGACGGCCGACATGCTGGGGGAAAGTGCAGAAAATAAAGCAATGACGGGGACGGCCGACATGCTGGGGATAAAAAATAAAGCCAAGACGGGGACGGCCGACTAGCTGGGAAAATAAGATATCATGATGGGGACGGCCATCAAGATAAAGCGGTAAAACTCTCTGGGGGTTAATGAAACATGACGGGGACGACCATCAAGTTCATAAAGGTAACCAACGATGGGGACGGCCATCGGGCTAAAAAAGGAAAAGGGACCACGACGGGGACGGCCATCGGGTTAAAGAATAAATGAAATAAACAGATGATGGGGACGGCCATCAAAGGTGAAGGACGATCACCTAGCAGGGGACGGCTGCTCTGTTGGGAATAAAAGAAATATGATGGGGACGGCCATCAAAGGTGGAGGACGACCACCTGGCAGGGTACGGCTGCCGAAAATATCAACGATGGGGACGGCCATCGGATAGAAAAGGTCAACGATGGGGACGGCCATCGGACGAGCATGATGGAGGACGACCATCGAGAAGTGGAGGACGACCACTCAGCAGGGGACGGCTGCTCTCAGGGTTTCTCATGACATAGGACGAATGCCAGATAACCAAAATCGACAATGGGGACGGCCATTGGATAAAGTTGATGAAGGACGATCATCAAGAGGTGGAGGACGACCACCTAGCAGGGGACGGCTGCTAAATGTCAACGATGGGGACGGCCATCGGATGAGCATGATGGAGGACGACCATCAAGAAGTGGAGGACGACCACTCAGCAGGGTACGGCTGCTCTCAGGGTATCATAACACAGGACGAGTGTTAGATAAAAAAGAAAATTTGTTGGTGATTTACTGGGGATATGGTGAACACGGACGAGCGTTCACACCCAAGAAAAGAAAGTATGAGTGTTTGGTATTGTGTATAGATTAAAGATGCGGACGAGCATCCTTAAGACTTATGATACGGACGAGTATCATGTAGAAACAAACTGACACATGTTCGGAGATGATGATACGGACGAGTATCAACTGGTTAACAAAGAACACGGACGAGTGTTGCATCTGAAAGAAACCTTCTGGGAAATAATAGACACAGACGAGTATCTATATTCAAGAAGACATAAGTGTTTGACATGGTGTATGGATTAAAGATGCAGACGAGCATCCCTAAGACTATGATACGGACGAGTATCATGTAGAAACAAACACCAGACGCAATGTTCTGAGATGATGGTACGGACGAGTACCAACTGGTTAACAAAGAACAAGGACTACTGTCGAATCTGTGGGGATATGAGTGATGGTGTATACAAGATACGGACGAGTATCTATATAAGTGTACCATGAGTAGTGAGTATATAAGTGTTTATCTGCTGGGGAGAGTGACACGGACGAGTGTCACAAGGAGAAAAGTATAATAATAACAAGTATATGGGTTGATGACAGTGAGCGACTGCGCCGGGAACATGACACGGACGGGTGACAAGAAAGTGTATATATAAGTATATGTGAGTGCAAAGAGGATGTCTTTGGCTTTCTGCTGGTGATTTGACACGGACGGGTGTCAGGAGGTATCTTGTGATATGGGTGATTTGTTTGTAGAGAAAGTTCAGGCGACCTTACTGGGGAGTGATGACACGGACGGGTGCCAAAAGGTGTATATACTGGTGTTTGTGATTTGAGGCAACTGCTTTTGCTGGGACTCTGATGGGGATTTTTTTGTGTATTGATGGTGATGAACGGTTTATTATTCACAAGTGTTAATTCATAACATGGCTTATGATTATGCTATGCGTTGGATTTTTGCCGTAATGCTCCGTGTTAAAACGGAATGCTACGCTCTGTGGGTAAATATGATGCGAATGCTATGATTGTGCAAAGGAGCAAAGATCCAGGATTCGGATCCCATTGCTGCGAAGATCCCTGGTTGATCTGCTTGAAGTGAACATCCCAGCTGGGGATGAGATCGTTGGTAGATCTAATGATGTATCTGTTCGGGGATATAGGTCACTGATTGACATATCCTTATAATACGGGACCCAGCTGGGGCTTGTAGAAGCTTTCTGTACTCTGTTGTGATTTCTTCGTGCGTTGCTCTTCTGAATAGAGGCTTGAAGCTCTGTGGGGAGATGATTCCCTGATCTGTATTCTGCTGAGGATGACATGGCAACTCGGCTGGGGAATTGTGAAAGGCAACTCAACTGGGGAGAGCAATGGGAAGCAACTCAGCTGGGGATAGCAATGAGAGGTAACTCGGCTGGGGAGAAAACATCCTGAGTGTTAAGCCTGTTTGTTGATTTGGCAACTTTGCTGGGGAAGTGGGCACTCTCCATTGCCACGTGGAAGATAGACCGAGTTGATAACGATTCGCCAACTTGCTAAGACGTAACTTGCATGCCCCAGGTTGCGTTCTGGATACCTGCAATCCTGCACAGGTAAGGAAACGTACAAAAGGTCCCGAGGTATCCCTTACTGGATTCCGTCATAGGAGCTAAGTACTTTCGAGAATAATCACATTCCCTGTAAGCATGTGTTTTGTTTTTTATTTTATTTTTAGAGTAAGGCATCTGTACTTATGCAATTGTTTTTTAGAGATATCAGACAACTCTTTGCAAAACATGAATGTAAAAAACGAAACATGACCGAAAATCTGATTTTATTAATTCATGTGCCATGAATTGGCGAGATACAGTCAAAGAAACAAATCCCCTGAAATGAGGAGATTGTTGCAAATGGAGAAACAAAACGCTGGCAGTGTTGGCGACGCTTTGAGGAGCTTCCTCCCCTGCTATGACTCGTATGACAATGACGTTCTTCTCGTCTTGCTTTCTGAAGAAAGTTGATTCTGATTGAAGCCTGATTCCGTCGAAGCTTTCTAGGTTGTAAGCGATACAGACGAATTCAGAATGCAGTTGTTCGCTTATTCCCTTGTTTTGCATGGATCGCCCTTTCGGGTTTTCAATCCATCGGGATACCCATTTTTTGCCTGAGTTGTCCAATGCGGCTTTTCAACTCAGCGGGTGTACATTTTTTTATTCATTTTCCCTTACTTTTGCCCGAGTCTTTTATTCTGTTTTTGACTCGCCGGGATGCCCTATTTTTGCCTGGACTTACATTCTGTTTTTATGTCCAGCGGGTCATTTTATGCGAAGTATTTTTTAACTGCATCTGAATTCACAGGGGATGGGAAATCTTCACCATCCATGGTGCTGAGCATCAGTGCTCCACCAGAGAAAACTTTCTTTACAACGAATGGTCCTTCATAGTTTGGAGTCCATTTGCCCCTGTGGTCTGTATGAGGAGGGAGGATTCTTTTCAGCACAAGATCTCCCACTTGGTACTCTCGGTGCCTGACTTTCTGATCGAAGGCCTTCTTCATTCTCTTCTGATATAACTGCCCATGGCAGATTGCAGCCAATCTTTTCTCTTCGATCAAACTCAATTGTTCGAATCGGGACCGAACCCATTCTGCTTCACTCAGTTTAACATCCATTAATACCCGTAACGAGGGTAGTTCAACTTCAACAGGTAGGACTGCTTCCATACCATATACAAGCTGATACGGTGTTGCCCCAGTGGATGTCCTGATTGACGTGCGGTACCCATGCAAGGCAAACGGTAGCATTTCATGCCAGTCTTTGTAGGTGATTACCATCTTCTGCACAATCTTCTTGATATTCTTGTTAGCTGCCTCAACAGCGCCATTCATCTTTGGCCTGTAAGGAGAAGAATTGTGATGTTGGATCTTGAAGTCCCGGCACAGCTCTGCCATCATTTTGTTGTTTAAATTGGAACCATTATCAGTAATGATTCGCTCGGGCACTCCATACCGACAGATGATGTCTCTCTTCAGGAATCGGGCTACCACTTGCCTAGTAACATTTGCATATGAGGCTGCTTCAACCCACTTGGTGAAATAGTCAATGGCGACCAGGATGAATCTGTGACCATTTGAAGCAGTCGGCTCAATCTTGCCAATCATATCAATACCCCACATAGCAAAGGGCCATGGTGAAGACGTGATGTTCAAAGGATTGGGAGGCACATGCACCTTATCTGCATAGATCTGGCATTTATGGCATTTTCTGGCGTAAGCACAACAGTCTGCATCCATTGTGATCCAGTAATAGCCTGATCTTAGCAATTTCTTAGCCATGGCATGCCCTCCTGCGTGGGTACCAAAAGATCCTTCGTGCACTTCATGCATCAACAAATCTGCTTCCGTCTTGTCAACACATCTGAGGAGTACCATGTCAAAGTTCCTTTTGTATAAAGACCCATCAGTGTTCAGAAAGAAACTACCAGCAAGCCTTCTCAAAGTCTTCTTATCATTGGAAGATGCCCCAGGTGGGTATGTCTGATCCTCCAAGAAGCACTTAATGTCATGGAACCAAGGCTTATCATCTTTTACAACATCCGCTGCAAATACATATGCTGGTCTGTTGAGTCTGGACACTGAAATCTGAGGTATAAAGTTAGCGGCTTGAACTTTGATCATGGATGAAATGGTAGCAAGAGCATCCGCAAACTGATTCTCGTCCCGAGGGATATACTCAAGCTTGACTGTTGTGAAGAAAGTCAATAACCTCCTTGTATAATCCCTGTAAGGTATCAGATGATCTTGGTGGGTGTACCATTTCCCGTTGGTTTGATTGACTACCAAAGCTGAATCTCCGAATACGGTCAATGTCTTGATCCTGAGGTCAATGGCTTCCTCAAGACCCATAATGCAAGCTTCGTATTCAGCTTCGTTGTTAGTGCAGTTGAAAGTGAGTTTTGCCGAGAAAGGCATGTGAACTCCTTTAGGTGTAATGAGTACTGCGCCAACACCACGGCCATTCATGTTAACAGCCCCATCAAACATCATAGTCCATTCTTCCTCCGGGTCAGGCCCTTCAGTGTGAACAGGCTCTTCGTGATCTTTTGCTTTAATGAACATGATGTCCTCATCAGGGAAGTCAAACCTCATAGGCTGGTAGTCATCAATGGGTTGCTCAGCAAGATATTCAGATAGTACACTGCCCTTGATGGCTTTCTGAGATGTGTACTGTATGTCGTATTCTGTGAGAATCATCTGCCATCTTGCAACCCGTCCGATAAGAGCTGGCTTCTCGAAAATGTACTTAACTGGATCCATTTTTGAGATTAATAAGGTAGTGTGGATCAGCATATACTGTCTCAGTCGGCGAGCAGCCCACGCTAAAGCACAGCAAGTTTTCTCGAGCAGCGAATAACGTTGTTCACAGTCGGTAAACTTTTTGCTTAGGTAGTATATTGCATACTCTTTTCGACCAGACTCGTCATGCTGACCTAGTACACACCCCATTGACTCTTCTAATACTGTCAAGTACATAATCAGAGGTCTTCCTTCAACTGGAGGCATGAGGATTGGAGGTTCTTGTAAGTACTCTTTGATCTTGTCAAAAGCCTTCTGGCAATCTTCGTTCCACTTGACCGTCTGTTCTTTTCTTAGCAGCTTGAACAAAGGTTCACAGGTTGCTGTGAGGTGAGATATGAACCGTGAAATATAGTTCAACCGACCCAAGAACCCTCGAACTTCTTTCTCAGTTTTCGGTGCAGGCATTTCTTGAATAGCTTTGACTTTATCAGGGTCAACTTCAATCCCTTTCTCGCTTACAATAAAGCCCAGCAGCTTACCGGATCGCACCCCGAATGTGCATTTGTTGGGGTTCAACTTCAGTTGGTACTTCCTCAGGCGCTTGAATAATTTGAGCAGATTCACCAGGTGATCTTCCTCTGTAAGGGACTTGGCGATCATATCATCCACATAACATTCTATTTCTTTGTGGATCATATCGTGGAATAATGTCACCCTAGCCCGTTGATATGTGGCACCAGCATTCTTCAGTCCGAATGGCATCACTTTGTAACAGAACGTGCCCCAAGGTGTAATGAATGTTGTCTTCTCCATGTCTTCAGGTGACATCTTGATCTGGTTGTATCCTGAAAATCCATCCATGAAGGAGAATACCGAGAACTGAGCCGTATTATCCACCAATACATCAATGTGAGGTAATGGGAAGTCATCCTTCGGGCTGGCTCTGTTCAGATCCCGGTAGTCAACACACATTCTTACTTTGCCATCCTTCTTAGGCATAGGTACTATATTAGCAACCCACGGTGGATAGCTAGTCACAGCAAGGAACCCGGCGTCCCATTGCTTTTGTACCTCTTCCTTGATTTTCATAGCCATGTCTGGGCGAGTTCGGCGCAACTTCTGTTTGACTGGTGGGCATTCTTCCCTTAGAGGCAGCTTGTGCACAACAATGTCGGTATCCAACCCTGGCATGTCTTGATACGACCAAGCAAACACATCAACATACTCTCGAAGCAGATCTATCAGTCGTCTCTTCACTGAGTCTTGCAGGCAGGCCCCGATTTTAACTTCTTTCACGTCTTTGTCTGTACCAAGATTAATCATTTCAACCTCCTCCTGGTGAGGGGTAATGACCTTTTCCTCTTGTCTCAACAACCTGGCTAGCTCTTCAGGAAGCTCATATTCTTCATCAACCCCTTCATCAGCTTGATTGATCGGATTGTCAAAGTCATACGATGTCATAGCCGTGCTGTTGTCGATGCTGTCAGGAAGGCACTCTCTGCAAGGGTTAAGTTTGTTCATTTTAGTGATTGATTTTAATCTTGCTTTAGAAAAAGTGAAATGAAGTTATCATTTTGAAAACACCGCCATTTATTTTTGTACAAAAAGAAAAATGGAAAAACAGTGAGCATAAAAGAAAAAGACTCGTTTGCAAAAAGATGTCTGATATTTCATTAATTTAATCATGTTTGCACAAAAGTACAGATGGCCCTGGTTACAAAATGAGTCTTGTCATCTTGGGCAAGATGCAAGACTTGGATGCATGCTATAAAAATATAGGAAATAATAATTACTCTGCATGAGTAACTCTTATAATTTCCTGGGAAGACCAGTTCGAGACACTGCTCCCCGGGATCTTTGGACGAATCCAATTCTCCAGATTGCGCTCCTCTTCCAGCTCGTCTTCCAAACAGTTGATAGCATCGGGGGTGAGCATCCCCCCACTGACAAAACCAGGCTCTGCAGCAGCCTTTGCTTGATGTGGAGTTGGTCTGTAACCCAACCCAAATTTGTCCTTCTTCTCCTCCACAGCTAAGACCTTGCCCCAGCCTAGGGCAGTTCCTTCCTCAACAACCTTCCGGGCTTGTTGGTAAGATGACATTGGAGTACCAGATACAGCAGATGCTTCATTTACATTCAAAGCTTCAAACCCCTGGCTCATTGTTTCATGGATCTCCCCGTCCATTTCAATGTATTTATAAGTAGCCAGATGGCTAACAAAGATATCCTCTTCCCCACAGATTGTGACAACTTGGCCTTCCCACTCAAATTTTAACTTTTGGTGAAGGGTAGATGTTATAGCGCCGGCGGCATGAATCCAGGGTCTACCCAACAAACAGCTGTAGGCGGGCTGAATGTCCATCACATAAAAGATAGTTTTAAAGGTCTGCGGGCCAATTGTCACGGGCAGCTCAATCTCTCCCAAAACCGATCTCTTCGAACCATCAAAGGCTCTTACCACCAGGTTGCTGGGTCTCAATGCCAATCCATCATATTCTAACTTCACCAGAGCCTTCTTTGGTAAGACATTCAGGGAAGAACCTGTGTCCACCAGCACATGAGAAAGGACAGCTCCTTTGCATTCCAGGGTTATGTGCAAGGCTTTGTTGTGGTTGCGGCCATCCGCTGTCAAGTCAGAATTGGTAAACCCTAGCCCATTGCTAGCAGTAACATTACCAACCACGGTTTCCAATTGGTTGACAGTAATCTCCTCAGGCACGTAAGCTGCGTGCAGGACTTTAAGTAGTGCATTCCGATGGGCTTCGGAGCACATAAGCAGTGAGAGGATAGAGATTTTGGATGGCGTCTGGTGAAGTTGATCCACAACTTTATAATCACTCTTTTTGATGATCCGCATAAACTCATCAACTTCCTGATCAAATGGAGTTTTCAGGGCTTCTTTGGCAGCTGGATCTTCCTGCACCGGGCCTTTTCCTTTTGCCTTGGCAGCAGCTTCTGCTTCGGCAGTGGGTCTTTGAACTTGTGAAGCAAAGAGACGTCCGCTTCGAGTGAAGCCTCCGCCTCCCCCCACGTTATCTACTTGTGGTGCAGGTGTTGATGTTTCAAGAGTGATTCTTTTTCCTTCGCAGTATACGTCAGAGCCATAGTGCCAAGGGATGGCCCTATTGCTTTCATATGGTACTGGTCCAGGCACCGTGACAGTGACTGGACTGATTGCTGCTGCTGAAGGGACTGCTATTGTTTGTGGATCATAAAAGATTGTAACTGGTGCTCTGGCGGGAGCAGCACCTTCTGAATGGTAGGCAGAATTATTTTCAGGATCGTAGAATATGGTGACGGTAGAGACATCTTCATGATTGATTGCTGGTGTTGTAGGAGGTACTGTTGGAAGGACTGTTGTTGTTGCTGACGGAGATTCGAAATGGAATGAAGCTGAAGTTGTAGCAGGAGAAACTGTTGAAAACTGATCATTTGGGAGGACAGATGAAGTACTGGTTGATGTTGCTGGTGAATTGTCGGGAACAATAGTTGCTGCATTTGTAGGAGGTTCTGAAACCGTTGTTGATGAAGTTGCCGGATTTGTCGGGAATGATGTAGTGATCTGTAGCAGGCCACTCTGAATAAGGCTGTCAATGCCATTCCTCAGGTCCTCACACCCATTCCATGAAATATTGCAATAGGGACACCCTAGTTCACACCCCGGAAATATTTGGTTTTCTCGGAGTTGAGCTTTGATTTCCACCAACGGTGTCCTGATCTGATCCACACTAGTTATTAAATAAGACGGTTGGTCTTCTTCAATAGCATTAATTCGGGGACCACCATGGTTTGGCATTGGGTTTTTATTGACATTGGGCGGAGGTGCAAAATTCAGAGCCTTGGAGTCTACCAAGTCTTGTACCTTCATATGCAGAGCTCTGCATTTTTCTGTACTGTGACCAGGTGCGTTTGAGTGAAAAGCACACCTAGCATTGGAGTCATAGTTTCTTGGTAGACTGTTGGGATCCGGAGGTGCCAACGTTCTTAGCTCAACTAGGTTGAGTTTCAGAAGTTGTGGCAGCAAGGCAGCATACGGCATTGGGATCGGGTCGATCACTCGGTTAGCTTGGGATGGTCTTTGTTGGAATGACCTTTGTTGATTGTTGTTGTTGGAGTTGTTGTTGAAGTTCCTTGGAGGATACTGATTCTGCTGATACTGAGGTTGTTGTTGGAAGTTTTGTTGAGGAGGTTGATAGACTGGCTGAGGATGAGCTGGAGCAGGGATAGTGACTGCTGCTATTGACCTCTGAGCATATTGGGGCCTACCCCTGTTGGTGTGGATGGCATTAGTCTCGCCAGCTCTTCTCGGGCCTGCAAAAGGCTTTCTTGTATTACTGGACGAGCTTGCACCGTTGTCTGAGATCTTTCCCATTTTTAACAGGCTTTCAATTCTTTCCCCAGCTATGACAACATCTGCGAAGCTGGTGGAAGAGAAAGCAGCCAACCTGTCAATATACGTTCCCTGGAGAGTGTTCATGAACATGTCTGCCATTTCCCTCTCAGACATAGGTGGCTGAACAGCAGCAACCAATTGCCTCCATCTCTGGGCATATTCTCGGAAACTTTCCCTTGACGATTGTGCCATTCCCATTAGGAGAGTCCTGTTGGGTGCCATGTCTAGATTATACTGATACTGTCTGATGAAAGCCTCTGCCAGGTCCTTCCAGCATCTCACAGTTGCTCTTGTCAGATGGGAATACCATTCCCTAGAAGCTCCAGTCAAGCTATCTTCGAAGTAGAACATCCAAAGTTTCTCATCCATTGTATAGGCCTTCAGCCTTCCCAGAAATGATTGTAGATGAGTCCGGGGGCATGAAGTCCCATTATACTTTTCGAAACAAGGAGGTTTGAACTTATGGGGGATCCTGACCCCGTCTACCAGCCCCATGTCCATGACGTCGAAACCCAAAGAATTTTGAGATTCTAAGGACCTCAACTTCTCAGCTATCTCTTCCAATCGTCTATCATATGTTTCCTCTCCAGCACCCATTACTGTAAATTGGTCCTCCTGAGGATCTTCTTGAAGTACTCTGGCTGCAGTAGTTGTTCCTTGAATGTTTGCAGGAATATTAATCTCAGGATGTAGATGTGGACCAAACACAGGGGGGTTAACATGTGGTTGCACCCGTTCATTGTTACTTGTGCCTGCAGTCCCCACATGGGGCTCCTCTTGATTCCTCCCTTCTACCAAAGTTCTGAGCCTCTCCTGGCTTTGAGCTAAGTTGTTCATCACTTCCATGAACTGTGTTATCTGGGTTCTCATCTCCAGCCTTTCGTTGGCCATCTGGTTTCTGACCTCCGTAAGGTCCTGCTGCATCTGATCCATCTGAATTCCCGGAAGGTTGTTTCTAGTTGGGTACCTGTGTGGCCTGTTGAGAGGAAATACCCGGCGGCGAGCAATAATTCCTGAATATCACAACAGAGGTTAGCAATAACAAAACAAAAAACCTACAAAACAAACAAAAGGGTTAGCATGCAATGCAGTTATGCTTATTTGTTCTCAAGGTATCCGGTTTGGCTTTCAGTTTTGACCCTTCCAGACCCTTGAAGATGCTGCTGTTGAAGTTGCTTTTGATGTGAACCCAGATAGAAACCAACACAAATATATTACAAAGGTGAAATAATACAATTTGTTCATTTTACAACACCGGCCCCCTAAGGGGTCAAAATACATCATAAAAAACAAAAGTACATGGAAAAGGAACAACAACAAGCAAATGATCAAACTCCAAGGCCAAACTCATCCTCACGAACTTCCTTGAGAAGTGCTTCGGTCACAGGATCAGCCGGATGTTCCGTAAGATTTCTGATGAGAAGGTTTCTTGTTGCAACAGCTGCAGTCAACTTCCTGTTCTGACTTTGGTCCTTAGACCTCTTCACTCCAGCTCTGATTTCTAGCTCTGATATTTTCTTCTGGGCTGCTGCCAGGGCTTTTTCCATCTGTTCCATCTTGTCCTGAACTCTCTTGTCTTCTAGAGTACGGGCCTCAGTGATCCGGACCCACCTGGCCTGACTCTCTTTCAAATACAAGTCTGTCCTTGCTCTCTGGAACTGGGCTTCTTTACAAGCATTCTTCAGAATCTGTTCACCAGCTTTGGACTTGTTGATATAATCTCCAGACTTCTCAATTTTAGCCAAGTGTTCCACTTTCAATTTCTCCAGTCTCTCAATCTCCCTCACACCTTCACTCCTCTCCCGGAGGGTCTTCTGCAAAGCCTGTGTTAGCTTCTCATTTCTTTCCTTCAAGCTCTCAAACTCCTCCAAACTGATAGTGGCAGGGGATGGTGCTGAAGATGACTCAGGCATGTCTTCTATGGTAAAGGGCATTCCAGAGAATTGGGCCCTAGCATGGGACCACTCATAATATTGGACTGATGCCACATTGTTGCACTTCCCCAGAATGGTGATTCCCTTGGTTTGAACATGATCCCAGGCCCAAGCAGCCTGCCTAACAGCAGCCAAACTAATCTTGTTCTCACAGTAGAGGGTCTCAACCAAGTCTTGTTCCCTAGGAGTATGAACCAGTGTATAGCCTAATTGCCTTCTGAACAGCAGAGGGTTGTAATTGATACTTCCCTTAACTCCTATTAAGGGCACATTGGGAAAGTGCCCACAGCTGGTGACTATATCTCTGCCCTTGGTGTTTTGAGTACACCATCTGATGTCTGCTGAAGTGAGAGTAGTGAGCCTCTTAGCCCAGTTGCTTTGCTGTTGAGGATTTAGAAATGCATCTGTCCTGGGTAGATGCCTGAGAAGCCAAGCATGAAATAATGGAGCACAACACCTCACTAGCCTTCCCCTCTGCTTCTCATTCTTCTGATGTACTGAGTAATAGAGATCTCCTAGCAAAGTTGGCACTGGGTTCTTCAGGATGAACAAATGGATTGCATTCTTGCTGATGAATCGAGGCTCATCTGCAAACAACACAATTCCATATACACTTAAGGCCAACAGAGCACAAACAGCTTTCCACTCCCCCAAGGAGGCCTTCAAACTAGCTTGAGAAATTAAGAAGTCCAGATGAAATCCAGGGATCCCAGCTTTAGAGGCCGTATGCTGCTCAATCAAAGCAGGTTCCAGGTGCAAAGCTTTTGCTATCTCTCCATTGCTGGGAAAGACCATTTCAGGGTTGAAAGGGATTTCCCTCTTGATAGGCAAACCAATCAAAGATGAGTATTCTTCTAAAAGAGGCCCCAACTGAAAGTCTTGAAAGGTGAAACATCTCAATGGGGGGTCATAGAACTGAATACAGGTATGGATCAGGCTTCTCTGAGATGGGTCCAGATCCATGACCAAGTCAAGTATATCCCCATAATGATCCCTGAACAAAGGTACGTGATCTGGAGTGATCAAGGTTTGGATCCTCCTGATGTCTGATAAGTCTGGTTGGAAGAAATGATAGGTGATGTTGCTTTTCTTTGGAGCCATGATGCTGAGACTGAGTAGGATAAGTGCTGATGAAGATGCTGAGGAGTGGGCCACTGGCTGGCTAGTGCTAGTAACTGAAGTATATGGCTGACAGGCTGAAGCAAGTGCTGGTGGAGATAGGTCAAAACTGCAGATGGGGTCAAAACCAAAACCAAAGATGAAGGTGGATACCCTGAAACACAAATAAGCAAATGTTAATATGATGCAATGGGTATGTATGCAAATGAAATGCAAGGGTTTGTGACTGAGCTGGATCTGATCAAATGCCTTGATATAGGTCCAAGTATGTTCAAGAATTCCAGATGGAGGTCTAAAAATCCAGTAACCAGGGTGGGGGACTCAAATAAAGAGCCACAAGTCCAAGGTTTTAGAATCACAAGAACTGTCCAACATGGAGCATTCTTAACAAAGTCAAAGTAACAGGGTATTCTGAGGTCAAGGTACCTGCAAACCTGTAAACAGCCCAACCCCCTCACAGGTGGTGTTCTAAAACAAGGATCCTCAGACTTGGATCAGTTATGAGAAGTGTAAACACTTCTAACCCGGAGGTACAGTGTTTACAATAACCATAAAAGTTCCTCCTCTAATTCACCTCAGTTTCTGAAGGTCAATACTAAAAGGTCATCCAGACTTAGCAGGTTTCCCAGATAGCCCTAGCATTGCAGGAAATCTGCAACACAGAGTTCTCAAGGAGAAACCCATATCTGAACCGTGTTTCATATTCCCGCACCAGACCGAAATGGAATGGGAAAGAATATGATTCACTCTAGCCTAGGTGTCACTCAGGTTCCAGGTATAGGACCTTAACTCTCAATGGAACACCCACCCACCAAGGCAAACAACAGATCCAGCCAGCAACAATGACAATATGATATATAAATGCAGTAAAGAAAGCAGTAAAGTAACTGTACATAAAGCAATAAACAAAAATAAATACAAGCACAAACAAGCACATAACACCCCAGTAAACACAAATCAAACAAGCGCTAGGAGGAACCCACAAAAAGAACCAGAAGCCCTGGTTGCAATATTGCTCTCCCCAGCAGAGTCGCCAAGCTGTCGCTCCCGATAAATGGGAATAGGCCCAGATAAAGGTACAGACGCGAACGGTCGGCGAAGGGAACAGTGAGAACACACAGCCGTGAACTCACTGGAGATGAAAAGAGTCGCCAGCTAGGCATTTTTATCCCGGAGGAAAGGCAATGCTGCATAGACCTAGAAAGAGATGGATAAGACGGTTGCGAACCAGAGAGACTGAGAAAGGGGGTTGGTTACAACCTGGGAAGGTATTAGCACCCAGATTGTCCGTCGTACTCGACGGGATCCACGCTTAAAAGATTTGTGTTATAAAGGGGTAGTGTCAGTGCAATTTGTGTGTAAAATAGCTGGAAAAGAATGTACAGGTGTCAGTGCAAAGTGTATAAGTGATGTGAAGTATGAAAGTGTCAGTGCAGGAATGAGAATATGCTCAAGATAATGAGGCTAAAAGAATGAAGCTGGAAAGAGGGGGAATATACAGAGACTTTTGTTCGATAACCGTTAAGTTATGCCTACGTATCCTCTCGTGCAATGAGGAAGTCAGAACACCGTAGTTCGACCCAAAGAGACTGAAAGATGAATTGACTTGTGAACTGCTTACTCGTCTATGCTCAAGTGTATGACCTGTCTGGCTCAGGTGCTAACTGTCTTGCATTAGACGGAAGAAGCAAGTTCTCGTTTGTGAGTGAGGATGATGAGAAAAGAATCCCGAAGGAGACGATTATTGTTTGTTTTTGTGTTTTCAGTCTTTTATTGCTTTTGAAAGTTTGTCATAAGTTAATGAGCTTAAGCCTAAACCAATGGATTTAGTAAACTCATCACATCTTCCCTCTGTTTAGGGGTAATGAGAATACCTTAAGTGTGAAGTCAGATTCTCACACTTAATCACCCTTGATGCAGGATTAAGATCATTAACCTACTTGTGATTATTTAGATGTTTTTGTGATTTTTTTTAGTGTTGAGCAATGAGGTTAAGCCATAATCAGGGATTAAACAGACCCATTACACCATCCTAAAAGAAGGATGATAGATGAGAGTGTTTAAGCTGAGGAAAACTCCTCAACTTAATCCATGATTAGGGATTAAACCCATGACAGAACAAGCCTTTATTAAGTGGATTTTAGTTAATGGTATGATGATGAAGTGTTTTTTATGATTTGTAAGACAACTTGAGGGGGACTTGTCCATTAACACTAGGGTTAGTCCTTCTTAACCACTTAAGGAAGAATTAGAACCCTAATGCAAGGCCCAAGTTACAAGTGATGTCTTGATGATTATTAAGTGGATTGATTAAGAGATTTAAACACATAAAGGGTTCAAGACTTAGGATTAAAGTTATACACTCCATCCTAAGAGAAGGATGCAGGCATAAGCTTAATCACAAAGTCTTAAAGCCTTTAGGGTTTAGTCCCTGATTATGAGATGAGAAGAGAGGACTCAAAGAGAGACACAAAGGTGAAAACTAAAAGGGGATACTAATCAAAACCCTAATTCATTATCATGCTTGGATGATCCTAAGGTTTGTGAGGTTTCCAAGAACAATCTTCAAAGGAGCCACCAGGAAGCAGATGAACAGGATCAAGAGAAGCAAAGTGACTTGCTTCATTCAAGAAGTCAAGTCACTTGAAGAAAGAAAGTGGGAAGAGGAAGAATGAGCAAGCTCAAACTCAAACACATATAAAAATGCAGCAATGGATGCAAGAGAGATGAAAAGAAGAGTTATGAGAAGTGAAGGCAAATTCACTTCTCAAGTTTACTTACCACCTGAAATGTTAGAAAGAAATGCAATGCAATGCAAGATGAGATGAAATGATATGATGCAAAGCAAGACCAGAAGCATGGTGATGATGAAAATGATGCCATGAGGTGCTGCAAACATGAGGCAAGACAATGGGGATGTTCATACAAGCTTATGAATGCAAATGATGCAAGTTAGGGAGCATGAACAAGCATGAAATGTTATGAAGCATACAAGACAAATGACATGGTAAATATGTAATGCAATGATCAAAGATGCTTTCTATATGTCTTAAGATGTCAAATGAATCACAAGAATGCACACAATGCAAAGACAAGTCATGTTATGCAAGGAAATGCAAGAAGGATGCAAATGGAAACCCAAATTAGGGTTCATGGATCAAACATCAAACCAAAACCAAAAACAGAAGCAAACCCTAAGGTAAAAAATGGAAAATGGTACCCAAAGAAACCCTAAACCTATAATAAACCACTGCCCAAAGGAGAACTCTCAACTCTCAACCAAACTCAAGTTATGATTTTTATAAGTTATTAGGGTTTTTTAGGGTTCTTAACAAAAGAAATGCCAAACAAATTGAAAATGCAAGATCAAATCATGGCCATTTTATCCTTGAAAATACATGCTAAACATAAAACAATGCAAGAAGAATCAATGTCTCAACCTTCTCCAATAGGCAGAAATGAATTTTTGAACTTATGATCAAAATAATGCATAAAAAATGATTTAATTCAATGAAAAATTCTTAAAATGCATCAAGATCAAAAAAGAAATTTGGTTTGAAGGTTGGACAATGTTTCTAAATGTCTTAGAACATTTCATGAATTTTTTTGTAATTTTTAAATACCTAAAAGTATTTTTAATTAATTAATTCCCATTAATCAATTAAAAATAATCTCTTAAATATTTAAAAATACTTTTTTAATGATAAAAAATAAAATAAAAATATTTTTGGGTCTTAAAAATTAATAAAACTTTTAGGAAAAAGTTTCATAATTTTTAAGAATTTTTTGCTATTTTAAAATAAATATGCAAGTTAAATGAAAAGAAAATGAATTAAAATAAATGAAAATGAAAAGTAATCTGATCCAATGATCCAGATTCAAAGTTGAAATGAAAAGGTTGACTGGCGCGCTAATGAATGGCCTAGATTTCACTTCAGCTAATTTTGATTTACGAATTAATTAATCCAGATTAAGAAAAGTCAACTGGGATTAGGGCATAATGGGATGATCCTGGGCGTCCAAACACGCGCGAGTCAACACATCCAAGGGACCAAATTCAAACTTCATTAAACACAGGGATTAAACCCTAATCATTTTCAGGTGGCCGGAGAAGACCTCCGGTCGTCTTCTCCGGTGGGAAGTCCACCTGAAAATCTCCAAAACCTCTCAAAACGCATCAAAAATAAAAACCAAACACGCCAAACTGGTTCCCATGACCCCCTGAATCAAAACCCTAAGTCATAACAAATTTATTCTTCCTGGAATTCATGAATCGAGCAAAACAAATTTTAGGGCAAACCAGTTTCAGAGACAAATTAAATGCTTATTTCATCACCATTTCAAAAACTAAAAACATCAGGATGATCAGGACAACACAAAGAACAAGTTTGTAACAAGAAAAATGATTTCTGGAAAAATAATTTTCAAGCTACCTCAGATTTGGAGCTTTCAGTTTGAGGACTTTCTGGCCACTTCTCTTTGTGCAAACTGCTCCACTTGGTCCCCAGAAGATGTTTGGATGCTCAAAGAGAGTTTAAGTTGGCTGGTTGATGAGTTTCGAAAGCTCCTGCTCAAGCTTGATCAGAAATGGCAATGGTGTTTCTGGAGGTTTCAGGTCATGGTGATGGGTTCTATGTGATCCTGAGGATGGATGGAGAAGGTTTGGAGTGTTTGTTTGTGTGTTTGTGAGCTAGGATGAGAGTTTCGAATGAAACTGCAGAGTGAGGTGAGGAATGGCAATGGAGTGTTCAGGTTGTTTCAGGCCTGGTTCTTGGTTGCTGGGTGGTCTATGGAGTGAGGTGAGATGATTGGTGAAGATGGCTTGAGTGTTTGATGGCTGGGCAGAGGGATTCGAAGCAAAATGCAAATGAGAGTGTTTTTGTGAATGTGATGAATGTGTGAGCTTCAGCCTTGCTTCAGGTGTGTTATGGCCAGCATTTGATCCACATAAACAAAGCCTATTGGTCAGTTGATGTGACTTGGCCTGCTGTGATAGGTGTGGCTACTTTTGCCAAAATGTCAACTTTTGTGTAAGGCAAGTATGGCTTCACTCTAGGCAAGTACAAAGACTAGGGCTGGCGCAGCATGGTGAGTGTGTGAGGCCAGCTTGATTCAAGGACCAATGCAGCAAGTTGGTGAAGCATGATCATGAGTTTTGCAACTTGGTTACTTTATGGTTCACATGTGAAGAAAGTCTTGTTACATAAACCAAACTATGTAGAAACTTGATCCAATTCTGATTTTTTAGGCTCATAGAATGTTTATGCAATGGTTTGAGATGAATTAGAGGTCACAATATGCATTGGTACAAGACTTTGCAAAATTCTCACTTAGGGCATGCCTTGAAAATCAATGATTTTAGCCAACTTTGCATTGCCATAACTTTGGATCCAAGAAGAGTTTGATCATGTTCTTGTACTTTTTGAAAAGGGAAAGATGAGATCTACAACTTTCATGACCAAAGTTTTTCCATTTGAAGCATTTTTGGATCATGAATCATGGCTTGAAAAATGACCTAAAATGATGCATTCTTGAAAAGTCAACTATGCCCAAAAAGTCAACATTTGCCAAAACCCTAAATTCTTGATTTTTATGAACTTCAACCTTCTTCCATGATCAAATAAAGATCATATACACTCAAAATGATGAAGATCACCCATTGGTTGGGTCATTGGGGGCCTCAGATGCCCTGATTTTGCACTGACTTGTCTGAAAAGTCAACTCTTGATCAAATGACTTCCCCATGGAATTTCTTCATGAAAATTGATGTGCATACTCCCTATACCATATAGAGATCAATGGAAACAAGAATGACCAAAAAATTTGGAGTTATGGCCTCTGAAACCAAAACCCTAATTTTAGGTCAACTGTGCAGTTCATCCTGGCTCTGCATCCACTCAAACCCTAGTTCTTGTGATTCCTCTGCAATTTTGACTTTGAGGAGATGGAATATGACATATGAACACACATGGACCCCTTTGAGTTGATTAGTGGCCTTTGGAATGGCTCAAGATGCTTTTGGGATTGCTCAGATCACAAACCCTAGGTGCAGATGCCTTAGAAACTATGCAGTGAAACAAAAGTGAGATATGAGATGATATGTTTGTGTTTATGCATATGAGGATGATCACAAGCCATGGTGTGAATGGGTGAGGGCAAATTTGGGGTGTTTACACATACACATTCAGAAAAACAGATTAAACATGTCTATTGTAATCACAGAAGAAAGGACTGAGATAGTTTTTTTAATTGACTTCAACCTGGATGCTCTTGTCATGATTTCAAACCTGAAGAAAAACAACAGTGAAGTTTTGAGTAAGAGGGATAAAACCATTAAATCGAAAATATGTGGTGGATCTATAGAAGCAAAAGAAAACATGAAAAACAAAGTGAAAAAAACCTTAAAAACAAAGAGCAGTAAATCAATAGAAAGTCATGGAGCAACAATCAATAACCTAATCTTCAACTTCAACTTCAATCAATCAAATCAAAACAGATCCATGGAAATCACCCACAGAAACATGCAATTGATGAGAAAACATCACCGGCAAAACTGAAAGAAATTAAAAAACGCAATGCACGTAAATGAAAAAAGATGAAAGAGTGAAAACTTGTTGGTATAAGCTGTAGAGAAGAAGCGTAGTAGGGGAGAAAGTTGCGACGGCGGTGGTGGCTTTTAGGGTTTCTGAAAAATAGAGAGAAGAGAAGACGAGTGAATGGGAAAGAAAGAGAAGAGAGAGAGAGAGAGAAGAGAGTATGGGATTGGAAGTTATTTCAATTGTACATATGGGAAGAAGAATCTGAGAAAGGGTGGAGAAATGGGCGGCGGCGGATTTAGGGTTTAGGGCAAAACGTTAGAGAGAAAAAGGGAATGAGAGAGAAGAGGATTTGATCCTGTGAATTGGTTTTGGTTGGTAGAGGAGAAAATTTTGAGGAAGTCAATGGTTGATGGACATTTGGCATTAAGATAGAGGTTTGGGTCAATACTATTTGAGTGATTTGTTAATTACGGAACAGTCCTTTTCATGGTGTAAAGATTTTTTTGTGAAAGGGTAACTTAGGTAGTTTGGGCAACTTTTTTGTAATGGCTTGATAGTAGATGGTATTCAATCACTTGCCTTCCCTATGTTTTGACGTTACACGGCTCCATACTCCCTTTTCCACCGCCCAATGATCTGCGATCATATATGTCAGCAACCCTTTGGTTGCTTTGACCAAAAATATGGATGGATATGGCTTTTCAGGTAGGATTTGGTGTAGATTAGCTTATTGCATGGACTCATTCACCACTTTTGGATCAAGTCTTTGTATTGACCCCTTATGGATCCAACGTACCATATTTAGCCTGCAATCAAAAGCTTTGGTCAAAGTCCACCATGGACTCTCTCTTCCTGCGTGGACCTCTCTTGCTTATTGGGCCTTATCTGAATTTCTAAACACACCTGCTGTCTGTTTTATTGAAAACCAGCCCATTTCCCTTTTATTTATTTTGTTTTCATTTTGTTTTATTTTCTTTTATAAAAAATATAGAAAACCAAAACCATATTTATTAATTCCTTTAAATAATCTTGTTTAATTAAATTAATTAATTAATTAATTTATATATTTAAACAACTTTGTTTAAATTAATTAATTAATTCTCTTTTTATGTTCAAAAATCTCAAAACTCAAAAAATAGTTTTCTCTTACTTAGTTTTGATTTCAATCTTATCATTTCGATTAAAAAAACAAAGAAACATTTTTTCATTGATTAATTTAATTAAATAGTTTTATTTAATTTGATTAATTAATTTGATAATTATTCTAATTAAATATTTCTATTTAATTTGATTAATTAATCTTTTTCCCTTGATCGATTTTTGTGTGTGTGATTAATGTTTATGTATGCTCGATCCTTCTTGCTTGTGACCTGATATATTGCTTACTTGTGTGATTTACTTTTTCATTTTGACAATAAATTGCTTAGTAAAAAACGAACGCACACTAAGACTAATCATTTCAAAGATAAGCAAATTCCTTTGTCCAACGCCAAGTAAATATCCATACACACTTCACTCATACACACACGTAAGTCGATCGTTCCATGATTGCCATCTGCACTACTTTGCACTTCACACTTATTCTCAACCTTTTTCCAACTTAAATGAATCAATGCATCACGCTTGTTTTCCATAGCTAGTCTTTAGCTCACTTGATCCACATATCAATTTTTCCAACCTTGTGAACCGAGCGCATTGTGCCTCGCTAACAAACCAACAAATAAACCTCCACTTGCATTTACCTTTGTTGAGCGCATTGTGCCTCACAATTGACCTTTAAAAACCAAAATGTCTCTTTAGACCCAAACCCTTGATCCAACGTTGTCGCTCCCGATAAGTGGGAAGGGGCCCAGATAAAGGTACAGACGCGAACGGTCGGCGAGAGGGACAATGAGAACACACAGCCGTGAACTCACTGGAGATGAAAAGAGTCGCCGGCTAGGCATTTTTATCCCAGAGGAAAGGCAATGCTGCATAGACCTAGAAAGAGATGGACAAGACGGTTGCGAACCAGAGAGACTGAGAAAGGGGGTTGGTTACAACCTGGGAAGGTATTAGCACCCAGATTGTCCGTCGTACTCGACGGGATCCATGCTTAAAAGATTTGTGTTTTAAAGGGGTAGTGTCAGTGCAATCAGTGTATAAAAGAGCTGGAAAAGATGTACATGTGTCAGTGTAAAGTGTATAAGTGATGTGAAGTATGAAAGTGTCAGTGTAAGAAAGAAGTGAAATGCTCAAGATCATGAGGCTAAAGAATGAAGCTAGAAGGAGGGGGAATATACAGAGACTTTTGTTCGATAACTGTTAAGTTATGCCTACGTATCCTCTCGTGCAATGAGGAAGTCAGAACACCGTAGTTCGACCTAAAGAGACTGAAAGATGAATTGACTTGTGAACTGCTTACTTGTCTATGCTCAAGTGTATGACCTGTCTGGCTCAGGTGAGAACTGTCTTGCATTAGACGGAAGAAGCTAGTTCTCGTTTGTGAGTGAATGAGATGAGAAAAGAATCCCGGAGGAGACGATTATTGTTTGTTTTTGAGTTTTCAGTCTTTTATTGCTTTTTGAAGTTTGTCATAAGTTAATGAGCTTAAGCCTAAACCAATGGATTTAGTGAACTCATCACATCTTCCCTCTGATTAGGGGTAATGAGAATACCTTAAGTGTGAAGTCAGATTCTCACACTTAATCACCTTTGGTATAGGATTAGGATCATTAACCTATTTGTGATTATTTAGGTGTTTTTGGTTTTTGTTTTAGTGTTGAGTAATGAGGTTAAGCCATAATCAGGGATTTAACAGACTCATTACACCATCCTAATAGAAGGATAATAGATGAGAATGTTTAGGCTGAGGAAAGCTCCTCAACTTAATCCATGATTAGGGATTAAACTCATGACAAAACAAACCTTTGATTAAGTGGATTTTATTTAATGATATGATGATGAAGTGATTTTTAGGGTTTGTAAGACAACTTGAGGGGGACTTGTCCATTAACACTAGGGTTAGTCCTTCTTAACCATTTAAGGAAGAATTAGAACCCTAATGCAAGGCCCAAGTTACAAGTGTGGTGTCTTGATGATTATTAAATGAATTGATTAAGAGATTTAAACACATTAAGGGTTTAACACTTAGGATTAAAGTTATACACTCCATCCTAAGAGAAGGATGCAGGCATAAGCTTAATCACAAAGCCTTAAAGCCTTTAGGGTTTAATCCCTTATTATGAGGTGAGAAGAGATGACTCACAAGAGACACAAAGGTAAAAACTAAGAGGGGAAACTAATCAAAAC
This sequence comes from Lathyrus aphaca, assembly GCA_963966055.1. Lineage (NCBI taxonomy): Eukaryota > Viridiplantae > Streptophyta > Magnoliopsida > Fabales > Fabaceae > Lathyrus > Lathyrus aphaca. The sequence goes on from OZ014519.1 coordinate 232,019,862, forward strand.
CCTAATCATTGTCATGCTTGGTTGTCCCTAAGGTTTGTGAGGTTTTCAAGAGAAAATCTTCAATGGAACCACCAGGAAGCAGATGAAAGAATCAAGAGAAGCAAAGCAACTTGCTTCATTCAAGAAGTCAAGTTACTTGAAGAAAGAAAGTGGGAAGAAGAAGAATGAGCAAGCTCAAACTCAAACACATATAAGAAATGCAGCATGGATGCAAGAGAAATGAAAAGAAAAGTTATGAGAAGTGAAGGCAAATTCACTTCCCAAAATTACTTACCACCTGAAAGGTTAGAAAGGAAATGCAATGCAATACAAAATGGGATGAGATGACATGATGAGAAACAAAACCAGAAGCATATACATGATGCTAATGATGCTATGAGATGCTACAAACATGAGGCAGCACATGGAAATGATCATACAAGTTCATGAATGCAAATGAAGCAAGTTAGGAACCATGAACACACATGAAAAGTTATGAAGTGCACATGGCATACAACAAGGAAAATACATGATACAATGATCAAACATGCTTTCAATATGTCTTATGATGTCAAATGAATCACATGGATGCTTGAAATGTCATGGCAAGTCATGTTATGCAAGAAGATGCAAGATGGATGCATATGAAAGCCCAAATTAGGGCTTATGAACAATGCATCAAACAAAAATCAAAATCAGAAGCAAACCCTAAGATAAAAAAATTGAAAATGCCACTCAAAGGACCCCTAATCCTATACTAAACCAATGCCCAAAGGAGAAGTTTCAACTCTTAACCAATTTCAAGTTATGGTTTTTACAAGTTTTCTAGGGTTTTAGGGTTCCTAAACAAAAGAAATGCCAAACAAATTGAAAATGGAAGATCAAATCATGGCCATTTAACCTCACAAACTACATGCTAAACACAATGCAATGCAAAAAAAATCAATGTCCAACTCTTCATGGATATACAGAAATGATTTTTGGAACTTTGGATCAAATTAATGCATAAAAATGATTTTAAATCAATGAAAAATTCTTAAAATGCATCAAGATCAAAAAAGAAATTTGGTTTGAAGGTTGGACAATGTTTCTAAATGTCTTAGAACATTTCATGAATTTTTTGGTGATTTTTAAATACCTAAAAGTATTTTTAATAAATTAATTCTCATTAATCAATTAAAAATAAACTTTTAAATATTTAAAAATACTTTTTAAATGCTAAAAATGAAAATAAAAATATTTTTGTGTCATAAAAATTAATGAAACTCAGGATAAAAAATTTCATAATTTTTAAACAAATTTTGCTATTTTAAATAAATTATGCAAAAGAAATGAAATAATATGAAAATAAAATGATTTTTAAACTGAAAAAGGAAAAGTAATCAAATCCTAAGGACCAGATTCAAACTAAAACGCGCGCGTGTTGACCTGGCGCCATATCCAAGGGCCAACATTCAAACCTGGCTAATTAATGTTTAAGCCCTAACCCTGCCGTTAATTACTTTCAGATGACCGAAACAGTGTTCCGGTCATCTTCTCCGTTCACCCCAAATCTCAAACTCCTTCAAAACGCATCTAAAACGAAATCTAAAAACACAGAAATGATTCCCACTCACTCACGAATCAAAACCCTAAACCAAAACAAATTTATCATTCGTAAAATGGCTGAATCGAATCAATCTATTTCTAGGGCAAAAAGTTTCAGAAGCATGGTAAACTCTCATCTCTCCACCATTTTCAAAACTAAAGGCATCAGAACAATCAGTGAAGCATATAGAACAACTTAAGAACTTAAAAAACGATTTCTGGAAAAAATGTTCTTGAGCTACTTGAGTTTCGAAGCTTTCACTCCAGCAACTTTCTGACCTCTCCCTTTGATGCAATCCACTTTACTTGGTCCCCTGATGATCCTTGAATGCTTAGGAGGAGTTTATGTTGGCTGGTCAAGGAGTTTGAACAGCTTCTGTTCAAGCTCAGTTGAAAATGGTGATGGTGATTCAGGCTGTTTCAGGTCAATGTGAGTGGTTCTTTGTGATCAGGATGATGAGTGGAGAAGGTTTGTGGAGTTTGTTTGGGTGTTTATGGCCTGTGGAGTGAGTTTCGAATGGTTTTGCTTCTGGGAGTGAAAATGGAGGAATGGTGTTTTTGCTTGATTCAGGCCTAAGTCCTGTTGGTTTTGGCTCAGTGAAGCAAGGTGAGTTGATGTGTGGAATTGGTTTTAATGTTTGTGAACTGTGTAGAGAGATTCTAAGAGAAATGCTTGGAGGGGTGATTTTGTGTATGTGATGTTCTTGTGTGTTTCAGCCTTGCTCCTTATGTCAAATGGCTAGCAAATGGATAGTATAAAATAATCCCATTGGTCAGATGATGTGACCTGGCCTGCTGTGATAGGTAAGTCCACTTTTGCAAATTGTCAACCTTTTGGTAAGAGAGGTATGGGCTAAGTTCTAGCTTGGTACAAGAGTGTGGGCTGGCGCAGCATGGTGTGTGAGTGATGCAAGGAAGGTTCAGCAGCCAAGGCAACTAGTTGGTGAAGTGTGATGAGTGGTTTTGCAACTTGATCATTTCTAGTTCACATGAAACTTTCTTGCTATGCAAACCATGAAACATGAGGGATCTTGGTTCAAATCTGATTTTTAGAAGTTGTGTGATCATGTTGAGTGAATTAGAAGCCCATATGGTGACTGAATTGGCCTTGAAAGGAGAATTTGCAACTTTGCCTTTTGGTGCATGCCTTGAATTTTAGTGATTTTTGCTAACTTTGTCACACCATAACTTTTGATCCAAAATGAATTAGATCATGTTCTTGTACTTTTTGAAAAGGGAAAAATGTATTCTACAACTTTCATGACCAAAGTTTTTCCATTTGAAGCATTTTTGGATCAAAAAGCAAGGCTTGAAAAATGGCATAAATTGACAAATTCCTTAAAAGTCAACTATGCCCTAAAAAGTCAACTTTGCAAAAACTTCAAATTCTTGATTTTTGTGATCTTCAACCTTCTTCCATGATCAAATAAAGATCATATACACTCAAAATGATGAAGATCACCCCTTGGTTGGGTCATTGGGGGCCTCAGATGCCCTGATTTTGCACTGACTTGTCTGAAAAGTCAACTCTTGATCAGATGACCTCCCCATGGAATTTCTTCATGAAAATTGATATGCATACTCCCTATACCATATAGATACCAATGGAAACAAGAATGACCAAAAAATTTGGAGTTATGGCCTCTGAAACCAAAACCCTAATTTTAGGTCAACTGTGCAGTCAAACCTGGCTTTGTATCCACACCAATCTCAGTTCTTGTGATTCTTTTGCATTTTTGACTTTGAGAGGATGTAATATGATATAAGAACACACATGAACCCCTTTGAAGTGATTGGTAGCCTTTGGAGTGGCTCAAGAGGCTCTTGGATTGCTCAGATCACAAACCCTAGGTGCAGATGACTTTGAAACTATGCAGTGAACCAAAAATGTGATATGAGATGATATGATTGTGTTTATGCATATGGAATGATCACAAGCCATGGTGTGAATAGGTGAGGGAAAATTTGGGGTGTTTACAAACGTCAAATGGTCTTAGGTAATAAAACACATTAATAATATGAGAAGAATTGTACGCCACGAGCCTTAAGTGGTAGAAAGGAGGGTAATGAGCATCTCGTTATTCGCTCCGATTATTTCTTCGCAAGAAGCTCGTCTTGTTGGTACAGAATAATCACCCCTACCCATAGTCTTTAGTGCAATTCGACTCCTAAACCCTTTTATGGAAGAAAGGTAATAAACCGAGAAACCAATCACCCGTAGTAGGCCGAACTACGAAGCTCTGACTTCCCCATTGCATGAGGGAATAAGTAGGCCCGAGGATCTCAATCCTTTCCGAGCCCCTAGGATCAATAAACCCCTTAGTTTAGCAAGTAATTCATTAGCATAGACATCCCTTCGCGCGTGACAACTTAGACGGTTCCCATCGAGTATGATGGATGTAGGGGACCAAAATTTGCACTCACAGAATGAAGAAGAAAAGGGATATAGATTGTAAAAGGGAAATAAAGTATATTGTAAAGTGTGGGCGACGGAGGACGACCGTCGAGCAGAGGACGACTGCTGGGTAAATAGCAATGACGGGGACGGCCGACATGCTGGGAAAGTGCTGAAAAATAAAGCAATGACGGGGACGGCCGACATGCTGGGGATAAAAGGTAAAGCCAAGACGGGGACGGCCGACTAGCTGGGAAAAACAAGATTATGATGGGGACGGCCATCAAGATAAAGCTGTAAAATTCTCTGGGGATTACTGAAACATGACGGGGACGGCCATCAAGTTCATAAAGCAAGGTAACCGACGATGGGGACGGCCATCGGGCTAAAAGAAAAGGAAAAGGGGCCACGACGGGGACGGCCATCGGGTTAAAGAATAAATGAAATAAACAGATGATGGGGTACGGCCATCAAAGGTGAAGGACGATCACCTAGCAGGGGACGACTGCTCTGTTGGGGAATAAAGGAATTATGATGGGGACGACCATCAAAGGTGGAGGACGACCACCTGGCAGGGTACGGCTGCCGAAAATATCAACGATGGGGACGGCCATCGGATGAGCATGATGGAGGACGACCATCAAGAGGTGGAGGACGACCACCTAGCAGGGGACGGCTGCTCTCAGGGTTTATCATGACATAGGACGAATGCCAGATAACCAAAATCAACAATGGGGATGGCCATTGGATAAAATGATGAAGAACGATCATCACGGGTGGAGGACGACCACCTAGCAGGGGACGGCTGCTAAAATCAACGATGGGGACGGCCATCGGATGAGCATGATGGAGGACGACCATCAAGAGGTGGAGGACGACCACCTAGCAGGGTACGGCTGCTCTCAGGGTTTATCATGACACAGGACGAGTGTCAGATAAGAAGGAAAATTTGCTTTGTTGGCGATCTACTGGGGAGTAGTAAACACGGACGAGTGTTTATATCCAAGAAACAAAAGGTATACGTGTTTGGTATTGTGTATACATTAAAGATGCGGACGAGCATCCCTAAGACTACGATACGGACGAGTATCGGGTAGAAACAAATACTGACGCGTGTTCAAAGATGATGATACGGACGAGTATCAACTGGTTAACAGAGAACACGGACGAGTGTTGAATCTGAGGGGACTCTTCTGGGGAATGGTAGACACAGACGAGTGTCTATATTCAAGAGGACATAAGTGTTTGACACAGTGTATGGATTAAAGATGCGGACGAGCATCCTTAAGACTATGATACGGACGAGTATCATGTAGAAACAAACGTTGGACGCATGTTCAGAGATGATGGTACGGACGAGTACCAACGGGTTAACAAAGAACAAGGACCAAAGTCGAATCTGTGGGGATATGAATGGTATATACAAGATACGGACGAGTATCTGTATGAGTGTAACATGAGTAACGAGTATGAGTATTGTATAGATGAGCGTTTAATTGCTGGGGAGGGTGACACGGACGAGTGTCAAAAGGAGAAGAGTATAATAATATCAACAAGTATATGGGTTGTAAAAGTGTAGATGACTGTGCTGGGGATATGACACGGACGGGTGTCAAGAAAGTGTATATAGGTATATGTGAGTGCAAAGGGGATGTCTTTGGCTTTCTGCTGGTGATATGACACGGACCGGTGTCAAGGAGTATCTGTAGTGCGGGTGATCTTGTTCGTAAAGAGCGCTCAGGTGACTTTATTGGGGAAGTGATGACACGGACGGGTGTCAAAATGAGTATATACTGGTGTTTGTGATTTGTGAGGCAGCTGCTTTTGCTGGGGAACCTGGTGGGGATTTTTCTGTACATTGATGAGATGTCATTATTCACAAGTGTTGGTTTAGAACATGGCTTATGATCATGCAATGTGTTTGATTTTTGCCGTAATGCTCCGTGTTAAAACGGAATGCTACGCTTTGTGGGTGAACATGATGCGAATGCTATGATTGTGCAAAGATACCCAACCGGGATTCAAATCCCGTTGCTGCGAAGATCTCTGGCCGATCTGCTTGAAATGGACATCCCAGCTGGGGATGAGATCATTGGTAGATCTAATAAGATGATATTTGCTTGGGGATACGGGTCACTGATAGACCTATCCTAATAAATGAAAGACCCAGCTGAGGATTGTAGAAGCTTTCTTCACTCTGTTGTGATCTCCTCTGCGCTGCTCTTCTGGATAGAGGCTGGAACTCTGTGGGGAGATGGTTCCCTGACCTTTGTGCTCGGCTGTGGACGAAATGACAACTCGGCTGGGGAGAAAGAGAAATCACTGAAAGATCTCCCTAGGGATTCTATTGAAGAGGATCCTTGACTCAGCCGGGGATATAGGTGCCTTCTGTGATGCCTGGGAACTCTGATGGGGATAAACAACAAGTGGCAGCTCAGCTGGGGGAAGTCATGGGAGGCAACTCAGCTGGGGAGAAAGCACTTCGGGTGCTAAAATTGAGTGTTGATTCGCCAGCTTGCTGGGATGAAGCTTACATGCCCCAAGTTGCATTCTGGATACCTGCAATCCTGAAAAAGATAGAGAAACGCACAAGGTAATCCCGAGGTATCCCTTACTGGATTCCGTCATAGGAGTTTAGATACTTCTGAGAGTAAGCATATTTCCTGCAAGCATGTTTTTATTTGAAGATAAGCATCTGTATTCTTATGCAATCAGTTTTTTCTTTTAAGACATCAGACATTTTTTAAATAAATGAAAATGTACAAGACGAGACATGACTGAAAATCTGATCTTATTAATTCACATGCCCTGAATTGGCGAGATACAGTCAAAGAAACAAATCCCCTGAGATGAGGAGATTGTTACAAATTGAGAAACAAAATGTTGGCAGTGTTGATGACGCTTTGAGGAGCTTCCTTTTCACTATGACCCGTATGACTTTTGACGTTCTTATCATCTTGCTTTTTGAAGAATGTTGATTCTGATTGAGGCTTGATCCTTTCGAAGCTCACCAAGTTGTAGGTGATACAGACGAATTCAGAATGCAGTTGTTCGCTTATTCCCTTATTTTGCATGGATCGCCCTTCCGGGTTTTCAATCCATCAGGATACCCATTTTTGCCTGAGCTGTCCAATGCGGCTCTTCAACTCAGCGGGTGTACATTTTTATTTATTTTCCCTTATTTTTGCCCGAGCCTTTATTCTGTTTTTGACTCGCCGGGATGCCCTATTTTTGCCTGGACTTACATTCTATTTTTGTGTCCAGCGGGTCATTTTTATGCGAAGTATTTTTTAACTGCATCTGAATTCACAGGGGATGGGAAATCTTCACCATCCATGGTGCTAAGCATCAGTGCTCCACCGGAAAAAACTTTCTTTACCACAAATGGTCCTTCATAATTTGGAGTCCATTTGCCCCTGTGGTCTGTATGAGGGGGGAGGATTCTTTTCAGCACAAGATCTCCCACTTGGTATTTTCGGTGCCTGACTTTCCGATCGAAGGCTCTCTTCATTCTTTTCTGATACAACTGCCCATGACAGATTGCAGCCAATCTCTTCTCATCAATCAGACTCAGTTGTTCGAATCGGGCCCTAACCCATTCTGCTTCACTCAGTTTAACATCCATTAGTACCCGTAGAGAGGGTAATTCAACTTCAACAGGTAGGACTGCCTCCATACCATACACAAGTTGATACGGTGTTGCCCCAGTGGATGTTCTGATTGACGTGCGGTACCCATGCAAGGCAAATGGTAGCATTTCATGCCAATCTTTGTAAGTGACTACCATCTTCTGCACAATCTTCTTGATATTCTTGTTCGCTGCCTCAACAGCGCCATTCATCTTTGGCCTGTAAGGAGAAGAGTTGTGATGTTGGATCTTGAAGTCCCGGCACAGCTCTGCCATCATTTTGTTATTCAAGTTGGAACCATTATCAGTAATGATTCGCTCGGGCACTCCATATCGTCAGATGATATCTCTTTTCAGAAATCTGGCTACCACTTGTCTTGTGACGTTTGCATATGAGGCTGCTTCAACCCACTTGGTGAAATAGTCAATGGCGACCAGGATGAATCTGTGGCCATTTGAAGCAGTTGGCTCAATCTTGCCAATCATATCAATGCCCCACATAGCAAAGGGCCAGGGTGAAGACATTATGTTCAAGGGATTGGGAGGCACATGCACCTTGTCTGCATAAATCTGGCATTTATGGCATTTTCTGGCGTAGGCACAACAGTCTGCATCCATCGTGATCCAGTAATAGCCTGATCTCAACAATTTCTTGGCCATGGCATGCCCTCCTGCATGGGTACCAAAGGATCCCTCGTGCACTTCATGCATTAACAACTCCGCTTCTGTCTTATCAACACATCTGAGGAGTACCATATCAAAGTTCCTTTTGTATAAAGACCCATCATCGTTCAGAAAGAAACTACCAGCAAGCCTTCTCAAAGTTTTCTTATCATTGGAAGATGCCCCAGGTGGGTATGTTTGATCCTCCAAGAAGCATTTAATGTCATGGAACCAAGGCTTATCATCTTTAACAACATCTGCTGCGAACACATATGCTGGTCTGTCGAGTCTGGATACTGAAATCTGAGGTACAAAGTTAGCAGCTTGAACTTTGATCATGGATGAAATGGTAGCCAGGGCATCTGCAAACTGATTCTCGTCCCGAGGGATATACTCAAGCTTGACTGTTGTAAAGAAAGTCAACAACCTCCTTGTATAATCCCTGTAAGGTATCAGATGATCCTGGTGGGTGTACCATTTGCCGTTGGTTTGATTGATTACCAGAGCTGAATCTCCGAATACGGTCAATGTCTTGATCCTGAGGTCAATAGCTTCCTCAAGACCCATAATACAAGCTTCGTATTCAGCTTCGTTGTTAGTGCAGTTGAAAGTGAGTTTTGCCGAGAAAGGCATGTGAACTCCTTTAGGTGTAATGAGTACTGCACCAACACCACGACCATTCATGTTAACAGCCCCGTCAAACATCATAGTCCATTCTTCTTCCGGGTCGGGCCCTTTAGTGTGAACAGGCTCTTCATGATCTTTTGCTTTTATGAACATGATGTCTTCTTCAGGGAAGTCAAATCTCATAGGCTGGTAATCATCGATAGGTTGCTCAGCAAGATATTCAGACAATACACTGCCCTTGATGGCTTTCTGAGATGTGTACTGGATGTCATATTCAGTAAGGATCATTTGCCATCTTGCAACCCGTCCGGTAAGAGCTGGCTTCTCAAAAATGTACTTGACTGGGTCCATTTTTGAGATCAATAAAGTAGTGTGGGTCAACATATACTGTCTCAGTCGGCGAGCAGCCCACGCTAAAGCACAGCAAGTTTTCTCGAGCAGTGAATAACGTTGTTCACAGTCGGTAAACTTTTTGCTTAGGTAGTATATTGCATACTCTTTTCGACCAGACTCGTCATGCTGGCCCAACACACACCCCATCGACTCTTCTAATACTGTCAAATACATTATTGGAGGTCTTCCTTCAACTGGAGGCATAAGGATTGGAGGTTATTGTAAGTATTCCTTGATTTTGTCAAAAGCCTTCTGGCAGTCTTCGTTCCACCTGACCGTCTGTTCTTTTCTTAACAACTTGAACAAGGGTTCACAGGTAGCCGTAAGGTGAGATATGAACCGCGAGATGTAGTTCAATCGACCTAAGAACCCTCGAACTTCTTTCTCTGTCCTCGGTGCAGGCATCTCTTGGATGGCTTTGACTTTATCTGGGTCGACTTCAATCCCTTTCTCGCTTACAATAAATCCCAGCAGCTTACCAGATCTCACCCCGAATGTGCACTTGTTGGGGTTCAGCTTTAATTGGTACTTCCTCAGACGCTTGAATAACTTCAGTAGATTCACCAGGTGATCTTCCTCTGTAAGGGACTTGGCAATCATGTCATCCACATAACATTCTATCTCTTTATGGATCATATCGTGGAATAATGTCACCATAGCCCGTTGATATGTGGCACCAGCATTCTTCAGTCCGAATGGCATCACTTTGTAACAGAACGTGCCCCAGGGTGTGATGAACGTGGTCTTCTCCATGTCTTCAGGTGACATCTTAATCTGATTGTATCCTGAAAATCCATCCATGAAGGAGAATACCGAGAACTGAGCCGTATTATCCACCAATACATCAATGTGAGGTAAAGGAAAATCATCTTTCGGGCTGGCTCTGTTCAGATCCCGGTAGTCAACATACATTCTCACTTTGCCGTCTTTCTTAGGCACAGGTACTATGTTAGCAACCCACGGTGGATAGCTAGTTACAGCAAGGAACCCGGCGTCCCATTGCTTCTGTACCTCCTCCTTGATTTTCATAGCCATGTCGGGACGAGTTCGGCGCAGTTTCTGTTTGACCGGTGGGCATTCTTCTCTCAAAGGCAGCTTGTGCACAACAATGTCGGTGTCCAACCCTGGCATATCTTGATAAGACCAAGCGAACACGTCCACATATCCTTGAAGCAGGTCAATCAGTTGTCTCTTCACTGAGTCTTGCAGGCAGGCCCCGATTTTAACTTTTTTCACGTCTTCATCTGTACCAAGATTAATCACTTCGACCTCCTCCTGGTGAGGAGTAATAACCTTTTCCTCTTGTCTTAACAACCTGGCTAGCTCTTCAGGAAGCTCATACTCTTCTTCAACCCCTTCATCGGCTTGATTGATCGGATTGTCAAAGTCATACGAAGTCATAGCCGTGTTGTTGTCGGTGCTGTCTGGAAGGCACTCTCTGCAAGGGTTCAGTTTGTTCATTTTAGTGATTTGATTTTAATCTTGTTTTAGAAAAGTGAAATAAAGTTGTCATTTTGAAAACACTGCCATTTATTTTTTGTACAAAAAGAAAAATGGAAAAACAGTGAGCGGAAAAGAAAAAAAAGACTCATTTGCAAAAAGATGTCTGATATTTCATTGATTAATCTTGTTTGCACAAAAAGTACAGATGGCCCGATTACAAAATGAGTCTTGTCATCTTGGGCAAGATGCAAGACTTTGATGCATGCTATAAAAATACAGGAAATAATAATTACTCTGCATGAGTAACTCTTATAATTTCCTGGGAAGACCAGTTTGAGATACTGCTCCCCGGGATCTTTGGACGAATCCAGCTTTCCAGGTTGCGTTCTTCTTCCAGCTCGTCTTCCAGACAGTTGACAGCATCAGGGGTGAGCATCCCCCCACTCACAAAGTTGGGCTCCTTTGCAGCCTCTATTTGATCTTGTTGAGTTGGTTTGTAACCCAACCCAAATCTGTCCTCTTTCTTCTCCACCGATAACAGTTTGCCCCAGCCTTGGGCGTTTCCTCCCTCAACAACCTTCCGGGCTTGTTGGTATGATGATATTGAAGTACCAGGCACAGCAGATGTTTCATTCACATTCAAAGCTTCAAAACCCTGGCTCATTGTTTCATGGATCTCCCTATCCATCTCAATATACTTATAGGTGGCTGACAAAAATATCCTCCTCTCCACAGATTGTAACGATTTGACCCTCCCACTCATATTTTAACTTCTGGTGAAGGGTAGAGGTCACGGCGCCAGCGGCGTGAATCCATGGCCTACCCAATAGACAGCTGTAGGCAGGCTGTATATCCATCACATAGAAGGTCGTTTTGAAGGTCTGCGGGCCAATCGTTATGGGCAATTCAATTTCTCCCAGAACCGATCTCTTTGAACCATCAAAGGCTCTCACCACCAGGTTGCTGGGTCTCAACGCCAATCCGTCATATTCTAACTTCACCAGGGCCTTCTTAGGTAAGACATTGAGGGATGACCCCGTGTCCACCAGCACATGGGAAAGGACTGCACCTTTACATTCCATGGTTATGTGTAAGGCTTTGTTATGGTCGCGGCCTTCCGTTGTCAAATCAGTATTGGTGAACCCTAGTCCGTGACTAGCATTGACATTTCCAACTACAGCTTCCAGCTGATTGACAGTGATCTCTTCAGGCACGTAAGCTGCGTGCAAGACTTTGAGTAGTGCATTCCGATGGGCTTCGGAGCACATAAGCAATGATAGGATTGAGATCTTGGAAGGCGTCTGATGAAGCTGATCCACTATTTTATAATCACTCTTCTTGATGATTCGCATGAACTCATCAACCTCTTGATCGAAGGGTGTTTTCAAAGCTTCTTTAACAGTCTGCTCTTCCTGCACCAAGCTTTTTCCTTTTGCTTTAGCAGCAGCTTCTGCTTCGGCAGTGGATCTCTGAATTTGTGGAGCGAAAAGACGTCCGCTTCGAGTGAAGCCTCCGCTTCCTCCCACATTGTCAATTTGTGGTGCAGGGGTTGATGATTCAAAAGTGATTCTCTGTCCTTCGCAGTACAGGTCAGAGCCGTAAAGCCAGGGGATGGCATTACTACTTTCATAAGGTACTGGTCCAGGCACCGTGATAGTGACTGGACTGGCTGCAGCTGCGGAAGGAATTGTGATAGTCTGTGGATCGTAATAAATCGTGACTGGTGCTCTGATGGGAGCAGCACCTTCTGAGTTGTAGACAGAGTTGTTTTCAGGATCATAAAATATTGTGACAGTTGAGACATCTTCATGATTTGTTGCTGGTGTTGTAGGAGACATTGGTGGAAGGATGGATGTTGTTGTTGTAGGAGTTTCAAAATGGAGTGGTGCTGGAGTTGTAGAAGGAACATTTGTTGATACCTGGTCAGTTGAGATGACAGATGAAGTACTTGTTGATGAAGCCGAAGAATTGTCAGGAACAATGGTTGTTGCAGTTGTAGGAGGTTCTGGAGTTGTTGCTGATGAGATTGCTGGATTTGTTGGAAATGATGTGGTGATCTGAAGCTGGCCACTCTGAATGAGACCGTCTATGCCATTCCTCAGGTTATCGCACCCATTGACTGAAATATTGCAGTAAGCACACCCTAAATCACACCCCGGGAACATTTGACATTCGAGGAGCTGAGCCTTAATTTCTACCAACGGTGTCCGGATCTGACCCACACTGGTTATTAAATAAGACGGCTTGTCTTCTTCAATAGCGTTAATTCTGGGACCACCGTGGTTTGGCATAGGATTTTTGTTGACATTGGGTGGTGGTGCGAAATTCAGAGCTTTTGAGTCTACCAGGTCTTGTACCTTCATGTGCAGGGCTCTGCACTTTTCTGTACTGTGGCCAGGTGCATTTGAATGAAAAGCACATCTGGCGTTGGAATCATAATTCCTGGGTAGACTGTTGGGATCTGGAGGTGCCAACGTCCTTAGCTCAACTAGGTTGAGTTTCAGGAGTTGTGGCAGCAATGTAGCATATGGCATAGGGATCGGATCGATCACCCTATTAGCTTGAGATGGCCTCTGTTGGAATGGCCTTTGCTGGTTATTGGTGTTGCTGTTGTTGTAATTTCTCGGAGGATACTGATTCTGTTGATGGTACTAAGGTTGTTGTTGATAGTTTTGTTGCGGAGGTTGATAAACTGGTTGAGGATGAGCCGGAGCGGGAATGGTGACTGCTGCCACTGATCTGTGAACATATTGGGGCCTGCCCCTGTTGGTGTGGATGGCATTGGTCTCGCCAGTTCTTCTTGGGCCTGCAAAAGGCTTCCTTGTACTACTGGACGAGCTGGCACCGTTGTCAGATATCTTGCCCATTTTTAACAAACTTTCAATTCTCTCCCCGGCTATGACAACATCTGCAAAGCTAGTGGAAGAGAAAGCAGCCAGCCTGTTAACATATGTCCCCTGAAGGGTGTTCATAAACATATCCGCCATTTCCCTCTCAGACATAGGTGGCTGAACAGCAGCAGCCAGTTGCCTCCATCTTTGGGCATATTCTCGGAAACTTTCCCTTGACGACTGTGACATTCCCATTAGGAGAGTCCTGTTGGGTGCCATATCTAAGTTGTACTGATACTGTCTGATAAAGGCCTCTGCCAGGTCCTTCCAGCATCTGATAGTTGCCCTTGTCAAGTGAGAGTACCATTCTCTTGACGCTCCAGTTAAGCTATCCTCGAAATAGAACATCCAGAGCTTCTCATCCATAGTATAGGCTTTCAGCCTCCCCAGAAATGATTGTAAATGAGTCCGGGGGCATGAAGTCCCGTTATATTTTTCAAAACAAGGAGGCTTGAACTTATGGGGAATCCTGACCCCGTCTACCAAGCCCATGTCCATGACGTCGAAACCCAGAGAGTTTTGAGACTCTAAGGACCTCAATTTCTCAGCTATCTCATCCAGCCTTCTATCATAAGCTTCTTCCCCAGCGCCCATTACTGTGAACTGATCCTCCTGGGGGTCTTCTTGAAGTACCCTGGCTGCAGTGGCAGTCCCTTGAACATTTGCAGGAATATTGACCTCTAGATGAAGATGGGGGCCAAATACAGGGGGGTTAACATGAGGTTGGACCCTTTCATTGTTGCTGGTGCCGGCAGTCCCTATATGTGGATCTTCTTGATTTTGCCTTTCCACCATGGCCCTCAATCTTTCTTGGCTCTGAGCCATGTTGTTCATTACTTCCATAAACTGCGTCATTTGATTCCTCATTTCTAGCCTTTCGTTGGTCATTTGGTTCCTGACCTCTGCAAGGTCCTGCTGCATCTGATCCATTTGAATGCCCGGAAGGTTGTTACGGGTCGGATAACGGTGCGGACGGTTGAGGGGAAATACTCGGCGTCGAGCAATAGTTCCTGAACATCACAACAGAGTTAGCAACAACAAAACAAAAACCTACAAAACAAACAAAGGGTTAGCATGCAATGCAATATGCTTATTTGTTTTCAAGATATCCGGCTTGGCATTCAGCTTTGACCCTTCCAGACCCTTGAAGATGCTGTTGATGTTGCTTTCGAAGTGAAACTTGGATGGAACAAACTAATACATATATTACAACAGCAAAATGGTACATAGTTTGTTTATGAATACAAGCCCTCTGAGGGGCCAAAATACACTACAAGAAAAAAATGAAAAATACACGGAATGAAAGCAACAACAAGCAAATGGTCAAACACCAAGGCCAAACTCATCCTCACGAACTTCCTTGAGAAGTGCTTCGGTCACAGGATCAGCTGGACGCTCCGTGAGATTCCTGATGAGGAGATTCCGGGTCGTAACAGCTGCTGTTAGCTTCTTGTGCTGACTTTGGTCCTTTGACCTCTTCACTCCGGCTTTGATCTTCAGCTCTGATATCTCCCTCTGGGCCGCTGCCAGGGCTTCCTGCTGTTCTTTTGCACTAACTTCCAGTTGCTCCATCTTGTCTTGAACTCTCTTGTCCTCCAGAGTACGAGCCTCGGTGATCCTGACCCACCGGGCCTGACTCTCTTTCAGATACAGGTCTGTCCTTGCTCTCTGGAACTGGGCTTCCTTACAAGCATTCTTTAAAATTTGTTCTCCAGCTTTAGACTTCTTGATATAATCCCCAGACTTCTCAATCTTAACCAGATGCTCCACTCTCAACTTCTCCAACCTCTCAATCTCCATCCTACCATCACCCCTCTCCCGGAGGGTCTTCTGCAAAGCCTGAGTTAACTTCTCATTTCTTTCTTTCAAGCTCTCAAACTCCTCCAAACTGATAGTGGCAGGGGGTGGTGCTGAAGATGATTCAGGCATATCTTCTACGGTAAAGGGCATCCCAGAGAATTGAGCCCTGGCACGGGACCATTCATAATATTGTGCTGATGCCGCATTGCTGCACTTCCCAAAAATGGTCACTCCCTTGGTTTGAACATTATCCCAGGCCCAAGCAGCCTGCCTAACAATAGCCAGATTAGGCTTGTTCTCACAATAAAGAGTCTCAACCAAGTCCTGTGCCTTAGGAGGGTGTACCAGTGCATAGCCCAGTTGTCTTTTGAACAGCAGAGGGTTGTAATTGATACTACCCTTAACTCCTATTAGGGGCACATTGGGAAAATGCCCGCAGCTGGTGATGATATCCCTGCCTTTGGTGCTCTGAGTGCACCATCTGATGTCAGCTGAAGTTAGAGTAGTGAGTCTCTTAGCCCAGTTTCTCTGCTGATGAGGGTTCAAAAATGCATCTGTCTTGGGTAGATGCATAAGAAGCCAAGTGTGGAATAATGGAGCACAACACCTCACTAATCTTCCCCTCTGCTTTTCATTCCTCTGATGCACTGAGTAGTAGAGGTCCCCCAATAAAGTGGGCACTGGGTTCTGCAGGATGAAAAGATGGATTGCATTCTTGCTAATGAATCGAGGCTCATCTGCAAACAATACAATTCCATATATACTCAAGGCCAATAAAGCACAGACAGCTTTCCACTCTCCTAGAGAAGCTTTCAAGGTAGCTTGAGAGATCAAGAAATCCAGATGAAAACCAAGGATTCCAGCTTTAGAAGTCATATGCTGCCCAATCAGGGCTGGTTCCAGATGCAAAGCCTTTGCTACTTCTCCATTACCAGGAAAGACCATTTCAGGGTTGAAAGGGATTCCACCCCTGATAGGTATACCAACCAATGATGAGTATTCTTCTAATAGAGGGCCTAGCTGAAAGTCTTGGAAAGTAAAACACCTCAATGGGGGATCATAAAATTGAAGGCAAGTGTGGATCAGGCTTCTCTGTGAAGGGTCCAGATCCATAACCATATCAAGTATATCTCCGTAATGTTCCCTGAACAATGGTATATGATCTGGAGTGATCAGGGTCTGAATCCTCCTGATGTCAGATAGCTCTGGCTGGAAGAAGTGGTAGGTGATGTTGCTCTTTTTAGGAGCCATGAGTAGAGACAGGTGCTGATGATAACACTGAAGAATGGGCCACTGATTGGCTGGTGCAGGTATCTGATAACTGAAGCAGATGCTGATGAAGATGGGTCAATACTGAAGATGGGGTCAAAACCAAAACCAAATGAAGATGGATACCCTGAAACACAAATAAGCAAATGTCAATATGATGCAATGAGTATGTATGCAAATGATATGCAAGGGTTTGTGACTGAGCTGGATCTGATCAAATGCCTTGATATAGGTCCAAGTATGTTCAAGAAATCCAGATGGAGGTCTATAAATCCAGTAACCAAGGTGGGGGGCTCAAATAAAGAGCCACATGTCCAGGGTTTTAGAATCACAAGAACTGTTCCAACATGAAGTATTCTTAATCAAGTCAAAGTAACAGGGTATTCTGAGGTCAAGGTACCTGCAAACCTGTAAACAGCCCAACCCCCTCACAGGTGGTGTTCTAAAACAAGGATCCTCAGACTTGGATCAGTTATGAGAAGTGTAAACACTTCTAACCCGGAGGCACAGTGTTTACAATAACCATAAAAGTTCCTCCTCTAATTCACCTCAATTTCTGAAGGTCAAAACTAAAGGTCATCCAGACTTAGCAGGCTTCCCAGATAGCCCTAGCATTGCAGGAAATCTGCAACACAGAGTTCTCAAGAAGAAACCCATATCTGAACCGTGTTTCATATTCCCGCACCAGACCGAGATGGAATGGGAAAGAATATGATTCACTCTAGCCTAGGTGTCACTCAGGTCCCAGGTATAGGACCTTAACTCTCAATGGAACACCCACCCACCAAAGCAAAACCAGATCCAGCCAGACAGCATGACAGTATGATATATGAAAAGCAATAAAGAAGGCAGTAAAGCAACTGTACATAAAGCAAAAGCAAAAACAAATATAAACACAAATAAGCACATAACACCCCAGTAAACACAAATCAATCAAGCGCTAGGAGGAACCCACAAAAAGAACCAGAAGCCCTGGTTGCAATCTAAGCTTCCCCAGCAGAGTCGCCAAGCTGTCGCTCCCGATAAGTGGGAAGGGGCCCAGATAAAGGTACAGACGCGAACGGTCGGCGAGAGGGACAATGAGAACACACAGCCGTGAACTCACTGGAGATGAAAAGAGTCTCCAGCTAGGCATTTTTATCCCAGAGGAAAGGCAATGCTGCATAGACCTAGAAAGAGATGGACAAGACGGTTGCGAACCAGAGAGACTGAGAAAGGGGGTTGGTTACAACCTGGGAAGGTATTAGCACCCAGATTGTCCGTCGTACTCGACGGGATCCACGCTTAAAAGATTTGTGTTTTAAAGGGGTAGTGTTAGTGCAATCAGTGTATAAAAGAGCTGGAAAAGATGTACAGGTGTCAGTGTAAAGTGTATAAGTGATGTGAAGTATGAAAGTGTCAGTGTAAGAAAGAAGTGAAATTCTCAAGATCATGAGGCTAAAGAATGAAGCTAGAAGGAGGGGGAATATACAGAGACTTTTGTTCGATAACTGTTAAGTTATGCCTACGTATCCTCTCGTGCAATGAGGAAGTCAGAACACCGTAGTTCGACCTAAAGAGACTGAAAGATGAATTGACTTGTGAACTGCTTACTTGTCTATGCTCAAGTGTATGACCTGTCTGGCTCAGGTGCGAACTGTCTTGCATTAGACGGAAGAAGCTAGTTCTCGTTTGTGAGTGAATGAGATGAGAAAAGAATCCCGGAGGAGACGATTATTGTTTGTTTTTGAGTTTTCAGTCTTTTATTGCTTTTTGAAGTTTGTCATAAGTTAATGAGCTTAAGCCTAAACCAATGGATTTAGTGAACTCATCACATCTTCCCTCTGATTAGGGGTAATGAGAATACCTTAAGTGTGAAGTCAGATTTTCACACTTAATCACCTTTGGTATAGGATTAGGATCATTAACCTATTTGTGATTATTTAGGTGTTTTTGGTTTTTGTTTTAGTGTTGAGTAATGAGGTTAAGCCATAATCAGGGATTTAACAGACTCATTACACCATCCTAATAGAAGGATAATAGATGAGAATGTTTAGACTGAGGAAAGCTCCTCAACTTAATCCATGATTAGGGATTAAACTCATGACAAAAAAAACCTTTGATTAAGTGGATTTTATTTAATGATATGATGATGAAGTGATTTTTAGGGTTTGTAAGACAACTTGAGGGGGACTTGTCCATTAACACTAGGGTTAGTCCTTCTTAACCATTTAAGGAAGAATTAGAACCCTAATGCAAGGCCCAAGTTACAAGTGTGGTGTCTTGATGATTATTAAATGAATTGATTAAGAGATTTAAACACATTAAGGGTTTAACACTTAGGATTAAAGTTATACACTCCATCCTAAGAGAAGGATGCAGGCATAAGCTTAATCACAAAGCCTTAAAGCCTTTAGGGTTTAATCCCTGATTATGAGGTGAGAAGAGATGACTCACAAGAGACACAAAGGTAAAAACTAAGAGGGGAAACTAATCAAAACCCTAATCATTGTCATGCTTGGTTGTCCCTAAGGTTTGTGAGGTTTTCAAGAGAAAATCTTCAATGGAACCACCAGGAAGCAGATGAAAGGATCAAGAGAAGCAAAGCAACTTGCTTCATTCAAGAAGTCAAGTTACTTGAAGAAAGAAAGTGGGAAGAAGAAGAATGAGCAAGCTCAAACTCAAACACATATAAGAAATGCAGCATGGATGCAAGAGAAATGAAAAGAAAAGTTATGAGAAGTGAAGGCAAATTCACTTCCCAAAATTACTTACCACCTGAAAGGTTAGAAAGGAAATGCAATGCAATACAAAATGGGATGAGATGACATGATGAGAAACAAAACCAGAAGCATATACATGATGCTAATAATGCTATGAGATGCTACAAACATGAGGCAGCACATGGAAATGATCATACAAGTTCATGAATGCAAATGAAGCAAGTTAGGAACCATGAACACACATGAAAAGTTATGAAGTGCACATGGCATACAACAAGGCAAATACATGATACAATGATCAAACATGCTTTCAATATGTCTTATGATGTCAAATGAATCACATGGATGCTTGAAATGTCATGGCAAGTCATGTTATACAAGAAGATGCAAGATGGATGCATATGAAAGCCCAAATTAGGGCTTATGAACAATGCATCAAACAAAAATCAAAATCAGAAGCAAACCCTAAGATAAAAAAATTGAAAATGCCACTCAAAGGACCCCTAATCCTATACTAAACCAATGCCCAAAGGAGAAGTTTCAACTCTTAACCAATTTCAAGTTATGGTTTTTACAAGTTTTCTAGGGTTTTAGGGTTCCTAAACAAAAGAAATGCCAAACAAATTGAAAATGGAAGATCAAATCATGGCCATTTAACCTCACAAACTACATGCTAAACACAATGCAATGCAAAAAAAATCAATGTCCAACTCTTCATGGATATACAGAAATGATTTTTGGAACTTTGGATCAAATTAATGCATAAAAATGATTTTAAATCAATGAAAAATTCTTAAAATGCATCAAGATCAAAAAAGAAATTTGGTTTGAAGGTTGGACAATGTTTCTAAATGTCTTAGAACATTTCATGAATTTTTTGGTGATTTTTAAATACCTAAAAGTATTTTTAATAAATTAATTCTCATTAATCAATTAAAAATAAACTTTTAAATATTTAAAAATACTTTTTAAATGCTAAAAATGAAAATAAAAATATTTTTGTGTCATAAAAATTAATGAAACTCAGGATAAAAAATTTCATAATTTTTAAACAAATTTTGCTATTTTAAATAAATTATGCAAAAGAAATGAAATAATATGAAAATAAAATGATTTTTAAACTGAAAAAGGAAAAGTAATCAAATCCTAAGGACCAGATTCAAACTAAAACGCGCGCGTGTTGACCTGGCGCCATATCCAAGGGCCAACATTCAAACCTGGCTAATTAATGTTTAAGCCCTAACCCTGCCGTTAATTACTTTCAGATGACCGAAACAGTGTTCCGGTCATCTTCTCCGTTCACCCCAAATCTCAAACTCCTTCAAAACGCATCTAAAACGAAATCTAAAAACACAGAAATGATTCCCACTCACTCACGAATCAAAACCCTAAACCAAAACAAATTTATCATTCGTAAAATGGCTGAATCGAATCAATCTATTTCTAGGGCAAAAAGTTTCAGAAGCATGGTAAACTCTCATCTCTCCACCATTTTCAAAACTAAAGGCATCAGAACAATCAGTGAAGCATATAGAACAACTTAAGAACTTAAAAAACGATTTCTGGAAAAAATGTTCTTGAGCTACCTGAGTTTCGAAGCTTTCACTCCAACAACTTTCTGACCTCTCCCTTTGATGCAATCCACTTTACTTGGTCCCCTGATGATCCTTGAATGCTTAGGAGGAGTTTATGTTGGCTGGTCAAGGAGTTTGAACAGCTTCTGTTCAAGCTCAGTTGAAAATGGTGATGGTGATTCAGGCTGTTTCAGGTCAATGTGAGTGGTTCTTTGTGATCAGGATGATGAGTGGAGAAGGTTTGTGGAGTTTGTTTGGGTGTTTATGGCCTGTGGAGTGAGTTTCGAATGGTTTTGCTTCTGGGAGTGAAAATGGAGGAATGGCGTTTTTGCTTGATTCAGGCCTAAGTCCTGTTGGTTTTGGCTCAGTGAAGCAAGGTGAGTTGATGTGTGGAATTGGTTTTAATGTTTGTGAACTGTGTAGAGAGATTCGAAGAGAAATGCTTGGAGGGGTGATTTTGTGTATGTGATGTTCTTGTGTGTTTCAGCCTTGCTCCTTATGTCAAATGGCTAGCAAATGGATAGTATAAAATAATCCCATTGGTCAGATGATGTGACCTGGCCTGCTGTGATAGGTAAGTCCACTTTTGCAAATTGTCAACCTTTTGGTAAGAGAGGCATGGGCTAAGTTCTAGCTTGGTACAAGAGTGTGGGCTGGCGCAGCATGGTGTGTGAGTGATGCAAGGAAGGTTCAGCAGCCAAGGCAACTAGTTGGTGAAGTGTGATGAGTGGTTTTGCAACTTGATCATTTCTAGTTCACATGAAACTTTCTTGCTATGCAAACCATGAAACATGAGGGATCTTGGTTCAAATCTGATTTTTAGAAGTTGTGTGATCATGTTGAGTGAATTAGAAGCCCATATGGTGACTGAATTGGCCTTGAAAGGAGAATTTGCAACTTTGCCTTTTGGTGCATGCCTTGAATTTTAGTGATTTTTGCTAACTTTGTCACACCATAACTTTTGATCCAAAATGAATTAGATCATGTTCTTGTACTTTTTGAAAAGGGAAAAATGTATTCTACAACTTTCATGACCAAAGTTTTTCCATTTGAAGCATTTTTGGATCAAAAAGCAAGGCTTGAAAAATGGCATAAATTGACAAATTCCTTAAAAGTCAACTATGCCCTAAAAAGTCAACTTTGCAAAAACTTCAAATTCTTGATTTTTGTGATCTTCAACCTTCTTCCATGATCAAATAAAGATCATATACACTCAAAATGATGAAGATCACCCCTTGGTTGGGTCATTGGGGGCCTCAGATGCCCTGATTTTGCACTGACTTGTCTGAAAAGTCAACTCTTGATCAGATGACCTCCCCATGGAATTTCTTCATGAAAATTGATATGCATACTCCCTATACCATATAGATACCAATGGAAACAAGAATGACCAAAAAATTTGGAGTTATGGCCTCTGAAACCAAAACCCTAATTTTAGGTCAACTGTGCAGTCAAACCTGGCTCTGTATCCACACCAATCTCAGTTCTTGTGATTCTTTTGCATTTTTGACTTTGAGAGGATGTAATATGATATAAGAACACACATGAACCCCTTTGAAGTGATTGGTAGCCTTTGGAGTGGCTCAAGAGGCTCTTGGATTGCTCAGATCACAAACCCTAGGTGCAGATGACTTTGAAACTATGCAGTGAACCAAAAATGTGATATGAGATGATATGATTGTGTTTATGCATATGGAATGATCACAAGCCATGGTGTGAATAGGTGAGGGCAAATTTGGGGTGTTTACAAACGTCAAATGGTCTTAGGTAATAAAACACATTAATAATATGAGAAGAATTGTACGCCACGAGCCTTAAGTGGTAGAAAGGAGGGTAATGAGCATCTCGTTATTCGCTCCGATTATTTCTTCGCAAGAAGCTCGTCTTGTTGGTACAGAATAATCACCCCTACCCATAGTCTTTAGTGCAATTCGACTCCTAAACCCTTTTATGGAAGAAAGGTAATAAACCGAGAAACCAATCACCCGTAGTAGGCCGAACTACGAAGCTCTGACTTCCCCATTGCATGAGGGAATAAGTAGGCCCGAGGATCTCAATCCTTTCCGAGCCCCTAGGATCAATAAACCCCTTAGTTTAGCATGTAATTCATTAGCATAGACATCCCTTCGCGCGTGACAACTTAGACGGTTCCCATCGAGTATGATGGATGTAGGGGGTGCTAATACCTTCCCCCTACATAACCGACTTCCGAACTCAGGCAATGGTTTCCGACGACCTTGTCTTATTCCTTCTTAGTGGTTTTATCTATATTCCCCCTTTTCCTCTTTGGGAATAAACAAAATTAGGTGGCGACTCTCATGTCAACCCATCCGCGACCGCGTCTGCGAGGATCGTATTTTTCAAGGTACGACACATGTCATTAGAAAGCTCTTAGCATTTCATATGAAACATTAAAGTAAAAATTTGGGGTCCTTCGTAAAAGGGGTGCAAGGTATTTCCTTCATGTTTCATTTATTTCATTTTCATATGCATGTTGTTTTTCTATTATTTGTATTTTCTTATGACAATGGACTCTTTTATTTTATTTATGTATGTTTTCTTGATTATCTCTATGCAATTAAGTTTTATTTAGGTCTTTTTCATCTATCTCATATTGTGTGTATGTTGATGAATGACATAAATTGCAATGTATGATCTTAGAATTTTTCATCTTTTTGTTGAAGATTGTACCATATACCCCTACACTTTGATCTATACCCCTACAAATTTTTTAAAATGTCAAATATAACCCTGATATTATTTTATTATATTAATTTTTACCATTTATGTCAGACCGTCAGAGTTCCAAAAAATTTACCCAAAAAGCCGCGTTTCAGAAGACTTTAGATATGACTCCCGATATGTTTTTTTCCAAACCGGAAGACTTAGGGAAAATGTTCGGGTTTAGTAATTTTTGATCACCGGAAGACTGAGGGGAAGTATTCCAGTTCGGAACAGAACCAATAAGACTTCCAGTTGTCAAGTTTCCATGTATCGGAACACTTCAGGTAAGAGTTTCGGTTTGTATCAAATACACTACCGAAAGACTTATTTGAAGTGTTCCGGTTTTTTTTTTTTTTTAATTTTATAACTTTTTAATTTTCTTTATAATTTGTTAATATACAATTAAGGAAGAAAAAAATATTTGATTTACCAACATAACAAATATTTATTACAAATTAAAATATTTGACATTAACAACTAAATATATAATTAAGGAAGGAAAATTTATTTGACATTAACAACATAACAAACTAGTATGATACTCATGCGTTCGCACGGGTACACGTCGATGACTCGCATTTGTTCTTAGAATGTATTTGTTTTAAGAATTTATTTGTTTATATTTAAAATTTGAAAATAAAAATTAGTAAATAAAAATATATAATGTATATTTAAAAATAGATAGAATCAATTCCCTAGGGTACCAATATTTTAATTAGTAAATTTATGTTTCTGTTATTGTTTAATATTTATATCAGTAACTTCATGTTCCCATTAATATTTAATATTTTGATCAGTAATTTAATATTCTCGTTAATAATCAATATTTCGTTTAAAAAATTTAATTGCTTGTATAGGTATATTGAATTAAATAGTAATTTAAAGTTTAAACATACATTAACAATCATTTTAAATTAAAATAGTTTCTCTTTTATAAATAATATACTCTTAATTATTTGTTAAGGAGAAAAAACTTAAATGTAATTAAGTTCTAAGTAATGAATAGTATTAAAAAATATATATATATATATATATATATATATATATATATATATATATATATATATATATATATATATATATATATATATATATTATAAAGAGTAATCAATTTTATTTATCTTATAATAATGATTCAATGGTATAAATGACATTAAATAACTTTGTTTCTCATAATATTTTTATTTATTTTATACTTTTATTCAATGTTTAATATTTATAAAACTGATTTTTTTAATTATTTTCTTTTAAATAATTAATATATAATATTTATTTTTATTGTATTTGAATAATTAATATATAATATTCATATTTCAGTATTTACATCAACAACACATATTCAATAAATCATCATTTAAATGCTATAAATTTTAATTTGTAATAAATATTGTTATGTTGTTAATGTCAAATAATTTTTCCTTCCTTGTATTTTTAGTAGTTAATGTCAAATATTTTAATTTGTAATAAATATTTGTTATGTTGTTAAAGTCAAATAATTTTTTCTTCCTTAATTGTATATTAACAAATTATAAAAAAAAATAAAAACAAACCGGAACACTTCAAGTAAGTCTCGCGGTAGTGTATTTGATACAAACCGGAACTCTTACCTGAAGTGTTCTGGTACATGGAAACTTGACAACCAAAAGTCTTATTGGTTCTGTTCCGAACCGGAACACTTCCCCTAAGTCTTTCGGTGATAAAAATTACTAAACCGGAACATTTTCTCTAAGTCTTCCGGTTTGGAAAAAAAACATACCGGAAGTCATATCTAAAGTCTTCCGTAACGTGGCTTTTTGGGTAAATTTTTCGGAACTCGACTTTCTGAAATAAATGGTAAAAATTAATATAATAAAATAATATCAGGGTTATATTTGGTATTTTGAAAATTTTGTAGGGGTATAGGTCAAAATGTAGGGGTATATGGTACAATCTTCCTTTTTGTTCCCACCTAATTCTTTTTCTCTTTTTGATGTTGTCAAAGGGGGAGATGTGATTGAGTAAAGAGACGTGATTGAGTAAAGGGACGTTTGTTGGTGGCACATATTCAGGGGAGCATTCCATTGCATATGATGCTCTTGTGTTTTTGGTACATATTCATAAGTTTTGCCATCATCAAAAAGGGGGAGTTTGTGAGAGGTACATGTGTTTTAATGATGTCATAACTTGTGTGATCCAAGAAGAAAGAATGAATTATAAGGCATTGGCAACTTAAAGTATCAGGATAAGCTTTTCTGATGTTTAGAAGCAAATGATTCGACTCACTCAGTTAAACATGTCGACTCAAATCAAGTGAAATTTTTTTTGTTTCCTTCGGGTCCCAACAGATTGACTGATAACCAGGTCGACTCAAATGTTCCACCAGGTCGACTCAAATGTTCAAATAGGTCGACTCATTCAGTGAAAAACAAATGAGTCGACTCACTCAGTTAAACAGGTCGACTCAAATCAAGTGAAAATTTTCTCGTTTCCTTCGGGTCCCAACAGGCTGACTGATGACCAAAAACAGGTCGACTCAAATGTTTCAACATGTCAACTCAAACTTCTGTTCAGGTTGACTCAAACTGGAGTGAAACGCCACATCATTTATTTTTTCTCTCCTTATTCATTTTACAAGTGTCTCCTTATCTCTTGTGGTATTATAAATAGCTGGGGCATTATTTTTTTCATGATTAACAAGAAAAGTGAAATAGATACACATCTTTCTCTTCATCTTCTCCTTCTTGTATCAATCAACAATCACACACAACAATCTTTGTTGATCAAGGTGCAACTTATGGTGATAACGTCCAATTGAGATAGAGAGATTTCAGATTGGGTAGAGAAGCTGTGGGTTTATCTTGTAAAAATCAAAGGGTTTTTTGGAGGTTTTGCATGCAATCATCATTCGTAGATTCAGCCGAGTGAGGAAGATTGAATATCAAGTTAATTGTTCTTTCATATCACGTTAACCAGAGGATTACGAAGATTATTATGGGTTACAAGCGTTGAAGAAAATCAGCCGTCCTCAAAGTTTAGAGGATTGTATATTCTTGCAAGAAGGGAGCAATTAATCAAAGGCTTTATCGAAGCGCATGAAGGACTTGGTTCATCACGAATCAAGGGGCAGTAAAAAGTATTGCAACAATCGCAATTTGGATTGGTTTGTTGTTCCAATTTTCATCTTGTATTAACAATTGCAATTGAATGAAATATCCCAATTCGGTTTGTGAATTGGGGACTGTCGCTCCCACCAAATGAGGCCAGGTCAAATGGGGTACAGACGCGAACGGTCGGCGAAAGAGGAGAGAACACACAAGGGTGAACTCAGAAAGACAAGAGTCGCCAGCTAGGCATTTTTATCCCGGAGGAAAGGTAATGCTGCAAAGACCTAGAAAGATATGGATAAGACGGTTGCGAACCAGAGAGACTGAGAAAGGGGGTTGGTTACAACCTGGGAAGGTATTAGCACCCAGATTGTCCGTCGTACTCGACGAGATCCACGCTTAAAAGATTTGTGTTTTAAAGGGGTAGTGTCAGTGCAATTTGTGTATCAAAGCTGGAAAGAATGCAAGTGTCAGTGTAAAAGGAGTGTGAAGTGTATAAAAGAAGTGTCAGTGCAAGAACAAGAGTATAATGCTCAAAACTATGAGGCTTAAAGAATAAGGCTGGAAAGAGGGGGAATATACAGAGACTTTTGTTCGATAACTGTTAAGTTATGCCTACGTATCCTCTCGTGCAATGAGGAAGTCAGAACACCGTAGTTCGACCAAAAGAGACTGAAAGATGAATTGACTTGTGAGCTGCTTACTTGTATATGCTCAAGTGTATGACCTGTCTGGCTCAGGTGCAAACTATCTTGCATTAGACGGAAGAAGCGAGTTCTCGTTTGTGAGTGAATGAGATGAGAAAAGAATCCCGGAGGAGACGATTATTGTTTGTTTATGTGTTTTCAGTCTTTTATTGCCTTTTGGAGTTTGTCATAAGTTAATGAGCTTAAGCCTAAACCAATAAGTTAGTAAACTCATCACATCTTCCCTCTGATTAGGGGTAATGAGAATACCTTAAGTGTGAAGTCAGCATCTCACACCTAATTACCCTGATGTAGGATTAAGATCATTAACCTACTTGTGATTATTTAGATGTTTTTGGAGTTTTTGTTTAGTGTTGAGTAATGAGTTTAAGCCATAATCAAGGATTTAATGGACTCATTACACCATCCTAATAGAAGGATAATAGATGAGAACATTTAAGCTGAGAAAGACTCCTCAACTTAATCCATGATTAGGGATTAACCTCATGACAAAACAAAGCCTTTATTAAATGGATTTTAGTTAATGATAAAATGAAGAAGTGAATTTTGTTGTTTGTAAGACAACTTGAGGAGGACTTGTCCATTAACACTAGGGTTAGTCCTTCTTAACCAATTAAGGAAGAATTAGAACCCTAATGCAAGGCCCAAGTTACAAGTTTGATGTCTTAATGATTATTAAGTGAATTGATTAAAGGATTTAAACACATTAAGGGTCTAACACTTAGGATTAAAGTTATACACTCCATCCTAATAGAAGGATGCAGGCATAAGCTTAATCACAAAGCCTTAAAGCCTTTAGGGTTTAGTCCTTGATTATGAGATGAGAAGAGAAGACTCAAAGATGACACAAAGGTAAAACCTAAATGGGGGGGGGGGGCTAATCAAACCCTAATTGTAATCATGCTTGGGTATCCTAGGGTTAATGAGGTTTGCAAGAAAATCTTCAGAAGAACCACCAGGAAGGAAGCAGATGAAAGGAGCAAGAAGCAAAGAGAAGCAAAACAACTTGCTTCACTTAAGAAGAAAAGTTGCTTGAAGAAAGAAAGTAAGATGAACAAGAATGAGCAAGCTCAATCCAATACACATACAAAAATGCAGCAAAGGAAGTATGAAAGAGATGAGAATAGAATATGAGAAGTGAAGGCAAATTCACTTCCCAAACAAACTTACCACCTGAAATGTTAGCATAAGAAATGAAATGTAATGCAAATGAGATGCAATGTCATGATACAAACCAAAGTCAGAAGCAATTACATGATGTTAATGATGCTAAGAGATGATATAAACATGAGGCAAGGCATGAGAATGATCAAACAAACATAAAGATGCAAATGAGGCATGCTTTGAACCATGGATGTTTATGAAAAGTTATGAAATGTAATGGACATATAACATGGCAAATGAAAGATGCAATGATCAAACATGATTCTAATATGTCCTAAGATGTATTATGAATCAAAAGAATGCACAAAATGTCATGGCAAGTCAATGGGTGCAATCAAATGAAAGATGGATGCAAGGGAAGGCACAAATTAGGGTTATATGCATCACACAAAGCAAAAATTCAAAACCAGAAACAAATGTAATGATAAAAATTTGAAAATGCAATCAAAGATACCCTAAACCTATACAAACTCACTGCCCAAAGAAGGGGAACCAACTCTTAACCTAGTGAAAGTTATGAATTTCCTAAGATTGCTAGGGTTTTAAGGTACCTCACCAAGTAAAATGCAAAACAAATTGAAAATGAAAGATCAAATCAAGCCAATTTTATCCTATAAACTACATGCTATGCAAGATGCAATGCCAAAAGAATCATCATCCAACTCTCAATGGTTAGGCAGAAATAAATTTTTGAAGTTTGAAACAAAATATTGCCTTGAAATGAAATTAAATCCAATGAAAATGATCAAAAGGCATCAAGATCAAAAAAGAAATTTGGTTTGAGAATTGGACAATGTTTCTAAATGTTTCTAAATGCTATGTGAATTTTTTTGTGATTTTTAAATACCTAAATGTATTTATAATTAATTAATTTTCATTAACTAATTAAAAATAAACATTTAAATTATTTAAAAATAATTTTTAATGCAAAAAATAAAAAATAAAAATATTTTTGTGTTCTGAAAATTCATGAAACCCTTGACAAAAATTTTCATAATTTTTTAATGATTTTAGCTATTTTAAATAAAATGCACAAAATAAATGACAAGAAAATAAAATAAATATGAACAAAAAGAAAAGTCAGCGCATCCTAAGGCTGACATTTAAACTGGGAATGGAGGGAAAGACTGCGCGCCAGATCCTGTGGCTCTCATTCAAACTGGACAGATTAAATTAAAACTTAATTAATTAGATTAATGACGTGGATTAGGGCTTAAGTGATGAATCTGGACCCTTTGTTTGCGCGCGGGTCAATGGAAGTCAGCTGGATCTATGGCCTATATTCAAACCAAACCCTAATCGTGATTAACACGTTAATGACATTCAGGTCACCGGAGAAGAGCTCCGGTCGTCTTCTCCGGTGACATCCTTCCCTGAAAATCTCAAACTCACTCCCTAGGTCATTTCTGGAGCTCTAAAGCTCCAGATCACTTCCTCTCACCTCCCTAAACTCATCCCTGCCCTCAAATGGAATTTATTTCTCACCATTAACAAGATTCGAAGCAAAGTTCAAAAAATGGCAGAAATTTCAGTCAGATCATACACACTCATTTCTTCATCATTTTCAAAAATAAAAGGTTCAATGAACTCAGGGGATCAAACTTAACCATTTAGCAACTTAAAATAAAGCTTCTGGAAAAATGAATTTCAGTGGCTACCTGAGTTGAAGCTTTCAATCCAAGAGCTTCTGGACCAGTTCCTTGCTTCCAATCAACTCTACTGACCTCCCTCAAGTGTTTGCAAAGCTTGCTTGGAGTTTATTTTGGCTAGTTTGTGAGATTGATTGAGTTCTGTTCAGAGAGGGGAAGAAATCGTGTTTTGATTTCAGGGGGTTTCAGGGATGAATGAGGGCAGGGAAATGATCAGGGAAGCATGCTGAGTGATCCTATGAAGTTTGTTTTTATGTTTGATGCTTGTGTGAGGTGTTTCGAATGGAAATGCATAAGAGGGCAAAGCTTGGTGCTATGGCTTGGAGAGTGTTTCAGGCTTGTGTATGTGGTGTGTTGTGTTGCATTTGGTCCACTTATCACTCTTGGATAGGTCAGAGGAGTTGGTCTGGCCTAGCTTGATTGGTATGGGTCTTTATGCAAAAAGTCAAGTTTTGTGTAAGAGAGGTATGGGTCCATGGCAGGCCAAGGACAATAGGGGTGTCCTGCGCAGCAAGGAATGAGGAGGGCCATGGGATCAGTTTTGAAGCCAATTAACAAGTGGATTAGGGTTTGTATGATGTTTTGCAACTTTGTGACTTTTTGCCCCTTTTGTGATTTCTTGATCCACAAGTCATGAAAATGGACAAACTCTTGGTGCATTCTGAATTTTAGGCCTTGGTTTATGTTTGTACAAAGATTAGAGGTCACTTTGAGGTCTCATTTTGTCTTGGCAAGTGGTTTTGCAACTTTGCCTCTTTGGTATATAACTTGAAATTATGTGATTTTTCCCAACTTTGACAAGCCATAAATTTTGATCCAAAATGAATTAGAATGAGTTCTTGTACTTTTTGAAGAGGAAATGATCCATTCTACAACTTTCATGACCAAAGTTTTCCCATTTGAAGCATTTTTGAATCAAAAAGAAAGGGTTGAAAAAGTTATTGTGATCTTTTGACTTCCTTGAACTTTGAGGGACATAATATGATGGTAGAACATACATGGACCATCTTGGAACACTTTGAGGCCTTTGGGATGGCTCAGATGGAATCTTGGAATGCTCAGATCACAAACCCTAGATGCAGATGAACTTGAACTATGTAGATGAAACAAGTATGCAATGTGAGATGTAATGCTTATGTTTATACAAAAATTAAAGATCACAAGCCATGGTGTGATATGAGTGAGGAAAAATTTGGGGTGTTTACAGCTGCCCCTATTCAAGCATGAGTTAGCTGTGTAGGATGTAAGCGCCTGACTTAACAGACAAACAAGATAACTTGTGGTTGAATACCAAAGACAGTCCAAAATTTGCACTCGCTGGATAGAAGAAGAAAAGGGATATAAATTATAAAAGATAGTATAATATGATTATCAAATGAAGGCGATGGAGGACGACCATCGAGCAGAGGACGACTGTTGGGGATAAAGCGGTAAGTAAAGTAATGACGAGGACGACCGACAAGCTGGGGAAATAAAGAGATTATGATGGGGACTGTCATCATGCTTGGTAAGTAAAGTAAACAATGATGGGGACGACCATCGGTTCAAAGAATAAATGAAATAAATGATAAGGGACGGTCATCAAAGGTGAAGGGCGATCACCTAGCAGGGGACGACTACTCTTTATCACGACATAAGACGAATGTCAGATAGAAAAGGTCAACAATGGGGACGGCCATCGGATAAGCATGATGAAGGACGATCATCAAGAGGTGAAGGACGATGACCTAGCAGGGTACGACTGCTCTCGGGGTTTATCACGACATAGGACGACATAGCATGCTGAGTGATCCTATGAAGTTTGTTTTTATGTTTGATGCTTGTGTGAGGTGTTTCGAATGGAAATGCATAAGAGGGCAAAGCTTGGTGCTATGGCTTGGAGAGTGTTTCAGGCTTGTGTATGTGGTGTGTTGTGTTGCATTTGGTCCACTTATCACTCTTGGATAGGTCAGAGGAGTTGGTCTGGCCTAGCTTGATTGGTATGGGTCTTTATGCAAAAAGTCAAGTTTTGTGTAAGAGAGGTATGGGTCCATGGCAGGCCAAGGACAATAGGGGTGTCCTGTGCAGCAAGGAATGAGGAGGGCCATGGGATCAGTTTTGAAGCCAATTAACAAGTGGATTAGGGTTTGTATGATGTTTTGCAACTTTGTGACTTTTTGCCCCTTTTGTGATTTCTTGATCCACAAGTCATGAAAATGGACAAACTCTTGGTGCATTCTGAATTTTAGGCCTTGGTTCATGTTTGTACAAAGATTAGAAGTTCATTTGAAAGCACAATTTGTCTTGGCAAGGGGTTTTGCAACTTTGCCTCTTTGGTATATAACTTGAAATTATGTGATTTTTCCCAACTTTGACAAGCCATAAATTTTGATCCAAAATGAATTAGAATGAGTTCTTGTACTTTTTGAAGAGGAAATGATCCATTCTACAACTTTCATGACCAAAGTTTTCCCATTTGAAGAATTTTTGAATCAAAAAGAAAGGGTTGAAAAAGTTTCCCAAAATGGCAAGTTTCCATTACAAGTCATTTTCCCAAAAAGGCAACTTTGCAAATGGCTTGAAATTCTTCAATTTTGTGAACTTATAACATCTTCTATGATCAAATAAAGATCATACACAATCAAAATGATGAAGAACACCCCTTGGTTGGGTCATTGGGGGCCTCAGATGCCCTGATTTTGCACTGACTTGCTCAAGAAGTCAACTCTTGATCAGATGCCTTCCCCATGGAATTTCTTCATGAAAATTGATATGCATGATCCCTATACCATATAGAGACCAATAGAAACAAGAATGACCAAAAAATAGGAGTTATGGCCTTTGAAACCAAAACCCTGATTCTAGGTCAGCTGTGCAGTTAAACCTGGCTCTGCTTCCATGCCTTTCTCAGTTCTTGTGATTCTTTGACATTTTTGACTTTGTGAGGATATAATATGATGTTTGAACATACATGGACCCCTTTGAAGTGATTGATGACCTTTGGAGTGGCTCAAATGGCTCTTGGATTTCTCAGATCACAAACCCTAGATGCAGATGACTTTGAACCAATGTCGTGAAGCAAATATGCAATATGAGATGCCATGATTGAACTTATGCATATGAAGAGATCACAAGCCATGAGGGCAAATTTGGGGTGTTTACAGCTGCCCCTATTCAAGCATGAGTTAGTTGTGCAGGATGTAAGCAACGACTTAACATGCAAACAGGATAACTTGTGGTTGAATACCAAAGACAGTCCAAAATTTGCACTCACAGAATGAAGAAGAAAAGGGATATAGATTGTAAAAGAAAACAAAGTATATTATAAAGTGCGGGAGACGGAGGACGACCGTCGAGCAGGGGACGACTGCTGGGGAAAAAGCGATGACGGGGACGACCGACATGCTGGGGAAGATGCGGGAAATACAACAGTGACGGGGACGGCCGACAAGCTGGGGATGCAGGAAATTATGATGGGGACGGACATCAAGATAAAGCTATAAGACTCTTTGGGGATTATAGGTAAACGAAATAAAATGATGAAGTACGGTCATCAAAGGTGAAGGACGATCACCTAGCAGGGGACGACTGCTTTGTTGGGGATAAGATGAGGGACGGTCATCTAAGGTGAAGGACGATCACCTGGCAAGGTACGGTTGCCAAAAAGTATCACGACATAGGACGAATGTCGGATAAAAAGGTCGACGATGGGGACGGCCATCGGACAAGCATGATGAAGGACGATCATCAAGAGGTGAAGGACGATCACCTAGCAGGGTACGGCTGCTCTCAGGGTTTATCATGACATAGGACGAATGCCAGATAACAAGATCAACGACGGGGACGACCATCGGATAAAATGATGAAGGACGATCATCAGGAGGTGAAGGACGATCACCTAGCAGGGGACGGCTGCTGAAAAATATCACAACATAGGACGAATTTCGGATAGAAAGGGGTTCAAATGAAATAGAGACTCCGCTGGGGAAAGGATAAGGGACGATCATCCAAAGGTGAAGGACGATCACCTGGCAGGATACGGCTGCCGAAGGTATCACAACATAGGACGAATGTCAGATAGAAAGGAAGTTTTGCTGAGGAATTCGCTGGGGAAAAGTAAACACGGACGAGTGTCTACATCCAAGAAATGAGAGGTACAAGTGTTTGGGTATTGTGTATAGATTAAAGATGCGGACGAGCATCCTTAAGACTATGATACAGACGGGTATCAGGTAGAAACAAATGCTGACACATGTTCAGAGATGATGATACGGATGAGTACCAACTGGTTAACAAAGAACACGGACGAGTGTCGAATCTGAGGGGGTATAAGTGGTGTATACAAGATACGGACGAGTATCTGTACGGGTGAAACAGGAGTAATAAGTATGAGTGGTGTATAGATGTGTTTGAACTTGCTGGGGAGAATGATACGGACGAGTGTCAGAAGAGGAAAGTGTAATATAAACAAGTGTATGGTTTACAAAATGTTTCAGGTATCTATGTTGGGGGATGTGACACAGACGGGTGTCAGGGAATTTGTATAGATTAATGTATCTGTGAGTGCAAAGGGGACGCCTAGGCTTCCTACTGGGGATATGACACGGACGGGTGTCAGGAAGTATCTGTATCTTTAGGGAAAGTGCTTGGCTCTCTGCCGGGGAATCCGAGGAGTTTTCTGTATATTGCTGACGGATTGCTAGTATTCACAAGTGTTTGATTCAGAACATGGCTTATGATTATGCAATATGTTTGATTTTTGCCGTAATGCTCCGTATTAGACGGAATGCTACGCTTTGTGGGGACAATGTGATGAAAATGCTATGATTGTGCAAAAGATACGACTCGGGATTCGGATCCCGTTGCTGCGAAGATTTCTGGCTGATCTGCTTGGAGTGGACATCCCAGCTGGGGATGAGGCCATCGATGGATCTAACATATAGGACTCTGCTTGGGGAAAATAGGTCACTGATAGACCTATCTTTGGTAGTGAGGGACCCAGCTGGGATTTGTAGAAGCTTTCTTCACTCTGTTGTGAGATCTTCAGGTCATTGCTTCGCTGGACAGAGGTTGAGACTCTGTGGGGAGATGATTCTCTGGCTTTTGTACTTGGCTGAGGAGGAAATAACAAATGGCAACTCAACTGGGTAGAAAGCACCTCCGGTGCTAAGACTGAGTAGATAATGATTTGCCAGCTTGCTGGGGTGGAGCTTTTATGCCCCATGTTGCGCTTTGAATACCTGCATTCCTGAAAAGTCAGAGAAACGCACAAGTAATCCCGAGGTATCCTTTACCAAATTCCATCATAAGAGTTTAGGCACTCCTGGGAGTGAGTATATTTCCTGCAAGCACATATATTTTTTTTATAGAAGAGAAGCATTTGTATTTATGCAATCAGTATCTTATCAGACATTCTTGCAAATGAAAATAAAATGTACGAAACGAAACATGACTGAAAATCTGATTTTATTAATTCATGTGCCCTGAACCGGCAAGATACAGTCAAAGAAACAAATCCCCTAAAATGAGGAGATTGTTACAAATTGAGAAATAAAAGGTATTGACAATGTTGATGACGCTTCAAGGAGCTTCCCTTGGCTATGACTCGTATGACATTTGACGTTCTTCTCGTCTTGCTTTCTGAAGAAGGTTGATTCTGACCGGCGCTTGACCCTTTCGAAGCTTACCAAGTGATACAGATGAATTCAGAGTACAATTGTTCGCTTATTCCCTTATTTTGCATGGATCGCCCTTTCGGGGTTTCAATCCATCGGGATACCCTTTATTTTGCCTGAGATGTCCAATGCGGCTTTTCAACTCAGCGGGTGTACGTTTTTTTATTTTCCCTTATTTTTGCCCGAGTCTTTTATTCTGTTTTTGACTCGCCGGGATGCCCTATTTTTGCCTGGACTTACATTCTGTTTTTATGTCCAGCGGGTCATTTTTATGCGAAGTATTTTTTAACTGCATCTGAATTCACAGGGGACAGGAAGTCTTCACCATCCATAGTACTGAGCATGAGTGCTCCATCGGAGAAAACTTTCTTTACCATGAATGGTCCTTCATAGTTCGGAGTCCACTTGCCCCTGTGGTCTGTACGAGGAGGGAGGAGTCTTTTCAGCACAAGATCTCCTACTTAGTATTCTCGGAGCCTGACTTTCTGATCGAAGGCTTTCTTCATTCTTTTCTGATACAGCTGCCCATGGCAGATTGCAGCCAATCTCTTCTCTTCAATCAGACTCAGTTGTTCGTATCGGGACCGGACCCATTCTGCTTCATTCAGCTTAACATCCATCAATACCCGTAGGGAGGGTAACTCAACTTCAACCGGTAGGACTGCTTCCATACCGTAAATAAGCTGATACGGTGTTTCCCCAGTGGATGTTCTGATTGACGTACGGTACCCATGCAAGGCAAACGGTAGCATTTCATGCCAGTCTTTGTACGTACCTACCATCTTTTGCACAATCTTCTTGATATTCTTATTAGCTGCCTCAACAGCGCCATTCATCTTTGGCCTGTAAGGAGAAGAATTGTGGTGTTGGATCTTGAAGTCCCGACACAGTTTCGCCATCATTTTATTGTTCAAGTTGGAACCATTATCAGTAATGATTCGCTCGGGTACTCCATACCGACAGATGATATCTCTTTTCAGAAATCGGGCTACCACTTGCCTTGTAACATTTGCATAAGAAGCCGCTTCAACCCACTTGGTAAAATAGTCAATAGCAACCAGGATGAATCTGTGACCGTTTGAAGCAGTTGGTTCAATCTTGCCAATCATATCAATGCCCCACATGGCAAAGGTCCAGGGTGAAGACATCACATTCAGAGGACTTGGAGGCACATGCACTTTATCCGCATAAATCTGGCATTTATGACATTTTCTGGCATAAGCACAACAGTCTGCATCCATTGTAATCCAGTAATAGCCTGATCTCAACAACTTTTTGGCCATGGCATGCCCTCCTGCATGGGTACCAAAGGATCCTTCGTGCACTTCGTGCATTAGAAAGTCTGCCTCTGCCCTATCAACACATCTGAGGAGTACCATATCAAAGTTTCTCTTGTACAGGGAACCATCAGTATTCAGGAAGAAACTACCAGCTAGCCTTCTTAATGTCTTCTTATCATTGGAAGATGCCCCAGGTGGGTATGTTTGATCCTCCAAGAAGCACTTGATATCATGGAACCAAGGCTTATCATCTTTAACAACATCTGCTGAGAATACATATGCCGGTCTGTCAAGTCTGGACACTGAAATCCGAGGCACAAAGTTGGCAGCTTGAACTTTGATCATGGATGAAATGGTAGCCAAAGCGTCTGCAAATTGATTCTCGTCTCGAGGGATATACTCAAGCTTGACTGTTGTGAAGAAAGTCAACAACCTCCTTGTGTAATCCCGATAAGGTATCAGATGATCCTGGTGAGTGTACCATTTGCCGTTGGTTTGATTAATTACCAGAGCTGAATCTCCGAACACAGTCAAAGTCTTGATCCTGAGGTCAATGGCTTCCTCAAGACCCATAATACAAGCTTCGTATTCAGCTTCGTTGTTAGTGCAGTTAAAGGTGAGTTTTGCCGAGAAAGGCATGTGAACTCCCTTAGGTGTAATAAGTACTGCACCAACACCACGACCATTCATATTAACAACCCCATCAAACATCATAGTCCATTCATCTTCCGGGTCAGGCCCTTCAGTGTGAATAGGCTCTTCATGATCTTTTGCTTTAATGAACATGATGTCTTCATCAGGGAAGTCAAATCTCATAGGCTGGTAATCATCAATGGGTTGCTCCGCAAGATAATCAGACAATACACTGCCCTTGATGGCTTTCTGAGATGTGTACTGGATGTCATATTCTGTGAGGATCATTTGCCATCTTGCAACCCGTCCGGTAAGTGTTGGCTTCTCAAAAATTTACTTAACTGGGTCCATCTTTGATATCAATAAGGTAGTGTGGGTCAACATATACTGTCTTAGTCGGCGAGCAGCCCACGCTAAAGCACAGCAAGTTTTCTCGAGCAGTGAATAACGTTGTTCACAGTCGGTAAACTTTTTGCTTAGGTAGTATATTGCATACTCTTTTCAACCAGACTCGTCATGCTGGCCCAGCACACACCCCATTGACTCTTCTAATACTGTCAAGTACATGATTAGAGGTCTTCCTTCAACTGGAGGCATAAGGATTGGAGGCTCTTGTAAGTATTCCTTTATTTTGTCAAAAGCCCTCTGGCAGTCTTCGTTCCACCTGACCGTTTGTTCTTTTCTTAACAACTTGAACAAAGGCTCACAGGTTGCTGTAAGGTGAGATATGAACCGTGAAATGTAGTTCAATCTACCCAAGAACCCCCGAACTTCTTTCTCAGTCTTCGGTGCAGGCATTTCTTGAATGGCTTTAACTTTATCAGGGTCAACTTCAATCCCTTTCTCACTTACAATAAATCCCAGCAACTTACCGGATCGCACCCCGAATGTGCACTTGTTGGGGTTCAACTTCAGTTGGTATTTCCTCAGACGCTTGAATAATTTCAACAGATTTACCAGGTGGTCCTCTTCTGTGAGGGACTTGGCAATCATGTCATCCACATAACATTCAATTTCTTTATGGATCATGTCGTGGAATAATGTTACCATAGCCCGTTGGTAAGTTGCACCAGCATTCTTCAGTCCGAATGGCATCACCTTGTAACAGAACGTGCCCCAGGGTGTGATAAAAGTTGTCTTCTCCATGTCTTCAGGTGACATTTTGATCTGATTGTATCCCGAAAATCCATCCATGAAGGAGAACACCGAGAACTGAGCCGTATTATCCACCAATACATCAATGTGAGGTAAAGGGAAGTCATCTTTCGGGCTGGCTCTGTTTAGGTCCCTGTAATCCACACACATCCTCACCTTGCCGTCCTTCTTAGGCACAGGTACAATATTAGCAACCCACGGCGGATAGCTAGTTACAGCAAGGAAACCGGCGTCCCACTGCTTTTGTACCTCTTCTTTGATTTTCATTTCCATATCTGGGCGAGTTCGGCGCAATTTCTGTTTTACTGGCGGGCAGTCTTCTTTTAAAGGCAGCTTGTGCATGACAATATCGGTGTCCAACCCTGGCATATCCTGATAAGACCAAGCAAACACATCCACATATTCACGAAGCATGTCAATCAGTTGCTCTTTTACCGAATCTTGTAGGCAGGCCCCGATCTTAACCTCTTTCACGTCTTCTTCCGTACCAAGATTAACCGTTTCGACCTCCTCCTGATGAGGAGTGATAACCTTCTCCTCTTGCCTTAACAACCTGGCTAGCTCTTCAGGAAGCTCATAATCTTCTTCAACCCCTTCATCAGCTTGATTGATTGGATTGTCAAAGTCATACAGAGTCATAGCTGTGTTGTTGTCGGTGCAGTCTGAAAGGCACTCTCTGCAAGGGTTTAGATTGTTCATTTTAGTGATCGATTTTAATCTTGTTTAGAAAAAGTGAAAAGAAGTTATCATTTTGGAAAACATTGCCATTTTATTTTTGTACAAAAAGAAAAATGAAAGCAGTGAGCGGAAAAGAAAAAAGACTCATTTGCAAAAGATGTCTAATATTCATTGATTGATCTGTTTGCACAAAATTACAAGATGGCCCGATTACAAAATGAGTCTTGACATCTTGGGCAAGATGCAAGACTTGATGCATGCTTAAAATATACAGGAAATAATAATTACTCTGCAGGAGTAACCCTTATAATTTCCTGGGAAGACCAGTTTGAGATATGGCTCCCCGGGGTCCTTGGACGTATCCAGCTCTCCAGGTTGCGCTCATCTTCCGACTCATCTTCCAAGTTGTTCACTGCATCTGGGGTGAGCATCCCCCCGCTGACAAAATTGGGCTTCTTAGCAGCCTCTGATTGATCTTGCTGAGTTGGTTTGTAACCTAACCCAAATCTGTCTTCCTTCTTCTCCACGGGCAGCAGCTTGCCCCAGCCTTGGGCAGTACCCTCTTCAACAACCTTCCTGGCTTGCTGATAAGACGTCATGGAGGTTCCCAGTACAGCAGATGCTTCATTAATGTTCAGGGCCTCAAATCCCTGGCTCATGGTTTCATGGATTTCTCCATCCATCTCAATGTACTTGTACGTAGCCAGATGGCTAACAAAGATGTCCTCTTCCCCACAAATGGTGATGATTTGGCCTTCCCACTAGAATTTCAACTTCTGGTGAAGGGTAGACGTAACAGCGCCAGTGGCATGGATCCAGGGTCTACCCAACAAACAGCTGTAGGCCGGCTGAATGTCCATCACATAGAAGGTAATCTTAAAAGTCTGCGGGCCAATCATCACAGGCAGATCAATCTCTCCAAGCACTGATCTTTTAGAGCCATCAAATGCTCTCACTACCAAATTACTCGGACGCAGTGCCAAGCCATCATATTCCAGCTTCACTAAGGCTTTCTTTGGTAGGACATTGAGTGAAGACCCAGTGTCCACCAGTACATGAGATAGAACAGCACCCTTGCATTCCAGAGTGATGTGTAAAGCCTTGTTGTGGTTACGTCCCTCAGTTGTTAAATCAGCATTGGTAAAGCCCAGTCCATGACTGGTATTGACATTTGCCACCACGGTTTCTAGCTGATTAACAGTGATCTCCTCTGGCACGTATGCTGCGTGCAGGACTTTCAGTAATGCATTCCTGTGAGCTTCAGAACACATCAACAGGGATAATATGGAAATCTTTGAGGGAGTTTGGTGAAGCTGATCCACCACCTTGTAGTCACTTCTCTTTATGATTCTCATAAACTCGTCTACATCCTGCTCAAAAGATGTCTTCTGAGTTTCTTTGACAGTCGGCTCTTCAAATACCACACTCTTTCCCTTTGCTTTGGCAGCAGCTTCTGCTTCGGCATTAGGTCTTTGAGTTTGTGAGGCAAAAAGGCGTCCGCTTCTGGTGAAGCCTCCACCTCCCCCAACATTATCAATCTGTGGAGAAGAGGATGAAGAATCCAAAGTGATTTTCTCCCTGTTGCAGTAGAGGTCAGAGCCATAATGCCAAGGTATGGCATTACTGCTTTCATATGGGACTGGTCCAGGCACCGTAATGGTAACTGGACTGACTGCAGCAGAGGAGGGTGCTGAAATGGTGTGCGGATCGTAGTAAATGGTGACCGGTGACCTGGAAGGAGGTGCCACTATTTGTTGCTGAAAGTTGTTGTTTGGAGGAACATCTGATGGATCATAGTAGATGGTGACTGCTGAGATATCTTCATTAATTTGTGTTGGCGTTGTAGAAGATTCTGCTGAATAAATGGGTGCTGATGTTGTAGAAGAAATGGTTGTTGACGTCTGGTTTGCTGAAGTGATGGACGGAGCCATTGTTGATGATATTGACGAATTAGTCGGAATGATTGTTGTTGCAGTTGTAGAAGAGTCAGGAATTGTTGTCAAAGGGATTGCTGGGTTTGTAGGCGCCATTGTTGTGATCTGAAGTATACCACTTCTGATAAGACCATCTATGCCGCTTCTCAAATTATCACACCCGTTGACCGAAATGTTGCAATAACCACAAACGAGCTCACACCCGGGGAACATCTGGCATTCCAGGAGCTGAGCTTTAATCTCGACCAGAGGTGTCCGAATCTGTCCAACACTGGTGATAAAGAAAGATGGCTTGTCTTCCTCAATGGCATTAATTCTTGGCCCTCCATGATTGGGCATGGGGTTCTTGGTGACACTTGGAGGGGGTGCAAAGTTGAGGGCTTTAGAATCCACCAGATCTTGCACTTTCATTTGTAAAGCCCTGCATTTCTCAATATTGTGGCCAGGTGCATTGGAATGAAAAGCACATCTGGCGTTGACATCATAATTTCTTGGAAGATTGGAGGGATCTGGTGGTGCCAATGTCCTTAACTCAACCAGGTTGAGCTTCAGGAGTTGTGGCAATAAAGCGGCATAAGGCATAGGGATTGGGTCAATCACCCTATTTGCCTGTGATGGTCTCTGCTGAAAGGGTCTTTGTTGCTGATTGCTGTTGTTGTTGTTGTTGTTGTTGTAGGTCCTCTATGGCGGATACTGAACTTGCTGTTGATAGTGTGGTTGTTGTTGTGGTTGATATGTTGGTTGCTGAGGAATCAGAGCTGGAATAGTGACAGCTGCTACTGATCTGTGGACATACTGAGATCTGCCCCTGCCGGCATGAATGGCATTTGTCTCACTGGTTCTTCTAGGTCCCACAAAAGGCTTCCTGGGATTACTTGACGAACTCGTACCATTATCAGAAATCTTACCCATCTTTAGAAGGCTTTCAATTCTTTCCCCGACTATAACTACGTCTGCGAAGCTGGTGGAAGAGAAGGCATCTAGCCTATCAATATATGTTCCTTGCAGGGTATTCATGAACATGTCGGCCATTTCTCTTTCCGACATGGGTGGCTGGACAACAGCAGCAAGCTGTCTCCACCTCTGGGCATATTCCCTGAAGCTTTCCCTGGAGGATTGAGACATTCCCATCAAGAGGGTCCTGTTAGGAGCCATGTCCAGAATGTAATTGTACTGTCTGATGAAAGCCTCAGCTAGGTCCTTCCAGCACCTGATAGTAGCCCTGGTCAAGTGTGAATACCACACCCTTGAAGCTCCAGTCAAGCTATCTTCAAAGTAAAACATCCACAGTTTCTC
This sequence comes from Lathyrus aphaca, assembly GCA_963966055.1. Classification (NCBI taxonomy): domain Eukaryota; kingdom Viridiplantae; phylum Streptophyta; class Magnoliopsida; order Fabales; family Fabaceae; genus Lathyrus; species Lathyrus aphaca. The sequence goes on from OZ014519.1 coordinate 232,062,770, forward strand.
ATCCATAGTGTATGCTTTAAGTCTTCCCAGGAAGGATTGCAAGTGAGTTTGTGGACAGGAAGTTCCATTGTACTTTTCGAAGCACGGGGGTTTAAACTTGTGGGGAATCCTTACCCCATCCACTAACCCCATATCCATGACATTAAAACCTAGGGAATTTTGAGACTCCAGAGATCTCAACTTCTCAACAATTTCATCAAACCTCCTATCATAAACTTCATCCCCGGCTCCCATTACAGTAAATTGCTCCTCTTGGGGGTCTTCTTGTAAGATCCTTCCTCCAGTGGTATTTCCTTGCACATTACCCGGGATGTTGACTTCCGGATGCAGATGAGGCCCATATACTGGTGGATTAACATGAGGCTGACCCCTTTCATTGTTACTTGTTCCTCCAGTTCCCAGGTGGGGTTCTTCCGGGGTTTGTCTTTCTACCAATGCCCTCAACCTTTCTTGACTTTGGGCCAAGCCATTCATTACTTCCATGAATTGGGTCATTTGGTTTCTCATCTCCAGCCTTTCGTTAGCCATCTGAGTTCTGACCTCTGTCAGATCTTGCTGTACTTGATCCATTTGGATACCAGGAAGATTGTTGCGAGTAGGATACCGGTGCGGACGGTTGAGAGGGAACGCCCGACGGCAAGCAATAATTCCTGAACCACAACAGAGTTAGAAGCAAAATAAAGTAATGACAAAACCTACAAAACAAAACAAAAGTCAGCATGCAATGCAGTATGCTTATTTGCTTTCCAAGGTATCCGGCTTGGCTCTTGGTTTTGACCTTTCCAGACCCTGAGGAAGATGTTTTGATGTTGCTCGAGAAAAAAGAAACTCAATGAAACAAACTAACAAATACATTGCAAATGGTGGATCATACATAGTTTGTTTTTACAACATATGCCCCAGAGGGGTCAAAATACAACATAAAAGAAAAGTACATCAAATGGAAATAACAACAAGTAAAGTAGTCAAACATCTAAGCCAAACTCATCCTCCTTAACCTCCTTCAAAAGTGCTTCAGTTACAGGACCAGCCGGATGCTCCGTGATGTTCCTGATAAGAAGGTTTCTGGTGGCAATAGCAGTGGTCAGCTTCTTGTGCTTGTCTTGGTCCTTTGACCTCTTCACACCAGCCCTAAGCTTCAATTCTGAAATTTCCTTCTGGGCTGCCAGCAGAGCTTCCTGTTGCTTCTTTTCATTGGCCTCCAACTGCTCAATCCTGGCTTGAGTTCTCTTATCTTCTTGAGTGCGAGCTTCAGTGATCCTGACCCACCTAGCTTGACTTTCCTCTAGATAGAGATCAGTCCTAGCCTTCTGAAACTGGGCCTCCTTACAGGCATTCTTCAATATTTGCTCTCCAGCTCTTGATTTCTTGATGTAGTCCTCTGCTTTCTCAATCTTGGCCAGATGCTCCACTTTAAGCTTCTCCAATCTCTCGATGTCTAAACGACCATCACTCCTCTCCCAGAGGGTCTTCTTCAGAGCTTGAGACAGATTCTCATTCCTTTCCTTCAGCTTCTCAAATTCTTCCAGGCTGATAGTGGCTGGAGGTGGTACTGTGGATGGCCCAGGTGCATCCTCAATGGTGAAAGGCATCCTAGAAATCTGAGCCCTAGTATGAGACCATTCATAATACTGAGCTGAAGCCACATTATTGCACCTCCCAAGAATGGCCATCCCTTTGGTCTGGATGTTGTCCCAAGCCTAGGATGCTTGTCTGACAACAGCTAGATTAGGTTTTATCTCACAATACAGGGTTTCAGCCAAGTCTTGCACTCTAGGAGGGTGAACCAAAGCATAGCCCAATTGTCTCTTAAACAGCAAAGGATTGTAGTTGATGCAACCCTTCACTCCTACTAGAGGCACATTGGGGTACTGCCCACAACTAGTTATTATGTCCCTGCCTTTGGTGCTCTGGGTGCACCATCTGATGTCATCTGAAGTCAAAGCAATAAGTCTCTTAGCCCAATTCATCTGTTGGTGAGGGTTCAGGAAGGCATCAGTCTTGGGTAAGTGTTTAAGCAGCCAAGTGTGAAATAGAGGAGCACAGCATCTCACCAACTTCCCTCTCTGCTTCTCATTTCTTTGGTGGACAGAATAATAGAAATCCCCCAGCAATGTGGGTACTGGGTTCCTCAAAAGGAAGAGATGAATGGCATTCTTGCTGATAAACTTGGGTTCATCTGCAAATAGTATAACCCCATATATACTGAGGGCCAACAATGCACAAACTGCCCTCCATTCTCCCAAAGAGGCCTTCAGGATGGCCTGAGAAGTCAGAAAGTCTAGGTGCAAACCAGGGATCCCTGCCTTTGTTGTCATGTTCTGCTCAATCAAAATAGGCTCCAGGTACAGTGCTTTTTCCACTTCTCCATTGCTGGGAGAAGTCATCTCTGGGTTGAAGGGGATATCACCCCTGATAGGTACTCCAATCAATGATGAGAACTCCTCCAGCAAAGGTCCCAGCTGAAAGTTTTGGAAAGTGAAGCATCTCAAAGGAGGGTCATAAAACTGTAGGCAAGTGTGGATCAAACTCCTCTGAGAAGGGTCCAGGTCCATAACCATGTCAAGGATGCCTCCATAATGCTCTCTGAATAATGGGATGTAGTCTGGAGTGATAAGTGCCTGGACCTGCCTGATGCCAGTCAGCACAGGCTCAAAGAAATGGTATGAAATGTTGCTCTTCTTGGGTGCCATGACTGCTGATGAAGAGCTGAAAACAGATGCTGATGATGAAGACTGATACTGGAGATGAGCCACTGATAGGATGAGGATGATGATGGAGGTAGCTGAAGCAGGCAACTGATGAGGATAACTGAAGCAGATAACTGATGGAGAGAGCTGAAGCAGATAGTTGATGAAACAAAGGTCTATGCAGATGAAGGGGTCAAAACCAAGCCAGATGTAATGTGGATACCCTGAAAAACAAATAAACAAATGTTAAATGATGCAAATGGTGAGTATGCAAATGATATGCAAGGGTTTGTGATCAAGCTGGATCTGATTACTGCCTTGATATAAAGGTCCATGTATGTTTAAGAAGTCCAGATGGGGGTTCAGAAGTCCAGTAACCAAGGTGGGGGACTCAAATAAAGAGTCACATGTCCAGGGTTTAATCACAAGAACTGTCCAAAATGAGGTACTCTTAATCAATATAGTAACAGGGTATGATGTGGCCTAGGGTACCTGCAATCCTATAAACAGCCCAACCCCCTCACAGGTAGTGTTCTAGAACAAGGATCCTCAGACTTGGAACAGTTATGAGAAGTGTAAACACTTCTAACCCGGAGGTACAATGTTTACAATAACCATAAAAGATCCTCCTCTAATTTACCTCAGTTTCTGAAGGTCATAGTAAAGGTCATCCAGACTTAGCAGGCTTCCCAGATAGCCCTAGCACTACAGGAAATTTGTAGCACAGAGTTCTCAAGAAGAAACCCACATCTGAAACGTGTTTCATATTCCTGCACCAGACCGAAATGGAATGGGAAAGAACATGAACCACTCTAGCCTAGGTGTCACTCAGGTTCCAGGTATAGGACCTTAAACTCTCAATGAACCCCACCCATCAAAACAATAAACCAGATCCAGCCAGATAACAGTATGACAGTATGATATATAAAGCTGTAAAAGAAAGCAATAAATAACTGTACATAAAGCAGTAAATAAAACAAATATATCAACACAATTAGCACATAACACCCCAGTAAACACAAATCAAACAAGCGCTAGGAGAAACCCACAAAAAGAACCAGAAGCCCTGGTTACAGTATAAGGTTCCCCAGCAGAGTCGCCAAGCTATCGCTCCCACCAAATGAGGCCAGGTCAAATGGGTTACAGACGCGAACGGTCGGAGAAAGAGGAGAGAACACACAAGGGTGAACTAAGAAAGACAAGAGTCGCCAGCTAGGCATTTTTATCCCGGAGGAAAGGTAATGCTGCATAGACCTAGAAAGATATGGATAAGACGGTTGCGAACCAGAGAGACTGAGAAAGGGGGTTGGTTACAACCTGGGAAGGTATTAGCACCCAGATTGTCCGTCGTACTCGACGGGATCCACGCTTAAAAGATTTGTGTTTTTAAGGGGTAGTGTCAGTGCAATTTGTGTATCAAAGCTGGAAAGAATGCAAGTGTCAGTGTAAAAGGAGTGTGAAGTGTATAAAAGAAGTGTCAGTGCAAGAACAAGAGTATAATGCTCAAAACTATGAGGCTTAAAGAATAAGGCTGGAAAGAGGGGGAATATACAGAGACTTTTGTTCGATAACTGTTAAGTTAGGCCTACGTATCCTCTCGTGCAATGAGGAAGTCAGAACACCGTAGTTCGACCCAAAGAGACTGAAAGATGAATTGACTTGTGAGCTGCTTACTTGTCTATGCTCAAGTGTATGACCTGTCTGGCTCAGGTGCAAACTGTCTTGAATTAGACGGAAGAAGCGAGTTCTCGTTTGTGAGTGAATGAGATGAGAAAAGAATCCCGGAGGAGACAATTATTGTTTGTTTATGTGTTTTCAGTCTTTTATTGCCTTTTGGAGTTTGTCATAAGTTAATGAGCTTAAGCCTAAACCAATAAGTTAGTAAACTCATCACATCTTCCCTCTGATTAGGGGTAATGAGAATACCTTAAGTGTGAAGTCAGCATCTCACACCTAATTACCCTGATGTAGGATTAAGATCATTAACCTACTTGTGATTATTTAGATGTTTTTGGAGTTTTTGTTTAGTGTTGAGTAATGAGTTTAAGCCATAATCAAGGATTTAATGGACTCATTACACCATCCTAATAGAAGGATAATAGATGAGAACATTTAAGCTGAGAAAGACTCCTCAACTTAATCCATGATTAGGGATTAACCTCATGACAAAACAAAGCCTTTATTAAATGGATTTTAGTTAATGATAAAATGAAGAAGTGAATTTTGTGGTTTGTAAGACAACTTAGGGAGGACTTGTCCATTAACACTAGGGTTAGTCCTTCTTAACCAATTAAGGAAGAATTAGAACCCTAATGCAAGGCCCAAGTTACAAGTTTGATGTCTTAATGATTATTAAGTGAATTGATTAAAGGATTTAAACACATTAAGGGTCTAACACTTAGGATTAAAGTTATACACTCCATCCTAATAGAAGGATGCAGGCATAAGCTTAATCACAAAGCCTTAAAGCCTTTAGGGTTTAGTCCTTGATTATGAGATGAGAAGAGAAGACTCAAAGATGACACAAAGGTAAAACCTAAATGGGGGGGGGGGGGCTAATCAAACCCTAATTGTAATCATGCTTGGGTATCCTAGGGTTAATGAGGTTTGCAAGAAAATCTTCAGAAGAACCACCAGGAAGGAAGCAGATGAAAGGAGCAAGAAGCAAAGAGAAACAAAACAACTTGCTTCACTTAAGAAGAAAAGTTGCTTGAAGAAAGAAAGTAAGATGAACAAGAATGAGCATGCTCAATCCAATACACATACAAAAATGCAGCAAAGGAAGTATGAAAGAGATGAGAAGAGAATATGAGAAGTGAAGGCAAATTCACTTCCCAAACAAACTTACCACCTGAAATGTTAGCATAAGAAATGAAATGTAATGCAAATGAGATGCAATGTCATGATACAAACCAAAGTCAGAAGCAATTACATGATGTTAATGATGCTAAGAGATGATATAAACATGAGGCAAGGCATGAGAATGATCAAACAAACATAAAGATGCAAATGAGGCATGCTTTGAACCATGGATGTTTATGAAAAGTTATGAAATGTAATGGACATATAACATGGCAAATGAAAGATGCAATGATCAAACATGATTCTAATATGTCCTAAGATGTATTATGAATCAAAAGAATGCACAAAATGTCATGGCAAGTCAATGGGTGCAATCAAATGAAAGATGGATGCAAGGGAAGGCACAAATTAGGGTTATATGCATCACACAAAGCAAAAATTCAAAACCAGAAACAAATGTCATGATAAAAATTTGAAAATGCAATCAAAGATACCCTAAACCTATACAAACTCACTGCCCAAAGGAGGGGAACCAACTCTTAACCTAGTGAAAGTTATGAATTTCCTAAGATTGCTAGGGTTTTAAGGTACCTCACCAAGAAAAATGCAAAACAAATTGAAAATGAAAGATCAAATCAAGCCAATTTTATCCTATAAACTACATGCTATGCAAGATGCAATGCCAAAAGAATCATCATCCAACTCTCAATGGTTAGGAAGAAATAAATTTTTGAAGTTTGAAACAAAATATTGCCTTGAAATGAAATTAAATCCAATGAAAATGATCAAAAGGCATCAAGATCAAAAAAGAAATTTGGTTTGAGAATTGGACAATGTTTCTAAATGTTTCTAAATGCTATGTGAATTTTTTTGTGATTTTTAAATACCTAAATGTATTTTTAATTAATTAATTTTCATTAACTAATTAAAAATAAACATTTAAATGATTTAAAAATAATTTTTAATGCAAAAAATAAAAAATAAAAATATTTTTGTGTTCTGAAAATTCATGAAACCCTTGACAAAAATTTTCATAATTTTTTAATGATTTTAGCTATTTTAAATAAAATGCACAAAATAAATGACAAGAAAATAAAATAAATATGAACAAAAAGAAAAGTCAGCGCATCCTAAGGCTGACATTTAAACTGGGAATGGAGGGAAAGACTGCGCGCCTGTGGTTCTCATTCAATCTGGCCAGATTAAATTAAAACTTAATTAATTAGATTAATGACGTGGATTAGGGCTTAAGTGATGAATCTGGACCCTTTGTTTGCGCGCGGGTCAATGGAAGTCAGCTGGATCTATGACCTATATTCAAACCAAACCCTAATCGTGATTAACACGTTAATGACATTCAGGTCACCGGAGAAGAGCTCCGGTCGTCTTCTCCGGTGACATCCTTCCCTGAAAATCTCAAACTCACTCCCTAGGTCATTTCTGGAGCTCTAAAGCTCAAGATCACTTCCTCTCACCTCCCTAAACTCATCCCTGCCCTCAAATGGAATTTATTTCTCACCATTAACAAGATTCGAAGCAAAGTTCAAAAAATGGCAGAAATTTCAGTCAGATCATACACACTCATTTCTTCATCATTTTCAAAAATAAAAGGTTCAATGAACTCAGGGGATCAAACTTAACCATTTAGCAACTTAAAATAAAGCTTCTGGAAAAATGAATTTCAGTGGCTACCTGAGTTGAAGCTTTCAATCCAAGAGCTTCTGGACCAGTTCCTTGCTTCCAATCAACTCTACTGACCTCCCTCAAGTGTTTGCAAAGCTTGCTTGGAGTTTATTTTGGCTAGTTTGTGAGATTGATTGAGTTCTGTTCAGAGAGGGGAAGAAATCGTGTTTTGATTTCAGGGGGTTTCAGGGATGAATGAGGGCAGGGAAATGATCAGGGAAGCATGCTGAGTGATCCTATGAAGTTTGTTTTTATGTTTGATGCTTGTGTGAGGTGTTTCGAATGGAAATGCATAAGAGGGCAAAGCTTGGTGCTATGGCTTAGAGAGTGTTTCAGGCTTGTGTATGTGGTGTGTTGTGTTGCATTTGGTCCACTTATCACTCTTGGATAGGTCAGAGGAGTTGGTCTGGCCTAGCTTGATTGGTATGGGTCTTTATGCAAAAAGTCAAGTTTTGTGTAAGAGAGGTATGGGTCTATGGCAGGCCAAGGACAATAGGGGTGTCCTGCGCAGCAAGAAATGAGGAGGGCCATGGGATCAGTTTTGAAGCCAATTAACAAGTGGATTAGGGTTTGTATGATATTTTGCAACTTTGTGACTTTTTGCCCCTTTTGTGATTTCTTGATCCACAAGTCATGAAAATGGACAAACTCTTGGTGCATTCTGAATTTTAGGCCTTGGTTTATGTTTGTACAAAGATTAGAGGTCACTTTGAGGTCTCATTTTGTCTTGGCAAGTGGTTTTGCAACTTTGCCTCTTTGGTATATAACTTGAAATTATGTGATTTTTCCCAACTTTGACAAGCCATAACTTTTGATCCAAAATGAATTAGAATGAGTTCTTGTAATTTTTGAAAAGGAAATGATCCATTCTACAACTTTAATGACCAAAGTTTTCCCATTTGAAGCATTTTTGAATCAAAAAGAAAGGGTTGAAAAAGTTTCCCAAAATGGCAAGTTTCCATTACAAGTCATTTTCCCAAAAAGGCAACTTTGCAAATGGCTTGAAATTCTTCAATTTTGTGAACTTATAACATCTTATATGATCAAATAAAGATTATACACAATCAAAATGATGAAGAACACCCCTTGGTTGGGTCATTGGGGGCCTCAGATGCCCTGATTTTGCACTGACTTGCTCAAGAAGTCAACTCTTGATCAGATGCCTTCCCCATGGAATTTCTTCATGAAAATTGATATGCATGATCCCTATACCATATAGAGACCAATAGAAACAAGAATGACCAAAAAAATTGGAGTTATGGCCTTTGAAACCAAAACCCTAATTCTAGGTCAGCTGTGCAGTTAAACCTGGCTCTGCTTCCATGCCTTTCTCAGTTCTTGTGATTCTTTGACATTCTTGACTTTGTAAGGATATAATATGATGTTTGAACATACATGGACCCCTTTGAAGTGATTGATGACCTTTGGAGTGGCTCAAATGGCTCTTGGATTGCTCAGATCACAAACCCTAGATGCAGATGACTTTGAACCAATGCAGTGAAGCAAATATGCAATATGAGATGCCATGATTGAACTTATGCATATGAAGAGATCACAAGACATGAGGTCAAATTTGGGGTGTTTACAGGGGCATAGTACATCTAGCGAGGTCGATGAAGGAACTGCCTAAACAAATCTCGTGTGTTCTTTGTTCGTTTCATTCGTTATATTTTCTGCATTAATTGAAGTTGTGTGGTTTGAAAATTCTGTTTTGGTTTAGTGTGTGCCCACCAACTATTTGATAAATTGTTGCTATTAATTTTTGGATATCAACTTGGTAAAATTTTGCACTACACTTATATCCAAACTACACTTAGTGTGGATGCACACCAAGTGTTTGACAAAAAGTCAAAATACACAACTTAATATTGTTTATGCTTATTTTTCTTTCTAAATTCATTGTTAAGAGTTGGTAAATCAAGTGTGCTGAATTTAAGTGATCAATTGAGCATTGTTTTAATTCTTCTTATCATCTCTTATATCCCAATTGGTTTCCGACGCATATCTGATCACAGTGACTTGACTATAATCTTTGATATTTCTTGTGTTTCAAGGCATGAAATGACCTAATTCTTGGGCCAATTCCGAGTCTTTGATGTTGTTTGATCATGTTATGGCATATTTGGGCACTTTAGAAGTCATTTGAGGCCTTGGCAAGTGGTTTTGCAAAAAATCCCTCTTCGATGCACTTTTGAAAATTATAGGATTTTTGCCAACTTTGAAGGATCATAACTTGAGTTCAATAATGAATTAGAAGGAGTTCTTGTACTTTTTGAAAATGGGAAGATCCATCCTACAACTTTCATGACCAAGAATTTTTCATTTGAAGCATTTTTGATTAAGAAAGAGGAGGTTGAAAAACTTTTCCAAAATGGAAAGTTTCCATTACAAGTCATTTCCATTTTTGGCAACTCTGCAAATGGCTCAAAATTATTCAATCTTGTGAACTTCCAACCTCTTCTATGATCAAATAAAGATAATATAACTTCAATTTGATGAAAATACCCCTTTGGTTCCATTGTTGGGGGCCTCAGATGCCCTGATTTTGACTTAATTTGCTCAAGAAGTTACCCAGTGAAAATACGACTTCCACAATGAATTTCTTCATCAAACTTGGTACACATGATCCTTATAACATATAAAGAACATTAGAAACAAGAATGGCCCACATATTTGGAGTTGAGGACTCTGAAACCAAAACCCTAATTTTGGTCATCTGTGTAGTGAAAACCCTAGCTCTGCTTCCATGCCTTGCCAGTTCTTGTGATCTCTTGACTTCCTTGAACTTTGAGGGACATAATATGATGGTAGAACATACATGGACCATCTTGGAACACTTTGAGGCCTTTGGGATGGCTCAGATGGAATCTTGGAATGCTCAGATCACAAACCCTAGATGCAGATGAACTTGAACTATGTAGATGAAACAAGTATGCAATGTGAGATGTAATGCTTATGTTTATACAAAAATTAAAGATCACAAGCCATGGTGTGATATGAGTGAGGAAAAATTTGGGGTGTTTACAGCTGCCCCTATTCAAGCATGAGTTAGCTGTGTAGGATGTAAGCGCCTGACTTAACAGACAAACAAGATAACTTGTGGTTGAATACCAAAGACAGTCCAAACTTTGCACTCGCTGGATAGAAGAATAAAAGGGATATAAATTATAAAAGATAGTATAATATGATTATCAAATGAAGGCGATGGAGGACGACCATCGAGCAGAGGACGACTGTTGGGGATAAAGCGGTAAGTAAAGTAATGACGAGGACGACCGACAAGCTGGGGAAATAAAGAGATTATGATGGGGACTGTCATCATGCTTGGTAAGTAAAGTAAACAACGATGGGGACGACCATCGGTTCAAAGAATAAATGAAATAAATGATAAGGGACGGTCATCAAAGGTGAAGGGCGATCACCTAGCAGGGGACGACTACTCTTTATCACGACATAAGACGAATGTCAGATAGAAAAGGTCAACAATAGGGACGACCATCGGATAAGCATGATGAAGGACGATCATCAAGAGGTGAAGGACGATCACTTAGCAGGGTACGACTGCTCTCAGGGTTTATCACGACATAGGACGAATGTCGGATAACAAGGTCAACGATGGGGACGGCCATCGGATGAAATGATGAGGGATGATCATCAAAAGGTGAAGGACAATCACCTAGTAGGGTACAGCTGCTCTTTATCACGACATAGGACGAATTTCAGATAGAAATAGGGTTCCACTAATGGGGACTCCGTTGGGGAAGGGATGAGGGACGGTCATCCAAAGGTGAAGGACGATCACCTGGAAGGGTACGGCTGCCGAAAGTATCACGACATAGGACGAATGTTGGATAGAAGAAAAGTTGTTCTGTTGACGACTTACTGGGGAATGGTAAACACGGACGAGTGTTCACGCTCAAGAATAAAAGGTATAAGTGTTTGACATTGTGTATAGATTAAAGATGCGGACGAGCATCCTTAGGACCATGATACAGACGAGTATCGATAGAAAAAAACGCTGACGTGTGTTCAGAGATGATGATACAGACGAGTACCAACTAGTTAACAAAGAACACGGACGATTGTCGAATCTGTTGAGGAGTGGCATATATACGAGATACGGACGAGTTTCAAAGACTTCTGTATAAGTATGAGTGAGGATTGTTTTGTTGATTGAAGTATGAGCAAGACACGGACGAGTGTTCAACTTGCTGGGGAATGTATGACATGGACAAGTGTCAAAGATGAATATGTGTCGTTCCCACCAAATGACACCTGGTCAGAAGGGGTACAGACGCGAACGGTCGGCGAAAGGGGAAGAATGAATAGAGTCGCCAGCTAGGCATTTTTATCCCGAAGGAAAGGTAATGTTGCATAAACCTGAGAAAAGATGGATAAGACGGCTGCGAACCAGAGAAACTGAGAAAGGGGGTTGGTTATAACCTGGGAAGGTATTAGCACCCAGATTGTCCGCCGTACTCGACGGGATCCACGCTTAAAAGATTTGTGTTTAAAGGGGTAGTGTCAGTGCTATTTTGTGTATCAAAGCTGGAAAGAATGCAAGTGTCAGTGTATAATAAATGTGAAGTGGAATATGAGAAGTGTCAGTGTAAAAACAAGAATGAAATGCTCAAGACTATGAGGCTTTAAAGAATAATGCTGGAAGAGGGGGGATATACAGAGACTTTTGTTCGATAACAGTTAAGTTATGCCTACGTATCCTCTCGTGCAATGAGGAAGTCAGAACACCGTAGTTCGACTCAAAAAGACTAGAAGATAAATTGACTTGTGAACTGCTTACTTGTCTATGCTCAAGTGTATGACCTGTCTGGCTCAGGTGCAAACTGTCTTGCATTAGACGGAAGAAGCGAGTTCTCGTTTGTGAGTGAATGAGATGAGAAAAGAATCCCGGAGGAGACGATTATTGTTTGTTTATGTGTTTTCAGTCTTTTATTGCCTTTTGGAGTTTGTCATAAGTTAATGAGCTTAAGCCTAAACCAATAAGTTAGTAAACTCATCACATCTTCCCTCTGATTAGGGGTAATGAGAATACCTTAAGTGTGAAGTCAGCATCTCACACCTAATTACCCTGATGTAGGATTAAGATCATTAACCTACTTGTGATTATTTAGATGTTTTTGGAGTTTTTGTTTAGTTTTGAGTAATGAGTTTAAGCCATAATCAAGGATTTAATGGACTCATTACACCATCCTAATAGAAGGATAATAGATGGGAACATTTAAGATGAGAAAGACTCCTCAACTTAATCCATGATTAGGGATTAACCTCATGACAAAACAAAGCCTTTATTAAATGGATTTTAGTTAATGATAAAATGAAGAAGTGAATTTTGTGGTTTGTAAGACAACTTGAGGAGGACTTGTCCATTAACACTAGGGTTAGTCCTTCTTAACCAATTAAGGAAGAATTAGAACCCTAATGCAAGGCCCAAGTTACAAGTTTGATGTCTTAATGATTATTAAGTGAATTGATTAAAGGATTTAAACACATTAAGGTTCTAACACTTAGGATTAAAGTTATACACTCCATCCTAATAGAAGGATGCAGGCATAAGCTTAATCACAAAGCCTTAAAGCCTTTAGGGTTTAGTCCTTGATTATGAGATGAGAAGAGAAGACTCAAAGATGACACAAAGGTAAAACCTAAATGGGGGGGGGGGGGGCTAATCAAACCCTAATTGTAATCATGCTTGGGTATCCTAGGGTTAATGAGGTTTGCAAGAAAATCTTCAGAAGAACCACCAGGAAGGAAGCAGATGAAAGGAGCAAGAAGCAAAGAGAAACAAAACAACTTGCTTCACTTAAGAAGACAAGTTGCTTGAAGAAAGAAAGTAAGATGAACAAGAATGAGCAAGCTCAATCCAATACACATACAAAAATGCAGCAAAGGAAGTATGAAAGAGATGAGAAGAGAATATGAGAAGTGAAGGCAAATTCACTTCCCAAACAAACTTACCACCTGAAATGTTAGCATAAGAAATGAAATGTAATGCAAATGAGATGCAATGTCATGATACAAACCAAAGTCAGAAGCAATTACATGATGTTAATGATGCTAAGAGATGATATAAACATGAGGCAAGGCATGAGAATGATCAAACAAACATAAAGATGCAAATGAGGCATGCTTTGAACCATGGATGTTTATGAAAAGTTATGAAATGTAATGGACATATAACATGGCAAATGAAAGATGCAATGATCAAACATGATTCTAATATGTCCTAAGATGTATTATGAATCAAAAGAATGCACAAAATGTCATGGCAAGTCAATGGGTGCAATCAAATGAAAGATGGATGCAAGGGAAGGCACAAATTAGGGTTATATGCATCACACAAAGCAAAAATTCAAAACCAGAAACAAATGTCATGATAAAAATTTGAAAATGCAATCAAAGATACCCTAAACCTATACAAACTCACTGCCCAAAGGAGGGGAACCAACTCTTAACCTAGTGAAAGTTATGAATTTCCTAAGATTGCTAGGGTTTTAAGGTACCTCACCAAGAAAAATGCAAAACAAATTGAAAATGAAAGATCAAATCAAGCCAATTTTATCCTATAAACTACATGCTATGCAAGATGCAATGCCAAAAGAATCATCATCCAACTCTCAATGGTTAGACAGAAATAAATTTTTGAAGTTTGAAACAAAATATTGCCTTGAAATGAAATTAAATCCAATGAAAATGATCAAAAGGCATCAAGATCAAAAAAGAAATTTGGTTTGAGAATTGGACAATGTTTCTAAATGTTTCTAAATGCTATGTGAATTTTTTTGTGATTTTTAAATACCTAAATGTATTTTTAATTAATTAATTTTCATTAACTAATTAAAAATAAACATTTAAATGATTTAAAAATAATTTTTAATGCAAAAAATAAAAAATAAAAATATTTTTGTGTTCTGAAAATTCATGAAACCCTTGACAAAAATTTTCATAATTTTTTAATGATTTTAGCTATTTTAAATAAAATGCACAAAATAAATGACAAGAAAATAAAATAAATATGAACAAAAAGAAAAGTCAGCGCATCCTAAGGCTGACATTTAAACTGGGAATGGAGGGAAAGACTGCGCGCCAGATCCTGTGGCTCTCATTCAAACTGGCCAGATTAAATTAAAACTTAATTAATTAGATTAATGACGTGGATTAGGGCTTAAGTGATGAATCTGGACCCTTTGTTTGCGCGCGGGTCAATGGAAGTCAGCTGGATCTATGGCCTATATTCAAACCAAACCCTAATCGTGATTAACACGTTAATGACATTCAGGTCACCGGAGAAGAGCTCCGGTCGTCTTCTCCGGTGACATCCTTCCCTGAAAATCTCAAACTCACTCCCTAGGTCATTTCTGGAGCTCTAAAGCTCCAGATCACTTCCTCTCACCTCCCTAAACTCATCCCTGCCCTCAAATGGAATTTATTTCTCACCATTAACAAGATTCGAAGCAAAGTTCAAAAAATGGCAGAAATTTCAGTCAGATCATACACACTCATTTCTTCATCATTTTCAAAAATAAAAGGTTCAATGAACTCAGGGGATCAAACTTAACCATTTAGCAACTTAAAATAAAGCTTCTGGAAAAATGAATTTCAGTGGCTACCTGAGTTGAAGCTTTCAATCCAAGAGCTTCTGGACCAGTTCCTTGCTTCCAATCAACTCTACTGACCTCCCTCAAGTGTTTGCAAAGCTTGCTTGGAGTTTATTTTGGCTAGTTTGTGAGATTGATTGAGTTCTGTTCAGAGAGGGGAAGAAATCGTGTTTTGATTTCAGGGGGTTTCAGGGATGAATGAGGGCAGGGAAATGATCAGGGAAGCATGCTGAGTGATCCTATGAAGTTTGTTTTTATGTTTGATGCTTGTGTGAGGTGTTTCGAATGGAAATGCATAAGAGGGCAAAGCTTGGTGCTATGGCTTGGAGAGTGTTTCAGGCTTGTGTATGTGGTGTGTTGTGTTGCATTTGGTCCACTTATCACTCTTGGATAGGTCAGAGGAGTTGGTCTGGCCTAGCTTGATTGGTATGGGTCTTTATGCAAAAAGTCAAGTTTTGTGTAAGAGAGGTATGGGTCCATGGCAGGCCAAGGACAATAGGGGTGTCCTGCGCAGCAAGGAATGAGGAGGGCCATGGGATCAGTTTTGAAGCCAATTAACAAGTGGATTAGGGTTTGTATGATGTTTTGCAACTTTGTGACTTTTTGCCCCTTTTGTGATTTCTTGATCCACAAGTCATGAAAATGGACAAACTCTTGGTGCATTCTGAATTTTAGGCCTTGGTTTATGTTTGTACAAAGATTAGAGGTCACTTTGAGGTCTCATTTTGTCTTGGCAAGTGGTTTTGCAACTTTGCCTCTTTGGTATATAACTTGAAATTATGTGATTTTTCCCAACTTTGACAAGCCATAAATTTTGATCCAAAATGAATTAGAATGAGTTCTTGTACTTTTTGAAGAGGAAATGATCCATTCTACAACTTTCATGACCAAAGTTTTCCCATTTGAAGCATTTTTGAATCAAAAAGAAAGGGTTGAAAAAGTTATTGTGATCTTTTGACTTCCTTGAACTTTGAGGGACATAATATGATGGTAGAACATACATGGACCATCTTGGAACACTTTGAGGCCTTTGGGATGGCTCAGATGGAATCTTGGAATGCTCAGATCACAAACCCTAGATGCAGATGAACTTGAACTATGTAGATGAAACAAGTATGCAATGTGAGATGTAATGCTTATGTTTATACAAAAATTAAAGATCACAAGCCATGGTGTGATATGAGTGAGGAAAAATTTGGGGTGTTTACAGCTGCCCCTATTCAAGCATGAGTTAGCTGTGTAGGATGTAAGCGCCTGACTTAACAGACAAACAAGATAACTTGTGGTTGAATACCAAAGACAGTCCAAAATTTGCACTCGCTGGATAGAAGAAGAAAAGGGATATAAATTATAAAAGATAGTATAATATGATTATCAAATGAAGGCGATGGAGGACGACCATCGAGCAGAGGACGACTGTTGGGGATAAAGCGGTAAGTAAAGTAATGACGAGGACGACCGACAAGCTGGGGAAATAAAGAGATTATGATGGGGACTGTCATCATGCTTGGTAAGTAAAGTAAACAATGATGGGGACGACCATCGGTTCAAAGAATAAATGAAATAAATGATAAGGGACGGTCATCAAAGGTGAAGGGCGATCACCTAGCAGGGGACGACTACTCTTTATCACGACATAAGACGAATGTCAGATAGAAAAGGTCAACAATGGGGACGGCCATCGGATAAGCATGATGAAGGACGATCATCAAGAGGTGAAGGACGATGACCTAGCAGGGTACGACTGCTCTCGGGGTTTATCACGACATAGGACGAATGTCGGATAACAAGGTCAATGATGGGGACGGCCATCGGATGAAATGATGAGGGATGATCATCAAAAGGTGAAGGACAATCACCTAGTAGGGTACAATTGCTCTTTATCATGACATAGGACGAATTTCGGATAGAAATAGGGTTCCACTAATGGGGACTCCGTTGGGGAAGGGATGAGGGACGGTCATCCAAAGGTGAAGGACGATCACCTGGCAGGGTACGGCTGCCGAAAGTATCACGACATAGGACGAATGTTGGATAGAAGAAAAGTTGTTCTGTTGACGACTTACTGGGGAATGGTAAACACGGACGAGTGTTCACGCTCAAGAATAAAAGGTATAAGTGTTTGACGTTGTGTATAGATTAAAGATGCGGACGAGCATCCTTAGGACCATGATACGGACGAGTATCGATAGAAAAAAACGCTGACGTGTGTTCAGAGATGATGATACAGACGAGTACCAACTGGTTAACAAAGAACACGGACGATTGTCGAATCTGTTGAGGAGTGGCATATATACGAGATACGGACGAGTTTCAAATACTTCTGTATAAGTATGAGTGAGGATTGTTTTGTTGATTGAAGTATGAGCAAGACACGGACGAGTGTTCAACTTGCTGGGGAATGTATGACATGGACAAGTGTCAAACATGAATATGTGTCGCTCCCACCAAATGACACCTGGTCAGAAGGGGTACAGACGCGAACGGTCGGCGAAAGGGGAAGAATGAATAGAGTCGCCAGCTAGGCATTTTTATCCCGAAGGAAAGGTAATGCTGCATAAACCTGAGAAAAGATGGATAAGACGGCTGTGAACCAGAGAAACTGAGAAAGGGGGTTGGTTACAACCTGGGAAGGTATTAGCACCCAGATTGTCTGCCGTACTCGACGGGATCCACACTTAAAAGATTTGTGTTTAAAGGGGTAGTGTCAGTGCTATTTTGTGTATCAAAGCTGGAAAGAATGCAAGTGTCAGTGTATAATAAATGTGAAGTGGAATATGAGAAGTGTCAGTGTAAGAACAAGAATGAAATGCTCAAGACTATGAGGCTTTAAAGAATAATGTTGGAAGAGGGGGGATATACAGAGACTTTTGTTCGATAACAGTTAAGTTATGCCTACGTATCCTCTCGTGCAATGAGGAAGTCAGAACACCGTAGTTCGACTCAAAGAGTCTGGAAGATAAATTGACTTGTGAACTGCTTACTTGTCTATGCTCAAGTGTATGACCTGTCTGGCTCTGGTGCAAACTGTCTTGCATTAGACGGAAGAAGCAAGCTCTCGTTTATGAGTGAATGAGATGAGAAAAGAATCCCGGAGGAGACGATTATTGTTTGTTTTTGTGTTTTCAGTCTTTTATTGCGTTTTGTGTTTGTCATAAGTTAATGAGCTTAAGCCTAAACCAAGGGTTAGTAAACTCATCACATCTTCCCTCTAATTAGGGGTAATGAGAATACCTTAAGTATGAAGTAAACACCTCACACTTAATCACCATGATGTAGGATTAAGATCATTAACCTACTTGTGATTATTTAAATGTTTTTTTGGAGTTTTTGTTTAGTGTTAAGTAATGAGTTTAAGCCATAATCAAGGATTTAATAGATCCATTACACCATCCTAATAGAAGGATAATAGAGGAGAACATTTAAGCTGAGGAAGGCTCCTCAACTTAATCCATGATTAGGGGTTAACCTCATGAAAAAACAAGGCCTTTATTAAAGTGGATTTTAATTAATGGATGAGATTAAGAAGTGATTTTTATGGTTTGTAAGACAACTTGAGGGGGACTTGTCCATTAACACTAGGGTTAGTCCTTCTTAACCAATTAAGGAAGAATTAGAACCCTAATGCAAGACCCAAGTTACAAGCTTATTGTCTTGATGATTATTAGGTGGATTTATTAAAGGATTTAAACACATTAAGGGTTTAACACTTAGGATTAAAGTTATACACTCCATCCTAATAGAAGGATGCAGGCATAAGCTTAATCACAAAGCCTTAAAACCTTTAAGGTTTAGTCCTTGATTATGAGGTGAGAAGAGAAGACTCAAAGATGACACAAAGAAAAAGCTTATGGGGGGATTAATCAAGCCCTAATTGTGATCATTCTTGGTTTTTCCTAGGGTTTGTGAAGCTTAAGAAAGAAAGAGATCTTCAAAGGCCACCAAGGAGGAACAAGATAGAAAAGAGATGAGATGAGAAGAGGAAAGAGGGAAGAGAGGCACAAGTGAGCAAGCTCACTCAAAGACAAGTAAAAATGCAGCAAGGATGTAAAATGATAAGGTGATAAGAGGTAGGAGGTGAAGGCAAATCCACCTCCCAAACAAACTTACCATTAACCTGAAAAGTTAGTACAAGATGCATAAGGGAAGAAATGAGATGAAACAATGCATATGGATGGGCAAAGGTCAAAGTAAGAAACATACACATGATGCAAATGATGTCAAGAGATGGTGCAAAGTCATACAAGATGCATACATGTGAGCATACAAGAGAATGGATGTATATGGAGCATGCTTTGAACCATGAAAGTTCATGAAAGCATATGACAACAAATGAAAGCAAAAGCATGGCAAATGAAGGATGCAGTGATCAAACATGCTTACAATATGTCTTAAGATATCTTATATGTCATGTGGATGCACAAAATGTCATGGCAAGTTCTTGAATGCAAGCATATAAGAGATGAATGCAAAGGAAAGCAAGAATTAGGGTTTGTGAACAACATGCAACACAAAAATTCAAAACCAGAAGCAAATGACATGATAAAAAAATGAAAATGGAATCAAAAGAACCCTAACCCTACACAAGTTCACTGCCCAAAGGAGGAGACCTAAATCTAAACCTAATGGAAGTTATGATTTTCCTAAGTCAACGAGGGTTTCAAGGTACCTCACAATGAAAAATGCAAAACAAATTGAAAATGGAAGATAAATTCAAACCAAATTTTCCCTAAAAACTACATGCTATGAAGGATGCAATGCAAGAAGAATCATCATCAAACTCTTCATGGTTAGGCAGAATGAATTTTTCTAAGTTAGGAACAAAATAATGCCTTTAAACAAATTTAATTCCAATGAAAATTGTCAAAATAGGTCAAGAACCAAAAAGAAATTTGTTTTGAGAGTTTGATAATGTTTCTAAATGTTTTAAAATGCAATGTGAATTTTTTGGTGATTTTTATATACCTAAATGCATTTTTAATTAATTAATTTCCATTAACTAATTAAAAATAAACATTTAAATGATTTAAAAATAATTTTTAATGCAAAAAATAAAAATAAAAATATTTTTGGGTTCTGAAAATTAATGAAATGTTTGACAAAAAATTTCAGAATTTTTAATGCATTTTACTATTTTTTATAAAATGGACAAGTTAAATGAAAAGAAAATGAAATAAAAATAATAAAAATGAAAAGTAAACGCAATGGAGAGCCAAGATTGATTCTGGGTTCAAAATGGTTGACTGGGCGCCACATCCAATGGCCCAAATTCAAATCTGACTAAACCTATTTAAATAATTAAATAAACCTAAATTAAACTAATTAATGACTGATTAGGGCTTAATGAGCCATCTGGACCATCCACACGCGCGCGGGAAAGCCAGATCAAGGGCCAATATTCAAAGTTGGCTAAATACTTAGATTAGGGTTAATGACCCTCAGGTGGCCGGAGAAGACTTCCGGCCGTCTTCACCGGCGAGACCTTCATCCAATCTCTCTCAAAACCTCACTAAAACGCATCAAAATCTCCAGATTCACTCAACTAAACATTCTAAACAAGAATCCAACAACCAAATCTATTTATTTTCCATGAATCAAGAGAAACAAACAAAATCATTTTCACGGGCAAAGTTTCAGACAGACCATACATCCTCATTTCTTCATCATTTTCAAAAATTCAAAGTTCATTGCATTCAGGGGAACAAACTTAACCATTTAATAACTTAAAATAGAGCTTCTGGAAAAAATGATTCGCATGGCTACCTGAGATGGAGCTTTCAATCCAGGAGCTTTCTGACTGTTTCTTTGGTCCAGAATGCCTCTAATGAACTTCCTGAGGAGTTTGCAATGCTTGGATGGAGTTTCTTGTGGCTGGTTTGTGAGATTGATGAAGTTCTGTTCAGTGAGGGATGAGAATCGTATTTTTGATATGTAGGGTTTCAGGGCCAGGTGATGGTTGGGAACTGATCAGTGGGTCATGGTGAATGATTCTATGAAGTTTGTTTTGAAGTTTGAAGCTTGTGTGATGAGATTCGAATGAAAATGCAAGGGGGAGAGTTTTTGTGAACTATGAGAATGCTGTGTTTTCAGGCCCCAAGATTGTGTGTAATGAGCTTCATTTTGTCCACTTATCAAACTGTGATAGGGCAGAGAGTTGGTGGTGGCACAGTGTGATTGGCATGGTCCCTTTTGCAAAAAGTCAAGTATATGTGTCCTTTAAGGTATGGGCTGCTTCAAGGCTAGAACAAAAGCATGTTTGTTGCAGCTTGATTCAAGGAGAGCCATGGGATTCATTTTATGCAGCTGGCACAAGTGGAAGCATGGCTGCAAGAGATTTTGCAAGGCTTATGCATTTTGGCCCTTTTGAGATATCTTGAAGTGCAAGGCATGAAAATGGGTGATTCCTTGGTGCATTCTGAATTTTAGGTCATATGTTATGCTTATGTGATGCTTAGAAATCCATTTGAGGTCATAAAAATGATTGGCATGTGAACTTGCAAAGTTCCCTCTTTGGTGCCAAAGTGAAAAATAAGTGATTTTTCCCAACTTTGACAAGCCATAACTTTTGATCTAAGATGAATTAGGATGAGTTATTGTACTTTTTGAAAATGGGAGGATCCAATCTACAACTTCCATGACCAAATATTTTTCATTTGAAGCATTTTTGGATCAAAAAGAGGAGGTTGAAAATCTTTCCCAAAATGGCAAGTTTACATTACAAGTCACTTTCCCAAAAAGGAAACTTTGCAAATGGCTTGAAATTCCTCAATTTTGTGAACTTATAACATCTTATATGATCAAATAAAGATCATTAACATTCAAAATGATGGAGAAACCCCTTTGGTTGGGTCATTGGGGGCCTCAGATGCCCTGATTTTGCACTGACTTGCTCAAGAAGTCATCTCTTGATCAGATGCCTTCCCCATTGAATTTCTTCATGAAAATTGATATGCATGATTCTCATATCATATAGAGATCAATAGAAACAAGAATGACCAAAAAATTTGGAGTTATGGCCTCTGAAACCAAAACCCTAATTTTAGGTCATCTGTGCAGTTAAACTTGGCTCTGCTTCCATGCCTTCCTCAATTCTTGTGATTCTTTGACTCTCTTGACTTTGTGAGGATATAATATGATGCTTGAACACACATGGACCCCTTTGAAGTGATTGATGATCTTTGGAGTGGCTCAAATGGCTCTAGGATGGCTCAGATCACAAACCCTAGATGCAGATGGCTTTGAAACAATGCAGTGAAGCAAAAGATGCAATATGAGATGCTATGGTTGAATTTATGCACATGAAAAGATCACAAGCCATGGTGTGAATGGGTGAGGGCAAATTTGGGGTGTTTACAGCTGCCCCTATTCAAACACGAGTTAGCTGTGCAGGATGTAAGCGACGACTTCACAGGCAAACAAGATAACTTGTTGTTGAATACCAAAGACGGTCCAAAATTTGCACTTACAGAATGAAGAAGAAAAGGGATATAGATTGTAAAAGAAAATAAAATATATTTAAAAGGTGCGGGCGACGGAGGACGACCGTCGAGCAGAGGTCGACTGCTGGGGATAAAGCAATGACGGGGACGACCGACATGCCGGGGAAAATGCGGGAAATAAAGCAATGACGGGGACGACCGACATGCTGGGGATATAAGAGATTATGATGGGGACGACCATCAATCAAAGAAACAAGACTCTCTGGGGATTAAAGGTAAGTGATGGGGACGACCATCGGGTCAAAGAAATAAATGATGAGGAACGGTCATCAAAGGTGAAGGACGATCACCTGGCAGGGATGGCTGCTCTATTGGGGATAAGAATGAGGGACGGTCATCTATTGGTGAAGGACGATCACCTGGCAGGGTACGGCTACCGAAAGTATCATGGCATAGGACGAATGTCGGATAAAACAAGTCGACGATGGGGGACGGCCATCGAATAAAATGATGAAGGACGATCATCAAGAGGTGAAGGACGATCACCTAGCAGGGTACGACTGCTCTGAGGGTTTATCATGACATAAGACGAATGTCAGATAACAAGATCAACGATGGGGACGACCATCGGATAAAATGATGAAGGACGATCATCAAGAGGTGAAGGACGATCACCTAGCAGGTTACGGCTGCTCTGAGGGTTTATCATGACATAGGACGAATGTCAGATAACAAGATCAACGATGGGGACGGCCATCGGATAAAATGATGAAGGACGATCATCAAAAGGTGAAGGACGATCACCTAGCAGGGGACGGCTGCTAAAAACATCACGACATAGGATGAATGTCTGATAGGAAGGGGTTCTAATGAATGGAGACTCCACTGGGGGTGATGAAGGACGATCATATAAAAGGTGAAGGACGATCACCTGGCAGGGTACGGCTGCCGGAAATATCATGACATAGGACAAATGTCGGATAGAAAGGAAATAAATCACTGGGATTTGCTGGGACTCTTCTGGGGAATAGTAGACACAAATGAGTGTCTAAATTCAAGAAGACATAAGTGTTTGACACGGTGTATAGATTAAAGATGCGGACGAGCATCCTTAAGACTATGATACGGACGAGTATCAGTAGAAACAAACGCTTGACGCATGTTCAGAGATGCTGATACAGACGAGTACCAACTAGTTAACAAAGAACACGGGCGAGTGTCGATTCTGAGGGGATATAAGTGGTGTATACAAGATACGGACGAGTGTTGGTATGAGTAAAAAGTGATGAGTGAGACATAGACGAGTGTTCAACTTGCTGTGGAGAGCACGACACGGACGAGTGTCGGAAGAAGTGTATTATAAACAAGTATTTGGTGTACAAAGTGTCTTAGGCAACTATGCCGGGGAAGGTGACACGGACGGGTGTCAAGAGAGTGTATACGTGTTTTTGTGGATGCAAAGAGGACACTTTGGCTTTCTGCTGAGGATATGACACAGACGAGTGTCGAGGATTGTCTGAAATGTATAAGTATCTGTTTGTGGAAAGTGTCTGTTTGTATAAAAGATTCCGGCGACTTTTACTGGGGAATGATGACACGGACGAGTGCTAAAAGGAATATGTATCTGTATTTGTGAGTGTAAAGGAAATGCTTTGATATCCTGCCGGGGAGTTTGAGAAGTATTTTGTGTATTGTCGACGGGTGCCTGTATTTACAAGTGTTTGATTCAGAACATGGCTTATGATCTATGCAATATGTTTGATTTTTGCCGTAATGCTCCGTATTAGACGGAATGCTACGCTCTGGGGGAAAATGATGCGAATGCTATGATTATGCAAAGATACCGATCCGGGATTTGGATCCCGTTGCGGTGAAGGTCTCTGATTGATCTGCTTAAAGTGGATATCCCAGCTGGGGATGAGATCATTGGTAGATCTGATAAGATATACGACTCTGCATGGGGCAGTAGGTTATTGATAAACCTATCTTGGTAATGAGGGACCCAGCCGGGGTCTGTAGAAGCTTTCGTCACTCTATTGTGAGATCTTCGAGCATTGCTCTTCTGGAAATAAGTTGAAACTCTGCGGGGCTGATTCCCTGTCTAGCATTCGGCTGGGGAAGAAGAAAGATCACTGAAAGATCCTCCTAGAGATTTCTGTGGGGATCCTGCTGAGGATGATACTTGACAACTCAGCTGGGGATATGAGCACCTTTTGGTACATGCTCTGAAGGAAATGTTGGAGAAGTGACGCCTGGCAACTCTGATGGGGAGAAAGCATCTCTGGTGCTGTTTGGAAGGTGTGCTGAGGAAATAATGATTCGGAAGCCTACTGGGGAGAAGCTTTCATGCCCCATGCTGTGTTTTGAACACCTGCAATCCTGCCTGACAAAGAAACGTACAAGTTCCCCGAGGTATCCTTTACTGGATTCCGTCATAGGAGTTTAAACACTCCCGGGAGCAAATATATTTCCTATAAGCACGTTTTTTTACAAGGGAAGCATCTGTATTTATGCAATCAGTATCTTAAGGACATCGGACATTTTGCAAATGAAAAATAAATGTACGAGACAAAGTATGACTGAAAATCTGATTTTATTAATCTATGCGCCCTGAATTGGCAAGATACAGTCAAAGAAACGGATCCCCTGAAATGAGGGAATCATTACAAATTGAGAAACACAAGACAGTGGCAATGTTTATTGTAGATGTTTAAGAATTGGCAGAATTTTTGACCAAACAAGAAATGTTAAATTCAGTTCAGAATGTCCTATCAGATGTTGGGACATTAGCAAACAGAGTATATGAACTTATTTCAGGATGTCCTACCAGATGTTGGGACATTGTGTAAATAACTTAAGTTCAGTTTTTCAGGATGTCCCAACAGATGTTGAGACATCTCAGACCTGCTACCAGAATTAATTAATGATTAACTGATCAGAGATATTTAAGGAGAAGTATCTGGAATTAATTAATGATGGATAAAAACAGAACAAGGCGCATCTGTAGGGTGTTTTATATTGAAGATTCATATTAAAACAGAAGACCTAAATCACCTAGAATATAGGAAGTAACAAACCCTAAATTCAAGGTGACAGCTGCTGCACATTAGGGCTGGATCATTCTACAGAAAGCCCAAAATTCAGATACCTATTTAAACAACAGAAACTCATAGAATTGAGTACGAATTTCAGAAGTTAAAATAGGGTGTCTAGTGTTTTTAATAGCAGGTTGTTTTATGTATCACTTTATGAGCTTTTAAGCAAAAGTGCATTTGTGACTTGATTGAAACTGTGAAGTAAGATCAAGCTGTATTGTTTGAAGGATGTCTTCAATTTCTGTAAACTTGTAAACTTGATCATTGTGTGATTGAGGGGGAGTGAGTAGGGTACTCTTATCTAAGTGAGTCTTAGGTAGAAATTGCATTGGGTAAGTATTAAGTGATAGATTAAACAGGGTGGTTTAAGTCTAGAATTAATATTACTAATAGTGGATTTCCTCCTGGCTTGGTAGCCTCCAGATGTAGGTGTAGTTATACACTGAACTGGGTTAACAAACTTCTGTGTTGTTTACTTTTCTTGCTGCTTAAGTTTTGGTTAAATTTGTCAAATGTCCTATTAAGTGTTGGGACATCTCTTAGGACATCTCATACCTGATCACAGAATTTCAATTGGCATCAGAGCAGGCACCCTGCCTGTTTATACTGGGTGAGATCTAGGGAATACAAATTCTGTAACATGGACAGAGATTTAGGGTCAGTAAATAGACCACCTATTCTGGATGGATCTAATTATGACTACTGGAAGCCAAGAATGATTGCATTCTTAAGGTCACTTGACAACAGGGCATGGAGAGCATTCAATGTTGGATGGGATCATCCTATCCAAGACACCAAAGATGGATCTAAAGTGCTGAAACCTGAAGAAGAATGGAGTAAGGAGGAAGAAGACTCAGCACTAGGCAACTCAAAAGCCTTAAATGCTTTATTCAATGGCATTGATAGGAATATTTTCAGACTTGTGCATCATTGTGAGCTGGCCAAAGATGTTTGGGATACTCTCAAAACAACTCATGAAGGAACATCAAAAGTAAAAATGTCAAGACTTCAACTTCTCACCACCAAGTTTGAAAACTTGAGAATGAAGGAAGATGAATCAATTCATGAGTTCTATATGAACATCTTGGATATAGCCAATACTTCTGGAGCTTTGGGAGAAAAGATGACTGATGAAAAGCTTGTAAGAAAGATTCTCAGATCTTTGCCAAAAAGATTTGATATGAAAGTCACTGCAATAGAAGAAGCTCAAGACATATGCTCCATGAAAGTTGAAGAGCTCATTGGTTCCCTTCAAACTTTTGAGATGGGAATGAATGACACAAATGCCAAAAAGAACAAGAGCATAGCCTTAATGTCAAATACAGATGAAGAAGAGGATGATGAATCAGCAAATGATAAAAGCTTATTAGAAAACCTTGCCTTGCTTGGAAAACAGTTCAAACAAATTCTCAGAGGAATGGAAGGCAAATCCAAACCTAGTGGAAGAAACACAAACTCTGAGAACAGAAGACCTTATGATGCTAACAAAAGATTAAAGTATGCTGAAAAGACCAGTCAAGATAAAGGAGTCAAATGTCATGAATGTGAAGGATATGGACACATCAAGATTGAATGTCCTACCTACTTAAAGAGGCAAAAGAAAGGACTCTCTGTGACCTGGTCTGATGAAGACTCAGGAGAGTCAGAAGAAGAATCAGCTAAGCATATTACTGCTTTAGCTGGACTGTGTGAATATGATAGTGATTCTAGTTGTGAAGAACTTACTTATGAAGAACTTGAGCAAGCATTCAAAGATCTATACAAAAGAAGCTCTGAAATATGCAGTGAAGTTATAAAGCTAAAGAAGCAGAATAAGACTTTAGAAGATGACAAAGCAAATGATCAGGAGATCATTGAAGCCTTAAAAAGTGAAGTAAGCCTTCTCAACTCTAAGTTGGAACATATGTCCAAATCTGTTAGAATGTTGAACAGCAGCTCAAACACACTGGATGTTATTCTCAGCAATAATAAACACTCAGGGGACAAAAGTGGACTGGGATATGACAGAGATGAAGCAAGCTCTAGCAGAACTACTTCAAAAACTACACAGTCAAACAAGATGTCCTAACAGATGCTCCAACATCAGAACACAAAGACAAACATAATGTTCCAACAGATGTCTCAACATTCTGGAAAGAACAAAATGAAGAAAAAATATCAAAGATGGAGATGCCATCACTGTGGAAGGTTTGGGCATATCAAACCTCACTGTTATAAGCTTCATGGATATCCAAATCAGATGTGTCAGCAACCTTCCAAGCAGAAAGTAGAAGGTACAAAAAAAGTGCTGCATAGAAATCAGCAACCTCCTAAGCAGAAGACAGAGGTCATCAAGAAAGTTTGGAGACCAAAAGCTGACATTCAGACTGATCAAAGCCACATACCCAAGAACAAGATCAACAATCAAGCTTGGAGATCAGCTGAACAACACTCAGAGCAGAGGCATCAAAAGAAATCTCATCTCATCTGGTCAAAGAAAAGTACTGCATACATAGCACATACATCTCTGAGAGTATCAGCTAAAGAAGACTGGTACTTTGACAGTGGATGCTCAAGACACATGACTGGATTAAAGAATTTGCTAGTAAACTTAAAATCACATTCATCCAGGTATGTTACCTTTGGAGATGGAGCTAAAGGAGAAATCAAGGGAGTTGGAACCTTGGATTGTCAAGATGTTCCAAGACTAGATGATGTGCTGCTAGTTAAAGGTTTAACTGCTAACCTGATCAGCATAAGTCAACTATGTGATCAAGGATACAGTGTAAACTTTACCAAATCTGAATGTATAGTGACTAACAAAGAACAAGAGGTTGTCATGAAAGGAGCCAGATCTAAAGACAACTGTTACATGTGGGAATCCCAAAATCTTAGTCTCACTTCAACCTGCTCTCTAGCTAAAGAAGAAGAAGTGAAACTGTGGCATCAAAGACTAGGTCATCTTCATTTCAGAGGCATAAAGAAGATCATATCTATGGATGCTGTAAGAGGTATTCCTAAACTAAAGATTGATGATGGCAAAATATGTGGTGAATGTCAAATAGGCAAGCAAACCAAGATGTCCCATCCAAAGCTCCAACATCTGACAACTTCCAAAGTTTTGGAACTTCTACATATGGATCTTATGGGACCTATGCAGGTTGAAAGTCTTGGTGGTAAGAGGTATGCTTATGTGGTGGTTGATGACTTTTCAAGATATACATGGATAAATTTTATCAAAGAAAAGTCAGATGTATTTGATGTATTCAAAGAATTATGTCAAAGATTACAAAGGGAAAAATCCAGCTGTGTGATCAGAATTAGAAGTGATCATGGAAAGGAATTTGAGAATCAAAAGTTCTTAGATTTCTGCTCATCAGAAGGAATCAATCATGAATATTCTTCACCTATCACTCCTCAACAGAATGGGATTGTTGAAAGGAAGAATAGAACCATTCAAGAATCAGCAAGAGCTATGATCCATGCTAAAAAGTTGCCTCTATACTTTTGGGCTGAAGCTATGAACACTGCCTGTTACATCCATAACAGAGTTACTTTAAGGAAAGGAACTTTGTCCACAATATATGAAGTCTGGAAGGGCAGAAAACCCACTGTGAAGTACTTTCATGTGTTTGGAAGTAAATGCTATATTCTGGCAGATAGGGAGCAAAGGAGAAAAATGGATCCTAAAAGTGATGAAGGGATTTTTCTTGGATACTCTATAAACAGCAGAGCATATAGAGTATTTAATTACAGAACAAAGGTTATCATGGAGTCCATAAATGTGATAATTGATGATGCTTCTACAGATGTCCCAGAAGATGTTGGAACATCTGCTGATATCAAGATTGAAGCTGAAGAAAAGAATGATCAATATAACTTCACTCAAAATGATACAAGGTCAGAAGATTCAAGCAAACCTCCCTCCATCAGAATACAGAAGGATCATCCCAAAGACTTAATAATTGGTGATCCCAACAGAGGTGTAAGCACTAGATCAAGAGAAGTGATTTCAGGTTCTTGTTTTGTTTCCAAAATAGAACCTAAAAATGTCAAGGAAGCTCTCACTGATGAATACTGGATTTGTGCTATGCAAGAGGAATTAGGTCAATTCACAAGGAATGAAGTGTGGAATCTTGTTCCTAGACCTGATGACATAAATGTGATTGGTACAAAATGGGTGTATAAGAACAAGTCAAATGAACAAGGAATTGTTACAAAGAACAAAGCTAGACTTGTGGCTCAAGGATACACTCAAATTGAAGGGGTAGACTTTGATGAAACCTTTGCACCAGTAGCAAGGCTTGAATCAATAAGACTACTGTTGGGAATTGCTTGTATCTTAAAGTTCAAGCTATTTCAAATGGATGTGAAAAGTTCCTTTCTTAATGGTTATCTTAATGAAGAGGTATATGTAGAACAGCCTAAAGGATTTGTTGATCCAAGCTGTCCAAATCATGTATACAAATTAAAGAAAACACTTTATGGTCTGAAGCAAGCTCCAAGGGCATGGTATGAAAGACTGACCACATTTCTTATCAAGCAAGGATACAGAAAGGGTGGGATTGATAAAACCCTGTTTGTTAAAGATGAAGAAGGAAATGTCATGATTGCACAAATATATGTTGATGACATTGTGTTTGGTGGGATGTCTGATAAGATGGTCAAACATTTTGTCAAGCAGATGGAATCTGAATTTGAAATGAGTCTAGTAGGTGAATTAACCTACTTTCTTGGTCTGCAAATAAAGCAAATGGAAGACTCAATGTTTATTTCCCAAAGTAAGTACTCCAAGAACATAGTGAAGAAATTTGGAATGGAAAGTGCTTCTCATAAAAGAACTCCTGCTCCCACACATTTAAAGCTGACTAAAGATGAAAAGGGTGAGAATGTAGATCAAAGTTTATATAGAAGCATGATTGGAAGCTTGTTATACTTGACTGCTAGCAGACCAGACATTGCATTTGCAGTAGGAGTTTGTGCAAGATATCAAGCTGATCCAAAAGTCAGTCATCTCAATCAAGTCAAGAGAATCCTTAAATATGTTAATGGTACTTGTGACTATGGCATAATGTACTTTCATGGTTGCAAACCAATTCTCACTGGCTTCTGTGATGCTGATTGGGCAGGAAGTGCTGATGACAGAAAAAGCACTTCAGGAGGATGCTTCTTTCTAGGAAACAATCTGATTTCTTGGTTCAGTAAGAAACAGAATTGTGTATCCTTATCTACAGCTGAAGCTGAGTACATAGCAGCAGGTAGTAGTTGTTCTCAGTTGGTTTGGATGAAGCAAATGCTCACTGAGTACAATGTCCCACAGGATGTCATGACATTGTACTGTGACAACTTAAGTGCAATCAACATATCAAAGAATCCTATCCAGCATAGCAGGACCAAGCATATTGATATCAGACATCATTTCATTAGAGATCTTGTAGAAGAAAAGGTGATTTCATTGGAGCATGTAGCTACAAATCTGCAGTTAGCTGATATCTTTACCAAAGCATTGGATGCTACACAATTTGAGAACTTAAGGGGCAAACTTGGAATCTGTTTATGTGATATTTAGCAATTAATGAGATGTGCCAACATGTCATGTGACATTGCATGGCATAAGGTCCAGATGGCAAAATCAGTCTGGACAAATTCCTTGGGAATTCCATCTCTCATCATTTGCACTGTAACGGTTACTTATTTAGTAACTACTTATAAGCAGCCATCAAGATTCTCATCATTCTATCACAAGCGAATCACATTAACCAGCAATCCTTCAGAAATCATAAACCCTAAAGCTGCACATTCATCTTCCTCAACAATGTCTCAAAACCCTAAAACAGCTGAGGAAATTCTCAACAAGGAAGACGTGGTTCATGCCACTCCAATCTCTGTTGTGCCAATGTCATCAACACCATTGGACGAGCTCAGGGGAAGCGCCTCTCACACTAAAAAGGCAAGAACACCAAAGAGATGTAAAGATCAAATCAGAAGCAAAGCTAAAGGCATTCCCTCTCCTGCTAACATGTCCTCAAAATACTCCAAATATGTTGATGATTCCATCAAGGCGATTGTCAACCAAGTTTTCTCTGAACAAAGAGTGGTGAAAGGGATCTCTGTTCCTTTGAACACCATTCCTGCACCTCAAGAAGCTCAAGATACAGAGGACACTGCTGCAGAACAAGATGTCCCAACAGATGTTGGAACATCTGAAGATAAGAAAAAGAACTCATCTGATGTTGATCTGGAACAAACTGAGGACAAAGCCTCAAAAGAAAATGATGAAGAGGTCTTTAAAGAACAGGCTCAAGGCTCAAATGAAGATCAAATCCCTGCTGATCAACCAGCTGAAGAGGAGGCTGCTCAATCTCCTCCAGTGGTCAATCTGGAGCAGGACTCTGATGCAGAGATCATATCATCTGTGAAACCCAACATTGCTAAAAGACTAAGGTCCAGGAAAGGAAAGATGCAAGCTGAACCTGTCATCCCTGAGAAGAAGAAGACTAGTCCAAAGAAAGGCAAAGCTAAAGCTACCTTTGGTCCAACAAAACCCTGGAGAAAAGTCCAATCCCAGAAGAGAAAAGCTGCCACACCATCAGATTCAGATGTTGAATCAGATGTCCCAACATCTCCTCCCAAGAAAAGACCAACACCAGCAAGAGCTTCAACTGCTGTTCCAGAAGCTCCCTTGGACAACATATCATTCCATCTTGTCTCTAGTGTCAACAGATGGAAGTATGTGTACCAAAGAAGGGTTGCCCTGGAAAGAGAACTGAGCAGCAATGCACTTGAGTGCACAGAACTCATTGACCTAATCTCTGCTGCAGGACTATTCAAGACAGTCTCAGAGTTCTCTCCCTGCTATGAACTTCTTGTCAAAGAGTTCATTGTGAATCTTCAGGAGGATTGCTCAAATGGTAAGTCCTCAGAGTTCAGAAAGGTATTTGTGCGAGGTAAGTGTGTTGAGTTCTCTCCCCAAATCATTAATCAGTATCTAGGAAGGGACACAGATGGACCCAATGAGCTAGGCAAGACAGATAATCAAATCTGTAAAGTGATCACTGCAAACCAGGTCAAGGCTTGGCCTGTGAAGGGAAAGCTCTCTGTGAGCATGCTTACCAGAAAGTATGCCATGCTTAACAGGATTGGAACTGCTAACTGGGTGCCTACCAACCACACTTCTTCAATCTCAACTGGTCTGGCCAGATTCATCTATGCTGTGGGAACTCAAACCAAGATGGATTATGGAGCATATATTTTTGATCAGACTATGAAGCATGCCATCTCTAATGCAACAAACCTGCCAATAGCTTTTCCATCATTGTTGTGTGGTATTGTTCTAAGTCAATACCCTGGAATCTTAAATGAGAAGGACACAGTCTGCAAGAGAGAGAGCCCCCTGGCTTTTCACTACAAATTATTCCTAAGTCACCATGCTGCAGATGTTGAAGCACCTTCTGGGACATCTGCTGGTCCCTCCACTGCTAAGAATCCAATCTCCAGGAAGACTTTAATTGCTGAACTCAAAAGCACCTGCAAAGAGCTTGAAGCTAGAAAGCAGAAGCTTGAGGAAATCATCAAAAGGTTGGAAAGTGAAGAAGATCAGAATGCTGCATCTGGTGAAGACAGTGAGGCTGATGAAGAAAGTGAAGCTGATAAAGATGAAGACACTGAGGTGGAGGAAGCAACTGAGAGTGATGAATCTGAGTGATCAATATATGTGAGGCAAATGTATTGACAGCAATGTAGTGTCTTTGGCCCCTAATTTTGTGTCTACCAAGGGGGAGAACAACATCAAATGTAATTGCTGTTTTAAGTATGAATGAAAAAATCTGTTTGTTTGCTTCTGAACTGAATATGTTTTTTTTCTGTTGCAACAAGACTGGATACATATTTGTTTGAGGGGGAGTAATCTCAAATAAGAATCAACAGAAAAAATAATGATATACTCTGATAAAAAGATCTTCTGCTGCACTCTGATAACCAGAAAAGATGTTAGCCAAACATTAGCCAAAGGGGGAGTTTGTAGATGTTTAAGAATTGGCAGAATTTTTGACCAAACAAGAAATGTTAAATTCAGTTCAGAATGTCCTATCAGATGTTGGGACATTAGCAAACAGAGTATATGAACTTATTTCAGGATGTCCTACCAGATGTTGGGACATTGTGTAAATAACTTAAGTTCAGTTTTTCAGGATGTCCCAACAGATGTTGAGACATCTCAGACCTGCTACCAGAATTAATTAATGATTAACTGATCAGAGATATTTAAGGAGAAGTATCTGGAATTAATTAATGATGGATAAAAACAGAACAAGGCGCATCTGTAGGGTGTTTTATATTGAAGATTCAGATTAAAACAGAAGACCTAAATCACCTAGAATATAGGAAGTAACAAACCCTAAATTCAAGGTGACAGCTGCTGCACATTAGGGCTGGATCATTCTACAGAAAGCCCAAAATTCAGATACCTATTTAAACAACAGAAACTCATAGAATTGAGTACGAATTTCAGAAGTTAAAATAGGGTGTCTAGTGTTTTTAATAGCAGGTTGTTTTATGTATCACTTTATGAGCTTTTAAGCAAAAGTGCATTTGTGACTTGATTGAAACTGTGAAGTAAGATCAAGCTGTATTGTTTGAAGGATGTCTTCAATTTCTGTAAACTTGTAAACTTGATCATTGTGTGATTGAGGGGGAGTGAGTAGGGTACTCTTATCTAAGTGAGTCTTAGGTAGAAATTGCATTGGGTAAGTATTAAGTGATAGATTAAACAGGGTGGTTTAAGTCTAGAATTAATATTACTAATAGTGGATTTCCTCCTGGCTTGGTAGCCTCCAGATGTAGGTGTAGTTATACACTGAACTGGGTTAACAAACTTCTGTGTTGTTTACTTTTCTTGCTGCTTAAGTTTTGGTTAAATTTGTCAAATGTCCTATTAAGTGTTGGGACATCTCTTAGGACATCTCATACCTGATCACAGAATTTCATTTATGATGCTTCAAGGAGCTTCCCTTTTACTATGACTTGTATGACATTTGACTTTCTTCTCATCTTGCTTTCTGAGGGAGGCTGCTCCTGACCGATGCTTTACCCTTTCGAAACTTGCCGTGTTGTAAGTGATACAGGCGAATTCAGAATGCAATTGTTCGCTTATTCCCTTATTTTGCGTGGATCGCCCTTTCGGGTTTTCAATCCACCGGGATACCCATTTTTGCCTGAGCTGTCCAATGTGGCTTTTCAACTCAGCGGGTGTACATTTTTCTTTATTTTCCCTTATTTTTGCCCGAGTCTTTTATTCTGTTTTTGACTCGCCGGGATGCCCTATTTTGCCTGGACTTACATTCTGTTTTTATGTCCAACGGGTCATTTTATGCGAAGTATTTTTTAACTGCATCTGAATTCACAGGGGATAAGAAGTCTTCACCATCCATAGTAGTGAGCATCAGTGCTCCGCCAGAGAAAACTTTCTTTACTATGAATGGACCATCATAATTCGGAGTCCACTTGCCCCTGTGGTCTGTCTGAGGAGGAAGGATCCTTTTCAGCACAAGATCTCCTACTTGGTATTCTCGGAGCCTGACTTTCTGATCGAAGGCTTTCTTCATTCTTTTCTGATACAGCTGTCCATGAAAAATTGCAGCCAATCTCTTTTCTTCAATCAAACTTAGTTGTTCGTATCGGGATTAGACCCATTCTGCTTCACTCAGCTTTACATCCATTAGTACCCGTAAGGAGGGTAATTCAACTTCAACAGGTAGGACTGCCTCCATACCATACACAAGCTGATACGGTGTTGCCCCAGTGGATGTTCTGATTGACGTACGGTACCCATGCAAGGAAAATGGTAGAATTTCATGCCAGTCTTTGTAGGTAACTACCATCTTCTGCACAATCTTCTTGATATTCTTGTTAGCGGCCTCAACAACGCCATTCATCTTTGGCCTGTAAGGAGAAGAATTGTGGTGTTGGATCTTGAAGTCTCGGCATAGTTCTGCCATCATTTTGTTGCTTAAGTTGGAACCATTATCAGTAATGATCCGCTCGGGCACTCCATACCGACAGATGATATCTCTCTTTAGGAATCGGGCTACCACTTGCCTGGTGACATTTGCATAAGAGGCTGCTTCAACCCACTTGGTAAAATAGTCAATGGCTACCAGGATGAATCTGTGGCTGTTTGAAGCAGTCGGTTCAATCTTGCCAATCATATCAATGCCCCACATGGCAAAGGGCCAAGGTGAAGACATTACATTCAGAGGATTCGGAGGCACATGCACTTTATCCGCATAAATCTGGCATTTATGGCATTTTCTGGCATAGGCACAACAGTCTGCGTCCATTGTGATCCAGTAATAGCCTGATCTCAGCAGCTTTTTAGCCATTGCATGCCCTCCAGCATGGGTACCAAAAGATCCTTCGTGCACCTCGTGCATTAACAAGTCTGCCTCTGTTTTATCGACACATCTGAGAAGTACCATATCAAAGTTTCTCTTGTACAAGGAACCATCAGTATTCAAGAAGAAACTACCAGCTAGCCTTCTTAATGTCTTTTTGTCATTGGATGATGCCCCAGGTGGGTATGTTTGATCCTCCAAGAAGCATTTGATATCATGGAACCAAGGCTTATCATCTTTAGTAATGTCTACTGAGAATACATATGCTGGTCTGTCGAGTCTGGATACTGAAATCTGAGGTACAAAGTTGGCAGCTTGAACTTTGATCATGGAGGAAATGGTAGCCAAAGCATCCGCAAACTGGTTTTCATCTCGAGGGATATACTCAAGCTTGGCCGTTGTGAAGAAAGTCAATAACCTCCTTGTATAATCCCGGTAAGGTATCAGATGATCCTGGTGGGTGTACCATTTGCCGTTGGTTTGATTAATTACCAGAGCTGAATCCCCAAACACAGTTAAAGTCTTGATCCTGAGGTCATTGGCTTCCTCAAGACCCATAATGCAAGCTTCGTATTCAGCTTCGTTGTTAGTGCAGTTAAAGGTGAGTTTTGCCGAGAAAGGCATGTGAACTCCCTTAGGTGTAATGAGTACTGCACCAACACCACGACCATTCATATTAACAGCCCCATCAAACATCATTGTCCATTCTTCCTTTGGGTCAGGCCCTTCGGTGTGAACAGGCTCTTCACGATCTTTTGCTTTTAAGAACATGATGTCCTCATCGGGGAAGTCAAATCTCATAGGCTAGTAATCATCAATAGGTTGCTCAGCGAGATAATCAGACAATACACTGCCTTTGATGGCTTTTTGAGATGTGTACTGAATGTCATATTCTGTGAGGATCATTTGCCATCTTGCAACCCGTCCGATAAGTGCTGGCTTCTCAAATATGTACTTGACTGGGTCCATCTTTGAGATCAATAAGGTAGTGTGGGTCAACATATACTGCCTTAGTCGGCGAGCAGCCCACGCTAAAGCACATCAAGTTTTCTCGAGCAGTGAATAACGTTGTTCACAGTCGGTAAACTTTTTGCTTAGGTAGTATATTGCATACTCTTTTCGACCAGAATCGTCATGCTGGCCCAGCACACACCCCATTGACTCTTCTAATACTGTCAAGTACATGATTAGAGGTCTTCCTTCAACTGGAGGCATAAGGATTGGAGGCTCCTGTAAATATTCCTTGATTTTATCAAAAGCCCTTTGGCAGTCTTCGTTCCACCTGACCATTTGTTCTTTTCTCAACAGCTTGAACAAAGGCTCACAGGTTGCTGTAAGGTGAGATATGAACCGTGAAATGTAGTTCAATCTACCTAGAAACCCCCGAACTTCTTTTTCAGTCTTAGGTGCAGGCATCTCTTGAATGGCTTTGACTTTGTAAGGGTCAACTTCAATCCCTTTCTCGCTTACAATAAATCCCAGCAACTTACCGGATCGCACCCCGAATGTGCATTTGTTAGGGTTTAACTTCAATTGGTACTTCCTCAGACGCTTGAATAACTTCAACAGATTCACCAGGTGGTCTTCTTCTGTGAGGGACTTGGCAATCATGTCATCCACATAACATTCAATTTCTTTATGGATCATGTCATGGAATAATGTTACCATAGCCCGTTGATAAGTAGCACCTGCATTCTTCAGTCCGAATGGCATCACCTTGTAACAGAACGTGCCCCAGGGTGTGATAAAGGTTGTCTTCTCCATGTCTTCAGGTGACATTTTGATCTGATTGTATCCTGAAAATCCATCCATGAAGGAGAATACCGAAAACTGAGCCGTATTATCAACCAATACATCAATGTGAGGTAATGGGAAATCATCTTTCGGGCTGGCTCTATTCAGATCCCGGTAATCCACACACATCCTCACCTTGCCATCTTTTTTAGGCACAGGTACAATATTAGCAACCCATGGCGGATAACTAGTCACAGCAAGGAACCCGACGTCCCACTGTTTCTGTACCTCTTCCTTTATCTTCATTGCCATATCTGGGCGAGTACGGCGCAACTTCTGTTTTACTGGTTGGCAGTCTTCTTTCAGAGGTAGCTCGTGCATGACAATATCGGTTGTCCAACCCTGGCATATCCTGATAAGACCAAGCAAAAACATCCACATATTCTCGAAGCATGGCAATCAGTTGTTCTTTCACTGAATCTTGTAAGCAGGCCCCGATCTTAACTTCTTTCGAAAAGACTCATTTGCAAAAGATGTCCTGATATTCATTAATTTAATCTTTGCACAAAATACAAGATGGCCCGATTACAAAATGAGTCCTGACATCTTAGGCAAGATGCAAGACTTGATGCATGCTTAAAAATACAGGAAATAATAATTACTCTGCAGGAGTAACCCTTATAATTTCCTGGGAAGACCAGTTTGAGACATGGCTCCCCGGGGTCCTTGGACGTATCCAGCTTTCTAGGTTGCGCTCGCCTTCCGACTCATCTTCCAAGCTATTCACAGCATCCGGGGTGAGCATCCCCCCACTGACAAATTTGGGCTTTTTTGCAGCCTTTGATTGATCTTGTTGAGTTGGTCTGTAACCCAACCCAAATCGGTCTTCTTTCTTCTCCACGGGCAATAGCTTGCCCCAGCCTTGGGCGGTACCTTCCTCAACAACCTTCCTGGCTTGCTGATATGATGTGATGGAAGTTCCCAGTACAGCAGATGCTTCATTAATGTTCAAGGCCTCAAGCCCTTGGCTCATGGTTTCATGGATCTCCTCATACATCTCAATGTACTTATACGTAGCCAGATGGCTAACAAAGATGTCCTCCTCCCCACAGATGGTGATGATTTGGCCTTCCCACTCGAATTTTAACTTCTGGTGAAGGGTAGACGTAACAGCGCCAGCGGCGTGGATCCAGGGTCTACCTAACAGACAGCTGTAGGCCGGCTGAATGTCCATCACAAAGAAGGTAGTTTTGAAGGTGTGCGGGCCAATCAACACAGGCAGATCAATCTCACCAAGCACTGATCTTTTAGAGCCATCAAATGCTCTCACCACCAAATTACTCGGACGCAATGCCAAGCCATCATACTCCAGCTTCACTAAGGCTTTCTTTGGTAAAACATTGAGTGATGACCCAGTGTCCACCAGTACATGAGATAGAACAGCCCCTTTGCATTCCGAGGTGATATGTAAAGCCTTGTTGTGGTTACGTCCCTCTGTTGTTAAGTCAGCATTGGTAAAGCCCAGTCCATGACTGGTGTTGACATTTGCAACCACAGTTTCTTGCTGATTAACAGTAATCTCCTCTGGCACGTATGCTGCGTGCAGGACTTTCAACAGTGCGTTCCTGTGAGCTTCAGAACACATCAACAGTGATAATATGGAGATTTTTGAAGGAGTTTGGTGAAGCTGATCCACCACCTTGTAATCACTTCTTTTTATGATTCTCATAAACTCATCTACATCTTGTTCAAAAGATGTCTTCTGAGTTTCTTTGGTAACCGGCTCTTCAGGTACCACACTCTTTCCTTTTGCTTTGGCAGCAGCTTCTGCTTCAACATTAGGTCTTTGTGTTTGTGAGGCAAAAAGGTGTCCGCTTCTGGTGAAGCCTCCGCCTCCCCAAACACTATCAATTTGTGGAGAAGAGGTTGATGAATCCAGAGTTATTTTCTCTCCGTTGCAGTAAAGATCAGAGCCATAATGCCAAGGTATAGCATTGCTGCTTTCATAAGGAACGGGTCCAGGCACCGTAATAGTAACTGGACTGACTGCTGCAGAGGAGGGTACCGTAATGGTGTGCGGATCATAGTAAATTGTGACTGGTGATCTGGCAGGTGGTGCCATGGTTTGTTGTTGGAAATTGCTGCTGGGAGGCACACTTGATAGGTCATAGTAGATTGTAACTGCTGAGATATCTTCGTTAATTTTTGTTGGCGTTGTGTAAGATTCTGCTAATAACACGGATGCTGATGTTGCAGAAGAAAGGGTTGTTGACATTTGATTTGTTGAAGTGATGGATGGAGCCATTGCTGATGATATTGATGAATCGGTAGGAATAATTGTTGCTGCTGTTGTAGAAGAATCA
Source organism: Lathyrus aphaca (assembly GCA_963966055.1). Classification (NCBI taxonomy): domain Eukaryota; kingdom Viridiplantae; phylum Streptophyta; class Magnoliopsida; order Fabales; family Fabaceae; genus Lathyrus; species Lathyrus aphaca. Next base: position 232,102,562 of record OZ014519.1, read on the forward strand.
GGATTTGTTGTTAAAGGAATTGCTGGATTTATAGGCGCCGTTGTTGAAATCTGAAGGATACCACTCTTGATAAGACCCTTTATGCCGTCTCTCAACCTTTCACACCCATTGAATGCAATGTTGCAATACCCACAACCGAGCTCACACCCAGGGAACACTTGGCACTCTAGAAGCTGAGCTTTAATTTCGACCAAAGGTGTTCGAATTTGTGCAACACTGGTGATCAAGGTAGATGGTTTGTCTTCCTCAATGGCATTAATCCTCGGCCCGCCATGATTAGGCATGGGATTTTTGTTGACATTCGGAGGAGGTGCAAAGTTGAGGGCTTTAGAATCCACCAGATCTTGGACTTTCATTTGCAAGGCCCTGCATTTTTCTGTATTGTGGCCAGGTGCATTGGAGTGGAAAGCACACCTGGCGTTGACATCATAATTCCTTGGGAGATTGGAGGGATCCGGTGGTGCCAACGTCCTTAACTCAACCAAGTTGAGCTTCAGGATTTGTGGCAATAAGGCAACATAAGGCATAGGGATGGGGTCAATCACCCTGTTTGCCTGTGATGGTCTTTGTTGGAAGGGACGCTGTTGTGGACTGTTGTTGTTGTTATAGGCTCTCTGTTGCGGATACTGATTTTGTTGTTGATAATGTGGTTGTGGTTGCTGTTGATATGTTGATTGCTGAGGAATCGGAGATGGGATGGTGACAGCTGCTACTGATCTGTGGATATACTGAGGTCTGCCCCTGCTGGCATGAATGGCATTTGTCTCACCGGTTCTTCGGGGTCCCACAAAAGGCTTCTTGGGATTACTGGATGAACTTGCACCGCTATCAGAAATCTTACCCATTTTTAAAAGGCTCTCAATCCTTTCGCAAGCTATGACGACATCAGCAAAGCTGGTAAAGGAAAAGGCAGTCAGTCTATCAATATATGTTCCTTGCAGAGTATTCATGAACATGTCGGCCATTTCTCTTTCCGACATGGATGGTTAGACAGCAACAGCAAGCTGCCTCCACCTCTGGGCATATTCCCTGAAGCTTTCTCTGGAAGATTGAGACATTCCCATTAGGAGGGTCCTGTTAGGAGCCATGTCTAGATTGTATTGGTATTGTCTGATGAAGGCTTCAACTAGATCTTTCCAGCATCTGATTGTAGCTCTGGTCAAGTGTGAATACCACTCCCTTGAAGCCCCAGTCAGACTGTCTTCAAAGTAGAACATCCATAGCTTTTCATCCAAAGTATAAGCTTTAAGTCTTCCCAGGAAAGACTGTAGGTGAGTTCGTGGACAAGAGGTTCCATTGTATTTCTCAAAGCACGGGGGTTTGAATTTGTGGGGAATTCTCACCCCATCCACTAGCCCCATGTCCATTACATCGAAGCCCAAGGAATTCTGAGACTCCAGAGATCTCAATTTCTCAGCTATTTCATCTAACCTCCTGTCATAGACTTCCTCCCATGCTCCCATAACAGTAAACTGCTCTTCTTGGGGATCCTCCTGTAAGATCCTGCCTGCAGCAGTGTTTCCCTGCACATTTCTTGGGATATTAGCTTCTGGATCTAGATGAGGTCCAAATACTGGTGGATTAACATGAGGCTGGCCCCGCTCATTGTTACTTGTTCCTCCAGTTCCAAGATGAGGTTCCTCGGGAGTTTGTCTTTCCACTAGTTCCCTTAACCTTTCTTGACTCTGGGCCAAGCCAGTCATCACAGCCATGAATTGTGCCATCTGATTTCTCATTTCTGTTCTCTCAGTAGTCATCTGATTTTTGACCTCAGTCAGATCTTGCTGTACTTGATCCATTTGAATACCATGAAGGTTGTTACGAGTAGGGTACCGGTGCGTGCGGTTGATAGGGAACACTCGGCGACGAGCAATGTTTCCTGAGATCACAACAAAGTTAGAAACAATAACAATAAGACCTACAAAACAAAACAAAGGTTAGTATGCAATGCAGTATGCTTATTTGTTTTCCAAGGTATCCGGTTTGGTTTTTTGGTTTTGACCTTTCCAGACCTCGAGGAAGATGCTTGATGTTGCTGAGGAAAGAAGCCCAATGAAAGCAAACTAAAATATATTACAAATGGAGAACGATACATATTTTGTTTTACAACACATGCCCCTGGGGGGTCAAAATACAAAAAAGAGAAAAGTACATCAAATGGAAATAACAACAAGCAAAAAGTCAGACATCCAGTCCAAACTCATCTTCTCTGACCTCCTTCAGGAGTGCCTCAGTCACTGGACCAGCTGGGTGCTTTGTAATAGTCCTAATGAGGAAGTTCCTGGTGGTAATGGCAGTGGTCAACTTCATGTGCCTGTCCTGGTCCTTTGACCTCTTCAATCCTGCTCTGAGCTTCAATTCTGAAATCTCCTTCTGGGCTGCCAACAAAGCTTCCTGCTGCTTCTTTTCATTGGCCTCTAACTATTCAATCCTGGCCTGAGTCTTCTGGTCTTCTCGTGTCCGGGCTTCAGTGATCCTGACCCACCTAGCCTGACTCTCTTGTAGATAAAGCTCAGTCCTAGCCTGCTGAAACTTGGCTTCTTTACAGGCATTCTTCAATATTTGCTCCCCAGCCCTTGCTTTCTTGATGTAGTCCTCTGTCTTCTCAATTTTGGCTAGATGCTCCACCCTAAGCTTTTCCAATCTCTCAATGTCCAGACGACCATCACTCCTTTCCCAAAGAGTCTTCTTCAAAGCTTGAGACAGGTTCTCATTTCTTTCCTTCAGCTTCTCAAATTCTTCCAGGCTGACAGTTGCTACTGGCTGTACTGTATATGGTCCAGGTATGTCCTCAATGGTGAAAGGCATTCCAGTAATCTGAGCTCTAGTACGGGACCAGTCATAGTATTGAGCTGAAGAAACATTATTGCACCTTCCAAGAATAGCCACCCCTTTTGTCTGAATGTTGTTCCAAGCCCAGGATACTTGTCTGACAGCAACTAAATTAGGTTTCACTTCACAATACAGGGTCTCAGCTAAATCCTGCACTCTAGGAGGGTGAACCAAAGCATAGCCCAGTTGTCTCTTGAATAGCAAAGGGTTGTAGTTGATGCAACCCTTTACTCCTATCAGAGGTACATTTGGGTATTGTCCACAGCTGGTGATGATGTCCTTGCCTTTGGTGCTCTGGGTGCACCATCTAATATCATCTGAAGTCAAAGCAATGAGTCTCTTAGCCCAATTCTTCTGCTGGTGGGGATTCAGGAAGGCATCTGACTTAGGTAGATGTCTAAGCAGCCAGGTATGAAACAAAGGAGCACAAAATATCACTAACTTCCCCCTTTGTTTCTCATTCCTCTGATGGATGGAATAATAGAAATCTCCCAGCAATGTGGGTACTGGATTCTTCAGAAGAAACAAATGGATGGCATTCTTGTTGACAAATTTGGGCTCATCTGCAAACAGTATAACCCCATATATGTTGAGGGCTAACAATGCACAGACTGCCCTCCACTCTCCCAAGGAGGCCTTCAGGATGGCCTGAGAAATCAAGAAGTCCAAGTGCAAACCAGGGATACCAGCTTTTGTTGTCATACTTTGCTCAATCAAAGCAGGCTCCAGGTACAGTGCTTTTGCCACTTCTCCATTGCTGGGAAAAGTCTTCTCTGGGTTGAAGGGGATTCCCCCTCTGATAGGCACTCCAATCAATGAGGAAAACTCCTCCAGCAAAGGCCCTAGATGAAAGTCTGGGAAGGTGAAGCATCTCAAAGGAGGGTCATAAAACTGCAGGCATGTGTGGATCATGCTCCTCTGAGAAGGGTCAAGGTCCATAACCATATCCAGGATACCTCCATAATGTTCTCTAAATAATGGGATGTGGTCAGGTGTGATAAGGGATTGGACCTGCCTGATTCCAGTCAACACAGGCTCAAAGAAATGGTAGGATATGTTGCTTTTCCTGAGAGTAGTCATAAATGCTGAAGGGGAGGAAGATAAGTGCTGATGAAGATCAAGGTTGATACTGGAGATGAGCCACTGACAGGCTGATGCTGGTGATGAGAATAGCTAAAGCAGATAACTGATGAAGCAGAGGTCTATGCAGAAGAAGGGGTCAAAACCAAACCAGATATAATGTGGATACCCTGTAAAACAAATAAACAAATGTTAAATGATGCAATGATGATGTATGCAAATGATATGCAAGGGTTTGTGATCAAGCTGGATCTGATTATCTGTCTTGATATAGTCCAATGTATGTTCAAAGAAGGTCCAGATGGAGGTTTAGAAATCCAGTAACCAAGGTGGGGGACTCAAATAAAGAGTCACATGTCCGGGGTTAATCACAAGAACTGTCCAAAATGGAGTACTCTTAAACAAAACAAAAACAAGGTATGTTGTGGCCAAGGGTACCTGCAAACCTGTAAACAGCCCAACCCCCCTCACAGGTAGTGTTCTAGAACAAGGATCTTCAGACTTGGATCAGTTATGAGAAGTGTAAACACTTCTAACCCGGAGGTACAGTGTTTACAATAATCATAAAAGATCCTCCTCTAATTCACCTCAATTTCTGAAGGTCATAAATAAAGGTCATCCAGACTTAGCAGGCTTCCCAGATAGCCCTAGCACTACAGGAAATCTGTAGCACAGAGTTCTCAAGAAGAAACCCACATCTGAAACGTGTTTCATATTCCCGCACCAGACCGAGATGGAATGGGAAAGAACATGAACCACTCTAGCCTAGGTGTCACTCAGGTCCCAGGTATAGGACCTCAAACTCTCAATGGAACCCCACCCACCAAAACAAGAACCAGATCCAGCAATGATAATAACAATATGAAATATGAAGAACTGTAAAGGAAAGCAATAAATAAAGCCGTACATAAAGCAGTAAATAAAGCAAATAAGTAAACACAGTTAGCACATAACACCCCAGTAAACACAAATCAAACAAGCGCTAGGAGGAACCCACAAAAAGAACCAGAAGCCCTGGTTACAGTATAAGGGTCCCCAGCAGAGTCGCCAAGCTGTCGCTCCCACCAAATGACACCTGGTCAGAAGGGGTACAGACGCGAACGGTCGGCGAAAGGGGAAGAATGAATAGAGTCGCCAGCTAGGCATTTTTATCCCGAAGGAAAGGTAATGCTGCATAAACCTGAGAAAAGATGGATAAGACGGCTGTGAACCAGAGAAACTGAGAAAGGGGGTTGGTTACAACCTGGGAAGGTATTAGCACCCAGATTGTCCGCCGTACTCGACGAGATCCACACTTAAAATATTTGTGTTTAAAGGGGTAGTGTCAGTGCTATTTTGTGTATCAAAGCTGGAAAGAATGCAAGTGTCAGTGTATAATAAATGTGAAGTGGAATATGAGAAGTGTCAGTGTAAGAACAAGAATGAAATGCTCAAGACTATGAGGCTTTAAAGAATAATGTTGGAAGAGGGGGGATATACAGAGACTTTTGTTCGATAACAGTTAAGTTATGCCTACGTATCCTCTCGTGCAATGAGGAAGTCAGAACACCGTAGTTCGACTCAAAGAGACTGGAAGATAAATTAACTTGTGAACTGCTTACTTGTCTATGCTCAAGTGTATGACCTGTCTGGCTCAGGTGCAAACTGTCTTGCATTAGACGGAAGAAGCAAGCTCTCGTTTATGAGTGAATGAGATGAGAAAAGAATCCCAGAGGAGACGATTATTGTTTGTTTTTGTGTTTTCAGTCTTTTATTGCTTTTTGTGTTCGTCATAAGTTAATGAGCTTAAGCCTAAACCAAGGGTTAGTAAACTCATCACATCTTCCCTCTGATTAGGGGTAATGAGAATACCTTAAGTATGAAGTAAACACCTCACACTTAATCACCATGATGTAGGATTAAGATCATTAACCTACTTGTGATTATTTAAATGTTTTTTTGGAGTTTTTGTTTAGTGTTAAGTAATGAGTTTAAGCCATAATCAAGGATTTAATGGACCCATTACACCATCCTAATAGAAGGATAATAGAGGAGAACATTTAAGCTGAGGAAGGCTCCTCAACTTAATCCATGATTAGGGATTAACCTCATGACAAAACAAGGCCTTTATTAAAGTGGATTTTAATTAATGGATGAGATTAAGAAGTGATTTTTATGGCTTGTAAGACAACTTGAGGGGGACTTGTCCATTAAGACTAGGGTTAGTCCTTCTTAACCAATTAAGGAAGAATTAGAACCCTAATGCAAGGCCCAAGTTACAAGCTTATTGTCTTGATGATTATTAGGTGGATTGATTAAAGGATTTAAACACATTAAGGGTTTAACACTTAGGATTAAAGTTATACACTCCATCCTAATAGAAGGATGCAGGCATAAGCTTAATCACAAAGCCTTAAAACCTTTAAGGTTTAGTCCTTGATTATGAGGTGAGAAGAGAAGACTCAAAGATGACACAAAGGAAAAGCTAATGGGGAGATTAATCAAGCCCTAATTGTGATCATTCTTGGTTTTTCCTAGGGTTTGTGAAGCTTAAGAAAGAAAGAGATCTTCAAAGGCCACCAAGGAGGAACAAGATAGAAAAGAGATGAGATGAGAAGAGGAAAGAGGGAAGAGAGGCACAAGTGAGCAAGCTCACTCAAAGAAAAGTAAAAATGCAGCAAGGATGTAAAATGATAAGGTGAGAAGAGGTAGGAGGTGAAGGAAAATCCACCTCCCAAACAAACTTACCATTAACCTGAAAAGTTAGTACAAGATGCATAAGGGAAGAAATAAGATGAAACAATGCATATGGATGGGCAAAGGTCAAAGTAAGAAACATACACATGATGCAAATGATGTCAAGAGATGGTGCAAAGTCATACAAGATGCATACATGTGAGCATACAAGAGAATGGATGTATATGGAGCATGCTTTGAACCATGAAAGTTCATGAAAGCATATGACAACAAATGAAAGCAAAAGCATGGCAAATGAAGGATGCAGTGATCAAACATGCTTAAAATATGCCTTAAGATATCTTATATGTCATGTGGATGCACAAAATGTCATGGCAAGTTCTTGAATGCAAGCATATAAGAGATGAATGCAAAGGAAAGCAAGAATTAGGGTTTGTGAACAACATGCAACAAAAAAATTCAAAACCAGAAGCAAATGACATGATAAAAAAATGAAAATGGAATCAAAAGAACCCTAACCCTACACAAGTTCACTTCCCAAAAGGAGGAGACCTAAATCTAAACCTAATGGAAGTTATGATTTTCCTAAGTCAACTAGGGTTTCAAGGTACCTCACAATGAAAAATGCAAAACAAATTGAAAATGGAAGATAAATTCAAACCAAATTTTCCCTAAAAACTACATGCTATGAAGGATGCAATGCAAGAAGAATCATCATCAAACTCTTCATGGTTAGGCAGAATGAATTTTTCTAAGTTAGGAACAAAATAATGCCTTTAAACAAATTTAATTCCAATGAAAATTGTCAAAATAGGTCAAGAGCCAAAAAGAAATTTGTTTTGAGAGTTTGATAATGTTTCTAAATGTTTTAAAATGCAATGTGAATTTTTTGGTGATTTTTAAATACCTAAATGCATTTTTAATTAATTAATTTCCATTAACTAATTAAAAATATACATTTAAATGATTTAAAAATAATTTTTAATGCAAAAAATAAAAATAAAAATATTTTTGGGTTATGAAAATTAATGAAATGTTTGACAAAAAATTTCAGAATTTTTAATGCATTTTACTATTTTTTATAAAATGGACAAGTTAAATGAAAAGAAAATCAAATAAAAATAATAAAAATGAAAAGTAAACGCAATGGAGAGCCAAGATTGATTCTGGGTTCAAAATGGTTGACTGGGCGCCACATCCAATGGCCCAAATTCAAATCTGACTAAACCTATTTAAATAATTAAATAAACCTAAATTAAACTAATTAATGACTGATTAGGGCTTAATGAGTCATCTGGACCATCCACACGCGCGCGGGAAAGCCAGTTCAAGGGACAATATTCAAAGTTGGCTAAATACTTAGATTAGGGTTAATGACCCTCAGGTGGCCGGAGAAGACTTCCGGTCATCTTCTCCGGCGAGACCTTCATCCAATCTCTCTCAAAACCTTACTAAAACGCATCAAAATCTCCAGATTCACTCAACTAAACATTCTAAACAAGAATCCAACAACCAAATCTATTTATTTTCCATGAATCAAGAGAAACAAATAAAATCATTTTCACGGGCAAAGTTTCAGACAGACCATACATCCTCATTTATTCATCATTTTCAAAAATTCAAAGTTCATTGCATTTAGGGGAACAAACTTAACCATTTAATAACTTAAAATAGAGCTTCTGGAAAAAATGATTCGCATGGCTACCTGAGATGGAACTTTCAATCCAGGAGCTTTCTGACTGCTTCTTTGGTCCAGAATGCCTCTAATGAACTTCCTGAGGAGTTTGCAATGCTTGGATGGAGTTTCTTGTGGCTGGTTTGTGAGATTGATGAAGTTTTGTTCAGTGAGGGATGAGAATCGTATTTTTGATATGTAGGGTTTCAGGGCCAGGTGATGGTTGGTAACTGATCAGTGGGTCATGGTGAATGATTCTATGAAGTTTGTTTTGAAGTTTGAAGCTTGTGTGATGAGATTCGAATGAAAATGCAAGGGGGAGAGTTTTTGTGAACTATGAGAATGCTGTGTTTTCAAGCCCCAAGATTGTGTGTAATGAGCTTCATTTTGTCCACTTATCAAACTGTGATAGGGCAAAGAGTTGGTGGTGGCACAGTGTGATTGGCATGGTCCCTTTTGCAAAAAGTCAAGTCTATGTGTCCTTTGAGGTATGGGATGCTTCAAGGCTAGAACAAAAGCATGTCTGCTGCAGCTTGATTCAAGGAGAGCCATGGGATTCATTTTATGCAGCTGGCACAAGTGGAAGCATGGCTGCAAGAGATTTTGCAAGGCTTATGCATTTTGGCCCTTTTGAGATATCTTGAAGTGCAAGGCATGAAAATGGGTGATTCCTTGGTGCATTATGAATTTTAGGTCATATGTTATGCTTATGTGATACTTAGAAGTCCATTTGAGGTCATAAAAATGATTGGCATGTGAACTTGCAAAGTTCCATCTTTGGTGCCAAAGTGAAAAATAAGTGATTTTTCCCAACTTTGATAAGCCATAACTTTTGATCTAAGATGAATTAGGATGAGTTATTGTACTTTTTGAAAATGGGAGGATCCAATCTACAACTTCCATGACCAAAGATTTTTCATTTGAAGCATTTTTGGATCAAAAAGAGGAGGTTGAAAATCTTTCCCAAAATGGCAAGTTTACATTACAAGTCACTTTCCCAAAAAGGCAACTTTGCAAATGGCTTGAAATTCCTCAATTTTGTGAACTTCTAACATCTTCTATGATCAAATAAAGATCATTCACATTCAAAATTATGGAGAAACCCCTTTGGTTGGGTCATTGGGGGCCTCAGATGCCCTGATTTTGCACTGACTTGCTCAAGAAGTCATCTCTTGATCAAATGCCTTCCCCATTGAATTTCTTCATGAAAATTGATATGCATGATCCTAATATCATATAAAGATCAATAGAAATAAGAATGACCAAAAAATTTGGAGTTATGACCTCTGAAACCAAAACCCTAATTTTAGGTCATCTGTGCAGTTAAACCTGGCTCTGCTTCCATGCCTTCCTCAATTCTTGTGATTCTTTGACTTTCTTGACTTTGTGAGGATATAATATGATGCTTGAACACACATGAACCCCTTTGAAGTGATTGATGATCTTTGGAGTGGCTCAAATGGCTCTGGGATGGCTCAGATCACAAACCCTAGATGCAGATGGCTTTGAAACAATGCAGTGAAGCAAAAGATGCAATATGAGATGCTATGGTTGAATTTATGCACATGAAAAGATCACAAGCCATGGTGTGAATGGGTGAGGGCAAATTTGGGGTGTTTACAATATGTTATAAGTTATGAATTAATATTTGTATGTGAGAGTGTAAAAGGTGTTCTGGCGACCTGTGGGGATAGGATGACACGGACGGGTGTCGAAAAGAGTGTGTTATAAACAAGCACTTGGTTTGCAGAAAGTGTTCCAGCAACCATGCTGGGGAAGTATGACACGGACGAGTGTCAAAGCATGTATAGGTATCTGTATTTGTGGGTGCAAAAGGTATTCTGGCGTCCTGCGGGGAATAAGACGACACAGACGAGTGTCGAAAAAAGTATATATGAATATGAACAGGAATTTGTGTTGGAGAGTGCAAAGGGGACGCTTTGGCTTTTATTTGTAGGGGATATGAGTTTTTATATACACTGCTGATGAAATATCAATGGTAATTGCAGGTGGCTGGCTCGAACCTGACTTGTGATCATGCAAATGTTTGATTTTTGCCGTAATGCTCCGTATTAGAGGGAATGCTACGCTTATTTGGTGAATATGATTCTAATGCTATGATTATGCAAAAGAGAAAAACAATCCGGGATTCAGATCCTGCTGAAGATCTCTGGCTGATCTGCTTGGAGGGATAACCCAGTTGGGGGGAGATCACTAGTGGATCTGTCAAGAGACGTAGCTCCGCTTGGGGAAATAAATCGTTGGTCGATCTACCCGTAAGGTGAACTCAACTAGGGAGAAGGAAACTTTCGTCACTTTGTTGCGTAAGAGTTTCAGGCATTGCTCTTCTGGGGAGAGAATAGAAACTTCTGTGGGGAGATAGTTCTTTTATCCTTGTTGAGGATGAAAGATCTGGCACTCTGGTGGGGATCTTGGCTGGGGAAGCTCCTGTTGAATAGACTTATGCTGTGGATGAGGAGGCTTTGACAACTTTGCTGGGGAAAAACATTTCAGATATTTCTCTTCCGGGAATTAGCCTGCTGGGGATGCGATGCTTGGCATGCCCCATGTCGTGTATTGAATACCTGCAACCTGTTAAGACAAAAGAAACGCACAAGTGTCCCGAGGTATCCCTTACCGGATTCCGTCATAGGAGTTAGACTTCCTGAAAGTAAATTTATTTCCTGCAAGCATTTATTAAAAATGGCTCATTTGTTTTATGCAAGTACGGTATCATGAATATTGGACATTTTTGCAAACGAAACAAAAAATGTACAAAATGAGGTGTGACTGAAAACTTCTGATTTTATTAATCTGGGTGCCCTGAATTGGAAAATACAGTCAAAGAAAACAAATCCCCTGAAATGAGGAGACTGCTATAAATTGAGAAAAGTAAAAGTGTTGGCAATGTTGACGATGCTCCGGTGAACTTCCTTTGCTATGACCTGTATGACCTTGATGTTCTTCTCATCTTGCTTTCTGAAGAAGATTGATTCTGAACGATGCTTTATCCTTTTGAAGTTTGCTATGTTGTGAACGATACAGACGAAATCAGAATGCAGTTGTTCGCTTATTCCCTGATTTTGCATGGATCGCCCTTTCGGGTTTTCAACCCACCGGGATACCCATTTTTGCCTGAGCTGTCCAATGCGGCTTTTCAACTCAGCGGGTGTACATTTTTTATTTTCCCTTATTTTTGCCCGAGTCTTTTATTCTGTTTTTGACTCGCCGGGATACCCTATTTTTTCCTGGACTTTACATTCTATTTTTATGTCCAGAGGGTCATTTTATGCGAAGTATTTTTTAACTGCATCTGAATTCACATGGGATAAGAAATCTTTACCATCCATAGTAGTGAGCATCAGTGCTCCACCAGAGAAAACCTTCTTTACTATGAATGGACCATCGTAGTTTGGAGTCCACTTTCCCCTGTGGTTCGTATGAGGAGGAAAGAGTCTTTTCAACACAAGATCTCCTACTTGGAATTCCCGAAGCCTGACTTTTTGATCGAAGGCTTTCTTCATTCTTTTCTGATATAATTTCCCATGACAGATTGCAGCTAATCTCTTATACTCAATCAAATTCAGTTGATTGTACCGAGACCAGATCCATTCTGCTTCATCCAACTTTACATCCATCATTACCCGTAAGGAGGGTAGCTCAACTTCAACAGGTAGGACTGCCTCCATACCATACACAAGCTGATAAGGTGTTTCCCCAGTAGACGTTCTGATTGAGGTTCGGTACCCATGCAAGGCAAATGGTAGCATCTCATGCCAGTCTTTGTAAGTAACCACCATCTTTTGCACAATATTCTTGATGTTTTTGTTAGCTGCCTCAACAACGCCATTCATCTTTGGCCTGTAAGGAGAAGAGTTATAATGTTGGATTTTGAAGTCCCGGCACAGTTCTGCCATCATTTTGTTGTTCAAATTGGAACCATTATCAGTAATGATTCGCTCGGGAACTCCATATCGACAGATGATGTCTCTTTTCAGAAATCTGGCTACCACTTGTCTGGTGACGTTTGCATATGAAGATGCTTCAACCCACTTGGTGAAGTAATCAATGGCTACCAGGATGAATCTGTGGCCATTTGAAGCAGTCGATTCAATCTTTTCAATCATGTCAATGCCCCACATATCAAAGGGCCAAGGTGAAGACATCATGTTCAAAGCATTTGGAGGCACATGCACTTTATCTGCGTAGATATGACATTTATGGCACTTTCTGGCATAGGCACAACAGTCTGCATCCATTGTGATCCAGTAGTAACCTGATCTTAACAATTTCTTAGCCATTGCATGTCCTCCAGCATGGGTACCGAAAGATCCTTCATGCACCTCGTGCATCAGCAAGTCTGCTTCTTTCTTATCAACACATTGGAGCAGCACCATGTCAAAGTTTCGCTTGTATAATGAACCATCAACATTAAGGAAGAAACTACCAGCCAGCCTTCTTAATGTTTTCTTATCATTGGATGATGCCCTAGGTGGGTAAGTTTGATCCTCTAAGAAGCTTTTAATGTCATGGAACCAAGGCTTGTCATCTTTAGATATGTCCACAGAGAATACATATGCTGGTCGGTCTAGTCTGGATACCGAAATCCGAGGCACATAATTTGCAGTTTGAACCTTGATCATGGAGGAAATGGTAGCTAAAGCATCTGCGAACTGATTTTCGTCTCGAGGGATGTACTCCAGTTTGACTGTTGTGAAAAAAGTCAATAATCTCCTCGTATAGTCACGATATGGGATCAGATGATCTTGGTGAGTGTACCATTTGTCGTTGGTCTGATTGATTACTAAAGCTGAATCTCCGAATACATTCAATGTCTTGATCCTGAGGTCAATGGCTTCTTCAAGACCCATGATACAGGATTCGTATTCAGCTTTGTTGTTAGTGCAGGCAAAGGTGACTTTTGCCGAGAAAGGCATATGAACTCCTTTAGGTGTAATGAGCACTGCACCAACTCCTCGACCATTCATATTGACAGCCCCATCAAACATCATTGTCCATTCTTCTTCTGGGTCAGGCCCTTCAGTGTGAACAGGCTCTTCATGATCTTTTGCTTTTAGGTACATGATGTCTTCATCAGGGAAGTCGAATCTTATGGGATGGTAATCATCAATGGGTTGCTCAGCTAGATAGTCAGACAGTACACTGCCTTTTATGGCTTTTTGAGATGTGTACTGAATGGCATACTCTGTCAGAATCATTTTCCATCTTGCAACCCTTCCGGTAAGTGTTGGCTTCTCAAATATGTACTTGACGGGGTCCATCTTTGAAATCAACAAGGTAGTGTGAGTCAGCATATACTGTCTTAGTCGGCGATCAGCCCACGCTAAAGCACAACAAGTTTTCTCGAGCAGTGAATAACGTTGTTCACAGTCGGTAAACCTTTTGCTTAGGTAGTATATTGCATACTCTTTTCGACCAGACTCGTCATGCTGGCCCAACACACACCCCATTGATCCTTCTAATACTGTCAGGTACATTATCAGAGGTCTTCCTTCAATCAGAGGCATGAGAATTGGAGGTTCTTGTAGGTACTCCTTGATCTTGTCAAAAGCCTTCTGGCAATCTTTGTTCCACTTAACTGTTTGTTCTTTTCTTAACAGTTTGAACAAGGGTTCACAGGTTGCAGTAAGGTGAGATATGAACCGTGAGATGTAGTTCAATCTACCTAAGAACCCCCGAACTTATTTTTCAGTCCTAGGTGCAGGCATCTCCTGAATGGCTTTGACTTTGTCAGGATCAACTTCAATTCCCTTTACACTTACGATAAATCCCAGCAGCTTACCAGAACGTACCCCGAATGTGCATTTGTTGGGGTTTAACTTCAGCTGATATTTCCTCGGACGCTTGAACAACTTCAGCAAATTTACCAGATGATCTTCTTCGGTGAGGGACTTGGAAATCATGTCATCCACATAACATTCAATTTCTTTGTGGATCATGTCGTGGAATAACGTTACCATAGCCAGTTGATAAGTCACACCGGCATTCTTCAGTCCAAAAGGCATTACCTTGTAACAAAATGTGCCCCAAGGTGTGATGAAGGTTGTTTTCTCCATGTCTTTGGGTGACATCCTGATTTGATTATGCCCAGAAAAACCATCCATGAAAGAAAATACCATCCTGATTTGATTTTGCTTCATTGGAGGGCAATCTTCCTTTAGTGGCCGCTTGTGCATAACAATATATGTATCTAGACCTGGCATGTCTTGATAGGACCATGCAAAGACGTCGACGTATTCTCGAAGCATGTCAATGAGCTGTTCTTTTACTGAAGCTTGCAGACCTGCCCCAATCTTCACTTCTTTCAAATCCTCTTCAGTACCAAGATTAATTGTTTCAACCTCCTCCTGATGAGGAGTAATCACTTTCTCTTCTTGCCTCAACAACCTGGCTAACTCTTTAGGTAACTCATAGTCTTCTTCAACCCCTTCATCAGCTTGATTAATTGGATTGTCGAAGTCATACAAGGTCATAACAGTGATGTTGTCGGTGCAATCTGGAGGATAATCTCTGCAAGGGTTGAAATTGGTTCGTTTTAGTGATCACTTTTAATCTTGTTTAGAAAAAATGAAGTTATTATTTTGAAAACATTGCCATTTTATTGTTTTGTACAAAAGTGAAAAATGAAAAGACAGTGAGCGAAAAAAAGACTTGTTTGCAAAAGATGTCTGATATTCATTGATAATTCATTTGCACAAAATTACAATATGACCCTATTACAAAATGAGTCCTGACACCTTGGGCAAGATGCATGACTTGATGCATGTTGAAAAAAGGCAGGAAATAATAATTACTCTGCAGGAGTAACCCTTATAATTTCCTGGGAAGACCAGTTAAGGACTTGGTGACCCGGGATCCTTGGACGAATCCAACTCTCCAAGTTGAGGTTGCTTTCCGCCTCGTCTTCTAGGTTGTTAACAGCATCCGGGGTGAACATCCCCCCACTGATGAACTTAGGCTCTCTAGCAGCCTCTGATTGATCTTGTCGGAATGATTTGTAACCCAAACCGAATATGTCCTCCTTCTTCTCCACCGGTAGCAGCTGGCCTCAGCCTTGGGAATTTCCATCTTCAATAACTTTCCGGGCTTGCTGATAGGAGACAATCGAAGTACCCATCCTATCCTCCTGGGATGCAGCAAATACTTCAGTCGTCGCCTCATTGACATTCAAAGCTTCGAACCCTTGGCTCATAGTTTCATGGATTTCACCATCCATCTCAATGTATTTGTATGTAGCCATATGGCTAACAAAGATGCCCTCCTCACCACAGATGGTGATAATCTGTCCTTCCCACTCATATTTCAATTTATGGTGAAGGGTCGATGTAACTGCACCAGTAGCGTGAATCCATGGTCGACCCAACAAACAGTTGTAGGCCGGCTGTATGTCTATCACATAGAAAGTAGTCTTAAAGGTCTGCAAACCGATTATCACAGGCAGCTCCACCTCTCCAAGAACAGACCTTTTGGAGCCATCAAAAGCTCTGACAACCAGTTTGCTTGGTCGGAGAGCTAATCTATCATATTCGAGCTTGACAAGAGCTTTCTTCGGTAAGACATTGAGTGAGGACCCAATGTCTACAAGAACATGAGAGAGTATAACCCCCTTGCACTCCAGGGTTACGTGCAAAGCTTTATTGTAGTGACGTCCTTCTGTTGTTAAATCAACATTGGTGAAACCTAGCCCATGGCTAGTATTGACATTAGACACCACCGTTTCAAACTAATTCACTGTGATCTCTTCCGGCACGTAGGCAGCGTGCAAGACTTTAAGTAGTGCATCCCGCTGAGCCTCGAAACACAACAGCAGGGATAAGATTGAGATCTTAGAAGGAGTCTGGTGGAGCTGATCCACAACTTTGTAGTCACTTCTTTTAATTATCCTCATAAATTCATCCACATCCTGATCAAAGGATGATTTATGAGTCTCTTTGGGTGCAGGTTCTTCTGGTGCCACACTTTTTCCTTTGGCTTTGGCAGCAACCTCTACCTCAGTATTAGTTCTTGGAGCTTGTGATGCGAAGAGGCGTCCGTTTCGGGTGAAGCCTCTGCCTCCCCCGACATTATCCACTTGGGGAGTAGGAACTGAAGAATCAAGAAGGACTTTTTCTCCGTTGCAGTAAAGGTCAGCACCATAATGCCATGGTACACCATTGTCTTTTTCATATGGAATTGGCCCTGGCACCGTGATGGTGACTAGGCTTACTACAATAGAGGTCGGAACCGTTATTGTCTGTGGATCATAGAAAATGGTGACAGGATCCCTTGTGGACGTTGGAGGTGATGAATTGAAGCTTGTTTGTTGCTGAAACTGTTGTTGAGATTGTTGAAAGTTGCTGGAGTTTGGGACCGTTGTAGGGTCATAATAAATAGTAATTATGGATACATCAATGTTGGTGGTTGCTGAAGTTGTAGAAGGAGATGAAATGGAACTGTTGTTTGTTGAAGTAATGGAAGAAGTGGTTGTTGAAGTTGTAGACGAGTTGGTAGGAACAATTGTTGTTACAGTTGTAGGAGAATCACTTGTTGTTGACAAAAGAGTTGTTGGTGTTGTAGAAGCTGTTGTGGTTATTTTCAGAACACCTTCTTTAATCAAGTCATTGATGCCATTCCTCAAGCTTGCACACCCGTTCTCGGAAACCTTGCAAGATTCACAACAGGCCTCACAACCTGGAAACACTTGGCATTTCAAAAGCTGAGCTTTAACCTCTTCCAGAGGTGTCTGAATACTTGCAATATCTTCAATCAAATTCATGGGTGAGCCTTCCTCTATAGCATTAATCCTTGGCCCACTGTGGCTTGGCATAAGATTTTCCATGACATTAGGAGGTGGTGCAAAGTTCAGGGCCTTTGAATCTACCAGATCCTGGACCTTCAGGTGCATTAAAATGGAAAGCACACCTAGCGTTGACATCGTAATTTCTCGGAAGGTTCTGAGGATCAGGTGGAGCCAATGTCCTCAACTCAACAAGATTGAGCTTTAGGAGTTGTGGCAGAAATGTGGCATATGGCATTGGAATATGGTCAATCACCCTGTTGATCTGAGATGGCCGCTGTTGAAAAGGGCGTTGTTGTTGATTGTTGTTATTGTTGTAGGATCTCTGTTGAGGAAACTGTGGCTGTTGAGGAAAGTGATGTGGTTGTTGAGTGTATTGAGGAGGTGAAGTAGGAATAGTGACAACAGCAACTGATCTGGACAGATATTGGGGTCTACCTCTCTCCATGTGTATAGAATTTGTCTCACCAGATCTACGGGGCCCCGCAAATGGTTTCCTTGAACTGCTTGAACTGGCACCGTTGTCGGAGATCTTTCCCATCTTCAGTAAGCTCTCAATTCTCTCCCCAGCTATCACCACATCTGCAAAGCTGGTGGAAGAAAATGCAGCCAATCTGTCAATATAGGTACCCTAGAGAGTATTCATGAACATATCTGTCATCTCCCTTTCTGACATCGGGGGTTAAACGGCAGCAGCTAGTTGCCACCACCTTTGGGCATACTCTCTAAAGCTTTCACGGGAAGACTGTGACATTCCCATCAGAAGTGTCCTGTTTGGAGCCATGTCCAAATTATACTGATATTGACAGATGAAAGCTTCTGCCAAGTCTTTCCAATTCCTTACTATGGCTCTGGTCAAACGAGAATACCATTCCCTGGATGCTCCTGTCAAGCTATCCTCAAAGTAAAACATCCACAGTTTCTCATCCATGGTGTAGGCCTTCAATCTCCCCAAGAAAGACTGAAGATGGGTACGTGGGCAGGATGTGCCGTTGTATCTTTCAAAACAAGGAGGTTTGAACTTGTGAGGAATTATAACCCCTTCCACAAATCCCATGTCCATGACATCAAATCCCAGAGAGTTCTGGGACTCAAGAGACCTTAGCTTTTCTGCTATTTCATCCAACCGACGATCGTAAACTTCGTCTCCAGCCCCAACCACAGTAAACTGTTCTTCTTGAGGGTCTTCCTGCAAAGCCCTCCCTCCAGTGTTACCTTGGGTGTTTCTTATAGCATTGATGTCTGGGTTCAGGTGAGGTCCAAACTTTGGGGGATCAGTGTCAAGATGCAAGTGATTGTTTTTACTGGTACCCCCTGTACCTGGATGGTTTTCCTCGGGAGTTTGCCGCTCGACTAACTCTCTCAGTCTCTCCTGGCTCTGAGCCAATCCAGTCATCACTGTCATAAATTGATTCATTTGGGCCCTCATCTCTATCCTCTCATTGGCCATCTGGGCCCTCACTTCAGTCAAGTCTTGTTGAACCTGATCCATTTGTAATCCCGGAAGGTTGTTTCTTGTCGGATACCGGTGCACTCTGTTGACAGGGAACACTTTTCTACGAGCAATGTTTCCTGAAACCACAACAAAGTGAGAAACAACAAAAACAAAAACCTACAAAACAAAGAAATGATGTTAGTATGCAATGTAGGATGCCTATTTTTCTTCCAAGGGTATCCGATCTGGTTCTTTGGTTTTGACCTTTCCAGACCTCGAGGAAATGTTGATGTTGCAGAGAGATTAAGCCCACAAAAATAATACAAACCATATATTTACAAAAAGTGAGGATACATAGTTTGATTACAACAAAGTCCCCATGGTGGGTTAAGATACAACAACAAAATCAAAAGTACAGAAAAAAGGAAATACAAGTACAAGAAAATCAAACATCCAGTCCAAAGTCATCCTCTCTAACTTCCTTCAGGAGAACCTCAGTCACTGGACCAACTGGGTGCTCCGTAATGGTCCTGATGAGGAGGTTCCTGGTGGCAATGGCACTGGTCAACTTCTTGTGCTTATCCTGATCCTTTGACCTCTTCAACCCTGCTCAGAGCTTCAACTCAGAGATCTCCTTCTGTGCTGCTAACAAATCTGCCTGATTCTTCTTCTCACTAGCCTTCAACTGCTCTATCTTAGCTTGAGTTCTCTGATCCTCCTGTGCATGAGCCTCAGTGATCCTGATCCACCTAGCCTGACTCTCCTCTAAGTAATGCTCAGCTCTGGCCTTCTGAGTCTTAGCTTCCTTGCAGACATTCTTCAGCACTAACTCTCATGCTCTAGCCTTTCTGATGTAGTCATCCGTCTTCTCAATCTTGGTCAAGTGCTCAATCCGGATCCTTTCTAACCTTTCACTATCTAGCCGATTGTCATTCCTCTCCCAGAGGGTCTTCTTTAAGGCTTCAGAGAGCTGAGTATTCCTTTACTTCAACTTCTCAAACTCCTCTAAACTGACAGTGGCTGCAGGCTGCACTGTTGATGGTCCAGGTGTATCCTCTAAGGTGAATGGCATCTGGGTGATCTATGCCCTGGTACGAGACCAATCAAGATACTGTGTTGAAGCTATATTGTTTCACTTGCCAAGGATAGTTGTTCCCTTAGTCTAAATATTGTCCCAGGCCCAGGCTGCCTGTCTGACAATAGCAGAGTTGTGCTGAATGTCACAATAGAGGGTCTCTGTCAAGTCTTGCCCTCTTGGGTAATGAACCAAAGCATACCCTAATTGCCTCTTGAAAAGCAAAGGGTTGTAGTTAATGCAACCTTTCATTCCAATCAAGGGTACATTGGGATATTGCCCACAGCTAGTAATGATGTCCTTGCCTTTGGTGCTCTGAGTACACCATCTGATGTCTTTTGATGTAAGGGCAATCAATCTCTTAGCCCAGTTCCTTGGCTGATGAGGATTCAGGAAAGTGTCTGACTTTGGAAAGTGTTTTAACAACCAACAGTAGAAGAGGGGTGCACAACATCTGACCAACCTTCCCATTTGCTTCTCATTCCCTTGATGCATTGAATAATAAAAGTCTCCAAGCAAGGTAGGGACTGGATTCCTCAACAGGAAGAGGTGAATAACACTCTTGCTTACAAACTTTGGCTCGTATGCAAACAAGATAACTCCATATATGCTGAGGGCTAGGAGAGCACAAACAGTTTCCCACTTCCCTGCTGCAGCATGCAGGGTGGCCTGAGTAACCAAGAAATCCAAGTGAAGGCCTGGGATTCCAGCCTTAGTGGTCATGCTCTGGTCAATGAGAGCAGGCTCCAAGCACAAAGCCTTAGTTGTATCTTCATTCTTGGGAGCAACCATCTCTGGGTTGAAAGGAATCCCTCTCCTGATAGGGACACCTAACAGCATGGAGAACTCTTCCATCAATGGTCCTAGCTGAAAATTTGGGAAAGTGAAACATCTGAGAGGAGGGTCATAAAACTGGAGACATGTGTGGATCATGCTCCTCTGGGATGCATCCAAATTTATGATCATGTCCATAATGCCACCATAATGTTCCCTGAATAAAGGGACATGATCAGGAGTGATGAGAGACTGGATCTGTCTGATGCCTGTCAGGGTGGGCTCAAAGAAATGGTATGTGATGTTGCTCTTCCTGGAAGTGTCCATGCTGATAACGAATGCTGGTGAAGAAAATTGAGGAGAAGCCCTGATGAAGGTAACTACTGAAAACTGATGAAGATAACTGGAGAAGGTGCTGAAGAAGGGTCCCTGATGAAGAAAACTGGAGAAGAGTCTCTGATAAAGACAAACTGATGAAGGTGTTGGTGCAGATAACTGAGGAAGTCTGAGCAGCAGAACAGGTCAAAACCAAACCAAATATAAGAAGGTGGATACCCTGTAAAACAAATAGGCAAATGTTAAATGATGCAAAATGATGTATGTAGAATGATATGCAAAGGGTTTGTGATCAAGTGTTGGATCTGTTATCTTCCTTGATAGGGTCCATGTGTGTTTATAAGTCCGGATGGAGGCTTATAAAACCAGTAACCAGGTGGGGGACTCAAATAAAGAGTCACAAGTCCAGGGTTTCACAAGAACTGTCCAAAATAATACAACCTTAACAAATCTAGTAACAAGGTATGATGAGGCCAAGGGTTCCTGCAAACCTGTAAAC
The DNA here is from genome assembly GCA_963966055.1 of Lathyrus aphaca. Lineage (NCBI taxonomy): Eukaryota > Viridiplantae > Streptophyta > Magnoliopsida > Fabales > Fabaceae > Lathyrus > Lathyrus aphaca. Next base: position 232,123,741 of record OZ014519.1, read on the forward strand.
ATCCCAACCCCTCACATGCATTGTTCTGGAACAAGGATCCTCAGACTTGGATCAGTTATGAGAAGTGTAAACACTTCTAACCCGGAGGTACACTGTTTACAATAACCATAAAAGATCCTCCTCTAATTCACCTCAGATGCTTAAGGTCATAAAAGGTCATCCAGACTTACCAGACTTCCCAGATAGCCCTAGTACTACAGGAAATCCGTAGCACAAAGTTCTCAAGAAGAAACCCATGTCTGAACCGTGTTTCATATTCCCGCACCAGACCGATATGGAATGGGAAAGAATATGAAGCCACTCTATCCTATGTGTCACTCAGGTCTCCGGTATGGAACCTTAATCACTCAAAAATCCCTCCCACCAAGGTAAACACATATCCAGCACAAATGATGATAACAATATGAAATGCATAAAACTGTAAATGAAAGCAATAAATAAAGCTGTATAGAAAGCAATAAATAAATAAGCACATGTAGCACATAACACCCCCGTAAACATAAATCAAACAAGCGCTAGGAGGAACCCACAAAAAGAACCAAAAGCCCTAGGTGCAATATAAGGGTCCCCAGTAGAGTCGCCAAGCTGTCGCTCCCCTGAAAAGACACCAGGTCAAGACAAGGTACAGACGCGAACGGTCGGCGAAAAGAGAAATGAAATGAAGATGAATAGAGTTTCCAGCTAGGCATTTTTATCCCGAAGGAAAGGTAATGCTGCATAAGCCTAGAAAGAGATGGATAAGACGGTGACGAACCAGAGAAACTGAGAAAGGGGGTTGGTTACAAACTGGGAAGGTATTAGCACCCAGATTGTCCGTAGTACTCGACGGGATCCACGCTTAAAAGTTTGTGTTTAAAGGGGTAGGTGTATGTGCTATCTGTGTGCAAAAGCTAAGAAATGAATATACAAGCGTCAGTGCAAAAAGGGGAAATGCTCAGGACTGAGGCTTAAAAGAGAATGTTGAAAGAGGGGGAAGACACATAGACTTTTGTTCGATAATAGTTAAGTTATGCCTACGTATCCTCTCGTGCAATGAGGAAGTCAGAACACCGTAGTTCGACTCAAAGAGACTGGGAGATAAATTGACTGTGAACTGCTTACTTGTCTATGCTCAAGTGTATGACTCGTCTGGCTCGAGTGCTAACTGTCTTGCATTAGACGGAAGAAGCGAGTTCTCGTTTGTGAATGAGTGTGATGAGAAAAGAATCCCGAAGGAGACGATTATTGTTTGTTTTTGTGTTTTCAGTTTTGTTATTGTTTTTGGTGTTTTGCATAAGTTAATGAGCTTAAGCCTAAATCAAGGGCTCGTAAACTCATTATATCCTCACTAATTAGGGATAATGAGCCTACTTAAGTATGAGATAAGCATCTCAACTTAATTACCATGATGATGTGGGATTAAGATCATTAACCTACTTGTGATTATTGAGATGTTTTTTTGTTTTTTTGTTTAGTGTTAAGTAATGAGTTTAATCTCTAATCACAGATTAGTGAACTCATTACACCATCCTAATAGAAGGATAATAGATGAGAACACTTAAGCTGAGGAAGATACCTCAACTTAATCCATGGTTAGGGATTAAATTCATTATATAACAAAACCTTTATTAAGTGGATTTTAATTAAAAGATGAGATTAAGAAGTGGATTTTAAGTTTGTAAGACAACTTGAGGGGGACTTGTCCATTAAACACTAGGGTTAGTCCTTCTTAACCATAAGGAAGAATTAGAACCCTAATGTAAGGCCCAAGTTACAAGATAAAGTCTTGGTGATTATTAAGATGATTTGATTAAGAGGTTTAAACAAATTAAATGTTTAACACTTAGGATTAAAGTTATACACTCCATCCTAAGAGAAAGATGCAGGCATAACCCTAATTCCAAAGTCCTAAAAATTTAAAAGTTTAGTCTCTGATTATTGAGATGAGAAGAGAGACTCAAGGAAACTCAAAGGTAAAAACTAAGGGGGACTAATCACAGCCCTAATTATTATCATGCTTTGATGTTCCTATGGTTTGTAAGGCTTGAGAAAGATCTTCAAGGAAGCCACCAATGGAAGAAGCAGATGAAAGGAGGAAGAAGCAGAAGAATAAGTTACTTACTTCAATGAAGAAGATAAGTAACTTAAAGAAAGAAAGTGAGAGAGAAAGAACACAAGTGAACAAGTTTACTTCAAAGAAACCAGCAAGATGCATATGAAAGAGACAAAGAGAAATGAGAAGTGAAGGCAAATCCACTTCTCAAAGTAACTTACCACCTGAAAATGTTAGCATGATAAAAATATGGAAGTATGAGATGCACATGAACAAAACAGAAGCATATGACATGATAAAAATTGAAAATGCACTCAAAGGAACCCTAAACCTATACTAGGTTACCATCCAAAAGGGGAGGTCAGAAACAAAACCTAGAAGAAGTTATGGATTTTCTAAGTTTGCTAGGGTTTTTGGGTGATCTTCAATGTAAAATTCCAAACAAATTGAAAATGTAAGATAAAAATGAAACAAAAATGTTTTTAGATGCTAGAGGACATGTACAAAGCAAGGCAAAAAGAATCATTCACAAACTCAACTTAGGTTTAGGGTTATGAATTTTTGAAGCTAGGGTTAGAAAATGGACATTTTTAAGAACCCTAATTCATTGAAAAAATCTCAAAGTATGATCAAAACCAAAAAGAAATTTATAAGATGAGTTTGTAAATGTTTGTAAATGTCTTAGAATGCTCTCTGATTTTTTTTGGTGATTTGTAAATACCCAAATGTATTTTTAATTGATTAAAATGAATTAATTAATTAAATAAAACATTTAAATGATTTAAAAATAATTTTTTAATGCAAAATTAAAAATAAAAATGTTTCTGAGTTTAGAAAAATATTTGAAATGAAAATGCAAAAAATGAGATTTTTAAAAGTATTTTTGCTATTTTTAATAATTAAAGGAAATAAAATTAAATAAAAATAAAATAAAATAAAAAGTATGCACAAAGGATGGCTAGGATGCAAAGCTGAGATTATCAAGGGTCCAGGGCGTGAGTCAAATTGACCAAGGGTAATCAGAATCAAGGGCTCAGGTTTAAACCTCCAAAACACGCGCAATCTGATGGCTGGTATTCAAACTGGCTAAATAATTTAAATTTATTTTGATTAATCACAATTAGGGTTTAATGACAAATCCTGACCACTCACGCGCTAAGCTAATCTTCATCCAAGGGCTGACATTGAATCTGGGCACGCTAACCCTAATGATTTTCAGGTGACCAGAACTAAGCTCCGGTCATCTTCTCCGGTGACCTTAAATCTTAACTTCTTCTATAGCTCACTAAAACTCAAACTAACTGCCCATAAATGATCCCCAAACATCATGGAACTCAAATCAACAAACAAACAACATTTATAACACATAAATCAAGAGAATCAAAGTAAAACATTTTTTAGGTTAAACTTTCAAAACATCATGAAATGCTTATTTCTCAACCATTTTTAAATTTAAACACATCAACATGATCAGGGAAGCATGTAGAATCATTCTATAACAAGAAAAAGGATTTCTGGAAAAAATTTCTTGAGGTATACCTGAGCTGAGCTTCTTCAAAATGGAGCTTTCTGACCTCTTCCTTGGTGCAAATCCACTCCACTGACTCCCTTGAAGCTATTTGAATGCTTGGATGGAGTTTAAATGGCTTGGTTTGTGTGTTTCAGTTCAGATGGGGGTGAAATCGTGTTTTTGATTGAGGGTGTTTCAGGCCAATGTGAGGGGTGGGAAATGATCTATGGGTTATAGGGAGATGATTGGTGAAAGAATTTTTGATTTTGGTTGAGTGAGTTGAGAGATTCGAAGAGATGAAGTTTGAGAGGGATTTTTGGCAATCTGAGCTATGGGATAATTCAGGCTTGTGTGTTATGTTCTTTGTGTTCCTTAGGGTTAGTATAAGCAATTGTGATTGGTCAGAGGAGTTGGTGTGGCTCAGTTTGATTGGTATGGTGTGAAATGCAAAAAGTCAACATTGGTTGTACCATGGGCATGGGTCATGGAAGTAGTGGTTCCAAGGCATGTATGGCCTCAGCTGGCTTTGTGGAGGGCCCTTAGATCATAAGATTACAGCTGGATGGCTTGGATCATGAGATATCATGCTTTATGCAATTTTCCCTCTTTGATATTTCTTGTGTTTCAAGGCATGAAATGACCTAATTCTTGGGCCAATTCTGAGTCTTTGATGTTGTTTGATCATGTTATGGCATATTTGGGCACTTTAGAAGTCATTTGAGGCCTTGGCAAGTGGTTATGCAAAAAATCCCTCTTTGGTGCACTTTTGAAAATTATAGGATTTTTGCCAACTTTAAAGGATCATAACTTGAGTTCTATAATGAATTAGAAGGAGTTCTTGTACTTTTTGAAAATGGGAAGATCCATCCTACAACTTTCATGACCAAGAATTTTTCATTTGAAGCATTTTTGATTAAGAAAGAGGAGGTTGAAAAACTTTCTCAAAATGGAAAGTTTCCATTACAAGTCATTTCCATTTTTGGCAACTCTGCAAATGGCTCAAAATTCTTCAATATTCTGAACTTCCAACCTCTTCTAAGATCAAATAAAGATCATATAACTTCAATTTGATGAAAATACCCCTTTGGTTCCATTGTTGGGGGCCTCAGATGCCCTAATTTTGACTTAACTTGCTCAAGAAGTTACCCAGTGAACAAATGACTTCCATAATGAATTTCTTCATCAAACTTGGTACACATGATCCTTATAACATCTTAAGAACATTAGAAACAAGAATGGCCCAAAAATTTGGAGTTGAGGCCTCTGAAACCAAAACTCTAATTTTGGTCATTTGTGTAGTGAAAACCCTAGCTCTGCTTCCATGCCTTGCCAGTTCTTGTGATCTCTTGTCTTCCTTGAACTTTTAGGGACATAATATGATGGTAGAACACACATGGACCCTCTTGGAACACTTTGAGGCCTTTGGGATGGCTCAGATGGAATCTTGGAATGCTCAGATCACAAACCCTAGATGCAGATGAACTTGAACTATGCAGATGAAACAAGTATGCAATGTGAGATGTAATGCTTTTGTTTATACAAAAATGAAAGATCACAAGCCATGGTGTGATATGAGTGAGGGAAAATTTGGGTTGTTTACACTCATAAACTCAAAACTCAACCAAACACTAAAATAAAAGTTTCTATCTAAGAACCCACCTCAAGAGATGAAGATTGATGAATAAATTGAGTCTATTCGACGAACGGATGATGAAGAATGGTGGATTTGAGCTCGAGGATTTCACTTCTCTTCTCTTCCTATTCTTTTCCTCTTTTCCTTCTTTTATCTCTTCTCTTTACCAACTTTTTCCACACAAAATGAGAAAAGAAATGTTATATTTCTGATATAACACAATATCTATCCAATGGGTCCAAATAGAGGGTATCCAAAAATTTCTCTTAATCCAAAATTTATAAAAACCTCTGAGTCAGATAATATAAGTTAATATTAATTAATTCACTGATTGCTCCAATTATTTTTGTTAAAATATTTTAGAGCAATTCAGAACCCTATTGATATCAATTAACATTATCCAGAGCATTAAAATAATTTACGGGGTATTACAATCACTTTCTCTAACTCTAGTTTGCTTGTGCTTTTCATTCATACACATATTACACTAGGTCATAACATTCATATTCATTCATTTCATTGAGCTCCTAAATACATGGGATCAAAGTATTTTTTTGTGATTTGGGTTTTCCCCATTCAAAGGTGATATATTTGGTTATTGTACTCAAGTGTGAAGCAAGAGTTTGAATTCTCGTCATTATGAACTTCTTATCTAGGATCATCAAGTTACAAGGTCATTTTCCTCAAGGTTACTCAAAAGCATCAAGTGCTAGGATTTCATCATGGTCGTAACTGATGCTTTCTATGAGCAAGGGTTCTGACGGTTCTCAATTTCTCAAGCCTACTCTCTTCATTTATCTCAAGAGGCTAGGGTTTCATCTCTCTTTGTTTCATTGGCTCAAGTTTGATTGCAAGCTTTTATTCTCAATTTGCTCAAGATTAGGGTTTTGGTCAAAGTCAACTTAAGGTTGACTTTTTGACCAAAACTTGATTCCATGGTTTGAGACATGATTCAAGGGTTCGTTGAATACCATGTTGGTCTTCTCAAGGTGATTCAAGTTCATTCAAGATGATATATAAAGTGGATTGACTCATTTGCAAAAAGTCAACAAAGTGCTCAAAGTTAAAGTTTGACTTTTGAGATTTTTGGTCAACCATGGACATTTCATGCCAAATTACAAGAAGATGTAGAAGTTGATTGAGCTCCATCAAGAGAAATCATGAAAATCAATAAAAGTATGAAAAGTACAAAGTTGGTGAATTTGAAATATTTTTCTAAGTGTTAAAATTCATGTACATGTGGTTAACTTTCCAATTTTATTGTGGGTGATTCAAGCATCCAAAATTAGCATGAAAGGACTTCAATTGAAGCTTGCATTTGATACTATATGATGATGGAATATTTGAATTCAAAATCAATCTCTAAGTGGTAGAAATTTGGAGCTAAAGTGGAGGTTTCAACTTGTGCAATAGGGCAAAATACTTTGAATTTTTCTAAGTTTTTTTAAGTCAGTTTAAAGTCATGACTTTGCACCAAAATATCTGAACTTACAAGCACTTTCTCACAAAGGTCCTAACACCAAATTTGTACCTTTCTATACGGTCATTCCAATGATACCAAGCTTGTACCAATTGAGTCACTGTACATCAAGATGAACAAGGGTAAAGTAGCCATCGTGGGTCTGCAGAAATCACTTGGTGAAAGTTCATAGCCTTTCCAAAAATATCCAAGCAATGAAAATTGGTTCAAATTGAAATGCACACCTCATGATCTTTGGTCCCACTTGAAAACCACTCACAAACTTTACCCAAAACAACCAAACTCGTGGCATGCACATGGTGTGTCATTCTTCCAAATTTTGCAAAAAAAAAAAGGAAATTGGAATTTAATCTTCCTAAGCAAGTTTAGTGATGTCAGCTTATTTTCACACGATAACAAGCATTTTCCAAGCCTAAAAACCAAGCCAAAGCATCCTTTCCAAACCTGCACCCATGGCCTATTCCATGTGCAATGCAAGTTTTCACTATAACTGGTCTCCAAACCAAATAACAACTTCTGAGCCTTTGCATTGTTTCCACACCTCATCCTTAACCTAAAACACTCCACTACATAAGCCATTTCTTTCAATTTTCCTTATTCAACAAATTCTAGATCTGAAAAAGTTTCAAGCTCTCTCAAGTTGCAAAAATTTGAATTCCTTGATCCTTTGAATTTCATTGCAATTTCTTGGTTGAATATTCATCAGTACATCATTCCTAAGCTACTGGATGCAATAGCTTACTACTGAAACTATCTCTCAGCTCTATCAAAGTTCATATTCATCTCAACATAAGTGGATTTGGTGTGGTTATTCTAGCAGAATTCAAGGTAAAGCAAGCTTCGATCCACACTCCTCAAGCATCATTGAAGCTTTTCTCATCATTCTTTGGTCTTATTTCTTGCTAAGAAGAAACATCAAACTTACTCTGATAGGTAAGATTCTGAGCATCTCGTTTTCCATCTTGTGTGCATTAGGGCTTCAACACACGTGTGCATCATTTTGTTCATTTCTTGTTACGAATCCGTTGTTGGTAATCACGTGTGTTGAAGCCCTAACTTGTTAGGCCTGGATTGTGGATATTTGGGATTTAATTTTGTTTTGAAATTTCTAGGGTTCATTTGTATTTTCCTGATTTCTTGAGTTTGAGTTTGAATTTGTGAAATCTACTTTCATTTTTGGAATGTGCGTGAATTTGTAAGTGGAATGATGTAGTTGTTTTTAGTTTCTAGAAAAATCACCATCGTTGTCGTTGCCTTGTGGCGACTAGCACGGTGGTGAGAGTCATATGAGAAGATGATGACAGGCCTTGGCGCCAGATATTTGAATTCAAATGTTTTGTAGTTTCAACGCATGATTTTTCCACTTCATTTCATTTTGTTAACTGTGTTTTCGTTTTTCTATGCACACCCCCTTGGAGCCAATCACACAATTTTTGGTTGAACTGACTTGTTGTTTTCTGGTGCTATTGGGTTGGGTTTTTGCCATATTTGCTGTTTACACACCATTGTTGCTTCCTGCACTACCTTGCTTCTTGTTTTTTCTTCTTAATTGGTTTTTTTTTTATTTTCTTTTATTATTTTAAATATTAGAAAATGATTAAAAAATAGAAATGCATGTTATTTTTTCTTTAGAATTTTATTTTAATATTTTTCTTTAATATGCTTTGATGTTATTCTTTCTCTTGTTGAATTGTGATCCATATATTGCCATATTATTGATAATTTCCTCATTAATTTGGTAATATTTCTTGGTGTATTCTTATACATGAGTTATATGGCTAGCCTTAATATGCTTTGATGCTCAAGTTTGTAGATTTGAGTTTATAATTTTGGATCATTCCTTTGCCATGATTTTGATGTTTTACTTTGATGGTGGATGAATTGTTCTTGGTCTTGAAGCATGATAAATTTATTCAAATTTAATATTTTTATATGCTTATTGTAAGATCATATGTTGATTCATGATCATTATTTTGCCATGTCTTATGGGTGAAATGTCTAAATGAATAATGTTTGTATGCTTACTTGACTCATGTTTAGATGCATATCTTGAGTAGTCTTTGGTCATGACACTTGTTGCTTTATTTGATTAAATATTGATGACTTTTTTTTGTTGATTCTTGGCATTTAATGAGTTGTCTCTTGGTTGTTTGATCATCCTTTTTCTTTGAGGCTTGTCTTTCTTTGAGCTTTGTCATGTGCTTGAGTTTTTCTTTTTAATTGATCTTCCTTGATGATTGAGATACTTGATGCTTGTTAGTGTTTGCTTCTGTGCTCACATGTTCTCTTAGGGTTTCTTAGTTCAACTTAATTTTTTATTAAGTTTGAAGTAAGATAGACATTAGGTTTTGATCTAAGCATGAAAAAATTAGGTTAGAATTTCCCCCATTGATCTTTACCTTAGGTCCATCTTGCATTATCACATTATTTAGGGTTTCCCTTCAACCTCAACTTTAAGTCCATTTTGTATTATAACACTTAGGATCAAGTTTCCTATTAGATTTTCTTTCTTTTTGAATTACATCCTTTTCTCTTAAAAAAATTCTTCTCTCTTTCTTATTAAAAAATACTTAATAAATATGATATGTATAATACGTCACGAGCCTTAAGTAATTGGGAAAAGATGAACATGAGTTTTTCTTACCTCTTCTTAGAGTATTTTATACGTGAGACGCTTGGCTCTGTACAGAGTATTCACTCTCATTGTCATAGACTTTAGTATAATATGTATTCCAAATCATTTAATTCACTTCCTAACAAAACACTTCAACAAATTCAAATCATTTTCTATAACACCCATATATAACAACATACCTCAAAGCATATATATTATACATGAATCCAAGTTTGGATATTGAAATACAAATAAGTTCTTAGTCAACACATTACATCCATTAAATGCCCTAATACAAAAGTCAAACTCAGCATAATGCATATAAGATGTTCAAAATAAAAGCTAAGAACTAGATCAACAATGATCTCAAAACAAACTCCATCAGCAGAAGCCATGCCAAGCACAAAATATCAACTAGTAAGGATAAGTCAAACGACCTTATCCTTACCCTTCTAAGAACCTGTAGTACATGAAACAATAATCAACAATGAGGGGTGAGATAACAAATCTCAGTGAGTCCCTATCTTATGGATTCTCACAGCTTATTAGGGTTATAAAATAAAATCATACTCAAGTCGAAAATAATTAAGAATTTGAGTTCACAACAATCACACTCACATGGAAACATGTCTTAAGTTAAACAACTCGAAAGTATCACTAATCCGGAAACCACAAATGCATCCTCTAGTCTCGTCCTCTCCTAGGTCTAAGAGTCGGCATGAGTCGTGGATCCTTGTATTTACTTGAAATACGAAATGGATTCGGATTTAGGTCCGTACACCTAGAATGGTCACTTCACATGGTCCGTACATCATCACAAGTGACTTTACCCGTAGGCTTCATTCATACTAAACACGGGAATCAAACTTGTCAAGTAAATCATGTGTACATTCCAAAGGAGCCTTTGGCTCATGAAACATAATCTCAGGGAAAAACGGAACTGATTACGTGATTTCACTCAAATGAGAATGTATACAACACTCCTAAGGCTTTCTAACATTTTCCATAAATCACACACCCAAACGGGTTCACACATTTTTCATATAGTGTATTCTCACCACTAGACCTTTACACAACTAAGGTATACGTTGCATACCAAAATCTCGGGCATCACCATCTAGATTTAACAACTTCTTAGTCTTACTACTAAGTCTCTATTAGGTAGTGTACAAGGTTTCCTCACTCACCCTATTCTTTATTGCTTTATTACATTTTGTTCCATAAAGCACACTGTCGCTCCCGGGATTTTCATCCTAGTACAAACGCGAAAGTGGCACGAAAAAGGTAGAGTCGCCAGCCAGACATTTTTATCCCGAATGAATGGAAAGATAATACTGCACAAACCTAAGGAAAAAGGAAAGGAAATGTCCTACAAACCAGAGATCTAGGTTCGGGAGTCGGTTATGACCTGGGAAGGTATTAGCACCCAAGATCGCCCGTCGTACCCGGCGGGATCCACATTTATTTGTCTGTTTCAAAGGGTGAGAAATAAGATGTTACTGAACAAAAAGACTGCTAACTGGAACTGGAAATGTGAGAGAATTGGAAAATGAGAACAAAAGGAAAAGGGGGAAATGTAGGGAAAATAAAGAGTGTGCTCGAACAGGCCCTACCCCACTGCCTACGTACCTCATCAGGAAAATGAGGATCAAAGTCGACGTAGTTCACCTAACTAAGGAGGAAACTCTGTTTGTGTTTTTTATAGCCTGAACTGCTTATGCCTATGCTCAGGTGTTGCATGCTAGCCTTGAACGAGTGCGTAACCGTCTTACAAATGTGGAAAGTTATAGCAAGTTCGTGTTAAGAGTGAGTGATGTGAGAGAAGAAATCCCGAAGGAAAAGACGAGTGTTGTTTGTTAACTGTCTTTTAAAGAAATGTTTTGGTTTTGTTGTTTGTGAAATTAGTCTCATGATTAGACTTGTACATCATGTTAGACATGCTTGTACTATCGCCTAGATGGGATGAATACAAGTGCCCTATGGAATAAGTCTCTGAATCCAAGACTACTTCAATATTTATTAAAGTGGTTTTTAGATTTTCTTCGAGATGAGAAAGAAAGCAAAGAGAACCAAAGGTAAGAGTCTAAAGGGAGACTAGTGATCCTAAGTGTTGCCATGCATGGATGAGCCTAGGTTAGTGCGGTTTTCTAATCCTAATGAGGAAAAGGAAAAGAAAAGGGACTTAGAAAGAAACTTACTTCCTAAGGAAGCTAAGTCGTTTCTAAAGGGGATTAACATGAAATTGTACAAAATAAGCACAAAATGCTAAAGCAAACACACTTAAAAAGCGTAAAGAATTTAAAAAGGACGAAGTAGTGAATGAACTTACCTCCACCTCCCTACAAAGCAAATGTTAGTAGGATAAAGCAAAAGCGATAAAAGAAATGAGAGTAAACAAGTACCAACCATTTCCTAATGCATCTAGGACCTAATCTAGACTCAATCCTAAGTCTAAGGGACCTAAAGACTAGGCAAAGCCATAATCCAGCAGCTACTACAACTCCTAAAGCACAAACAACTACTAAATGCAATGCATAATACAAACATCCTATTACAGCTACCAAACAACATGTAAGATAGGTGTAAAAGATAAAAAACATAATGAATGCACCATGTTTTTACAACTCCTGTTTCAAAATGCAACTATGAAAACAAGACAGATTTCCATTATTTTTAAAATGCACAAAACATGAATTTTAATGCAAATCATGGAATGCAATGATTATGACAACTTAATGAAATAACATGGAATTAATTATTAACAATTAAATGCAACCTCATCATGCAATTAGTGGATGCAAACTAAATGATTTTTGGAGTTTTTTTTTAACATTATGCAATTTTTCAATATGCACATGATTTGATTAAAACATGAACGAATTTAGAATGTGATGCAAAAAATAGAAATGTGGACATTTATTAACATGCTATGAGTGATTCTAAGTCAAGCAAACAATGATCATAACATGCTATGAACATATATGCAACATTTATGTACAAAACGGAAACTAACGAAACACATGTCAAAAGCTACCAAAACTACATGAACTTGTGCTAAACCAGCTCCTAAGAATCCCCTAAAATCAAGATCTATCAATCTATGATAATAAAAGGAAGAGTGATGCACAAACATGCAATGAAACAACTCAAAAATTGAAATATGCACAACGTCAACTGGTTAACGCCCTGGGTTAACCAGTTAACGACTTCAAAAAGTCAGTTCCAAGGGCAAAAACAACGTGTTAACCGGTAAACCCTGGGTGTTAACCGGTTAACACTGAACCAGAATGCAAAAACAGTTAGGAAAAAAGCACTTCTAGCTATCATCCTACTTCCAAAAGCTCCTAATACAACCATGAACATGCTAGCACGAAATTGCCACTTAATGAACCCTGATCACATGCATTGCACGCTAATCAATGTTGCAAGAATTATTTTATTTATTATTATTTTATTTATGCAACGTATGGAATTACTAATGCAATGCAATATGCTAAATGCCGTGAAAAATGAGAGGGCAAATTTTGGGGTATTACAGCTGCCCCTATTCAATCAACTGCAGACCTAAAGGGATGATAGCAATGACTTTCAGACATTTGAGGTGTGAAGGGATTGAATACCCGAATAGATCAGAAAATTTGTACTAGGTGGGAAATGGAATAAGTTGGGAAAATGCCATTCTTGGATGACATCTCACACAAGACGCACCGTGAATGAGCTTGTGAAAATACTACCATAACTAGGATGATAGCTCGAAGAAACGACCCCGGGTTTAGCGGAATCGGAAACACTTATCCCACTTGGGAGATAAAACCAAGACACATCATGAGTGAGTCTGAAAAGAGAACATCATAACTTGGATGAACGAAACCGGACTTGGGACGGACTCGAAAAGCATTTATCCCACTTGGGAGATAAAGCGAACAAGACACATCGTGAGTGAGCTTGAAAAGAGACTATCATAACTTGAATGATAACTCAAAGAGACGAACCGGACGGCAGAATCGACTAGTATTTATCCCACTTGGGAGATAAAACCTGAAAAAGAGACTATCATAACTTGGATGATAACTCAAAGAAAACGAAACTGGACTTGGCGGAATCGACAAGTATTTATCCCACTTGGGAGATAAAACTTAAAAAAGAGACTATCATAACTTGGATGATAACTCAAAGAAAATGAAACCGGACTTGGACGGAATCGAAAAGTATTTATCCCACTTAGGAGATAAAACTTGAAAATAGACTATCATAAATTGGATGATAACTCAAAGAAACAAAATCGGACTTGGCGGAATCGAATAGTATTTATCCCACGTGGGAGATAAAACCTGAAAAAGAGACTACCATAACTTGGATGATAATTCAAAGAAACAAAACTGGACTTGGCGGAATCGACTAGTATTTATCCCACTTGGGAGATAAAACCTGAAAAAGAGACTATCATAACTTGGATGATAACTCAAAGACACGAAACCGGACTTGGCGAAATCGAAAAGTATTTATCCCACTTGGGAGATAAAACTTGAAAAAGAGACTATCATAACATGGATGATAACTCAACTTGGGACAACAAGCATTGACTTGTAAGAGTAATAGCACTGAAAAATGGACTTGGCACTCTCTGTAGGGGTACTTCAGTTTGATTGACGAAATAACGTTTCGGGCTTTTGCAAGGTACCAAAACTGGCTTATGCTTCACATGCATATGTTTGAATTTTTCCATCGCGTAATGCTCCATAATGATGGAAATGCTGCACATTTTTTGAGAATGCAAATGTAATGATGATTACTAAATGTAAATGCAATAGAATCTCCTGATGAGGAGAAGACAGACATCTCTAGTAACCTTACTGGAGAGAAATGATCACTGTGTTGATTCAACTACTCCTTGTGGGGAAAAGCAACTCTGCGGGGGATAGTGTTAATGATACACTGGCTCTGAATTGCCGCCATTACCAAAAATAAATTGGCCGCCTCAACGACGCCATTCATCTTCGGGCGGTATAGCAAAGAGTTATGATGCTCGATTTTGAAATCCCGGCACAGATCTGCCATCATCTTATTGTTGAGATTAGAACCATTGTCAGTAATGATTCTTTCAGGAATTCCATATCGGCAGATGATATCACTCTTGATGAAGCAGACTACCACTCGTTTGGTGACATTGGCATAAGACGCCACTTCTACCCACTTCGTGAAATAGTCTATGGCAACTAGGATGAAGCGGTGGCCGTTGGAAGCAGTTGGCTCAATCTTGCCAATCATATCAATGCTCCACATATCGAAGGGCTAGGGTGACGAAATGACACTCAACAGATTTGGAGGCACATTCACCTTATCAGCGTATATTTGGAACTTGTGGCACTTGCGGGAGTATTTATAGCAATCAGATTCCATGGTGATCCAATAATACCCCGACCTTAGCAGTTTCTTTTCCATATCATGTCCTCTAGCATGGGTACCGAAGGAGCCTTCATGAACTTCTTGCATCAACATGTCTGCCTCGTGTCTATCCACGCATCTGAGCAAGACCATGTTGAAGTTCCGCTTATAGAGCACATCATCCTGGTTTAAGAAGAACCCGCCTGCCAACCTCCTAAGGGTCTTCTTGTCTTTATTAGATGCCCCTTCTGGGTAATCCTGAGATTTCAGAAAGCACTTGATATCGTAGTACCAAGGTTTTTCATCATTATCCCTATCAACTTCAAATACATATGTCGGTCTCCCGAGACGAGATACATCGATTCTGGGCACACAGTTCTCTTGGTGAACCTTGATCATGGAGGATAAGGTTGCCAAGGCATCAAAAAATTGATTCTCGTCTCGAGGTATATAGTGCAGCTTTACCTTCGTGAAGAAAGTTAACAACCTTCTGGTATAGTCCCTGTAAGGAATCAGATGAGGTTGATGAACCAACCATTTTCTATTAACCTGATTGATGACTAAAGCCGAATCATCGAAGATCTCGAGGTTCTTGATTCTCAAACTAATTTCTTCCTCGATCCCCATTATGCAGGCTTCATACTCTGCTTCGTTGTTAGTGCGTTCGAATCTCACCAAGCAGTGAAGGGCATATGGATCCCTTCCGGCGAGATAATAACAACACCAACTCCACTTCCGTTCATGTTAACGGCTCCGTCAAACATCAAACTCCATTTGGATTCGGGGTTTGGCCCCTCCTCCAGGAGGGGTTCTTCACAATCTTTCAACTTGAGGAACATGATGTCCTCATCCGGGAACTCAAACTTCATCGGCTGGTAATCCTCAATCGGCTGATGGGCCAGATAATCCGACAATACACTCCCCTTGATAGCTTTTTGTGAAGTATATTGGATATCATACTCTTTAAGAATCATCTGCCATCGGGCTACTCTTTCGGTCAGAGCTGGCTTTTCAAATATGTATTTAATGGGGTCCATCTTGGAAATCAACAGAGTGGTATGAGTCATCATGTACTGTCTTAGTTGGCGAGCAGCCTATGCCAAAGCGCATCAAGTTTTCTCGAGCAGTGAGTATCGTGTCTCATAATCGGTAAACTTTTTGCTAAGGTAATAGATTGCATGCTCTTTTCGACCAAACTCGTCCTGCTGACCTAGTACACAACCCATTGATCCCTCGAGCACTGTGAGGTACATGATCAAAGGTCTCCCTGGAACTGGAGGTATGAGAGCTGGAGGTTCTTGCATATACTCCTTAATTCGGTTGAAAGCTAATTGGCAGTCATCGTTCCAAGTGATGGCCTAATTCTTCCTTAGAAGCTTGAAAATAGGCTCATGCGTGGTTGTTAGGTGAGAGATGAATTTTGCAATGTTGTTCAACCTCCCTAAGAAACCACGTACTTCCTTCTCGGCTCTCGACTTAGGCATCTCCCAAATTACTTTCACTTTCGCGGGGTCGATCTCAATCCCCTTTCACTGATAATAAAGCCCATCAGCTTACCAGAATGCACCCCGAATATGCACTTGTTCGGGTTCAATCTCAATCTTAACTTCCGAAGCCTGTCAAATGACTTGGCTAGGTTGACTAAATGTTCTTCTTTTGTTTGTGACTTCATGATCATGTCATCGACGTAGACCTCGATCTCGTGATGAATCATGTCGTGGAATAGAGTCACCATTCCCCATTGGTATGTTGCTCTAGCCTTTTTCAAACCAAATGGTATTACTTTGTAACAGAAGGTGCCCAATGGGGTGATGAAAGTAGTCTTCTCCATGTCATCTGGCGACATCTTGATTTGATTATAGCCAGAAAAGCCATCCATGAAGGAAAACACAGAGAATTGGGTAGTGTTGTCAACTAGCACGTCAATATGTGGCAGTAGGAAGTCATCTTTGGGGCTTTCCCGATTCAGGTCCCGGTAGTCCATGCACATTCTGACCTTACCATCCTTTTTAGGAACTGGCACAATGTTTGCAACCCATGGAGGATAACTTGTCATAACCAAGAATTTAACGTCAAACTGCTTTTGCACCTCTTATTTGATTTTGATAGCCATGTCGGGTCGATTTCTTCTCAGGTTCTGCTTCACCGGAGGGCAGTCTTCTCTGAGCGGAAACTTGTGCACTACGATATCGGTGTCCAACCCTGGCATGTCCTTGTAGGACCAGATAAAGTTGTCAACATATTCTCGGAGCAAGGAAAAAAAACGGCTCTTTACAAATTCTTCCAATGCAGCCCCGATCTTGACCTCTTTTTTGTCTTCTTCAGTACCCAGGTTCACCACTTCAATGGCCTCTTCGTGTGGCTGAATCACCCTCTCCTCTTGCTAGAGAAATATGGCTAATTCTTTGGGTAATTCACAATCTTCTTCACCTTCTTCGTCTTCCAGGTAAATTGGATTGTCGAAGTTATATTGAGCCATAGCAAGGTCGTCATTGACGAGACCCGATGATGTACATCTGCATGAATGATGATTCATGCTAGATTTAGAAAGAGTGGGAGACATGGAAAACATTTCCATTTATTTTTCTAAAACAAAAATAAAATGAAAGACAAGGAAAACCATGAATGAATTCCAAAACGTTCATTTTATTAATGATGATGTTATTGCATTATGAAATGATGAACCCTTATAGTGAGCTACTATGCCCTGGGAAAGGCATAGAGCTTTCATATAAAATAATAGAAACATGAGACTATTACTCTTCTAGTTGAGTGACAGAGATGATCGCTTTGGTCGACCAGTTGCTGAGTGTAACACCCCAAATTTGCCCTCTGGTTTTCTATCTTTTCCTTTTTTTTGCATACATACACATATCACATTTTCATTCTTTTGCATAAGCTCCTGAAACATGGGATCGGTGTCATCTGAGAATTTGGGTTTATTTCCCTGATTATTTGGTTCTCAAGGATTTCACGTCTGAAGATTGTTCATTGGCACATCTGGCCCATCATCACCGTTTAAGCATGAATTAAGAGTTTCTTATTCAACAAGTTAAGGCTATTTTGCACCTCCTCAGTATCTCAGGAATCTCTTCAAATGCGAGTTGTTCATTTCATGGGATTATTTCTCAGATTTATTTCCCAAAGGCTCTTTTAGAAAAGTTCAAAATGATTCAAAGTTTATCAAAGGATTCAAAGATTTGTTTGAACGAGTCAAATTGAGTTTTTATTCAGTTTGATGCTTTAGTGGGTTCCAATGGTGATTGTTCAAGGTGTTATAATTATAAGTTAAAGGTGATGGTTGTTGTTTTAGTGGGGAATATTTCCATGGTCAGGAAGGTGTTTCATCCATATTTGTTGGAATTGGTTTACGTTTGTGGATTCATTTCAAGATTTGATTCATTTATTGATTTCTTTTTGGTCCAAGATTTTAATTCACTCAAAATCCAAGGAGATGCAAATATTATTTTCAAGCCCATTTCACTGTTACCACAAATTCCCACTATGACAATTATGAAACCAAATAAAAATAAATAAGTGAGAAATACAAGCTCATGAAGTAATACAACTAGAATTAATTATAATTTCACCAAGCCTCACTACCCACCCATCGGATTTTAACATACAACTCCCTGCAACTATTTTCCAGCCACTCCACCATAACTGGTCCCCACACATAATACAAATTCACACAACAATTTTACCACAATGGTCCCACACTACCAATGCACAATGACCCACAAGCTTTTCACGCACAACACACATCAGCAGCAAAGAATTCCTAACAGGATCACACGCATATCACCACACAAAGCCAACCATCTCCATTCACATTGACACCAATATTCATAAAAATAAAAGCTCATTTTTCACTAACAAAAGACCTGCACAAAAATCCTGCAGTAACACAAAAAGGCCTCTCATCATCACATTCATTCTTTGCTTTCCCACAACCTCAACAAACCTCATTCCATTTCATCACCAACAAACAAAAACAAATCTGAAAACCACCATCCATTTAGACTGCTCATAAACACTTCTCTTCATCGCAACAACACCCATGTTTTTCACAAACCAATTTCAACCTCACCATTAACCCACCTTCCGATCACCATCACTCAAAACTTCATTCATTTCAACAATACTCCTTCATCGGACCTCCAACACATCAACACAGAACCATAACAACACTGAAGCTTCACAAATCTGTGCCTCAAAATCATAAACCCCCTTTTAGCCATAACAATATTCCTTCAACAACCTCCACCATAAAACCCTCCGCCTTCAACATCACCGTAAAATCCTCGTCCTTCATAAAATTCACCTTCATCCCTCCATCAACATCAACAACAACAGAACATACACAGAAAAATAAAAAATAGATGAAGAAGAAGCCATCTGAAATAGAGTAGAGAGAGATCGCGAGTAAGAAGCAAGTCGTAGAACATATCTCGAAAGAGGAACAAAGAAGAGAATAAGGAGAAATACCGAGAGATTGGAGAGTCACGGCGAAACGAATCTAGTGGGTGATGGAGATCTCTGTGAAGCCTTGAAGCGTTTGTGTGTAGTTCGCCGTAAATGGTCTTGGCGGTGACAAATACGAACGATGGCCGTTGGGATTGGAGCATGGACGCTGGTGACTTGCAGGTGTAAAACAAATTTGATGAACAGAGCCGTGATCTCCTTTTGCGTTGAATCTTCGTGAACATGTGACCTGTTGAGTACCGATTTTTGGGGGTCTTGCCTTGACCTTTTCTTTTATGTGTTAATATAAACAATTAATTTTACTTATTATGAACTTTTTATGTTGTGTTACTCTTTAATTTTATTTTAATATTTTTATATTTTTCTTCTAAGATAGATGGTTTTGGTCCTTGGGCTTTGAAGCCCGGTTTGATTACTACATCCCCCACTGCCACTGTTTTGTTTTCTTTTAGGTTTCTTATTTTATTGCCTTTTATTTGTACTTAGTCTTTGTTTAATGTTGGTTAATATTAGGTTAGAATTTCATTAGAATGTTGATATTATTTTGTTAATTCCAATTATTAATTTTAGTATGACTTGTTTCTAATTTTGGTTAATTTTTGTTTAACTAAATAGGATTTGGTATTTAATTTTGGTTCTAGTCTGTGCTCGATGTTTTGCAGACTTATTGTTTGACTATGGCGATAGCCTTATGTTGGATTATTCCTTGGACTTGAACACTTGTCCTGATAAATATTCTTGTTAATCCGGGTTCTCTTTGTTGTTCGTCTTTGACGCTGGATGCTTACACTTGACTTTCGATACCCTGATTATGGACAATTGTGCTTGACTGTTGAATCCGCTTGGGACTTGATATTTCTGAGTTTCTCTTACGCGTATTGAAGAGGCAACGGACCTTCTCCGTTAGGTACCACTGAGACTCGACTTTATATCTCATGCCTCATTCTAGTCCTGATACCATGTTAGGAGCATGTTATTGCATCTGGAAGTCCTACTGGTGTAGGCTTTGTTTGTGCATTGTTCGATTACTCCGTATTGCATTTCTCCACTCCTTACTTATTTCTTCTTCATCTCATTCTTTCCTCCTTCATTTCTTTTTATGCTTTCTTATCTTGATTGTGATGTGCTTATGCCATCCTTTCTAGTTCTTATTTCTTCTTTCCTTCTTCTTCATTAGGATAGACTTCAAACCACACTAACCTTAGGATCACCTTTGCATGATAACTTTAGGATTAGACTTTCCCCATTAGATTTTATCTTTAAGATCCTTTTGTTTCTTTCTCTTCTCATCTCAAAACCAAAACCTAAAAAATACTTAATAATAGTTGAGGTAGCCTTGTGTGTATGGACTTATTCCATGGGGCACTTGTAGTCTTCCCATCTTGGGATAGTACAAGTTTGTCTAGCATGATATACAAGTCTAATCATGAGACTACTTTCACAAAGAAAATCATAAAAAAATAATTCTTCACAAAAGCTACAAAAACACTTAATAAATTCAACGAGTTAGTGAGCTTAGGCCCTAATCTCTGGAATCAAGTTTTGGGGATCTTCTCCTTACTTGAGTGTGCTTGTTCTATTATTCCTTCTTGGAATGTAGTAGCAAGTACACATTCCATGGAAAAGAGCTTGAGTCCACTTCCTTGTGCCACACTCATAGAAAATCATAAAAAACACTGGACAAACAATAAACGTCTCTCCTTCGGGAATTCTTTTCTCACCACCTTCACTCTCATCGTACGAACTTGCTCCTACTTGTCATTTTGCAAGACGGTAACGCACTCGTCGTCCGAGTCTGCAACACATGAGCAGTGACATATGCAGTTCAAGCCTTAATTCACAAGCAATCTTTTCCACCCCTAGTTAGGGGAACTACGGCGACTCTGATCCTCATTGTCCAGATGAGGTACGTAGGCAGCGGGGTAGGGCCCATTCAAGCACACTCTTTTATTTTCCCTACATTTTCCCCATTTCTTTTCTTTTATCCAGTTCAGGTCCTTTTCTTTGCAGCAGCTTTCATTTCTTCCCCCTTTGAAACAGTTTCTTTGCAAGCGTGGATCCCGTCGGGTATGGCGGGCGATCTGGGGTGCTAATACCTTCCTAGGTCGTAATCGACTCCCGAGCTCAATTTCTTTGGTTTGCATGACCTTTGTCCTTCCTTTCTTTTCTTCTGGTTTGTGCAGCATTACCATTCCCGTTCCTTCGGGATAAAAATGCCTGGCTGGCGACTCTACCTCTTTCCGCGCCACTTTCGCGTTTGTACCAGGATGGAAATCCAGGGAGCGACAGCTGGCGACTCTGTTGGGGATCGAACCTAAAATCTCTGGTTCCCTTGAGAGTCTCTCCTAGCGCTTGCGTGTTTCTGTTTTATTGGGTGTTGATTATTTGTTGTTGTATGTATATTTTTTTACTGTTGTTTTATTTACAACTTTATTTACAGTTTTCAGTATTTTATTTTCATACATCATATATTATGCTGGACTGGTTTTCTTTTTGGCGGGACTCGGGTGTTACTTGTGTGTGGTGAGATGAGACTAGCCAAATACCCGGCTCGAGTACACCTTAGGACTTAGAGTGGTTCCACTTTGGTCTCATGGGATCTTGTCATGGGGGTAGTAGTGAGTTCCACGCCCAGATTTGTGACCGTCTTGGAAATGTCTTGATTTGGGGATCTTCTTCTCTCATTTCATAACCTTGATAGTTATGTGCAACTGGGGACTGATCATTGAGGACCTTTGTGGAAACATCCCTCTCTAGTGGTGACAGTGGCAGACCACATTCTGTGGTAAACCCATTCGCACCCGAGGGCCCGCTAGGAACTCGTATAGGATGGCCTGGTTCTCTTATAGGAACTCAGTAAAAGCATCTGATCGTATGACGATAATACTGTATCCTACAGGCTGAATGTATTGTTGTTTCTCGATTCCGGCACTCGAAGCTGGGGACTTATAAGGGATACTTGTTTTTCCCAGACTCACGCTAAGACCTCCCTGAGTAGTACATAATGCCAAACCGATTCCCTGATTTGGTCATGAGCCATTTCTCGGAAATGGTGAACGTATTATTGCTATTCGGCTTTGAGAGTCCGTGATGTTTGACCCGGAGCACACCCATGAGATTTGGAAGGGTTTACAGGTTTGCAGGAACCCTTGACCTTAACATACCCTGGTTATCAGTGTGTTCTCTGTTTTTATCCAGTCGCTATGATCCTGGAGTTATTGACCTTGTTTCCTGGTGACTATCTTGGGTTATTATACAGAGATCTTGTGGTTACAGACACTCGACTTTTGGCAGTATTCCAGATTCCAGAAAGTTTCCAACATCGATCCCATGTCTTTGCATCTTTAGCATCATCATATCGCATTTGCATTCATAAGCATTCCATATCCTTTTCCAGAGAGCTCATCCCTCCTCTTTTGTCCATGACTAGCCAGCTGATTTCCCGGTATTCAGTTTGAACAAGTGTTAACCGTTGGAAGACGACAGAGCATTTGAAGCTATACTGAGCAATGTCAAGAGGTAAAGGTCAGATTATAAGTTGTTGGTAGCTATGTCAGAGAACAACCTTCAGCATGTTGATTCTCCACCTGGTTTCACTTTGATGACCAATCCTTTGTATGGTCTTTCTCCTGACGAGGATCTTCCACAAGTGAACAATCTTACTCAAGCTCAGCCTGCACAGAGCCCGATCGTGAATCAGAGTGTACCTGAACCATCTGTTGTCCGAGGTGGACCTTCATCTTCTTTTGATGCTACAGATTATCAGAGTTTTGCTTTCCCTATGCCAAACTTCCAAGGGGGAAATCCCTCTTGTGAAAACCAAGGATCCACCAACTATTGATCCTGCTGAAAGGTTTCGTGTGTTGGATGAGCAACTCAAAGCCTTAGCGGATCCTGATGCCTTTGGTTTTGATGCTCTAAACCTGTGTTTGGTACCTGGTCTTGTCATACCTCCAGATTTCAAAACTCCAAAGTTCGAGAGATACACTGGTGTCAGTTGCCCAAAGCGTCATTTGGTGATGTTCTACCGAAAAATGACTTCTTATGCACGCAACGATGAGTTTATGATTCATTATTTTAAGGACAGTTTGAGTGGTGCATCTTTAAGTTGGTATATGGATTTGGAAAGTAGTCATATCCGTTCTGTGAATGATTTATCCAGAGCTTTCGTAAAGCAATACCAATACAATGTGGACATGGCGCCCAGTCGCATGAATTTGCAAAGCCTATCTCAGAGAACCGGTGAATCTTTCAGAGAATATGCACAACGGTGGAGAGAATTGGCAGCCCAAGTGCAACCACCACTTTCTGACAGAGAATTAGTTGACCTGTTTGTGGGCTCCTTGCAAGGTCCATACCTGGAAAGAATGAGTAGCATTGGGACATTAAATTTCTCTAATTTGATAAAAGTTGGAGGACGCATTGAAAGTTTACTCAAAAGTGGAAAGATCCAGCACTCTTCGAATATCCCAGCTAGTGAAGATGAGTCTGTTGTTAGCTCCCAAGGGGAAGAAGGGTATGACATCAGTGCAGTCATGGCTAATATCGAACATTCTGGACCAACATCTTCTCAGAGATCATCTTTTCCAAGGTCTGGCTACTCTTACGGACAACACGCGATGCTCATAGACCATATCAGAAACCCTGGACTCCTCCTCGTCCAAATCTGCAAGCTCATGGTCAAAGACCTCGGAATCAACTTCAGAGCCATCCTAGGCCTCGCAACAATCTGGAAAGAAGGAATGCTCCTCTTCATCCAGTTCCCATGGCATACAGTGAACTATTTCCACATCTAATTCAGAGCTCATTGGTGGTTCCTAAGCCTCTCAAGCTGTTGCCAGAGCCGTACCCTCTAGAGTACAATCCTCATGAGCAGTGTGGGTATCATGGTGGATCAATTGGGCATTCAACTGAAGATTACAAATCTTTTCAAGCCAAGGTCCAACAGTTGATCGATAAGGGCTACATATCCTTTCCAGAAGGAAGCTTGGTTGTACACGTCAACCTCTCGCCTGTTTGAGTTCAAAGACTTCAAAGGAGAGTCTCCTGATTTCAGTGGTCCAGACAAGAAGATGTCATCAGAACTGTTGATCATTGTATTCTTTTTGTCACTTGCATTGTAGTTTCTTTCCTGTTAGCAGCTACTTGTCTTTTAAGCATTGTTATTTTGAATGGTAATGTTAATGAAGTGATCTTGCACTTTTTGAATCAATTATGTCGCATTCGCTCATTTTTCTTTACTTACATTGAAAAAAAAAACACAAAAAAATGCATCCATTTACCTCCCACTATATTTCACTGTTTTTTAGCAGATATTTGAGGGAGGATGATGACAAATGAATACACATAATTGTTGAAGGTATGCTTTCGGAGTAGAACCTGCTGACGATGTACATGCATTGTTTCAATTCCCAAACACCGGAGATATAAGGGAGGTAGACCCTCGTCAACCCCTTTGAGCCTTGAGTAGGAGTTTCTCTTCTAAACGAAAAAACCCTCACATTTAACCCGGGGCAGGGTAGTCATCAGTTAACTTGACCGAGCGTTCAAATTTCCAAAGGAGTGAGCATCTGAGGATCCATTACCTTTTCTTCGTTACACCTAAAGAGGTCAAGAGATGTGAAACCATAATGGTTATCCCTCAACAACAAAGGAATGAGGCAGTCACAACCCTTTCATGCAAGTCAGACAAACCAGTTTCACACGATTTGTTCAAAAAGAGAGAAAAGTAAAAAAACGAAGAGAAATAAAGCCCGCTAAGTCGAAGAAAAAAAGTGAAAACAAATGACTTAGGCAAAAGTTAGGGCATCCCGCTGGACTTCAAAATTGAAAGAAAATTCAAAAAAAAAAATTCATAAAATTCAAAAAAAAAAATCAGTCCAGGAAAAAGTTAGGGAGTAAAAAAAAATTCCATAAGAACAAAGTCGTGTGATACAGACACAAAGACAAAGGGGTAACTGTTACTCCAAAAGCCTCATTGGTTCTTAAACCATCCGCGTCATTGGTTCCTCAACTATCACAAAACTCTTTCGAGAGGTGAGCGCTTAGGCCAAATTAGTTGAACATATGACTAGAGAACATCAAGGAGAATGGGTGGGTACAAATAAAATTTGAGCCATGAATCCTTCTTTCTAAAACCGTGAACCAGACCATGTTATAACCCTTGAAAGTCCTAATTGAATCAGGTTCAATTCTGAAAGCATACTGCGACAAGGTTGCGTAAACTGACTCCTAACGATTTGCTAACTCAACACTACGTTTGGACTAACGGTCCATTCGTCACACACTGTCACAACATTCGAATAAATAAATTTTCAAAACTTGCATGTGCACTGCATTAAAATTACCATTTTTAAATGAACAGTTTTAATTGCAAGTTAGTCTGTGACACCAGGGAAGTTCCTACAGAGAGCAATCAGAGGGAACTTGATCATTCAACAATGATGGCTAGAGTCAAAATCATCTTGTATGCCTATGAATCAGGGGCATGTTATCTAGTGGCTTTGTCTACCAAGGAATCTGTTAGGGTAAAGCAAGTTCCCAAACATCAGTTGATTGAGGGACGTCGTTCAAGAGTTAGTTGATCAGAGCTGAATCTACCCAAACAGGGGAAGGGCACTCAGAGTTTCTGTTGACCAAGGATGGATCTTCCAATGCTCAGTCAGAATGAGTCAAGTCGCTTCCACGCTCATACTGGGGCAGAACACTTCCAGAGCTCACTAAGTGCAACTCTCTTCAAGAGAGAATCCAAGTCCGCCGTGCCAGGAATTGGATAATCAGAGGCAGTCTGTTCAGAGACTTATCAGACAGGGGCAACTTTAGCTACACAGAGCAGGTTATATCAGTGATCTCCAAGTTCAAGACGAGTATTGGGAAATCATGCTACCCACCCTCGCCATGTCACCCTTCTCAACATAGAAGCCTTGCCACATAAGACCTTTCTTCCCACCTTGGGAGTTTTTCTAGCTTTTCATGAGCATTGCATAAATCATTTGCATACGTTATTCATGTCGCTTCGCTAGAGCATACGCATCATAAATGCATCGGGCATACCCCCACAATATCAATCTCATACCTGAGGGCCTCGTAATCCCAATCTTTTGACTGTTAAAGTCCAGTTATCGTCTGGCAAACTATTCAAAGTCTAGTTCTCATCTGGCAACCACTTCAAAGTCCAGTTCTCGTCTGGCAAACCAACTTCAAATACCAGTTCTCGTCTGGTAGGTGAATCTTTTAACCAGTTCTTGTCTGGTCACCTTTTCATTTAGCCTATTGAACGCCAGTTCTTGTCTGGTAGTCATTCTTTTTCAGAGTCAATTCCCGTTTGACAACGAACCTAAGGAATCAGTTCTCGTCTGACGACTTTTTCTTTGCCCACCAGTTCTTGTTTGTTGGCTTATCTTCAATAAACCAGTTCTTGTCTGGTAATTCACCTTCAAAGTCCAATTGCTTGGAAACCAAAAACCAAAAAAAATGTCTATCAACCTGGCCCTAACGCCCAACCATCCTTGTATCGTCTCCCACGGCTTGCATATCATCATATCCTTAGCATCCTGAGCATACATATACATCTTGCATCATTTGTGTTGCATCTTCATACTGCATAGGTTTCTTTTCTTGTGTAGGGCAGAAACTGTTACAAGATGCAGCCTGGGGCACTTATCTCGAGATCTGTTGAATTTCTGCGAGAGTTTGAATACACTGGGGAAATTCTGGACTCCAGGTCTTCTGTAAAATCCTCTAGAGACAATCTTTTTCATAGACGATGCAGTCCGATTTAATTTGAGGAGTAAAGGAACGCTTGTTCACTCAAGATAATTAGTATGCAACTGTTGAGCTCATAAGCTTGAGGCACTGGGTTAATTCTCAGGGAATATCTGGTATTTATTTTCCCAGCAGGGTATTGGAAGTTTATTTCTTCCCCGAGCATAAAATCTTCTTTCAGCTGACAAGGTTTCCTCACGAGGAGTTGGTTATCCTCATTCAGTCAAAAGTCCAATCTTCATTGGTATATCTTCCCAAAACAGTAGTCATACTATACCTGGGGCATAATTTGGCTCGACTTGATCAGCGTTCTCCAGCAAAGTCTCTCCTCAGCAGAGCATTGCCAAATCTTTTTCCTAGCTAAGCCAGAGGGTTGACGTTTCCCCATCTGAGTTAGAGCAGATGATATCCTCAGCAGAACTTCAAGGCTAATTGAGTTGTTCTCATCCCCAAGTGAGGTCGTCTTTCCATGACAAAGTATTCCCAGCAGGCAGCTGAAGGCCTTGCTTCCCCACAGAGTCAGAATTGTCAGAATTCCCTCCCAAACAAGGGTTATTTAACCAAGCATCTTCCCCAGCCAATTTTGAAGATGGTTATTCCACAGAGTTTCAGGATTAGGGATTCACTCCCGTCGTTGAAATATTCCCCAGAGAAGTCGCCAATTTATTTTTGGCTAATGTGAGGACACAGACAGTTGTTCATCCCCCAGCCAGAGTTAAACATCGTCAAAGGTTCTTGACCTGGTTCTCTCCTGCAGAGTTGTGAATCTTACTGCCAATCAGGATTTCTTGTTGTTTCTCGTATGTATTCCCCATCACTTGACTGTGTTTGATATCTAGCACTCGCTTGTGTTGATATTTGTTGCTCGTCTGCATTCCTCAGCGCTCGTCTGTGTTTGATACTTTGCTTATGCTCGTCTACATTCCCCGACACTCGTCTATGCTCGTTATCTGTTTGAAGCTCGTCTGCATTGTTTGGATACTCGTCTGTATCATCATCCATACTCGTTTTTGTTAGCTTATATCCATATGTGTTGATTTGACAGTTACTCTGGTACTCGTCTGTATTGCTACTCCAAATGCTCGTCTGTGTTGGATTTCTGGTATTCGTCTGTATTAGTGGTTGATATTCGTCTGTATCATCGCTTGAAGCGTTCTTCTGTGTTTCTTAGATCATCGTCTAATATTCGTTTGTATCACTGACTTATGGTGCTCGTCTGTGTTCTCTTGATGATCATCCAATACTCGTCTATATTGAAGAGGTTTGAAGTCCTGACGGTGGGATTAAACGTGAAAATGGTTGCCGGTACTGGTGTAACAGGTTATCTGAAGGAGGTTCGTCTGTCTCAGACTCCACTTATCTACGCAAGATTTGTGACAGATTATCTGAAGAAGACTCATCTGTCTTAGACCATATATCCACGGATAATATGTGAGGAGGATTCGTCTATCCTGATTATGCATGTCTATCCCACGGACTAAAGTGCATCACCGATCCTGACGTAACAGGTCTATCCGAAGGAAATTCATTTGTCTCAGGTCATATGTTGCAAATGTATGAAGAGGGCTCGTTTGTCCATTCCTGGCGTAATAAGTTTACTTGAAGAGGGCTCGTATGTCCAGTTCCTGGCGTAACATGTTTGCTTGAAGAAGACTCGTCTGTCTAAGTTTTTCTTATCCAGCGTAATAATTCAATTTGGAAGAAGCTCGTCTGCTTTGCCTTCACTTCGGTTATCTAGAGAGTTATTTTGGTTGGGTTTGTTCCCATTTCTGCATTCTTTGGCAGAGTGCAAATTTCTGGTTTTCTTCGTATTCAACCACAGTTTATCATGAACGGTCGATAGCCCGTGCTATCGTCCTTTTCAGATTAACAGTTGCTTGAATAGGGGCAGCTGTAACACCCCAAATTTGCCATCTGGTTTTCTATCTTTTCCTTTTTTTTGCATACATACGCATATCACATTTTCATTCTTTTGGATAAGCTCCTGAAACATGGGATCGGTGTCATCTGAGAATTTGGGTTTATTTCCCCGATTATTTGGTTCTCAAGGATTTCACGTCTGAAGATTTTTCATTGGCACATCTGGCCCATCATCACCGTTTAAGCATGAATTAAGAGTTTCTTATTCATCAAGTTAAGGCTATTTCTCACCTCCTCGGTATCTCAGGAATCTCTTCAAATGTGAGTTGTTCATTTCAGGGGATTATTTCTCAGATTTATTTCCCAAAGGCTCTTTCAGACAAGTTCAAAATGATTCAAAGTTTATCAAAGGATTCAAAGATTTGTTTGAACGAGTCAAATTGAGTTTTTATTCAGTTTGATGCTCTAGTGGGTTCCAATGGTGATCGTTCAAGGTGTTATAATTATAAGTTAAAGGTGATGATTGTTGTTTTAGTGGGGAATATTTCTGTGGGTCAGGAAGGTGTTTCATCCATATTTGTTGGAATTGGTTTACGTTTGTGGATTCATTTCAATATTTAATTCATTTATTGATTTCTTTTTGGTCCAAGATTTTAATTTACTCAAAATCCAAGGAGATGCAAATATTATTTTCAAGCCCATTTCACGGTTACCACAAATGCCCACTATGACAATTTTGAAACCAAATAAAAATAAATAAGTGAGAAATACAAGCTCATGAAGTAATACAACTAGAATTAATTATAATTTCAGCAAGCCTCACTACCCACCCATCAGATTTTCACATACAACTCCCTGCAACTATTTTCCAACCATTCCACCATAACTGGTCCCCACACATAATACAAATTCACACAACAATTTTACCACAATGGTCCCACACTACCAACGCACAATGAACCACACGCTTTTCACGCACAACACACATCAGCAGCAAAGAATTCCTAACGGGATCATACACATATCACCACACAAAGCCAACCCTCTCCATTCACATTGATACCAATATTCATAAAAAGCAAAGCTCATTTTTCACTAACAAAAGACCTGCACAAAAATCATGCAGTAACGCAAAAAGGCCTCTCATCATCACCTTCATTCTTTGCTTTCCCACAACATCAACAAACCTCATTCCATTTCATCACCAACAAACAAAAAAAAATCTGAAAACCACCATCCATTTAGACTCCTCATAAACACTTCTCTTCATTGCAACAACACCCCTGTTTTTCACAAACCAATTTCAACCTCACCATTAACCCACCTTCCGATCACCATCACTCAACACTTCATTCATTTCAGCAACACTCCTTCATCGGACCTCCAACATATCAACATAGAACCATAACAACACTGAAGCTTCACAAATTTGTGCCTCAAAATCATAAACCCCCTTTTAGCCATAACATTATTCCTTCAACAACCTCCACCATAAAACAAACCCTCCGCTTTCAACACCACCGTAAAATCTTCGTCCTTCATAAAATTCACCTTTATCCCTTCATCAACATCAACAACAACAGAACATACACAAAAAAAGAAAAAAGAGATGAAGAAGAAGCCATCTGAAATAGAGTAGAGAGAGATCGCGAGTAAAAAGCGAGTCGTAGAACATATCTTAAAAGAGGAACAAAGAAGAGAATAAGGAGAAATACCGAGAGATTGGAGAGTCACGACGAAAAGAATCTAGTGGGTGATGGAGATCTCGGTGAAGCCTTGAAGCGGTTGTGTGTAGTTCACCGTAAATGGTCTTGGCGGTGACGAATACGAACGATGGTTGTTGGGATTGGAGCATGGACGCTGATGACTTGCAGGTGTAAAACAAATTTGATGAACAGAGCCGTGATCTCCTTTTGCGTTGAATCTTCGTGAACATGTGACCTGTTGAGTACCGATTTTTGGGGGTCTTGCCTTGACCTTTTCTTTTATGTGTTAATATAAACAATTAATTTTACTTATTATGAACTTTTTATGTTGTGTTACTCTTTAATTTTATTTTAATATTTTTATATTTTTCTTCTAAGATAGATGGTTTTGGTCCTTGGGCTTTGAAGCCCGGTTTGATTACTACATCCCCCACTCCCATTGTTGTTTCTAATTTTGGGCTTGAGCCCATGCTGAAATTTTGAACTCACCCTCTATTTCCAGTGACACACCTCTTGGCTGTTTTGTTTTCTTTTAGGTTTCTTATTTTATTGCCTTTTATTTGTACTTAGTATTTGTTTAATGTTGGTTAATATTAGGTTATAATTTCATTAGAATGTTGATATTATTTTGTTAATTCCAATTATTAATTTTAGTATGACTTGTTTCTAATTTTGGTTAATTTTTGTTTAACTAAATAGGATTTGGTATTTAATTTTGGTTCTAGTTTGTGCTCGATGTTTTGTAGGCTTATTGTTTGACTATGGCGATAGCCTTATGTTGGATTATTCCTTGGACTTGAACACTTGTCCTGATAAATATTCTTGTTAATCCGGGTTCTCTTTGTTGTTCGTATTTGACGCTGGATGCTTACACTTGACTTTCGATACCCTGATAATGGACAATTGTGCTTGACTGTTGAATCCGCTTGGGACTTGATATTTCTGAGTTTCTCTTGCGCGTATTGAAGAGGCAACGGACCTTCTCCGTTAGGTACCACTGAGACTCGACTTTATATCTCATGCCTCATTCTAGTCCTGATACCATGTTAGGAGCATGTTATTGCATCTGGAAGTCCTACTGGTGTAGGCTCTGTTTGTGCATTGTTCGATTACTCCGTATTGCATTTCTCCTCTCCTTACTTATTTCTTCTTCATCTCATTATTTCCTCCTTCATTTCTTTTTATGCTTTCTTATCTTGATTGTGATGTGCTTATGCCAACCTTTCTAGTTCTTCTTTCTTCTTTCCTTCTTCTTCATTAGGATAGACTTCAAACCACACTAACCTTAGGATCACCTTTGCATGATAACTTTAGGATTAGACTTTCCCCATTAGATTTTATCTTTAAGATCATTTTGTTTCTTTCTCTTCTCATCTCAAAACCAAAACCTAAAAAACACTTAATTGTCGC
The DNA here is from genome assembly GCA_963966055.1 of Lathyrus aphaca. Lineage (NCBI taxonomy): Eukaryota > Viridiplantae > Streptophyta > Magnoliopsida > Fabales > Fabaceae > Lathyrus > Lathyrus aphaca. Next base: position 232,155,620 of record OZ014519.1, read on the forward strand.
TCCCACCAAATGACACAGGGCCATCAGGGGTACAAACGCGAACGGTCGGCGAAAGAGAGAGAAATGAATAGAGTCGCCAGCTAGGCATTTTTATCCTGAAGTAAAGGTAATGCTGCATAAACCTAAGAAAAGATGGATAAGACGGTTGCGAACCAGAGAAACTGAGAAAGGGGGTTGGTTACAACCTGGGAAGGTATTAGCACCCAGATTGTCCGCCGTACTCGACGGGATCCACGCTTAAAAGATTTGTGTTTAAAGGGGGTAGTGTCAGTGCAATCTGTGTATCAAAGCTGGAAAAGAATGCAAGTGTCAGTGCAAAAGAAATGTGAAGTGAAATGAAAAAGTGTCAGTGTAAGGAAAGGATGAAATGCTCAAGACTAAGAGGCTTAAAGAATAATGCTGGAAGGAGGGGGAATATACAGAGACTTTTGTTCGATAACTGTTAAGTTATGCCTACGTATCCTCTCGTGCAATGAGGAAGTCAGAACACCGTAGTTCGACTCAAAGAGACTGGAAGATAAATTGACTTGTGAACTGCTCACTTGTCTATGCTTAAGTGTATGACCTGTCTGGCTCAGGTGCAAACTGTCTTGCATTAGACGGAAGAAGCGAGTTCTCGTTTGTGAGTGAATGAGGTGAGAAAAGAATCCCGGAGGAGACGATTATTGTTTGTTTTTGTATTTTCAATCTTTTATTGCTTTTTGAGTTTGTCATAAGAAAATGAGCTTAAGCCTAAACCAAGGGTTAACAAACTCATCACATCCTCCCTCTGATTAGGGGTAATGAGAATACCTTAAGTGTGGAGTAAACACCTCACACTCAATCACCATGATGTAGGATTAAGATCATTATCCTACTTGTATTTATTTAGATGTTTTTGGTATTTTTGTTTAGTGTTAAGTAATGAGTTTAAGCCATAATCAAGAATTTAATGGACCCATTACACCATCCTAATAGAAGGATAATAGATGAGAACATTTAAGCTGAGGAAGGCTCCTCAACTTAATCCATGATTAGGGATTAACCTCATGACAAAACAAAGCCTTTAGTAAATGGATTTTAGTTAATGGTAAGACTAAGAAATGAATTTTATGATTTGTAAGACAACTTGAGGGGGACTTGTCCATTAACACTAGGGTTAGTCCTTCTTAACCAATTAAGGAAGAATTAGAACCCTAATGCAAGGCCCAAGTTACAAGCTTGATGTCTTAGTGATTATTAGGTGGATTTATTAAAGGATTTAAACACATTAAGGGTTTAACACTTAGGATTAAATTTATACATTTCATCCTAATAGAAGGATGCAGACATAAGCTTAACCACAAAGCCTTAAAACCTTTAAGGTTTAGTCCTTGATTATGAGATGAAAAGAGAAGACAAAAGGATGACACAAAGGTAAAACTAATGGGGGGACTAATAAAACCCTAATTGTGATCATGCTTGGGTGTTCCTAGGATTTGTGAGGCTTGCAAAAGATCTTCAGGAGAGAAGCCACCAAGGAAGAAGCAGATGAAAGAAAGAGAAGCAGAAAGAAGCAAGTCAACTTACTTCACTTAAGAAGATAAGTTGCTTGAAGAAAGAAAGTGAGAAGGAGACATGAATGAGAAAGCTCACTCTAATACACAAGTAAAATGCAGCAATGATGCATAAGAGATGAGAAGAGATTATGAGAAGTGAAGGCAAATTCACTTCTCAATGACTTACCACCTGAAAAGTTAGTAACAAAAGGTGAAATGAAATGAAAATGAGATGAATGCAATGATGCAAACCAAATCCAGAAGCATAAACATGATGTTAATGATGCTAAGAGATGATGCAAACACATGTCAAGAGTTGTGGATGATCATACAAGGATGTGGATGCAAATGAAGCATGAAAGGAAGCATGAAAGTTCATGAATACACATGAAATGTAATGAATGCATAACATGGCAAATGGATGATGCAATGATCAAACATGATTGCAATGTGTCCTAAGATGCCTTATATGTCATGTGGATGCACAAAATGACATGGAAAAATCATGTATGCAAGCATAAGAAGGATGAATGCAAATGAAAGCAAAAATTAGGGTTTATGCACAAGACACAAAGCAAAAATCCAAAACCAGAAGCAAATGACAAGACAAAAAATTGAAAATGGGATCAGAGGTACCCTAACCCTACATAAGTTCACTTCCCAAAGGAGGGGACCTAACTCTTAACCTAATGGGAGTTATGATTTTCTTAAGTTAACTAGGGTTTTAAGGTACCTCACAATGAAAAATGCAAAACAAATTGAAAATGAAAGATAAATTCAAACCAATTTTACCCTAGAAACTACATGATATGAAGAATTCAATGCAAAAAGAAACAACATCAAACTCTTCATGGTTAGGCAGAATGCCTTTTTCTAATTTAGAACAAAAATATTGCCTTTTAAGAACTTTAATTCCAAAGAAAAATGTCAAAATATGTCAAGAACCAAAAATAAATTTGTTTGAAGAGTTTGATAATGTTTCTAAAGGTATTAAAATACAATGTGAATTTTTTTGTGATTTTTAAATACCTAAATGTATTTTTAATTAATTAATTCTCATTAACTAATTAAAAATAATCATTTAAATGATTTAAAAATAATTTTTAATGCAAAAAATAAAAATAAAAATATTTTTGGGTTCTGAAAATTAATAAAAGATTTGATAAAAATTTTCAGAATTTTTTGATGTATTTTACTATTTTTAAAAATTCGTAGAAATTAAATAGAAATAAAATGAAATAAAACAAATAAAAATGGAAAAGTATGAGGATCCTGAGGCTGAGATTCAAAGTTAGAGGGCGGGAGTTGACTGGCGCGCGTTTCAGTGGCTGGGATTGATTCTGATTAAATTCAAATTAAACCTAATTAATTAAACTAATTAATCTGAATTAGGGTTTAATGACAAATCTTGGCCGTTCACTCGCGCGCGGGAAACCAAATCAAAGGCCCATATTTAAACTAGACTTAATTACAGGATTAGGGCTAAACCACCTTCAGGAGACCAGAACACTGTTCCGGTCGTCTTCTCCGACGAGCCTAAACCCTAGCTTCTCTCTCAGGCCACCAAACTCCAAATTTCTTTCACAAAAATGATCCTCTAACAACCCTAAACCTAAACCCCCAACTAAAACTCATTTATTTCACGCCATGAACATGAATCGAAGAAAAATGTAAAAACGGGCAAGAGTTTCAGAGATCACATACATGGTGGATTCTCCACCATTTTCAAAAGTAATCACATCCCTATGATCAGGGAAGCATATAGAACCATAAAAGAACTTAAAAAATCGCTTCTGGGAAAAAAGTTCTTCATGTTACCTGAGATGGGAACCCTCTGATTCTGAGCTTTCTGGGTCCTCCTTTGATGCCATCCCACTCCAATGAACCTCCTGAAGATGATATGGAGCTTAGAAGACTTTGAGGATGGCTGGTTTGTGCTGTGTGGTTCTGGTGTAGCAGAAATGGAAGTCTGTGTGTGTGATGTTTTTGGCTGCTTTGAGGGTTGATTCTTGTTCTGTGAGTGATATGTGACTTGTTGGTGAAGAGAAATTTTAGGTTTGATGGCTGAGGGAGGATTTTCGAAGAGATGAAGGTTTGGACAGTTTTTGTGCAAGCTGGTTGTGTGTGTGTTCTGAGCTTATGTCCAGCCTGTTTTATGATCCATAACATATCCCTAAACTATTGGAAGAGGTATGAGGAAGTGACTTGCACTGTGGGAATGGCATGGGGCAATTGGCCAAAAAGTCAATGTTAGATGTACTTGAGGCATGGGCTGTGGAAGAGGCTATTTTAGGGCTGCTCTGAGTTCAGCTGCCTTCAAGGATGGCCATGGGATGAATTGATGTGATCTGAAATGGATGAAGGGTGAGATGCCATAGGTTTTGCCTTTTTGCAACTTGTTGCATTTTGTGATTTTTTGTCATGGACATGTGACATTCCTTGCTGAATTCTTGTTGTGAAATGCTACATGATGTTATGGTAATGCTTTGGGATCAGTTAGAGACCACACAAACCCTTGGGAATCACTTTTGCAAGAATTCCCCCTTTTGAACTTCATGGAAAAATGGCTTATGATACTTGGAATCCAAAGCATGAAAGTGAGAAATTCTTTGGGCAAATCTGAATTATGGACCATGAATGATGTTTGTGTGATGGTTAGAAGTTGATTTGAAGTCACATTTGGCTTTGGCAAGTGTTTTTGCAAGTTTCCTCTTTGGCACAAAAATGAAAATTTAGTGATTTTGTCCAACTTTGCAAGGCCATAACTTTTGATCAAGAATGCATTAGATCAAGTTCTTGTACTTTTTGAAAATGGGAGCATCCAATCTACAACTTTCATGACCAAGAATTTTTCATTTGAAGCATTTTTGAATCAAAAAGAGGAGGTTGAAAAACTTTCCCAAAATGGCAAATTTTCATTACAAGTCACTTTCCCAAAGTGGCAACTTTGCAAATGGCTTGAAATTCTTCAATTTTGTAAACTTCTAACTTCTTCTAAGATCAAATAAAGATCATAAACACCCAAAATGATGGAGAATACCCTTTGGTTGGATGATTGGGGGCCTCAGATGCCCTGATTTTGCACTGACTTGCCCAAGAAGTCATCTATTGATCAGATGTCTTCCCCATTGAATTTCTTCATGAAAGTTGGTATGCATGATCCTAATATCATATAGAGACCAATAGAAACAAGAATGACCAAAAAATTTGGAGTTATGGCCTCTGAAACCAAAACCCTAATTTTAGGTCATCTGTGAAGTTAAACCTGGCTCTGCTTCCATGCCTTTCTCAGTTCTTGTGATTTTCTGGCTTTCTTGATCTTGGGAGGAGATATTATGATGATTGAAAATACATGGACCCTCTTGAGATGATTGGAGACTCTTGGGGTGGCTCAGATAGCCCTTGGATTGCTTAGATCACAGACCCTAGATGCAGATGACTTTGAACCAAAAAATTGCAATATGAGATGCTATGGTTGAACCTATGAAAATGAAAAGAAATCACAAGCCATGGTGTGAAATGAGTGAGGGCAAATTTGGGGTGTTTACATTAATAATAGTTGAGGTAGCCTTGTGTGTATGGACTTATTCCATGGGGCACTTGTAGTCTTCCCATCTTGGGATAGTACAAGTTTGTCTAGCATGATATACAAGTCTAATCATGAGACTACTTTCACAAAGAAAATCATAAAAAAAGAATTCTTCACAAAAGCTACAAAAACACTTAATAAATTCAATGAGTTAGTGAGCTTAGGCCCTAATCTCTGGAATCAAGTTTTGGGGATCTTCTCCTTACTTGAGTGTGCTTGTTCTATTATTCCTTCTTGGAATATAGTAGCAAGTACACATTCCATGGAAAAGAGCTTTAGTCCACTTCCTTGTGCCACACTCATAGAAAATCATAAAAAACACTAGACAAACAATAAACGTCTCTCCTTCGGGACTTCTTTTCTCACCACCTTCACTCTCATCGTACGAACTTGCTCCTACTTGTCATTTTGCAAGACGGTAACGCACTCGTCGTCCGAGTTTGCAACACCTGAGCAGTGACATATGTAGTTCAAGCCTTAATCCACAAGAAATCTTTTCCACCACTAGTTAGGGGATCTACGGCGACTCTGATCCTCATTGTCCAGATGAGGTACGTAGGCAGCGGGGTAGGTCCCGTTCGAGAACACTCTTTTATTTTCCCTACATTTTCCCCATTTCTTTTCTTTTATCCAGTTCAGTTCCTTTTCTTTGCAGCAGCTTTCATTTCTTCCCCCTTTGAAACAGTTTCTTTGAAAGCATGGATCTTGTCAGGTACGGCGAACGATCTGGGGTGCTAATACCTTCCCAGGTCGTAACTGACTCCCGAGCTCAGTTTCTTTGGTTCGCAGGACCTTTTTCCTTCCTTTCTTTTCTTCTGGTTTGTGCAGCATTACCATTCCCGTTCCTCCGGGATAAAAATGTCTGGCTGGCGACTCTACCTCTTTCCACGCCACTTTCGCGTTTGTATCAGGATGGAAATCCAGGGAGCGACACTGAGTCGCACACCCAGGATGCAAGGCTTTATCCACTCGTCCAGTTCACAATCACTATTAACCGTTTCATCTTGCACGATACAAATGCTACCATGATCAAACCACCCTGCATTGGTGAAAGTAACCGGGCCTTTCCGACCTCTAGAGCTCTGATCTAGCATTGAATGACCAAGATGGTAGCCAACCCCGAACATATCTTTATTCTCTGGGACTTCAATCATTGTTGCTCCAGCCCTCATTCGTGCCTAATTCTACCACCTTCAAGGCCTACGTGTAGGGCACTATAGACGCTCCTTTCTTCTTATCCTCTGACAAGGAAACTGATGACGATGTACCCTCGGTTCTGAATGGATCGAAGGCTTGACAAGGAGTCTCAACAATCTCCTTGTCCATCTCTACATATTTGAACGAATCCATGTGACTGATGAAGATGTCTTCTTCACTGCACACTGTAACGATCTGGCCTTCCTAGACAAATTTGAGCTTCTAGTGGAGAGTTGAAGACACAACCCCTGCCGCATGTATCCAGGGTTGTCCAAGCAAACAACTGTAAGCTGGTTGGTGTAACACCCCAAATTTTCCCTCTTCATTTTAAGCATCATATCACATCATATTCATCTTGAACATATCATTTTCTTAGCATCCTAGCATGGAAAGATGAGGCATAACATTCTTCATGACCTAACATTAGGCATATGATCATCTGTGGAGGTTCTTGAAGCATTTCAAGCCATGACAAGGAGCTCAATGGTTTTGTACAAGTCCTATGATGGGTCTATATTGTATTTACAAGCTCAAGTCCATTTACAAAATCTCAGAAGATTATATGATCATCAGAGATTTCAGGATAGGGCAAGGCTCCTAAGCATTGGTCCTAAACTAGGGTTTGAGATTTAAGCATCAAAACCTCACAACATTGGCCATTTAATTTGGGAAAATTCTTCTATATATCAAGAGGATCCTAGGTACCAATTTTCATGAGAAAATTCCATGTGGAAGTCAGGAAATTCTTCAGTTGCTTGCAGATGAAGTAATTGGTCAACTGTGCCTTTAAAAAGTCAACTGTGTGATTTCAAGGGGTCCAACCCACTTTTTCTAGCCAAGGGGTGTCCTTACAATTTTATAAGAGGTTTGGAAAGTCCAAAGTTCAAGAATCATGAAGTTTTGAAGGATTTTGCAAAATTGGCACAAAGTTGGTTTTGAAGAAATTCCATTTTTGGCAACTTTTGCCCTAAAATTCAAGTGAGCTTAACATGATCAAAAATTCTTCAAATGAACCAAATTCAAACATGAAAGTTGGAGATTAAGGTCTCCCATTTTCAAAAAGTACAAGTACTTTTTCATAGGATTCATGGTTTGCAAGCTAGGCCCCTCGAAAATTTTGACAAAATTAGGGCAAAACCAAAAATTTCATGCATGCACCAAAGCCTATTGTCATGAAACTTAATTTCAAGTGTTGGAATGGGTCAAGTTTGTTTACAAAGTTAAAATATATTGCATTTGGCATGCTTTTCTTAAGAGAATTCACAAAATTCGTGCACTACAAGAAAGTTGCTTCAAAAATGCAAAATTGACAAATTCATGAGAAATGTGTGATGCCTTAATCTAATGGCCAGGATTTGTTGGATTATAATCAAGGGTTGGATTTAGAGTGACATGGGCTGAAAGGCCAAGGAAGGCATGAGGAGTGCTTGCTCTCATCACAAACTTGCTCAATTTGCAAATTCACAAATTCTTTTGATCCACACGTGCAAATTACACAATTCTTTCAACATTGGTTCATGAGGTGGTATATAACAAGCTAGGGTTTCAGAATCACAGAAATCTCTCTCATTCTCTCATTTCAAAGTTTGTGCACAAATTGCATTTTCTCTCATATCTCATCACACACTTGCTCTATCAAAAAACCAGTGGTAGATCCTTGATCAGTGCAAGCTTAGGATCACAAATACCACCATCATTCAAGCAATCTCTTAAGATCAACAACCTTGCCATTTCAGAGCAGGTGCTTGCAAAGCTTAAGATCTAGCCACATCCAAGGCTCTAGTTGCATTTATTTTGCAACTAGAGAGCATTTGGAGTGATTTTCATCCATTATCTGGTCTTCTATCAAGCTCTTTCAAGATCTGCAACTCAGGTATGCCTTGGAACCTTTAGATCTGAAAATGAAATTAGTTGTGCATTTTGTGATCCTTGATGTTCACTGATCATGCTGTAAGTTTTAGTTTCGAAAATGGTGCATTGTAGAGTTAGATATGTGAGTTTCAAGTTTCATGGTCACACTTGTTTTGGCTCGATCTGTGTGATTCTTTGGTCCAATGGAAATTTCAGTGCCATTTTTGAGATCAGAGCACCTTGTTTAGTTAATCTGGAGGTCCTTGTTATTTCTTATTGATGTTTGTTCTTCTGGTATAAGTTCTGGTGCCGGAGCCCTAGCTCCGGTCATCGAAATCTGCATTTATGTGAGCTAGGGTTTCCAACGAAGAAGATAAGCTCTGAACCCTTGGATCTCCCCTCTCAATTGTCCAGATCTTTCCACGTTTCATAAACACTGCCTCCCTCTCACGTGTTTTTTTCTAATTCTCTTTTAATTCACAATTTTGCACGTCTCACCATAAGTCTCATGGTCCTCCACTCATAAATCAGCAATCCTCCACATCAATTAATGAGGAGTCTCTCAGCGCACGCTGGATCAATCCAATGGTCTTGTTATTTCCCAGTTTATTTTCATGAAATTCCACCTTACTAATATATTCCAGCGCAACTTTTGGGCCTCAGACATGCCATTCACACCCCCCACAGCATAAGCCTAATGCATTTCAACGCAAAATTCCCTGCTATTCTCTCCCCAGCTCATTTCTCATTTTAATTTCTTTTTCATTTATTTTCTTTTATTATCATTTTGGTTTCTAATTATTTAAAATACTTCCAATCATCAAAAAATCCCAAAATAATTCATGAGTGTTAAATTGAGTTTTCCTTAATTTTCTATATTTTTATTTTCCATTTTTTCCCATTATCCACGTGTCCATTAATTCTTCATTTCAATTAATTCATTTTTAAGTCCTTTTTTGTGCAATTTGTCTTGTTCATTTTCCATAGGGTTCATATTTTTGAGTTTTGTAGTTCATGTGCGATTTTTCCTCTGATTTTTAGAAATTTATTCATTGGGTCTTGGTCCTTTGACTTGTGAAGGAAGTTATTAACCCTAGTTCTTGTTTGTGTCCTCATTTGAACTACTTGGCTTCTGAATTTTTCCCAATCCTTTTGGCTCATTATTATATCATGTTTAAGGATCATTTGTCTTAAGTTGTGGATTTTTTAGATGCATTGTTGATTTGATTTGAATATTTATTCTCACCTTGTCCCATTTTGCTTCTTTGTGATCATTAGCTCTCTTATAAGCCTAGAAGGGAACTTGTGCCAACTTATTCTTCTCATTTGGGGTCTCTTTGGGGTATGGGTCCCTTTCTAGTCTTAGCTTAGGGTTGGTGTCTTAGAAATTTTTGTGTTTGCTTACCTTTTGAGTCCATCTTTTCTTATGTGCTTTCACTTCATCTCCTTACTTCTTTCACCCTATTTTGTGATTGTTTGGTCTTGTGCCTCTCTTCTCTTCATCTCTCTTGCTTCTAAAGCCTTTCTTTGATTTGTTTTGGTTCTGGTTGTGTGCCTTGAGTCCATGTTTGTGCATTTTTGCTTTGCATCTCATTAAGTTTGCATTTGTTTTGCCATGTGATTCATGTTGCATCATATTGTCTTGTATGCTTCATCCCTCATTCTTGTAACTTGCATATTCATTGAGTATTGGTATATATGACCTAACTTCTGTTTGTATGATATTGGCATGTCATTTGTTTCATTTTGCTTTGCTTTTGTGCTTATGTTACTAATCTTTCAGGGGCTATGGTAAGTGAGAGGTGTGAAAGTAAGTTTCACATCTCCAAATCTCATCTCTTCTTCTTATTTCTTACTTGTGACTAACTCTTTGCTTGTTGGGCTTAGGCCTTACTCATCTCTTCTTCTTCTTATTCTTCTTCTTCTTTTCTCTTTTTTTCTTTAGGATAGAAAACAACACTAACCTTAGGATATCCATGCATGACAACTCTTAGGATTCTTTAGTCCCCCATTAGATGTTTTACCTTTAGATCCTTTGTTGCTTTCTCTTCTCATTTTCAAACTCAATTCTAATTCACTTAATAAATGTTGAGTGTGCTTTCATGTGACATGAGACTTTGCTATGAGATACTTGCACGCGTTTCGTTTCGGGGCGAGGTGTAAGTTATCCCTCGTGGTGGATAGGTCTTAGCATGAGTACCTCACAAAGAAAAGCTAAAAAACACTTCTTAACCATAAAAACTACAAAAATACTTAATAATGGTAATAGGTCAATGTGTCTGAGCCTTCACTTATGGGACTAGCTTTGGGGATTTCCTCCATAGATAGGTGTGCCTCTTGCGCATTCCATTTCGGGATGATGTGAGATGTACACATCCCATTGAGTAAGACTTAGGTACACTTACCTATGCAAACTCCATTCATAAAAAGCTTCTAAAAAACACTGAACAAACAATAAACGTCTTTCCTTCGGGAATTCTTTTCTCATCTCCTTCGCTCCGTACGCGAACTTGCTCCTACTTGTCATTTTGCAAGACGGTTACGCACTCGTCGTCCGAGTCTGCAACACCTGAGCAATGGCATAGGCAGTTCAAGCCTTAATTCACAAGCAATTTCCTTGCCACCCCTAGTTAGGGGAACTACGGCGTCTCTGATCCTCATTGTCCTGATGAGGTACGTAGGTAGCGGGGTAGGGCCCGTTCGAGCACAATCTTTATTTTCCCTACATTTTTTCCTTTTCATTTCCTATTTCAGTTTCTTTTCTCAGTTCTTTCATCCAGTTTACTTTATTTTCTTTTGCAGCAGTTTTCATACCCTCACCCTTTGAAACAGTTTCTTTTGCAAGCGTGGATCCCATTGGGTACGGCGGACGATCTGGGTGCTAATACCTTCCTAGGTCGTAACCGACTCCCGAACTCAGTCTCTTTGGTTCGCAGGACCTGTGTCCTTCCTCTTCTTTCTTCTGGTTTGTGCAGCATTACCATTCCCTTTCTTCGGGATAAAAATGCCTGGCTGGCGACTCTATTCTTTTTCCACGCCACTTTCGCGTTTGTACCAGGATGGAAATCCGGGGAGCGAAAGCTGGCGACTCTGTTGGGGATCGAACCTAGAATCTCTGGTCCCCCTGTGAGTCTCTCCTAGCGCTTGTTTGTTTCTGTTTCATTGGGTGATGTTTGTTTGTTTGTTGTGGCTTGTTGTACTTTACTGTTGTTTATTTACAGTTTTATTTACTGTTGTTTATTTACAGTTTTCAGTATTTATTTCCCGCATCATATATATCATACTGGACTATCTGGACTGGTTTTCTGTTTGGTGGGCTCGAGTGATACTGTTTCTGAGAGATAAGCCAAGTACCCGGCTTGAGTGCACTATTGGATTAGAGTGGACATATTGTACTCACATGTGACATGATGAGTGGCAGTGTGTTTCACGCCCAGATTGCGACCGTCTTGGGAATATCTTGTGTGGGGATTTCCTCCACTTCGGGATAGGACCTTGATAGTTATGTGCATCTGGGGACCGATCATTGAGAACCTTTGTGGAAACAACCCTCTCCAGTGGTGGCAGTGGCAGACCACATTTTGTGGCAAACCCATTCGCACCCGAGGGTCCACTGGGGACTCGCATAGGATGGCCTTGTTCTCTTATAGGAACTCAGTTAAAGCGTCTGGTCGTATGACATTAGTACTGTATCCTACGGGCTGAATGTACTATTGTTTCTCGATTTCAGCGCTTGAAGCTGGGGACTTATAAGGGATGCTTGTTTTTCCTGGACTCAGCTGAGGCCTCCCTGCGTAGTACATAATGCCTAACCGATTCCCTGATTTGGTTATGAGCCATTTCTCGGAAATGGTGAAAGTATTATTGCTATTCGGCTTTGAGAGTCCGTGATGTTTGACCCGAAGCACACCTGTGAGATGGGGAGGGGTTTACAGGTTTGCAGGAACCCCTGACTCCATCATACCCTTGTTACCAGTGCAATTTCATGTTCTGATACAGTTACTTTGGTACCAGAGTTCTTGAGTTTATCTGGTTCTTGATTGGGAGTATCTGAGATTATCTGAGTGTTTATGGGTTGATATCCAGAGGATTTGGGTTTCTGATTATTTGGCCTTGGTATCCAGATTCCAGGCAGTCCCAGATGGATCATATGTCTTTGCATTTGCATTTGCATTGCATCATTTCATCATTAATCATGTTTTGTTTTCATTCACAGGTTCATATCTTTTCTTCCGGTTCCGGTATCCTCTTCAGAGATGGAAAATCCTCGCAAGCAGAATATTCATTTCAAGTTTTTTGACACTAAGGTTGGCCTGTTAAAGAAGATGGTGAAGTTGATCACACCCAACCATGTAGAGAGATTCAGGAAAGCTTATGGGAGTATTCTGGATGTGGTGGTAGAGCTAGATCCTTCTGAGAGAAGTGCCATTCATACCCTGCTTCAGTATTATGATCCTCATCTCCGTTGTTTCACTTTTCCTGATTTTCAGTTAGGTCCTATGCTGGAGGAGTATGCTTTGATCTTGGGAGTTCCTATTCGAGACCAGATTCCGTTCAATGCTGAGATGAGTAGACCTGCACCTGAGACTATTGCTAAGGCTCTTTATTTGAGCACTTCTACTGTGAATTCTATGACCATCATTAAAGGAGGTGTATCTGGGTTTTCTTTAGAGACTTTGGTAAAGAAGGTGGAAGAGTTGGTTGTTGAGGAAGAATGGGATGCTTTCTGTGCTATCTTGGCTCTTTCTATCTATGGCATTATTTTGTTTGCAGATATGGAGAAGTTCATAAATATGAATGCCATACATATCTTCTTGCTGAAGAATCCTGTGCCTACGTTGCTCGGAGATTTATATTATTCGGTGCACTACAAGACTGAGAAGAAGAGGGGAGGTTTAGTTCGTTGCTGCACTCCTTTATTTCATATGTGGTTCATGAGGCATCTGCCTAGTACTGGAGTGTTTAGTGACCATACCTTGGTATGGGCTCAGAAGCTGGAAAAGTTGCTTGCCAAGGATGTCAGGTGGATTACTCAGAGGCTTCAAGGTGCCCGTTTCATCACTAGTTGTGGGAGTTATCTTAGTGTACCTTTATTGGGAGTAACTGGAGGGATAAATTACAACCCGATCTTGTTGAGAAGACAGTTGGGATATGCCTTGAGAGAGGTACCAGAAGAATTGAAGTTGACCCCTATTTTCTACTTCCCGGTAAAGGACAATATGCCTTTAGTGAGGAAAGCTGTTGGAGCTTGGAAGTGTATCAAGGGAGAAGGGATAGCCAGTTTTGGAAAGTGCAACAATCAGACATTCCCGGAGTATGAGGCTTGGCTGAAAGACAGAGCCAGAAGGGTATTGCTGCCATTCTCATCTCCAATTCCTTCAGTTGCTGAGTCTACTGATACTATGTCTTTAGAGGAGTTCAAGAAGTTGGAAGCCCAGCTGCATGAAGTCAGGGTGGAGAACACTGGAATGGTTAATCTGTATCATCTTGCCAACCGGGCCAAGAATGAAGCTAAAGTGAAGTTGCTGAAGATGCAGACTACCTTGGAGGCTAAAGAGAAAGACTTTTCTGGAAGGGAAGCTCACTTTCAAAGGTTGGGTATGATGGAAGCAAAAAGAGAAGCTGAACGCAAGCAGAATTCGAAGACTCTCAAGGAAGCTCGTCAGTCTATTGTCTAGTTGCAGGGACAGAGAGAGCAAGAGTTGAAGAGATATAAGGAAAAATAAGAGTTCTTCGAAGTGCAAATGGCCTACAAGAAGGAAGAGGTGGAGCAGGTCCACAACATTCGAAGGGAGAAGACTCAGCAGTTAGCAGATAGTCAGCAAGCCTTAGAAGCAGCACTTAAAGAGATTGAAGACCTCAAGTTGATGGCTGGAGTCAAGAAAGCTAAGTCTGGTGTGGGGCTTAGTGAGGGAGGTTCAGGGTCCTCAGGCAGTGGTTTTGCTTCTTAGTTTGATTTCCTTGTGTTTGGATTACCTACATACATGTTGTAGGAGTCCTGGTTGTTTGTTTTTCTTCTTAGAAACTTGTACCCTACGGGGAATTTTGTTATGTTTGCCTTACAGGCTGATTTATGTTATGTAGTTTTTCAGTTCACCATTTCTTTGTGTGCCTGCTGTTATGGTTTGAATGTGGTTTCTTTGCGAAGGTTTCTGAAAGTCGAGGATCAGTATCCATCTGGTTTTCTTTGCTAAATACCGGAACTAGGGCATGAATGACCCGGGATTGGAAACATAAACAACTGTATTGCATACATATCACCTGTTTTCTTGTTTTGCAGGTATAGTCAACAGTTCCTAATGTCTTTTGTATTTCAGGCACTATAGCTCCCAGAAAATTTCGGGAACAGCCAGTCGCACACAAATATCCAACAAAGATCAACAGAGAGAGAATCATGGACCAGATGCAAGCTGACTTAGCTGACCTGAGACTAAGGATGGACAACTTTATGACTTTGATGGCAGGCATGGGTCAGAATCAAGAACGTCTGCGGGAGATGATAGAAAATGGCCAAGCCAGAAACAACGACACTACTGAGGGAGGTAATCGTAACGGTGCGGGCGCACGTCAAGTGGAAATCCCTGTAACACAGCCAGGGGTTACTATAATCAATGATGGGCTGAATAATGTGCAAATGGATAACCAGGACGAACAGTTCACTCTGCTGGACGAAGCTGAGGGTCAGGGGGCTGAGATGAACAAGATGTTTGAGGAAATAGCAGAGCAAATCAAGGCTATTCAATCCCAGAGTTCTTTGGGATTTGACATTACTGACTTGGGCTTGGTTCCAGGGGTTAGAATCCCTTACAAGTTCAAGGTTCCAACTTTTGAGAAATACAATGGCACTGCATGCCCAAAGACACATCTTCAGTCCTTCGTAGGAAGGGTTGTTGCTCACACTGATGATGAAAAACTCTGGATGTACTATTTCCAGGACAGCCTGGTCGGGGCCTCTCTGGAATGGTATATGAAGCTAAGCAGAGTCAACATTAAAAGCTGGAAAGACTTGGCAGAGGCTTTTGTGAGACAATACCAGTATAATTTGGACATGGCTCCGAATCGCACTCAATTGCAACATATGTCTCAAACTGCTAAGGAGGGATTCAAAGAATATGCTCAAAGGTGGCGTCAGCTCGCTGCCAGAGTGCAACCACCACTGCTGGAAAATGAGATGGCTGACATGTTTATGGGGACTTTGCAAGGTGTGTTTCTTGAAAGATTGGCGTCCAGTTCTGCCACCAAATTCAATGATATTGTAATTGCTGGAGAGAGGGTAGAGACCTTGTTAAAGATGTGAAAGATCCAGGATACAAGCACGAGCAGCTCGAATGGAGCAAGAAAAGCCTTCAGTGGACCTCCAAGGAGAAGGGAGGGTGAGACAAATGTTGTGTTTGGCCGAGGACGGGGCCGAGGTTATAGAAGACTGTATGAGCATGTGGCAGCAGTCACAATTCCTTCCATCCCCGTGCAGCAGGCACCACCTCAACAACAACAACAACAACAACAGCAGCCACAACGCAACAACTATCAGCAGAGACCTTATCAGCCAAGGCAAACTCGCCCGACTAATAGGGTGCTTGAGGCAATCTCCATGACTTATGCTGCTTTGTTACCAAGATTGTTGGACCTGGATTTGATTCAATTGAGAACTTTGGCACCACCACCACCACCTGGAGAGCTTCCAGTGGGGTACGATGTCAATGCAAGATGCGCTTTCCATTCAGGGGCACCTGGGCACTCAACTGAGAAGTGCAGGGCGCTACAGCACAAAGTTCAAGACCTGATAGATTCCAAGGCAATTAACTTCACACCACCGCCAAATGTTACTTCGAACCCTATTCCGAATCACGGAGGGGCTAGAATCCATGCTGTTGATAGTGGTGAGAAGTTGAGTCTGATGCTGCGCATAGAGGAAGTGAAGACTCCTCTGTTGGTAATAAAGGAGAGACTACTGAATGGTCAAGTGTTTCCAGGATGCAGTTCTGATTGCATGGAATGTTTGAATTCAGAAAATGGGTGTGATGACCTGAAGATGGGATTGTAGAGTTTGATTGATGAAGGGTCTTTGCAATTTAACAGAGTTGGTAATGAAGTTGATGATATGTCCACAATAACCATATTCTATGATGAAGCTGAGATGCCTGTCAGAAGAGAGCCTGTAACCATTTTCACTCCTGAAGTTAGTCCTGTGACTATCACCGTGCCTGGGCCTGTTCCTTATATAGACAATAAAGCCATTCCATGGCATTACGACTCAGATGTGTATGTGGCTGGACAGAAAGTTGAGAGCAAGTCTGTTGCTATTGACCCGACTATAGTGAACGCCGGAGGAGTTGGAGGTTTCACAAGAAGTGGTTGTCTATTTGCTCCCCCAGTTCTGAGAGGGGATCCTGAGGCTGAGGCTTCGGCAAAGGTTAAAGGAAAGCAAGCTGTGACTGATGAATCAACAACTCTTGTTGCTGAGCAGGGTACATTTGAAAATGAGGTCGAGGAATTTATGCGCATTATCAAAAAGAGTGATTATAAGGTGGTCGAGCAGTTGAACCAAGATATCCATTCTATCTTTGCTGACGTGTTCTCCTGCACACAGAGAGGCCTTGTTGAAAGTGCTGCAGATGGCCTATGTTCCTCAAGAAATCACTGTCAATCAGCTTGAAGCAGTAGTGGGCAGTGTGAATGCAAGCCATGGGCTAGGCTTTACAGACAGAGACCTCACGTCAGAGGGCCGAAACCATAACAAAGCACTACATATTACTATGGAGTGCAAGGGTGCTGTGTTGTCGCATGTCCTTGTTGATACATGCTCTTCTCTTAATGTACTTCCGAAGAAAGCATTAATGAAGCTCAATGTTGATGGTATAGTCCTGAGACCAAGTGATTTGATTGTCAAAGCTTTCGATGGGTCGAGAAGGTCGGTTTTTGGAGAAGTTGAGTTGCCCGTGAAAATAGGTTCTCAAGTTTTCAAAAGTATCTTCTACGTCATGGACATTCAGCCCGCGTACAGCTGCTTATTGGGACGCCCATGGATTCATGCTGCCGGAGCTGTTACTTCCACCCTGCATCAGAAGCTCAAATATGTGGTTGACGGCCAGGTAATCACAATATGCGGAGAGGAAGACATCTTCGTAAGCCACTTATCAACGTTCAAGTATGTGGAGATGGATGGAGAGATCCATGAGACTCTATGTCAAGCCTTCGAAGCAGTCAATGTCAGTATCTTGACTCCTGTAGAGAAGAGCAGTGAGAAAGAAGGTACCTCCATCCATTCCTACAAGCAAGAAAAGGAGGTGGTTCAGTCAGGAAGCGCCTAAGGCTGAGCAAATTGCTGGAGCTAGAAAAGAAAGACGACAAGTTTGGTTTGGGTTATCAGCCTGGTGGATCTACTCCAAGTGGTAAAGCCATTACCTTTACAAGCGTTGGGATGTTCGACCGCAACCAGATTTGTGTGACAAGCCAAGATGGAGACAATGATGGTGACTGGGACAACTGGATTCACCCGTGTGCGCCCGGAGAGGAGCTGAAGAACTGGTCTGCTGAAGACATTGTCCAAGTTACCTGGCACTCAGAGTAATTTATTTGTTTCCTCTTTTCTTATTATACTGCATTGTCAAATCCAGCATTCTGCCCAAGATGCTAGGATCCATTGTATTGGGCCACCATGTTTTGTATGCATTTTATTTTACCGTGAAATAAAAGGACATTTTTAGACAAATTGTGTTCTCTTTCTTTGTTTTTAAATTTTTCACAAAAAAATATAAAAATGGCAATGTGTTTTTCCTTTTTGTTTTTGTGTTAGCGTCTCTTTTTCAAAATAAGCAGATTCTGAAATAAGCACATCATCTGTGCAGTGTTGATCATCCGGATTCCATTGATAATATTCCTGCTATGATCACGCAGGACTTTGGCAATCCTGTCTACCAAGCTGATGAAGGGGTTGAGGAAGACTGTGAACTCCCTGAAGAATTGGTCAGATTGTTGAAACAAGAGGAACAGGTTATTCAGCCTCATCAAGAAGAAATTGAGATCATCAACATCGGCAATGAAGATGTGAAGAAAGAGATCAAAATTGGGGCCAGTCTTCAGGACGACGTCAAGAGAGAGTTGATCAGTATGCTGCGTGAGTATGTGGATATCTTTGCCTGGTCGTATCAAGATATGCCAGGGTTGGATACCGACATCGTTGTGCATAAGCTACCATTGAGACATGACTGTCCTCCTATGAAACAGAAATTGAGAAGAACTCGTCCTAACATGGCGATGAAGATCAAAGAGGAGGTTCAGAAGCAATGGGATGCCGGTTTCCTTGCTGTAACTAGTTACCCACCTTGGGTAGCTAACATCATACCTGTACCAAAGAAGGACGGCAAGGTCCGGATGTGCGTTGATTACCGGGATTTGAATAGAGCGAGCCCAAAAGATGACTTTCCGTTACCTCACATTGATGTGTTGGTAGATAACACTGCTCAATTCTCGGTATTTTCCTTCATGGATGGCTTCTCCGGATATAATCAGATTAAGATGGCGCCGGAAGACATGGAGAAAACAACGTTCATTACCCCGTGGGGTACATTCTGCTACAAGGTGATGCCCTTTGGTTTGAAGAACGCCGGGGCAACTTATCAGCGGGCGATGGTCACATTGTTCCACGACATGATACACAAGGAGATTGAGTGTTATGTGGATGATATGATTGCTAAGTCCCGAGACGAAGAGGAGCACCTGGTCAACCTTAAGAAGCTGTTTGATAGACTGATCAAGTACAAGCTGAGGTTGAATCCAAACAAGTTCACTTTCGGGGTGCGTTCCGGGAAACTGCTGGGTTTCATTGTTAGTCAGAAAGGAATTGAGGTAGATCCTTCCAAGGTAAAAGCAATTCAAGATATGCCTGCACCGAAGACAGAAAAAGAAGTGCGCGGGTTTTTAGGGAGGTTGAACTACATTTCTCGGTTCATATCTCATCTAACTGCCACGTGCGAACCAATATTCAAGTTGCTAAGAAAAAAGCAAACGGTCAAGTGGAACGATGATTGTCAAAGAGCTTTCGACAAAATAAAAGAATATTTGCAGGAGCCTCCACTTCTAATGCCTCCAGTGGAAGGAAGACCTTTAATCATGTACTTGACTGTGCTAGAAGGGTCAATGGGGTGTGTTCTAGGCCAACATGATGAGTCTGGTCGAAAAGAGTACGCTATTTATTACCTTAGCAAAAAGTTTACCGACTGTGAATCCCGTTACTCACTGCTCGAGAAAACTTGCTGCGCTTTGGTATGGGCTGCTCGCCGACTGAGGCAGTACATGTTTACTCATACCACACTGCTCATTTCCAAAATGGATCCTGTCAAGTACATCTTTGAGAAACCAGCGTTAACCGGAAGGGTTGCTAGGTGGCAGATGATTTTGACTGAATATGACATCCAGTATACTTCTCAGAAAGCCATCAAGGGAAGTGTATTGTCGGATTACCTTGCACAACAACCTCTTGAAGATGATTATCAGCCAATGAAGTTTGATTTCCCTGATGAGGACATCATGTACCTCAAAGAAAACGATTGCGAGGAACCACTTCCGGAGGAGGGGCCAGACCCTGAATCCAAATGGAAGTTGATGTTTGATGGGGCAGTCAATATCAATGGACGTGGAGTTGGTGTTGTTCTTATCACTCCCGAAGGTGTTCACTTTCCCTTCGCTGCCAGAATTACTTTTGGCTGCACCAACAATGAAGCGGAATACGAGGCATGCATAATGGGAATAGAGGAGGCTATTAATCTTCGGATTAAGAAACTCGATATATTTGGAGATTCAGCCCTCGTCATTAACCAGGTTACCGGAAAGTGGTATACGCATTAAGAGCATTTAATTCCATACAGGGATTATGCTAGAAAACTGATGACGTTCTTCACGACAGTTAAGCTTCAGTACATACCACGTGATGAAAATCAGTTTGCCGACGCATTGGCCACTCTTTCTTCGTCTATCAAAGTCTTGTGTTGGAATTTTGTGCCCAGAATTGATATCTCCAGGCTTGACGCTCCAGCTCATGCTTTCTCCGTAGACGCAGTTTCTGACGAGAAACCTTGGTATTTTGATATCAAGCTATTCCTGGAAAAGCAAGAATACCCAACTGGGGCATCTTCCAATGACAAGAAGACCTTAAGGCGACTTGCTGCTAGCTTCTTCTTGAATACTGATGGGGTGTTGTACAAGAGAAACTTTTAACATGGTCTTGCTTAGATGCGTGGATAGACACGAAGCAAGCCTGTTAATGCAGGAAGTCCACGAAGGATCTTTCGGTACCCATGGAGGAGGGCATGCTATGGCAAAGAAATTGCTGAGATCGGGGTATTACTGGATGACAATGGATGCAGACTGTTGTTCATTCGCTCGTAAGTGCCACAAGTGCCAAATTTATGCAGACAAAGTACATGTTCCTCCTAGCCCGCTCAACGTCATGTCATCTCCTTGGCCCTTTTCTATGTGGGGCATTGACATGATCGGGAAGATAGAGCCAACTGCTTCAAATGGTCATCGCTTCATCCTGGTTGCGATTGATTACTTCACCAAGTGGGTGGAAGCAGCATCTTATGCCAACGTCACTCGTCAAGTGGTAGTAAGATTCCTGAAAAGGGACATCATATGCAGATACGAAGTGCCCGAAAGGATCATTACTGACAATAGTTCTAATCTCAACAACAAGATGATGGAAGAGTTGTGTCGGGACTTCAAGATTCAGCATCACAATTCTTCTCCTTACCGACCAAAGATGAATGGTACGGTAGAGGCAGCAAATAAGAATATCAAGAAGATTGTGCAAAAAATGGTTGTCACTTACAAATATTGGCATGAGATGTTACCATTTGCGTTGCATGGGTACCGAACGTCAGTCAAGATGTCAACTGGGGCAACTCCATTCTCTCTAGTATATGGCATGGAAGCAGTCCTGCCTGTTGAAGTTGAGATTCCTTCATTACGTGTGATGATGGATGTAAAGCTTGATGAGGCTGAATGGGTGCGTGCTCGTTACAATCAGCTATGTCTAATTGAGGAAAAGAGATTAGCAACTATTTGTCATGGTCAGCTTTATCAAAGGAGAATGAAGCGAGCATTCGACCAACGAGTACGTACTCGGGAGTACCAAGTAGGAGAGCTTGTGCTGAAAAGGATCATTCCTCCAGGTTCAGATCACAGGGGCAAGTGGACCCCAAACTACGAAGGACCATTCACAGTGAAGAAAGTCTTCTCAGGAGGAGCACTGATGCTCACCACTATGGATGAAGATGATTTCCAGTCCCCTGTTAACTCGGACGCAGTTAAAAAATACTTCGCATAAATAGACCCACTGGACACAAAAACAGAATTAAAGTCCAGGCAAGAAAAGGGCATCCCGGCGAGCTAAAAATAGAATAAAAAGCTCGGGAAAAAGTTAGGGAAAAAAAATAAAAAAAATGTACACCCGCTAAGTTGAAAAGCCACATTGGACAACTCAGGCAAAAAAGGGTATCTTGGTGGATTGAAAACCCGAAAGGGCGATTCACGCAAAACAAGGGAATAAGCGAACAACTGCGATCCGAGTAATCTGAACCACGTCATCGTTTTGTACAACTTGACAATATCAGAAGGATAGGAATCAGTCCCCTCATCCTCTCAGAAGGCAAAAGCAAGAATGGAGAGTTTGGAAGACATGCTGGTCATAGCAGAAATGGAACTCATTGGGATGCCGTGCCCATTGCCATTAGGATAGTTTCTTTTCTCAATTTTATGATGGCTGCCTCTTTTCAGGTGGTTGCTTCCTGATGTAAAATCTTTGCCTATTCAGAGGCCTTTCAATAAAAAGAATATTCAGTCAAAAAGCTGTGTTGTGGTTATTTTTGTTTGCAAAATGTCCTGAATTTTTGGAAAAAAAATAACATTGCATTTAAAACATGGTTATAATTTGAAAGAAAATGACATGAAGGGAAACACTGTAAACCCTCTTTGAGTGTCGGGTGACGATGGATGAACAGATCATACCATGCAAGTCCCTAGGGCACACTTGTGTTCTCTGTTGTTGCAGGTTGCAGGATGGCGTCACATTCTTCCTAAGCAGGATTCTTCCCTAGCTAAGTCTTGGCAGGAAGCCCAAGCAGTTTATTCTTCCCCAATGGAGTATGCCCAACAGGAAGCTGAATACCTGATGTCCCCACAGAGCTTTGAATCAGCAAATGTTCTCCCCAGCCAGAGCATTGTTGAAGCACCTTTCCCAGCCAAGTCTGAAGATGATCTTTCCCCACAGAGTTCATATCTGGGAGTCACTCCCATCAGTGAAATATTCCCTAGCAAGTTGCCATTCTTGTGGTCAATATGATGATACGGTCAGGTATTCATCACCTCAGTCAGTGTTAGGTGTCCAGGCCTCTTGACTTGTTTTTCCCCTGCAGAGTTGTAACTCTT
Source organism: Lathyrus aphaca (assembly GCA_963966055.1). Lineage (NCBI taxonomy): Eukaryota > Viridiplantae > Streptophyta > Magnoliopsida > Fabales > Fabaceae > Lathyrus > Lathyrus aphaca. Next base: position 232,178,201 of record OZ014519.1, read on the forward strand.
GTAGCCAATCAGGCATTTGTTGTTGCTCGTCTGCACTTCTCCAGCACTCGTCTATGTTCGTACTTTATTGCAGCTCGTCCGCATCTTTCAACACTTGTCTGTGTTATCACTTTGGTATCGCTCGTTTGCTTTCCCCAGCAGTGGTCCATGATTACCTTGTTGTTGCTCGTCTGCAATTCTCAACACTCGTCTGTGTTTGATATTTGATCATTTGCTGTTAGCTCGTCTGCAATTTCCAACACTCGTCTGTGTTTGGTATGTGATACCTGTTATTGCCCGCCTGCAATTCCCAACACTCGTCTGTGTTTGGTATCTGATGTTACTAGTCTGCATTCTCTAACACTCGTCTGTGTTTGGTATATGATTACTTTGCTGTTTGCTCGTCTGCAAGTTCCCAACACTCATATGTGTTTGACATCTGTAATATTTCTGATTGCTCGTCTTCACTCTCCGACACTCGTCTATGTTCGTTATCTGTCTGAAGCTCGTCTGCTTTGTTTGGATACTCGTCTGCATCATCCCCAACACTCGTATGTGTTAGCTTATATCCGTATGCGTGGATTTGTTGATTATCCTGGTATTCTTCTGTATTGCTACTTCAAATGCTCGTCTGTGTTTGAATTCCGGGTATTCATCTGTACCAGTGGTTGATACTCGGCTGTATCATTGCTTGAAGCTCTCTCTGTGTTTCTTAGATCATTGTCTGATACTCGTCTGTATCATTGACTGTTGGCACTCGTCTGTGTTATCTTGATGATCATCCAATACTCGTCTGTATTGAAGAGGTTTAAAGTCCTGACTATGGGAATAAATGTCAAAATGGTTACCGGTCCTGGCGTAACAGGTAAATCCGAAGGAGACTCGTCTGTCTCAAGCACTAATTATTATTGTTGCACCTGGCGTAACAAGTTTGCTCGCAGAAGACTCGTCTGTCTTGTACCATATATCCACGGATAATATATGAAGAAGGTTCGTCTACCTTGATTGTGCATGTTTACCCCATAGACTTTAATGCATCACCGGTCCTGGCGTAACAGGTTTATCCGAAGGAGATTCGTCTGTCTCAAGTCATATGTTCTTGAAGTGTTTGAGGACTCGTATGTCCAGCTCCTGGCGTCACAGGATTGTTTGAAGAAGACTCGTCTGTCAATGTATTCTGATTCCAGATACCAATTTCAACTTGGAAGAAACTCGTCTGCTTTATTCTCCCCTTCACTCACCAAAGCATCATTTGGTTGGGTTTATTTCCCAGTGTTGCATTCTTCTTCAGAGTGCAAATTTCAGGTCTTCTTGGTATTCAACCACCGTTTATCTTGAACGGTCGATAGCCCGTGCTACCGTCCTTTTCAGATTAACAGTTGTTTGAACAGGGGCAGCTGTAACACCCCAAATTTTCCCTCTTCATTTTAAGCATCATATCACATCATATTCATCTTGAACATATCATTTTCTTAGCATCCTAGCATGGAAAGATGAGGCATAACATTCTTCATGACCTAGCATTAGGCATATGATCATCTGTGGAGGTTCTTGAAGCATTTCAAGCCATGACAAGGAGCTCAATGGTTTTGTACAAGTCCTATGATGTGTCTATATTGTATTTACAAGCTCAAGTACATTTACAAAAGCTCAGAAGATTATATGATCATCAGAGATTTCAGGATAGGGCAAGGCTCCTAAGCATTGGTCCTAAACTAGGGTTTGCGATTCAAGCATCAAAACCTCACAACTTTGGCCATTTCATTTGGGCAAAGTCTTCTATATGTCAATAGGATCCTAGGTACCAATTTTCATGAGAAAATTCCATGTGGAAGTCAGGAAATTCTTCAGTTGCTTACAGATGAAGTAATTGCTCAACTGTGCTTTTAAAAAGTCAACTGTGTGATTTCAAGGGGTCCAACCCACTTTTTCTAGCCAAGGGGTGTCCTTACAATGTTATAAGAGGTTTGGAAAGTTCAAAGTTCAAGAATCATGAAGTTTTGAAGGATTTTGCAAAATTGGCACAAAGTTGGTTTTGAAGAAATTCCATTTTTGGCAACTTTTGCCCTAAAATTCAAGTGAGCTTAACATGATCAAAAATTCTTCAAATGAACCAAAGTCAAACATGAAAGTTGGAGATTAAGGTCTCCCATTTTCAAAAAGTACAAGTACGTTTTCATAGGATTCATGGTTTGCAAGCTAGGCCCCTCGAAAATTTGGACAAAATTAGGGCAAAACCAAAAATTTCATGCATGCACCAAAGCCAATTGTCATGAAACTTAATTTCAAGTGTTGGAATGGATCAAGTTTGTTTACAAAGTTAAAATACATTGCATTTTTCATGCTTTGCTCAAGAGAATTCACAAAATTCGTGCACTACAAGAAAGTTGCTTCAAAAATGCAAAATTGGCAAATTCATGAGAAATGTGTGATGCCTTAATCTAATGGCCAGGATTTGTTAGATTATAATCAAAGGTTGGATTTAGAGTGCACATGGGATGAAAGGACAAGGAAGGCATGAGGAGTGCATGCTCTCATCACAAACTTGCTCAATTTGTAAATTCACAAATTCTTTTGATCCACACGTGCAAATCACATAATTCTTTTAGCATTGGTTCATGAGGTGGTATATAACAAGCTAGGGTTTCAGAATACATATAACTCTCTCTCATTATCTCATTTCAAAGTTTGTGCACAAATTTCATTTTCTCTCATATCTCATCACACACTTGCTCAATCAAAAAACCAATGGTAGATCCTTGATCAGTGCAAGCTTAGGATCACAAATACCACCATCATTCAAGCAATCTCTTAAGATCAACAACCTTGCCATTTCAGGGCAGGTGCTTTCAAAGCTTAAGATCTAGCCACATTCAAGGCTCTAGTTGCATTTATTTTGCAACTAGAGAGCATTTGGAGTGATTTGCATCCATTATCTGGTCTTCTATCAAGCTCTTTCAAGATCTGCAACTCAGGTATGCCTTGGAACCTTTAGATCTGAAAATGAAATTAGTTGTGCATTTTGTGATCCTTGATGTTCACTGATCATGATGCAAGTTTTAGTTTCTAAAATGGTGCATTGTAGAGTTAGATATGTGAGTTTCAAGTTTCATGGTCACACTTGTTTTGGCTCGATTCGTGTGATTCTTTGGTCCAATGGAAATTTTAGTGCCATTTTTGAGATCAGAGCACCTTGTTTAGTTAATCTGGAGGTCCTTGTTATTTCTTATTGATGTTTTTTCTTCTGGTATAAGTTCCGGTGCCGGAGCCCTAGTTCCGGTCACCGGAATCTGCATTTATGTGAGCTAGGGTTTCCAGCGAAGAAGATAAGCTCTGAACCCTTGGATCTCCCCTCTCAATTGTCCAGATCTTGCCACGTTTTATAAACACTGCCTCCCTCTCACGTGTTTTTCTAATTCTGTTTTAATTCACAATGTTGCACGTCTCACCATAAGTCTCATGGTCCTCCACTCATAAATCAGCAATCCTCCACGTCAATTAATGAGGAGTCTCTCAGCGCACGCTGGATCAATCCAATGGTCTTGTTATTTCCCAGTTTATTTTCATGAAATTCCACCTTACTAATATATTCCAGCGCAGCTTTTGGGCCTCAGACATGCTATTCACAGCCCCCACAGCATAAGCCCAATGCATTTCAACGCAAAATTCCTTGCTTTTCTCACCCCACCTCATTTCTCATTTTAATTTCTTTTTCATTTATTTTCTTTTATTATCATTTTGGTTTCTAATTATTTAAAATACTTCCAGTCATCAAAAAATCCCAAAATAATTCATGAGTGTTCAATTGAGTTTTCCTTAATTTTCTATATTTTTATTTTCCATTTTTTCCCATTATCCACGTGTCCATTAATTCTTCATTTCAATTAATTCATTTTTAAGTCCTTTTTGTGCAATCTGTCTTGTTCATTTTCCATAGGGTTCATATTTTTGAGTTTTGTGTTAATTCTTTTTGCTCTGGATTCCTAAGATGATGTAGTTCATGTGCGGTTTTTCCCCTGATTTTTAGAAATTTATTCATTGGGTCTTGGTCCTTTGACTTGTGAAGGAAGTTATTAACCCTAGTTCTTGTTTGTGTCCTCATTTGACCTACTTGGCTTCTGAATTTTTCCCAATCCTTTTGGCTCATTATTATATCATGTTTGAGGATCATTTGTCTTAAGTTGTGGATTTTTTAGATTCATTGTTGATTTGATTTGAATTTTTATTCTCACCTTGTCCCATTTTGCTTCTTTGTGATCATTAGCTCTCTTATAAGCCTAGAAGGGAAATTGTGCCAACTTCTTCTTCTCATTTGGGGTCTCTTTGGGGTATGGGTTCCTTTCTAGTCTTAGCTTAGGGTTGGTGTCTTAGAAATTTTTGTGTTTGCTTACCTTTTGAGTCCATCTTTTCTTATGTGCTTTCACTTCATCTCCTTACTTCTTTCACCCCATTTTGTGATTGTTTGGTCTTGTGCCTCTCTTCTCTTCATCTCTCTTGCTTCTAAAGCCTTTCTTTGATTTGTTTTGGTTCTAGTTGTGTGCCTTGAGTCCATGTTTGTGCATTTTTGCTTTGCATCTCATTAAGTTTGCATTTGTTTTGCCATGTGATTCATGTTGCATCATATTGTCTTGTATGCTTCATCCCTCATTCTTGTAACTTGCATATTCATTGAGTATTTGTATATATGACCTCACTTCTGTTTGTATGATGTTGGCATGTCATTTGTTTCATTTTGCTTTGCTTTTGTGCTTATGTTACTAATCTTTCAGGGGCTATGGTAAGTGAGAGGTGTGAAAGTGAGTTTCACATCTCCAAATCTCATCTCTTCTTCTTATTTCTTACTTGTGACTAACTCTTTGCTTGTTGGGCTTAGGCCTTACTCATCTCTTCTTCTTCTTCTTCTTATTTTCTCTTTCTTTCTTTAGGATAGAAAACCACACTAACCTTAGGATATCCATGCATGACAACTCTCAGGATTCTTTAGTCCCCCATTAGATGTTTTACCTTTAGATCCTTTGTTGCTTTCTCTTCTCATCTTCAAACTCAATTCTAATTCACTTAATAAATGTTGAGTGTGCTTTCATGTGACATGAGACTTTGCTATGAGATACTTGCACGCGTTCTGTTTCGGGGCGAGGTGTAAGTTATCCCTCGTGGTGGATAGGTCTTAGCATGAGTACCTCACAAAGAAAAGCTAAAAAACACTTCTTAACCAAAAAAACTACAAAAATACTTAATAATGGTAATAGGTCAGTGTGTCTGAGCCTTCACTTATGGGACTAGCTTTGGGGATTTCCTCCATAGATAGGTGTGCCTCTTGCGCATTCCATTTCGGGATGATGTGAGACGTACACATCCCATTGAGTAAGACTTAGGTACACTTACCTATGCAAACTCCATTCATAAAAAGCTTCTAAAAACCACTGAACAAACAATAAGCGTCTTTCCTTCGGGAATTCTTTTCTCATCTCCTTCGCTCCGTACGCAAACTTGCTCCTACTTGTCATTTTGCAAGACGGTTACGCACTCGTCGTCCGAGTCTGCAACACCTGAGCAATGGCATAGGCAGTTCAAGCCTTAATTCACAAGCAATTTCCTTACCACCCCTAGTTAGGGGAACTACGGCGTCTCTGATCCTCATTGTCCTGATGAGGTACGTAGGTAGTGGGGTAGGGCCCGTTCGAGCACAATCTTTATTTTCCCTACATTTTTTCCTTTTCATTTCCTATTTCAGTTTCTTTTCTCAGTTCTTTCATCCAGTTCACTTTATTTTCTTTTGCAGCAGTTTTCATACCCTCACCCTTTGAAACAGTTTCTTTTGCAAGCGTGGATCCCGTCGGGTACGGCGGACGATCTGGGTGCTAATACCTTCCCAGGTTGTAACCGACTCCCGAACTCAGTCTCTTTGGTTTGCAGGACCTGTGTCCTTCCTCTTCTTTCTTTTGGTTTGTGCAGCATTACCATTCCCTTTCTTCGGGATAAAAATGCCTGGCTGGTGACTCTATTCTTTTTCCGCGCCACTTTCGCGTTTGTACTAGGATGGAAATCCGGGGAGCGACAGTTGGATATCCATAACATAAAAGGTAGTATTGAAAACCTGTTGTCCTACCTTGATTGGTAGATCCACCTCTCCAAAGATAGAACTTTTTGAGCCATCAAATGCACGAACCACTAAGTCGCTCGATCTAAGCACAACCCTATCATAATCCAACTTAATCAGTGCCTTCTTCGGAAGTACGTTCAGAGACGATCCTATATCAATAAGTACATGAGAGAGCACATCTCCTTTACATTCCATAGAAATGCGTAGAGCTCGATTATGGTTGCGTCCCTCAGTGGTCAAATCCATATCCGTAAACCCCAAACCATGGTTGCCGTTCACACTTGACACCACTGTCTCAAGCTGGTTTACTGATATTTCTTGTGGCACGTAGGAATTTTTTAAAATCTTCAGCAAAGCTTTCCTGTGTGATTCCGAGCACATCAACAAGGACAAGATTAAAATCTTGGAGGGAGTTTGTTGCAAGTGATCAACTATTTTGTAATCTCTCTTTTTAGTGATCTTCAAAATTTCTTCTACTTCCTTGTCAAAGGTGATATCAGGATCTAGAGTTGACGCCGGAGGATCACTCGTCACAGGCTGCTTTCCCCTGGCTCTGGCTTGGGCCTCTGCATTGTCCCTTGGGGGCATCACACTATTTCTCAATATTTCTGGCGCAAATAACCTCTAGCTCCTTGTGAACCCTCCAACTCCAACATTTTCAACTTGGTGATGAGCTGAGTTGGATGCGGTCACCTCCTGCTTCTGACCATTACAATAAACTTCGGCCCCATAGTACCATGGAACGACCTTTTTTCTATGGTACGGAATTGTTCCAGGAGTGGTAAAGTTACAAGTGCCATTTTTGCTGGTGTTGGAACTTGTACCAGATTATAGTAGATAGTCACAGTCGAAACTTCATCCACCTTCATGATTCTGTCAAATTGGATACTGCCCTCGTCAATCATTCTTTGTATACCCTGAAGGAAAATTGCGATCTAAACGCAGCGGAAAACAAAAATTTTCCTTTAGTGATCCTTACGAATGAGCATGGTCAGTGATAGAATCGTTACCTCTTTGTGGCGATTCAGATCTTTGATGCAGCGATCACAAGCGTTGATGAAGTGCAACGCCTCTACTCAGTCCACACGAACAGCTTCCGGTCACAGTGCTAGCTGCTTACGAACGGAATTATTTGAGTGAGAATCAAAAACGAAATTGCATCAAGTTAAAAGCTTCATCACAAGGGTTCCTTTTATAGACTCTCTTGTGGGCTGCGGGCTAAAAGCCCAATTCACATGATCCATAATAATATTATATATTATTATAATAACTATTATTATAATAAATATATTTATTTTATTATTATTTTATAACCATTATAAAATAACAATAATTATTATTATATTATCCGAATTTCTATTTTTCACTTAAGTGCACCGTACCTTACGGTGTTCCTTTGATTTCTCTATCTCTCATCAAACTGTCCTTATGTGTGTGACCCTGTAGGATTTCGTAACGTTGGTAATTATATTAAATTATATATTTAACATAATAAACAGTGAGCGGTATCTAGCAACACATCACTGCTACCCAAGTCACGAAAATGTCATGTGATCTGACAAAACCTTTTTCGTGATAATATATGTTTGTACAATTACCCTTTTGCCCCTATGTCTATATTGAACACAAGGCATACACTGTGTCATCCTTGTCCAGTTCAATATTGGGCCCTTAGACATTTCTCCTGTTATGCAGGATTGGCAAATTCCATCTAGGACACTCATGTCCCTCAGCATGCTTCGTGGAGTGCCCATCAACTGTCTTTATGATCATCCAGTTACGGATAATGTTTGATCAGCAATAAAGCACCCGACTCTACATCTAGGGTCCATAGTGGTTTCAGGTCGAAGGGTGGTAATACACCATTATCACCATGAGAATAACTTATGACACTTTGCATAACATACTATGTAGTATTCTCATAGCGGGTCAATCCGGTATAAATATTACTCCTAATATTTATACCTATGTCAAGACTTGATAACCCTTTATCCATGATCCATGAGATGTGATCATCAGTCTATCTTCATAATAGTCTCAATGCTTTAATGTTATCCCACTTTGCAATAAAGCTTGACTACGGATATTTTAAGAATAATGTCTTTATGTTTAATGGGATCTCATGATTAAGTCACACTTAACATTTCATTAAACAGACTAACTATTCTAGGGACTTTATTATTCTGAAAGACAAACATAATAAAGAAATGCCTTTTATTATTAAACGAATAATCCGATACAAGTACCAAAAAGTATTGGCCTCTAGGGCTTACACCAACAATCTCCCACTAGCACTAGAGCCAATTAGGCATACCCTTAATACCCATAGATCTAGTATGACCATCATGCTTCTGTTGCGCAAGAGGCTTTGTTAATGGGTCAGCGATATTGTCAAGTGTAGGTACTCTGCATATCTTCACATCTCCCCGATCGATTATCTCTCGAATGAGGTGATAACGCCTAAGTATGTGTTTGGATCGTTGGTGAGATCTAGGCTCCTTAGCTTGTGCGATAGCACCATTGTTATCACAATATAAACCAATGGGATCCACAATGCTAGGGACTATGCCAAGTTCACTAATGAACTTCTTGATCCAAACAGCTTCCTTTGCTGCATTTGAGGCAGCAATATACTCGGCCTCAGTTGTAAAATTAGCAACTGTTTCCTGCTTTGAACTTTTCCAGCTCACAGCGCCACCATTGAGACAGAACACATAACCAGATTGTGATCTAAAATCATCCTTATCTGTCTGGAAGCTAGCATCAGTGTAACCAATTACATCAAGCTCTTCCTGACCTCCATATATCAAGAATGAATCCTTAGTCCTTCTCAAGTACTTAAGGATATTCTTGACAGCTACCCAGTGAGCATCACCGGGATCAGATTGGTACCTACTCGTTGCACTTAATGCATACGAGACATCTGGTCGAGTACATAACATGGCATACATGATAGATCCTATTGCAGATGCATATGGAATCTTATTCATGCGATCCCTTTCTTCCTTAGTTGAAGGGGATTGTGTTTTTGATAAACACAGACCATGTTGCATAGGTATGAATCCTTTCTTGGAATCATGCATATTAAAGCGTCTCAACACTTTATCTATGTATGTACTCTGACTTAGGCCAAGCAGTTTTTGTGATTTATCTCTATAGATCCTAATTCCTAATATATAGGCTGCTTCACCTAGGTCTTTCATAGAAAAACAATTCCCTAACCAAGTCTTCACTTGTTGCAAGGTAGGGACATCGTTTCCAATGAGTAATATGTCATCTACATATAATACCAGAAACACGATCATGCTCCCACTAACCTTCTTGTAGACACAAGGTTCATCTTCATTTTTGATGAATCCATATTGTTTTACGGTTTCATCAAAACGAAGATTCCAGCTTCTGGAAGCTTGCTTTAATCCATAGATTGATCGCTGTAACTTGCATATCTTTTGGGCATCTTGTGGTATGTCAAATCCTTCAGGTTGTGTCATGTACACATCCTCAAGAAGATTCCCATTAAGGAAAGCAGTTTTGACATCCATCTGCCATATTTCATAATCATGATATGCAGCGATGGCAAGTAAAATCCGAACAGATTTAAGCATTGCAACTGGTGAAAAGGTTTCATCATAGTCAACCCCATGAATTTGTTTATAGCCTTTTGCAACCAGTCTTGCTTTATAGGTATGTACCTTACCATCCATGTCAGTCTTCTTCTTGAAGACCCACTTGCATCCTATAGGGTTAACTCCTATAGGAGGTTCTACCAAGGTCCAAACCTGGTTTGTGTACATGGAATCCATTTCAGATTTCATGGCTTCTAGCCACTTCTCAGACTCAGGACCAGTTATGGCCTCTTTGTAGGTCACAGGCTCATCTTGATCCATGAGTAATACATCACCCTGATCACTTATGAGATATCCATATCTCTCAGGTTGGTGACGTGTCCTGCTTGACCTACGCTGGTCTTGTTCTACTTGAGCAGGTTGCTCTTCCACAACTACTTGTGTTTCCTGCTCTAGTTCCTCCATAGGTGTTTCAATGTTTTGTGATTCTTGAATTTCTTCAAGCTCTATTTTCCTCCCACTGTTTCCTTTGGAAATAAAATCCCTTTCCAGAAAGACTCCAGTTCGAGCGACAAACACTTTGCCCTCAGAAGGATTGTAGAAGTAATATCCTCTTGTTTCTTTAGGATATCCCACAAATAAGCATTTGTCAGATTTGGGCTCAAGCTTGGTTGAAATTTGTCATTTGACGTAAACTTCGCAACCCCAAATCTTCATGTAAGACATATGTGGTTTCTTACCACTCCATATCTCATATGGTGTCTTATCAACCTTTTTGGATGGAACACGGTTAAGTGTGTAAGCTGCTGTTAATAATGCATGTCCCCAAAAGGAGTTTGGAAGATCGGCGTGACTCATCATGGATCGGACCATGTCTAACAAGGTTCGATTTCTTCTCTCAGATACACCATTCCATTGTGGTGTTCCAGGAGGAGTAAGTTGGGATAGAATCCCATACTCTTTTAGATGGTCATCAAATTCTAGGCTTAAATATTCACCGCCTCGATCTGATCGAAGAACTTTAATATTCTTCCCTAGTTGGTTTTGTACTTCATTCTTGAATTCCTTGAACTTTTCAAAGGACTCAGATTTGTGTTTCATTAAATACACATATCCGTATCTACTGAAGTCATCAGTGAAAGTGATGAAGTACTGAAAACCTCCTCTGGCTGGTATGTTCAGTGGTCCACATACATCAGTATGTATGAGTGCCAAAAGATCATTAGCCCTTTCACCTTTTCCTGTGAATGGGGACTTTGTCATCTTTCCAATTAAACAAGATCTGCATGTGTCATATGATTCATAATCAAAAGAGTCCAAGAGTCCATCTTTATGGAGTTTGGAAATGCGTTTCTCATTTATGTGGCCTAATCGACAGTGCCAAAGGTAAGTTGGATTCAACTCATTAGGTTTCAACCTTTTAGTATTAATGTTATAAATTGGCATTTCAAGATCAAGGACATATAGTCCATTATTCATTTTTGCAGTAGCATAGAATATATCATTCAAATAAATGGAGCAACAATTGTTCTTTATTATGAATGAAAAACCAAACTTGTCCAAACAAGAAACGGAAATAATATTCCTGCTAATTGCAGGTACATAATAACAGTTCTCTAACTGAATTATTAAACCACTAGGTAAAGTTAAAACATAAGTTCCTACAGCTAAAGCAGCAACCTTTGCTCCATTGCCAACTCGTAGGTCAACTTCACCTTTTGCCAAATCTCTACTCCTTTTTAGCCCCTGCACATTAGTACAAATGTGAGAACCGCATCCAGTATCTAATACCCATGATGCAGAAGTAGATAAATTAATTTCAATAACAAAAATACCTGAATTTGAAGTCTCTACTCCATTTTTCTTATCTTCCAGGTACTTTGGGCAATTTCTCTTCCAATGTCCGGTCTTACCGCAATGGAAGCAAGTGCCCTCCTTTGCTATTCCTCCACTAGGCTTCAAAACAGGAGGAGTGGGTTTGGGTTTGGCAACTTCCTTGCCTTTCCCTCTACCACCCTGTTTGATGGGCCTCTTGTTCTGTTTCTTTCCATTACTGACCATCATAATAGATTTCCCTTTTGTCTTCATATTCTGCTCAGCAGTTCTCAACATGCCTAGCAGTTCTGGAAGGCTTTTGTCCAAGTCATTCATATTGAAATTCAGGACAAACTGACTGAAGCTCTCTGGCAACGATTGCAAGATCAGATCAATCGCAAGTTCTTTTCCAAGGGGAAACCCTAATCTGTCAAGGTTCTCCACATACCCAATCATCTTGAGTACATGGGGACTTACAGGGGCTCCCTCAGCTAACTTGCTGTTAAAAAGGGACTTTGAAACCTGAAACCTCTCATTTCTTGCTTGCTCTTGATAAAGCATTTTCAGATGTCCGATCATATCGAACGCAGACATGTTCTCGTGTTGCTTTTGCAACTCAGAGTTCATGGTAGCAAGCATGAGGCAAGCGGTTTCATTGGCATCATCGAAATGCTTCTTATAAGCATCTCTTTCTGCCTTTGATGCAGAACTAGGAGGTTCCTCCTCAGGAACTGGTGTCTCCAAGACATACAGCTTCTTATCGTGCTTGAGGACAATCCTCAGATTACGGTGCCAATCCAGGAAATTTGTCCCAGACAATTTTTCCTTATCTAGGATGGATCGCAAAATATTGTTCGATGTGTTTGTTGTCATGGTAATCTACAAGAGAAATATGAAAATATAAGTATCATTAAAACAACATATTTAATTAGGCCTTTAATCAAATATGCTCCCACTATTTTATTCAAAACAAATGACCCTCATCATTTGATTCGGAAAATCCCGTTGGAAGACTTTCTAGTGGGTCGAGATCCATGTTTCACTTTGTTTTAAGTCAGCGTTAGGCTGATTACACAAAACTAAGTTATTTAGGTAGGAACTCCTTCCAATTGTATCTCATACAACTCTCGAATATTTTCAATTGGGTGAATAACTCCTTATTCTGATCCATCACATGAATCATTCCCAATTCTTGCTTCTAAACATGTATAATCTTATTATAATTTGTTTAGTTAAGTTTGACCCATTGTTTTAGCAATTGGATATTACAATTATCCCATCACACCTTACTAATATAGAACATGCACCTCGCGTAGGCGAAACCTACAATGCTCGATACTAGTCTTGATGAGTGCTAAAAATTGGAAAGCATAAACTTAATATTTAATTTTGAGGGAATTTGTTATTAGTTTGATCTCACCGGCTTAACATGCAAAACGTCTCTCACATGCATCAACATACAATTACATGCATCAACATACATATAAAAAGATACAATTATGGCCCCTAACGCAATTGTTCTCTCAAGCCAATGAGAGAACCTAAGCTAACCTAATAACGATCTAAGCTTCTCCAAGCATGATCTCCAAGGTTATCCTCCTTTAATATTGAATACTTCCTTTTTCTTCATAACATAATATTACATTACATATAAGAATACTCGTTTTACATACGAGGGAGTGAGATGAGAAAAGAAGTTACATAAAGAGATTGAGAGAGAGGCACGACTCGCAGGCCGTATTTAAAAATCCCAAAACAATAATAAAGGATAAACTAAGGCCATAACTGATCACCACAAATAAATAATAATAAACACACTTTTATTATTAGTTTAAAAATTCCGATAATTAAATAAACTAAATTAAATTTCGGCTGATTGATCACACTTTGCAGACTTAGCCGGGGGTTCGCAGCGGAAAACAAAAATTTTCCTTTAGTGATCCTTACGAATGAGCATGGTCAGTGATAGAATCGTTACCTCTTTGTGGCGATTCAGATCTTTGATGCAGCGATCACAAGCGTTGATGAAGTGCAACGCCTCTACTCAGTCCACACGAACAGCTTCCGGTCACAGTGCTAGCTGCTTACGAACGGAATTATTTGAGTGAGAATCAAAAACGAAATTGCATCAAGTTAAAAGCTTCATCACAAGGGTTCCTTTTATAGACTCTCTTGTGGGCTGCGGGCTAAAAGCCCAATTCACATGATCCATAATAATATTATATATTATTATAATAACTATTATTATAATAAATATATTTATTTTATTATTATTTTATAACCATTATAAAATAACAATAATTATTATTATATTATCCGAATTTCTATTTTTCACTTAAGTGCACCGTACCTTACGGTGTTCCTTTGATTTCTCTATCTCTCATCAAACTGTCCTTATGTGTGTGACCCTGTAGGATTTCGTAACGTTGGTAATTATATTAAATTATATATTTAACATAATAAACAGTGAGCGGTATCTAGCAACACATCACTGCTACCCAAGTCACGAAAATGTCATGTGATCTGACAAAACCTTTTTCGTGATAATATATGTTTGTACAATTACCCTTTTGCCCCTATGTCTATATTGAACACAAGGCATACACTGTGTCATCCTTGTCCAGTTCAATATTGGGCCCTTAGACATTTCTCCTGTTATGCAGGATTGGCAAATTCCATCTAGGACACTCATGTCCCTCAGCATGCTTCGTGGAGTGCCCATCAACTGTCTTTATGATCATCCAGTTACGGATAATGTTTGATCAGCAATAAAGCACCCGACTCTACATCTAGGGTCCATAGTGGTTTCAGGTCGAAGGGTGGTAATACACCATTATCACCATGAGAATAACTTATGACACTTTGCATAACATACTATGTAGTATTCTCATAGCGGGTCAATCCGGTATAAATATTACTCCTAATATTTATACCTATGTCAAGACTTGATAACCCTTTATCCATGATCCATGAGATGTGATCATCAGTCTATCTTCATAATAGTCTCAATGCTTTAATGTTATCCCACTTTGCAATAAAGCTTGACTACGGATATTTTAAGAATAATGTCTTTATGTTTAATGGGATCTCATGATTAAGTCACACTTAACATTTCATTAAACAGACTAACTATTCTAGGGACTTTATTATTCTGAAAGAAAAACATAATAAAGAAATGCCTTTTATTATTAAACGAATAATCCGATACAAGTACCAAAAAGTATTGGCCTCTAGGGCTTACACCAACAACCCGATCTCAAGCGGTCACATCACAATCTGAGCAGTCCACTTCACAGCCCGAAAACATATATTTCTTGGCGAGGTAACTCTTCATGGCCAACAATGAAGTTTTCAAAGCATTGACATCGTACACCAGATTCAAGCCTTCACCGCTATCAATAGCTCCTACGGTCCTTCCATGTGGAGGCATGAGGTTCTGTAACACATTCGGGGTTGGAGAGAAATTGATTTCCTTGGAGTCTATCAAATCCTGAATGACATGTTTAAGAGCTTGACAATTCTCAGTACTGTGTCTAGGAGCTCCGGAATGGAACTCGCAATGGGCGTTGGCATCATAGCCTATTGGAATCTGACCCGACTTTGGTGGAGCCAAAGTCCTTAACTGAATCATTTGAAGCTGAAGAGGTTTCTGCAATAGCTGGGAATAAGACATCAGAGGTGTCTCGAAATTCCTATCCTTTGGTCTGGGAGGATAGTATTGGCAAGGAGCTCTCTGTTGCTGGTAGTTCTGCTGATACTGTTGTTGTGGCTGCTGAACCTGTTGTTGATTCACGTGAGTAGAAATGGTAACAGGATCTGCCTGATGATAGGAATTCTGATTTCCCCTCTTCCTTTGGGCATACATAGCCCCGTCTTCACCTTCTCTTTGCTTCACAAAAGGTTTCTTGACCCCGGAGGTCGATGCTCCGTTATTCTGAATTTTCCCTTGCTTCATTGAACTTACAATTATCTCGCCAGTTAGGATGATGTCAGAAAAAACGCTAGATGAAGAACCTGCTAATATTTCCATGAAGTGCCCAGGGAGGGTATCCATGAAAAGGTCAACCATCTCTCTCTCCAGCGGTTAAACTCTAGCTGCGAATTCATGCCACCTCTGCGCATATTCCTTGAAGCTTTCGGAGCTCTTTTGAGATAAGCTTTGCAGTAGGGTCCGACTTGGGGCCATGTCGATATTATATTGGTACTTCTTAAGGAAATCCTCCCCAAGCTCTTTCCAATTGCGGACAACGGTCCTCTCCAATTTCATGTACCATTCCAGTGAGCCCTCGGACAGGCTGTCCTGGAAATAGTACATCCAAAGCTTCTCATCTTTGGTGTGCGCAGAAATCTTGTAGTAAAAAGCTTGTAGATGAGTTTTTGGGCAAGAGTTTCTGTTGTATTTATCGAATCCAGAAGGCTTAAACTTTGGAGGAATGATCACCCCTTGGACCAGGCCCATGTCATAAACGTCAAATCCTAGAGTATCCCTGCATTCCAAAGCTCTAACTTTCTCGGCCAGCATCTGAAAGTCTTGGGTATTACCGCTAGTGCCAAAATCCATGTCTTCATTAACCAAGGTGAACTAATCTTCTTGACGATCTTCGACAATAACAGGAATAGGGCCACCACCCTCTGACTTTGGATGTCTGTTTCCCCTAGGTGGAATATTAGTGTTGTTGATTGGATTGCCCTGAGCATCCAAAGTGACAACTAGAGGGTCCGTCTACGGTGGATCCAGTCTAAGAACAACATCTCTTAGCAACTGCTACCCCTGGGCCATGCCCTGCATCATAGTCATAAACTCTTCCATCCTGGCATGAAACTCATTCAGCTCAGTCTGTATTGTATCCATGATGTTTCTCTGGTTGCGGCGAGTAGCGTACTAGTGCAGAGGAGTGTTGTGTCAAAGGAGACGGGTCTTTGCGGCTCTCGCAATCTTTCCTGAATAAATAAATAAGTTAAGAAATCCGGATAACCTGCAAAAGAAAAAAATGCAAATGATATGAATGCATGCATTGTTGTGTTCTTTCCATTCTCAAGGGTTTTCTACATTCCCATTCTAGTATTTAGAGAATTAAGATAGCCTTTGAACATTCAGATTTTAGGGAATAAGACCTCGCATGAAGCTCAAATCACACAATTATGGAGAAGTGGTGCTTAAAACCCCGTGTCAGTGCAAGGATAACAACCAAAGATTCAAACCAAATCGAATATCATAAACTAAAATCTGAAGATAACAAATTCCCCAAAGGGTGCCAATTCATACATCGAGAGAAAATAACAAAGCACAAAGTAAAGAGGAATCCTACAACAGGCCTACGGGTAGTCCAGGTACAAGCAAATGAAACTAAGCCCTAGGAAGCTCCATGTCTTTCAGCCTCCAGCTGAGACGCTTGACCACCGAGAATAGCTGAGCTATGTCTGGATGTCCTGGCTCCTGGATAAGCTTCTGAATAAGGAGATCCCTCTGATCAAAGGAAGCATGAAGTTCATTGATCTGTTGCAGGAACACCTCTTCATTATCTTTGCTAGGACATGGGTCAGTCTTGACTTTCTTGACATCGGCTCGGAGTTTCAGCTCTTCTACCTCTTTTTGGATATCTTCAATTGTTCGTTGACCTTTTGCTATCCTCTAAAGGTAATCTCTACGCTGCTCGTGGGATTTCTGAAGTAGCTCTCCCTGTTCATCCAGGAGCTCTTGAAGGTTTTTGATATTCAGATGGTACTCAGCCTCTACCTCCTTTTGCTTTTTCAGATTAACATCCCATCTTTCTTGCCAAAGGGTCACATCTTTGTTAACCTCGTCCAGAGATTTCTTATCCTTCCGGCGCTGACTCATCTCATGGATTTCAGCCAACCTCCTCTTCTTGAAGTAGAGTTCCCTTTCTTCGAAGTACTTTTGCTTGAGTCAAACTATCTCTTCAGCTTTATGAGCTCTTTCCTCTAGCTTCTTGTTGTGGATCAACAGCTTCTGAAAAGCATTGTTGGCCTCCAGATTTTCAGCTCTAAGTTGTTGGACCAAGGCTTCTAACTTATGATAATCTTTCAGAGGAACTAAAGTCTGTGGTAACACTTCTTTCGGATACAAAGGAGACTCGATGGAAAATGGGAGGAGTAATACTTCTACACAGGTTTTCAACCACATAGCGAAAGGATCATACGTATTTGGGTCCACTTTCCCAAAATATTTCTTTCCTTTCATCATCTTGACTTCCCAAGCTTGGGTGACCTGAATACATAACTCAATGTTTCCTTCTATCGGGAAATACAATGATTCAGATACCTCTCTAATAGATGGTGGGTCCTTTAAACGGTAACCAAATTGCTTCCTGGCCAGCAAAGGATTGTAGTTTATCCCCCCTTTTCTTCCGAGCAAAGGTACATTGGGAAACCCGCCACAACTAGTAATGATCTCTTTCCCTATCAAATTTCTATTGCATCCCCAAGATATGTCCTCCGAAGTTACGCTCATCAATCTCTTAGACCACTTCCATTCTTGTTTCAAATCTTGGAAAGGTCCTGACTTTGGAAGTTGCCTAACAAATCAGTCAGCAAATAAAGGAGCACAATAATTCACATACCTCTTCTTCTTCTCGTTCCTGTAATGGATGTCATAATAGAAATCCCCTAACAACGTAGGCACTGAATTTCTCTTGATGAAGATGGCAATGGCTTCCATGCTGA
The DNA here is from genome assembly GCA_963966055.1 of Lathyrus aphaca. Taxonomy (NCBI): domain Eukaryota; kingdom Viridiplantae; phylum Streptophyta; class Magnoliopsida; order Fabales; family Fabaceae; genus Lathyrus; species Lathyrus aphaca. Next base: position 232,196,348 of record OZ014519.1, read on the forward strand.
CCAACCCTTTCTCTCCTAGGAACAAACTTATCATGTATATCATTATGGCTAGCAATGCACTGAACTCTGCCCACCGGTTTTCCAATGCCAAAACATGGGCTTCTGTGACAAGAAAATCCAAGGAAAACCCTTTACCCTTGTTGGCTTCTAGTCCCATATTGACTCTGAGCACACTCAAGTGACAAGCATTAGCTATGTCCTCATATGGAGGGACCCTTTCTGAAACATAATAAGGAATACCATCTCTGATAGGAACCTTTAGGATTCTGGAAACCTCTTCCAAGGTGGGAGCCAAGATATAATCTGGAAACATAAAAACTCGCAGTTGAGGATTGTAGAACTGTAGAAAGGAGTGAAGGTTGTCCCTTTGATCAACTGGATACTTATTCACATAATCCAGGATCTTCCAATACTCTTTCCTGAAGTCATCTAAAACTTTGTCATTCATCAAACTGATCAGTTTCTGAATACTCTCAGCTTCTGGTTACAGAAAGGTGTAGTGAATTTTCTTCATTCTGGGAGTTTCCATTTCTGAAGCAGAGGTTCGACCGAGAACTGGGAATAATATGGACCCTGAGAATGAAAAAGAACACAAATGATTAATGATGAGATGATGCTTATGCAAGGCAAGGCATGTGATCAGTGACGTGTCTGTATTGTGTTGATCATATAATCAAGTCTCTGTGCAAGGTCACAATAGCAGTCATGGTAAAAGTTTCTCTGAACATGAGTCCCGGATCTCAGAACCAAAGAACCATAGAACCAGATCATAATACTGAACAATATTGTCAAAGTGGGTATGTCAGAAGTTTAAGGGCTCGTGCAAACCTGTAACCCTCTCCCATTTCACAGGTGTGCTAGTCGGGTCAACATCACGGACTCTCAAAGCTGAATAGCAATAATACATTCACCATTTCCGAGAAATGGCTTATGACCAAATCAGAGAATCGGTTTGGCATTATGTACTACTCAAGGAGGTCTCAGCTGAGTCCGAGGAAACAAGAATGCCTCATAACTTCCCAGCTTCAAGCACTGAATAGAGAAAAAATAGTACATTCAACCCTGGGGATACAATACTATCGTCATACAAACAGTTTGCTTTAACTGAGTTCCTATGAGAGAACCAGGCTATCCTATGCGAGTTCCTAGTGAGCCCTCGGATGCGAGCAGGTTTGCCAACAAATGTGGTTTTGCCAACAAATATGGTCTGCCATTGTTATCACTAGAGAGGTATGTTTCCATAAGGGTCCTCAATGATCGTTCCCCAGCTACACATAACTATCGAGGTCGTGTAATGATCCAAGAAAGATTCTTGTATCAAAACACTTCCAAGACGGTCGCAAGTCTGGGTGTGGAACTCACTACTACCAACATAGCAAAATGCCATGAAGCCAAATGATTGTCCACGCTAGGTCCTAGGGTTCACTTGAGCCCCGATTACAAGCTCATCTCACAGTCTTTCCCACCCACAGAAAAAAGGCAAACCATCACAATCCAGTATATATGATGCATGGAAAATAAATACTGAAAGTGGTAAATAAATGTTGTAAAGTAAAAAACTGTAAATAATAGTAAATAAACACACAACAACACACAGATAAACACCAACAAAACAGAAACAAACAGGTGCTAGGATTGACTCTCAAAGGGGAAGCCAAAGATTCTGGGTTTGATCCCCAATAGAGTCGCCAACTGTCGCTCCCGGGATTTTCATCCTAGTATAAACGCGAAAGTGGCACGAAAAAGGTAGAGTCATCAGCCATGAATTTTTATCCTGAATGAATGGGAAAGGTAATGCTGCACAAACCTAAGGAAAAAGGAAAGGACAAGTTCTTGCGAACCAAAGATCTGGGTTCGGGAGTCGGTTACAACCTGGGAAGGTATTAGCACCCCAGATCATCAGCCATACCCGACGGAATCCACGCTTGTTTGTCTGTTTCAAAGGGTGAGAAATAAGATGCTGCTGAACAAAAAAATTTCTAATTGGAACTGGAAATGAGGGAGAACTGGAAAATGAGAACGAAAAGAAAAGGGGGAAATGTAGGAAAAATAAAGAGTGTGCTCGAACGGGCCCTACCTTGCAGCCTACGTACCTCATTAGGAAAATAAGGATCAAAGTTGACGTAGTTCGCCTAACTAAGATGGAAATTATGCTTGTGTTTTTATAGCCTGAATTGCTTATGCCTATGCTCAGGTGTTGTAGGCTCGCCTTGAACGAGTGTGTAATCATCTTGCAAATGAGGCAAGTCGTAGCAAGTTCACGTTGAGAGTGAGTGAGGTGAGAGAAGAAATCCCGAAGGAAAAGACGAGTGTTATTTGTTAATTGTCTTTTAAATAAGTGTTTTGGTTTATTGTTTGTGAAATTAGTCTCATGATTAGACTTGTACATCATGCTAGACAGGCTTGTACTATCGCCAAGATGGGATGAATACAAGTGCCCCATGAAATAAGTCTCTGCATCCAAGACTACTTCAATCTTTATTAAAGTGTTTTTTAACTTTTCTTTGAGATGAGAAAGAAAGCAAAGAGAACCAAAGGTAACAGTCTAAAGGGAGACTAGTGATCCTAAGTGTTGCCATGCATGGATGAACCTATGTTAGTGCAGTTTTCTAATCCTAATGAGTAAAGGGAAAAGAAAAGGGACTTAGAAAGAAATTTACTTCCTAAGGAAGCTAAGTCATTTTTAAAGGGGATTAACATGAATTTGTACAAACTAAGCACAAAATGCTAAAGCAAACACACTTAGAAAGCGTAAAGAATTTAAAAAGGAACAAGTAATGAATGAACTTACCGCTACCTCCCTACAAAACAAAGGTTAGTAGGATAAAGCAAAAGCGATAAAATAAATGAGAGTAAATTAGTACCAACCAATTCCTAATGCATCTAGGACCTAATCTAGACTCAATCCTACGTCTAAGGGACCTAAAAACTAGGCAAAGCCAAAATCCAACAGCTAATACAACTCCTAAAGCACAAACAACTACTAAATGCAATGCATAATACAAATAACCTATTACAACTATCAAACAACATGCAAGATAGGTGTAAAAGATCAAAAACATAATGAATGCAACAGGTTTTTATAGCTCCTGTTTCAAAATGCAGCTATGAAAACAAGGAAAATTTCTATTATTTTTAAAATGCACAAAACATGAATTTTAATGCAAATCATGGAATGCAATAATTATGACAACTTAATGCAATAACATGGAATAAATTATTAACAATAAAATGCAACCTCATCATGCAATCAGTGGATGCAAACTAAATGAGTTTTGGAGTTTTTTTTAACATTATGCAATTTTTCAATATGCACATGATTTGATCAAAACATGAACGAATTTCGAATGCGATGCAAAAAACAGAAATGCGGACATTTATTAACATGCTATTAGTGATGCTAAGTCATGCAAACAATGATCACAACATGCTATTAACATATATGCAACATTTATGTACAAAAATGGAAACTAACGAAACACATGTCGAAAGCTATCAAAACTACATGAACTTGTGCTAAACCAGCTCCTAAAAATTCCCTAACATCAAGATCTATCAATCTATGATGATAAAAGGAAGAGTGATGCACAAACATGCAATGAAACAACTCAAAAATTGAAATCTGCACAGTGTTAACTTGTTAACGCCATAGTTTAACCGGTTAACGGCTTCAAAAAGTCAGTTCCAGGGGAAAAAACAACGTGTTAACCGGTTAATGTTAACCGGTTAACACTGAACCAGAATGCAAAAATAGTGATGAATAAAGAACTTCTAGCTATCAACCTACTTCCAAAAGCTCCTAATATAACCATGAACATGCTAGCACAAAATTGCTACCTAAATATGGCCTTCTAACACCTACTAGCACTAAGAACGAGGTACGATTCTAGCTACTAACTGTTAAACCGAATCATGCAACATAAAAGCAATCAAACAATCAAAGAATGCCTTACGGCGAGATGAAGAGAAATAAATTAAATTAGGAAACGATTTCGTATCCACCAACCTACAAACCGAAGGCTTGCTTTGGTGATTGTTGTGAGTTGATCGATGAACAAACAAAGAGAATACCGGAGGTTCCAAGCTTCGATCTGCGAGAGTGTAAAATAAATGCAATTGATGAAGATCTGGATGAACACTTCCCCAAAAGCACTTCCAAGATGAAGAATCAGCCACAAACAGTAGCAATTACTCCAATTAATCTTCAATAAACCATGGAATCAATGCTAAAATGAAGGTTTAGCGTCAAGTTCTTCAAGCTTCAATGCAAAACTTGAAGAACTTATGATGAAGAAGCTTTGGTGAATTTGGAAAATGGAGAGAAAAAGTGAGAGAAAGAATTGAGATTATGAAATGAAATTGTGAAAATGAAGTTGAAGTTGGAAAGTGAGGTTAAAGTTATGAGGTTTGGAGTGAAAATGATTTATATAGGATCTAGGTTGGGAGTGAGCTTTGGGTTAGGGATTAACTTAGGCATTAGGTTTGGGTTATGAGGTTAGGAGTTAGTTAGGGTTTCTAGAATATTCCTCGGAATATTCCTTGGAATATTTCAAAGGAAAGTGGTAGAAGGGTCTAGAACTTGGTAGAAAATTCAAAGTAATGTGAAATGGGAAACAAAGTGGAAAGTGGAAGAAAACTCCAACTAACTTTTGAATTTTTTCAAATTTCACCAGCTTTAACCGGTTAACCCCTGGCATTAACCGATTAACGAATGAAAAATTTGGATTCTCCCTCCTTTTGGTGGGAAATCCTTAGTATGCATCTCCACCGTCCGTTCTGAGCCAGATTCAACCTTGGGTTTTGACATTTGATCTTGCCACTAAATGAATCCTGATCACATGCCTTGCATGCTAACCAATGCTGCATGAATTATTTTTTTTTATAATTATTTTATTTATGCAACATATGGAATTACTAATTCAATGCAATATGCTAAATGCCGTGAAATATGAGAGGGAAAATTTTGAGGTATTACACACATAATTCAAATAAACCGACTAAATAATTAGATTCATCAACAAAAATAATAATTTTCCACTCCAATAGATAGAATACCATTTCAGTTTTGAATCGATATAAAATACGCATCAAACGGATATGCAAAACAAAAGTTATGGATTTTTTAAGAAAGAAAGGAAATTTGAAAAACTGCCAAGGGCGCCCGGCGGTCCAGGCTTCGGCCAACGGTGCACCCAACGCCTGCTGCTTTTCCCGATGATCGCAACGACACAAGTTCAATCTCAGGAATTTAAAAACATAGAACTTTTTCTCCCATCGCCTCTTAATTCCGCTCGGCGCTCACAACTTCACCCCCTGGCGATCAAGGCGCCGCCCGACGGTTCGCACCAAAACTAGAAAGTTGTTCTTTGGTTTTAGTGTTCCGAAAATCCCATAAAACCTCCATTTTTACCATTAAAAATTACAATTATTAGTAAAATAAGTCATAAGGATTTGATACATAAGTTATCTGATTATTCTAACCGACAAATTCCGCATTTTTACCGTTAGATTCAAGGATTTATAAGATTTATCCAATTTAACCGAAACTCAAGAAAACATTCAAGAAAAGTCTCTAACTAGACTCACCTCTAAAGATGAAGATTTTGAGATGAATGATGGATGATGAAGCTTGATGATCCAAGAATTTCTTCACTTCAAGCTTTTTCCCCTTCTTCCTCATCTCTAACTTCTCTCTTTTCTCTCTCTCTCTCTCTCTATCTATCTCTCTCCCTCTCACAAAGTTCTAATGTTGTTGTTATCAAAGAAAAAAAGTTATATTGATATAACTCTAATTGGTAAATTAACCGGCGATCGCAGCGGTACAAGTTCAATATCAGGAATTTAAAAACACAGAACTTTTTCTCCCATTGTCTCTTAATTCCACTCGGCGCTCACAACTTCACCCCCTAGCGATCAAGGCGCCGCCAGACGGTTCGCACCAGAACTAGAAAGTTGTTCTTGGGTTTTAGGGTTCCGAGAATTCCATAAAACCTCCATTTTTACCACTAAAAATTACAATTATTAGTAAAATAAGTCATAAGGATTTGATACATAAGTTATCTGATTATTCTAACCGACAAATTCCGCATTTTTTACCGTTAGATTCAAGGATTTATAAGATTTATCCAATTTAATCGAAACTCAATAAAACTTCCAAGAAAAGTCTCTAACTAGACTCACCTCTAGAGATGAAGATTTTGAGATGAATGATGGATGATGAAGCTTGATGATACAAGAATTTCTTCACTTCAAGCTTTTTACCCTTCTTCCTCATCTCTAACTTCTCTCTTTTCTAACTCTCTTTCCCCCTCTATCTCTCTCTATCTCTCTCCCTCTCACAAAGTTCTAATGTTGTTTTTATCAAAGAAAAGAAAAGTTATATTGATATAACTCTAATTGGTAACTTAACCGGTCCAAAATTGAGGGTATCCAAAAATATTAACTATTTAATTCGAGTCTATTGGTTGCTCTAATTATTTAATTTAAAAACTCTTAGAGCACACCTGAGCCTTATTAATCTTAATTAATATTATCCAGAGCATTAATTAAATTTAAGGGGTATTATATTTTGTAACACCCCAAAATTTGCCCTCTCATTTTCATAACAATATAGCATATCATTCCCATACATTGCATTGCATATAAATCAAAGGAAGATAAGGCATACATTCATAGTTTGGAGCATAGGGCATGTGATCAATGATTGTTGAAGTTATGGCTATTCAAAGTTCTCTTATAGTTCATATCACCTTATTTGAATCCTTAAGTCTTTGGAAGAGGTGGATTGATCAAGAAATTGATCTAGTGCATCACCTCCTAACAAAAAGGACCAAAATTAGGATTTCTGATTCAAAGGAATTCTTGATGAAATTTTGGCTCAAACTTGACTTCAATTTTTTCCATATGATATCAATTGTCTAAAGATGGGATATTGTCCATTGGATCATTTCAGAAGGTCTCCAATTGGTTATTTACTTGAAAATCAAGAAATTGGGAAAAAGTCAATTATGTAGAGGAAAAAGTCAACTCCTAACTTTTTGAGGTCAAAATCATGATCCATAAGTTGAATATGTTCAATGGTTGAAATTTGATCAAGAAAAGTCAATAAATTCATGGAAAAATCAAGAAATCATAAAACTGCCTAAAATAGAAAGTTAGGGTTTCTATTTAAGGCAAGTTTAAGCCATTTTTCATCTCACTTTCAAGCCCTCTTTCTCCAAGGTATAAGCTTCAAACTTCATGCCTAAGTTGATCCAATTAAAGAGAACATACTGAGCTTCAAATCCATAGTAAGAACATCTCCATTGGATCAAAATTGAGAGAGATATGATCAATCAAAGTTTGACAAAACTGGGTCAACTTTGCCAAGAAGCCAAGGCATGGGTGTGCCAGGTGCATTGCATTTCATCAAGAAGATGGTGTGCCAAATGTCAAGCCAGTTTTCTCCATCAAGAAAGCTTCAAATGAATTTTTTTAACATCAAAGTTGTTCATCTTGATCTCCTCTAAACCTTTGATGTTTGGAATTTTTTCATATGATCAATGTATGAAGATATATGATGGTTCAAAGAGGAGGCATCACCACTAAACTTTACCTAGGCCTGAGGCCAAAATCCCTCACCCATGAGCCAGTTTTTTCCATATGGTTTCTAAGTCATTTTCCACCATCTTAGAAGCCTTCTTTGACTTTGATTCCAATCACAAACTTGTTCTATCATATGTCTTTGATCCATGGGCCTCAAAAGCATCCTTTTTTATGCATTACATTGAGAGAAAATCATTCACAAACATCATTACTTTCCTTGGCACATTGGCTACTAGATGTAGAAGCTTGGTGGGATATTTGACCTTGGTTCACTTGTTTCACACGCAAGATTCATACACACCTCATATTTTTTGCCTCATATGGATGCACACACACTTACATGTCATGAATGCATGATTCTACCATGCATGAGAGAAGAAAGAATTTAAATGGGAGGCTTGTCTGCTAAATCATGTTGTTGCAGCTTCATAACATGCACATAATCATCACCATACATCATTAATTCCCACCATAAGAAACCATAATCCACCTCCATGTGAGCACAACATTTCCTATCATTTTTGAACTTGATTTCAAACTTTCATTGCTTCTCACACCACCATTAACCTAACCAGAGTTCTAACCATCAATTGGGTTGGTTAGCTCTTAACCACAAATATAAATATGGAGCTACAACAGAATTTGGCTTAGCTTCTTCATTTTTCACCATTTCTCTCAAAATCACCTTGCATTTTCTCTCTGAATTATCTCTCTCTTTGCCACAAGTTCATCAAAATTTCCTCTCCAATCTTCATCATTCAACTACATTTAAGCATGGGTGCATTAAATCAGAAGTAGGATCTTCATCATCTTCAACTCCATTTCACTTCTTTGAGTTTTTGCAAGCAATTACAAGTCTCTATAGCATTTATTTTGCTCCACACAAGCTAAAGATATCAAGAAGCTCTCTGGTTTTCTTGCAAGCTTAAGACTCTTCAAATTTCAGGTTCAATATTCTTCAACTTTTTATTATTCTGATTTAATGATTTAAAGCTTGTTTTATGGTGTTATGAGCTCAATAGGAGCAATACTTGATCTGGCTAGTTGATAGGCACATTAGATGCTTAGAATTGAATTTTAGGGTAAAATGTTTGTGTTTGATTCTCTCTGATCATGATGTGTATGCGAATTTCATTAGTAGATTTGGAACCTATGTGACCTAAGCTTTCAATTGATATAACATTTAGGCATTTCTAGAAATATTGGTCGTTGCAGTCACTAGAGACTGGTCGGAGAAGACGATTTGAGTCTTCTTCGGCCGGTGAGAGTCATAAACCCTAGGTTGATCCAAATTTATAATACAACTGTCCATTTTTCATGATCTGGTGGCTTAGGGCGCGCCATCACATTAATGAGAGATCCTTCTCCTCACGTGCCATTTTTATAAGCCTGAGAGATCATGTGAGGGTGTTCCATGTTAGCCTATCACGCGCGTTCACTGAGATCCATCGGATTTGGATACTTTCCTTGATCCTTGACCTTGATTGAATCTTATGGTTCCAGTCCAGTCAATGTGTTGACTAGGTAGCACCATAGACCCTCAGGCTCATCCGCTATTGGGTTGGGTTCCCCCTTTGCTTTTCACACCTCTCTCCTGGGCCCAATCAGGTTTTCTTTTATTAAAAATACCAAATGATTCCCAAAAATTCCAAATAAATGCGTATAACTTTATAACACATTTAACTAATTTTAAATGAATTTTAATTCTTATTTTACCAAATGTTTCTCATATTTACATAATTCCCATTTATTTTCTTTTTAAATGTTCTCCTTCATGATACATGCTTCTTCCACAATAATTCTTGCATAGCTCCTCAAAGTGTTTGCACCAAATATTTATACCTCATTTTAATAACATGTCTAGGAATCCAAAAAAAAATTGTGTAATTTTTAAGTCTTTTTTACATAGCATTTGACATTCATCTTTGTGCTTCTTTCTATTTGACCTACTGTGAGATTTGTGACTTTGTTGAACACTTTTCTTAATGAATCTTAACTTGAGATTTTGGCACTTGATTTACCTATGACTTAGGTATTTCATACCATGGTTTCATAATTTTTTCTCATTCATTTCTATTTTTTTCCATGCTTGTTTAGTATAGGTTGCATTATGTGCTCTTTTGTTCAACTCTTAACCCTAGTTTAGGTAAGACACTTGTACCATCACATTAGAACCAATTTGAGCCTATTATAGGTCTTCATTAGAACATTATAGGTCATTTGGTTAGATTTATAGGTCATGTACATTGTGCTTTCATTTGGTTTGTGTATGTGGTATAAATACATCCTTAACTTGAACCTTATGACCTAGTTTCACTTCTCTTCTCTTTTAATCATCAAGGTAACTTGAAATTGAATCATCCATGCTCATTCATACTTCTCAAGTGCATTTCACAATGAGTATTCTACTTACCCATGATTACTTCATGCATTAAAATGCCATTCATTCCTAACTTGTATGATTACTTGAACTACTTTGACCTAATTTGCATCTTTTCCTCAACTAGTTTCAAAGTGACTTGCATATGCATTTGGTATGACTAATTAATGAATACTAACCTCATCTTAATTGACATTTGATACTGATATTATCCATGTTCAATCATTTTTGTTTGCAACTTTGGCTTGTGTTCCAAGTTATTCCATGTTATGTGATATATGCTCATTTCTTCCTACTTCTTCATCTTACTGCTTCTATCACTTGAACATTTCTTCTCATGATTTGTATGCTCATTCATAGGCATTATAAGACATTCATAAATGATGTATGCTACTGACTTTGGCCATCCATTAAGCATTAATACATGTTCACCTTGCATAACCATTCATTCGTTTTAGACTAACTTCACATGGAACTTCCTTAGGGCTTAACGCATACTTTGAGCTTAATTGGTTTGTGTTTACTCTCTTGGACTTAAAGATAAACCTTAGAGATGTGCTACTGACTTTATAAGTCATGTGACCCTTAGGAACCTTCACCCTTAGACTTAGCATTTATTTGAACCCTAGTTTCACTTTATAGTATGTGTGATGCTTAATTGTTTTTCTTATTGTTGATTTCATATGCAATTGCTACTAACCTTTCATGTAGGGGATATGGTAAGTGAATGAGTATGTGGATGCTTATCCATACACATCCTTCTTCTCCATTCTCTCTTAAATGATTTCTCTAATGTGATTGTGAAAAACACTTGAAGCTACTTTTACAAGTAATCTCTTTTCATCCCTTTGAGTTCTCATCTCATCTTCAATCTTTGAAGTGAGTTAGAACTTGTTCTTCTTTCTAGGTTTAGAGTTCTTCAAACCTCAATAACCCTAGGATCTCCATTGTATAATAACACTAGGGTGATTCATAGTATCCCTTATAGTTTTCCCCTTTTCTCCACTTAAGTCTTCTCTCTCATCTCTAAGCAAAAGTAAAACATCTAAAAAAGGTTAAGCTTCTCCATGTGCCAAGGGACAATGACATGGGATACTTGCACACATTCCATATCAGCATGAGGTTTAGAGTATCTATCATGATGAATAAGTCTTAGCATTAGGATGATTTACAAACATAAACTAAAAAAATACTTCTTAATCCAAAAACAACAAACACATATAACAAGTAAAATAAGCTAGTGTGCTTGAGCCTCAACCTTCGGAACTAGGTTTGGGTATTTCCTCCATACTTAGGTGTTCTTCTTATTCATTCCATTTCAGAGTAATGTAAGAAGTACACACTCCATTTAATGAGACTTGAATACACTCTCCTATTCAAATTCAAATAAAAGCTTTTAAAAAACTTTAATAAACAATAAGCGTCTTTCCTTCGGGAATTCTCTTCTCATCTCCTTCATTCTAAACGAAAGAACTCGCTTCGAGTTGTCTTTTGTAAGACAGTAAATGCACTCATACTAGATGAGCCTGCAACACCTGAGCATAGGCATAAGCAGTTCAATCATGAAAAAACATAAACAAACAAATTTTCTCCCTAGTTAGGGGAACTACGTTGACTCTAATTCCCATTCCCAATGAGACACGTAGGCAGTGGGGTAGGGCCCATTCGAGCACAATTGTTTCTTTTCCCTACATTTTTCCCGTTCTTTTTCTTTCAAGTTTAGCAGCAGATGAAGCAGATGTTTATACCCTTTGAAACAGTACAAGCAAGCGTGGATCCTGTCGAGTACTATGGAAGATCTGGGGTTTTAATACCTTCCTTTTTCATAACCGACTCCCTTACACGTTCTCTCTGGTTCGCAATACTTTGTTCTTTCCTTTCCCCTGATTTGTGTAGCATTACCTTTCCCTTTCCTTTGGATAAAAATTCCTGGATGGCGACTCTTCTTCTTTTTCTGCGCCACTTTCACGTTTGTACTAGGATGAAAATCCCGGGAGCAATAGCTGGCGACTCTGCTGGGGACCCCAACTAGAGTGTCTCTGGTTCCCTATGCGAGTCAATCCTAGTGCTTGCTTGTTTTTGTTTCCTTGATTTTGTTGTTGTTGTTGTTGTTGTGTACTTTAGTTTAGCTTTACTGTTTTATTTACTGCTTTACTTTACAGGTTTATTTACTACTTTCCGCATTTACCTTTTCATGCATCATATACTGGACTGTCTGGTTTGGTTTTCTTGGTGGGATGGGGATACTATGAGATGAGCCCAATATCTAGGCTCGATTTCACCTTAGACTTTAGCATGGACAAACACTATACTTCCATGATGTATCATCATGATGAATGGCGGTGTGTTCTACACCCAGATTGCGACCGTCTTGGAAATATTTTGTGTGGGGGTTTCTCCACTTCAGGATACGACCTTGATAGTTATGTGCATCTGGGGACCGATCATTGAGGACCTTTGTGGAAACATCCCTCTCCAGTAGTGACAGTGGCAGACCATATTTGTTGGCAAACCCACTCTCACTCAAGGGCCCACTAGAAACATGCATAGGATGGCTTTGTTCTCTCGTAAGAACTCAGTCAAATCACTTTTCGTATGGCGATAATATAGTACCCTTCGAGATGAATGTACTATTGCTTCTCGATCCCAGTGCTTGAAGTTGGGAACTTATGGGGGATGCTTGTTTTCCAGGACTCAGCTGAGACCTCCTCTTTTAGTGTATAATGCCAAACCGTAAATGGTGATCATATTATCACTTCTCGACATGGGAGTCCGTGATGTTGACCCTTAGTAGGACACCTGTGAAATGGAGGGATTGTTTACAGGTTTGCAGGAACCTTGACCTTCTACATACCCACTTCATCAGTGTTGTTATATGATTTGATATAGTTCTATGTGGTTCTTTGGTTCTCAATTTTGGGGTTCTATATAGAGATGATACTATTATTATGACTCTGCACAGACACTTGACTCACTTTTCAACACCATCACCAGACATATATCACTAGTCACATGCCTTGCATTGCATCATGACATCATTAACCATTTGTGTTTTTTTTCATTCTCAGGGTTTACACACTGTTCCTGATTCCGGACAGAGTTCTTTTCTAGAGATGGAAGATTTAAGGAAGAAGAATATTCATTATCAGTTCTTTGATACCAAGGTTGACATGCTAAATAAGATGATTGCTATGATTACTCCAGATCATATTGAGGATTTCCGGAAGGTTCATGGGGGTATTCTGACTATGGTGGTAGAGTTGGATGATTTTGAGAGAAGTGTTATCCATACTTTGTTGCAGTATTATGATCCTCAACTGAGGTGCTTCACATTCTAAGACTTTCAGTTAGGCCCTTTGCTAGAGGAGTATGCTTTGATTTTGTGGGTACCTCTTCAGGATCAGATTCCCTTCAACTCTGAGATGGCTAAACCTACATACGTTGATATTGCCAAGGCTCTTTATTTGAGCATATATGTGGTAACTGTAAATCTAAGTACCACCAAAGGAGGAGTGTCTGGTTTCTCTCTGGAGTTCTTGATGAAGAAAGCTTAGGAACTTGCTGCTAGTGCTCAGTGGCATTCTATTTGTTCTATTCTGGCTCTTTCCATTTATTGGATTATTCTGTTTGCGGACATCAACAAGTTTGTAGTTATGAATGCCATTCACCTCTCTGTACTGAAGAATCTAGTGCCCACTCTTTTTGGGGATCTTTGTTACTCGGTGTAATACAAGAATGAGAAGAAACAAGGAGGTTTAGTACTTTGTTGCACTCCTTTATTTCACCGGTGGTTCATGAGACACTTGCCAAGAACTGAAGCCTTCAATGATCCTAATCTGATTTGGTCCCAAAGGTTGTGTGGATTATCTGTTAAGGACCTCAACTGGATTACCATGAGGTTGAAGGGGAATAACTTCATCACTAGTTGTGGGAGTTACTCGATTGTGCCACTCTTAGGAGTAACCAGGGGAATCAATTATAACCGGATTCTTCTAAGAAGGAAAATAGGGTATGCTTTAAAAGACATTCCTGAGGAGTTGGAACTAGCCAAGACTTTCTACTTCACAATGAAAGACAACCTTCCACTAGTTGGGAAAGTTGTTGGATCTTGGAAGCTTATTGGAGGAGAGGTGTAGCATGCTTTGGTAAGAGCAACAACCAAATGATTCCTGAATACGACGCATGGTTGAAGAGGAAATCCCAAATTGCTCTATTACCTTTCTCTGCTCAAGCTCCCCCTTCAATGGTTGAGTTCAAACTATTGTACCTTTATAAGAGTTTCAAAAGTTGGGAGCTCTGGTGAACTAGCTTAGTGTAGAGAATGCTAAGTGATAAGTGCATATTAGTGTTATTATTTAGTTGATTTTTGGCACTTTTCAACGGTTATTATGATCTCTTATGCTTTGTCCCCTTTGCTTTTTATACTTATTCATAGTTTAATTTTAGTCTTTCTAAGTATTATTTGTTTAACTTCAGTTTGTGTAATTTTAGGTTACAATGAAGAAATATGAAGCAAATTCCATCTTGGCTATCTTTGAGAAGTTTTGGAAGAATTTGAAAGAATTTTGCTTGCTGCAAGCAAGCTTAGTGAGCTCCAAGCGAGCTTTCCAGGGCCATTTTCACTCAGCGATCCCTTTGGTTGCTCAGCGAGCTGGTGTTTTTAATAAAGAGTCGCTCAGCGAGGCATGCGGATTTTAGCCCATTTATAAACATTTGTTTCACTATTTCTTGAGATGTAACTTTTGACACTTGACCTAATATTCCTTAAAACACTTTTTCTCTTTGTTCTAAGAAGATTGGGTGCATTTAAACTCAAGACATTGTTCTTAATGCATCATCTTCTTCATTTTCATCTTTTGTTGGAAGCTTCCATGGAAATTGAAAGCTAAACTCATAGTATGTCAAGGTTAGAAGGTAGATAGGTTCTATTTTTGTATGTATAGGGCTTGATCCTCTTGTATAAACTCTTGATGATAAATATATGATGAAAGCTTTGATTTTTATGGCAAACCCTTTTGTGTTGTTTCATGATTGAGAGATATGACCAACATTTGACCTAGGTTTTCATCACCCAAATACCATAAGCTATAGATAGTTATGGGCTTTGGTGTTCACTTGTATTGAACTTAAATGTTACCATTTTGATAGATTGAGTGAGAAATCATTAATGGATCAAAATGGTAAATCTCACATTTTGTGTTAGAAATAAACTTTATGAGAGGATATTGTGAATGTGTTCACTGTTGATATGAGTTTATCATTTGGTCAAAATTATATATGCAAAATAAATCTATCAAACCCTAACTTTGACATATGCTTTTAAGACTCTTTTACAAATCAATACTTTTACTTCTTAGAATTTATTTGAATGCAAAAGTCCATTTTAGATACAAACACTAAAACCTTTTTGTTACCTTAAAGTCTAAACTTTGGCAATTGTAGAACGACATAAATATCATAAAACAATCTCTATGGATCGACAAACAAAACCCTTACTCATTTGTGCTCTCAAAACTAAGGTTCATAGTTATTATCAAAAGATGGTGCACCTTAATTAGAAGCTGGAAGAAAAAGTTCAGAATGCTGAGAAGATGGTGAAGGCCAAACAGAAAGAGTTCGAAGACAAAGAGTTTTACTTCAAGAAGAAAGGTTTGACTGAGATCAACAAAGTTGGTGAGCATCGAAGGATTAAGAAATCTTTAGCTGAGGTAAACAAAGTTGTAACTCTCTGGCAAATACAATGGGAAGCTAATCATAAAAAGCAGGAGATGGAAAAAGAATACGAGCTGAAGATCAAAGATCTGCAGGTACAATTGGAAAGTCGGAACGAAAAACTTCAGAAAGCCCACGAGCAGCGTAGGGACTACTTCTAAAGGCTAGAGCAAGGTCAGAGGTCAATGGAGGATGCCCAGAAAGAAATAAAGGAAATCAAAATCCATACTGAAACTAAGAAGGCTAGATTAGAGCCAGGTTCCAGTAGGGAGAATGAAGAGGTATGCTTGCAAAAAATCAGTGAGTTGCATGCTTCTTTTGACCAAAGAGATCTGCCCATCTAGAGGTTAATTGAAGACCTAGGACATCCGGATGTTCCCGAAATGTTCGAGGCTGTCAAGCAGTTTAGCTAGAGGATGAAGGACGTGGAGTTCCATAGGGCTTAGTTTCCTTTGATTGTACCTGATTACCCACGGGCTTGTTGTGGGAATCGTTTATACTCTTTCTGTTGTAAGAACTTATAACCCTCCAGGGAGATCTTTTGTTACTTTTGAGCTTTATTTTATGTTATTTGATCTGGTTTAGCTTTCTGATTGTTGTCTATACACCGACACGTGTTCCAGACACCGCTTCATCACAACCATCTTATCTGAGCTTTGCGTGAATGTTTCTTCTCAAAAGTCAGAATCCCAAAGAGCCTCCGGATTTCTCTGTTATTATTACCGAATACCGGAATTGGGACATAAACGACTTTGAGAATGAAAAGAACAACATTTGCATATAATGCATATCATTTCTTGCATTTTAACAAGTTATCCGTGTTTCTTAACTTATTCAACTGCAGGCAGTATAGCTGATCAACGCATCCATCGATACCCAATGCGAAGAAACCAAGCAAGAATGGTTGAACAAATGTAGAATGATCTCACTGAGCTCCGACAGAGGATGTAACAGTTCATGGAACTAATGACCGGAATGGCGCAGAATCAGGAGCGTCTCAAATTGATAGTTGAGCAACTTAGAGTCGGAAACCGAGGAAATGCTAATGATGGAACACCTGCTGGATATGTGAATAGGAATGCTGCCCGTAACGGAGTGCCGACTCCAAATGAGGTTGCTTCCCGTAACATGACTTTGGAAGATACACAAGAGTACTAGTTCACTCTGCTGGATGCTAATATGGGTAATATGAATGAGGTTAACGATCAAAGGTACGAGGAGCTGGAAGAAAAGATTAAGGCCATGGAATGTCAGAATTCCCTGGACATTGATGTAACCAATTTGGGGCTTGTGCCTGGTGTCAGAATCCCTCCTAAGTTAAAGGCATCGTCATTTGACAAGTAAAACGGACGTACATGCCCGAGAACTCACATTCAGGCCTATTTTGAGAGAATCTCGACTCACACTAACAACGAGAAATTGTGGATGCACTTCTTCCAAGATAGCTTATCTGGAGCTTCGTTGAGCTAGTACATGAAGCTAAGCAAGGTCTCTATCAGGAGCTGGAAAGACTTAGCTGAAGCTTTTCTCAAGCAGTATCAATATAATATTGATGTGGCTCCAAATTGCACCCAGTTGTAGAAATTGTCTTAGGGATCTAAAGAATGTTTTAAGGAGTATGTCCAAAGGTGGCACAAACTGGTTGCCCAAGTTTAACCACCGTCACTAGACCGAGAAATGGCGGATGTGTTCATGGGAACCTTGCAGGGTGAATTCTTGGATCGTCTGGCCTCCTGCCTGTCCATCGGTTTTTCTGACATTGTCATTGCAAGGGAAAGGATAGAAAACCTGTTGAAGTTAGGAAAAATCCAGGACGTAAATGGTGCTAGTTCTTCTAGCATGAGGAAGCCTTTTTCCAACGACCAAAGAATAAGGGAAGGAGAGATAAATCTTGTATACATGGGAAGGGGAAAAGATCATTCTCAAGGTTACCACCAAGCAGCTGCAGTGATTATTCCCACACCACATGTTCAACAACATCAAGTTCAGCAACAACAGACACAAATATCATTTCACCAAAGAATAAGGGTGAGGGATCGCAAGATTGACCCTATCTTAATGGCATACTCCACGTTGCTACTAGATTTTCTTAAATTGAACATGGTCTAACTTTGTACCATGAGAGCCCCTTCGGTTGACAATTTACCACCAAATTTTGATACAAACTCTAGGTGCAAATTCCATTTGGGTGCCCAGGGGAACACTTTCAAGAAATGACGGGCTTTTCAAAATAAGTACAAGACGGGATTGATTCAAAGGAAATTAATTTCTCTTCTGCTCCCAATGTCCTTCAGAATCCCATGCCCAATAATGGGGGAGCGAGCATACATGCTATCGAGAACAGCAGAGAACTAAACTTGGTAAGTGAAATTGATCATGTGAAAACTCTGCTGTTAGTAGTAAAAACTCGTCTATTGAAGGGACAGGTATTCCCAGGATGTGATGAGAATTGTATAGATTGCTTGAATCAGAAGAATGGTTTTGAGAAGCTGATGTTGGGTTTGCAAAAGTTGATAAATGAAGGTTGTTTTTAATTCGATAGTGTTGAGAAGAAAAATAATGAAGTGTTGACAGTTACCATTTATTATACCCCCGCTAAAATCCATGTACCTGCTAGGGCAGTTCCTGTTACTATCGTCGTGCCGGATAGGTCCAGTCCTGTTACAATCATGGTACCAGGACCAATCATATTCAATTCAGAGAAGGCCACTCTGTGGCACTACGGGGCCGATGTGTATTATCAAGGAAGTAAGCAGGAGGTAGAGACTCCTAGGTCCAGCAGTTCAAATATTGACAATATGGGGGACCTTGGAGGTTTCACTTGAAGCAGTAGGCTTTTTTCTCCACAGACATTACGCGATGATAAAGAAATTGAAGATGCAGCAAAAGCTAAAGGCAAACGGGTGATCAAAGGAGTCCCCGTACTTGAGAATGATCCCAAAGTAACTTTTAAAAAGGAAGTAGAAGAGTTCATGCAAATAATAAAGAAAAGTGATTGTAAGATCGTGGAACAGCTGGACCAAACACTCCATATTGTCATTGCTAATGTGTTCAGATGCGCACCGTGAAACATTGTTGAAAGTTTTGAAAATGGCATATGTTCCTCAAGAAATTACAATCTATCAAATTGAGAATATCGTGGCCAATGTAAATTCTAGTCACGAATTCGGCTTCACCAATTATTATTTGACTTCTGAAGGGCGGAACCATAATAAAGCTTTGCACACAACCATGGAGTGCAAAGGAGTCGTCTTGTCGCATCTTTTGGTTGACAACAATTCATCATTGAACGTGTTACCTAAAAAGGCATTGAGGAAACTGGTAATGGATGGTGTTGTGTTAAGACCTAGTGATTTGATCGTTCGAGCCTTCGACGGGTCTAAACAGTCAGTATTTGGTGAGGTGTAAATGCCAGTGAAGATAGGTCCCCAGGTGTTCAAGTGCACTTTCTATGTGATGGACATCCAACCTACTTATAGTTGTTTGTTGGGTCGGCCGTGGATCTATGTTGTCGTAGCTGTTACATCCATACTGCATCAGAAGATGAAGTACATAGTGGAAAGATATGTGGTAACAGTATGTGGTGAGGAGGATATTTTCGTCAGTCATCTGTCAACCTTTAAGTATGTAGAGATGGACAAAGAGATCCATAAGATGTTATGTCAAGCGTTCGAGGCCGTGAACATTGAAGGGTCGCCTCAACCAACACCTTCTTCAGTAGCGGTTTGGATGGGTACTTCTATCTCGTCTTACAAACAGGATGTTGAAGTGGTGAAAGCAGAAAATGCCGAGGGCTGGGGCAAACATTGATGTTTTAGTAAAGGAGGATATGTTCGACATTGGATATCAAACGTCTCAAGAATCTTCCGCAACAAATAAAGGACCCATCACTTTTAGTAGTGGGGGAATAATATATCCAGATTAGGCTTGTGTTATTAGTGATAACGACGTGGATAGAAATTGTGACCTCAACCATTAGGTACGCCCATGTGTGTCGGGGAAAGAAGTGCAAAATTGGTCTGTTGAAGACATTGTCATGATTACTTTCCAGACAGAGTAATTTTTCTTGTTTTTCTTTACATCATGGCATGTCAAAATCGTGTATTCTGTCTAAGGTGCAAAGATTCATTGTAGGGCGCATGTTTCCTGTTCAAAGTTTATCATGAATAAAAGGACGTTTTTTTTACATTCAAAATTGTGTTCCTTGTCTTTCATTTTTAATTTTTCACAGAAATCACAAAAATGGAAATGTTTATTTTATTTTGTTTTTTTAAATAAAAAAAGAAATTCTAAAATAAAGCATGAACCATCATTCATGCAGACTTGATCCTCCGGATTCCACAGATAACAGTTCTGCTATGGTCATGTATGACTTTGACAATCTGATTCATCACGCTGAAGAAGAGGATGGGGAAGACTGTGAACTTCCTGAATAATTGACCAGATTGTTGAAATAGGAGGAACGAGTCATTCAACCTCATTAGGAGGCAATAAAGATCATAACATTGGCAGCGAGGATGCCAAGAAAGAGATCAAGATTGGGGTTGATCTATAGGAAGACATGAAGAAGGCGCTGATTGAGATGTTATGTGAATACATTGATATCTTTGCTTGGTCTTATCAAGATATGTCGGGTTTACATACAGACATTGTGGTGCACAAGATGCCTTTGAGAGAAGAATTCTCGCCGATTAAGCATAAACTTCGCCAAACTCGTCCAGATATGGCAATGAAGATTAAAGAGAAAGTTCAAAAATAGTGGGAGGAAGGTTTCCTTGCCGTGACAAGTTATCCTCCATGGGTTGCCAACATAGTACCTGTACCAAAGAAAGATGGGAAGGTTTGAATGTATGTTGATAATCGGGATCTCAACAGGGCAAGCTCGAAGGATAATTTTCCGTTACCTCACATCGACGTGTTGGTTGACAATACAACTCAGTTTTCAGTGTTTTCATTTTATAGACGGTTTCTCCGGGTATAACCAGATCAAGATGGAACCTGAAGATATGGAGAAGACCACGTTCATTACCCCGTAGGGAACTTTTTGTTACAAGTTGATGCATTTTAGGTTGAAGAATATCAAGGCAACATATCAACGGGCAATGGTGATATTATTCCATAATTTGATTCATAAAGAGATTGAGTGTTATGTGGATGATATGATTGCCAAATCACGAACAGAAGAAGAACACTTGGTTAACTTAAAGAAGTTGTTTGAAAGGTTGAGAAAGTTAGCACTGAGACTTAATCCGAACAAGTGCACTTTCGGGGTGTGTCCTGGAAAGCTGTTGGGTTTCATTGTAAGTGAAAAAGGAATTGAGGTCGATCCTGAAAAGGTGAAAGCTATACAAGAAATGCCTGAGTCGAGGATCGAGAAAGAGGTTTGTGGTTTCCTTGGTAGATTGAACTACATTGCAAGGTTCATATCTCACCTAACAGTCACATACGAACCTATATTCAAATTACTAAGAAAAGATCAAGAAGTCAGGTGGAATGACGATTGCCAAGCGGAATTCGACAAGATAAAAGATTACTTGCAGGAACCTCCAATTCTTATGCATTCAATTCCAGGGAGGCCATTGATAATGTATTTGACAGTACTTAAGGGTTTGATGGGTTGTGTTCTCGGTCAACACGATGAGATGGGTAGAAAAGAGAATGCCATCTACTACCTGAGCAAGAAATTCATTGACTGTGAATCTCAATACTTAATGCTTGAGAAGACATATTGTGCACTCGCATGGGATGCTTAGCAATTGAGGCAGTATATGCTCACACACACAACTTTGTTAATCTCCAAAATGGACCCAGTCAAGTATGTTTTTTAGAAGCCAACACTTACAGGAAGGGTTGCACGGTGGCAATTGGTTCTGACTAAATATGACATCCAATATACTTCACAAAAAGCCATCAAAGGAAGTATCTTATCAGAATATCTTGCACATCAACCGATCAACGACTACCAACCAATGATATTTGATTTCCCTGATGAGGACATCATGTTTGTCAAAGTTAAAGACTGCAAGGAACCACTCCCAAAGGAGGGGAAAAACCCTGAATCCAAATGGAGTATGATGTTTGATGGGGTTGTCAATATGAATGGTAGTGGAGTTGGAGCAGTTCTTGTCACACCAGAGGGAGTTCACATGCCCTTTGATGCTCGAGTGACTTTTAAATATAGAAACAATGAAGCAGAATACGAGACTTGTATCATGGGAATAGTTGAGGTTGTTAACTTGTGAGTTAAGACCTTCGATATATTTAGAGATTCAACCTTGGTAATCAATCAAGTCAATGGGAACTGGTATACCCATCAGCCTAATTTGATCATGTATAGAGACTACACGAGAAGACTGTTGACCTTCTTTACCACAGTAAAGCTACGCCATATACCTCGTGATGAAAACAAGTTTGTCGATGCTTTGGCAACATTATCCTATATGATCAAAGTGTTGTAGTGGAACTATGTGCCTAAGATTGATGTTCGCTATCTCGATAGGCCGACTTTTGTGTTTGCAGTTAATGCGGTGGATGATGACAAGCCATGGTTTCATGATATCAAATGTTTCTTGAAATATCAAGTATACCCAGTAGGGGCATCTTCCAAAGATAAAAAGACTTTGAAAAGATTGTTTGGTAGTTTCTTCCTGAATCAAGACGATGTTCTATACAAGAGGAACTTTGACATGGTTCTGCTCAAATGCGTGGATAGACATGAAGCATACATGTTAATGTAAGAAGTTCACGAAGGATCGTTTGGTACCCATGTCGGAGAACATGCTATGGCCAAGAAATTGTTGAGATCAAGGTCTTACTGAATAACAATGGAGTCAGATTGTTGCAAGTACGCCAGAAAGTGTCATAAATGCTAGATTTACGCAGATAAAGTACATGTGCCTTCAAACCCTTTGAGTATCATATCTTCATCGTGTCCATTTGCAATGTGGGACATTGATATGATTAGGAATATTGAACCTACTGCTTCTGAAGGACATCGTTTCATCTTGGTCGCCATTGATTACTTCACAAAATCGGTTGAAGAAGCGTCTTATGCCAACGTCAACAAGCAAATGGTACCCTGATTCCTGAAGAGAGACATCATTTGTCACTACGGAGTTCCCGAGGGAATCATTACTGATAATGGTTCTAATTTGAATAAAAAGATGATGTCTGAATTGTGTCGGGACTTCAAGATTGAACACCACAATTCTTCTCTTTATCACCCAAAGATGAATGGCTCTGTTGAGGCGACCAATAAGAATATCAAGAAGATTGTGTAGAAATTGGTTTTTACATATATATATTGGCATGAGATGCTACCTTACACTTTCTATGGGTACCTGACGTTAGTATGCACATCTATTGGGCAACACCATTCTCACTTGTATATGATATGGAGGCAGTCCTACAAGTCGAAGTTGATCTTCCTTCTCTGAGAGTAATAATGGATGTCAAAATTGACAAAGCCTAATAGGTTTGCTGCAGGTTTAACCAGTTGAGCCTCATTGAAGAGAAATGTCTGGCAGCCATATGTCACAGGTAGTTGTATCAAAGGAGGATGAAAAAGGTGTTCGATCAGAAAGTGCGTCCTTGGGTTTTCCAAGTTGGATATATGGTGCTCAAAAGGATCCTTCCTCCTAACACAAATCACAGGGAAAAGTGGACTCCCAACTATGAAGGTCCATTCAGGGTTAAAAAGGTTTTCTCATATGGAGCCTTAATGCTTACAACCATGTATTTCAAAGACTTTTCATGCCCTGTTAACTCAGACGAAGTTAAAAATACTCCGCATAAAAGAGATCTGCTGGACAAAAACCTGAATAAAAAGTCCAGGAAAAAAAGGGTATCCTGGCGAACCAAAAACATAATAAAAGGTTTGGGAAAAAATTAGGGATATAAAAAAAATGTACACCCAGTGAGTTGAAAATCCGCATTGGACAACCCAGGAAAAAAAGGGTATCCCGGTGGATTGAAAACCCGAAAGGGTGGCCCACAATAAAGAGGGATTAAGCAAACAACTACGATCTGAGTTATCTGTATCACATCATCGTTTCAGTCAAACTGGCATTTCCAAGGACAGGAATCGGTCCAATCACTTGTCAGAAGGCAAGATCGGGGAGTTTCGAAGACATATTGGTCATAGCAAGATCAGAACTCATTGTAATACCATTTTCACATTGCCATTAGGGTAGTTTCTTTTTTCAATTTACAATAATCGCCTATTTCTAGGGTTTGCTTCCTAATGTAGTTGCCGACTTCAGGCTTTTCAATCAATAAATTGAATTTTAGTCAAAAACGTATTATTTTCATTTTACTGTTGTGTTTGCAAAAACGTCTGAATTTTTTATAAACATTGCATTTGAAAACATGGTAGCTTTAAAATAACACGTACAAGAAAAACATTTAAAATTGATTTGAATGTTTAGTAATCTGGGTGGTGTATTCAAACCACGTAATACCTCGGGGCATATGTGCATATCCTTTTGTTTGTAGGTAGCAATCTCATGGAGGGCTCAAAAGAAAGACTGAAGCCTGTTCAAAAGCAAGAGATGTTAATCCCTCTCGATGATTCGTTAACCTATCTAGGGTTCAGATTACTGGGGCAACTATACCCAGAGAAGGGTTTCTATGTCACCCTTTTGTTACAACTTTTACTTATTGAGTCTATTACCTATCCAGTGGTTGGTCGTCAATTCGATTCTCTCATTTAGCACTTCCAATAACTACAAGCTTATATATGTTTACAACGACAACCTCTCCAACAAGGTTATTATGCCAATTCATATGATCGATACGATACCCAAGAGTTTAAAGACAGTAGGTCCTTTATAAAATCCTCTTGAGGTAGAATCTGGGTAACAAACGAGTGATTCTCCGCACGAGACACCTTGAAACCTTTTCTCCCAAGCAGGATGTGTTTCAGTTTCGTCATTCCCAACAGGCGGATGGAATTTATGTCTAGCAGAGGGCATCACAAGCTTTTTCTCTTCAGTGGTTTTCCTTGATTTTGTTTCCCATCAGATCTAGGGTAGCTCCTATTTCTCCAGCAGATCTCAGATGGATTTTTTTCTCTTCCCCATCAGATTTTGGTAGATTTCCTTTCTCCAGCAAAGCAATAAAGATTGATATCCCCAAGCAGAGATTTATCTTCCCACAGTGAAGTATTTCTTACAAGAATCCAAGTATTCCTAACAGCCACCCGGATGCTTCCCTTCCCCACAGAGGTTAGGAAAATTCAGATTGGCAAAACGTGCTCTTCAGTAGAGTCTTGACAAAAACTTTCCCCAACCAAGTTAGAAAGTTGTCAATCCCCCACTGAAGCTTTATGATTGGGATTCTTCCCCAAATAGTTGAAGTATCCCCTGGAAGGGTCCTCAAATCTAAAGTCCAATTTATTTTTGGCAAATATGATAATTCGAGACAAATGGATTATTCACGCTCTTCTCCAGTAGAGATGTTATCCCCGCAGGGATTTCCGGGATTGAATCAGTGATCATTAGTATTCTCATGAGAGTCAATAGGGACTTGTTACATCCTCATTAGGAGATCCCTTTACATTCGCATCATTTCATTTGCATAATCAAAACATAGTGTTCCCTGTATCATGGGGCATCATGTCGTGCAATTCAACGTACGCATACCCAACATAATCAGGGTAAGATATCTTGCAAATCCCAACCACAGATTGGCGAAAGTCCATCCTTAGGGTGGAAAAACATTCAAAGTCCAACCGCAGTTTGGAGAAAGTCCACCCACAGTGTGGCAAGCCAGTAGTCGCCTTGTGTTTACCCCCAAAATTAGTAAACAATCCTTGGTCCTCTGAAGATACCAAAATACCCTCAGTTACT
Source organism: Lathyrus aphaca (assembly GCA_963966055.1). Taxonomy (NCBI): domain Eukaryota; kingdom Viridiplantae; phylum Streptophyta; class Magnoliopsida; order Fabales; family Fabaceae; genus Lathyrus; species Lathyrus aphaca. The sequence goes on from OZ014519.1 coordinate 232,221,872, forward strand.
AGCAGGATCGACTAGATTGATCCTATGACATGTGCTAATGGTTTATAATTTGTAATGTTTTTGGGAAAAGGGGTCTAGAATCCTTCGACGAGACTCAGAAGGTGTTGAAAACAAAGAAATGAAGTAAAAAGGAGAAAAAAGAAGGTTTCAAAGTAAATGATAAAAGGGTAAATGAAAGTAAAAGGCAAAGCATGGAGGTTTAAATGACTAAAAATGTAAAGTAAAGGTAAGTGCAAGGCAAGAATGTTAAAAGGCAAGAATTATAAATTAAAGGTAGTAAATTGCTTGAAAAGTAAATGACTTTGAAAGATAAATGCTTTATCATAAAAGACTTGTAAATTAAATGGCTTCAAAGATAAATAACTTGAAGATAAATTGACATTGAAGATAAATTGGTGGTGTTTACATCACGTACATTCTCATTGCACTCTTTTCTCTACACGCAGATACTTCGACTAGCCAAACTTACTCCTATTGATGAAGGCGAAACCTTGAAAGGGGCCTTATCTAGTTTCATAATGATGTTTGCACATCAGTACAAATTTACACCATTCATGGATCCTTTTGCTGAAAGGTAGTGTGGCCCTAAATGGTTTACCAGGGAGTTTCCAAAATCATCTTTAAGGAAGCTTTTTCTGGATTCCATTTCAGTTTGGAAGGCTTTTCTAATTCCAGTATTCATTGTTCACAGACTGAATGGTGGGAAATTAGATACAGTCCTTTTTGCTAATCAACAAAACTTTATTTCTAGGCAGCTTGGACTAGGCCAAAGTTTTCCCAGGTGTCTTTATGAAAATAAGGGCCAACTAGTTTTTCATAACAACCTCTTCGACGAGGACACCCTTACCGACATCTTCGACAGATGGGATGCTCAAAAAGCAGTCCTATTTCCTGTATTCTTCCAACCTACTACCTTGTGCACCCACCCCTTTAATAATTAGTTGCGCAAGTATTACAATGACAATTTCTCAATGCTGTTGAATTTTCCACTTTACTTGACTAAGCTTTTATTGACGTGCAAGAAAGGGTCAAGAAGCGTAAGTCCACTCATATCAAAGAGAGGCATTATGAGGTGGCCTTCCAACTCTTTCCTCCAAAATTTCCTCGAATGCCTACAACTGATTTTGGATTGGCACTTGCCCCTCCATTGCCAGGCTGGTTTATCTGTGGGGATTCAATAAAAATCCTTAGACAACAGTCTCAGCCAAAAGCCAAAAAGGTGGTTGCGATTAAGGACACACTGGATAGTTTCAAAGGGAACCTTCATATAGGGATCAAAGACGTTCATGTCGAATCTGACATATATGAAGGTTTAAGGTCTTCATTTATCTCCTATCGACTGATTAATTGTTAACTCATAATAATTGTCTTTGTTATTTCCAGCAATTGCCAGAAAACCCATTGCCAACAGAGGAGTGGTTATAAAGCCTGAGAACAACGAAGGCACCAAGTTAATTCACAATCCTTATTCATACCTTTTTTACATGCTTGCCTTCTAATGTTTTGATTCTCCTTTCAGACAACCAAAAATCCTTCGACGCCCCATAAGAAGGGTAAAAAGGCTTCCAGCGTCACCACCAAATCAGATGATGATCAATCCCCTGAGGAGAAGCCCCTCGAAAGAAAAATGATGATTGTACAGTCTCCAAGTACTATTGGCCAAACTTCCTCTAAGGTAGCTAAAGTTGTGGAAAAGGCAATTGCTGCAGGTTGTGTCAAAGTGGAGAGAAAGAGGTATTTAAACTTTTTCTCTTATCTATTAAATATGTTTTTGCAATTTCGACCTAACCTTTCTTTATAACAGGCTGGAGTAGGTGTTTCTCAATCTCCTTCGAATGCCACTCCTACACCCACAGTTCTTCTAAACAGCCAAGGTGAGCCAACTTATCACCCAACTTCTAATTTTGGCTATGTTTATAGCTCTTTAAGTGGGATTAACCAACCTATTACTACAACAAGTTCTCCTCCCATAGTGGTCGAAGCCATCAAAAACTCGTCTGCTAAAACTGCTACTCAATAATCTCATACTGAGGATTCTGAGCATGAGTATGACGATATTTATATCAAGGACTGTCTTGGCCAAGCAAGCAAAATTGCCAGGGAGATAAGTGCAACATTTGCTGTAGAAGAAGAAGAAACTGAGAAAACACACAATCCTACACCCTCTGGTCCAAAATATAAAGAGCCAGAGAATACAGGAGAGCCCTAAGCTAATGCTCAAGAATATGTTATGGATGATCTAGAGGAGGAGGAAGAAGAGGAGGTAGATGATGAAGATGATCAACAGGACAAGGGTGAAGTGGATAAAGAAAAAGAGCCTTAAAAGACTCATCAAACCATGCATGAGAAAGATCTCCAACACCTTTCTACTCTTCACCTTTCGACCCCAAAAGAAGATATAATTGGGGACCAACTGTTGGCTCTAAAGTGGTCATACCTGAGGGAGTATGCTAGAAGGAAGTTTGGGAAGATTTTTGTCTCTTCTGGGAGCAGTACTTCGACAGCTCCTAGGGGTTCATTGTCGCTCCCCCGAAAAGACACCTGGTCAGATAGGGTACAGACGCGAACGGTCGGCGAAAAGAGAGATTGAAGTGAAGATGAATAGAGTCGCCAGCTAGGCATTTTTATCCAGAAGGAAAGGTAATGCTGCATAAACCTGAAAATATATGGATAAGACGGTTGCGAACCAGAGAAACTGAGAAAGGGGGTTGGTTACAACCTGGGAAGGTATTAGCACCCAGATTGTCCGTTGTAATCGACGGGATCCACGCTTGAAAGTTTGTGTTTTAAAGGGGTAGGTGTCTATGCTATCTGTGTGCAAAAGCTGGAAAAGAATGTACAGGTGTCAGTGCAAAAGGGTGAAATGTGTAAACACCCCAAATTTGCCCTCACCCATTCACACCATGGCTTGTGATCATTTTCATATGCATAAACACAATCATAACATTTCATGCCACAATTTTGAATCTTTGCATTGGTTCTAAGTCATCTGCATCTAGGGTTTGTGATCTGAGCAATCTAAGAGCTTCTTGAGCCACTCCAAAGGTCATCAATCACTTCAAAGGGGTCCATGTGTGTTCAAGTATCATATTATATCCTCTCAAAGTCAAGAAAGTCAAATAATCACAAGAACTGGGATTGGTATGGAAGCAGAGCCAGGCTTGATTGCACAGATGACCTAAAATTAGGGTTTTGGTTTCAGAGGCCATAACTCCAAATTTTTTGGTCATGCTTGTTTCTATTGGTCTCTATATGGTATAGGGAGTATGCATATCAATTTTCATTAATAAATTCCATGGGGAAGTCATCTGATCAAGAGTTGACTTTTCAGACAAGTCAGTGCAAAATCAGGGCATCTGAGGCCCCCAATGACCCAACCAAGGGGTGATCTTCATCATTTTGAGTGTATATGATCTTTATTTGATCATAGAAGAAGGTTTAAGTTCACAAAATTCAAGAATTACAAGTTTTTGCAAAGTTGACTTTTTAGGGCATGGTTGACTTTTAATGAAATGTCATTTTATGCAACTTTTTCAACCCTTGCTTTTTGATCCAAAAATGCTTCAAATGGAAAAACTTTGGTCATGAAAGTTGTAGATTAGATCTTTCCCTTTTCAAAAAGTACAAGAACATGACCTAATTCATTTTGGATCAAAAGTTATGGTGTGTCAAAGTTGGCAAAAATCACTAATTTTCAAAATATGCACCAAATGAGAAACTTGAAAAAACTTTGTACCAAGCATTCTAGTGACTTCAAAATGACTTCAAAACTTCATCATATGATCATACATGACCCCAAAAACATAATTGGCCCAAGGGATTTTGCATTGCTTACTTTGGTTTTCAAAGACTTCTAAGGCATTTTCCATAAGAGTGCAAAGAGGGATTCTTGGCAAAATCATCTTTCCATGAGTTATGTGATCACTAAATGACTCCTACACATTACCATGACTAAATGTAACATTATGCAACAAAATTCAGCAAGAGTTTTCTCATGTACATAGCACAAAATCATGAGGAAACATCAAGTGGGCAAGTTGCAAAAGCTAGCATAGCTTGTGATCCATATGTTGCAGTCAGCTACAAGCAATCCAAGGGCTCTCCACAACTCAAGCTGAAGCCAAACATGAACTCAAGCTGCTGCTGCCATAGCCCATGCTTCAAGTACCAATCACATTGACTTTTTGGCAAAAGCTCCCATACTCATGGAATAGTAAACAGCCACCCCTACTGACCTGCCCCCCAGCCTATTCATACATTGTGGGAAGATTATAGCAAGGCATTGGCCCTTGAGACAAGCCAGAACTCAGCATACCACAAAACTGTCAAAGAGCTTCCTCTCTTCGAATTTCATTTTCCAGCCACCAAACATCCAAACTCTCTTCACCAACAAATCAAACACATAAAAAGGAACCAGAATCAGCCATTAACAGAGCTTGAAACCACTCACACACAGACTCCATTTTCTGATACACCAGAACTGGACCTCCCAAAATAGCTTGTTTAAGCTCATTCCAAGCTTACCATTAGCATCAGGAGAACCATTGGAGTGAGTCTGCATCAAGGAGAAGCCCAGAAAGCCCAGAAACAAGATCTTCCATCTCAGGTATGGCCATGAACTTTTTCTCTCAGAGCTTGCATTTTAAGTTATAAATTGGTTGTGTATGTCTTGTTGATCATGGGGATGGTTTTAGAATCGAAAATGAGTGAGAAATGAGGATTTACCAGGGCTCTGAAACTTTGCCCGTGAAACTTCATGGCTTCGATTCTCTTCATTTGAGCATGAGAAATTTAGTTTGAGAGGTGATTTGAGTGAGGTTTAAGTAGAGGAACATTTCCCTGGTTTTAATTTGAAGAATAGTGGCCTGAATCATGATTTAGGGTTTTGATGTTGCCGGAGAAGATGACCGGAGCTTCCCTCCGGTCACCTGAAAATGCTTAGCCCTAATCCTGTAATTAAGTGAGGTTTAAATCCTGTGCGTTGGATCATCTGACTTGCTTTGACTTCGCGCGTGGATGAGTGGTTCAGATGGGTCCACTGTGCCCTAATCACCATTAAGTCTAATTAATCCATTTAATTATTTTATAAAACTTAATTAAGGTCAGAATCAATCTAGACCCTTCATTAGCGCGCGTGGTCAAACTCTCCCTCCCAGATTCAAATCTCAACCATCAGATCTGCTTACCTTTTCATTTATGTATTTTTATTTTCATTTTCTTTCATTTAATTTGTACAATTTATTTAAAATAGCAAAAATCATTTAAAAATTATGAAACTTTTTGTCAAGAGTTTCATTAATTTTTAATACACAAAAATATTTTGTTTTCATTTTTAGCATTAAAAAAGTATTTTTAAATATTTAAAAGTTTATTTTTAATTGATTAATGAAAATTAATTTATTAAAAATACTTTTAGGTATTTAAAAATCACCAAAAAATTCATGAAATGTTCTAAGACATTTAGAAACATTGTCCAACCTTCAAACCAAATTTCTTTTTTGATCTTGATGCATTTTGAGAATTTTTTCATTGAATTAAAATCATTTTTATGCATTATTTTGATCCAAACTTCCAAAAATCATTTCTGCCTAACCCTAAAGAGTTGGACCTTGATTCTTTTTGCATTGCATTGTGTTTAGCATGTAGTTTGTGAGATTAAATGGCCATGATTTGATCTTTCATTTTCAATTTGTTTGATAATTTTCTTGTTAAGGAACCCTAAAACCTTAGAAAACTTGTGAAAATCATATCTTGAGCTAGGTTAAGAGTTGAGACCTCTCCTTTGGGCAGTGAGCTAGTATAGGTTTAGGAATCCTTTGAGTGCATTTTCAATTTTTTATAATGTAGTTTGCTTCTGGTTTTGGTTTTTGTTTGTTGCATTGTTCATAAACCCTAATTTGGGCTTTCATATGCATCCATCTTGCATTTTCTTGCATAACATGACTTGCCATGGCATTCCATGCCTCCATTTTATTCATTGAACATCATAAGACATATTTAAAGCATGTTTGATCATTTCATCTTGCATTTTCCATGTTGTATGCCATTTGCATGTCACAACTTTTCATGTATGTTCATGTGTCTCAACTTGCTTCATTTGCATTCATAAGCTTGTATGATCATCCACATGTGTTGCTTCTGGTTTGTAGCATCTCATAGCATCATTAACATCATGTATGTGCTTCTGGTTTGGTTTTTCATCATATCATTTCATCTCATTTCACATTGCATTGCATTCTCTTTTCTAACTTTTCAGGTGGTAAGTGATTTTGAGAAGTGAATTTGCCTTCACTTCTCATACTTTCTTCTCATCTCTCTCTTGCATCCTTGCTGCATTTTGATATGTGTTTGAGATTGAGCTTGCTCATTCTTCTTCTTTTTACTTTCTTTCTTCAAGTGACTTGACTTCTTGAATGAAGCAAGTCACTTTGCTTCTCTTGGCTCCTTTCATCTACTTCCTGGTGGTTCCTTTGAAGATTGCTCCTGTAAACCTCACAAACCTTAGGAACAACCAAGCATGACAATGATTAGGGTTTTGATTAGTCCCCCCTCTTAGTTTTCACCTTTGTGTCCCTTTGAGTCTTCTCTTCTCACCTCATAATCAGGGACTAAACCCTAAAGGCTTTAAGGCTTTGTGATTAAGCTTATGCCTGCATCCTTCTCTTAGGATGGAGTGTATAACTTTAATCCTAAGTGTTAAACCCTTAATGTGTTTAAATCTCTTAATCAATCCACTTAATAATCATCAAGACATCAAGCTTGTAACTTGGGCCTTGCATTAGGGTTCTAATTCTTCCTTAATTGGTTAAGAAGGACTAACCCTAGTGTTAATGGACAAGTCCCCCTCAAGTTGTCTTACAAATCATAAAATCCACTTCATCATCATATCATTAAATAAAATCCATTTAATCAAAGGCTTGTTTTGTCATGAGTTTAATCCCTAATCATGGATTAAGTTGAGGAGCTTTCCTCAGCTTAAACATTCTCATCTATTATCCTTCTATTAGGATGGTGTAATGAGTCTGTTTAATCCTTGATTATGGCTTAACCTCATTACTTAACACTAAACAAAAACCAAAAACATCTAATTAATCACAAGTAGGTTAATGATCTTAACCCTACACCAAAGGTGATTAAGTGTGAGAATCTGACTTCACACTTAAGGTATTCTCATTACCCCTAATCAGAGGGAAGATGTGATGAGTTTACTAAATTCATTGGTTTAGACTTAAGCTCATTAACTTATGACAAACTTTCAAAAGCAATAAAAGACTGAAAACTCAAAAACAAACAATAATCGTCTCCTCCGGGATTCTTTTCTCATCTCATTCACTCACAAACGAGAACTCGCTTCTTCCGTCTAATGCAAGACAGTTTGCACCTGAGCCAGACAGGTCATACACTTGAGCATAGACAAGTAAGCAGTTCAAAAGTCAATTCATCTTTCAGTCTCTTTGGGTCGAACTACGGTGTTCTGACTTCCTCATTGCACGAGAGGATACGTAGGCATAACTTAACGGTTATCGAACAAAAGTCTCTATATATTCCCCCTCTTTCCAGCATCTTTCTCTTAGCCTCATTATCATGAGGAATTCATTCTCATTCTTACACTGACACATCATTATACACTTCACTTCTTTTACACTGACACCTGTACATCCTTTTCCAGCTCTTCATACACAGATTGCACTGACACTACCCCTTTAAAAACACAAATCTTTCAAGCGTGGATCCCGTCGAGTACGACGGACAATCTGGGTGCTAATACCTTCCCAGGTTGTAACCAACCCCCTTTCTCAGTCTCTCTGGTTCGCAACCGTCTTATCCATTCTCTTTCTAGGTCTATGCAGCATTGCCTTTCCTCCGGGATAAAAATGCCTAGCTGGCGACTCTATTCATCTCCAGTGAGTTCACGGCTGTGTGTTCTCATTGTTCCTCTCGCCGACCGTTCGCGTCTGTACCTTTATTTGGGCCGGTCCCACCTATCAGGAGCGATAGCTTGGCGACTCTGCTGGGGATACCTTATACTGCAACCAGGGCTTCTGGTTCTTTTTGTGGGTTCCTCCTAGCGCTTGATTGATTTGTGTTTACTGGGGTGTTATGTGCTATTTGTGCTTGTATTTGTATGTATTTTTGCTTTATGTACAGTTGCTTTACTGCTTTCTTTATAGCTTTACATTATATCATACTGTCATACTGTGCTGCTGGCTGGATCTGTTTGTTTGCTTTGGTGGGTGGGTATTCTATTGAGAGTTAAGATCCTACACCTGGGATCTGAGTGACATCTAGGCTAGAGTGGTTCATATTCTTTCCCATTCCATCTCGGTCTGGTGCGGGAATATGAAACACGGTTCAGATATGGGTTTCTTCTTGAGAACTCTGTGTTGCAGATTTCCTGCAATACTAGGGCTATCTGGGAAACCTGCTAAGTCTGGATGACCTTTTAGTATTGACCTTCAGAAACTGAGGTGAATTAGAGGAGGAACTTTTATGGTTATTGTAAACACTGTGCCTCCGGGTTAGAAGTGTTTACACTTCTCATAACTGATCCAAGTCTGAGGATCCTTGTTTTAGAACACCACCTGTGAGGGGGTTGGGCTGTTTACAGGTTTGCAGGTACCCTTGACCTCAGCATACCCTGTTACTTTGTTTGATTAAGAGTACTCCATTTTGGAACAGTTCTTGTGATTCTAAACCCTGGACATGTGACTCTTTATTTGAGTCCCCCACCTTTGGTTACTGGATTTATAGACCTCCATCTGGATTTCTTGAACATACCTTGGACTTATATCAGAGCATTTGATCAGATCCAGCTCAGTCACAAACCCTTGCATACCATTTGCATACATCCTCATTGCATCATTTTGACATTTGCTTATTTGTGTTTCAGGGTATCCATCTTCATTTTTGGTTTGGTTTTGACCCCATCATCAGTATTGACCTATCTTCATCAGTACCTGCTTCAGCTATCAGCTATCAGCTATCTGCTTCAGTCACCTGCACCAGCCAATCAGTGGCTCGTTCTTCAGTGTTATCATCAGCACCTATCTCCTCAGCATCATGACACCTAAAAAGAGTAACATCACCTACCACTTCTTCCAGCCAGAGCTAACTGGCATCAGGAGGATTCAGACCCTGATCACTCCAGACCATATACCACTGTTCAGGGAACATTATGGAGATATACTCGATGTGGTTATGGATTTAGACCCTTCACAGAGAAGCCTGATTCATACTTGCCTTCAATTTTATGATCCCCCACTGAGGTGTTTCACTTTTCAGGACTTTCAGCTGGGGCCTTTATTGGAGGAATACTCATCATTGATTGGTATACCTATCAGGGGTGGAGTCCCTTTCAACCTTGAGATGGTCTTTCCTGGTAATGAAGAAGTAGCAAAGGCATTGCATCTGGAACCAGTTCTGATTGGGCAGCATATGACTTCTAAGGCTGGAATCCCTGGCTTGCATCTGGATTTCTTGATCTCTCAAGCTACCCTGAAAGCTTCTTTAGGAGAGTGGAAAGAAGTCTGTGCTTTATTGGCCCTGAGCATATATGGGATCATATTATTTGCAGATGAGCCTCGATTCATTAGCAAGAATGCAATCCATCTTTTCATCCTGAGGAATCCAGTGCCCACTTTATTAGGGGATCTCTACTACTCAGTGCACCAAAGGAATGAAAAGCAGAGGGGAAGATTAGTGAGGTGTTGTGCTCCTTTGTTCCATACTTGGCTTCTCAAGCATTTGCCCAAGACAGATGCATTTCTGAATCCTCATCAGCAGAGAAACTGGGCTAGAAGACTTACTGCTCTAACTTCAGCTGATATCAGGTGGTGCACTCAAAGCACAAAAGGCAGGGACATCATCACCAGCTGTGGGCATTTTCCCAATGTGCCCCTAATAGGAGTTAAGGGTAGTATTAATTACAACCCTTTGCTGTTCAGAAGGCAACTGGACTATGCACTGGTCCACACTCCCAAGGCACAAGGCTTGGTTGAGACTCTTTATTGTGAGAACAAGCCAAATCTGGCTGTTGTTAGGCAGGCAGCCTGGGCCTGGGACAATGTTAAAACCAAGGGAGTAACCATTCTGGGGAAGTGCAACAATGTAGCTTCAGCACAGTACCATGAGTGGTCCCGTGCCAGGGCTCAATTCTCTGGAATGCCCTTTACCATGGAGGATATGCCTGGATCATCCTCAGCACCACCCCCTGCCACTGTCAGTTTGGAAGAGTTTGAGGGCTTGAAAGAGAGGAATGAGAAGTTGACTCAGGCTTTGCAGAAGACCCTCCGGGAGAGGAGTGATGGTAGGATGGACATTGAGAGGCTAGAGAAGCTGAGAGTGGAGCATATGGCTAAAATTGAGAAGTCTGAGGATTATATCAAGAAGTCTCGGGCTGGGGAACAAATTCTGAAGAATGCTTGCAAGGAAGCCCAGTTCCAGAAAGCCAGGACAGACTTGTATCTGAAGGAGAGTCAGGCTAGGTGGGTCAGGATCACCGAGGCTCGTACTCTGGAGGACAAGAGAGTTCAAGACAAGATAGAGCAACTGGAAACTAGTGCAAAAGAGCAGCAGGAAGCCCTGGCAGCAGCCCAGAAGGAGATATCAGAGCTGAAGATCAAAGCTGGGGTGAAGAGGTCAAAGGACCAAAGTCAGCACAAGAAGCTAACTGCAGCTGTTACTACCCGGAACCTCCTTATCAGGAATCTCACGGAGCGTCCGGCTGATCCTGTGACCGAAGCACTTCTCAAGGAAGTTCGGGAGGATGAGTTTGGTCTTGGTGTTTGACTATTTGCTTGTTGTTGCTTTCATTCATGTACTTTTATTTTCTTGTAATGTATTTTGACCCCTCAAAGGGCTTGTATTTGTAAACAAACTATGTACCATTTGTCTTTTGTAATATATGTATTAGTTTGTTCCACTTCAAAAAGCAACATCAACAGCATCTTCAAGGGTCTGGAAGGGTCAAAACTGAATGCCAAGCCGGATACCTTGAAAGCAAATAAGCATATTGCATTGCATGCTAACCCTTTGTTTGTTTTGTAGGGTTTTGTTTATTGTTGCTAACTCTGTTGAGATGTTCAGGAACTATTGCTCGACGCCGGGTATTTCCCCTCAACCGTCCACACCGATATCCAACCCGTAACAACCTTCCGGGCATACAAATGGATCAAGTACAACAGGACCTTGCAGAGGTCAGAAATCAAATGGCAAACGAAAGATTGGAAATGAGAACACAGATGACGCAGTTTATGGAAGTAATGAACAACATGGCTCAGAGCCAAGAAAGATTGAGAGCCATGGTGGAAAGGCAAAATCAGGAAGATCCACATGTAGGGACTGCTGGCACGAGCAACAACGAGAGGGTCCAACCTCATGTCAATCCCCCAGTCTTTGGACCCCATCTCCATCCAGAGGTCAACATCCCTGCAAATGTTCAAGGGACTGCCACTGCAGCCAGGATACTGCAAGAAGACCCCCAGGAGGATCAGTTCACAGTAATGGGTGCTGGGGAGGAAGCTTATGACAGAAGGCTGGATGAGATAGCTGAGAAATTAAGATCCTTGGAGTCTCAAAACTCTTTGGGCTTTGATGTTATGGACATGGGCTTGGTAGACGGGGTCAGGATTCCCCATAAGTTCAAGCCTCCTTGTTTGAGAAGTACAACGGGACTTCATGCCCTCGGACCCATTTACAATCATTCCTGGAGAGGCTGAAGGCCTATACTATGGACGAGAAGCTCTGGATGTTTTATTTTGAGGATAGCTTAACTGGAGCATCAAGGGAATGGTACTCTCATCTGACAAGAGCAACTATCAGGTGTTGGAAAGACCTGGCAGAGGCCTTTATCAGACAGTATCAGTACAACTTAGATATGGCACCCAACAGGACCCTCCTAATGGGAATGTCGCAGTCATCAAGAGAAAGTTTCCGAGAGTACGCCCAGAGATGGAGGCAATTGGCTGCTGCTGTTCAGCCACCTATGTCAGAGAGGGAAATGGCAGATATGTTTATGAACACCCTCCAAGGAACATATATCGACAGGCTAGCTGCTTTCTCCTCCACTAGCTTTGCAGATGTTGTCATAGCTGGGGAGAGAATCGAGAGCTTGTTAAAAATGGGCAAAATTTCTGACAATGGTGCCAGCTCGTCCAGCAATACAAGGAAGCCTTTTGCAGGCCCAAGAAGAACTGGTGAGACCAATGCTATCCATGCCAACAGGGGCAGACCCCAATATGTTCATAGGTCTGTGGCAGCAGTCACCATTCCCGCTCCAGCTCATCCACAACCAGCTTATCAACCTCCGCAACAAAATTACCAGCAACAAACTCAGTATCCTCCGAGACACTACAACAACACCAACAACAACAATCAGCAAAGACCATTCCAACAGAGACCTTCTCAGGCCAATAGGGTGATCGATCCGATCCCAATGCCCTATGCAACATTATTGCCACAACTCCTGAAACTCAACCTAGTTGAGCTAAGGACGCTGGCACCTCCAGATCCTAATAGTCTACCCAGGAATTATGACTCCAACGCCAGATGTGCTTTTCACTCAAATGCACCTGGCCACAGTACAGAAAAGTGCAGAGCCTTGCACATGAAGGTACAAGACCTGGTAGACTCTAAGGCCCTGAATTTCGCACCACCACCCAATGTTAACAAAAACCCTATGCCACACCACGGAGGTCCCAGAATCAATGCCATTGAAGAAGACAAGCCGTCTTATTTAATAACCAGTGTGGGTCAGATTCGGACACCGTTGGTAGAAATTAAGGCTCAACTCCTCGAATGTCAAATGTTCCCGGGGTGTGAGTTGGGGTGTGCCTACTGCAATATTTCAGTGAATGGGTGTGATAACTTGAGGGACGGCATAGATGGTCTTATCCAGAGTGGCCGACTTCAAATCACCACATCATTTCCTACAAATCCAGCAATCTCATCAGCAACAATTCTAGTATCTCCTACAACTGCAACAACCATTGTTCCCGACAACTCCTCGGCTTCATCAACAAATATTTCATCTGTCATCTCAACTGACCAGATATCAACAAATATTCCTGCTACAACTTCAGCACCACTTCACTTTGAAACTCCTACAACAACAACACCCATCCTTCCAACAATGTCTCCTACAACATCAGCAACAAACAATGAAGATGTCTCCACCGTTACGATTTATTATGATCCAGAAAATAATTCTGCCTACAACTCACAAAGTGCTGCTCCCATCAGAGCACCAGTCACGATATACTACGATCCACAGACTGTCACAATTCCTTCCGCAACTGCAATCAGTCCAATCACTATCACAGTGCCTGGGCCAGTACCTTATGAAAGCAGTAATGCCATCCCTTGGCATTACGGCTCTGATCTGTACTGCGAAGGACAAAAAATCACTTTTGAATCATCAACCCCTGCACCGCAAATAGACAATGTGGGAGGAGGCGGAGGCTTCACTCGAAGCGGACGTCTCTTTGCTCCACAAATTCAAAAACCCACTGCCGAAGCAGAAGCTGCTGCCAAGGAAAAAGGGAAAAGCTTGGTGCAGGAAGAGCAGGTTGTTAAAGAAGCCTTGAAAACGCCCTTTGATCAAGAAGTTGATGAGTTCATGAGAATCATCAAGAAAAGTGATTACAAAATAGTGGATCAGCTTCATCAGACGCCTTCCAAGATCTCAATCCTATCATTGCTTATGTGCTCCGAAGCCCATCGGAATGCACTACTAAAGGTCTTGCACGCAGCTTATGTTCCTGAAGAGATCACTGTCAACCAGTTGGAAGCTGTGGTTGGAAATGTTAATGCTAGCCATGGACTAGGGTTCACCAACACTGATTTGACTACGGAAGGCCGCAACCATAACAAGGCTTTGCACATAACCATGGAATGTAAAGGTGCAGTCCTTTCCCATGTGCTGGTAGACACAGGGTCATCCCTCAATGTCTTACCTAAAAAAGCCCTTGTGAAGCTAGAGTATGACGGATTGGCGTTGCGTCCCAGCAACCTGGTAGTGAGAGCCTTTGATGGTTCTAAGAGATCGGTTCTGGGAGAGATTGAGTTGCCCATAACGATTGGCCCGCAAACTTTCAAAACGACCTTCTACGTGATGGATATACAGCCTGCCTACAGCTGTCTATTGGGTAGGCCATGGATTCACGCTGCTGGCGCCGTGACCTCAACCCTTCACCAGAAGTTAAAATTCGAGTGGGAGGGTCAAGTCGTTACTATCTGTGGAGAGGAGGATATTTTTGTCAGCCACCTGACTACTTATAAATACATTGAGATGGATGGGGAGATCCATGAAACGATGAGCCAAGGTTTAGAAGCCTTGAACATAAATGAAACATCTGCTGTACCTGGAACCTCAATGACATCATACCAACAAGCCCGGAAGGTTGTTGAAGAAGGAAATGCCCAAGGCTGGGGCAAATTGTTACCGGTGGAGAAGAAAGAGGATAGGTTTGGGTTGGGTTACAAACCAACTCAACAAGATCAAGCAGAGGCTGCAAAAGAGCCCAACTTTGTTAGTGGGGGGATGCTCACCCCTGATGCTGTCAACAATCTGGAAGACGAGGATGAAGGAGACCGCAACCTGGAAAGCTGGATTCGTCCAAAGATCCCGGGGAGCAGTATCTCGAACTGGTCTTCCCAGGAAATTATAAGAGTTACTCATGCAGAGTAATTATTATTTCCTGTATTTTATAGCATGCATCAAAGTCTTGCATCTTGCCCAAGATGACAAGACTCATTTTGTAATCGGGCCATCTGTACTTTTTGTGCAACAAGATTAATCAATGAAATATCAGACATCTTTTTGCAAACGAGTCTTTTTCTTTTCCGTTCACTGTTTTTCCATTTTTCTTTTTGTACAAAAAATAAATGGCAGTGTTTTCAAAATGACAACTTTATTTCACTTTTCTAAACAAGATTAAAATCAAATCACTAAAATGAACAAACTGAACCCTTGCAGAGAGTGCCTTCCAGACAGCACCGACAACAGCACGGCTATGACTTCATATGACTTTGACAATCCAATCAATCAAGCTGATGAAGGGGTTGAAGAAGAATATGAGCTTCCTGAAGAGCTAGCCAGGTTGTTAAGACAAGAGGAAAAGGTTATTACTCCTCACCAGGAGGAGGTTGAAACGATCAATCTTGGTACAGAAGAAGACGTGAAAGAAGTTAAAATCGGGGCCTGCTTGCAAGACTCAGTGAAGAGACAACTGATTAACCTACTTCAAGAGTATGTGGATGTGTTTGCTTGGTCTTATCAGGATATGCCAGGGTTGGACACCGACATTGTTGTACACGAGCTGCCTTTGAGAGAGGAATTCCCACCGGTTAAGCAGAAGCTGCGCCGTACTCGCCCAGACATGGCAATGAAAATCAAGGAAGAGGTACAAAAGCAATGGGACGCCGGGTTCCTTGCCGTAACTAGCTATCCGCCGTGGGTTGCTAACATAGTACCTGTGCCTAAGAAAGACGGCAAAGTAAGGATGTGTGTTGACTACCGGGATCTGAACAGAGCCAGCCCGAAAGATGACTTCCCTTTACCTCACATTGATGTATTGGTTGATAATACGGCTCAGTTCTCGGTATTCTCCTTCATGGACGGATTTTCAGGGTATAATCAGATCAAGATGTCACCTGAAGACATGGAGAAGACAACCTTCATCACACCCTGGGGCACGTTCTGCTACAAGTTAATGCCATTTGGGCTCAAGAATGCCGGTGCAACGTATCAACGGGCTATGGTAACATTATTCCATGATATGATTCATAAAGAGATAGAATGTTATATGGATGACATGATTGCCAAGTCCCTTACTGAAGAGGACCATCTGGTAAATCTGCTCAAGTTGTTCAAACGTCTGAGGAAGTACCAATTGAAGTTGAACCCCAACAAATGCACATTCAGGGTGAGATCTGGTAAGCTGCTGGGTTTTATTGTAAGTGAGAAAGGGATTGAAGTTGACCCTGATAAAGTCAAAGCCATCCAAGAGATGCCTGCACCGAAGACAGAGAAGGAAGTTCGAGGGTTCTTAGGTCGATTGAACTACATCTCAAGGTTCATATCTCACCTTACAGCAACCTGTGAGCCCTTGTTCAAATTGTTAAGAAAAGAACAGACGGTCAGGTGGAACGAAGACTGCCAGAAGGCTTTTGACAAGATCAAGGAGTACTTACAAGAACCTCCAATCCTTATGCCTCCAGTTGAAGGAAGACCTCTGATAATGTACTTGACAGTATTAGAAGAGTCAATGGGGTGTGTGTTGGGCCAACATGACGAGTCTGGTCGAAAAGAGTATGCAATATACTACCTAAGCAAAAAGTTTACCGACTGTGAACAACG
This sequence comes from Lathyrus aphaca, assembly GCA_963966055.1. Classification (NCBI taxonomy): domain Eukaryota; kingdom Viridiplantae; phylum Streptophyta; class Magnoliopsida; order Fabales; family Fabaceae; genus Lathyrus; species Lathyrus aphaca. The sequence goes on from OZ014519.1 coordinate 232,238,229, forward strand.
TTATTCACTGCTCAAGAAAACTTGTTGTGCTTTAGCGTGGGCTGCTCGCCGACTGAGACAGTATATGTTGACCCACACTACTTTATTGATCTCAAAGATGGACCCAGTTAAGTACATATTTGAGAAGCCAGCTCTTACCGGACGGGTTGCAAGATGGAAAATGATCCTCACAGAGTATGACATCCAATACACATCTCAGAAAGCCATCAAGGGCAGTGTGTTGTCTGAATATCTTGCTGAGCAACCTATTGATGATTACCAGCCTATGAGATTTGACTTCCCTGATGAAGACATCATGTTCATAAAAGAAAAAGATCATGAAGAGCCTGTTCATACTGAAGGGCCTGACCCGGAAGAAGAATGGACTATGATGTTTGATGGGGCTGTTAACATCAATGGTCGTGGTGTTGGTGCAGTACTCATTACACCTAAAGGAGTTCACATGCCTTTCTCGGCAAAACTCACTTTCAACTGCACTAACAACGAAGCTGAATACGAAGCTTGCATTATGGGTCTTGAGGAAGCCATTGACCTCAGGATCAAGACATTGACCGTATTCGGAGATTCAGCTTTGGTAATCAATCAGACCAACGGCAAATGGTACACCCACCAGGATCATCTGATACCTTACAGGGATTATACAAGGAGGTTATTGACTTTCTTTACAACAGTCAAGCTTGAGTATATCCCTCGGGACGAGAATCAATTCGCAAATGCTCTGGCTACCATTTCATCCATGATCAAAGTTCAAGCTGCCAACTTTGTACCTCAAATTTCAGTGTCCAGACTTGACAGACCAGCATATGTATTCGCAGCGGATGTTGTTAAAGATGATAAGCCTTGGTTCCATAACATTAAGTGCTTCTTGGAGGATCAAACATACCCACCTGGGGCATCTTCCAATGATAAGAAGACTTTGAGAAGGCTTGCTGGTAGTTTCTTCTTGAACACTGATGGTTCCCTGTATAAGAGAAACTTTGATATGGTACTCCTCAGATGCGTCGACAAAACAGAAGCAGATTTGTTAGTGCACGAAGGATCCTTTGGTACCCATGCTGGAGGGCATGCCATGGCCAAGAAGTTGCTGAGATCAGGCTATTACTGGATCACAATGGATGCCGACTGTTGTGCCTACGCCAGAAAATGCCATAAATGCCAGATTTATGCGGATAAGGTGCATGTGCCTCCCAATCCTTTGAATATAATGTCTTCACCATGGCCCTTTGCTATGTGGGGCATTGACATGATTGGCAAGATTGAGCCAACTGCTTCAAACGGCCACAGATTCATCCTGGTCGCCATTGACTATTTCACCAAGTGGGTCGAAGCAGCTTCCTATGCAAATGTTACAAGACAAGTGGTAGCCAGATTTCTGAAGAGAGATATCATCTGTCGATACGGAGTTCCCGAGCGAATCATTACTGACAATGGTTCCAACTTGAATAGCAAAATGATGGAAGAACTGTGCCGGGACTTCAAGATCCAACACCACAATTCTTCCCCTTACAGGCCAAAGATGAATGGCGCTACTGAGGCAGCAAATAAAAATATCAAGAAGATTGTGCAGAAGATGGTAGTTACATACAAAGACTGGCATGAAATGTTACCATTTGCCTTGCATGGTTACCGCACGTCATTCAGAACATCCACTGGGGCAACACCGTATCAGCTTGTGTATGGTATGGAAGCAGTCCTACCAGTCGAAGTTGAATTACCCTCTCTACGGGTATTGATGGATGTTAAGCTGAACGAAGCAGAATGGGTCCGATCCCGATACGAACAACTGAGTCTGATTGAAGAGAAAAGATTGGCTGCAATCTGTCATGGGCAGTTATATCAGAAGAGAATGAAGAAAGCCTTCGATCAGAAAGTCAGGCACCGAGAGTACCAAGTGGGAGATCTTGTGCTGAAAAGGATCCTCCCTCCTCATACAGACCACAGGGGCAAATGGACTCCAAATTATGAAGGACCATTCGTAGTAAAGAAAGTTTTCTCTGGTGGAGCACTGATGCTCAGCACCATGGATGGTGAAGATTTCCCGTCCCCTGTGAATTCAGATGCAGTTAAAAAATACTTCGCATAAAAATGACCCGCTGGACACAAAAACAGAATGTAAGTCCAGGCAAAAATAGGGCATCCCGGCGAGTCAAAAACAGAATAAAAGACTCGGGCAAAAGTAAGGGAAAATAAACAAAAATGTACACCCGCTGAGTTGAAAAGCCACATTGGACAGCTCAGGCAAAAATGGGTATCCCGATGGATTGAAAACCCGAAAGGGCGATCCATGCAAAATAAGGGAATAAGCGAACAACTGCATTCTGAATTCGTCTGTATCTTTTACAACTAGGTAAGTTTCGAAAGGATCAAGTTTCAATCAGAATCAACATTCTTCAGAAAGCAAGATAAGAAGAACGTCAAAAGTCATACGAGTCATGGTAAAGAGGAAGCTCCTTAAAGCGTCATCAACATTGCCAGCATTTTGTTTCTCAATTTGTAACAACCTCCTAATCCCAGGGGATTTGTTTCTTTGACTGTATCTCGCTAATTCAGGGCATATGAATTAATAAAATCAGATTTTCAGTCATGTTTTCGTCTTGTACATTTTTATTTGCAAAAAAATGTCTGATGTCTTAAGAAAAACTGATTGCATAGAATACAAATGTTTATCTTCAAAAGAAAAAACACATGCTTGCAGGAAATATACTTACTCTCAGAAGTGACCAAACTCCTATGACGGAATCCAATAAAGGGTACCTCGGGATTACTTGTGCGTTTCCCTATCTTTGCAGGATTGCAGGTATCCAGAATGCAACTTGGGGCATGAGAGCTTCACTCCAGCAAGCTGACAAATCAAACACTCACTCAAAGTGTTTTCTCCCCAGCTGATTTGCCACTTATTACTTATCCCCATCAGAGTTTCCAGGCATCACAGAAGGCGCCCATATCCCCGGCTGAGTCAAGAATCCTCCTCAACAGAATCTTTAGGGAGATATTTCAGTGATTTCTCTTTCTCCCCAGCCGAGTTGCCATTTCATCCTCAGCCGAATACAAAAGTCGGGGAACCATCTCCCCACAGATCTCAGCCTCTGGCCAGAAAGAGCAACGCATGAAGAATCACAACAGAGTGAAGAAAGCTTCTTCAAACCCCAGCTGGGTCCCTCATTTCAAGGATATGTCTATCAGTGACCTATATCCCTAAGCAAATATCATCTCAATGATCTCAAACCCCAGCTGAGATGGCCCCTTCAAACAGATCGGCCGGAGATCTTCACAGCAACGGGATCCGAGTCCCGGATTGGTATCTTTGCATAACCATAGCATTCACATCATATTCACCCACAAAGCGTAGCATTCCGTTTAATACGGAGCATTACGGCAAAAATCCAACATATAGCATAATCATAAGCCATGTTTTGAATCAAACACTTGTGAATAATGACAATCCATCATTATACAGAATACTTCCCCCACATCCCCAGCGGAAGTTCCCCAGCAAAAGCAGTTGCCTCATATTCACAACACCAGTATATATACTCCCTTTGGCACCCGTCCGTGTCGATACTCCCCGGTAAAGTCACCTGAACACGCTGTGCAAACAAAACCACCCGTATTACGGATACCTTTTGACACCCTTCTGTGTCATAAACCCAGCAGAAAGCCAAAGACGTCCTCTTTGCACTCACAAGCACCAGTATATATAATCCTTTGACACCCGTCCGTGTCATATCCCCAGCGCAGTCACCTACACTTTGTATATCAGATACTTGTTCAATACTACACTCTACTCTTTTTTGACACTCGTCCGTGTCACTCTCCCCAACAGTTAACTACTCATCAATATACCAATCACTCTTATACAGATACTCGTCCGTATCTTCTATACACCACTCAGATCCCCTCAGGTTCAACACTAGTCCGTGTTCTTTGTTAACCAGATTGGTACTCGTCCGTACCATCGTCTCAGGACATGTGTCAAGAGTTTGTTTCTACATGATACTCGTCTGTATCATAGTCTTAAGGATGCTCGTCCGCATTCTTAAATCCATACACTGTGTCAAACACTTTTTTCTTCTTGAATATAGATACTCGCCTGTGTCTACTATTCCCCATAAGAATCCTCTCAGATTCAACACTCGTCCGTGTTCCTTGTTAACCAGTTGATACTCGTCCGTATCATCATCTCTGAACACGTGTCAGTACTTGTTTCTACCCGATACTCGTCCGTATCGTAGTCTTAAGGATGTTCGTCCACATCTTTAATCTATACACAAACACCTAAACACTTATACTTTTATTTCTTGGACATAAACACTCGTTCGTGTTTACTATTCCCCAGTAGATCGCCAGCAAAGCAAATTTTCTTTTTTTATCTGACACTCGTCCTGTGTCATGATAAACCCTGAGAGCAACCGTACCCTGTTAGGTGGTCGTCCTCCACCTCTTGATGGTCGTCCTCCATCATGCTCATCCGATGGTCGTCCCCATCGTTGATATTTAGCAGCCGTCCCCTGCTAGGTGGTCGTCCTCCACCTCTTGATGATCGTCCTTCATCATTTTATCCAATGGCCGTCCCCATTGTTGATTTTGGTTATCTGACATTCGTCCTATGTCATGACAAACTTTGAGAGCAGCCGTCCCCTGCTAGGTGGTCGTCCTCCACCTCTTGATGGTCGTCCTCCATCATGCTCACCCGATGGCCGTCCCCATCGTTGACCTTTTATCCGGCATTCGTCCTATGTCGCGATATTTTCGGCAGCCGTACCCTGCCAGGTGGTCGTCCTCCACCTTAAGATGACCGTCCCTCATATTATACCCAACAGAGCAGCCATCCCCTGCTAGGTGATCGTCCTTCACCTTTGATGACCGTACCTCATCATCTGTTTATTTCATTTATTCTTTAACCCGATGGCCGTCCCCGTCGTGGTCCCTTTTCTTTTTAGCCCGATGGCCGTCCCCATCGTTGGTTACTTTACTTTATGAACTTGATGGCCGTCCCCGTCACGTTTCATTATCCCCAGAGAATTTTACAGCTTTATCTTGATGGCCGTCCCCATCATAATTCTTTTGTCACCAGCATGTCGGCCGTCCCCGTCATTGCTTTATTTTCCGCACCTTTCCAGCATGTCGGCCGTCCCCGTCATTGCTCTTTACCCAGCAGTCGTCCTCTGCTCGACGGTCGTCCTCCGTCGCTCACACTTTACAATATACTTTATTTTCCTTTACAATCTATATCCTTTTTTCTTCTTCATTCTGTGAGTGCAAATTTTGGACTGTCTTTGGTATTCAACCACAAGTTATCTTGTTTGCCTGCTAAGCCGTCGCTTACATCCTGCACAGCTAACTCATGTTTGAATAGGGGCAGCTGTAAACACCCCAAATTTGCCCTCACCCATTCACACCATGGCTTGTGATCATTTTCATATGCATAAACACAATCATAACATTTCATGCCACAATTTTGAATCTTTGCATTGGTTTTAAGTCATCTGCATCTAGGGTTTGTGATCTGAGCAATCTAAGAGCTTCTTGAGCCACTCCAAAGGCCATCAATCACTTCAAAGGGGTCCATGTGTGTTCAAGTATCATATTATATCCTCTCAAAGTCAAGAAAGTCAAAGAATCACAAGAACTGGGATTGGTATGGAAGCAGAGCCAGGCTTGACTGCACAGATGACCTAAAATTAGGGTTTTGGTTTCAGAGGCCATAACTCCAAATTTTTTGGTCATGCTTGTTTCTATTGGTCTCTATATGGTATAGGGAGTATGCATATCAATTTTCATGAAGAAATTCCATGGGGAAGTCATCTGATCAAGAGTTGACTTTTCAGACAAGTCAGTGCAAAATCAGGGCATCTGAGGCCCCCAATGACCCAACCAAGGGGTGATCTTCATCATTTTGAGTGTATATGATCTTTATTTGATCATATAAGAAGGTTGAAGTTCACAAAATTCAAGAATTACAAGTTTTTGCAAAGTTGACTTTTTAGGGCATGGTTGACTTTTAATGAAATGTCATTTTATGCAACTTTTTCAACCCTTGCTTTTTGATCCAAAAATGCTTCAAATGGAAAAACTTTGGTCATGAAAGTTGTAGATTAGATCTTTCCCTTTTCAAAAAGTACAAGAACATGACCTAATTCATTTTGGATCAAAAGTTATGGTGTGTCAAAGTTGGCAAAAATCACTAATTTTCAAAATATGCACCAAATGAGAAACTTGCAAAAACTTTGTACCAAGCATTCTAGTGACTTCAAAATGACTTCAAAACTTCATCATATGATCATACATGACCCCAAAAAAAGAATTGGCCCAAGGGATTTTGCATTGCTTACTTTGGTTTTCAAAGACTTCTAAGGCATTTTCCATAAGAGTGCAAAGAGGGATTCTTGGCAAAATCATCTTTCCATGAGTTATGTGATCACTAAATGACTCCTACACATTGCCATGACTAAATGTAACATTATGAAACAAAATTCAGCAAGAGTTTTCTCATGTACATAGCACAAAATCATGAGGAAACATCAAGTGGGCAAGTTGCAAAAGCTAGCATAGCTTGTGATCCATATGTTGCAGTCAGCTACAAGCAATCCAAGGGCTCTCCACAACTCAAGCTGAAGCCAGACATGACCTCAAGCTGCTGCTGCCATAGCCCATGCTTCAAGTACCAATCACATTGACTTTTTGGCAAAAGCTCCCATACTCATGGAATAGTAAACAGCCACCCCTACTGACCTGCCCCCCAGCCTATTCATACATTGTGGGAAGATTATAGCAAGGCATTGGCCCTTGAGACAAGCCAGAACTCAGCATACCACAAAACTGTCAAAGAGCTTCCTCTCTTCGAATTTCATTTTCCAGCCACCAAACATCCAAACTCTCTTCACCAACAAATCAAACACATAAAAAGGAACCAGAATCAGCCATTAACAGAGCTTGAAACCACTCACACACAGACTCCATTTTCTGATACACCAGAACTGGACCTCCCAAAATAGCTTGTTTAAGCTCATTCCAAGCATACCATTAGCATCAGGAGAACCATTGGAGTGAGTCTGCATCAAGGAGAAGCCCAGAAAGCCCAGAAACAAGATCTTCCATCTCAGATATGGCCATGAACTTTTTCTCTCAGAGCTTGCATTTTAAGTTATAAATTGGTTGTGTATGTCTTGTTGATCATGGGGATGGTTTTAGAATCGAAAATGAGTGAGAAATGAGGATTTACCAGGGCTCTGAAACTTTGCCCGTGAAACTTCATGGCTTCGATTCTCTTCATTTGAGCATGAGATATTTAGTTTGAGAGGTGATTTGAGTGAGGTTTAAGTAGAGGAACATTTCCCTGGTTTTAATTTGAAGAATAGTGGCCTGAATCATGATTTAGGGTTTTGATGTTGCCGGAGAAGATGACCGGAGCTTCCCTCCGGTCACCTGAAAATGCTTAGCCCTAATCCTGTAATTAAGTGTGGTTTAAATCCTGTGCGTTGGATCATCTGACTTGCTTTGACTTCGCGCGTGGATGAGTGGTTCAGATGGGTCCACTGTGCCCTAATCACCATTAAGTCTAATTAATCCATTTAATTATTTTATAAAACTTAATTAAGGTCAGAATCAATCTAGACCCTTCATTAGCGCGCGTGGTCAAACTCTCCCTCCCAGATTCAAATCTCAACCATCAGATCTGCTTACCTTTTCATTTATGTATTTTTATTTACATTTTCTTTCATTTAATTTGTACAATTTATTTAAAATAGCAAAAATCATTTAAAAATTATGAAACTTTTTGTCAAGAGTTTCATTAATTTTTAATACACAAAAATATTTTTATTTTCATTTTTAGCATTAAAAAAGTATTTTTAAATATTTAAAAGTTTATTTTTAATTGATTAATGAAAATTAATTTATTAAAAATACTTTTAGGTATTTAAAAATCACCAAAAAATTCATAAAATGTTCTAAGACATTTAGAAACATTTTCCAACCTTCAAACCAAATTTCTTTTTTGATCTTGATGCATTTTGAGAATATTTTCATTGAATTAAAATCATTTTTATGCATTATTTTGATCCAAACTTCCAAAAATCATTTCTGCCTAACCCTAAAGAGTTGGACCTTGATTCTTTTTGCATTGCATTGTGTTTAGCATTTAGTTTGTGAGATTAAATGGCCATGATTTGATCTTTCATTTTCAATTTGTTTGATAATTTTCTTGTTAAGGAACCCTAAAACCTTAGAAAACTTGTGAAAATCATATCTAGATCTTGAGCTAGGTTAAGAGTTGAGACCTCTCCTTTGGGCAGTGAGCTAGTATAGGTTTAGGAATCCTTTGAGTGCATTTTCAATTTTTTATAATGTAGTTTGCTTCTGGTTTTGGTTTTTGTTTGTTGCATTGTTCATAAACCCTAATTTGGGCTTTCATATGCATCCATCTTGCATTTTCTTGCATAACATGACTTGCCATGACATTCCATGCCTCCATTTGATTCATTGAACATCATAAGACATATTGAAAGAATGTTTGATCATTGCATCTTGCATTTGCCATGTTTTATGCCATTTGCATGTCACAACTTTTCATGTATGTTCATGTGTCTCAACTTGCTTCATTTGCATTCATAAGCTTGTATGATCATCCACATGTGTTGCTTCTGGTTTGTAGCATCTCATAGCATCATTAACATCATGTATGTGCTTCTGGTTTGGTTTTTCATCATATCATTTCATCTCATTTCACATTGCATTGCATTCTCTTTTCTAACTTTTCAGGTGGTAAGTGATTTTGAGAAGTGAATTTGCCTTCACTTCTCATACTTTCTTCTCATCTCTCTCTTGCATCCTTGATGCATTTTGATATGTGTTTGAGATTGAGCTTGCTCATTCTTCTTCTTCTTACTTTCTTTCTTCAAGTGACTTGACTTCTTGAATGAAGCAAGTCACTTTGCTTCTCTTGGCTCCTTTCATCTGCTTCCTGGTGGTTCCTTTGAAGATTGCTCCTGTAAACCTCACAAACCTTAGGAACAACCAAGCATGACAATGATTAGGGTTTTGATTAGTCCCCCCTCTTAGTTTTCACCTTTGTGTCCCTTTGAGTCTTCTCTTCTCACCTCATAATCAGGGACTAAACCCTAAAGGCTTTAAGGCTTTGTGATTAAGCTTATGCCTGCATCCTTCTCTTAGGATGGAGTGTATAACTTTAATCCTAAGTGTTAAACCCTTAATGTGTTTAAATATCTTAATCAATCCACTTAATAATCATCAAGACATCAAGCTTGTAACTTGGGCCTTGCATTAGGGTTCTAATTCTTCCTTAATTGGTTAAGAAGGACTAACCCTAGTGTTAATGGACAAGTCCCCCTCAAGTTGTCTTACAAATCATAAAATCCACTTCATCATCATATCATTAAATAAAATCCATTTAATCAAAGGCTTGTTTTGTCATGAGTTTAATCCCTAATCATGGATTAAGTTGAGGAGCTTTCCTCAGCTTAAACATTCTCATCTATTATCCTTCTATTAGGATGGTGTAATGAGTCTGTTTAATCCTTGATTATGGCTTAACCTCATTACTTAACACTAAACAAAAACCAAAAACATATAATTAATCACAAGTAGGTTAATGATCTTAACCCTACACCAAAGGTGATTAAGTGTGAGAATCTGACTTCACACTTAAGGTATTCTCATTACCCCTAATCAGAGGGAAGATGTGATGAGTTTACTAAATCCATTGGTTTAGACTTAAGCTCATTAACTTATGACAAACTTTCAAAAGCAATAAAAGACTGAAAACTCAAAAACAAACAATAATCGTCTCCTCCGGGATTCTTTTCTCATCTCATTCACTCACAAACGAGAACTCGCTTCTTCCGTCTAATGCAAGACAGTTTGCACCTGAGCCAGACAGGTCATACACTTGAGCATACACAAGTAAGCAGTTCAAAAGTCAATTCATCTTTCAGTCTCTTTGGGTCGAACTACGGTGTTTTGACTTCCTCATTGCACGAGAGGATACGTAGGCATAACTTAACGGTTATCGAACAAAAGTCTCTGTATATTCCCCCTCTTTCCAGCATCTTTCTCTTAGCCTCATTATCATGAGCAATTCATTCTCATTCTTACACTGACACATCATTATACACTTCACTTCTTTTACACTGACACCTGTACATCCTTTTCCAGCTCTTCATACACAGATTGCACTGACACTACCCCTTTAAAAACACAAATCTTTCAAGCGTGGATCCCGTCGAGTACGACGGACAATCTGGGTGCTAATACCTTCCCAGGTTGTAACCAACCCCCTTTCTCAGTCTCTCTGGTTCGCAACCGTCTTATCCATTCTCTTTCTAGGTCTATGCAGCATTGCCTTTCCTCCGGGATAAAAATGCCTAGCTGGCGACTCTATTCATCTCCAGTGAGTTCACGGCTGTGTGTTCTCATTGTTCCTCTCGCCGACCGTTCGCGTCTGTACCTTTATTTGGGCCGGTCCCACCTATCGGGAGCGACAAAATGAAATGCTCAGGAATGAGGCTTAAAAGAGAATGCTGAAAGAGGGGGAAGACACAAAGACTTTTGTTCGTTAACAGTTAAGTTATGCCTACGTATCCTCTCGTGCAATGAGGCAGTCAGAACACCGTAGTTCGACTCAAAGAGACTGAAAGATAAATTGACTGATGAACTGCTTGCTTGTCTATGCTCAAGTGTATGACTTGTCTGGCTCAAGTGCTAACTGTCTTGCATTAGACGGAAGAAGCAAGTTCTCGTTTGTGGGTGAAGGTGATGAGAAAATAATCCCGAAGGAGACGATTATTGTTTGTTTTGGGTTTTCAATCTTTTACTGCTTTTTTGTGTTTGTCATAAGTTAATGAGCTTAAGCCTAAACCAAGGGTTAGTAAACTCATTATATCCTCCCTTTGATTATGGATAATGAGAATACTTTAAGTATGAGATAAACATCTCAATTTAATTACTATGATGATATAGGATTAAGATCATTAACCTACTTGTGATTATTTAGATGTTTTTTGGGTTTTTGTTTAGTGTTAAGTAATGAGTTTAAGCCATAATCAAGGATTAGTGAACTCATTACACCATCCTAATAGAAGGATAATAGATGAGCACACTTAAGCTGAGGAAGATACCTCAACTTAATCCATGATTATGGATTAACCTCATGACAAAACAAGCCTTTATTAAATGGATTTTAATTAAGGGATGAGATTAAGAAGTGGATTTTAAGTTTGTAAGACAACTTGAGGGGGACTTGTCCATTAAACACTAGGGTTAGTCCTTCTTAACCAATAAAGGAAGAATTAGAACCCTAATGTAAGGCCCAAGTTACAAGTTAATGTCTTAGTGATTATTAGATGGATTGATTAAGAGGTTTAAACAAATTAAGGGTTTAAAACTTAGGATTAAAGTTATACACTCCATCCTAAGAGAAGGATGCAGGAATAACCCTAATTCCAAAGTCTTAAAGCCTTAAAGGTTTAGTCTCTAATGATGAGATGAGAAGAGAGACACAAAGAAGACACAAAGGTAAAAGCTAAAGGGGGACTAATAACAACCCTAATTATTATCATGCTTGGATGTTACTATGGTTTGTAAGGCTTGAGAAAGATCTTCAAAGGAGCCACCAAAGGAAGAAGCAGATGGAAGGAAGGAGAAGCAGAAGAATAAGTTACTTACTTCACTGAAGAAGATAAGTAACTTAGAGAAAGAAAGTGAGAGATGAACATGAATGAGCAAGCTCACTCAAAGGCAAAGAAAAAAATGCAGCAAAGATGCATATGAAAAAAATGAAAAGAAATGAGAGGTGAAGACAAATTCACTTCTCAAGTTACTTACCACCTGAAAATGTTAGTACAAGATGCATAAAGAAAGGAATGACATGAAAAGATGCATATGCAATGACAAAGGGACAAAACCAGAAGCAAACACATAATGAAAATGATGCTATGAGATGATGTGAGAGCATACAAGGTGCACATATGTGATCATACAAGAGAAAGAATGCATATGAGGCATGTGGGAAGCATGAAAACACATGGATGTTTATGAAATGAAATGGATGCAAAGCATAGCAAATGTATGAATGAATGACCAAGCAATGTTCAAGCAATGTCTTAAGATGTTTAAGATGGCATACAAGTGCTTAGAATGTCATGGCAAGTTGATATGTTCATGCAATGCAATGTAAGATGCAAGTATGGATGCAAAATTAGGGTTACATGAAAGGATGAGATGAAAATGATCAAAACAGAAACAATTCACATGATAAAAATTTGCAAATGCACTCAAACAAACCCTAACCCCATATGATATCACACCCCTAAGGAGAAGGTCTAACTCTTAACCTAAAGGAAGTTATGATTTTCCTAAGTTAACTAAGGTTTTTGGGTACCTTAAGAGGAAAAATGAAAATCAATTTGAAAATGAAAGATAAATTCATGACAAAAATATCCTAGAAACTACATGCTATATGGAAAACAATGCAAAAAGAATAATTGTCAAACCCTTCATGGTTAGACAGAAAAGAATTTTCAAAGTTAGGGTTCCAAAAAGGGAATTTATGAACCCCAAATTCAAAGAAAAATGTCAAAATTGGATCAAAACTAAGAAGAAATTTGTATGAATGGTTTGACAATGTTTCTAAATGTCCTAAGATGCAATGTGAATTTTTTTAGAATTTTTAGAAACCTAAATGGTATTTTAACTAATTAATTTCCATTAATTAATTAAAATAAACATTTAAATATTTTTAAAATGATTTTTTAATGCAAAAAATAAAAATAAAAATGTTTTTGGGTGAAGAAAAATATTTGGAATTAAAAGGCAGAAGAAAATATTTTTGTGATTTTTCTAGGTATTTTAAATTAAATGAAAAAGAAAAATGCAATTTAAATGAAAATAAAATGAATTTTAATGAAAGTAATCCAATCTAGTGGACCAGATTTAAAGCTGGGAAAAAGATGTTGACTGGCGCGTAGATCAAAGGCCCAGATTCAAACTGGCTTAATTCTAATTAATTAATTAAATTAAAAATAATTAGGGTTAAGTGAATTCATCCTGGCCCTCTAAACACGCGCGAACCCCAGATCCTAAGCTCCACATTCAAAGTTCATTAATTAATCAGATTAAACCCTAATTAATCTCAGGTGGCCGGAGAAGACTTTCGGTCGTCTTCTCCGACGAGCTCCTCCCCTGAGCTTCCTCAAAACACCACCTCATACTCTCAAACTCTCCAGAAATGATCAACTCACCACCCTAAACAAGAATCTAACCCTAAAATTCATTTCTCATTCATCAATATCAAGATTCGAATCAAAACCTAAAAATGTCAAAACTTTCAGACAACCATGAAATCCTTAATACGCAACCATTTTAAAAAATAAAGACATCAGCATGATCAACACATCACATAGATTCATTTAGGAACTTAAAATTACATTTCTGGAAAAAAAAAGTTCTTGAGGTTACCTGAGCTTGAGCTTTCTCAATTTAGCACTTTCTGGACCTCTCTCTTGTGCAAATGGCCTCCACTTGATCCCCTGATGCTATTGCAAGACTTTGAATGGGTTGAAATGAAATGGTTTGAGTGGTTGCACCTCAACTGGTCTGAAATCCTGTTTTGTGTTTGTGGGGTTTCAGGCTGGTTTGATGGTTGGGAAAGGTTCTATTGATGATGGTGAGTTGAATGGTGAAGTTTGTTTGAGGTTTGAGTGGCTGGACAGAGAGAATCGAAAGCTTGAAGGTTGAAGGTGATTTTGTGAAACTTGTCTTATAAGATGATCTGATCTCCAAGATTGTATGAGTTAGCTTGCTTTGAGTCCACATAACATGTCTTGATAGGTCAGAAAGTGGGTGGTGGCCTGTGGTGATTGGTATGGGGTGATTTGCAAAAAGTCAACATTATGTGTACTTGAGGTATGGGCTATGGCAGGGGTTGTTCAAGAGCATGTCTGGCCTCAGCATTGATAAAGGAGAGCCATGGGATTGAAATTATGCAGCTGGCACAAGTGGAAGCATGGTTGCAAGAGATTTTGCAAGTGTTATGCAATTTGCCCCTTTTGTGATTTCTTGTGATGCAAGCCATAGAAACTTGTGATTCTTTGGGCAATTTTGGTCACAATGCAATGTATTATGTTTGTATGATGCTTAGAGAGTGATTAGAGGTCACAAAATGACTTGGAATGTGAAATTGCAAAAAATCCTCTTTGGTGTGAAAGTGAAAATTATAGGATTTTTGCCAACTTTGCAAGGCCATAACTTGAGTTCCATAATGAATTAGAACATGTTCTTGTACTTTTTGAAAAGGGAATGATCCAATCTACAACTTTCATGACCAACAATTTTTCATTTGAAGCATTTTTGGTTGAGAAAGAGGAGGTTGAAAAACATTCCCAAAATGGAAAGTTTCCATTACAAGTCATTTCAATTTTTTGCAACTTTTGGTTTAGCTCAAATTTCTTCAATTTTGTGAACTTCCAAGCACTTCAATGATCAAATAAAGATCATAGAACTTCAATTTGATGAAAATATCACTTTGGTTCCATTGTTGGGGGCCTTAGATGCCCTGATTTTGCTCTGACTTGCTCAAGAAGTTACCTAATGAACAAATGACTTCCACAATGAATTTCTTCATCAAACTTGGTACATATGATCCTTATAGAACCCTAAGAAAAATAGAAACAAGAATGACCAAAAAATTTGGAGTTATGGCCTATGAAACCAAAACCCTAATTTCAGTTCATCTGTGCAGTGAAACCCTAGCTCTGCTTCCATGCTTTCCAAGTTCTTGTGTTTTTTTTGACTTCCTTGATCTTTGAGGGATATAGTATGATGATAGAACACACATGGACCATATTTGAATGATTGGATACCTTTGGAGTGGCTCAGATGGATCCTTGGATTGCTCATATCACAAACCCTAGATGCAGATGAACTTGAACTATGCAGATGAAACAAAAATGCAATATGATATGGCATGCTTATGCTAATGCAAAGATGAAATATCACAAGACATGGTGTGAAATGAGTGAGGGCAAATTTGGGGTGTTCACAGCTGCCCCTATTCAAACATGAGTTAGCTGTGCAGGATGTAAGCGCCCGACTTAACAGACAAACAAGATAACTTGTGGTTGAATAACAAAGGCAGTCCAAAATTTGCACTCACTGGGGAGAAGAAGAAAAGGGATATAAATTGTGAAAAGAAAGTAAAGTATGATTATCAAATGAAAGCGATGGAGGACGACCATCGAGTAGAGGACGACTGTTGGGGATAAAACAATGACGGGGACGACCGCCATGCTGGGGAAATAAAGAGAACATGACGGGGACGGCCATCATGCTCGAAAAGTAAAGTAAACAATGATGGGGACGGCCATCAGGTTTGCAAGGTAAAGTAAACAACGATGGGGATGGCCACCGGTTCAAAGAATAAATGAAATAAATGATGAGGGACGGTCATCAAAGGTGAAGGACGATCACCTAGCAGGGCACGGATGCTCTTTATCATGACATATGACGAATGTCAGATAGAAAAGGTCGACGATGGGGACGGCCATCGGATAAGCATGATGAAGGACGATCATCAAGAGGTGAAGGACGATCACCTAGCAGGGTACGGCTGCTCTCAGGGTTTATCACGACATAGGACGAATGTCGGATAACAAGATCAACGATGGGGACGGCCATCGGATAAATGATGAGGGACGGTCATCAAAAGGTGAAGGACGATCACCTAGCAGGGGACGGCTGCTAACATATCACGACATAGGACGAATTCCGGATAGAAAAGGGTTCCAATAATGGAGATTCCGCTGGGGAAAGGATGAGGGACGGTCATCCAAAGGTGAAGGACGATCACCTGGAAGGGTACGGCTGCCGAAAGTATCACGACATAGAACGAATGCCGGATAGAAGGAAAGTTGTTCCGTTGGGGACTTACTGGGGAATGGTAAACACGGACGAATGTTTACACCTAAGAAATAAAAGGTATAAGTGTTTTGACGCTGTGTATAGATTAAAGATGCGGACGAACATCCTTAAGACCATGATACGGACGAGTATCGGTTGAAACAAACGCTGACGCGTGTTCAGAGATGATGGTACGGACGAGTACCAACTGGTTAACATAGAACACGGACGAGTGTTGAATCTATGGGGAATAAGTGTATATACAAGATACGGACGAGTATCTGTATAAGTATGAACAAGTATTGTGAAGTATGAGCAAGACACAGACGAGTGTTCAACTTGCTGGGGAAAGGTGACACGGACGGGTGTCAGAAGAGAAAATGTATAAATCATGAACTTATATGTATATGGGAGTGAAAAAGGTGTTCTGGCGACCTGCGGGGATAGGATGACACGGACGAGTGTTGAAAGGAGTATATTATAAACAAGTACTTGGTTTGCAATAAGTGTTTGGGCAACCATGTTGGGGAAGGTGACATGGATGAGTGTCAAACGAGTATGCATAGGTATCTGTATTTGTGAAGATGTTTTGGCTTTTATCTATAGGGGAATACTGATGAAATACTGATGGTAATTGCAGGTGACTGGCTCGAACCTGACTTGTGATCATGCAAATGTTTGATTTTTTCCGTAATGCTCCGTATTAGATGGAATGCTACGCTTTATGGGGGAAAATGATGCGAATGCTATGATTATGCAAAGAGAAACCGATCCGGGATTCGGACCCCCCTGTTATGGAGATCTCCGACTGATCTGCTTGGAAGGATGTCCCAGCTGGGGATGAGATCATTGGTAGATCTGTTGGGAGGTGTAACTATGCTTGGGGAAATAGATCACTGATAGATCTATCCTACAAGGAGAACCTCAGCTGGGGAGAAGGAAGCTTTCGTCACTTTGTTGTGTGAGAGTTTCAGAAATTGCTCTTCTGGGGAGAGGATGGAACTCTGCAGGGAGGTAGTTATTTTATCTTTGAGAGACCGGGCGCTCTGTTTGGGGAAAGAAAGATCACTGGACGATCTTCCTAAAGACTCTTTGGGGATCCCGACTGGGGAAGCTTCCGTTGAATGGACTTATGCTGGGTGAGGACGCTTTGACAACTCTGTTGGGGAAAAAGCATTTCAGTTGCTGCTTGGAGGAGGTATGCTGGGGAAATGATGCTTGGCATGCCCCATGTTGCGCATTGAATACCTGCAATCTGTTAAGACAAAGAAACGAACAAGTACCTCGAGGTATCCCTTACCGGATTCCGTCATAGGAGTTAGATTTTCCTGAGAGTAAACACATTTCCTGCAAGCATTTAAAAAATGGCTCATTTGTTTTTTATGCAAGTATTATATCATGGATATTGGACATTGTTTGCAAACGAAACAAAAATGTACAAAACGAGGTGTGACTGAAAACTCTGATTTTATTAATCTGGGTGCCCTGAATTGGCAAATACAGTCAAAGAAACAAATCTCCTGGAATGAGGAGATTGTTACAAAATTGAAAAAAATAAAAGTGTTGGCAATGTTGACGACGCTCTGGCGAGCTTCCTTTGCTATGACCCGCATGCCCTTGACGCTCTTCTTATCTTGCTTTCTGAAGAATGGTTGATTCTGACCGATACTTTATCCTTTCGAAGCTTACCGTGTTGTGAATGATACAGACGAATTCAGAATGTAGTTGTTCGCTTATTCCCTGATTTTGCGTGGATCGCCCTTTCGGGTTTTCAATCCACCGGGATACCCATTTTTGCCTGAGCTGTCCAATGTGGCTTTTCAACTCAGCGGGTGTACATTTTTTTTCATTTTTTCCCTTATTTTTGGCCGAGTCTTTTATTATGTTTTTTGACTCGCCGGGATGCCCTATTTTTGCCTGGACTTACATTCTGTTTTTATGTCCAGCGGGTCATTTTATGCGAAGTATTTTTTAACTGCATCTGAATTCACAGGGGATAAGAAATCTTCACCATCCATAGTAGTGAGCATCAGTGCTCCACCAGAGAAAACCTACTTTACTATGAATGGACCATCGTAATTTGGAGTCCATTTGCCCCTGTGGTCTGTATAAGGAGGAAGGAGTCTTTTCAACACAAGATCTCCTACTTGGTATTCCCGAAGCCTGACTTTCTGATCAAAGGATTTCTTCATCCTTTTCTGATATAACTGCCCATGACAGATTGCAGCTAATCTCTTTTCTTCGATTAGATTCAGTTGATTGTACCGAGAACGGACCCATTCTGCTTCATTCAACTTTACATCCATCAGTACCTGTAAGGAGGGTAATTCAACTTCAACAGGTAGGACAGCTTCCATACCATACACAAGCTGATAAGGTGTTGCCCCAGTGGACGTTCTAATTGAGGTTCGGTACCCATGCAAAGCAAATGGTAACATCTCATGCCAATCTTTGTATGTAACCACCATCTTTTGCACAATATTCTTAATGTTTTTGTTAGCCGCCTCAACAACGTCATTCATCTTTGGCCTGTAAGGAGAAGAGTTGTGATGCTGGATTTTGAAGTCCCGACATAGTTCTGCCATCATCTTGTTGTTCAGATTGGAACCATTGTCAGTAATGATTTGCTCGGGAACTCCATATCGACAGATGATGTCTCTTTTCAGGAATCTGGCTATCACTTGTCTGGTGACGTTTGCATACGAAGCTGCTTCGACCCATTTGGTGAAGTAATCAATGGCTACCAGGATGAATCTGTGGCCATTTGAAGCAGTCGGCTCGATCTTTCCAATCATGTCAATGCCCCACATGGCAAAGGGCCAAGGTGAAGACATCACGTTCAAAGGATTTGGAGGCACATGTACTTTGTCTGCATAGATCTGGTATTTGTGGCACTTTCTGGCATAGGCACAACAGTCTGCATCCATTGTGATCCAGTAGTAACCTGATCTCAACAATTTCTTAGCCATTGCATGTCCTCCAACATGGGTACCGAAAGATCCTTCATGCACCTCGTGCATCAGCAAGTCTGCTTCTTTTTTATCAACACATCTGAGCAGAACCATGTCAAAGTTTCTCTTGTATAATGAACCATCAGCATTAAGGAAGAAACTACCAGCCAGCCTTCTTAACGCCTTCTTATCATTGGATGATGCCCCAGGTGGGTATGTTTGATCTTATAAGAAGCATTTGATGTCATGGAACCAAGGCTTGTCATCCTTAGCAATGTCCATGGAGAATACGTATGCTGGTCGGTCTAGTCTGGATACAAAAATCTGAGGCACATAATTGGCAATTTGAACTTTGATCATGGTGGAAATGGTAGCTAAAGCATCTGCGAACTGATTTTCGTCTCGAGGGATATACTCAAGTTTGACTGTTGTGAAGAAATTCAATAATCTCCTCGTATAGTCACGGTATGGAATTAGATGCTCTTGGTGAGTGTACCATTTCCCGTTGGTCTGATTGATTACCAAAGCTGAATCTCCGAATACAGTTAAAGTCTTGATTCTGAGGTCAATGGCTTCCTCAAGACCCATGATACATGCTTCGTATTTAGCTTCGTTGTTAGTGCATGCTGTCGCTCCCCGAATTTCCATCCTGGTACAAACGCGAAAGTGGCGCGGAAAAAGAATATAGTCGCCAGCCAGACATTTTTATCCCGAAGAAAGGGAATGGTAATGCTGCACAAACCAGAAGAAAGAAGAGGAAGGACACAGGTTCTGCGAACCAAAGAGACTGAGTTCGGGATTCGGTTACGACCTGGGAAGGTATTAGCACCCAGATCGTCCGCCGTGCCCGACGGGATCCACGCTTGCAAAGAAACTCTTTCAAAGGGTGAGGGTATGAAAAACTGCAGTAAAAGAAAAGAAATGGACTGGAAAATAAACTGAGAAAAGAAATGAAATAAGAAACAAAGGAAAAATGTAGGGAAAATAAAGATTGTGCTCGAACGGGCCCTACCCCGCTGCCTACGTACCTCATCAGGATAATGAGGATCAGAGACGCCGTAGTTCCCCTAACTAGGGGTACTAAAAGGAAATTGCTTGTGAATTAAAGGCTTGAACTGCCTATGCCATCGCTCAGGTGTTGCAGACTCGGACGACGAGTGCGTAACCGTCTTGCAAAGTGACAAGTAGGAGTAAGTTCGCGTACAGAGCGAATGAGGTGAGAAAAGAATTCCCGAAGGAAAGCGCTTATTGTTTGTTTGTGTTTTTTAGAGGCTTTTATGAGTGAAAGTTTGCATAGGTAAATGTACCTAAGTCTTACTCAATGGGATGTGTATATCTCACATCATCCCGAAATGGAATGCGCAAGAGGCACACCTATCTATGGAGGAAATCCCCAAAGCTAGTCCCATAGGTGAAGGCTTAAGCACACTGGCCTATTACCATTATTAAGTATTTTTGTGGTTTTTGGTTAAGAAGTGTCTTTTAACTTTCTCTTTGTGAGATACTCATGCTAAGACCTATCTACCACGAGTGATGACTCACACCTCTCCCCGAAATGGAACGCGTGCAAGCATCTCATTGCAAAGTCTCATGTCACATGAAAGCACTCAACCTTTATTAAGTGAATTAGAATTAAGTTTGAAGATGAGAAGAGAAAGAGAACCAAAGGAGCAAAAGGAAAAACTAGGGGGGAAGTTTCTATCCTAAGTTAGCATGCATGGAGTTCCTAGGGTTTGTGAGGTCTTTCTAACCTAAAAAGGATCTCAAGAGAAGAAGAAGAAGATAAAAGGAGAGATGAGAAAGGCCTAAGCCCAACAAGAAGATGTTAGTCCCTATAAACAATATGAGGAGAGATGAGAAATGGAGATGTGGAACTCAATTCCCACATCTCAAACTTACCATAGCCCCTGCAAGGTTAGTGTAACAACATACAATCAAGGCATGAACCAACAAGTCAGAAGCTACACAAGCATATAGGCATGGCAAAGAGTTCACAAGATGATAAGCAAAGCAACACAAGATCATATTGAGATGATTGGAAGTGAAACAAATGCAATGAAGGCATGCTTAACACTTAAAGAAATAAAGCACATAAAAGAGACCCAACACTAAGACTCAAGAAGATTCAAACCCTATCCTAAGACCAGGAGCAACCATAGACCTCTAAAGGACCCCAAAAGATGAAGAGAAGTTGGCACAAGTGCCCTTCTAAACTTAAAAGAGACTAGAAGACTCAAAGGATGCAAAACAAGGCAAGATGAGGAAGAAAATACCCAAGAAAAAGATCCAAGCACCTATAAATTCTACCCAACCAGAAAAGCACTCTCCAAACACAAGCAAATGAGAATCCAAAAGGGTTTGCAAAAATACAGCACCAAACTAGGTCAATGAAGTTCAAGGATGCAAGGTATCACCATTTAGGGTTTGAAAATTAAGGCCCAAGTAACTCAAGCAAAGTCCAGCAAGGAAATTTTTGAAAAATCCAAGATAAATCATGAAGATATTAGAGTGTCTTAGGATTTGAATGCAAAAAGAATGGGGTTCATATCTTAAAGGATGAAAAAAAATAGAAATTGGACAAGGTAGATTGGTCCATAAGAGTTCACAAGAAAGCAATGCTCAATGTTGAATTTATTTGGCCACGTGGAATGAAAATAAAAATCTGGAAAAATCATGATAAAAAACTAGATGAATCAAGGAGTGCATATGAATTTTTTTGGATTTTTTAGAGTTAAGGAAATATTTAAAATGAATCAAAAGCAAATGACATAAATTGGTAAGGAAAAAAAATGAAAATAAAACAAATGGGCCAAGGGGGTGCAAGAAGTAAACACGTTAGTTCAAAAAACAGCATGGGCCTTGCGTGGGGGTGCCGATAGCGCTGGGGGGCTGCTGCACCTTCTTCTTCATGAGAAAAACCCTAAACTCTTACCACCATTAATGAAACAAACCCTAACCCTAACCTTATCCACACGAAAATTCAAAACAAGCCGCGGCAAGCCATGAAACTCTCCAGAATACATAATCTAACATCATTAAACAAGAATACATGCTTGGATTGGATTAAAACTCAAAGAAACTCAAGATATGAATGAAAATAAAATTGTCCATGAAACTTTAAATCAACATAACTTTGTAAATACTCAACCATTTCACAAACTACAAAGAGCATTGTAACCAGCACAACATGAGGATTCTAAAACACACAACCAAACACATTTCTATGAGATTCGAAATTTGAGTGTACCTGAGGTGGTGTTCAAAATTTGAAGTCAATAATGGTATAAAATGATGGCAAATGATCTCCTTATCCCCCTAGATGCAAAATAAATGCATCTAAGGCTTTGCAAACTTGTGAATCCAGTAATATGCTTCCTTGTGCTTCAAAGCTCCTCAAATGGCCACTTGAACAAACATCACTATAAATCTAGATCCATGGGTGCTTAATGATCCTTGAGATGAGAGGAGTATGAATATGGTCTTGGATTGAAGAAAGCTTGCCTAGATCAAAAGTTATGGCACAAAATGCAAATGTGCACAAGAAATGGGAAATGGATGATTCTTGAAGAATAATCCAAACAAATGGTATGGAAATGATCTATGAGTGATGAGGATCAAGAATCCAACAAGAGTTTTGTGAATGGATTCTTGTAGCAAGAGTTTATGGAAAATGAGCAATTTTGCATAAGAGATGAGAATGAGAGAATGAGTGTGTATTCTGGCTGCCTCCAACCCTAATTCTGATTATTATGGAATATATATGACAATGCAAAAGGGTTAGAACAAATGCACGTGAGAGAGAGCTGATTTTTGTGAAAATGCAAATTTGGCCCAAGTGTGCCATAAGCATGACAAGCTCATGATTTGCTGGCCTCTCTTGCATGTGCATCCACCATCCCACCAATGATTCCCAGCAAACAACTTCAGCCCTTGGATGCAAGCTATCACACATTTGTCATGCCTTGTGCAAATTCAAGTGTAAAATGCAAGTTTTATGGGACTTTCTCATGTGCACGAATTTTGCCACTTTTCTTTGAGCCAAATGACCTAAATGAGATGCATTTTGATTGTGTAAACTTACTTTGGACATAGCATAGCAAACTATCCACTTTTGAGCCTTTGTGCAAATGGCTTGGCCTTGAACTTTTGAAAATTGCCCTAGAAAGCCCATTTTTTCGAGGGACCTATAGGAAAATCTAGGAATCTCCAGAAAATGCTCTTGTAATTTTTAAAAATGGAAGCCCTTACTCTCCAACTTTCATGTTTACTTTGGGTCCATTTGAAGATTTTTTGATCATGTTAAGGCTTTGTGAAGTTTTAGGTCAAAATAGCCAAAAATAGTAACTTTTCCATAACCAAATTTGTGCACTTTTGCCAAAACCCATCAAACCACCAAAAATCTTGCATTTTAAGCTCACCAAACATCTTATAACATTGAATGGACCTCATTTGGCCAAAAAAAGTCTGATTGGACCCTTTGGAATGGCACAGTTGACTTTTTCTGGGCCCAGTTGACTTTCTGCTTCATCTGCAAGTAACTGAGGCAAAGACTGACTTCCAGTTGGAATTATTTCATGAAAATTGACATGTAGGAACCTATTATCATATAGAAAAAATTGCCCAAAAGAGTTGGCCAAAATTATGAGGTTAAGGCCCTTGAAACCAAAACCCTAATTTGGTTGCACTACTTAGGAGCCTTGCATTGTCTTGAAACTTGTGATGATTAAGCAATCTTCTGAGCTTTTGAAAGTGAACTTGGCCTTGCCAAAGGAGTCTAGACTCATCATAGGCCTCCCACAAATCCATTAGAACCCTTGTCTTGGCTTAAATGGCCTTCAACACCTCCCCAGATGGCCATATGCCTCATGCTAGGGCTTGATGCTTGTCATGCTTTATTTTTCTATGCTATAATGCTATATATATGATATGCTTATGATGCAAATGGTGTATTATGATGCTTAAAATGAAGAGGGCAAATTTGGGGTTCTACAGCTGCCCCTATTCAAGCAACAGTTGATCCGAAAAGGACGATTGCTTCTGCTTTCGACCGTTCAAGATAAACTGTGGTTGAATACCCAAGAAAAACGGAAATTTGCGCTCTGACGCAGAAAACAAGAAATGGGAAATAAACCCAATCCAATGACATTGCAATTGAGCTGAGAGATGAGCAGACGAGCTCCTTCTAACTAAACCAAAGGTTCTGATGAAACATGAAACGGACGAGTCTTCTTGTGACCTGTGACGCCAGGTGCAGAGAGCGGACGAGTCCTTAAGAATCTTCAAAGTAACCTGAGATAGACGAATCTCCTTCACTAATCCTTACGCAGATAAGTGGAATAAGACGGACGAGTCTTCTTCGGATAACCCTTACGCAGGTTCCGGGAATGCATATAAGTCTGTGGGATAGACATGCAACTAGGATGGACGAATCCTCTTCACGAATCCTTACGCAGATAAGTGGCATAAGATGGACGAGTCTTCTTCGGATAACCCTTACGCAGGTTCCGGGAATGCATATAAGTCTGTGGGACAGACATGCAACTAGGATAGATGTATCCTCTTCACGAATCCTTACGCAGATAAGTGGCATAAGACGGACGAGTCTTCTTCGGATAACCCTTACGCAGGTTCCGGGAATTGTTTTGACGTCTTGAGCCCACCGTCAGGATTTTCAACCTCTTCACGAATCCTTACGCAGATAAGTGGAATAAGACGGACGAGTCTTCTTCGGATAACCCTTACGCAGGTTCCGAAAATGGTTTTGATGTTTTAATCCCACCGTCAGGATTTTCAACCTCTTCAATGCGGACGAGCATTGGAATGATCATCAAAGAAACACGGACGAGTGTCATAAGTCGACGATGATCCAAGAAACACAGACGAGTGCTTCTGATAGTGATACGGGCGAGTGTCGAAGGATGCGGACGAGCAAATATTCAAAGGAGTAACAAGCACATACGAGTGCTAAGAGATGCGGTCGAGCATCAAATAAAGATGCGAGTACGGACGAGTACTGGCGACTTTCTTGGGGATATGCCTCAAATAAAGAGGAGTCAGACGATGCACGGACGAGTGCTGCAGGGATGCGGAC
Source organism: Lathyrus aphaca (assembly GCA_963966055.1). Taxonomy (NCBI): domain Eukaryota; kingdom Viridiplantae; phylum Streptophyta; class Magnoliopsida; order Fabales; family Fabaceae; genus Lathyrus; species Lathyrus aphaca. Next base: position 232,263,183 of record OZ014519.1, read on the forward strand.
GGGCATCAAATGAAGATGCGCACACAGACGAGTACAAGCAACTTCACTGGGGAAAACTTCAAAGAACTAATAAGCACGGATGAGTGCCGAGAGCTGCGGACGGTCATCAAGTAAAGATGCTAGCACAGACGAGTGCTGAGGAATACCTCAAATAAAGAGGGATTTGCTGAGGAAAAGGCACGGACGAGTGCTGAAAGAGGATGCGCATCAAATAAAGATGCGAGCACAGACGAGTGATAGCAGACATAGACTCTACTGGGGAAAGTGCACAGGCGAGTGCCACAAGGTGCTAATTCTTCTAGAGACTGCGAATGAGCAAACTGAATCATCAGATAAGTGTCTAAGAGTGCGAACGAACACTGAATAAGTATCAACACAGACAAAGGTTGATTATGTTGGGGAAGTATACAATTCCACTCTGGCTGGGGAATGACGTCCTGGAGACCTGTGGGAGAAGATTCCGGCAATCTACTGGGGACTCAAAACTTTTAACTCTGATGAAAGCGAAGTGTTAGCAACCTGATGCTTGCTGGAGAGGCTTTCACTGGAAGAAAGACGACTCCGCGTGAGGTATACTTCGTTCAACTGCTTCGACCCTCTGCTAAGGATCTGATCACCCTGCTCTGACTCCATTGGGGAGAATTTCTTCTTGCTCTGCTAGGGAAATCCCTTGGAAATGAGAATCCCGATGACTCTGTGGGGAAATGAAGTTACCTGCCACTCTGTTGGGCAAGGGGAACTTCTAGCGATTCCGTTGTAGATAATAAACTTCTGATAACTCTATTGAGGATGGGAGACTTCTACTAACTCCTGCTGGGGATTGACCCGACCTCTGGGGAGTGCAGGTGTTCAGATACCTGTTGAGAATAAGTCACTTGTAAATAGGCGCTCTGTCGGGGAAATACCTCTACTTGGAGAATAACCCCCTACTGCTTGGGGATACGGTGATAACCTGCAAACCCTGCAATAACAAAATACACATATATGCACCAAGATTGGTACGGCCTGATCTATTCCTCTGTCGTCACCTGACACTCAAAGCGATGTTAAGTGTCTCTGCAATGTCATTTTTATCAGTTTAAAAGGCAACATGTTTCGCATGCAATGTTATTTGTCAAAAATTTAGGACATTTTTGTAACAAAATAAACATAACACGGTGTTTGACTGAATATTCTTTTTATTGATTGGCCTCTAAATAGGCAAGATTTTACATCATGAAGTAACCACCTGGAAAGAGGTAGCTACTGTAAAATTGAGAAAAGAAACTATCCTAATGGCAATGGCACGACATTCCAAAGAGTTTCCTTCCTGCTATGACTGGCATATCCTCAAGACTTTCCGTTCCGTCTTCGGCCTTCTGAAGAAAATGAGGGGGCTGATCTCTACCCTTCTGATATGGTCAAGTTGTTTGAAGTGGTGATGTGGTTCAAATTACCCGGAGCGCAGTTGTACGCTTATTCCATGATTTTGCGTGGATCGACCTTTCGGGTTTTCAATCCACCGGGTTACCCTTTTTTGCCTGAGTTGTCCGATGTGGCTTTTCAGCTCAGCGGGTGTACATTTCTTTTATATTTTTCCCTAATTTTTGCCCGAGCTTTTATTCTGTTTTTAGCTCGCCGGGATGCCCTTTTTTTGCCTGGACCATAATTCTGTTTTTGTGTCCAGCGGGTCTTTTATGTGAAGTATTTTTTAACTGCGTCCGAGTTAACAGGGTATTGGAAGTCTTCGCCATCCATAGTGGTGAGCATCAGTGCTCCGCCTGAGAATACTTTCTTCACTATGAATGGTCCTTCATAATTTGGGGTCCACTTGCCCCTGTGATCTGAACTGGGAGGAATGATCCTCTTGAGTACAAGCTCGCCTACTTGGTACTCCCGAATACGTACTCGCTGATCGAAGGCTCGCTTCATTCTCCTTTGATAAAGCTGGCTATGACAGATAGCTGCTAATCTCTTTTCTTCAATTAGGCATAGTTGATCGTATCGAGCACGTACCCATTCAGCCTCATCAAGCTTGACATCCATCAACACCCGCAGTGAAGGGATTTCTACTTCAACAGGCAAGACTGCCTCCATGCCGTAGACTAAAGAGAAAGGGGTTGCCCCAGTTGACGTCCTGACTGACGTTCGGTACCCATGTAACACAAACGGTAGCATCTCATGCCAATCTTTAAAGGTGATAACCATTTTCTATACAATCCTCTTGATATTCTTGTTAGCCGCCTCTACTGCACCGTTCATCTTTGGTCGGTAAGGAGAGGAATTGTGATGCTGGATTTTGAAGTCCCGGCACAGTTCTGCCATCATCTTATTGTTCAGATTAGAACCATTATCAGTAATGATTCGCTCGGGCACTCCATATCTGCATATAATATCTCTTTTCAGAAATTTTGCTACCACCTGGCGAGTAACATTGGCATAAGATGCCGCTTCAACCTACTTGGTAAAATAGTCAATAGCGACCAGGATGAATCTGTGGCCGTTTGAAGCAGTTGGTTCAATCTTGCCAATTATATCAATGCCCCACATGGCAAAGGGCCAGGGTGAAGACATCACATTCAGAGGATTTGGAGACACATGCACTTTATCCGCATAAATCTGGCATTTATGACATTTTCTGGCATATGCACAACAGTCTGCATCCATTGTGATCCAGTAATAGCTTGATCTTAGCAACTTTTTAGCCATTGCATGCCCTCCAGCATGGGTACCAAAGGATCCTTCGTGCACCTCGTGCATCAGCAAATCTGCTTCTGCCCTATCAACGCATCTGAGAAGTATCATATCGAAGTTTCTCTTATACAGGGAACCATCAATGTTCAGGAAGAAACTACCATCTAGCCTTCTTAATGTATTCTTATCATTGGAAGATGCCCCAGGTGGGTATGTTTGATCCTCCAAGAAGCATTTGATGTCATGGTACCAGGGCTTATCATCTTTGACAATGTCTGCTGAGCACACATATGCTGGCCTGTCAAGTCTGGATACTGCAATTTGAGGCACAAAGTTGGCAGCTTGCACTTAGATCATGGATGAAATGGTAGCCAGAGCATCTGCAAACTGATTTTCATCTCGAGGGATATACTCCAGCTTGACTGTTGTGAAGATAGTCAACAACCTCCTTGTGTAGTCCTGATAAGGTATCAGATGATCTTGGTGCGTGTACCATTTGCCGTTGGTTTGATTAATTACCAGAGCTGAATCTCCGAACACAATCAATGTCTTGATCCTGAGGTCAATGGCTTCCTCAAGACCCATAATGCAAGCTTCGTATTCAGCTTCGTTGTTAGTGCAGTTGAAGGTGAGTTTTGCCGAGAAAGGCATGTGAACTCCCTTAGGCGTAATGAGTACTGCACCAACAGCACGACCATTCATATTAACAGCCCCATCAAACATCATAGTCCATTCTTCTTTTGGGTCAGGCCCTTCAGTGTGAATAGGCTCTTCATGATCTTTTGCTTTTATGAACATGATGTCCTCATCAGGGAAGTCAAATCTCATAGGCTGGTAATCATCAATGGGTTGCTCAGCGAGATAATCAGACAATACACTGCCTTTGATGGCTTTTTGGGATGTGTACTGAATGTCATATTCTCTGAGAATCATTTGCCATCTTGCAACCCGTCCGGTAAGCGCTGGCTTCTCAAATATATACTTGATTGGATCCATCTTGGAGATTAACAAGGTAGTGTGGGTCAACATATACTGCCTTAGTCGGCGAGCAGCCCACGCTAAAGCACAACAAGTTTTCTCGAGCAGTGAATAACGTTGTTCATAGTCGGTAAACTTTTTGCTTAGGTAGTATATTGCATACTCTTTTCGACCAGACTCGTCATGCTGGCCCAACACACACCCCATTGACTTTTCTAATACTGTCAAGTACATGATCAGAGGTCTTCCTTCAACTGGAGGCATAAGGATCGGAGGCTCCTGTAAGTATTCCTTGATTTTGTCAAAAACCCTCTGGCAGTCTTCATTCCACCTGACCGTTTGTTCTTTTCTTAATAGCTTGAACAAGGGCTCGCAGGTTGCTGTAAGATGAGATATGAACCTTGAAATGTAGTTCAATCTACCTAGGAACCCTCGAACTTCTTTCTCAGTTTTTGGTGCAGGCATTTCTTGAATGGCTTTAACTTTGTCAGGGTCAACTTCAATCCCTTTTTCACTTACAATAAATCCCAGCAGCTTACCAGATCGTACCCCGAATGTGCATTTGTTGGGGTTTAGCTTCAATTGGTACTTCCTCAGACGCTTGAATAACTTCAACAGATTTACCAGGTGGTCTTCTTCTGTGAGGGACTTGGCAATCATGTCATCCACATAACATTCGATTTCTTTATGGATCATGTCGTGGAATAATGTTACCATAGCCCGTTGATAAGTAGCACCAGCATTCTTCAGGCCGAATGGCATCACCTTATAACAGAATGTGCCCCAGGGTGTGATGAAAGTTGTCTTCTCCATGTCTTCAGGTGACATTTTGATCTGATTGTATCCCGAAAATCCATCCATGAAGGAGAACACCGAGAACTGAGCCGTATTGTCGACCAATACATCAATGTGAGGTAAAGGGAAATCATCTTTCGGGCTGGCTCTGTTCAGGTCCCGGTAATCTACACACATCCTCACCTTGCCATCTTTCTTTGGCACTGGAACAATGTTAGCTACCCAAGGTGGGTAACTAGTCACGGCAAGGAACCCGGCGTCCCACTGTTTCTGTACCTCCTCTTTGATCTTCATCGCCATATCGGGGCGAGTTCTTCTCAGTTTTTGCTTAACAGGAGGACAGTCTTCTTTTAACGGTAGTCGATGCACAACTATGTCTGTATCCAACCCTGGCATGTCCTGATATGACCAAGCAAAGATGTCAACATATTCACGCAACATTTCAATCAACCCCTTCTTAACTTCAGTCTGCAGGCTGGCACCTATCTTGATTTCCTTCCTAACCTCTTCTATGCCGATGTTGATAACCTCGATTTCCTCCTGATGAGGCTGAATAGCTCTTTCCTCTTGCTTCAACAACCTGACCAGTTCTTCAGAGAGTTCATAATCTTCCTCAACCTCTTCATCAGCTTGGTAGATTGGATTATCGAAGTTATGCTCAGTCATAGCAGGAGAGTCGTCAATGCAATCCGGTTGATCGACACTGCACAAGTGATGTGCTCATTCAGAATCTGCTTAGAGAAAACGCACACCAAAAGCAAGAAAAACACATTGCCATTTTCTTTATTTGTGCAAAAATTAAAATTGAAAGAAAAGGAACGATTTGATTGAAAAATGTCCTTTATTTATGACAAATAAATGCTTTCAAAACATGGAGGCCCATACAATGGATCCTTGTACCTTGGGCAGAGTACAGGATTTGACATGCAGTATGTAGAAAAATGACAAATAAACAATTACTTTGTGATCCAGGTGACTTCGACGATGTCTTCCGCAGACCAATTGGGCAGCTCCTCTCCTGGTGCACACGGGCGGATCCAATCATCCAGATCGCACTCGCTATCTCTGTCTTCACTGGTAGCACAGACATGGTTGCGGTCCAGCAACCCAGCACTAGTAAAGGTAATAGTCTTGTTGTCTGATGAACGGACGAGCCCATCAGGCTGATACCCAAGCCCGAACATGCCCTCCTTCTTTTCCAGCTCCAGTAGTCTGCCTTAGCCCTGGGCACTGCCTGATTGCACAACCTCCTTGGCCTGCTTGTAGGAGGTAATAGACGTACCTTCTTTATCCTCAGCCCTACTCAGAGGAGACAAGGAACTAACATTCACTGCTTTGAATGCCTGACACAGGGTTTCATGAATTTCACCATCCATTTCCACATACTTAAATGTAGATAAATGGCTCACAAATATGTCCTCTTCACCGCACACAGTCACAACTTGACCATCCGCTACGTACTTGAGCTTCTGGTGCAAGTTTGACGTCACAGCCCCTGCGGCATGAATCCAAGGTCGACCAAGTAGACAGCTATAAGCAGGTTGGATGTCCATCACGTAGAACGTGCTCTTAAACATTTGCGACCCAACCTTGATTGGCAACTCAACCTCTCCAAAGACAGACCTCCGAGAACCGTCGAAAGCCTTTACCACCAAATCACTTGGCCTCAAAACAACCCCTTCCACATTGAGTTTCATTAACGCCTTCTTCGGCAAGACATTAAGAGATGACCCAGTATCGACCAGGACATGAGACAGCACAACCCCTTTGCATTCAATTGTGATGTGGAGAGCCTTATTATGATTCCTCCCTTCAGTAGTAAGGTCCCTATCAGTAAAGCCCAGACCATGGCTCGCATTTACACTTCCCACCACAGCTTCTAACTGATTCACAGTAATCTCCTGAGGAACATACGCCATCTGCAACACCTTTATAAGGGCTTCTCTATGAGCTAGTGAGCACATCAGCAATGACAAGATAGAGATTTTGGAGGGAGTTTGATTTAGCTGCTCGACTACCTTGTAGTCGCTCCTCTTAATTATCCTCATGAACTCCTCCATTTCCTTCTCGAAAGTACTTTGACCAGTAGCGGGAGTGGCATTATCGTCAGTTGCTATGTGCTTCCCTTTGGCTTTAGCAGAAGCCTCAGCATCAGTGTCTCCTCTCAAAATCTGAGGAGCGAATAAGCGGCCACTTCTCGTGAAACCTCCATTTCCCCCAACATTCACCACAGCTGGGTCCATGGTTACTGTCTTATTTTCCACTTTCTGTCCTCCGACATACACTTCTGATCCGTAATGCCACGGAATAGCCTTCTCATCTGAATACGGAATAGGCCCGGGCATCGTGATGGTGACGGGACTTACTTCTGGGATATAAATAGTAACCGACTCTCCTCGCACTGGCATTTCAGTAGGATCATAGTATATGGTCACCGTTGACACTTCATCAGTCCTCTTATCAGCCCTGTCGAACTGTAACAGCCCATCATCCATCAGTCTCTGTAAACCAGTCTTCAATTTGTCACAACCATTCTTCGACTCGGCACAGTCTTTGCAATTGAGCCCACAACCCGGGAAAACTTGACCCTTCAACAATCTCTCCTTGACCAGCAGCAAGGAGCTCTTCACTTCTTCAACCCTCTCCATCAAGTTCAACCTCTCCTCCATCTCAATAGCATTAACCCTGGCTCCCTCATGATTAGGGATAGGGTTATTCGTGACATTCGGAGGCGGCGCAAAATTGATTGCTTTGGAGTCGATCAAATCCTGCACTTTATAGTGCAAAGCCCTGCACTTCTCTGTTGAGTGCCCGGGTGCCCCAAAATGGAAAGCACATCGAACATTGGCGTCGTAACCTGGAGGAAGAGTTCCAGTAGGTGGAGCCAAGGTCCTTAGTTGAATTAAGTTCAGTTCCAACAATCTCTGGAGTAAAGCTGTGTAAGTCATTGGAATTACATCAAAAACCCTATCAGCTTGGCGTGGCTGCCTCTACTGATACGGTCTCTGTTGATAGTTGCGCTGCTGTTGTTGCTGAGGCTGTTGTAGAGCCTGTTGAGCTGGTTGAATTGGTGTAGTGGGAATTGTGACCGCAGCTATCTGATCGTATTCTCGTCTATAACCTCTGCCTCTGCCTCGGCCATATACTGCGTTGGCTTCCCCTTCTCTTATTCTAGGAGGTCCACCAAAGGCTTTCCTCGCTCCTCCAGAGCTACCAGCAGTATTAGGGTCCTGAATCTTCCCCATCTTTAACAGAGTCCCAACTCTCTCTCCAGCAATCACTATATCATTGAACTTGGTGGCTGAGCTAGATGTCAACCTCTCCAGAAAAACACCTTGGAGAGTGCCCATGAACATGTCGGCCATTTCGTCCTCCAAGAGGGGTGGTTGCACCCTGGCAGCTAGCTGGCGCCACCTCTGGGCATATTCTTTGAAACCTTCTTTTGCCGCCTGAGCCATGTGCTGCAACTGCGTGCGTTTCGGAGCCAAGTCCATGTTATACTGATACTGCCTTACAAAGGCTTCAGCTAAATCCTTCCAACTCTTGATATTGACCCTACTGAGCTTCATGTACCATTCAAGAGAAGTTCCCACCAAGCTATCCTGAAAATAATACATCCAAAGTTTCTCATCATCTGTGTGAGCGGCAATTCTCCCGACAAATGATTGCAGATGGGTTTTCGGACAAGCAGTGCCATCATACTTCTCAAAGATTGGAACTTTGAACTTATACGGGATCCTGACCCCAGGAACCAAGCCCAAGTCGGTTATGTCAAATCCCAAAGAGCTTTGGGACTGAATAGCTTTGATTTGCTCAGCCATCTCTTCGAACCTCTTATTCATCTCTACTCCTTGACCTTCAGCTTCATCAAGTAGAGTGAACTGGTCGTCATGATTGTCCATCTGAATGTTGTGCAACCCATCGTTGATTATTGTCACTCCTGGCTGTGTAACAGGAGGTTCAACCTGACGTGCGCCCGCACCGGTATGATTGTCAGCAGTAGCAGCAGCCGCAGTGTTCCTGTTCTGATTCTCAACCATCTCTCGCAGACGTTCTTGGGTCTGCCCCATGCCGGCCATTAGTGTCATAAAATTATCCATCCTTTGTCTCAGATCTGTCAAGTCCGCTTGCAACTGGTCCATGACTCGTTCTCTGTTAATCTTGGTTGGATATCTGTGTACTGCTGGTTGTCCCCGAACTTTACGAGGAGCTATAGTGCCTGAGATCACAAAACACGTTAGTAACTGAGACAACACCTACAAAACAAACAAACAGGTTATATGCAATGCAATGTAACTGTTCATGTTCCCAATCTTAAGCATTTGGCATGCCCCAGTTCTGGGATCTATCTCAGACAATCACTTTCAGTGCTTAGCTTTCAAACTTTCTCTTTGATAAGTGTTCAGACATTAGCAGTATCCAGACAAACGAGTCTTGCGCATTCAAAATGGTAATTTTCACATTAATATTGAAAGTGAACAAACCACTGTAAACTAAAAGTCAGAATACAACCAGAAATATTCCCCGAAGGGTTACATGTCAGTACATAAAGACAAAAGAAATAAAAGTAAGACTCCTACAACAAGCCTGTAGGTAGCCTGAACAATAAACAACTAATCTAAGGACCCGAGATATGCCACCTCTGCCCTACTTTTCTTGACACCCGCTCTCAGCTTCAGCTCTTCGATCTCTTTCCTCGCTTCCTCCAGGGCTAATTGGCTTTGAGCTAGCTGTTGGGTCTTCTCCCTCCGGATGGCATGGACTTGCTCCACTTCCTCCTTCTTGAAAGCCATCTGAACTTCAAAGAACTCTTCCTTCTCTTTGAATTTCTTTTGCTCTTCATCTCTTTGGGCTTGCAGCCAAACAATGGACTGACGAGCACTTTTGAGAGTCTTTAAAGTCTCCTTGCGCTTAGCTTCTCTTTGAGCTTCCATCATACCCAATCTGTAGAAATGGGCTTCTCTACCGGCAAAATCCTTCTCTTTGTCTTCTAGAGAGGCTTGGAGCTTCTGCAGCTTGTCTTCAGCTTCCTTCTTGGCTCTATTGGCCTGGTGGTATAGGCTTACCATCTCAATATTCTCTACTCTGACCTCATGCAGCTGAGCTTCTAGCTTCTTGTACTCCTCCAAGGAAACCGTACTGCTCTGACTTGGTACCTCCCGGGGATAAAGTGGAGCCTCAACTGAAAAAGGCATGAGAACTGACTCAATATGTCTTTGCAACCATTCAGCATTGGGTGGATATGTCTTGGGATCAACTCGGCTGAAGTCTTTCTTCCCCTTTCTTATCCTGTGAGCCCAGGATTGGACTGCTTGTTGAACTAACTCTCTGTTTCCGTCAGCAGGAAAGTACAAAGATTCAGCAAACATTTCCATCTGAGGAGGATCTTTCAAAGGGTAGCCAAACTGCTTTCTGGATAATGTTGGGTAGTAACTGATGACACCTTTCCTTCCCAGCAAAGGTACTCCAGCAAACCTTCTGCAACTAACCATCAACTCCTTTCCTAGCAAGTCCCTGTCATAACCCCAAGCAATGTCTTCTTCAGTCAATCCCATCAGTCTTCTGGACCATCTCCATTCGTCTTGTATATCCTTGAAGGCACCTGACTTAGGCAACTGTCTAGCAAACCATTCAGCAAACAAAGGAGCACAACAGACCACTGGACCACCTCTACCTTTCTCGTTTCTGTAATGGACACTAAAATAAAAGTCACCCAATAAAGTAGGCACTGGATTGCCTTTTGCAAAGATTGAGATCACCTCTAAGCTGACAAACTCTTTCTCTCCAGGAAAAAGGCTAGACCCATATACCATCAATGCAAGCAAAGCTCCAAAGTCATTCCACTTAGCCTCTGTAACATACTTCTCAGCCTCTGGGATAAGCACACTCCAGGGTAGCCCTCTGCCTTCACTCTCTTGCAGAGCCTTTCTGACTGAAACAATTGGCAACCTACAAACCTTGGCTATGTCTTCATCTCTGAGCACAACCTCTGACCCGTAGAACGGCAATGTCTCTCTGATCGTAACACTCAGCATGCTGGAGATCTCTTCCAATGTCGGAGCTAAGATGTAACCTGGAAAAATAAAGCAACGCAACAGGGGATCATAAAATTGCAACAAAGTATGCAAGCTTTCCTTTTGGTCGGCAGTAGGCTTGTCCACAAACTTCAATATCTGGCCATATCTTTTCTTGAAATTACCTAAGACTTGATCGTTCATCAAACCTGCTAACCTCTGAACACTTTTAACTTCCGGCTGAAGAAAGGTATAATGCACATTCTTTTTTCTCGGATCTCTTCTGATTTCTGCCATGGAGATAAGAATACCAGAACTGGGAACAGATGTAAGCAATGACCTGAAAAATGGGAAACATAAACAGTTAATGCAATGAATGATGCAAATGTAATGCAATGCAAGCATATGACCAACTGGGACCATCTGAACTGGAACACTGACAAGGGCCACTCTGAATAACTGGCAAACCCAAAAGTTTACTGAGTCACACCCTCTAATAATCACAACTCTCTGGTAGAAGATCTCAGAATCACAGTATCAAGAAATCCAGAATTCCAGAACCATAACTTCGGAACCATAGAATCATAGAACCATGGATCATAATCACAGGACCAAAGATCGTAACAAGGACCACTGAACAGATGAGTGTATGTTGAGGTCATGGGTTCCTGCACACCTGTAAACAACCCCTCAATCTCACGGGTAAAAGGCTCCGGGTCAGACATCACGGACTCTCAAAGCCACATAGCAATAATACTGTCACCATCTCCGAGAAATGGCTCATGACCAAATCAGGGAATCGGTTTGGCATTATATACTATGCAGGGAGGCCTCAGCTGAGTCCGGGAAACAAGGTCATCCTATGCGATCCCCAGGTGGGCCCTCGGATGCGAATGGGTTTGCCACGAAACGTGGGCTGCCATTGTCATCACTAAAGAGGGATGTTTCCACAAGGTTCTCAATGATCGGTCCCCAGCTGCACATAACTGTCAGGGTTATGTAATGAGAGAGGAAGATCCCCAAATCAAGACATTTCGAAGACAATCGCAACCTGGGTGTGGAACTCACTACTACCCCATGACAAGATCTCATGAGGCCAAAGTGGAACCACTCTAAGTCCTATGGTGCACTCGAGCCGGGTACTTGGCTCATATCTCTCAAGAACCAGTAACACCCATCCCACCAAAGAAAACCAGTCCAGACAGTCCAGTATATATACATGATGCAGTAAATAAAGACTGAAAACTGTAAATAAAGCTATAAATAAAGCTGTAAATAAACAACAATAAAATACAACAAGCCATAGCAAAAAAACATCACCCAAAGAAACAACAACAAACAAGCGCTAGGAGAGACTCAAAGGGGAACCAGAGATTCTGGGTTCGGTCCCCAGCAGAGTCACCAAGCTGTCGCTCCCCGGATTTCCATCCTGGTACAAACGCGAAAGTGGCGCGGAAAAAGAATAGAGTCGCCAGCCAGGCATTTTTATCCCGAAGAAAGGGAATGGTAATGCTGCACAAACCAGAAGAAATAAGAGGAAGGACACAGGTCCTGCGAACCAAAGAGACTGAGTTTGGGAGTCGGTTACGACCTGGGAAGGTATTAGCACCCAGATCGTCCGCCGTACCCGACGGGATCCACGCTTGCAAAGAAACTATTTCAAAGAGTGAGGGTATGAAAAACTGCAGCAAAAGAAAAGAAATGGACTGGAAAATAAACTGAGAAAAGAAATGAAATAAGAAACAAAGGAAAAATGTAGGGAAAATAAAGATTGTGCTCGAATGGGCCCCACCCCGCTGCCTACGTACCTCATCAGGATAATGAGGATCAGAGACGCCGTAGTTCCCCTAACTAGGGGTACTAAAAGGAAATTGCTTGTGAATTAAAGGCTTGAACTGCCTATGCCATCGCTCAGGTGTTGCAGACTCGGACGACGAGTGCGTAACCGTCTTGCAAAGTGACAAGTAGGAGTAAGTTCGCGTACAGAGCGAATGAGGTGAGAAAAGAATTCCCGAAGGAAAGACGCTTATTGTTTGTTTGTGTTTTTTAGAGGCTTTTATGAGTGAAACTTTGCATAGGTAAATGTACCTAAGTCTTACTCAATGGGATGTGTATATCTCACATCATCCCGAAATGGAATGCGCAAGAGGCACACCTATCTATGGAGGAAATCCCCAAAGCTAGTCCCATAGGTGAAGGCTTAAGCACACTGGCCTATTACAATTATTAAGTATTTTTGTGGTTTTTGGTTAAGAAGTGTCTTTTAACTTTCTCTTTGTGAGATACTCATGCTAAGACCTATCTACCACGAGTGATGACTCACACCTCGCCCCGAAATGGAACGCGTGCAAGCATCTCATTGCAAAGTCTCATGTCACATGAAAGCACTCAACCCTTATTAAGTGAATTAGAATTAAGTTTGAAGATGAGAAGAGAAAGAGAACCAAAGGAGCAAAAGGAAAAACTAGGGGGGAAGTTTCTATCCTAAGTTAGCATGCATGGAGTTCCTAGGGTTTGTGAGGTCTTTCTAACCTAAAAAGGATCTCAAGAGAAGAAGAAGAAGATAAAAGGAGAGATGAGAAAGGCCTAAGCCCAACAAGAATATGTTAGTCCCTATAAACAATATGAGGAGAGATGAGAAATGGAGATGTGGAACTCAATTCCCACATCTCAAACTTACCATAGCCCCTGCAAGGTTAGTGTAACAACATAAAATCAAGGCATGAACCAACAAGTCAGAAGCTACACAAGCATATATGCATGTTAAAGAGTTCACAAGATGATAAGAAAAGCAACACAAGATCATATTGAGATGATTGGAAGTGAAACAAATGCAATGAAGGCATGCTTAACACTTAAAGAAATAAAGCACATAAAAGAGACCCAACACCAAGACTCAAGAAGATTCAAACCCTATCCTAAGACCAGGAGCAACCATAGACCTCTAAAGGACCCCAAAAGATGAAGAGAAGTTGGCACAAGTGCCCTTCTAAACTTAAAAGAGACTAGAAGACTCAAAGGATGCAAAACAAGGCAAGATGAGGAAGAAAATACCCAAGAAAAAGATCCAAGCACCTATAAATTCTACCCAACCAGAAAAGAACTCTCCAAACACAAGGAAATGAGAATCCAAAAGAGTTTGCAAAAATACAGCACCAAACTAGGTCAATGAAGTTCAAGGATGCAAGATATCACCATTTAGGGTTTTGAAAATTAAGGCCCAAGTAACTCAAGCAAAGTCCATCAAGGAAATTTTTGAAAAATCCAAGATAAATTATGAAGATATTAGAGTGTCTTAGGATTTGAATGCAAAAAGAATGGGGTTCATAGCTTAAAGGATGAAAAAAATAGAAATTGGACAAGGCAGATTGGTCCATAAGAGTTCACAAGAAAGCAATGCTCAAGGTTGAATTTATTTGGCCACGTGGGATGAAAATAAAAATCTGGAAAAATCATGATAAAAAACTAGATGAATCAAGGAGTGCATATGAATGTTTTTGGATTTTTTAGAGTTAAGGAAATATTTAAAATGAATCAAAAGCAAATGACATAAATTGGTAAAGAAAAAAATGAAAATAAAACAAATGGGCCAAGGGGGTGCAAGAAGTAAACACGTTAGTTCAAAAAACAGCATGGGCCTTGCGTGGGGGGTGCAGATAGCGCTGGGGGGCTGCTGCACCTTCTTCTTCATGAGAAAAACCCTAAACTCTCACTACCATTAATGAAACAAACCCTAACCTTATCCACACGAAAATTCAAAACAAGCCGCGGCAAGCCATGAAACTCTCCAGAATACATAATCTAACATCATTAAACAAGAATACATGGTTGGATTGGATTAAAACTCAAAGAAACTCAAGATATGAATGAAAATAAAATTGTCCATGAAACTTTAAATCAACATAACTTTGTAAATACTCAACCATTTCACAAACTACAATGAGCATTGTAACCAGCACAACATGAGGATTCTAAAACACACAACCAAACACATTTCTATGAGATTCGAAATTTGAGTGTACCTGAGGTGGTGTTCAAAATTTGAAGTCAAGAATGGTATAAAATGATGGCAAATGATCTCCTTATCCCCTTAGATGCAAAATAAATGCATCTAAGGCTTTGCAAACTTGTGAATCCAGCAATATGCTTCCTTGTGCTTCAAAGCTCCTCAAATGGCCACTTGAACAAACTTCACTATAAATCTAGATCCATGGGTGCTTAATGATCCTTGAGATGAGAGGAGTATGAATATGGTCTTGGATTGAAGAAAGCTTGCCTAGATCTAAAGTTATGGCACAAAATGCAAATGTGCACAAGAAATGGGAAATGGATGATTCTTGAAGAATAATCCAAACAAATGGTATGGAAATGATCTATGAGTGATGAGGATCAAGAATCCAACAAGAGTTTTGTGAATGGATTCTTGTAGCAAGAGTTTTTGTAGAATGAGAAATTTTGCATAAGAGATGAGAATGAGAGAATGAGTGTGTATTCTGGCTGCCTCCAACCCTAATTCTGATTATTATGGAATATATATGGCAATGCAAAAGGGTTAGAACAAATGCACGTGAGAGAGAGCTGATTTTTGTGAAAATGCAAATTTGGCCCAAGTGTGCCATAAGCATGCCAAGCTCATGATTTGCTGGCCTCTCTTGCATGTGAATCCACCATCCCACCAATGATTCCTAGCAAACAACTTCAGCCCTTGGATGCAAGCTATCACACATTTGTCATGCCTTGTGCAAATTCAAGTGTAAAATGCAAGTTTTATGGGACTTTCTCATGTGCACGAATTTTGCCACTTTTATTTGAGCCAAATGACCTAAATGAGATGCATTTTGATTGTGTAAACTTACTTTGGACATAGCATAGCAAACTATCCACTTTTGAGCCTTTGTGCAAATGGCTTGGCCTTGAACTTTTGAAAATTGCCCTAGAAAACCCATTTTTTCGAGGGATCTATAGGAAAATCTAGGAATCTCCAGAAAATGCTCTTGTAATTTTTAAAAATGGCAGCCCTTACTCTCCAACTTTCATGTTTATTTTGGGTCCATTTGAAGATTTTTTGATCAAGTTAAGGCTTTGTGAAGTTTTAGGTCAAAATAGCCAAAAATAGTAACTTTTCCATAACCAAATTTGTGCACTTTTGCCAAAACCCCTCAAACCACCAAAATTCTTGTATTTTAAGCTCACCAAACATCTTATAACATTGATTGGATCTCATTTGGCCAAAAAAAGTTGGATTGGACCCTTTGGAATGGCACAATTGACTTTTTCTGGGCCCAGTTGACTTTCTACTTCATCTCCAAGTAACTGAGGCAAAGACTGACTTCCACTTGGAATTTTTTCATGAAAATTGACATGTAGGAACATCTTATCATATAGAAAACATTTCCCAAAAGAATTGGCCAAAATTATGAGGTTAAGGCCCTTGAAACCAAAACCCTAATTTGGTTGCACTACTTAGGAGCCTTGCATTGTCTTGAAACTTGTGATGATTAAGCAATCTTCTGAGCTTTTTCAAGTGAACTTGGCCTTGCCAAAGGAGTCTAGACTCATCATAGGCCTCCCACAAATCCATTGGAACCCTTGTATTGGCTTAAATGGCCTTCAACACCTCCCCAGATGGCCATATGCCTCATGCTAGGGCTTGATGCTTGTCATGCTTTATTTTTCTATGCTATAATGTTATATATATGATATGCTTATGATGCAAATGGTGTATTATGATGCTTAAAATGAAGAGGGCAAATTTGGGGTTCTACACATGCAAATGTGAGTTTTGCCAAGAAAGGCATATGAACTCCTTTAGGTGTAATGAGCACTGCACCAACTCCACGACCATTCATATTGACAGCCCCATCA
The DNA here is from genome assembly GCA_963966055.1 of Lathyrus aphaca. Classification (NCBI taxonomy): domain Eukaryota; kingdom Viridiplantae; phylum Streptophyta; class Magnoliopsida; order Fabales; family Fabaceae; genus Lathyrus; species Lathyrus aphaca. The sequence goes on from OZ014519.1 coordinate 232,279,508, forward strand.
AACATCATTGTCCATTCTTCTTCTGGGTCAGGCCCTTCAGTGTGAACAGGATCTTCATGGTCTTTTTCTTTTAGGAACATGATGTCTTCATCAGGGAAGTCAAATCTCATCGGTTGGTAATCATCAATGGGTTGCTCAGCTAGATAGTCAGACAGTACACTGCCTTTGATGGCCTTTTGAGATGTGTACTGAATATCATACTCTGTCAGAATCATTTGCCATATTGCAACCTTTCCGGTAATTGCTAGCTTCTCAAATATGTACTTGACGGGGTCCATTTTTGAGATCAATAAGGTAGTGTGAGTCAACATATATTGTCTTAGTCGGCGAGCAGCCCACGCTAAAGCATATCAAGTTTTCTCGAGCAGTGAATAACGTTGTTCACAGTCGGTAAACGTTTTGCTTAGGTAGTATATTGCATACTCTTTTCGACCAGACTCGTCATGCTGGCCCAACACACACCCCATTGATCCTTCTAATACTGTCAGGTACATTATTAGAGGTCTTCCTTCAACTGGAGGCATAAGGATTGGAGGTTCTTGTAGGTACTCCTTGATTTTGTCAAAAGCCTTCTGACAATCTTCATTCCACCTGACTGTTTGCTCTTTTCTTAACAACTTGAACAGGGGCTCACAGGTTGCTGTAAGGTGAGATATGAACCTTGATATGTAGTTCAATCTACCTAAGAAACCCCGAACTTCCTTTTCAGTCCTAGGTGCAGGCATCTCCTGAATGGCTTTGACTTTGTCAGGATCAACTTCAATTCCTTTTTCACTTACAATGAATCCCAGCAGTTTACCGGAACGTACCCTGAATGTGCATTTATTGGGGTTTAGCTTCAACTGATACTTCCTCAGACGGTTGAACAACTTCAGCAGATTTACCAGATGATCTTCTTCAGTGAGGGACTTGGCAATCATGTCATCCACGTAGCATTCAATTTCTTTGTGGATCATATCGTGGAATAATGTCACCATAGCCCATTGATAAGTAGCACCGAAATTCTTTAGCCCGAATGGCATTACCTTATAACAAAATGTGCCCCAAGGTGTGATGAAGGTTGTTTTCTCCATGTCTTCGGGTGACATCCTGATCTGATTATACCCTAAAAAACCATCCATGAAGGAAAACACCGAGAACTGAGTTCTGTTGTCGACCAATACATCAATGTGAGGCAATGGGAAGTCATCCTTTGGGCTAGCTCTGTTCAGATCCCGGTAATCCACACACATCCGTACTTTGCCATCCTTCTTAGGCACTGGTACAATGTTAGCAACCCACGGCGGGTAACTAGTTACAGTAAGGAAACCGATGTCCCACTGTTTTTGTACTTCTTCTTTAATCTTCATGGCCATATCTGGGCGAGTACGGCGTAGCTTTTGCTTCACTGGAGGGCAATCTTCTTTCAAAGGCAGCTTGTGCACAACAATATCAGTATCCAGACCCGTCATGTCTGGATAGGACCAAGCAAAGACGTCAAAGTATTCTCGAAGCATGTCAATAAGTTGTTCCTTCACTGAATCTTGCAGACCGGCCCCAATCTTCACCTCTTTCAAGTCCTCTTCGGTACCAAGATTAACTGTTTCAACCTCCTCCTGATGAGGAGTAATCATTTTCTCTTCTTGCCTCAACAACCTGGCTAACTCTTCTGGTAACTCATAGTCTTCTTCAACCCCTTCATCAGCTTGATTAATTGGATTGTCGAAGTCATACAAGGTCATAGCAGTGCTATTGTCGGTGCAATCTAGAGGATACTCTTTGAAGGGTTGATATTAGTTCGTTTTAGTGGTCAGTTTTAATCTTGTTTAGAAAAAGTGAAAATGAAATTATTTATTTTGAAAACATTGCCATTTTATTATTTTGTACAAAAGTGAAAAATGAAAAGACATTGAGCGAAAAAGAGACTCGTTTGCAAAAGATGTCCGATATGCATTGATTAATCATTTGCACAAAATTACAATATGGCCCTATTACAAAATGAGTCCTGACACCTTGGGAAAGATGCAGGACTTGATGCATGCTAAAAAGACAGGAAATAATATTTACTCTGCAGGAGTAACCCTTATAATTTCCTGGGAAGACTAGTTAAGGACTTGGTTCCCCGGGATCCTTGGACGTATCCAACTCTCCAGATTGCGGTCGCTATCCGCCTCGTCTTCCAGGTTGTTAACAGCATCTGGGGTGAGCATCCCCTCACTGATGAACTTGGGCTCCTTTGCAGCCTCTGATTGATCTTGTCGGAATGGTCTGTAACCCAAACCGAATCTATCTTCCTTTTTCTCCACTAGTAGCAGCTTGCCCCAGCCTTGGGCATTACCGTCTTCAACAACCTTCCGGGTTGCTGATAGGAGACAATTGAAGTACCCATCCTGTCTTCCTGGGATGCAGCAAATACTTCAGTCGCCTCATTGACATTCTAGGCCTCGAACCCTTGGCTCATTGTCTCATGGATTTCACCATCCATCTCAATATACTTGTATGTAGCCAGATGGCTAACAAATATGGCCTCCTCACCACATATGGTGATAATCTGTCCTTCCCACTCATACTTCAGTTTCTGGTGAAGGGTCGACGTTATTGCGCCTGCGACGTGAATCCAAGGTCGACCTAACAAACAGCTGTAAGTAGGCTGTATGTCCATCACATAGAAAGTGGTCTTAAATACTTGTGGACCGATTATCACTGGCAGGTCCACCTCTCCAAGAACAGATCTTTGGGAGCCATCAAAAGCCCTGACCACAAGGTTACTTAGCCAGAGATCTATCCCATCATATTCGAGCTTGACAAGGGCTTTCTTGGGTAAGACATTGAGTAAGGACCCAGTGTCTACAAGAACATGAGATAGTATAGCTCCTTTGCACTCCAGGGTTATATGCAAAGCTTTGTTATGGTGACGCCCTTCTGTTGTCAAATCAACATCAGTGAAACCTAGCCCATGGCTAGTGTTAACATTTGACACCACTGTTTCCAGCTGATTTACTATGATCTCTTCTGGCATGTAGGCAGCGTGCAGAACTTTGAGAAGTGCATCCCGATGGGCTTCGGAACACAACAGCAGAGATAAGATTGAGATCTTTGAAGGAGTCTGATGGAGCTGGTCCACAACTTTATAGTCACTTCTTTTAATAATTCTCATAAACTCATCCACATCTTGATCGAAGGATGATTTATGAGTCTCCTTTGGTGCAAATTCTTCAGGTATCATGCTTTTCCCTTTGGCTTTGGCAGCAGCCTCTGCCTCAATATTATTTCTGAGAGCTTGTGACGCGAAGAGACGTCCGCTTCGGGTGAAGCCTCCGCCTCCCCCGACATTTTCCACTTGGGGAGTGAGAACTGGAGAATCAAGAAGGACTTTCTCTCCGTTGCAGTATAGATCAGCACCATAATGCCATGGTATAGCACTGTCTTTATCATATGGAATTGGCCCGGGCACCGTGATGGTAACTGGACTTACTGCAGTAGATGTTGGAACCGTAATTGTCTGTGGATCATAGAAAATAGTAACAGGACCTCTGATGGATGTTGATGGAGGTGAAATGAAGCTTGGTTGAAACTGTTGTTGAGGTTGTTGAAAGTTACTGGAATTCGGGACCGTTGTCGGGTCATAATAAATTGTGACAGTGGAAACATCATTGTTAGTGGTTGCTGAAGTTGTAGTAGTAGGTACAAAGGAATTGTTGTGTGTTGAAGTGACAGATGAAATGATTGTTGAAGTTGTAGCTGAATCAGTAGGAATAATGGTTGTTGCAATTGTAGAAGAATCATTTGTTGCTGACAAAAGAGTTGCTGGTGTTGTAGAAGCAGTTGTTGTTATTTGCAAAATGCCTTCCCTGATCAGGCCATTAATGTCATTCCTCAAGCTTGCACACCCGTTCTCAGAAAGCTTGCAAGATTCACAACAGGCCTCGCAACCTAGATACACTTGGCATTTCAAAAGTTGGGCTTTAACCTCTGCCAGAGGTGTCTGAATACATGCAATGTCTTCTATTAAACTCATGCGTGATCCATCCTCTATAGCATTAATCCTTGGCCCACTGTGGCTTGGCATAGGATTTTTCATTACATTGGGAGGAGGTGCAAAGTTCAGGGCTTTTGAATCTACCAGATCCTGGACCTTCATATGCAGAGCCCTGCATTTTTCCGTAGAGTGACCAGGTGCATTAGAGTGAAAAGCACACCTAGCATTGACATCATAGTTTCTCGGGAGGTTTTGAGGATCAGTTGGAGCCAATGTCCTCAACTCAACAAGATTGAGTTTTAGGAGTTGTGGCAGTAGTGTAGCATATGGCATTGGAATGGGGTCAATCACCCTGTTGATCTGAGATGGCCGCTGTTGAAAAGGGCATTGTTGTTGATTGTTGTTATTATTGTTGTATGATCTCTGTTGAGGAAATTGTTGTTGTTGCGGAAAGTGTTGTGGTTGTTGAGTATACTGAGGAGGTGGAGCAGGGATATTAACAACAACAAATGTTTTGGGCAGGTATTGGGGTCTCCCTCTTCCCATGTGCACAGAGTTTGTCTCACCAGATCTACGGGACCTAGCAAATGGCTTCCTTGTACTGCTTGAACTAGCACCGTTATCGGATATCTTTCCCATCTTCAGTAGGCTTTCTATTCTTTCCCCAGCTATCACCACATCTGCAAAGCTGGTTTAAGAAAATGCAGCCAATCTGTCAATGTAGGTTCCTTGGAGAGTATTCATGAACATGTCTGCCATCTCCCTTTCAGACATGGGGGGTTGAACTGCAGCAGCCAGTTTCCTCCACCTTTGGGCATATTCCCTAAAGCTTTCACGGGAAGATTGAGACATTCCCATCAGAAGGGTCCTGTTTGGAACCATGTCCAAGTTATACTGGTACTGACGAATAAAAGATTCAGCCAAGTCTTTACAGTTTCTTACTGTGGCTCTGGTCAAGTGGGAATACCATTCTCGGGATGCCCCTATCAGACTATCCTCGAAGTAAAACATCCACAGCTTTTCGTCCATGGTGTATGCTTTTAATCTTCCCAAGAATGATTGAAGGTGGGTGCGTGGGTAGGATGTGCCATTATACCTTTCAAAACACGGGGGTTTGAACTTGTGAGGAATTCTCACCCCTTCCACCAATCCCATGTCCATGACATCAAAACCTAGGGAGTTTTGGGATTCAAGAGACCTCATCTTCTCTGCAATCTCATCCAACCGACGGTCATAAACTTCGTCTCTAGCCCCGACCACTGTAAACTGCTCTTCTTGAGGATCCTCTTGCAAGACCTTTCCTCCAGCAATGTTACCCTGAGTATTTCTTATGGCATTGATCTCTGGGTTTAGATGAGGCCCAAACTATGGTGGATCAGTGCAAGGTTGCACATGATCATTGTTACTAGTACCTCCTGTACCTGGATGGTGTTCTTTAGGAGTTTGTCTCTCAACCAACTCCCTCAGTCTTTCTTGGCTCTGAGCTAAACCAGTCATTACAGTCATGAATTGGGTCATCTAATTTCTCATCTCAACCCTTTCATTGGCCATCTGGGCCCTTACTTCATTCAAGTCTTGCTGAACTTGATCCATCTGGAGTCCCGGAAGGTTGTTTCTTGTCGGGTACCGGTGTATTCTGTTGACAGGGAACACTCTTCTGCGAGCAATGTTTCCTGAAACCACAACAAAGTGAGAAACAACAATAAAACAAAAACCTACAAAACAAAGAAAATGTTAGTATGCAATGCAAGATGCCTATTTGTCTTCCAAGGGTATCCGGTTTGGTTCTTTGGTTTTGACCTTTCCAGACCTCAAGGAAATGCTGATGATGTTGTAGAGATAGATAAAGCCCACCAAAAATAATACAAATTGATATATTACAAAGAGTGAAAATACATAGTTTGATTACAATACATCCTCATGGTGGGTCAAAATACAACAACAAAAGAAAAGTACAACAAAAGAAAAGTACAAGCAACAAAGTCAAACATCTAATCCAAAGTCATCCTCTCTGACTTCCTTCAAGAGGGCCTCAGTCACTGGACCTACTGGATGCTCTATGATAGTCCTGATGAGGAGGTTCCTGGTAGCAATGGCATTGGTCAACTTCTTATGCTTATCCTGATCCTTTGACCTCTTCAACCCCGCCCGGAGTTTCAATTCAGATATCTCCCTCTGAGCTTCCAATAATGCCTCCTGATGCTTCTTCTCACTAGCCTCCAACTGCTCTATCTTAGCCTAAGTCCTTTGGTCTTCCTGTGCACGGGCTTCAGAGATCCTGATCCACCTAGCCTGGCTCTCCTCTAGATAATGCTCTGCCCTAGCCTTCTGAGTCTTTGCTTCTTTGCAAGCATTCTTTAGTACTAACTCCCCCGCTCTAGCCTTCCTGATGTAGTCATCCGTCTTCTCAATCTTGGTCAAGTGCTCAATCCTGAGCCTTTCCAATCTCTCATTATCTAGACGACTGTCATTTCTCTCCCAGAGAGTTTTCTTTAAAGCTTCAGAGAGCTGAGCATTCCTCTCTTTCAGTTCCTCAAACTCTTCCAAACTGACAGTAGCTGCAAGTTGTACTGTAGAAGGTCCAGGTACATCTTCTAAGGTGAACGGCATCCGGGTGATCTGAGCTCTAGTACGAGACCAATCAGAATACTGTGCTGAAGCAATGCTGTTGCACTTGCCAAGGATGGATGTCCCTTTAGTCTGGATGTTGTCCCAGGCCCAGGTAGCTTGCCTGACTACAGCAGAATTAGGCTGGATTTCACAATAGAAGGTCTCGGCCAAATCTTGCCCTCTTGGAGGATGAACCAAAGCATACCCTAATTGTCTCTTAAATAATAAAGGGTTGTAGTTGATGCAACCTTTCACTCCTATCAAAGGCACATTAGGATATTGCCCACAGCTAGTAATGATGTCCTTGCCTTTGGTGCTCTGAGTGCACCATCTAATGTCTTATGATGTCAAGGCAATAAATCTCTTAGCCCAGTTCTTTTGCTGATGAGGGTTCAGGAACGTATCTGATTTTGACAAGTGTCTTAGCAACTAAGAGTAATTAAGAGGAGCACAACATCTGACCAGTCTTCCTCTTTGCCTCGCAATCCTCTGGTGTACTGAGTAATAGAAGTCTCCAAGCAAGGTAGGAACTGGGTTCCTCAGTAAGAACAGGTGAATGGCATTCTTGCTCACAAACTTTGGCTCATCTGCAAACAAGATAACTCTATATATATTGAGGGCTAGAAGTGCGCATACAACATTCCATTCCCCTACTGCAGCATGCAGGGTGGCCTGGGAGATCAGGAAGTCTAGGTGAAGGCCTGGGATCCAAGCCTTGGTGGTCATGCTCAGATCAATGAGGGCAAGCTCCAAATGCAATGCCTTAGCTATGTCTTCATTCTTGGGAGCAACCATCTCAGGGTTGAAAGGAATCCCTCTCCTGATAGGAACTCCTAACAACATGGAAAATTCTTCTAGCAAAGGTCCCAACTGGAAATCAGGGAATGTGAAGCATATGAGAGGAGGATCATAAAACTGTAAGCAAGTATGGATCATGCTCTTCTGAGATGCATCCAAGTTGTAACACCCCAAATTTGCCCTCTCCTTTTCTTAGCATTTAGCTTATCATTTTCATACTTCGTCACTGCATCATCTGCATAGAAAAATGAAGCATAAGCATCCATGGTCACAAACATAAGGCATATGATTAATCAACTGAAGATTCTTGGTTCTACAAGTCAAGCCAAAAGCCAGATGATATTACAAGAAGCTCACAAGGTCTCATCATGTCTCATACAAGCCCAAGGCCTGTCATGGAGCCTTGGAAGGTTGGAATTTCATCAAAAGCTCAATAGTATATTTTCTCATGCACAGACAAACCCTAACTAGGGTTTTGCTCCAAATAAGGGAATTCTCACAACTTTGACCAATTCTTATGGTCAAAGACTCTCATATGATCTGCAAGGCTGATGTATGAAATTCGAGACATAAATTCATTGAGAAAGTCAAGTATTTGAGCAGTTATTTGTTGGTGAAGCAAGAAAGTCAACTGATAGTTCAGAAAGTCAACTAAAGGATTTCTTGGGTTTTGATCATGGTCATCTATCTTTTGAGGTCATATCATATCAAGGAATAGCTTGGATGAGCTAAAATGTCAAAAATCGGGAATATGCGGAAAGTCGTTAAATTTGGAAATTTAGAAGTTTCTATTTTTAGAAATTTTTATCCTAAATCTTCAAGCTTTTATTTCATGTGCAAAAAAACTACAGATGATTTTTCCTTAAAGATGAAAGTTGTAGAGCATGACTTTCCCTTTACAGAAAGTCCAAGAACACCTTCCTAACATTTTTAGAACTCGAGATATGATTTTTTTTAAGTTTTGGTGCATTTTAGGTTTCTTGGTACATAAGTGTCATTATATCATTGCTCCTTTATTTTATTTTGGTATTACATTTTGTGGTACATTTTTATTACACCTTTTTGATGCCCACCTACACTTTCACATGACCTAATATGAAGAGGAGATCACTTGTCATATTGTTACTGGTTTAATGTGAAAATTAAAAGGATGGCACATAAAGTGGGCAAGTGGTACATATGAGAAAAATTCAATTTGGCACAGTCCACGCGTTTCCCCTCTCAATATCAACTCATGTTATTTTGGGTTTTAGTGGAAATGTTGAATTTAAGTGATACAAAAAGAAGTATATGTGGTTTTGTTTTATTCATGAAAAAAGTAGTAGGTTGGTACAAGAATCATGCAAGGCACATGGGGAAGAATGAAAATTAGCCAATTTCACAAGCCACACGCCGTATTCTCTTTCTCACTCTATTGCCCATTCGTGCTCTTTTCTCATTGGCCAGAGGTTGTTTTTTTCTCTCCAATTATCATCACACACTTTCTTCACCAACCAAAACGTAGCAGATTTAACAAAAACGCAATGGATTGAAATCACACAAAATGGACAAAAACAAAACAGATTTGAGAGTAACGGGAGAAATATAACAGAATTTTGTTAGAAGAAAAAGAAAGAAAATCAATAACAATTTCAGGATATTTTTCATACACACAGAAAGAATCACTCTTCTTCATGAAAAGAAAAAAACAAAATCTCACCATCTCTTTATCAGGACCATAACAGAATTCCTCTTTCTTCATCTCAAAAAACAACCAAAAACTCTCCATCCTCATAGCTTCGAAATATTCTGCATCACCATAATTTGATCGTAACCGAAACTCACTTCTCTTCAACTATACATTAAAAGCTGAATTCCATCATCACTCTGAATTTGATCCACAATAGAAGATGAAGTTCGATCGATCCTCTTCATCATCAACAAAAAATGGAATCATTACTCTCCATCATCAACAATAAAAACAAATTCTGCTCATTAATCATCATCAACAATGAAACTGAGTTCATCGTCTTCGTCGCTGACGAAGATGAATCCTCATCTCGAATAGCGTAATCGAGATTCACCAATCGTTATCAGTGATCAAATTTGCATCGAGCTTATGGTCAAGATCCTTCAACAAACAGAGAGTTAATCGTTCATCTTCGTTAATATCCCGCACGCTCATATTCAAATCACACGGGAGCCAATTTCGTCACGCTTCCTCATCCAAGACGTTAATGACTTCACCTTCAATATACAACCGACGCGAGCCACGGCGTTGTAGGTTGGCGAATTTTCTTACCTCTCTACCTGATTTTCGTATGGATATAGTGATTGCATTTGCTCTTTTGATTTCTTCATGCTGTTGTTGTGATCTGTCTGTCGTTCGGTTTGCGAGAGGAAAGCGTTTATGGATTTGTGAAGAGAACTTGAGTGCGGTTTATGTTTTGCGTTTGGATTCGGTTTGAGGATGAAGATTAGAGGATGTGTGTTGTGTGTTGTTGATCGGAGGAGGCTAGGGATGGCCGGCGGATAGAAGATGAAGGTGCGACGTGGCTAGGTCAAATTGGAAGAGGAGAAGTTGGGGACGGATGAGTCTCGCAGAGAGAGAGAGAGTCGTGACTGTGTTTTTTCGTTTGTTTCTTTTTTTGTTTTTTTGTTGAATAAATTGAGGAAACCGAGAGGAAGAGATAAGGATTTGGATGTGCTTTTGTGATTTCCTCCTCACCGGCGGTGACACTTGTCACCGTCCGGTAGGGCCCCTCTGTTTCGCTTCCGCACGTGCATGTCCGCAACACCATCATGCTCCCTCGCGTTTTGACAGTGTGATTGGATTACTTTTGGTAGTCTCAAGATCCAACGTTCTTGCTCTGGTCAACGTTGTTGACCGCTCCCACACCCATGCACCTTCAGCCCTTTTTTCATTGGGCCTTCCTCCGCATGCTTTTCGCACCTCCAGTCCAGCCCACATCTTTTTCTTAACCATTTTTCTTGCTAGATACACCCCCCCTCCCTATTTCTTTTTTTTATTTCTTTTTCATATCAGTTTCATTTTAGTTCATTTAAAACACTAAATCACATCATAAAATCCTATAAAAAATATTTTTAGTATCATAACGCATTATCTTGAAAAATTTGTTTCTTCCACCTCAAGCATTATTTTAACTCCATTATTTTTGCATTATTTCATAGACTCATAAAAGTTCATAAAATAATTTTTGTATTATTTTTAATTCCATGTATCCATATTTTTGTAAGTCGTATTTGTGCGTTTCCGTTACTTGTTCTTAAGCGACTTTGTGCGATTATTTAGTGGAGTTTCGTTGTGAATTTTTGTGAGATATTTTGACGCATTGTTTGTTGCTGGTTGTTAACATTAGAGATTTAATTTCATAATTTTCTCATGTCATTTGGTATTTGTTTGGAGTTTTGTTTCTTAGGTAGCGTTTCGTGCCTCTTTCTTCCTTCTTTCTAACATAGTTTGAGGAAGGCATTTATGCCATCCTATTAGGTTTGCTTGGTCTTTATTCTAGGTCCCCTATAGGGTTAGGTACTGACCTTGTTGATTGTGTTTGATTTGTGATTTTCATTTTTGGTTTTCTTATTGTTTGGATATTCTTATTTCCGTCTTATGCTTATTGCGGTTCGCTAACCGTTTCAGGGGCTCTGGTAAGTGAGAGGTGTGGATGTGATTCCCACATCTCCAAATCTTATCTCTTCTCTTCTTATCATTATTTGTTCTAAACTTGTGATTTTTGGGCTTAGGCCTTACCTCTCCTCCTCCTCTTTTTCTTCTTCTTCTTCTTTTCTTTCCTTCTTCTTCATTAGGATATAATTCAAACCTCACTAACCTAGGTTCATCCATGCATGACAACATTTAGGATGCTAGTCTCCCTTAGATTTTTCACCTTTTGAGATCCTTTTGGTGTTCTCTCTTCTCATCTTCAAATTTAATTTTAATCCACTCTAATAAAGGTTGAGTCTTCTCATGTGACATGAGACTTTGTTATGAGATACTTGCACGCGTTCCGTTTCGGGGCGAGGTGTAAGTTATCCCTCGTGGTGGATAGGTCTTAGCATGAGATTACCTCACGAAGAAAGCATAAAAAACACTTCTTAACCAAAAATATAAAAAAAACACTTAATAAATGTTAATAGGTCAGTGTGTCTGAGCCTTCACTTGTGGGACTAGATTTGGGGATTTCCTCCATAGATAGGTGTGCTTCTTACGCATTCCATTTTAGGATGATGTGAGACGTACACATCCTAGTGAGTAAGACTTAGGTACACTTACCTATGCAAACTTCAAAACAGAAAACTCATAAAAAACACAAACAAACAATAAGCGTCTTTCCTTCGGGAATTCTTTTCTCACCTCATTCGCTCCGTACGTGAACTTGCTCCTACTTGTCATTTTGCAAGACGGTTACGCACTCGTCGTCCGAGTCTGCAATACCTGAGCATTGGCATAGGCAGTTCAAGCCTTAATTCACAAGCAATCTTTTCCACCCCTAGTTAGGGGAACTACGGCGACTCTGATCCTCATGTCTAGTGAGTTACGTAGGTAGCGGGGTAGGGCCCGTTCGAGCACAATCTTTATTTTCCCTACAATTTTTTCCTTTTCATTTCTTTCTTAGTTCCTTTTCCAGTTCTAGTTCATTGTCTTTGCAGCAGCTTTCATTTCTTCATCCTTTGAAACAGATTTCTTTGCAAGCGTGGATCCTGTCGGGTACGGCGGATGATCTGGGTGCTAATACCTTCCCAGGTCGTAACCGACTCCCGAACTCAGTCTCTTTGGTTCACAGGACCCGTGTCCTTCCTTTTCTTTTCTTCTGGTTTATGCAGCATTACCATTCCCGTTCCTTCGGGATAAAAATGCCTGGCTGGCGACTCTATTCTTTTCCGCGCCACTTTCGCGTTTGTACCTGGATGGAAATCTGGGGAGCGACAGCTGGCGACTCTGATGGGGACTTCCTAACCAGAGAATCTCTAGTTCGCTTGAGAGTCAATCCTAGCGCTTGCGTGTTTTTGTTTCTTTGGGTGTTGACTGTTTGTTGTTGTGTGTTGTATTTTACTGTTGTTTATTTACAGTTTTATTTACAGCTTTATTTACAGTTTTTCAGTATTTATTTTCCGCATCATATATATCATACTGGACTGTCTGGACTGGTTTTCTGTTTGGTGGGCTCAGGTGATACTATTTCTGAGAGATAAGCCAAGTACCCGACTTGAGTGCACTACAGGATTAGAGTGAACATATTGTACTCACATGTGACATGATGAGTGGCGATGTGTTTCACGCCCAGATTGCGACCGTCTTGGAAATATCTTGTGTGGGGATTTCCTCCACTTCGGGATATGACCTTTATAGTTATGTGCATCTGGGGACCGATCATTGAGAACCTTTGTGGAAACAACTCTCTCCAGTGGTGACAGTGGAAGACCACATTTCGTGGCAAACCCATTCGCACCCGAGGGTCCACTAGGGACTCGCATATGATGGCCCGGTTCTCTTATAGGAACTCAGTCAAAGCATCTGATCGTATGACATTAGTACTGTACCCTACGGGCTGAATGTACTATTGTTTCTCGATTTCAGCGCTCGAAGCTGGGGACTTATAAGGGATGCTTGTTTTTCCCGGACTCACGCCGAGGCCTTCCTGAGTAGTACATAATGCCAAACCGATTCCCTGATTTGGTCATGAGCCATTTCTCGGAAATGGTGAACGTATTATTGCTATTCGGCTTTGAGAGTCCGTGATGTTTGACCCGGAGCACACCCGTGAGATTGGGATGGGTTTACAGGTTTGCAGGAACCCTTGACCTCAACATACCCTTCATCATCAGTGTGATCTTATGTTTTGGTCCGGTTATTATAATCCCGGAGTTCTTGATCCTTGGTTTTGAGTGCTCATTAGATGGTTATTATTCATATCATCAGATACTTGGTTCTCAGCTCAGTGTTCAGTATCCAGACAGACACCAGTTCTCGATCACCTGCCAGCTGCATACATGCCATCATAGCATTCTAGCATACATGTTCAGTTATTTCCGAGGATCTCCTATCTGAGTTATTGCTGTTGGATTTTTTTGTATCAAAATGTGAATCAAAGCAGATAGATTCTTTGGAAGTAACCGAACATGGCATCTCATAAGCATTTGCATTGCATTTCTGTTCCGCAGGCAGAGCTCATCCGTTCTTTGTTCACAATCTACAGTTGAGATTCCATCTCTTGTATCAGACTTGAAGCAGCTTCTGGACAAATCATGGACCCTGGAGAGCAAAGCCAGTTTACAAGTGTTGGGTTGACAAGAGATCAGTGGGACTAACTTTTGGAGGCTATAACAACTTTGGCAAGGCAAAATGGCCGCAATTCTGCTCGAGCTCAGCCCGCATAGATCCCTGTTGAGAACTCAGATGTTCATGAGTGCCAGGTCGCCCGAAGTGGACATTCTTCTTCTTCTGTTGATGCTGCAGATTATCACAGTTTTGCTTTCACTATGCCAGGTCCCCAAGAGGCAATCCCTGTGGTGAGAATCCAAGATCCACGAGTTGTAGAGAGGGAGGAAAGATTCCATGTATTGGAGGAAGAGATCAAAGCCCTTCAAAGTCGTAATGTCATTGATCTAAGTGTTGCAAGCACGTGTCTTGTACATGGCCTTGTAATACCTCCAAAGTTCAAAGTACCGAAGTTTGAAAAGTACAAAGGGGATAGTTGTCCAAGGTAGCATTTGGTAAAATTTTGCAGAAGGATGACCTCACATGAGCATAATGACAAATTGATGATTCACTGTTTCCAATACAGTCTGAGTGAGGCATCATCGAGTTGGTATGTGCAGTTAGAGAGCAGTTGTATCCAGTCACGGTCAGACCTAGCCAATGAATTTGTGAATTAGTACGACTACAATCTTGACAGAGCTCTTAGCCGTATGGATTTGCAAGTTTTATCCCAAGGAGATGGTGAATATTTCATAGAGTATGCCCAGAGGTGGAGAGAAGTAGCTGCTCGAGTGCAACCCCCGCTATCAGATAGAGAATTGGTTGGTCTTTTCATAGAAACCTTGCAGGGGCCGTACTTGGAGAGGTTGAGTGGTAGTGGAACTTCAAGTTTCTCAGACTTGGTGATAGTTGGAGAACGCATTGGGAGTTTTATCAAGATGGGAAAGATCCAAGGAATTTCAGAGATCTCAGCTGAAGAGAATGAATCTTTTATCAGTTCTCAAGGAAAGGATGTGATTGATGCAATTTGGGAAGATCCTCAAACTCCATTGATGTATCCACATTACCCATGCATTTCAAGTGCTCAGAGTCAGCAACCTTCTGAAGTCGTATGTCAGATACCAGTTAATGATGAACTTCTTCAGTATCAACAGCGACCATGCCAAAAGAAGAATACTCCGCAAAGGCGTCGTTACTACACTAAGAGATCCAAAAGGTATTTTGATCCATTTCCAGTACCATACAGTCAGATACTTCTAGGCCTGATCGATAGTGGATTGATAGTGCCGAAGAAACTGGGTCCGGTTCCTTTTCCATACCCACCAAGTTTTGATCCCAGTGTTCGATGTGGTTTCCATGGCAATGCACCAGGACATTCAGTTGAAGGATGCAAACCGCTCAGGGATAAGGTTCAATATTTGATTGAGTCTGGGTTGATTTCAGTGACGCCTCAAGGAATTTAAGTTAACAAGTCTTCGCTTGGTCATGTGGGTTCATCAGCTCATGTTGTGGAGGAAATTATTGAGGATAGATGTGAAGGTAATTCTCAGATTGATTCTGAAGAGCGACTATGAGGATGGTTAGTGTCGCTCCCACCAAATGAGGCTAAGTCATGTGGGGTACAGACGTGAATGGTCAGCGAAAGGGAGAGAACACACAAGGGTGAACTGAAAAGAAAAGAGTTGCCAGCTGGGCATTTTTATCCCGAAGGAAAGGTAATGCTGCATAAGCCTAGAAAGATATGGATAAGACGGTTGCGAACTAGAGAAACTGAGAAAGGGGGTTGGTTACAATCTGGGAAGGTATTAGCACCTAGATTGCCTCTAATTTTATTGATTTGCGTGCCTTGGATTTGGCAAATACAGTCAAAGAAACAGATCCCCTGGAATGAGGAGATTGCTACAAAAATTGAGAAAATAAAAAGATGTTGGCAATGTTGATGACGCTTCAATGCTTCCCTTTTGCTATGACTCGTATGACATTGACGTTCTTCCCATCTTGCTTTTTGAAGAAAGCTGATTCTGACCGATGCTTTATACTTTCGAAGTTTGCCGTGTTGTAAGTGATACAGACGAATTCAGAATGCAGTTGTTCACTTATTCCCTTATTTTGCGTGGATCGCCCTTTCGGGTTTTCAATCCACCGGGATACCCATTTTTGCCTGAGTTGTCCAATGTGGCTTTTCAACTCAGCGGGTGTACATTTTTTATTTATTTTCCCTTAGTTTTGCCCGAGTCTTTTATTCTGTTTTTGACTCGCCAGGATGCCCTATTTTTGCCTGGACTTACATTCTGTTTTTATGTCCAGCGGGTCATTTTTATGCGAAGTATTTTTTAACTGCATCTGAATTCACGGGGGACAGGAAGTCTTCACCATCCATAGTACTGAGCATCAGTGCTCCACCGGAGAAAACTTTCTTTACTATGAATGGACCATCATAATTCGGAGTCCACTTGCCCCTGTGGTCTGTATGAGGAGGGAGGAGTCTTTTCAGCACAAGGTCTCCTACTTGGTACTCTCGAAGCCTGACTTTCTGATCGAAGGCTTTCTTCATTCTCTTCTGATACAGCTGCCCATGACAGATTGCAGCTAGTCTCTTCTCTTCAATCAGATTCAGTTGTTCGTATCGGGATCGGACCCATTCTGCTTCATTTAGCTTAACATCCATTAGTACTCGTAAGGAGGGCAATTCAACTTCAACAGGTAGGACTGCCTCCATACCATACACAAGCTGATACGGTGTTGCCCCAGTGGATGTTCTGATCGACGTTCGGTACCCATGTAAGGCAAACGGTAGCATTTCATGCCAATCTTTGTAGGTGACCACCATCTTCTGTACAATCTTCTTGATATTCTTGTTAGCTGCCTCTACAATGCCATTCATCTTTGGCCTGTAAGGAGAAGAATTGTGGTGTTGGATCTTGAAGTCCCGGCATAGCTCTGCCATCATTTTGTTATTCAAGTTGGAACCATTATCAGTAATGATTCGTTCGGGAACTCCATACCGACAGATGATATCTCTCTTCAGGAATCTGGCTACCACTTGCCTTGTAACATTTGCATAAGAAGCTGCTTCGACCCACTTGGTAAAATAGTCAATGGCTACCAGGATGAATCTGTGGCCATTTGAAGCAGTCGGTTCAATCTTGCCAATCATATCAATGCCCCACATGGCAAAGGGCCAGGGTGAAGACATCACATTTAGAGGATTTGGAGGCACATGCACTTTATCCGCATAAATCTGGCATTTTCTGGCATAGGCACAACAATCTGCATCCATTGTGATCCAGTAATAGCCTGATCTCAACAACTTTTTAGCCATGGCATGTCCTCCAGCATGGGTACCAAAAGATCCTTCGTGCACCTCGTGCATCAACAAGTCTGCTTCTGCCCTATCAACGCATCTGAGAAGTACCATATCAAAGTTTCTCTTGTATAAGGAACCGTCAGTATTCAGAAAGAAACTACCAGCCAGCCTTCTTAATGTTTTCTTATCATTGGATGATGCCCCAGGTGGGTACGTTTGATCCTCCAAGAAGCACCTAATGTCGTGAAACCAAGGCTTATCATCTTTAACAACATCTGCTGAGAATACATATGCTGGCCTGTCAAGTATGGATACTGAAATTCGCGGCACAAAGTTGGCAGCTTGAACTTTGATCATGGATGAAATGGTAGCCAGAGCATCCGCAAACTGATTTTCATCTCGAGGGATATACTCAAGCTTGACTGTTGTGAAGAAAGTCAACAACCTCCTTGTATAATCCCGATAAGGTATCAGATGATCTTGGTGGGTGTACCATTTGCCGTTGGTTTGATTAATTACCAGAGCTGAATCTCCGAACACAGTCAAAGTCTTGATCCTGAGGTCAATGGCTTCCTCAAGACCCATAATGCAAGCTTTGTATTCAGCTTCGTTGTTAGTGCAGTTAAAAGTGAGTTTTGCCGAGAAAGGCATGTGAACTCCTTTAGGTGTAATGAGTACTGCACCAACACCACGACCATTCATATTAACGGCCCCATCAAACATCATGGTCCATTCTTCTTCCGGGTCAAGCCCTTCAGTGTGAACAGGCTCTTCACGATCTTTTGCTTTCAAGTACATGATGTCTTCATCGGGGATGTCAAATCTCATGGGCTGGTAATCATCAATGGGTTGCTCAGCAAGGTAATCAGACAATACACTGCCTTTGATGGGCTTCTGAGAGGTGTACTGAATGTCATACTCTGTGAGGATCATTTGCCATCTTGCAACCCGTCCGGTAAGTGCTGGCTTCTCAAAAATGTACTTAACTGGGTCCATCTTGGATATCAATAAAGTGGTGTGGGTCAACATATACTGCCTTAGTCGGCGAGCAGCCCACGCTAAAGCACAGCAAGTTTTCTCGAGCAGTGAATAACGTTGTTCAAAGTCGGTAAACTTTTTGCTTAGGTAGTATATTGCATACTCTTTTCGACCAGAATCGTCATGATGGCCTAGCACACACCCCATGGATTCTTCTAATACTGTCAAGTACATGATTAGAGGTCTTCCTTCAACTGGAGGCATAAGGATTGGAGGCTCTTGTAAGTATTCCTTGATTTTGTCAAAAGCCCTTTGGCAGTCTTCATTCCACATGACCGTTTGTTCTTTCCTTAACAACTTGAACAAGGGTTCACAGGTTGCTGTAAGGTGAGATATGAACCGTGAAATGTAGTTCAATCTACCTAGAAACCCCCGAACTTCTTTTTCAGTCTTCGGCGCAGGCATTTCTTGAATGGCTTTGACTTTGTTAGGGTCAACTTCAATCCCTTTCTCACTTACAATAAATCCCAGCAGCTTACCGGATCGCACCCCGAATGTGCATTTGTGAGGGACAGATTCACCAGGTGGTCTTCTTCTGTGAGGGACTTGGCAATCATGTCATCCACATAACATTCGATTTCTTTGTGGATCATGTCATGGAATAATGTTACCATAGCCCGTTGATAAGTGGCACCCGCATTCTTCAATCCGAATGGCATCACCTTATAATAGAATGTGCCCCAGGGTGTGATGAAAGTTGTCTTCTCCATGTCTTCAGGTGACATCTTGATCTGATTATATCCTGAAAATCCATCCATGAAGGAGAATACCGAGAACTGAGCCGTATTGTTGACCAATACATCAATGTGAGGTAAAGGGAAGTCATCTTTTGGGCTGGCTCTGTTCAGATCCCGGTAATCCACACACATTCTCACCTTGCCGTCTTTCTTAGGAACAGGTACAATGTTAGCAACCCACAGCGGGTAACTGGTCACAGCAAGGAAACCGGCGTCCCACTGCTTTTGTACTTCTTCTTTTATCTTCATTGCCATATCTGGGCGAGTACGGCGCAACTTCTGTTTTACTGGCGGACAATCTTCTTTCAGCGGCAGCTTGTGCGTAACAATGTCGGTGTCTAACCCTGGTATGTCCTGATAAGACCAAGCAAAAACATCTACATATTCCCGAAGCATGTCAATCAGTTTCTCTTTCACTGAATCTTGCAGGCAGGCCCCGATCTTGACTTCTTTCAAGTCTTCTTTTGTACCAAGATTAATCGTTTCGACCTCCTCCTGATGAGGAGTGATAACTTTCTCCTCTTGTCTCAACAACCTAGCTAGCTCTTCAGGTAGCTCATAATCTTCTTCAACCCCTTCATCAGCTTGATTAATCGGATTGTCAAAGTCATACGAAGTCATAGCAGTGTTGTTGTCGGTGCAGTCTGGAGGGCACTTTCTGCAAGGGTTTAGATTTGTTCATTTTAGTGATCAATTTTATCTTATTTTAGAAAAAGTGAAAATGAAGTTATTTATTTTGAAAAGCATTGCCATTTTATTTTTGTACAAAAAGTGAAAAATGAAAAACAGTGAGCGGAAAAGAAAAGACTCATTTGCAAAAGATGTCCTGATATTCATTAATTGACCTTTGCACAAAATACAAGATGGCCCGATTACAAAATGAGTCCTGACATCTTGAGCAAGATGCAGGACTTGATGCATGCTTCAAAGTACAGGAAATAATAATTACTCTGCAGGAGTAACCCTTATAATTTCCTGGGAAGACCAGTTTGAGACATGGCTCCCCGGGGCCTTTGGACGTATCCATCTTTCCAGGTTGCGCTCGTCTTCTGACTCATCTTCCAAGCTATTCACTGCATCCGGGGTGAGCATCCCCCCGCTGACAAACTTGGGCTCCTTTGCAGCCTCTGATTGATCTTGTCGAGTTGGCCTGTAACCCAACCCGAATCGGTCTTCTTTCTTCTCCACGGGCAGCAACTTGCCCCAGCCTTGGGCGGTACCTTCCTTAACAACCATCCGGGCTTGCTGATATGATGTGATGGAGGTCCCAAGTACATCAGATGTTTCATTAATATTAAGGGCCTCAAACCCTTGGCTCATGGTTTCATGGATCTCCCCATCCATCTCAATGTATTTGAAAGTAGCCAGCTGGCTAACAAAAATATCTTCCTCCCCACAAATAGTAATAACTTGGCCTTCCCACTCGAATTTTAACTTCTGGTGAAGGGTTGACGTCACGGCGCCGGCGGCGTGTATCCATGGTCTACCCAATAGACAGCTGTAGGCAGGCTGTATATCCATCACAAAGAAGGTTGTTTTGAAAACCTGTGGGCCAATCATTATTGGTAATTCTATCTCTCCCAGAACTGATCTCTTAGAACCGTCAAAGGCTCTCACTACCAAGTTACTTGGGCGTAGTGCCAATCCATCATACTCCAGCTTCACAAGGGCTTTCTTGGGCAGGACATTGAGGGATGACCCTGTGTCCACCAGTACGTGAGAAAGAACTGCACCCTTACACTCCAAGATAATATGCAAAGCCTTGTTGTGATTGCGACCTTCCGTTTTCAGATCAGTGTTGGTAAATCCTAGTCCATGACTAGCGTTAACATTTCCAACCATAGCCTCTAACTGATTGACAGTAATCTCCTCCGGCACATAAGCTGCATGCAGGACTTTCAATAGTGTGTTCCGATGAGCCTCAGAGCACATTAGCAACGATAGTATGGAGATTTTGGAAGGTGTTTGGTGAAGCTGGTCTACCACCTTGTAATCACTTTTCTTTATGATTCTCATGAATTCATCAACTTCCTGATCAAATGGAGTTTTCAAAGCTTCTCTAGCAACTGGTTCTTCTTGCACCATGCTCTTCCCTTTTGCCTTAGCAGCAGCTTCTGCTTCGGCAATGGGTCTTGGAATTTGCGAAGCAAAGAGACGTCCGCTTCTAGTGAAGCCTCCGCCTCCCCCCACATTGTCTATCTGAGGCGAAGAAGTTGATGATTCTAAAGTGATTTTCTGCCCCTCGCAGTACAGATCTGAGCCATAATGTCAAGGGATGGCATTACTGCTTTCGTAAGGAACTGGCCCAGGCACTGTGATAGTGACTGGACTGATAGCGGCTGTAGAAGGGACCACAATGGTGTGTGGATCATAGTATATGGTAACTGGTGCTCTGACAGGAGTAACATTTTGTTGTGAATTGTTGGTAGGAACATTTGCGGGATCGTAGTATATTGTAACCGTTGAGACACTTTCATCAATTGCTGTTGATGTTGTAGACGGTACTGTTGACTGAATGGGTGTTGAAGTTGTAGCAGGAATGGTGACTGAACTTGTATCCGTTGAAGTGATCGATTGAGCAGTTGTTGGAGTTGTAGTAGAATCCGTTGGAACAATGGTTGCTGACGTTGTAGGAGCATCTGTGATTGTCGGTGAAGGAATTGTTGGATTTGTAGGCGCCGTTGTCATAATCTGAAGGATACCATCCTTAATAAGACCATTTATGTCGTTCCTCAGCTCTTCACACCCATGGACTGCAATATTGCAATACCCACAGCCGAGCTCACACCCAGGGAATACTTGGAATTCTAAAAGCTGGGCTTTGATTTCAACCAAAGGTGTTCGAATCTGTGCAACACTGGTGATTAAAGTGGATAGTTTGCCTTCCTCAATAGCATTAATCCTAGGCCCGTTGTGACTAGGCATTGGATTCCTTGTGACATTCGGAGGAGGTGCAAAGTTGAGAGCTTTTGAGTCCACCAGGTCTTGGACTTTCATCTGTAAGGCCCTGCATTTTTCAGTATTATGCCCCGGTGCGTTTGAGTGGAACGCACACCTGGCATTGGTATCATAGTTCTTTGGCATATTGGAAGGATCTGGAGGTGCCAATGTCCTTAACTCGACTAGGTTGAGCTTCAGGAGTTGTGGCAAGAGTGTAGCATATGGCATTGGGATTGGGTCAATTACCCTGTTTGCCTGTGATGGTCTTTGCTGGAAAGGACGTTGTTGTTGGTTGTTGTTGCTGTTGTTGTAGGTTCTCTGTTGCGGATACTGAACTTGTTGTTGATACTGTGGTTGTTGTTGTTGAGGATATACTGATTGTTGAGGAATCGGAGCTGGAATGGTAACAGCTGCTACTGACCGGTGAACATACTGAGGTCTGCCCCTGCTTGCATGAATGGAATTTGTCTCACCGGCCCTTCGGGGTCCCACAAAAGGCTTTCTGGGATTGCTAGATGAACTTGCACTACTGTCGGAGATTTTGCCCATCTTTAAAAGGCTTTCAATCCTTTCACCAACTATGACCACATCGGCAAAACTGGTAGAGGAAAAAGCATCCAGTCTATCAATATATGTCCCTTGCAAAGTATTCATGAACATGTCAGCCATTTCTCTCTCTGACATGGGTGGTTGGACAGCAGCAGCAAGCTGTCTCCACCTTTGGGCATATTCCCTGAAGCTTTCTCTAGAAGATTGAGACATTCCCATTAGGAGGATCCTGTTGGGAGCCATGTCCAGGTTGTATTAATATTGTCGGATGAAAGCCTCAGCCAAATCCTTCCAGCATCTAATGGTGGCTCTAGACAAGTGTGAATACCACTCTCTTGAGGCTCCAGTCAGACTATCTTCAAAGTAGAACATCCACAGCTTTTCATCCATGGTATAAGCTTTGAGTCTTCCCAGGAAAGACTGTAGGTGAGTGCGAGGACAGGAGGTACCATTGTACTTCTCAAAGCATGGGGGTTTAAATTTGTGGGGAATTCTCACCCCATCCACCAGTCCCATATCCATCACATCGAAGCCCAAAGAATTCTGAGACTCCAAAGATCTCAACTTTTCAGCAATTTCGTCCAATCTCCTGTCATAAACTTCATCTCCATCTCCCATAACAGTAAACTGCTCTTCTTGGGGATCCTCCTGCAAGATTCTCCCCCCAACAGTATTACCTTGCACATTTCTTGGGATGTTAGCTTCTGGATCCAGATGAGGTCCAAATACTGGTGGGTCAATACGAGGCTGTCCCCGTTCATTGTTACTAGTTCCTCCTGTTCCAAGATGAGGCTCTTTAGGAGTTTGTCTTTCCACTAGCTCTCTTAAACTTTCTTGACTCTGGGCTAAGCCAGTCATTACAGCCATGAATTGAGATATCTGATTTCTCATCTCCACTCTCTCATTAGCCATCTGATTTCTGACCTCAGTCAGATCCTGCTGTACTTGTTCCATTTGAATACCGGGAAGGTTGTTGTGAGTCGGGTACCGGTGCGTGCGGTTGACAGGGAACACTCAACGACGAGCAATGTTTCCTGAGATCACAACAAAGTTAGAAACAATAATAATAAAACCTACAAAACAAAACAAAAGTTAGTATGCAATGCAGTATGCTTATTTGTTTTCCAAGGTATCCGGTTTGGTTCTTGGTTTTGACCTTTCCAGACCTCGAGGAAGACGCTTGATGTTGTTGAGAGAAAACCCAAATGAAAACAAACTGAAATATATTACAAATGGTTAATAATACATAGTTTGTTTTACAACATATGCCCATGGAAGGTCAAAATACATCAAAAAGAAAAAGTACATCAAATGGAAATAACAACAAACAAAGAATCAGACATCTAGTCCAAACTCATCCTCTCTGACCTCCTTCAGGAGTGCCTCAGTCACTAGACCAGCTGGGTGCTCTGTAATGGTCCTAATGAGGAGGTTCCTGGTGGTAATGGCAGTGGTCAGCTTCTTGTTCCTGTCCTGGTCCTTTGATCTTTTCAATCCTGCTCTGAGTTTCAACTCTGAAATCTCCTTCTGGGCTGCCAACAAAGCTTCTTGCTGCTTCTTCTCATTGGCCTCTAGCTGCTCAATCTTGGCTTGAGTTTTCTGGTCTTCTTGTGTACGGGCTTCAGTGATCCTGACCCACCTAGCCTGACTTTCTTGTAGATAGAGCTCAGTCCCAGCCTTCTGAATCTTGGCTTCTTTACAGGCATTCTTCAATATTTGTTCTCCAGCCCTTGCTTTCCTTATGTAATCCTCTGTCTTCTCAATTTTGGCAAGATGCTCCACCCTGAGCTTTTCCAATCTCTCAATGTCCAAACGACCATCACTTCTTCCCCAAAGAGTCTTCTTTAAGGCTTGATATAGGTTCTCATTTCTTTCCTTTAGCTTCTCAAATTCTTCTAGGCTGACAGTTGCTGCTGGTTGTACTATAGATGGTCCAGTTACGTCTTCCAAGGTGAAAGGCATTCCAGTAATCTGGGCTCTAGTACGGGACCAGTCATAGTACTGAGCTGAAGCAACATTATTACACCTTCCCAGAATAGCCATCCCTTTTGTCTGGATGTAGTCCCAAGCCCAGGATGCTTGTCTGACAGCAGCTGAATTAGGTTTTACTTCACAATACAGGGTCTCAGCTAAATCTTGCACTCTGGGAGGGTGAACCAAAGCATATCCCAGTTGTCTCTTAAACAGTAAAGGATTGTAATTGATGCAACCCTTTACTCCTATCAGAGGCACATTTGGGTATTATCCACAGCTGGTGATAATGCCTTTGCCCTTGGTGCACCATCTAATATCATCTGAAGTCAAAGCAATGAGCCTCTTGGCCCAATTCTTCTGTTGGTGAGGATTCAGGAATGCATCTGACTTAGGTAGGTGTATGAGCATCCAGGTGTAAAACAAAGGAGCACAACATCTCACCAACTTCCCCCTTTGTTTCTCATTCCTCTGATGAATGGAGTAGTAAAAGTCTCCCAGCAGTGTAGGCAATGGGTTCCTTAGAAGAAACAGATGGATGGCATTTTTGCTGACAAATTTGGGCTCATCTGCAAACAGTATAGCCCCATATATGCTGAGGGCTAACAGTGCACAGACTGCCCTCCATTCTCCCAATGAGGCCTTCAGGATGGCCTGAGAAATCAAAAAGTCCAAGTGCAAACCAGGGATCCCAGCTTTTGTTGTCATACTTTGCTCAATCAAGGTAGGCTCCAAGTACAGTGCCTTTGCTACTTCTCCATTTCTGGGAGCTGGCATTTCTGGGTTAAAAGGGATTCCACCCCTGACAGGTACTCCAATCAATGAGGAAAACTCTTCCAGAAGAGGCCCTAACTGAAAGTCTAGAAAGGTGAAGCATCTCAAAGGAGGGTCATAAAACTGCAAGCATGTGTGGATCATGCTCCTCTGAGAAGGGTCAAGGTCCATAACCATATCCAGGATACCTCCATAATGCTCTCTAAACAGGGGGATGTGGTCTGGTGTGATAAGTGACTGGACCTGCCTGATACCAGTCAACACAGGCTCAAAGAAATGGTAGGATATGTTGCTCTTCCTGGGAGTAGTCATGAATGTTGCTGAAGAAACTGAAGATAAGTGCTGAGGAATATCACAGACTGATGCTGGAAATGAGCCACTGACAGGCTGATGCTGGTGATGATGAAGATAGTTGAAGCAGATAACTGATGAAGAAGAGGTCTATGCAGAAGAAGGGGTCAAAACCAAACCAGATATAATGTGGATACCCTGAAAAACAAATAAACAAATGTTAAATGATGCAATGATCAGATATGCAAATGATATGCAAGGGTTTGTGATCAAGCTGTATCTGATTATCTATCTTGATATAAGTCCATGTATGTTCAACAAAAGGGTCCAGATGGAGGCTCAGAAATCCAGTAACCAAGGTGGGGGACTCAAATAAAGAGTCACATGTCCCGGATTAATCACAAGAACTGTCCAAAATGAGGTACTCTTAAACAATAGTAACTGGGTATGATGTGGCTAAAGGTTCCTGCAAACCTGTAAACAGCCCAACCCCCTCACAGGTAGTGTTCTAGATCAAGGATCCTCAGACTTGGATCAGTCATGAGAAGTGTAAACACTTCTAACCCGGAGGTACAATGTTTGGAATAATCATAAAAGATCCTCCTCTAATTCACCTCAGATTCTGAAGGTCATAATAAAAGGTCATCCAGACTTAGCAGGCTTCCCAGATAGCCCTAGTACTACAAGAAATCTGTAGCACAGAGTTCTCAAGAAGAAACCCACATTTGAACCGTGTTTCATATTCCCGCACCAGACCGAAATGGAATGGGAAAGAACATGAACCACTCTAGCCTAGGTGTCACTCAGGTCCCAGGTATAGGACCTCAAACTCTCAATGGAACCCCACCCACCAAAACAGAAGCCGGATCCAGCAATGACAATGACAGTATGAAATATGTAAAGCTGTATAGAAAGCAGTAAATAAAACTGCACATAAAGCAATAAATAAAGCAAATAAATAAACACAATTAGCACATAACACCCCAGTAAACACAAATCAAACAAGCGCTAGGAGGAACCCACAAAAAGAACCAGAAGCCCTGGTTACAGTATAAGGATCCCCAGCAGAGTCGCCAAGCTGTCGCTCCCACCAAATGAGGCTAAGTCATGTGGGGTACAGACGCGAACGGTCAGCGAAAGGGAGAGAACACACAAGGGTGAACTGAAAAGAATAGAGTCGCCAGCTGGGCATTTTTATCCCGAAGGAAAGGTAATGCTGCATAAGCCTAGAAAGATATTGATAAGACGGTTGCGAACCAGAGAAACTGAGAAAGGGGGTTGGTTACAACTTGGGAAGGTATTAGCACCCAGATTGTCCGCCGTACTCGGCAGGATCCACGCTTGAAAGATTTGTGTTTAAAGGGGTAGTGTCAGTGCAATTTGTGTACAGAAGCTGGAAAAGAATGCAAGTGTCAGTGTAAAAGAAATGTGAAGTGAAGTATGAGAGTGTTAGTGTAAAGAAAGAGTGTGAAGCTCAAGACTATGAGGCTTAAAGAATAATGCTGGAAGAGGGGGAATATACAGAGACTTTTGTTCGATAACTGTTAAGTTATGCCTACGTATCCTCTCGTGCAATGAGGAAGTCAGAACACCGTAGTTCGACTCAAAGAGACTGAAAGATAAATTGACTTGTGAACTGCTTACTTGTTTATGCTCAATTGTATGACCTGTCTGGCTCAGGTGCAAACTGTCTTGCATTAGACGGAAGAAGCGAGTTCTCGTTTGTGAGTGAATGAGATGAGAAAAGAATCCCGGAGGAGACGATTATTGTTTGTTTTCAGTGATTTCAATCTTTTATTGCTTTTTGGTGTTTGTCATAAGTTAATGAGCTTAAACCTAAACCAAGGGTTAGTAAACTCATCACATCCTCCCTCTGATTAGGGGTAATGAGAATACCTTAAACATGAAGTAAACACCTCACACTTAATCACCATGATGTAGGATTAAGATCATTAACCTACTTGCATTTATTTAGATGTTTTTGGTATTTCTTGTTTAGTGTTAAGTAATGAGTTTAAGCCATAATCAAGGATTTAATGGACTCATTACACCATCCTAATAGAAGGATAATAGATGAGAACATTTAAGCTGAGGAAGGTTCCTCAACTTAATCCATGATTAGGGATTAACCTCATGACAAAACAAAACCTTTATTAAGTGGATTTTAGTTAATGGTAAGGTTAAGAAATGAATTTTATGGTTTGCAAGACAACTTGAAGAGGACTTGTCCATTAACACTAGGGTTAGTCCTTCTTAACCAATTAAGGAAGACTTAGAACCCTAATGTAAGGCCCAAGTTACAAGCTTGATGTCTTAGTGATTATTATATGGATTGTTTAAAGGATTTAAACACATCAAGGGTTTAACACTTAGGATTAAAGTTATACACTCCATCCTAATAGAAGGACACAGGCATAACCCTAATCACAAAGTCTTAAAACCTTAAGGGTTTAGTCCCTGATTAAGAGATGAGAAGAGAGACACAAGAGATGACACAAAGGTAAAAACTAATGGGGGACTAATCAAACCCTAATTGTTATCATTCTTGGGTATTCCTAGGGTTTATGAGGCTTGCAAGAAGTCTTCAAGATGAGCCACCAAAGAAGAAGCAGGTGAAAGGAGAAGGAAGCAGAAGAAGCAAGTCAACTTACTTCACTTAAGAAGATAAGTTGCTTGAAGAAAGAAAGTGATAAGGAGACATGAATGAGAAAGCTCACTCTAATACACAATTAAAATGCAGCAATGAATACATAAGAGAGATGAGAAGAAATTATAGGAAGTGAAGGCAAATTCACTTCTCAAACACTTACCACCTGAAAAGTTAGCAACAAGGAATGAAATGAAATGAGAATGAGATAAGATGCAAATGTGCAAACCAAAACTAGAAGCATAAACATGATGTTAATGATGCTAAGAGATAAAGCAAACATATGTCAAGAGTTGTGGATGATCATACAAGGATGAGGATGCAAATGAAGCATGTTTTGAACCATGAAAGTTCATGAAAGTTTATGATATGGAATGACTGCATAACATGGCAAATGAATGATGCAATGATAAAACATGATTCTAATGTGTCCTAAGATGTCTTAGAAGTCATGTGAATGCACAAAATGTCATGGCAAGTTCATGTATGTAAGCATATGGAAGATGGATGCAAATGAAGGCAAAAATTAGGGTTTATACACAACATGCAATACCAAATTCAAAACCAGAAGCAAATGACATGATAAAAAATTAAAAATGGGATCAAAGGAACCCTAACCCTACACAAGTTCACTGTCCAAAGGGGGAGACCTAACTCTTAACCTAATGGAAGTTATGATTTCTCAAGTTAGCTAGGGTTTTAAGGCACTTCAAAAGGGAAAATGCACATCAAATTGAAAATGAAAGATAAATTCAAACCTATTTTACCCTAGAAACTACATGGTATGAAGGATGCAATGCAAAAAGAACCAACATCAAACTCTTCATGGTTAGGCAGGATGAATTTTTCTAAGTTAGGACAAAAATAATAATTTTTAAGAACTTTAATTCCAAAGAAAAATGTCAACATATGTCAAGAACCAAAAAGAAATTTGTTTGAGGAGTTTGATAATGTTTCTAAATGTATTAAAATGCAATGTGAATTTTTTTGGAATTTTTAAATACCTAAATGCATTTTTAATGAATTAATTCTCATTAACTAATTAAAAATAATCATTTAAATGATTTAAAAATAATTTTTGATGAAAAAAATAAAAATAAAAATATTTTTGGGTTCTGAAAATTATTAAAAGATTTGATAAAAATTTTCAGAATTTTTTTATGTATTTTACTATTTTTATTAAAATGATAAAGAAAATGCAATTAAAATGAATTTAAAATATGAATTAATGAAAGTAATCAGATCCAGTGGCTGAGGTTCAAAGAGAAAAGGGAGGGAATTGACTTCGCGCGCTAATGGAAGGCCCACATTCAAATTCACTAATTACGCAATTAAGCCCTAATCTGAACCCTAATGACCTTCAGGTGACCGGAACAGTGTTCCGGCCAGCTCTTCCCTCAATCGCTCTCAAAACGCCATAAAAACTCATCAAACTTTACAGAATCAACCCTTGAACATCATTAAACATAAACCCCACTACAAAAATCATTTATTTTTCATAAATCATGAGAATCAGATCAAAACACATTTCACGGGCAAAGTTTCAGAACAACATAAAATCCTCAAAACTCAACTATTTTCAAAAAGAAAAGCATCAGCATGATCAGTGCAACATGAGGAACAAATCTATAACCTAAAATCAAGCTTCTGGAAAATTTGTTCTTGAGGTTACCTGGGCTGAAGCTTTCGAAAATGGCACTGTCTGGCTGCTTCTTTGCTTCAAAATCTCTCCAATGATCTCCCTCAAGAGTTAGCAATGCTTGGTTGGAGTTTAAATGGCCCCAAAATGAAAATGGCAGAAGCTCAGTTCATGAGGTGTGAAAATCGTATTTTTGATTCTGGGCTTTTTAGGGCAAAGTGATGGTTGGGAAATGATCAGGGGGTTAGGGTGAGTTGTTTTGTGGAATTTGTTTTGAGGTTTGAGGCTTGTGTGATGAGTTTCGAAGAAAAATGCATAATAGAGGATTTTGGTGAATGTTGTGTTGTGAGAGGTTTCAGCTTGTGTTGTGTGGTGTGGTGAGTTGCTTTTGGTCCATGTATCAACTTCTGATAGGTCAGAGAGTTGTTGGTGGGCTAAGGTGATTGGTATGGGCAAGTTGCAAAAATGTCAAAAGTTTTGTACTTGAGGTATGGGCTGGGTGCAGGCTGAGATAGGGGTATGGCTATGCGCAGCAAGGATCATGGAGTGTCATGAAATCAGATTTTTGTGAGCTGTGGCAAGTGGATGAAGGGATTTGGATCATTTTGCAAATTTGTCCAATTTTGGCCCCTTTTGCAATTCTTGAAGTTTAAGTCATGAAACTTGAGAAATCCTTGGGCAAATCTGAAGTTTAAGTCATGTGTGATGTTTGTATGATGGTTAGAAGTTGATTTGAGGTCACATTTGGTTTTGGCAAGTGTTTTTGCAAGTTTCCTCTTTGGCACAAAAGTAAAAAATAAGTGATTTTGTCCAACTTTGCAAGGCCATAACTTTTGTTCTAAAATGAATTAGAATGAGTTCTTGTACTTTTTGAAAATGGTAGGATCCAATCTAAAACTTTCATGACCAAGAATTTTTCATTTGAAGCATTTTTGAATCAAAAAGAGGAGGTTGAAAAACTTTCCCAAAATGGCAAGTTTACATTACAAGTCACTTTCCCAAAATGGCAACTTTGCAAATGGCTTGAAATTCTTCAATTTTGTGAACTTCTAACATCTTATAAGATCAAATAAAGATCATACACATCCAAAATGATGGAGAAAACCCTTTGGTTGGATGATTGGGGGCCTCAGATGCCCTGATTTTGCACTGACTTGCTCAAGAAGTCATCTATTGATCAGATGCCTTCCCCATTGAATTTCTTCATGAAAATTGGTATGCATGATCCTTATGACATATAGAGACCAATAGAAACAAGAATGACCAAAAAATTTGGAGTTATGGCCTCTGAAACCAAAACCCTAATTTTAGGTCATCTGTGTAGTTAAGCTTGGCTCTGCTTCCATGCCTTCCTCAATTCTTGTGATTCTTTGACTTCCTTGACCATGGGAGGATATAATATGATGCTTGAACATACATGGACCCTCTTGAGATGATTGAAGGCCTTTGGAGTGGCTCAGATAGCTCAGGGATTTCTCAGATCACAAACCCTAGATGCAGATGACTTTGAATCAATGCAGTGAAGCAAAAATGTAATATGAGATGATATGATTGAACTTATGCAAATGAAAAGAATCACAAGCCATGGTGAAATGAGTGA
The DNA here is from genome assembly GCA_963966055.1 of Lathyrus aphaca. Lineage (NCBI taxonomy): Eukaryota > Viridiplantae > Streptophyta > Magnoliopsida > Fabales > Fabaceae > Lathyrus > Lathyrus aphaca. Next base: position 232,310,566 of record OZ014519.1, read on the forward strand.
GGGAAAATTTGGGGTGTTTACAGTTAGTTTATGTACCTCATTTTCATCCCTATTTAGGGGAACTACGTCGCTCTGATTCTTCATTGGTCTTTGGTCAATGGGGATACGTAGGCAGAAGATCGTCAGGTCTTTCCGAGCAAACTTATGTGGAAATTTCAGCTCAATGTCACTCTTTTCTTCAGATGTCTCATGTCATTGTTTGAACGTTGAAAGCTTCAGGTCAGAATAATTGGGAATGAAGTATGGTGCTGACACGTGGCCAGTGGATTGAAGACTGCATATCTTATCAGGAAAGTTGCTGACTACTGAAAGTGTTCAAGATCAACAGGTCCAGACGGAGTCAAGTCTCCTCAACAATGGCATTGCTCAGTGTCTTTACTGCATTTTCATGTGTCACTTTTATTTGTTTTTTTGAACATTTTTATGCTTGCATGAAACTTGTTTTCTTTTTGAATGTTAATTAATGAAATGCACATGTTTTCCTTGAAGTAATTCATTCGTTTTACTTATAATTTTGTGAATGTGCATTGCAATACCAACTGTTGTTCTTAAACTCTGTGATGGAGGATGACAAAGTGAAAACGCAAAAATCTCCATTTGTGTGCTCTTGAATAAGACCCTGTTGACGATGTACATGCTTTGTTTCAAATCCTAAACACCGGAGACATAAGGGAGAGACCCTCGTTAACCCCTTTGAGCCTTGAAATAGGAGTTTCTTTTCGCATGAAAAAACCCTCACATTTAACCTGAGGCAGGGTAGGTGTCATCTAGTTGGACCAAGCGTTCATGCTTTCATAAAGGAGTGTATCTAAGGATCCCTAACATTTCATTGTCGAAACTTGAAAACAAGCGACTTAGGAAAAAATTAGGGCATCCCACTGGACTCCAATTGCAATGATTCATAAGAATCAGTCCAGGAAAAAGTTAGGGATAAACAAAAAATGAAACAAAAGCGAAAATGGAAAGGATTACACAAGAAAGATCCTTAAGCAAAAACAGGTCGTGTGATACAGACACAAAAGACAATAGGGGTGGTGACTGTTATACCAACAACAACCTCAGTGGTGCTTAAACTGTTAGAGTCATTGGTTCCTCAACCATCACAAAACCCTTTTGAGAGGTGTGCGCTTGTGAAAACTAGCTGAACATAGGAATGGAAGGACATCACGAAGATGGGTGGGCATAAATAAACTTCGAGCCTATATCCTTTGTTTCTATAACCGTGAGCCAAGCCACGATACAACCCTTAAAAGTCCTAACTGAAACAGGGTTAATTCGAGAGTGTACTACCACAAGATAGCGTTCCTGACTCCTGCGAGTTATGCTAAAAGGTCCTTGTTGGTATTGCGTGTGCATGTTTTCTTTCAAATATATATATATATATATATATATATATATATATATATATATATATATATATATATATATATATATATATATATATATTGTATCTTAACCAGTGAGTTGCTCACAAAGGTTTGTGATATCCTTTCAATAAAAACTTCAAGATTAATATGTGTGTTGCATTTGAAATAATCATTCTCTGAATAAAGCATTTTCTGCTTGCATACATTTGTTTGGCATCAAAGAAGTTCACATATGGAACCCCAGTATAGAAGCTTAATCTTGCCAAGTTGAGAAGGCGAAAACTTCTGAAGGACATTCATGTCAAGGGGCCTTTTTCCAAGAAACTCCATTGAATAGGGACTTTTCCAACCAGCTGGGTTGATACAGCCAATCTGGGGCAATAACGTCGATCAATCTCTTCAAATTATAGCCAAACTGGGGCAATCACTTCGAGATTTAAATCTCTCACAGAGCAGTTAGCCTGGGCATTTTCTCCGAAGCGAGGTTCATACTGGGGCAGGTCACACTAGAAGCACTAGAAGTTACTCTCTCCTGAAGACAGTTAATTAGAGGCACCTACCCAAGGTTCATAATATTGGGGCAGAACACCTCATGATAGTGCCAGATCTTGGGGAAAATTCCTTCATGGACCATACAGTTTGAGGTGGTTACTTCGAGATATTCAGGAGTTTGAAAACACTGAAGCATTTCGGATGCCAGGTTTTCTGTAAAATCCTCTTGAGATAATCTTACAGTATGCAAGGTAGTTCCCAGAATGAATGTCTGATGATTGATCCCAATAGGGCGCGGGAAGCGTGTTTCCCTGATCAGAGAATTTCTCCTCAGTCGTTATGGTTTCTTCATCTGGTCATCATACAAGACTAAAGTCCAGTAGTCATTGGCATCTTCACGGTTAAAGTCCAATCTTTTTTGGCATCTCTTCAACTATGACTAGTTGGAATCTATATGCGTTCAGCCTCTCACTTCAGTTGAGTGTGGCAATCTTCACTTTGGTTTGCTTCGACCCTCGAGTCGATATCATCGCTTCCATTTCTCGGCCCTCGAGTCAATGTTGCTTCCTTTGTTCCCTCAACCCTCGAGTTGATGTTGTTTTGTTATCTTCGGCCCTCGAGTCGATATTGTCATCTTATTTCCTCGACCCTCGAGTCGATGTTTTTGTCATCTCGTTTCCTCAACCCTCGAGTTGATGTTGCTTTGTTGTCCTCGACCCTCGAGTGGATATTGTTGCCTTCGTTTTCTCAACCCTCGAGTTGATGTTGCTTTATTTTCTTCGACCCTCGATTCGATACCAATACCTTAGTTTCCTCGACCCTCGAGTCGATGTTGCTATTTTTATTTTGACCCTCGAGTCGATGTTGTTGTCGCTTTATTCCTTAACCCTTGAGTTGATGTTGTTGTGTTCTCCTCGACCTTTGAGTCGATGTTTCTGTTTCTAATGACCCTTGAGTCGATATCATAGTCTTCACTTCTTCAACCCTTGAGTTGATACCCAGTAAGTCTGTCATAAAAACAAAGAAAAAATTCAACATCATATCACCAAAGTTCGACCACACTGGATTCATTTATGCCCGGGGAAAGTGTGCATATCTTTGTGCTTATAGGGCACGGTATTCCGCAGTGATACGAGGTTTTTTCAGGAGTCCTCGTGAGCCGAATTCTTTCACAATCCATGCAGTCCGGGGCAGTTATGTCAAGATTCGACGAATCTCTAAGAGTTTGAGGACACTTGGGGCATTTTGGATGTCATGTCTTCTGCAAAATCCTCTTGGATTGATCTCCAAGCAGTCAACTAGTCCACAGAATGCAAGATGTCACTAGATGATATTCCCCTGCAGAGTTGTTACTCTTTTCTCGAATCAAAGCTTATTGATCGCCTTGTCCCGCGTCAGCGGACCTATTATGGATGGATCGCTTGATACTCTTCTCCTATAAGGTCGCTAGATCTTGTTTGGTTTGCAAATCGACCGATATTGCAACACCGTTAAAGTCCACCGTCGTTGTGGCAAGCCAGTAGTCGCCTGGCGTTGTACCAAAAGACATATTCGAGTTGTAGATCGCTTGATAGTACTCCTCGTTGTTTGAGTTGTGCTCATATCCCTGGTTATGGATCGCTCGATACCATTTCCTCAGCAGATCGCTTGATTTTATCCAATACTCGTCTGTGTTAAAGAGGTTTGAAGCCCTGACGGTGGAATTAAACGTCAAAAGTTTTACTGGTCTTGGCGTAACAGTTTTCCTGAAGAAGACTCGTCTGTCTTAAGCATCCCATGTCTACGCAAGATTTGTGAAGAGGGCTCATCCGTCCTAATTACTTCTCACTTGGCGTAACAAGTTTATTTGAGGAAGACTCTTCTGTCTAAGTTACATCTCCATCTGGTATAACAGTTTCAATTTGGAAGGAACTCGTCTGCTTTCTCTCCACTTCAATTACCAAAGCGTCATTTGGAGGGGTTTATTTCCCATCTCTTTTCTTCTCCAGTAGATTGCAAATTTAAGGGTTATTTTTGGTATTCAACCACGGTTCATCTCGAATGGTCGAAAGCCAATGCTTTCGTCCTTTTCAGATTAACAGTTGCTTGAATAGGGGCAGCTGTAACACCCCAAATTTGTCCTCTCCTTTTCTTAGCATTTACCTTATCATTTTCATACTTCGTCACTGCATCATCTGCATAGAAAAATGAAGCATAAGCATCCATGGTCACAAACATAAGGCATATGATTAATCAACTGAAGATTCTTGGTTCTACAAGTCAAGCCAAAAGCCAGATGATATTACAAGAAGCTCACAAGGTCTCATCATGTCTCATACAAGCCCAAGGCCTGTCATGGAGCCTTGGAAGGTTGGAATTTCATCAGAAGCTCAGTAGTATATTTTCTCATGCACAGAAAAACCCTAACTAGGGTTTTGCTCCAAATAAGGGAATTCTCACAGATTTGACCAATTCATGTGGTCAAAGACTCTCATATGATCTGCAAGGCTGGTGTATGAAATTTGAGACATAAATTCACTGAGAAAGTCAAGTATTTGAGCAGTTATTTGTTGGTGAAGCAAGAAAGTCAACTGACAGTTTAGAAAGTCAACTGAAGGATTTCTTGGGTTTTGATCATGGTCATCTATCTTTTGAGGTCATATCATATCAAGGAATAGCTTGGATGAGCTAAAATGTCAAAAATCGGGAATATGTGGAAAGTCGCTAAATTTGGAAATTTAGAAGTTTCTATTTTTAGCAATTTTTATCCTAAATCTTCAAGCTTTTATTTCATGTGCAAAAAAACTCCAAGTGATTTTTCCTTGAAGATGAAAGTTGTAGAGCATGACTTTCCTTTACAGAAAGTCCAAGAACACCTTCCTAACATTTTTAGAACTCGAGATATGATTTTTTGAAGTTTTGGTGTATTTTAGGTTTCTTGGTACATAAGTCTCATTATATTATTGCTCCTTTATTTTATTTTGGTATTACATTTTGTGGTACATTTTTATTACACCTTTTTGATGCCCACCTACACTTTCACATGACCTAATATGAAGAGGAGATCACTTGTCATCTTATTACTGGTTTAATGTGAAGATTAAAAGGATGGCACATAAAGTGGGCAAGTGGTACATATGACAAAAATTCAATTTGGCACAGTCCACGCGTTTCCCCTCTCAATATCAACTCATGTTATTTTGGGTTTTAGTGGAAATGTTGAATTAAAGTGATACAAAAAGAAGTATATGTGGTTTTGTTTTATTCATGAAAAAAGTAGTAGGTTGGTACAAGAATCATGCAAGGCACATGGGGAAGAATGAAAATCAGCCAATTTCACAAGCCACACGCCGTATTCTCTTTCTCACTCTATTGCCCATTTGTGCTCTTTTCTCATTGGCCAGAGGTTGTTTTTTTCTCTCCAATTATCATCACACACTTTCTTCACCAACCAAAACGCAGCAGATTTAACAAAAACGCAATGGATTGAAATCACACAAAATGGACAAAAACAAAACAGAGTTGAGAGTAACGGGAGAAATATAACAGAATTCTGTTAGAAGAAATAGAAAGAAAATCAATAACAATTTCAGGATATTTTTCATACACACAGAAATAATCACTCTTCTTCATGAAAAGAAAAAAACAAAATCTCACCATCTCTTTATCAGGACCATAACAGAATTCCTCTTTCTTCATCTCAAAAAACAACCAAAATCTCTCCATCCTCATAGCTTCGAAATATTCTGCATCACCATAATTTGATCGTAACCGAAACTCACTTCTCTTCAACTATACATTAAAAGCTGAATTCCATCATCACTCTGAATTTGATCCACAACAGAAGATGAAGTTCGATCAATCCTCTTCATCATCAACAAAAAACGGAATCATTACTCTCCATCATCAACAACAGAAACAAATTCTGCTCATTGTAAACACCCCAAATTTGCCCTCACCCATTCACACCATGGCTTGTGATCATTTCATATGCATAAACACAATCATATCACTTCATATCTCAATTTTGAGTCACTGCATTGGTTCTAAGTCATCTGCACCTAGGGTTTGTGATCTGAGCAATCCAAGAACCTATTGAGCCACTCCAAAGGCAACCAATCACTTCAAAGGGATCCATATGTGTTCAAGTATCATATTACATCTTCTCAAAGTCAAAAATTCCAAAGAATCACAAGAACTAGGGTTTGGATGGATGCAGAGCCAAGTTTGACTGCACAGTTGACCTAAAAATTAGGGTTTTGGTTTCAGAGGCCATGACTCCAAATTTTTTGGTCATTCTTGTTTCCATTGGTCTCTATATGGTATAGGGAGTATGCATATCAATTTTCATGAAGAAATTCCATGGGGAAGTCATCTGATCAAGAGTTGACTTTCTGGACAAGTCAGTGTAAAATCAGGGCATCTGAGGCCTCCAATGACCCAACCAATGGGTGATCTTCATCATTTTGAGTGTATATGATCTTTATTTGATCATGGAAGAAGTTTGAAGTTCACAAAAATCAAGAATTTGGAAGTTTTGCAAATGTTGACTTTTTGGGCATAGTTGACTTTTCAAGAATGCTTCATTTTAGGTCATTTTTCAAGCCTTGATTCTTGATCCAAAAATGCTTCAAATGGAAAAACTTTGGTCATGAAAGTTGTAGATCTCATCTTTCCCTTTTCAAAAAGTACAAGAACATGATCAAACTCTTCTTGGATCAAAAGTTATGGTGTGACAAAGTTAGCAAAAATCATTGATTTTCAAGGCATGCTTCAAATGTGAATTTTGCAAAATCATGTACCAAGGCAAATTGCAACTTCTAATTGGCATCAAACCCTCACATAAACATCATGTAAGTCCTAAAATTCAGAATGGACTAGGCATTGCTCATGTTTCATGGCTTTTGGGACAAGATCTTTCCATGTGAACCATAAAGCAACAACTTGCAAAAACTCATGATCACACTTCCTACAACTTGCAACCTTGGATGCTGACTTTGGCTAGCCTTTCCCCTCACCCTTGCTGCGCAGCCCATGCCTTGTACTAGCCTAGATCATGAGCCATACTTCTCTTACACAAAAGGTGGATTTTGAGCAAAAGCAAACTTACCAATCACTATAGGCCATGTCACATCATCTGACCTATAGGATTAAAATACAATATCCTTTGGCAAGCAAAATGTATCAAGAGGCCAAGCTGAAACATGCCCTAAGATCACATTCACAAAACACACCCCAGCTGCATTTTGCTTCAAAACTCTCTGCCCAGCACACAAACACAAAAACCATTTCCACACTTCAACTCACCATACTTCATAGACCTCAAACCACCAAAAGCCAGGCCTGTTTTGATCAAGAACACCCCATTGCCATTTTTCACCCCAAGCTGCAGTTTCATTCGAATCTCTCTCCCCAGCACACAAACATCCAAACAAACACCACAGACCTTCTCCACTCATTATTCTGATCACATGGAACCACTCACACTGGCCTGAAGCTGCCCATTTCACCATAGCCATTTTCAACTGAGTTGAAGCAGAAGCTGTCTAAACTCATCAACCAGCCAACATAAATTGCTCCAAAGCATTCAAACATCATCAAGAGGTCCTAAGGAGTGGATTGCACTGAAGGAAGTGGCCAGAAAGTCATCAGAGTGAAAGCTTCGAATCTCAGGTAGCCCAAGAAATATTTTTCCAGAAATCATTTCTTTTGTTCTAAGCTTGTTCTTTGTGTCTTCCTGATCATGAATATGCTTTTAGTTTTTGAAATGGTGATGAAATGAACATTTAATTGATCTCTGAAACTTGCGTGCCCTAATTCTTTCTTGCTTCGATTCAGCCTTGTTAGGAAATATAAATTTGTTTTGATAAGGGGTTCTGGTTCGTGAGTGGTTGGAGAACATTTCCCAGTTTTTAGATTTCATTTTAGTTAGGTTTTTGGGATTTTGGGGATTTTCAGGGGAGATGCTGGCCGGAGAAGACGACCGGAAGTCTTCTCCGGCAGCCTGAATGTGATTATGCCCTAATCCTTGTCATTAAGCCAGTTTGAATCTTGGGCGTTAGATTAGGTTGACCAGTTGACTTCGCGCGTGAGGGAAGGGCTCAGATCACTTTGATTAGCCCTAATTCTTTTATTAGTTTTAATTAATTGTGATTAAGTCAGAACCAATCCTGGCCACAAGATCTGGCGCCAGTCAACGCGTTTGAATCCAGCTTCAATCTCCACCCTCCATTCTGATTACTTTCCATTATTTTCATTTTAATTCATTTTCTTTTCATTTCTTTTCCATAATTAATTTAAAATAGTAAAAAAGGTTTAAAAATTATGAAACTTTTTCTCCTGAGTTTTATTAATTTTTATGACACAAAAATATTTTCATTTTATTTTTTATCATTAAAAAAGTATTTTTAAATATTTAAAAGATTATTTTTAATTGATTAATGAAAATTAATTTATTAAAAATACTTTTAGGTATTTAAAAATCACCAAAAAATTCATGAAATGTTCTAAGACATTTAGAAACATTGTCCAACCTTCAAACCAAATTTCTTTTTTGATCTTGATGCATTTTGAGAATTTTCCATTGAATTAAATCATTTTTTGTGCATTAATTTGATCCAAAGTTCAAAAAAATCATTTCTGCCTATCTAGGAAGAGTTGGACTTTGATTCTTTTTGCATTGCACTGTATTTGGCATGTAGTTTTTGAGATAAAATGGCCATGTTTTGATCTTGCATTTTCAATTTGTTTGGCATTTCTTTTGTTTAGGAGCCTTAAAAACCCTAATAACTTAGAAAAATCATAACTTGAGTTTGGTTAAGAGTTGAGACCTCCCCTTTGGACTTTGGTTTAGTATAGGTTTAGGGTTTCTTTGGGTGACATTTTCCATTTTTTATCTTAAGGTTTGCTTCTGTTTTTGGTTTTTGTTTGATGTATTGATCATAAACCCTAATTTGGGCTTTTGCTTGCATCCTTCTTGCATTCTCTTGCATAACATGATTTGCCATGGCATTTCAAACATCCATGTGATTCATTTGACATCATAAGACATGTAGAAAGCATCTTTGATCATTGCATCTTGCATTTGCCATGTTGTATGCTTTGTTTGCTTCCTAACTTTTCATGCACATCCATGCTTCTAAGCTTGCATCATTTGCATCCATGATCTTGTATGAACATCTCCATGCCTTGTCTCATGCTTGTAGCATCTCATAACATCATTATCATCATCAACATGCTTCTGGTTTTGTTTTTCATCATGTCATTTCATCTCATTTAGCATTGCATTGCTTTTCTTTCTAACATTTCAGGTGGTAAGTAAACTTGAGAAGTGAATTTGCCTTCACTTCTCATAACTTCCCTTTTCATCTCTCTTGCATCTATTGCTGCATTTTCATATGTGTTTGAGTTTGAGCTTGCTCATTCTTCTTCTTCCCACTTTCTTTCTTCAAGTGACTTGACTTCTTGAATGAAGCAAGTCACTTTGCTTCTCTTGATCCTGTTCATCTGCATCCTGGTGGTTCTCTTTGAGGATTTCTCTTGAAAACCTCACAAACCTTAGGAACAACCAAGCATGACAATGATTAGGGTTTTGATTAGTCTCCCCTCTTAGTTTCACCTTTGTGTCTCTTTTGAGTCTTCTCTTCTCATCTCATAATCAGGGACTAAACCCTAAAGGCTTTAAGGCTTTGTGATTAAGCTTATGCCTGCATCCTTCTCTTAGGATGGAGTGTATAACTTTAATCCTAAGTGTTAAACCCTTAATGTGTTTAAATCTCTTAATCAATTCACATAATAATCATCAAGACATCACACTTGTAACTTGGGCCTTGCATTAGGGTTCTAATTCTTCCTTAACTGGTTAAGAAGGACTAACCCTAGTGTTAATGGACAAGTCCCCCTCAAGTTGTCTTACAAATCATAAAACTCACTTCATCATCATACCATTAAATAAAATCCATTTAATAAAGGTTTGTTTTGTCATGATTTTAATCCCTAACCATGGATTAAGTTGAGGAGCTTTCCTCAGCTTAAACATTCTCATCTATTATCCTTCTATTAGGATGGTGTAATGAGTCTGTTTAATCCTTGATTATGGCTTAACCTCATTACTCAACACTAAACAAAAACACCAAAAACATCTAAATAATCACAAGTAGGTTAATGATCTTGATTCTATATCAAAGGTGATTAAGTGTGAGAATCTGACTTCACATTTAAGGTATCCTCATTACCCCTAATCAGAGGGAAGATGTGATGAGTTTACTAAATCCATTGGTTTAGGCTTAAGCTCATTAACTTATGACAAAATCCAAAAGCAATAAAAGACTGAAAACACCAAAACAAACAATAATCGTCTCCTACGGGATTCTTTCTCATCTCATTCACTCATAAACGAGAACTTGCTTCTTCCGTCTAATGCAAGACAGTTTGCACCTGAGCCAGACAGGACATACACTTGAGCATAGACAAGTGAGCAGTTCACAAGTCAATTTATCTTTCAGTCTCTTTGGGTCGAACTACGGTGTTCTGACTTCCTCATTGCACGAGAGGATACGTAGGCATAACTTAACAGTTATCGAACAAAAGTCTCTGTATATTCCCCCTCCTTCCAGCATCATTCGTTAAGCCTCATGATCTTGAGCATTTCATTCTCATTCCTTACACTGACACTTCACTTATACACTTCACTTCTTTTACACTGACACCTGTACATCTTTTTCCAGCTATTTTATACACAGATTGCACTGACACTACCCCTTTAAAACACAAATCTTTTAAGCGTGGATCCCGTCGAGTACGGCGGACAATCTGGGTGCTAATACCTTCCCAGGTTGTAACCAACCCCCTTTCTCAGTCTCTCTGGTTCGCAAACCGTCTTATCCATCTTTTCCTAGGTCTATGCAGCATTGCCTTTCCTCCGGGATAAAAATGCCTAGCTGGCGACTCTATTCATCTCCAGTGAGTTCACGGCTGTGTGTTCTCATTGTCCCTCTCGCCGATCGTTCGCGTCTGTACCTTCATCTGATCCGTTTCATTTGTCGGGAGCGACAGCTTGGCGACTCTGCTGGGGATAATATGATGCAACCAGGGCTTCTGGTTCTTTTTGTGGGTTCCTCCTAGCGCTTGATTGATTTGTGTTTACTGGGGTGTTATGTGCTTATTTGTGTTGGTATACTTGTATTTATTTTTGCTTTATGTTGCTTTACTGCTTGCTTTATTGCTTTTGTATATATCATACTGTCATGCTGCTGGCTGGATCTGGTCTTTGTTTTGGTGGGTGGGTGATTCATTGAGAGTTAAGGTCCTATACCTGGGACCTGAGTGACACCTAGGCTAGAGTGAATCATATTCTTTCCCATTCCATTTCGGTCTGGTGCGGGAATATGAAACACGGTTCAGATATGGGTTTCTTCTTGAGAACTCTGTGTTGCAGATTTCCTGCAATGCTAGGGCTATCTGGGAAGCCTGCTAAGTCTGGATGACCTTTTAGTATTGACCTTCAGAAACTGAGGTGAGTTAGAGGAGGAACTTTTATGGTTATTGTAAACACTGTACCTCCGGGTTGGAAGTGTTTACACTTCTCATAACTGATCCAAGTCTGAGGATCCTTGTTCTAGAACACCACCTGTGAGGGGGTTGGGCTGTTTACAGGTTTGCAGGTACCTTGACCTCAGAATACCCTGTTACTTTGATTGTTTAAGAGTACTCCATTTTGGGTCAGTTCTTGTGATTCTAAACCCTGGACATGTGGCTCTTTATTTGAGTCCCCCACCTTGGTTACGGGATTTATAGACCTCCAACTGGAATTCTTGAACACACTTGGACTTATATCAGAGTTTTGATCAGATCCAGCTCAGTCACAGACCCTTGCATTTCATTTGCATACATAAACATGGCATCATTTTGACATTTGCTTATTTGTGTTTCAGGGTATCCATCTTCATTTGGTTTTGGTTTTGACCCCATCTTCAGTTTTGACTTGTCTTCATCGGCTATCTGCTTCAGTTATCACCTGCACCAGCCAGTCAGTGGCCCACTTCTTCAGTATTATCATCAGCACCTGTCTCTACTCAGTCTCAGCATCATGGCTCCTAAAAAGAGCAATATCACCTATCACTTCTTCCAGCCAGAGCTATCAGATATCAGGAGGATTCAAACCCTGATCACTCCAGATCACATACCATTGTTTAGGGAAAGTTATGGAGATATACTTGATATGGTTATGGATCTGGACCCATCACAGAGAAGCTTGATCCACACTTGCATTCAGTTCTATGATCCCCCACTGAGATGTTTCACCTTTCAAGACTTTCAGTTGGGCCCCTTATTGGAAGAGTACTCTTCATTAGTTGGTATGCCTATCAGGGGTGGAATCCCTTTCAACCCTGAGATGGTCTTTCCTGCTGATGGAGAGGTAGCAAAAGCTTTGCATCTGGAACCTACCCTGATTGAGCAGCATATGACCTCTAAAGCTGGGATTCCTGGTTTTCATCTGGATTTCTTGATCTCTCAAGCTACCCTGAAAGCTTCTCTAGGAGAGTGGAAAGCTGTTTGTGCTTTACTGGCCTTGAGCATATATGGAATTGTATTGTTTGCAGATGAGCCTCGATTCATCAGCAAGAATGCAATCCATCTATTCATCTTGAAGAACCCAGTGCCCACTTTATTGGGGGATCTCTACTATTCAGTGCATCAGAGGAATGAAAAGCAGAGGGGGAGATTAGTGAGGTGTTGTGCTCCATTGTTCCACACTTGGCTTCTCAGACATCTACCCAGGACAGATGCATTTCTGAACCCTCATCAGCAGAGCAACTGGGCTAAGAGACTCACTGTTCTAACTTCAACAGACATCAGATGGTGCACTCAGAGCACCAAGGGCAGGGATATCATCACCAGCTGTGGGCATTTTCCCAATGTACCTTTGATAGGAGTCAAGGGTAGTATCAATTACAACCCTCTGCTGTTCAGACGACAATTGGGCTATGCACTGGTCCACACTCCTAGGGCACAGGACTTGGTTGAGACCCTCTACTGTGAGAACAAGATTAGTCTGGCTGTTGTTAGGCAGGCAGCCTGGGCCTGGGATAATGTTCAAACCAATGGGATAACCATTTTGGGAAAGTGAAACAATGTGGCATCAGCACAATATTATGAATGGTCCCGTGCCAGGGCCCAATTCTCTGGGATGCCCTTTACCATAGAAGACATGCCTGAGTCATCTTCAGCACCACCCCCTGCCACTATCAGTTTGGAGGAGTTTGAGAGCTTGAAATAAAGGAATGAGAAGCTAACCCAGGCTTTGCAGAAAACCCTCCGGGAGAGGAGTGAAGGTATGAGGGAGATTGAGAGATTGGAGAAGTTGAGAGTAGAGCATCTGACTAAGATTGAAAAGTCTGGGGATTATATTAAAAAGTCAAAGGCTGGAGAACAAATTCTGAAGAATGCTTGCAAAGAAGCCCAGTTCCAGAGAGCAAGGACAGACTTGTATCTGAAGGAGAGTCAGGCTCGGTGGGTCAGGATCACCGAAGCTCGTACCCTGGAGGACAAGAGAGTTCAAGACAAGATGGAACAACTGGAAGCTAGTGCAAGAGAACAACAAGAAGCCCTGGCAGCAGCCCAGAGGGAGATATCAGAGCTAAAGATCAAAGCAGGGGTGAAGAGGTCAAAGGACCAAACTCAGCACAAGAAGCTAACAACAGCTGTTACAACCCGGAATCTCCTCATCAGGAATCTCACGGAGCGTCCGGCTGATCCTGTGACCGAAGCACTTCTCAAGGAAGTTCGTGAGGATGAGTTTGGTCTTGATGTTTGACCATTTGTTTGTTGTTGCTTCCTTTCCATGTACTTTTATTTTCTTGTAATGTATTTTGACCCCTTAGAGGGCTTGTGTTGTAAAATGAACAAGTTGTATTATTTCACCTTCTGTAATATATTTGTGTCAGTTTGCTTCATCTGAGTTTTCTTCAAGCAACAGCAACAACATCTTCAAGGGTCTGGAAGGGTCAAAACTGAATGCCAAACCGGATACCTGGGGAACAAATAAGCATAACTGCATTGCATGCTAACCCTTTTGTTTGTTTTGTAGGTTTTGTTTTGTTGTTGCTAACCTCTGTTGTGATGCCTCAGGAACTATTGCTAGGCGCCGGGTATTTCCCCTCAACCGTCCGCACCGTTATCCAACCCGAAACAACCTTCCGGGCATTCAAATGGATCAGATGCAGCAGGACCTTACTGAGGTCAGAAATCAAATGGCAAATGAAAGGCTAGAGATGAGGAATCAAATGACTCAGTTTATGGAAGTTATGAACAACATGGCTCAGAGCCAGGAAAGATTGAGGGCCATGGTGGAAAGGCAGAATCAAGAAGATCCACATATAGGGACTGCCGGTACCAGTAACAATGAAAGGGTACAACCTCACGTCAACCCTCCGGTATTTGGGCCACACCTCCATCCTGAGGTCAATATTCCTGCAAATGTTCAAGGGACGGCCACTGCAGCCAGGGTACTACAAGAAGATCCTCAGGAGGACCAATTCACAGTAATGGGTGCTGGGGAAGAAGCTTATGATAGGAGATTGGATGAGATAGCTGAGAAGTTGAGGTCCTTAGAATCTCAAAACTCTTTGGGCTTCGATGTCATGGATATGGGCTTGGTAGACGGGGTCAGGATCCCCCATAAGTTCAAGCCTCCTTGTTTCGAAAAGTATAATGGGACTTCATGCCCCCGGACTCATCTACAATCATTTCTGGGAAGGCTGAAGGCCTATACTATGGATGAGAAGCTCTGGATGTTCTATTTCGAAGACAGCTTAACCGGAGCGTCAAGAGAATGGTACTCTCACTTGACAAGGGCAACTATTAGATGCTGGAAGGACCTGGCAGAGGCCTTCATCAGACAGTATCAGTATAACTTAGATATGGCACCCAACAGGACTCTCCTAATGGGAATGTCACAGTCTTCAAGGGAAAGTTTCCGAGAATATGCACAGAGATGGAGGCAACTGGCTGCTGCTGTTCAACCACCTATGTCTGAACGGGAAATGGCAGATATGTTCATGAACACCCTTCAGGGAACTTATATTGACAGGCTGGCTGCTTTCTCTTCCACTAGCTTTGCAGATGTTGTCATAGCCGGGGAGAGAATTGAGAGCCTGTTGAAAATGGGTAAGATCTCAGACAACGGTGCAAGCTCGTCCAGTAGTACAAGAAAGCCTTTTGCAGGCCCGAGAAGAACTGGCGAGACCAATGCCATCCATTCAAACAGGGGCAGGCCCCAATATGTTCAAAGGTCAATAGCAGCAGTCACCATTCCTGCTCCAGCTCATCCTCAACCCGTCTATCAACCTCCGCAGCAAAACTATCAGCCGCAACCTCAATACCATCAGCAAAATCAGTATCCTCCAAGAAATTACAACAACAGCAACACCAACAACAACAGTCAACAAAGGCCATTTCAACAGAGGCCATCTCAAGCTAACAGAGTGATCGATCCGATCCCCATGCCATATGCTACATTGCTGCCACAGCTCCTGAAACTCAACCTAGTTGAGCTAAGGACGCTGGCACCTCCAGATCCCAACAGTCTACCCAGGAACTATGACTCCAACGCTAGGTGTGCCTTCCATTCAAACGCACCTGGCCACAGTACAGAAAAGTGCAGAGCCTTGCATATGAAGGTACAAGACCTGGTGGACTCGAAAGCCCTGAATTTTGCACCGCCACCCAATGTCAACAAAAATCCTATGCCAAATCATGGTGGTCCCCGAATTAACGCTATTGAAGAAGACAAACCGTCTTATTTAATAACCAGTGTGGGACAGATCAGGACACCATTGGTAGAAATCAAGGCTCAGCTCTTGGAATGCAACATGTTCCCAGGATGCGAGTTGGGGTGTGCTTACTGCAATATCTCAGTAAATGGGTGCGATGATTTGAGGAATGGCATAGACAGCCTTATTCAGAGTGGCCAACTTCAGATCACCACATCATTTCCAACAAATCCAGCAATCTCACCAGCAACGGTTTCAGAACCTCCTACAACTGCAACAACCATTGTTCCTGACAATTCTTCGGTTTCATCAACGAGTACTTCATCCATTATCTCAACTGATCAGCTCTCAACAAATTTTTCTGCTACAACTTCAGCATCACTCCATTTTGAACCTCCTACAACGACAACATCCATTCTTCCAACAATGTCTCCTACAACACCAGCAACAAATCATGAAGATGTCTCAACTGTCACCATATTCTATGATCCTAAAAGCAACTCCGCCTACAACTCAGAAGGTGCAGCTCCCACTAGGGCACCAGTTACAATTTATTATGATCCTCAAACTATCATAGTTCCTTCAACAGCTGCAATCAGTCCGGTCACCATCACGGTGCCTGGACCCGTACCTTATGAAAGCAGTAATGCCATCCCCTGGCATTACGGCTCTGACTTGTACTGTGAAGGACAAAGAATCACTTTTGAATCATCAACCCCTGCACTACAAATTGACAATGTGGGCGGAGGCGGAGGCTTCACTCGAAGCGGGCGTCTTTTCGCTCCCCAAATTCCAAGACCCACTGCCGAAGCAGAAGCTGCTGCCAAGGCAAAAGGGAAGAGCCCTGTGCAGGAAGATCAAGTTGTTAAAGAAGCCTTGAAAACACCCTTTGATCAAGAGGTTGATGAGTTCATGCGAATCATCAAAAAGAGTGATTATAAAATAGTGGATCAGCTTCATCAGACCCCTTCCAAGATCTCAATCCTATCATTGCTTATGTGCTCCGAAGCCCATCGGAATGCACTACTCAAAGTCCTGCACGCAGCTTACGTGCCTGAAGAGATCACTGTCAATCAGCTGGAGGCAGTAGTTGGAAATGTTAATGCTAGTCACGGACTAGGGTTCACCAATACTGATTTGACAACGGAAGGCCGCAACCACAATAAAGCCTTGCACATAACCATGGAATGCAAAGGTGCTGTCCTTTCCCATGTGCTGGTAGACACGGGGTCATCCCTTAATGTCTTACCAAAGAAGGCTCTGGTGAAGCTAGAATACGACGGATTGGCATTGAGACCCAGCAACCTGGTGGTAAGAGCTTTTGATGGCTCAAAGAGATCGGTTCTGGGAGAGATTGAGTTACCCGTAACGATTGGCCCGCAGACTTTCACAACTATCTTCTATGTGATGGACATTCAGCCCGCCTACAGCTGTTTGTTGGGTAGGCCATGGATTCACGTTGCTGGCGCCATGACCTCTACCCTTCACCAGAAGTTAAAATATGAGTGGGAGGGCCAAGTTGTCACAATCTGTGGAGAGGAGGACATTTTTGTCAGCCACCTGGCAACCTATAAATACATTGAAATGGATGGGGAGATCCATGAAACAATGAGCCAGGGGTTTGAAGCCTTGAATGTGAATGAGACATCTGCTGTGTCTGGTACTCCAATGTCATCATACCAACAAGCCCGGAAGGTTGTTGAGGAAGGAACTGCCCAAGGCTGGGGCAAATTGCTACCGGTGGAGAAGAAAGAAGACAGATTTGGGTTGGGTTACAAACCAACTCAACAAGATCAAGCAGCGGCTGCGAAAGAGCCCAATTTTGTGAGTGGGGGGATGCTTACCCCTGATGCTATCAACTGTCTGGAAGACGAGCTGGAAGAGGAACGCAACCTGGAAAGCTGGATTCGTCCAAAGATCCCGGGGAGCAGTATCTCGAACTGGTCTTCCCAGGAAATTATAAGAGTTACTCATGCAGAGTAATTATTATTTCCTGTATTTTTATAAGCATGCATCAAAGTCTTGCATCTTGCCCAAGATGACAAGACTCATTTTGTAATCGGGCCATCTGTACTTTTTGTGCAAACAAGATTAATTATTAAAATATCAGACATCTTTTTGCAAACAAGTCTTTTCCTTTTCGTTCACTGTTTTTCCATTTTTCTTTTTGTACAAAAAAATAAATGGCGGTGTTTTCAAAATGACAACTTCATTTCACTTTTCTAAATAAAGATTAAAATCAAATCACTAAAATGAACAAACTTAACCCTTGCAGAGAGTGCCTTCCTGACAGCACCGACAACAGCACGGCTATGACTTCGTATGACTTTGACAATCCAATCAATCAAGCTGATGAAGGGGTTGATGAAGAATATGAGCTCCCTGATGAGCTAGCCAGGTTGTTAAGACAAGAGGAAAAGGTTATTACTCCTCACCAGGAGGAAGTTGAGGTGATCAATCTTGGTACAGATGAAGACGTGAAAGAGGTTAGAATCGGGGCCTGCCTGCAAGACTCAGTGAAGAGACAACTGATTGACCTGCTTCAAGAGTATGTGGACGTGTTTGCTTGGTCTTACCAAGATATGCCAGGGTTGGATACCGATATTGTTGTGCACAAGCTGCCTTTGAGAGAAGAGTGCCCACCGGTTAAACAGAAGCTGCGCCATACTCGTCCAGACATGGCTATGAAGATCAAGGAGGAGGTACAAAAGCAATGGGACGCCGGGTTCCTTGCTGTGACTAGCTATCCGCCGTGGGTTGCTAATATAGTACCTGTGCCTAAGAAAGACGGCAAAGTAAGAATGTGTGTTGATTACCGGGATCTGAACAGAGCCAGCCCGAAAGATGATTTCCCTCTACCTCACATTGATGTATTGGTTGATAACACGGCTCAGTTCTCGGTATTTTCCTTCATGGACGGATTTTCAGGATACAATCAGATTAAGATGTCACCTGAAGACATGGAGAAGACAACATTCATCACACCTTGGGGCACGTTCTGCTACAAAGTAATGCCATTTGGGCTCAAGAATGCCGGCGCAACATATCAACGGGCTATGGTAACATTATTCCACGATATGATCCATAAAGAAATAGAATGTTATGTGGATGACATGATTGCCAAGTCCCTCACTGAAGAAGAACATCTGGTAAATCTGCTCAAATTGTTCAAATGTCTGAGGAAGTACCAACTGAAGTTGAACCCCAACAAGTGCACATTCGGGGTGCGATCCGGTAAGCTGCTGGGCTTTATTGTGAGCGAGAAAGGGATTGAAGTGGACCCTGATAAAGTCAAAGCCATCCAAGAGATGCCTGCACCGAAAACAGAGAAAGAAGTTCGAGGGTTCTTAGGTCGATTGAACTACATCTCACGGTTCATATCTCACCTTACGGCAACCTATGAACCCTTGTTCAAGCTGTTGAGAAAAGAACAGACGGTCAGGTGGAATGAAGACTGCCAGAAGGCTTTTGACAAGATCAAGGAATATCTGCAAGAACCTCCAATCCTCATGCCTCCAGTTGAAGGAAGACCTCTGATCATGTACTTGACAGTATTAGAAGAGTCAATGGGGTGTGTGCTGGGCCAGCATGACGAGTCTGGTCGAAAAGAGTATGCAATATACTACCTAAGCAAAAAGTTTACCGACTGTGAACAACGTTATTCACTGCTCGAGAAAACTTGCTGTGCTTTAGCGTGGGCTGCTCGCCGACTGAGGCAGTATATGTTGACCCACACTACCTTGTTGATCTCAAAAATGGACCCAGTTAAGTACATATTTGAGAAGCCAGCTCTTACCGGACGGGTTGCAAGATGGCAAATGATCCTCACAGAATATGACATCCAATACACATCTCAGAAAGCCATCAAGGGCAGTGTATTGTCTGAATATCTTGCTGAGCAACCCATTGATGATTACCAGCCTATGAGGTTTGACTTCCCTGATGAAGACATCATGTTCATTAAATCAAAAGATCATGAGGAGCCTGTTCACACTGAAGGGCCTGACCCGGAAGAAGAATGGACTATGATGTTTGACGGGGCTGTTAACATGAATGGCCGTGGTGTTGGTGCAGTACTCATTACACCTAAAGGAGTTCACATGCCTTTCTCGGCAAAGCTCACATTTAACTGCACTAACAACGAAGCTGAATACGAAGCTTGCATTATGGGTCTTGAGGAAGCCATTAACCTCAGGATCAAGACATTGACTGTATTCGGAGATTCAGCTCTGGTAATCAATCAAACCAACGGAAAATGGTACACCCACCAAGATCATATGATACCTTACAGGGATTATACAAGAAGGTTATTGACTTTCTTCACAACGGTCAAGCTTGAGTATATCCCTCGGGACGAGAATCAGTTTGCAGATGCTCTTGCTACCATTTCATCCATGATCAAAGTTCAAGCTGCTAACTTTGTACCTCAAATTTCAGTGTCCAGACTTGATAGACCAGCATATGTATTTGCAGCGGAAGTTATCAAAGATAATAAACCTTGGTTCCATGACATTAAGTGCTTCTTGGAGGATCAAACATACCCACCTGGGGCATCTTCCAATGATAAGAAGACTTTGAGAAGGTTTGCTGGAAGTTTCTTTCTGAACACTGATGGGTCTTTGTACAAAAGGAACTTTGACATGGTACTCCTCAGATGCGTCGACAAGACGGAAGCAGATTTATTGATGCATGAAGTGCATGAAGGGTCTTTTGGTACCCATGCCGGAGGGCATGCCATGGCTAAAAAGTTGTTAAGATCAGGCTATTATTGGATCACAATGGATGCAGACTGTTGTGCCTACGCCAGAAAATGCCACAAATGCCAGATCTACGCAGATAAAGTGCATGTGCCTCCCAATCCTTTGAACATAATGTCTTCACCCTGGCCCTTTGCTATGTGGGGCATTGACATGATTGGCAAGATTGAGCCGACTGCTTCAAATGGCCATAGATTCATCCTGGTCGCCATTGACTATTTCACCAAGTGGGTTGAAGCAGCCTCATATGCAAATGTTACAAGGCAAGTGGTAGCCCGATTCCTAAAGAGAGATATCATCTGTCGATACGGAGTGCCCGAGCGAATAATTACTGATAATGGTTCCAACTTAAACAACAAAATGATGGCAGAACTGTGCCGGGACTTCAAGATTCAACATCACAATTCTTCTCCTTACAGGCCAAAGATGAATGGCGCTGTTGAGGCGGCAAACAAGAATATTAAGAAGATTGTGCAAAAGATGGTAGTCACCTACAAAGACTGGCATGAAATGCTACCATTCGCCTTGCATGGGTACCGCACGTCAATCAGGACATCCACTGGGGAAACACCGTATCAACTGGTGTATGGTATGGAAGCAGTCCTACCGGTTGAAGTTGAACTACCCTCTCTGCGGGTATTGATGGATGTTAAGCTGAACGAAGCGGAATGGGTTAGGGCCCGATACGAGCAACTGAGCTTGATCGAAGAGAAAAGATTGGCTGCAATTTGTCATGGGCAATTGTATCAGAAAAGAATGAAGAAAGCCTTCGATCAGAAAGTCAGGCACCGAGAGTACCAAGTAGGAGATCTTGTGCTAAAAAGAATCCTCCCTCCTCATACAGACCACAGGGGCAAATGGACTCCAAATTATGAAGGACCATTCGTGGTGAAGAAAGTTTTCTCTGGTGGAGCACTGATGCTCAGCACCATGGATGGTGAAGATTTCCCATCCCCTGTGAATTCGGATGCAGTTAAAAAATACTTCGCATAAAAATGACCCGCTGGACATAAAAACAGAATGTAAGTCCAGGCAAAAATAGGGCATCCCGGCGAGTCAAAAACAGAATAAAAGACTCGAGCAAAAGTAAGGGAAAATAAACAAAAAAATGTACACCCGCTGAGTTGAAAAGCCGCATTGGACAGCTCAGGCAAGAATGGGTATCCCGATGGATTGAAAACCCGAAAGGGCGATCCATGCAAAATAAGGGAATAAGCGAACAACTGCATTCTGAATTCGTCTGTATCACTTGCAAAGCTTCAAAAGGATCAAGCTTCAATCAGAATTAGCCTTCTTCAGAAAGCAAGGCGAGAAGAACGTCATTGTCATACGAGTCATAGCAGAAGAGGAAGCTCCTTTGAAAGCGTCGTCAACATTGCCAGCACTTTGTTTCTCAATTTGTGACAATCTCCTTATTTTAGGAGATTTGTTTCCTTGACTGTATCTTGCCAATTCAGGGCACAAAATTAATAAAATCAGATTTTTCAGTCATGTTTCGTCTTGTACATATTTCGTTTGCAAAGAATGTCTGATGTCTCTAAAACTAAGTGCATAAGTACAGATGTTTTTCACTAAAAATAGAAACACATGCTTGCAGGGAATATACTTACTCTTGAGAGTGCTTGACTCCTATGACGGAATCCAGCAAGGGATACCTCGGGACCTTTTGTGCGTTTCCCTATCTTTGCAGGGTTGCAGGTATCCAGAACGCAACTTGGGGCATGTAAGCTTCATCCCAGCAAGCTGGCAAATCAACACTCAATTTTAGCACCCGAAATGCTCTCTCCCCAGCTGAGTTGCCTCTCATGACTTCCCCCAGCTGAGTTGTCATTTCCCCATCAGAGTTACCAGGCATCACGGAAGGCACCTATATCCCCGGCTGGGTCAAGAAGCTACCGTAACAGAATTTCTAGGGAGGTCTTTCAGTGATTCCTCTCTTTCTCCCCAGCCGAGTTGCCATCTCGCCCACGGCCGAGTACAAAAGTCAGAGAGCTATCTCCCCACAGAGTTCCAGCCTCTATCCAGAAGAGCAACGCGTGAAGGAGTCACAACAGAGGGAAGAAAGCTTCTACAAACCCCAGCTGGGTCTCCCATTTATAAAGGATAAGTTTATCAATGGCCCGAATCCCCAAGCAGATATCATATCATCAGATCTACCGATGATCTCATCCCCAGCTGGGATGTTCACTTCGAACAGATCAACCAGAGATCTTCGCAGCAACGGGATCCAAATCCCGGATCTGTACCCCCGCATAATCATAGCATTTGCATCATATTCACCCACAAAGCGTAGCATTCCGTCCAATACGGAGCATTACGGCAAAAATCAAATACATAGCATAATCATAAGCCATGTTATGAACCAACACTTGTGAATAATAACAGTTCATCAACATACAGAGGAAAAATCCCCACCAGAGTTACCAGCAAGAGCAGTTGCCTCACAAATCACAAACACCAGTATATACACCTTTTGGCACCCGTCCGTGCCATCTTTCCCCAGTAAAGTCGCCTGAACACTCTTTACAACAATATCACCCGTATTGCAGATACTTCCTGACACCCGTCCGTGTCATACCCCAGCAGAAAGCCAAAGACATCCCCTTTGCACTCGCATATACTTATATACACTTTCCTGACGCCCGTCCGTGTCATATCCCCAGCGCAGTCGCTTACACTTTCATCACCCATATACTTACTCATTATACTTTTCTCCTTTTGGCACTCGTCCGTGTCACTCTCCCCAGCAGCTAAAGTATCCATGCTCACTACTCATGTCACACTTATACAGATACTCGTCCGTATCTTGTATATACCGCTTATATACCCACAGATTCAACAATAGTCCTTGTTCTTTGTTAACCGGTTGGTACTCGTCCGTATCATCATCTCAGAACATTGCGTCTAGTGTTTGTTTCTACATGATACTCGTCCGTATCATAGTCTTAAGGATGCTCGTCCGCATCTTTAATCCATACACTGTGTCAAACACACTTGTCTTCTTGAATATAGATGCTCGTCCGTGTCTACTATTCCCCCAGAAGAACCTTCAGATTCAACACTTGCCCGTGTTCTTTGTTAACCGGTTGATACCCGTCCGTATCATCATCTCTGAACACGTGTCAGTTTGTTTCTACCTGATACTCGTCCGTATCATAAGGATGCTCGTCCGCATCTTTAATCTATACACTAACATCTAAACACTTGCACCTTTTGTTTCTTGGATATAAACACTCGTCCGTGTTTACTTCTCCCCAGTAGATCGCCAACAAAGCAAATTTTCCTTGTTATCTAACACTCGTCCTGTGTTATGATAACCTCGAGAGCAGCCGTACCCTGCTGAGTGGTCGTCCTCCACTTCTTGATGGCCGTCCTCCATCATGCTCGTCCGATGGCCGTCCCCATCGTTGTTTTAGCAGCCGTCCCCTGCTAGGTGGTCGTCCTCCACCTTTTGATGATCGTCCTTCATCATTTTATCCAATGGCCGTCCCCATTGTTGATTTTGGTTATCTGGCATTCGTCCTATGTCATGAGAAACCTCGAGAGCAGCCGTACCCTGCTGAGTGGTCGTCCTCCACTTCTTGATGGTCGTCCTCCATCATGCTCGTCCGATGGCCGTCCCCATCGTTGACCTTTTCTATCCGATGGCCGTCCCCATCGTTGATATTTTCGGCAGCCGTACCCTGCCAGGTGGTCGTCCTCCACCTTTGATGGCCGTCCCCATCATAATCCCTTTATTACCCAACAGAGCAGCCGTCCCCTGCTTGGTGATCGTCCTTCACCTTTGATGGCCGTACCCCATCAGCTGTTTATTTCATTTATTCTTTAACCCGATGGCCGTCCCCGTCGTGGTCCCTTTTCCTTTTCTTTTAGCCCGATGGCCGTCCCCGTCGTCGGTTACCTTGCTTTATGAACTTGATGGCCGTTCCCGTCATGTTTCATTAACTCCCAGAAAATTTCACAGCTTTATACTGATGGCCGTTCCCATCATATTTTGATTTTCCCCAGCTAGTCGGTCGTCCCCGTCTTGGCTTTACCTTTTATCCCCAGCATGTCGGCCGTCCCCGTCATTGCTCTATCACCCGTTTTACAATATACTTTCTTTTCCTTTTGCAATCTATATCCCTTTTCTTCTTCATTTTGTGAGTGCAAATTTTGGACTGTCTTTGGTATTCAACCACAAGTTATCTTGTTTGCCTGTTAAGCCGTTGCTTACAACCTGCACAGCTAACTCATGTTTGAATAGGGGCAGCTGTAAACACCCCAAATTTGCCCTCACCCATTCACACCATGGCTTGTGATCATTTCATATGCATAAACACAATCATATCACTTCATATCTCAATTTTGAGTCACTGCATTGGTTCTAAGTCATCTGCACCTAGGGTTTGTGATCTGAGCAATCCAAGAACCTCTTGAGCCACTCCAAAGGCAACCAATCACTTCAAAGGGATCCATATGTGTTCAAGTATCATATTACATCTTCTCAAAGTCAAAAATTCCAAAGAATCACAAGAACTAGGGTTTGGATGGATGCAGAGCCAAGTTTGACTGCACAGTTGACCTAAAAATTAGGGTTTTGGTTTCAGAGGCCATGACTCCAAATTTTTTGGTCATTCTTGTTTCCATTGGTCTCTATATGGTATAGGGAGTATGCATATCAATTTTCATGAAGAAATTCCATGGGGAAGTCATCTGATCAAGAGTTGACTTTCTGGACAAGTCAGTGTAAAATCAGGGCATCTGAGGCCCCCAATGACCCAACCAATGGGTGATCTTCATCATTTTGAGTGTATATGATCTTTATTTGATCATGGAAGAAGGTTGAAGTTCACAAAAATCAAGAATTTGGAAGTTTTGCAAATGTTGACTTTTTGGGCATAGTTGACTTTTCAAGAATGCTTCATTTTAGGTCATTTTTCAAGCCTTGATTCTTGATCCAAAAATGCTTCAAATGGAAAAACTTTGGTCATGAAAGTTGTAGATCTCATCTTTCCCTTTTCAAAAAGTACAAGAACATGATCAAACTCTTCTTGGATCAAAAGTTATGGTGTGACAAAGTTAGCAAAAATCATTGATTTTCAAGGCATGCTTCAAATGTGAATTTTGCAAAATCATGTACCAAGGCAAATTGCAACTTCTAATTGGCATCAAACCCTCACATAAACATCATGTAAGTCCTAAAATTCAGAATGGACTAGGCATTGCTCATGTTTCATGGCTTTTGGGACAAGATCTTTCCATGTGAACCATAAAGCAACAACTTGCAAAAACTCATGATCACACTTCCTACAACTTGCAACCTTGGATGCTGACTTTGGCTAGCCTTTCCCTTCACCCTTGCTGCGCAGCCCATGCCTTGTACTAGCCTAGATCATGAGCCATACTTCTCTTACACAAAAGGTGGACTTTGAGCAAAAGCAAACTTACCAATCACTATAGGCCAGGTCACATCATCTGACCTATAGGATTAAAATACAATATCCTTTGGCAAGCAAAATGTATCAAGAGGCCAAGATGAAACATGCCCTAAGATCACATTCACAAAACACACCCCAGCTGCATTTTGCTTCAAAACTCTCTGCCCAGCACACAAACACAAAAACCATTTCCACACTTCAACTCACCATACTTCATAGACCTCAAACCACCAAAAGCCAGGCCTGTTTTGATCAAGAACACCCCATTGCCATTTTTCACCCCAAGCTGCAGTTTCATTCGAATCTCTCTCCCCAGCACACAAACATCCAAACAAACACCACAGACCTTCTCCACTCATTATTCTGATCACATGGAACCACTCACACTGGCCTGAAGCTGCCCATTTCACCATAGCCATTTTCAACTGAGTTGAAGCAGAAGCTGTCTAAACTCATCAACCAGCCAACATAAATTGCTCCAAAGCATTCAAACATCATCAAGAGGTCCTAAGGAGTGGATTGCACTGAAGGAAGTGGCCAGAAAGTCATCAGAGTGAAAGCTTCGAATCTCAGGTAGCCCAAGAAATATTTTTCCAGAAATCATTTCTTTTGTTCTAAGCTTGTTCTTTGTGTCTTCCTGATCATGAATATGCTTTTAGTTTTTGAAATGGTGATGAAATGAACATTTAATTGATCTCTGAAACTTGCGTGCCCTAATTCTTTCTTGCTTCGATTCAGCCTTGTTAGGAAATATAAATTTGTTTTGATAAGGGGTTCTGGTTCGTGAGTGGTTGGAGAACATTTCCCAGTTTTTAGATTTCATTTTAGTTAGGTTTTTGGGATTTTGGGGATTTTC
Organism: Lathyrus aphaca; assembly: GCA_963966055.1. Taxonomy (NCBI): domain Eukaryota; kingdom Viridiplantae; phylum Streptophyta; class Magnoliopsida; order Fabales; family Fabaceae; genus Lathyrus; species Lathyrus aphaca. Next base: position 232,337,209 of record OZ014519.1, read on the forward strand.
AGGGGAGATGCTGGCCGGAGAAGACGACCGGAAGTCTTCTCCGGCAGCCTGAATGTGATTATGCCCTAATCCTTGTCATTAAGCCAGTTTGAATCTTGGGCGTTAGATTAGGTTGACCAGTTGACTTCGCGCGTGAGGGAAGGGCTCAGATCACTTTGATTAGCCCTAATTCTTTTATTAGTTTTAATTAATTGTGATTAAGTCAGAACCAATCCTGGCCACAAGATCTGGCGCCAGTCAACGCGTTTGAATCCAGCTTCAATCTCCACCCTCCATTCTGATTACTTTCCATTATTTTCATTTTAATTCATTTTCTTTTCATTTCTTTTCCATAATTAATTTAAAATAGTAAAAAAGGTTTAAAAATTATGAAACTTTTTCTCCTGAGTTTTATTAATTTTTATGACACAAAAATATTTTCATTTTATTTTTTATCATTAAAAAAGTATTTTTAAATATTTAAAAGATTATTTTTAATTGATTAATGAAAATTAATTTATTAAAAATACTTTTAGGTATTTAAAAATCACCAAAAAATTCATGAAATGTTCTAAGACATTTAGAAACATTGTCCAACCTTCAAACCAAATTTCTTTTTTGATCTTGATGCATTTTGAGAATTTTCCATTGAATTAAATCATTTTTTGTGCATTAATTTGATCCAAAGTTCAAAAAAATCATTTCTGCCTATCTAGGAAGAGTTGGACTTTGATTCTTTTTGCATTGCACTGTATTTGGCATGTAGTTTTTGAGATAAAATGGCCATGTTTTGATCTTGCATTTTCAATTTGTTTGGCATTTCTTTTGTTTAGGAGCCTTAAAAACCCTAATAACTTAGAAAAATCATAACTTGAGTTTGGTTAAGAGTTGAGACCTCCCCTTTGGACTTTGGTTTAGTATAGGTTTAGGGTTTCTTTGGGTGACATTTTCCATTTTTTATCTTAAGGTTTGCTTCTGTTTTTGGTTTTTGTTTGATGTATTGATCATAAACCCTAATTTGGGCTTTTGCTTGCATCCTTCTTGCATTCTCTTGCATAACATGATTTGCCATGGCATTTCAAACATCCATGTGATTCATTTGACATCATAAGACATGTAGAAAGCATATTTGATCATTGCATCTTGCATTTGCCATGTTGTATGCTTTGTTTGCTTCCTAACTTTTCATGCACATCCATGCTTCTAAGCTTGCATCATTTGCATCCATGATCTTGTATGAACATCTCCATGCCTTGTCTCATGCTTGTAGCATCTCATAACATCATTATCATCATCAACATGCTTCTGGTTTTGTTTTTCATCATGTCATTTCATCTCATTTAGCATTGCATTGCTTTTCTTTCTAACATTTCAGGTGGTAAGTAAACTTGAGAAGTGAATTTGCCTTCACTTCTCATAACTTTCCTTTTCATCTCTCTTGCATCTATTGCTGCATTTTCATATGTGTTTGAGTTTGAGCTTGCTCATTCTTCTTCTTCCCACTTTCTTTCTTCAAGTGACTTGACTTCTTGAATGAAGCAAGTCACTTTGCTTCTCTTGATCCTGTTCATCTGCATCCTGGTGGTTCTCTTTGAGGATTTCTCTTGAAAACCTCACAAACCTTAGGAACAACCAAGCATGACAATGATTAGGGTTTTGATTAGTCTCCCCTCTTAGTTTCACCTTTGTGTCTCTTTTGAGTCTTCTCTTCTCATCTCATAATCAGGGACTAAACCCTAAAGGCTTTAAGGCTTTGTGATTAAGCTTATGCCTGCATCCTTCTCTTAGGATGGAGTGTATAACTTTAATCCTAAGTGTTAAACCCTTAATGTGTTTAAATCTCTTAATCAATTCACATAATAATCATCAAGACATCACACTTGTAACTTGGGCCTTGCATTAGGGTTCTAATTCTTCCTTAACTGGTTAAGAAGGACTAACCCTAGTGTTAATGGACAAGTCCCCCTCAAGTTGTCTTACAAATCATAAAACTCACTTCATCATCGTACCATTAAATAAAATCCATTTAATAAAGGTTTGTTTTGTCATGATTTTAATCCCTAACCATGGATTAAGTTGAGGAGCTTTCCTCAGCTTAAACATTCTCATCTATTATCCTTCTATTAGGATGGTGTAATGAGTCTGTTTAATCCTTGATTATGGCTTAACCTCATTACTCAACACTAAACAAAAACACCAAAAACATCTAAATAATCACAAGTAGGTTAATGATCTTGATTCTATATCAAAGGTGATTAAGTGTGAGAATCTGACTTCACATTTAAGGTATCCTCATTACCCCTAATCAGAGGGAAGATGTGATGAGTTTACTAAATCCATTGGTTTAGGCTTAAGCTCATTAACTTATGACAAAATCCAAAAGCAATAAAAGACTGAAAACACCAAAACAAACAATAATCGTCTCCTACGGGATTCTTTCTCATCTCATTCACTCATAAACGAGAACTTGCTTCTTCCGTCTAATGCAAGACAGTTTGCACCTGAGCCAGACAGGTCATACACTTGAGCATAGACAAGTGAGCAGTTCACAAGTCAATTTATCTTTCAGTCTCTTTGGGTCGAACTACGGTGTTCTGACTTCCTCATTGCACGAGAGGATACGTAGGCATAACTTAACAGTTATCGAACAAAAGTCTCTGTATATTCCCCCTCCTTCCAGCATCATTCTTTAAGCCTCATGATCTTGAGCATTTCATTCTCATTCCTTACACTGACACTTCACTTATACACTTCACTTCTTTTACACTGACACCTGTACATCTTTTTCCAGCTATTTTATACACAGATTGCACTGACACTACCCCTTTAAAACACAAATCTTTTAAGCGTGGATCCCGTCGAGTACGGCGGACAATCTGGGTGCTAATACCTTCCCAGGTTGTAACCAACCCCCTTTCTCAGTCTCTCTGGTTCGCAAACCGTCTTATCCATCTTTTCCTAGGTCTATGCAGCATTGCCTTTCCTCCGGGATAAAAATGCCTAGCTGGCGACTCTATTCATCTCCAGTGAGTTCACGGCTGTGTGTTCTCATTGTCCCTCTCGCCGACCGTTCGCGTCTGTACCTTCATCTGATCCGTTTCATTTGTCGGGAGCGACACTCATCAATCATCATCAACAATGAAACTGAGTTCATCGTCTTTGTCGCTGACGAAGCTGAATCCTCATCTCGAATAGCGTAATCGAGATTCACCAATCGTTATCAGTGATCAAATTTGCATCGAGCTTCTGGTCAAGATCCTTCAATAAACAGAGAGTTAATCGTTCTTCTTCGTCAATATCCCGCACGCTCATATTCAAATCACACGGGAGCCAATTTCGTCACGCTTCCTCATCCAAGACATCAATGACTTCATCTTTAACATACAACCGACGTGAGCCACGACGTCGTAGGTTGGCGAATTTTCTTAACTCTCTACCTAATTTTCGTATGGATATAGTGATTGTATTTGCTCTTTTGATTTCTTCATGCTGTTGTTGTGATCTGTCTGTCGTTCGGTTTGCGAGAGGAAAGCGTTTCTGGATTTGTGAAGAGAACTTGAGTGCGGTTTATGTTTTGCATTTTGATTCGGTTTGAGGACGAAGATTAGAGGATGTGTGTTGTGTGTTGTTGATCGGAGGAGGCTAGGGATGGCCGGCGGATAGAAGATGAAGGTGCGGCGCGGCTAGGTCAAATTGGAAGAGGAGAAGTTGGGGACGGATGAGTCTCGCAGAGAGAGAGAGAGAGAGTCGTGACTGTGTTTTTTCGTTTGTTTCTTTTTTTGTTTTTTATAAATGGTTAATTAGATTTGTAAGGGTATTAAGAAATTTCTTTAAAAGATTTTAAGAAGAATAAGGATTTGTTGAATAAATTGAGGAAACCGAGAGGAAGAGATAAGGATTTGGATGTGCTTTTGTGATTTCCTCCTCACCGGCGGTGACACTTGTCACCGTCCGGTAGGGCCCCTCTGTTTCGCTTCCGCGCGTGCATGTCCGCAACACCATCATGCTCCCTCGCGTTTTGACCGTGTGATTGGATTACTTTTGGTAGTCTCTAGATCCAACGTTCTTGTTCTGGTCAACGTTGTTGACCGCTCCCACACCCATGCACCTTCAGCCCTTTTTGCATTCGGCCTTCCTCCGCATGCTTTTCGCACCCCCAGTCCAGCCCACATCTTTTTCTTAACCATTTTTTATTTCTAGATACACCCCTCTCCCTATTTCTTTTTTTTAATTTCTTTTTCATATCAGTTTCATTTTAGTTCATTTAAAACACTAAATCACATCATAAAATCCTATAAAAAATATTTTTAGTCTCATAACTCATTTTAGAATTTTGTCATTTTTTTTATTTCTTGATTTAATTATTTTCTCAATTTTATTTCGATTTTTTTCTTTTATTTTCTTTTGTCATTTAAGTTCCATAATAATGCATTTTCTTGAAAAATTTGTTTCTTCCACCTCAAGCATTATTTTAACTCCGTTCTTTTTGTATTGTTTCATAGACTTATAAAAGTTCATAAAAATATTTTTGTATTATTTTTAATTCCATGTATCCATAGTTTTGTAAGTCGTATTTGTGCATTTCCGTTACTTGTTCTTAAGCGACTTTGTGCGATTATTTAGTGGAGTTTCGTTGTGAATTTTTGTGAGATATTTTGACGCATTGTTTGTTGCTGGTTGTTGACTTTAGAGATTTAACTTCATAATTTTCTCATGTCATTTGGTATTTGTTTGGAGTTTTGTTTCTTAGGTAGCGTTTCGTGCCTCTTTCTTCCTTCTTTCTAACATAGTTTGAGGAAGGCATTTATGCCATCCTATTAGGTTTGCTTGGTCTTTGTTCTAGGTCCCCTATAGGGTTAGGTACTGACCTTGTTGATTGTGTTTGATTTTTGATTGTCATTTTTGGTTTGCTTATTGTTTGGATATTCTTATTTCCGTCTTATGCTTATTGCGGTTCGCTAACCGTTTCAGGGGCTCTGGTAAGTGAGAGGTGTGGATGTGATTCCCACATCTCAAAATCTTATCTCTTCTCTTCTTATCATTATTTTTTCTAACCTTGTGATTTTTGAGCTTAGGCCTTACCTCTCCTCCTCATCCTCTTCTTCTTCTTCTTCATTAGGATATAATTCAAACCTCACAAACCTAGGTTCATCCATGCATGACAACATTTAGGATGCTAGTCTCCCTTAGATTTTTCACCTTTTGAGATCCTTTTGGTGTTCTCTCTTCTCATCTTCAAATTTAATTTTAATCCACTCTAATAAAGGTTGAGTCTTCTCATGTGACATGAGACTTTGCTATGAGATACTTGCACGCGTTCCGTTTCGGGGCGAGGTGTAAGTTATCCCTCGTGGTGGATAGGTCTTAGCATGAGATTACCTCACGAAGAAAAGCATAAAAAACACTTCTTAACCAAAAATAAAAAACAAAACACTTAATAAATGTTAATAGGTCAGTGTGTCTGAGCCTTCACTTGTGGGACTAGATTTGGGGATTTCCTCCATAGATAGGTGTGCTTCTTGCGCATTCCATTTCGGGATGATGTGAGACGTACACATCCCAGTGAGTAAGACTTAGGTACACTTACCTATGCAAACTTCAAAACAGAAAACTCATAAAAAACACAAACAAACAATAAGCGTCTTTCCTTCGGGAATTCTTTTCTCACCTCATTCGCTCAGTACGTGAACTTGCTCCTACTTGTCATTTTGCAAGACGGTTACGCACTCGTCGTCCAAGTCTGCAATACCTAAGCATTGGCATAGGCAGTTTAAGCCTTAATTCACAAGAAATCTTTTCCACCCCTAGATAGGGGAACTACGGCGACTCTGATCCTCATGTCTAGTGAGGTACGTAGGCAGCGGGGTAGGGCCCGTTCGAGCACAATCTTTATTTTCCCTACAATTTTTTCCTTTTCATTTCTTTCTTAGTTCCTTTTCCAGTTCTAGTTCATTGTCTTTGCAGCAGCTTTCATTTCTTCATCCTTTGAAACAGATTTCTTTGCAAGCGTGGATCCCGTCGGGTACGGCGGATGATCTGGGTGCTAATACCTTCCCAGGTCGTAACCGACTCCCGAACTCAGTCTCTTTGGTTCACAGGACCCGTGTCCTTCCTTTTCTTTTCTTCTGGTTTGTGCAGCATTACCATTCCCGTTGCTTCGGGATAAAAATGCCTGGCTGGCGACTCTATTCTTTTCCCCGCCACTTTCGCGTTTGTACCTGGATGGAAATCCGGGGAGCGACAGCTGGCGACTCTGCTGGGGACTTCCTAACCAGAGAATCTCTAGTTCGCTTGAGAGTCAATCCTAGCGCTTGCGTGTTTTTGTTTCTTTGGGTGTTGACTGTTTGTTGCTGTGTGTTGTATTTTACTGTTGTTTATTTACACTTTTATTTACAGCTTTATTTACAGTTTTTCAGTATTTATTTTCCGCATCATATATATATCATACTGGACTGTCTGGACTGGTTTTCTGTTTGGTGGGCTCGGGTGATACTATTTCTGAGAGATAAGCCAAGTACCCGGCTTAAGTGCACTATAGGATTAGAGTGGACATATTGTACTCACATGTGACATGATGAGTGGTGATGTGTTTCACGCCCAGATTGCGACCGTCTTGGAAATATCTTGTGTGGGGATTTCCTCCACTTCGGGATAGGACCTTTATAGTTATGTGCATCTAGGGATCGATCATTGAGAACCTTTGTGGAAACAACCCTCTCCAGTGGTGACAGTGGCAGACCACATTTCGTGGCAAACCCATTCGCACCCGAGGGTCCACTGGGGACTCGCATAGGATGGCCTGGTTCTCTTATAGGAACTCAGTCAAAGCATCTGGTCGTATGACATTAGTACTGTACCCTACAGGCTGAATGTACTATTGTTTCTCGATTTCAGCGCTCGAAGTTGGGGACTTATAAGGGATGCTTGTTTTTCCCGGACTCACGCTGAGGCCTCCTTGAGTAGTACATAATGCCAAACTGATTCCCTGATTTGGTCATGATCCATTTCTCGGAAATGGTGAACGTATTATTGCTATTCGGCTTTGAGAGTCTGTGATGTTTGACCCGGAGCACACCCGTGAGATTGGGAGGGGTTTACAGGTTTGCAGGAACCCTTGACCTCAACATACCCTTCATCATCAGTGTGATCTTATGTTTTGGTCCGGTTATTATAATCCCGGAGTTCTTGATCCTTGGTTTTGAGTGCTCATCAGATGGTTATTATTCATATCATCAGATACTTGGTTCTCAGCTCAGTGTTCAGTATCCAGACAGACACCAGTTCTCGATCACCTGCCAGCTGCATACATGCCATCATAGCATTCTAGCATACATGTTCAGTTATTTCCGAGGATCTCATATCTGAGTTATTGATGTTGGATTTTTTTGTATCAAAATGTGAATCAAAGCAGATAGATTCTCTGGAAGTAACCGAAAATGGCATCTCATAAGCATTTGCATTGCATTTCTGTTCCATAGGCAGAGCTCATCCGTTCTTTGTTCACAATCTACAGTTGAGATTCCAACTCTTGTATCAGACTTGAAGCAGCTTCTGGACAAATCATGGACCCTGGAGAGCAAAGCCAGTTTACAAGTGTTGGGTTGACAAGAGATCAGTGGGACCAACTTTTGGAGGCTATAACAACTTTGGCAAGGGAAGATGGCCGCAATTCTGATCGAGCTCAGCCCGCATAGATCCCTATTGAGAACTCAGATGTTCATGAGCGCCAGGTCGGCCGAAGTGAACATTCTTCTTCTTCTATTGATGCTGCAGATTATCACAGTTTTGCTTTCACTATGCCAGGTCCCCAAGAGGCAATCCCTGTGGTGAGAATCCAAGATCCACGACTTGTGGAGAGGGAGGAAAGATTCTGTGTGTTGAAGGAAGAGATCAAAGCCCTTCAAAGTCGTAATGTCATTGATCTAAGTGCTGCGAGCATGAGTCTGGTACATGGCCTTGTAATAACTCCAAAGTTCAAAGTACCGAAGTTTGAAAAGTACAAAGGGGATAGTTGTCCAAGGCAGCATTTGGTAAAAATTTGTAGAAGGATGACCTCACATGAGCATAATGACAAATTGATGATTCATTGTTTTCAATACAGTCTGAGTGAGGCATCATCGAGTTGGTATGTGCAGTTAGAGAGCAGTTGTATCTAGTCATGGTCAGACCTAGCCAATGAATTTGTGAAGCAGTACGACTACAATCTTGACAGAGCTCTTAGCCGTATGGATTTGCAAGTTTTATCCCAAAGAAATGGTGAATCTTTCAGAGAGTATACCCAGAGGTGGAGAGAAGTAGCTGCTCGAGTGCAACCCCCGCTATCAGATAGAGAATTGGTTGATTTTTTCATAGAAACCTTGCAGGGGCCGTACTTGGAGAGGTTGAGTGGTAGTGGAACTTCAAGTTTCTCAGACTTGGTGATAGTTGGAGACGTATTGGGAGTTTTATCAAGATGGGAAAGATCCAAGGAATTTTAGAGATCTCAGCTGAAGAGAATGAATCTTTTATCAATTCACAAGGAAAGGATGTGATTGATGCAATCTGGAAAGATCCTCAAACTCCATTGATGTATCCACACTACCCATGCATTTCAAGTGCTCAGAGTCAGCAACCTTCTGAAGTCGTATGTCAGATACCAGTTAATGATGAACTTCTTCAGTATCAACAGCGACCATGCCAACAGAAGAATACTCCACAAAGGCGTCGTTACTACACTAAGAGATCCAAAAGGTATTTTGATCCATTGCCAGTACCATACAGTCAGATACTTCCAGGCCTGATCGATAGTGGATTGATAGTGTCGAAGAAACTGGGTCCGGTTCCTTTTCCATACCCACCAAGTTTTGATCCCAGTGTTCGATGTGGTTTCCATGGCAATGCACCAGGACATTCAGCTGAAGGATGCAATCCGCTCAGGGATAAGGTTCAATATTTGATTGAGTCTGGCTTGATTTCAGTGATGCCTCAAGGCATTCAAGTTAACAAGTCTTCGCTTGGTCATGTGGGTTCATCAGCTCATGTTGTGGAGGAAACTATTGAGGATAGATGTGAAGGTAATTCTCATATTGATTCTGAAGAGCGACTATGAGGATGGTTAGTTTATGTACCTCATTTTCATCCCTATTTAGGGGAACTGCGTCGCTCTGATTCTTCATTGGTCTTTGGTCAATAAGGATACGTAGGCAGAAGATCGTCAGGTCTTTCCGAGCAAACTTATGTGGCAATTTCATCTCAGTGTCACTCTTTTCTTCAGACGTCTCATGTCATTGTTTAAACGTTGAAAGCTTCAGGTCAGAATAATTGGGAATGAAGTATGGTGCTGACACTTGGCCAGTGGATTGAAGACTGCAGATCTTATCAGGAAAGCTGCTGACTACTGAAAGTGTTCAAGATCAACAGGTCCAGACGGAGTCAAGTCTCCTCAACAATGGCATTGCTCAGTTTCTTTACTGCATTTTCATGTGTCACTTTTATTTGTTTTTTTGAACATTTGTATGCTTGCATGAAACTTGTTTTCTTTTTGAATGTTAATTAATGAAATGCACATGTTTTCCTTGAAGTAATTCATTCGTTTTACTTATAATTTTATGAATGTGCATTGCAATACCAACTGTTGTTCTTAAACTCTGTGATGGAGGATGACGAAGTGAAAACGCAAAAATCTCCATTTGTGTGCTCTTGAATAAGACCCTGTTGACGATGTACAGGCTTTGTTTCAAATCCTAAACACCGGAGACATAAGGGAGAGACCCTCGTTAACCCCTTTGAGCCTTGAAGTAGGAGTTTCTTTTCGCATGAAAAAACCCTCACATTTAACCTGAGGCAGGGTAGGTGTCAGCTAGTTGGACCAAGCGTTCATGCTTTCATAAAGGAGTGTATTTAAGGATCCCTAACATTTCATTGTACCAAATCAAGAAGTCCAAAGACCAGAAACCACAACGGTTATCCATCAGCGACCAAAAAGTGAAACAGTCACAACCCTTACAAAACAACCAAGACAACCTGTGTCGTACGATTTGTTAGAAAAAAAAGGGAATATGAAAAGCCCGCTAAGTCGATACTTGAAAACAAGCGACTTAGGCAAAAATTAGGGCATCCCACTGGACTCCAATTGCAATGATTCATAAGAATCAGTCCAGGCAAAAGTTAGGGATAAACAAAAAATGAAACAAAAGCGAAAATGGAAAGGATTACACAAGAAAGATCCTTAAGCAAAAACAGGTTGTGTGATACAGAAACAAAAGACAATAGGGGTGGTGACTGTTATACCAACAACATCCTCAGTGGTGCTTAAACTGTTAGAGTCATTGGTTCCTCAACCATCACAAAACCCTTTTGAGAGGTGTGCGCTTGTGAAAACTAGCTGAACATAGGAATGGAAGGACATCACGAAGATGGATGGGCATAAATAAACTTCGAGCCTATATCCTTTGTTTCTATAACCGTGAGCCAAGCCACGATACAACCCTTTAAAGTCCTAACTAAAACAGGGTTAATTCGAGAGTGTACTACCACAAGATAGCGTTCCTGACTCCTGCGAGTTATGCTAAAAGGTCCTTGTTGGTATTGCGTGTGCATGTTTTCTTTCAAAAATAAATAAATAAATATATATATATATATATATATATAGATATATATATATATATGTTGTATCTTAACCAGTGATTTGCTCACAAAGGTTTGCGATATCCTTTCAATAAAAACTTCAAGATTAATATGTGTGCTGCATTTGAAATAATCATTCTCTGAATAAAGCATTTTCTGCTTGCATACATTTGTTTGGCATCAAAGAAGTTCACATATGGAACCCCAGTATAGAAGCTTAATCTTGCCAAGTTGAGAAGGCGAAAACTTCTGAAGGACATTCATGTCAAGGGGCCTTTTTCCAAGAAACTCCATTGAATAGGGACTTTTCCAACCAGCTGGGTTGATACAGCCAATCTGGGGCAATAACGTCGATCAATCTCTTCAAATTACAGCCAAATTGGGGAAATCACTTCGAGATTTAAATCTCTCACAGAGCAGTTAGCCTGGGCATTTTCTCCGAAGCGAGGTTCATACTGGGGCAGGTCACACTAGAAGCACTAGAAGTTACTCTCTCTTGAAGACGGTTAATTAGAGGCACCTACCCAAGGTTCATAATATTGGGGAAGAACACCTCATGATAATGCTAGATCTTGGGGAAAATTCCTTCATGGACCATACAATTTGAGGTGGTTACTTCGAGATATTCAGGAGTTTGAAAACACTGAATCATTTTGGATGCCAGGTTTTCTGTAAAATCCTCTTGAGATAATCTTACAGTATGCAAGGTAGTTCCCAGAATGAATGTCTGATGATTGATCCCAATAGGGCGCGGGAAGCGTGTTTCCCTGATCAGAGAATTTCTCCTCAGTCGTTATGGTTTCTTCATCTGGTCATCATACAAGACTAAAGTCCAGTAGTCATTGGTATCTTCACGGTTAAAGTCCAATCTTTGTTGGCATCTCTTCAACTATGACTAGTTGGCATCTATATGCGTTCAGCCTCTCACTTCAGCTGAGTGTGGCAATCTTCACTTTGGTTTGCTTCGATCCTAGAGTCGATATCATCGCTTCCAATTCTCGGCCCTCGAGTCGATGTTGCTTCCTTCATTCCCTCAACCCTCGAGTTGATGTTGTTTTGTTCTCTTCGGCCCTCGGGTGGATATTGTCATCTTATTTCCTCGACCCTCGAGTCGATGTTTTTGTCATCTCGTTTCCTCAACCCTCGAGTTGATGTTGCTTTGTTGTCCTCGACCCTCGGGTCGATATTGTTGCCTTCGTTTTCTCAACCCTCGAGTTGATGTTGCTTTATTTTCTTCGACCCTCGAGTCGATACCAATACCTTAGTTTCCTCGACCCTCGAGTCGATGTTGCTATTTTTATTTTGACCCTCGAGTCGATGTTGTTGTCGCTTTATTCCTCAACCCTTGAGTTGATGTTGTTGTGTTCTCCTCGACCTTTGAGTCGATGTTTCTGTTTCTAATGACCCTTGAGTCGATATCATAGTCTTCACTTCTTCAACCCTTGAGTTGATACCCAGTAAGTCTGTCATAAAAACAAAGAAAAAATTCAACATCATATCACCAAAGTTCGACCACACTGGATTCATTTATCCCCGGGGCAAGTGTGCATATCTTTGTGCTTACAGGGCACGGTATTCCGCAGTGATACGAGGTTTTTTCAGGAGTCCTCGTGAGCCGAATTCTTTCACAATCCATGCAGTCCGGGGCAGTTATGTCAAGATTCGACGAATCTCTAAGAGTTTGAGGACACTTGGGGCATTTTGGATGTCATGTCTTCTGCAAAATCCTCTTGGATTGATCTCCAAGCAGTCAACTAGTCCAGAGAATGCAAGATGTCACTAGATGATATTCCCCTGCAGAGTTGTTACTCTTTTCTCGAATCAAAGCTTATTGATCGCCTTGTCCCGCGTCAGCGGACCTATTATGGATGGATCGCTTGATACTATTCCCCTATCAGGTCCCTATATCTTATTTGGTTTACAAATCGATCGATATTGCAACACTGTTAAAGTCCACCGTCATTGTGGCAAGCCAGTAGTCGCCTTACGTTATACCAAAAGACATATTTGAGTTGTAGATCGCTTGATAGTACTCCTCGTTGTTTGAGCCGTGCTCATATCCCTGGTTATGGATCACTCGATACCATTTTCTCAGCAGATCGCTTGATTTTATCCAATACTCGTCTGTGTTGAAGAGGTTTGAAGCCCTGACGGTGGAATTAAACGTCAAAATTTTTACTGGTCCTAGCGTAACAGTTTTCTTGAAGAAGACTCGTCTGTCTTAAGCATCCCATGTCTACGCAAGATTTGTGAAGAGGGCTCGTCCGTCCTAATTACTTCTCACTTGGCGTAACAAGTTTATTTGAGGAAGACTCGTCTGTCTAAGTTACCTCTCCACCTGGTATAACAGTTTCAATTTGGAAGGAGCTCGTCTGCTTTCTCTCCACTTCAATCACCAAAGCGTCATTTGGAGGGGTTTATTTCCCATCTCTTTTCTTCTCTAGTAGATTGCAAATTTCAGGGTTATTTTTGGTATTCAACCACGGTTCATCTTGAACGGTCGAAAGCCGATGCTTTCGTCCTTTTCAAATTAACAGTTGCTTGAATAGGGGCAGCTGTAACACCCCAAATTTTCCCTCTCCTTTTCTTAGCATTTAGCTTATCATTTTCATACATCGTCACTGCATCATCTGCATAGAAAAATGAAGCATAAGCCTCCATGGTCACAAACATAAGGCATATGATTAATCAACTGAAGATTCTTGGTTCTACAAGTCAAGCCAAAAGCCAGATGATATTACAAGAAGCTCACAAGGTCTCATCATGTCTCATACAAGCCCAAGGCCTGTCATGGAGCCTTGGAAGGTTGGAATTTCATCAGAAGCTCAGTAGTATATTTTCTCATGCACAGACAAACCCTAACAAGGGTTTTGCTCCAAATAAGGGAATTCTCACAGCTTTGACCAATTCATGTGGTCAAAGACTCTCATATGATCTGCAAGGCTGATGTATGAAATTTGAGACATAAATTCACTGAGAAAGTCAAGTATTTGAGCAGTTATTTGTTGGTGAAGCAAGAAAGTCAATTGACAGTTCAGAAAGTCAACTGAAGGATTTCTTGGGTTTTGATCATGGTCATCTATCTTTTGAGGTCATATCATATCAAGGAATAGCTTGGATGAGCTAAAATGTCAAAAATCGGGAATATGCGGAAAGTCGCTAAATTTGGAAATTTAGAAGTTTCTATTTTTAGAAATTTTTATCCTAAATCTTCAAGCTTTTATTTCATGTGCAAAAAAACTCCAAGTGATTTTTCCTTGAAGATGAAAGTTGTAGAGCATGACTTTCCCTTTACAGAAAGTCCAAGAACACCTTCCTAACATTTTTAGAACTCGAGATATGATTTTTTGAAGTTTTGGTGTATTTGAGGTTTCTTGGTACATAAGTCTCATTATATCATTGCTCCTTTATTTTATTTTGGTATTACATTTTGCGGTACATTTTTATTACACCTTTTTGATGCCCACCTAAACTTTCACATGACCTAATATGAAGAGGAGATCACTTGTCATCTTATTACTGGTTTAATGTGAAGATTAAAAGGATGGCACATAAAGTGGGCAAGTGGTACATATGAGAAAAATTCAATTTGGCACAGTCCACGCGTTTCCCCTCTCAATATCAACTCATGTTATTTTGGGTTTTAGTGGAAATGTTGAATTAAAGTGATACAAAAAGAAGTATATGTGGTTTTGTTGTATTCATGAAAAAAGTAGTAGGTTGGTACAAGAATCATGCAAGGCACATGGGGAAGAATGAAAATCATCCAATTTCACAAGCCACACGCCGTATTCTCTTTCTCACTCTATTGCCCATTCATGCTCTTTTCTCATTAGCCAGAGGTTGTTTTTTTCTCTCCAATTATCATCACACATTTTCTTCACCAACCAAAACGCATTAGATTTAACAAAAACGCAATGGATTGAAATCACACAAAATGGACAAAAACAAAACAGAGTTGAGAGTAACGGGAGAAATATAACAGAATTCTGTTAGAAGAAAAAGAAAGAAAATCAATAACAATTTCAGGATATTTTTCATACACACAAAAAGAATCACTCTTCTTCATGAAAAGAAAAAAAACAAAATCTCACCATCTCTTTATCAGGACCATAACGGAATTCCTCTTTCTTCATCTCAAAAAACAACAAAAAACTCTCCATCCTCATAGCTTCGAAATATTCTGCATCACCATAATTTGATCGTAACCGAAACTCACTTCTCTTCAACTATACATTAAAAGCTGAATTCCATCATCACTCTGAATTTGATCCACAACAGAAGATGAAGTTCGATCAATCCTCTTCATCATCAACAAAAAACGGAATCATTACTCTCCATCATCAACAATAGAAACAAATTCTGCTCATCAATCATCATCAACAATGAAACTGAGTTCATCGTCTTCGTCGCTGACGAAGCTGAATCGTCATATCGAATAGCATAATCGAGATTCACCAATCGTTATCAGTGATTAAATTTGCATCGAGCTTCTGGTCAAGATCCTTCAACAAACAAAGAGTTAATCGTTCTTCTTCGTCAATATCCCGCACGCTCATATTCAAATCACACGGGAGCCAATTTCGTCACGCTTCCTCATCCAAGACGTCAATGACTTCACCTTCAACATACAACCGACGCGAGCCACGGCGTCGTAGGTTGGCGAATTTTCTTACCTCTCTACCTGAATTTCGTATGGATATAGTGATTGTATTTGCTCTTTTGATTTCTTCATGCTGTTATTGTGATCTGTCTGTGGTTCGGTTTGTGGGAGGAAAGCGTTTCTGGATTTGTGAAGAGAACTTGAGTGCGGTTTATGTTTTGCGTTTTTATTCGGTTTGAGGACGAAGATTAGAGGATGTGTGTTGTGTGTTGTTGATCGGAGGAGGCTAAGGATGGCCGGAGGATAGAAGATGAAGGTGCGGCGCGGCTAGGTCAAATTGGAAGAGGAGAAGTTGGGGACGGATGAGTCTCGTAGAGAGAGAGAGAGTCGTGACTGTGTTTTTTCGTTTGTTTCTTTTTTTGTTTTTTATAAATGGTTAATTAGATTTGTAAGGGTATTAAGAAATTTCTTTAAAAGATTTTAAGAAGAATAAGGATTTGTTGAATAAATTGAGGAAACCGAGAGGAAGAGATAAGGATTTGGATGTGCTTTTGTGATTTCCTCCTCACCGGCGGTGACACTTGTCACTGTCCGGTAGGGCCCCTCTGTTTCGCTTCCACGCGTGCATGTCCGCAACACCATCATGCTCCCTCGCGTTTTGACCGTGTGATTGGATTACTTTTGGTAGTCTCTAGATCCAACGTTCTTGCTCTGGTCAGCGTTGTTGACCGCTCCCACACCCATGCACCTTCAGCCCTTTTTGCATTCGGCCTTCCTCCGCATGCTTTTCGCACCCCCAGTCCAGCCCACATCTTTTTCTTAACCATTTTTTCTTTCTAGATACACCCCTCTCCCTATTTCTTTTTTTTAATTTCTTTTTCATATCAGTTTCATTTTAGTTCATTTAAAATACTAAATCACATCATAAAATCCTATAAAAAATATTTTTAGTCTCATAAATCATTTTAGAATTTTGTCATTTTTTTTTATTTCTTGATTTAATTATTTTCTCAATTTTATTTTGATTTTTTTCTTTTATTTTCTTTTGTCATTTAAGTTCCATAATAACGCATTATCTTGAAAAATTTGTTTCTTCCACCTCAAGCATTATTTTAACTCCGTTCTTTTTGCATTATTTTATAGACTCGTAAAAGTTCATAAAAATATTTTTGTATTATTTTTAATTCCATGTTATCCATAGTTTTGTAAGTCGTATTTGTGTGTTTCCGTTACTTGTTCTTAAGCGACTTTGTGCAATTATATAGTGGAGTTTCGTTGTGAATTTTTGTGAGATATTTTGACGCATTATTTGTTGCTGATTGTTGACTTTAGAGATTTAATTTCATAATTTTCTTATGTCATTTGGTATTTGTTTGGAGTTTTGTTTCTTAGGTAGCGTTTCGTGCCTCTTTCTTCCTTCTTTCTAACATAGTTTGAGGAAGGCATTTATGCCATCCTATTAGATTCGCTTGGTCTTTGTTCTAGGTCCCCTATAGGGTTAGGTACTGACCTTGTTGATTGTGTTTGATTTTTGATTGTCATTTTTGGTTTGCGTATTGTTTGGATATTCTTATTTTCGTCTTATGCTTATTGTGGTTCGCTAACCGTTTCAGGGGCTCTGGTAAGTGAGAGGTGTGGATGTGATTCCCACATCTCCAAATCTTATCTCTTCTCTTCTTATCATTATTTGTTCTAACCTTGTGATTGTTGGGCTTAGGCCTCACCTCTCCTCCTCCTCCTCTTCTTCTTCTTCTTCTTTTCTTTCCTTCTTCTTCATTAGGATAGAATTCAAACCTCACTAACCTAGGTTCATCCATGCATGACAACATTTAGGATGCTAGTCTCCCTTAGATTTTTCACCTTTTGAGATCCTTTTGGTGTTCTCTCTTCTCATCTTCAAATTTAATTTAAATCCACTCTAATAAAGGTTGATTCTTCTCATGTGACATGAGACTTTGCTATGAGATACTTGCACGCGTTCCGTTTCGGGGCGAGGTGTAAGTTATCCCTCGTGGTGGATAGGTCTTAGCATGAGATTACCTCACGAAGAAAAGCATAAAAAACACTTCTTAACCAAAAATTAAAAAAAAACACTTAATAAATGTTAATAGGTTAGTGTGTCTGAGCCTTCACTTGTGGGACTAGATTTGGGGATTTCCTCCATAGATAGGTGTGCTTCTTGCACATTCCATTTCGGGATGATGTGAGATGTACACATCCCAGTGAGTAAGACTTAGGTACACTTACCTATGCAAACTTCAAAACAGAAAACTCATAAAAAACATAAACAAACAATAAGCGTCTTTCCTTCAGGAATTCTTTTCTCACCTCATTCTCTCTGTACGCGAACTTGCTCCTACTTGTCATTTTGCAAGACGGTTACGCACTCGTCGTCCGAGTCTGCAATACCTGAGCATTGGCATAGGCAGTTCAAGCCTTAATTCACAAGCAATCTTTTCCACCCCTAGTTAGGGGAACTACGGCGACTCTGATCCTCATGTCCAGTGAGGTACGTAGGCAGCGGGGTAGGGCCCGTTCGAGCACAATCTTTATTTTCCCTATAATTGTTTCCTTTTCATTTCTTTCTTAGTTCCTTTTCCAGTTCTAGTTCATTGTCTTTGCTGCAGTTTTCATTTCTTCATCCTTTGAAACAGATTTCTTTGAAAGCGTGGATCCCGTCGGGTACGGCGGACGATCTGGGTGCTAATACCTTCCCAGGTCGTAACCGACTCCCGAACTCAGTCTCTTTGGTTCGCAGGACCCGTGTCCTTCCTTTTCTTTTCTTCTGGTTTGTGCAGCATTACCATTCCCGTTCCTTCGGTATAAAAATGCCTGGTTGGCGACTCTATTCTTTTCCGCGCCACTTTCAGGTTTGTACCAGGATGGAAATTCGGGGAGCGACACAAGTCCATGACCATGTCCAATATGCCTCCATAATTTTCTATGAATAGTGGGACATGATCAGGTGTAATGAGAGACTGGATCTGCCTGATGCCTGTCAGGGTGGGCTCAAAGAAGTGGTATGCGATGTTGCTCTTTCTGGAAGTGTCCATGGATGCTGGTGAAGAAACTGAGAGCAACTGCTGATGAAGGTCACTGAATGAGATGCTGGAGATAAGTCTCTGATGAAGATAGCTGGAGAAGAATCACTGACAGAATGATGGAGATGCTGGAGAGGATAACTAAAGAAGTCTGAGCAGCAGAAGGGGTCAAAACCAAACCAAAGATTATAAGGTGGATACCCTGTAAAACAAATAAGCAAATGTTAAATGATGCCAAAAATTATGTATGCAAAATGATATGCAAAGGGTTTGTGATCAAGTGCTGGATCTGTTTATCTGCCTTAGTAAAAGTCCACGTATGTTCATAATTCCAGATGGAGGCTTAGAAATCCAGTAACCAGGTGGGGGACTCAAAATAAAGAGTCACAAGTCCAGGGTAATCACAAGAACTGTCCAAATATTACAACCTTAAAAAATCTAGTAACAAAGGGTATGATGAGGTCAAGGGTGCCTGCAAACCTGTAAACATCCCAACCCTCTCACATGTATTGTTCTAGAACAAGGATCCTCAGACTTGGATCAGTTATGAGAAGTGTAAACACTTCTAACCCGGAGGTACAGTGTTTACAATAACCATAAAAAATCCTCCTCAAATTCACCTCAGATGCTAAAGGTCATAAAAAGGTCATCCAGACTTAGAAGGCTTCCCAAATAGCCCTAGTACTACAGGAAATCCGTAGCACAGAGTTCTCAAGAAGAAACCCATGTCTGAATCGTGTTTCATATTCCCGCACCAGACCGAAATGGAATGGGAAAGAATATGAAGCCACTCTAGCCTATGTGTCACTCAAGTCCCCGGAATAGGACCTTAATCACTCAATGATCCCCACCCACCAAAGAAACAACAGATCCAGCACATGATAATGACAGTATGAAATGCATAAAAACTGTAAATGAAAGCCATAAATAAAGCTGTACAGAAAGCATTAAATAAAGCAATAAATAAATAAGCACAAGTAGCACATAACACCCCCGTAAACACAAATCAAACAAGCGCTAGGAGGAACCCACAAAAAGAACCAAAAGCCCTGGTTGCAATACAATGATCCCCAGCAGAGTCACCAAGCTGTCGCTCCCCCGAAAAGACACCTGGTCAGATAGGGTACAGACGCAAACGGTCGGCGAAAAGAGAGAATGAAGTGAAGATGAATAGAGTTTCCAGCTAGGCATTTTTATCCCGAAGGAAAGGTAATGCTGCATAAACCTGAAAAGATATGGATAAGACGGTTGCAAACTAGAGAAACTGAGAAAGGGGGTTGGTTACAACCTGGGAAGGTATTAGCATCCAGATTGTCCATCGTACTCGACGGGATCCACGCTTGAAATTTTGTGTTTTAAAGGGGTAGGTGTCTGTGTTATCTGTGTGCAAAAGCTGGAAAAGAATGTACAGGTGTCAGTGCAAAAGGGTGAAATGAAATGCTCAGGAATGAGGCTTAAAAGAGAATGCTGAAAGAGGAGGAAGACACAGACACTTTTGTTCAATAACAATTAAGTTATGCCTACGTATCCTCTCGTGCAATGAGGAAGTCAGAACACCGTAGTTCGACTCAAAGAGACTGACAGATAAATTGACTGATGAACTGCTTGCTTGTCTATGCTCAAGTGTATGACTTGTCTGGCTCAAGTGCTAACTGTCTTGCATTAGACGGAAGAAGCAAGTTCTCGTTTTTGGGTGAAGGTGATGAGAAAAGAATCCCAAAGGAGACGATTATTGTTTGTTTTGGGTTTTCAATCTTTTACTGCTTTTTTGTGTTTGTCATAGGTTAATGAGCTTAAGCCTAAACCAAGGGTTAGTAAACTCATTATATCCTCCCTTTGATTAGGGATAATGAGAATACTTTAAGTATGAGATAAACATCTCAACTTAATTACCATGATGATATAGGATTAAGATCATTAACCTACTTGTGATTATTTAGATGTTTTTTGGGTTTTTGTTTAGTGTTAAGTAATGAGTTTAAGCCATAATCAAGGATTAGTGAACTCATTACACCATCCTAATAGAAGGATAATAGATGAGCACACTTAAGCTGAGGAAGATACCTCAACTTAATCCATGATTAGGGATTAACCTCATGACAAAACAAGCCTTTATTAAATGATTTAAATTAAGGGATGAGATTAAGAAGTGGATTTTAAGTTTGTAAGACAACTTGAGGGGGACTTGTCCATTAAACACTAGGGTTAGTCCTTCTTAACCAATAAAGGAAGAATTAGAACCCTAATGTAAGGCCCAAGTTACAAGTTAATGTCTTAGTGATTATTAGATGGATTGATTAAGAGGTTTAAACAAATTAAGGGTTTAACACTTAGGATTAAAGTTATACACTCCATCCTAAGAGAAGGATGCAGGCATAACCCTAATTCCAAAGTCTTAAAGCCTTAAAGGTTTAGTCTCTAATGATGAGATGAGAAGAGAGACACAAAGAAGGCACAAACGTAAAAGCTAAAGGGGGACTAATCACAACCCTAATTATTATCATGCTTGGATGTTCCTATGGTTTGTAAGGCTTGAGAAAGATCTTCAAAGGAGCCACCAAAGGAAGAAGCAGATGGAAGGAAGGAGAAGCAGAAGAATAAGTTACTAACTTCACTGAAGAAGATAAGTAACTTAGAGAAAGAAAGTGAGAGATGAACATGAATGAGCAAGCTCACTCAAAGGCAAAGAAAAAAATGCAGAAAGGATGCATAAAAGAAAATGAAAAGAAATGAGAGGTGAAGGCAAATTCACTTCTCAAGTTACTTACCACCTGAAAATGTTAGTACAAGATGCATAAAGAAAGGAATGACATGAAAAGATGCATATGCAATGACAAAGGAACAAAACCAGAAGAAAACACATAATGCAAATGATGTTATGAGATGATGTGACAGCATACAAGGTGCACATATGTGATCATACAAGAGAAAGAATGCATATGAGGCATGTGGGAAGCATGAAAACACATGGATGTTTATGAAATGAAATGGATGCAAAGCATAGCAAATGTATGAATGAATGACCAAGCAATGTTCAAGCAATGTCTTAAGATGTTTAAGATGGCATACAAATTCTTAGAATGTTATGGAAAGTTCATATGTTCATGCAATGCAATGTAAGATGCAAGTATGGATGCAAAATTAGGGTTACATGAAAGGATGAGATGCAAATGATCAAAACAGAAACAATTCACATGATAAAAAATTTCAAATGGGCTCAAACAAACCCTAACCCCATATGATATCACACCCCAAAGGAGAAGGTCTAACTCTTAACCTAAAGAAAGTTATGATTTTCCTAAGTTAACTAAGGTTTTTGGGTACCTTAAGAGGAAAAATGCAAATCAATTTGAAAATGAAAGATAAATTCATGACAAAAAATCCTAGAAACTACATTCTATATGGAAAACAATTCAAAATGAATCATTGTCAAACCCTTCATGGTTAGGCAGAAAAGAATTTTCAAAGTTAGGGTTCCAAAAAGGGAATTTATGAACCCTAAATTCAAAGAAAAATGTCAAAATTGGATCAAAACTAAAAAGAAATTTGTATGAATGGTTTGACAATGTTTCTAAATGTCCTAAGATTCAATGTGAATTTTTTTGGAATTTTTAGAAACCTAAATGGTATTTTAACTAATTAATTTCCATTAATTAATTAAAATAAACATTAAAATTTTTTTAAACTGATTTTTTAATGCAAAAAATAAAAATAAAAATGTTTTTGGGTGAAGAAAAATATTTGGAATTAAAATGCAGAAGAAAATATTTTTGTGATTTTTCTAGGTATTTTAAATAAAATGATAAAGAAAAATGCAATTTAAATGAAAATAAAATGAATTTTAATGAAAGTAATCCAATCCATTGGACCAGATTCAAAGCTGGGAAAAAGATGTTGACTGGCGCGCAGATCAAAGGCCCAGATTCAAACTGGCTTAATTCTAATTAATTAATTAAATTAAAAATAATTAGGGTTAAGTGAATTCATCCTGGCCCTCTAAACACGCGCGAACCCCAGATCCTACGCTCCACATTCAAAGTTCATTAATTAATCAGATTAAACCCTAATTAATCTCAGGTGGCCGGAGAAGACTTCCGGTCGTCTTCTTCGGCGAGCTCCTCCCCTGAGCTTCCTTAAAACACCACCCATACTCTCAAACTCTCCAGAAATGATCTACTCACCACCCTAAACAAGAATCTAACCCTAAAATTCATTTCTCATTCATCAATATCAAGATTCGAATCAAAACCTAAAAATGTCAAAACTTTCAGACAGCCATGAAATCCTTAATACGCAACCATTTTCAAAAATAAAGACATCAGCATGATCAGCACATCACATAGATTCATTTAGGAACTTAAAATTACATTTCTGGAAAAAAAGTTCTTGAGGTTACCTGAGCTTGAGCTTTCTCAGTTTAGCACTTTCTGGACCTCTCTCTTGTGCAAATGGCCTCCACTTGATCCCCTGATGCTATTGCAAGACTTTGAATGGTTTGAAATGAGTTTGTTTGAGTGGTTGCACCTTAACTGGTCTGAAATCGTGTTTTGTGTTTATGGGGTTTCAAGCTGGTTTGATGGTTGGGAAAGGTTCTATTGATGATGGTGAGTTGAATGGTGAAGTTTGTTTGAGGTTTGAGTGGCTGGACAGAGAGAATCAAAAGCTTGAAGGTTGAAGGTGATTTTGTGAAACTTGGCTTATGAGATGATCTGATCTCCAAGATTGTGTGAGTTAGCTTGCTTTGAGTCCACATAACATGTCTTGATAGGTCAGAAATTGGGTGGTGGCCTGTGGTGATTGGTATGGGGTGATTTGCAAAAAGTAAACATTATGTGTACTTGAGGTATGGACTATGGCAGGGGTTGTTTAAGAGCATGTTTGGCCTCATCATTGATCAAGGAGAACCATGGGATTGAAATTATGCAGCTGGCACAAGTGGAAGCATGGTTGCAAGAGATTTTGCAAGTGTTATGCAATTTGCCCCTTTTGTGATTTCTTGTGATGCAAGCCATAGAAACTTATGATTCTTTGGGCAATTCTGGTCACAATGCAATGTATTATGTTTGTATGATGCTTAGAGAGTGATTAGAGGTCACAAAATGACTTGGTATGTGAAATTGCAAAAAATCCTCTTTGGTGTGAAAGTGAAAATTATAGGATTTTTGCCAACTTTACAAGGCCATAACTTGAGTTCCATAATGAATTAGAATATGTTCTTGTAATTTTTGAAAAGGGAATGATCCAATATAAAACTTTCATGACCAACAATTTTTCATTTGAAGCATTTTTGGTTGAGAAAGAGGAGGTTGAAAAACTTTCCCAAAATGGAAAGTTTCCATTACAAGTCATTTCCATTTTTGGCAACTTTTGGTATAGCTTAAATTTATTCAATTTTGTGAACTTCCAAGCACTTCAATGATCAAACAAAGATCATAGAACTTCAATTTGATGAAAATATCACTTTGGTTCCATTGTTGGGGGCCTCAGATGCCCTGATTTTGCTCTGACTTGCTCAAGAAGTTACCTAATGAAAAGATGACTTCCACAATGAATTTCCTCATCAAACTTGGTACGTATGATACTTATAGCATCCTAAGAACAATAGAAACAAGAATGACCAAAAAATTTGGAGTTATGGCCTCTGAAACCAAAACCCTAATTTCAGGTCATTTGTGCAGTGAAACCCTAGCTCTACTTCCATGCTTTCCAAGTTCTTGTGATTTTTTGAATTCCTTGATCTTTGAGGGATATAGTATGATGATAGAACACACAAGGACCCTCTTGGAATGATTGGAGACCTTTGGAGTGGCTCAGATGGATCCTTGGATTGCTCAGATCACAAACCCTAGATGCAGATGAACTTGAACTATGCAGATGAAACAAAAATGCAATATGATATGGCCTTCTTATGCTAATGCAAAGATGAAAGATCACAAGCCATGGTGTGAAATGAGTGAGGGCAAATTTGGGGTGTTCACACTCATCTTCAGATGAGTTCGTTGGTCCTATCCTAAAAAAGATCAATGACAAGTACTTCAAAAGGGATATCCACATTACCTTGAATGCAGACCCAACTCCCCCCTCTTCCTAAAGGATACTCTACAAAAGTTGGATCTTTCAACACTTGATCCTAAGGTCTCCAGCTCCCTCATTGAACTGACTACTCTGGTGAACCAGATGTTGGATGATTTTAAATTTATTCCAAAGGTCTAAAAAATCATTGATACAACTGGTACAAAGAGTTGTTCAGCATGGGATCAAGCGCGGGAAGCTGAAGGTCAAGTCGAAAGACTAGAGCGCATTAAGGAAAAGGGGGAAAAGGAAAAGACTGGCAATGACATTTCCATTGCAGTGTGGGAGAAAGAGATTGAAGACTTCAAAGCAAAATCTCCGCAGCTAAACAACGCAACCTTGAGTTGAGTCAGTATGATAGTACTGAATTGGAGGCTGAGCTAAAGCATACCATTGACCTCATTGATGCTTCTAAAGTTCTTGACAAAGAGCTTTCGAAATCCAAGCTTGACAAGGCTCTATGTGAAAATCGTCTCCAGATTCAGAAGTTTATCTTTCTCCAGCTACAAGGGAGACTTTCCTTCTTATTTCACTGGCTTTTGTAATATTTAGGATTTTGTGTTTTCTCCTCTGTATTAATCCTTTGGCCCTAATAAGGCCTTTTTATGTAATGATATTTTGGGAGTTATTTTCCCCCTTTTTACTTTATGCATAAATCCCTTTTTATTATTCTTCGACTTGCATTTTATTTCTCTGCATAAGTAAAATTCAGAAGACTGCCGAACAACCTTTAAGTCAAAACCTCAACTTAAATTTGGATCGAAAGCAATGTTGCCTTGACATTGGCTATTGTGGCAACGTTGTAGTTTTCAATGCCTTGTATAATTGAATGACACAAGTGTCGCTCCCCGGATTTTCATCCCGGTGCAAACGCGAACCGTTAGTGATGTTGGAGGTTGAGGTTGAATAGAGTCGCCAGCTAGGCATTTTTTATCCCGAAGGAAAGGTAATGCTGCATAAACCTGGAAAGGTATGGATAAAATGGTTACGAACCAAAGAAACTGAGAAAGGGGGTTGGTTACGACCTGGGAAGGTATAAGCACCCAGACCGTCCATCGTACTCGACGGGATCCACGCTTACTTGATTGTGTTTAAAAAAGGATAGTGTATGTGCTAAACTGTGCATAAAAATCTAGGGAGAAAAGGATGTACAGAGTGTCAATGCAAAGGAGAAAATGAGTGCTCAAAGCTGAGGCTAAGAAAAGGGAAACTGGGAAGAGGAAAGGGGGAGACAAAGAGACTTTTGTTCGATAACTATTAAGTTATGCCTACGTATCCTCTCGTGCAATGAGGAAGTCAGAACACTATAGTTCGACTCAAAGAGACTGGGTGATTTTGTTATGAACTGCTTGCTTGTCTATGCTCAAGTGTATGACTTGCCTGGCTCGAGTGCTAACTATCTTGCATTAGACGGAAGAAGCGATTTCTCGTTTTCAGAGTGAAGGTGATGAGAAAAGAATCCCGGAGGAGATGTTTATTGTTTTTTTTTTGTGTTTTCAGTTTTTTATTGTTTTTGGTGTTTTGCATAGGATAATGAGCTTAAGCCTTAATAAAGGGTTTGTAAACTCATTATATCACCCCTGATTAGGGATAATGAGTCTACTTAATTATGATATGAAAATCTCAACTTAATTACCCTAATGATGCAGGATTAAGATCATTAACCTACTTGTGATTATTAAGTGTCTTTGGATTTTTGTTTTATGTTAAGTAATGAGTTTAATCACTAATCCGAGATTAGTGAACTCATTACACCATCCTAAGAGAAGGATAATAGATGAGAACACTTAAGATGAGGAAGACTCCTCAACTTAATCCATGGTTAGGGATTAAAATCATTATATAACAAGCCTTTATTAAAATGGATTTTTATTAAAGATGGGGTTAAGAAATGTATTTTATGTTTGCAAGACTAAACCTGAGGGGGACTTGTCCATTAAACACTAGGGTTAGTCCCTCTGAACCAACAGGCAGAGATGTAACCCTAATATAAGGCCCAAGTTACAAGCTTAAGTCTTAATGGTTATTAGGTGTTATAATTAGGAGGTGTAAACAACTTAAAGGTTTAACACTGAGTATTAAAGTTATACACTCCATCCTAAGATAAGGATACATGCATAACCCTAATACAGAGTCTTAAAAATTTAACTGTTTATCCTTGATTATGAGATGAGGAGAAGAGACTCAAGGAGACTCAAAGGTAAAAACTAAGGGAGACTATGTACAACCCTAAAGTTATCATGCTTGGATATTCCTATGGTTTGTGAGGCTTAAGAAAGATCTTCAGAAAGTCTTCAGATGGCCACCAAGGAAGAAGAAGCGGATGAAAAGAGAAGAGAAAGGAGTATAGGTTACTTACTTCCTGAAGAAGTTAAGTAACCTAAGAGAAAGAAAGGGAGCAAGAGAGAGCACAAGTGAGTCACACTCACTTCAAAGACAAATAAGATGCAAATGAAAAGATAAGAAGAGGTTTGATGTGGAGGAAAATCCACATCCTGATCAACTTACCATAAGCCCCTACAATGGTTAATATGAATGCATAAGGTGAAACAAGATGCAATGATGCAAAGATGAAGATGCAATGATGCCAACCAGAAGTGAATACATGATGCAAATGTGTCGTGTAGATATGAAAAATCATATACAATACATATTGTAAATACCCCAAATTTGCCTTCACTAAGTTCACACATTGGCTTGTGATCTTTCATTTTTGTTCTAACATAAGCATTACATTTCATATTACATTTTTGCTTCACTGCATTAGTTCAAGTTCATCTGCACCTAGGGTTTGTGATCTGAGCAATCCAAGGACCATCTGAGCCACCCCAAAGGTCTTCAATCATCTCAAGAGGGTCCATGTATGTTCAATCATCATATTATATCCTCCAAAGATCAAGGAAGTCAAAGAATCACAAGAACTGGCAAAGCATGGAAGCAGAGCTAGGGTTTAACTGCACAGATTACCTGAAATTAGGGTTTTGGTTTCAGAGGCCATAACTCAAATTTTTTTGGTCATTCTTGATTCTAATAGTCTCAATATGTTATGAGGATCATGCACACCAAGTTTGATGAAAAAATTCATTGTGAAAGTCATCTGATCACTGGGTAACTTCTTGAGCAAGTCAGAGCAAAATCAGGGCATCTGAGGCCCCCATCCATGGAACCAAAGTGGATTTTTCATCAAATTGAGGTTGTATGATCTTTATTTTATCATTGGAGTGTTTGGAAGTTCATAAAATTGAAGAAAAAGTGAGCTAACCCAAAAGTTGCCAAAAATGGAAATGACTTGTAATGTAAACTTTCCATTTTGGGAAAGTTTTTCAACCTCCTCTTTCTCAACCAAAAATGCTTCAAATGAAAAATTATTGGTCATGAAAGTTGTAGATTGGATCATTCCCTTTTTCAAAAAGTACAAGAACAAGACCTAATTCATTTTGGAACTCAAGATATGGCTTGTCAATGTTGGCAAAAATCCCATAATTTTCAAGAATGCACTAAAAGGGATTCTTTGCAAAACCACTTGCCAAGGCTTTTTGTGACTTCAAACACACTTCAATGTATCATAACATCATAGTGCATTGCTTTAAGATCAGATTTTCCCAAAGAATTGCATCATTCCATGCCTTGAACATCAAGAATTCTCAAAAGGGCCAAAACTTCACATATTTGCAAAAGGTCCCATAACTTTGCTCCCACTTGCTGCATTGCCTCAAGACTGATTTTATGGACATCCTTGAACTCGGCTGCACCAAGACATGCCAAAACGCCAGCTACACCCTTGCCCATACCTCAAGTACAAGAAATGTTGACTTTATGCAAAATCACCCATACCAATCACAACAATCCACCACCCACTCTCTGCCCAATCCAGACACTACAAGCATGCCCTAAGGACTCATTTTCATAACACACACAAGCTGAACCCTCCAAGAACTCAGCATTGCCAAAATCACTCCCTCTTGCATTTTCCTTCGAATCTCTCAGCTCATTTACTAAAACTCAAAACCAATTCCACCATTCATCTCAAAATCACTCACTGATTGATAACACGAAATTATATCGTGTTTTTGGCTTGATTTACATAAATAAATATTATGTTTTATTAAGTTTTCCGAATTTATTTTTTGATATTTACTATAATTTATTATTGCAGAAAATCGAGTCGGTTGGAAAAAAGTCGAAAAAGTGAAGAAAAGAATTTAATTGAAGAGAAATAAAATGAAGAGAAAGAAAATGAGGAGAAAGAAAATGAGAGGAAAGAAAATGCAAAGAAAGGAAATAGAAGGAAAGAAAAGAAAAGGGAAGGAAAATAAAGGTGGTGGGTCCCACCACACATACACATGGCGCAAGCCATGAGTGTGGCGCCCACCACACTTTACTGAAATGTGGCGCAAGCCACATGAACGTGGCGCAGGCCACTTTGCCAATTCTCTACCCGCCCGGTCTTTACGGCGTCCGCTTCTCGTGCTATCAGTCTGTTATGAAGCCCAATAATAGGCCCATTAAATCCTATATTTTCTAAACCTATTATGGATTTTCACTCCTATAAATAGCATCAATTTCCATTAGTTTAGACACAGTTGATTTTTAGGAGATTGGAGCAACAAATCAAGGCAATTATTTTCCAGTTTTATTATTTTAAGTTTAGTGAGTATTTTTGCTATTTCCCTTGTACGGATTCAAGCTTGGAATAAAGAATCATCTCATCAAGTATTATTTATTCAGGTTTTATTTATTTTATTGTTTATTTAATTTCTTATGTTTGATTTATTTATTATGAGTAGTTTATTTAAATTGTATTTTTCCTGCATTGTTGTTCTATTTATTATGTCTAGCTAAATTTTATATATATCCGTATGTAGACGAATTAATCGGGAGGAATTAAATTAAAATCGGTATAAATTATTTTACTAAATTTACAAATTAGGCAAGATCTCTTAAATTAATTTTAATACTTTTTGTTATGAAAATAAGGAAAGTAAATTAAGGTAAATTCAATAGAACGAAAGTTTGTGAATTTAACCGGATAGCTGAGGTTTAGCATTTATTTTAAATTTAATAGAACGAAATTTTGAGGGTTTAAAATTAATTGGGATTTATTTATTTTCAAAAAGGAGTTCTAAACACTTATATGCGAGCGAAAGCAGGCATAGGACTTTAGTAATTTAGTCTAAATCAAAAGAGCGAAAGTTTGAGACAAGGATTCTTAAATGAGTATTTTTCCACTAAGAAGTATTTTTAGCATACTAGCCTTAACTGATATTTGATTTAATTCCCGACAATTAACGAGTTACATACGGATATATTGTTATTATCTATTAATTAAACTTTAGATCTAATTATTTCTGCCATAAACCAACCAAAAGAAACAATTAGCCTTAGCTTTACACCGTGATACTAGATAACGTTAGATCGATTTTTAAGTCTCTGAGGGATCGATAATCTTTAAAACTACACGTACGACTGTGCACTTGCAGAACCATTCCTTTAGATATATAGTCAAGCGACCAAGTTTTTGGCGCCGTTGCCGGGGACTTAATTAAGTCGATATCGTAACTCCAGTGTTATCCCGTATAGACTAAGGTAAACCATTTATTTTTCTAAATTCCCATTTCATCGATTGTATGCCAAGTACTCGCTCTCAAGGCGAAGACTTGCAACCACCAGTCACTGAATTAGAATGTTTCTTACATTTGAGACGCCGTATAGCCGAATGCCAACGGAAGTATAACATACCAGATCTTCTAGCTCATTCACCCGAACCAGTTGAAACCTCAAAGGAAGTTGAAATGGAGAGGGAGGAACTAACTCATCCACTCAAGTATTATGCTATTCCGTCACAATGTGAACCTCATAGTAGCATTGTCGCGCCTGCTACCAACCGAAACGATTTCGAGTTGAAACCATCACTGATATCAGCTGTACAACAGAACCAATTCGCCGGAAATCCAAACGAGGACCCGAATTTACATTTATCAATTTTCGTGCAATATGCAGACACAATAAAAGCTAATGGTGTCACCCAAGAAGCAATTAGACTACGTCTTTTTCCTTTCTCATTGCGAGATAGAGCAAGAGC
This sequence comes from Lathyrus aphaca, assembly GCA_963966055.1. Lineage (NCBI taxonomy): Eukaryota > Viridiplantae > Streptophyta > Magnoliopsida > Fabales > Fabaceae > Lathyrus > Lathyrus aphaca. The sequence continues at coordinate 232,367,591 of OZ014519.1, forward strand.
ATGGCTTCAATCCCTACCCTCGAACTCAGTTACTACGTGGGAGGAGTTAAAGAAAGTTTTCTTGACAAGATATTTCCCGCCTAGCAAGACATCTATGCTGAGAGCTCAAATCAACGGATTTAAGCAGAAGGAAAGCGAATCTCTTTTCGAAGCTTGGGAACGCTATAAAGATATGCTGAGACTTTGTCCACATCACGGATTAGCAGAATGGATGGTCATCCATACTTTCTACAATGGACTCTTGTATAACACAAGAATGACAATTGACGCTGCCGCATGTGGCGCACTAATGGACAAAGAATATAATAATGCCTATGCACTTATCGAGAGTATGGCTCAAAACCACTATCAGTGGGGAATCGAAAGAGTCGCGACAGAGAAACCAACAAAGGGAGGTATGTACGAAGTAAGTAATATTGATCAAGTGAATGCTAAATTCGATGCCCTCGCTCAAAAGATCGATAACTTGACCATAACACCAACAGCCACCGTGGCTGCCGTTGCACCAAACTGTGAGATTTGTGGAGTCCCAGGGCATGCTACCCCTGATTGTCAACTTTTGGCAATGACTCCCCCGGACCAAGTGAATTATGCTCAAGGAAATCCCTACTTCAACACATACAACCCAGGATGGAAGAATCATCCAAATTTTTCCTACAAGAATAACAACGCTCTATACGCTCCTGGTCAAGCACCAGCTACACCACCAGGGTATCAAAAACCCGCCATGAATGCTCCTAATGTCCCAAGAAAATCAAATCTTGAACTAATGATGGAAAATTTCATAGCTAGCCAAGCGCAAACGAACAAGGAGTTCCTAAATCAAAATGTACACACCAATGAACAAATAAAGCAATTGGCAAACAAAGTTGATGCTTTGGCTACCCATAACAAAATGCTTGAATCTCAGATTTCACAAGAAGCTCAACAACAAGCACCAACTGCCCCAGCCGGTGTATTTCCTGGTCAACCTCAACCAAACCCAAAAGGACATGCAAATGCGGTGATATTGAGAAGCGGAAAGAAATTAGACGAACCCGCTGATCCTAGATTCCAAAACCCAGCCATGTACCAAAAGCAGGATACACCAACTGAGAAAGAGAGTGATACTGAGATAAAGGAGAACAATAATCAAGAAACCGTGGAGAAAGAAGTACCATATGTACCTCCACCACCTTATAAACCTCCTATCCCTTATCCTCAAAGAATTGTCAACTCTAAAACTGCGGGGCAATTTAAGAAATTTGTTGAACTCCTGAAACAATTAAACATAACGATACCTTTCACAGAAGCAATCACTCAGATGCCTTCATATGCCAAATTCCTTAAAGAAATCTTGACCAATAAGAAAAAGATTGAGGAAAATGAAACAGTTACGCTAACTGCTGAGTGTAGTGCAATAATTCAAAACAATATGCCTCCTAAGCTAAAAGACCCAGGTAGTTTCTCCATACCCTGTGTGATTGGAAAATTTGTCATTGACAAAGCTCTGTGCGACTTAGGAGCCAGTATCAGTGTTATGCCTTTAACAATTTGCAAAAGGCTAGATATGGGAGAGTTAAGACCTACTAAAATGTCTGTTCAATTAGTCGATCGCTCTATTAAATATCCTGTAGGCATACTAGAGAATGTCCCAGTAAGGATAGGTCAATTCTACATTCCTACTGATTTTATAATCATGGACATCACTGAAGATGCCACTACACCTATCATACTAGGAAGACCATTCTTAGCTACCGCTGGAGCTATTATTGATATAAAGAAAGGTAAGCTAACCTTTGAAGTAGGTGAAGAGAAAGTTGAATTTATTTTAACACAATTCTTACAATCACCAGCTATAGAGGACACATGCTATTTATTGGATGTCATTGACGAGTGTGTAAGAGAGATGGGAATGAAAGAAACTACTTATTCTGAAATCATGAAAATTCAAACCCCTCCGATTCTCGAAGATGGCAACTGGCAAAAACCACATCAAGATGATAGTCTAAGCGAAAGCTTAGCACTTAAACCAGATCATATGCCAGAACCTAAAGAAACTTATTCAGAGTTAAAAACCTTACCTAGGGACTTAAGATATGAATTCCTAGACATCGAATGTAAGCGACCAGTGATAGTAAATTCCAGTTTAGGGACACTCGAAACTCAGAAGCTTTTAGACGTTCTAAAGAAATACCCAACTGCTTTAGGATACAACATTTCTGACTTGAAAGGGATAAGCCCTTCCATCTGTATGCATAGAATCATGCTAGAGGAAGATTGTAAGTCTTCTAGAGAGCACTAGAGGAGGATTAACCCAAACTTAAGTGTTGTGGTAAAAGACGAGGTGCAAAAGTTACTTGAAGCCGGAATCATATATCCTATCTCAGATAGCCAATGGGTCAGCCCAGTGCATGTAGTGCCAAAGAAAGGAGGTGTTACAGTGATTAAAAACGCAAAAGATGAATCCATAACACAAAGAGTTGTTACGGGGAGTAGAATGTGTATTGATTATAGAAAACTAAATAAAGCCACTCGAAAAGACCATTTCCCACTACCTTTTATTGATCAAATGTTAGAACGATTGGACAAACATTCTTATTTCTGTTATTTAGACGGTTATTCAGGATTTTTTCAGATCCCTATTCATCCCGATGACCAAGAAAAGACCACTTTCACTTGCCCTTATGGTACGTTCGCTTACCGACGAATGTCATTCGGACTATGCAATGCCCCTGCAACATTTCAAAGGTGCATGATGTCAATTTTCGCTGATTTTATAGATGACATTATGGAAGTATTTATGGACGATTTTTCCGTCTGTGGGTAAAGCTTTGAAGAATGCCTATCAAACCTAGAAATGGTACTCGAAAGATGCGTGAAAGTAAACCTCGTTTTGAATTGGGAGAAGTGTCATTTTATGGTCCAACAGGGAATTGTTCTAGGACACATTGTTTCGGAGAAAGGAATTGAGGTTGATAAAGCCAAGATAGAAATCATAGAAAATCTTCAACCTCCAAAAACAGTACGAGAAATAAGAAGTTTTTTAGGACACGCCGGTTTCTACCGACGATTTATTAAGGATTTCTCAAAAATTACAAAACCTCTTACTGGTTTATTAATGAAAGACGCTGACTTTATCTTCGATGAAAAATTTCAACAAGCATTCGACCAGATGAAAACGACTCTCATTTCCACACCTATCATGCAACCTCCGGATTGGGAATTACCATTTGAAATCATGTGTGATGCGAGCGATTTTGCCGTAGGTGCAGTTTTGGGACAGAGAAGGGATAAGAAGCTTCACGCAATATATTACGCAAGTAGAACCTTAGACCCTGCCCAAATGAATTACGCCACCACAGAAAAGGAACTTTTAGCCGTTGTGTTCGCTCTTGACAAATTCCGTTCTTACTTAGTAGGAGCTAAAATAATTGTTTATACAGACCACGCAGCTATTAGGTACTTACTGACTAAAAAGGATGCCAAGCCTAGACTTTTAAGATGGATTCTACTTCTGCAAGAATTCGACTTAGAAATCAAAGATAAGAAAGGTTTCGAGAACGTGGTAGCAGACCATCTATCTAGATTAGAAGGTATTAAACCAGAAGAACTTCCCATTAATGATGAGTTTCCTTATGAACAACTCGTAGCACAGATAAGAAGCAATCTGGCCCGACTAGATCCAAGCAAACAAAAACCCAAAGAAGTTGTAACTACAGGACTACCATGGTATGCTGACTTTGTCAACTACCTCGCAGCCGGAGTACTTCCACCCGATCTAACTTACCAGCAAAAGAAAAAATTCTTTCACGACCTTAAACATTACTATTGGGATGAACCACTTCTTTTCAAAAGAGGTGCCGATGGTATTTTCCGTCGATGTGTTCCAGAAGATGAAATAGACAGCATAATAACTCATTGCCATTCCGCCCCTTATGGTGGACATGCGAGAACTTCAAAAACCTGTGCTAAAATTCTGCAAGCTGGCCTCTTCTGGCCTAATCTATGGAAGGACGTCTATATTGCAATTATTAATTGTGACCGATGCCAACGAACTGGAAACATTTCTCGACGTAATGAGATGCCGCAGAAAGGAATCGTAGGAGTAGAAGTCTTCGATGTATGGGGAATAGATTTCATGGGACCTTCCCCATCTTCTTTTGGAAATAAATACATACTCGTCGCCGTTGATTATGTTTCAAAATGGATCGAGGCTATAGCTTCTCCAACCAATGATACACGAGTAGTAATCAAATTATTTAAGAACGTAATATTTCCAAGATTCGGTGTACCAAGACTAGTCATAAGTGACGGTGGATCACATTTTATATCCAAAATCTTTGAGAAATTATTATTGAAGTATGGAGTTAGGCACCGAGTTGCAACACCCTATCATCCACAAACAAGTGGACAAGTAGAAGTTTCCAACAGAGAGATAAAACAAATATTAGAAAAAACTGTTGCTATATCTAGAAAAGACTGGTCGTCTAAATTACAAGAAGCTTTGTGGGCATATATAACCGCTTTTAAAACCCTGATAGGAACTACCCCCTTTAAGTTAGTTTACGGAAAGTCATGTCACCTTCCAGTTGAATTAGAACACAAAACTTATTGGGCTATTAAAACCCTAAATTTAAATTCATCAGCTGTAGGAGAAAAACGAATTCTAGATCTCCATGAATTAGAAGAGCTCAGACTTGATGCATACGAGAACGCCAAAATTTATAAAGAACGCACGAAAAGATGGCATGATCGGCGTATCTCCAAAAAAGAGTTTAACGAAGGAAATACTGTGCTTTTATTTAATTCAAGATTGAGACTTTTTCCGGGTAAACTACGTTCCAGATGGGCTGGGCCGTATTTAATTACTAAAGGTTTTCCTAGCGGAGCCGTTGAAATCAAAGGAAACACGGGAGCCCCATTCATAGTAAACGGTCAACGCCTTAAGCACTATCACATGGTTGAAAACCGAAATTACGTAACTAGTCTCTTACTAGATGAGCTACCCGCTCAACCAAATGATTAACCCCTTAAAATGCGCGGTCGAGCCCTTGACTTTAAACGAAGCGCTATGTGGAAGGCAACCCACAAATTTCCCTTTCTTTAGACTTATTTAAATCTTTTGTTGATTCTATTATTTATATTTTTTGTTTTTATTAAAATTATTTATGTTTATTATTTGTTTTAATCCTATCTAACTACGGTATAATTACTTTCATCTCTTCCTACTAACCTTTTTCGCGTTGATTACTTACTTACACGCTAACTAGTTAGCTAAGCTCTAACATTAGTAATGGAACTAATAGACAACACGAACATTGTTTTCAAGGGAAGAGCACATCGACGAAGATATGAAGCATTATCACAAAGATCTCTGACACTGACCATTTATCATGATGAGCCCACTTTAACTAAGTTAGGCATAAAAGATAGTGTCTATTTTCTTTACAGTCAGATAGGGTGGGATGCTGCACTTATCCGACGAAGGTTTAACACCTATCGTGAACTTACACTAGAGTTTTTAAGCTTACTAATCCATTTACCAAACCATGGTGTAGGAATTAACAAAGGATTAATTACCTTTAGGATGTTCAATATAGATTTTTCCTTCACCCATAACGAGTTTGCAGAACTTCTGGGGTTTCCAAATGGCCCTGATGTATTCACTGCTACTCGTGAGGAATTACTAATGAACCATGCACTGAATGATTTCTGGGGTACCATCACAGGGAATGATGAGGCTGAACCCTATGATATGTTTTCTGAGAGTATTCATAACCCTGCTTTGCGTTACTTTCATAAATCACTAGCCCATACCCTTTTTGGTAAAGAGGAGAATAATACCTCTGTATCATGAGACGAGCTATTTATCCTTTACTGTACTTCCCTAGGCCGACCTGTTAATGGAGCTATCTTCATGATAGTTAGTTTTGTCCGCCTCATTCAGAACACTCGTATAGCTATACCCATAGGTGGCCTAGTAACTATGATAGCAAATAAAATTGGCTTAAGATGGAAACTAAACCAAATACACCCCTTAGGTGTGATCCGACCTATGAATATTGATTTTTGCTTCGACCATAGAATTATAGGAAACCTCGGACCTGACACCTTTGACCTACTGATTAATAATGAGGTTGTCCATCTTTTCACCTTACCTAACCATGAACGGACCAGCCTGCACAATAGAAATAATTGGTTATATGACTTAAGCATTCCCATTGCCCCTCCTTCGCCTCATGAATCACCTATGATATCTGAAGTCTATGACCATTATATGTCCGATGCTGATTTAGTACCACCTGAGATACCTATTGACCCACCTGTCGACCACTCCGCCGCCATTGTCAATTTACAAAATCAACTTGATAACATTAATACAAATATTGATGCTATGAGAATGGATTTTTTCGGTTTCATGGACATTGTCACTGAGCAGCTGGATAATTTTCATCAGCTTTTATTTTCAGCCGGTCTGACTAACAACAACGTTAACCGTAGTTAGTATTTTCATTCTTAAGATTAATTAGGATTTCCAATTTCCGTATGAATTTATTTTAATTGTTTTTGTTTCAGTTGTTTCTATGAGAATTTATTAAGCTTTAAATACTTACAGTATTTTCCTTTTCTTTTCTAATATTAATGTTTAAGTACTTTAAATTGTTACAATCATTATTATCAATTCTGTTTTAATATTTTTATATCTATTTATCTGACTTTTCAAATTTCTGATTATTATTATTAAAAACACAATTTTATTTCCATTATATAAAAATAAAAATAACAAAAAAAAAAGAAGCCAAATTAATAATATTAATAAATTATTTAAAGATACACCAAAAACAAAATAAAATTAAAAATTAAAAAAAAAGAAGCCAAATTAATAATATTAATAAATTATTTAAAGTTACACCAAAAACAAAATAAAATCAAAAATTAAAAAAAAAAAAAAAAAACAACCCCCCTCCCACACAGGCATGGCCCGCGCCATGCCCACTCACACACACGCACGGCCTGCGCCGCACCATGTGGCCTGCGCCACCTTGCCAACTTCAAGGCATGGCCCGCGCCATGCCCTTTAAAGTGGGGGCCAACAATTTTTTCTTTTCTTTATTTTATTTCATTATTTTCCTGTACTTCTTTTTATTTTGATTATTTTTTATGCATAACTTTTACCTTTTCTATTATTTCTTTAAACACTCTAATTTTTACTACATTTCACATTTCCACATACCATAAATTTTCTTCTTAAATTTTTGCATGCATTAGTCATATCAATTCTTACAAATGTCCTTCATGCATAATTAATATCCATGCATTTGTCATAAACATTTCAAATTTCAAATTCAAATTTCAAATTTCAAATTTCAAAATTTACCTCCAAAAATTAATTACCAACTACCCCCATTTAATTTTTCACTCCTATAAATACCCCCCTAACTCTACATTTTTCTTACACTCAAAAATATATTTTCTACTATAAAATTTATTTATAAACTTAAGTGTAAGAAAGCAAGAGAGAAAATTATGGAGCAAAATCCAGGATCCCGTATCCTTTTCAGAAATCAGACCCAAGCCGATTTATTCCGAAGTCTTCTCGACCGAGGTATTGAGTCCACAAGGTATGCCGATTTAACCTGTTTAGAAACTTTAGGATTGAAAGAAAGTGTTGATATATTGCTCAAAAGAATTCATTTAAAACATTTTCTATCTTTCCATGATCCTGTTTATATCCGGTTAACCGCCGAATTTCTGAGCTCATTAATTATTGATGATGAAAATCAAACAACCTGTTTTCGAATGTTTAACGAAAGTTACACTTATACTTTCGATCAACTTGCTGTTTTGTTGCAATTTCCTGTAGGGGAGGGTGTGCGATATGAAATTCCCACCGAGGAACAATGGGTAAGTTCGTATAAAATGTTTTGGAAAGGAATAACGGGAACGTTCTTACCAACTATCGAAGGTGTTAGAGCCACCCTTATTCACAACCCGACCATCCGCTATTTTCGTCAGATTTTAGCCACAACTGTTTTTGGTCGGTGAAACACGAGTAAGGTAAATGAACGCGAATTGATGTATCTCATGGCTACTTTTGCACAATTTAAAATAAATCACGTCCCGTTTATTCTTCATCATATGAAAACTGTAATCGCCGGTAAAGGACCTATATCCTTTGGCGGTCTTATTACCACAATTGCTAGAGCCTTAGGATTAGAAGCACATTTCTCTACAATGGAATCTATTCCCGTCGAAACCATCGATTTAAATACCGCTAGGAATATGAAATTAGTAAAACCACGTAGAGACGGAAAATACGAGCTTTTAATTGGTAATAAGGTGTTAACGGGTTTTATTTTACCAAACCCGAGTCGCACTGATGTGACTAACGAGAGGGATTTTCTTTATTTTGACACACGCCCCGCGCATATTCCAGTGAATGATGCCGCTGGCGGGGCTGATGATGAACCTAACCCACCCGCACAAGATGCGGAATTTTCTTCTGATTATGTTGCAGGTACTTCTACAAGGCGAGTCCCGAGGTGACCAGAGGACGAACCACGTGAAGGTCTTGAAGGGGTTCTACATGAGTTGATGCTACAAGGCGAAGCAAACGCCTTAAGAGACCAAAGAATCCAAAATCTGACAACTCAGCAAGCATTACTGTTGCAGCAACAAAACCAGATGTATGCTCAACAAACTGAGATGCACGCTCAGCAGTCTAACATGATGCAAATCTTGACCCAAATGCAACAAGGACAAAACCGTATGGCAGAGCTTATCCACGGAATGGCCGGCATGTCCTTCTAGACAGAAGAAGAGAATCCAAACGTGGGCACGTCAGGAAATGTCAGACGCACACGAGGCAGAGGCAGTCGTGGGTAGCTGACATCACAGGTTTCACTTTCCTTTTTCCACCTTATTTTGACGCATTGGGGACAATGCTCGATTTAAGTGTGGGGGAGGAAATTTATTGCTTTTAATTTTTGCTTTCTAGGTAGAAGTTTTAATTTCGCATTTTATAAATAAAAAAATATATATTTATGTTAAATCGAGCCATTTCACAAAATTTCTGTTTCGAATCAGATTTACCCAATTTTCTTGAACCATTTAAAAATATATAAAAAAAAATATAAAATATATATATATATATATATATATGTATGTATATATATTATTTTAGAAATGACACGATGCTAGAAACAGGCCATTCTAGAAAGACTTAGGAAAAATATTGATAATATAGGTACCGTCCTTACACCTTGAACCCCTTGATTATGCGGATGAATTTAAATACTTATTATGTCAAAACCACCCTCTTTATTAGTTTATATTAGCAGTCAGCACCATCCTAAGCACACACTAAGTAGGAAGTCATGCAAATAAGTGTATGATCTCAAAGTTAAAAGAATAAATCAAGAGAAAAAAATGAATGAATGAAAAGAAATGCTCCTTCTAAGTTAGGTGGTCCTTAACCGATCATTTAGCCCAACGGTGTAAAATTCTTTATTCTATTGATATATGCAAAAAGAAAAAAAATTGATGAAAATGAGATCATAGTCACTAACAGGCTATCCTACCATGAGTGTGAAGGGATAACGGGCTTAATGTGATTGCGCTAGAATGAAAGAGAGGTTTGTGGGTCGAGGTATAATAACATGATTTGGATTTGTCTGTATAAGATAGGAGTTCTCGATTATTATTATTTTTTTCAAGATAAAAAGTGTCATTACGGTATCATTAGTATCAATGCATAGTACTTATCTTTCTAACTAATGCCTATAATACTCGTGTCTAATCTAAACTAGCACTTAGATTGTTTCATTATTTTTTGCTTGAGGACAAGCAAAGGTTTAAGTGTGGGGGAATTTGATAACACGAAATTATATCGTGTTTTTGGCTTGATTTACATAAATAAATATTATGTTTTATTAAGTTTTCCGAATTTATTTTTTGCTATTTACTATATTGATTTATTATTGCAGAAAATCGAGTCGGTTGGAAAAAAGTCGAAAAAGTGAAGAAAAGAATTTAATTGAAGAGAAAGAAAATGAAGAGAAAGAAAATGAGGAGAAAGAAAATGAGAGGAAATAAAATGCAAAGAAAGGAAATAGAAGGAAAGAAAAGAAAAGGGAAGGAAAATAAAGGTGGTGGGTCCCACCACACATACACATGGCACAAGCCATGAGTGTGGTGCCCACCACACTTTACTGAAACATGGCGCAAGCCACATGAACGTGGCGCAGGCCACTTTGCCAATTCTCTACCCGCCCGGTCTTTACGGCGTCCGCTTCTCATGCTATCAGTCTGTTTTAAAGCCCAATAATACGCCCATTAAATCCTATATTTTCTAAACCTATTATGGATTTTCACTCCTATAAATAGTGTAGATGTTGAAGAATTGGCAGAATTTTTGACCAACAAGAAATGTTGAATTCAGTTCAGAATGTCCTATCAGATGTTGGGACATTATCAAACAGAGTATGTGAACTTATTTCAGGATGTCTCATCAGATGTTGGGACATTGTGTAAATAACTTCTGTTCAGTTTTTCAGGATGTCCCAACAGATGTTGAGACATCTCAGACCTGCTACCAGAATTAATTAATGATTAACTGATCAGAGATATTTAAGGAGAATTATCTGGAATTAATTAATGATGGTTGAAAACAGAACAAGGCGCATCTGTAGGGTGTTTTATATTGAAGATTCAGATTAAAACAGAAGACCTAAATCACCTAGAATCTAGGAGGTAACAAACCCTAAATTCAAGGTGGAAGCTGCATGCGCATTAGGGCTGGATCCTCTGCAGAAAGCCCAAATTACAGATACCTATTTAAGCAACAAAAACTCATAGAATTAAGTACTAATTCCAGAAGACCAAATAGGGTGTCTAGTGTTTTTAATAGCAGGTTGTTTTATGTACCACTTTATGAGCTTTTAATCAAAAAGTGCATTTGTGACTTGATTGAAACTGTGAAGTAAGATCAAGCTGTATTGTTTGAAGGATGTCTTCAATTTCTGTAAACTTGTAAACTTGATCACTGTGTGATTGAGGGGGAGTGAGTAGGGTACTCATATCTAAGGTGTGTCTTAGGTAGAAATTGCATTGGGTAGTTATTAAGTGATAGATTAAACAGGGTGGTTTAAGTCTAGAATTAATATTACTAATAGTGGATTTCCTCCTGGCTTGGTAGCCTCCAGATGTAGGTGTGGTTATACACTGAACTGGGTTAACAAACTTCTGTGTTGTTTACTTTTCTTGCTATTTAAGTTTTGGTTAAATTTGTCAAGTGTCCTATCAAGTGTTGGGACATCTCTTAGGACATCTCATACCTGATCACAGAATTTCAATTGGCATCAGAGCAGGCACCCTGCCTGTTTATACTGGGTGAGATCTAGGGAATACAAATTCTGTAACATGGACAGAGATTTAGGGTCAGTAAATAGACCACCTATACTGGATGGATCTAATTATGACTACTGGAAGCCAAGAATGATTGCATTCTTAAGGTCACTTGACAACAGGGCATGGAGAGCAGTCAATGTTGGATGGGATCATCCTGTTCAAGACACCAAAGATGGATCAAAAGTGCTGAAACCTGAAGAAGAATGGAGTAAGGAGGAAGAAGACTCAGCACTAGGCAACTCAAAAGCCTTAAATGCTTTATTCAATGGAATTGATAGGAACATTTTCAGACTTGTGCATCATTGTGAGCTGGCCAAAGATGTTTGGGACACTCTCAAAACAACTCATGAAGGAACATCAAAAGTGAAAATGTCAAGACTTCAACTTCTCACCACCAAGTTTGAAAACTTGAGGATGAAGGAAGATGAATCAATTCATGAGTTCTACATGAACATCTTGGATATAGCCAATACTTCTGGAGCTTTGGGAGAAAAGATGTCTGATGAAAAGCTGGTAAGAAAGATTCTCAGATCTTTGCCAAAAAGATTTGACATGAAAGTCACAGCAATAGAAGAAGCTCAAGACATATGTTCCATGAAAGTTGAAGAACTCATTGGTTCCCTTCAAACTTTTGAGATGGGAATGAATGACACAAATGTTAAAAAGAACAAAAGCATAGCATTGGTGTCAAATACTGATGAAGAAGAAGATGATGAATCAGAAAATGGTAAAAGCTTATCAGAAAACCTAGCTATGCTTGGAAGACAATTCAAACAGATTCTCAGAGGAATGGATGGCAAATCCAAATCCAGTGGAAAATACACAAACTCTTCTGAGAACAGGAGACCTTATGATGCTAATAAAAAGTCAAATTATGCTGAAAAGACCAGTCAAGAAGGAATCAAGTGCCATGGATGTGAAGGATATGGACACATCAAGAAGGAATGTCCTACCTTCTTAAAAAGACAAAAGAAGGGACTATCTGTAACCTGGTCTGATGAAGACTCAGGAGGAGATTCAGAAGAAGAATCAGCTAAGCATATTACTGCTTTAGCTGGACTGTGTGAATATGATAGTGATTCCAGTTGTGGAGAGCTTACTTATGAAGAACTTGAGCAAGCATTCAAAGATCTATACAAAAGAAGCTCTGAAATATGCAGTGAGGTTATAAAGCTAAAGAAGCAGAATGAGACATTAGAAGATGAAAAAGCAAATGATCAAGAAATCATTGACACCTTGAAGAGTGAAGTAAGTCTTCTCAACTCCAAGTTGGAACATATGTCCAAATCTGTTAGAATGTTGAACAGCAGCTCAAATACACTGGATGTGATTCTCAACAACAATAAGCACTCAGGGGATAAAAGTGGACTGGGATTTAACAGAGCAAATAAAGATGAAGCTAGCTCTAGCAAAACAGCTTCAAAATCCATACAGTCTAACAAGATGTCCCAACAGATGCTTCAACATCATGAAAGAAACACAAAGTCAAACATAATGTTCCAACAGATGTCTCAACATTCTGAAAAGAACAAAATGAAGAAGAAGTATCAAAGATGGAGATGTCATCACTGTGGAAGATTTGGACATATCAAACCTCATTGTTATAAGCTTCATGGATATCCAAATCAGATGTATCAGCAAACTTCCAAGCAGAAAGTAGAAGGTACCAAGAAAGTGCTGCATAGACATCAAATAAATCAGCAATCTCCTAAGCAAAAGACAAAGATCATCAAGAAAGAGTGGAGACCAAAAACCAGCATTCAAACTGATCAAAGTCACATACTCAAGAACAAGATCAACAATCAATCTTGGAGATCAGCTGATAAACAACACACAGGGCAGAGGCATCAAAAGAAATCTCAACTCATCTGGTCAAAGACAAATACTGCATACATAGCACATACATCACTGAGAGTATCAGCTAAAGAAGACTGGTACTTTGATAGTGGATGTTCAAGACACATGACTGGATTGAAGAATTTGCTAGTAAACTTAAAATCACATTCATCCAGGTATGTGACCTTTGGAGATGGAGCTAAAGGAGAAATCAAGGGAGTTGGAACCTTGGACTGTCAAGATGTTCCAAGACTAGATGATGTGCTGCTTGTTAAAGGTTTAACTGCTAACCTGATCAGTATAAGTCAGTTATGTGATCAAGGGTACAGTGTAAACTTTACCAAAACTGAATGCATAGTGACTAACAATGAACAAGAGGTTGTAATGAAAGGAGCCAGATCTAAAGACAACTGTTACATGTGGGAACCACAAGACTTCAGTCTCACTTCAACCTGCTCTCTAGCTAAAGAAGAAGAAGTGAAACTGTGGCACCAAAGACTAGGTCATCTTCATTTCAGAGGCATAAAGAAGATCATATCTATGGATGCTGTAAGAGGTATTCCTAAACTGAAGATTGATGATGGCAAAATATGTGGTGAATGTCAAATAGGCAAGCAAACCAAGATGTCCCATCCAAAGCTCCAACATCTGACAACTTCCAAAGTTTTGGAACTTTTACATATGGATCTCATGGGACCTATGCAAGTTGAAAGCCTTGGTGGTAAGAGGTATGCCTATGTGGTGGTTGATGACTTTTCAAGATATACATGGATAAATTTCATCAAAGAAAAGTCAGATGTATTTGAGGTATTCAAAGAATTATGTCAAAGATTGCAAAGGGAAAAATCCAGCTGTGTGATCAGAATTAGAAGTGATCATGGAAAGGAATTTGAGAATCAAAAGTTCTTAGATTTCTGCTCTTCAGAAGGAATCAATCATGAATATTCTTCTCCTATCACTCCTCAACAGAATGGGATTGTTGAAAGAAAGAATAGAACTATTCAAGAATCAGCAAGAGCTATGATCCATGCTAAAAAATTACCTCTGTATTTCTGGGCTGAAGCTATGAACACTGCCTGCTACATCCATAACAGAGTTACCTTGAGAAAAGGAACTTTGTCCACAATATATGAAGTCTGGAAGGGCAGAAAACCCACTGTGAAGTACTTCCATGTTTTTGGAAGTATCTGTTATATTCTGGCAGATAGGGAGAAAAGAAGAAAAATGGATCCTAAAAGTGATGAAGGAATTTTCCTTGGATACTCCATAAACAGCAGAGCATATAGAGTATTTAATTCTAGATCCAAGGTTATCATGGAATCCATAAATGTGATAATTGATGATGCTCCTACAGATGTCCCAGAAGATGTTGGAACATCTGCTGATATCAAGATTGAAGCTGAAGAAAAGAATGATCAATATAACTTCACTCAAACTGATACAAGGACAGAAGAATCAAGCAAACCTCCTTCCATCAGAATACAAAAGGATCATCCCAAAGATTTGATAATTGGTGATCCCAACAGAGGTGTGAGCACTAGATCAAGAGAAGTGATTTCAGGTTCTTGTTTTGTTTCCAAAATAGAACCTAAAAATATCAAGGAAGCTCTCACTGATGAATATTGGATTTGTGCTATGCAAGAGGAATTAGGTCAATTCACAAGGAATGAAGTGTGGATTCTTGTTCCTAGACCTGATGACATAAATGTGATTGGTACAAAATGGGTGTATAAGAATAAGTCAAATGAACAAGGAGTTGTTACAAAGAACAAAGCTAGACTTGTGGCTCAAGGATACACTCAAATTGAAGGGGTAGACTTTGATGAAACCTTTGCACCAGTAGCAAGGCTTGAATCAATAAGACTACTGTTGGGAATTGCTTGTATCTTGAAGTTCAAGCTATTTCAAATGGATGTGAAAAGTGCCTTTTTAAATGGCTACCTTAATGAAGAAGTGTATGTAGAACAGCCTAAAGGATTTGTTGATCCAAACTGTCCAAATCATGTATACAAACTAAAGAAGGCACTTTATGGTTTGAAGCAAGCTCCAAGGGCATGGTATGAAAGACTGACCACATTTCTTATCAAGCAAGGATACAGAAAAGGTGGAATTGATAAAACCCTGTTTGTTAAAGATGAAGAAGGAAATGTCATGATTGCACAAATATATGTTGATGACATTGTCTTTGGTGGGATGTCTGACAGGATGGTCAAACATTTTGTCAAGCAGATGGAATCTGAATTTGAAATGAGCCTAGTAGGAGAATTAACCTACTTTCTTGGTCTGCAAATAAAGCAAATGGAAGACTCAATGTTCATCTCACAAAGCAAGTATTCCAAGAACATAGTCAAGAAATTTGGAATGGAAAATGCTGCTCACAAGAGAACTCCTGCCCCCACAAATTTAAAGCTGACTAAAGATGAAAAGGGTGAGAATGTAGATCAAAGTTTATACAGAAGCATGATTGGAAGCTTGCTATACTTGACTGCTAGCAGACCAGACATTGCTTTTGCAGTAGGAGTTTGTGCAAGATATCAAGCTGATCCAAAAGTCAGTCATCTCAATCAAGTCAAGAGAATCCTTAAATATGTTAATGGTACTTGTGACTATGGCATAATGTACTTTCATGGTTGCAAACCAATTCTCACTGGCTTCTGTGATGCTGATTGGGCAGGAAGTGCTGATGACAGAAAAAGTACTTCAGGAGGATGCTTCTTTCTAGGAAACAATCTGATTTCTTGGTTCAGTAAGAAACAGAATTGTGTATCCTTATCTACAGCTGAAGCTGAGTATATAGCAGCAGGTAGTAGTTGTTCTCAGTTGGTTTGGATGAAGCAGATGCTCACTGAGTACAATGTCCCACAGGATGTCATGACATTGTACTGTGACAACTTAAGTGCAATCAACATATCAAAGAATCCTATCCAACATAGCAGGACAAAGCATATTGATATCAGACATCATTTCATCAGAGATCTTGTAGAAGAAAAGGTGATTTCATTGAAGCATGTAGCTACAAATCTGCAGTTAGCTGATATCTTTACCAAAGCATTGGATGCTACACAATTTGAGAACTTAAGGGGCAAACTTGGAATCTGTTTATGTGATATCTAGCAGTTAATGAGATGTGCCAACATGTCATAAGACATTGTTTGGCATAAGGTCCAGATGGCAAAACTAATCTGGACAAGATCCTTGGGAATTCCAGCTCTAATCATTTGGACTGTAACGGATACTTATTTAGTAACTACTTATAAGCAGCTATCAAGATTCTCATCATACTATCACAAGAGAATCACTTTAACCAGCAATCCTTCAGAAATCATAAACCCTAAAGCTGTTCATCTACCTTCCTCTACAATGTCTCAAAACCCTAAAACAACTGAGGAAGTTCTCAACCAGGAAGACGTAGTTCATGCCACTCCCATCTCTATGGTACCAATGCAATCAACACCATTGGACGAACTCAGGGGAAGCGCTTCTCACACTAAAAAGGCAAGAACTCCAAAGAGAGGTAAAGATCAAGTCAGAAGCAAAGCTAAAGGCATTCCCTCTCCTGCTAACATGCCCCCAAAATCTTCAAAATATGTTGATGATTCCATCAAGGAGATTGTCAACCAAATTCTCTTTGAACAAAGAGTGGTGAGTGGGATCTCAGTTCCTTTGAACACCATGCCTGCACCTCAAGAAGAACCAGCTCAAACTGCAGAGGTCACTCCTGCAGAACAAGATGTCCCAAGAGATGTTGGAACATCTGCAGAAGAGAAAGAAAATTCATCTGAAGCTGATACTGAACAGACTGAGGACCAGAAAAAGGCCTCAAGTGAAAGTGATAAAGAAACCTCTGAGGATCAGATCAAAGCATCAAATGAAGATCAAATCCCTGCTGATCAAAGAACTGAAGAAGAGACTGCTCAATCTCCTCTAGTGGTTAATCTGGAGCAGGACTCTGATGCAGAAATCATAGCATCTGTTAAACCAAGCATAGCCAAAAGGCTAAGGTCCAAGAAAGGCAAGATGCAAGCTGAAGCAGCAATTCCTGAGCAGAAGAAAGCCTCTCCAAAGAAAGGCAAAGCTAAAGTCACCTTTGGGCCATCAAAACAATGGAGTAAAGTCCAAACTCAGAAAAGGAAAGCTGCCACACCATCAGATTCAGATGTTGAATCAGATGTCCCAACATCTCCTCCCAAGAAGAGACCAACACCTTCCAGAGCTTCAACTGCTGTTCCAGAAGCTCCCTTGGACAACATATCATTCCATCATGTCTCCAGTGTCAACAGGTGGAAATATGTGTACCAAAGAAGGGTTGCCCTGGAAAGAGAACTGAGCAGCAATGCACTTGAGTGCACAGAACTGATTGACCTCATCTCTGCTGCAGGACTGTTCAAGACAGTCTCAGACCTCTCTCCCTGCTATGAACTTCTTGTCAAAGAGTTCATTGTTAATCTCCAGGAGGATTGTTCAAATGGTAAGTCCTCTGAGTTTCAAAAAGTTTTTGTTAGAGGTAAATGTGTAGAGTTTTCCCCCCAAATCATAAATGAGTACCTAGGAAGAGAAACAGATGGACCAAATGAGCTAGGTAAAACAGATAATCAAGTCTGTAAAGTAATCACAGCAAACCAGGTCAAGGCATGGCCTGTGAAGGGAAAGCTCTCAGTGAGCATGCTTACCAGAAAGTATGCCATGTTGAACAGGATTGGTACAGCTAACTGGGTGCCTACCAACCACACCTCTTCAATCTCAACTGGTCTGGCCAGATTCATCTATGCTGTGGGTACTCAAACCAAGATGGACTATGGAGCTTTTATCTTTGATCAAACCATGAAGCATGTCAGCTCCTCTGCAACAAAACTACCAATAGCTTTTCCTTCATTGCTATGTGGTATAATATTAAGCCAATATCCTGGGATTTTAACTGAGAAGGACACAACCTGCAAAAGAGAAAGCCCCTTGGCTTTTCACTACAAGTTATTTCTCAGTCATCATGCTGCAGATGTTGAAGCCCCTTCTGGGACATCTGCAGGATCCTCCACTGCTAAGACTCCAATCTCCAAGAAGGCTTTAATTACTGAACTCAAAAGCACCTGCAAAGAGCTTGAAGCTAGAAAGCAGAAGCTTGAAGAAATCATTCAAAGGTTGGAGAGTGAAGAAGACCAGAAAGCTGCCTCTAATGAACACAATGCCTCTGATGAAGACAGTGAATCTGATGAAGCAAGTGAAGCTGAAACAGAAGATGAGGAAGCAACTGAGAGTGATGAATCTGAGTGATCTTTGTAAGTGAGGAAATTGTAATGACAGCACTGCTTTGTATTTCTGGATAATAGTGTCTTTGGCCCCAAATTTTGTGACTAACAAGGGGGAGAACAACAACAACAAATTGTACTGCTGTTTAATTATAAATGAAAAATCTGTTTGTTTCTGCCTGAACTGAATAAGTGTTTTTCTGTTACAACAAGACTGGATACATATATGTTTGAGGGGGAGTAATCTCAAATAAGAATCAACAGAAAAGTAATGATATACTCTGATAAAAAGAACTTCTGCTGCACTCTGAAAACCAGAAAAGATGTTAGCCAAAAATTAGCCAAAGGGGGAGTTTGTAGATGTTTAAGAATTGGCAGAATTTTTGACCAACAAGAAATGTTGAATTCAGTTCAGAATGTCCTATCAGATGTTGGGACATTATCAAACAGAGTATGTGAACTTATTTCAGGATGTCTCATCAGATGTTGGGACATTGTGTAAATAACTTCTGTTCAGTTTTTCAGGATGTCCCAACAGATGTTGAGACATCTCAGACCTGCTACCAGAATTAATTAATGATTAACTGATCAGAGATATTTAAGGAGAATTATCTGGAATTAATTAATGATGGTTGAAAACAGAACAAGGCGCATCTGTAGGGAGTTTTATATTGAAGATTCAGATTAAAACAGAAGACCTAAATCACCTAGAATCTAGGAGGTAACAAACCCTAAATTCAAGGTGGAAGCTGCATGCGCATTAGGGTTGGATCCTCTGCAGAAAGCCCAAATTACAGATACCTATTTAAGCAACAAAAACTCATAGAATTAAGTACTAATTCCAGAAGACCAAATAGGGTGTCTAGTGTTTTTAATAGCAGGTTGTTTTATGTACCACTTTATGAGCTTTTAAGCAAAAAGTGCATTTGTGACTTGATTGAAACTGTGAAGTAAGATCAAGCTGTATTGTTTGAAGGATGTCTTCAATTTCTGTAAACTTGTAAACTTGATCACTGTGTGATTGAGGGGGAGTGAGTAGGGTACTCATATCTAAGGCGTGTCTTAGGTAGAAATTGCATTGGGTAGTTATTAAGTGATAGATTAAACAGGGTGGTTTAAGTCTAGAATTAATATTACTAATAGTGGATTTCCTCCTGGCTTGGTAGCCTCCAGATGTAGGTGTGGTTATACACTGAACTGGGTTAACAAACTTCTGTGTTGTTTACTTTTCTTGCTATTTAAGTTTTGGTTAAATTTGTCAAGTGTCCTATCAAGTGTTGGGACATCTCTTAGGACATCTCATACCTGATCACAGAATTTCAAATAGCATCAATTTCCATTAGTTTAGACACAGTTGATTTTTAGGAGATTGGAGCAACAAATCAAAGCAATTATTTTCTAGTTTTATTATTTTAAGTTTAGTGAGTATTTTTGCTATTTCCCTTGTACGGATTCATGCTTGGAATAAAGAATCATCTCATCAAGTATTATTTATTCAGTTTTTATTTTATTTATTGTTTATTTAATTTCTAATGTTTGATTTATTTATTATGAGTAGTTTATTTAAATTATATTTTTCCTGCATTGTTGTTCTATTTATTATGTCTAGCTAAATTTTATATATATTCGTATGTAGACGAATTAATCGGGAGGAATTAAATTAAAATCGGTATAAATTATTTTACTAAATTTACAAATTAGGCAAGATCTCTTAAATTAATTTTAATACTTTTTGTTATGAAAATAAGGAAAGTAAATTAAGGTAAATTCAATAGAACGAAAGTTTGTGAATTTAACCGGATAGCTGAGGTTTAGCATTTATTTTAAATTTAATAGAACGAAAGTTTGAGGGTTTAAAATTAATTGGGATTTATTTATTTTCAAAAAGGATTTCTAAACACTTATGGGCGAGCGAAAGCAGGCATAGGACTTTAGTAATTTAGTCTAAATCAAAAGAGCGGAAGTTTGAGACAAGGATTTTTAAATGAGTATTTTTCCACTAAGAAGTATTTTTAGCATACTAGCCTTAACTAATATTTGATTTAATTCCCGACAATTAATGAGTTACATACGGATATATTGTTATTATCTATTAATTAAACTTTAGGTCTAATTATTTCTGCCATAAACCAACCAAAAGAAACAATTAGCCTTAGCTTTACACCGTGATACTAGATAACGTTAGATCGATTTTTAAGTCTCTGAGGGATCGATAATCTTTAAAACTACACGTACGGCTGTGCACTTGCAGAACCATTCCTTTAGATATATAGTCAAGCGACCACTGATCACAAAGCAACCCTCAAATCAGCCAAGAACACCCCATATACAAAACACGATTCTTGGCCAGTTCAGTTGCTACACCACAAACCAGCCATCCTCAAAGCCTTTGAAGCATTCCATTAGCCTCAGGAGGTCAAAGGGAGTCATTTTGGACAAAGGAAGTGGCCAGAAAGCTCAAGTTTGGAAAGCTCCATCTCAGGTAGTCATCTGAATTCATTTTTCCAGAACTCCTTTTTTATGTTACAATGTGAAAGAGCATGCTTCACTGATCACTCTGAGCTTTGAATTTTCAAAAATGGTGTAGAAATGAGTGTGTACTGAACCTCTGAAATTTTTGCCATTTTTGATCTTTTCTTCGAATCTTAGGATTGAGCAATAAGAAATTTGTTTTGAAGGTGGATTTGAGTTCAGGGTGATGAGAGGGTTTGATCTGGAGCTTTAGAGCTCCAGAAATAACCTAGGGAGAGAGTTTGAGATTTTCAGGTGAGGGTGTCACCGGAGAAGACGACCGAAGCTCTTCTCCGGTGACCTGAAAGTGATTAGTTTGATAATTAGGGTTAGGGCTTTGTTTAAATGTGGACCCTTAGATTTCCCTTTCCCGCGCGTGTTGTGTGGCTAGGATCAGTTCATTAACTTTTAATTAGGGTTTAATAATTAATTAAATGAGATTAAGTGGATTTGAATGCTGACCATCAGATTTGGTGTGTGGTCAACCCTAGAACCCCCCAGATTCAATCCAAGCCCTTGACTCAGCATACTTCTGTTTATTTTATTTTCTATTTCAAATTTTCTTATTTGTTTTGTACCATTTATTTAAAATAGCTAAAAAATTCCAAAAAAATGTTTGATTCTGCATTTTCACTTCAAATAATTTTCTCAACCCAAAAATATTTTTATTTTTATTTTTTGCATTTAAAAATCATTTTTAAAACATTTAAATGTTTATTTTAATTAATTAATGGAAATTAATTAATTAAAATATCATTTAGGTTTCTAAAAATCCCAAAAAAATTCACATTGCACCTTTAAACATTTAGAAACATTATCATACCGTCCACACAAATTTCTTTTTGGTTTTGAACCATCTTTGATAATTTTCTTGAATTTAGGGTTCATAAAATTCCTATTTTAGAACCCTAACTTCAAGAATTCTTTTCTGCCTAACCAAGAATGGTATGACAATGGTTCTTTTTGCATTGATCTTCATTTGACATGTAGTTTCTAGTATGATTTTGTCACAAATTTCTTCTGCATTTTTTAATTGATTTTCATTTCTTCCCTTTCGGTGCCTTAAAAACCTAAATAACTTAGAAAATAATAACTTTCATTAGGTTAAGAGTTAGGTTTCCTCCTTTGAGGTGTGATTTCATATGGGGTTAGGGTTCCTTTGATTGCATTTTCAATTTTTTATCTTGTCATTTGCTTCTGTTTTTGGGTTTTTGCATCTCATGTTGTATGAAAACCCTAATTTCCCATCTTCCCTTGCATGCATCTTGCATAGGCATTCATATAAGAACTTTACATGAAATTTTATGCATTCACATGACATATAAGACATCTTAGGACACATTGGAATCATGCTTGATCATTTCTTCATCCATTTACCATGTTATGCATTCATTACATCCCATGAACATTCATGAACTTTCATGCTTCTTTCATGCTTCATTTGCATTCTCATCACTTGTAAGATCATCCATTGCTCTTGGCATACATTTGCATCATCTCTTAGCATAATTTACATCATGAACATGTTTCTGGTTTTGGGTTTGCACCCTTGCATTCATTTCATTTTCACTTCATTCTTTCTTTTATGCTAACTTTTCAGGTGGTAAGTGCTTTGAGAAGTGAATTTGCCTTCACTTCTCACATTCGCTTTTCATCTCTCTTATGCATTCATTGCTGCATTTTATCTTTGCTTTAGAGTGAGCTTGCTCATTCATTTTCCTCCTCCACCTTCTTCCTTCAAGTAACTTATCTTCTTAAGTGAAGTAAGTTGGCTTGTCTCTTCTGCTTCTCCACCTTCCATCTTGCTTCTCCTTGGTGACTTTTCTTGAAGATCTCTTGCAAACCTCATAAACCTTAGGAACACCCAAGCATGATAACAATTAGGATTTTGATTAGTCCCCCATTAGTTTTACCTTTGTGTGTCTTCTTTTGTGTCTCTCTTCTCATCTCATAATCAGGGACTAAACCTTTAAGGTTTTAAGGCCTTGTGATTAAGATTATGCCTGCATCCTTCTCTTAGGATGGAGTGCATAATTTTAATCCTAAGTGTTAAACCATTGATGTGTTTAAATATCTTACTCAATCCATCTAATAATCACTAAGACAATAAGCTTGTAACTCGGGCCTTGCATTAGGGTTTTAATTCTTCCTTAATTGGTTAAGAAGGACTAACCCTAGTGTTAATGGAGAAGTCCCCCTCAAGTTGTCTTACAAACCATAAAACTCACTTCTTAACCTTACCATTAACTAAAATCCACTTTAATAAAGGCTTTGTTTTGTCATGAGGTTAATCCCTAATCATGGATTATGTTGAGGTATCTTCCTCAGCTGAAATGCTCTCATCTATTATCCTTCTATTAGGATGGTGTAATGGGTCCATTAAATCCTTGATTATGGCTTAAACTCATTACTTAACACTAAACAAAAACTCCAAAAACATCTAAATAATTACAAGTAGGTTAATGATCTTAATCCTACATCATGGTGATTAAGTGTAAGGTGTTTACTTCATACTTAAGGTATTCTCATTACCCCTAATCAGAGGGAAGATGTGATGAGTTTATTAATCCTTGATTAAGGCTTAATCTCATTTTCTTATGATAAACACAAAAAGCAATAAAAGATTGAAAATATCAAAAACAAACAATAAATCGTCTCCTTCGGGATTCTTATCTCACCTCATTCACTCACAAACGAGAACTCGCTTCTTCCGTCTAATGCAAGATAGTTAGCACCTGAGCCAGACAGGTCATACACTTGAGCATAGGCAAGCAAGCAGTTAATCAGTCAATTTATCTTCCAGTCTTTTTGAGTCGAACTACGGTGTTCTGACTTCCTCATTGCACGAGAGGATACGTAGGCATAACTTAACTGTTATCGAACAAAAGTCTCTGTGTCTTCCCTCCTCTTTCAGCATTCTTTTAAGCCTCATTCCTGAGTAATTTCATTTCACATCTCTTTTGCACTGACACTTGTACATTCTTTTCCAGCTTTTGCACACAGATAGCACTGACACTACCCCTTTAA
Organism: Lathyrus aphaca; assembly: GCA_963966055.1. Classification (NCBI taxonomy): domain Eukaryota; kingdom Viridiplantae; phylum Streptophyta; class Magnoliopsida; order Fabales; family Fabaceae; genus Lathyrus; species Lathyrus aphaca. The sequence goes on from OZ014519.1 coordinate 232,391,599, forward strand.
GCACAAATATTTTAAGCTTGGATCCCGTCAAGTACGACGGACAATCTGGGTGCTAATACCTACCCAGGTTGTAACCAACCCCTTTTCTCAGTTTCTCTGGTTCGCGACCGTCTTATCCGTATCTTTTTAGGTTTATGCAGCATTACCTTTCCTTCGGGATAAAAATGCCTAGCTGGCGACTCTTTTCAGTTCATCTTCATGTTCTCTCTTTCGCCGACCGTTCGCATCGATACCCTAAATGACCCTGTGTCATTTGGTGGGAGCGACACATATGTATGATCATACAAGTGATGGATGCAAAAAACAAGCATGTTAGGAGCTTAAGGATACATGAACATGCATAAGATGTAATGGATGCAAAAACATACCAAATGAATGCAACAATGATCAACCAATGTTCACACATGTCCTAAGGCATCTAAAATGACATACAAATGCACGAGTAATCATGACAAGTTAATATGATGATGGTATGCAAAGATGAATGCAAATGAACATGACAATTTAGGGTTTTATGAAAGTATGAGATGCATATGATCAAAACAGAAGCAAAACACATGATAAAAAATTGAAATTGCAACCAAGTGAACCCTAAACCCACATAAGATCCCACCCCACAAATGGAAGTCAGAAGCTATGCCAAAGTCAAGTTATGGTTTTTCTAAGTTAGGCTAGGGTTTGGGGTACTTCTTCATGAAAAATGTCAAACAAATGGAAAATGCAATGCAAAAATATGAGGTAAATACCCTAGATACTACATGCCAAGTATGAAAGAATGCTAAAAGAACCATTCACAAACTCATATTGGTTGATCAGAAATGAATTTTTGAAGTTAGGGTTAGAAAAAAAAGAAATTTAGAAACCCTAATTCATGGTCAATTGTCTAAACATGATCAAATCCTAAAAGAAATTTGTAAAATGAGTTTGTAAATTTTTCTAAACATGTAAGGATGCTTCATGATTTTTTTGGTGATTTTTAAATACCTAAAAGTATTTTTAATTAATTAAAATGAATTAATTAATTAAATAATACAATTAAATGATTTAAAAATATATTTTTAATGCAAAAATGAAAAATAAAAATGTTTTTGGTTTCTGAAAATTATTTAGAGTAAAAATGCAAAAGATTGTATTTTTATAAATTAATTTGCTATTTTAAATAAATAAAGAGAATGAAATGAAATAAAAAGAAAATAAAATGCAAAGTAATTAAAAGGGGTGGTTCAGATTGCGTGAGAGAGAGAGAGAGAGAGAGAGAGAGAGAGAGAGAGAGAGAGGGAGAGAGAGAGAGAGAGAGAGAGAGATATCAATGGCCAGGATTGCTAGTCAGCTTGACCAAGAGTATGAGGATCTAAGGGATCAGGTTTGAACTTAGCTTACATGCGTGATCCAAGGGCCATAATTTGTCCTGAGTTAATTAATTATAATTAATTTAAATTAATTAGGATTAGGGTTAATGAAGTAATCTGGATCGTCCATACGCTAATCTAATCAACATCCAAGGGCTCTAATTCAAACTGGCAAACCAAAACCTAATGATTTTCAGGTGATCGGAGATAAGCTCCGGTCATATTCTCTGGCCATCCCAAAACCTATCTTCTTCTATAGCTCACTAAACAACATCAAATCTGCCCAGAAACGTTCCCCAAACATCATAGAACACAAATCAATCATCAAATGGAATTTATTTCACAAGAATCAAACAAATCAATGCAAACATTCAAACACAGGCAAAGTTTCAGAACAACCATACATGCTCATTTCTCAACCATTTCCAATTCCAAACACATCAGAATGATCAACAAAGCATATAGATTCATTTTATAACAAGAAAAAGAGGTTCTGGAAAAATTATTCTTGATGAATACCTGAACTGAGCTTCTTCAAAATGGAGCTTTCAGGACCTCCCTCTTTTGCAAAATGGCTTCTTTAGACCTCCTGAAGCTAGTGGAATGCTTAGAATGCTTTGAAAGTGGCTGATTTTTTAGGTCCAGTTTTGATGAAGTAGAAATCGTGTTTTTGATATGTTGTGTTTCAGACCATGGTGATGGGTGAGAAATGTTCCTTGTGTTATGTGTGGTTGAATGGTGACTGAATTTTGGATGTTTGATGGCTGAGTAGTGAGAATCGAAGAGGGGAAGTTTTTGACAATTTTTGTGCAATCTGAGTGTTGGCTTGTTTTCAAGGCTTCAAGTGTTTGTAAACACCCCAAATTTGCCCTCACCCATTCACACCATGGCTTGTGATCTCCTCATATGCATAAACTCAATCATACCATCTCATATTCCATTTTTGATTCACTGCATAGGTTCTAAGTCATCTGCATCTAGGGTTTGTGATTTGAGCAATCCAAGAGCTTTTGAGCCACTCCAAAGGCCATCAATCACTTCAAAGGGCTCCATGTGTGTTCTTATATCATATTACATCCTCTCAAAGTTAAAAATGCAAAAGAATCACAAGAACTGGGATTGGTATAGATGCAGAGCCAGGCTTGACTGCACAGATGACCTAAAATTAGGGTTTTGGTTTCAGAGGCCATAACTCCAAATTTTTTGGTCATTCTTGTTTCCATTGGTCTCTATATGGTATAGGGAGTATGCATATCAATTTTCATGAAGAAATTCCATGGGGAAGTCATCTGATCAAGGGTTGACTTTCTGGACAAGTCAGTACAAAATCAGGGCATCTGAGGCCCCCAATGACCCAACCAAAGGGTGATCTTCATCATTTTGAGTGTATATGATCTTTATTTGGTCATGGGAGAAGGTTGAAGTTCACAAAAATCAAGAATTTGAAGTTTTTGCAAAGTTGACTTTTTTGGGCTTAGTTGACTTTTCAAGAATGTGTCATTGTATGTCACTTTTCAAGCCTTGCTTTTTGATCCAAAAATGCTTCAAATGGAAAAACTTTGGTCATGAAAGTTGTAGAATACATTTTTCCCTTTTCAAAAAGTACAAGAACATGATCTAATTCTTCTTGGATCAAAAGTTATGGTGTGACAAAGTTGCCAAAAATCACTTATTTTCAAGATGTGCACCAAATGAGAAATTTGCAAAATCATGAACCAAGGCTGTTTGTAGCTTCTAGTTGACATCAAACCAATGTACAAACATCACATAAGTCCTAAAGGTCAGAATTGAACCAAGAATTCTCATGTTTCATGGCTTGTGGAATGAGAAAATCACATGTGAACCAAAGTTGAAACAACTTGCAAAATCATCATCACACTTTCCCCACTTGTTACATTGGATGCTGAACCTTGCTAGCCTCCCATACACACCATGCTGCGCCAGCCCTAGCCATTGTACCAAGCTAGAACTCAAGCCATACCTCTCTTACAAAAAAGTTGACTTTTGGCAAAAGCAAACATCCCAATCACAGCAGGCCATGTCACATCCTCTGGCCACTTGGAATTGTTTATACTATCCTTTAGCAAGCAAAACATATGAGGAGGCCAAGCAAAAACACACCATAGGATCACATACACAAAACCACCCCATTTTGCAAAACCATTCGAATCTGCCTCCACACCTCACAAACACAAAAGCAAGTCTCACCATCATCCTCACCTTGTCACACTGAACCTAAACCAACAAGGAAGCAAGCCAGAAGCACACTGGAACACCTCATTACCATTCTCACTCCAACCTGCATTTTCATTCGAATCATCTTCCACAACCACAAAACATCCAAACTCTTTTCACCAACAAATCAAGCACATCAAAAGGAGTCAAAACCACCCTTCACATTGATCTGAAGCAGCCTATACACAGAGCTCATTTTCTGCTATATCAGATTGGAACCTCTCAAAATAGCTTGCTTAAGCTCATTCCAAGCCTGCCATTAGCACCAGGAGGATCAATGGAGTAAGTTGACACCAAGAAGCAGTCCAGGAAGCCCAGAAATAGAAGCTTCCATCTCAGGTATGACCATAGAAACTTTTCTCTCAGAGCTTGATTTTTAAGTTACAAACTGATTATTCATGTCTTGCTGGTCATGGGGATGTTCTCAGAATCAAAAATGAGTGAGAGATGAGTTTGTATGATCATTCTGAAATTTCACCCGTGGATTTTGTTTTCTTCGATTTGCATGATTCTTGGGGTTTAAATGATATTTGAGGGTGGATTCATGTCCTAGGAGGTTAGAGGATCCTTTAGATGTGTTTAATTTGTTGTTTGGATGCCTGAATCACGTTTTAGGGTTTTGGGGTCGCCGGGGAAGATGACCGGAGCTCCCCTCCGGTCACCTGAGTTTGTTTAGCCCTAATTACAGTCATTAATTTCTATTTGAATCTTGGGCGTTGGATCGTTTGAAAACGTTGACCTCCCGCGTGCGTGTGTGGCCTGGATTCACCCAATTAGCCCTAATCACCATTAACTCATTTAATTATTTCATAAATCTTAATTAAAATCAGAGCCAACCAGGACCCTTGGATCTGCGCGCCAGTCAACTATCCCAAACCCAGTTCAAATCTCCACCCTTGGATCTGCTTACTTTCTTTTTATTTCAATTTTTATTGTATTTCTTTTCATTTTATTTGCACAATTTATTTAAAATAGTAAAAATTGTTTAAAAATTATGAAACTTTTTCTCAAGAGTTTTATTAATTTTTATGACACAAAAATATTTTTGTTTTTATTTTTAGCATTAAAAAAGTATTTTTAAATATTTAAAGGATTATTTTTAATTGATTAATGGAAATTAATTTATTAAAAATACTTTTAGGTATTTAAAAATCACCAAAAAATTCATGAAATGTTCTAAGACATTTAGAAACATTTTCCAACCTTCAAACCAAATTTCTTTTTTGATCTTGATGCATTTTGAGAATTTTTCATTGAATTAAAATTATTTTTGTGCATTAATTTGATCCATAGTTCAAAAAATCATTTCTGCCTATTCGTGAAGGATTGGACATTGATTCTTTTTGCATTGTATTGTGTTTAGCATGTAGTTTTTGAGATAAAAAGGCCATGATTTGATCTTTCATTTTCATTTTGTTTGGCATTTCTTTTGTTTGGAAACCCTAAAACCCTAGCAAACTTGTAAAAACCATAACTTGAAATTGGTGAGGAGTTGAGACCTCTCCTTTGGGCATTGGTTTAGTATGGGATTAGGGATCCTTTGTGTGGCATTTTCAATTTTTTATCTTAGGGTTTGCTTCTGATTTTGACTTTTGTTTGATGTTTGGTTCATAAACCCTAATTTGGGGCTTCCATGTGCATCCCTCTTGTATTCTCTTTCATAACATGACTTGCCATGACATTTCAAGCATCCATTTGACTCATTTGACATCATAAGACATATTGAAAGCATGTTTGATCATTGCATCATGTATTTGCCATGTTGTATGTCATGTGCACTTCATAACTTTTCATGTATGTTCATGATTCTTAACTTGCTTCATTTGCATTCATGAACTTGTATGATCATTTCCATGTGTTGCCTCATGTTTGTAGCATCTCATAGCATCATTAGCATCATGTAAATGCTTCTGGTTTTGTGTCTCATCATGTCACCTCATCCCATTTTGCATTGCATTGCATTTCTTTTCTAACCTTTTCAGGTGGTAAGTGATTTTGAGAAGTGAATTTGCCTTCACTTCTCATAACTTTTCTTTTCATCTCTCTTGCATCCATTGCTGCATTTTTATGTGTGTTTGAGATTGAGCTTGCTCATTCCTTTTCTTCTTACTTTCTTTCTTCAAGTGACTTGACTTCTTGAATGAAGCAAGTTGCTTTGCTTCTCTTGATCCTTTCATCTGCTTCCTGGTGGTTCCATTGAAGACTTGTTCTTGCAAACCTCACAAACCTTAGGAGCAACCAAGCATGACAATGATTAGGATTTTGATTAGTCTCCCCTCTTAGTTTTACCTTTGTGTCTCTTTTGAGTCTTCTTTTCTCATCTCATAATCAGGGACTAAACCCTAAAGGCTTTAAGGCTTTGTGATTAAGCTTATGCCTGCATCCTTCTCTTAGGATGGAGTGTATAACTTTAATCCTAAGTGTTAAACCCTTAATGTGTTTAAATCTCTTAATCAATTCACTTAATAATCATCAAGACATCACACTTGTAACTTGGGCCTTGCATTAGGGTTCTAATTCTTCCTTAAATGGTTAAGAAGGACTAACCCTAGTGTTAATGGACAAGTCCCCCTCAAGTTGTCTTACAAATCATAAAATCCACTTCATCATCATATCATTAAATAAAATCCACTTAATCAAAGGCTTGTTTTGTCATGAGTTTAATCCCTAATCATGGATTAAGTTGAGGAGTTTTCCTCAGCTTAAACATTCTCATCTATTATCCTTCTCTTAGGATGGTGTAATGAGTCTGTTTAATCCTTGATTATGGCTTAACCTCATTACTCAACACTAAACAAAAAAACCAAAAACATCTAAATATTCACAAGTAGGTTAATGATCTTAATCCTGCATCAAAGGTGATTAAGTGTGAGAATCTGACTTCACACTTAAGGTACTCTCATTACCCCTAATCAGAGGGAAGATGTGATGAGTTTACTAAATCCATTGGTCTAGACTTGAGCTCATTAACTTATGACAAATTCAAAGGCAATAAAAGACTGAAAATACAAAAACAAACAATAATCGTCTCCTCCGGGATTCTTTTCTCACCTCATTCACTCACAAGCTAGAGCTCGCTTCTTCCGTCTAATGCAAGACAGTTTGCACCTGAGCCAGACAGGTCATACACTTGAGCATAGACAAGTAAGCAGTTCACAAGTCAATTCATCTTTCAGTCTCTTTGGGTCGAACTATGGTGTTCTGACTTCCTCATTGCACGAGAGGATACGTAGGCATAACTTAACAGTTATCGAACAAAAGTCTCTGTATATTCCCCCTCTTTCCAGCTTCATTCTTTTAGCCTCATGACCTTGAGCATTTCACTCTTATCCTTACACTGACACTATACTTTTATACACTTCACACTTCTTTTACACTGACACCTGTACATCCCTGTTCCAGCTCTTTTACACACAGATTGCACTGACACTACCCCTTTAAAACACAGACCTTTTAAGCGTGGATCCCGTCGAGTATGGCGGACAATCTGGGTGCTAATACCTTCCCAGGTTGTAACCAACCCCCTTTCTCAGTCTCCCTGGTTCGCGACCGTCTTGTCCATATCTTTCTAGGTTTATGCAGCATTACCTTTCCTCCGGGATAAAAATGCCTAGCTGGCGACTCTATTCATCTCCAGTGAGTTCACGGCTGTGTGTTCTCACTGTCCCTCTCGCCGACCGTTCGCGTCTGTACCTTTATCTGGGCCATGTCCCATTTATCGGGAGCGACAGTGTTATGTTTTATGATCCTTAGGCAATGCATAAAAGATTGAGATAGGTCAGAGGAGTGGTTATGCACTGTGGGAATGGTATGGCTCCATTGGCCAAAATGTCTAAAATGGTGTACTTGAAGCATAGGCCATGGCAGAAGTGATTTGAGGTCTTGGGCTGTCTTAGCTGAGTTCAAGGAGCACCATTGGATTGAAAGTTGTGAGCTGTATGGCTTGATTCAAGAGTTTGAATGGTTTTTGCAATTTCATAACTTTGTGATTTCTTGAGAAGCAAGGCATGAAAACCCTAGGTTCCTGGCCCAATTATGATCTTTAGAAGTTTTTTGATCATGTCATGATGTATTTGAGTGGATTAGAGGTCACATAAATGCCTAAAATACCATTTTTCAAATTTCCCTCTTTGGCATGAACTTGAGAATTATAAGAAATTTCCCAACTTTGACTTGCCATATCTTGAGTTCTAGGATGAATCAAGAGGAGTTCTTGTACTTTTTGAAAATGGGAAGATCAAATCTACAACTTTCATTTTTGAGGAAAATTCATTTGAAGCCTTTTTGATCAAGAAAGAGGAGGTTGAAGATCTTTCCCAAAATGGAAAGTTTTCATTACAAGTCATGCCCAAAAATAGAAAGTTTTCAAATGGCTCAAAATTCTTCAATCTTGTGAACTTCCAAGCATTCCTAAGATCAAATAAAGATCATAGGACCTCAAATTGATGAAGATGACCCTTTGGAACCCTTGTTGGTGGCCTCAGATGCCCTGATTCTAACTTTTCTTGCACAACAAGTCACCACTTGATGAGATGACTTCCACTAGGAATTTTTGCTTCAAATTTGATACAGATGCTCCTTATAACATATTTAGACCAATAGAATCAATAATGATCAAAAAATTTGAGTGTAAGGGCCTCAAACCCAAAACCCTAATTTCTGGTCATCTGTGTAGGATCCCTGAGCCTGCCTAGACAACTGTGCAATCTTATGAGATTTTGTGACTTCAAAGCTACCTTGGAGGTATAATATGATCATAGAACACTCAAGGAACCTCTTGGCATGCTTCATGGCCTTTGCGATAGCTCAAACCACTTCTAAGATTCATCTGACCACAAACCCTAGCTATGCAGCTTATGTAGTGAAATAATTATGTAGTGGGAGATAGTATGGTTATGCAATACACTATGAAGGATCATAAGCCAAGGTGTGAGAAAAAAGAGAGGGCAAATTTGGGGTGTTTACAGCTGCTCCTATTCAAGCATGAGTTAGCTGTGTAGGATGTAAGCGCCTGGCTTAACAGACAAACAAGATAACTTGTGGTTGAATACCAAGACAGTCCAAAATTTGCACTCTTTATTATAAGAAGAAAAGGGATATAAATTGTAATAGGCAGTATAGAAAAATGATAGCGACGAAGGACGACCATCGAGCAGAGGACGACTGCTGGGGATAAAATGGTGAGAAACGCGCTGACGGGAACGACCATCATGCTGGGGAATAAAGAATCCGCGACTGGGACGACCATCGGGTAAAGAAAGGCGAATTTACTGGGAATTTAAAAGCACTAACGGGGACAATCGTCAGGCTGAAGAATAAAGAGAACGCGACAGGGACGACCATCGGGTGAAGAGTAAATAAATCAATGATGAGGGACGGTCATCGACAGGGTGATGGACGATCACCTAGCATGGGACAACTGCTAAAAGATATCACAACATAGGACGAATGTCGGATAGGAAGATCAATGATGGGGACGAACATCAGATAAAATGATGAGGGACGATCATCAAAAGGTGAAGGACGATCACCTAGCAGGGGACGACTGCTCTGAGATATCACGACATAGGACGTATTTCGGGTAAAAAAGATTGACGATAGGGACGTCCATCAGATGAATGATGAGGTACGGTCATCAAAAGGTGAATGACGATCACCTAGAAGGGTACGACTGCTCTGAGATATCACGACATAGGACAAATGTCGGGTAAAAAAGATTGACGATGGGGACGACCATCAGATGAATGATGAGGTACGATCATCAAAAGGTGAAGGACGATCACCTAGCAGGGTATGGCTGCTCTGAGATATCACGACATAGGAAAAATGTCGGATAAAAAGATCAATGATGGGGACGGACATCAGATAAAATGATGAGGGACAGTCATCAAAAGGTGAAGGACGATCACCTAGAAGGGGACGGCTGCTTTGGATTATCGCGACATAGGACGAATTTCGGATAGAAAGATCGACGATAGGGACGGCCATCGGATAACATGATGAGGTACGGTCATCAAAAGGTGAAGGACAATCACCTAGCAGGGGACGGCTGCTCTGTTGGGGATTATCGCGACATATGACGAATGTTGGATAGAAAGTTGTTTTGTTGGCGACTTCTGGGGATAGATAAACACGGACGAGTGCTTAAGCCCTAAATAAAATGGTATAAGTGTTTCGACAGTGTGTATGGATTAAAGATACGAACGCATGTTTAAGGAGTGATGATATAGATGAGTATCAACTGTTTGAACAAGAAACACGGACGAGTGTTGATCTGTTGGGGAGATGCGTAAGATACAGATGAGTATCAAAGAAATATGTATAAGTGGGATACAGACGAGTATCAGAAGGATTGTGTGTAAGTATGTACAAGTATTTGTATTGAGAGTGAAAAAAGATATTTTGGCTTTTATCTGCAGGGGATAAGTTCTTTGCGTATTACTGTAGAAGTGATTTTGGTATTTGCAGGTGACTGGATTGTACCTGGCTTATGATCATGCAAATGTTTGACTTTTTCCGTAATACTCCGTATTAGACGGAATGCTACACTCTGTTTGGGGATTAATGATGTGAATGCTATGATTATGCAGATGAGAGAGACGAGATCCGAGATCTGAAATCTGCTGGGAGAACGGATCACTGGGTGATCTGTAGGGAGAAAGGATCACTGCACAATCTTTCTGGAGAACTCTAGGGGAAGAACACTGTGGGGATCCAATGCTGGGGATGAGAAGATCTGGCAATTTGCTGGGAAAAGTGATTTAGGCATTGCTTTTGGAGATCCTGCTTGGGGAGGAGGGAACTTCCGGGAAGTAATCTGTCAAAGGATCAGTTTTGCGGGGGATACTCTGAGGGGACAAAAGCTCAGTGGGGGAATACTTTTGTCAAGTAGTCCTTATGATGATGTGACTGCTGGCTTGGCTGGGGATATAATGCCTGATATGCTCCATGCTATGAAAAATTGTCCTCCTTGAGTACCTGCAATCTGTCAAACAAAGGAAACGTACAAGTGCCATGAGGTATCCTTAACCAGATTCCGTCATAGGAGTTAGGTTCGCCTAAGAGCACATATTTCCTACAAGCATTTATTGAAAATGGCTTATGAGTTTTCATGCACATGTTGTATTACGAACTTTGGACATTTTTGCAAACGAAACAAAAAGGTACAAAACAAAGTGTGAATGAATGTTTGACTTTATTGATTTGTGTGCCCTGAATAGGCGGGTACATTTGGAAGAAGCTAATCCCTGAAATGAGGAGATTGCTACAAACTTGAGAAAATAAAAGTCCAATTTGGAAATGCTGAAGTTGATGCTTCAATCTTCCTTTGCTATGACCTGTATGACCTGAACCCTCTTTTGATCTTGCTCTCTGAATAAAGTTGAATCTAACCGATGCTTTTTCCTTTCGAATCTAGCCATGCTATGTTAGTGATACAGACGAATTCTGAATGCAGTTGTTCGCTTATTCCCGGATTTTGCGTGGATCACCCTTTCGGGTTTTCAATCCACCGGGATACCCATTTTTGCCTGAGTTGTCCAATGTGGCTTTTCAACTCAGCGTGTGTACATGTTTTTCAAATTTTTCCCTTATTTTTGCCCGAGTCTCTTATTCTATTTTTGACTTGCCGGGATGCCCTATTTTTTCCTGGACTTACATTCTGTTTTTACGTCCAGCGGGTCATTTATGCGAAGTATTTTTTAATTTCATCTGAATTCACATGAGACGGGAAGTCTTCACCATCCATGGTTGCGAGCATCAGTGCTCCGCCTGAGAAAACCTTATTTATCACGTATGGACCATCATAGTTTGGTGTCCACTTGCCCCTGTGGTCTGTATGAGGAGGAAGGATCCTTTTCAGTACGAGCTCTCCCACTTGATATTCCTGAGGTCTGACTTTTTGATTGAAGGCTTTCTTCATCCGTTTCTGGTATAACTAACCATGACAGATATCTGCTAATTTCTTTTCTTCAATCAGGCTCAGTTGTTTATAACGAGATCGGACCCATTCTGCTTCGTCCAATTTTACATCCATTATTACCCGTAAGGAGGGTAATTCAACTTCAACAGGTAGGACTGCTTCCATACCATACACAAGCTGATAAGTTGTTGCCCCGGTAGATGTTCTAATGGAAGTTCGGTACCCATGTAAGGCGAATGGTAACATTTCATGCCAGTCTTTGTATGTGACTACCATCTTTTGCACAATCTTCTTAATGTTCTTGTTAGCCGCCTCAACAACGCCATTCATCTTTGGCCTGTAAGGAGAAGATTTGTGATGTTGGATCTTGAAATACAGACACAGTTATGTCATCATTTTGTTGTTAAGGTTTGAACCATTATCAGTAATGATTCACTCGGGAACCCCATATCGACAAATGATATCCCTTTTCATAAATCGGGCTACCACTTGCCTGGTGACATTTGCATACGACACTGCTTCAACCCATTTGGTGAAGTAATCAATGGCTACCAGGATGAATCTGTGACCATTTGAAGAAGTTGGCTCGATCTTTCCAATCATATCAATGCCCCACATGGCGAAGGGCCAGGGTGAAGACAATATATTCAAAGGATTGGGAGGCACATGCACTATGTCGGCGTAGATTTGGCATTTATGGCATTTTCTGGCATAGGTACAACAGTCTGCATCCATTGTGATCCAGTAGTATCCTGATCTTAACAATTTCTTTGGGTACCGAAAGAAACTTAATGAACTTCGTGCATTAGTAGGTCTGTTTCCTTCTTGTCAACACATCTGAGCAAGACCATGTCAAAGTTTTGCTTGTATAGGGAGCCATCAGTATTGAGGAAGAAACTGTCGGCTAGCCTTATCAATGTCTTCTTATCACTAGACGATGCCCCAGGTGGGTATGTCCGAGTCTCCAAGAAGCATTTGATGTCATGGAACCAAGGTTTGTTGTCAATGACAGTGTCCACAGAGAAGACATATGTCGGTCGGTCCAGTCTGGATACTAAAATTCGAGGCACATAGTTGGAAGTATGTACTTTGATCATAGATGAAATAGTGGCCAAAGCGTCTGCAAATCGATTCTCATCTCGAGGGATGTATTCAAGCTTAACTGTTGTGAAGAAAGTCAACAATCTCCTCGTATAGTCACGGTAGGGAACCAGATGCTCTTGATGGGTATACCGATTGCCGATAGTTTGGTTGATCACCAAAGTTGAATCTCTGAATACATTCAAGGTTTTGATCCTGAGGTCAATGGCTTCTTCAATACCCATGATACAAGCTTCGTACCCTGCTTCATTGTTAGTGCAGGAAATGGTGAGTTTTGCTGACAAAGGCATATAGACTCCTTTGGGTGTAATAAGCATTGCACCAACCCCATGACTGTTACAATTAACTACCCTGTTAAACATCATAGTCCATGCTTCTTCTGGATCAGGCCCTTTAGTATGAACAAGCTTTTCACAATCTTTTGACTTTAAGAACATGATTTCTTCATCAGGGAAATCAAATCTCATAGGCTGGTAGTCATCAAGGGGTTGCTCAACTAGATAGTCAGACAATACACCACCTTTGATGGCTTTCTGAGAGGTGTACTGAAAATCATATTCTGTTAGAATCATTTGCCACCTTGCAACCCTTCCGGTAAGTGTTGGCTTCTCAAATATGTACTTGACGGGGTCCATTTTTGAGATCAATAAGGTGGTATGAGTCAACATATACTGTCTTAGTCGGCGAGCAGCCCACGCTAAGGCACAACAAGTTTTCTCGAGCAATGAATAACGATGTTCACAATCGGTAAACCTTTTGCTTAGGTAGTATATTGCATACTCTTTTCGACCGGACTCGTCATGTTGTCCCAACACACACCCCATTGTTTCATTTAATACTGTCAGGTACATTATTAGAGGTCTTCCTTCAACTGGAGGCATGAGAATTGGAGGTTCTTGCAGATACTCCTTGATCTTGTCAAAAGCTTTATGACAATCATTGTTCCACCTAACTGTTTGTTCATTTCTTAGCAGTTTGAACAAGGGCTCGTAGGTTGCAGTGAGATGCGATATGAACCTTGAAATGTAGTTCAATCTACCCAAGAACCCTCTAACTTCTTTCTCAGTCTTAGGTGCAGGCATTTCCTGAATTGCTCTGACTTTGTCGGGATCAACCTCAATTCCTTTTCCGCTTACAATAAAACCCACCAGCTTACCAGAACGTATCCCGAATGTGCACTTATTGGGGTTCAACCTTAACTGATACTTCCTCAGACGCTTGAAAAGTTTCAATAGATTTACCAAATGCTCTTCCTCTGTTTGGGACTTGGCAATTATGTCATCCATGTAGCACTCAATTTCTTTGTGGATCATGTCGTGGAATAATGTTACCATAGCCTGTTGATATGTTGCACCAGCATTCTTCAAACCAAACGACATTACTTTGTAGCAGAACATGCCCCATGGTGTGATGAAGGTTGTCTTCTCCATGTCTTCAGGTGACATTTTGATCTGATTGTATCCAGAAAATCTGTCCATGAAGGAAAATACCGAGAATTGAGTTGTGTTGTCTACCAATACATTAATGTAAGGTAATGTGAAGTCATCTTCCGGGCTTGCTCTGTTCAGATCCCGATAATCAACACACATACGCACCTTACCATCCTTCTTAGGTACGGGTACAATGTTAGCAACCCAAGGCGGGTAACTAGTTACAGCAAGAAAACCGGCGTCCCACTGCTTTTGTACCTCTTCTTTGATTTTCATGGCCATGTCTGGGCGAGTACGGTGCAACTTCTGTTTAACTGGCGGGCAATCCTCTTTCAATGGCAGCTTGTGCATAACAATATCTGTGTCCAACCCCGGTATATCTTGATAGGACCAAGCGAACACATCGACATATTCTCGCAACATACCGATAAGTTGTTCTTTTACTGGAGCTTGCAGACTGGCCCCAATATTCACCTCTTTCACATCTTCCTCGGTACCAAGATTGATAGTCTCAACCTCCTCCTGATGAGGAGAAATCACCTTTTCCTCTTGTCTCAATAACCTGGCTAACTCTTCAGGTAAATCGTAGTCTTCTTCAACCCCTTCATCTGCTTGATTAATCGGATTGTCGAAGTCATACGAGATCATAGCAGTGTCGTTGTCGGTGAAATCTGGAGGGCTATCTCTACAAGGGTTGAGATTTGGTTCATTTTAGTGATTGATTTTATCTTATTTATAAAAAGTGAATGAAGTTATTATTGAGAAAAACATTGCCATTTATTGTTTGGTGCGAAAATAACAAAAATGAAAAGACAGTGAGCGAAAAAGATCGTTTGCAAAAAGATGTCCATTGTTCATTAATATTCAATTTGTGCAAAATACATATGGCCCTATTAAAAAATGAGTCCCGACATCTTGGGTAAGATGCAGGACTTCGATGCATGCTTAAAACAGGAAATAATAATTACTCTGCAGCAGTAACCCTTATAATTTCCTGGGAAGACCAGATGAGGACTTGTTGGCCCGTGACTCTTGGAAGGATCCAGTTTTCCAGATTGTAGTCGCTTTCAGCCTTGTCTTCCAAAGTGTTGACAACATCCGGGGTCAGTATTCCCCCACTTATGAACTTGGGAGATTCAGCAGCCTCCTCTGGAACTTGTCGGGATGGTCTATAACCCAAACCGAATTTTTCTTCTTTCATCTGAACTTCCAGCAGCTTGCCCAATCCTTGGACATTCCCTTCTTCCACAACCTTCCGAGCCTGTTTGTAGGAAGCAATCGAGGTGCCCATCCTCTCCTCTTGGGATGCAGCAAATACCTCAGTTGTAGCTTCGTTGATGTTCAAAGCTTCGAAACCCTGACTCATGGTTTCATGGATCTCTCCATCCATCTCTATGTACTTGTATGTAGCCAGGTGACTAACAAAGATGTCTTCTTCTCCATAGATGGTGATAATTTAGCCTTCCCACTCATATTTTAACTTCTAGTGATGGGTCGATATTACTATGCCAGCGGCATGAATCCTGGGTCGACCCAACAAACAGTTGTAGGCAGGCTGTATGTCCATCACGTAGAAGGTAGTTTTGAAAACTTGTGGGCCAATTATCACAGGCAGCTCAATCTCTCCGAGAACCGATCTCTTAGAGCCATCGAAAACTCTAACAACTAGGTTGCTTGGACGAAGTGCAAGACCATCATACTCCAGTTTGACTAAAGCCTTCTTTGGTAGCACATTGAATGATGATTCGGTATCAACAAGAACATGAGACAGTACATCACCGTTACATTCCAAAGTGATATGCAAAGCCTTGTTATGATTACGCCCCTCCGTAGTCAAGTCAGCATCAGTGAAACCTAGTCCATTACTGGTATTGACGTTTGCAACTACCGTTTCTAACTGATTGACCGTGATCTCTTATGGCACATAAGCTATGTGTAGGACCTTGAGTAGTGCATTCTAGTGAGCCTCATAACACATGAGCAGAGATAGTATGGAGATCTTGGAAGGTGTTTGATGGAACTGATCCACAACTTTGTGATCACTTCTTTTGATAATCCTCATAAACTCGTCTACATCCTGATAAAAGGGTGTCATCTGAGTTTCTTTTGCAGCTGGTTCTTCTGGCACCACATTTTTTCCTTTTTCTTTAGAAGCGGCTTCTGCTTCAGCATTAACTCTGGGAAACTGTGAAGCAAAGAGACGTCCGCTTCGAGTGAAGCCTCCACCTCTCCCAACATTATCAACTTGTGGTACAGGTATTGAGGAGTAAAAAGTGATCTTATTTCCATGGCAATAAAGATCTGAACCATAATGCCAAGGCACAACACTGTTGTTATCATATGGAACTGGTCCAGGCATTGTGATGGTCACCAGACCAATTGTAGCAGAAGAAGGAGTTGTGATAGTCTGTGGATCATAGTAGATGGTGACAGGAGGTCTGATTAAAAATGGTGCAGGTGCAGGAAGTTGTTGATGTGGGTGTTGTTGAAATTCGTTGTTGAGAGATTCCGGAACATAAATGGTTGCTGGATCATAGTAAATGGTAACTGTTGAGATGTCGTCACAAATGTTTGTTGTTGTTGTAGCCATTTCCGTTGAAATGACCTTTGTTGGCATTGTAGAAGATTCTGTTGGGATAATGTTTGCTGGAGTTGTAGAAGAGATTTTTGTTGTCTTTGTAGATGATGGAACTGTTGATGTGATCTGTAGATTGCCTTCTCTGATAAGACCGCTGATACCATTCTTCAGATTTGCACAACCATTGGCAGAAACTTTGCAAGCTTCACAATGGGCCTCACAACCCAGAAAAACTTGGCACTTCAATAGCTGAGCTTTTAATTTGGCCAGTGGTGTTTGAATACTTGCAATGTCCTCGATCAGAATTGTTGGTTGGTCCTCATCAATATCATTAATCCTCGGCCCACCGTGATTCGGTATTGGATTCTTTGTGACATTTGGTGGAGGTGCAAAATTCAAAGCTTTGGAGTCAATCAGATCTTGGACTTTCATGTGCAGGGCCCTACACTTCTCTGTTGAATGACCGGGTGCATTAGAGTGAAAAGCACATCTGGCGTTGACATCATAGTTCCTTGGAAGATTCAGAGGATCTGGTGGAGCCAAAGTTCTTAGTTCAGTCAGGTTAAGCTTCAATAGTTGTGGGAGTAAGGTTGCATAGGGCATCGGGATGGGATCGATCATCCTATTAATTTGAGAAGGCCTTTGTTAGAAAGGACGTTGCTGTTGGTTATTGTTGTTGTAAGGTCTTTGTTGCTGTTATGGGAACTGTTGTTGTTGAGGATACTGTTGTTTTTGAGGTGCTGGAGTAGGGATGGTCACTGCAGCTACTGATCTTTGCAAGTACTAGGGTCTACCTCTATTAACATGTACTGCATTGGTCTCCCCTGTCCTTCGAGGTCCTGAGAAGGGCTTCTTTGCATTGCTGGAGCTAGCACCATTATTAGAAATCTTACCCATCTTCAGCAAACTTTCAATTCTCTCTCCTTCTATGATCACACCAGCAAAGCTAGTGGAAGAGAAAGCAGAAAATCTATCAATGTAGGTCCCTTGCAAGGTATTCATAAACATATCAGCCATCTCCCTTTCATACATAGGTGGCTGGACAACAGTAGCAAGTTGTCTCCACCTTTGAGCGTACTCACAGAAAATTTCCCTCGAAGATTGAGACATACCTATCAAGAGGGTCCTGTTAGGTGCCATATCCAAGTTGTATTGATACTGGTGTATAAAGGCCTCAGCTAAATCTTTCCAGTTCCTGACAGTAGCCCTTGACAAGTGTGAATACCACTCTCTGGATGCCCCGGTTAGATTGTCTTTAAAGTAAAAAATCCACAGTTTCTCATCCATGGTATATGCTTTCAATCTTCCCAGAAAAGATTGCAGATGGGTACGAGGACAGGAGGTACCGTTATACTTTTCAAAAAACAGGGGGTTTGAACTTGTGAGGAATCATTACCCCTTCAACTAAACCCATATCCATCACATTGAATCCTAAAGAGTTCAGGGATTCCAAGGATCTCAGCTTCTCAAATATCTCGTCCAGACGACGGTCATAAGCTTCATCTGCCCCGACACCCAACACTATAAACTGCTCATCCTGAGGGTCTTCTTGCAGAATATGATCTCCAGTGTTCCTTTGGCCATCCCCAAGGATATTAACTTCAGGATTGTTGTGAGGTCCAAACACTACCGGAGTTATTCGCGGCTGATCACGCGCATTGTTACTTGTACCCCCAGTGCATGCATGGTTATCTTCTGGAGTTTGCCACTCGACTAACTCCCTCAATCTTTCTTGGGTCGGTTCCATCCCAGTCATCACATCCATGAATTGATTCATCTGATTCCTCACTTCTGTCCTTACATCAGTCATTTGAGTTCTCACATCTGTCAGTTCCTGCTGTAACTGATCCATTTGTAGACTCGGAAGGTTGTGTCGAGTTGGATATCTGTGGATGCGATTGACGAGAAATACCCTCATGCGAGCAATATTTCCTAAAACAATCAAAAAAGTGAGAAGACAACAAAAAAATCTCCTGCAAAACAAAGGATATGAGATTAGCATGCAATGCAATATGTCTTTTTGTCTTTAGAGGGTATCCGATTTGGTTCTTGGTTTTGACCTTCCAGACCTCTTGGAGGAGATAAATATGTTCGAAACAAACGAAGTCCATGAGAAAATCCGATACATAATCATAAAAGTACAAGTGGCATTGCCAAAATACAAATAGTTCATGAATTACAAACAAGCTCCCATGGTGAATCAAAATACAATCAAATTCAAGAATACAACAAACAAAAATCACCATGGTGAACTAAAGTACAATCAAATAGACATAAGTATAGAAAATCAGACATCCAGTCCAAAAGCATCCTCCCCGACCTCCTTCAGGAGGGCATCAGTCATCGGTCCAACTGGGTGCTATGTGATGGTTCTGATGAGAAGGTTTTGGGTTGCAATGGCATTTGTCATCTTCTGATAATTGTCCTGTTCTTTGGATCTCTTTAACCCCGCCCGAAGTTTCAACTCTGAGATCTCCTTCTGTGCTGCTAGCAGTGCTTCTTGGCTTCTTTTCTCATTAGCTTATAAATGCTCTATCTTGGCTTGCATCTTCTGGTCTTCTTTCAGACGAGCTTCAGTTATCCTGACCCATATATCCTGACTCTCCTCTGGATAATGCTCAGCTCTTGCCCTTTGAATCTTTGCTTCCTTACATGCATTCTTCAACACAAGTTCTCCTGCTCGGGCTTTCCTGATGAAGTCTTCAGTCTTCTAAATTTTGGTTACATGCTCGATACATAACTTCTCTAACCTCTCAATGTCTAGACGACCATCATTCCTTTCC
The DNA here is from genome assembly GCA_963966055.1 of Lathyrus aphaca. NCBI lineage: Eukaryota > Viridiplantae > Streptophyta > Magnoliopsida > Fabales > Fabaceae > Lathyrus > Lathyrus aphaca. The sequence goes on from OZ014519.1 coordinate 232,410,996, forward strand.
CAAAGAGTCTTCTTCAAGGCTTCAGCCAGCTGGGTGTTTCTTTCCTTTAGTTTTTCAAACTCTTCCAGACATACTGTAGTTGTGGGATCAACTGTTGATGGCCCTAGTACATCTTCCAGGGTGAATGGCATACGTGTAATCTGTCCTCTGATGCATGACCATTCAGTGTACTGAGCAGAGGCTATGTTGTTGCATTTCCCCAAAATAGCAGTCCCTTTAGTCTGTATGTGGTCCCAAGCCCAAGCTGCTTGTCGGACAATGGCATGATTGTTCTGAAAAGCACAATAAAGAGACTCTGCTAAGTCTTGCTCTTTAGGTGGATGTATCAAGGCATACTCCAACTGTCTCTTGAAAAGTAAAGGATTGTAATTGATGCAACCCTTTACTCCAATAAGTGGCACATTTGGGTATTTCCCACAACTTGTTCTTATGTCTCGACCCTTGGTGTTCTGAGTACACCATCTGATATCTTCTGAAGTAAGGGCAATCATCCTCTTAGCCCAATTCCTTGACTGATGTGGATTCAAGAAAGCTTCCGTCTTCGGCATATGCTTTATCAACCAACTGTAGAAAAAAGGTGCACAACATCTTACCAATCTTCCTCTCTATTTTTCATTCCTCTGATGAACTGAGTAGTAAAAGTCTCCCAATAAGGTAGGAACTGGGTTCTTTAGCAAGAAGATGTGGATAGCATTCTTGCTTACAAACTTAGGCTCGTCTGCAAACAAGATGATACCATAAATGCTGAGGGCTAGGAGAGCACACACAGTTTCCCAATTCCCTACTGCAGCTTGCTTTGTAGCTTGAGTAACCAAGAAATCCAGATGGAGGCCTGGGATTCCAGCCTTGGAAGTCATGTGCTCATCAATGGTGGTTACATCCAGATGTAATTCCTTGGCTATGTCTTCATTCCTTGGAGGATTTATTTTAAGATTGAAAGGGATTCCTCTTCTGATAGGGACACCCAATAACATAGAGTATTCTTCCAGTAAAGGACCAATCTGAAAATATGGGAAAGTGAAGAAATGGAGAGAAGGGTCATAGAACTGAAGACATGTATGAATCATGCTCCTCTATAATGTGTCCAAATCCATGATCATGTCCAAGATCCCACCATAATTCTCTCTGAATAAGGGAACATGATCAGGGGTGATAAGGGCCTGTATCCGCCTAATGCTTGCTAGAGGATACTCAAAGAAGTGGTAGGTGATGTTGCTTTTCCTGGTTGAATCCATGTTAAAGATGTGTGTTGAAGGAAATAACTAAAGAAGACAACTGAAGAAGATAGCTGAAGAAGTGCTGAAGCAGATAAGCTGAGCAGAAGAATGGTCAAAACCAAACCAAGTGAAGATGGATACCCTGTAAAAAAAATAGACAAATGTTAAATGATGCAATATGATGTATGCTTATGATATGCAAAGGTTTGTGATCATGTGCTAGATTATCAGTTGCTCTTGGTAGGATTCTTGAGTGTTTATAGTTTCAGATGAAGGCTTGAGAACCAGTAACCAGGTGGGGGACTCAAATAAAGAGTCAATAATCCAGGGTTTCAAAGAACTAGTCCAAAATAGTACAACCTTAAGAACAAATTCCAATAGCAATGTATGTTGAGGTTAAGGGTTCCTGCAAACCTATAAACAACCCAACCCACTCACATGTATTGTTCTAGAATAAGGATCCTCAGATTCGGATCTATTATGAGAAGTGTAAACACTTCTAACTCGGAGGTACAATGTTTACCCTAATCATAAAGGATCCTCCTCTAATTCACCTCAGATGCTGAAGGTCATCTAGACTTAGCAGACTTCCCAGATAGCCCTAGCACTACAGGAAATCCGTAGCGCAGAGTTCTCAAAAGGAAACCCATGTCTGAACCGTGTTTTCATATTCCTGCACCAGACCGAAATGGAATGGGAAAGAATATAAAACTACTCTAATCCTATGTGTCACTCAGGCCTTTGTGTTGAGCCTTTCTCACTGGAATATCCCACCCACCAAGGTAACAACAATCCAACACAGTGATGCAATAATAATAATGAAATGCAGAAAGCAATAAATGAAAGCGATAAAGTAAATGCAATAAATAAAGCTGTACATGAAGTAGTAAATAAAGCAAAAAAAATATAAGCATAAATAACACATAACACCCCCAATAAACACAAACAAACAAGCGCTAGGAGAAACCCACAAGAGAACCAGAAGCCCTGGTTGCACAAGTCCCCAGCAGAGTCGCTAAGCTGTCGCTCCCCGAATTTTCATCCCGGTGCAAACGCGAACCGTCGATGATGTTGGAGGTTGAGGTTGAATAGAGTCGCTAGCTAGGCATTTTTATTCCTAAGGAAAGGTAATGCTGCATAAACCTGGAAAGGTATGGATAAAACGGTTACGAACCAAAGAAACTGAGAAAGGGGGTTGGTTACGACCTGGGAAGGTATTAGCACCCAGACCGTCCGTCGTACTCGACGGGATCCATGCTTACTTGATTGTGTTTAAAAGGGGATAGTGTATGTGCTAAATTGTGCATGAAAAGCTAGGGAGAAAAGTATGTACAGAGTGTCAATGCAAAGGAGAAAATGAGTGCTCAAAGCTGAGGCTAAGAAAAGGGAAAATGGGAAGAGGAGAGGGGGAGACAAAGAGACTTTTGTTCGATAACTGTTAAGTTATGCCTACGTATCCTCTCGTGTAATGAGGAAGTCATAACACTATAGTTCGACTCAAAGAGACTGGGTGATTTTGTTATGAACTGCTTGCTTGTCTATGCTCAAGTGTATGACTCGTCTGGCTCGAGTGCTAACTGTCTTGCATTAGACGGAAGAAGCGATTTCTCATTTTCAGAGTGAAGGTGATGAGAAAAGAATCCCAGAGGAGATGTTTATGGTTTGTTTTTTTGTGTTTTCAGGTTTTTATTGTTTTTGGTGTTTTGCATAGGATAATGAGCTTAAGCCATAATCAAGGGTTTGTAAACTCATTATATCACCCCTGATTAGGGATAATGATTCTACTTAAGTATGAGATTAAAATCTCAACTTAATTACCCTAATGATGCAGGATTAAGATCATTAAACTACTTGTGATTATTAAATGTCTTTGGATTTTTGTTTTGTGTTAAGTAATGAGTTTAATCTTTAATCCGGGATTAGTGAACTCATTACACCATCCTAAGAGAAGGATAATAGATGAGAACACTTAAGATGAGGAAGACTCCTCAACTTAATCCATGGTTAGGGATTAAAATCATTATATAACAAGTCTTTATTAATATGGATTTTAATTAAAGGTGGGGTTAAGAAATGGATTTTATGTTTATAAGACTAAACCTGAGGGGGACTTGTCCATTAAACACTAGGGTTATTCCCTCTGAACCAACAGGCAGAGATGTAACCCTAATATAAGGCCCAAGTTACAAGCTTAAGTCTTAATGGTTATTAGGTGTTTTAATTAGGAGGTGTAAACAACTTAAAGGTTTAACACTAAGTATTAAAGTTATACACTCCATCCTAAGATAAGGATACTTGCATAACCCTAATACAAAGTCTTACAACTTTAACTGTTTAGCCTTGATTATAAGATGAGAAGAAGAGACTCAAGGAGCCTCAAAGGTAAAAACTAGGGGAGACTATGTACAACCCTAAAGTTATGATTCTTGGATATTCCTATGGTTTGTGAGGCTTAAGAAAGATCTTCAGAAAGTCTTCAGATGGCCACCAAGGAAGAAGAAGCAGATGAAAAGAGAAGAGAAAGGAGAATAGGTTAATTACTTCCTGAAGAAGTTAAGTAACCTAAGAGAAAGAAAGGGAGCAAGAGAGAGCACAAGTGAGTCACACTCACTTCAAAGACAAATAAGATGCAAATGAAAAGATAAAAAGAGGTTGGATGTGGAGGCAAATCCACATCCTGATCAACTTACCATAAGCCCCTGCAATGGTTAATATGAATGCATAAGGTGAAACAAGATGCAATGATGCCAACCAGAAGTGAATACATGATGCAAATGTGTCATGGAGAGATGCAAAATCATATACCATACATATGTATGATCATACAAGTGATGGATGCAAAAAACAAGCATGTTAGGAGCTTAAGGATACATGAACATGCATAAGATGTAATGGATGCAAAAACATACCAAGTGAATGCAACAATGATCAAACAATGTTCACACATGTCCTAAAGCATCTAAAATGACATACAAATGCATGAGATATCATGACAAGTTCATATGATGATGGTATGCAAAGATGAATGCAAATGAACATGACAAATTAGGGTTATAAGAAAGTATGAGATGCATATGATCAAAATAGAAGCAAAACATATGATAAAAAATTGAAATTGCAACCAAGTGAACCCTAAACCCACATAAGATCCCACCCCAAAGATGGAAGTCAGAAGCTATGCCAAAGTCAAGTTATGGTTTTTCTAAGTTAGGCTAGGGTTTTGGGTACTTCTTCATGAAAAATGTCAAACAAATGGAAAATGCAATGCAAAAATATGAGGTAAATACCCTAGATACTACATGCCAAGTATGAAAGAATGAAAAAAGAACCATTCACAAACTCATATTGGTTGATCATAAATGAATTTTTGAAGTTAGGGTTAGAAAAAAAAGAAATTTAGAAACCCTAATTCATGGTCAATTGTCTAAACATGATCAAACCCTAAAAGAAATTTGTAAAATGAGTTTGTAAATTGTTCTAAACATGTAAGGATGCTTCATGATTTTTTTTGGTGATTTTTAAATACCTAAAAGTATTTTTAATTAATTAAAATGAATTAATTAATTAAATAATAGAATTAAATGATTTAAAAATATATTTTTAATGCAAAAATGAAAAATAAAAATGTTTTTGGTTTCTGAAAATTATTTAGAGTATAAATGCAAAAGATTGTATTTTTATAAATTGATTTTCTATTTTAAATAAATAAAGAGAATGAAATGAAATAAAAAGAAAATAAAATGCAAAGTAATTAAAGTGGTGGTTCAAATTGCATGAGAGAGAGATCAATGGCCAGGATTGCTAGTCATCTTGACCAAGAGTATGAAGATCTAAGGGATTAGGTTTGAACTTAGCTTACGCGCGTGATCCAAGAGTCATGATTTGTCCTGAGTTAATTAACTATAATTAATTTAAATTAATTAGGATTAGGGTTAATGAAGTAATCTGGATCGTCCATACGCTAATCTAATCAACATCCAAGGGCTTTCATTCAAACTGGAAAACCAAACCCTAATGATTTTCAGGTGACCGAAGATAAGCTCCGGTCATCTTCTCCGGCCATCCCAAAACCTATCTTCTTCTATAGCTCACTAAACAACATCAAATCTGCCCAGAAACATTCCCCAAACATCATAGAACACAAATCAATCATCAAATGGCATTTATTTCACAAGAATCAATCAAATCAAAGCAAACATTCAAACACGGGCAAAGTTTCAAAACAACCATACACACTCATTTCTCAACCAATTTCAATTCCAAACACATCAGAATGATCAGCAAAGCATATTGATTCATTTTATAACAAGAAAAAGAGGTTCTGGAAAAACTGTTCTTGATGAATACCTGAACTGAGCTTCTTCAAAATGGAGCTTCCAGGACCTCCCTCTTGTGCAAAATGGCTTCTTTGGACCTCCTGAAGCTAGTGGAGTGCTTAGAATGCTTTGAAAGTGGCTGGTTTTTGAGGTCCAGTTCTGATGAAGCAGAAATCGTGTTTTTTATATGTTCTGTTTCAGGCCATGGTGATGGGTGGGAAATGTTCCTTGTGTTATGTGTGGTTGAATGGTGAAAGAATTTTGGATGTTTGATGGCTGAGTAGTGAGAATCGAATAGGGGAAGTTTTTGACAATTTTTGTGCAATCTGAGTGTTGGCTTGTTTTCAAGGATTCAAGTGTTATGTTTTATGATCCTTAGGCAATGCATAAAATATTGAGATAGGTCAGAGGAGTGGTTGTGCACTGTGGGAATGGTATGGCTCCATTGGCCAAAAAGTCAAAAATGGTGTACTTGAAGCATGGGCCATGATAGAAGTAATTTGAGGTCTTGGGCTACCTCAGCTGAGTTCAAGGAGCACCATTAGATTGAAAGTTGTGAGCTATATGGCTTGATTCAAGAGTTTGAATGGTTTTTGCAATTTCACAACTTTTTGATTTCTTGAGAAGCAAGGCATGAAAACCCTAGTTTCTTGGCCCAATTCTGATCTTTAGAAGTTGTTTGAACATGGCATGACTTATTTGAGTGGATTAGAGGTCACATAAAGGCCTAAAATACCATTTTTCAAATTTCCCTTTTTGGCATGAACTTGAGAATTACAAGAAATTTCCCAACTTTGACTTGCCATATCTTGAGTTCTAGGATGAATCAAGATGAGTTCTTGTACTTTTTGAAAATGGGAAGATCAAATCTACAACTTTCATGTTTGAGGAAAATTCATTTGAAGCCTTTTTTATCAAGAAAGAGGAGGTTGAAGATCTTTCCCAAAATGGAAGGTTTTCATTACAAGTCATGCCCAAAAATAGAAAGTTTTCAAATGGCTCAAAATTCTTCAATCTTGTGAACTTCCAAGCATTCCTAAGATCAAATAAAGATCATAGGACCTCAAATTGATGAAGATGACCCTTTGGAACCCTTGTTGGTGGCCTCAGATGCCCTGATTCTGACTTTTCTTGCACAACAAGTCACCACTTGATCAGATGACTTCCACAAGGAATTTTTGCTTAAAATTTTATACACATGCTCATTATAACATATATAGACCAATAGAATCAAGAATGACCAAATATTTTGAGTGTAAGGGCCTCAAACCCAAAACCTTAATTTCTGGTCATTTGTGCATGAGCCCTGAGCCTGCCTGGACAACTGTGTAATCTTTTGAGATTTTGTGACTTCAAAGAAACCTTGGAGGTATAATATGATCATAGAACACTCATGGACCCTCTTGGCATGCTTCATGGCCTTTGAGATAGCTCAAACCATTTCTAAGATTCATCTGACCATAAACCCTAGCTATGCAGCTTATGCAGTGAAATAATTATACAGTGGGAGATAGTTGTCGCTCTAAGTGACACATGGTCATATAGGGTACAAACGCAAACGGTCGGCGAGAGGAGAAGATGAAATGAAGGTGAAAAGAGTCGCCAGCTAGGCATTTTTATACAAGTGTTAGTGCTAGAAAGTGAAGTGAAATGCTCAGGAATGAGGCTTAAAAAAGAATGCTGGAAGAGAGGGAAGACACAAAGACTTTTGTTCGATAACAATTAAGTTATGCCTACGTATCCTCTCGTGCAATGAGGAAGTCAGAACATCGTAGTTCGACTCAAAGAGACTGAAAGATAAATTGACTGATGAACTGCTTACTTGTCTATGCTCAAGTGTATGACCTGTCTGGCTCAGGTGCTAACTGTCTTGCATTAGACGAAAGAAGCAAGTTCTCGTTTGTGAGTGAATGAGGTGAGAAAAGAATCCCGGAGGTGACGATTATTGTTTGTTTTTGTGTTTTCAATCTTTTATTGCTTTTTTATTTGTGTTTGTCATAAGTTAATGAGCTTAAGCCTAAACCAAGGGTTAGTAAACTCATTATATCCTCCCTCTGACTAGGGATAATGAGAATACCTTAAGTATGAAGTAAGCACCTCAAACTTAATTACCATGATGTAGGATTAAGATCATTAACCTACTTGTGATTATTTAGATGTTTTTTGGTATTTTTGTTTAGTGTTAAGTAATGAATTTAAGCCATAATCAAGGATTTAATGGACCCATTACACCATCCAAATAGAAGGATAATAGATGAGCACATTTAAGCTGAGGAAGATACCTCAACTTAATCCATGATTAGGGATTAACCTCATGACAAAACAAAGCCTTTATTAAAGTGGATTTTAGTTAATGGTGAGATTAATAAGTGGATTTTATGGTTTGTAAGACAACTTGAGGGGGACTTGTCCATTAACACTAGGGTTAGTCCTTCTTAACCAATTAAGGAAGAATTAGAACCATAATGCAAGGCCCAAGTTACAAGCTATTGTCTTAGTGATTATTAAGATGGATTGATTAAGAGATTTAAACACATTAAGGGTTTAACACTTAGGATTAAATTTATACACTCCATCCTAAGAGAAGGATGCAGGCATAACCTTAATCACAAAGCCTTAAATCCTTAAAGGTTTAGTCTCTGATAATGAGATGAGAAGAGAGACACAAAAGAAGACACAAAGGTAAAACTAAAGGGGGGCTAGTCAAAACCCTAATTATTGTCATGCTTGGATGTTCCTATGGTTTGTAAGGCTTAAGAGAAAATATCTTCAAGGCCACCAATGGAAGAAGAAGATGAAAGGAGGAGAAGCAGAAGAAACAAGTTAACTTACTTCACTTAAGAAGATAAGTTACTTGAAGAAAGAAAGTGAATGATGAACATGAATGAGAAATCTCACTCTAAAGCAAAAGCAAAATGCAGCAAGGATGCAAAAGAAGAATGAGAAGAGAAATGGGAAGTGAAGGCAAATTCACTTCTCAATTTACTTACCACCTGAAAATGTTAGTATAAAAGAAAGAAATGAAATGAAAATGGAATGTATGCAAAGATGCAAACCAAAACCAGAAGCATAAACATGATGTAAATGATGCTAAGAGATGATGCAAAGACATATCAAGAGCAATGGATGATCATATAAGTGATGAGAATGCAAATGAAACATGTAGGAAGCATGAAACTTCATGAAAGTTCATGGAATGAAATGAATGCATATCATGGAAAAATGGATGAAGAAATGATCAATCATGATTCTAATGTGTCCTAAGATGTCTTAGAAGTCATGAGGATGCAAGAAATGTCATGGCAAGTTCATGAATGAATGCATATGCAAGATGTATGCAAATGAACATGAGAAATTAGGGTTTTAATGCAACATGAGATGCAAAAGTCAAAAACAGAAGCAAATCATAAGATAAAAAATGGAAAATGCACTCAAAGGAACCCTAACCCCATATGACATCACACCCCAAAGGAGGAGACCTAACTCTTAACCTAAATAAAGTTGTGATTTTTCTAAGTTATCTAGGGTTTTAAGGCACCTTAAGGAAAAAAATGCAAATCAAATAAAAAATGCAAAAGAAATTTATGACAAAAATATGCTAGATACTACATGTCAAATGAAGATCTATGCAAAAAGAATCAATGTCATGCCATTCATGGTTAGTCAGAAAAGAATTCTTGAAGTTAGGGTTCAAAAATGGGAATTTTATGAAACCTAAATTCAAGAAAAATGTCAAATAGTGTTCAAAACCAAAAAGAAATTTGTGTGAATGGTTTGAAAATGTTTCTAAATGTCCTAAGATGCAATGTGAATTTTTTTGGGATTTTTAGAAACCTAAATGATATTTTAATTAATTAATTCCCATTAATTAATTAAAATAAACATTAAAATATTTTAAAAATAGTTTTTTAATGCAAAAAATAAAAATAAAAATGTTTTCTGGTTGAGAAAAATATATGGGATGAAAAGGCAAAAAGAAAATATTTTTGGAATTTTCTAACTATTTTAAATAAATGATGCAAAATAAATGAGAAAAAATGAAATAAAAATATGAATTAATGAAAGTATGCTGATCTAAGGGTCTGGATTGAACCTGGGGGATTTTTGTTTGACCACGCGCCACATCAAACGGCCATAATTCAAATTCAGTTAATTTTAGTTAATTAATTAATTAATCCTGAAATTAAGTTAATGAACTAATCTCAACCATCCATCACACGCGGGAAACAAAGATCAGACGACCCTCATTCAAACTCTGCCCTAACCCTAATTAACCATTTAATCACTTTCAGGTGGCCGGAGAACACCTCCGATCATCTTCTCCGGCCAGCTCTCCACCCTATCTCTCTCAATACGCAATGAAACCTCACCAAACTTTCCAGAAACACTCCTCTAACAACTCTAAACAAGATTCAGCCATCAAAATCCATTTATTTTCACTCAAAATCAAAATCAAAAGCAAACGGAAAATAACACAGAAAATTCAGAGGTTCAATACATGCTAAATACTTGATCATTTTCAAAACTAAACATATCAGGATCAAGGGCATGTCTGGTTCAGCATAGATCAAGGATGTCCATGGAATGCATTTTGTGGCAATTCAACAAGTTTGTGAAAGGTTATGTGCCCTTTTGCAATTTCATGAAGTTTTGGCCCCTTTGAGATTTCTTCATGGGCAAGGCATGAAAACTTTGGGTTCTTGGGCCAATTATGAGTTTTAGGCAATGCACAATGTTGGTATGATGCTTAGAAGTGTGTTTGAATTCACAAAATAGCTTGGCAAATGGTTTTGCAAAAATCCCTCTTTGGTGTATTCTTGAAAATTATGTGATTTTTGCCAACTTTGACAAGCCATAACTTGAGTTCCATAATGAATTAGGACTTATTCTTGTACTTTTTGAAAAGGGGATGATCCAATCTACAACTTTCATGACCAACAATTTTTCATTTGAAGCATTTTTGGTTGAGAAAGAGGAGGTTGAGAAACTTTCTCAAAATGGAAAGTTTACATTACAAGTCATTTCCATTTTTGGCAACTTTTAGTTTAGCTCACTTTTCATCAATTTTGTGAACTTCCAAGCACTTCAATGATCAAATAAAGATCATATAACTTCAATTTGATGAAAAATCCACTTTGGTTCCATGTTGGGGGGCCTTAGATGCCCTGATTTTGCTCTGACTTGCTCAATAAGTTACCCAGTGAACAAATGACTTCCACAATGAATTTCTTCATCAAATTTGGTACACATGATCCCTATAACATATTGAGACCATTAGAAACAAGAATGACCAAAAAATTTGGAGTTATGGCCTCTGAAACCAAAACCCTAATTTCAGGTCATCTGTGCAGTGAAACCCTAGCTCAGCTTCCATGCTTTCCCAGTTCTTGTGATTTCTTGAATTCCTTGATCTTTGATGGATTTAATATGATGATAGAACATACATGGACCCTCTTAGAATGATTGATGGCCTTTGGAGTGGCTCATATGGATCCTTGGATTGCTCAGGTCACAAACCCTAGATGCAGATGAACTTGAACTATGCAGATGAAATAAAAATGCAATATGATATGATATGCTTAAACTAATGCAAACATGAAAGATCACAAGCCATGGTGTGCACTTAGTGAGGGCAAATTTGGGGTGTTTACAGCTGCCCCTATTCAAGCATGAGTTAGTTGTGCAGGATGTAAGCGCCTGGCTTAACAAACAAACAAGATAACTTGTGGTTGAATACCCAAGACAGTCCAAAATTTGAACTCACTGGGGAGAAGAAGAAAAGGGATATAAATTGTAAAAGATGTGTTGGGGAAATGATTCTTGGCATGCCCCATGCTGCATTTGAATACTTGCAATCTTGTTAAGACAAAGAAACACACGAGTGTCCCAAGGTATCCCTTACCGGATTCCGTCATAGGAGTTAGGTATTCCTAAGGGTAAATACATTTCCTGTGAGTATTTAATTTAGAAAGGCACATCTGTTTTTATGCAAATATTATATCATGGATAATGGACATTTTGCAAACCAAACAAAAATGTACGAGACAAGGTGTGACTGACAATCTGATTTTATTAATCTGGGTGCCCTGAAATGGCGAATACAGTCAAAGGAACAAATCCCCTAGAATGAGGAGATTGTTACAAATTGAGAAAAAGTAAGTACTGGCAATGTTGACGACGCTCCGGTGAGCTCCCTTTGCTATGACCCGTATGACCTTGACGTTCTTCTTATCTTGCTTTTTGAAGAAGATTGATTATGACCGATGCTTTATCCTTTCGAGGTTTTCCGTGTTGTAAGTGATACAGACGAATTCAGAATGCAGTTGTTCGCTTATTCCCTGTTTTTGCGTGGATCGCCCTTTCAGGTTTTCAATCCACCGGGATGCCCATTTTTCCCTGAGTTGTCCAATGCGGCTTTTCAACTCAGCGGGTGTACATTTTTCCTAATTTTTTCCCTTATTTTTTCCCGAGTCTTTTTATTCTGTTTTTTTACTCGCCGGGATGCCCTATTTTTGCCTGGACTTACATTCTGTTTTTATGTCCAGCGGGTCATTTATGCGAAGTATTTTTTAACTGCATCTGAATTCACAGGGGACAAGAAATCTTCACCATCCATAGTAGTGAGCATCAGTGCTCCACCAGAGAAAACTTTCTTTACTATGAATAGGCCGTCGTAATTTTGAGTCCACTTGCCCCTGTGGTCTGCGTAGATGTTTAGAATTGGCAGAATTTTTGACCAACAAGAAATTTTGAATTCAGTTCAGAATGTCCTATCAGATGTTGGGACATTATCAAACAGAGTATAAGAACTTAATTCAGGATGTCACACCAGATGTTGGGACATTGTGTTAATGATTTAAGTTCAGTTTTTCAGGATGTCCCAACAGATGTTGTGACATCTCAAACCTGCTACCAGAATTAATTAATGACTAACTGATCTGAGTAATTTAAGGAAAGTTATCTGGAATTAATTATGGATGGACAAAAACAGAATAAGGCGCATCTGTAGGGAGTATTGTTATGAAACTTCAGCATAATCAGAAGAACTAAATCACCTAGAATCTAGGAAGTAACAAACCCTAATTCAAGGTGGAAGCTGCATGCGTTTTAGGACTGGATTAACCTACAGAAAGCCCAAAATACAAACACCTATTTAATCAACAGAAACTCACAGAATTGAGTACGAATTTCAGAAGACAAAATAGGGTGTTGTGTGTTTTAATTGCAGGTTGTTTTAATTGTACCACTTTATGAGCTTTTAAGCAAAAGTGTATTTGTGACTTGATTGAAACTGTGAAGTAAGATCAAGCTGTTTTGTTTGAAGTATGACTTCAATTTTATTAAACTTGTAAACAAGATCACTGTGTGATTGAGGGGGAGTGAGTTGGTACTCATATCTAAGTTGTGTCTTAGGTAGAAATTGCATTGGGTAGATATTAAGTGAAAGATTAAACTGGGTGGTTTAAGTCTAGAATTAATATTATTTATAGTGGATTTCCTCCTGGCTTGGTAGCCTCCAGATGTAAGTGTGGTTATACACTGAATTGGGTTAACAAACTACTGTGTTGTTTAATTTTCTTGCATTTTAAGTTTTGGTTAAATCTGTCAAGTGTTGGGACATCTCATTCGACATCTCATACCTGATCACATAATTTCAATTGGTAACAGAGCAGGCACCCTGCCTGTTTATACTGGGTGAGATCTAGGGAATAAAAATTCTGGAAACATGGACAGAGATATAGGATCAGTAAATAGACCACCTATACTGGATGGATCTAATTATGACTACTGGAAGCCAAGAATGATTGCATTCTTAAGATCACTTGACAACAGGGCCTGGAGAGCAGTCAACATTGGATGGGAACATCCTGTCCAAGACACCAAAGATGGAGCAAAAGTGTTGAAACCTGAAGAAGAATGGAGTAAGGAGGAAGAAGATTCAGCACTAGGCAACTCCAAGGCCTTAAATGCTTTATTCAATGGCATTGATAGGAACATCTTTAGACTTGTGCATCACTGTGAGCTGGCCAAAGATGTTTGGGACACTCTCAAAACAACTCATGAAGGAACATCAAAGGTAAAGATGTCAAGACTTCAACTTCTCATCACCAAGTTTGAAAACTTGAGAATGAAGGAAGATGAGACAATTCATGAATTCTACATGAACATCTTAGAAATAGCCAATACTTCTGGAGCCTTGGGAGAAAAGATGACTGATGAAAAGCTTGTAAGAAAGATTCTCAGATCTTTGCCAAAAAGATTTGACATGAAAGTCACAGCAATAGAAGAAGCTCAAGACATATGCACAATGAAAGTTGAAGAGCTCATTGGTTCCCTTCAAACATTTGAGATGGGAATGAATGACACAAATGTAAAGAAGAACAAAAGCATAGCCTTGGTGACAAATACTGATGAAGAAGAAGAAAATGATGAATCAGAAACTGGTGAAAGCTTATCAGACAACATTGCTATGCTTGGAAGACAATTCAAAAAGATTCTCAGAGGGATGGAAAACAAATCCAGACCAAGTGGAAGATACACAAACTCTTCTGAGAACAAAAGACCTTATGATGCTAATAGAAGGTCAAATTATGATGAAAAGACCAGTCAAGAAAAAGGAATTAAATGCCATGGATGTGAAGGATATGGACACATCAGGAATTAATGTCCTACCTACTTAAAAAGGCAAAAGAAAGGACTCTCTGTAACCTGGTTTGATGAAGACTCAGGAGGTGATTCAGAAGAAGAATCAGCTAAGCATTTCACTGCTCTAGCTGGATTATGTGAATCTGAAAGTGAATCCAGTGATGGGGAGCTTACTTTTGAAGAACTTGAGCAATCATACAAAGAACTATTCAAAAGAAGCACTGAAATATGCAGTGAGATTATAAAGCTAAAGAAGCAGAATGAGGCACTTAAGGATGAAAAAGCAAGTGATCTAGAGATCATTGACACCTTAAAAAGTGAAGTAAGTCTTCTCAACTCCAAGTTGGAACATATGTCCAAATCTGTTAGAATGCTGAACAGTAGCTCAAGCACACTGGATGTTATTCTCAACAATAATAAGCATTCAGGGGATAAAAGTGGACTGGGATTTAACAAAGTTCATAAGGATGAAGCTAGCTCTAGCAAAACTACTTCAAAGTCCATACAGTCAAACAAGATGTCTCAACAAATGCTTCAACATCATGAAAAGAACACAAAGTCAAACATAATGTTCCAACAGATGTCTCAACATTCTGAAAAGAACAGAATGAAGAAGAAGTATCAAAGATGGAGATGTCATCATTGTGGAAGATTTGGACATATCAAACCTCATTGCTATAAGTTGCATGGATATCCAAATCAGATGTATCAGCAACCTCCTAAGCAGAAGATAAAAGTTACCAAGAAAGTGCTGCATATACATCAAAGAGATCAACAACCTCCTAAGCAGAAGACAGAGGTCATCAAGAAGGTATGGAGACCAAAAGCTAGTCTTCATGTTGATCAAAGCTACATACCCAAGAACAAGATCAACAAACAACCTTGGAGCTCTACTGATGAACAATACACAGGGCAGAGGTATCAAAAGAAATCTCAACTCAAATGGTCAAAGAAAGGTGTTGCATATATAGCTCATACATCACTAAGAGTATCAGCTAAAGAAGACTGGTACTTTGACAGTGGATGTTCAAGACACATGACTGGATTGAAGAATCTTCTAGTAGACTTAAAGTCATATTCATCCAGATATGTAACCTTTGGAGATGGAGCTAAAGGAGAAATCAAGGGAGTTGGGACCTTGGACTGTCCAGATGTACCAAGACTAGATGATGTGCTGCTGGTTAAAGGTTTAACTGCTAACCTGATCAGCATAAGTCAATTATGTGATCAAGGGTACAGTGTAAACTTTACCAAAACTGAATGCATAGTGTCTGACAAAGAACAAAAGGTTTTCATGAAAGGAGCCAGATCTAAAGACAACTGTTATATGTGGGAACCTCAAGACTTCAGTCTCACTTCAACTTGCTCTTTAGCTAAAGAAGAAGAAGTGAAACTATGGCACCAAAGACTAGGTCATCTTCATTTCAGAGGCATAAAGAAAATCATATCTATGGATGCTGTGAGAGGTATTCCTAAACTGAAGATTGATGATGGCAAAATATGTGGTGAATGTGAAATAGGCAAGCAAACCAAGATGTCCCATCCAAAGCTCCAACATCTGACAACTTCCAAAGTTTTGGAACTTTTACATATGGATCTTATGGGACCTATGCAGGTTGAGAGCCTTGGTGGTAAGAGGTATGCCTATGTGGTGGTTGATGACTTTTCAAGGTATACATGGATACATTTCATCAAAGAAAAGTCTGATGTATTTGATGTATTCAAAGACTAATGCCAAAGAATACAAAGGGAAAAAGCCAGCTGTGTGATCAGAATAAGAAGTGATCATGGAAAAGAATTTGAGAACCAAAAATTCTTAGATTTCTGTTCTTTAGAAGGAATCAGTCATGAATACTCTTCACCAATCACTCCTCAACAGAATGGGATTGTTGAGAGGAAAAATAGAACTATTCAAGAATCAGCAAGAGCTATGATCCATGCTAAAAAGTTACCTTTGTACTTCTGGGCTGAAGCTATGAACACAGCTTGTTACATCCATAACAGAGTTACTCTAAGGAAAGGAACTTTGTCCACAATCTATGAAGTCTGGAAGGGCAGAAAACCCACAGTTAAGTACTTCCATGTGTTTGGAAGTAACTATTATATTCTGGAAGATAGGGAGCAAAGAAGAAAAATGGATCCTAAAAGTGATGAAGGGATTTTTCTTGGATACTCTATAAACAGCAGAGCATATAGAGTATTTAATTCTAGAACCAAGGTTATCATGGAGTCCATAAATGTGATAATTGATGATGCTCCTACAGATGTCCCAGAAGATGTTGGAACATCTGCTGATATCAAGACTGAAGCTGAAGAAAAGAGTGATCATTCTGACTTCACTCAAACTGATGCAAGGACAGAACAATCCAGCAAACCTCCCTCCATCAGAATCCAGAAGGATCATCCCAAAGATTTGATAATTGGTGATCCCAACAGAGGTGTAAGCACTAGATCAAGAGAAGTGATTTCAGGTTCCTGTTTTGTTTCTAAAATAGAACCTAAAAACATAAAGGAAGCTCTTACTGATGAATACTGGATTTGTGCTATGCAAGAGGAATTAGGTCAATTCACAAGAAATGAAGTGTGGAACCTTGTTCCTAGACCTAATGACATAAATGTGATTGGAACTAAATGGGTGTATAAGAACAAGTCAAATGAGCAAGGAGTTGTTACAAAGAACAAAGCTAGACTTGTAGCTCAAGGATACACACAAATTGAAGGAGTAGACTTTGATGAAACCTTTGCACCAGTAGCAAGGCTTGAATCAATCAGACTACTTTTGGGAATTGCTTGTATCTTAAAGTTCAAGCTATTTCAAATGGATGTGAAAAGTGCCTTTTTAAATGGTTATCTTAATGAAGAGGTATATGTAGAACAACCTAAAGGATTTGTTGATCCAAGCTGTCCAAATCATGTATACAAGCTAAAAAAGGCTCTCTATGGTCTGAAGCAAGCTCCAAGAGCATGGTATGAAAGGCTGACTACTTTTCTTATCAAGCAAGGGTACAGGAAAGGTGGAATTGACAAAACCTTGTTTGTTAAAGATGAAGAAGGAAATGTCATGATTGCTCAAATATATGTAGATGACATTATCTTTGGTGGGATGTCAGACAGGATGGTCAAAAATTTTGTCAACCAAATGGAATCTGAATTTGAAATGAGCCTAGTAGAAGAATTAACCTACTTTCTTGGACTGCAAATAAAGCAAATGGAGGACTCCATGTTCATTTCCCAAAGCAAGTATGCTAAGAACATAGTCAAGAAATTTGGGATGGACAGTGCTACTCATAAGAGAACTCCTGCCCCCACACATTTAAAGCTGACTAAAGATGACAAGGGTGAGAATGTAGATCAAAGCCTATACAGAAGTATGATTGGAAGCTTGTTATATCTAACTGCTAGCAGACCAGACATAGCATTTGCAGTAGGTGTATGTGCAAGATATCAAGCTGATCCAAAAGTTAGTCATCTTAATCAAGTCAAGAGAATTCTGAAATATGTTAATGGTACTTGTGACTATGGCATAATGTACTTTCATGGATGCAAACCAATTCTCACTGGCTTCTGTGATGCTGATTGGGCTGGAAGTGCTGATGACAGAAAAAGCACTTCAGGAGGATGCTTCTTTCTAGGAAACAATTTCATTTCTTGGTTCAGTAAGAAACAAAATTGTGTATCCTTATCTACTGCTGAAGCTGAATATATTGCAGCTGGAAGCAGTTGTTCACAGTTGGTTTGGATGAAGCAAATGCTCACTGAGTACAATGTCCCACAAGATGTCATGACATTGTACTGTGACAATTTAAGTGCTATTAACATATCAAAGAATCCTATCCAACATAGAAGGACCAAGCATATTGATATCAGACATCATTTCATCAGAGATCTTGTAGAAGAGAAAGTGATTTCACTGGAACATGTAGCTACAAATCTGCAGTTGGCTGATATATTTACCAAAGCCTTGGATGCTACTCAATTTGAAAACCTAAGGGGCAAATTGGGAATCTGCTTATGTGAAATTTAGCAGTTATGGAGATGTGCCAACATGTCATATGACATTGTGTGGCATAAGCACCAGATGGCAACACCAGTCTGGTCAAGCACCTTGAGTATTCCTCTCCTAAAAAGTCTCAAAGTAACGGCTACTTATAAAATATCAGCTTGCTTTCAGCTATCCATCTTCTCATCATACTCTCAAAAACGAATTGCATTCTCTAACTGTTTTTCAGAACTCATCAAACCTAAAACTCTTCATCCACCTTCTTCGAAAATGTCTCAAAACCCTAACATTCCTGAAGAAATCCTCAACAAGGAAGATGTGGTGCATGTAACCCCCATTTCTGTGGTACCCATGGATTCAACTCCAATGGACCAAATCAGAGGAAGTGTTCCTCTAGCTAAAAAGCCAAGAACTCCAAAAAGAACAAAAGATCAAGTTTGCAGCAAATCCAAAGGCATACCTTCACCAACAAACATCACTCCAAAATCTTCTGAATACGTGGATGATTCCATAAAGGAATTGGTAAACAGGATCCTTTCTGAGCAAAGAGTGGTAAGTGGCATTTCTATCCCTCTGAGCACCATGCCAGCTCCACAAGAAGATCATCAAACTCAGGCTGAAAAGGACACTCCTGCTCAATAGGATGTCCCAATAGATGTTGAAGCATCTGAAGACCAGCAAAAGGTATCATCTGATACTACTGATGATATATCTGAGGACCAGAAAAGGCCTCCACTGATAGTAATGAAGAATCATCTGAGGACCAACACAAGGCCTCCACTGAAGAGCACATCTCTGTTGATCAACCAGATGAAGAGGAGACTGCTCAACCTCCTTCTGTTGTAAACCTAGAGCATGATTCTGATACAGAAATCATTGCTTCTGTAAATCCTAGCATAGCCAAAAGGCTTAGGACTAGGAAAGAAAAGATGCATGCAGGACATACAATTCCTGAGAAGAAGCAAGCTACACCAAAGAAGGACAAAGCTAAAGTTGTCTTTGGTCCTACAAAACAATGGAGCAAGGTGCAAACACAAAAGAGGAAAGTTGTCACTCCTTCAGATTCATATGTTGAAGAAGATGTCCCAACATCTCCTCCAAAGAAGAAATCAGCACCTTCAAGGTCATCAACTGCTGTTCCAGAAGCCCCCTTGGACAACATCTCCTTTCATCATGTTTCAAGTGTGAATAGATGGAAGTTTGTTTATCAAAGAAGGGTAGCACTTGAAAGAGAGCTGAGCAGTAATGCACTTGAGTGCACAGAGTTAATTGATCTCATATCTTCTGCTGGCCTCTTCAAAACTGTCTCAAACTTCTCTCCTTGCTATGAGCTGCTGGTCAAGGAATTCATAGTCAACCTCCAAGAAGATTGTGCTAATGGTAAGTCTGCTGACTTTAGAAAAGTTTATGTAAGAGGTAGGAGTGTAGAATTCTCTCCTAGGGTTATCAACCAATACCTTGGAAGAGAATCTGATGGTCCAAATGAGTTAGGGAAGACTGATAACCAGGTTTGCAAGGTTATCCCTGCTAACCAGGTCAAGGCTTGGCCAGTTAAAGGGAAGCTCTCAGTTAGCATACTGACAAGGAAATATGCCATGCTGAATAGGATTGGTACAGCAAACTGGGTACCTACCAACCATACATCCTCAATATCAACTGGGTTGGGCAGGTTCATATATGCTGTGGGCACTCAAACAAGCTGGATTATGGAGCTTATATCTTTGATCAGACTTTGAAGCATGCTGGATCCTCTGCAACAAAGTTGCAAATTGCCTTCCCTTCCTTACTGTGTGGAATAATGCTGAGTCAATATCCTGGAATCCTCACTGAGAAGGACACAATCTGCAAAAGAGAAAGCCCTCTGGCCTTCCACTACAAGCTGTTCCTGAGTCATCATGTAGCTGATGTTGAAGCACCCTCTGGGACATCTGCTGGTCCTTCAAAGGCAAAGTCTCCAATCTCCAAAGCTGCATTGATAGCTGAACTGAAGACCACTTGCAAAGAACTGGATGCAAGGAAGCAGAAGCTTGAGGAGATTATCCAAAGGCTGGAGATTGAAGAAAGTGCTCAGAAAGCTGCTACTTCTGATGAGGAGACTGAGGAAGATGAAGAAACTGAATATGAGGAGTCTGAGTGAAAAACTGTATGTGAGGAAAAATGTAATGACTGCTGCATTGTTATTTTGAATTAGTATCTTTGGCCCCAATTTTGTGTCTAACAAGGGGGAGAACAACAACAACAATGTATGATGTTGTTTAGCTATTAATGAAAAAAACTGCTGTTTGCTTCTGAACTGAATCAATGTGTTTTAAATGAAAATTTATGTTGTAACAAATCTGAATACATGTATGTTTGAGGGGGAGTAAACTAACACATGACTCAACAGAAAAGGAAAGCTATACTCTGATAAAAGAACTTCTGCTGCACTCTGATAACCAGAAAATATGTTAGCCAAAAATTAGCCAAAGGGGGAGTTTGTAAATGTTTAGAATTGGCAGAATTTTTGACCAACAAGAAATGTTGAATTCAGTTCAGAATGTCCTATCAGATGTTGGGACATTATCAAACAGAGTATAAGAACTTAATTCAGGATGTCACACCAGATGTTGGGACATTGTGTTAATGATTTAAGTTCAGTTTTTCAGGATGTCCCAACAGATGTTGTGACATCTCAAACCTGCTACCAGAATTAATTAATGACTAACTGATCTGAGTAATTTAAGGAAAGTTATCTGGAATTAATTATGGATGGACAAAAACAGAATAAGGCGCATCTATAGGGAGTATTGTTATGAAACTTCAGCATAATCAGAAGAACTAAATCACCTAGAATCTAGGAAGTAACAAACCCTAATTCAAGGTGGAAGCTGCATGCGTTTTAGGACTGGATTAACCTACAGAAAGCCCAAAATACAAACACCTATTTAATCAACAGAAACTCACAGAATTGAGTACGAATTTCAGAAGACAAAATAGGGTGTTGTGTGTTTTAATTGCAGGTTGTTTTAATTGTACCACTTTATGAGCTTTTAAGCAAAAGTGTATTTGTGACTTGATTGAAACTATGAAGTAAGATCAAGCTGTTTTGTTTGAAGTATGACTTCAATTTTATTAAACTTGTAAACAAGATCACTGTGTGATTGAGGGGGAGTGAGTTGGTACTCATATCTAAGTTGTGTCTTAGGTAGAAATTGCATTGGGTAGATATTAAGTGAAAGATTAAACTGGGTGGTTTAAGTCTAGAATTAATATTACTTATAGTGGATTTCCTCCTGGCTTGGTAGCCTCCAGATGTAAGTGTGGTTATACACTGAACTGGGTTAACAAACTACTGTGTTGTTTAATTTTCTTGCATTTTAAGTTTTGGTTAAATCTGTTAAGTGTTGGGACATCTCATTCGACATCTCATACCTGATCACAGAATTTCAGTCTGTATGAGGAGGAAGAAGTCTCTTCAGCACAAGATCTCCCACTTGGTATTCCCGAAGCCTGACTTTCTGATCGAAGGCTTTCTTCATTCTTTTCTGATATAACTGCCCATGACAGATTGCAGCTAACCTCTTTTCTTCGATCAAATTCAGTTATTGTACCGAGATCGGACCCATTATGCTTCGTTCAGCTTGAAATCCATCAGTACCCTTAAGGAGGGTAATTCAACTTCAACAGGTAGGATTGCCTCCATACCATGTACAAGCTGATACAGTGTTGCCCCAGTGGATGTTCTGATTGAGGTACGATACCCATGCAAGGTAAATGGTAGCATTTCATGCCAGTCTTTGTAAGTAACCACCATCTTCTGCACAATCTTCTTGATGTTTTTGTTAGCTGCCTCAACAGCGCCATTCATCTTTGGCCTGTAAGGAGAAGAGTTGTGGTGTTGAATTTTGAAGTCCCAACATAGTTCTGCCATCATTTTGTTGTTCAAATTAGAACCGTTGTCAGTAATGATTCGCTCGGGTACTCCATATCAATAGATGATGTCTCTCTTCAGAATTCTGGCTACCACTTGTCTGGTGACGTTTGCATACGAAGCTTCTTCGACCCATTTGGTGAAATAATCGATGGCTACCAGGATGAATCTGTGGCCATTTGAAGCAGTCGGCTCGATCTTTCCAATCATGTCAATGCCCCACATGGCAAAGGGCCAAGGTGACGACATTACTTTCAACGAATTTGGAGGCACATGCACCTTGTCTGCATAAATCTGGCATTTGTGGCACTTTCTGGCATAGGCACAACAGTCTTCATCCATTGTGATCCAATAGTAACCTGATCTTAGTAATTTCTTAGCCATTGCATGTCCTCCAGCATGGGTACCGAAAGATCCTTCATGCACCTCGTGCATCAGCAAGTCTGCTTCTTTCTTATCAACACATCTGAGAAGAACCATATCAAAGTTCCTCTTGTATAATGAACCATCAGTGTTCAGGAAGAAACTACCAGCTAGCCTTCTTAATGTCTTCTTATCATTGGATGATGCCCCATGTGGGTATGTTTGATCCTCCAAGAAGCATTTGATGTCATGGAACCAAGGCTTGTCATCTTTAGCAATGTCCACAGAGAATACGTATGCCGGTCGGTCAAGTCTGGATACTGAAATCCGAGGCACATAGTTGGCAGTCTGAACCTTGATCATGGAGGAAATGGTAGCTAAAGCATCTGCGAACTGATTTTCATCTCGAGGGATGTACTCAAGTTTGACTGTTGTGAAGAAAGTCAATAATCTCCTCGTATAGTCACGGTATGGAATCAAATGCTTTTGGTGAGTGTACCATTTGCCGTTGGTCTGGTTGATTACCAAAGTTGAATCTCCAAATACAGTTAATGTCTTGATCCTGAGGTCAATGGCTTCCTCAAGACCCATGATACAGGCTTCGTATTCAGCTTCGTTGTTAGTGCATGGAAAGGTGAGTTTTCCACGACCATTCATATTAACAGCCCCAAACAACATCAATGTCCATTCTTCTTCTGGGTCAGGCCCTTCAGTGTGAACAGTCTCTTCATGATCTTTTGCTTTCAGGAACATGATGTCTTCATCAGGGAAGTCAAATCTCATTGGTTGGTAATCATCAATGGGTCGCTCAGCTAGATAGTCAGAAAGTACAATGCCCTTGATGGCTTTTTAAGATGTGTACTGAATGTCATACTCTGTCAGAATCATTTGCCATCTTGCAACCCTTCCGGTAAGTGTGAGTCAGTAAGGTAGTGTGAGTCAACATATACTGCCTTAGTCGGCGAGCAGCCCACGCTAAAGCACAACAAGTTTTCTCGAGCAGTGAATAACGTTGTTCACAGTCGGTAAACTTTTTGCTTAGGTAGTATATTGCATACTCTTTTCGACCAGACTCGTCATGCTGGCCCAACAGACATCCCATTGATCCTTCTAATACTGTCAGGTACATTATTAGAGGTCTTCCTTCAACTGGAGGCATAAGGATTGGAGGTTCTTGTAATTACTCCTTGATTTTGTCAAAAGCCTTCTAAAAATCTTCATTCCACCTGACTGCTTGTTCCTTTCTTAACAATTTGAACAGGGGCTCACAAGTTGCTGTAAGATGAGATATGAACCTTGTTATGTAGTTTAATCTACCTAGGAACCCCCGAACTTCCTTTTCAGTCCTAGGTGCAAGCATATCATGAATGGCTTTGACTTTTTCGGGATCAACTTCAATTCCTTTTTCACTTACAATGAATCCCAGCAGTTTACCGGACCGCACCCCGAATGTGCACTTGTTGGGGTTTAGCTTCAACTGATACTTTCTCAGACGCTTGAATAACTTCAGCAGATTCCCCAGATGATCTTCTTCAATGAGGGACTTGGGAATCATGTCATCCACGTAGCATTCAATTTCTTTGTGTATCATGTCGTGGAATAATGTTACCATAGCCCGTTGATAAGTGGCACCAGCATTCTTCAGTACAAAAGGCATTACCTTATAACAGAATGTGCCCCAGGGTGTGATGAAGGTAGTCTTCTCCATGTTTTCAGGTGACATCCTGATCTGATTATACCCGGAAAATCCATCCATGAAGGAAAATACCGAGAACAGAGCTGTGTTGTCGACCAATACATCAATGTGAGGTAATGGGAAGTCATCTTTCGGGCTAGCTCTATTTAGATCTCGGTAATCCACACACATCCGTACTTTGCCATCCTTCTTAGGCACTAGTACAATGTTAGCAATCCATGGTGGGTAACTAGTTACAGCAAGGAAACCGGCGTCCCACTGTTTTTTTACTTCTTCTTTTATCTTCATGGCCATATCTGGACGAGTACGACGTAGCTTCTGTTTTACTGGAGGACAATCTTCTTTCAAAGGAAGCTTGTGCATAACAATGTCAGTATCCAGACCTAGCATGTCTTGATAGGACCAAGCAAAGGCGTCAATGTATTCTCGAAGCATGTCAATAAGTTGTTCCTTCACTGAATCTTGCAGACTGGCCCCCATCTTCACTTCTTTTAAGTCCTCTCCGGTACCAAGATTAACTGTCTGAACCTCCTCCTGATGAGGAGTGATCACTTTCTCTTCTTGCCTCAACAACCTGGCTAACTCTTCAAGTAACTCATAGTCTTCTTCAACCCCTTCATCAGCTTGATTAATCGGATTGTCGAAGTCATACAAGGTCATAGCAGTGTTGTTGTCGGTGCAATCTGGAGGATAATCTCTGCAAGGGTTGAGATTGGTTCGTTTTAGTGATCAGTTTTAATCTTGTTTAGAAAAAGTGAAAATGAAGTTGTTTATTTTGAAAACATTTCCATTTTATTGTTTTGTACAAAAGTGAAAAAATGAAAAGATAGTGAGCGAAAAAGAGACTCGTTTGCAAAAGATGTCCTGATATTCATTGATTAATCATTTGTACAAAATACAACATGGCCCTATTACAAAATGAGTCCTGACATCTTGGGCAAGATGCAGGACTTGATGCATGCTAAAAAGACAGCAAATAATAATTACTCTGCAGGAGTAACCCTCATAATTTCCTGGGAAGACCAGTTAGAGACTTGGTTCCCCGGGATCCTTGGACGTATCCAGTTCTCCAGGTTGCGGTCGCTTTCCTCCTCATCTTCCAGAATGTTCACAGCATCTGGGATGAGCATCCCCCCACTAACGAATTTGGGCTCTTTGGCAGCCTCTGATTGATCTTGTCGGATTGGTCTGTAACCCAACCCGAATTTATCTTCTTTCTTTTCCACTGGCAGCAGCTTGCCCCAGCCTTGAGCGGTACCTTTTTCAACAACCTTTCGGGCTTGCTGATAAGAGATGATAGAAGTTCCCATCCTGTCCTCCTGGGATGCAGCCAAAACTCCGGTAGCTTCATTAACATTTAGGGCCTCAAACCCTTGGCTCATTGTCTCATGAATTTCTCCGTCCAGCTCAATATACTTGTAAGTAGCCAGATGGCTAACAAATATATCTTCCTCACCACAGATGGTGATAATCTGTCCTTCCCATTCGTACTTCAGTTTCTGGTGAAGGATCGACGTTACTGCGCCTGCAGCGTGAATCCAGGGTCGACCTAGCAAACAGCTGTATGCTGGCTGTATGTCCATCACATAGAAAATGGTTTCAAAGACTTGTGGACCGATTATCACTAGTAATTCTACCTCTCCCAGAACAGATCTTTTAGAGCCATCAAAATCCCGAACCACGAGATTACTCGGCCGGAGAGCTATCCCATCATATTCTAGTTTGACTAGAGCTTTCTTGGGTAAGACATTGAGTGAGGACCTAGTGTCTACCAGAACATGAGACAAGACAGCTCCTTTGCACTCCAAGGTTATGTGTAAGGCCTTGTTGTGGAGACGTCCTTCAGATGTTAAATCAGCATCAGTAAAACCTAGCCCATGGCTAGTGTTGACATTTGA
This sequence comes from Lathyrus aphaca, assembly GCA_963966055.1. Taxonomy (NCBI): domain Eukaryota; kingdom Viridiplantae; phylum Streptophyta; class Magnoliopsida; order Fabales; family Fabaceae; genus Lathyrus; species Lathyrus aphaca. Next base: position 232,437,042 of record OZ014519.1, read on the forward strand.
TACCACTGTTTCCAGCTGATTTACAGTGATCTCTTCTGGCACATATGCAGCGTGCAGAACTTTGAGAAGTGCATCCCGATGGGCTTCGGAACACAACAGCAATGATAGGATTGAGATCTTTGAAGGAGTTTGATGGAGCTGGTCCACAACTTTATAGTCACTTCTTTTAATGATTCTCATAAACTCATCCACATCTTGGTTGAAGGATGACTTATGAGTTTCCTTGGGTGCAGATTCTTCCGGTATCACACTCTTCCCCTTGGCTCTGGCAACAGCCTCTGCCTCAGTGTTGGTTCTATGGACTTGTGATGCAATGAGACGTCTGCTTCGAGCGAAGCCTCCGCCTCCCCCAACATTGTCCACTTGGGGAGTGAGAACTGGAGAATCAAGAAGGACTTTCTCTCCATTGCAGTATAAATCAGTACCATAATGCCATGGTATAACACTGTCTTTGTCATATGGGATCGGCCTGGGCACTGTGATGGTGACTGGGCTTACTGCTACAGTTGTTGGGACTACAATGGTCTGTGGATCATAAAACATTGTTACAGGACCTCTGGTGGGTGTAGGTGAAGGTGAAATGAAGTTTTGTTGAGACTATTGTTGATATTGCTGAAAGTTGGAACTCGGGACCGCTGCCGGGTCATAATAAATTGTGACAGTGGAAACATCATTGTTGGTTGTTGAAGTTGTAGTAACTGGTGCAAATGAATTATTGTGTGTTGAAGTGATGGATGGAATAATTGCTGAAGTTGTAGCTGAATCAGTTGGAACAATGGTTGTTGCATTTGTAGAAGAAACAATGGGAAAAATGGTTGTTGAATTTGTAGAAGAAACACTTGGACATATGGTTGTTGAATTTGTAGAAGAAACACTTGGACAAATGGTTGTTGAATTTGTAGAAGATTCACTTGTTGACAAAAGGGTTGTTGGTGTTGTAGAAGCTGTGGTTGTGATTTGCAGAATGCCTTCCTTTATCAAATCATTGATGCCTTTCCTTAAGCTAGCACACCCATTCTCAGAAAGTTTGCATGATTCGCAACATGCCTCACAACCTGGAAATACTCGGCATTTTAAAAGCTGGGCTTTAACCTCTGCCAGAGGTGTTTGAATACATGCAATGTCTTCTATTAAATTCAGGGGTGATCCATCCTCTACAACATTAATCCTGGGCCCACTGTGACTTGGCATAGGATTTTTCATCACATTTGGAGGAGGTGCAAAGTTCAGGGCTTTTGAATCAACCAGATCATGAACCTTCATATGCAGGGCTCTGCATTTTTCAGTAGAATGACCAGGTGCGTTAGAGTGAAAAGCACACCTAGCATTAACATCATAGTTCCTTGAAAGGTTTTGAGGATCAGGTGGAGCCAATGTCCTCAACTCAACCAGATTGAGCTTTAGGAGTTGTGGCAGGAGTGTAGCATATGGCATAGGAATGGGATTAATCACTCGGTTGACCTGAGATGGCCGTTGTTGAAATGGGCGTTGTTGTTGATTGTTGTTGTTGTTGTTGAATGATCTCTATTGCGGAAACTGTTGTTGTTACAGAAAGTGTTGTGGTGGTTGAACATACTGAGGAGGTGGAGCATGGATGGTAACAGCAACAACTGTTCTGGGCATGTACTGGGGTCTCCCTCTTCCCAAGTGCACAGAGTTGGTCTCACCAGATCTTTGGGGCCCAGCAAATGGTTTTCTTGTACTGCTTGAACTGGCACCATTATCTGAAATTTTCCCCATCTTCAAAAGACTCTCAATTCTCTCACCAGCTATAACTACATCAGCAAAACTGGTGGAAGAGAAAGCAGCAAGTCTGTCAATATATGTTCCTTGAAGAGTGTTCATGAACATGTCAGCCATTTCCCTTTCAGACATGGGAGGTTGAACAACAGTAGCAAGTTGTCTCCACCTTTGGGCATATTCCCTGAAGCTTTCACGGGAAGATTGAGACATCCCCATCAAAAGGGTCCTGTTTGGAGCCATGTCCAAGTTGTATTGATACTGCCGGATAAAAGCTTCAGCCAAGTCCTTCAAGTTTCTTATTATGGCTCTAGTTAGGTGGGAATACCAATCTCGGGATGCCCCAGTTAGACTATCCTCGAAGTAAAACATCCACAGCTTTTCGTCAATGGTGTATGCTTTTAACCTTCCCAAGAATGATTGAAGGTGGGTGCATGGGAAGGATGTGCCATTATACTTTTCAAAACACGGGGGTTTGAACTTGTGAGGAATTCTCACCCCTTCCACCAGTCCCATGTCCATTACATCAAACCCTAGGGAATTCTGGGATTCAAGAGACCTCAACTTCTCAGCAATCTCATCCAGCCTACGGTCGTAAACTTCATCCCTAGCTCCAACAATTGTGAACTGCTCTTCTTGAGGATCCTCTTGCAAGATCCTACCTCTAGCAGTGTTACCCTGAGTATTCCTTATGACATTAACTCCTGGGTTTAGATGAGGCCCAAACTCTGGTGGATCAATGCGAGGCTGCCCGCGATCATTGTTACTAGTACCTCCTGTACCTGGATGGTGTTCTTCAGGAGTTTGCCTCTCCACCAACTCTCTTAGCCTTTCCTGACTCTGAGCTAAGCCAGTCATTACAGTCATGAATTGGGTCATCTGATTCCTCATCTCAACCCTCTCATTAGCCATTTGGGTCCTAACTTCATTCAAGTCTTGATGTACTTGATCCATCTGGAGTCCCGGAAGGTTGTTACGCGTCGGGTACCGGTGTATTCTGTTAACAGGGAACACTCGTCTGTGAGCAATGTTTCCTGAAACCACAACAAAGTGAGAAACAGCAAATAAATAAGAACCTACAAAAACAAAGAAAATGTTAGTATGCAATGCATTATGCTTATTTGTCTTCCAAAGGTATCCGGTTTGGTTCTTTGGTTTTGACCTTTCCAGACCTCGAGGAAATGCTGATGATGTTGAGATAAAGCCCACCAATAAATGATACAAACTGATATATTACAAAGGATGAAAATACATAGTTTGATTACAATACATGCCCATGGTGGGTCAAAATACAACAAAATAAAAGTACAACAAAAGGAAACGTACAAGCAAAAGGATCCGACATCCAAACCAAAGTCATCCTCCCTGACTTCCTTCAGAAGGGCCTCAGTCACCGGCCCTACTGGGTGCTCTGTAATAATCCTGATGAGGAGATTCCTTATAGCAATGGCATTGGTTAGCTTCTTATGCTTATCCTGATCCTTTGACCTCTTCAACCCCGCCCGGAGTTTCAATTCAGATATTTCCTTCTGAGCTGCCAACAATGCCTCCTGATGCTTCTTCTCCCTAGCCTCCAACTGCTCTATCTTAGCCTGAGTCCTCTGGTATTCTTGTGCACGGGCTTCAGTGATCCTGATCCACCTAGCCTGGCTTTCCTCCAGATAATTCTCTTCCCTAGCCTTCTGAGTCTTTGCCTCCTTGCAGGCATTCTTCAGTACTAACTCCCCTGCTCTTGCCTTCCTGATGTAGTCATCTGTTTTCTCAATCTTGGCCATATGCTCAATCCTGAGTCTTTCCAATTTCTCATTATCCAGACGGCTGTCATTTCTCTCCCAGAGAGTCTTCTTCAAGGCTTCGGCTAGCTGAGTGTTCCTCTCTTTCAGCTTTTCAAACTATTCCATACTGACAGTTGCTACAGGTTGTATTGTAGAAGGTCCAGGTGCATCTACCAAAGTGAAAGGCATCTGGGTGATCTGAGCTCTGGTACGAGACCAATCAGAATACTATGTTGAAGCAATGTTGTTGCACCTTCCAAGGATGGCTGTCCCTTTGGTCTGAATGTTGTCCCAAGCCCATGCAGCTTACCTGACAACAGCAGAGTTAGGGTGGATCTCACAGTAGAGGGTCTCATCCAAATCTTGTCCTCTGGGAGGATGAACCAAAGCATATCCCAATTGTCTTTTAAATAGTAAAGGGTTGTAGTTGATGCAACCCTTCACTCCTATCAAAGGCACATTAGGATATTGCCCACAACTTGTAATGATGTCCTTGCCTTTGGTGCTCTGAGTGAACCATCTGATGTCATCTGATGTCAAGGCAATGAACCTCTTAGCCCAATTCTTCTGCTGGTGGGCGTTTAGGAAAGCATCTGATTTTGGCAAGTGTCTTAACAGCCAAGAGTAATACAGAGGAGCACAACATCTGACCAGCCTTCCTCTTTGCTTTTCATTCCTCTGATGTACTGAGTAGTAGAAGTCTCCCAGCAAGGTAGGAACAGAGTTCCTCAATAAGAACAGGTGGATGGCATTCTTACTCACAAACTTGGGCTCATCTGCAAACAAAGTAACCCCATATATACTGAGGGCTAAAAGTGCACATACAACCTTCCATTCTCCTATAGCAGCATGCAGGGTAGCTTGAGAAATCAAGAAGTCTAGGTGGAGGCCTGAAACTCCAGCCTTGGTTGTCATGTTCTGATCAATGAGGGAAGGCTCCAAATGCAATGCCCTGGCTATGTCTTCATTTCTGGGAGTAGACATCTCTGGGTTGAAAGGGATCCCTCCTCTGATAGGAACTCCTAACAACAAGGAAAACTCTTCTAGCAATTGGTCCCAACTGGAAATCAGGGAAAGTGAAGCATCTGAGTGGAGGGTCATAAAACTGCAAGCAAGTATGGATCATGCTCCTCTGAGGTGCATCTAGATCTATGACCATATCCAATATGCCTCCATAACGCTCTCTGAATAGTGGGATGTGGTCAGGTGTAATAAGGGACTGGACCTGCCTGATGCCATTCAGGGTGGGCTCAAAGAAGTGGTATGTGATGTTGCTCTTTCTTGAAGTGTCCATGCTGATGATGGATGTTGGTGAAGAGGCTGAAAACAACTACTAATGAAGATCACTGACTGAGAAGCTGGAGATGAGTCTCTGATGCAGACAACTGGAGAAGAATCACTGGCAAACTGATGGAGGTACTGGAGAAGATAACTGAAGCAGTCTAAGCAGCAGAAGGGGTCAAAACCAAACCAAAGATGATATGATGGATACCATGTAAAACAAATAAGCAAATGTTAAATGATGCAAAAATGATGTATGCAAATGATATGCAAGGGTTTGTGATCAAGAGTTGGATCTGTTTATCTGTCTTGGTAAAAGTCCATGTATGTTCAAAGGTCCGGATGGAGGCTTAGAAATCCAATAACTGGGTGGGGGACTCAAATAAAGAGTCACAAGTCTAGGGTAATCACAAGAACTGTCCAAAGTGGGGCATTCTTAAAACAAAACAGTAACAAGGTATGATGTGGCTCCTACAAAACCTGTAAACAACCCAACCCCCTCACATGTAATGTTCTAGAACAAGGATCCTCAGACTTGGATCAGTTATGAGAAGTGTACACACTTCTAACCCGGAGGAACAGTGTTTACAATAACCATAAATGATCCTCCTCTAATTCACCTCAGTTTCTGAAGGTCATAAAAAGGTCATCCATACTTAGCAGGCTTCCTAGATAGCCCTATTACTACAGGAAATCTGTAGCACAGAGTTCTCAAGAAGAAACCCATGTCTGAATCGTGTTTCATATTCCCGCACCAGACCGAAATGGAATGGGAAAGAATATGAAGCCACTCTAGCCTAGGTGTCACTCAGGTCCCAGGTATAGGACCTTAACCACTCAATGAAACCCCACCCACCAAGACAAAAGAAGATCCAGTAATGATAATGACAGTATGAAAATGCATAAAACTGTAAAGGAAAGCAGTAAATAAAGATGTACAACCTGGGAAGGTATTAGCACCCAGATTGTCCGTCATACTCGACGGGATCCACACTTAAAAGATTTGTGTTTAAAGGGGGTAGTGTCAGTGCTATCTGTGTGCAAAAGCTGGAAAAAGAATATACAGGTGTCAGTGCTAGAAAGTGAAGTGAAATGCTCAGGAATGACGCTTAAAAAAGAATGCTGGAAGAGGGGGAAGACACAGAGACTTTTGTTCGATAACAGTTAAGTTATGCCTACGTATCCTCTCGTGCAATGAGGAAGTCAGAACACCATACTTCGACTCAAAGAGACTGGAAGATAAATTGACTAATGAACTGCTTACTTGTCTATGCTCAAGTGTATGACCTGTCTGGCTTAGGTGCTAACTGTCTTGCATTAGACGGAAGAAGCAAGTTCTCGTTTGTGAGTGAATGAGGTGAGAAAAGAATCCCGGAGGAGACGATTATTGTTTGTTTTTGTGTTTTCAATCTTTTATTGCTTTTTTGTTTGTGTTTGTCATAAGTTAATGAGCTTAAGCCTAAACCAAGGGTTAGTAAACTCATTATATCCTCCCTCTGACTAGGGATAATGAGAATACCTTAAGTATGAAGTAAGCACCTCAAACTTAATTACCATGATGTAGGATTAAGATCATTAACCTACTTGTGATTATTTAGATGTTTTTTGGTATTTTGTTTAGTGTTAAGTAATGAGTTTAAGCCATAATCAAGGATTTAATGGACCCATTACACCATCCTAATAGAAGGATAATAGATGAGCACATTTAAGCTGAGGAAGATACCTTAACTTAATCCATGATTAGGGATTAACCTCATGACAAAACAAAGCCTTTATTAAAGTGGATTTTAGTTAATGGTGAGATTAAGAAGTGGATTTTATGGTTTGTAAGACAACTTGAGGGGGACTTGTCCATTAACACTAGGGTTAGTCCTTCTTAACCAATCAAGGAAGAATTAGAACCCTAATGCAAGGCCCAAGTTACAAGCTATTGTCTTAGTGATTATTAAGATGGATTGATTAAAATATTTAAACACATTAAGGGTTTAACACTTAGGATTAAATTTATACACTCCATCCTAAGAGAAGGATGCAGGCATAACCTTAATCACAAAGCCTTAAAACCTTAAAGGTTTAGTCTCTGATTATGAGATGAGAAGAGAGACACAAAAGAAGACACAAAGGTAAAACTAAAAGGGGACTAATCAAAACCCTAATTATTGTCATGCTTGGATGTTCCTATGGTTTGTAAGGCTTAAGAGAAAATATCTTCAAGGCCACCAATGGAAGAAGCAGATGAAAGGAGGAGAAGCAGAAGAAACAAGTTAACTTACTTCACTTAAGAAGATAAGTTACTTGAAGAAAGAAAGTGAATGATGAACATGAATGAGCAAGCTCACTCTAAAGCAAAAGCAAAATGCAACAAGGATGAAAAAGAAGAATGAGAAGAGAAATGAGAAGTGAAGGCAAATTCACTTCTCAATTTACTTACCACCTGAAAATGTTAGTATAAAAGAAAGAAATGAAATGAAAATGGAATGTATGCAAAGATGCAAACCAAAACCAGAAGCATAAACATGATGTAAATGATGCTAAGAGATGATGCAAAGACATATCAAGAGCAATGGATGATTATACAAGTGATGAGAATGCAAATGAAGCATGTAGGAAGCATGAAAGTTCATGGAATGAAATGAATGCATATCATGGCAAAAGGGATGAATAAATGATCAATCATGATTCTAATGTGTCCTAAGATGTCTTAGAAGTCATGTGGATGCAAGAAATGTCATGGCAAGTTCATGAATGAATGCATATGCAAGATGTATGCAAATGAACATGAGAAATTAGGGTTTTAATGCAACATGAGATGCAAAAGTCAAAAACAGAAGCAAATCATAAGATAAAAAATGGAAAATGCACTCAAAGGAACCCTAACCCCATATGACATCACACCCCAAAGGAGGAGACCTAACTTTTAACCTAAAGAAAGTTGTGATTTTTCTAAGTTATCTAGGGTTTTAAGGCACCTTAAGGAAAAAAATGAAAATCAAATCAAAAATGCAAAAGAAATTTATGACAAAAATATGCTAGATACTACATGTCAAATGAAGATCAATGCCAAAAGAATCAATGTCATGCCATTCATGGTTAGTCAGAAAAGAATTCTTGAAGTTAGGGTTCAAAAATGGGAATTTTATGAACCCTAAATTCAAGAAAAATGTCAAAGAGTGTTCAAAACCAAAAAGAAATTTGTGTGAATGGTTTGACAATGTTTCTAAATGTCTTAAGATGCAATGTGAAGTTTTTTGGGATTTTTAGAAACCTAAATGATATTTTAATTAATTAATTCCCATTAATTAATTAAAATAAACATTTAAATATTTTTAAAATAGTTTTTTAATGCAAAAAATAAAAATAAAAATGTTTTCTGGTTGAGAAAAATATTTGGGATGAAAATGCAAAAGGAAAATATTTTTGGAATTTTCTAACTATTTTAAATAAATGAGAAAAAATGAAGTAAAAATATGAATTAATGAAAGTATGCTGATCTAAGGGTCTGGATTGAACCTGGGGGATTTTAGTTTTACCACGCGCCACATCTAACGGCCATAATTCAAATTCAGTTAATTTTAGTTAATTAATTAATTAATCCTGAAATTAAGTTAATGAACTAATCTCAACCATCCATCACACGCGGGAAACAAAGATCAGACGGCCCTCATTCAAAATCTGCCCTAACCCTAATTAACCATTTAATCACTTTCAGGTGGCCAGAGAAGACCTCCGGTCATCTTCTCCGGCCAGCTCTCCATCTTATCTCTCTCAATACGCAATGAAACCTCACCAAACTTTCCAGAAACACTCCTCTAACAACTCTAAACAAGATTCAGCCATCAAAATCCATTTATTTTCACTCAAAATCAAGAATCGAAAGCAAACGGAAAATAACACAGAAAATTCAGAGGTTCAATACATGCTCAATACTTGATCATTTTCAAAACTAAACATATCAGGATCATCAGTGAATCATGGAGAATCAATTAGGAACTTAAAAACGCATTTTTGGAAAATTTGTTCTTGAGGTTATCTGAAGTGAAGCTTTCTCAGTTTGAAGCTTCTGGCCACTTCTCTTGTGCAAAATGACTCCCCTTAACCTCCTGATGAAGTTGCAATGCTTGGAAAGCTTTGAGAGTGGCTGGTTTGAGTGGTAGCAACTCAACTGGTCAAGAATCGTGTTTTGGTTGTGGGTTTTTTTTGGCTATTTTAATGGTTGCTTTGTGTTCTATATATGATTTTGAGATGAATGGTGAAATTTGTTTGGAGTTTGAGTGTGTGAGCAGAGAGTTTCGAAGGAATTTGCAAGAGGAGTGATTTTGTGGAACTTGAGCAATCTCTGGTTTTAGGCTGGCTTGTTGTGTGTTATGGCTTGGGTTTGATCCACATAACAAGTTGTGATAGGCCAGAGAGTGGGTGGTGGCTGCAGCTGATTGGTATGGGCTTCTTGCAAAAAAGTCAAAAGTTTTTGTCCTTGAGGTATGGGCTGGGACAGAAGTGGTACAAGGGCATGTCTGGTTCAGCATAAATCAAGGATGTCCATGGAATGCATTTTGTGGCAATTCAGCAAGTTTGTGAAAGGTTATGTGCCCTTTTGCAATTTCATGAAGTTTTGGGCCCTTTGAGATTTCTTCATGGGCAAGGCATGAAAACTTGGGGTTCTTGGGCCAATTCTGAGTTTTAGGCAATGCACAATGTTGGTATGATGCTTAGAAATTGTAATACCTCAAAATTTGCCCTCGTATTTACTCCCTTTACTGGCTTATTGCTTCGCATTCATCTGCATTTTACACTAGGTCATTAACATTACAATAATGCATTTCACTGGCTCCTAAGGCGTGGTATTAAAGCTTTTTCCTGTGATTTGTAGCTTTCCTCATTCGAAGGTGGTTTATCCGGTAATTGCATTCGAATTAAGACGATGGCTTGAGCCCTCAACATTATATGTATATTCTCATCAAAGTTCATCGATCACCAATGTCATATACTTTAAGATTTCTTGAGAGTATCGAGTGATTAGGGTTTCACCATTGTTCTACTTGAGACGGGTCGTGAATTAAGGGTTTATTTTCTTTCAATAGCTCAGGCGGCCTTCATCATCAGTGTGCAATGCAAGGTGACTTAGAATTTCATGTTAAAGAGATCAGGGGCCCTCAAGGACAAATGTCAGATTGATTCAACCTACGGAGTAATGGGTCAGGAAGCAAGAGATTCAGTTGTGGATTCATATGGTAATCAGGGTATTAAGGTTCTCTCAGTGGCTTGTTGTTTGGACAATTGATTTTATTAACTGAAAGTTGGGATTCATTAAGAGTACAAGTTGGGTGTTGATCGTACGTATTAAGATTAGTCGTGTGGAATTCAAAAAACTAATCCATTAAAACCATACTTATATCAAGCCCATATCCATTCCAAGGGAAGAAGCCTAATTTTATCAATCCATTTAATATCCATATTCGAATTTCTTTTTTCATCTGAATCAATTATTCATCCGATGCATATCCACTTTTTGGTCCATTTCGCTAATCAAATATCAAATCATAGCCATTTTTTTTCAAGTATCCATTTTATTTTTATTTTTTTGATTCCCATTTGAATATCCAATCCCAAATCACATTTCTTGTCAAGCCCATTACAGGTCAAAGACCAATATTATTTTCCTCACATTTTTGTTAAACCAAAGGTCCATTCAATCCATATTTAGTTTCATCCTAATTGGTTTCTAGCCCGATTGTCCATGTCCATATTCGAATTTATTAATCAAATCCTATCTTTTTGACATTTTTGAACCACTCTTAGAATTTAATTTAATTTTTATATGTTAATATCCAAAACTCTTTGAGTATCAATCACCATTCATGTTTTAATATCCATTTTAGGATATTCCATTTATGTTCATTACCAAAAAAAATCAGTTAAAAGAAAAGATGCTAATTCAGTTACAAAGGTGGAGAGGGGATGAATTACACCAGAAAGAAAGAGATGGGAGGATTCAGTTATAATAACCATATAACAGATATCAGAAAGGGGAAATAACAGAGAAAAATGCAATTACACCAGAAAAATTCAGGATAATCAGTTACAAATGTAACTGATATATAACAGAAGTAGAGACACAAAAAAAAAACTATATATATTCTTCAACCTCCATTCTGCTATCTCTCTTAAAAACTAAGAATTCTGCAATATAAAATACAGTTACCAAAAATCCAAAATCCTCAACCTTCATCAATCACAAAAACCGAACCTTCATCTCTCAACTGGAACTTCTTCTTCACATATCTTCATTAACTCTTCTCCAATCTTTTTTTCTTCACAACCCTTCAATATCCATCACTCTCTTAAACCAAAAATCCAGAAAACCTCCAATCGCAAACTTCTGCGGATTCAGCCCCAAGAACCTCCATCAATCTTCACCTTCATGATAGGCAAAACACAGCCTTCTTCTTGTCCATCGCTCATCTTCATCATTATACCGAAACCCGCAATGATTCAACAAGATTTCATAAACATTGCATCAGTTCAACAACGACCGCGAGAATTCCGCTGAAACTGCAACAATGGATAAACATCATCACAACAAGAATTGAACGACTACACCGAGGAAAATTCAGATTCGCAGCGAGAAAGAAAGAGCAATTTCAGAATTGAGAATAGGAGAACTTACCGAGAAACATCGATCCATCTTCAACAATCTTCTGCTTCTCCACTTCACACCATCATCTTCCACCCTCAGAAACTCTTCTTCAATCTCAAAGCTCTTTCTCTAATTATGAGAACAACTTCACCAACTATCACAAAAACTCCAACAAACTGCATAACAGAAAAACGAAATAACAGAAACCTTCTTCGATTTTCCAAAATCGCAACTTCATCTAGCCCCTTCAATCAACCCTCATCGTAGATCCATCAGCAATCAATATCAATAACCTTCAATTAAAAATCTGCATCGAGCTCTCCCTCCACCATTGTCAATCATCAATCGCACATATTACATCATCATCAATCTTCATCAAAGCTTTCGTGAACCAGTTCCGTAAACCTGCATAATCAACAAGATTTTCAAGAACTCCGCAGAATCCATCACAACAACACCGAAATAATTGCTGATTTAACGACTTCCAGAAGCTGACAAAAACCTGCAAAATCTTTCAAAGATTTCATCATTCTTCAACCAACATAAATATTGTTTCAGTAATCATTGAGGTTCATCAATCTCCATACAACAATCAACAACTTGGATTCGCAGCGATCGAGAAGTAGAATAAGAGCGGAGAAAAGAAATACCTGGAAATCGCTGTTATTAAGCCACCGCACCTAGCTTTTCAGAGCGTGTTCTGTATTTGATCTTGAGCTTAGAACTTCAATTTCTAAATATTGTGGTTCATATCTTTGTTGTTCAAGGATAAAAATTAGCTAATGCTGAAGGAGAAGGAGTGATTTCGATAGTCAGTCGCGAGTGAGGGAGTCGAGGAGGAGAGACTTAGAGCGGTGTATTTCGGCGGTGTTTTTATTCTAAGGAGGAATGGGTCCGATGCCAACTCGCGAGCGAGGGAGATGAGGGGTGAGACCTAGGGCGCCGACGATTGAGGTTGGTGAGGAGCAATTGTCGGCGTCGGATTTGTTTTGAGAAAGAGAAGATGGAGATAACATGATGAGAAAGGAGAAGAAGGAAGGTTGGTTGAATGTGACTTTGTGGGCCTTCGGTTTTGAGCAACACGATTTAAGTCATCCACAAACTTGGACCGGGTCTGATCCTCCACTCCCATGGATCTTCTCTTCACACAGTCCTCATTCCAATTCACACCCCCTGCGAGATGATTCAAGAAAAAAGGCTTAAGGCCATTTTTTTTGCTATTTGAACCGCACTGGTTTTTAATCCACCCGTCTGAACTGAGTTGGATAACAAAGGGGCCTTTTGGCCATATTTTTAATATCTGCAGGCCTCAATTCTACATACACCCTTGTTTACTTTATTTTTTTTTTAGAAATTATTAATGATTCTTGTTAGAATTGTTAATAAATTTCTTTGTTAATAAATTTTTGTGGATTAATATTTTAATCCATTTTTTTTGACATTTTTTTAATTAGAATTTTTGTTGATAATTCTAATTATTATTTTTTGGATTAATTTGAATATAAGTATTCATGAGGTTTTTGGTCGATATTGGATCGATTTCAATAATGGTGGAGTTTCACAAAAAGCAATTATGGAAGATGAGCATTTATTTTGCTCATGGGAGATTACAAGGCTTGACTTGAAATTTTTGGATTTCTTTTATGTGAAGAATCGGTTCTTCGATCAAGTAAGTAATTTCGAACTTTTCCGACTTTTATGCACCATTCTAGTTGTACGCGGCTTAGGACCATATAGCTTAAGGTGAATATTGATCCCTCCCACCTGAGGCATTGGATATATTTGTGATTTTTGATGATATGTATCGATTTCGGAACTTAGGGATTAGGTTACGAACCATTAGGATCGCTTCCTTTCACTTCCCCTTAAAATCCACTTTTTTCCCGTTTCGTCGCAATTATTAAAAATAGTTTTAGGTGGTATAAAATTCTGGAAACATTCATGAGTGATCCTCATCCTCTTAATTAATTGTTCATATTTTTTGATTCTAGATTTGGGTGGTTTTAATAATTAATTTGGATTTTAGATCATAAGCTGTCCCAAAATGGAGGGCTTTGACATAAGGGGCCAAAAACCAATTTTTTCCATATGTGTGAAACCTATTTTTTGTGTATGATGAACCACTGGAATTTGTGACATTTTGATGCTCCTTAGGAATTTTTTTCATAATTTTTTAGTGCCCTTTTTGATCCACTTTGTGGAGTTGTTTTTCGGCGATCATGCCTTGTTACCTTGCTAACCAAGGAGTTGTTTTGGCACTTTGGTGCATAATTTTGTAAAATCCTTTTAGACCATGTAATATAATGACTACATCATTCCAGAGATTTAATTTTATAAGTTTTAAAGCCTTTTTGCTATTTTTCCATGTCAACTAGATCATAGGTTGATTCATGTGTCTATTTGCTCCATAACCTAAATGATGGGAAGGCATTCATGCCATTTGCTTGGAATACTTTTTGGTAACTTTTAGGAGTTGATTATAGGTCATTTTTAGGTCCTTAATTCCAATTATAGGTCACTTTTTGAACCATATTCATTTGGTTTGTTTTTGTGCTCCTAAGTGCATACTTATGTGAACTAATTTTAACTTAAACTCATTTCTCTTCTCCTCTAATTGTTAACATGAATTATGTGGGAATCATTAATGCATATCCTTGCATTCTAATTGCATCTCATATCTTATATGCTACTGATCCATACTCATTTCATGCATATTCACATGCCATTCTTCCTTAACTTTCATCATTTATGATCTTATGCGATATTTACTTCATTTCATCTCACATCTTCTTCTCCTTGCTCCATAGGACTAAACCATTGCATCCATGATAGTATGATCATTAATATACATTCATATGCATTCACTACTGACTTTGATATTCATTTCATGTGTTAATTCATGCTTATAAGCCATATGCACTCATACTTCAAAACATTTCTCATAAAAGACAAAAACAAACAATAAGCGACTATCCTGCGGAAACTTCTTTTCTTATCTCATTCACTTATAACGCGAACTCGCGACGACTTGTCTCGTATGTAAGACGGTAAACGCACTCGTACCAGACGAGCCTGCAACACCTGAGCATAGACATATGCAGTTCCAGCTATAAAAAACACAAACAAAGTTCCCGCCTGGTTAGGCGAACTACGTCGACTCTGATCCTCATTTTCCCGATGAGGTACGTAGGCAGCGGGGTAGGGCCCGTTCGAGCATATTCTTTATTTTCTCTACATTTCTCCCTTTCTTTCGGTTTCCTTTTCCATTCTCCTTTCATTCCATTCCAGTAGCAGTTAATTTGTTCAGCATCAGTTATATTTTTCTCACCCTTTGAAACAAAACAAGCAAGCATGGATCCCGTCGGGTACGGCGGACGGTCTGGGGTGCTAATACCTTCCCAATTCGTAACCGACTCCCAAACCCAGATCTTTGGTTCGCAGGACCTTGTCATTTCCTTCTTCCTCAGGTTTGTGCAACATTACCTTCCCATTCTTTCGGGATAAAAATGCATGGCTGGTGACTCTACCTTTTCCGCGCCACTTTCGCGTTTGTACTAGGATGAAAATCCCGGGAGCGACAGCTGGCGACTTGGATGGGGACCGAACCCAGAATCTCTAGTTTCCCTTGAAGTGTCAATCCTAGTGCCTGTTTTGTTTTGTTTCTTTGGGTGTTTATCTGTTTGTTGTTTTGTGCTTTAGTTTAGCTTTACTGTTTTCATTTACGGTTTTACTTTACAACTTTACTTTACCGCATTTATTTACCGCTTTCAGTATTTATTTTCATGCATCATATTATACTGGACTGTCTGGCTATGCTGGTTTTCATTTTTTCTGCGGGATGTGAGTTACTGTGAGATGAGCCAAATACCCGACTTGAGTGCACTATAGGATTAGCGTGGACAGACATCGTACTCCCATGGTATCTCACCATGATGAGTGGCGATGTGTTCCACACCCAGATTGCGACCATCTTGGAACTATTCTGTGTGGGGATTACCCCACTTCAGGGTACGACCTTGATAGTTATGTGCATCTGGTGACCGATCTTCGAGGACCTTAATGGGAACACCCCTCTCCAGTGATGACAGTGGCAGACCAAATTTGTTGGCAAATCCACTCGCATCCGAGGGACCATTGGGAACTCGCATAGGATGGCCTGGTTCTCTCATAGGAATCCAGTTAAAGCAAATTGTCCGTATGACGGTAGTATTGTACTCTTCAGGATGAATGTACTATTGTTTCTCGATTCAGTGCTTGAAGCTGAGGACTTGTGAGGGATGCTTATTTTTCCGGACTCAGCTGAGGCCTCCCTGAGTAGTACATAATGCCAAACTAATTCCCTGATTTGGTCATGATCCATATCTTGGAAATGGTGAACGTATTATTGCTATTCGGCTTTGAGAGTCCGTGATGTTTGACCCGAGTAGCACACCCGTGATATTGGGAGGGGTTTGTAGGTTTGCAGGAATCCTAAACTTCAACATACCCACTTTGCCAGTATTGTTCAGTGTTCTATGGTTCTTTGATTCAGAGATCTGGGATTTCTATTCAGAGAAATTGTTATTGTGATTACCATTGTGACCCTGATATTGTGACTGTTATTATGACTCTCCACAGACACTTGGCTCGTTGTTCAGCTTCAACACCATCAGTGACTGTTCAATTATGTGATCCAGTTCTACAGTATTTGGGTTCTCAGTTATGGGGTTCTATACAGAGATGGTGCCGCTATTGTGGTTCTATACAGACAGTTGGTTCACCGCTCAACACCAACATCAGACCATTGATCACATGCCTATTACATACATGACATCATAGAATTTTTGCACACATGTTCAGTTATTTCCGAGGATCACATATCTAAATCATACCATTGGACTTTTTCTATGTCAAAACTTGAATCAAAGCGGATAGATTCCTTAGAAATAACTGAACATGACATTTGCATACATCCTTGTATTCTTGACAGGTGTTCAGAGACAGATAATTATCCTGACTTGATTTCTCATCAAAGTAGCCAACTTGAATCACAACTATCAAGGTATAACTCCGGGCGGATGTAACCAAACGAAGACCCAGCTGAGGCCATTCAGGGCAGAGGTTCAAACTTTATTTCAGAATCAGAAACTGCTGAGAGAGGAATTCAACCAGATGAAGATTCAGATGATCTTGGTTATGGAAATTTTGAATGAAGTTATTTTCATCCCTAGTGAGGGGAACTACGCTGCTCTGATTCTTTATTGGTCAATGGAGATATGTAGGCAGGAGATCACATGAGATCTTTCTGAGCAACCTTATCTATTAACTTTATCAACCTCTTCCCTCCAGATGTCGATTTTCAGCATCCAACCTCAGCTTCCCAAGAGAATCCTAGGGGAAAAGCATACGGGTAAAGGCTAGAACAACTTGAGAAGATGTTTGATCATATTTCTATGTCGTACGTGCAACAAGTTTCCTCATGTGCTCAGATTCAAATTGGTTGAGCTAGCCGCATCAGGATCATCTCCGATAAAGCTTCCTTTGGGGTTTCAATTCCAAGTATGATTACCATTCGGGGGAACCTGGCCTTTTAACTGAAGATTGCAAGTCTTTCAAGGGAAGAGGTAAGTATAAGGTCGCGAATTCGACTGTCTCCAAGACTATTGTGTTCACACTAGGTAAAAGTGGGAATATGGCACCAAAATAGTAATGGAATAAACAACTAGACTGTTGACTGCTGAAAGTCTCCAAAAGTAATAAATCCAGACGGAGTTAGGACTCCTCAATAATGGCAACCACAATGTGAAGGCTAAATGCAAGTACCACTCAGGGGAATTTAGGCATACCATTTGACAATTGTGATGCGTTCAGGCGCAAGGTTAAAAATTTGATCAACTCAAAGGTCATCATGCCAGAAAGTCCACACACATATTGGAGTCACCTCATCAAATGGGCCTCCCAATTGGCAAAGACATTTTCAGAAGCAATAAGTCCATACGGAGTCAGGTCTCCTCAATGACGGCAATGTTCAGCTTCTTTACTGCATTTTCATTTGTAGTTTATATTGTCTGTTTAAACATTTGTATGCATGCATGAAACTTATTTGCTTTTGAATGTTAAACATTATAAAATGCACATGTTTTTCTTGAAGTAATCCATTCGTATTCACTCATGATTTTGTGTATGCGCATTGCAATACCAACTGTTGTGCTTAAACTCTGCGAGGGAGGATGACGAAATGAAAACGCAAAAACTCTAATTGTTTGCTTTGGAGAAAGACCCTGTTGACGATGTACATGCATTGTTTCAAATCTTAAGCACCGGAGATATAAGGGAGATAGACCCTCGCCAACTCATTTGAGCCTTGAAGTAGGAGTTTCTTTTAGTATGAAAAACCTTTCATGTAACCTTGGGGCAAGGTAGGCGTCAGTTAGTTTGACCGAGCGTTCAAATTTCAAAAAGGAGTGAAAATATGAGGATCCATTACCATTCGTTGTACCAAATCAAGAGGTCCAATGACCAGAAACCATAATGGTTATCCCAATCAAGAGGTCCAAAGACCGGAGACCACAATGGTTATCCCTCATCAACCAAGAAGTGAGACAGTCACGAACCTTTCAAATCCATCAAGACTAACAGTGTCACACGATTTGTTCAACAAAAAAAAAAGAATTGAAAAAAGAAATGAAAAAGTCTGCTAAGTCGAAACTTGAAAACAAGCGACTTAGGCAAAAATTAGGGCATCCCGCTGGACTTCGCAATCCAAGATTCACAAGAATCAGTCCATGCAAAAGTTAGGGATAAGCAAAAGAATGAAAAAGCGAAAAACGAAAAGGATACACAAGAAAGATCCTTAAACAAGAACAAATTCATGCGGCACAGACACCAAAGATAAAAGGGGTGACTGACTCCAAATGACAACCTAATTGGTGCTTAAACCATTAGTGTAATTGGTTCCTTAACCATCACAAAACCCTTTTTGAGAGGTGAGCGCTTGTGAAAGCTAGCTGAACACAGGAATGGAGAACATCACGAAGATGGGTGGGCACAAATAAACTTCGAGCCTATATCGTTTGTTTCTATAACCGTGAACCAGGCCACGATACAACCCTCAAAAGTCCTAATTGAAACAGGGTTATTTTTGAGAACGTACTACCACGAGACCGCGTTCCTGACTCCTATGAGTGGTGTTGAAAGATCTTTGTTGGTGTTGCATGTGCATGCTTTCTATTATTCAAAAAAATTAATGTCGTATCTTAACCAGTGATTCGCTCACAAAGGTTTGCGACATATTTTTCAGTAAAACTTCAAGATTAACATGTGTGTTGCATTAGAATTTTCATTCTTATAATAAACATTTTCTGCTTGCATATATTTGTTGGGCATCATAAAAATTCACATATGAAACTTCAGTCCAAAAGCTTAATCTTTCCAAGTTGAGAAGTCTGAAACTTCCGAAGGACAATCTGTCGAGGTGCACTTTTCAAGAAAACTCCATTGAGTAGGGACTTTCCCAACAGTCGTGGTAAGAGCCAACTAATCTGGGGCAATCACGTCGAGTAATCTCTTCAAAATTCAACCAAACTGGGGCAATCACTTCGAGATTCAAATCTCTCAAAGAGCCATTAGGCGGAGGCATTATTCAAATTTCAACCAAACTGGGGCAGTTACTTCGAGATCCAATCTTTCAAAGAACAATTGGTATGGGTGTTTTCTTCAAAACACAGTCAGTCATAGGTGATCACTTCAAGGCTCGTACTGGGGCATGCCACCCCAAGAGCGCTAGAAGTTACTTTCTCCTGAAGACGGTCAATCAGAAGCACCTACCCAGAGTTCATAATACTGGGGAAGAATATCTCACAATGATATGAAGTTTTTCATGAATCCTCGCGAGGCAAATTCTTTCACTGGCTATGCAATCTGGGGCAGTTATTTCAAGATCCAACGAATCTCTCCAAGAGTTTGAAGACACTGAGGCACTTCGTATGCCATGTTTTTTGTAAAATACTCTTGAGACATTTTCTACCGATGGACCTTAATCTGAGGCGAGTTGAAAATTGCAAAGAACCATTGTTCACTCATGATTAGTTGGCAATCTATCAACCCAGAGTCTAGGCGAAAATTCATTGTTAGCACATTAGTTCAAGAGTTATTTCATCTGCGGATTTCATCGATCAAAATTCCTTAGCAAGTCTCATTAGACAATCCCTGCTCCGGCAGTGTAGCAAATGGAAGGATAATTCTTGAGCAGAAGGGTATCATCATCTCTCATCCCCAGCGAGGGGTAACTTATACTCGTATCTTCAGCAGGAAGCTTTATCATTGACATCCTCCATCATCCCCAGTAGAATTGGAAGTTGAAATCTCCCCCAACAAGGCAGCAGAATGTGGGTGTTCTCCCCAAGCAGAAGTTTTCCTTCAGACACAGGGGCAATTCCCAGTAGTACAAGGAGTATCTTTCCTCCCCAACAGGTTGCTTCCTCAGCAGTGTCATACCTCTAGTTCCCAGCCAGGTCAGGAAATCTCTACTTCCCCATCAGATCTGAAAAAGAGCCCATCTCCAGCAGGGTCTTGGCGCTCCAATATCAAAGTCCAAATTTATTTTTGGCAATGGCGGCTGTTCAGAGCCAGTGTATCATTAACAACCTTCCCCGCAGAGCTGTTTCCTCCTCACCAGGACTAACCAGATCAATGTAGTGATCATCAGTTCTCCCCAGTCAAGCCATTTGGGATACTTGCAGTCTCCTTATCAGGATATCTCTTTGCATTTGCATTTAGTAATCATCATTACATTTGCATCCTCCAAAGAGTAGCATTTCCATCATTATGGAGCATTACGCCATAGAAAAATTCAAACATATGCATATGAAGCATAAGCTAGTTGTGGTACCTTGCGCAAACGCCCGAAATGTTACATCTCCAATCAGACTAAAGTATTCCCCACAGAATGCAAGTTCATTTCCCAGTGTGGTTATTTCTACCAAGTCTTGTTTTTTATCCCTAGTTGAGTCTTGTTTCAGTACAACAATCTCATTTTTTCGCGTCTCTGTTTAAGTACAATAGTCGCGTCTCGGGCTCTCGTTTAAGTACAACGATCATTTTCCTTTCGAGTCTCCATTTAAGCAATAGTCTCATCTTTGGGTCTTGTTTCTGTATAACAGTCTCATTTTTTTTGCGTCCCTATTTCAGTACAGCGGTTTCATGTCGGGTACAATGATCCTGTTCTTTTTGGTCTCGTCTCAGTACGATGGTATCATTTTCTTGGTTATGGATCGGTTGATATCATTTCCAAGTTAGATCGGTTGATCTTATCTGAGTTGTAAATCGGTTGATATTACTTCTCTTCGAGTCGTAAATCGAATGATATTACGTTCTCGTTTTTTCCGGGTTATGGATCGGTTGATACCATATCCTGGTTGGATCGATTGATCTTATCTGAGTTGTAAATCGGTTGATATTACTTCTCTTTGAGTCGTAAATCGGATGATATTACGTTCTCGTTTTTTCCGGGATATGGTTCGGTTGATACCATATCCTGGTTGGATCGGTTGATCTTATCTGAGTTGCAAATCGGTTGATATTACTTCTCTTTGAGTTGTAAATCGGATGATATTATGTTCTCATTTTTTTTGGGTTATGGATCGGTTAATACCATTTCCCAGTTAGATTGGTTGATCTTATTTGAGTTGTAAATCGGTTGATGTTGCTTCTCTCCTTTGTCTTTCCAAGCCCTGTTTTGTACAACAGGCTCCTTCTTTCGTGGCTTGGTCCTGCCCAGCAGTCGCGTGTTTTTCTTTATGGCTTGGTCCTGCCTAGCAGTCATATCGATTGAGTTCCATTCCGCTAATGGTCTCGTTAAAGTCCTGTTTCGCCAACAGGCATCTTCCGTGGCTTGGTCCTGCCCAGCAGTCGCGTATTTTTCTTTATGGCTTGGTCCTGCCCAGCAGTCATATTAATTGAGTTCCATTCCGCTAATGGTCTCGTTAAAGCCCTGTTTCGCCAACAGGCATCTTCCGTGGCTTGGTCTTGCCCAGCAGTCACGTGTTTTTCTTTGTGGCTTGGTCCTGCCCAGCAGTCATATTGATTGAGTTTCATTCCGCTAATGGTCTCGTTAAGCCCTGTTTCGCCAACAGGCATTTTCCGTGGCTTGGTCCTGCCCAGCAGTCGCGTGTTTTCTTTGTGGCTTGGTCCTGCCCAGCAGTCACATTGTTGAGTTCCATTCCGCTAATGGTCTCTCTAAGCCCTGTTTTGTCAATAGGAATCTTCCGTGGCTTGGTCCTGCCCAGCAGTCGCGTGTTTTTCTTTGTGGCTTGGTCCTTCCCAGCAGTTGCATTGATGAGTTTCTGTTTCGCTAATGGCCTCGTTAAGCCCTGTTTCGCCAACAGGCGCCTTCGTTGTGGCTTGATTCGTTCAGCAGTCACAGTGCAAGTTATTTCATTTATTCCATTCCACCTGGTTCTATCTCCGCTACCTATTCAGAGGTCAAAACAAAAAATATAAATAAATAAACGGGCAGATGGCATTTCTATTATCCTCAGTGTGCAAATTTTCAGGTTTTATTCGAGTATTCAATCACTTCATACCTTGAACGTCTAAAAGTTGTTGTAATTATTCATTCAGGTATGGAGATGATTGAATAGGGGCAGCTGTAATACCTCAAAATTTGCCCTCATATTTACTCCCTTTACTGGCTTATCGCTTCGCATTCATCTGCATTTTCCACTAGGTCATTAACATTATAATAATGCATTTCACTGGCTCCTAAGGCGTGGTATTAAAGCTTTTTCCTGTGATTTGAAGCTTTCCTCATTCGAAGGTGGTTTATCCGGTAATTGCATTCGAATTAAGACGATGGCTTGAGCCCTCAACATTATGTGTATATTCTCATCAAAGTTCATCGATCACCAATGTCATATACTTTAAGATTTCTCGAGAGTATCGAGTTATTAGGGTTTCACCATTGTTCTACTTGAGACGGGTCGTGAATTAAGGGTTTATTTTCTTTCAACAGCTCATGCGGCCTTCATCATCAGTGTGCAATACAAGGTGACTTAAAATTTCATGTTAAAGAGATCAGGGGCCCTCAAGGACAAATATCAGATTGATTCAACCTACGGAGTAATGGGTCGGGAAGCAAGAGATTCGGTTGTGGATTCATATGGTAATCAGGGCATTAAGGTTCTCTCAGTGGCTTGTTGTTTGGACAATTGATTTTATTAACTGAAAGTTGGGATTCATTAAGAGTACAAGTTGGGTGTTGATCGTACGTATTAAGATTAGTCGTGTAGAATTCAAAAAACTAATCCATTAAAACCATACTTATTTCAAGCCCATATCCATTCCAAGGGAAGAAGCCTAATTTTATCAATCCATTTAATATCCATAGTCGAATTTCTTTTTTCATCTGAATCAATTATTCATCCGATGCATATCCATTTTTTGGTCCATTTCGCTAATCAAATATCAAATCATAGCCATTTTTTTTTTCAAGTATCCATTTT
Organism: Lathyrus aphaca; assembly: GCA_963966055.1. Taxonomy (NCBI): domain Eukaryota; kingdom Viridiplantae; phylum Streptophyta; class Magnoliopsida; order Fabales; family Fabaceae; genus Lathyrus; species Lathyrus aphaca. The sequence continues at coordinate 232,459,952 of OZ014519.1, forward strand.
ATTTTTATTTTTTTGATTCCCATATGAATATCCAATCCCAAATCACATTTCTTGTCAATCCCATTACAGGTCAAAGTCCAATATTATTTTCCTCACATTTTTGTTAAACCAAAGGTCCATTCAATCCATATTTAGTTTCATCCTAATTGGTTTCTAGCCCGATTGTCCATGTCCATATTCGACTTTATTAATCAAATCCTATCTTTTTGACATTTTTGAACCACTCTTAGAATTTAATTTAATTTTTATATGTTAATATCCAAAACTCTTTGAGTATCAATCACCATTCAAGTTTTAATATCCATTTTAGGATATTCCATTTATGTTCATTACCAAAAAAAATCAGTTAAAAGAAAAGATGCTAATTCAGTTACAAAGGTGGAGAGGGAATGAATTACACCAGAAAGAAAGAGATGGGAGGATTCAGTTATAATAATCATATAACAGATATCAGAAAGGGGAAATAATAGAGAAAAAATGCAATTGCACCAAAAAAATTCAGGAAAATCAGTTACAAATGTAACTGATATATAACAGAAGCAGAGACACACAAAAAAACTATATATATTATTCAACCTCCATTCTGCTATCTCTCTAAAGAAAACTAAGAATTCTGCAATATAAAATACAGTTACAAAAAATCCAAAATCCTCAACCTTCATCAATCACAAAAACCGAACCTTCATCTCTCAACTGGAACTTCTTCTTCACATATCTTCATTAACTCTTCTCCAATCTTTTTTTTCTTCACAACCCTCCAATATCCATCACTCTCTTGAACCAAAAATCCAGAAAAACTCCAATCGCAAACATCTGCGGATTAAGCCCCAAGAACCTCCATCAATCTTCACCTTCATGATAGGCAGAACACAACCTTCTTCTTGTCCATTGCTCATCTTTATCATTATACTGAAACCTGCAATGATTCAACAAGATTGCACAAACATTGCATCAGTTCGACAACGACCGCGAGAATTCCGCTGAAATTGCAACAATGGATAAACATCATCACAATAAGAATTGAACAACTACACCGAGGACAATTCAGATTCACAGCGAGAAAGAAAGAGCAATTTCAGAATTGAGAATAGGAGAACTTACCGAGAAACATCGATCCATCTGCAACAATCTTTTGCTTCTCCACTTCACACCATCATCTTCCACGCTCAGAAACTCTTCTTTAATCTCAAAGCTCTTTCTCTAATTATGAGAACAACTTCACCAACTATCACAAAAACTTCAACAAACTGCATAATAGAAAAACGACATAACAGAAACCTTCTTCGATTTTCCAAAATCGCAACTTCATCTAGCCCCTTCAATCAACCCTCATCGTAGATCCATCAGCAATCAATATCAAGAACCTTCAATCAAAAATCTGCATCGAGCTCTCCCTCCACCATTGTCAATCATCAATCGCACATATTACATCATCATCAATCTTCATCAAAGCTTTCGTGAACCAGTTCCGTAAACCTGCATAATCAACAAGATTTTCAAGAACTCCGCGGAATCCATCACAACAACACCGAGAAAATTGCTGATTTAACGACTTCCAGAAGCTGACAAAAACCTGCAAAATCGTTCAAAGATTTCATCATTCTTCAACCAACATAAATATTGTTTCAGTAATCATTGAGGTTCATCAATCTCCATACAACAATCAACAACTTTGATTCGCAGCGATCTAGAAGTAGAATAAGAGCAGAGAAAAGAAATACCTGGAAATCATTGTTATTAAGCCACCGCACTAGCTTTTCAGAGCGTGTTATGTATTTGATCTTGAGCTTAGAACTTCAATTTCTAAAGATTGTGGTTCAGATATTTGTTGTTCAAGGATAAAAATTAGCGAATGCTGAAGGAGAAGGAGTGATTTCGATAGTGAGTCGCGAGTGAGGGAGTCAAGGAGGAGATACTTAGAGCGGTGTATTTCGGCGGTGTTTTTATTCTAAGGAGGAATGGCTCCGATGGTAACTCGCGAGCGAGGGAGATGAGGGGTGAGACCTAGGGCGCCGACGATTGAGGTTGGTGAGGAGCAATTGTCGGCGTCGGCTTTGTTTTGAGAAAGAGAAGATGGAGATAACATGATGAGAAAGGAGAAGAAGGAAGGTTGGTTGAACGTGACTTTGTGGGCCTTCGGTTTTGAGCCACGCGATTTAGGTCATCCACAAACTTGGACCGGGTCTGATCCTCCACTCCCATGGATCTTCTCTTCACGCAATCCTCATTCCAATTCACACCCCCTGCGAGATGATTCAAGAAAATAGGCTTAAGGCCATTTGTTTTTCTATTTGAACTGCATTGATTTCTAATCCACCCGTCTGAACTGAGTTGGATAACAAAGGGGCCTTTTGGCCATATTTTTAATATCTGCAGGCCTCAATTCTACATACACCCTTGTTTACTTTATTTTTTTTATAGAAATTATTAATGATTCTTGTTAGAATTTTTAATAAATTTCTTTGTTAATAAATTTTTGTGGATTAATATTTTAATCCATTTTTTTGACATTTTTTTTAATTAGAATTTTTGTTGATAATTCTAATTATTATTTTTTGGATTAATTTGAATATAAGTATTCATGAGGTTTTTGGTCGATATTGGATCGATTTCAATAATGGTGGAGTTTCACAAAAAGTAATTATGGAAGATGAGCATTTATTTTTCTCATGGGAGATTACAAGGCTTGACTTGAAGTTTTTGGATTTCTTTTATGTGAAGAATCGGTTCTTCGATCAAGTAAGTAATTTCGAGCTTTTTTGACTTTTATGCACCATTCTAGTTGTACGCGGCTTAGGACCATATAGCTTAAGGTGCATATTGAGCCCTCCCACCCGAGGCATTGAATATATTTGTGATTTTTGATGATATGTATCGATTTCGGAACTTAGGGATTAGGTTACGAACCATTAGGATCGCTTCCTTTCACTTCCCCTTAAAATCCACTTTTTTCCCGTTCCGTCGCAATTATTAAAAATAGTTTTAGGTGGTATAAAATTTTGGAAAAATTCATGAGTGATCCTCATCCTCTTAATTAATTTGTCATTTTTTTTTATTCCAGATTTGGGTGGTTTTAATAATTAATTTGGATTTTAGATCATAAGTTGTCCCAAAATGGAGGGCATTGACATAAGGGACCAAAAACCAATTTTTCCCATAGGTATGAAACATATTTTTTGTGTATGATGAACCACTGTAATTTGTGACATTTTTATGCTCCTTAGGAATTTTTTTCATAATTTTTTAGTGCCCTTTTTGATCCACTTTGTGGCGTTGTTTTTTAGCGATCATGCCTTGTTACCTTGCTAACCAAGGAATTGTTTTGGCACTTTGGTGCATAATTTTGTAAAATTCTTTTAGTCCATGTAAGATAATGACTATATCATTCCAGGGATTTAATTTCATAATTTTAAAGCCTTTTTTTCTATTTTTCCATGTCACCTAGATCATAGGTTGATTCATGTGTCTATTTGCTCCATAACCTAAATGATGGGAAGGCATTCATGCCATTTGCTTGGAATAATTTTTGGTAACTTTTACGAGTTGATTATAGGTCATTTGTAGGTACTTAATTCCAGTTATAGGTCACTTTTTGAACCATATTCATTTGGTTTGTTTTTGTGCTCCTAAGTGCATACTTATGTGAACTAATTTTAACTTAAACTCATTTCTCTTCTCCTCTAATTGTTAACATGAATTATGTGGGAATCATTAATGTCTATCCATGAATTATAATTGCATATCATATCTTTTATGCTACTGATCCATAATCATTTCATGCATATTCACATGCCATTCTTCCTTAACTTTCATCATTTGTGATCTTATGCGATGTTTACTTCATTTCATCTCACATCTTCTTCTCCTTGCTCCATAGGACTAAACCATTGCATCCATGATATTATGATCATTAATATACATTCATATGCATTCACTACTTACTTTTATATTCATTTCATGTGTTAATTCATGCTTGTAAGCCATATGCACTCATACTTCATCCATGAACCTTAACTTGCATTTAGGTGAACTTTTTGTACATAGTTTGACATAGTTTGAACTCGTGAGGTATCCTAGCATCCTTAGGGACCTATAGCATGTAGCTACTGACTTTAGAAGTCATTTAATCTTTAGGTACCTTCACCTTTAGACTTAGGTCTTAATTTGAACCCTAGTTCCATTCTAGGACGTTTATGGTACTTAATCGCTTTTATGCTTTGATTTTACTTTCAATATGCATTGTCATGCTAACTTTTTTTTTGTAGGGGGGAAGATTGAGGTAAGTCTCACTTCATTCCTATATCTTATGCATTATAGTTGTATTTGCCTTAGCACTTGATGCTTGCTTATAGGTTTTCCCTTTCTTTAGAAACAACTTACATTCCTTAGGAAGTAAGTTGATTTCTAAGTTCTCTTTTCTTCTTTTCTTTTCTTCCTTAGGATTAGAAAACCACACAAACCATTAGGATCCCCATCTTGTATATAATAAATAAATTAGGGTTTTTTCTTATTCCCCCTTAGTTTTTCCCTTTTGCAACTTGAGTCTTTCTTTCTCACCTCACAAAGAAAATAATAAAATACCTAATAAAGATTGGATGTTCTTATACGCCATGAGACTTTGTTGCAGAGTACTTATACGCGTCCTGTTTCGGGGCGAGGTGTAAGTATTTACCGCGAAGGATAGGCCTTAGTATGAGAATTTTCACAAACAAATTCAAAACATTTCTCATAAAAGACAAAAACAAACAATAAGCGACTATCCTGCGGAAACTTCTTTTCTCATCTCATTCACTCATAACGCGAACTCGCGACGACTTGTCTCGTATGCAAGACGGTAAACGCACTCGTACCAGACGAGTCTGCAACACCTGCGCATAGACATACGCAGTTCCAACTATAAAAAACACAAACAAAGTTCCCGCCTGGTTAGGCGAACTACGTCGACTCTGATCCTCATTTTCCCGATGAGGTACGTAGGCAGCGGGGTAGGGCCCGTTCGAGCACATTCTTTATTTTCCCTACATTTCTCCCTTTCTTTCGGTTTCCTTTTCCATTCTCCTTTCATTCCATTCTAGTAGTAGTTCATTTGTTCAGCATCAGTTATATTTTTCTCACCCTTTGAAACAAAACAAGCAAGTGTGGATCCCGTCGGGTACGGCGGACGGTCTGGGGTGCTAATACCTTCCCAATTCGTAACCGACTCCCGAACCCATATCTTTGGTTCGCAGGACCTTGTTCTTTCCTTCTTCCTCAGGTTTGTGCAGCATTACCTTTCTCATTCTTTTGGGAGAAAAATGCATGGCTGGCGACTCTACCTTTTCCATGCCACTTTCGCGTTTGTACTAGGATGAAAATCCCGGGAGCAACATAAGTGTGTTTGAAGTCACAAAATAGCTTGGCAAGTGGTTTTGCAAAAATCCCTCTTTGGTGTATTCTTGAAAATTATGTGATTTTTGCCAACTTTGACAAGCCATAACTTGAGTTCCATAATGAATTAGGACTTGTTCTTTTACGTTTTGAAAAGGGAATGATCCAATCTACAACTTTCATGACCAACAATTTTTCATTTGAAGCATTTTTGGTTGAGAAAGAGGAGGTTGAAAAACTTTCCCAAAATGGAAAGTTTACATTACAAGTCATTTCCATTTTTGGAAACTTTTCGTTTAGCTCACTTTTCTTCAATTTTGTGAACTTCCAAGCACTTCAATGATCAAATAAAGATCATATAACTTCAATTTGATGAAAAATCCACTTTGGTTCTGTCGCTCCCACCAAATGAGGCTAGGTCAAATAGGGTACAGACGCGAACGGTCGGCGAAGGAAAAGAATGAAAAGAGTCGCCAGCTAGGCATTTTTATCCCGAAGGAAAGGTAATGCTGCATAAACCTAAGAAAAGATGGATAAGACGGTTGCGAACCAGAGAAACTGAGAAAGGGGGTTGGTTACAACCTGGGAAGGTATTAGCACCCAGATTGTCCGCCGTACTCGACGGGATCCACGCTTGAAAGATTTATGCTTCAAAGGGGTAGTGTCAGTGCTATTTTGTGTACAAAAGCTGGAAAAGAATGCAAGTGTCAGTGTAAAAGAAATGTGAAATGAAGTGGAGAAGTGTCAGTGTAAGGAAAGAGTCCAAAGCTCAAGACTATGAGGCTTAAAGAATAATGCTGGAAGAGGGGGGAATATACAGAGACTTTTGTTCGATAACTGTTAAGTTATGCCTACGTATCCTCTCGTGCAATGAGGAAGTCAGAACACTGTAGTTCGACTCAAAGAGACTGAAAGGTAAATTGACTTGTGAACTGCTTACTTATCTATGCTCAAGTGTATGACCTGTCTGGCTCAGGTGCTAACTGTCTTGCATTAGACGGAAGAAGCAAGTTCTCGTTTATGAGTGAAGATAATGAGAAAAGAATCCCGGAGGAGACGATCATTGTTTGTTTTTTTGGTGTTTTCAGTCTTTTATTGCTTTTTTGTGTTTGTCATAAGTCAATGAGCTTAAGCCTAAACCAAGGGTTAGTAGACTCATCACATCCTCCCTCTGATTAAGGGTAATGAGAATACCTTAAGTATGAAGTAAGCACCTCACACTTAATCACCATGATGTAGGATTAAGATCATTAACCTACTTGTGATTATTTAGATGTTTTTTTGGAATTTTTGTTTAGTGTTACGTAATGAGTTTAAGCCAAAATCAAAGATTTAATGGACCCATTACACCATTCTAATAGAAGGATGATAGATGAGAACATTTAAGTTGAGGAAGGCTCCTCAATTTAATCCATGATTAGGAATTAACCTCATGACAAAACAAAACCTTTATTAAAGTGGATTTTAATTAAGGGTAAGGTGAAGAAATGGATTTTATGATTTGTAAGACAACTTGAGGGGGACTTGTCCATTAACACTAGGGTTAGTCCTTCTTAACCAATTAAGGAAGAATTAGAACCCTAATGCAAGGCCCAAGTTACAAGTTTGATGTCTTAGTGATTATTAGATGGATTGATTAAAGGATTTAAATACATTAAGGGTTTAACACTTAGGATTAAAGTTATACACTCCATCCTAATAGAAGGATACAGGCATAACCCTAATCACAAAGCTTTAAAATCTTTAAGGTTTAGTCCTTGATTAGGAGATGAGAAGAGAAGACACAAAGATGACACAAAGGTAAAACTAATGGGGGACTAATCAAACCCTAATTGTGATCATGCTTGGGGGTTCCTAGGGTTTATGAGGCTTTGCAAAAGATCTTCAAGAGAAAACCCACCAAGGAAGAAGCAGATGAAAGGAGAAGAGGCAGAAAGAAGCAAGACAACTTGCTTCACTTAAGAGGACAAGTTGTTTGGAGAAAGAAAGTGGGGAGGGAGAATGAATGAGCAAACTCATCCTAATACAAATACAAAATGCAGCAATGAATGCATAAGAGGGATGAGATGGGATCATGAGAAGTGAAGGCAAATTCACTTCTCAAATACTTACCACCTGAAAGGTTAGCAACAAGAAATGAAATGAAATGAAAAATGAGATGAAATGCAAAGATGAAAACCAAAGTCAAAACATGTTCATGATGCAAACAATGCTATGAGATATTATGAAAGCATGTCAAGAGATGAGGATGATCATACAAACAATGAGGATGCAAATGAAGCATGAAAGGAGGCATGAAAGCATGAATGCAAATGAAATGAAATGAATGCATAACATGGAAAAAGGATGATGCAATGATCAAACATGATTCTAATGTGTCCTAAGATGTATTAGAAGTCATGTGAATGCACAAAATGCCATGGCAAGCTCATGTATGCAAGCATGTGAGGGATGGATGCAAATGAAGGGAAAAATTAGGGTTTATACATAACATGCAATACAAAAACTCAAAACCAGAAGCAAATGACATGATAAAAAAATGAAAATGGAATCAAAGGAACCCTAACCCTATATAAGTTCACTGCCCAAAGGGGGAGACCTAAATCTTAACCTAATGGAAGTTATGATTTTCTCAAGTTTGCTAGGGTTTTAAGGTACCTCTCAATGATAAATGCAAAACAAATTGAAAATGGAAGATAAATTCAAACCAATTTTATCCTAGAAACTACATGACATGAGGAATACAATGTAAAAAGAAACATCATCAAACTCTTCAAGGTTAGGCAGAATGAATTTTTCTAAGTTAGGACAAAAATATTGACTTTTAAGAACCCTAATTCCAAAGAAAAATGTCAAAATAGGTCAAGAACCAAAAAGAAATTTGTATGGAGAGTTTGATAATGTCTCTAAATGTATCAAAATGCAATGTGATTTTTTTGGTGATTTTTGGAAACTTAAATGGCATTTTAATTAATTAATTCTCATTAACTAATTAAAATAAACATTTAAATATTTTAAAAATACGAAAATTATGCAAAAAATAAAATAAAAATTATTTTCAGAATGAGAAAAATATTTTAAGCCATGGTGCAAAAAATGAAATTTTTTAGAAGTGTCTTACTATTTTAAATAAAATGTGCAAGAAAAATGAATTAAAATGAAAAATAAAATTGAATTAAAAGGAAAGTATGCAGATCCAAAGGCCTGGATTCAAAAGGAACGCGCGGGAGTTGACTGGCGCGTGTTTGGAGGGTGAGGATTCACTCTGAGATTTTTGAATTTTAAACATAATTAATTAGATTAATGACATGGATTAGGGTTTTAACAGTGGATTTGGGCCATTCACCTCACGCGGGAAAGACGGATCTAAGGGCCATTATTCAAATTCCATTAATTACGCAGATTAGGGCTAAGTACTCTCAGGTGACCGGAACAGTGTTCCGGTCATCTTCTCCGGTGAACTCAAACCCTAGTTTCTTCCCTAAGCCTCTAATCCTCAAATTTTTTGCCCATAAATGATCCCCCAATCATCCTAAACCTAAACCCTCAATCAAAAAACATTTATTTCGCATCATAAGCAAGAATCGAACCAAAACGTGAAACGGGCAGAAATTTCAGAGCTTGCATACATGGTGGTTTCTCAACCATTTTCAATAATAATCATATCCCCATGACCAGGGGAACTCAAGGAATCATAAAAGAACTTAAAAACAAGCTTTTGAGAAAAAAGTTCATGAGCTATACCTGAGGTTGAACCTTCTGGTTCTGGGCTTTCTGGACTCTCCTTTGATGCAAATCCCCTCCTATGAACCTCTGGATGATGAAATGAAGCTCATAATGAGTTTGTATGGCCTGGTTTGAAGGTTTTGGTTCTGGTGTAGCAGATTTGGAGGGTTGTGTATGTGGTGTGTCAGGCTGTTTCAGTGCTTGGTTCTTGATCCATGGATGGTATATGACTTATTGGTGAAGAAATTTTTGAGGTTTGATGGATGTATCAAGAGTTTCGAAGAGATGAAGAAAAATGCAGTTTTTGTGAATCCTTGCTTATGGGAGGATGCTCGCTTTTATGTGTGTATGTTTCAAGTCCTTGAGGTCCACATATTAAGTTCTGATTGGGCAGAGGGTTGGTAATGTCACAGTTTGATTGGTATGGGCAAAGATGCAAAAAGGCATGACTTTGTGTACTTGAGGTATGGCTCGGGTCAGAGGGAGATTAGGGGCATGGCTAGGCTCAGCATGGATCAAGAAAGGCCCTTAGATTGTTCTTGTGCAGCTGTAATGGCTAGGGCAAGTGATAGCATGGCTCTTGCAACTTTTCCCTCTTTGAAAATCTTTATGAACCAAGGCAAAGAAACCTATAAACTCTTGGGAAAATTGCAGCCAAATGGACCACATGAAGCTGTCATGATGTTTTGAGATCACTTAACAACTAATCCAAACATTAGAAGTTCCTTTTGCAAAAATTTCATTCTTGGAAATTCATGAGAAATGCCTTATGGTGACTTGTAATTCAAGGCATAAAAATGAGAAATCCCTTGGGTAATTCTGAATTATGGACCATGAATGATGTTTGTGTGATGGTTAGAAGTTAATTAGAGGTCACATTTGGCTTTGGCAAGTGTTTTTGCAAGTTTCCTCTTTGGCACAAAAGTGAAAATTAAGTGATTTTTCCCAACTTTGACAAACCATAACTTGAGTTCTAAAATGAATTAGATCAAGTTCTTGTACTTTTAGAAAATGGGAGGATCCAATCTACAACTTTCATGACCAATAATTTTTCATTTGAAGCATTTTTGGATCAAAAAGAGGAGGTTGAAAAACTTTCCCAAAATGGCAAGTTTTCATTACAAGTCACTTTCCCAAAATGGCAACTTTGCAAATGGCTTGAAATTCTTCAATTTTGTGAACTTATAACTTCTTCCAAGATCAAATGAAGATCATATACACTCAAAATGAGGGAGAAGACCCTTTGGTTGGGTGATCGGGGGCCTCAGATGCCCTGATTTTGCACTAACTTGTTCAAGAAGTCATCTATTGATCAGATGCCTTCCCCATTGAATTTTTCCATGAAAATTGGTATGCATGATATTTATATCATATAGAGACCAATAGAATCAAGAATGACCAAAAAATTTGTAGTTATGGCCTCTGAAACCAAAACCCTAATTTTAGGTCATCTGTGCAGTTAAGCTTGGCCCTGCTTCCATGCCTTTCTCAGTTCTTGTGATTTTCTGACTTTCTTGATCTTGGGAGGATATAATATGATGCTTGAACATACATGGACCCTATTGAGATGATTGGAGACTCTTGGAGTGGCTCAGATAACTCAGGGATTGCTCAAATCACAAACCTAGATGCAGATGACTTAGAACCAATGTAGTGAAGCAAAAATGTAATATGAGATGATATGATTGAACTTATGAAAAATGAAAAGAATCAAAATCCATGGTGAAATGAGTGAGGGAAAATTTTGGGTGTTTACAGGTTCCATGTTGGGGGGCCTCAGATGCCCTGATTTTGCTCTGACTTGCTCAAGAAGTTACCCAGTGAACAGATGACTTCCACAATGAATTTCTTCATCATATTTGGTACACATGATCCCTATAACATATTGAGACCATTAGAAACAAGAATGACCAAAAACGTTTGAGTTATGGCCTCTGAAACCAAAACCCTAATTTCAGGTCATATGTGTAGTGAAACCCTAGCTCAGCTTCCATGCTTTCCCAGTTCTTGTGATTTCTTGACTTCCTTGATCTTTGAGGGATATAATATGATGATAGAACATACATGGACCCTCTTGGAATGATTGATGGCCTTTGGAGTGGCTCAGATGGATCCTTGGATTGCTCATATCACAAACCCTAGATGCAGATGAACTTGAACTATGCAGATGAAATAAAAATGCAATATGATATGATATGCTTAAACTAATACAAACATGAAAGATCACAAGCCATGGTGTGAACTTATTGAGAGCAAATTTGGTGTGTTTACAATAGTATGCTTATGCAATGCAATATGAAGGATCACAAGCCAAGGTGTGAGAAAAAAGAGAGGGAAAATTTGGGGTGTTTACAACAAGTTACCATTTAAAGGAGATACCTACAACGCACCTTTAGGGTGTTATTCCATAGGAAGAATTCACGTGCTTTTTAGTTGCATTTTAACTGACCAATCAGTGCACACAAGCTTTCTCTATAAATAACTCAAAACTAAATCCATCTTCTTCATAAAAAACAAACATGAGTAGTTCCATGAAGAAAATGGATAATGTTAAACCACCAAAGAGAGCACAAAAAAGAAGAGTACTTCTTCATCTAGTACTTCCATTAGGGTGATCACTCGTTCTAAAACTAAAGAAGGGAGGTCACAATATCCCAAGGAGGAACCTTCAAAATTTCAAGACATAGATGGTGAAGCTGATGAAGACTATATCACTTATCTCAAATCCCTTAACTGGGAGGATATTTGAGTAGTGTAGTTTTTTTTCTTTTCTAGTTGTTAAACCATGTTTTGAATTTATGTGTTTTTAGATCATTTGTATCCCCTTAATGATTAATGAAATTTTATGTTTGTATTTGAATTTCTTGAAGCATTGGCCTATATCTTTTTAAATATTTCCCATTTACTTTCAAGGTTCTTAAATCAGCTTCAATCTCATGTATCTCATAAGCAGTGTTACTAAATACCTTAGCAAATTGAAAGGGACCTTCCCATTTGGGTGACCATTTCCCTAGAGATCTACTTTTTTGATCCATGTGCAAGATTACCTTTCACACTAATTTACCAACCGAAAATTTCTTTAACTTAACCTTTTTGTTATAGGATTTCTCCACCCTTTTCTTCTTCCTTTCTAGTAATTCTAAGGCATGCAGTCTCTCTTCTTCCAAATCTAGCAATTTATCTAGCATCATATTCCAATAGATTTCAGATGGAATCTCATGGGGCCTTTGAATTCTTGTGGACTGAAGGTAGATTTCAAGAGGAAAAATGCATCAGGCCCATAAGTGACTCGAAACGGGGTAGTATTGGTTTCCTCTTTAGGTGAAGTTTGACATGCCCAAAGGATTTCGTCCAATGTCTTGTGCCAATTTCTTGGCTTCTTAACCACGTGTTTCTTGATCAAACCAATGACTACCTTATTTTCCGCTTCAACCTGGCCATTAGCCTGGGCATAGTAAGGAGTGGATGTCAAAATTTTAAAACTCATTTTTGTGGAAAACTCTTGCATCTTTCGACCAGTAAACACAGATCCTTGATCTGTAGTAATTTTTTTTGGGATCCCATATCTATAGATGATATGCTTCTGAATGAACTCAATTACATCTTCTTGATCAACATTTGGCAATGGAATAACTTCGACCCATTTAGAAAAATAGTCAATTCCTACCAAAATGTATCTATAATTCTTTGAAGATGGTGGTCGAATTTCTCCAACCAGGTCCAAATCCCATCCTCTTAAAGGCTAAGGTTTTACTATAGAGTGAAAATCACTTGAAGGAACATGTTGGATTCCAGCATGTACTTGACATTCTCGACATCCTTTAGCAAAATCAATGCAATCTTTCAGCATAATGGGCCAATACACACCTTGTCGAAATAAAAGCCACTTCATTTTGTGGCCTACTTGATGTGCTCCACATACCCCACTATGGACAGTTGAAAGAGCTAAGTATGCTTCAGCCTCACTAAGGAATTTGAGCAATACTCCTTCAGGAGTCTTTTTATATAATTCATTCCCCAAGAGAACATAACTTAACATTTGGTATCTGATCTTCCATTCTGTCGAAGCTGTTGGATTTTCTAAATAGTCCACTATGGGCTTTCTCCAATCCTTGTCACTTATGCTATCGACCACCAATATTGCAAAACTTTCTTCATCAACATACCCAAGCTTAGTTTCTTCTAAATCTGATGGGGCCAATCCTACTGGCATAACTTTTCCTCTGACCTCAATTGCACTTTGTAATTTCTCCTTTGAGATTTTGTACCCTGATGCAATTTGAGCCAAGTCATTTGAAACTTGATTTCCTAGTCTAGGAATGTGTCGAAAGGTAACTGCTACAAATTTTTTCAACAGTCTATTTACCACTACAAAATACATAATTAAGTTTTCATTTATGCATTTGTATTCTTTGGTGACTTGTTTTATTATCAACTCTGAGTATCCCATTATTTCGTCATGAGTGGCCCCTAATTCCAACAATACTTCAAGTCCAGCTATTAAAGCCTCATATTCAGCTTCATTTTTAGAATAATGGCCATCAATTTTATAGTTAAGTGTTGTTGGAATTTTATTATGAGAAATAACAAGTACCCATATGCCATTCCCATCTTTATGACTAGACCCGTTGAAATATAACTTCCAGGACTTAATCTCCAGATAATTTAAAGGACTTTCATTTATAGAGTGGTCAGCAATAAAATCTGCAACCACTTGCCTATTAACAGCTTTTAAGGGTTTATAAGTCAATGAATACCCAGTTAATGCTAATGCCCATTTTCCAAATCGACTATGCAAAATAGGTTTTGATAACATATGCTTAATAACTTCAAAACGAGAAGAAACATATACATCAATTGGTTTTATATATTGCTTCAATTTAGTATAAAAGTAATACAAACATAGGCATAATTTCTCTATCATGCTAACCTAGTTTATGCATCATTTGATCTTGTTGAAGGCTTCTTATTGAGCTTTCCTCCATTGAAATCCTTATTTCCCCATCCGCATCAAAGGTGAGAAGGCTTGCGTCTTGCGACTTAGGTTTGATATGAACCTCCTTAGGAAGTTTATTTTACCTAAGAGTGACTACAACTCCTTCTTTGTCGAAGGAGCTATAGCCTCCATGATAGCTTTAGTCTTATTTTGATCCCTTTTTTGTGGACCACAAATCCCAAAAAGTCGCTTGCTTGCACACAAAAAGCACATTTAAGAGGATTCATTTTAAGACCATGCTTTCTCATTCTTTCAAAAGATCGTCGAATATGATTGACATGGTCTAGTCCTGAAATAGACTTTACAACTATGTCATCAATATAAATTTGCATAAAAGTATCTATGAAATCATGAAAAATTGAATTCATTGCCCTTTGGTAATTTTCCCCTGCATTTTTCAAGCCAAAAGGCATTACTACCCATTCATAGGTGCCCAACACCCATGGGCATCGAGAAGCAGTTTTAGGGACATCTTCCTCAGCAATGAATATCTGATTGTATCCTGAGTAGCCATCTAGCATACTTAGATACTCATGTCCTGCAACTGAATCAATTAACATTTCTGCCACAAGCATTGAACACTCGTCTTTAGGGGTTGTTGAATTCAGATCTCTAAAAGCTATGCACACCCTTAAGCATCCATTCTTTTTAATTACCAGTACAATGTTTGCTAACCATTCAACTTACCTAGATATGCTGATGAACTTGCATCAAAGCAACCTATCAATCTCCTCTTTGATTTTGGTGAGGATTGCTAGGGAGAACCGTCTTGGATTTTGTTTGACAGGCTTCTTCCCAGGCGCTATTGGAAGCTTATGTTCGACAAGCTCTCTTTTCAAACCATGCATTTCATCATAGTCCCAAGCAAAGCAATCCTTAAATTCCTTTAGCAAGTGGACCACTTTGACATTGAGTTCTGGATCGAGGTTGGCATTGATGTAAGTAGGCCTTTTCAACTCCCCTTCTCCCAAGTTAATTTCTTCTAAAGTATCCTGAGCCAGCATTTTGGTGCATTCTAACAAAGGGTCCTTTTCGAATCCCAAAGGCTCATTATCATATATTGCATCAAGCCTTTGGTCTGAGTCTTCTTGATCCTTATCTAGAGGCTCTAGGTCGAAATCCTTCACAGGATTTTCCTCACAAACTCTGTAATGGCCTCAACAGCCATATAATTTCCTGCAACCTCTAAGGATGCTTGTATTCTTGTTTCAGCCACATAGGCCGAAATTCTTTTCAATGCAAAGTCAGTCATTATTACTGCCTTCGCTTCCCTATACCATGGGCTGAATTACATGCTCCCCAAAGTAAGGTGGGTAATTTCTTGCTTCTTCTATAACCTCCCTATCCCAGCGGAAACCTTCGACATGATGGAGGTGTAATTAGCAGAATGCATGATCATCAGGTGTGAACTCAAATTCTACTAGTGCACATGGGCTAATGTATGCTAAGTTCTTGTCGAACTCTACACCTTCCACATGATTTACTGGCACCATGAATTACCCTTGATCAACTTCAATGTTTTCCACAATGATATCTGGCCTCCAAATGGTGGCCCTTTGATGCATTGAAGATGGCACTGCACCTATGCCATATATCCATTCCCTTCCGAGCAGAAGATTATAGTTATCCTTACTTTCGACCACCATAAATAGAGTGGGCCTTATTACTATTCCCACAGTCAAATCAACCAGTAAGACCCCCATAGTGGGTCCAGTCTTTCCCTCATAGTTTGACAGGACCAGGTTGTAAGGTTTGAGGTATGTGTCGAACTTGCTAATTCTGGCCAGCAAGAAGTGTGGCATTATGTTCATTGTTGCGCTACAATCAACCAAAATTTTATTAATGGCCATGTTCTCCACTTTTCCAATGATATATAGGGTTTTTAGATGCCCCCTTATGGCTTCCGTGGGTCTTTCAAAGAATGCATTATGTTCTTCGACACACCCATTGTTCATTACATAGTAGCACACTGGTTGATGTGTTGCCATTTCTGCCTCAGTGTTTGCATCCAGATTTTCGACTTCAGTAATACGATCATATTCTATGGGCATTGCTGAAACTACATCAACTAAGATGTCAAGAGAAGCTTCAGATTCATAGTCAAAATTGTCTGTCATATCCTCATCTTCGACGGCCCTCAATTCAGCCTTTATCTCTTCCTTGATCTCAACTTCTTTGTTTCTTGTTGAAAAACCTTTGCGCCCCACAGGCACCTTATTTGTTACTTTTGTCTTGAAGTTGTCTCCACCTTCACCAAGCACATTTGTGCTTGATTGAGCATAATCTCCTTAGGAGGCTTCTCTATGAGCCTTCCTCCTACCCTGTTCTATATGCCATTGTGACCTAGACATAGGGTTTTTACCCTTGTAGTTTTCAGACAAATACGCAACTTTGTTTGATGTCCTGACCTCCTTTCTATATCCCATTGATGGTCCTCTTTCGACAATGAACTTCTTCCATTTCTGGCTTCCCCTTTTGCCTGACTTATCAGGCTTAACCCACTTGTCACTAGGGACTTCCCCACTTGGTTTGAATGTGGGTTGTCTCGACTTGAGGGCCTAGGGCTTGTTACTTTGTTGATGGGGGTTAGCAGGCCTTCGGTCGAAGCGATTTTGCTTTTAGGAAGCCTTTAGCTTCTGCCCTCCATTAGCCTTTTTCACCTATTGAAGGCCTTTGGTAGCTTCTCTGTCGAAGATAGAACTGCATCTTGGACAAAGCTTTACTTATGACTTCTTACTCTGGCATCTATATAAGAACTCAAAAATTGTCTCATCCCCTTTAAGATAAACCTTCTTGTAGTGATCCTCCTGAGGTGCAGAGTCATCCACCTTCATCACTTGGTCATTTGTCACTTCGACGATATTGATGTTAATTTCATCCATCAGCTCCATCTTGAAGAAGTTTAATTCAAGGCCATCAGCAACCTCATTCATCAGAACGAAACTCTCAGTAGTTACTTTTGTGACTAGTGGGAGATTTGATCCTTCGACCTCCTCATGTGGGACGATGGTAACTCCTACATTGAACGTTTCGACATCAGTTGATGTCTTAAAGAAACCTTCAGCTGCCATGCATACTAAATGTTCTCATTGCTCCCTGGTTAGATCTTCATTAGCCTTGATCAACATAACATCATTGTCGAAGTTTTCAGTAACCTCAACCACCAAAGGATTCGCCATGGTTTCCACTGAATCAAGGTTGTTGTTGTAATCAGCAAATTGCTCAGCAAACTCAATCCAGTTTACTGCAGAAGGTTCAATATAGTTTTCTTCAGCCACCTGAAGAGGATCAGTGTCAATCTTTATCTGTGCCTTGGGCTTGTCTCCAAATTTTAGTCTTCCCACCTGAATCTCACTTTGCACCAAATCCCTGAAAAGAAAACATTGAGAAGTTTTATGATCCAAATAATTATGGTATTTACAAAAAACCTCTTTTATTTCTTTGATCTAAGGGTGGCATTTTAGCGCCAGGGGGCACAAGTATTTGGCCATCCTTAACTAATAAATAATTTTTTATCACATTTGGTGACGTCGAAAGCATATGTTTTCTTTGGAAATCTGTCACTCTTTTCAGTTTTGACATGATTCTTTCCATTTGAGGGAACTAGAAGTTTACAGGAATAAGGAGGACCCTGCTTAAGTTCAGCTAGGTCTATCTCATTATCATCTAGAGGTAGAGTTTCTTCACAGACATTTTCGACCTCATCCTGATATTCGATGTAAGTTATTTTCTTATGCTTATTCGCCTTGGCTTTTTCGTCCTTCAGACATTCAAGTTGCCAAACTCTATCTGCTAATTGGGTCATGTATCTCAAGTACTGAGTATCCAGCTTCTTCTTGATAGAACAATCAAGGCCACCAGCAGCCATTTTGACTAGTTCATGCTTAGGTACTTGAGTAAAACATCTGGCTTTGAGAAGTTGAAATCTATTCAAGTAATCATCAATGGACTCGTTGAACTTTCTTTTAATGTTAGCCAATTCTTTCAAACTGGTCTTGGTCTGACCCATGTAGAATTGCTCATGAAATAAATGCTCTAATTGAGTCCAATTACAAATTGAGCCAGGTGGAAACGTAGTAAACCAAGTAAATTGGTGAGAGAGCTAGGGAAATATTTGATCCTTAGACTTTAATCATTAGCAATTTCCCCAGCTTCTATCATGTATAGTGCCACATGCTCGACCATAGATTCAGTCATATCTCCTGAGAACTTAGTGAACTTTGGAACCTTTGTTCTAGGAGGAAATTCTGACTAGAGTATATATTCCATTATTGGTGAAGTGAAATTTGGCCTAGAGAAACCTGTATTTATCCCACTTCGAGCCATTATTTGTTCAACAAGGGCTGTTAAGTTATTTTCTACTGCCAAATTATTCTGTCGAACTTGTTGAACCACATGGTCTACATCCTGATGCCTATTTACCACCATCAATTTGGGTTCCTCCTCTGCTTGCATTTGCCTTTGATTCTTGATGGCTTCGACTTCTAATGGTTCCTCTATTACCTAATTTCCTTGATTTGGTGGCTACATAGCATCTCCTACATTCGCCATGTGATTGGGTTGTTGAACTGGTGTTGGGACTCCCATGAATTCTGCTATACGCACCATTTGAGACACCATCTGTTGACTCGTCAGAGTTGTATTCTAAATCAAAGGCTGAAAAATCTCTCCCATGGTTTGGGATAAAGTGTGAACCATTTGCATATTGATTTCATCCATATGATGTCTTAAATATGCTGCAGACTAATTTGTTAGAGCATGAATCTGAGTGGAATGTCCTAAACTAATAGTTTGGTTATTCCTTCCCATGTTTATTCCAGATCCAGATTCCTACAAAGGTGAAGGAACCACATTTTCTGAAAAAACTTAAGGTGCTTTCCTTAGGCCCATCATCATGGTTGTTGGCATACCATAGGGTGAATTTCTAGTCAAAGGCTGAGAAAATTCTAGAGGTATGATGGTTCTGAATGCAGACCAATTTGGTGGTGGAGTTTGAGGGTTTAGCCCGATATGCTCAAACACTAGCTGATTATAGTATCTATTAACTACTGCTCCTGGTCCTGTCGAAGGAGTAGGTTCTGACACCACACTTGGTGTTATTGACGCCCCCGTTGAAGGGTTAGAGACTGGAATAGCCTCACTCCTAGACACATCTTGTGTATTCACACTATGAACATTTGAACTGCTCACTTGAGGATTTGACCCACTTGTTATGGGGATTGAATCACTTGGGTTTCCTTAGCTAGATGCCATCTTCCTTGTATTTCTTCTTCTTGGTATATAATGATTTGTACTGGCTACTTTCCCGCTTCTCAAATGCATGCAACAAAAGTAACTATTTTTCTCGACCAGTATGCCAACGTAAAAAGAAGTTATAAAAAGGAGTTATAAAAAAGAGAAGTTATAAAACTTCCAACAACCGGTTTAGAAAAGTCCCACTAGGCGTGCCAATTTGCTAACCCCCAAATTGGTAAATGTCGCTCCCGGGATTTTCATACTAGTACAAACGCAAAAGTGGCGCGGAAAAGGTAGAATCACCATCCAGACATTTTTATCCTGAATGAATGGGAAAGGTAATGTTGCATAAACCAAAGAGAAAAGGAAAGGACAAGGTCCTACGAACCAAAGAACTGGGTTCAGGAGTCGGTTAAGAACTAGGAAGGTATTAGCACCCCAGGCCGTCCGCCGTACCCGACGGGATCCACGTTTGTTAGTCTGTTTCAAAGGGTAAGGAATAATTCTCTCAAAATTTCCCAACTTCAACAATGCATAACTCTCTCAATTTTTATCCCATGTATGTGTTATAGGACTTTTTAGAAACCTTGGAGTCTCCTATAACTACTCCTTTTGGTCCCATGTCCATTTGATCTTCCATGTTCAAGTTATGAGCTTTTGAAAAAGTTGACTTTTTGCTGACTTTTTAAAGGACCTGTAATGTCTTGGCTCATATCATTCAAATGAAGAATTTCTGGACTTGGATTGCGGGACACAAAGTTGTAGGGAATTTAATTTCCTTCAAAATGAGCTTTGGATGGGAAATGTTTGATGAAGCATGTGAAAGTTATGGCTGATCAAAGTACAATTGACTTTTCCTACAAAAACCCTAACTTAGTAACTTCTGTCTCTTAATGAATTTGAAGTTTCCTTGATGAACCATGATCAACCCTTGATCAAATGATGAATCTTACTTCATAATCTTGATGTTGACCAAAAATCTTGAAGTTTGGCTGTATGTTGACCATAATTGATTTTTGATTATCTGGGCATCTGACTGACCAAACTTGTAGGGCAAGCCTTGAAACTTGACGTGAGGATTCTCTTAAGTATGTGGGACACCATGAAGTCCACTTGAGGCTTTGGAATTCCAATTTACCTTGGGAAACTTAAAACTCTAATTTAAGATCAATTGCTTAGGAGGATGCTTTGTTTGATGAAACCTTGAATCCCTTTGAACAATTGAGAATCGTGTGACTATTAGGAGACCTCTTGAGGTATATTGTCTTGAAGATGTGAGGGCAAATATTGTGGTACAACAGCATAGCATGATGCCCCATGACACTAGGGATGCTATGTTTTGAGCATGTCAATGAAATGATGCAAATGCAAAAGGAATTCCTGATGAGGAAGTAATAAGTCCCTGTTGACTCTACTAAGAATGAAATGATCGCTAATTTGATCTCGAGAAGCCCTGTGGGGATAACATCACTGCTGGAGAAGAGCGTGAATGATCCATCTGTCTCGAATTATAACCTTTGCCCAAAATAAATTGGACTTTTGATTTGAGGACCCTGCTAGGGGATACTTCAACTACTGGGGATTAAATCTAGCCCATAACTCCACTGGGGGATCGACAACTTTTCGACTTAGTTGGGGAAAGGTCTTATCAAGGCTTTGCTGAGGAGAACTCTCTATCTACCCGAATTTTCCGAACCTCCGTGGGGAATGGAATCGTTCAGCTAGCTTCCGGGAATACTTGAATTTTTATAAGAAATACTTCACTGTGGGAAGACGACTCTCTATTTGGGGTTTATCAATCCTTACTGCTCTGCCAGAGCAAGGAAATATTTGAGATCTGTTGGGGGAGAGAAAAATTTGTCTGAGATCTGTTGGGGGAATAGGAGCCACCCTAGATCTGCTGAGGAACATAATCAAGGAAACCTGTTGAAGAGAAAAAAGTTTATGATGTACTCCACTGGACATAACTTCTATCTGTCTATTGAGAATATTAAAATCAAATCACATTCTGCCGAGGAGGAAAGATTTCAAGTAGTTTCGTGATGGGGATCATTTGCTTTTGTCCGGACTTTAGCTTAAGAGGATTTTACAAAAGACTTAGTGTCTTTAAACTCTTAGGTATCGCAATGACTATATGAATTGGCGTTATAACCTTGCTGGGAGGTAGCCATTGTCAAGAAAGATGAGCTTATAGTTGTTGGAAGTGTTGAACGAGAGAATTGGCTTGGTGAGTGACCGCTAATTGGGTAATTGACTCAATCAATAAGAATTATGAAAAAAGGGTGACATAGAAACCATTCATAAGTACAGTTGCCCTAGTACTCGGAACTCTGGATAGGCTGACGAATCGTCAAGATGGATTAATGTCTCTTCCTTTCGAATAGGCTTCGATCTTTGTTTTGAGCTTAGCATGATAATCATATGAAGAGACCATAATGACTGAGGAGAAATTCTCTGATTAGGGAAACTCCCTTCCAGTACCCCGTTGGGATCGATCACCGAACGTTCATTCTGAGAACTATCTTGCATACCGTAAAATCTATCAAAAGAAATTATCTCAAGAGGATTTTACAGAAAACTATAAACACCCCAAATTTTACCTCACTTTTTTCTCACACCATGGCTTATGATCTTTCATTTTTGCATTAGCATAAGCATATCATATTCCACTGCATAGTTCATTTCATTTGCATCTAAGGTTTGTGATCTGAGCAATCCAAGAATTGATTTGAGCCATCCCAATGGTCTTGAAGTTTGCCAAGAGGGTCCATGTGTGTTCCATGATCATAATATGCTCCCCAAAGTTCATAAAAGTCAAGGGATCACAAAGCATGGCAAGGGCATAGAGGCAGACTGAAGATTTCCTGTACAGTTGACCTAAAATTAGGGTTTTGGATTCAGAGGCCTTAATCCCAATTTTTTTGGTCATTCTTGTTTCTAATGGTCTTAATATGTTATAAGTATCATGTGTACCAAATTTGATGAAGAAATTCATTGTGGAAGTCATCTGATCATTGGGTAACTTCTTGAGCAAGTAAAGTCAAACTCAGGGCATCTGAGGCCTCCATCAAGGGCACCAAAGGGTCATCATCATCATTTTGAGTCTCTATGATATTTATTTGATCTTATAAGTGGTTGGAAGTTCACAAAGTTGAAGAATTTCAAGCCAAATGCAAATGTGCTATTTTTGGAAATGACTTGTAATGGAAACTTTCCATTTTGGGTAAGATATTTAACCTATTCTTTCATGACCAAAAATGCTTCAAATGAAAAATTCTTGGGCATGAAAGTTGTATATTATGTCTTCCCATTTTCAAAACGTACGAAACATGTCTTGATTCATCCTATAACTCAAGATATGGCCTTTCAAAGTTGGCAAAAATCCTATAATTTTCAAGTTCATGCCAAAGAGGGATTTTTGCAAATTCAAGTTCTAAGTCATTTCATGACCTCTAATCAACTTCTATGTACCATAACATGTCAAAGCAACTTCAAAACATCATAATTGGCCCAAGAATGCAGGGTTTTCATGGCTTGATTCACAAGAAATCTCAAAATGACAATTATGCATAAACTTTGCAAAACCTATTGAAACTTTTCATCCACTTGTGCCAGCTGCATAAACTTGATCCTAGGGCCATCCATGAATCAAGTTGAGGCCAAGACACCCCAAAAGCCAGCTCTAACTCAGCCCATGCTTATGGTACCATAACTTTTGACTTTTTGCAAATCAAGCCATACCAATTAGCCCGTGCCACAACCACTCTCTGGCCAATCAGCATGACTTATGTGGACATCAAGGAGCCCATTTCACACAAGCTTGGAGCCTGAAACCTCAAGAACTAAGAAATCCCAAAAATTGCCATAACATTTCCTCTCTTCGAAACTTACTCAGCATCCATCAAAACTCAAAATTTATTTCACCATTCATCTCCACATACCTCAAGGATCATTTCACGCCCCTTGCCATGGCCTGAAACAAGCCCAAACACAAACACGATTTCTGCCACACCAGAACCAAACACCATAAACCAGCCATTGTAAGCTTGTTCTAAGCTCTCTAGAAGCTTCAAGGGACCAAGTGGAGTGGTTTTGTACAAAGGAGGGAGTCAGAAAGCTCAGAATCTCAAAGCTTCAACTCAGGTAGCTATTTAGAACATTTTTTTCCAGAACCTCTCTTTTAAGTTATAGAATGAATCTATATGCTCCCCTGATCACACTAATAAAATTTTTTTTGAGAATGATGGAGAAATGGCCATGTATGCTTGCTCTGAAACTTATTAACCTAGATTTTTTTTCTTCGATTCCCCTTTTTAATGCATGATAAATGAATTTTGAGCTTGGATTCGTGTTTAGGACGTTTAGGAGAATGTTTCTGGAGCTTTAGAGAGTCTGGGTTGGCCTAGGGAAAGAGATTAAGTTTTGGGGTTGCCGGAGAAGATGATCAGAACAGTGTTCCGATCACCTGAAAGTCATTTGCCATAATATGCGTAATTAGCTAAGTTTTAATGTAGGTCTTTGGATGTTGTGGTTCCCGTGTGAGTGAATCGCCAGGATTGCTTCATTAACCCTAATTCTCATTTAATTAGTTTAATTAGGATTAATTAAATAAATTAACTCAGATTGAACCTCAACCCTTGGATTACGCGCACAGTCAACATTTCCCTCCTCAGTTTGAATCCTGGCCACTGGATCATATTAGTTTCATTTATTTCATTTTTCTTTTCATTTATTTTCTTCATTTTATTTAAAATAGCAAAAAACATCAAAAAAATTCATTTCTTGCATTTCTTTTTTAAATATTTTTCTTAACCTAAAAACATTTTTTATTTTAATTTTTGCACTAAAAAAGTATTTTTAAAATATTTAAATGTTTTATTTAATTAATTAATTGATTTTAATTAATTAAAAATGCATTTAAGTTTCTAAAAATCACCAAATATTCATGAAGCATTCCAATACATTTAGAAACATTTTCAAACTCACCATACAAATTTCTTTTTAGGTTTGATTCCATTTTCACAATTTTCTTTGAATTAGGGTTCTTAAAAATCACATTTTCTAACCCTAACTTGAAAAATTCATTTCTGCCTAACCATGATGAGTTTGAACTTGGTTCTTCTTGCATTGTTTCACATATTGCATATAATCTTTAGGTTATTTATCTCATGAGTTTATCTTGCATTATCAATTTGATTTGCATTTTCCCTTTAGAAGCATCCAAAAACCCTAGCAAACTTAGAAATTTCATAACTTCCACTAGGTTAAGCTTCTGACCTTCTCCTTTGGGATGTGATCTTGTATGGGATTAGGATTTGCTTGAGCTTGATTTCAATTTTTTATCATGTTGAATGCTTCTGTTTTGGTCATATGCATCTCATGTTGTCTTAAAACCCTAATTTTTCATCTTCATTTGCATTCTCCTTTGCATATCATCATCATATGAACTTGTCATTCCATTCCATTCTTTTGTATGTCATCTTAGACATCTTAGGACATGTATGAAACATTGATTGATCATTTCTTCATTCATTTTCTATGCTATGCATCCATTACATTTCATGAACATCCATGTGTTTTCATGCTTCTAAGCATGCCTTCTTTGCATCTCATCCTTGTATGATCATTCATATGCATCTTGTATGACTTTGGATCATCTCACATGCCATTTACATTGCACATTCACTTCTTACTTTGGTCTTTTCATCTCATTTCATCTCATTTCCTTTTGTCTTATGCATTCATACTAACATTTCAGGTACCTTTGGTAAGTTATCTGGGAGGTGGATTTGCCTTCACCTCTCACTTCTTATTTCCTTTTCATATGAATTCTTACTTGTATTTAAAGTGAAATTGTTTCACTTATGCTCCCTCCTCCTTACTATCCTTCTTTTAAGTTACTTATCTTCTTCAGGAAGTAAGTAACTTATTCTTCCTCCTCCTTCTCTTTTCATTTGCTTCTTCCTTGGTGGCCTTGAAGATCCTTCCTCTTAAGCCTCACAAACCATAGGATATCCAAGCATGATAACTTTTAGGGTTGTGTATAGTCCCCCCTAGTCTTCTATCTTTGAGTCTCCTTGAGTCTCTCTTCTCATCTCTTAATCAGAAACTAAACACTTAAAGCTTTAGGACTTTGGGATTAGGGTTATATCTGGATCCTTATCTTAGGATGGAGTGTATAACTTTAATCCTTAGTGTTAGACCTTTAATTTGTTTACACCTCTTAATAAAAACACACTAATAATCACTAAGACTTTATCTTGTAACTTGGGCCTTACATTAGGGTTCTATCTCTTCCTTATGGTTAAGAGGGACTAACCATAGTGTTTAATGGACAAGTCCCCCTAAAGTTCTCTTACAAATCATAAAATCCACTTCTTAATCTCATCTCTTTAATTAAAATCCATATTTAATAAAGGCTTGTTGTATAATGAATTTAATCCCTAACAATGGATTAAGTTGAGGTATCTTCCTCAGCTTAAGTGTTCTCATCTATCATCCTTCTATTAGGATGGTGTAATGAGTTCACTAATCTGTGATTAGAGATTAAACTCATTACTTAACACTAAACAAAAACCCAAAAAACATCTAAATAATCACAAGTAGGTTAATGATCTTAATCCTACATCATCATGGTAATTAAGTTGAGATGCTTATCTCACACTTAAGTATGCTCATTATCCCTAATTAGGGAGGATATAATGAGTTTACAAGTCCTTGATTTAGGATTAATCTATTTAACTTATGCAAAACACCAAAAACAATAAAAAACTGAAAACACAAAAACAAACAATAATCTTCTCCTTCGGGATTCTTTTCTCATCACACTCATTCACAAACGAGAACTCGCTTCTTCTGTCTAATGCAAGACAGTTAGCACTCGAGCCAGACGAGTCATACACTTGAGCATAAACAAGTAAGCAGTTCACAGTAAATTTGTTTTCCAGTCTCTTTGAGTCGAACTACGGTGTTCTGACTTCCTCATTGCACAAGAGGATACGTAGGCATAACTTAACAGTTATCGAACAAAAGTCTCTGGGTCTTCCCCCTCTTTCAGCCTTCTTTTTAAGCCGCAGTTCCTGAGCAATTCACCTTTTTGCACTAACACATGTACTTTCTTTCCTTAGCTTTTACACACAAATAGCACCTACACCTACCCCTTTTCAAACACAATCTTGTAAGCGTGGATCCCGTCGAGTACGACGGACGATCTGGGTGCTAATACCTTCCCAGGTCGTAACCAACCCCCTTTCTCATTTTCTCTGGTTCGCAACCGTCATACCCATCTCTTTCTAGGTTTATGCAGCATTACCTTTCCTTCGGGATAAAAATGCCTAGCTGGCGACTCTATTCAATTCAACCTCATTTCTCTTTCGCCGACCGTTCGCGTCTGCACCTTAGGACCTAGTGTCTTTTCAACGGAGCGACAGCTTGGCGACTCTGCTGGGGACCTTATCTTACAACCAGGGCTTCTGGTTCTTTTTGTGGGTTTCTCCTAACGCTTGTTTGATTTGTGTTTATGGGGGTGTTATGTGTGCTTTTTGTTTATTGCTTTATTTATTGCTTTCTGTACAGCTTTATTTATTGCCTTCTTTTACTGTTTTTATGCATTTCATATTATTGTCATCATATCATGTGCTGGATTTGCTGGTTTGCCTTGGTGGGAGGGGTATCTCAGTGAGCAAGGTTCCACACCGGGGGCCTGAGTGACACATAGGATTAGAGTGGCTTCATATTCTTTCCCATTCCATTTCGGTCTGGTGCGGGAATATGAAACACGGTTCAGACATGGGTTTCTTCTTGAGAACTCTGTGCTACGAATTTCCTATAGTACTAGGGCTATCTGGGAAGCCTTCTAAGTCTGGATGACCTTTTTAGATGACCTTCAGCATCTGAGGTGAATTAGAGGAGAACTCTTTATGATTAGGGTAAACACTGTACCTCTGGGTTAGAAGTGTTTACACTTCTCATAATAAATCCAAGTCTAAGGATCCTTGTTCTAGAACAATACATGTGAGTGGGTTGGGATGTTTACAGGTTTGCGGGAACCCTTGGCCTCAACATACCCTGTTACTGATATTGTTTTAAGGTTACACTATTTTGGACTGATCTTATGAAACCCTGGATTTGTGACTCTTTATTTGAGTACCCCACCTGGTTACTGGTTCTCTAGCCTTCATCTGGACTTATGAACACTTATGAAACCTATCAAATCAAATAACAGATCCATCACCTGATCACAAACCCTTGCATATAATTTTGCATACATCATCTTGCATCGTTTTAAAATTTGTCTATTTGTTTCATAGGGTATCCACATCATCTTTGGTTTGGTTTTGACTGTTCTTCTGCTCAGCCATCTTCATCAGAGATCTTCTTCATCAGATATCTTCCTTAGAGATCTTCTTCATCAGATATCTTCTTCAGTTGTCTTCTTCAGCTATCTGCATCAGTTACCTTCATCAGTACTTCTCCTCGGTTATCTTTATCAGCATCCATTGTCAGTATGGATTCATCCAGGAAGAGCAACATTACATACCATTTCTTTGAGCCCTCTCTAGCAGGCATCAAGCAGATTCAGGCACTTATCACTCCTGATCATGTCCCTTTATTCAGGGAACATTATGGTAGTATCATGGACATGATCATGGACTTGGATGCATCACAGAGGAGCATGATTCAAACTTGCCTGCAGTTTTATGACCCTCCTCTCATATGTTTCACTTTCCCAGACTTTCAGATGGGTCCTTTGTTGGAAGAGTTCTCCATGTTGTTGGGTGTCCCCATCAGGAGATGGATTCCTTTCAACCCTGAGATGACTACTCCTAGGAATGAAGACATAGCTAAGGCCCTGCACTTGGAAACCACCATCATTGATCAGCATTTGACCACCAAGGCTGGAATTCCAGGCCTCCATTTGGACTTCTTGATCACTCAGACCCCCAGTCATGCTGCAGTTGGGAAGTGGGATATTGTTTGTGCTCTCCTAGCTCTTAGTGTATATGGAATCATCTTGTTTTCAGACGAGCCTAAGTTTGTAAGCAAGAATGCTATCCATATCTTCCTGCTGAAGAATCCAGTTCCTACCTTGCTAGGGGATTTCTACTACTCAGTACATCAGAGAAATGAGAAACAGAGGGGAAGACTAGTCAGATGTTGTGCACCTCTCTTCTATTGCTGGTTATTGAGACACCTGCCAAAGACAGAAGCTTTCTTGAATCCTCATCAGTCAAGAAATTAGGCTAAGAGAATGATTGCTCTCACTTCAGAAGACATCAGGTGGTGTACTCAGAGCACCAAGGGCAGGGATATAATTACAAGTTGTGGGCAATAATCCAATGTGCCTCTTATTGGAGTAAAGGGTTGCATCAACTACAATCCTTTGCTCTTCAAAAGGTAGCTAGGGTATGCCTTAGTACATCCACCAAGAGAGCAGGATTTAGCAGAAACCCTTTTATTGTGATGTTCAGAATAATCATGCCATCATCCGACAAGCAGCCTGGGCTTGGGATAACATACAGACAAAAGGGACTGCTATTCTTGGCAAGTACAACAACATAACTTCAGCTCAGTACATTGATTGGTCTTGTATTAGAGGACATATCACCTGCATGCCATTCACCCTGGAAGATGTGCCAGGGCCATCATCAGTAGAGCCTATAGCGACAGTCAGTTTAGAGGAGTTTGAGAAGTTTAAAGAGAGGAATGCTCAGATTTATGAAGCTCTAAAGAAGACCCTCTGGGAGAGGAATGATAGTCGTTTGGACAATGAGAGGTTAGAGAAGCTCCGGATCGAGCATATGACCAAGATTGAGAAGACAGATGATTACATCAAAAAAGCCCGAGCAGGGGAGTTGGTATTGAAGAATGCTTGCAAAGAAGCCAAGATTCAGAAGGCCAGAGCTGAGCACTACTTAGAGGAGAGTCAGGCTAGGTGGATCAGGATCACTGAGGCTCGTGTGCAAGAGGACCAGAAGACTTAGGCTAGGATTAAGCAGTTGGAAGCTAATGAGAAGAAGAGTCAGGAAGCCTTATTAGCAGAACAGAAGGAAATCTTCGAGTTGAAGCACCGGGCGGGGTTGAAGAGATCAAAAGACCAAGACAAGTACCAGAAGTTGACAAGTGCCATTGCCACCAGGAACATTCTTATCAGGACCATCACATAGCATCCAGTTGGATTAGTGACTGATGCTCTCCTGAAGGAAGTCAAGGAGGATGACTTTGGGCTGGATGTTTGATTTCTTTGTACTTGTATTTTATTTGTACTTTATTTCTCATGGTGATTTTGTTGTGTTTCTCGAATTTGTTGTATTTTGACCCACCATGGGAACTTGTTGTAATCATAAACTATGTATCTTTTGCATTTGAAATGTATGGTTTATGTATTACTTGAATTTTCTCTTGGGCTTCATTTCTCAACATCATCTCCATTCCCAGAGGTCTGGAAGGTCAAAACCAAAGAACCAAACCGGATACCCTTGGAAGACAAATAGACATAATCTCTTTCTCTTTGTTTTGCAGGTGTTTTTGTTGTGGTTTTCTCACTTTGCTGTGTGTTTTAGGAAACATTGCTCGTAGGAGGGTTTTCCCCATCAACAGAGTTCACCGGTATCTGACCAGAAACAACCTTCCGAGCTTACAGATGGACTAAGTTCAACAAGATTTGACTGACGTGAGAACTCAAATGGCTAATGAGAGAACTAAGATGAGGGCTCAGATGAACCAGTTCATGGCAGTAATGACTGGGTTGGCCCAAAGTCAAGAAAGATTAAGAGAGTTGGTCGAGCGGAAAACTCCAGAAGAGAATCATCCAGGTACAGGAGGTACCAGTAACAATGATCACGGGCAATCACGAACAGATGCACCAGAGTTTGGGCCTCACCTCAATCCTGAGATCAATGCTATCAGAAATACACAAGGAAACACTAGAGGTCGTGCCTTGCAGGAAAACCCTCAAGAAGAAAAATTTACAGTAATTGGTGATGGGGATGAAGCCTATGATCGTCGTCTGCACGAAATAGTAGAGAAGTTGAGATCTTTGGAGTCCCAAAACTCTCTAGGTTTTGATGTTATGGACATGGGTTTAGTTGAGGGAGTCAGGATTCCTCACAAATTCAAGCCTCCTTGCTTTGAGAAGTATAATGGTACCTCTTGTCCACGTACTCACCTTCAGTCCTTTCTGGGGAGACTGAAAGCTTATACTATGGACGAAAAGTTATGGATGTTCTACTTCGAAGATAGTCTAACCGGGGCATCCCGTGAATTGTACTCTCACTTGTCCAGAGCAACAGTCAAAAACTGGAAGGATTTGGCCGAAGCTTTCATACGCCAGTATCAGTATAACTTGGATATGGCTCCCAACAGAACCCTCCTGATGGGTAGTTCACAATCTTCAAGAGAAAGCTTCAGGGAGTATGCCCAAAGATGGAGACAGCTTGCTGCTGTTGTCCAGCCTCTGATGTCTGAGAGAGAAATGGCCGACATGTTTATGAACATCCTATAGGGAACTTACATTGACAGACTTGATGCTTTCTCGTCCACCAGCTTTGCAGATGTAGTTATAGCTGGTGAGAGAATTGAGAGTCTGCTGAAGATGGGAAAAAATTTCAGATAATGGAGCTAGTTCTAGCAATGTAAGGAAACCTTTTGCAGGACCTCGCAGGACAGGTGAGACCAACTCAGTGCACATGGGCAGAGGTTGGCCTCAGTACATGCCAAGAACAGTAGTTGTTGTCACCATTCTAGCACCAGCACCTCAACAACAGTATCCTCCACAACCACAACACTTCCCACCACAACAACAATTTCCTCAACAGAGATCTTACAACAATAACAATCAGCAACAACGGTCGTTTCAACAAAGGCCTTCACAAGTCAACAGGGTTATTGATCCCATTCTGATGTCCTATGAAGCCTTATTCCACAACTACTAAAGCTTAATCTGGTCGAATTAAGGACTTTGGCTCCACCAGATCCCCAGAACCTTCCAAGAAAATATGATGTTAATGCCTGGTGTGCCTTCCATTCAAACGCATCTGGCCATACTACAGAGAAGTGCAGAGCCTTGCACATGAAGGTTCAGGATTTGATTGATTCTAAGGCAGTCAACTTTGCACCTCCTCCAAGTGTTACTAAGAATCCTATGCCTAGCTATGGTGGGCAAAGGATAAATGCCATTGAGGAGGATCAACCAATGAACCAGATTGACAATTTTGCAAGTATTCAAACACCACTGGCCGAGGTTAAAGCCCAACTTTAAAGTGCCAAGTGTTTCCGGGTTGTGAGGCCCATTGTGAAGCTTTCAAGACTTCTATCAACGGTTTTTCAGATTTGAAGACCGGTATCAACAATCTTATCAAAGAGGGCACTTTATAGATCACTTCAACAGTCATAACTCCTACAACATCAACAACCATTCCTCCTACAACACCAGCACATGTCATCACTCCTACAACTTCAACAATAATCATTCCAACGGATTCTTCTGCAACATCAACAATCATCCCTTCTTTAACTTCAACAGACAGCAGTTCAACACATCCTTCTACAACAACAATAACCATCAATGAAGACGTTTCCATAGTTACTATTTACTATGATCCGGCAACAATCCACATTCCATATTCTTTCAACAACTCACAACAACATCTTCATCAACACCAGCAACCTTCATCACCAACACCATCTCCGGTCAGACCTCCTGTCACAATTTATTATGAACCTCAAATTGTCTCAGTTCCTTATTCTGTAGCAATAAGTCCGGTTACTATTAGGTACCAGGACCAGTTCCATATGATAGTAGCAGTGTTGTGCCTTGGCACTATGGCTCAGATTTGTATTGTGATGGAAAGAAAGTCACTCTTGACACTTATACACCACAGATTGATAATGTGGGAGGAGGCGGAGGCTTCACCCGAAGCGGACGTCTCTTTGCCTCACAATTCCCAAGAACCAATGTTGAAGTAGAAGCTGCTGCTAAGGCTAAGGGCAAGAGTGTAGCGCCTGAAGAGCCTATTGCCAAGGAAACTCAGAAGACATCCTTTGACCAGGATGTAGACGAGTTCATGAGAAAAATCAAGAAGGGTGACTACAAGGTTATGGACCAGCTCCATCAGACTCCCTCCAAAATCTCTATTATATCACTACTAATGTGTTCCGAAGCCCATAGGAATGCACTTCTCAAAGTCCTGCACGCAGCTTACGTGCCAGAAGAGATTACAGTTAATCAGCTAGAAACAGTGGTTTCAAATGTCAATACTAGCCATGGGCTAGGTTTTACTGATGCTGATCTAACTACGGAGGGTCGTAACCATAATAAGGCTTTACACATCACCTTGGAGTGTAAAGGTGTTGTTCTCTCTCATGTCTTGGTTGACATTGGGTCTTCTCTCAATGTTCTTCCAAAGAAATCCTTGGTCAAGATGGAATATGATGGTCTAGCATTGCGTCCAAGTAACCTGGTAGTGAGAGCCTTTGACGGTTCTAAGAGATTGGTTCTTGGGGAAATTGAGCTGCCTGTGGTGATTGGCCCACAGATCTTCAAAACTGTCTTCTACGTGATGGACATCCAGCCTGCATATAGTTGTTTGTTGGGTCGGCCATGGATTCATGTTGTTGGCGCTGTAACGTCAACCCTTCACCAGAAGTTGAAATACGAATGGGAGGGTCAAGTCATCACAATCTATGGGGAGGAGGATATCTTCGTCAGTTATCTAGCTACTTACAATTATATTGAGATGGACGGAGAGATCCATGAGACAATGAGCCAAGGGTTTGAGGCCCTCAATGTCAATGAAGCAACAGCTGAAGTGTCTGGTACTTCAATCTCCTCTTATAAGCAAGCTTGGGAGGTTGTTGAAGACGGGAATGCCCAGGGCTGGGGAAAGCTGTTGCAAGCTCAGGTCAAGGAAGACAAATTCGGGTTGGGTTACAAACCATCCCGACAGGTCCAAGAGGAGGCTGTTGAAGCTCCCAAGTTTATCAGTGGGGGAATGCTAACCCCGGATGCAATCAACAATGTGGAAGACGGGGCTGAAAGTGACTTCAACTTGGAGAGCTGGATTCGTCCAAGGGTCCCAGGCCAGCAAGTCCTTAACTAGTCTTCCCAGGAAATTATATGGATTACTTCTGCAGACTAATTATTATTTCCTGTTTAAGCATGCATCAAGTCCTGCATCTTGCCCAAGGTGTTAGGTCTCATTTTGTAATAGGACCATATTTGTATTTTGTGCAAATGAATGATTAATGAACAAATGGACATCTTTTGCAAACAATCTTATTTTTCGCTCACTATTTTTTCATTTTTGTTATTTTCGCACAAAGAAATAAATGGCAATGTTTTTCAATAATAACTCCATTCACACTTTTTCTAAACAAGATTAAAATCAATCACTAAAATTAACAAATCTCAACTCTTGTAGAGATAATCCTCCAGATTGCACCGACAACGACACTGCTATGACCTTGTATGACTTCGACAATCCGATCAATCAAGCAGATGAAGGGGTTGATGAAGACTATGATTTGCCTGAAGAGTTGGCTAGGTTGCTGAGACAAGAGGAAAAAGTGATTGCTCCTCATCAGGAGGAAGTTGAAACTATCAATCTTGGTACCGAGGAAGATGTAAAATAGGTGAAGACTTGGGCCAGTCTGCAAGCTCTAGTGAAAGAACAACTCATCAGTATGCTTCGGGAGTATGTTGACGTCTTTGCTTGATATTATCAAGATATGTCGGGTTTGGATACAGATATTGTCATGCACAGGTTGCCATTGAAAGAAGATTGTCCGCCAGTTAAACATAAGTTGCGCCGTACTCGCCCATACATGGCCATGAAAATCAAAGAAGAAATACAAAAGCAGTGGGATGCCGGTTTTCTTGCTGTAACTAGTTACCCGCCGTGGGTCGCTAACATTGTACTCGTACCTAAGAAGGATGGCAAGATGCGTATGTGTGTGGATTACCGGGATCTGAATAGAGCTATCCCGAAGGATGATTTCCCATTACCTCACATTGATGTATTGGTAGACAACACAACTCAGTTCTCGGTATTTTCTTTCATGGATGGATTTTCTGGATATAATCAGATTAAGATGTCACCTGAAGACATGGAGAAGACAACCTTTATCACACCCTGGGGCACATGATGCTACAAAGTAATGTTATTTGGTCTGAAGAACGTCGGTGCAACATATCATCGGGCTATGGTATCATTATTCCATGACATGATCCATAAAGAAATTGAGTGCTACGTGGATGACATGATTGCCAAGTCCCTCACAGAGGAAGATCATTTGGTGAATCTGCTGAAATTGTTCAAGCGTTTGAGGAAATATCAGCTAAGGTTGAACCCCAACAAATGCACATCCGGGGTACATTCGGGTAAGCTACTGGGATTTATCATAAGTGGAAAAGGAATTGAGGTTGATCCTGATAAAGTCAAAGTTATTCAGGAAATGCTTGCACCTAAGACTGAGAAAGAAGTTTGAGGGTTCTTGGGTAGATTGAATTACATCCCAAGGTTCATATCTCATCTCACTGCAACCTGCGAACCCTTGTTCAAGATGTTAAGAAAATAGCAAACAGTCAGGTGGAACGATGATTGTCAGCGAGCTTTTGACAAGATCAAAGAATATCTGCAAGAACCTCCAATTCTCATGCCTCCAGTTGAAGGAAGACCTCTAATTATGTACCTGATAGTATTAGAAGAGTCGATGGGCTGTGTGTTGGGCCAGCATGACGAGTCTGGTCGAAAAGAATATGCAATATACTACCTAAGAAAAAAAGTTTACCGACTGTGAACAATGTTATTCGCTGCTCGAGAAAACTTGTTGCGCTTTAGCGTGGGCTGCTCGCCGACTAAGGCAGTATATGTTGACTCATACTACCTTATTAATCTCAAAGATGGATCCAGTCAAGTACATATTTGAGAAGCCAGCACTTACCGGAAGGGTTGCAAGGTGGCAAATGATTCTAACAGAGTATGACATTTAGTACACCTCTCAGAAAGCCATCAAGGGCAGTGTATTGTCTGACTATCTGGCTGAGCAACCCATTGATGATTACCAGCCTATGAGATTTAACTTCCCTGATGAAGACATCATGTTCTTAAAAGCAAAAGATTGTGAAGAGCCTATTCACACTGAAGGGCCTGACCCAGAAGAAGCATGGATTATGATGTTTGACGGGGCAGTTAATTGCAACAGTTATGGGGTTGGTGCAATGCTTATTACACCTAAAGGAGCTCATATGCCTTTCTCAGCAAGGCTTACCTTTGCATGCACTAACAATGAAGCAGAATATGAAGCTTGTATCATGGGTCTTGAGGAAGCCATTGACCTCAGGATCAAAACCTTGAATGTATTCGGAGATTCAGCTTTGGTAATCAACCAGACCAACGTCAAGTGGTACACTCATCAAGAGCATCTGAATCCCTACCGTAACTATACGAGGAGATTGATGACCATCTTCACAACAGTTAATCTTGAATACATCCCTCTAGATGAGAATCAATTTGCAGACGCTTTGGCTACCATTTTATCCATGATCAAACTACAAGCTGTTAATTATGTACCTCGGATTTTAGTATCCAGACTAGACAGACCGGCGTATGTATTCTCTGTGGACACTATCACTGATAACAAGCCTTGGTTCCACGACATCAAATGCTTCTTGGAAACTCAGACATACCCCCCCTGGGGCATCGTCAAATGATAAGAAGACATTAAGAAGGCTAGCCGGAAATTTCTTCCTCAATACTGATGGTTCATTATACAAGTGAAACTTCGACATGGTCTTGCTCAGATGTGTTGACAGGAAGGAAGCATACCTACTGATGCACGAAGTACATGAAGGTTCTTTCGGTACCCATGCCGGAGGACATGCAATGGCAAAGAAGTTGTTAAGATCATGTTACTACTGGATCACAATGGATGAAGATTGTTGTGCTTATGCCAGAAAATGCCACAAATGCCAGATCTACGCAGATAAAGTGCATGTGCCTCCAAATCCTTTGAATGTAATACCTTCACCTTGGCCCTTTGCCATGTGAGGCATTGATATGATTGGAACGATTGAACCAGCTGCTTCCAATGGTCACAGATTCATCCTGGTAGCCATTGATTACTTCACCAAATGGGTTGAAGCAGCTTCATATGCAAATGTCACCAGACAAGTGGTAGCTAAATTTCTGAAAAGGGATATCATATGTCGATATGGAGTTCCCGAGCGAATCATTACTGATAATGGTTCCAATTTGAACAACAAGATGATGGCAGAACTTTGTCAGGACTTCAAAATTCAATATCACAACTCTTCTCCTTACAGGCCAAAGATGAATGGCGTTGTTGACGCAGCTAACAAGAATATTAAGAGGATTGTGCAGAAGATGGTAGTCACCTACAAAGACTAGCACAAAATGCTACCATTTGCCTTGCATGGGTACCGAACCTCTATCAGAACATCTACTGGGGAAACACTGTATCATCTCGTGTATGGTATGGAAGCGGTCCTACCTGTTGAAGTTGAACTACCCTCCTTACGGGTAATGATGGACGTGAAACTGGACGAAGCATAATGGGTCCGGTCTCGATACAACCAACTGAATCTGATTGAAGAGAAGAGATTAGCAGCCATCTGTCATGGGCAGTTGTATCAGAGGCGAATGAAGAAAGCCTTCGATCAGAAATTCAGACCTCGGGAATACCAAGTGGGGGAGCTTGTTATGAAAAGGATCCTTCCTCCTCATACAGACTATAGGGGCAAGTGGACACCAAACTATGAAGGTCCCTATGTGATAACTAAAGTCTTCTCAGGTGGGGCACTGATGCTCGCAACCATGTATGGTGAAGACTTCCCGTCTCCTGTGAATTTAGATGCAGTTAAAAAATACTTCGCATAAAAGACTCGCTGGACATAAAAACAGAATGTAAGTCCAGGCAAAAATAGGGCATCCCGGCGAGTCAAAAACAAAATAAAATACTCGGGCAAAAATAAGGGAAAATTGAAAAATGTACACCCGCTGAGTTGAAAAGCCATATCGGACAGCTCAGGCAAAAATGGGTATCCCGTTGGATTAAAAACCTGAAAGGGTGATCCATG
This sequence comes from Lathyrus aphaca, assembly GCA_963966055.1. Taxonomy (NCBI): domain Eukaryota; kingdom Viridiplantae; phylum Streptophyta; class Magnoliopsida; order Fabales; family Fabaceae; genus Lathyrus; species Lathyrus aphaca. The sequence goes on from OZ014519.1 coordinate 232,497,373, forward strand.
CAAAATCAGGGAATGAGCGAACAACTGCATTCTGAATTTGTCTGTATCACTCACAACATGGTAAGCTTCGGAAGGATAAAGCATCGGTCAGAATCAACTTTCTGCAGAAAGCAAGATAAGAAGAACGTCAAGGTCATACGGGTCATAGCAAAGGAATCTCACTGAAGAGTCAACTTCAAACATTGCCAACACCTTTATTTTCTCAATTTACAACAATCTCCTCCTTTCAGGGGATTCGCTTCTTTGATTTTACTTGCCTATTCAGGGCACACCCATCAATAAAATCAGAATTTTCAGTCACACTTTGTTTTGTACATTTTTGTTTCGTTTGCAAAATGTCCAAAGTTCATAATACAATACTTGCATAAAAACATATGAGCCATTTTAATAAATGCTTGCAGGAAATATGTTGTTCTCAGATAAGTTTAACTCCTATGATGGAATCCGGTTAAGGATACCTCGGGACACTTGTACGTTCCCTTTGTTTAACAGGTTGCAGGTACTCAAGGTCGACAATCTCCCGACATGGGGCATGTCAAGCATTATTCCCCAGCCAAGTCACCAATCACACCATCAGCAGGGCTCCTTGACAAGAAGTGTTTCCTCGCAAAGTTTTTATCCCCCCAGAGGATCCCTTAAGGAGTTCATCAATCCCCAGCATATTACTTTCCATAAATTATCTCCTCCCCAAGCAGGATCTCCATAGCAAAGCCTGACGGCTTTTCCCCAACAAAGTTGTCAAGAGCTTTCTATTCCCCACAGAGTTGCCAGGATTCTCTCATCCTCAACAAAGTCGGTAGAATTGCTTCCCCACGGAGTTGCCATTCTCTCCCCAGTAGAGCAAGGCATTAAAGTACTTCCCCAGCAGGGTTGCTAAAACTTCCTCATCACCAATGGAGTTCTCCCTCCGGATAGATCAACCAATGATCTCTTTCCCCAGCTGAGCTCTCCCTCCGAACAGATAAACTAGAGATCTTTATCCCCGCAGGATCCGAATTTCGGTTCAAGTTTCTCATTTGCATAATCATAGCATTCGCATCATATTCACCAAAATAAGCGTAGCATTCCGTCTAATACGGATAATTACGGCAAAAATCAAACATTTGCATGATCATAAGCCAGGTTCGAGACAACCACCTGCAAATATCAATATCACCTCATCAGCAAAATATAAAACTCATATCCCATGCAGATAAAAGCCAAAGCATTCCCATTTTCACTCTCAAACTCATATTCCTGTTTATATTTATGTTCTTTTTGACACTCGTCTGTGTCATCTTTCCCCAGTAAGGTCGCTGGAATACCTGTTGCATTCTCAATACAGATATTTGTTCATACCTATACATATTCTTTGTTTACACTCGCCCATGTCATACTTCCCCGGCAAGTCAAACACTCATTCGTGTCCTTTGCTCAATCCCTTTTTGACACTCGTCCGTGTCTTGCACATATACCCTTAGCAGATCATACTTGTACATACTTATACAGAAGTCTTTGATACTCGTCTGTATCTTGTGTATATCATCTCCTCAGCAGATCAAACACTCGTCTGTGTTCCTTGCTTAACCGATTGATACTCGTCAGTATCATTATCCTTAAACATGTGTCAGCATTTGCTTCTATCGATACTCGTCTGTATCATGGTTCTATGGATGCTCGTTTGCGTCTTTAATCTATACACACTTTCAAACACTTATACCGTTTATTTTAAAGTGTAAGCATTCATCCGTGTTTACCATTCCCCAGTAAGTCGCCAGACAAAACAACTTTCTCCTATCCGGCATTCGTCCTATGTCGTGATACTTTCGGCAGCCGTCCCCTGCCAGGTGATCGTCCTTCACCTTTGGATGACCGTCCTTCATCTTTCCCCAGTGGAATCCCTGTTGAGGGAACCTTTTATCCGGCATTCGTCCTATGTCGTGATAAAGAGAAGTCGTCCCCTGCTAGGTGATCGTCCTTCACCTTTTGATGAACGTCCCTCATCATTTATCTGATGGTCGTCCCCATCGTTGATCTTTTTATCCGGCATTCGTCCTATGTCGCGATAATCCCCAAGAGCATTCGTACCCTGCTAGGTGATCGTCCTTCACCTCTTGATGATCGTCCTTCATCATGCTTATCCAATGGCCGTCCCCATCGTTGACCTTTTCTATTCTGCATTCCTCCTATGTCGTGATAAAGAGCAGTCGTCCCCTGCTAGGTGATTGTCCTTCACCTTTTGATGACCGTCCCTCATCAAATATTCCATTTATTCCTTAAACCCGATGGTCGTCCCCGTCGTGGTCCCTTTTCCTTTTCCTGATGATCGTCCTTCATCATGCTTATCTGATGGCCATCTCCATCGTTGCTTACTTTACTTTCCATCACGGTGGTCGTCCCCGTTAGTGCTTTCCTCATTCCTTTGATCCCTAGAAAATTATATTTCCCTACCCGATGGCCACCCCCATCGCGGTTTCCTTATTTCCTAGCATGATGGTCGTCCTCGTCATTACTTTGCTTACCGTTTTACCCTCAGCAGTCGTCCTCTACCCGGCGGTCGTCCTCCGTCGTTTTATTTGATACTCATACTATACTATATTTTACAATTTATATCTCTTTTCTTCTTCTCCCTAGTGAGTGCAAATTTCGGACTGTCTTTGGTATTCAACCACAAGTTATCTTGTTTGTCTGTTAAGCCAGGCGCTTAAATCATGCACAGCTAACTCATGCTTGAATAGGGGCAGCTGTAAACACCCCAAATTTTCCCTCACTTTTTCTCACACCATGGCTTGTGATCTTTCATTTTTGCATTAGCATAAGTATATCATATTCCACTACATTGTTCATTTCATCTGCATCTAGGGTTTATGATCTAAGCAATATAAGAAGTGATATGAGCCATCCCAATGGTCTTGAAGCTTTCCAAGAGGGTCCATGTGTGTTCCATGATCATAATATGCTCCCCAAAGTTCATAAAAGTCAAGGGCATAGAGGCAGACTGGAGATTTCCTGCACAGTTGACCTAAAATTAGGGTTTTGGTTTCAGAGGCCTTAATCCCAATTTTTTTGGTCATTCTTGTTTCTAATGGTCTTAATATGTTATAAGGATTATTTGTACCAAATTTGATGAAGAAATTCATTGTGGAAGTCATCTGATCATTGGGTAACTTCTTGAGCAAGTAAAGTCAAAATCAGGGCATATGAGGCCTCCATCAAGGGCACCAAAGGGTCATAATCATAATTTTGAGTCTCTATGATCTTTATTTGATCTTAGAAGTGGTTGGAAGTTCACAAATTTGAAGAATTTTAAGCCAAATGCAAACTTGCTATTTTTGGAAATGACTTGTAATGGAAACTTTCCATTTTGGGAAAGATATTCAACCTATTCTTTCATGACCAAAAATGCTTCAAATGAAAAAATCTTGGGCATGAAAGTTGTAGATTATGTCTTCCCATTTTCAAAAAGTACAAGAACATGTCTTGATTCATCCTAGAACTCAAGATATGGCCTTTCAAAGTTGGCAAAAATCCTATAATTTTCAAGTTCATGCCAAAGAGGGATTTTTGCAAATTCAAGTTCTAAGCTATTTCATGACCTCTAATCAACTTCTATGTACCATAACATGTCAAAGAAACTTCAAAACATCAGAATTGGCCCAAGAATGCATGGTTTTCATGGCTTGATTCACAAGAAATCTCAAAATGACAATTATGCATAAACTTTGCAAAACCTATTAAAACTTTTCATCCACTTGTGCCAGCTGCATAAAATTGATCCTAGGGCCATCCATGAGTCAAGCTGAGGCCAAGACACCCCAAAAGCCAGCTCTGACTCAGCCCATGCTTATGGTAAAATAACTTTTGACTTTTTGCAAATCAAGCCATAACAATCAGATTGTGCCACAACCACTCTCTGGCCAATCAGCATGACTTATGTGGACATCAAGGAGCCCATTTCACACAAGCTTGGAGCCTGAAACCTCAAGAACTCAGAAATCCCAAAAATTTCCATAATAATTCCTCTCTTTGAAACTTACTTATCATCCATCAAAACTCAAAATTTCTTTCACCATTCATCTCCATATACCTCAAGGATCATTTCCTGCCCCTTGCCATGGCCTGAAACAAGCCCAAACACAAACACGATTTCTGCCACACCAGAACCAAACACCATAAACCAGCCATTGTAAGCTTGTTCTAAGCTCTCCAGGAGCTTCAAGGGACCAAGTGGAGTGGTTTTGCACAAAGGAGGGAGTCAGAAAGCTCAGAATCTCAAAGCTTCAACTCAGGTAGCTCTTTAGAACATTTTTTCTAGAACCTCTCTTTTAAGTTATAGAATGAATCTATATGCTCCCCTGATCACACTGATATAATTTGTTTTGAAAATGATGGAGAAATGGCCATGTATGTTTGCTCTAAAACTTTTTAACCTAGAATGTTTTTTCTTCGATTCCCCTTTTTAATGCATGATAAATGAGTTTTGAGCTTGTATTCGTGTTTAGGAAGTTTAGGAGAATGTTTCTGGAGCTTTAGAGAGTTTGGGTTGGCTTAGAGAGAGAGATTGAGTTTTGGGGTTGCCGGAGAAGATGACCGAAACACTTTTCCGGTCACCTGAAAGTCATTTGCCCTAATCTGCGTAATTAGCTAAGTTTTAATGTGGGCCTTTGGATGTTGTGGTTCCCGCTTGAGTGAATGGCCATGATTGTTTCATTAACCCTAATTCTCATTTAATTACGCGCGCAGTTTGAATCCTGGCCACTGGATCATATTACTTTCATTTATTTCATTTTTATTTCATTTTTCTTTTCATTTCTTTTGTTCATTTTATTTAAAATAGCAAAAAACATCAAAAAAATATCATTTCTTGCATTTCTGTTTTAAATATTTTTCTTAACCTAAAAAAAATTTTAATTTTAATTTTTGCACTAAAAAAGTATTTTTAAAATATTTAAATGTTTTATTTAATTAATTAATTGATTTTAATTAATTAAAAATGCATTTAAGTTTCTAAAAATCACCAAAATATTCATGAAGCATTCCAATACATTTAGAAACATTTTCAAACTCACCATACAAAATTATTTTTAGGTTTGATTCCATTTTCACAATTTTCTTTGAATTAGGGTTCTTAAAAATCACATTTTCTAACCCTAACTTGAAAAATTCATTTCTGCCTAACCATGATGAGTTTGAACTTGGTTCTTCTTGCATTGTTTCACATATTGCATATAGTATTTAGGTTATTTATCTCATGATTTTATCTTGCATTTTCCATTTGATTTGTATTTTCCCTTTAGAAGCATCCAAAAACCCTAGCAAACTTAGAAATTTCATAACTTCCACTAGGTTAAGCTTCTGACCCTCTCCTTTGGGATGTGATCTTGTATGGGATTAGGGTTTTCTTGAGCTTGATTTAAATTTTTTATCATGTTGAATGCTTCGGTTTTGGTCATATGCATCTCATGTTGTCTTAAAACCCTAATTTTGCATCTTCATTTGCATTCTCCTTTGCATATAATCATCATATGAAATTGCCATGCCATTCCATTCTTTTGTATGTCATCTTAGACATCTTAGGACATGTATGAAACATTGATTGATCATTTCTTCATTCATTTTCTATGCTTTGCATCCATTACATTTCATGAACATACATGTGTTTTCATGCTTCTAAGCATGCCTTCTTTGCATCTCATCCTTGTATGATCATCCGTATGCATCTTGTATGACTTTGCATCATCTCACATGCCATTTACAATGTATCTTGATTTAGGCTTAAGCTCATTAACTTATGCAAAACACCAAAAATAATAAAAAATTGAAAACACAAAAACAAACAATAATCGTCTCCTTCGGGATTCTTTTCTCATCACACTCATTCACAAACGAGAAATCGCTTCTTCCGTCTAATGCAAGACAGTTAGCACTCGAGCTAGACGATTCATACACTTGAAATAGACAAGTAAGCAGTTCACAGTCAATTTATTTTCCAGTCTCTTTGAGTCGAACTACGGTGGTCTGACTTCCTCATTGCACGAGAGGATACGTAGGCATAACTTAACAGTTATCGAACAAAAGTCTTTGGGTTTTCCCCCTCTTTCAGCCTTCTTTTTAAGCCTCAGTTCCTGAGCAATTCACCTTTTTGCACTAACACCTGTACTTTCTTTCCTTAGCTTTTGCACACAAATAGCACATACACCTACCCCTTTTCAAACACAATCTTGTAAGCGTGGATCCTGTCGAGTACGGCGGACGATCTGGGTGCTAATACCTTCCTAGGTCGTAACCAACCCCCTTTCTCAGTTTCTCTGGTTCGCAACCGTCTTATCCATCTCTTTCTAGGTTTATGCAGCATTACCTTTCCTTCGGGATAATAATGCATAGCTAGCGACTCTATTCAATTCAACCTCATTTCTCTTTTGCCGGCCGTTCACGTCTGCACCTTGGGACCTAGTGTCTTTTCAGGGGAGCGACAAAAACCTGAAATCAAAAATGATTGTGTTTTCAAATTCTTGAAGAGATTCAATGGATCTCGAATTGAATACACCAGACTGTATGGTCTGTGAAGGAATTTTCCCTAAGATCTCGCCTCATCATGAGGTATTCTGCCCCGATAAGTGCCCAGTACGAGTCTTTGAGTAGTTTTTTCCCTTGACTAACTAATCTTTGAGGGAATAGCTGCACTAATTGATCTGGGAGAGATTTGAATCTCGAGGTGATTTCCTAAGTTTGGCTTAATTTTGAAGAGATTGCTCGACGTAACTTTCCCGGATTGGCTGGCTCTTACCACGACTAGTTGGGAAAGTCCCTACTCAAGGGATTTTCTTGGAAAAGTGCACCTCGACGTGACTGTCATTCAGAAGTTTCAGACTTCTCAACTTGGAAAGATTAAGCTTCTGGACTGAGGTTCCATATGTGAACTTTTATGATGTCAAATAAATGTATGCAAGCAGAAAATGTTTATTCTGAGAATGAAAATTCTAATGCGACACACATGTTAATCTTGAAGTTTTATTGAAAAGATGTCACAAACCTTTGTGAGCAAATCACTGGTTAAGATACGACATTGATTTTTGAATAAAAAAGCATGCACATGCAATGCCAACAAAGATCTTTTAGCATAACTCATAGGAGTCAGGAACATGATCTCTTGGTAGTACGCTCTCAACATAACCCTGTTTCAGTTAGGACTTTTGAGGTTTGTATCATGATGTCCCTCATTCCTATGTTCAGCTAGCTTTCAAAAGCGCTCACCTTTCCTAAGATTTTTGTGTTGGTTGAGGAACCATTGACACTAACGATTCAAGCACTAATCAGATTATTGTTTGGAGTCAGTCACCCCTTTGTCTTTCGTATCTATGCCACGCGACTTTGTTCTTTTTTAAGGATCTTTCTTGTGTAACCCTTTTTGTCTTTCGCTTTTGTGTTCTTTTGCTTGTCCCTAACTTTTTCCTAAAATGATTCTTGTGAATCTTTGATTGTGAAGTCCAGCGGGATGCCCTAATATTTTCCTACGTCGCTTGTTTTCAAGTTTCGACTTAGCAGACTTTTTTCCTTTTTTTTCGATTCTTTTCTGAACAAATCGTGTGACACTAGTTGTCTTAATTTCTTTGAAAAGGGTTGTGACTGTCTTGTTCTTTGGTCGATGAAGGATAACCATTGTGGCTTCCAGATTAGTATAACCATTGTGGTTTCTGGTCTTTGGACCTCTTAATTAGTATAATGGAATGTGTAATGGATCCTCAGAAATACTTTTTTATTAAATTCTGAATGCTCGGTCCAAGTAGCTGACACCTACCCTGCCCCTGGGTTACATGTGAGGGTTTTTTCCGTGCAAAAAGAAACTCCTACTTCAAGGCTCAAAGGGGTTAGCAAGGGTTTATTTCCCTTATATCTCTGGTGTTTAGGGATTTGAAACAAAGCATGTACATCATCAACATGGTCTTATTCAAGAGCATACAATTAGAGATTCTTGCGTTTTTGTTTTGTCATTCTCCCTCATAGAGTTTAAGCATGAAAATTGGTATTATAATGCACACATACAAAATTGTAAGGGAATACGAATGGATTACTTCGAGAAAAACATGCATGTTTTACTATGATTAACATTAAAAAACAAATAAGTTTCATGCATGCATACACATGTTTAAACAAACAACAGAAACTACAAATGAAAATATAGTAAAGACACTAAACATTGCCGTCATTGAGAAGACTTGACTTCATATGGACTCATTGCTTCTGACTATGCCCTTGCAAACTGGGAGGTCAATTTGATTGGGAGGTACCAATGTATGGGCTGAGTTTCTTGCATGATGACCTTTGAATCGATCAAATTTTGCACTTTATGCTTGAACACGTCACAGTTGTCAATTGTATGCCTAAATGCCCCTGAGTGGTAATTGTATCTAGCATTCACATCATGTTTTCCATTACTGAGGAGGCCTGAATCCGTCTGGACTTATTGCTCTCGGAGACTTTTAGCAGTCAGAAGTCTGGATGTTCATTCCATTACTGTTTTAGTGCCATATTCCCAACTTTTCCTAGTGTGAACATAATAGTCTTGAAGTCAATCAAATTTGGGACTTTGTCTTTACCTTTTCCTCTAAAGGACTTGCAATCTTCAATTAAAAGGCCAAGTTCCCCAGAATGGTAGTCATACTTGGAATTCGGTATTGAAACCCCAAAGGAAGCTTTGTCGGAGGTGATCCTGATGCGATTAAGTCAATTAGTTTGAATCTGAGCAAATGAGGAAACCTGTTGCGTGTACGACATCGAAATATGATCAAACTTATTCTCAAGTTATTATGGCCTTTACCCATATGCTTTGCCCCTAGGACTCTCTTGGGAAGCTGAGGTTGGATGCTGACAAACGACATCTGGAGGGAAGAGGTTGAAAAATAAAGTTAATAAATAAGGTTGCTCGCAAAGATCTCACACGATCTCCTGCCTACGTATCTCCATTGACTAATGGAGAATCATAGCGACATAGTTCACCTCACTAGGGATGAAAATAACTTTATTTCCTTAACACTGCATTCAGGATTTCCATAGCCAGGCTCATTTGAGTCTTCATCTGGTTGACTTCCTTTTTCAGCAGTTTCTGGCTCTGAAATAAAGCTTACACCTTTTTCCTGAATTGCCCCAACTGGGTCTTCATTTGGTTACCTTCACCCGGAGTTGTTCCAAATCCATACCTTGATAGATTGTGATTCAAGTTGGCCATTTTGAAGAGAAACCAAGCAAGGATAAAAATTTGTCTCCACACACTTGTCATGAATGCAAGGATGTATGCAAAGGTCATGTTCCGTTATTTCCAAGGAATCTATCTGCTTAGATTCAAGTTTTAATGCAAAATAAATCCAACAATGTGATTCAGATATGAGATTCTCGGAAATAACCGAACATATATGTTGGAATGCTATGACGTGATGTATGCAGTAGACATGTGATCAATGGTCTGATGTTGGTGTTGAACATGTAACCAAGTGTCGGGGAAGAGTCATAATAACACTATCTTTGTGCAGAAATTCCAGAATTCAAAACCAAAGGACTATATAGAATTGGATCATGTCACAAAATAACATAGGCAAAACGAGTATGTTGGAAGTTTAGAGTTCCTGCAAACCTGTAAACCCCTCCCAATCTCACAGGTGTTCTACCTCGGGTCAACATCATGGACTCTCAAAGCCGAATAACAATAATATGTTCACCATTTCTGAGAAATGGCGTACTAACCATATCAGGGAATCGGTTTAGCATTATGTATTACTCAGGGAGGTCTCAGCTGAATCCATGAAAAAACAAGCATCCCTCATAAGTTCCCAGCTTCAAGTACTGAATCAAGAAAAAATAGTACATTCAACCCTTGATATACAGTACTATCGTCATATGAATAGTTTGCTTTAACTGGGTTCCTATGAGAGAACCAGGCCATCCTATATGAATTCCCAATGGGCCCTCGGATGTGAGTAAGTTTGCCAACAAATGTGGTATGCCACTGTCATCACTGGAAAGGGTTGTTTCCACTAAGTTTCTCAATGATCGGTCCCCAGATGCACATAACTATCAAGGTCGTACCCTGAAGTGGAGGAAATCCCCACAAAGAATATTTCCAAGATGGTTGCAGTCTGGGTGTGGAACACATCGCCACTCATCATGGTGAGATACCATGGAAGTATAATGTCTATCCACACTAAAACCTAGGGTGCACTCGAGCCTTGGTATTGGACTCATATCACAGTAACCGCATCCCGCTAAAGAAAAACAGCACAGTCCAGACAGTCCCGTATAATATATGACGCATGGAAAATAAAATACTGAAAGCAGTAAATAAAGCTGTAAAGTAAAAGCTGTAAATAAAACCAATAAAGCTAAACTAAAGCACACAGCAGCAAACAACTAAACACCCAAGGAAACAAAAATAGACAAATGCTAGGATTCACTCTCAAAGGGGAAACCAAAGATTTTGGGTTCGATCCCCAAAAGAGTCGCCAGCTGTCGCTCCCGGGATTTTCAGCCTAATACAAACGCGAAAGTGGCGCAAAAAAGGTAGAGTCTCCAGCTAGGCATTTTTATCCCGAATGAATGGGAAAGGTAATGCTGCACAAACCAAAGAGAAAGAGAAAGGACAAGGTCCTGCGAACCAAAGAACTGAGTTCGGGAGTCAGTTATGAACTGGGAATGTATTAGCACCCCAGACTGTCCGTCGTACCCGACGGGATCCATGCTTGTTAGTCTGTTTCAAAGGGTAAGGAATAAAATTGCTGCTAAATAAAAACCACTACTGGAACTGGAATGAGAGTGGGAATTGGAAAAAGAGAATGAAAAAGGGAAAAATGTAGAGAAAATAACGAATGTTCTCGAATGGGCCCTACCCCACTACCTACGTATCTCATGGGAAATGAGAATCAGAGTCGACGTAGTTCGCCTAACTAAGGCGGGAACTTTGTTTGTGTTTTTTATGAATTGAACTGCTTATGTCTATGCTCAGGTGTTGCAGGCTCGTCTAGTACGAGTGCGTTACCGTCTTGCAAAGAGACATGTCTAAGCGAGTTCCTTCATTAAGAGTGAATGAGATGAGGAGAAAATTCCCGCAGGAAAGACGTTTGTTTGTTTGTTTGTTTACTGTCTCTTAAAAGAAGTGTTTTTTTATTTTGTCGTTTGTGAAACATCTCCATGCTAAGACTTGTTCATCATGGTAGATGCCTTACACCTCGCCCCAAAATGGAACGTGTGCAAGTATCCCATGGAAAAGTCTCCTGGCGTACGAGAAAGTTCAACCTTTATTAGGTGTTTTGCTTTTTCTTTGAGATGAGAGAGAAGGACTTAAGTCGAGAAAGGAAAAAACCATGGGAACTATGACTCACCCTAAATTATTGTTTCTAAAGGAGATCCTATGGTTAATGAGGTTTTCTAATCCTATAGAAGAAAAAGAAATCAAATTCTAGCTCACTTCAATGATTGAAGATGAGACTAGACCTTGGAGGGAGTGAAGAAAGTGGTTACAAACAAATCCCAAAGGGCTAAGACAAACACAATTTGAAAGTATAAAAGATAAAGGAAGAAGTTGTATGTGGGATGCCCTCCCACACACATTACTAACCTTAATCCCCCTACAAAATAAAGGTTAGGTACACAATGAATAATGAAAGCACAAAACAAGGCAAAAGCACAAGTAGTGATCACACTAGTCAAGGAAAAACACTAAGGGCTCCCTAAGGCTAAATCCTAAAAGTAAAGGATCCTAAATGATGAAATCCTTCTAAATTCAGTAGCTAAACCATATTAATATGTTCTAAAGTTCTAATACCAAACACTAACAAACTATGCCCTAACTAGGTACTAACCCCTAAAGAAGGTCAAGGTGAAGTTAGATGAAGAAATTTGAATGAAAGTGCAAGGTAAACATGTATTAAAACATGGACGAATGATAAAATAAGAACCTAACATCACTTAAAAGTGTGTTGAAAAGTAAATGAAAGTGTGAGCAAAACACAAGAAGAAATACTCAAATGTAAGAGATTGAATGGAGAAGGAATGAGAAGAAATGGACAAGTAGTTCCATAAGGAGAAAAGTGACTTGGAATAAATGTCAAACATGAACAATGAAGATGAATTTTTCATACAAAAGTCAGAAGCTAGATGGATATTAACATTAAGGTTAGAGACACAAATCAACCACAAGTGAGTAAGCATAGATCATTTTAGGATTAGGGAAGAAAGAAGCATGAAGAAAAAGTTACTTGAGAAGCAAGACATCAAACAAATAACAATAATCATGAAAAATAATTAAATTAAGTCCCTAAAGTCATCAACTAAAAGTCAATATTGTGTTAAAATATCTCCCAATAATTCATAATTAAACTCCACCAAATGGTCACTCAAAGTTACCTAATGATGACTTGCAAACTTGCACAAACCAAGCTTTCAAAACTATGGAGAAAATGAGCTTAAAAATATGACAAAAATATTTTTAGGTTCCTTTATGAGTCTTTTAAAATATGTAAAAATAATGGTGTGAAAAATGTTGCTTGAGATGGAAGAATTAAATTGGACAAGATAGGGTTCTCCTTATGAAAATCAAATGACAAAGAAATCGAATGAAAAATCAAAATAAAAATGAAAAATCAATGAAATCAGAAAATAAAAACACACAAAAAATTTGGAATGAGTTAAGATGCTTGTGTTATTTTTGTAGAAATTTATCAAGGTTTTGGTATTTTTCACGAATTAAAAGTAAGACTATGTAAAGAAAAAAAGAAGAAGAGAAAATGAAAGGGAGGTGCCACAAGAGTAATTATGAAGTTGAAAATAAAGGAGAATGGGCTTAGATAGAGGGTGTTGGTAGAAAAAGGATCTTAGGCCCAAACTCCAAAGAGCCTGAGGGTCTATGTGTTCCTTAGTCTACTTGGTTGACTAAATCTTGGCCGTGTGATTAAAGTCTTGATGGTGATGGAGAAAGTAATTGCATCACGTGGCTATTAAGGCGCGGGCTTATGGTCTTATGATGTCCGCACATGCACTAAATCATTTCCCATATTCTTTATATTTTTTCATGTTTCTATTAATGTAATATACTCACAGTAAATGAATTTTAAGAAAAGTGACGTTGGGATACTATTAAATCACGTGCCACCTTTGCTTCAATTAATGCCACATGGCATTTTTTAATGGTTATGCATGAAAATAAATAAATGGCAGCGCGACACATGTCTGTTCCCATGCAAAACCAGTTCGCCGGAGAAGACTTCCGGTCGTCTTCTCCGGCGAGTGCACCATCGGTCGGAATATTTGTTTCTCAGAAAATTCACGTGAGTATATCATTTTGCTCGATTTTTTGCGTAGGTTTCAAATATGGACTCGGTTTTTTCATATCATGCAAGGATAATTCAGAATGCATTGTACAACTTCAAGATCACAAGAATAAAAATCACAATTATCCTAATTTGCACTACCAAAAAATGCTTATATCACCATAGGACTTCAATTCCAGCATCCTCCTTTGATCCTAACCACATACTAAGGCATAAATTAAAATTCAATAAGCTTCACCAACCTTTAATGGAGTCTTGTTGAACCTTGTGCAAGAATCTATATTTACCTTTGTACTCTTCACCAAATAGCTTCTAAATCTCCAAGAAAGCTTCACAAATGCTTGAATTTGCTTAAATTGAAAATTGATGTTGAAGTTGGTGAAATTGGTGGACAAAAATAGAGGCACTACAACTCCATTTCCTTGCTTGTAATAAATTCCATGAAGTGTGTAGATGGAGATATTGAGAGAGATTGAAGGTTGGTGACTCTTAGAGAGAGTTTTCAATGAAAATGCAAAAAACAAATGCAAAAGTGGTGAAAATGAGAGAGTGAGAGAAAAATGAGAGAATGAGAGAAAAATATGAAATAATTCCCCCCAAAATTTTGTTATGATGGAATTTATATGGTGGGTTAATGTTTAACCACTATAGTTAATGGTTAGAATTATGGTTAGTTTAAAGGATTATGAAAAAAAATGAATTTTTAAGTTGAAAATGCAGTTCAAGTATGGTGCACCTAGGGGTGTAATCGGTTCAGTTTGGACCGGTTTTTTGTCAAAAAAGTATCAAAACCGATGATATCTCCATCGGTTTGGTTTGGTTCAATTTTTAAAGTTTTTAAAAAATGGAACCAAACCAAACTAACCGGTTCGGTTCGGTTTGTGTATCATTTTCTAGACATCATATTCATTTGTGTATCATTTACTCTAATATTGTTCGATGAATTTTATGCTATTATTTTTTAAAATAATACATTTCATATGATATATTTCATGGTACTTTTCAAATAACTTACAAGTTGTTTTTAATCCATATGAAACATTAACATAATTTTTATTGCATTATGAAATAAGTTCACTATCGAATACAAAATTTGACACTTGGCATGAGAGGGTTGGGAAGGAATTTGAAAGTTTAATAAATAAAATACAACAATAAAAATAAAAGGTTTTGATACACATAAATTAACGTGTTTCACACCTCAAACACACATCAAATCTTTTTGCAACAAGATTAGAAGGAAATTTGTTGAAGAAGAAACATAAAAGATAAAAAAAATTGAAAAGTAACGAAGAGAACTTGAAGTTGAATAAGGAAATCATAACCTATAATAATGATAGTGACGAGAGAAAAAAATGGTGAAGGATAGTCAGAGCAGCAGTTTAGTGAGAGAAAGTATTTATGGCTTATGTTTTTTTTTATGTTTGGAGTTTAGTTTTGGTTACATATTTAATTTAAAGAAATGAAGTGTAAACAAAGATGGAGAAATGTTGGACCGATATAAAATTTAGGCTTGGTAATTAGCTAAATAAAAGATTAAGTATGTATTTGAAGACATCGTTTTGGTTCATCAGTTTGGCGGTTCCTAAAAACTAAAACTGAGAATCGAACCAAACCAAACCACCTCGATTTTTATTGGTTTGGTTCAGTTTTTGAACCAAACCAAAAACAATTGGTTTTTTTTGGTTTGGTTTGGTTTTGATTATCGGTTTAATTGGTTTTTTTCTGATCCGCTTATACCCCTAGGTGCACCCACACTTCTTATGGTGAGGAAGTGATGATAATGAATGATGATGGAGTAGTGTATGTGAATTCAAGTAAATCAATGCATAACAATTCAATAAAAATTCTATGATAAGTAACAAAAATGCAATGAAAAATATGATTTTTATTGAAAAATTCTCTCAAAATAATGGATAAAATAAAGTGCTTTTGGAAGCTAATGATCAAGGATGAATGGTAGAACAAGTTTGTAATTGGAATCAAAGTCAAAAAAATGCTTCTATGATGCTAAACAAAGGCAAGACTCAAAATGGCCAAATTTTCCCCCCATGGGCGTGCTGTCCAGGCCTAGGCCTTAGGGTGGAAATTAGTTTTTCGGTCCCCTCTTTGAACCACAATAACTCTTGATCTGTTGGTCAGATGAAAAATATTTCAACATCAAAGTTGAAGAGGATGCGAAACTGAACAACTTTTATGTTCAACAAAATTTTATTTGAAGCTTTATTAATGGAGAAAAATAGCTTGACATATGGCACGCCACCTGTTTGATGAAATGCAGGGCTGCTGGCTCACCCATGCCTAAGTTACCCAACAAAGTTACCCTAGTTTTACTCCACTTTGATTAATAACATCTCTCTCCATTTTGATCCAATGGAGGTGTTCTTGCTATGGATTTGAAGCTTAGGATGTGATCTTTAATTGGCTCAGCTTAGGCCTGAAGTTTGAAGCTTTTATCTTAAAGAAAGAATGACTTGAACATGATCTCTTAAGTGACCAAAACTGCCATTTTTGGAAACCCTTAATATTTCTATTTTGGGCAGCTTTATGATTTCTTGATTTTTCTATGATTCTACTGACTTTTCTTGATCAAATTTCAACCATTGAACATATTCAACTTATGGAACTTGATTTTAGCCTCAAAAAGTCGGGAGTTGACTTTATTTCTTGCACAATTGACTTTTCCACGATTTCTTGATTTTCAAGTAACTGATCAATTGGAGACCTTCGAAAATGATTCAATGGACAATATTTCCTCCTTAGATACTTGACATCATGTGGAAAACATTGTAATCCAATTTGAACCAAAATTTCATTAGGAAGCCCTTTTAATCAAAAACTCTAATTTGGTCCATTTTGTTAGGATATGTTGCGCTGCCCTCTTTCTTGGTGAATTCTCATCTTCAAAAGACTTGGTGAATCCAAATGAGACAACATGGATATAAGAAAGCCTTGGATGACCAACGTTCTAAAAATCCACTTATCACATGCCCTATGCACAACCAATGATGAATGTTTTATTATAGTTTTATTATTTTTTAATGCAATGAAATAATATGCTAGACGGGGTGGAAATGAAGCATAAGCTACTCGGAATTGGTGATAAATAAGAGGGAAAATTTTGGGGTGTTACAGTAAACAACCACTGGTCCTCTGAAGATACCAACATATCCTCAATTACTAGCAGGATCGACCAAATTGATCCTAGGACATGTGCTAACGGTTTACAATTTGTAATGTTTTTGGGGAAAATGTCTAGAATCCTTCGACGAGACTCAGAAGGTGTTGAAAACAATGAAATGAAGTAAAAAGGAGAAAAAAAGAAGGTTTCAAAGCAAACGATAAAAGGGTAAATGAAAGTAAAAGGCAAAGCATGGAGGTTTAAATGACTACAAATGTAAAGTAACGGTAAGTGCAAGGCAATAATGTTAAAAGGCAAGAATTATAAATGAAAGGTAGTAAATTGCTTGAAAAGTAAATGACTTTGAAAGATAAATGATTTATCAGAAAAGACTTGTAAATTAAATGGCTTCAAAGATAAATAACTTGAAGATAAATTGACATTGAAGATAAATTGGTGGTGTTTACATCACGTACATTTTCACTGCACTCTTTTCTCTACACGCAGATACTTCGAGTGTTACGAAGTTACTAGTACAATATGATTTCCACACACTTATTCTAACACTAGAATAAGTTATTTATATATATTACAAAGTAACCATTTTTTGATGATTTCTTCCTAAGACTACTCTAAGATGATGACCCTTGTCCCACTGCATGCTGAAGAAGCTTCATCTTATGCCACTTGTCCTTGTATTTGAATTGAAAATTACACATTTTCCCTCCATACTTGAACGTGCAAGACTTATGTAACTGCCATCTTCGTCGAATGCATGCATGGTCGAACCCTACCAACACTTAGAAAATATTTCAACTCATAATTTCTCTAAGTACAGAACCTGTAGGTGGATTCCTTCGACTCTCATCCTTTTAATAAGTAAGGTCGAAAACCTTACTTTTAGCTTTATAACAAAACTCTTTTCTAAGCCAAACAACCTCATTAATGCTAGCGTCGGAATTTGGAGATAACAAATTGCCCCATAAATATGTTCTTTTCGACCATGTTGATGAAAAGATCATTTTTTATATTCATTATTTCGATGCCAACTTTGGTCAGACGAAAGTATGGTTGGAACCACCTAACCCATGTTCCAAAAACTGTTGTGATTCTCCAGCCACGCGCATGACGTCATGTCGTAATGGCAAAAATCCCAAAAGTCCCATCAACTGTATCTGATATTTCCTGATCATGAGAGTTTTCTTGAAATAATACACCAAGATGTCTTGTCTTAACTGCTACCTCAACGTGTCTGATCCCAAGTGTCACGTGTCCCACCACTTCACATTTATATAAAGTGGCTAGACTTACCAACTTATCATTGCCTACGCCTATTAATATGTCCTTCAGCAAACAAAATAAACTTTTTTCCAATCTCTTGCTCACTTTGTCTCCTTCTTGCTAAAGTATTCCTCTTTTCTTCCCAAAAAACCTAGAAAACCTCCATTTTCATTTCCAATAATGGAATCCTCAAAGGCTAACACTTCCCAGAAGAAAAGTCAGAAAGCAAAGGCTTTCACTTTCGAACAAGATCTTCCATCATTCAACAACCTCAATGAACCTAAGATGATCAAAAGTTTTCAGTTCATCCCAGAACCTAAGGATACTGAAATAAGGAGTATATACAACTCTCAGGTAATGATCCCTTTCACTGTTAATGAATGTCTTTATGCTCTGTTTGGCCCTTTGGCCAAAATTGCAAACACAGATGAAAGGTTAAGCGATTTCTTTCCTTGCTATCGTAAATCCCAACCCTTAGGGCACAAAAATATCCCCAAGGCTGATGATCCATCACCTAACCCACCTCCTACAAATCAACTGGACTTAAAGTACCTTTATGATGGTACTAGATTGGTTAGGGTTAGCCAATTCAACGACTTTGATCTTTGGATGGCTAGGATGAAAAAAGTTAAGACTGAACATTGGAAAGCCATAGGGATTTATGATTTGTTGATGTTGTCAAAGACAAACATTCCCTAATTCTTAAACTTTTTGGATGCTTCCATATACTTCTGTGATTGCACCCATTACACTTTACATCTCCCTTATGGGATGATTATCCCCCCCCCCCACTTTCTTTGATATAGCCTCTATCACAGGGCTTCGACTTGATGGTTTGACGTATGACCCCATTGTTGATGCTGAGGATACTATTGGCTTTAATGAGTCCAAGCTAACATACACTCACTTCATCAAACACTACTCCGAACCAAATGATGAAAAGGTCTCTGATAAGGAGCACATTGCCTTCCCCACCCTTTGGTTATCAAGATATATCTTCTGCACCAAGTCCTTTCAGATGGCGAAGAAATACTTTCCTTTGGCAAACCAGTTTCACAACAATAGAGGGGTTTGCTTGAGTGAGATAATTTTGGCCAGACTTTACGAATCTATAAGTGAGGGGGTGTCTCGACTTCGGAATCCAGCAACAACTTCCAGTGCCATGAGTATAAATGGCCCTCTTTGGCTTCTTCAACTTTGGCTAAATGCCACTTTTGAATCTATCATTCCCATAAAAGGGAAAGTTGATGAAGACTCGGAGGAGATTAGGCACAAACGCATTGAAGGTGTTCAACTAGCCAAACTTACTCCTGGTGATGAAGGTGAAACCCTAAAAGGGGCCTTCTCTAGTTTCATAATGATGTTTGCATATCAGTGTAAATTTACACCATTCATGGCTCCTATTGCTGAAAGGAAGTGTGGCCCAAAATGGCTTACCAGGGTGTTCCCAAATTCATCTTCAAGGAAGCTTTTTATGGATTCCATTTCAGTTTGGGAGGCTTTTTTAATTCCCTGATTCATTGTTCACAGACTGAATGGTGGGAAATTAGATACAGTCCTTAGTTCTTATCAACAAAACTTGGTTTCTAGGAAGCTTGGACTAGGCCAAAATTTTCCCAGTTGTCTTTAGGAAAAGAATGGCCAAATAATTTTTCATAACAACCTCTTCGACGTGGACACCCTTACCGACATCTTCGATAGATGGGATGCTCAAAAAGCAGTCATATCTCCAGTATTCTTCCAACATACTACCTTGTACACCCACCCCTTTAATAATTGGTGGCACGAGTATTACAGTGACAATTTTCTCAATGCTGTTGAATTTTCCACTTTACTTGACCAAGCTTTCGTTTACGTGCAAAAAAGGATCAAGAAGCGTAAGTCCACTCATATTAAAGAGATACAAGCTTTTCAAAAATACTTTGAAACTCTCTATCGACCAGATGATCTTATTCGAACTATTCGTGAGGCTGTTGTCACTTTGAATGAGAAATTTTTGCAAGAGATGAATAAGTTGAAAATCCCTTCAAACGTTCCTGCTGAGAGGCGTTATGAGGTGGCCTTCCAACTCTTTCCTCCAACATTTCCTCGACTTCCTACTGCTGATTTTAGAATGGAACTTGCCCCTCCATTTATATACTAGTTTTTCTGTGGGGATTCAATAAAAATCCTTCGATAGCAATCTCAACCGAAAGCCAAAAAGGTGGTTGTGACTAAGCACACACTGGACAGTTTCAAAGGGCACTTCATATAGGGATCGAAGAAGCTCATGTCGAATCTGACATATATTAAGGTTTGAGATCTTCATTTACCTCCTATTGACTGATCAATTATTAACTCATAACAATTGTCTTTGTCATTTCCAGCAATTGCCAGAAAACCAACTGCTAACAGAGGAGTGGTGATAAAGCCTGAGAACAACGAAGGAACCAACGTACTTCACAATCCTTATTCATGCCTTTTTTACATGCTTGCCTTCTAATGTTGTGATTCTCCTTTCAAAAAACCAAAAAGCCTTTGACGCCCCAGAAGAAGAGTAAAAAGACTTCCAGCGTCACCATCAAATCAGATAATGATCAATCCCATGAGGAGAAGCCCCTCAAAAGAAAAATGAAGATTGCACAATCTCCAAGTACTGCTGGCCAACCTTTCTCTAAGGTGGATAAAGTTGTCGAAAAGGCACCTGCTGCAGGTGGTGTCAAAGTTGAACCTCCAACCCATATGGTGAAACCCACTTGTGGCCTTCCTGAAAGTGTAAACTCTAGCCCAGGTGGAGAGAAATAAGTATTTAAACTTATGTATCTTATCTTTTAAATCTCTTTTCGCAACTTCGAACTAACCTTTCTTTATAACAGGTTGGAGTAGGTGTTTCTCAACCTCCTTCGACTGCCACTCCTACACCCCCAGTTCTTTTAAACAGTCAAGGTGAGCCAACTTATCACCAACTTCTGATTTTGGCTCTGGTTATAGCTCTTTAAGTGAGATTAACTAACATATTACTACAGCAGCTGCTCCTCCCCCAGTGGTCGAAGCCACCATAAACTCGCCTGCTAAAACTGCTACTCAACAATCTCATACTGAGGATTTTGAGCGTGAGTATGATGATGTTTCTATCAAGGACTGTCTTGGCCAAGCAAGAAAAATTGCCAGGGAGATAAGAGCAGCCTTTGCTATAGAAGAAGAAGAAAATGAGAAAATTCAGGATGCTACCCCCTCTAGTCCAAAAAATAAAGAGCCAGAGAATGTGGGAGAGCCCCCAAGCTAATGCTCAAGATGATGTTATGGATGATCCAGAGAAGGAGGAAGAAGAAGATGAAGAATATGAGGAAGAATAAGAAGATGATCAACAGGACAAGGGTGAAGTTGATAAAAAAAGAGCCTTAAAAGACTCAACAAACCTTGCCTGAGAAAGATCTCTAACACCTTTCTACTCTTCAACTTTAGACCCCAAAAGAAGACATAATTAGGGACCAAGTGTTGGCTGTAAAGTTTCCATACCCTAGGGAGTATGCTAGAAGGAAGCATGGGAAGAGTTTTGGCTCTAATTTGTTTACCCCCAAAATTGATAAACAACTGCTGGTCCTCTGAAGATACCAAAATACCCCCAGTTACTCGCAGGATCGACCAGATTGATCCTAGGACATGTGCTAACAGTTTGAAATTTGTAATGTTTTTGGGAAAAAGAGTCTTGAATCCTTTGACAGGACTTAGAAGGTGTTGAAAACAAAGAAATGAAGTAAAAAGGAGAAAAACTAAGGTTTCAAAGTATATGAGGAAAGGGTAAATGAAAGTAAAATGAAAAGCAGGGAAGTTTAAATGACTAAAAATGTAAAGGAATGGTAAGTGCAAGGCAGGAATGTTAAAAGGAAAGAATTGTAAATGAAAGGCAGAAAATTGCTTGAAAAGTAAATGAATTTTAAAAGATAAATGCTTTATCATAAAAGACTTGTAAATAAAATGGATTAAAAGATAAATAACTTGAAGATAAATTGACATTGAAGATAAAGTGGTTGTGTTTACATCACGTACATTCTCACTGCACTATTTTCTCTACACGCGGATACTTCGAGTGTTATGGAGTTACTGGTACAATATGATTTACATACACTTATTCTAACACTAGACTAAGCTAATTATAGATATTACAAATTAATAGTTTTTCGACGGTTTCTTCCTAAGACTACTCTAAGATGATGACATTTGTCCCACTGCATGCTGAAGAAGCTTTATCTTGTGCCACTTGTCCCTGTATTTGAATTGAAAATTACACATTTTCCCTCCATACTTAAACGTGAAAGACTTATGTAACTTCCATCTTCGTTGAATGCATGCATCGTCGAACCCTACCAACACTTAGAAAATATTTCAACTTAGAATTTCTCTGAGTAGAGAACCTGTAGGTGGATTCCTTCAACTCTCATCCTTTTAATAAGTAAGGTTGAAACCTCACTTTTAGCTTTATAACAAAAACTCTTTTCTAAGCCAAACAACCTCATTAATGCTAGCGTCGAAATTTGGAGATAATACCTGGCCATACAAAAGACAGTGCAAAGTCCAACCGCAGATCGACGAAAGTCCAACCTCAGGGTGGCAAAGCATCTGAAGTCCAACCGCAGTTTGGCTAAGG
The DNA here is from genome assembly GCA_963966055.1 of Lathyrus aphaca. NCBI lineage: Eukaryota > Viridiplantae > Streptophyta > Magnoliopsida > Fabales > Fabaceae > Lathyrus > Lathyrus aphaca. The sequence continues at coordinate 232,519,697 of OZ014519.1, forward strand.
TCTACCCGCATTGTGGCAAGTCAATAGTCTTCTGACGTCATTCCAAAAGACATTCTTATTGTCCAACCGCAGTTTGGAAAAAGTTCACCCGCAGTGTAGCAAGTCAGTAGTCTTCTGACATTAATCTAAAAGAAATTCTTAAAGTCCAGCAGCAGTTTGGAAAAACTCTGCCTATAGTGTGGCAAGTAGATAGACATCCGACTCCATCCAAAAGACATCATTAAGGCATTGTTGTTTCCTAGAGAAAGTTCATTCGTAGTGTGGCGAGCCATTAGTCACCTAGCGTCGTACAAAAGACATGGTTTTTAAGACCAACCGTAGATTGGCAAGCCAGTAGTCGTCTGACGTCGTTCAAAAAGACATGTTCAAAATCCACCCGCAGTGGAGAGCAAGTAGTCACGTGGGATCGTACAAAAGACAGGTTTTTCAAAGTCCAACTGCATATTGGCAAGCCAGTAATCATCTGGTGTCGTTCAAAAAGACATTTTCAAAATGCATCCCCCGTTTACTTTTTGTACCATCAGAATTATATCCAAGAAGAATTCATTTGGTTGGGTTTATATCCCTTCTTCTTGTCCATAGAGTCCAAATTATTTGGTTGTTATTGGTATTCAATCCCTCTATACCTCTAACGTCTGAAAGAAACTGCTATCATCCATTCGGGTTTACAGTGATTGAATAGGGGCAGCTGTAACACCCCAAAATTTTCACTCTCATTTTCATAACATCAAGCATATCATTCACATAAATTTCATTGCATATAAATCAATAGAAGAGAAGGCATACATTCATAGTTTAGAGCATAGGGCATGTGATCAATGATTGACAAAGTTATGGCTATTCAAAGTCAAGAAGGAGAGCCAAGGGTTTCTTAACAAGCCTCAAAGGTCTCTCATATCTCATATCACCTTATTTGAATCGTCAAGTCTTTGGAAGAGGTGGATTGATCAAGAAATTGAAGCAGTGCATCACCTCCTAACAAAAAGGGCCAAAATTAGGGTTTCTGATTCAAAGGACTTCTTGATGAAATTTTGGCTCAAACTTGACTTCAATGTTTTCCATATGATATCAAGTGTCTAAGTATGGCATATTGTTCATTGGATCATTTCAGAAGGTCTTCAATTGGTCAGTTACTTGAAAATCAAGAAATTGGGAAAAGTTAACTATGCAGAGGAAAAAGTCAACTTCTGACTTTTTGAGGTCAAAATCATGATCCACAAGTTGAATATGTAAATGGTTGAAATTTGATCAAGAAAATTCAAGAAATTCATGGAAAAATCAAGAAATCACAATACTGCCAAAAATAGAAGCTTAGGGTTTCTATTTAAGACAAGTTTAGGCCATTTTGCACCTCACTTTCAAGCTCTCTTTCTCCAAGATAAAAGATTTAAACTCCAGACCTAAGTTGAGCCAATTAAAGAGCACATCCTGAGCTTCAAATCCATAGCAAGAACATCACCATTGGATCAAAATTAAGAGAGATATGATCAATCAAAGTTTGACAAAACTGGGGCAACTTTGCCAAAAAGCCAAGGCATGGGCGAGCCAGGTGCATTGCATTTCATCAAGCAGGTGGTGTGTGTCGTACCCCGAAAAATACGACCTCACGCGATCCGAAAGGACGGAGTCACGCGCCGGACGGACTGAAGAGTCGCCACCTAATTCTATTTATTCCCAAAGAGGGAAAGGGGAGATATAGATACAACCCGGGAAGAGAAGGACGAGGACAAAGGTCAACAAAACCATTGCCTGGGTTCGGGAGTCGGTTATGCAGGGGGAAGGTATTAGCACCCCATACATCCATCGTACTCGATGGGAACCATCTAAGTTAACGCGCGCGAAAGGATGTCTATGCTTAAACGAATTGCTTGCTAGAGGGAAATGAGTTGAATTATAAGTTAGATTGAACCTAGGTGCTCGGAAAGGATTGAGATCCTCGTGCCTACGTACTCCCGTGTGCAATGGGAAAGTCAGAGCCTCGTAGTTCGGCCTACTAAGGGTAATGGTTGTTGATTTTATTACCTTTCGTCGATGAAAGGGTTTGAGAGTTGAAATGCACTAAAGACTATGGATAGTTTATCTCGTCCAACAAGACGAGCGTCTTGCGTCGAAATAATCGGAGCGAGTAACGAGAGCTCGTTATCCTCCTTTCTACCGCTTAAGGCTCGTGGCGTACAGTTCTTCTCGTATTATTAAAGTGTTTTATTTCCTAAGACCGCTTGACGTTGGATCAAGGGTTTGGATCTAATCGAAACGTTTTGGTTTTTTGAGGTTAAAAGGGTAAATGCAAGTGGAGTTTATTTTTGTAGTTTGTTAGCGAGGCACGAAGCGCTCGGCTCGCAAAGAGAGGTGGATCCTAATAAACGAAATAAAATAAAAAGGTGCGAGTGTGCAAGTGCAACCGCTTGGCGTTGGACCAAGGATTCAGAATTAAATAAAATACGAAAAATAAAATACGTACAAAGTAATGGGAGAGGGATTCAAAATAAGTACAGTGGATTGCGAGAAATAAAGAGGTCTCGTTGTAATTTGCCCAAGAGGAAGCGTGTGTGCAGTGTTTTTGAACGGTTCGAAGGCGTTCGGCCTTTTAGTCGGGACATAACTATTCGAAGGCGTTGGACCTTTTAATCGAGCGCAACTATTCGAAGGCATTTGACCTTTTTGGGACGCGTCGAAATTTAGTTCGTGCACTACCTTAGAATCGATTCAAAATTGGAATCATTCTATAAGGAGTCGAATCGTAATTTTTTTTTAATGCGAAAATAAATAAATTAAATAAATTGAATTGCTAGAATTAAATAAAAATAAAATAATGAATATAAATAATAAATCAAATAATATCAAGATAAAATAAATTAAATTAACATGTTTGTTTGCCGAAATAATAAAATAAAAAAAAATTAATTACAAGGAGGGCCTCATATTGACCGAATATCACCGATTAAAATCGGGCGAAAAATCGGCCTTTTAATATATCATTGGCCGTAAAAATGGGGTAAAAGAAATACAAAATAAGGAAAAGAATCCAATGGTTCACTAATATTTTTAAAAAACATTTTCTAAGGGAATAAATAATGATAAAGCAAAAATAAGAATTAAGAAATAAGAAATAATAAAAAGTTAGTGATGATAATAAAATAAAAATAAGAAATTGGAAGGGTGATGCTTAGAAATCATGGGGTAATTACTAGGAAATCCGTATGGGCCTATAGCCCAGTACCCAATCAAAATAATAACACAAAACAAAACAAGAACAGAAAATGGGGGAGGGTCGACGGGATTTGCGGGTGCATGCTTAGCAAATCAAGTTGGCCCATGGCCCAAATCAAACCCATCAGAATATATTAAAATAAAAAACAGTAATGAGAAAGAAAGGAAAGAATTATCAGTAAAATAATGAGAAATAAAAATCAAACAAAGGAAAACAAAAGGAACGAAAATCTTTTTTCGAAACAGGGCTCACATCAACGGACCTTACCCACTCTTCAAATGAAACTCGCGGCGGTACGATTCTCTCAGTCACGGCTTCGGTTCTCCCGCGGTGGTTCTTCCCAATCGCGTTCGGCGGCGGCTTGCCCTTCTTCGGTGATGGTGGTTCGCGCGTCTTTCGGTGGTCGGCGGCGGAAAGGTGGTGATGAAACGAGGTTGAGGTGAGTTGACGGAAAGGGTGGACGGTGGTTTAAGGCTTTATGCGTTTGGGTCTGTGAACGGTTCAGAAGAGGGTTTGAGGCGCGGTTTGCGGGTTGTAGTTTCGAAGAGGGTGGCGACGAAGAGGTGTCTCGGTGGAGAATGGTTCGGCGAACGGTGTTGTTCGCGGCTGTTTTCTGATCAGTGGTGGTTTCAAAAAGGTCGCGGGTTCAGCTTTGTTTGTGTAGTGGCGGACCGGATTTTGGTGGCTTATGAAAAAGGGTTTTGTTTGGGTGATTTCTGTGATGAAAAAAAAGGTGGTTCGTTTTTATTTTGGTGATTTTAAGTGTGTTTGTTGTAGTTTGTGATGCAGAGTGGCTTTGGTTTATTTGGCTGTGTTTTCAGAAGGTGGTGGTGCGAGAATGGTGGCTGTGTTTGTGAAAAATTGTTGTAAAGTGAGATTAGTGGCTAGGTGGTGGCTACCGCAGGCTTGACAAAGGTTGTGTACACATGAGTTTTACGGTTTTGCGGATTTTGGTTGGAGTTTAGAGTGGTGAAGGCTTGAGTTTTTGGTTTGTTTGTTGAAGAAAACGGTTGAATTTTTGGTTTGATTTATGAAGAAAAAAAGATTGAGTTTTTTTGGTTTGCTTACGGGTTGTGTTCACGGCACTGGTTCGGTTAAGGTGAGGATGAAGGGTGGCCGGATTCGAGCTAGGAAATGGGGTTTAATATGTAGGGAAATTTATTTCAGGGTTCCCGTAGGCTACTGCATTGTTTATTTTTAGCTTATGAAACTGTTTTTTGTTTGGAGCAGAGGGAGTTTTTAAGCCTTTTTCTTCCTCTTTTTTTGCAGTGAATTTGTTGTTGATTTTATAGAAGAATGTGAGGGTGAAATGGGGATTTGGGTATGAAGAGATTGAGGAGGAATATTCTGGAAAAGTTGGATAAGATTTTTGTGTGCGCACTGCTGTCAATTGGTTATGCGGATGGTACAATGTTATTGTTATACACACCTTTGTGAATGAAGATTGAGTAGTGGGTGCTGGAAATTGCTGTGATCTGATCGTACAAATTTTTGCAGTCTTGTATCATGTGGGGTCACCATGTATGGATGGAGTGTTGTGAGGTGAAATGAAGGTGGGGCCAGATATTATTTTGTGCATAATACAAATAATAATAATAATACTAAAAATAATAATAATAGTTATAACTATAAATAATAAAATTGAGAGTAAATAAAAATAGAAACTAATAATAAATAATTATAATAAAAAATTAATAAGAATAATGATGAAAAATAGAAATAATAGTAATTCTAATAATAAGGATTAAAAAAAAACTAATAACAAGTGAATAATAAAAAATAGAGAAAATAATGATAATAGAAGTAATGATAACCTTAAAAACAATAAACTAAAAAGATTTTTTTGTGATTTTACATAAATAATAGTAAATTTTTATATTTTTCAACAATGAACCAAATAATAAAAATAAAAACTTAAAATAAAAAGAGTTTGAATTTTTAGAGATAAAGGCATTTTATGGATTTTTGGTAATTGATATTTTTTTTAAAAAAAATAAAAAGATAATGGACACGGATAAAATTAGATAATGGAAGAAAACGGGTATATATAAAAAGACATATTTTAGATTTTTTTGAAGTAATGGTTATATAGTAAAATAAAAGGGCGCGGGTAGGACAAATTTGGGGTATGACAGGTTCCCCTATCAAATTGGCTTAGACCGAGTAAGATGAACTGGCTCACGTTCAATCTTTCAAGGTATAAGATAATTAGATATTAACAGACTCCAAATTTGTCCGAAAAGAAAATGCGAAAATAGCAAACGAAATAAACTGGAAATGATGAGTGACACAGCAAGAAACGAATTGACAAAATAAATCACTTATCATCAATGGATGACAAAGCGAGTAACTGAAAATAAAATCACTTATCACTGAAGGATGATAAGGCGAGTGACAGAAAATAAAGAATCACTATCAACAGAGGATGATAGGCGAAAGACAGAAAAATAAAGGATCACTATCACCAGAGGATGATAGGCGAATGACAGAAAATAAACTCACTTATCAACAGAGGAAGATAAGGCGAATAACTGAAAATAAACTCACTTATCAACAGAGGAAGATAAGGCGAATAACTGAAAATAAAATCACTTATCAACAGAGGTAGATAAGGCGAATGACAGAAAAATAAAATCACTATCCACAGAGGATGATAGGCGCAGGACGGAAAAAATAAAGATCAACTATCAACAGAGGATGATAGGCGCAAAACTAAAAATAAAATCTCTTATCACCAGAGGATGATAAGGCGAAATGAAATTTAAATACAGCCATTGAATCCGCCGAGGAGATGCCTGGAATCTTCGATTGATATGATCCTGACTTCTGCTGGGGAAAGGACTAGAAACTTGCGTTGATCCTGGATCCTGAACTATGCAATTATGCTTGATTGTTTTTGAAATGGTATTCCATAAGGATGGAGATACGATGCAAATGTTTATGCACTGAGATGGAAGTTAAAACCGCTAGGGAAAATAAAAAGTCTAATTTATCTATGTATGCATATGATGCACATGTTGTAAATGATTGATGTAAATGAATGTTTATGACATAGATGATGCATAATGATGCATATGAGCGATTGAAAGGTGCCAGCTTGGTGGACTTTTGGTTTGGTAGTTGCCAATAATGATTGGACTTTGGGTGGGTGGAGGGTTTGATTTCCCGACACTCGATTTTTGACGAAGCATGATCAGAAGATGAATCTGAGAGCTCCAAGTTTGGTTATCTGCTGATGAGCGAAGCGACTTAATTGACACATGAAGACTTCTTTGCTTTGAATGGTTGCCAACATCTTGTAAGATCTGCTTGTTCAGCTGGGGAGTAGAGATAGGAAGACTTGTTCCTTGTTTGCTTGCCCCTGTTTATAGGGTGTCTGAAATAAATTTGATGGGGAAGCTTTGACAATGGCCACGACATGACCTGCCCCTGATTGAGCCTTTGAAGGTGATTAGCCCTTGATCGGGCTATTGAAGATGCTTTGTCCCTGATTGGACTGATTTTGAAATGAATTGCCCCTGATTGGGCTGTTTAATATGATTTGTCCCTGATTGCACTGCTGAGGTAGTCTTGATTCATGTTGGCATTAATGAAGTTCAAGTTTCTCTTTTGATTGCCCCTTGTTGGGATTGCACTGATGTCAAGCACTAAATTGCAATTAAATTATTCACACACAAAATGGTAGTGTTAATGTAAAGTTCATGTAAGTTTTGAAAATGTCAATTTATTTGAATGATTGTGATAGTGTGACGAATGGACTGTTAGTCCAAACGTGGTGCTGATTTAGAAAGTGCGTAAAAGATGCGGCAAGAATAATGTGTAATCGAGTTTGAAGATCAGCAAATATATGGGAGTTAATTTACGCAACCTTGTCGGTAGCACGCTTTCAGAACAAACTCTGCCTCAATTAGGACTTTCTAGGGTTGTAACGTGGTCTAGTTAATGGTTTGAGAAATAAAGGATATAAGGCTCAAAGTTTGATTTGTACCCATCCCTTCTTCGTATTGTTCTCCATTCCTATGTTCAGTTAATTTCTACACATGCATTTGTTTTGACTTTGCAAGAGTGAATATGAAGCTTTAAAGTTCGCTTGAAAATGGCAGTCATCTTTTTTGCTGGTGACCCTTTGATTCTTGATTTGGTGATCACTGATATTTGTTTTGCTTTTGCTGAGGTGTTGAATTCCTCTTTTTGATTTGTTATTTTTCGACTAAGTCTCCCTTCGGGTGCTCAACTCAGTGTTTTTTCTTTTTTTCTTTTCTTTTTGTTTGAATGTTGTGACTGCCAAGTCACTTGCTGATGGTCCTCTGACGGGATGTCTCATCTTGCGATTCGAAGGTGTAGCCAGGTTAACTGAACGACTACCTTGCCCCGGGTTAGATGTAAGGGTTGTATCCGAAAGAAACTCCTACTTCTAGGCTCGAAGTGGTTGACTAGGGATTAACTCCTTGTATCTCCAGTGTTTGGGGATTTGAAAGAATGCTTGTACATCATTGACGGGGTTTTATCCGAAAGCATACCGCAACAATTATGGGTATTTCGTTTTCATCATCCTCCCTCAAATATTTGCTAAAGTGAAGTGAGGAAATATTTTTGCGATTTTGTGATAAATGATAAATAATGAGCGAATGCAAGTAGATTAATTCAAAACATGCATAAACATAACATTAACATAACCAAGTACAAATGATAACAGTGTTCAGAGCAAATAGTACTTAACAAACAGTACAAAATAACAGGAATGTGGAAATAATAAATGGCACTGGCTGCCTTGATTTGAGGAAATGAACTTCTCTTGATTGAATGCTTCAAAGTTGGAGACTACTCAGCTTGATCTTCAACAACCCCTTCAAATGTCTTTACTTGTTGGCACCGTGCGGCGGCATTGGATCGTTCTGGACATTTGCATTTCTTGGAGTGAGAGTGAGGTCCTTAGAGTTGATCATATCTTGAACCATGTGTTTGAAAGCATGGCAATTCTCGATTGTGTGACCTGGAGCGCCTTTGTGATACTCACAGCGAGGATTGGCATCATAGTTCCGGGCATTACCAGTCTGAGGCGGCATATCTCTCAAAGTAAAAGGTCCTTTTGCCATCAGCTGTTTAAAGATTTCGGTGTATGACATAGGCAAGGGATCAATGTGCCTATCATATCCTCTTTGTTGATATGGTGGACGCTGTTGAGGAGCGCGTTGTTGCTGTTGACCAGGCCGTTGTGGATAAGCCGGTTGCTGGTATGGTCCAGGTGCATATTGCGCAGCTGCAACCATAGGACGTGGATGTGGTTGATGTACCATCTAAGGCGGAAATAGAGCTTGAAAGGCCTGCTGATAAGGCATTGGAGGAAATGGCTGATATGGCATAGGAGCATATTGCGCAGCAGCAACGTAGGGATACTGGTAGTAGGGAACTGGCGCAGGTGCACTCTGTTGAAAATTCCCATTTGCAGCAGAAATGGCATTTGTTTCGCCCTTCTTGTATCCGTTGAAAGGTTTCTTGGTATTGTTTTGGCTGCTAGAGCCTCCTTGGATCTTTCCGCTCTTCAAACCTTCTTCGATTCTTTCTCCTACCATCACCATGTCTGAAAATCCAGAAGATACACTGCTGATCAGCTTCTCGTAGTATTGCCCATGTAGGGTACCCATGAAGATATCGATCAATTCACGGTCAACCAATGAAGGATGCACTCTGACAGCTAGCTCTCTCCAGCGTTGGGCGTACTCCTTAAAGGATTCGCTCTCCTTTTGAGACATACTCTGAAGTTGAGTACGGTTAGGAGCAAGGTCAGTGTTGTACTTGTACTGCTTTTTGAATGCATCAGATAAATCAAGCCAAGTACGAACATTGTTGCGTTCGAGCTGCATGTACCATTCTAGAGACGCTCCAGACAGGCTGTCTTGGAAGCAATGGATCATAAGCTTATCATCTTTGGCATGAGCAGCCATTTTTCTGCAGTCATTCCTCAAATGAAGCTCAGGACAGCTGAGGCCTTTGTACTTCTCGAATTCGGGCAGTTTGAACTTAGCAGGGATCACAACATCTGGAACTAAACATATGTCTGAGGCACTCAGAGAAGTTGAGTTGTGTCCTTCCATAATTCGGAGTTTTTCAGCTAACTCGCGGCACATCTTCATAGCTTCAAATTCTTGAACAGCATGAGGATTGGTGATTGGAACAACAGTTTGCATCTCATACTCAACTTGATGATTCTCTTCAGTTTGAGGAAACTGGACTTGAATTGGAATAGGTTGAGCTTGAGTAATAGCACCAACAGTAACACCAGAAGCAGGTATCGGTTGGGAAGTGACCTCTTCAACAGCAGGAGTGAAACCTGGAGGCAAACCGTAGACAAAAGGATTTGGAACGGGAACTGAAGGCATTGCTCGTGAGGTAGATCCTTGCACTTGAGCATTGTTCAATGCGGCAGCAGCTTCGCGACGTTCTTCCATTCTGGCCAAAGCTTGCAAAGTCTCATAAATCTGGTCAATCTTGCTCTTGACCGAGTCAATCTCTTCCCTCATAGCAGCTTGTTCTTCTTGAATCACATCCATCAGTCTTCTAGTGTTGGCTCTAGTTAGATACGGTCGTCTAGGTCGATACGGGCGTCGGGAAACCAGCTTGATTTACTGAAGATGGAGGAACATGAAAATAAGTTCTCGGCTTTGGAATGAAATGCAATATGAACAAATGATGCAAATGAGATGATATGCAATATCAGAATCCAGGATCACAAGAACATGGTCTCACGAGTCCAAGGTACAGATGGAGGATACTCTGATCAGGAACTCACTGGGTAGACTCTAAGGTTTTAGGGATCCCAAAGTTATCAATTCATATGGTTGTTCATCACACACGCCATAAGCATGACGGTTGATTGACTCCGCCATATGAATCTATTTTGGGTGAGATCTTCGTATCGACAACCCACGAGAGCAAATTTTCTCGGGAGTCCATACTACGTGATCATCGACACAAGGTTTAAAACAAAGTCCTGGAGTTATGGAACTTTCTCAACTGTTTGATGCCCGTGTCAATTTCATACATTCTTTGACATTCAATCAACTCCATTGAGTAAGTCTATTCCAAGTGAGGTTTTCGTATCGAGCCACGCGAGGGTGAACCCTGGTGCCCAATACTACGCAACCATCAACCGATGTTTTAACCAAAAGGTTCTAAAGGTCCTCAGAGTTAATGACCCTAATGAAAGAAAATGAGCACACATGTCAAGGACTTGACGGTTGTTAGTATTCTCATTAGAATCTACTCCAAGTGAGGTTTTCGTATCGACAACCCACGAGAGTGGTTCTCTCGGGAGCCCATACTACACAACCTCGCTAACTTATGTTTATACTCGTAAGCCCGGGCATAGAGCTTTTCCCTCAAGTTTCTTTTGCAAAGTATCGATCCAAATTATAATACCAAGGAGCCACAAGATATATAAGATGGAATGCGATAAAGAAAGAGATAAAAATAAACAAGCAAGGCATAAAAGCAAACATCCAAACAAGCACAAAAATCTAGACTAGGCTTGACTCGCATAGGGGTGAACCAGTCCCCAGCAGAGTCGCCAGCTGTCATACCCCGAAAAATACGACCTCACGCGATCCGAAAGGACGGAGTCACGCGCCGGACGGACTGAAAATTCGCCACCTAATTCTATTTATTCTCGAAGAGGGAAAGGGGAGATATAGATACAACCCGGGAAGAGAAGGACGAGGACAAAGGTCAACAAAACCATTGCCTGGGTTCGGGAGTTGGTTATGCAGGGGGAAGGAATTAGCACCCCCTACATCCATCGTACTCGATGGGAACCATCTAAGTTAACGCGCGCGAAAGGATGTCTATGCTTAAACGAATTGCTTGCTAGAGGGAAATGAGTTGAATTATAAGTTAGTTTGAACCTAGGTGCTCGGCAAGGATTGAGATCCTCGTGCCTACGTACTCCCGTGTGCAATGGGAAAGTCAGAGCCTCGTAGTTCGGCCTACTAAGGGTAATGGTTGTTGATTTTATTACCTTTCGTCGATGAAAGGGTTTGAGAGTTGAAATGCACTAAAGACTATGGATAGTTTATCTCGTCCAACAAGACGAGCGTCTTGCGTCGAAATAATCGGAGCGAGTAACGAGAGCTCGTTATCCTCCTTTCTACCGCTTAAGGCTCGTGGCGTACAGTTCTTCTCGTATTATTAAAGTGTTTTATTTCCTAAGACCGCTTGACGTTGGATCAGGGGTTTGGATCTAATCGAAACGTTTTGGTTTTTTGAGGTTAAAAGGGTAAATGCAAGTGGAGTTTATTTTTGTAGTTTGTTAGCGAGGCACGAAGCGCTCGGCTCGCAAAGAGAGGTGGATCCTAATAAACGAAATTAAATAAAAATGTGCGAGTGTGCAAGTGCAACCGCTTGGCATTGGACCAAGGATTCAGAATTAAATAAAATACGGAAAATAAAATATGTACAAAGTAATGGGAGAGGGATACAAAATAAGTACAGGGGATTGCGAGAAATAAAGAGGTCTCGTTGTAATTTGCCCAAGAGGAAGCGTGTGTGCAGTGTTTTTGAACGGTTTGAAGGCGTTCGGCCTTTTAGTCGGGACACAACTATTCCAAGGCGTTGGACCTTTTAATCGAGCGCAACTATTCGAAGGCGTTGGACCTTTTTGGGACGCGTCGAAATTTAGTTCGTGCACTACCTTAGAATCGATTCAAAATTGGAATCATTCTATAAGGAGTCGAATCGTAATTTTTTTTTAATGCGAAAATAAATAAATTAAATAAATTGAATTGCTAGAATTAAATAAAAATAAAATAATGAATATAAATAATAAATCAAATAATATCAAGATAAAATAAATTAAATTAACATGTTTGTTTGCCGAAATAATAAAATAAAAAAAAATTAATTACAAGGAGGGTCTCATATTGACCGAATATCACCGATTAATATCGGGCGAAAAATCAACCTTTTAATATATCATTGGCCGTAAAAATGGGGTAAAAGAAATACAAAATAAGGAAAAGAATCCAATGGTTCACTAATATTTTTAAAAAACATTTTCTAAGGGAATAAATAATGATAAAGCAAAAATAAGAATTAAGAAATAAGAAATAATAAAAAGTTAGTGATGATAATAAAATAAAAATAAGAAATTGGAAGGGTGATGCTTAGAAATCATGGGGTAATTACTAGGAAATCCGTATGGGCCTATAGCCCAGTACCCAATCAAAATAATAACACAAAACAAAACAAGAACAGAAAATGGGGGAGGGTCGACGGGATTTGAGGGTGCATGCTTAGCAAATCAAGTTGGCCCATGGCCAAAATCAAACCCATCAGAATATATTAAAATAAAAAATAGTAATGAGAAAGAAAGGAAAGAATTATCAGTAAAATAATGAGAAATAAAAATCAAACAAAGGAAAACAAAAGGAACGAAAATCTTTTTTCGAAACAGGGCTCACATCAATGGACCTTACCCACTCTTCAAATGAAACTCGCGGCGGTACGATTCTCTCAGTCACGGCTTCGGTTCTCTCGCGGTGGTTCTTCCCAATCGCGTTCGGCGGCGGCTTGCCCTTCTTCGGTGATGGTGGTTCGCGCGTCTTCTGGTGGTCGGCGGCGGAAAGGTGGTGATGAAACGAGGTTGAGGTGAGTTGACGGAAAGGGTGGACGGTGGTTTAAGGCTTTATGCGTTTGGGTCTGTGAACGGTTCAGAAGAGGGTTTGAGGCGCGGTTTGCGGGTTGTAGTTTCGAAGAGGGTGGCGACAAAGAGGTGTCTCGGTGGAGAATGGTTCGGCGAACGGTGTTGTTCGCGGCTGTTTTCTGATCAGTGGTGGTTTCAAAAAGGTCGCGGGTTCAACTTTGTTTGTGCAGTGGCGGACCGGATTTTGGTGGCTTATGAAAAAGGGTTTTGTTTGGGTGATTTCTGTGATGAAAAAAAAGGTGGTTCGTTTTTATTTTGGTGATTTTAAGTGTGTTTGTTGTAGTTTGTGATGCAGAGTGGCTTTGGTTTATTTGGCTGTGTTTTCAGAAGATGGTGGTGCGAGAATGGTGGTTGTGTTTGTGAAAAATTGTTGTAAAGTGAGATTAGTGGCTAGGTGGTGGTTACCGCAGGCTTGACAAAGGTTGTGTACACATGAGTTTTACGGTTTTGCGGATTTTGGTTGGAGTTTAGAGTGGTGAAGGCTTGAGTTTTTGGTTTGTTTGTTGAAGAAAAAGGTTGAATTTTTGGTTTGATTTATGAAGAAAAAAAGATTGAGTTTTTTTGGTTTGCTTACGGGTTGTGTTCACGGCACTGGTTCGGTTAAGGTGAGGATGAAGGGTGGCCGGATTCGAGCTAGGAAATGGGGTTTAATATGTAGGGAAATTTATTTCAGGGTTCCCGCAGGCTACTGCATTGTTTATTTTTAGCTTATGAAACTGTTTTTTGTTTGGAGCAGAGGGAGTTTTTTAGCCTTTTTCGTCCTCTTTTTTTGCAGTGAATTTGTTGTTGATTTTATAGAAGAATGTGAGGGTGAAATGGGGATTTGGGGCTGAAGAGATTGTGGAGGGATATTCTGGAAAAGTTGGATAAGATTTTTGTGTGCGCACCGCTGTCAATTGGTTATGCGAATGGTACAATGTTATTGTTATACACACCTTTGTGAATGAAGATTGAGTAGTGGGTGCTGGAAATTGTTGTGATCTGATCGTACAATTTTTTGCAGTCTTGTATCATGTGGGGTCACCATGTATGGATGGAGTGTTGTGAGGTGAAATGAAGGTGGGGCCAGATATTATTTTGTGCATAATACAAATAATAATAATAATACTAAAAATAATAATAATAGTTATAACTATAAATAATAAAATTGAGAGTAAATAAAAATAGAAACTAATAATAAATAATTATAATAAAAAATTAATAAGAATAATGATGAAAAATAGAAATAATAGTAATTCTAATAATAAGGATTAAAAAAAAACTAATAACAAGTGAATAATAAAAAATAGAGAAAATAATGATAATAGAAGTAATGATAACCTTAAAAACAATAAACTAAAAAGATTTTTTTGTGATTTTACATAAATAATAGTAAATTTTTATATTTTTCAACAATGAACCAAATAATAAAAATAAAAACTTAAAATAAAAAGAGTTTGAATTTTTAGAGATAAAGGCATTTTATGGATTTTTGGTAATTGATATTTTTTTTAAAAAAAATAAAAAGATAATGGACACGGATAAAATTAGATAATGGAAGAAAACGGGTATATATAAAAAGACATATTTTAGATTTTTTTGAAGTAATGGTTATATAGTAAAATAAAAGGGCGCGGGTAGGACAAATTTGGGGTATGACAGGTTCCCCTATCAAATTGGCTTAGACCGAGTAAGATGAACTGGCTCACGTTCAATCTTTCAAGGTATAAGATAATTAGATATTAACAGACTCCAAATTTGTCCGAAAAGAAAATGCGAAAATAGCAAACGAAATAAACTGGAAATGATGAGTGACACAGCAAGAAACGAATTGACAAAATAAATCACTTATCATCAATGGATGACAAAGCGAGTAACTGAAAATAAAATCACTTATCACTGAAGGATGATAAGGCGAGTGACAGAAAATAAAGAATCACTATCAACAGAGGATGATAGGCGAAAGACAGAAAAATAAAGGATCACTATCACCAGAGGATGATAGGCGAATGACAGAAAATAAACTCACTTATCAACAGAGGAAGATAAGGCGAATAACTGAAAATAAACTCACTTATCAACAGAGGAAGATAAGGCGAATAACTGAAAATAAAATCACTTATCAACAGAGGTAGATAAGGCGAATGACAGAAAAATAAAATCACTATCCACAGAGGATGATAGGCGCAGGACGGAAAAAATAAAGATCAACTATCAACAGAGGATGATAGGCGCAAAACTAAAAATAAAATCTCTTATCACCAGAGGATGATAAGGCGAAATGAAATTTAAATACAGCCATTGAATCCGCCGAGGAGATGCCTGGAATCTTCGATTGATATGATCCTGACTTCTGCTGGGGAAAGGACTAGAAACTTGCGTTGATCCTGGATCCTGAACTATGCAATTATGCTTGATTGTTTTTGAAATGGTATTCCATAAGGATGGAGATACGATGCAAATGTTTATGCACTGAGATGGAAGTTAAAACCGCTAGGGAAAATAAAAAGTCTAATTTATCTATGTATGCATATGATGCACATGTTGTAAATGATTGATGTAAATGAATGTTTATGACATAGATGATGCATAATGATGCATATGAGCGATTGAAAGGTGCCAGCTTGGTGGACTTTTGGTTTGGTAGTTGCCAATAATGATTGGACTTTGGGTGGGTGGAGGGTTTGATTTCCCGACACTCGATTTTTGACGAAGCATGATCAGAAGATGAATCTGAGAGCTCCAAGTTTGGTTATCTGCTGATGAGCGAAGCGACTTAATTGACACATGAAGACTTCTTTGCTTTGAATGGTTGCCAACATCTTGTAAGATCTGCTTGTTCAGCTGGGGAGTAGAGATAGGAAGACTTGCTCCTTGTTTGCTTGCCCCTGTTTATAGGGTGTCTGAAATAAATTTGATGGGGAAGCTTTGACAATGGCCACGACATGACCTGCCCCTGATTGAGCCTTTGAAGGTGATTAGCCCTTGATCGGGCTATTGAAGATGCTTTGTCCCTGATTGGACTGATTTTGAAATGAATTGCCCCTGATTGGGCTGTTTAATATGATTTGTCCCTGATTGCACTGCTGAGGTAGTCTTGATTCATGTTGGCATTAATGAAGTTCAAGTTTCTCTTTTGATTGCCCCTTGTTGGGATTGCACTGATGTCAAGCACTAAATTGCAATTAAATTATTCACACACAAAATGGTAGTGTTAATGTAAAGTTCATGTAAGTTTTGAAAATGTCAATTTATTTGAATGATTGTGATAGTGTGACGAATGGACTGTTAGTCCAAACGTGGTGCTGATTTAGAAAGTGCGTAATAGATGCGGCAAGAATAATGTGTAATCGAGTTTGAAGATCAGCAAATATATGGGAGTTAATTTACGCAACCTTGTCGGTAGCACGCTTTCAGAACAAACTCTGCCTTAATTAGGACTTTCTAGGGTTGTAACGATGTATGGTTAATGGTTTGAGAAATAAAGGATATAAGGCTCAAAGTTTGATTTGTACCCATCCCTTCTTCGTATTGTTCTCCAGTCCTATGTTCAGTTAATTTCTACACATGCATTTGGGTAATGGTTATAATTTCTACACATATTTTAGATTTTTTTGAAGTAATGGTTATATAGTAAAATAAAAGGGCGCGGGTAGGACAAATTTGGGGTATGACAGTGTGCCAAATGTCAAGCCAGTTTTCTCTATCAAGAAAGCTTCAAATGAAATTTGTTTGAACATCAAAGTTGTTCATCTTGATCTCCTCTACAACTTTGATGTTTGGAATTTTTTCATATGATTAATGTATGAAGAGATATGATGGTTCAAAGAGGAGGCATCACCATTGAATATTTCCTAGGCCTGAGGCCAAAATCCCTCGCATATGAGCCAGTTTTGTCCATATGGTTTCTAAGTCATTTTCCACCATCTTATAAGCCTTCTTTGACTTTGATTCCAATAACAAACTTGTTCCATCATATGTCTCTGATCCATGGGCCTCAAAAGCATGCATTTTCATGCACTACATTGAGAGAAAAGCATTCACAAACATCATCACTTGCCTTGGCACATTGGCTACTAGATGTAGAAGCTTAGTGGGATATTTGGCATTGGTTCACTTGTTTCACACGCAGGATTCATACACCCCTCATGATTTTTGCCTCATATGGATTCACACACTTACATGTCATGAATGCATGATTCTACCATGCATGAGAGAAGAAAGAATTCAAATGGGAGGCTTGTCTGATAAGTCATGTTGTTGCAGATTTATAACATGCACATAATCATCAGCATACATCACTAATGCCCACCATAAGGAACCATAATCCACCTTTATGTGAGCACAACAACCACACATGGATCCCTCTCACTTTTGAACTTGATTTCACACTTTCATTGCTTCTCACACCACCATTAACCTAACCAGAATTCTAACTATTAACTGAGTTGGTTAGCTCTTAACCACAAATATAGATATGAAGCCACAACAAAATTTGGCTCACCTTTTTCATTTTTCACCATTTCTCTCAAAATCACCTTGTAATTTCTCTCTGAATTCTCTCTCTCTTTACCATGAGTTCATCAACATTTCCTCTCCAATCTTCATCATTCAACTACATTGAAGCATTGGTGCATTGAAGCAGAAGCATGATCTTCATCATCTTCAACTCCATTTTACTTTTTTGAGATTTTGCAAGCAATTACAAGTCTCTATAGCATTTATTTTGCTCCACTGAAGCTCAAGATATCAAGAAACTCTTTGATTTTCTTACTAGCTCAAGACTCTGTGAATTTCAGGTTCAATATTCTTCAACTTTTTCTTGCTCTAGTTCAATGATTTAAAGCTTGTTTTATGTTGTTATGAGCTCAATAGGAGCAATGCTTGATCTGGCTAGTTGATAGGCACATTAGATGCTTAGAATTGAATTTTAGGGGAAAATGTTTGTGTTCGATTCTCCCTAATCATGATGTGTATGTGAATTTAATTATTGAATTTGGAACTTACATGACCTAAGCTTTTGAATGATATAGCATTTAGGTATTTCTAGAAATTTCGGTCGTTGCAGTCACCTGAGACTGGCCGGAGAAGATGACCGAATTCTTCTTCGGCCAGTGAGAGTCATAAACCCTAGGTTGATCTAACTTTATAACATAATCATCCATTTTTCTTGATCTGATGGCTTAAGGTGCGCCAGTGCATTAATGAGAGGTCCTCCTTCTCACGTTCCATTTTTATAAGCCTGGGAGATCATGTGAGGGTGTTCCATGTTAGCCTATCACGTGCGTTCACTGAGATCCATTAGATTTGGATACTTTCTTTGATCACTGACCTTGATTGAATCTTATGGTTCCAGTTCAGTCAATGTGTTAACTAGCTGTAACACCCCAAAATTTTCCCTCTCAATTTCATGTCATATAGCATAGCATATATCATACATATCATTGCATCTTTGCATAGAAAAATGAAGCATAACATTCATAGTTAGAATCATGGGGCATGTGATCATTGATCTATCCATTTTTGATTCTTCAAAGTCAAAGATGAGAGCCAAATTGTATTTCAACAAGCCACAAGGGGTCCTTATATCTTATACAAGCTCAAACGTTTCCTCAAGGCCCTAGAAAGGGGATGGTTCATATGATATTTCATTAGTGCATATTCTCCTATACAAGGAACCCTAATTAGGGTTTTGTCTCAGGGAAATCTATCATCATGGCTTTGATCAATTCTTGTGATCAAAGGATTTTATATGTCATACATGTCCTAGGGTTACATTTTGGCTCAAAGAATCATTGAGAAAGTCGGGCAGTGGCTCAGTTGCTTGTGATCAAGAAAAAGTCAACAGTGCAGAAGAAAAGTCAACCAAGGGTTTTCAAGGGTTCGAATCTTGATTTTAAAGATTATGGGCCCTCATATGGGCAAGGGATAACATGAATTGTGTCATTCATCAAGAATCAAGAGTTTGGGAAAAAGTTACTAAAAATAGAAATGACCCATAATTTGAAACTTTCTATTTTTGGCAATTTTCACCTTAACTTCAACTCATTTTTTCATGACCAAAGAAGCTTCAAATCAATTTTCCATGAACATAAAAGTTACAGGGCTTGCTCTCCCATTTTTAAAAAGTACAAGAACTCCTTCATAGCTCTTATGGATCAAAAGTTATGATCAAAAAAAGACAATATGCATTTTAGGGTTTTTAAAGTGTCCATTTTTTCTACCTTGAGCAAAATGATTCCAAATGACTTGTAAGCTTTTCACATGGACCAATTCACATCACCATACTCTTGTACACATCATTTGATACATTTTTGGCTTTGAAAGCATCCAAATTCGTGCCATATTCACCATGTATTCATGTTATGTCAATTTTGTAAGAACAATTCAAACTCGCAAATTGATCTTTTTCCAATTACAAAACCAATCCAAGCACACTCAGTGGATCAAATGAGGGTGCATCATGGTTTTCATACACCTCATGCACGTGCATATCATCACATTCACATAAAGCTGCAAAATTGCAAATTGATCCATATCTCATTAACCACATTTCCATTCACTCTTAAACCCTAGTCAGGTCCTTAACCTACCTTATATAAGCTCCCAATGCGTTTGAATCAGCCTCATGCACTCTCATTTTCCATATTTGAAATTTTTGCCTCTTACATTCTCTCTGTTCTTGAGGTTTCACTACATTTTTCTTCCATAGTCTTGATTTACACTCTTCAAGGAGCAAGAATCTTCCATTGTTTGAAGCTTTTGCATCAGATTTCACCATAACTGAAATTGGAGTGAACTTCAACAAACCTTAATATCCAGCCTGATACAAGATTCTATTTGCATTTATTTTGCAAATTGAGCTCAAAAGAGGAAGATCTGCACTCTTACACTAGATTTCTAGGAGTATTTTGGCTCAAATGTATTTTCAGGTAAGCTTCATTTCATCTCCTATTTCTTAATTTTATGGCTGGCATTATGATCTATGAAGTAAACTGATGATGCTGATAAGATTGGCATGAAGTTTGAATGTTTAGATTTCTTGAATTTTGAGTTTACAGATTTTCAGATCTAAATGTTTTTGCTCGATTCTCTTGATACATGTTTGATATGATCATTTTAGTGTGATATTAGTGTTCCTGAAGTTGAGACGAGTTGATCTGTGTATTTACTTTGCATTTCTGGTAAAATTATGTTGTGGCTTCATTGAATTCCACTATAGAAGACGACCCAGGCCCTAGCTTCGACACCTATATTGATTTTTAGGTGAACGCATGTGTGGTGAGGAAGATACAATCATAGTTATTCATAATTTCGATCTAACAACTATAACCATGTCAGCGCATTAAAAATGCATGTGTGTTACGCGTGTGTTTTATTTTCATATAATTATGGTTGCGTGCCAGTTCATGTTAAGTGTGTGTGTCTTCCAATCTCGTGCGTTCATTGTGATTACTTGTTGGATCTGTTGACTGACTGCATGCCTTTGGATGAATCTGATGATTTTGAGTTAGTCAAGTTTTGTTGACTGTTGACTTTAGTGCATTGATTATGTTGGATGACCTTTTATTGGACTGGATTTCTTTTTACGCCCCTCCCTTAGGCCCACTCTCAATATTGAACTGAATTGGATCACTTTTTGCACCCCTGGCATCTTTTAATTCATTTTATTTTCATTATTTTTATCAATTTCATTTTTAGTTTTTAAAAATAGTTTTAGGCTTATTAAAATTCTACAAAAATTCACAAATGATCTTTAGGATTTTATAAAATTTTGGCAAATTTTATTTTTCATTTTTATTTTATTTTGGCCTTCTGAATTCATTTCCCTTTTATTTTTATTTTGGTTTTCTTCTTCCTTGCATACCTTACCTTGTTGATTTTATTTCTTGGCATCTATGAAATGTTTGACCTTGGTTCTTCTTGTAAAATTTCAGCAACATGTTAGGGTACCTCAAAAAAAATTATACTAATTTTTAGGTCATTTTTGCTTGATTGTTGAGACCTTTCTTTGTGCCTAAGTTTGTGAAACTCTAATTTGCTTTGCTTGATTGTTTGAATGACACATCTTCTGAATCTTTGCATGAGACTTTGGTAGGATGTTTACCCCTGGTTGAGGTCCTTTGGGGACTTAATTTCATAATTTCTGAAGAATGTTTGGTATTTCTTTGGATGTATGAACTTTGATTACTTATTATGTGAAAGTTTTGATCATGATATGATTACTTGTTTGAGAAGGAACTGTGCCACTATATGAGAACTTGTGTGTGGCTTCTTAACAATTTGCTTGGATTCTGACCTTGGTATTTGATCATTCATATCTCATGTTTTGTGTTTACCTTGTATGATAAGTCATTCCATTTCCGTGTTTGAACTTTGTTCACTTCACTTCACTTCTTCTCCTATCCACTCTAAATGCTTGAACTTGTGGTTATGTGACTTGTATGACATTTGAATACCATGTTTGGGAACATTCTAAGGATGTTTTAAGTCTTACTTTGACTTGGTTTGAAGCATTCTTGCATGATCATTTTGCATATCCACCCATTCTTCTTCTTCTCCTTCTTTAGGGGACTTCTTTGTTGTTTGGCTACTTGTGGGCATTCTCTTTGCTTGATATTGATTGATAAATGTTATATGTCACCTATAGGATTTACTTTCTTACTTTTTGATTGTGGTTTGGTTTGTAACCTTCCTCTTTGGTTTGTGACTTGTTTGAGTCTTCTTAACTTCATCTTATGCTTATGTGGTCAACTAACCTTTGTTTTGTAGGGGGTTATGGTAAGTCATGTGTGTTGGTGGCCAACAACATACCACTTCTTCATTCATCTCTTTAATTATTTTCAAGTTCTGTTTTCCTTGGATTTATGCTTTGCTTGATTAACTTCATTACTTCCCCTTTAGAAACAACCTAACTTCTTTAGAGAAGTAGGTTGTCTTCTAACTTCTTCTCCTCCTCCTCTTCTTCTTCTTCTTCTTCTTCTTCTTTTTATTTCCTTCTTCTTCATTAGGATAGAAATCAAACCACACTAACTTAGGTATCCCATGCATGATAACTCTTAGGATCTTTTAGTCCCCCATTAGACTTTTACCTTTAGTTCTTTTTGCTCTCACTTTCTTCTCATCTCAAAACAACTTCAAGTCACCTAATAAATGACAAGTCTTCTCATGTGCCAAGATATTTTTCCATAGGGTACTTTCACACATCCCATATAGGGATGAGGTGTAGGGTATTTATCATGATGAATAAGTCTTAACATGAGGAGGCTTCACAAACAAAAAGCTAAAAAACACTTCTTGCTCAAAAACCACAAAAACTCTTAACAAAGTTCAATAGGCTAGTGTGATTGAGCCTTCATCTTAGGGAATAGATTTAGGGATATCCTCCATATTTAGGTGTGCCTCTTATCCATTACATTTCAGGATGATGTAATAAGTACACATCCCATTGAGTAAGACTCAGATACACTCTCATGTGCAAACCTCTGAAATGCTTCTAAAAAACACTGAACAAACAATAATCGTCTTTCCTTCGGGAATTATTTTCTCATCTCCTTCACTCATAACGTAAGAACTTGCTCCTACTAATCTCTTCTCAAGATGGTAATGCACTCATTCCATATGAGCCTGCAACACCTGAGCATTGACATAAGCAGTTCAAGTCTTAAAACACACAAAAGTGTTTCCTCCCTAGTTAGGGGAACTACGTCGACTATGATTCTCATTTCCCGATGAGATATGTAGGTAGTGTGGTAGGGCCCGTTCGAAGACTCTTTATTTTCCCTACATTTTCCCCCTTTCTTTTCTTTTCTTTTGTCCATGTCCATTTCCTTTTCTTTTTTCGTAGCTTCATTCTTACGCCTTTGAAACAGTTTCTAGCAAGCGTGGATCCCGTCGGGTATGAAAGATGATATGAAGTGCTAATACCTTCCCAGTTCGTAACCGACTTCCAAACTCAGTCTCTTTGGTTCACAAGACATTGTTCTTTCCTTCTCCTCGTTTTGTGCATCATTACCTTCCGAACTCAGTCTCTTTGGTTCACAAGTCCTTGTTCTTACTTTACAATTTTATTTATTTTTTTCAATATTTTTATTTTTCATGCATCATATATATTGGACTGTCTGGACTGTACTGGTTTTCTGTTTGATAGGATGGGGTTACTGAGTGAGGAACCCAATACCAAGGCTCGAGTGCAACCTAGGACTTAGCGTGAACAAACATTGTACTTCCATGATATATCATCATGATGAGTAACGATGTGTTCCACACCCAGATTGTGACTATCTTGGAAATATTTTGTATGGGGATTTCCTCCACTTCAGGATACGTCCTTGATAGTTATGTGCATTTGGGGACCGATCATTGAGGACCTATATGGAAACAAACCTCTCCATTGGTGACAGTGGCAGACCATATTTTGTGGCAAACCCCTTCACACTCGAGGGCCCACTAGGAACTAGCATAGGATGGTCTGGTTCTCTCGTAGGAACTCAGTTAAAGCAAATGGTCATATGACGATAGTATTGTACCCTTCGAGATGAATGTACTATTGTTTCTTGATTTCAGTGCTTGAAGTTAGGGACTTACGGGGGATGCTTGTTTTTCCCAGACTCAACTGAGACCTCCCTGAGTAGTGTATAATGCTAAACTGACTCCCTGATATGGTTTAACCATTTCTCTGATATGGTGGAAGTATTATCATTATTCAGCTTTGAGAGTCTGTGGTGTCGATCCCGGGCACACCAGTGAGATTGGGAGGGGTTTACATTTTTGCAGGAACCCTTGGCCTCAACATACCCTTATCATTAGTGTGGTCCTATGTTCTGATTTGGTTCGTATGGTTCTGGAATTCTTGATCCTTTGGTTTTGGGTTATTATATGGGGTTATTATTCAGAGATCATATGGTTTCAGATACTTGGTTCTTGGCTCAGTATTCCGTATCCAGACATATACTAGACATTGATCACATGCCCTGCATTTGCATTGCATCATACCATCATTAATCATTTATGTTTTTCATTCTTAGGTTTATCTATTGTTCCGGGTTCCGGTATATTTTGTTCAGAGATGGAGGATGCCCGCCAAGAAGAATATCCACTACAATTTCATTGACACCAAGATCGAAATGTTGACAAAAGATGATAGCTCTGATTACTCCCAACCATATTGAAGACTTTAGGAGGGCTTATATGGATATTTTGGATATGGTAGTAGACTTGGATGCTTCTAAGAGGAGTGTCATTCATACTTTTCTCCAGTATTATGACCCTCAGCTGAGGTGTTTCACTTTTCATGACTTCCAGTTGGGTCCCCTGTTGGAAGAATATGCTTTGATTCTGGGAGTTCCTCTTCAGGACCAGATTCCTTTCAATGCTGAGATGGTTAAACCTACCCCGAAGATATTGTTAAGGTTCTTTATTTGAGCACATCTATGGTGACTTCCAACTTTAGTACCACGAAAGGGGGAATATCTGGGTTTTCCTTGGAGTTCTTGTTGAAGAAGGCTGAGGAACTATTAGCCAAGGCTCAGTGGGATTATGTGTGTGCTATGCTAGCTCTCTCCATCTATGGTATTATCATGTTTACAGACCTTGATAAGTTTGTGGACATGAATGCCATAAACTTGTTCATCCTGAAGAACCCAGTACCTACACTTCTGGGAGATCTTTAATATTCAGTGCATTACAAAAATGAAAAGAGGTGAGGGGGTTTAGTACGTTGCTATGCTCCTTTGTTTCACAGATGGTTCATGAGACATTTTCCCAACACTAAAGCTTTTATTGGTCCTAGTTTGATTTGGGCTCAAAGGCTAGGAGGGCTCTCTGCCAAAGATGTCAAGTGGATTACTATGAGACTGAAAGGAAAGGATTTCATCACCAGTTGTGGAAGTTGCCCAAATGTGCCACTTTTAGGAGTAATTGGGGGAGTTAAATACAACCCAATCCTACTAAGAAGACAGTTAGGCTATGCTCTGAGAGATATCCCGGAATATGTGGAGTTAGCTCAGACTTTCTATTTTTCGGTGAAGGACAATCTGCCATTGGTGAGAAAAGCTATTGGTGCTTGGAAGCTTATTAGAAGAAGAGGTGTGGCTTGCTTAGGTAAAAGTAACAATTAAACTTTTCCTGAATATGAAGCATGGTTGAAAAGGAAAGCCCAGGAAATGCAACTACCTTTCTCTGCTTAGGCTCCTCCTTCAGTGGTTGAGCCCAAAACCACTGTCTCTTTTAAAGAGTATCAGAAGCTGGAAGCCTAACTCCAGGCAGTCAGAATTGAGAACTCCGAGAATAGTAGGTTGTATCATCACAAGGTGCATACCAACAAGGATTTGGAGGAGAATATGCACAAGATTCATAAGGAAAGGGAAGATAAATAAAAATAGTTTACTGATAGGGAATTATACTTCAAGAAGAAGGGTTTAGTTAAGATTAGCAAAGATGCTGAACGCAGCAGGATCAACAAGTCTTTCAAAGAAGCTAACAAGACCATTACCCTCTGGCAGGAGAAATGGGAGCAGAATAAAAACAAACAGAAGGAGAAAGAATAGAATTACACTTCTGGGAGATCTTTAATATTCAGTGCATTACAAAAATGAAAAGAGGCGAGGGGGTTTAGTACGTTGCTATGCTCCTTTGTTTCACAGATGGTTCATGAGACATTTTCCCAACACTAAAGCTTTTATTGTTCCTAGTTTGATTTGGGCTCAAAGGCTAGGAGGGCTCTCTGCCAAAGATGTCAAGTGGATTACTATGAGACTGAAAGGAAAGGATTTCATCACCAGTTGTGGAAGTTGCCCAAATGTGCCACTTTTAGGAGTAATTGGGGGAATCAAATACAACCCAATCCTACTAAGAAGATAGTTAGGCTATGCTCTGAGAGATATCCCGGAATATGCGGAGTTAGCTCAGACTTTCTATTTTCCGGTGAAGGACAATCTGCCATTGTTGAGAAAAGTTGTTGGTGCTTGGAAGCTTATTAGAAGAAGAGGTGTGGCTTTCTTAGGTAAAAGTAACAATTAAACTTTTCCTGAATATGAAGCATGGTTGAAAAGGAAAGCCCAGGCAATGCAACTAACTTTCTCTATTTAGGCTCATCCTTCAGTGGTTGAGCCCAAAACCACTATCTCTTTTGAAGAGTATCAGAAGCTGGAAGCCTAACTCCAGGCAGTTAGAATTGAGAAATCCGAGAATAGTAGGTTGTATCATCACAAGGTGCATACCAACAAGGATTTGGAGGAGAATATGCACAAGATTCATAAGGAAAGGGAAGATAAATAAAAAGAGTTTACTGATAGGGAATTATACTTCAAGAAGAAGGGTTTAGTTAAGATTAGCAAAGATGCTGAACACAGAAGGATCAACAAGTCTTTCAAAGAAGCTAACAAGACCATTACCCTCTGGGAGGCGAAATGGGAGCAGAATAAAAACGAACAGAAGGAGAAAGAATAGAACTACCGCTACAAATGGGATATCAAAAAGAAGAATTGGAACTAGCCCATAAGAAGCGTAGGGAGAATTCTCAGCAGTTGGAAGCCGCATAAAGAAATAGCAGAACTTAAGGTGCTTGTAGAAACCAAGAAGGCTAGGTCGGAGCTAGGACCTAGTGTGGGGAATGCAGAATTCTTTTTGCAGCAAATTAATGAACCACACACCTCGTTTGAGAAAAGAGACTTGCTGATCTGGAACCTAATTGCGGATCCCACCCATCCAGATGTTGCCCGGTTGTTTAAAGCTGTCAAGCATCTGTTCGCAGTGATTTCTGGCGAACAACCTCTGGTTAACCAATTTCTCAGAAAACTGGGTTACTTGCAGGACCAACCAAACAAGTCCTAGGACACATGTGCAATTATTCTGTCGAACTACTCTTAGTATTTGTGATTGATTTATGGTTTGTTTTGTTGATAATGTTAAAGTATTCAATACCTTGAGTTTAAAAATTGAAATAAGTGAAGTTTTAAACAAAAGCAAGAAATGTGTCGAAAGCTATAACTTGCAGAAAAGTAGATAAAGCTTGAAAATGAAATAAACTTGATGAATAAACTGACAATTTAAATAACTTAAAGGATAAATGGTTTTCAAACGTACATTATTCCAAATATCAAACTCATTTTCTCTCACACTGGGTACTTAGAGTATTTACAGGAATTTTTGTATAAGTTTTCACACACCTATTCTAAACAAAAACTATTCTATTTATATACAAACAAAGTAACTGCCTAGAACGGAAAAATCATAAATAAATGACAAGTGTCAGCCTGCATGTAACTTCTTTTCCTAAACCTTCCATGTGTCCAACTGTCAAAGGTTACAACGTTTAAATTTGAATTCTCCCCTTTGGTGACAAAACCTTGCACCTCTTCAATTTGTCGAAGTCTTTAAAGAAGAAACAACCCTTTCAAAATCTGCCAAATAATGCTTCTGTCAAAACAACTCTTCTCTGTCGAAATGTCGAAAGACAACCTTATTCTGTCAAATGCCTAGCTACAAACAGTTTCCCAAACTTATCCTGCCAAAATACTATTTGTCCTTTTGTCAAAGCATTGGAGCCCTTAACCTTGTCAGCATCTCTTGAATTTCTTTTCTTTCATCATTCTTCGACAGAGATGGCTTCAAGTTCCAAATTTCAACATGTCAAAATTATGAGCTTACAAATTGCCCCCCAGCAAAGATGTTTTCGACTATTCTTGGAGAAATATCTTTTGCTGTCGAAATGACCTTTGACATCCTGTCAGTCTCATTTATTATAAAGTGACTTTGTTGAGTCCCAAGAAAACACCATGATTTCCACTTTCTGAAAAACGTCACGTCTAGCCCACGTTTACACAATCTTCCATGACCCTATATTTTAGCTAAATCATGGCTCCCTACCAACCGTCACTTTCAATCACCACCAATGGATCAAAAACGCATGTTTCCATTTTTCCAACTGAAAAGTCTTTTCAGTTCTCTTTTTATCATTTCATTTTTTCTATAAATACCACCTTAAAAACCCTTTTTTCTTTTTCACATCCTCAAAACTCTTCTCCTACCTAATGCAGAAACTCCATTAAAAACCCTTTTCAAAGTTTTCTGCTCCTTCAAACTTCTCATCTTCTCACATCAATGGCTCCTCCAAAAACTGTTGCTGATCGTAGTGCCAAGAAGACCAAGAAAACAGCTGACCTTCCTCCTGCTCATACACTATCTGGACCCATGCAAGTGCAACAATAACAATACATTCCAGAACCCCCAAATGAAAGGGAGAAAGAAAGCATCTACAGGTCTCAGGTAATGATTCCTATCTCAGTTTCTGGAGTTCACCATGCCATGCTAGGTCCCATTTTTTATCCTAATGCTGACCCTAATCGCTTGAAAGACTTTTATCCCTGTTAGTCTGCTTCCAAACCCATAGCTGCTAGTAAGAACCCTAGGCTTGTCGAAACAACATCTAAAAAACCTGAAATTCCCATAGCTTCGACAGAAATAGATCTGTCTTATTTGAATCAAACTAGGATTTTTAGGAGTCCTCCCCTGACAAAAGATCCTTCCGACTACTTAGCTTGGCTCACTAGAGTCGAAAGAGTCAAAGAAAAATTCTGGAAGAAAACTGGCATCTACGACCTGATCCAACTGTCGAAAGAAGGTCCACGCTATTGCCAGAACATGCTGCTGGCCTCTTTGTACTTCTGGGATAGTACCTTCAACACTTTCCACCTACCCTGTGGTATGGTTACTCCTACCCTGTTCGACATAGCAGCCATTACTGGTCTCAGTCCTTTAGGAGAAATTTTCAACCCTGAACACTTAAATAAGGACCCCATAGGCTTCGACACCAAACATGCTGGATATTCCGTCTTTATCACTCATCACCAAGGCGAAGACAATGAGGAAGTATCTGATAGAGAGCACATTGCTTTCCTTACTCTGTGGTTAGCTAAATTTGTCTTCTGCACTAGGTCACTCCAGGTTGCCAGAAGTTATATTATCATGGCTAATCAACTTCATAATGGAGTTTCATTCTGCCTGAGTGAGTTGCTTTTGGCAAACCTCTACGAATCCTTGAGTGAGAGTGTGAGTAATTTAAAAACCCTCAAGGACAAAGGCAATATTAGTCTCACAGGCCCCTTCTGGCTCCTACAATTGTGGTTGAACGCAACCTTCGAAGCTTGCATCCCTGTCAAAATGTCAGTTGACAAAGAAGAGGTGAAAGAAAGGCGCGTCGAATGGCCTAGGTTAGTCCAACTAACACCTACTGATGACAACAT
This sequence comes from Lathyrus aphaca, assembly GCA_963966055.1. NCBI lineage: Eukaryota > Viridiplantae > Streptophyta > Magnoliopsida > Fabales > Fabaceae > Lathyrus > Lathyrus aphaca. The sequence continues at coordinate 232,548,828 of OZ014519.1, forward strand.
AGGTATTCGACAAGCATTCACCAGTTACATAATGATGTTCGCCAAACGTTATAAGTTCACTCCCTCTATGGCACCATTTGCCAACAGAAATGTGGGTCCTAGATGGTTCACAAGACAACTCCCATTAGAAAACCAGAAAGAAGAAGATTCTTATATATCCATCTGGGAGGCTTTCCTTATGCCAAGGCACCTTTTCTCCCACCACAGTCTCAACAACACTAAAGTGTCTCTCATTGTCTACCAACCTAACTTGGTAGCTAGACAATTTGGGCTAATACAGACAAAGACGAAACCCATTTATCACAAGAAAGGCTCTATTATATTCTACAACTCATTTCAAAATTTCGACAGAAGTTTAAAATTGTACAACAAATTCTTCGACTCATCTCTGGAAGTTTACCCCACCATCTTTCGACCAAGCTTCCTATGCACTGAAGACTTCGACGTTTGGTGGAAGGAATATTATATTAACAAATTCTTTGATGTAGCAACTTTCACCACTCTCCTGACGAACGCTTTTACTTTTGTGCTGGATAAGAAGAAGAAAGGTACAGATAAGCATATCAAAGAAATTCAAATATTTCAAAAGTATTTTGAAACTATTTACAGGCCCAGTGATCTTCGTCGAACCATAGGCGAAGCAGCAGTAACTTTAAAACAGAAGTTTACAGAAAAATTGGATAGGTTGGGGGTGCCTTCGTATATTCCACCACATGCACGTTACAATTTTGCATTCACCTCTTTTCCTCCAAAATTCCCTCCACTCCCTTCTGCAGAATTTGGTGTGGCTTTGTGCCCTCCATTTCCAGATTGGTTTGTGTGTGGATCTCATTTAAAACTGCTTCGCGAGTCCAGCAAGAAACTTGTCGAACGTGTGGTTCCGACGAAGTATTACTTGGGCAACTTCACTGGGCACCTTCATATTGGGATAGAACATGTTAGTGTGGAAGAACCCATTCTTGAAGGTGTCGAAGAAATTACATTCCTCCTCTTATCTCTAACTCCTTTTATTTTTATATCAATGTTCACACAATTCTTTCTCTTTCAGCTGTTAGAATTGTCAAGAAAACTGCTGGTGAAGGAACCTCCTCCAAGAATGTCGAAAAATCACCCATCGCTGCCAAAAAGGTTTCGACAACTAGAAACACCTCCTTCTTCTTCTTATTTATGTATCTCAGTATTCCTTCATACTGAATACCTCTTCTTTTTGCATACTACAGGTAACTCGCACACCAGCCAAGAAAATAAAACAAGAAGAAAAGGAGATGAGTGTCGAAGAGTCTGAGGATGAATCTCCTGAACCTCAACCTCTGAAAAGAAACAAAGGAATGAAAATAAAAACAATGGCTTCCCAAAGATCCATAGTTCACAGACGAACTCCTCCTGCCAGTCCAACCAACAAAATCCCCTCAAGAAGTGAAAAAAGTGGGGACTCAAGTATTCACACTGAGATCCCTCAGGTATTTATTTTCGACTGACAATATTCCTAGTCTTGACTGCATATATTCTTATCTTATACTTCCCTTTTATGCTCTCTTTAGGTTGTTATTGATGTCGAAGAAACTTCTAAAGTCCAAGAAGAAATTATTCCTTCTGACTCTGAGAAGACTTTGGCTGAAAGGCTTCAAGAAGAAGCCGCCCCAGATGCAGGTGTCTATGGACCTCAAACTCTCGACGAATTCGACATCAGTAACTCTGAGTCTTCTGGCAATAATTCTCCCTTTCGCCCAGACTTTACTGCGGAGGAAAAGACAGCTCCAGACCAGGATGCACCAGCTCAAGGACCAATTACTGCAACAGAAGTTGACGAAGCTACTCCTAGCCAGGACGCACAAGCCCAAGAACCAATTGACACCACAGAGGCTGACAAAGAAATCGTCGAAGAAGAGGTTGATCTGTCGAACCAACCAGAAACCAACTTGAGCCTTGGAGGAACTAACCAAACTGTTCCTACTCCATCAGAAGTTCCAACAGAAACCCCTTTGGGTACTGGTTCGACCAGCTTATCACACGAGGAAATTGAAAGCTTGAAAGTCAGAAAGCCTCTGGAATATTTAAAAGCTTTACTCAACTCCAGGTACAACTTCCAAGACTCTTCTCACAGTGGTTCGACAGCTTTAGGGGCTACTTCTGACATTCAACCCATCACTGTTATCATGGACGAAATTAAGACAAAAATCCTTGGGGTGGACCTGTTTGAGACTCTGGCTGAAAATCCTTCTACCCAGTATGATTTAAAGAAACTCCTAAAACGAGCCAATTTGCTGGAGGCTTCGACTGAAGAGAGTCGCCTGGTGATGGACCTGATGTCAATGATTGATTCTGTAAGTGCTGATTTGGTTCGTCAAAAGGAATTTTCTCAGAACATTACAGCCAAATCTGAAGAACAAGTTTCAGAATGGAATATCGTAGCTTCTTCGACAGACAAAATTTCAGAACTGAACAAGCTTTCTGACGAATACACCAAAGCTGCTGCTGAGTGTGAAAACAACATTCAGGCTTATCAGACTCAGATTGCTGAACTTCAAAAGAAAATCCTCCAAGAGAAGGAACGCCAGGCCACCCTCCAACAGCCCAACCAAGAGGAAATCGACAGTGAACTTCAAAAAGGGCTCCAACATGCAGAATCAGCCCAACAACTTCACAGGGAGATTGACGAACTGACTGTCAGTAAGAGTCTCTGCGAGCGTCGAATTCAGCTTCAAAAGAAAAAATTCGACGAACTCAAAGCCACCTTCCTTCAACAGTAGTTTGTAATAGAAATTAGGAAATTTTATTGTTTTAAGAACTTATTGCAATTTCATATGTAATGTTATTTTACGCCATCTGTTTGGCGAAGACAAGTTTTTATTTGCAATTTCATTCTGTTCCTATTTTTATTTCTTGCAATGTTGGTTTATACTTCTTCAAGTACTTGCCATTTATTTTCAGCACTCTCATGTCTTTTTCTATTTCTTCGACTTCATATGCACCATTTGAAAAAACTCTTAAAATTTTGAAAGGTCCTTCCCATTTAGGGGACCATTTTCCCATCAATCTATCTTTCTTTTCCATGGGCAAAATTACTTTCCAAACTAAATCATCTACTAGAAAGGCTTTAAATTTTACTTTCTTATTGTAAAACTTTTCGACTCTTTCTTTCTGCTTTTTTATTAATTCTAAAGCACGTAACCTTTCTTCATCTAAATCAACCAACTCATCCATCATCATGCTCCAATAAATTTCAGATGGAATCTCATGATGCCTTTGAATTCGTATTGACTGTAAACAGATTTCGACTGGCAACACTGCATCATGCCCGTAGGTTAATTTAAATGGGGTAGAATTAGTTGCCTCCTTAGGAGACGTTCGACAAGCCCAAAGGATTTGATCCAGAGTCTTGTGCCAATTTCTAGGTTTTTTACCCACGTGCTTCTTTATCAGATTTATCACTACTTTGTTGGCTGCTTCGACCTGACCATTTGCTTGGGCATAATAAGGTGTCGAAGTTAGCAACTTGAAACCTGTCTCTTTTGCAAATGCCTGCATATTTCTTCCAGTAAACACAGATCCTTGATCAGTGGTTATAGTCTCTGGTATTCCAAATCTATACATTATATGTTTCTGGATGAAGTCTATGACTGCTTCCTGGTCTACATTCGTCAATGGTATGGCTTCAATCCACATAGTGAAGTAGTCTACCCCAACTAAAATGTACTTCTGCCCTTTTGAAGAGGCTGGTCGAATTTCACCAATCAAATCTAAAGCCCAACCTCTGAATGGCCAAGGCTTTATAATGGAATGTAACTCATTTGCTGGCACATGAGGTATGCCTGCATGAATTTGACATTCTTGACATCCCTTCGCAAATTCGACACAATCTTTCAACATTGTTGGCCAATACATCCCTTGTCGAAATAGTAACCATTTCATCTTGTGCCCTGCCTGGTGTGCACCACATGCACCACTATGCACATTCGACAAAGCTATATAAGCTTCAGTCTCTCCTAGGCACTTTAGTAAAACTCCCTCTGCAGTCTTTTTAAACAATTCATTTCCAAAGAGCACATAACTTATAGCTCTATACTTTATCTTTCTTTCGACTGTCTGGTTTGGATTTTGTAAATAATCTTTGATAGGTTTTCTCCAATCTCCTACCCCTGGATTATCTACATTAAAAATCTCAAAGTTTTCTTCATCACCATATCCCAATCTTATGGTCTCCAAATCAGATGGGGACAGTCTGGTGGATAAAACGTTTCCTCTTACTTCGACAACTTTCATCAGGTTTTCCTTCGACACTTTATAGCCTGAGGCCAGTTGAGCCAGGTCATTTGCTTCCTGATTTTCTAATCTAGGAATGTGTCTAAAAACTACACTGTCGAATCTCTTGAGGAGTCTGTTGGCTATCACAAAATACATGATCAAATTTTCTTTGACACATTTGTACTCTTTTGTCAGTTGTTTTATCACCAACTCAGAGTCACCCATTATTTCGACCTCTGTTGCCCCCAATTCCAACAAAATTTCAAGTCCAGCAATTAAAGCTTCGTATTCTGCCTCATTATTTGAACAGAACCCTTCTATTTTATACTTGAACTTTGTTGGAATTTTATTGGGAGAAATGATTAATACCCCAACACCTGTTCCATTTTTATGACTGGAACCGTCGAAATATAATTTCCAAGGCTCTCTTTCGACATAATTTGTCTCATCTCCAAGTATGGAGTGGTCAGCTATAAAGTCAGCAACCACTTGTCCTTTGACAGCTTTTAGAGGCATATATTTTAAAGAATATTCAGTCAAGGCTAAAGCCCATTTTCCAATTCGACTAAGTAGAATAGACTTAGACAACATATGCTTTATTACGTCGAAATGAGAAGACACATATACATCAATGGGTTTTATATAATGCTTTAATTTTGTACAAGAGAAATATACACATAAACATAATTTCTTTATCATACTATATATAGTTTCAACATCATTTAAGACTCTGCTGAGATAATAGATGGCTCTTTCGACGCCATGTTCATCTTCCTGACAAAGCATGCTTCCCAATGTTCTGTCAGATACTGATATGTAGAGCCTCATACTTCTTTTTCGACAAGGAGATATTAAGACTGGAGGACTTGCCAGATACTTCTTGATCTTGTCGAAAGCATCTTGCTGTTCTTGCCCCCAAGTGAAGCCCTCCTTCTTTAGTCGAAGTAGAGGTGAGAAGACCTGTGTTTTCCCACTAAGGTTGGAGATGAACCTTCTGAGAAAGTTGATTTTCCCTAGTAGAGACTGCAATTCCTTCTTTGTCGATGGCGCTTTCGCTTCCATTATGGCCTTGTCTTTGTTTTCATTAATTTCAATCCCTTTCTTGTGGACCACAAAGCCTAAGAAGTCCCCTGCCTGCACACCAAAAGCACATTTAAGAGGATTCATTTTCAAACCAAACTTCCTCATCCTTTCAAAGGACTGTCGAAGATGGTTAATATGGTCTGAGCCTGAGGCAGATTTAATCACAATATCATCTATATAAACTTGCATAAACGTTTCAATGAAATCATGAAAAATCGAATTCATGGCCCTTTGGTAAGTAGCTCCAGCATTTTTTAAACCAAAGGGCATGACTACCCACTCATATGTTCCTATTGCCCTTGGACAACGAAAAGCTGTTTTTGGAACGTCTTCTTCAGCAATGAAAATCTGGTTATAACCAGAATATCCATCAAGCATACTTAAATACTCATGGCCTGCTACAGATTATACTAGCATTTCTGCTACTAGCATAGGATATTCATCCTTAGGGGTAGCTGAGTTTAGATCTCTAAAATCAATGCATACCCTTAGTTTGCCATTTTTCTTAATCACAGGAACAATGTTAGCAATCCATTCGACATACCTTGTTGTACGGATGAATTTGCATTTTAGAAGCCTTTCGACTTCCTCTTTGATTTTCGACAGAATTTCTGGTGCAAAGCGTCTGGGAGTCTGCTTTATTGGATTTTTTCCTTCCAGTATTGGCAACTTCAATTCGACCAAATTTTTGTCTAAACCAGGCATTTCGTCATAATCCCATGCGAAGCAGTCTTTAAACTCATTCAGCAGTTGGATCATTTCGACTCTGAGTTGAGGATTCATCTTGGCACTGATGTAAGTTGGCCTTTTCTCTGCCCCCAGTCCTAGATTAATCTCTTCCAAAGGATCCTGTGCCACCATTTTCATATTGGTTGGGGCTGGATCTTTTTCAAACCCCAAGGGTTCGTCATCATAAATGGCATCAAGTCTTTGACTCTGCCATTCGCCATTAGAATCTTCTTCTAAACTCTGCTTTGTATGTTGTTCCTCAATGTTTTCTTGAGGATTTTGTTCTTCGACAACTTGTGTGTTGGCTTCGACAGCCATGTTTCTTACTTCAGCCTCAAGGGCCGCTTTGAGTTGTTTTTCGGCTATATAAGCCGAAATCTTTTCTATAGTTGATGCTTCAGTCATTTTCACTGAACTCACTCCCCCACCCAGTTGGATTAACATGGGCAGTTCCCCAAGTGTAATTTGTTTCCCCAATTACTTCTTTATCCCACTGGAAGCCATGTGTAGGGTGGAGGTACATGGAACAATAGGCGTTGTCGGAGGCTGTTAGGTCAAAACCAGCAGGATTGCATGGTGCTATATGGGCCAGGTTCTTGTCGAAGTTACGACTGGTGACATTGTTCACATCAACTGTGAAGTAACTTTGATCTGCTTCTATGTTTTCGACAATCCCATCTGGCCTCCAGATTGCTATCCTCTGATGCATGGAGGATGGCACAGCCCCAATCCCATGGATCCATTCTCTTCCCAACAGCAAGTTGTAATTTGCCTTTGATGCTATCACCACAAACATTGTAGGCCTGGTAATGGACCCTACAGTCAAGTTCAGTTGTATTACCCCCAATGTTGTCCCTACCTTACCTTCATAGTTGGATAACACCATGTTGTGAGGCTTAGTGTCAGAGTCATCTTTTCCAATCCTCTTTATCATATAATGAGGAATTAAATTTACAACTGCTCCACCATCTATCAGAATTTTGTTGACACCCACGTTTTCTACCTTTCCTTTTATGAAAAGAGGCTTTAAGTGAGCCTTCATTGCATCATCTGGCTTTTCAAAGAAAGCATTTTGCTCTTCGACACAGCCATTATTCATTATGTAGTAGCATACAGGCTTAAGGCCTATGCTATCATCTACCATGTCATCCTCTTCGTCTTCGACTTCCATTATCCTGTCATAGTCTCTGGGCAACACAGAAACCACATTGCAGGTTACGTCGAAGGACGCATCAGAATCTAAACTGAAGTCATCTGTAACTTCTTCATCCACTGGCATTTTGTTGTTTGTTTTCTGCATTTCTGTGGTGTCATTAGATCGATTCTTCTGAGGGGGTTCTTCTTTTGCCAGAGGTCTCCCCTTGCTTATAGTCTGCACATACTTGCTTGATTCAGCTTCCTTCTGCCCAACCCCTTCGTGTTCTACAGTTTCCTTTTCAATTTTCTTCTGCCTTTGGAATCTTCTCCATTGGGACCTGGACATAGGATTCTTCCCTTTGTAGTTTTCAGATACGTACTTTGGCCTTGCCTCCTTTTTTACTTCCATTGAGGCACCCCTGTTCACTTCAAAACTCTTCCATCTCTACTGACCTTGGGCATCCCTTATAGGTTGAACCCATCTGTCGTCATTTGGTCTGTTGGATGGTTTATAGGTGTTGAAACGTCTTTCTCCCACTCCTTGGATATGATGCTCCCTTCTTCTTGGGTCGAATCTTTCGTTTCTGGTTGGTGGGACTGTTCCCCAGTTTCTTTTCCTCTGGGTCTTTTCTGCTACTTCTAAGTCATCAGCTGCTTTCTTGTCGAACACAGCACTGCATCTTGGGCAAAGCATAACTTCTGCGTTCTTCCTTTGACACCTCTGGATGAATTCGACAAGACTTTCGTTTTCTTCTGTGTAAACCAGCTTCTGATGTTTCTCTTGACGTTTCTTTCCCTTGTTGGTGTCTGGTCCTACCTTCTGAGTGATTTCCACCATATGAATCCCAACATTCTGTTCAGTTGTGATTTTCAATTTGTTCATTTTTTCGACTAGCATCATTTCCTCCGGGATATTTTCCTTTGACTAATTCACACTGCCTTTTGGGTGTAAACCCTTATAGATGTATTTGCAGCAGTGTGCAACACCTTCGACAGAATGTTCTTCAGTTTTGATGGTACTATTGTTCATTGGTTCGACAGTAAGGGCATTGTCATCAGTTCCTGTTGTTTTGATCTTGTCTTGGCTAAGACCCTCAGTGGCCTCTTTTTGGACAATGAGGGCTTTGTTATCCTCCTCTTCATTGTTATTTTTGAAAGAATCTCCCCATCCTGTGGGTTTGATTTTGTCGATATCCGTTTTGGAGCTTGGTGGTGCTGAATATTTCACCATGAAGTTGAACTTCCCATTTGACTCTCCTAAAGTGTCCCAGATCACCCCCTGCTCAACATCTCTTTCATAGTTTTTCTTGTCGAAGCTTCTGCCCACCTTGACTGTATTTCTTTTTTCGAAACCTTCAGTAGTTTCAATGGCATTCTCACTGTCGAAGTCTTCAGAAGCTTTGACTTCTTCTTCCTCAGCCTGGTCTGCAAGGTCATCAGGCCCTTCCACCACATTTACATGGGTGTCGAAACCCTCAGCAGCCTATATCATGTTGAAGTTGGTGTTGAAACCTTCAGTGGCTTCTACCATCTCAAAGCTTTCCTCAAACATGACTTCCAATTCAACCATATTCACCATTTCAGGTTCAGCATAATTGGCCTCCACAACCTGCATGGGATTGGAGTCAATCCTCATCTGTTGCTTGGCTTTGTCTCCAAACTTCAGCCTTCCATTTTGGATTGCATTCTGGACAAGATCCCTGAAAAGGTAACATTGAGAAGTTTTATGACCCAAGAAATTATGGTATTTACAAAAACCTCTCTTTTTCTGTTGGTCTACAGGAGGCTCCTTAGTGCCTGCTGGTTTTATTAACTGACCATCTTTGACTAATAAATCAAAAATTTCATCACATTTGGTGATGTCGAATGTATAGATTCTTTTAGGGAACCTGTCATTCTTTTCTATTTCGACTGGATTTTTCCCATTCGACGGGGCTAAAACTTTACAAGAATATGGAGGGCCTTGTTTTAGTTCTGCCAGATCAACTTCTTGCTGGTCGAAAATGACTGGTTCATTTTCGTCATAATCATCTTCTTGAACTATACCCACATAGGCCACTCTTTCCTTCTTGTTTTTATTTGATCTAAATTTTTCGTTTTTTAGTCTTTCTATTTGCCTCACTCTGTCTGCCAGTTGTGCCATGTCTCTCAAGTACTGGGTATCCAGTTTTTTCCTTATGGAATAATCTAGACCCTCTGCAGCCATTTCGACTAGTTCTTGTTCTGGCACTTGTGTAAAGCATCTGGCTTTTAATAACCTAAACCTATTTAAGTAATCATCTATAGGTTCAGAGAATTTTCTTTTGACACTCGCCAATTCTTTCAAACTTATCTTAGTTTGTCCCATATAGAATTGTTCATGGAACAATCTCTCTAATTGGGTCCATGTGAATATTGAAGTTGCAGGAAGAGAAGTAAACCAAGTGAACGCATTTTTTGTCAAAGAACTTGGGAAGTATTTCATCCTTAAGTTCTCATTATTAGCAATCTCTCCTGCCTCTATCAAATAGCGCGCTACGTGTTCTATGGTGGACTCACTAGTATCCCCTGAGAATTTGGTGAATTTGGGGACTTTCCACCTTGGTGGTAATTCTTGTTGTAAGACAAATTCAGACAAGGGGGGAGTATAACTAGGCCTTTGTAATCCTATGTTTACTCCATTTTGCGCCATTATTCTCTCAACCATGGTGGCAATATTATTTTCGATAGGCAGGTTATTGTAACGCATTCTCTGCTGTAATATTTCATCAGCATTTTGGTCTCTCTGGACTATTATTCTTCTTGGTTCATGTCGAATGGGCTCTTCTGCATTAGGTTGTTCAACTATCACCTCTTGGCCCCTGGGATTTTCATGAGGGTTTCCTAATGGCCTTTGGTTTATAGTAAGTTCCTCTTCGACAGGCCTATTGGCAGGATTTTGATTCAATTGCATTCTTTGATGTGCTTGAGGGACTCCAAAAAAGTCAGCAATGCGTGCCATCTGTTCTGCCAATATTTGGTTTGTTTGGGTGGTATTTTGTATTAAAGGATTGAACACCTCTCCCATTTGTTGTGTCAATGCCTGCACTATATCATGATTGCTTTCATCCATCTGTTGACGAATTACTTGTGCAGAATGGTTTGTCATAGCGGGCATATGGAAACCTGGTGGAACTTGATTCATTCTATTTCCATTTCCACCATATCCTGATCCCTGCAATGGTGATGACATTTGAACCATAGCATCAGAGAATAATGGTGACGAATTATGTAGGCTTGCCATCATTGAAGTTGGCATTCCATATGGTTGTTCCCTCCCAGTCAAGGGCTGAGAATAATTCAGATATGGCCTGAAGGTATTTCCTCCAGGGGGAGGGGTTCCAAGGGGTCTGGCGTGTCCCATGGTGGAAGAACTAGGCGCATTCTGGGACCCTGAACCCGTTGGTATTGAATCCCCTAATGGAGGCCTAATTTGTTCTAAAACAGGGCCAGAAACTGGTATTGCTCCTGACGAAGGGATGGGATTGGAAACTGGAATGGTTTCGTCAGGATTGTTTGAAGCATTTGGCAAGTTAGCCATCCTTCTTCCTCTTGTTCTCTTTGGTCTTTCTACGTCGGTTACGGCTAGTTTACCGCTTCTAAGAATCATACAACGTAGCAAGGAACAATTTTTCTAAGAAAATTCTCTATTAGATTTTATTGACTGCACGGGTCCCACTGGGCGTGCCAATTTGTTCGCAGTGATTTCTGGCGAACAACCTCTGGTTAACCAATTTCTCAGAAAACTGGGTTACTTGCAGGACCAACCAAACAAGTCCTAGGACACATGTGCAATTATTCTGTCGAACTACTCTTAGTATTTGTGATTGATTTATGGTTTGTTTTGTTGATAATGTTAAAGTATTCAATACCTTGAGTTTAAAAATTGAAATAAGTGAAGTTTTAAACAAAAGCAAGAAATGTGTCGAAAGCTATAACTTGCAAAAAAGTAGATAAAGCTTGAAAATGAAATAAACTTGATGAATAAACTGACAATTTAAATAACTCAAAGGATAAATGGTGTTCAAACGTACATTGTTCCAAATATCAAACTCATTTCTCTCACACTGGGTACTTAGAGTATTTACAGGAATTTTTGTATAAGTTTTCACACACCTATTCTAAACAAAAACTATTCTATTTATATACAAACAAAGTAACTGCCTAGAACGGAAAAATCATAAATAAATGACAAGTGTCAGCTGTTGCACCCCAAAATTTGCCCTCACAATACAAGACTTTGTGTGCTGAGAAGGTTCACAAGGTTCACAAGATTCACAATACTTACAAGACCTTTCATGAGGTTCATGAAGTCTACAAGTCACTTTATGAGGTTCACAAGGTTCACAAGTTTCACAAGACCTCCCATGAGGTTCACAAGACATTTTATGATGGTTCACAAGGTTCACAAAGTTCACAATTGGTCAGAAGAGTTGACAATTCCCTCAGACAATGCACCTCCTAAGCAGTGCATCCAAAACTAGGGTTTTGACTTTAATCAGGCTAAATGGAATTCCAAGACTTCAAGTGAGCTTCATAGCATCTTATATGTGTGTAAGAACCCCCATGACAAGTTTCAAGACTTTTCTCAAAAGTTTGCTCAGTCAGATGATCAGATAAGTCAAAATCAGTCAAAGCAGTTAAAAAGTCAAACTGAGGTCAACTGTGGTCAAACCAAAGTCAAACTTCATGATTTTTTGCCAACATCAAGTATATGAAGTAAAATTCATCATTTGATCAAGGGTTGATCATGATTCATCAAGGAGATTTCAGATCATCAAGAATCAGGAGTTTCTAAATTAGGGTTTCCTCAGTAAAAGTCAACTGAACTTTGACCAGCCACAACTTTCACATGCTTCATCACCAAGTCTCCATCCAAAGCTCATTTTGAAGGAAATTGAATTCTCTACAACTTTGTGTCTCACAAGCCAAGCCCAAAAATGCTTCATTTGGAAGGTATGAGCTAAGACATTATAGGTCCTTTTGAAAGTCAACAAAAAGTCAACAACTTCAAAAGGGCATAACTTGAGAATGGTAAAAGATATGGACATGAAACCAGTGGGGTTGGTTAGAGGACTCTTCAAGCTTTCCAAAATGTCTAATAACACCCTCATAGCATTAAAATTGAAGGATGTGTGCCCTTGCAAAGTTGGGAAATTTTTGGTTGGTTTATGAAGAAAATGGAGGTCTAAAACTAATTTCTTCTAAATGGGCTTGCCATATGATGACCCAATCCACACCAAGACATCATGCACAAAATTAACTTAATATTTTCATTATTTTATTTATTTTATTTTTATTTATTATGATTTTTTATATTAAAAATCATTTTAAATTCAAATAAAATATAAAATGGTGAAGATTTAAAATGATTTGTCTTCTAGAATGTCATAAATTATATTTGGATTTGATTGATACAAGAGTTATGAAAATCATCCCAAAATAGCAAGCTTGTATCAAGAATATTTCAAGTTTTAAAACCAAATATTTTTCAATCTTAAAAGGGCCAAATATCCACAAGTTTGTGAAAGCTCTTAACCTAATTTACATCACTACATATACACAAACTCATTACAAGTATTGGGACGATTTTTGAGAGCCTCAAAAACCATCTTCAAACTTCACAAAATCACTTGAAAAACTCCAATTCGGTCTTCTACTTAGAAGCACTCTCAAAGCTTTTTAAAGGTGGCATTGGTTTCCTTGAGTATCACTGAACATAACCTGATCATTATCATTGTCCAAAACATGCCTAAATGCATAACCCGAAATCAATTTCCTCTTAAAATTTCAAATTTTCGATTTCATATGTTTATGTATTATAAATTGTTTTTGACCATTGATAATTGCTTGTGAAGGTATTTGGAACGTTTCTGTATGCTTGGATTGAATTTTTATTGCAGATTAAGGAATCCACCATGGCTAGGGTTTCGGCCTCTTGATTAGGGTTTCATGATAAACCAAATATAATAGTTTCTAAGAACATAGGAAGATTGTAGGTGCTTTGAGGATCATGTTTCACTAATCAATTTGTAAAAATTTTACTGTTTTGTTGATGTTTGAGATTCGTAGGTTCTGTACATGATAAAGTTCGCAGGAAAATTCGTGGTAAAATTCGTAGAAAGATTCGCAGGTCCAGAGGTAGGAGACGAAGCTGTTTGGCGCGAAATTCATATTTGAAATGTTGACAGGGCTTAAAACAAATTGATGTTGTCTATATATCACAATGAGCGCGTAGCTCAGATGGTTTTGGTGTGTGTATACGCTGCTGAATGGCTTGGGTTCGAAACCAGCCGAATGAATATTTTTTGCTTTAATTTCTTTTGTTTTCACATAATAGCAACAAAACAAAGTAGAAGGAGGATATTGTCACAACGCGCAGGCTGGCCCAGTGGTGATCCCCTTGTGTTTCCAGGTAAAGGACCTGGGTTCAAATCCCAGGTCCTGTTTTTTGGCTTTTCTTTCTTCTTTTTTTTAGGTTTATTTATTTTATTAATTTCTTATAATTCTTCTTTATTTAAATTAATTCCTAAAAAAATATTTAAAAATATATTCTAATTAAACTTTATTTTTACAAACCTAAATTAATATGTATATTTATTTATTTGTTTTTTTCTATATATTTATATGTATATATTTATTTATTAATGTAAATTAAAATTAAAAATACTAAAATCATTTTATAATCAAACCTAATTTTCTTAAAAAAAATTTATAAATCTAAATGGATATATATATTTGTTCATATGTTTTAGTAATATTTATATGTATATATTATTTAATAATTAAATTGATATTAAATTTAAAAAAAAAACTAATATGTTTATATAAAACTTAATTATTTTCTAAATCCTAACATTTAAAACCCTAAAATATTTTTCTAAAAAACCCTAATTGTAATTCTTGCTTATATTTTTATTAGTAAATAAAATTTTATTATAATATTTAAATTTGTAAATATAATTGTATGATCACATTTTTTAATCATGTATATATTTTATTTAATATAATTAAATTTTGTAAATATAATCATAATTAATCCTATTTTCATAATATATATATATTCTATAATTTGTTCATAATTTAATTCTTGCATGTAAATAATTTTTAATATATGTTTAAAAAATAATTAAAACTTGTTAATCTAATATAATTTATTTTCATAATATGTTTATAATTAACCTAATTTTTATAGCATTTAAAACTTTATGATAATTAATTGTTTATATTTTCTTCTTAATCTTAAATAATAATTGTTCATAAAAATTTGATCTTTTAATTATTATGCTAATATTCTTATTTATTTTATCATTAATGCTATTTATTTTCATATCTATTTTATTATTACTAACCCCATTTATATATATTGTGATTTATTATTATCATTATTACTAACCCCATTGTGATTTATTATTATTATTATTATTATTATTTCACTAACCCAATTATTATTATTATTTATTTTTGCTTATTTTGCTTTAATTATTATTATCATGTAATTGTTCCTTTGATGTAATATTTAGTAGTAATGTTTAAATATTTATTTTTATGCTATGGTTAGTAAATAGGGAGTGTAAACATACTTGTATTTTAAAATTAATTTAGATCACAAATTTAAAGATAAATATTAAAATTGTATACTCACACACGTAAGTCGATCTTTGATCGCCATCTCACTTCCTTAGGGATACCTCTCATTGTTGCCTAATCAAAAGGTCAAGTAGGGTGTATAAAGCAAAAGTCCCTCAAAATAAAGTCATCTAGTCCCTTAACAATAAAAGATCCAGTCCCTTAAATGGTTGCCTTCATAAAGATCTTGTCCCTTTCGAATAATGATGACAATCCCTCCAAAATTGCTTAATACACCCTGCAGTTGCCTACATTAACAGATGACCCTTACTTGTCCCTCACATCCAAGGTAATGACTACCTATTCCTTAAACGTAGGGATAGTCTTACCATTTAAAGGATTCAAGAACAGAAAAGACTTAAACTTAGGGTAGGTTCCTCGTAGTTACTTGCTCATTCTTCAAAACTTTTCAAACACTTCACACTTTCAAACAAATTTTCAAAACAAAGGTTTTTTACGCATCCGTACATGGGTCATTATCAAACTCTTAAGAAAATTTTTATTCACACACACTTCACATTTTCAAAAACAATTCAAAGTGAGCTAAGTAACTAAGAGCCCATGGATAACCATGGATGTAAAGGGTGGTAACACCTTCCCTTTACATAACCTACCCCCCGGACCCAAAAAATCTTTTAAAAAGGTCTTTCCTGTTCTTTTATGCCTTTCCTTTGGATAAAATAAAAGTCGGTGGCGACTCTTGCTATCCGCGACATAACTAAAGTCAGTTCTCCCACCGTGTTACAGAACTGGCGACTCTGCTGGGGATTTAATATTAAAGAGGGGTACCCTTAGGAATTAGATCACTTTAAAATTGTTTGCCTTGTTTGCTTTATACTTATTTGTTGGGGTTCTCTTATGTGTGAAAGATCCTAACCCGGATCTAGTGTACCTTAGGTAAATGGCAATAGACCAAGGAAACTGTACGACGTATATCGATACGGTTGATCTGGTGGCCATAGTTAGTGTGACTTCTTGGTTGGTGCTTATGTTCCTTAAGTCAAGTTGAGGATAATATGAGGCTGCCATATGTTGTCAATGCACTAACTAACTTTTAGAACCCTAGTTATCCCATCTTGGCCTTTAGAAAAGTAGTGAGGTAACCGGCTTTGGTATAGACTGAAGTTGGTTGACACTCGATACTACGCTCATTGAGATCTTAAACTTGGAGGGTTTTGGTTGGCAAGTAAGTTGCCTTCTGAACAACCACCCTTGTGAAGGATCAATGATATTGAGATCCCTTAGAACCTGGTTACTTTTGTAGGACAGGATGAACCATCTAAACTTCAGGGGAGGGTACTCACCTTTGAACCTCATGCAAGCCTTTAAACCTAGGGCTATTGTGTGACTTGTTTGTGTGTGCCACATGTTTGTGATTGAACATAACATCATGACATCATCATGCATCATAAGCATAGCATTTTCACTAACCATTTCAAGGACCAAAGGATTTATCTTTGTTCTTTGGTTGCAGGCCATGGCTTTTGCTCGTAGAAACACCATCAGGATCAACTTTGTGGGCATACCTGTTAAGCTTAAAGAGTTGGTTTCTCAAGTGTCTGATCACTCCCAGTTCATCAAGAGACATGGTCACCTATTGGATCTAGTCACTTCAGGGTTCAATGAAGACATGATGAGTGTCCTGTTTCAGTTCTTTGACCCTAAAAACCATTGCTTTACATTCCCTGACTATCAGTTGGTTCCAACCATGGAGGAGTTCTCTAAACTTCTGGGCATACCTGTTCTTGATCAAAGACCCTTCACAGGCTTGGAGAAGGAGCTTAAACCAGAGGTTATTGCTGCAGCTCTACATCTGAAGAAGTCTGACATTGTTCTAGAAACGAGAAGCGGAGTCAAGGGTATTCTTGCTAAGGTGTTGATAGAGAAAGCTCAGGTGTTCTTGAAGGCCATGAGCTATGATGCTTTTGAGGAGATCTTAGCCTTGCTAATATATGGCTTAGTATTGTTCCCCAATCCAGATCAGTTCATAGACGTTCATGCCATCAATATATTCCTGAGTCACAATCCAGTGCCTACATTGCTTGGAGACATTCTGCATTCTCTTCATACCCGTACTACAAGGGCAAGAGGAACTTTGATGTGCTGCATACCTTTGCTTTCTAGGTGGTTTATTTCTCACCTTCCTCGCTCAGTAATGAAGAATGAGCAAGGGTTCAGATGGTCCAAGAGGATCATGTCACTTTCTCACTCAGATATCCATTGGTGCTCCAGATCTATGGAGAATGTCACTATCATTGACCGTTGTGGGGAGTTTCCTAATGTGCCACTTCTAGGCATAAGAGGAGGCATCACCTACAACCCCTCTCTAGCTTTACTACAGTTTGGTTACGCTCGGAGTGATGGCCCACATGACATGTTAATTCAGGGCATTGTGTTTGATTACGACAACGATCTTCAAGGTTACCGTCAGAGATTCATACGAGCCTGGGGAAAAGTAAACAGGGTTGAGAGCAAGACACTGGAGCCTAAGTACACTATTCCTATGGAAGCTTATCTCAGATGGGTACGATCTCGTGCTCAGACTCTCATGATGCCATATCCTGCTATCCTGCCAGTTACCATGGAACCTGTTGCTGAAGGAGATACTACTTATACCATCCTTCACCCAGACATGCCTACTGACATGGAAGACTTACAGAGATCCTGGATCCAGTTGAAGGAGCAAAGGGATACTTTCGAGGCTCATTACAAAGCAAGCGAAGAAAGAATCCTGGAACTAACAAAGCAACTTCACGAGGAACGGAATCTCAACTCATACCTCAACACAAAGAGGAAACGTCCATGGGAGACTTAAAACCCCATCGTTTGTATTTATTTCATTTCATTTTTTGTAAGCCTAAGAGGCAAAACAAATTTATTACTAATAAAAGTTACTTTCTTGTTTGTTTAAGCAAATTTAAATCCTACGGACCTTGAAAACATTGCATATGCATTCACATATCATTTCATTGCATCACAGGTTTGTAATTGGGCACAGGTTTCTCATCTTCTCGCTGTTTATTTCAGCAATGGCTCTTGAACAATCAGTTAAGGATCTCCAGGCACAAAATGCACAGTTCCAAGAGTTGATCCTGAACCTGACCAAGGGGCAGGATGAATTGAAGACACTGCTGGCCAAGAAGACTAAGAAGACTAGAAGGTCAGGTGGCCTGATCAACATGGGAAGAAGGTTCAAAGGTCTTGCCAAGACCAAAGAACCAGTTGAAGACTATGAATCTGAAGAGTCTGAAAAAGAAGGAGGCAGTCTCCACAATACTATGGGGGACTCTGATTCTGAGGCTAAATACTACCATGAGCCTAATGAAGACAAATTCAAGATGCTGGTGGATAGGATGGATGCTATGGAGTTACAGAAATCTGTTGGACTGGATTTTGAAGATTTGAGTCTGATATCTGGGGTAGTCATACCCATTGGTTTCAAGGTTCCGACCTTTGTTGTTTATGATGGGGTCTCTTGTCCCAAACTGCATCTGAGGTCTTATGTCAGAAGAATTCAACCTCACACTGCTGATAAGAAATTGTGGATCCATTTTTTTCAAGAGAGCTTATCTGGAGCTCAGTTGGAGTGGTATTATCAGTTGGAGAGTGTCAACATCAGGGATTGGAATGATCTTGCTGAAGCTTTCTATAAGAAGTATCAATACAATATTGATTTGGCTCCCACTCGCATGTAGCTGCAAAGCATGTCTATGGGTGCCAAAGAAAGTTTCAAGGAGTATGCTCAGAAGTGGAGAGATTTAGCTGGAAGAGTTCAACCCCCTTTAACTGACCGGGAATTGGTTGATATGTTCATGTGTACGCTGAATGGTCCTTTTTACAGTCATCTCATTGGAAGCTCATCATCTGGCTTCACTGAGTTGATAATGACAGGAGAGCGCGTTGAAAATGGTATAAAGAATGGTAAGATCCAAGTGGGTACTTCTTCATCAGGTGCTGCAAAGAAGCCTCCCATTGGGAAGAAAGAATCCAATGCTGTTTATGGTCAACCTGATCGTAATAGAAGGCATCAGTCTGTGAGTGCAGTTCATATTTCAAATCCAACTCCTGCAACAACAGAGCAGCCACAGGGCAACCAACAGAGGGCTAGAAGGCAGTTCACAAAGATCAACATGTCAATGGCCCAAGCATTACAACACTTGTTGAAGGCTGAACTTATCACTCTGAAAGTGGTTCCTCAGAATCCCAATGTTACCTCTCCCAGGTACAATCCCAATGCACGGTGTGCATACCATTCAAACTGTCAGGGACATGATACTAATAATTGCTGGGTCTTGAAGAACAAAATTCAAGATATGATTGATGCTGGAGAGATTGAGTTTGACCCTCCGGGTACTCCAAATGTGATTACTGCTCCCATGCCAAATCACGAGAAGACTGTCAACGCCATTGATGAAGATTTACATATCTATTCAGTTGCAGAGTTGACCACGCCATTGTATCTTATCAAGAAGAAGTTACTACAAGCTGGGTTCTTTCCAGGTTGTCGTGAAGATTGTGTCTATTGTGAGTATAATCCAGATAGCTGTTGGAGGTTGAAGGACGGAATTCAATGTCTCATGAATAATTACACCATAGTGTTTGAAAGGAGACCACCTTCTGTGGAGAGTATGGTGGATCATATTACTAAAGGTAAGAAGATTGAAGAGGTTGACATGGTTGACAAAGTACCGGTAAGAATTACTTCAAAGGGACCTATTAAAATCACTCATTAGGGCCCAATCAAGATTACTGCTGAAGGTCCTGTGAAAGTTGTTGTTGAAGCCAGAGTGGCTCCTATGGTCATTACCACTCCTGGTCCTATTCCGTATATGTCTGATAAAGCTGTGCCTTGGCATTACGGGTCTGATGTTTATATCCATGGTGTTAAGCAGGAACCACTAACTGATGTGCCTGTTGATGTTGACAATATTGCTGGATCTAGTAAGATCACACGAAGTGGAAGAGTATTCTCTCCTCCAGTGACTTCCAAGAATGCAGTTACTCCTGCTGCTACTTCCACCACTGAGGCTCGGGGAAAAGGTCCTGTTATTGAACCTGTATCTACTGATGTGCCAACTGCTGATGATCTCTCTAAGAAGATGGAAGAAGTACTGAAAATCATTCGCAAGAGTGATTATGACGTTGTTGATCAGTTGGGGCATACTCCCTCCAAGATTTCTATGCTGTCATTGTTGTTGTGTTCTGAGGCTCATGCAAAAGCTTTCATTAAGTTTCTGAAGACTGCTCATGTACCCAATGCAATTTCTGTTGACCAGTTTGAGAATTGTGTTGCCCACCTGACCTATGATAATGGGTTAGGATTTTCTGATGCTGATTTGACCCCTGCCAAGAGGGATCATAACAGGGCTCTGCATATCTCAATTGAATGCAGGGGAACTACCCTGTCACATGTATTGATAGACAATGGTTCCTCTCTGAATGTGCTGCCCAAAGAAGTCCTGAACAAGCTGAGTCCTGAAGATGCTGTGCTAAAGCCCAGTAGTATAGTGGTGAAGGCTTTTGATGGTTCGAGGAGAGTAGTGCATGGGGAAATTGATCTCCCAATCAAAGTTGGTTCTCAGGTTTTTAATGCTACATTTTATGTGATGGATATTCGTCCTTCGTACTTTTGTTTGCTTGGTCGTCCCTGGATCCATGGGGCAGGTGCTGTAACTTCTACATTACATCAGAAGCTAGGATATCCGGTGGAAGGAAAGGTTGTTACTGTCTATGGAGAGGAAGAGTATTTTGTTAGTCATGTGAACACTTTCAAATATCTGGAAGTGGAAGGTGAATATGTTAAAACTCCGTGTCAGACATTTGAAGTGGTTCCTTGGATCGTTAACGATTATGTAGCTCCTCTGGTTGCCAAGAAAGTTCCTTTGGTCACCAGAGTACCTCCAACAATGGCAATGGCCTCCCTCAATGATGCTAGAGCTGTGGTGGATGAAGGTGGTTGTACTATTTGGGGTCAGCTTCCTGATATCCCATACAAGTCTGACAAATTTGGTTTGGGTTTCACTGCAGAGTCCCAGAAGGTTGTTCGTCGTGCTCGTGCTGTTCGTATCACCAATCAAGGGGTTATGAAAGATCAGATCAATGTTGTGGGTGACTATGATGAAGACTACAATCTGGATGCTTGGATTTTTCCTACTGTGGGTGTTGGACTCAATAATTGGAAAGCTAAAGATGTTATCCCTATCTCCTTTAGTCAGGAGTAAATACTATTACTGTGTTGTTTCTTTTTAAGTTTGTAATTTCTTGAACAATTGAACTCTTAAGCCTTGTGCCTTACCCGGGGCACAATGGTGTGCTTGTTATGGGATGTCATTTCATTTGCATACTTCATTCAATAAAAATCATTGGACGTTTCGTTTTCGTAAATATTGCGTTCTTTGTCTTTCTTTTCTTTTTTGTTTTATCAGCTATGTGTTCTTACACACACCCACATCACTAAAATGCAGATCCTCATCCACTCTGGATCCTGTTGATAACAGTTCTACTATTGCCAATTATAATTTCGAGAATCCGATCTATCAAACTGAAGACGGAAATGAGGACGATTGTGAAGTACCTGTAGAGCTTGCTAGGTTGTTACAACAAGAAGAGAAAGCCATACAGCCACATGAAGAGCCAGTCGAAGTTGTGAATCTGGGAACTGAAGAAAATAAGAAAGAAGTCAAGATAGGGGCCGATTTAGAAGATAGTGTCAAGAGAAGATTGATTCAGATGTTACGTGACTATGTAGAGATCTTTGCTTGGTCTTATGAAGATATGCCAGGGTTGGATACAAACATTGTAGTTCACCGTTTACCAGTAAAAGAAGATTGTCGTCCAAAGAAGCAGAAGTTTCGTCGTATGCGTCCTGAAATGTCAGAGAAGATCAAAGCAGAGGTAATGAAACAGTTCAATGCAGGGTTCTTAGCAGTGACTTCTAATCCTCAGTGGGTTGCAAATGTGGTACCGGTTCCTAAGAAAGATGGTAAGGTACGTATGTGTGTAGACTACAGGGATTTGAACAAGGCCAGCCCCAAAGACGACTTTCCACTTCCTCATATTAATGTTCTGGTAGACAACACTGCTCAGCACAAGGTATTCTCTTTTATGGATGGTTTCTCTGGTTACAATCAGATCAAGATGGCACCTGAAGACATGGAGAAGACAACATTTGTTACACAGTGGGGCACTTTTTGTTATAAGGTGATGCCATTTGGTTTGAAGAATGCAGGGGCAACATATCAGCGTGCTATGGTGGCTTTGTTTCATGATATGATTCATCATGAGATAGAGGTATATGTGGATGATATGATAGCCAGGTCCCAGAATGAAGAACAACATCTTGATCATTTGCATAAGTTGTTTGAAAGGTTGAAGAAATACAAGTTGAGATTGAACCCAAACAAGTGTACTTTTGGAGTTAGATCTGGTAAACTTCTGGGTTTCATAGTCAGTGGAAAAGGTATTGAAGTGGATCCTGCAAAAGTGAAAGCTATACGAGAGATGCCAGCTCCCCGTACTGAGAAGGAAGTTAGAGGTTTCTTGGGACGATTGAATTACATTGCAAGATTTATTTCCCAATTAACTGCCATCTGTGAGCCAATCTTTAAGTTGTTGAAGAAAGATCAGGTGATGGAATGGAATGATGAGTGCCAAACTGTCTTTGATGAAATCAAGAGATATCTACTGGAACCACCAATTTTGATGCCACCAGTTGATGGAAGACCCTTGATTATGTACTTAACAGTGTTAGACAACTCAATGGGGTGTGTGTTGGGGCAACATGACGAGTCTGGTCGAAAAGAGCAGGCAATATACTACCTTAGCAAAAAGTTTACCGACTGTGAAACGAGATACTCACTGCTCGAGAAAACTTGCTGCGCTTTGGCATGGGCTGCTCGCCGACTAAGACAGTATATGTTGACTCATACTACCTTATTGATTTCAAAGATGGATCCAATCAAGTACATATTTGAGAAACCTGCTCTCTCCGGAAGAATTGCAAGATGGCAAATGATCTTGACAGAATATGACATACAGTATACTACTCAGAAGGCCATTAAGGGAAGTATTGTAGCAGATCATTTGGCTCATCAAGCAGTGGATGATTACCAGTCAATGAGTTTTGAATTCCCTGATGAAGACATTATGATTATTACCAAAGAACCTGGACAATATGACGGACCTGAACAAGGATCCCGATGGACTATGGTTTTTGATGGTGCCTCTAATACACTTGGTAATGGTATTGGTGTTGTGATTAGTTCCCCTGAAGGTTGCCATACCCCGATTACTGCAAGATTGTGTTTCTATTGTACCAATAACATGGCTGAGTATGAGGCATGTATCCTGGGTATTAAAGCTTCTATTGATATGAAGATTCAGTTCCTTGACGTGTATGGAGATTCAGCCCTGGTAGTAAGTCAGATTAAAGGAGATTGGGATACCAAACATGACAACCTCATTCCTTACAGAGAGTATGTGTTGTCTTTGATCCCACATTTTAAAGAGATTACCTTTGGACATATTCCACGAAGAGAGAATCAGTTGGCAGATGCATTAGCTACCATGGCATCTATGTTTGAGATCAGTTGGGATGATGAAGCTCCCAAGATTACTATTGATAGATTTGAGAAGCCTGCATATTGCAATGAGATTGACACTGAAGGGGCAGAGGAGAAGCCTTGGTTCTATGAAGTGAAAAGATATCTTGAAGCTCAGGAGTTCCCTGAAGGGGCATCTGTCAAAGATAGGAGATTTCTGAGAAGGTTTTCTGCTAAGTTCTTTTTGAGTAATGGGATTTTGTACAAACGCAATCATGATTCAATTATGCTTCGTTGTGTGGATAAGAAGGAAGCTACAGAAATTATGGAAGATATGCATGATGGGACTTTTGGCACTCATTCTAGTGGTCATACTATGGCAAAGAAGATATTGAGAGCAGGTTACTATTGGTCTACCATGGAAGCTGATTGCTATCAACACTCCAGAACATGTCACAAGTGCCAAATCTATGCTGATAAAGTACATATACCTCCATCACCATTGAATGTGCTGACTGCTCCTTGGCCCTTTGCCATGTGGGGCATTGATATGATTGGTGAGATCAAGCCTACTGCTTCTAATGGGCATCGTTTCATCCTGGTTGCTATTGATTACTTCACGAAGTGGGTAGAGGCAGCTTCATTTGCATCTGTTACCAAGAATGTTGTGGCTCGATTCATTAAGAATAATCTCATATGTAGGTATGGCATCCCTGAAAGGATTATTACTGACAATGGCTCTAATCTGAACAACACTATGATTACTGATCTCTGCATGCAATTCAAGATTAAGCATCACAACTCTTCTCCGTATCGTCCAAAGATGAATGGGGCAGTTGAAGCTGCTAATAAGAACATTAAGAAGATTGTACAAAAGATGACTGTTACTTATAAGGATTGGCATGAGATGTTACCATTTGCTCTTCATGGTTATCGTACCACAATACGTACTTCAACAGGGGCAACCCCATTCTCCTTAGTCTATGGTATGGAAGCAGTTCTGCCCATTGAAGTTCAGATTCCCTCCTTAAGAATTATGAAGGATGCAGGCTTGGATGAAGATGAATGGATTCAGACTCGACTCGACCAGATAAATTTGATTGATGAGAAGAGGTTAGCAGCAGTTTGTCATGGCCAGATGTACCAAAAGCGAATGATCAAAGCTTTTAATAAGAAGGTTAAGCCAAAGGTATATCAGGCTGGTGACTTGGTAATCAAGCGTATTATATTACCACAGGGTGATCCAAGGGGAAAATGGACTCCAACATATAAAGGACCATTTGTAGTCAAGACAGTGTTCTCAGGAGGTGCCATGATACTCACTACTATGGATGGTGAAGATTTCCCACAGCCTGTAAACACATACATAGTTAAAAAATACTACGCATGAAAAGAGACCCGCTAGGTTAACAAGCCTAGGCAAAAATAAGGGCATCCCGACAAACCAAAAGGGTTTGGGCAAAAATTAGGGATATATATATATATATATAATGTACACCCGGCAAGTCGAAAACCTGAAAAGGCGGCTTGGGCAAAAAAGGGTATACCGGTGGATTGAAAACCTGAAAGGGCAATCCAGGCAAAAGTTAGGGATTAAAGCGTATGACTATGTCTCGTTTGGATCACCCATGAAACTGCAACCAGTTGTGATACTTACTCAAGTTCGAACAGATAAAGCTCAATCCAATCGTTTCCGTCTCAACAGCAGAAGATGAGATACTTGAAGATAATGGCAATAGTAGAATTGAAACTTAATAGGATTACTTCCCACATAGCTGATTTTCTTCATCTTGTAAAATCTTTATGACAAAATCCTCTTACTAGGGTTTATG
The DNA here is from genome assembly GCA_963966055.1 of Lathyrus aphaca. Taxonomy (NCBI): domain Eukaryota; kingdom Viridiplantae; phylum Streptophyta; class Magnoliopsida; order Fabales; family Fabaceae; genus Lathyrus; species Lathyrus aphaca. Next base: position 232,574,041 of record OZ014519.1, read on the forward strand.
TCTCCTTGTACAAACCTACCTATGTATAGGTCACTTTTTGATATAAATAAAATTCCATCTTTGAATCCAAATTTACTTTTACCCTATTTACATAAGCGAAACGTCCATTGGTTGTGTTTGAATGTATTATGCTTTTGAATATGATTGATGTTTACCAGAAATGCATGTATGCTTAATATGATTGATGTTTACCAGAAATGCATAAGAATGCAGTAATAGTATTTACTAAGGACGAACAAGGGAAGGATTTCAACGAAGCTTCGCCGGTTCATCTTTACAAAACAGTTACAAACCCTCAGTAGGGCAAGTTCATCTTCATAAAGTCACATCTCCCCTGGAATTTATATCCATCTCTTTTATCCTCATACGGATATTCGGGAATTTACTTTCCAATAAGAGTACGACGAACGAAGACGGGAGGTTATGTATACCCTACTATCAAACGAAGACGGAAGGTTATATATACCTTACTATCCCCAGCAGACAGGAGGTTATATATATCTTGCTATCCCCAGCAGACAGGAGGTCATGTATACCTTATTATCAAAACAAGACGGGAATAAGTTCCTCATATTCTTCAGCAACAAATCGGGATTTATTTTCCCTGGCCAGCAGTTGTTATACGAAGATATCCAGATGCTTCAGGCAGTATCATATCATACATACATCATTTATATCATACCATAACATACATATCCATAGATACATAATACATTACCTAAGTGCATCATATTATACATGCAAACATAACGCATAAACTAATATTACCATACAGAATGCTACCTTGTTTTCAGGATAAGTCTCCAGCAAACAGATTTGTGACTATCAGGACTGCTTTATCCTCCTGAAAGTTATCAATCCCTCAGGACTGCTTTATCCTCCTGAAAGCTTCTTATACCTCAGGACGTTGTTATCCTCCTGAAAGCATATCATTACCTCAGGACTGCTTTATCCTCCTGAAAGCATATCATTACCTCAGGATTGCTTTATCCTCCTGAAAGCTTACTCCCTCAGGACTGCTTTATCCTCCTGAAAGCTTCTTATCCCTCAGGACTGCTTTATCCTCCTGAAAACTTCTTATACCTCAGGACGTTGTTATCCTCCTGAAAGCATATTATTACTTTGGGCCGTTGTTATCTTCCCAAAGGTTATTATCCCCTCAGGACTGCTTTATCCTCCTGAAAGCTTCTTATACCTCAGGACGTTGTTTATCCTCCTGAAATCATATCATTACCTCAGGACTGCTTTATCCTCCTGAAAGCATATTATTACTTTGGGTCGTTGTTATCTTCCCAAAGGTTACCACTTCCTCAGGACGTTTTTATCCTCCTGAAAGCATATTATCTTCCTCAGGACGTTTTTATCCTCCTGAAAGCATATTATCTCCTCGGGACGTTATTTATCTTCCTGAAAGCTATCACCCCTACCTCAGAACGTTGTTTATCTTTCTGAAAGCATATCATCACCTCAGGACTGCTTTATCCTCCTGAAAGCTTCTTCATACCTTAGAACATTGTTCATCTTTCTGAAAGCATATCATCACTTCCTCAGGACGTTGTTATCCTCCTGAAAGCATATTATTACTTTGGGCCGTTGTTATCTTCCCAAAGGTTACCACTTCCTCAGGACGTTGTTATCCTCCTGAAAGCATATTATCTCCTCGGGACGTTATTTATCTTCCTGAAAGCTATCACCCCTACCTCAGGACTGCTTTATCCTCCTGAAAGCATATTATTACCTCAGGACTGCTTTATCCTCCTGAAAGCATAGTCATACCTCAGAACGTTGTTCATCTTTCTGAAAGCATATCATCACCTCAGGACTGCTTTATCCTCCTGAAAGCTTCTTCATACCTCAGAACGTTGTTCATCTTTCTGAAAGCATATCATCACTTCCTCAGGACGTTGTTATCCTCCTGAAAGCATATTATTACTTTGGGCCGTTGTTATCTTCCCAAAGGTTACCACTTCCTCAGGACGTTGTTATCCTCCTGAAAGCATATTATCTCCTCGGGACGTTATTTATCTTCCTGAAAGCTATCACCCCTACCTCAGGACTGCTTTATCCTCCTGAAAGCATATTATTACCTCAGGACTGCTTTATCCTCCTGAAAGCATAGTCATACCTCAGAACGTTGTTCATCTTTCTGAAAGCATATCATTACCTCAGGACTGCTTTATCCTCCTGAAAGCATATTATCAATCCCTCAGGACTGCTTTATCCTCCTGAAAGCTATCATCATATCATTACATTTTGGACCGCTTTATCCTTCAAGAAATGTACCTGAAGAATATTTCTCCAAGTGGCATCTTTAAGCCCACTCAAGCATATTCAACTAGCCATCTGTATCACTCTATGCACTGGTGAGTGCAAATTTTTGGGCTTTTGTGTTCAATCCCCTTCAACCTTCCAGGTCACGACTGGCACATATACCAATCTAACCCCTTAGGTTTCAGAAAATTGAACAGGGTCAGCTGTTGCACCCCAAAATTTGCCCTCACAATACAAGACTTTGTGTGCTGAGAAGGTTCACAAGATTCACAATACTTACAAGACCTTTCATGAGGTTCATGAAGTCTACAAGTCACTTTATGAGGTTCACAAGGTTCACAAGGTTCACAAGACCTCCCATGAGGTTCACAAGACATTTTATGATGGTTCACAAGGTTCACAAAGTTCACAATTGGTCAGAAGAGTTGACAATTCCCTCAGACAATGCACCTCCTAAGCAGTGCATCCAAAACTAGGGTTTTGACTTTAATCAGGCTAAATGGACTTCCAAGACTTCAAGTGAGCTTCATAGCATCTTATATGTGTGTAAGAACCCCCATGACAAGTTTCAAGACTTTTCTCAAAAGTTTGCTCAGTCAGATGATCAGATAAGTCAAAATCAGTCAAAGTAGTTAAAAAGTCAAACTGAGGTCAACTGTGGTCAAACCAAAGTCAAACTTCATGATTTTTTGCCAACATCAAGTATATGAAGTAAAATTCATCATTTGATCAAGGGTTGATCATGATTCATCAAGGAGATTTCAGATCATCAAGAATCAGGAGTTTCTAAATTAGGGTTTCCTCAGTAAAAGTCAACTGAACTTTGACCAGCCACAACTTTCACATGCTTCATCACCAAGTCTCCATCCAAAGCTCATTTTGAAGGACATAGGAAGATTGTAGGTGCTTTGAGGATCATGTTTCACTAATCAATTTGTAAAAATTTTACTGTTTTGTTGATGTTTGAGATTCGTAGGTTCTGTACATGATAAAGTTCGCAGGAAAATTCGTGGTAAAATTCGTAGCAAGATTCGCAGGTCCAGAGGTAGGAGACGAAGCTGTTTGGCGCGAAATTCATATTTGAAATGTTGATAGGGCTTAAAACAAATTGATGCTGTCTATATATCACAATGAGCGCGTAGCTCAGATGGTTTTGGTGTGTGTATACGCTGCTGAATGGCTTGGGTTCGAAACCAGCCGAATGAATATTTTTTGCTTTAATTTCTTTTGTTTTCACAGAATAGCAACAAAACAAAGTAGAAGGAGGATATTGTCACAACGCGCAGGCTGGCCCAGTGGTGATCCCCTTGTGTTTCCAGGTAAAGGACCTGGGTTCAAATCCCAGGTCCTGTTTTTTGGCTTCTTTTTTTTTTTTTTAGGTTTATTTATTTTATTAATTTCTTATAATTCTTCTTTATTTAAATTAATTCCTAAAAAAAATATTTAAAAATATATTCTAATTAAACTTTATTTTTACAAACCAAAATTAATACGTATATTTATTTATTTGTTTTTTTTCTATATATTTATATGTATATATTTATTTATTAATGTAAATTAAAATTAAAAATACTAAAATCATTTTATAATCAAACCTAATTTTCTTAAAAAAATTTATAAATCTAAATGGATATATATATTTGTTCATATGTTTTAGTAATATTTATATGTATATATTATTTAATAATTAAATTGATATTAAATTTAAAAAAAAACCTAATATGTTTATATAAAACTTAATTATTTTCTAAATCCTAACATTTAAAACCCTAAAATATTTTTCTATAAAACCCTAATTGTAATTCTTGCTTATATTTTTATTAGTAAATAAAATTTTATTATAATCTTTAAATTTGTAAATATAATTGTATGATCACATTTTTTAATCATGTATATATTTTATTTAATATAATTAAATTTTGTAAATATAATCATAATTAATTCTATTTTCATAATATATATATATTCTATAATTTGTTCATAATTTAATTCTTGCATGTAAATAATTTTTAATATATGTTTAAAAAATAATTAAAACTTGTTAATCTAATATAATTTATTTTTATAATATGTTTATAATTAACCTAATTTTTATAGCATTTAAAACTTTATGATAATTAATTGTTTATATTTTCTTCTTAATCTTAAATAATAATTGTTCATAAAAATTTGATCTTTTAATTATTATGCTAATATTCTTATTTATTTTATCATTAATGCTATTTATTTTCATATCTATTTTATTATTACTAACCCCATTTATATATATATTGTGATTTATTATTATCATTATTACTAACCCCATTGTGATTTATTATTATTATTATTATTATTATTTCACTAACCCAATTATTATTATTATTTATTTTTGCTTATTTTGCTTTAATTATTATTATCATGTAATTGTTCCTTTGATGTAATATTTAGTAGTAATGTTTAAATATTTATTTTTATGCTATGGTTAGTAAATAGGGAGTGTAAACATACTTGTATTTTAAAATTAATTTAGATCACAAATTTAAAGATAAATATTAAAATTGTATACTCACACACGTAAGTCGATCTTTGATCGCCATCTCACTTCCTTAGGGATACCTCTCATTGTTGCCTAATCAAAAGGTCAAGTAGGGTGTATAAAGCAAAAGTCCCTCAAAATAAAGTCATCTAGTCCCTTAACAATAAAAGATCCAGTCCCTTAAATGGTTGCCTTCATAAAGATCTTGTCCCTTTCGAATAATGATGACAGTCCCTCCAAAATTGCTTAATACACCCTGCAGTTGCCTACATTAACAGATGACCCTTACTTGTCCCTCACATCCAAGGTAATGACTACCTATTCCTTAATAATAGGGATAGTCTTACCATTTAAAGGATTCAAGAACAGAAAAGACTTAAACTTAGGGTAGGTTCCTCGTAGTTACTTGCTCACTCTTCAAAACTTTTCAAACACTTCACACTTTCAAACAAATTTTCAAAACAAAGGTTTTTTACGCATCCGTACATGGGTCATTATCAAACTCTTAAGAACATTTTTATTCACACACACTTCACATTTTCAAAAACAATTCAAAGTGAGCTAAGTAACTAAGAGCCCATGGATAACCATGGATGTAAAGGGTGCTAACACCTTCCCTTTACATAACCTACCCCCCGGACCCAAAAAAATCATTTAAAAAGGTCTTTCCTGTTCTTTTATGCCTTTCCTTTGGATAAAATAAAAGTCGGTGGCGACTCTTGCTGGAACTGGGGCACAAACGACCTTGAAAATGAAATACAAACATTTGCATAGCATGCATGCATGTCACCTCTTGTTTGTTTTGCATGTACAGATTCGAGATTTCTAATGTCTCTTCCATTTTCAGGCACTATTGCTGCTAGAAGGGTTCATCGCTACCTGACCAAGGAAAACAGAGAGAGCAATGGATCAAATGCAGGCTGAGCTCATGGAGCTAAGGACACACATGGACCAGCTCATAGCCTTAATGACTAGTATAAATCAGAATCAAGAAAGACTTCAAGAGGTGGTTGAGAGAGGACCCAGGTGACTCAAGAAGGTAACAGAGTTGGTGGAGATGCAGGTGCACAGGTCAATACTGGTGGTACTCCTGAAGATATGCCTATTCATGTTGTTAATAATGGTGGTCCAGGTGGGGACCAAGGTCGTAACGTTTATATTGACGACCAGGAGGATCAATTCACTGTACTCGAAGGGGATATGGATGTGCAGAATGTTGTGGTAAACTGTCACTTAGACGAGATTGCTGAAAAGATTCGCTCTATGGAATCTCAAAACACACTGGGCTTTGATGTAGCTGACCTGGGTTTGGTTCCTAGGGTCAAGATTCCCCAAAAATTCAAGCCTCCCACTTTTAATAAATACAATGGTTCCACGTGTCCTAAAAATCACCTTCAGTCATATGTGGGGAGGATTGATGCCTACATAGATGATGAAAAACTCTAGATGTATTACTTCCAGGATAGCCTCACCGGGGCATCACAGGAATGGTACATAAAGTTAAGTCGTGCATCTGTCAGGAACTGGAAAGAACTCACTGAGGCTTTTGTGAAGCAATACCAATATAATATGGACATGGCGCCGAATCATACTCAGTTGCAGAGTATGACCCAAACGTCTAAAGAAAGCTTCAAGGAGTATGATTAATGTTGGCGCCAACTTACTGCCAGGGTTCAACCACCACTACTTGACCATGAAATGGCAGATATGTTCATGGGCACACTGCCTGGAGTCTTCCTTGATCATCTAGCTTCATGTCCAGCTACAAAGTTTACTAATCTGGTAATTGCGGGTGAAAGAATAGAGAATTTTGTGAAACTCGGCAAAATTCAAGATGTAGGTGGAAGTAGCTCATCTGGAGCAAAGAAGCAGTTTGTTGGACCCAAAAGAAGAAGGGATGGGGAAATGAATGTTGTTTATGGAAGAGGAAGAGGATGAGGTTGTCCCAATTATTATGCTCAAGTGGCTGTTGTCATTATTCCTTCGGAGACGGCTCCACAACAACAACAACAACATCCACAACAAAATAACCAACATAGGCCCTATCTGCAGCGTCAGCCTCGACAGGTTGGTCGTGTTACTGAGCCCATTCCTATGACCTATATGGCTTTATTACAAAGGTTATTGGAATTAAACATGGTGCAACTCAGAACATTGGTGCCACCAGAGGGTAATCCACCGCCAGGGTACGACGTAAATGCTCGATGTGCGTTTCATTCGGGTGCTCTCGAGAACATGACTGAGAAGTGTAGAGATTTGCAAATGAAGGTGTTGAAATTGATTGATTCCAAGGCTATAAATTTTCCCCACCTCCGAATGTCACTAATAATCCAACGCCAAACCATGGTGGCACGAGGGTGAATTCCGTAGAAGACGAAGAAGAGTTGAACTTGAATTTTGATGTAAATGATGTTAAGACACCATTGTTGGTCGTGAAAAGTCGTTTATTAAAAGGGCGGGTGTTCCCCGGGTGTAGTGATGACTGTGAAGATTGTTTGATTTGTGATAATGGTTGTGATAAGTTGAGAATAGGAAGAAAAGGCTTAATGGGCAAAGGTTCCTTACAATTCGATAAGGTGAAAAACAAAAGCGACGATGTTTCAACGGTGACAATATACTTTACGCCTGTTGACATTTTGGTGCCGCCCAGGCTGGAACTTGTCACCATATTTGTACCCCAGAAGGTGAGTCCGGTAACAATCATTGTTCCTGGTCTTGTACCTTATGTTAATGAGAGAGCTATTTCATGACATTACGGCATGGATGTTTATGTGCAAGGAAAGAGGGTAGAGGAGAAACCTCAGGGAGAGAATGGTTCTATCATTGATAATGTGGGACGTGTTGGAGGATTTACCCGTAGTGGACGTATCTTCGCTCCACAAACTCTAAGGACCAACACTGAATCCGAGGCTGCAGCTCAGGCGAAAGGAAATCAGGTGGTAACTAAGGAGGTGGTGACTTCTGCCTTAGGTCATAGTACTTTTGAAAAAGAGGTGGAGGAATTTATGCGCATAATTAAGAAGAGTGATTATAAGGTAGTGGAACAGCTGAACCAGACTCCATCAAAGATTTCGATTCTGTCATTGTTGATATGTTCTCAAGATCATAGAGAGGCATTGCTGAAGATCTTGCAGATGGCCATGCCCCCCAGGAAATTACGGTTAATCTGTTGGAGGTCGTTGTTTCTAATGTGAATGTCAGCCATAGGCTGGGTTTTACTAATAGAGGTTTGACTGCTGAGGGGCGTAACCATAACAAAGCCTTACATATTACGATAAAGTGTAAGAGGGTTGTGTTATCACGCGTTTTGGTGGACATTGGGTTGTCTTTGAATGTATTTCCCAAGAATTCTTTGATGAAGCTAGATGTTGAGGGGATTATCCTAAGGCCCGGTGATTTGGTTGTGCAGGTTTTCGACGGTTCTAAAAGATCTATATTCGGGGAAATGGAACTACCTGTGAAGATTGGGTCATAGATTTTCAATAGCACTTTCTACGTAATGGACATACAACCCACCCATAGTTTCCTTCTTGGTCGGCCTTGGATTCATGCTTCTGGTGCAGTTACATCCACGCTACACCAGAAGTTGAAATATATGGTGGACGGGCAAGTTGTCACAGTTTGTAGAGAAGGGGATATATTTATGAGTCACTTGTCAACTTTTAAATATGTGGAAATGGATGGCGAGATCCATGAAACATTGTGTCAGACCTTCGAGACAGTGAACAACAATGAAGTTTCTCCCAGTCCGGTGGTCAAGAGTGATGAAAAGGTGCGTACCTCCATAGCCTCCTACCGGCAAGCTTTGGAGGTATTTCAATCAAGAAAGGACCAAGGCTGGAGCAAGGTAGTGGAGGTGGACAAAAAAGAGGTCAAGTTTGGGATCGGGTATCATCCAGGTCAAGCAGAGGTGTCCAAGAGCAAGGGGTTAATAAGCTTCTTGAGCGGGGGCATTATTGATCCTAATCAAGTGTGTGCTGCTACGGGAGATGATGTTGGCAACGACTATGACCTAGACAACTGGGTGCATCCATCTATCCCCGGGGAGGAACTCAAGAACTGGTTTTCCGAAGAGATTGTCCAAGTTACTCTTCAGATAGAGTAATTTTTCTTATTTTCCTCATTTCATTGCATGTCAAATGGTACACTTTGCCCAAGGTGTATGGATCCATTTGTAGGGCCACCTTGCATTGTTTGCAATTTTATTTTGTCATGAATAAAAGATATTTTTTTATTCAAAATTGTGTTCACTTTCTTTCCTTTTTAATTTTTTTCACAAAAAACAATAAAATGGAAATGCTTTATTTTGTTTTCCCTTCTCCATAAAATGAACTCTAAAATAAGCATCACTTGTGCAGACTTAATCACCCGGATTCCACGGATAACGGTTTTGCTATGACTGAGTATGACTTTGATAATCTTATCTACCAATATGATGAAGGGGTTGAGGAAGACTGTGAACTCCCTGAAGAATTAGCTAGATTGTTGAGATAGGAAGAAAGGGTTATTTAGTCTCATCAGGAGGAGATTGAAGTCATCAACATTGGGTCCAAGGACGCAAAGAAGGAAATTAAGATTGGGGCCAGTCTGCAGGTCGGGGTGAAGGAAGAATTGGTTAGTATGCTTCATGATTACGTGGATATCTTTGCTTGGTCGTATCAAGATATGTCAGGGTTAGATACCGCCATTGTCGTACATAAGCTGCCATTGAGAGAGGATTGGCCTCCGGTTAAATAGAAGCTTCTTCGAACTCGTCCTGACATAGGCATGAAAATTAAAGAGGAGGTTCAGAAGCAGTGGGATGTTGGGTTCCTTGCTGTAACTAGTTATCCACCTTGGGTAGCTAATATTGTACCAGTACCAAAGAAGGACGGAAAGGTCCGGATGTGCGTTGATTACCGAGACCTAAATAGAGCGATTTCGAAAGATGACTTTCCATTACCTCACATTGATGTATTGGTTGACAACACCGCTCAGTTCTCAATATTTTCCTTCATGGATGGCTTCTTTGAGTATAATCAGATAAAGATGGCGCCAGAAGACATGGATAAAACAAAGTTCATTACCTTGTGGGGTACTTTCTGCTACAAGGTGATTCCTTTTGGGTTGTAGAACATCGGGGAAACATATATGCAAGCCATGGTTACATTATTCCATGATATGATTCATAAAGAGATAGAGTGTTATGTGGATGATATGATTTTCAAGTCCAGAACTAGAGAGGAACATCTGGTTAATCTAAAGAAGTTGTTTAAGAGACTGAGAAAGTTTCATCTGAGATTAAATCCAAACAAGTGTACTTTTGGAGTGTGATCCGGAAAATTGTTGGGTTTCATCGTGAGCAAAAGAGGGATAGAGGTTGATCTTGCCAAAGTAAAATAAATAGAAGATATTCCTGCACTGAAAATAGAAAGAGAAGTACGTGGTTTCTTGGGTAGATTAAACTACATTGCAAGGTTCATATTTCACCTCACAACCACTTGTGAACCAATATTCAAGCTATTAAGAAAAGAACAAGCGGTCAGGTGGAATGACGATTGCCAAAGGGCTTTCGAAAAGATAAAATAATATTTGCATGAGCCTCCTATGCTGATGCCTCTGGTTCCAGGGAGGCCGCTCATAATGTATCTGACGGTGCTTGAATGATCCATGGGTTGTGTTCTCAGTCAACACGACGAGACAGGTAGAAATGAGCATGCCATCTATTACCTGAGCAAGAAATTCACTGATTACGAATCAAGATACTCAATGCTTGAGAAGACATGTTGTGCAGTCGCATGGGCTACTAAGTGATTGAGACATTATATGCTTACACACACAACTTTGCTGATTTCAAAGATGGATCCTGTCAAGTATATTTTTGAGAAACCAGCATTAACCAGAAAGGTTGCTCGTTGGCAGATGGTACTGACTGAATACGAAATTTAATACACTTCACAAAAGGAAATCAAAGGAAGTGTTCTTTTAAACTATCTTGCACATCAACCTTTGGATGATTATCAACCCATGCGTTTTGATTTCCCTGATGAGGACATCATGTACCTTAAAGATAAAGACTGCAAGGAACCACTCCTGGAGTTGGGGCCAGAAACTGAATCCAAATGGAGTATGATGTTTGATGGGGACGTCAACGTGAATGAGCAGGGAGTTGGTGTTGTTCTTATTACTCTTGAAGGTGTTCACTTTCCCTTCGCTTCCAGATTGACATTTGGTTGTACCAACAATGAAGCGGAATACGAGGCTTGTATCATGGTAATAGAGGAGTCTATTAATCTAAGGATTAAAACCCTCTATATATTTGGATATTCATCTCTCGTGATTAACCAGATCACCGGCAAGTGGTATACACATCAACCTCACTTATTCCATATCGGGATTATGCAAGAAGACCATTGACGTTCTTCACAACAGTAAAGCTTCACTATATACCACATGACGAGAATCAGTTTACCGATGTGTTGGTTACACTTTCTTTAATGATCAAAGTGTTGTGTTAGAATTATGTTCCCAAGATTGACATATCATGACTTTACATACCTATATATGTGTTTTCTGTTAATGTAGTGTCCGATGATAAGCCGTGGTATCATGATATCAAGTATTTCCTGAAGAGTCAGGAATACCTAGTTGAGGCATCTTCCAATGATAAGAAGACTTTGTGACGACTTGCTGCAAGTTTCTTCTTGAATGCTGATGGCATGTTGTATAAGAGAAACTTTGACATAGTCTTGCTTAGATGTGTTGACAAGCAGGAAGCAGACATGTTGATGTAGGAAGTCCATGAAGGATCTTTTGGTACCCATGCTGAAGGACATGTAATTGCAAAGAAATTACTGAGATCGGGGTATTACTGGTTAACAATGGATTTAGATTGTTATTCATACGCCTGCAAGTGCCACAAGTGTCAGATTTATGCAGACAAGGTGCATGTGCCTCTAAGCCCATTGAATGTCATGTCATATCCTTGTCCCTTTTCTATGTGGGGCATTGACATGATTGGGAAGATCGAGCCTACTGCGTCAAATGACCATCGTTTCATCTTGGTCGCAATTGACTATTTCACCAAGTGGGTCGAAGCAGCATCATATGCCAATGTCACCAAGCAAGTGGTTGCTAGTTTTATGAAAAGAGACATCATATGCAGATACGGAGTGCCCGAAAGAATCATTACTAACAATGTTTCTAATATTAACAACAAGATGATGGTTGAGCTATGTCGGGACTTCAAAATACAACATCACAATTCTTCTTCTTACCAACCAAAGATGAATGGCGCGGTCGAGGCGCCTAATAAGAACATTAAGAAGATTGTGCAGAAAATGGTGGTCATGTACAAAGATTGGCATGAGATGTTACCATTTTCTTTGCATGGGAACCGCACGTCAGTAAGGACATCTACTCGGGCAACACCTTTCTCACTGGTGTATGGTATGGAAGTCGTCCTACCTGTGGAAGTTGAGATTCCTTCTTTGAAGGTGATGATGGACGTCAAGCTAGATGAGGCTGAATGGGTACGCACCCAGTATAATCAGTTATGTTTGATTGAAGAGAAAAGATTGGAAGTTGTATGCCATGGTCAGCTTTATCATAGAAGAATAAAGCGGGCATTTGACCAAAGAGTGTGTCCTCAGGAGTATCAAGTTGGCGAGCTTGTGCTCAAGAGAATTCTTCCTCTAAGTACATATCACATGGGCAAATGGACTCCAAATTATGACGGTCTATTCTTGGTTAAGAAACTTTTCTCAGGAGGAGCCTTGATGCTTACAACCATGGATGGTGAAGATTTTCAGTCTCTTGTCAACTTAGACGCAGTTAAAAAATACTTCGCATAAAAGAGACCCGCTGGAATAAAAACAGAATAAAGAGTCCAGGCAAAAAAAGGGCATCCCGGCGAGCCAAAAACAGAATAAAAGGCTCGGGAAAAAGTTAGGGATATAAATAAAAAAAATTGTTGTACACCCGGTGAGTTGAAAATCCGCATTAGACAGCTCATGCAAAAAAAGGTATCCTGGTGGATTAAAACCCCGAAAGGGCGGTTCACGCAAAAGAGGGAATAAGCGAATGACTGCGATCTGAGTTATTTGTACTACGTCGTCGTCTCACTCAACCTGGAAATCTCTAAAGGATATAAATTAGTCCAGTCTTCCTCTTCATAGTGCAAGATGAAAAGGGAGTAATCTTGAAGACATACTGGTCATAGAAGAATTGAAACTCAGTGGAATGTCGTTTCACATTGCCATTAGGATAGTTTCTTTTCTCAATTTACAGTGATCACCTCTTTCCAGGTGGTTGCTTCTCGATGTATCTTTTCCTATTCACAGGCCCATCAATAAAAGAATTATTCAGTCAAAAAGCTTCATCTTTGTTTTTATTTTTACATGTTTTGTTTGCAAAAATGTCCTGAATTTTTTATAAAAGAACATTGCATTTAAACGAGGTGGCTTTACGAATAACATGTGAAAGGGGAAAATGTTTAAAATTGCTTTGAATGTTGAGCAACATCGGATGGTTGAATCATGCCATACAATTCCCCGGGGTATATGTGTGCAAAATTTGTTGTTGCAGGTTTAGCAGCCAGAAAAAAAAGATGCTACAAGGTGACATTCCCCAAGCAGATTCTTCTCCCCAGCGAGAGAGGCCTTACAACTCTTATCCTTGGAAAAAGGGTGATCCCTACGCCATCCCCAGTAGAGTTCATATTGAACCTTCCCCAGCTGAGTCAGAGTAGGGTGGTATTCCCCAGCAAAACTTCAAGGGTCGGTTGAACAGTTCTCATCCCTAAGCGGAGTCACCATTTCACAGTGAAGCATTCCCAGCAGGCATATGAGTGCTCATTTTCCCCACATAGCCAGAATGTCAAAATTTTCTCCCCAGCAATAGTACTTGACCAAGCATCTCCCCAGCCAAGTCAGAAGATCGTTATTTTCCCCACAGAGTTTCATGAATAGGATTTGCCCTCATCATTGAAATATTCCCCAGTGAAGCTAACACCCGTCTGTGTTATTCTTTGGCTTCATTCACTCATTTGTGTTTGATTGTTTCCTGATACTTGTTTGTATCATTCTTAACACTCGTCTGTGTTATTCTTTTGTTTCATTCACTTGTCCGTGTTTGATAACTTTTTTTATACTCGTCCGTATCATTCTTGACACTCGTCTGTGTTAATTCTTTGGATTCAATCACTCGTCCGTGTTTGATTTCAAACTCTTTGATACTCGTCTGTATCATTCTTAACACTCGTTCATGTTAACATTCTTGGTCATCCACTCATCTGTGTTTGAGTTTTAAACCCTTTTTGATACTCATGTGTATCATCTTTAACACTCGTATATGTTAACCTTTTTCCTCATTAACTTGTCTGTGTTTGAGTTGTAAACCCTTTTGATACTCGTCTGTATCATTGTCTGATACTCGTCTGTATCAGTGGCTGATACTCTTCTGTATTGTTGCATAGAGAACTCATCTATGTCTCTTGGATCATCGTTTGATACTCATTTGTATCATTGACTAAGGGCACTCGTCTGTGTTTCCTTGATGATCAACCAATACTCGTCCATGTTGAAGAGGTTTAAAATCCTGATGGTGGGATTAAACTTCAAAACATTGCAATTTAGTAGAACATATGCATGATTACCATTTACCTGGCGCACAGGACATTTGAAGAGGGCTCGTCCGTCCTAGTACCGTATATCTGTGTAAGATATATGAAGAGGGTTTGTCTATCCTGATCAGTGCATATATATCCCACAGACCTAAAATTCACCAAGTCCACTATCGTTGTGGAAAGCCAATAGTCTCCTGGCATCGTACAAAAGACAGGTTCCAAGTCCACCGTCGTTGTGGCAATCCAGTAGTCGCCTGACGTTGTTAAAAAGGCATCCCCATTGTGTTTCGTATCTTTGTTGATCGCATCAGAGTTTCCAAGCAGGGTTTCCTTGGTCGGGTTTAAATCCCTTTTCTTTTTCAGCAGAGTGCAAATTTTCTGGTTTGTTTTGGTATTTAATAACAGTTTATCTCGAACGTCTGATAGTCAGTGCTATCATCCTTTCCAGATTAATAGATAATTGAATATGGGCAGTTATAACATCCCAAAATTTTCCCTCTCATTTTCATGTCATATAGTATAGCATATATCATACATATCATTGTTTCTTTGCATAGAAAGATGAAAAATAAAATTCATAGTTAGAAGAATAGGGCATGTGATCATTGATCTATCAATTTGTGATTCTTCAAAGTAAAAGATGAGAGCCAAGTTGTCTTTCAACAAGCCACAAGGGGTCCTCATATCTTATTCAAGCTCAAACTTTTCCTTAAGTCCCTAGAAAGAGGATGGTTCATATGGAATTTCATCAGTGCATATTCTCCTATACAAGGAACCCTAATTATGGTTTTGTCTCAGGGAAAGCTATCATCATGGCTTTGATCAATTCTTGTAATCAAAGGCTTCTATATTTCATACATGGCCTAGGGTTACATTTTGGCTCAAATAATCATTGAGAAAATCAGGCAGTGGCTCAGTTGCTTATGAAACAAGAAAAAATCAACAGTGCAGAAGAAAAGTAAACCAAGGGTTTTCAAGGGTTCCAATCTTGATTTTCAAGATTATGGACCCTCATATGGGAAAGGAATAATTGAATTGTGTCATTCATCAAGAATCAAGAGTTTGGGAAAAAAAAGTTACTAAAAATGGAAATGACCCATAATTTGAAACTTTCTATTTTTGGCCATTTTTACCTTAACTTCAACTCATTCTTTCATGACCAAAGAATCTTCAAATGAATTTTCCATGAACATCAAAGTTGTAGGGCTTGCTCTCCCATTTTCAAAAAGTACAAGAACTCCTTCATAGCCCTTATGGATCAAAAGTTATGATCAAAGAAAGGCAATGTGCATTTTAGGGTTTTTAAAGTGTCCATTTTTTCTAGCTTGAGAAAAATGATTCCAAATGACTTGTAAGCTTTTCACATTGACCAATTCACATCACCATACTCTTGTACACATCATTTGAGATATTTTTGGCTTTGAAAGCATCCAAATTCGTGACATATTCACCATGTATTCATGTTATGCCAATTTTGCAAGAACAATTCAAACTCACAAATTGATCATTTTCAATTACAAAACCAATCCAAGCACATTTAGTGGATCAAATGAGGGTGCATCATGGTTTCCATACATCTCATGCACACGCATATCATCACATTCACACAAAGTTGCAAAATTGAAAATTGATCCACATCTCATTAACCACAGTTCCATTCACTCTTAAACCCTAGTCAGGTCCTTAACCTACCATATATAAGCTCCCAATGTGTTTGAATCAGCCTCATGCACTCTCATTTTCCATATTTGAAATTTTTGCCTCTTACATTCTCTTCTTTGATTCCCTCTGTTCTTGAGGTTTCACTACACTTTTCTTCCATATTCTTGATCTAAACACTTCAAGGAGAAAGAATCATCCACTGTTTGAAGCTTTTGCATCAGATTTCACCATAACTGAATTTGGAGTGAACTTCATTAAACCTTAAGATCCATCCTGATTCAAGCTTCTATTTTAATTTATTTTTCAAATAGAGCTCAAAAGAAGAAGATATGCACTCTTACACTGGATTTCTAGGAGTATTTTGGCTCAAATGCATTTTCAGGTAAGCTTCATTGCATCTCCTATTTCTTGATTTTATGGCTGTCATTATGATCTATGAAGTACACTGATGACGCTGATATGATTTACATGATGTTTGAATGTTTAGATTGCTAGAATTTTGAGTTTACATATTTTTAGATCTAAATGTTTTTGCTCGATTCTCTTGATATATGTTTGATATGTTCATTTTAGTGTGATATTAGTGTTCCTGAAGTTGAGACGAGTGGATATGTGTATTTACTTTGCATTTATGGTAAAATTATGTCGTGGTTCCGTTGAATGCCACCGGAGAAGACGACCGGAGCCCTAGCTCCGGCGTCTATACTGATTTTTAGGTGAACGCGGGTGTGGTGAAGAAGATACAATCATAGCCATTCATAATTTCGATCTAACGGCTATAACCACGCCAACGCATTAAAAATGCATGTGCGTTGCGCGTGTCTTTTATGTTCATATAATTATGTTTGCATGCCAGTTCATGTTAAGTGTGTGTGTCTTCCAATCTCGTGCGTTCATTGTGATTACTTGTTGGATATGTTGATTGATTGCATGCCTTTAGATGAATCTGATGATTGTGAGTGAGTCAAGTTTTGTTGACTGTTGACTTGAGTGCATTGACTATGTTGGCCGACCTTTTATTGGACTGGATTGCTTTTTACACCCCTCCCTTAGGCCCACTCTCCATATTGAACTGAATTGGATCATTCTTTGCACCCTTGGTATCTTTTAATTCATTTTATTTTCATTATTTTTATCAGTTTCATTATTAATTTTTAAAAATTGTTTTATGCTTTTAAAAATTCTACGAATATTCACAAATGATCTTTAGGATTTTATTAAATTTTAGCAAATTTTGTTTTTCATTTTTCATTTTTTCCTTTTAAATTAATTTCCCTTTGATATTTCTTTTGGTTTTCTTCTTCTTTGCATCCCTTACCTTGTTGATTTTAGTTCTTGACATCTATGAATAGTTTAATCTTGGTTCTTCTTGCATCATTTTAGAAACATGTTAAGGTACCTCAAAACATTTTTGTACTAATTTTTAGGTCATGTTTTCTTGATTGTTGAGACCTTTATTTGTGCCTAAGTTTGTGAAACCCAAATTTGCTTTGCTTGATTGTTTGAATGACATATATTCTGAATCTTTTCATGAGACCTTGGTAGGATGTTTAACCCTTGTTAAGGTCCTTTGGGAATTAATTTCATAATTTTTGAAGCATGTTTGGTATTTATTTGGATGTATGAACTTTGGTTACTTATTTTGTGAAAGTTTTGATCATGATATGTTTACTTGTTTGAGAAGGCAGTTGTACCATTGTATGAGAACTTGTGAGTGGCTTCTTAACATGTTGCTTGGCTTATGACCTTGGTATTTGATCATTCATATCTCATGTTTTGTGTTTAACTTGTATGATAAGTCATTCCATTTCCATGTTTGAACTTTGTTCACTTCACTTCACCTCTTCTCCTATCCACTCTAAATGCTTGAACTTGTGGTTATGTGAATTGTATGACATTTGAATACCATGTTTAGGAACATTCTTAGGATGTTTTAATTCTGACTTTGACTTGGTTTGAAGCATTCTTGCATGATCACTTTGCATATCCACCCATTTTTCTTCTTCTCCTTCTTTAGGGAACTTCTTTGTTGTTTGGCCACTTGTGGGCATTCTCTTTGCTTGAGATTGATTGATATATGTTATATGTCACCTATAGGATGTACTTTCTGATTTTGTGATTATGGTTTGGTTTGTGACCTTCCTCTTTGGTTTGTGACTTGTTTGAGTCTTCTTAACTTCATCTTATGCTTATGTGGTCAACTAACCTTTGTTTTGTAGGGGTTATGGTAAGTCATGTGTGTGGGTGGCCACCCACATACCACTTCTTCATTCATCTCTTTAATTATTTTCAATTTTTTTTGCCTTAGATTTATGCTTTGCTTGCTTAACTTCATTACTTCCCTTTTAGAAACAACCTAACTTCTATAGAGAAGTAGGTTGTCTTCTAACTTCTTCTTCTCTTTTTCTTCTTCTTCTTCTTCTTCTTCTTCTTTTTCTTCTTCTTCTTCTTTCTTTTCTTTCCTTTTTATTCATTAGGATAGAAATAAAATCACACTAACTTAGGTATCCCATGCATGATAACTCTTAGGATCTTTTAGTTCCCCATTAGACTTTTACCTTTAGTTCTATTTGCTCTCTCTTTCTTCTCATCTTAAAACAACTTCAAGTCTCCTAATAAATGATAGGTCTTCTCATGTGCCAAGGGACGTTTCCATGGGGTACTTGCACACATCCCATATGGGGATGAGGTGTAGGGTATCTATCATTATGAATAAGTCTTATCATGAGGAGGCTTCACAAACAAAAAGCTAAAAAATACTTCTTAATCAAAAACTCTTAACAAAGTTCAATAGGCTAGTGTGCTTGAGCCTTCATCTTAGGGACTAGATTTAGGGATATCCTCCATATTTATGTGTGTTTCTTATCCATTCCATTTCGGGATGATGTAAGAAGTACACATACTCAGATACAATCTCCTGTGCAAACCTCAGAAAATCTTCTAAAAAACACTAAACAAACAATAAACATTTTTCCTTCGGGAATACTTTTCTCATCTCATTCACTCATAACGTAAGAACTTGCTCCTACCTGTATCTTTGCAAGACGGTAAATCACTCATTCCATATGAGCCTGTAACACCTGAGCATTGACATAAGCAGTTCAAGTCTTAAAAAACACAAAAAGTTTTCCTCCCTAGTTAGGAGAACTACGTCGACTCTGATTCTCATTTCTTGATGTGATACGTAGGCAGTGGGGTGGGTCCCATTCAAGTAATCTTTTATTTTCCCTGCATTTTCCCCTTTTATTTTATTTTCTTTTGTCTAGATTCAGTTCCTTTTCTTTTGCAGCAGCTTCATTCTTACCCTTTTGAAACAGTTTCTAGCAAGTGTGGATCTCGTCGGGTATGACGGATGATCTGGGGTGCTAATACCTTCCCAGTTCGTAACCGACTTCCAAACTCAGTCTCTTTGATTCACAAGAGCTTGTTCTCTCCTTCTCCTCGGTTTGTGTAGCATTACCTTTCCCACTCCTTCGAGATAAAAATGTCTGGCTGACGACTCTACCTTCTCTGCGCCACTTTCGCGTTTGTACCAGGATGGAAATCCAGGGAGCGACACTAGGTAGCACCATAAACCTCAGGCTCATGCTCTATTAGTTTGGGTTCCACCTTTTCTTTTCACACCTCTCTCCTGGTATCAATCAGGTTTTTGAACTATGATTTTGCTATTTTTGTACCCCCTCCCTCTTTTTTTTATTTTCACTTTATTTTTCATATAGTTTCCATTTTCTTTTATTAAAAATACCAATTGATTTCCAAAAATTCCAAATAAATTCGTATGACTTTATAACACATTTAAATAATTTTCGATGAATTTTAATTCTGATTTTACCAAATTTTTCTCATATTTTAATAATTCCCATTTATTTTCTTTTTAAATCTTCTCCTTCATGATACATACTTCTTCCACAATTATTTTTGCATAGCTCGTCAATATTTTTGCACCAAATATTTTTAAAACATTTGAACAACATGTCAAGGCATCCAAAAAAATTTTTGTGGAATTTTTAAGTCATTTTTACATAACATTTGGCATTCATCTTTGTGCTTCTATCTATTTGACCTAGTGTGAGTTTTGTGACTTTGTTGAACACTTTTCTTAATGAATCTTAACTTGAGATTTTGGAACTTGATTTACCTATGACTTAGGTATTTCATACCTTTATTTCATAATTTTGTTGTCATTCATTTGTATGTTTTGCCATGCTTGTTAAGTATAGATAGCATTGTGTGCTCTTTTGTTCAACTCCTAACCTTAGTTTAGGTAAGGCATTTGTGACATCAAATTAGAACCAATTTGAGCCTCTTATAGGTCTTCATTATAGAATTATAGGTCATTTGGTTATAATTATAGGTCATGTACATTGTGCTTTCATTTGGTTTGTGTATGTGGTATAAATTCAACCAGAACTTGAATCTTATGACCTAGTTTCACTTCTTTTCTCTTCTAATCATCGAGGTAACTTGAAATTAAATCATCCATGCTAATTAATGCTTATCATGTGCATTTCACAATGAGTAATACACTGACCCATGATCACTTCATGCATTCAAATGTCATTCATTCCTAACTTTTTATGATTACTTGAACTACTTTGAACTAATTTGCATCTTTTCCTCAACTAGTTTCAAAGTGACTTGCATATGCATTTGGTATGACTAATTCATGCATACTAACCTTATCTTAATTGATATTTGGTACTAACCTTATCCATGTTCAGTCATTTTTGTTTGCAACTTTTGGCTTGTGTTCCAAGTTATTCCATGTTATGTGATATATGCTCATTTCTTCCTACTTCTTCTTCATCTTACTCCTTCTATCACTTGAAAATTTCTTCTCGTGTTTTGTATACTAATTCATAGGAAGTATAGGACATTCATAAATGATGTGTGTTACTGACTTTAGTCATTCATTAAGCATTAATACATGTTAACCTTGCATAACCATCCATTCTTTCTACACTAACTTCACATGGAACTTCCTTAGGGCTTAAGGCATACTTTGAGCTTAATTGGTTTGTGTTTAGTCTCTTGGACTTAAAGAGAAACCTTAGAGATGTTCTACTGACTTTAGAAGTCATGTGACCCTTAGGAACCTTCACTCTTAGACTTAGGCTTTATTTGAACCATAGTTTCACTTTTATAGGATATGTGATGCTTAATTGTTTTTATTATTGTTGATTTCATATGCAATTGCTACTAACCTTTCATGTAGTGACTATGGTAAGTGATTGAGTATGTGGATGCTTATCCATACTCATGCTTCTTCTCCCTTCTCTCTTAAAATTTTTCTCTTATGTGATTGTGAAAAGCACTTGACGCTACTTTGACAAGTAATCTCTTTTCATCCCTTTGATTTCTCATCTCATCTTCAATCTTTGAAGTAAGTTAGAACTTGTTCTTCTTTTCATCCCATTGTATAATAACACTAGGGTGAGTCATAATATCCCTTAGAGTTTCCCTTTCTCTCCACTTGAGTCTTCTCTCTATCATATCTAAACAAAAGAAAAACATCTAACAAAGGTTAAGCATATCCATGTGCCAAGGGACTTTTCCATGGGATACTTGCACACATTCCATATGGGGATAAGGTGTAGGGTATCTATCATGATGAATAAGTCTTAGCATGAGGATGATTCACAAACATAAACTAAAAAAACACTTCTTAATCCAAAAACAACAAAAACATCTAACAAGCAAAATAGGCTAGTGTGATTGAGCCTCAACCTTCAGAACTAGGCTTGGGGATTTCCTCCATACTTAGGTGTTCTTCTTATTCATTCCATTTCAGAGTGATGTAAGAAGTACACACTCAATTGAATGAGACTTGAATATACTCTCCTATGCAAATTCAAATAAAAGCTTCTAAAAAACTTCAACAAACAATAAGTGTCTTTCCTTCGGGAATTCTCTTCCCATCTTCTTCATTCTAAACGAAAGAACTCGCTTTGACTTGTCTTTTGCAAGACGGTAAACGCACTCATACTAGACGAGCCAGCAACACCTGAGCATAGACATAAGCAGTTCAATCATAAAAAAACATAAACAAACAAATTTCCTCCCTAGTTAGGGAACTATGTTGACTCTGATTCTCATTCCCGATGAGATACGTAGGCAGTGGAGTAGGATCCATTCGAGCACAATTCTTTCTTTTCCCTACATTTTTCCTGATCTTTTTCTTTCTAGTTTAGCAGTAGATGAAGTAGATGTTTATACCCTTTGAAACAGTACAAGCTAGCATGGATCCCATCAAGTACGACGGACGATCTAGGGCGTTAACATCTAACTGCTAGAATGTGAATTTAGCATCGTCCATAAAAACACCAAACAAATCAAACTTTTTTTTCAACAAGAACTACGGAGTTCTGATTCTCTCTGGGATATGTAGGCACTCGGTTGCAAAACTCTGACGAACTCAATAATAAAAACCTTTTGTTTTTCCCTTAGCTATTCATTCATGCATTCCCTTAGCAAGTAAGTCTTTTGACATACACACTCATTGATTAAAACAATAAGAGTAGATCTCATTGAGTACGATGGACGTGAGGGGTGTTAATATCTTCCTCTTGCGTAATCGACTCCCAAACCCGAATTTGGTTATGATACCATGTTCTTTCCCTTTTGAGATTTTCTCGATGTTTTCCTTTCCCCGTTGGGATAATTAACGTTTAATGACGACTCTGTGTATTTTCCGCGTAGCGACAGATAGTGCTTATAGTGAAAAAGATGGTGGAAATAGACTTAAGTGGTTTGGGCATGTAGAGATTAGACTGGTAGATTTTGTAGTAAGGAGGATATACCAGATAGAGAAAAGACAAACAATTAGAGGAAGAGGAAGACCTAAAAAAACTATCAGAGATAAAAAATAATGATTTAGATAGAAACATGATCCTTGATAGAACATTATGACCAAAGTTGATCCATATAGCCGAATCCACTTAATGGGATAAGGTTTAGTTGTTATTGTTGTATTCGTTTTCTTAAAGCTTTTGTCCACACTAATTGTTCCTCCGATTAACTTCTATTGATGGAGGACTAGAGATATAACAAGTCACATGGAAGTGTGGCAAAAAATTGTTCCTCCGATTAACTTCTATTGATGGAGGACTAGAGATATAACAAGTCACATGGAAGTGTGGCAAAAATGCTGATATGACATGTCATGAGACATTTTTAATCATTTTATATTAATTAGTTAAATAGAGACAAATTATTTAGACGCTAATGAAAAAGATGGAGATTCATAGTTAAAACATAAAATCTTTCACTAAAACTCAATTCTTCAATAAAATCATTTCAAAAGCTGAATATCCATATAGTTCAATCCAGAACCCACCACTAAATTACAAAATTCAGAATATTTTCAATAGGTAATTTTGGATATGGGGATGACAACAGTATTTTTTCTAAAATTTCATGAAGTCTATGGCACGTGGGAATAGGCATAAAATTTTATGGAATGAGCATAAAGTCTATCTTGATTTACAATGAGCTTATTTGATGATTTTATGAACTTATTTTACATTGTTACTCAAAATATGACCATTAGGTTAATAAGTTCAATGACAAATCTATGGAATTGAATTTATTAAGTTGTGTGATAAAATGATTAAGGTTTACATTTCAACCATGACTTCCTTTCTGTAACCAATAAGACTTTCCAAAACACTGTACAACTCTTCTGTCTTTAGATTAGACTGATCTAGAGAATAGAATTGATGAACTTGGTCATCGACCTCAATCCAACTGCATCCTGGAATTTTATAAGACTTTTGTTGCTTCAATTTGTACCACACATTCCTCACTTCATCCCATTTTCCTAATTCTCCATATATATTAGCCAACATTGTACCATAACCGCCATTATGTGGATCGATTTCAACTAGCTTTTTGGCTGCAAACTCCGCCAAATCGGTTCGACCATGAACCTTACATCCATTAAGCAAAGAGCCCCAAACCACTTCATCAGGCTCCATGCTCATTCCCTTGACAACATCCATCGCCTCGTCAAATAGACCTGCACGGCCAAGAAGGTCAATCAAACACCCGTAATGCTCGATATGAGGCTCTATCCCATACTTCTTAATCATCATCTCAAAATAGCCACAACCTTCTTCAACCAATCCACCATGAGTACAAGCATTCAAAAGCCCGATAAAGGTAACCTCGTCTGGTTTCACACCACCTCCACCACACTCCACCATCTGCTCAAAAATTGTGATCGCATCATCACATTTCCCATGCAACGCGTAACAATTAATCATTGAATTCCATGAAGTCAAACCCTTACAAATGTCCATCTCAAAAACCTTCCTCGCTTGCTCCAAACTCCCGCACTTCCCATACATATCCACGAGTGCGTTCGAAACAAAGGAGTCAACCACAAAACCGTGCCTATAAACATAACCATGTATCCATTTCCCAAGCTGAAGCATACTAGCATGACCACAAGCCGAAAGCACACAAACCACCGTAACCTGATTCGGCTTATTACCCTTACAAAACCCTCCCTCATCACCACCAGCAACAAAAACCATTTCTCTAAACAACCTAATCCCCTCAGAGAAAAACCCATTCTGAGTACAACCACTAATCACAGCATTCCAAGCCGGAACATCCCGTTCCACCATTTCACCAAACACCTCCAAACCATTTTCAACATCACCAACTCTCAAATACCCAGAAACCAATGCAGTAAAACACACAACATTCCTCTCCGACATTTCATCAAACACCTTCTTAGCATCCACTAACCCTCCCAAAACCTTAGAATACGAATCAACAAGCGAAGTTTCAACAACTTGGTATCGTAAAAAACCAGTTTTTACAATCTGGGCATGCACAGAACCTGTTAAAAACCGTTCCTTTAACGATTTCAACACATGGGGATAGATGAAATTGTTAGGACGAATTGGGCTATTGAGCATGTTTTTAAAGAGAGAAAAAGTGAGGGAATGATTGTTTTGCTGAGAGGAATATGCAGTGATGATGGCAGTGAAGAGGTAGATATTGGGAGATTGAACATGGTTGAAGATTCGATGAGCATAATGAAGATTAGAGAGTCTGAGGGAACAAAAACGAAGGAGTTTGAAAGCATAGAAATGGGTTTGGGAATGACCAAGTGTGATTAAGTGTGATTGAAGTTGTTTCAAATGGTTTAGGTGATTGATTTTGTTTAGAATTGTTGATACCAAATCGTTTAGGTTTGGTTTCATTTGATTGATTATTTGTCTTGTTTTGTTTAGCTTACTCTTCTTGCATTGTTTTTCAGTTTACTTGGTTGTTGGAACGAAAAGAATGAAATGGTTCTATGGACTTCTGAGAATGTAGTTTTTTTTTATAAGTGGAAAAAGGAAAGAAAAACAAAATTTATCTAGAATTGTTTTTTACAGAGATTCCGGAAAAGATTGATACACCATATTATTATAATTTCATATTTTATTAGATAATCAACACTAAAATATCACATTGGTATTTTCAGTTATGGAAATTAATTTATCAAATTATTAAGAATAGAGCCACTAATAATATATTTGCAATTTTAATACATTATTAATGAGATCTTGCATCTTTTTATATTTTTATGTACTAAATTGGTTGCTTACCTTCTAGTATGGGAATGATATACTTAGTTCTTTGTTAAGAAGATGGACTTAGATCTAATGATTAATTTTGATGATTGGTCTTGTGTCTTGATGCTTTGATCCGGTGGTGAAGATACCTACAAACACTTCAACATTTAAGTAAGTAATGGTCGAAAGGATACAAAGTATATAATTGTCGGGTCATGAGAAAGAGCATTAATATTGGGCTAAGAGCAACACATAAGTGAAAGAGATACCACATATCCACCTAAAATCTTAAGATGATTAGTGTGTGGGTGTTAGCTCCTAATTTCGACGCGTACTTGATTTCAGGAGATATTGATTTGAGGATCGTGCTCTTTAGAAGAGTTAAAGGGCTTCGATTGTATTTTGATGAAGAGGCCTGAGTCGAAGACAAACATGGAAAGCAAGGATTTTGACTTAGAATATTTTCTAAGTATAGGAAAAGTATTACGACTGAATGTCCATGAGGGTGTTCGACGCACAGTAGTTGAGATTTAATATTGGAGGGAAAATTATGGTTCTTTCAATTTGAAAAAGTGTAAGAATAAGAGTTGTCTCTGCATTCCATCTCTATATTTTAATGATAACAATAGAATATTTATGAAAAAACCATTTTATGTTCTGATGTTTGTTAAAATGAAGATCATGAATATTTTATATATTAAGATCAAACAAGCATTATGAATGAGTACGCAAATGCTTTTATGAGAAGTTACTATGTGTAACATTAGTCGCAAGAGTGCTGAAGAAGCAAATGTGCTTCTGAATCTGAACACAATAAGAAAGATCCAAACATGTGAATGTTGTATTGGCAATCTTGTGGAGGTTGTTTTGAATGTGGTTCTAATCAGATAACAAAGCAAAGCTTCTGAAATTAATCTTCAGAAGAACTAAGTTCTGAAGACTCTAATGACTTGAAGTTTTGATGACTTGAAGTTCTGAAGACTTAACGTCTGAAGACCAAGTTCCTGGAAGATTCTAAAGACTTACAAGTCCTGAAGATTAAGATTCTGAAGAACTAAGTTCTGAAGACTCTGAAGACAATGTTCTATGTGAGCAAAGTTTTGAAGACTCTAATACTTAAAGTTCTGAAGAATGGTTCTGAAGAACCAAGTTCTGAAGACTCTGAAGATAATGGTCTATGTGAACAAAGTTCTGAAGACTCTAAGACTTGAAGTTCTGAAGACCATGGTGTAACACCTCAAATTTTCCCTCTCCTTTTTATCATCATTTTGCATATCATAAGCATACCATATCCTAGCATTTGGAATAGAAAAATGAAGCATAGCAATCACATGTCCTAACATAAGGCATATGATCAATCATATGGAGATTTATGGTTCTACAAGTCAATCCAAAGGACAAGTGACATTGCAAGAGGCTCACAAGGTTTATTCATATCTTATACAAACTCAAAGTCATCCACAAAAGTCAAGAAGGGTGAGAGATCATCGGAAGATCAAGAACATCCTCCTACACAGTTAAACCCTAATTAGGGTTTTGCCTCTGAGCAAGGAATTCTCATATCTTTGTATAATTCTTGTGTTCAAAGGCTTTTATATGATATATGAGACCTATGTATGAAATTTGGTGAGAAAATTCCTTGAGGAAGTCAGCTAATTCTTCAGTTACTTGTAAATAAAGAAACTGGTCAATTGTGCATCTGAAAAGTCAACTGTTGGATTCCAAGGTCTCCAATCATGTTTTTCAAGTCAAGGGATCTTATTAGGGTCAAATAAAAGCTTTGATGGTCTCAAAGATCAAGAATCAAGAGGTTATGAAGAAGTTTCCATTTTTGGCAAGTGACTTGTAATGAAAGTTACTATTTTTGGCAAGTTTTGCCCTAAACTTCAAAGGATTCTTTCATGATCAAGAGGGCTCCAAATGAAATTTTCTCAAACATGAAAGTTGTAGGGTAGGTTCTCACATTTTCAAAAAGTACAAGATCATCTCCATAGCATGTGTAGAACTCAAGATATGATTATTTGAAGTTGAGCATTTTTTAGGGTTTTACATTATTTTTAAGTTTCCACCAATTTGCAAAAGGGCATGTAATTTGTTTTCAAGCCTTTTTTATGGATCAAGTAAGGTCATAATACTCCAAGGCATTTCATAAGAGTCATTTTTGCCCAAGAAATTCCAAGAACACGTGCATGGAGTGAGAGATATTTTACAAAATGCAAATTTGCAAAATCACAAGAAATGCGTGATTCATTTAGATCCAAGGGCCAGGATTGATTCAGGTGGAAATATGGAGTGAAAAGGGATGTGATTGTGCACATAGGAGAGGGAATCATTCCATCACAACATTCATGCAAAATTGCATTTCACTCCTCATCACACTTCTCTTGCCACATTTGCTTCAAAAACACTAATCAGTGTAGTAGACACATGATATAAAAGCCAAACATGCTTTGAATGCAACCTAACTCTCCTTCATTCTCACACTCTCAACTTTCTTGCATTCTTTCAAATTCATTTGAAACTCTATCCTCACACACTCATTGTTTAAACTCTTCATATATTCTTTATCCTTGGAGCATAAGGATCACAAATCCACCATCAATTCAAGCTGAAACCAAGGATTTCATACATTGCAAGTTTGGTGCAGTTGCATTCGAATTCCAAGATCTAGAGGATTTCAAGCTCTCTCTTGCATTTTTTTTCAAGGATAGGTTAAAAGGAATTGATCGACATCCTTTGGAGGCTTCTCTTGACCTATTTCAAGATCTGCAAGCTTCAGGTAACTCCAAAATTCATAGATCTAGATCTTTGTTTTTTTTGTGAGAATAAAGATTTATGTGCTTCACTGAGTATGCTGATGAGTTTTGTTTTGAAATTGGTTGAGAATTGATCTTGTATTGATGACTTGAAGTTTGATATATGAATTTTCTTTTGCTCGATCTGCTTTGTTCTTTGATCATTCGTAAATTCCATTGCTAGATTCTTGTTCAACATGCTTTAATGTGTAGATCTAGAGCTTTTTATTCATTTTCATGAAGATTTTTTCATCATCTTGAATTTTCCAGTGACAGAGCTAGGGCTTCGGTCACCGGATTCTGCACTTGTTTGAATGTGTCTCAATGAAGAAGATATAATCGTAGTCGTTCATGTTTTGATCTGGACGATCCACAGCGCACCAACGCATTAAAATTGCATCATCCATGTCACGTGCTTTCTGTTTTATGAATAATGCATTGTGTGTGCTATCCCACCCTAACTACCATGTGCGCTTGATGAGATTATTTGGTTTGTTGACTTTGCTGATCATGTTGACTCTTTTGCACGCGTGAGATTGATCCCTTGGTTGTAGTTTTTCCTGATTTTATTTGAATTTCCATGGTTAGTATTTTGTATTGCGCTGAGATCCATTGGGCTTATGTTGCTATTTGCGCCCCCATAATTGTGAGCCCAATCCTTTTGTACTGAGTTGCCTTGCTGTTCAACCCCCCCCCCCCCTTTGTCTAATTCATTTTATTATATTTTCTTTTTCCTATTTCATCCTTAATTTTTAAAAATAGCTATGACCATCTAAAAATCACCAAAAAAAATCATGTTAACTTCTTTTAGTTTTCTTTAATTTTGTATGATTTTATTTTCCATTTATTTTAATTTTTCATAACTGAATTAATTGAATGTTCTATTTTCTTTATTTTAATTCCTTTAATGCATGTTCTGATTTGTTGAATTTTTATCTTGAGCATGAAAATAGATATGAACCTGGTTCTTTTTGTATTTGATTCCTAACACATTGAAAACCATTTGAGATTTATGTCATGAATTTTAGATGTTTTTTGCTTCCCTTTTGTTTAGTTGCTTAATGTTGAAGTTTCAAAACCCTAGTTGAAATTTATGCATTTCTTTGACCAACTTTGCTTCTGATTTTGATATTTTCCTTTTGGTATGATGATATCACATGTTTAAGGAGTCCTTGTGTTCATTTTTAAAATTTTATGGGGCTTGCTTCTATTTTATTTGAATTTTGTGCTTGTTATGCCCATTGGTGATGTTTTGTGAACTTTTGCTTAATTATTAGGTTAGGAGGGCACTTGTGCCAACTCCTAAAGGTTAATTTAAGGTCTTATAGCATGATGTTTCATCCCTGGTCCTTGTATGATGATTGTTCTTTGGCTTGTTATGAGTTACTTGTTCTTGAAGTCTTACACCTATATGTATTCTCACATCACTTCTTATGTCCATATGCTTCTTATGTCTGATCTTAATTGAACTTGTATGCTTTCTTGAGTGCTTCCACTTGTTGCTTAGACACTTCTTTGCCATGTTAGGGTTCTGGTCTTGAAGTTTGTGGTTCATGTTTAGCTTGTATGCTCTCTTTTCATCTCATGTATGTTTGATTTATTCATGGTAACTTATATTGCCTTGTGTTGTTTTGTTTGCCCTAATTATTTCATGATTTTACTTGATTGATCTTAGTATGTGAATGAAAAGTTCTACTTCTGGTTGTTATGATTTGATATGGTTTCTTGTGTGTTTGAATCTCATTTGATCCTATTTGTTTTCATCTTATCACTTGTACATGTTCTAACCTTTTCTTGTAGGTGCACATGGTAAGTGAAGTGTGGATGTGATCCACATTTTAAACCTTCATCTCATATCTTTTTTGCTTTCCTAATTGTCTTTGTGATGTGCCTTATGCCATCCTTTGTAAAATTTCATTACTTTTCCCTCTTAGGAACAACTTAACTTCTTTAGGGAAGTAAGTTGTTTTCTATCGTCTTCTCTCTCCTTCTTCTTTTCTTCTCTCCTTCTTCTTTAGGATAGTTGAAGCCTCACTAACCTAGGACCAACCCTTTGCATGATAACTTCTAGGATGGTTAGATTCCTTTAGTTGTTTACATTTTGCTTCTTTGGTTCTCTTCTCTTCTCATCTTCATACAAAAACATAAAAAAACACTTTAATAAAGGTTGAAGTAGTCTTTGATACATGGCCTTATTCCATGGGGAACTTGTATTCACCCTATCTTGGTGGTGGTACAAGCTTTTCTAGCATGATGCACAAGTTCAATCATAATACTATTTTCACAAAGAAAAGCATAAAAAAAATTTCTTCACTTTAACCCACAAAAAACACTTAATAATTTCAAGCAAGATAGTAAATTCAAACCATGTTCTTGGGAAACAAGTTTGAGGATCTTCTTCATTCTTGGTGGACTTGTTACTCATCCTATCTAGGGATGTGGTAATGGGAATAAATCCTTAGAAAAGGATTTACTTTCACTTCCTTGTGCCACACTCATAACAAACTCTATAAAACACTGGACAAAGAATAAACGTCTCTCCTTTGGGACTTCTTTTCTCATCCCACTCACTCCTTACGAACGAACTTGCTACTACTTGTCACTTTGCAAGACGGTTACGAACTTGTGCCAGATGAGCTTGCAACACCTGAGCATTGACATAGGCAGTTCAAGCCTTAATTCACAAGCCATCTTTTCCACCCATAGTTAGGGGAACTACGATGACTCTGATCCTCATGTCCAGATAAGGTACGTAGGCAGCGGGGTAAGGCCCGTTCGAGTACTCTTTTATTTTCCCTACATTTTCCCCCATTTCTTTTCTTTTCTTATCCAGTTTCAGCCGTTCTTTTCCAGCAGCTTCTTTCTTTTACCCTTTGAAACAGTTTCTTTGCGAGCGTGGATCCTGTCGGGTACGGTGGACGATCTGGGGTGCTAATACCTTCCCAGGTCGTAACCGACTCCCAAACCCAGTTTCTTTGGTTTGCATGACCTTTGTCCTTCCTTTTCTTTTCTTCTGGTGTGTGCAGCATTACCATTCCCATTCCTTCGGGATAAAAATGCCTGGCTGGCGACTCTATCCTCTTCCGCGCCACTTTCGCGTTTGTACCATGATGGAAATCCAGGGAGCGACAGCTGGCGACTCTGCTGGTGATCAAACCCAAAATCTTTGGTTCCCCTTAAGAGTCTCTCCTGGCGCTTGCGTGTTTCTGTTTCTTTGTGTGATTGATTATTTATTGTTGCATGTTTATTTTACTGTTGTTTATTTACATTTTTATTTACAGCTTTATTTACAGTTTTCTGTATTTATTTTCATGCATCATATATTATACTGGACTGTCTGGACTGGTTTTTTCTGTTTGATGGGACTTGGGGGTTACATGTGATTTGTGAGATGAGATTGTCCAAGCACCCAGCCTGAGAGCACCCTAGGACTTAGTATGAGCAATCACTATGGCCCCATGGTATCTTATCATGGGGTTATTGGTGCATTCACACCCAGATTCACAACCTTCTTGGAAGTGTCTTGATATAGGGGTCTTCCCTACTTCATTACATAACCTTGATAGTTATGTGCGGCTGAGGACCGGTCATTGAGAACCTTATGGAAACATCCCTCTCCAGTGGTCACAGTGGCATACCATATTATGTGTCTAACCCATTCGCACCCGAGGGCCCACTTGGAACTCGCATAGGATGGTCTGGTTCTCTTATAGGAACTCGGTCATTGCATATGGTTGTATGACAATGGTATTGTATCCTACGGGCTGAATGTACACTTGTTTCTCAATTTCAGCGCTTGAAGCTGATGACTTATAAGGGATGCTTGTTTCTCCCGGACTCACGCTGAGACCTCCCTGAGTAGTACATAATGCTTAACTGATTCCCTGATTTGGTCATGAGCCATTTCTCAGAAATGGTGAACGTATTATTGCTATTCGGCTTTGAGAGTCTGTGATGTTTGACTCGGAGCACATCCTTGAGACTGGGAGGGGTTTACAGGTTTGCAGGAACCCTTTGACCTCAACATACCTTCACTTCCAGTGCAGTCTTATGTTCTGATACGGTTACTTTGGGCCCAAAATTCTTGGGTTTATTTGGTACTTGATCTGGATTCATCTGTGACTACCCGAGTTCTTATGGGCTGTTATTCAGTGGATTTGGATTTTCTTGTCACTTGACTCTGATATTCGATTTCCAGACAGTCCCAGAATGATCATATGTGCCTTGCATTGCATTTGCATTATACCATAGCATCATTAACATCTATTGTGTTTTCATTTCTCAGGTTGCATTTCTATTCATATCTGGTTCCGGTATATCTTGTTTGCTCAATATCCAGATGGCAGGAGTTACTGCAGTACCCCGGAAGAATAATGCGCATTACACTTTTCCACAGCCAGAGGCAAAGAACCTACACAAGTTGAAAGAATTGATGAATGACAAGGTTTTGGATGATTTCAAGGCTAAGTTCGGGCAAATTCTCAGATATATATATAGGCCTACAGAGGATCAGAGGGACAACCTCCATACACTACTGCAGTTCTATGATGCACCACTATGCTGTTTTGTGTTTCCTGGTTATGTATTGGCCCCCACTCTAGAAGAAATCTCTAGTATGCTTCAGATTTCGTTCAAAGGGATGCAACCTTATTTTGATTCAGGAAGGGTTCTCAAAGAGGAAGAGATTGTCAGAAGGTATCATCTGCCTTTAGTCAGGGTCAGACATGGCTTAAGCAATAGCAAAGGGAAGGGGTTGCCTTGTGACATACTCATTCAAGAAGCTCTAACCTATGCTCAGGAAGGACAATGGGCAAAATTCAGTGTGTTACTGGCCTTGTTGATATATGGTACTAGCTTGTTTCCAAGTGACAAGGGGATTATAAGCATGGAAGCTATGTCCATCTTTTTCAGAAGGAATCATATCCCTACGTTACTGGGTGACTTCTCTTATGGGGTCCATTACAGGAATGAAAGAAGAGGAGGGTCTTTCAACTGTTGTGCTCCTCTTTTTGCTGATTGGTTAGCTAAGAAATTACCAAAGTCATGTCCATTCAAAGAATTGAAGGGCGAGTGGAAGTGGTCTCGGAGATTAATGGGGTTGACTATAGAAGACATAGCTTGGGGATGTGACAAAGATATATTGGGAAAGGAAATGGTTGTTAAATGTGATGGTTTTCCTAATGTTCCTTTGCTAGGAAGGAAGGGATTGATCAACTACAATCCAATGTTGGTTAGAAGGCAGCTTGGATATCCCCTGAGGGATTCTCCATCTGAGGAGGAAATTGTGGAGTCATTCTGGGAAACGTGGAGATGGTCCTCAAAGTGTATTAAGCCTGGTTTATGAAGATACAAAAAGGAAAGAAAAAGTTTGGAAGAGTGGACCCCAAAATGTATGAACCCTTTGCAACATGGTTGAAGAATCACGTGGGAATCACCCTCCTCCCTTTCTTAGTGGAGCCTCCTTTGTATCCATAAGACGTGTCACCTCAGGTTCCTGCTATACATGCTATTGTTCCCTTGGAAGATTACCGGAAGCTGAAGGCTCAGTTGCGGGAGTTGAAAGTGGAGAATGCAGAAATGACCGGCCTGTATTACCAGCCATCTCATTCCAAGACAGTTGTGGAGGAAAAGTTGCATAAAGTACAGGTGACTCAGGAAACTAAGGAGAAAGAGTTCGCCGAAAGAGAAACCTACTTTCATAGGAGAGGATTGATGGATATTAGAAGGGAAGAAGAGTTCAGAAAGGCTAAAAAGACCCTCAGGGAGGCCAAACAGTCTATCACCTAGATGCAAGCATAAAGAAATCAAGACCAAGAGGAATACAAAAAGAGGGAAGAGGTATACAAGTTGCAGATTGCTTCTCAGAGGGAGGAACTGGAAGGTGCCTATAGGAGACAGCAAGAAACTTCTCAACAACTGAACGAAGCACTCTTAGAGATGGCAAATCTCATGAGGATGGTAGATATGAAAAGGGCTAGGATGGAGCTGGATTTCACAGATGAATGGCCATAATCTTCCTGCAGTTTAGAATTTTAGTCTGTTTTTCATGCATTTCAGATTACCCACGGGTTTATTGTGGGAATCTTATTTATTTTGCTGCACTTGATACTTTTTGTAAAACCTGTAACTCTACGGGGATGTTACTTTTTTCCTTAGGGCTTTTTGTTTATGAAGTTGTCACTTCAGATCCTTTGATTTTTGTATGCTTTAATACTGGTTGTGGAAAGGTGTGGAATCTTTGAAGAGGGTAATCTCAAAAGAATTTCCTCAAAAGGCCATCTGGATTCTTTAACAAATACTAGAACCGAGGCAAAGTGTCCTGATAGTTAAAACACAAAAGTTTTGCATTGCATGCATATAACCTTGTTTTTGTTTTGCAGGTACAATTCTCAGATTTCTAACATCGCTTCCTTTTCAGGCACTATTGTTGCACGAAGAGTGCATAGGTATCCGACAAAAGAAAACAGAAGCCGAATCATGGATCAAATGCAGGCTGAGATGGCAGAGCTAGGTAACTGAATGGATCAATTCATGACGTTAGTGACTGGCATGAACCAAAATCAAGAACGGCTGAGAGAGATGTTAGATGCTAATGCTAATAATGGTATCAGAGCTCGTGGCCATAATAATGGTGATCCTCAACCAGAGGTGGTTGTCAATGCTGGAGGAGGTCCTCAACATCAGATGGATCATCAGGATGACCAGTTTACTATCTTGGAAGACGTGGAAGGTCAGGGTGCGAAGGTCAACCATCGTTTTGAAGAAATGGCTGAGCAGATCTGTTCTATCCAATCCCAAAACTCTTTGGGGTTTGACATTATTGACTTAGGTTTGGTGCCTGGAGTAAGGATTCCTCATTAGTTCAAGGCTCCCGTTTTTGACAAGTATAATGGTACTTCCTTCCCAAAGACTCACCTTCATTCTTTTATCGGGAGAATTGCTGCCCACACTGACGACGAGAAGCTATGGATGTATTACTTTTAAGGTAGTCTCGTCGGAGCATCTCAGGAGTGGTATATGAAATTGAGCAAGGTTTCCATCAGAAACTGGAAGGATTTAGATGTGGCTTTTGTTAAACACTATCAATACAACCTAGACATGGCTCCTAATTGTACCCAGCTGCAGAACATGTCACAAAACTCGAAAGAAAGTTTCAAGGAGTATGCCCAAAGGTGGCATCAATTGGCTGCAAGGGTGCAATCCCCACTATTGGAGAATGAGATGAGTAATATGTTTATGGGCACCTTACAGGGGGTATTCATTGATCGTTTAGCCGCATGTTCGGCAACCAAATTCAATGACATTGTGATAGCAGGAGAGAGGGTTGAGACTTTGCTGAAGTTTGGTAAAATTCAAGACAATGGTGATGGTAGTTTATCAGGGTCGAGGAAGCCTTTTGCAGGCCCTCAAAGGAGAAGAAAAGGAGAAACCAATGATGTTTATGGTCAAGGAAGGGGTCGTGGATACAAAAATTCATATGATCAAGTGGTAGTTGTCACTATTTCTTTAAGTCCTGCTCCTCAACAGTAGCAGCCACGCCACAACTATCAAAAGAGGCCATACCAACATCACCAACCTCGTCCTGCTCATCGTGTTATTGAAGCAATTACCATGACTTATACATCGCTGTTACAGAGACAATTGGATCTAAACATGATACAGTTGAGGACTCTGGCTCCACTACCACCAGGTGATCTTCCCATAGGATATGATGTCAATGCTAAGTGTGATTTCCATTCGGGTGCTCCGGGGCACTCCATGGAAAAATGTAGAGCATTGCATAACAAGGTTTAGGATTTGATTGATTCTAAGGCTATCAACTTCTCACCGCCGCCAAATGTTACCAACAACCCTATGCCTAATCATGGTGGGGATAAGGTGAATGTTGTTGAGAGTGGAGAAAGTTTGAATTTAGTCCTGGATGTTGAAGAGGTGCAAACTCCTCTATTGGTTGTGAAAGAAAGGCTATTGAGAGGATATGTGTTTCCTGGGTGTGATTTTGATTGCGAAGAATGTATGGTTTCTCTTAATGGTTGTGATAAATTGAAAGCTGAGCTCCAGAACTTGATGAGTGAAGGTTCATTACAGTTTGATAGAAAGAACGACCAAAGTGATTGTGTCTCCACTGTGACAATTTACTATGACCCTGCTGATGTTCCAGTTCCTCCCCAAAGGGAACCTATTACAATATACGTTCCACAAGATGTAAACCATGTCACAATTACTATTCCTAGTTCTGTTCCATATAATGATAACAAAGATATTCCCTGGCATTATGGTTCTGATGTCTACATGAGGGGACAGAAGGTGGAAGACAAACCAATAATGATTGACCCTGCTGTTGTGGATGTTGGAGGTTTGGGTGGCTTTACTCGTAGTGGACATTTGTTTGCTCCACAAACTCTCTGGACTAATAATGAAGCTGAAGCAGCTGCTAAAGCCAAGGGCAAGCAGATAGCCACTGAAGCGGTTGTGACCCCAACTACTAATCAGAATGTCTTCGAGAAAGAATTAGAATAATTCATGAGGATCATAAAGAAAAGTGATTATAAAGTAGTGGAGCAGTTGAATTAGACGCCATCCAAGATTTATATCCTATCATTGTTGATGTGTTCAAAGGCACATAGGGAGGCTCTTTTGAAAGTACTGCAGTTGGCTTACGTACCTCAAGAGATTACTGTTAATTAGTTAGAGGCAGTAGTGGCCAATGTAAATGCTAGTCATGGGCTAGGATTTACTGACAGTGATCGCACGACCGAAGGGAGAAACTACAATAAAGCTTTGCATATCACGATGGAATGCAAAGGTGATGTTTTGTCACATGTCCTGGTTGATACATATTCCTCTCTAAACGTGCCCCCGAAGAAAGCCCTGATGAAATTGGATGTGGATGGGATTATTCTTCGACCAAGTGATCTAATTGTGAAGGCCTTTGACGATTCTTGGAGATCTGTCTTTGGAGAAGTGGAGTTACCGGTGAAGATAGGGACACAAGTGTTTAAAAGTACTTTCTATGTCATGAACATTCAACCAGCATACAGATGTCTGTTGGGTCGTCCTTGGATTCATTCTGCTGGTGTTGTGACGTCTACTCTTCACCAAAATCTGAAGTATGTAGTGGATGGCCAGGTGGTTACTGTTTGTGGTGAGGAAGATATCTTTGTTAGCCACTTGTCCATGTTTAAGTATGTTGAGATGGATGGTGAAATCCACGAAACATTGTGCCAGGCATTTGAGGCCATGAATGTCAGTTCAATCTCTCTTACTTCTACAATCAAGGGCAGTGAGAAGGTGGGAACCTCCATCTCTTCTTATAAGTAGGCCAAAGAGGTAGTACAATCAGGGCAGGCCCAAGGCTGGGGCAAGTTGCTGGAATTTGAGAAGAAGGATGACAAATTTGGTATTGGCTATTCTTGCTCCCTGGATTTCCATCCTGGTACAAACGCGAAAGTGGCGCGGAAAGAGGTAGAGTCGTCAGCCAGTAATTTTTATCCCGAAGGAACGAGAACGGTAATGCTGCACAAACCAATGAAAAGAAAGGAAAAGGAAAAGGTCTTGCGAACCAAAGGACTGGGTTCGGGAGTCGGTTACGACATGGGAAGGTATTATCTCAAAAGATCGCCCGCCGTACCCGACGGGATCCACGCTTGCAATGAAATTGTTTCAAAGGGTGAAGAAATGAAAGCTGCTGCAAAAGAAAATGAACTGGATAAGAAAAAGAAAGAAAGGGGGAAATGTAGGGAAAATAAAAGAGTGTGCTCGGACGAGCCATACCCCACTGCCTATGTACCTCATTTGGACATGAGGATCAAATTCACCGTAGTTCCCCTAACTAGGGGTGGAACGATTGCTTGTGTTTTAAGCTTGAACTGCTTATGTCAATGCTCAGGTGTTGCAGGCTCGAACAACGAGTGCGTAACCGTCTTGCAAAGTGACACGTAGGAGCATGTTTGTACGTAAAGAATGAAAGTGATGAGAAAAGAAGTCCCGAAGGAGACACTTATTCTTTGTCCAGTGTTTTTTAGAAGCTTTTACTTGTGTGGCATGAGAAAGTGAATTTGAGTCCGTTTCCATGGAATGTGTACTTGCTACTACATTCCAAGATGGAATAATAGAACAAGCATACCCAAGTAAGGAGAAGATCCCCAAAACTTGGTTCCAGAGATTAGGGCCTAAGCTCACTAACTCGTTAAACTTATTAAGTATTTTTGTATTTTTGAATGAAGAAGTGTTTTTTATGATTTTCCTTTGTGAAAATAGTCTCATGATCAGACTTGTGCATCATGCTAGACAAGCTTGTACTATCCCAAGATGGGAAGACTACAAGTGCCCCATGAAATTAGGATATACACAAGAGACTGCTTCAACAACTTATTAAGTGTTTTTTTTAAGGTTTTTTTGTTTAGAGATGAGAAAGAGAAGAAACCAAAAAGGAGAAAAAGGAAAACAACTAAGGGAATATAACAATCCTAGAAGTTATCATGCAAATAGTTGGTCCTAGGTTAGTGAGGCTTGAAGTCTATCCTAATGAAGAAGAAGGAAAGAAGAAAAAGAAAGAAGAAATAGGATTCAACTTACTTCTTAAGAGAAGATAAGATGATCCCAAAGGGGAATAGAGAAGAACTTAGACATTGATGGCCTAGGCACATCACAATTACAATTAGAAAAAATTAAAAGAAATGAAAGAAGAAGTTGAGACGTGGGAGAAAATAAGTGTGCAAGTGAAGAAAAAGTAACATTAGGTAATCAGATACTGCAGAAGCAGAGCCTACACCAGTAGGACTTCAGATGCACCAGCATGCTCCTAACATGGCATCAGGACTAGGATGAGGTGCAGAAAAATAATAATAGTTCCAGTGGTACCTAACGGAGAAGGTTCGTTGCCTCTTCAATACGCGTAAGAGAAACTCAAGAATACTTGTCAGAAGTACCAAACTCGAGGCGTGCATCAAAATTACCAGCAAACAAAAATATATATCAGGATGAGTCTTCAAGCCCCGACAATAGTCCACTATGCGTCACAAATTGCATCAAGAATTCCACGAACATTAACAAGTCAACAATCCATGAACAGACAATCAACTGCAAGGCTATCACCAAGTCAACTCTGCCATTCTCGAAATCAAGCAACAAGCCTACAACACCTCAAACAAAACAAGCTAAAACCAAAATATAATAAAAACCTATTTAATTAAATCAAATTGATCAAAATTAAAATAAAAGTTGTATTAATAACAAAAATTAAAGAAAAATTCTAATAAACTATAAATCAAATCTCTAATAAATTCTAACCAAAGATTAATTACAATATTAACAAAAAAAAGAAAATAATATAAAATAATGAAATGAAAAGTAAAGACAAGGGTGATGTTGGTGAAATTAGGATGTTCTGGCAGAACTTCAAATGGGCTTAGCCCACCACCAATAACAAACAAGGATAAACCCTAATCTAATAAAAATAAGAAAAAGAAAAGATGAGGGAAGGAACAATTCATCAGAACACGATTTATTTCCACAAAGTGTTTATTCCTTTTCTTCTATTTTCACGGTGAGATCTTCTCTACCGAAAAAACATTGGTCTCGCACACAACCGCACCGGCCAAGCTCATGATATCATCTTCTGTTCATCACAAACCAAATCGTCGCCGGCCATTGCTTCATCAAGTGCGGAAATCAAAGAATCACGGTTTCTCACAACTTATCCGCCGTCGTCATCCTTGTTTCACTGGTTGATCTTTGTTCTCGACTGTTTTGAATCGCGATGATGGCTCTTCTCGTGAATCCCTCTCTGTTTTGTTAAAATCCTCAATCAATATTCACATCAAAACAGAACAAAAATGGTGGATCTGCTCTTCTCCTCCTTCTCAGTCGCGTAGTCCTCCGATCTCTGTCTCTCCCTCAAATCAAAATCTATATGCTTCATTTATTTCCTCTTCATCTCCTAATTTATGTTTTTGATTTGTACGTTGTTGGTGTTGTTGCAGGTGAGGTTATTGTGTTTATGGTGGTGGTACGATGCAGAGGGTTTGGGTTTTTGAAGAAGAAAGATTGTGGGGAGGTTTGTGAGATTTGATGAAAGATTGTATTAGGTTTGAGGAAAGGTTAAGGGAAGGATGAGGTTGATTTAGTGTTATGGTTTGAAGAAGTTATCAAAGATGGTGAACTTGTTTTGTAGTGGTGGTCGTTCGACCGATGAAGTTCACAGTGAAGATTGGGAAATGAAGGTTTGCGTGAAAACAAAATGAAGATGATGGTCTTTGATGCCGTTTAGAGAGAGGTTGTGGTAAAGGTGTGTATTTTTGTGGAATCTTTTGAGTGTTATTATGGAGTGCATCACCATTTTTTTGCGTGGTGATAAAAATCGTGGAATTTTGGAGTGGTCCCCTTTTTGTTTTGATGCATCATCCCCTTTTACAGTTTTTTGTGTGGTTGTGTCAAGCAGGATATTGAAAGAATGTTGTGGTGAAAGTTGTGTTGGCAATGATAGAATTATGGTGGGTCCTGGAGGTCATGTGGATTGCGTGAATAGAAGTTAGAATTTTTATGTGTAGCTGACACGGTTTTATGTGTGCCTCGTGACTTCTTTTGTGATGCAGCCATCTCTTTTCAATTTTTTTATGTTTCTTTTGGTAATTGTATTGTGTAATTATGATGGGCTAAAAGTATGTATGATGATAATAAAATAAGGATTTTGATGGTAAATGGACTTAAGAGGAAATTGACTGGTATCTTTGAAAATGGTTTATATTGGACATACATATGAATATGTATAGAAAATGAATTTGGGAATTAAACAATGTATTATGGATATTTAATGGTTCTAAAAGATGGATAAAATAATAAAAAGGAATTTAAACAAAGGATAAAAATGGATAAATGGTTAAGGGGTAAGAAATGAGTAATGGACAGGAAATGATGAAAATAACGAACATACGTATGGACATGAATCACTACCAAATGCCACTGAAATAACGATCAACTGAATTGATCATGCACTAAATCTCTTGTACCATGAACACCAGAATGCTTTTGACATGAGATTCTAACTACCATATTCGGCCGATGAAAATCAACAAACTCACAAAGATAAGAACCTCTAAACCCCTTGTAACAGATGCTCAATGAGGAAGAGAATAGCCTGAGATGCGGATAAGAAGAGAATATCCTTGTAACTTGATGAAGAAAAGACCTTTAATTCACATTTAATCGCCAAATGCGCCAGTGAATAATCTTTGCAAGTGAAATCCTTGAATATCACTTAACCAGGGAAATGAACTCTAATTTAATGACAAAAGAAAAAGATGATGGTGCCCTTTATGTTTGCATAACCAAAAATTTGAATTCCTCTGATAATCCATAAATAAGGACGCGAAAACCTAATCCTCAAAAAATATTGATCACATGTCTCAGGAGCTTATGCAGATGATATGACCTAATGTATGATCTAATGGAAAATGTGAATGATATGCAAATGAAAAGCCAGACAAAGATAGAAAACCAGAGGGCAAATTTTGGGGTGTTATACTTTCCCCTATTCAAACACTGTTAATCTGGAAAGGACGAAAGCATCGACTGTCAGCTGTTTGAGATGAACTGTGGTTGAATACCAAGAATAACCAGAAATTTGCACTCTGATGGTGAAATAAAAGAAATGGGAAATAAACCCATCCCACAAGAACGCATGCTTGGAAACCCTAACATGGTGAAAAGTAACTCAAAAGAAAACCAATATCTTGCGTAGATACATGACAAACAGAGCAGACAAGCTCCTTTCAGAAAAAACCTGTTACGCCAGGTGAATGATATATAGGATAGACGAGCCCTTCTCATATATCTTGCATAGATATATGGTGCTTAAGACAGACGAGTCTTCTTCGAATGACCTATACGTCAGGAAAACGGCAGTGCACTTGAGTCTGTGGGATAAACATGCACAATCAGGATAGATGAACCCTCTTCATATATCTTATGTAGATATACGGCTCTAGGACGGACGAGTCCTCTTCACATATCCTGCATAGATATGTGGTGCTTAAGACATACGAGTCTTCTTCAAATAACCTGTACGCCAGGAAACCGATAAATATGCATATGTTCTACTGAACTGCAACATTTTGACGCTTAATCCCACAGTCTGGACTTCAAACCTCTTCAATACAGACGAGTATTGGATGATCATCAAGGAAACATAGACGAGTGCCCTACGTCAATAACACAGACGAGTATCAGACGATGATCTAAGAAACACCGACGAGTGCCACAGGCGACGATACAAATGAGTACCAACCACTGATACATACGAGTACCAGACAACGATACAGACGAGCATCAGAAAAGTACATGAATCCACCACAGACGAGTGAATGGAAAAATGATACAGACGAGTATCAAAGGCTATCAAATCAAACACAGACGAATGCTTGAATGTTTTCCAAAAGATAACACAGACAAGTATTAAACATGATACAGACGAGTATCAAAGGGCTATAAACCAAACACAGACGAGTGTTTATCAAAAGACTAACATAGGTGAGTGTTAAAACCGGCACAGATGAGTATCTGAAAGATATCAAACACAGACGAGTGAATGAAGTAGGTAAATAACACAGACGAGTGTTAAGGGTGAGACAGACGGGTATCAGAGAATTATAAATCAAACATAGACGAGTGAATGAAGCATCAGACTAACACAGACGAATGCTTGCCAAAAGATAACACGGACGAGTGTTAAAAACGATACAGACAAGTATCCGAAGAGATATCAAACATAGACAAGTGCTTATCAAAATACTAACACAGACGGGTGTTAAACTGGAGAACTAACACAGACGAGTGTTAGGGGGTGATACAGACGAGTATCACAAGAATACCAAACACAGAC
The DNA here is from genome assembly GCA_963966055.1 of Lathyrus aphaca. Lineage (NCBI taxonomy): Eukaryota > Viridiplantae > Streptophyta > Magnoliopsida > Fabales > Fabaceae > Lathyrus > Lathyrus aphaca. The sequence continues at coordinate 232,617,341 of OZ014519.1, forward strand.
GAGTGATTGAAACCAAACAATAACACAGATGGGTGTTAGAAACGATACAGCCGAGTATCAATGATAATGCTTGATTTGAGAGGAGAGTATCAACTCTGTAGGGGAGAATACCAATTGTAACTCTGTTAGGCACGAGAATGCTCTGACTGACATTCTACTAAGGCACGAGATCAAAATACCTTGACAATACTTGACTCTGGCTGGGGAAATGAACAACTGGCCACAAATAAATTGGCAACTTCCTGGGGAATTTTCCAATGATGAGAGTGGGTTCCAATCATGAACTCTATGGGAAATTGCAATCTTCAGACTCGGCTGGGAATAAATTCTTGGTCAAATAATCTCTTGCTGGAAGAAGAATTCTGAAATTTATAAGCTATATGGGGAAGTGCAAGGCCTTTAACTGCCTGCTGGGAATACCTCACTGTGATGACTCCGCTTGGGAATGAAAACAGTTCAATTAGCCTTGGAGTTCTGCTGGGGAAACCATCTTCTCTAACTCAGTTGGGGAAATGGCAACCTTCCGGCCTGGCTGAGAAAAATATTTGGAAATGCTCTGCTGAGAAGAGACTTTATTGGAGAATTCTTATCAAGTCGAGCCAAATTATGCCCCAAGTAGAGTATGACGACTGTGTTAGGAAGATATGCCAATGAAAATTGGACTTTGATTGGATGAGAATGACCAACTTCTCATGAAGAAACCTTGTCGGCTGAAAGAGGATTTTATGCTCGGGGAAGCAATAAACTTCCAAAACCCTGCTGGGAAAATAAATACCAGACATTCCCTGAGAATTAACACAATGTTTCAAGCTTCTGAGCTCAACAATGGCATATTGATTATCAAGAGTGAACAAGCATTCCTTACTCCTTAATTAGACCTCAGACTGCATCGTCTATGAAAAGATCATCTCTAGAGGATTTTACAGAAGAGCATCCAGATTTCCCCTGCGTCTTCAAACTCTTACAGAAACTCATCAGATCTTGATATAACTGCCCCAGATTACGTCTTGAAATGATTATGCTCCACACAAGAAAAGGAAACCATGCAGTATGAAGGTGCAATGCAAATGATGCAAGATGTATATGTATGCTTAAGATGCTGAGAATATGGTGATATGCAAGCGGGAGATGATACAAGGATGGTTAGGCGCTAGGGCCACGTTGATAGAGATTTTTCTTTGTTTGGTTTCCAAGCAATAGGACTTTGAAGGTGGATTTCCAGACGAGAACCGATTTATTAAAGATAAGCCAACAGACAAGAACTAATGGGAAAATAATAACTTGTCAGACGAGAACTGACTCCTTCTTGGGTTCATTGTCAAACGAGAATTGAATCTAAAAAAGAATGACTACCAGATGAGAACTGGAGTTCAACAAGGTAAATGAAAAGGTGACCAGACGAAAACTGGTTAAGAGGTTCGCCTACCAGACAAGAATTGGTATTTGAAGTTGGTTTGCCAGACAAGAGCTGGACATTGGGTTGGTTTTCCAGACGAGAATTGGAGTTTGAAATGGTTTGCCATACAAGAACTAGACTTTGAAACGGTTTTCCAGACAAAAACTAGACTTTGAAACGGTTTTCCAGACGAGAACTGGACTTTGGATTGTCAAGAAGTTGGGTTACGAGGCCTTGGATGTGAGATTAATGTTGAGGGGTAATATGCCCGATGTATTTATGATGCGATATGCTTTAGCGAAGCGACATGAAATAATGTAATGCAAATGATTTATGCAATGACTATGAAAAGCTAGAAATTTCCCTGAGATGGGTAGGTCCTTTGCGGAAAGGCTTCTTGATGAAAAGGGTAACAATGGCGAGGGTGGGTAGCATGATTCCCCGAAACTCGTCTTGAACTCGGAGATCACCAATATAACTTGCTCTGTGTAGCTAAAGTTGCCCATGTCCGGTAAGTCTTTGAACAAACTGCCCCTGATTATCCAATTCTAGGAATGTCAGACTTGGATGTTCTCTTGAGGAGAGCCACACTTAGTGAGCTCTGGAAGTGTCCTGCCCTGGCATGAGCGTGGAAGCGACTTGACTCATTCTGACTAAGCATTGGATGAATTCAACCTTGGTTAACAGAAACTCTGGGTGGCCTGCCCCTGTTTGGTAGAGTCTTCTGATCCAGTGACTCTTGAATGGTTTCCCCTCAATCAATTGATGTTTGGGGACTTGCTTTAGACTGAATGATTCCTTGGTCGACAAAACCACCAGATAACGTGCCCCTGATTCATAGGCCTACAAGATGCTCTTGATTTTGGCCATCATTGTTGAATGATCAAATTCTCCTCTGATTGTTCTTTGTAGGAACTCCCCTGATTTCACAGACTGACTTGCAATTAAAATCGTTCATTTACAAATGGTAATTTTAATGCGATGCTCATGCAGGTTTTGAAAATTTATTTATTTGAATGTTGTGATAATGTGTGACGAATGGACCATTAGCCCAAACATAGTGATGAATTAGCAAATCTTTAGGAGTCAGTTTACGCAAACTTATCGTAGCATGCTTTCAGAATTGAACCTGCTTCAATTAGGACTTTCAAGGGTTATGATGTGCTTCACGGTTTTAGAAAGAAGGATTTATGGCTCAAAATTTATTTGTGCCCACCCATTCTCCTTAATGTTCTCCAGTCTTATGTTTAGCTAATTTGGCCTAAGCGCTCACCTTTCGAAAGGGTTTTGTGATGGTTGAGGAACCAATGACACTGACGACTTAAGCACCAATGAGGTTTGTTTTAGCAACATTCACCCCTTTTGACTTTGTGTCTGTAGTCACATGACTTTGTTCTTATTGAAGATTTTTCTTTCTTATTTTTACTCCCTAACTTTTTCCTAGACTGATATTTTTTTTGAATTTTTTTTCAATTTTGAAGTCCAGCGGGATGCCCTAACTTTTGCCTAAGTCATTTGTTCTTATGTTGTTTTTTCTTGACTTAGCGGGCTTTATTTCTCTTTTTTTTCTTCTTTTGTTTTTTTTGTTGAACAAATTGTGTGACAATGGTTGTCTGACTTGCTGAAAGGGTTGTGACTGCCTCATTCCTTTGTTAGTGAGGGGTAACCATTGTGGTTTCACGTCCCTTGAACTCTGGAGGTGTAATGCACATAAGGTAATGGATCCTCGGATGCACACTCCTTTGGAAATTTGAACACTCGGTCAAACTAATTGATGACTACCCTGTCCTGAGTTAAATATGAGGGTTATTTTTCGCTCAGAAAAGAAACTCCTACTTCAAGGCTCAAAGTGGTTAACGAGGGTCTATCTCCCTTATATCTCCGGTGTTTGGAAATTAAAGCAATACATGTACATCGTCAACAAGTTCTACTCTGAAAGCATACCTTCAACAATTATGGGTATTTAGTTTTCATTATCCTCCCTCAAATATCTACTAAACAACAGTGAAATAAAAGAGAGGTATATGGATGAATTTTTTTTTTGTTTTTTCAATGCAAGGAAAGAAAAAATGAGCGAATGTGACATAATTGATTCAAAAAGTGCATGATCATTTCATTAACATTACCATTCAAAACAACAATGTTTAAAAGACAAGTAGCTATTAATAGGAAAGAAACTACAATGAAAATGAAAGAAAGGATGCAATGATTTCCAACTCTGATGACATATTCTTGTCTGAGCCACTAAAATCAGGAGACGCTCCTTCGAAGTCTTTGAACTTAATCAGGTGAGAGGTTGACGTGCACATCCAAGCTTCCTTCAGAAAAGGATATGTATCTCTTGTCGATCAACTGTTGGACTTTGGCTTGAAAAGCTTTGCAATCTTCAGTTGAATGCCCCATTGATCCACCATGATACCCACATTGTTCATGAGGATTATACTCTGGAGGGTACGACTATGGCAACGACTTGAGAGGCTTAGGAACCACCAATGAGCTCTGAATCAGATGTGGCAATAATTCACTATACGCCATAGGGACTGTATGAAGAGGAGCATTCCTTCTTTCCAGATTGTTGCAAGGCCTAGGCTGGCTTTGAAGTTGATTCTGAAGTCTTTAACCATGAACTTGCAGATTTGGACGAGGAGGATTCCAGGGTTTCTGATATGGTGCTTTGAGCATTGCTGATTATCCATAAGAGTGGCCAGGCACAAGTAAAGATGATCTCTGACAAGATGTTGGTCCAAAATATTCAATATTGGCCATGAATGTGTCATACCCCAAATTTGTCCTACCCACTCCATTTTTATTTTACTGTTTAAAGCCTTTATTTAGAAATCTAAAATTACATACCCTTTTATTTTTTTTGTGATATTCGAAAAGGTACCATCCGTTTATTTCTCTTTAAAATTAAAAATTCATATTTTCTTTTATCTTTAATATTATGAGCATTTTATTTATTTTATTTTTTTATTCAAAAATTTTAAAAAAAAATTATTGTTATTATTAATACTTTTTATTATTAGTTTTATTAGTATTTACATTTTCTATAGTTTTTTTATTATTATTACTTATATTATTGTCAGCATGTTTCATTTTTATTTATACTATCATTATAACCATTTCTATTTTAATTTGCCATTATTAAACAATTTTTCACCATTTTTATTATCATTAAACTTTCTGTTATTATTATTACTACTATTATTATTCTTATTTATTTTTATCCTTTTATTTTGATTATTATTATTATTATTATTATATTGTTTTGATTCAAACTTAAGCAACTTGTCATTTTTTTATCAGTACATTTTTATCACAATGAATCCTTCATGTGACCTCATAGATTCCATTTCAAATTAAAAAGCAAAACAAAGCGTAAAGACCACTTGTTTTCCACTAACCATAACTGTACAATTTCACAGCCTGTCAATCTTCCGCAGCAAGGGTGTACCACCCTCATCACCACTCAAAGCAACTACCAACCCACCACTATTTTTTATGGACTGCACAATATAATTCCTCATACACACTCATAATACAGCACAACACAACTGGCAGCAAAAAAGAAATTCTTCAAAATTTCTTAACACCCACTCCATAAAATTTCCTCTGCTTCATTTCTTCAAACACTCTTCTTTACTAACCAAACACAAACCTTTTTATTTTTCCTGCAACAAAAAAAAAAACGAAACAATTCAAACTAAACACAAACACAATTTTTCTCTCTTTTCGCCTCTCGCGTCCCTCTTTCTCTCGCGTTCTCACTGCGTCAAAAAACCAGAGAAAAGGATGGCATAGAAAGCTTTCCTAAATCAAAACAAAATCACCATTACTCACTTTTCGGCACAACCGCTAAAACTCAGCTCCACCACTTACAAACTGAAATCGAGATGAGCAAGATCCGAAATCACAAACCTAAAACCTGCAAGAACCCAAAAAACGCAGTGAACAAGAGTGAACCGAAACTGAAAATCACAGAAATAAAGAGACCTTGAGTGAAACACAGTGAGGTGTTCACGGAACATTTTATGAAACCACTTTCCGCGATTTCTTCGGTGACCAAAATCCCCAAAATCACGAATCCAAAACCCTCCATCACCTTTTCTGAATCACCCCTTCAATCACTCAACCTCCCTTCATCGCAAACCACTCACAAATGTCGTCACCATTACCGAAGAAAACATTTTGAAATACACCCAAAAATCAACACAGAAGCGAACCTGAAACCTTCATAATCCAAATCGTTCGCCTCCACCGTGCCGGAAAACCCGTTGCGCGAACACACTCAGCCGCCGTTCGAATCCCGCCGAAAAGCATCTCGAAACCATAACCCGAGCAAGCCCAGAACCAATCGCCGCCATCGCAATACAAATCGCGAGCTATCCGCGATCCACCACCGAATCCCCACCCGAATAGGCCGTGGCTCATCATCACACGAAACCAAGTCGGAAAGCCAACAATACGAGATTCGTGGCCGGTGGTTTGCGCCGCTGAGAAACCGAAACGAGATCCGCAACTGCAGGATAGACGCGAGCGAACAACCTTGAATGAGAGGTTTGAGCCGCCGCTGGTGACTTCCTTGGGGTTGGTTTTGATTTCCTTTCTTTTCAACTTTGGAAACGTATTTTTTTTTTACTGATTTATGGCTTTTAGTTTCTTATATATTTTGTTTCTATTTCGGATCCTTTATTTTCTTTCATGCATAACCTTTTTGTAGGCTCATTATTATTACTAGGCATATGTTACTTTAATTTAAAAAAAAAGGAAGAAGAAAGAGATACGTTACTTTCTATGTAATATATATAGTTTTCATTTAGATTAACATATAGTTTTTTTATCAGTTATAATATATATAGTTTTTATTTAGATTAATATATAGTTTTTTTTATCAGTTATAATATATATAGTTTTTATTTATATTAATATATAGTTTTTTTATTTATTTATCAGTTATAATTCAGACATAGTTTTTTATTTATTTATGAGTTATATATAATTTTCATATTTACTTTTAGGTATATATCCATATTTGTTCTTATTATTTTATTTTTTTTGATATTTTATTTTATTTAGTTTTATGTTGATTTGTAGATACAAGTTTAATGTGAACAATCCGTCTGTGTTATGTTAACCTTACCTCTTTATATAAATATTGAGTTGATTTGTAATTGTTATTTTATCCTTATTGCATTGCAATTTTGGAGCATAAAACGATTGTGCTTTTGAGAACCGCATGGATGCATAAATTGTCGCTCGATATTTCGGTTAAGGATGAGACCATCTGATTTAAATCCAATTCATTTATTTATTTCCGCATTTCAAAAATATTGTTCAACTCCTCATAGAATGATTCCAACTTTGAATCGATTCTAAGGTAGTTAACGAACCAAATTTCGACGCATCCAAAAAGGTCCAACGCCTTCGAACAGTTGCATCCGAATAAAAAGGTTGAACGCCTTTGAACATTTCAACAACACTGCACACACGCTTTCTCTTGGGCAAATTACAATGAGACCCCTTTATTTCTCGCAATCCCCTGTATTTATTTTGTATCCCTCTCCCATTACTTTGTACGCATTTTATTTTCCGTATTTTATTTAATTCTGAATCCTTGGTCCAACGCCAAGCGATTGCACTTGCACACTCGCACCTTTTTATTTTGTTTCGTTTATTAGGATCCACCTTACTTTGCGAGCCGAGCGCATTGTGCCTCGCTAACAAACTACAAAAATAAACTCCATTTGCATTCACCCTCAGACCTCAAAAAACCAAAATGTTTCGATTAGATCCAAACCCTTGATTCAACGTCAAGCGGTCTTATGAAATAAAACACTTTAATAAATGCGAGAAGAACTGTACGCCACGAGCCTTAAGCGGTAGAAAGGAGGATAACGAGCTCTCGTTACTCGCTCCGATTATTTTCGACGCAAGACGCTCGTCTTGTTGGATGAGATAAACTATCCATAGTCTTTAGTGCATTTCAACTCCTAAACCCTTTCATCGACGAAAGGTAATAAAATCAAACAACCATTACCCTTAGTAGGCCAAACTACGAGGCTCTGACTTTCCCATTGCATGCGGGAGTACGTAGGCACAAGGATCTCGATCTTTGCCGAGCACCTAGGATCAATCTAACTTATAATTTAAACTCTTTTCCCTCTAGCAAGTAATTCGTTAAGCATAGACATCCTTTCGCGCGTGATAACTTAGATGGTTCCCATCGAGTACGATGGATGTAAGGGGTGCTAATACCTTCCCCCTGCATAACCGACTCCCGAACCTAGGTAATGGTTTCGTTGACCTTTGCCCTTATCTCTCGCTTCCCGGGTTGTATCTATATCTTCCTTTTCCCTCTTCGGGAATAAATAGAATTAGGTGGCGACTCTTCAGTCTGTCCAGCGCATGGCTCCGTCCTTTCGGATCGCGTGAGGTCGTATTTTTCGGGGTACGACAGCTGGCGACTCTGCTGGGGGAAGGTTCACCCCTATGCGAGTCAAGCCTAGTCTAGGTTTTCGCGTTTGTTTGGTTGTTTTCTTTTATGCCTTGCTTGTTTATTTTTATCGCTTTCTTTATCTCATTCCATCTTATATATCTTGTGACTCCTTGGTACTATAATTTGGATCGATACTTTGCAAAAGAAACTTGAGGGAAAGGCTCTATACCCGGGCTTGCGAGTACAAACATAAGTTAGCGAGGTTGTGTAGTATGGGCTCCCGAGAGAACCACTCTCGTGGGTTGTCGATACGAAAACCTCACTTGGAGTAGATTTTGATGAGAATACTGACAACCGTCAAATCCTTGACGTGTGTGCTCAGTTGCTTTCATTAGGGTCATTAACTCCTAGGACCTTTAGAACCTTTTGGTTAAAACATCGATTGATGGTTGCGTAGTATTGGGCACCAGGGTTCACCCTCGCGTGGCTCGATACGAAAACCTCACTTGGAATAGACTTACTCAATGGAGTTGATTGACTGTCAAGAATGTATGAAATTGACACGTGCATCAAACAGTTGAGAAAGTTCCATAACTCCAGGACTTTGTTTTAAACCTCGTGTTGATGATCACGTAGTATGGACTCCCGAGAAAATTTGATCTCGTGGGTTGTCGATACGAAGATCTCACCCAAAATAGATTCATATGGCGGAGTCAATCAACCATCATGCTTATGGCGTGTGTGATGAACAACCATATGAATTGACAACTTTGGGATCCCTAAAACCTTAGAGTCTACCCAGTGAGTTCCTGATCAGAGTATCCTCCATCAGTACCTTGGACTCGTGAGACCCTGATCTTGTGATCCTGGATTCTGATATTGCATATCATCTCATTTGCATTATTTGTTCATATCGCATTTCATTCCAAAGCCGAGAACTTATTTCATGTTCCTCCATCTTCAGTAAATCAAGCTAGTTTCCCGACGCCCGTATCGTGCTAGACGCCCATACTTAACTCGAGCCAACACTAGAGGACTGATGGATCAGATTCAACAAAAACAAGCTGCTATGAGGGAAGAGATTGACTCAATCAAGAGCAAGATTGATCGTATTCATGAGGCCATGCAAGTCTTGGCCAGGATGGTTGTGTCTCATCAGCCTGTTCCTTCGATGCCTTTTGATCCAGCTATCCAAGCTCTGCTTCCGTCTCCGATGGCTTATCGACCATGTCCTTATCCTCTGGGTGCAGCTGCGCAATATGCACCTAGACCATACCAGCAACCGGCATATCCATACCAGCAACCGGCTTATCCATACCAGCAACCGACTTATCCACAAAGGCCTGGTCAACAACAACAACACGCTCCTCAACAGCGTCCACCATATCAAAGAGGATATGATAGGCACATTGATCCCTTGCCTATGTCATACACTGAAATCTTTAATCAGCTAATGGAAAAAGGATCTCTTACTCTAAGAGATATGCCATCCCAGACTGGCAATGCCCGGAATTATGATGCCAATGCCCGCTGTGAGTATCACAAAGGCGCTCTAGGTCACACCATCGAGAACTGCCATGCCTTCAAGCATATGGTTCAAGATATGATCAACTCTAAGGATCTCACCTTTACTCAGAGGAGTCTAAATGTCCAGAGCAATCCTTTGTCGCCACAAGTGGCCCCTCAACGAATGCTTTTGAAGATGTGGTTGAAGACCAAAGCTGAGTAGTCTCCAACTTTGAAGAAGCAAGTCAAATTAAGAGAAGTTCAATTCCTCAAATCAAGGCAGCCAGTGCCATTTATGATTTATGCATTCCTGTTGTTTTGTAATGTTTGTTAAGTACTATTTGCTTTTAACATTGTTATTTGTATTTGGTTTTGTTAATGTTATGTTTATGCATGTTTTTAATCAGTCTATTCGCATTCGCTCATTATTTATCATCTATCGCAAAATCACAAAAATATTCCTTCACTTCACTTTAGCAAATATTTGAGGGAGGATGATGAAAACGAAATACCCATAACTGTTGCGGTATGCTTTCGGATAAAACCTCGTCAATGATGTACAGTCATTCTTTCAAATCCCCAAACACTGGAGATATAAGGAGTTAATCCCTAGTCAACCACTTCGAGCCTAGAAGTAGGAGTTTTCTTTTGGATACAACCTTTACATTTAACCCGGGGCAGGGTAGTTGTTCAATTAACATGACTACACCTTCAAATCGCAAGATGAAACATCCCATCAGAGGACCATCAGCAAGTGACTTGGCAGTCACGACATTCAAAATACAAAAAAATACATAGAAATGAAAATCACTAAGTTGAGCACCCGAAGGGAAACTTAGTCGACAAAAAAAAGGAACAAATCAAAAGAGGAACTCAAACCCTCAGCAAAAAAAAGACAAAACAAATATCAGTGACCACCAAATAAAAAAATCAAAGGGTCACCAATAGCAAAATATGACTGTCATTTTCAAGCGAACTTTGAAGCTTCATCTCCACTCTTGCAAAGTCAAAACAAATGCATGTGCAAAGTTAACTGAACATAGGATTGGAGAACATAATGGATAAGGGATGGGTACAAATTAAATTTTGAGCCTTATACCTTTGTTTCTCAAAACCATTAACCAGACCACATTACAACCCTAGAAAGACCTAATTGAGGCACAATTTATTCTGAAAGCATGCTACCAACAAGGTTGCGTAAATTGACTCCCATATATTTGCTAATCTTCAATCTCGATTGCACATTATTCTTGCTGCATCTTTTACACACTTTCTAAATCAGCATTTCGTTTGGACTAACGGTCCATCCGTCACATTATCACAATCATTCAAATAAATTGACTTTTTCAAAACTTACATGAACTTTACATTAACACTACCATTTGTGTATGAATAATTTAATTGCTATTAGTGCTTGACATCAGTACAATCCCAACAAGAGGCAATCAAAAGAGAAACTTGAACTTCATTGCCAACATGAATCAAGACTACCTCAGCAGTCTAATCAGCGACAAACCATCTTCAACAGCCCAATCAGGGGCAATTTATTTCAAAATCAACTCAATCAGGGGCAAGTCACCTTCAAAGGCTCAATCAGGGGCAAGATCATCTTCAAAGTCTCAATCAGGGGTAGGTCGTGCCATGGTCATTGTCAAAGCTTCCCCACCAGATTTATTTCAAATACCCTGCAGACAGGGGCAAGCAAACAAGGAGCGAGTCTTCCTCTCTCTTCTCCCTAGCTGAACAAGCAGACCTTGCCAGACATTGGCAATCATTCTAAGCAAAATCAGTTCTCATACATCAATTAAGTCGCTTCGCTCATCAGCAGATAACCAAACTTGGAGCTTTCAGATCCATCTTCTGATCATACATCGTCAAAGATCGAGTGTCGGGGAATCAAGCCCTCTACCCACCCGAAGTCCAATCGTTATTGGCAACTACCAGGTCAAAAGTCCACCAAGCTGGAACCTTTCAATCGCTCATATGCATCATTATGCATCATCAATGTCATAAGCATCATTTACATCAATCATTTACAACATGTGCATCATGTGTATACCTAAACAAATCAGACTTTTATTTTCCCCGACAGTTTGGACTTACAAAATGCATAAACATTTGCATCGTATCTCCATCGCTATGGAATACCATTTCAAAAAAATCAAGCATAGTTGCATAATTCAGGATCCAGGATCAACACATGTTTCCGGTTCTATCCCCAGCGGAAGTCAGGATCATATTAATCGAAGATTCCAGGCATCTCCTCGGCGGATTCAATGGCCGTATTTAAATTTTGTTTCGCCTTATCTTCCTCTGTTGATAAGTGATTTTATTTTCTGTCTTTCGCCTATCATCCTCTGTTGATAGTGATCCTTTATTTTTTTGTCTTTCGCTTTATCTTCCTCTGTTGATAAGTGATTTTATTTTCTGTCTTTCGCCTATCATCCTCTGTTGATAGTGATCCTTTATTTTTCTGTCTTTCGCCTTATCTTCCTCTGTTGATAAGTGATTTTATTTTCTGTCTTTCGCCTATCATCCTCTGTTGATAGTGATCCTTTATTTTTCTGTCTTTCGCCTTATCTTCCTCTGTTGATAAGTGATTTTATTTTCTGTCTTTCGCCTATCATCCTCTGTTGATAGTGATCCTTTATTTTTCTGTCTTTCGCCTTATCTTCCTCTGTTGATAAGTGATTTTATTTTCTGTCTTTCGCCTATCATCCTCTATTGATAGTGATTCTTTATTTTTCTGTCTTTCGCCTATCATCCGCTATTGATAGTGATCTTTTATTCGCCTTGTCATCCTCTATTGATAAGTGATTTTATTTTCAGTCTATTCGCCTTATCATCCCTTGGTGATAAGTGATTTTATTTTCAGTCATTCGCCTTATCATCCTCTGTTGATAAGTGAGTTTATTTTTCAGTCATTCGCCTTATCATCCTCTGGTGATAAGTGAGTTTATTTTCAGTCTATTCACCTAATCATCCTCTGTTGATAAGTGAGTTTATTTTTCAGTCATTCGCCTTATCATCCTCTGGTGATAAGTGAGTTTATTTTCAGTTATTCGGCTTATCATCCTCTGTTGATAAGTGAGTTTTATTTTTCTATCTTTCGCCTTATCATCCTCTGGTGATAAGTGAGTTTATTTTCAGTTATTCGCCTTATCATCCTATGTTGATAAGTGAGTTTTATTTTTCTATCTTTCGCCTTATCATCCTCTGTTGATAAGTGATTTTATTTTTCAGTCATTTGCCTTATCATCCTCTGGTGATAAGTGATTTTATTTTTCAGTTTGTTGCCTTATCATCCTCTGGTGATAAGTGATTTTACTTTTCAGTCAGTTGCCTTATCATCCTCTGTTGATAAGTGAGTTTATTTTCAGTTATTTGCCTTATCATCCTCTGGTGATAAGTGATTTTACTTTTCAGTCTGTTGCCTTATCATCCTCTGTTGATAAGTGAGTTTATTTTCAGTTATTTGCCTTATCATCCTCTGGTGATAAGTGATTTTATTTTCAGTCTGGTGCCCTATCATCCTCTGTTGATAAGTGATTTTAATTTCAGTTATTTGCCTTATCATCCTCTGTTGATAAGTGATTTTAATTTCAGTTATTTGCCTTATCATCCTCTGTTGATAAGTGATTTTATTTTCAGTTATTTGCCTTATCATCCTCTGTTGATAAATGATTTTATTTTTTCAGTTATTTGCCTTATCATCCTCTGGTGATAAGTGATTTTATTTTTATTTTTCTAGTTATTTGCCTTATCATCCTCTGGTGATAAGTGATTTTATTTTCAGTTATTTGCCTTATCATCCTCTGGTGATAAGTGATTTTACTTTCAGTCATTTTCCTTATCATCCTCTGGTGATAAGTGATTTTATTTTCAGTCATTTGCCTTATCATCTTCTGGTGATAAGTGATTTATTTTGACAATTCGTGTCTTGCTTTGTCACCCATCATTTCCAGTTTATTTCATTTGCTATTTTCACAAATTTCTTTCTTTGTCGGACAAATTTGGAGTCTGTTAATATCTAATTACCTTATACCTTGAAAGTTTGAACGCAAGCCAGTTCATCTTATTCGGTCTAAGTCAATTAGATAGGGGCATCTGTCATACCCCAAATTTGTCCTACCCACTCCATTTTTATTTTACTGTTTAAAGCCTTTATTTAGAAATCTGAAATTACATACCATTTTATTTTTTTTGTGATATTCGAAAAGGTACCATCCGTTTATTTCTCTTTAAAATTAAAAATTCATATTTTCTTTTATCTTTAATATATGAGCATTTTATTTATTTTATTTTTTTATTCAAAAATTAAAAAAAATGTATTGTTATTATTAATACTTTTTATTATTAGTTTTATTAGTATTTACATTTTCTATAGTTTTTTATTATTATTACTTATATTATTGTCAGCATGTTTCATTTTTATTTATACTATCATTATAACCATTTCTATTTTAATTTGCCATTATTAAACAATTTTTCACCATTTTTATTATCATTAAACTTTCTGTTATTATTATTACTACTATTATTATTCTTATTTATTTTTATCCTTTTATTTTGATTATTATTATTATTATTATTATTATTATATTGTTTTGATTCAAACTTAAGCAACTTGTCATTTTTTTATCAGTACATTTTTATCACAATGAATCCTTCATATCACCTCATAGATTCCATTTCAAATTAAAAAGCAAAAAAAAGCGTAAAGACCACTTGTTTTCCACTAACCATAACTGTACAATTTCACATCCTATCAATCTTCCGCAGCAAGGGTGTACCACCCGCATCACCACTCAAAGAAACTACCAACCCACCAATATTTTTTATGGACTGCACAATATAATTCCTCATACACACTCATAATACAGCACAACACAACTGGCAGCAAAAAAGAAATTCTTCAAAATTTCTTAACACCCACTCCATAAAATTTCCTCTGCTTCATTTCTTCAAACACTCTTCTTTACTAACCAAACACAAACCTTTTTATTTTTCCTGCAACAAAAAAAAATGAAACAATTCAAACTAAACACAAACACAGTTTTTCTCTCTTTTCGCCTCTTGCGTCCCTCTTTCTCTCGCGTTCTCATTGCGTCAAAAAACCAGAGAAAAGGATGGCATAGAAAGCTTTCACAAATCAAAACACAATCACCATTACTCACTTTTCGGCACAACCGCTAAAACTCAGCTCCACCACTTACAAACTGAAATCGAGATGAGCAAGATCCGAAATCACAAACCTAAAACCTGCAAGAACCCAAAAAATGCAGTGAACAAGAGTGAACCGAAACTGAAAATCACAGAAATAGAGAGACCTTAAGTGAAACACAGTGAGGTGTTCACGGAACATTTTATGAAACCACTTTCCGCGATTTCTTCGGTGACCAAAAGCCCCAAAATCACGAATCCAAAACCCTCCATCACCGTTTCTGAATCACCCCTTCAATCACTCAACCTCCCTTCATCGCAAACTACTCACAAACGTCGTCACCATTACCGAAGAAAATGTTTTGAAATACACCCAAAAATCAACACAGAAGCGAACCTGAAACCTTCATAATCCAAATCGTCCGCCTCCACCGTGCCGGAAAACCCGTTGCGCGAACACACTCAGCCGCCGTTCGAATCCCGCCGAAAAGCATCTCGAAACCACAACCCGAGCAAGCCCATAACCAATCGCCGCCATCGCAATATAAATCGCAAGCTATCCGCGATCCACCACCGAATCCCCACCCGAATAGGCCGTGGCTCATCATCACACGAAACCAAGTCGTAAAGCCAACAATACGAGATTCGTGGCCGGTGGTTTGCGCCGCTGAGAAACCGAAACGAGATCTGCAACTGCAGGAGAGACGCGAGCGAACAACCTTGAATGAGAGGTTTGAGTCGCCGCTGGTGACTTCCTTGGGGTTGGTTTTGATTTATTTTCTTTTCAACTTTGGAAACGTATTTTTTTGACTGATTTATGGCTTTTAGTTTCTTATATATTTTGTTTCTGTTTCGGATCCTTTATTTTCTTTCATGCATAACCTTTTTGTAGGCTCATTATTATTACTAGGCATATGTTACTTTAATTTTAAAAAAAAGGAAGAAGAAAGAGATATGTTACTTTCTATGTAATATATATAGTTTTCATTTAGATTAACATATAGTTTTTTTTATCAGTTATAATATATATAGTTTTTATTTAGATTAATATATAGTTTTTTTATCAGTTATAATATATATAGTTTTTATTTATATTAATATATAGTTTTTTTTTATTTATCGGTTATAATTCAGACATAGTTTTTTATTTATTTATGAGTTATATATAATTTTCATATTTACTTTTAGGTATATATCCATATTTGTTCTTATTTTTTTATTTTTTTGATATTTTATTTTATTTAGTTTTATGTTGATTTGTAGATACAATTTTAATGTGAACAATCTGTCTGTGTTATGTTAACCTTACCTCTTTATATAAATATTGAGTTGATTTGTAATTGTTATTTTATCCTCATTGCATTGCAATTTTGGAGCATAAAACGATTGTGCTTTTGAGAACCGCATCGATGCATAAATTCTTGCTCGATATTTCGGTTAAGGATGAGACCATTTGATTTAAATCCAATTCATTTATTTATTTCCGCATTTCAAAAATATTGTTCAACTCCTCATAGAATGATTCCAACTTTGAATCGATTCTAAGGTAGTTAACGAACCAAATTTCGACGCATCTAAAAAGGTCCAACGCCTTCGAACAGTTGCATCCGAATAAAAAGGTTGAACGCCTTTGAACAGTTCAACAACACTACACACACGCTTTCTCTTGGGTAAATTACAATGAGACCCCTTTATTTCTCGCAATCCCCTGTATTTATTTTGTATCCCTCTCCCATTACTTTGTACGCATTTTATTTTCCGTATTTTATTTAATTCTGAATCCTTGGTCCAACGCCAAGCGATTGCACTTGCACACTCGCACCTTTTTATTTTGTTTTGTTTATTAGGATCCACCTTACTTTGCGAGCCGAGCGCATTGTGCATCGCTAACAAACTACAAAAATAAACTCCATTTGCATTCACCCTCAGACCTCAAAAAACCAAAATGTTTCGATTAGATCCAAATCCTTGATTCAACGTCAAGCGGTCTTAGGAAATAAAACACTTTAATAAATGCGAGAAGAACTGTACGCCACGAGCCTTAAGCGGTAGAAAGGAGGATAACGAGCTTTCGTTACTCGCTCCGATTATTTTCGACGCAAGACGCTCGTCTTGTTGGACGAGATAAACTATCCATAGTCTTTAGTGCATTTCAACTCCTAAACCCTTTCATCGACAAAAGGTAATAAAATCAAACAACCATTACCCTTAGTAGGCCAAACTACGAGGCTCTGACTTTCCCATTGCACGCGGGAGTACGTAGGCACAAGGATCTCGATCTTTGCCGAGCACCTAGGATCAATCTAACTTATAATTTAAACTCTTTTCACTCTAGCAAGTAATTCGTTAAGCATAGACATCCTTTCGCGCGTGATAACTTAGATGGTTCCCATCGAGTACGATGGATGTAGGGGGTGCTAATACCTTCCCCCTGCATAACCGACTCCCGAACCCAGGAAATGGTTTCGTTGACCTTTGCCCTTATCTCTCTCTTCCCGGGTTGTATCTATATCTTCCCTTTCCCTCTTCGGGAATAAATAGAATTAGGTGGCGACTCTTCAGTCTGTCCAGCGCGCGGCTCCGTCCTTCCGGATCGCGTGAGGTCGTATTTTTCGGGGTACGACAGAATGCACTAACATCATACTCCTCTTCCCCTTGGGAGCCACCAACAGATTCACTTTCTCTAGCTGGGATGTTCAAAGAGTCTTGGATCTTTCCACTTTTGAGTAAGTCTCAATGCACCCTCCGACTATTATCAAATCAGAGAAGTTTGATGTCCTAAAGCTACTCATTCTTTCCAGGTACGGACCTTGCAAGGTGTCCACGAACAGGTCAACTAACTCTCTGTCTGACAGTGGTGGTTGCACTTGGGCTGCTAATTCTCTCCACCGCTGTGCATATTCTCTGAAAGATTCGCCACTCCTCTGAGATAGGCTTTTCAATTGCGTGCGACTAGGCACCATGTCCAAATTGTGCTGGTATTGCTTCAGGAAAACTCTGGATAACTCGTTCCACTACCGGATATAACTAATTTCCAAATCCATATACCAACTTAAGGACGCACCGCTTAAACTGTCCTGAAAATAGTGAATCATCAATTCATCATTGCGAACATAAGAAATCATTTTTCTACAGAACATCACCAAATGACGCTTTGGGCAACTAACACCAGTGTACTTCTCGAACTTCGTTGTTTTGAAATCTGGAGGAATGAAAAGACCAGGTACCAAACACAAGTTTAAAGTGTCAAAAGCAAAAGCATCACGACCCGCTAAGGCTTTGAGTTCCTCCTCCAACACATGAAACCTTTCTGCAGTCTCAATAGTTCGTGGATCCTTGGTTTTCACCACAGGGGTTGCCCATTGGAAGTTCGGCATAAGGAAAACAAAACTCTAATAATCTGTAGCATTAGAAGAAGATGAAGGTCCACCCCATACAATAGATGGTTCAAGTACTCCATGATTCATAATCGGGCTTTGCACATGTTGATCTTGAGTAAGGTTGTTCACTTGCGGAAGATCATCATCAGGAGAAAGACCATACAAAGGATTGGTCATTAAAGTGAAACCAGGTGGAGGATCAACATTTTGAAGGTTGTTGCTCGACATAGCTACCAACAGCTTCCAATCTGATCTTTTACCTCTTGACACTGTCCAGTTTGGCTTTAAACAACTTTGTTGTCTTCCAACGGTTACCACTTGTTCAAACTGAGTATCGGGAAATCAGCTGGCTGGTCATGGACAAAGGAGGAATGATGAGCTCACTAGAAAATGATATGAAATGCTGATGAATGCAAATGCAATATGATGATGCTAAAGATGCAGAGACATGGGATCAATGCTGGAAGCTTTCTGGGATCTGTCTGGAACCTATTTGGAACTATAGGATCTCTAAAGAATAACCCCAGATAATAACTCAGAATCAAAGATCGAGAACTCCAAAACCATGATAACCGAATCAAAATATAGAGCACACTGACAACCAGGGTATGTTGAGGTCAAGGATTCCTACAAACCTGTAAACCCCTCCCAATCTCACGGGTGTGCTTCGGGTCAAACATCACAAACTCTCAAAGCCGAATAGCAATAATACGTTCACCATTTCCGAGAAATGGCTCATAACCAAACTAGGGAATCAGTTAAGCATTATGTACTACTCAGGGAAAACCAAGCATCCCTTATAAGTTCCCAGATTCGAGCGCTGAAATCGAGAAACAATAGTACATTCATCCTGTGGGATAGAGTACTATCGTCATACAACCAAATGCTTTAACTGAGTTCCTATAAGAGAACCAGGCCATCCTATGCGAGTTCCCAGTGGGCCCTCGGGTGCGAATGGGTTTACCACAAAATATGGTCTGCCACTGTCACCACTAGAGGGGGATGTTTCCAAAACGGTTCTCAATAATCGGTCCTCAGCTGCACATAACTATCGAGATCGTGAAATGAGAAGAGAAGATCCCTAAATCAAGACATTTCCAAGACGGTTGCAAATCTGGGCGTGGAACTCACTACTACCCCCATGACAAGATCTCATGAGGCCAAAGTGGAACCACTCTAAGTCCTAAGGTGCACTCGAGCCTTGGTAATGAGCTCATCTCTCAGTAACAATATCACCAAAGTCCCACCAAATAGAAAAAGTCCAGTCCAGACAGTC
Source organism: Lathyrus aphaca (assembly GCA_963966055.1). Lineage (NCBI taxonomy): Eukaryota > Viridiplantae > Streptophyta > Magnoliopsida > Fabales > Fabaceae > Lathyrus > Lathyrus aphaca. Next base: position 232,636,498 of record OZ014519.1, read on the forward strand.
CAGTATAATACATATGATGCATGAAAATAAATACTAAAACTGTAAATAAAGTTGTAAATGAAACTGTAAACAAACAACAGTAAAGTAAACACATAATAGCAAACACTCAACACCAAAAGAAATAGAAACACGCAAGCGCTAGGAGAGACTCTCAAGGGAACCAGAGATTTTGGGTTCGATCTCCAGCAGAGTCTCCAGCTGTCGCTCCCTGGATTTACATCTTGGTACAAACGCGAAAGTGGGGCGGAAAGAGGTAGAGTCGCTAGCCAAGCATTTTTATCCCGAAGGAACGAGAACGGTAATGCTTCATAAACCAAAGAAAAGAAAGGAAAAGGAAAAGGTCTTGCGAACCAAAGAACTGGGTTCGGGAGTCGGTTACGACCTGGGAAGGTATTAGCACCCCAGATCGTCCTCCGTACCCGACGGGATTCATGCTTGCAAAGAAACTGTTTCAAAGGGTGAAGAAATGAAAGTTGCTGCAAAATAAAATGAACTGGATAAGAAAAAAAGGGGGGAAATGTAGGGAAAATAAAAGAGTGTGCTCAGACGGGCCTACCCCGCTGCCTACGTACCTCATCTGGACATGAGGATCAGAGTCACCGTAGTTTCCCTAACTAGGGGTGGAAATATTGCTTGTGTTTTAAGCTTGAACTACTCATGTCAATGCTCAGGTGTTGCAGGCTTGGAAGATGAGTGTGTAACCGTCTTGCAAAGTGACACGTAGGAAAAAGTTCGTACGTAAGGAATGAGGGTGATGAGAAAAGAAGTCCCGAATGAGACGCTTATTCTTTGTCCAATGTTTTTTAGAATCTTTTACTTTTGTGGCACGAGAAAGTGAATTCGAGTCCGTTTCCATGGAATGTGTACTTGCTACTACATTCCAAGATGGAATAATAGAACAAGCACACCCAAGTAAGGAGAAGATCCCCAAAACTTGGTTCCAGGGATTAGGGCCTAAGCTCACTAACTCGTTAAACTTATTAAGTGTTTTTGTATTTTTGAATGAAGAAGTGTTTTTTATGATTTTCCTTTGTGAAATAGTCTCATGACCAGACTTGTGCATCATACTAGACAAGCTTTTACTATCCCAAGATGGGAAGACTACAAGTGCCCCATGGAATAAGGCTATACACAAGAGACTACTTCAACCACTTATTAAGTGTTTTTTTAGGTTTTTTTGTTTAGAGATGAGAAAGAGAAGAAACCAAAAAGGAGCAAAAGGCAAACAACTAAGGGAATCTAACAATCCTATAAGTTATCATATAAAGAGTTGGTCCTAGGTTAGTGAGGCTTGAAGTCTATCCTAATGAAGAAGAAGGAAAGAAGAAAAAGAAGAGGAAGAAGAAAGAAGAAATAGGATTCAACTTACTTCTTAAGAGAAGATAAGATGATCCTAAAGGGGAATGAAGAAGAAGTTAGATGTTGATGGCCTAGGCACATCACAATTACAAGTAGAAAAACTTAAAAGAAATGAAAGAAGAAGTTGAGATGTGGGAGAAAATAAGTGTGCAAGTGAAGAAAAAGTAACATTAGGTAATCAGATACTGCGGAAACAGAGCCTACACCAGTAGGACTTCAGATGCACCGACATGATCCTAACATGGCATCAGGACTAGGATGAGGTACGAAAAAAATAATAATAGTTCCAGTGGTACCTAACGGAGAAGGTTCGTTGCCTCTTCAATACGCGCAAGAGAAACTCAAGAATACTTGTCAGAAGTACCAAACTCGAGGCGTGCATCAAAATTACCAGCCAACAAAAATATATATCATGACGAGTCTTCAAGCCCCGACAATAGTCCACTATGCGTCACAAATTGCATGAAGAATTCCACGAACATTAACAAGTTAACAATCCATGAACAAACAATCAACTACAAGGCTATCACCAAGTCAACTCTACCATTCTCGAAATCAAGCAACAAGCCTACAACACCTCAAACAAAACAAGTTAAAACCAAAATATAATAAAAACCTATTTAATTAAATCAAATTGATCAAAATTAAAATAAAAGTTGTATTAATAACCAAAATTAAAGAAATATTCTAATAAACTATAAACCAAATCTCTAATAAATTCTAACCAAAGATTAATTACAATATTAACAAAAAAAAGAAAAGAAAATAAAAATTTTGAAATGAAAAGTAAAGACAAGGGTGGTGTCAGTGAAATCAGGATGTGCTAGCAGAACTTCAATTGGGCTTAGCCCACCACCAATAACAAACAAGGATAAACCCTAATATAATAAAAATAAGAAAAAGAAACGATGAGGAAAGGAACGAATCATCAGAACAGGATTTATTTCCACAAAATGTTTATTCCTTTTCTTCTATTTTCACGGTGAGGTCTTCTCTATAGAAAAAAACATCGGTCTCGCACACAACTACACCGGCCAAGCTCATGCTATCATCTTCTGTTGATCACAAACCAAATCGCCGTCGTCCATTGCCTCATCAAGTGCGAAAATCAAAGAATCGCGGTTTCTCACAACTTATCCGCCGTCGTCATCCTTGTTTCACCGATTAATCTTTGTTCTCGACTGTTCTGAATCGCGATGGTGCCTCTTCTCTCAAATCCCTCTCCATTTTGTTAAAATCCTCAGTCAATATTCACATTGAAATAGAACAAAAATGGTGGATCTACTCTTCTCCTCCTTCTCAGTCGCGTCGTCCTCCGATCTTGGTCTCTCCCTCAAATCAGAATCTCTTTGCTTCATCTATTTCCTATTCATCTCCTAACTTATGTTTTTTATTTGTACGTTGTTGGTGTTGTTGCAGGTGAGGTTATTGTGTTTATGGTGGTGGTACGATGCAGAGGTTCTGGGTTTTTGAAGAAGAAAGATTGTGGGGAGGTTTGTGGTGTTTGATGAAAGATTGTATTCAGTTTGAGGAAAGGTTAAGGGAAGGATGAGGTTGATTTAGTGTTATGGTTTGAAGAAGTTATCAAATATTGTGAACTGGTTTTGTAGTGGTGGTCGTTCGACCAATGAAGTTCACAGTGAAGATTGGGAAATGAAGGTTTGCGTGAAAACAAAATGAAGATGATGGTCTTTGGTGCCGTTTAGAGAGAGGTTGTGGTAAAGGTGTGTATTTTTGTGGAATATTTTGAGTGTTGTTGTGGAGTGTGTGAAACGCCAAATTTGCCCTCTCCTTTTTATCATCGTCATCATATCATAATCATCATCAGCATGTCATATCCTTAGCATATTGCATAGAAAAATGAAGCATGGTACTCGCATGTTCCAGCATAAGGCATATGATCAATCATTAGGAAAATTCTAAGCTCACAAGGCCTGTTACAAGTTTGATATCATGGTTAAAGCCTTAAAAGGGATTGAGGATCAAACTCAGTTCAGAACGGTTGGCGTCGGGTTATTCCTGAGGTTTCCCACCAAAAGGAGGGAAAATTCAAAATTCACTGGCGTTAACCGGTTAACGGCTGCGAATTTTGAATTCCAGCATCAATTTCAGCATGTGCTTTGGCTCCAAATTTCCAAATTTCTGATTTTTTATTCATTTGAATTATGGAGAAGGATCTAGATCATTAATCCAAGCCTAATTCCATTGCTAAATCCTAATCACATTACCAAACCATATTTTTTGGATCCCAAGCCTAAATTTTGGGCCCCAAACCTAAACCATATTTAATCTATTTCCCTCCAAACCAAGGGGGGACTCTCTCATTTTTCATTCTTCATTCTGAATTTTCACTCTTCTCTCTCTCACTATTCTCTCATTTTCTCTCCCACATTTTCCAAATTCACTAAGAGTTCCTCTTTGAAGATCACATGACCTTGCCTTAAGGTGTGTAGATCTTGGAACTAGACCTCTATCCATAGCTCCTTTGCATCATTTTTGCTGGTTTAATTGGTGATTCAGATCTGGTTTGGGAATTAGAAGTGCTTTTGGATCCAAAATTCTGCATCAAGACCCTTTGCTTGCATTTATTTTGCATGGAGTGTGAAGCTTAGAACCGGATCTTCAAAGTTTTCCACGAGATCTCTCATTTCCAGCTCAAACAACAATTACCAAAGCATACCTCGGCTTTGTAGGTTGGTTTAATTCAAATATAGCTGTGTTTTAGCTTATTTACATGCTTGTGCTTTAGATCCACCATGTGCTTGTGTATTTGCTTGTGTTGCTTGAATTGATGGTTGATTTGTAACCGGATCTGTGTGCTAATGTTCATGAGCTTAATGATGTTAATTAATGTGAATTAATTCATTTATTTCATGCATAATTGATTACTGGTCTGTGGTGGAATTATTTGGATAAGCTGGTTTTGAGCTGATTTTCTGCAGGAATTGTTGCTGTTTTGACAGTGTTAACCGGTTAACGCTTTGGTTAACCGGTTAACGCTTTGGTTAACCGGTTAACGCTTTGGTTTTCTATGCTGTTTTCTGTAGGTTTGACATGGTTAACCAGTTAACGCTTTTGTTAACCGGTTAACACTGAAGCAGATTGATTTTTTGAGTTATTTTGAGCTTGTTTGATCCCCTTACATGTTTTAATTGCCATGGATCATTGTATGATCATTGAATATAATTGTTTAGGATGATTTTCTTGCTGGTTGATGCATGCCTTCATGTTCTCGACACATAAATTCTTGTATGCGTAATTGGGCATGTTGTATGATCTTTGTTGATGTGAGCTTTGAGCATGCCATTTCCATGAGTTTTGTTGATGAACATATGCTGGATTTTTGCTAACACTTGCAGGGGCTCATGGTAAGAGAAGTGTGGATGTTTATCCACATTTCATCTCTTCACCTTTCCTTTTAAGTTGCTTTCTCTTTGTGGTTTGATGTACCTTATGCCATCATGTGAGGCAACTCTTTTCTTCCCCCTTTAGGAGCAACTTATCTCCTTTAGAGGAGTAAGTTGCTTGCTAGCTCTTTCCTCCTCCTCTTCTTGCTCCTCTTTGGTTCTTCTTTTCTCTTAGGATAGTTGAAATCTCACTAACCTTAGGACCACTTTTGCATGACAACTTTAGGTTTAGTCTTTCCCCATTTTAGACTTTTGCCTTTTTTGCTCCTTTGGTTCTTTCTCTTCTCATCTCAAAAGCAAGAACCTAAAAAACATTAATAAAGAAAGAAGTGACCTCTTATGTAATAGCCTTATTCCATGGGGCATATGTATTCATTCCATCTTGGAATAATGCATTTGTCTAGCATGATGCACAAGTCAGATCATGAGGTCATCTTCATCAAGAAAAATCATAAAAAAATACTTCTTCATTTTAATCACTAAAACACCTAATAAATTCAACAAGTCAATGAATTTAGGCCATTGCCTTTGGAAACAAGTCTTGGATAAGTTCTTCTTACTTGGTGTGCTTGTTCTATTATTCCATCTTGGAATGTAGTAACAAGTACACATTCCATGGAAAAGAGCTTGAGTTCATTCTCTTGTGCCACACCAAATAAAATCTCATAAAAAACACAAACAAACAATAGGCGTATTTCCTTCGGGAATTCTTTTCTCATCTCCTTCGCTCCGTACGCGAACTTGCTCCTACTTGTCATTTTGCAAGACGGTTACGCACTCGTCGTCCGAGCCTGCAACACCTGAGCATTGACATAGGCAGTTCAAGCCTTAATTCACAAGCAATCATTTCCACCCCTAGTTAGGGGAACTACGACGTCTCTGATCCTCATGTCCAGATGAGGTACGTAGGCAGCGGGGTAGGGCCCGTTCGAGCACAGTCTTTATTTTCCATACATTTTCCTCCCTTATTTTCTTTTCTTATCCAGATCCAGTTCCTTTTCTTTGCAGCTGTAACACCCCAAATCTACCCGGCGGAAATTCATAAATCAGAGTTTCAAAATGCCAACAATAAAACAGGGTGCTACATTTTCCCACTTAAACAGATTCATTTAATTTCATGAACATCGATACATAACACCTTCAAACAGGATGGAACTATAAGGTCAACTCTTATTCAATTCATTAAAGTCAAATAACTTTTACAAATAGGCAGCGAATCCATAAATATTCAACTTTGCATCAATTAACAACTTTTTCAACCTAACAACTTATTCATATCATGTTTTTCATTGAGACAACTTAAAATAACAACAACTAAATATAACAACAAAACAATTAAGCGTTCATCCCCCCCGAGTGTTACGTATCAGAGCGACGACACCGACTTGATTACGAAAGTAAGCAACTCTAAACTGGAATACCTGCACGTTACCAATCAAGGTAACATTCAACAACAGAAAGGGGTGAGATATCGAACCATATAAACAAGAGTATGATAATTAATACGCTAGATAGAATCATACAATTTATACACTATCCACAACAATGTCTTACTAAACACCCCAATCAACCAACATACTTTATCATCTTAATTCACACATCAACATAATCAATTCCCACTATAACCTTAGCATACACGACTTTATCAACTTCGACGAACATTTACAACATATTCAACTTCTTCAATATCAGCATAATCGACATTACAAACATAAATATATAAACAACTCAGGCAACATAATCCTATAATCAATTCATCCATCACAATAATATAATCAACTTAGCAACATAATCAACTTATCCAACATAATAATATAATCAACTTAACAACATAATCAACTTGTCCAACATAATAATGTAATCAACTTAGCATGAACCACTTACTCGACATAATCAACTTAAACCACATAATACACTTAAATATACATAAACAACTTATTCAACTTGAGCAACGTACACAACTTTATCAATATAAGCAACAAGAACAACTTTATCAACTCGGCAACATAATCAGCACAAACAACATAATTAATGCGACACAGAATGTGACTCGACTGTGCATATGCATGTGGTACCATTGGAGTTAAACTCCCAACTTAAAATATACCAGGTTATCGAGGTATCTGCAAGGCATAAGCCTTCAACTTAATAAATTTGCCAATCCAGGCCAACGTGGTGAGCATCCGCTCCAACTTAGAAATGCAGTGTATGCCATGATACAACGACTCAACACATCACAACAATCAACTCCAACAACATACAACAAACAACATCGCAACTTTAATTCAACACCGATTCAACTTTGGCCTTAGGCCTACAACTTTCAACGTTGGTCATACGACCTACAACTTGAACATCAACATTGGTCTTACGACCTACAACTCAAATAATCAACATGGGTCCTTCGACCTTTAACTTAAAAATGCTCCCAAACCGAGACAAAACAACATACACAACTATACTCGAAAATACACACATTCAACACTAATTAACAAAGTACACCGACTAAAATCACTTATTTATTATTCCGAACTAACTCGACAATTTTCGTTAAATTCCGGACAACTAATTTCTCCGCTTAAATTCACTTATTCGGCTAAACAAACAAACTTTATTGTTTTATACTCCACGACTATTACTAATCAATTTTACAAATTATGTTCAATTTCCAGTACACCGACTAAAATCACTTATTTATTATTCTGAACTAACTCGACAATTTTCGTTAAATTCCGGACAACTAATTTCTCCGCTTAAATTCACTTATTCGGCTAAACAGACAAACTTTATTGTTTTATACTCCACATCTTAAAACCCAGTTAATATTATTATTTTAATTATACTAAACATGATTATTCACATATAATACTATAATTAATACTTAGTATAATGTTATTATAATAATATTCCTTTAATTTTATTCTTATTATAAAATTAGTAAGACTTTTAATATATTTAATTATTCCTTTAAGCAAATAAAGGTAACCGTAATATACATTAAATAAATAAGCCATGACAAGGGCCGTGAGGTGTGGCCTGGGCCGTAGGCATGTGAGTGGCCACTTAACAAAGGGATGGCCTGCGCCATCCCCCACCCCACAAATCCATGGCCTACGCCATGATATAATTCCAATGGGTGGCCTGCGCCACCCTTCCTGGACAACAGGTGGCCTGCGCCACCCTCTATTTAGGGGTTCCGTCTCCAAATTCTTGTTTTTTTTTTTTTTTTTTTTTTTTTACAGAATTCCCAATTCAAGACAATTTCTCACCGATTAATTTCAACCATAATCATGCCAAATTGATTATTATTAGCAATAATAAATCAACACAAACAACACACCAAAAATCATCACGGACAGTATAGGAATTATAAAATCCCAATCCCGCATAATAATTATCATAATCCCGATTATAGAGTTCGAACCCCACCCTTACCTTAATCGATGGCCGCTTCGAATCTCCGATCGACTTTCCGATTGGGTTTCCGACCGTGACTTCTCGTAACCGTTTTCTCTAATTTTCCTCGTTCTCCAATTTCACGTTCTCCCTCTTCTTAATGCTACTTCTCAACAAAACTAACCTCCACTTATTATTATTTCTTTTATTATAATAATAATAATATTCCAGTTATAACTAATGGGCCTAACTGCAACACCCCCTTAATTTGCTATTTCAACACGGTTTCAAGCCCACTAATTAATCTGCTACAACAATTATAATATTTACTCCGATAATATTTCTACGGCTTCCGACTTATTTTCCCGACTTAACGACTTAAATTCACCACAACACCAAATTTTAATTTAATAAATCACTACTAATTATTTTCTCTAGATTTAATTAGATTATCTTACGATTACTAACCAAATGGTCCAAACAACCCGATCGACATATCCAACAATACACGAAAATATTTCATATCTTCTTCCATAACTTATATCAACTTAATTAATTAAATTCGACCTAAACCAACTTATAATTATCAACACAATATTCCGATATTTTGGAAATCAACTTAAATACGCAAATCACCGCAAATCAACACAACACAATACACTTATATTTAATTAAATTATTAATTAAATAAATGGGCGTTACAACTCTCCCCCACTTAGAATATTTTCGTCCTCGAAAATTTATCCGATTAAACTACTCCAACTACTTATTTATTCCGACTAATCAACTCTCATCCTCGAAAGGCAACCCCACTTATAATACAGACAACAATACATAACCTCAACGTCAACAACACAAACAACAATGAAGCAATACACTTGACAACCATCAACACAACACAACGAATAACCAACTTACAACTTAGAACACATCAACACAAGAACATACAACTTAATCACAACATTAATACAACCAAACTACCAACATCGTTGTCATCCGTGTACGAATGACGACACCACGCGCTAGCTGCGCACTCTGATTACTTGCAAAATACCAATTTTACCGAGTGTAAATCCAACTTACAATCACCAAAATCGACATATCAACAAAGCCTCCGACTCACTCCTCGGAATTTTCAACAGGTATTCTAACTCTCGTAGTTACCGAATACTTCAACTTAGATCCATATGATAACACCTTTGAACATTCAACGTAATTACAACGATGACTACTTCTAAATCTTGAATGAGATGCTTAAACTTTCCAATTATCCTCAACATAACTACAACTTTACTATCTCTTAACAACACGTCTTTCACAAATCAATTAATTATGCAACATCATTACACCAACATAAGATACAAAGGTCCAACGAATCTCCAAAAGATAATTCATACCCTTCACTTCCAACTAATTCAACTTATCAAATACTCGATTCTTACTCATACCGACACAACCTTTTATAGATTCTTATCTGAATCAACACCACCAAACAACTCTTCTTGTTCCAACCAAAAATCGTACTATAATAATCCAACTTATAATTTCACTTCTTGTAATACTTGCAACTCAATTATATACGACATTCTTATCAAATCATCATTTCACATTTCCACCTACTTTCCTTTCTAATCATCTCAATCGAACTTTAAGTCTCAAGCTACTTAATTCATCATTAAACAACATTCTAATTATTCCGAGTCCAACTATGAATTTTCTTATTACAATTCAATCCAAGCGCAACTTCATACTTCCCTCTTAAATTCCAACTAATACTCTCATTTAATAACTTGCATCGACAAAACAAACAATACTCAAGCACTCATCTTGCCTTCAACCAATTCGACATACATACTATACTAGTTGGCATGACACATCTATCCATCAATTATGATTACGCCTGCTATCAACAATAGATTAAGGGTGATCAGTTCCTCAATTTATTGATAGACATCTGTCAACCATAACAGAGGCATTAATCATCATTACCCAATGCCATAATGTACTTCAACTTGTGCCTAGAGTCCGTAAGCATAATACTCCGCCAACTCTCTACGGCTTATTAACTCCTTCTTAGTCTCCTTAATTCCAACTTCGTCAACGATACAAAACATCCAAAAATCCAATACACATTCTCTTATGTACACACATAGTACCACACGTCTTTCAATATCCATCTAACACCGGAGTCGTTACAACAAGTACCATCCAAAACTGTCTGTTCCAATTACAACTTTCATCCAAGTTAAAATATTTAACAACACTAATAAACTTCCATCTTCCTCCCAACATCACCATCGTCTATCATAGGCAATTTAATTTTCCTCATTCGACATAAATCGTATCTCTATGCATTCTCCGATACCAACCTTTTATTATTTAATAACAATTTCATCTTTCCAAATTTTCAGCACTAGACGTTCAACTTCGAACACAATTATCTCTTCCAATCATGACTTTCAAATCAAAAAATTATATTCTATCATGAAGATAAATTTGCTCAGATTCAAGAACTTCAAGAATCGCTCGAATCCGACTTACGAGTAAAAAGTTATCCTCCTTGCAATGGGGCTGGTCGATAATTCTCGTATGCAGAATTTTCCAAAAATCAGCAGCAGACCCAACTATTAAAATGCACTTATCTCCCTCATTATAAACCTCCTGAATGCAAATCTTATATTCAAACTGTAGGGAATTTTGTAAGCTTTCCAAAAAGTCCAGAATCGCTTCAATCCGAATCACGGTTAAAAAGTTATGCCACTTCTCGTGACAGCTGCTCCAAGATTGCAAAAACCAGAATTTTTGAGATTGATGAATATAAATTTCATCTCTCTCCATCTTACTTACAAGTTTTACTAAAAATATTGCTCTACATCCAACTTCGAAATTACTCGAATTTAATCCAACTACACTCAAGGCATAGCAATCTACCGACTAGATCCTTCAACTTAATTCATCAACTTGTCTTTTTATTTTGAATAAATCCTTCTTTCATAAACAATCTCCATCCATAAATCCACGTATTTCTCAACCCTACCGATACAAATTCATGAATCCATGCTCTCGCTGGTCCACAACAACATATCTTGAACAACCTTACACTCTTGTAATCAACATCAACTTTGAACCAACTTCGACATTCTAACAACAGTCCGGGGGTCAAGCTTCTCCCCCACTTAATTCCAACATACACCTGCAGACAACGACTAAAAACTAACAACAAGTACCGACAGTGTTTCACACACATGCAGCATACTAAGGAATTAGCAACATTAGACAACATTGACCGGACGGACCGACCTGCTCTGATACCACTAATGTAACACCCCAAATCTACCCGGCGGAAATTCATAAATCAGAGTTTCAAAATGCCAACAATAAAACAGGGTGCTATATTTTCCCACTTAAACAGATTCATTTAATTTCATGAACATCGATACATAACACTTTCAAACAGGATGCAACTATAAGGTCAACTCTTATTCAATTCATTAAAGTCAAATAACTTTTACAAATAGGCAGCGGATCCATAAATATTCAACTTTGCATCAATTAACAACTTTTTCAACCTAACAACTTATTCATATCATGTTTTTCATTGAGACAACTTAAAATAACAACAACTAAATATAACAACAAAACAATTAAGCATTCATCCCCCCCGAGTGTTACGTATCAGAGCGACGACACCGACTTGATTACGAAAGTAAGCAACTCTAAACTGGAATACCTGCACGTTACCAATCAAGGTAACATTCAACAACAGAAAGGGGTGAGATATCGAACCATATAAACAAGAGTATGATAATTAATACGCTAGATAGAATCATACAATTTATACACTATCCAAAACAATGTCTTACTAAACACCCCAAACAACCAACATACTTTATCATCTTAATTCACACATCAACATAATCAATTCCCACTATAACCTTAGCATACACGACTTTATCAACTTCGACGAACATTTACAACATATTCAACTTCTTCAATATCAGCATAATCGACATTACAAACATAAATATATAAACAACTCAGGCAACATAATCCTATAATCAATTCATCCATCACAATAATATAATCAACTTAGCAACATAATCAACTTATCCAACATAATAATATAATCAACTTAACAACATAATCAACTTGTCCAACATAATAATGTAATCAACTTAGCATGAACCACTTACTCGACATAATCAACTTAAACCACATAATACACTTAAATATACATAAACAACTTATTCAACTTGAGCAACGTACACAACTTTATCAATATAAGCAACAAGAACAACTTTATCAACTCGACAACATAAACAGCACAAACAACATAATTAATGCGACACAGAATGTGACTCGACTGTGCATATACATGTGGTACCATTGGAGTTAAAGTCCCAACTTAAAATATACCAGGTTATCGAGGTATCTACAAGGCATAAGCCTTCAACTTAAAAAATTTGCCAATCCAGGCCAACGTGGTGAGCATCCGCTCCAACTTAGAAATGCAGTGTATGCCATGATACAACGACTCAACACATCACAACAATCAACTCCAACAACATACAACAAACAACATCGCAACTTTAATTCAACACCGATTCAACTTTGGCCTTAGGCCTACAACTTTCAACGTTGGTCATACGACCTACAACTTGAACATCAACATTGGTCTTACGACCTACAACTCAAATAATCAACATGGGTCCTTCGACCTTTAACTTAAAAATGCTCCCAAACCGGGACAAAACAACATACACAACTATACTCGAAAATACACACATTCAACACTAATTAACAAAGTACACCGACTAAAATCACTTATTTATTATTCCGAACTAACTCGACAATTTTCGTTAAATTCCGGACAACTAATTTCTCCGCTTAAATTCACTTATTCGGCTAAACAGACAAACTTTATTGTTTTATACTCCACGACTATTATTAATCAATTTTACAAATTATGTTCAATTTCCAGTACACCGACTAAAATCACTTATTTATTATTCTGAACTAACTCGACAATTTTCGTTAAATTCCGGACAACTAATTTCTCCGCTTAAATTCACTTATTCGGCTAAACAGACAAACTTTATTGTTTTATACTCCACATCTTAAAACCCAGTTAATATTATTATTTTAATTATACTAAACATGATTATTCACATATAATACTATAATTAATACTTAGTATAATGTTATTATAATAATATTCCTTTAATTATATTCTTATTATAAAATTAGTAAGACTTTTAATATATTTAATTATTCCTTTAAGCAAATAAAGGTAACCGTAATATACATTAAATAAATAAGCCATGGCAAGGGCCGTGAGGTGTGGCCTGGGCCGTAGGCATGTGAGTGGCCACTTAACAAAGGGATGGCCTGCGCCATCCCCCACCCCACAAATCCATGGCCTACGCCATGATATAATTCCAATGGGTGGCCTGCGCCACCCTTCCTGGACAACGGGTGGCCTGCGCCACCCTCTATTTAGGGGTTCCGTCTCCAAATTCTAGTTTTTTTTTTTTTTTTTTTTTTTTACAGAATTCCCAAATTCAAGACAATTTCTCACCGATTAATTTCAACCATAATCATGCCAAATTGATTATTATTAGCAATAATAAATCAACACAAACAACACACCAAAAATCATCACGGACAGTATAGGAATTATAAAATCCCAATCCCGCATAATAATTATCATAATCCCGATTATAGAGTTCGAACCCCACCCTTACCTTAATCGATGGCCGCTTCGAATCTCCGATCGACTTTCCGATTGGGTTTCCGACCGTGACTTCTCGTAACCGTTTTCTCTAATTTTCCTCGTTCTCCAATTTCACGTTCTCCCTCTTCTTAATGCTACTTCTCAACAAAACTAACCTCCACTTATTATTATTTTTTTTATTATAATAATAATAATATTCCAATTATAACTAATGGGCCTAACTGCAACACCCCCTTAATTTGCTATTTCAACACGGTTTCAATCCCACTAATTAATCTACTACAACAATTATAATATTTACTCCGATAATATTTCTACGACTTCCGACTTATTTTCCCGACTTAACGACTTAAATTCACCACAACACCAAATTTTAATTTAATAAATCACTACTAATTATTTTCTCTAGATTTAATTAGATTATCTTACGATTACTAACCAAATGGTCCAAACAACCCGATCGACATATCCAACATTACACGAAAATACTTCATATCTTCTTCCATAACTTATATCAACTTAATTAATTAAATTCGACCTAAACCAACTTATAATTATCAACACAATATTCCGATATTTTAGAAATCAACTTAAATACGCAAATCACCGCAAATCAACACAACACAATACACTTATATTTAATTAAATTATTAATTAAATAAATGGGCGTTACAACTCTCCCCCACTTAGAATATTTCCGTCCTCGAAAATTTATCCGATTAAACTACTCCAACTACTTATTTATTCCGACTAATCAACTCTCATCCTCGAAAGGCAACCCCACTTATAATACAGACAACAATACATAACCTCAACGTCAACAACACAAACAACAATGAAGCAATACACTTGACAACCATCAACACAACACAACGAATAACCAACTTACAACTTAGAACACATCAACACAAGAACATACAACTTAATCACAACATTAATACAACCAAACTACCAACATCGTTGTCATCCGTGTACGAATGACGACACCACGCGCTAGCTGCGCACTCTGATTACTTGCAAAATACCAAGTTTACCGAGTGTAAATCCAACTTACAATCACCAAAATCGACATATCAACAAAGCCTCCGACTCACTCCTCGGAATTTTCAACAGGTATTCTAACTCTCGTAGTTACCGAATACTTCAACTTAGATCCATATGATAACACCTTTGAACATTCAACGTAATTACAACGATGACTACTTCTAAATCTTGAATGAGATGCTTAAACTTTCCAATTATCCTCAACATAACTACAACTTTACTATCTCTTAACAACACGTCTTTCACAAATCAATTAATTATGCAACATCATTACACCAACATAAGATACAAAGGTCCAACGAATCTCCAAAAGATAATTCATACCCTTCACTTCCAACTAATTCAACTTATCAAATACTCGATTCTTACTCATACCGACACAACCTTTTATAGATTCTTATCTGAATCAACACCACCAAACAACTCTTCTTGTTCCAACCAAAAATCGTACTATAATAATCCAACTTATAATTTCACTTCTTGTAATACTTGCAACTCAATTATATACGACATTCTTATCAAATCATCATTTCACATTTCCACCTACTTTCCTTTCTAATCATCTCAATCGAACTTTAAGTCTCAAGCTACTTAATTCATCATTAAACAACATTCTAATTATTCCGAGTCCAACTATGAATTTTCTTATTACAATTCAATCCAAGCGCAACTTCATACTTCCCTCTTAAATTCCAACTAATACTCTCATTTAATAACTTGCATCGACAAAACAAACAATACTCAAGCACTCATCTTGCCTTCAACCAATTCGACATACATACTATACTAGTTGGCATGACACATCTATCCATCAATTATGATTACGCCTGCTATCAACAATAGATTAAGGGTGATCAGTTCCTCAATTTATTGATAGACATCTGTCAACCATAACAGAGGCATTAATCATCATTACCCAATGCCATAATGTACTTCAACTTGTGCCTAGAGTCCGTAAGCATAATACTCCGCCAACTCTCTACGGCTTATTAACTCCTTCTTAGTCTCCTTAATTCCAACTTCGTCAACGATACAAAACATCCAAAAATCCAATACACATTCTCTTATGTACACACATAGTACCACACGTCTTTCAATATCCATCTAACACCGGAGTCGTTACAACAAGTACCATCCAAAACTGTCTGTTCCAATTACAACTTTCATCCAAGTTAAAATATTTAACAACACTAATAAACTTCCATCTTCCTCCCAACATCACCATCGTCTATCATAGGCAATTTAATTTTCCTCATTCGACATAAATCGTATCTCTATGCATTCTCCGATACCAACCTTTTATTATTTAATAACAATTTCATCTTTCCAAATTTTCAGCACTAGACGTTCAACTTCGAACACAATTATCTCTTCCAATCATGACTTTCAAATCAAAAAATTATATTCTATCATGAAGATAAATTTTCTCAGATTCAAGAACTTCAAGAATCGCTCGAATCCGACTTACGAGTAAAAAGTTATCCTCCTTGCAATGGGGCTGGTCGATAATTCTCGTATGCAGAATTTTCCAAAAATCAGCAGCAGACCCAACTATTAAAATGCACTTATCTCCCTCATTATAAACCTCCTGAATGCAAATCTTATATTCAAACTGTAGGGAATTTTGTAAGCTTTCCAAAAAGTCCAGAATCGCTTCAATCCGAATCACGGTTAAAAAGTTATGCCACTTCTTGTGACAGCTGCTCCAAGATTGCAAAAACCAGAATTTTTGAGATTGATGAATATAAATTTCATCTCTCTCCATCTTACTTACAAGTTTTACTAAAAATATTGCTCTACATCCAACTTCGAAATTACTCGAATTTAATCCAACTACACTCAAGGCATAGCAATCTACCGACTAGATCCTTCAACTTAATTCATCAACTTGTCTTTTTATTTTGAATAAATCCTTCTTTCATAAACAATCTCCATCCATAAATCCACGTATTTCTCAACCCTACCGATACAAATTCATGAATCCATGCTCTCGCTGGTCCACAACAACATATCTTGAACAACCTTACACTCTTGTAATCAACATCAACTTTGAACCAACTTCGACATTCTAACAACAGTCCGGGGGTCAAGCTTCTCCCCCACTTAATTCCAACATACACCTGCAGACAACGACTAAAAACTAACAACAAGTACCGACAGTGTTTCACACACATGCAGCATACTAAGGAATTAGCAACATTAGACAACATTGACCGGACGGACCGACCTGCTCTGATACCACTAATGTAACACCCCAAATCTACCCGGCGGAAATTCATAAATCAGAGTTTCAAAATGCCAACAATAAAACAGGGTGCTATATTTTCCCACTTAAACAGATTCATTTAATTTCATGAACATCGATACATAACACTTTCAAACAGGATGCAACTATAAGGTCAACTCTTATTCAATTCATTAAAGTCAAATAACTTTTACAAATAGGCAGCGGATCCATAAATATTCAACTTTGCATCAATTAACAACTTTTTCAACCTAACAACTTATTCATATCATGTTTTTCATTGAGACAACTTAAAATAACAACAACTAAATATAACAACAAAACAATTAAGCATTCATCCCCCCCGAGTGTTACGTATCAGAGCGACGACACTGACTTGATTACGAAAGTAAGCAACTCTAAATTGGAATACCTGCACGTTACCAATCAAGGTAACATTCAACAACAGAAAGGGGTGAGATATCGAACCATATAAACAAGAGTATGATAATTAATACGCTAGATAGAATCATACAATTTATACACTATCCAAAACAATGTCTTACGAAACACCCCAAACAACCAACATACTTTATCATCTTAATTCACACATCAACATAATCAATTCCCACTATAACCTTAGCATACACGACTTTATCAACTTCGACGAACATTTACAACATATTCAACTTCTTCAATATCAGCATAATCGACATTACAAACATAAATATATAAACAACTCAGGCAACATAATCCTATAATCAATTCATCCATCACAATAATATAATCAACTTAGCAACATAATCAACTTATCCAACATAATAATATAATCAACTTAACAACATAATCAACTTGTCCAACATAATAATGTAATCAACTTAGCATGAACCACTTACTCGACATAATCAACTTAAACCACATAATACACTTAAATATACATAAACAACTTATTCAACTTGAGCAACGTACACAACTTTATCAATATAAGCAACAAGAACAACTTTATCAACTCGACAACATAAACAGCACAAACAACATAATTAATGCGACACAGAATGTGACTCGACTGTGCATATACATGTGGTACCATTGGAGTTAAAGTCCCAACTTAAAATATACCAGGTTATCGAGGTATCTACAAGGCATAAGCCTTCAACTTAAAAAATTTGCCAATCCAGGCCAACGTGGTGAGCATCCGCTCCAACTTAGAAATGCAGTGTATGCCATGATACAACGACTCAACACATCACAACAATCAACTCCAACAACATACAACAAACAACATCGCAACTTTAATTCAACACCGATTCAACTTTGGCCTTAGGCCTACAACTTTCAACGTTGGTCATACGACCTACAACTTGAACATCAACATTGGTCTTACGACCTACAACTCAAATAATCAACATGGGTCCTTCGACCTTTAACTTAAAAATGCTCCCAAACCGGGACAAAACAACATACACAACTATACTCGAAAATACACACATTCAACACTAATTAACAAAGTACACCGACTAAAATCACTTATTTATTATTCCGAACTAACTCGACAATTTTCGTTAAATTCCGGACAACTAATTTCTCCGCTTAAATTCACTTATTCGGCTAAACAGACAAACTTTATTGTTTTATACTCCACGACTATTATTAATCAATTTTACAAATTATGTTCAATTTCCAGTACACCGACTAAAATCACTTATTTATTATTCTGAACTAACTCGACAATTTTCGTTAAATTCCGGACAACTAATTTCTCCGCTTAAATTCACTTATTCGGCTAAACAGACAAACTTTATTGTTTTATACTCCACATCTTAAAACCCAGTTAATATTATTATTTTAATTATACTAAACATGATTATTCACATATAATACTATAATTAATACTTAGTATAATGTTATTATAATAATATTCCTTTAATTATATTCTTATTATAAAATTAGTAAGACTTTTAATATATTTAATTATTCCTTTAAGCAAATAAAGGTAACCGTAATATACATTAAATAAATAAGCCATGGCAAGGGCCGTGAGGTGTGGCCTGGGCCGTAGGCATGTGAGTGGCCACTTAACAAAGGGATGGCCTGCGCCATCCCCCACCCCACAAATCCATGGCCTACGCCATGATATAATTCCAATGGGTGGCCTGCGCCACCCTTCCTGGACAACGGGTGGCCTGCGCCACCCTCTATTTAGGGGTTCCGTCTCCAAATTCTAGTTTTTTTTTTTTTTTTTTTTTTTTTACAGAATTCCCAAATTCAAGACAATTTCTCACCGATTAATTTCAACCATAATCATGCCAAATTGATTATTATTAGCAATAATAAATCAACACAAACAACACACCAAAAATCATCACGGACAGTATAGGAATTATAAAATCCCAATCCCGCATAATAATTATCATAATCCCGATTATAGAGTTCGAACCCCACCCTTACCTTAATCGATGGCCGCTTCGAATCTCCGATCGACTTTCCGATTGGGTTTCCGACCGTGACTTCTCGTAACCGTTTTCTCTAATTTTCCTCGTTCTCCAATTTCACGTTCTCCCTCTTCTTAATGCTACTTCTCAACAAAACTAACCTCCACTTATTATTATTTTTTTTATTATAATAATAATAATATTCCAATTATAACTAATGGGCCTAACTGCAACACCCCCTTAATTTGCTATTTCAACACGGTTTCAATCCCACTAATTAATCTACTACAACAATTATAATATTTACTCCGATAATATTTCTACGACTTCCGACTTATTTTCCCGACTTAACGACTTAAATTCACCACAACACCAAATTTTAATTTAATAAATCACTACTAATTATTTTCTCTAGATTTAATTAGATTATCTTACGATTACTAACCAAATGGTCCAAACAACCCGATCGACATATCCAACATTACACGAAAATACTTCATATCTTCTTCCATAACTTATATCAACTTAATTAATTAAATTCGACCTAAACCAACTTATAATTATCAACACAATATTCCGATATTTTAGAAATCAACTTAAATACGCAAATCACCGCAAATCAACACAACACAATACACTTATATTTAATTAAATTATTAATTAAATAAACGGGCGTTACAGCAGCAACTTTCATTTCTTCACCCTTTTAAACAATTTCTTTGCAATCGTGGATCCCATCGGGTACGACAGACGATCTGGGGTGCTAATACCTTCCCAGGTCGTAACCGACTCCTGAATCCAGTCTCTTTGGTTCGCAGGACATGTGTCCTTCCTTTTCTTTTCTTCTGGTTTGTGCAGCATTACCATTCCCGTTCCTTCAGGATTAAAATGCCTGGCTGGCGACTCTACCTCTTTCCGCGCCACTTTCGCATTTGTACCAGGATGGAAATCCAAGGAGCGACAGCTGGCGACTCTACTGGGGATGTCCTAACCAGAGTTTCTTTGGTTCCCCTCGAGAGTCAATCCTAGCGCTTGTTTGCTTCTGTTTTATTGGGTGTTTATTGTTTGTTATTGCGTGTTTATTTTACTGTTGTTTACAGTTTTACTTACAACTTTATTTACAGTTTTCAGTATTTATGCATCATACATTATACTGGACTGTCTGGCTGCTGGTTTCCTTTTTTCTGTGGGACTGGGAACTGTTGCTGAGAGATGAGCTCGCAACCGGGGCTCGAGTGCACCCTAGGACTTAGAGTGGACAGTCACTTTGGCTTCATGGCATCTTGCTATGTTGGTAGCAGTGAGTTCCACACCCAGACTTGCGAGTGTCTTGGAAATGTATTGATGCCGGAATCTTTCTGGGGTCATACACAACCTCGATAGTTATGTGCATCTGGGGACCGATCATTGAGGATCTTTGTGGAAACATCCCTCTCCAATGGTGAAAGTGGCAGACCAAATTTTGTGGCAAACCCATTCGCACCCGAGGGCCCACTGGGAACTTGCATAGGATGGCCTGGTTCTTTTATAGGAACTCATTCAAAGCAACTGGTCGTCTGACGAAAGTATTGTACCCTTCGGGATGAATGTACTATTGTTTCTCGATTCCAGCGCTTGAAGCTGGGAACTTATAAAGGATGCTTGTTTTTCCAGACTCACGCTGAGGCCTCCCTGAGTAGTACATAATGCCAAACCGATTCCCTGATATGGTCATGAGCCATTTCTCGGAAATGGTGAACGTATTATTGCTATTCGGCTTTGAGAGTCCGTGATGTTTGACCCGGAGCACACCCGTGAGATTGGGAGGGGTTTACAGGTTTGCAGGAACCCTCGACCTCATCATACCTCATTGTCAGTACAGTTCTATGATTTGAT
The DNA here is from genome assembly GCA_963966055.1 of Lathyrus aphaca. Lineage (NCBI taxonomy): Eukaryota > Viridiplantae > Streptophyta > Magnoliopsida > Fabales > Fabaceae > Lathyrus > Lathyrus aphaca. The sequence continues at coordinate 232,657,969 of OZ014519.1, forward strand.
AAGGCTACATGGATTTTGGAGTTCTTAAGTCATCTGATATCTGATTTTGGGCTTTTGAGAATGAATTCTTGTTCATGAGGCTTTATTCAGAGGATCTTGGTTCTTGGTCACTTGGGTCCCGTGTTCCGTATCCAGACAGTCCCAGTTGTTGATCATGTGCCTGCATTGCATTTGCATCGCTTCATAATTGCATTAACTGTTTGTGTTTCCATTTCATGATACCATTTATTCTCTGTACCCAGTTCTGGTATTCATTACTCCTCAAAAGAGTTTGAAAAGCTAGTTCCCGAAAAGTCATCTGGAGTATTTTCTGTCAAAATACCAGAACTGGGGCATATTAATGCCTGAACATGGAAACATGAATAGTTACATTGCATGCATATAACGTGTTTGTTGTTTTGCAGGTATTTCTCTGGTGTTCTAACGTTCATGTCACTTTCAGGGACTATAGCTCCAAAGAAGGTTCAGAGACAGTCAACGGTGCATAAATACCCTACAAAGGTGAACAAAGAAAGAGCAATGGAGCAGATGCAAGCAGATCTGGCCGACTTAAGGACGAGAATGGACAACTTCATGACCCTCATGGCTGGGCGAAATGGTAGAGAATAATCAAGCCAGGAACAATGGGACAGCAGATGGAGGTAATCGCAATAGGGTTGGCGCCCGTCATGTTGAAATCCCTGTGGTGCAACTAGGGGTCACTATTATCAATGATGGAGTGAATAATATGCAGATGGATGGGCAGGATGAGCAGTTTATGTAGATGTTAAGAATTGGCAGAAATTTTGACAAACAAGAAGCTATGAACTTAGTTCAGGATGTCACACCAGATGTTGTGACATTAACAAACAAAGTAAAAGTTATGAACTTAGTTCAGGACATCAGGATGTCACACCAGATGTTGTGACATCACAAACCTGCTATCTGACTTAAATGATGCGTAACATAAGTGATTAAATTCAGGAGAAAATATCTGGAATTAATTGTAAAAGGATAAGCACTCCAAGGCGCATATTTAGGAAGCTTAGTTATCTGGTTCCAGTGTAACAGAATAACTAACTCACCTTGTTTCAAGGAGATAACAAACTAACTCAACCTAATTCAAGGAGATGACTGTGGGATTTATCAAAGTCTGGATAATTTGCAAAAAGCCCACAAACCAAGCATCTATTTAAGGAACTGAAACACTCAAGAAAAGAGCACGAATTTAAGAAGACTGTCAAGGGTGTTTGTGAAACTAGCAGGTTTTAATTGTTAGTCACTTTATGAGCTTTTAAGCAATAAGTGAATTGTGTCTTGATTGAAACTTTTAAGTAAGATCAAGCTGGTGTGTCTGAAGTGTGACTTCAATTTTATTAATCATTGTAAAGATCACTCTGTGATTGAGGGGGAGTGAGTAGGTAATCATATCTAAGTAGAGTCTTAGGTAGAAATTGCCTTGGGTAGATATTAAGTGAAGGATTAAACTGATTGGTTTAACTCCATAATTAATATTACTTATATTGGATTTCCTTCCTGGCTTGGTAGCCCCCATATGTAAGTGTGGAGATACACTGAACTGGGTTAACAATTTCCTGTGTCATTTAATTTACTAGCTCATTAAATTTTGTTTAGGATTACAGTGTCTAAACATCTGGTTCGACATCACATATCTGATCCCAGAATTTCAATTGGCATCAGAGCAGGCACCCTGCCTGTATATCTGGGTGAGATCTAGGGACTGCAAATTTTGGGAACATGGACAGAGATGTAGGATCTGTGAATCGACCACCTATCTTGGATGGATCCAACTATGATTACTGGAAGCCAAGAATGGTAGCATTCTTGAAATCTCTTGATAGCAGGGCTTGGAAAGCAGTTAACAAAGGATGGGAGCACCCTGTCAAAGACAATAAGGATGAGGCAAAAGTGATGAAGCCTGAAGAAGAGTGGAGCAAGGAGGAAGAAGAGTCAGCACTTGGAAATTCCAAAGCCTTAAATGCCCTATTCAATGGCATTGACAAGAACATATTTAGGCTTGTGCATCACTGTGAGCTAGCCAAGGATGTTTGGGACACTCTCAAAACTACTCATGAAGGAACATCAAAGGTGAAGATGTCAAGACTTCAACTTCTCACCACCAAGTTTGAGAACTTGAGGATGAAGGAAGATGAGACCATTCATGAGTTTTACATGAACATCCTGGAGATTGCTAATACTTCTGGTGCCTTGGGAGAGAAGATGAGTGATGAAAAGTTGGTAAGGAAGATTCTCAGATCACTGCCAAAGAGGTTTGACATGAAGGTTACTGCCATAGAAGATGCTCAGGACATCTGCACAATGAAGGTTGAGGAGCTCATTGGTTCCCTTCAAACCTTTGAGATGGGAATGAATGATACAATTGTGAAGAAAAACAAAAGCATAGCCCTGGTCTCAAACACTGATAAAGAAGAAGAAAGTCATGAAGCAGGCTCTGAGGACAACTTATCAGAATCAATTGCTATGCTTGGAAGAAAATTTAACAAAATTCTCAAAAGAATGGACAACAGGCCCAGACCAAGTGGAAGAAACTCAACCTCTGAGAATAAAAGACCTTATGACTCTAATAGAAGGTCAAACTATGATGAGAAGACTAACCAAGGAAAAGGGATCCAGTATCATGGATGTGAAGGATATGGACACATTAGAAGTGAATGCCCAACCTATCTAAAGAAGCAAAAGAAAGGTCTCTCTGTGTCCTGGTCAGATGAAGACTCAGGTAGTGAGTCAGAAGAAGAATCTGCAAAACACATCACTGCTCTAGCTGGAGTATGTGAAACTGAAGGGGGATCCAGTGATGAGGATCTGACATTTGAAGAGCTTGAAGCATCTTACAGGATGCTGTGTAAAAGGAGCACTGAAGTATGCATGGAAAGTAAATAGCAGAAGAAGCAGATTGAGGAATTAAAGGCTGAAAAGGCAAGTCATCTAGAGATCATTGACACTTTGAAAAGTGAAGTCAACCTACTCAACTCCAAAATGGAGCATATGTCCAAATCTGTCAGAATGCTGAACAGTGGCTCAAACACACTGGATGCCATTCTCAACAACAACAAGCACTCAGGGGATAGGACTGGGCTGGGATTTAATAAAGCTCAAAACTTTGAGGCTAGCACCAGCCAAACAACTCCAAATCCCATGAAGTCAAACAAGATGTTCAAGCAGATGTCTAAACATCATGACAAAAACATGATGAAAAAGAAATATCAAAGATGGAGATGCCATCACTGTGGAAGGTTTGGTCACATCAAACCTTTTTGCTACAAGCTGCATGGATACCCCAATCAGAGTTCCCAGCACCCTCCTAAGCAGAAGACAGAGGTCACCAAGAAAATTTGGATACCTAAAGCTAGTCTTTATACTGATCAAAGCTACCAGTACATGCCTAAGAACAAGTTCACCAGGCAACCTTGGAACTCTAGAGATGGACACTACTTAGGGAAGATGCATCAAAGGAAACCTCACAACAGTCACAAATGGTCCAAGCAGGTTGTTGCCTCTATAGCTCACACATCTCTCAGAGTATCTGCTAAGGAAGACTGGTATTTTGACAGTGGCTGCTCAAGGCACATGACTGGACTGAAGAATCTGTTGGTAGATTTAAAGTCACACTCATCCAGTTATGTAACCTTTGGAGATGGAGCAAAGGGAAAAATCAAGGGAGTTGGGACCCTGGACTGCTCAGGTGTACCAAGTATAGATGGTGTGCTGTTGGTAAAAGGATTAACTGCTAACTTGATCAGCATAAGTCAGTTATGTGACCAAGGTTACAGTGTCAACTTCACCAAAACTGAGTGCATAGTTTATGATAAAGAATAGAAAATTGTCATGAGAGGAGCCAAATCAAAAGACAACTGCTATATGTGGGAACCCCAAGATTTCATCCTCACATCTACTTGTTCTTTAGCCAAAGAAGAAGAAGTGAAGCTGTGGCATCAAAGACTGGGTCATCTCCATCTTAGAGGAATAAAGAAGATCATATCTATGGAGGCTGTAAGAGGGATCCCAAGACTTAAGATTTATGAAAGAAAAGTGTGTGGTGAATGTCAAATAGGCAAGCAAACCAAGATGTCACACCCAAAGCTTAAACATCTGACAACTTCCAAAGTCTTGGAATTATTGCACATGGACCTTATGGGACCAATGCAGGTAGAGAGTCTTGGTGGAAAAAGATATGCCTATGTGGTTGTTGATGACTTCTCAAGATATACCTGGATAAGCTTCATCAAAGAAAAGTCTGATGTGTTTGAGGTATTTAAAGATCTGTGCCATAGGATCCAAAGAGAAAAAGCAAGCTGTGTGGTCAGAATAAGAAGTGATCATGGAAAGGAATTTGAGAATAAAAAATTCTCAGACTTCTGTTCTTCAGAAGGGATCAACCATGAGTATTCTTCTCCCATCACCCCTCAACAAAATGGGATTGTTGAAAGGAAAAACATAACTATTCAGGAGTCATCTAGAGCCATGATTCATGCCAAGAAATTACCCCTGTAATTTTGGGCTGAAGCTATGAACACAACATGCTACATCCACAATAGAGTCACACTAAGAAAGGGAACTTTATCCACCATCTATGAAATCTGGAAGGGTAGAAAACCTACAGTCAAGTACTTTCATGTATTTGGAAGTATGTGCTACATTCTGGCTGATAGGGATCCAAGAAGGAAGATGGACCCTAAGAGTGATGAAGGGATATTTCTTGGATACTCCATAAATAGCAGAGCTTACAGAGTATTTAACTCCAGAACCAAGGTTATAATGGAGTCAATAAATGTGATTATTGATGATACCTATGCAAAGACAGATGTTGCTGATGATGTTGGAACATCTGCTGACAATCAAACTGAAGTTGAAATAGAAAGTGATAATCTTGACTTCACTGGGACAAGGTCAGAGCAATCCAACAAACCTCCCTCCATCAGAATGCAGAAAGATCATCCTAAAGAACTGATAATTGATGATCCCAACAGTGGTGTCATCACTAGATCAAGAGAGATGATCTCAGGCTCCTACTTTGTTTCAAAGATAGAACCTAAGAACATCAAGGAAGCTCTGAATGATGAGTACTGGATCTCTGGTATGCAGGAAGAATTAGGCCAGTTTACAAGGAATGAAGTATGGGATCTTGTTCCTAGGCCTGGTGATATTAATGTGATTGGCACTAAGTGGGTATACAAAAACAAGTCTAATGAGCAGGGAGTAGTTACAAAAAACAAGGCTAGGCTTGTAGCTCAAGGATATACACAAATTGAGGGGGTATATTTTGATGAAACTTTTGCACCAGTAGCAAGAATTGAATCCATCAGACTACTCCTAGGGATTGCTTGCATCCGAAAGTTCAAACTATTTCAGATGGATGTTAAAAGTGCCTTCTTAAATGGGTACCTTAATAAGGAAGTATATGTGGAGCAACCAAAGGGATTTGTTGATCCAAGCTATCCAGACCATGTATATAAGCTGAGGAAGGCTCTGTATGGTCTAAAGCAAGCTCCCAGAGCATGGTATGAAAGACTGACTACCTTTCTCACTAAACATGGATACAGGAAAGGAGGAATAGACAAACCCCTGTTTGTAAAGGATGAAGAGGGAAAGGTTATGATTGCTCAGATATATGTGGATGACATAGTGTTTGGTGGGATGTCAGACAAGATGGTTAAACATTTTGTGACTCAAATGGAGTCTGAGTTTGAAATGAGCCTAGTGGGAGAACTAACTTACTTCCTTGGACTACAAATCAAACAGATGGAGGACTCCATGTTCATATCCCAAAGCAAGTATGCAAAGAACACTGTCAAGAAGTTTGGGATGGACAATGCAAGTCACAAGAGAACACCTGCCCCCACTCATTTAAAACTGACAAAGGATGACAAAGGAAAAAGTGTGGACCAAAGCTTGTACAGAAGCATGATTGGAAGTCTACTATATCTTACAGCTAGCAGACCAGATATAGCTTTTGCAGTAGGTGTGTGTGCAAGGTATCAAGCTGAACCAAAAGTGAGCCATCTAAACCAGGTTAAGAGGATCTTGAAATATGTAAATGGTACTTGTGACTATGGCATAATGTACTCTCATGGTTGTGAACCAATCCTCACTGGATTTTGTGATGCTGACTGGGCTGGAAGTGCTGATGATAGAAAGAGTACATCAGGAGGATGCTTCTTTCTAGGGAACAATTTAATTTCTTGGTTCAGTAAGAAACAAAATTGTGTGTCCTTATCCACTGCTGAAGCTGAATATATTGCAGCTGGTAGCAGTTGTTCACAGCTGGTATGGATGAAACAAATGCTCACAAAATACAATGTCCCACAAGATGTCATGACATTGTACTGTGACAATTTAAGTGCTATTAACATCTCCAAAATTCCTATCCAACACAGCAGAACTAAGCACATAGATATCAGACATCACTTTATCAGAGACCTTGTGGAAGATAAGGTGATCACATTAGAGCATGTAGCCACAGAGCTGCAATTAGCTGACATATTTACTAAGGCTTTGGATGCTACCCAATTTGAAAACCTAAGGGGTAAATTGGGAATCTGCATATGTGACATATAGCAGTTATGGAGAAGTGCCAGCATGTCTCATGACATCGTGTGGCATGATCACCAGATGGCAGCACTAGTCTGGCCAATAACTGTTTGTATTCCAATCTTAAAAATTCCAATAGCAACGGATTCTATAAATGTACGAACGTGCTTTCAACTCCTCACATCCTCATTAGCACCACTGAACGTTTTGCATGCTACAGCTGAATCTCTAAACTTATCCAAATCTATCAAACCTTTCAACATTTCCTCTACAATCGAAAAAATGTCTCAACATCAGAACCCTAACTCCATTGATGAGGGTCTCAATCAAGAAGATGTAGTGAACGCAACTCCAATTTCTGTAGTACCAATGGATGCTACTCCTATAAATGAGATCATAGGAAGCATTCCTATTGCTCAAAAACCCAGGACTCCCCATGCAAGAAGACCTAAGGAGCCAGTCTTCAGCAAAAGCAAGGGAACCCCTTCATCTTCCAGCATCCCCAAAGCTTCTGCTTATGTGGATGCATCAATCAAACAGCTTGTAACCAGGATCCTGGCAGAACAAAGAGTTGTGCCTAGGGTGTCTGTTCCCCTGAACAGTATGCCTGCTCCACAAGAAGAACCAAGCAACCAAGCTGAAGAGGACATACCTGCTCCACAGGATGTCCCAAGAAATGTTGAAACACCTGAGGGACAAGACAAAGCCCCAAATGATGATGATAAAGCTACTGATGATAAAGCTACTGATGATCAAGCTCCTAATGATCAAGCTGCTGAGAAAGAGGCTTCCCAACCTCCACCAGTTGAAAATCTGGATGATGACTCTGACACAAAGATCATAGCTTCTGTTAATCCAAGCATAGCCAAGAGGCTTAGGGTTAGGAAGGATAAGAAGCCAGCTGCTCATGCAACTCCTGAGAAGAGACAGTTAACTCCCAAGAAGGACAAGGTCAAAGTTGCCTTTGGACCTACAAAGCAATAGAGTAAGGTAAGCACCCAGAAGAGGAAGGCTACAACTCCATCTGACTCTGATGTTGAGGAGGATGTCCCAAAATATCAACCCAGAAAGAAGCCATCACCTCCTAGGACTGCCACTGCTGTCCCTGAGACACCCTTGGACAATGTGTCCTTCCATCATGTCTCCAGTGTAAGCAAGTGGAAGTATGTCTATCAAAGAAGGGTGGCTCTGGAAAGAGAGCTGGGTAGCAATGCCTTGGAATGCACTGAGGTAATTGACTTAATCTCCAATGCTGGTCTATTCAAAACTGTCTCAAATTTCTCTCCTTGTTATGAACTGCTGGTAAAAGAGTTTATAGTCAACCTACAAGAAGGGTGTGCTGATGGGAAATCTGAGGATTTCAGGAAAGTATATGTCAGGGGGAGATGTGTTGATTTTTCTCCTAGGGTGATAAATCAGTACCTGGGGAGAGAATCAGATGGGCCAAATAAGCTGGGCAAAACTGACAATCAAGTCTGCAAAATAATCACTGCCAACCAGGTCAAGTCATGGCCAGTCAAAGGCAAACTATATGTCAGCTTGTTAACAAGAAAGTATGCCATGCTGCATAGAATTTGAACTGTCAACTGGGTCCCAACCAACCACACCTCATCTATAGCTACTGGGCTGGGAAGGTTTATCTGTGTTGTAGGCACCCAAACCAAGTTGGATTATGGGGCATATATCTTTGATCAAACTCTCAAGCATGCAGGAACTTCAACAATCAAGCTTCCAATAGCCTTCCCATCACTGCTTTGTGGAATAACTCTCAACCAATATCCAGGCATCCTTACTGACAAGGATTCTGTCTGTAAAAGGGAGAGTCCACTGTCCTTTCACTACAAACTATTTCTGAGTCATCATGCTGCAGATGTTGAAACACCAGGTGGGCCATCTGCTGGGCCATCTACTGTCAAGACTCCCATATCAAAGGCAGTCCTGATTGCAGAGCTTAGGACAACCTGCAAAGAGCTGGATGAAAGGAAGAAGAAGCTTGAGGACATAATTCAAAGGTTGGAGCTGGAAGAGGTTGCTAAGAATGTTGATGAATCTGATGTTAAGTCTGAGGATGCAGAAGATACAGAGTATACTGAGTCTGAGTGAAGCTGTGTATGGTGGAAAATGTTGTGTCTGTTTTGCTTTGTATTTCTGAATGTTTTTTTCTGTTTCTGTTTCTGTAATGTTTGGCCACAAATTTATGTCTAACAAGGGGGAGACGTGTATTGAACAATGTTGTTGCTGTTATTGTCTGGTTGATGAACAATGCTGATGTTATATTTCTGTCTTCTGAACTAAGTTATATTTGAATGTTCATTGGTATATCAAAGTCTGTTGAACAAGTCATAGCAGTATACATACATGTTTGAGGGGGAGCATATTATTAGCTCTCACATGATTCAACAGAAAAGAACTCTACTGCTCTCTGATAAAACCAGAAGATTGTGTTAGCCAAAAATTAGCCAAAGGGGGAGTTTGTAGATGTTAAGAATTGGCAGAATTTTTGACAAACAAGAAGCTATGAACTTAGTTCAGGATGTCACACCAGATGTTGTGACATTAACAAACAAAGTAAAAGTTATGAACTTAGTTCAGGACATCAGGATGTCACACCAGATGTTGTGACATCACAAACCTGCTATCTGACTTAAATGATGCGTAACATAAGTGATTAAATTCAGGAGAAAATATCTGGAATTAATTGTAAAAGGATAAGCACTCCAAGGCGCATATTTAGGAAGCTTAGTTATCTGGTTCCAGTGTAACAGAATAACTAACTCACCTTGTTTCAAGGAGATAACAAACTAACTCAACCTAATTCAAGGAGACGACTGTGGGATTTATCAAAGTCTGGATAATTTGCAAAAAGCCCACAAACCAAGCATCTATTTAAGGAACTGAAACACTCAAGAAAAGAGCACGAATTTAAGAAGACTGTCAAGGGTGTTTGTGAAACTAGCAGGTTTTAATTGTTAGTCACTTTATGAGCTTTTAAGCAATAAGTGAATTGTGTCTTGATTGAAACTTTTAAGTAAGATCAAGCTGGTGTGTCTGAAGTGTGACTTCAATTTTATTAATCATTGTAAAGATCACTCTGTGATTGAGGGGGAGTGAGTAGGTAATCATATCTAAGTAGAGTCTTAGGTAGAAATTGCCTTGGGTAGATATTAAGTGAAGGATTAAACTGATTGGTTTAACTCCATAATTAATATTACTTATATTGGATTTCCATCCTGGCTTGGTAGCCCCCATATGTAAGTGTGGAGATACACTGAACTGGGTTAACAATTTCCTGTGTCATTTAATTTACTAGCTCATTAAATTTTGTTTAGGATTACAGTGTCTAAACATCTGGTTCGACATCACATATCTGATCCCAGAATTTCAGTTTACTTTGCTGGATGAGGCGGAAGGCCAAGGGGTTGACATGAATAGAAGATTTGAAGAAATGGCTGAGCAGATTCGCGCCATTCAGTCTCAGAGTTCTCTAGGGTTTGACATCACTGATTTGGGCTTAGTGCCAGGTGTGAGAATTCCCTACAAATTCAAGGTCCCTACTTTTGATAAGTACAACAGCACAGCTTGCCCGAAAACTCACCTTCAGTCGTTTGTGGGAAGGATTGTTGGGCATACAGATGATGAGAAGCTGTGGATGTATTACTTCCAGGATAGTCTTGTAGGGGCTTCCTTGGAATGGTACATGAAGCTTAGCAGGGTCAATATCCAAAGCTGGAAGGATTTGGCTGAGGCGTTTGTAAAGCAGTATCAGTATAATTTGGATATGGCTCCGAATCGTACCCAGTTGCAGACGATGTCTCAGAATGCTAAAGAAGGGTTCAAAGAGTATGCCCAAAAGTGGTGTCAGCTTGCTGCTCGGGTGCAACCTCCCTTGTTAGAGAATGAAATGGTAGATATGTTTATGGGAATGCTGCAGGGGGTGTTTATTGATAGACTGACGTCTTGTTCGGCGACGAAGTTTAACAACATCGTGATAGCTGGAGAAAGGGTTGAAACTCTTCTGAAAATGAGGAAGATTCAGGACAGTGGGGCAGGTAGCTCAAGTGGTGTTCGAAAGGATTTCAGTGGACCTCCAAGAAGAAGGGAGGGAGAGACTAATGTTGTGTACGATCGAGGTCGGGGCCGCAGATATAGAGGATCTTACGAGCAGGTGGCAGCTGTCACCATCCCCACAGGTCTTGTGCAACAACAACAACAGCAACAACAACAACCGCAACACAATAACTATCAGCAAAGACCATATCAATAGAGACAAGCTCGTCCAGCTAACAAGGTGCTTGAGGCTATCCCAATGACATATACAGCTCTACTCCAAAGATTGTTAGACTTGAATTTGGTTCAATTGAGGACGTTAGCACCACCTCCACCTGGAGAGCTTCCAATGGGGTATGATGCTAATGCAAGATGTGCATTTCATTCCGGAGCTCCCGGGCACTCAACTGAGAAGTGCAGGGCATTACAACATAAAGTCCAAGACTTGATTGATTTAAAAGAAGTTAACTTTGCACCACCTCCAAATGTTACATCAAACCCCATTCCAAATCATGGAGGGGCCAGGATAAACGCTGTTGATAGTGGCGAGAGGTTGAACTTGATTTTGAACGTGGGTGAAGTGAAGACTTCCTTGTTAGTCGTGAAAGATAGATTGTTGAAAGGGAAGGTGTTCCTAGGTTGCAATGTTGATTGTGAGGGTTGCATGAATTCTGTTAATGGTTGTGGGGATTTGAAAGTGGGGCTGCAGTGTTTGATCGATGAGGGGTCCCTACAGTTTGACAAAGTTGACCATAAAAGTGATTGTGTGTCTACAGTGACAATTTATTTTGATCCTGCTGAAGCTCCCATCCGAAGAGAGTCGATGACCATCTATGTTCCCACAGTGAGTCCAGTAACTATCACTGTTCCGGGACCAGTTCCCTATGTTGATGACAAGGCCATCCCTTGGCACTATGGCTCAGATGTGTATGTAGAAGGTCAGAAAGTGGAAAGTCAGGCGGTGACAATTGACCCGACTGTTGTGAATTTCGGAGGAGTTGGTGGATTTAATCGGAGTGGGCGTCTCTTTACTCCTCAAGTTCTTAGAGGTGGTCTCGAAGCTGAGGCTGCTGCAAAAGCTAAGGGTAAACAGATAGCAACTGAAGAGGTGACAACTCCTGCTGCTATTCAGGGCACTTTTGAAAAGGAAGTCGAGGAGTTCTTGAGGATAATTAAGAAAAGCGACTATAAGGTGGTTGAACAACTGAATCAGATCCCGTCCAAGATATCTATTTTGTCACTGTTGATGTGTTCTCAAGCTCACCGAGAGGCTTTGCTGAAAGTTTTGCAAATGGCGTATGTACCACAAGAGATAACTGTCAACCAATTAGAGGCTGTGGTAGGGAGCATAAACGTCAGCCATGGGTTGGGATTCACAGATAGAGATCTCACTTCGGAGGGACGCAATCACAACAAAGCCTTGCATATCACCATGGAGTGTAAGGGGGCTGTTCTATCACACGTCCTAGTAGATACATGCTCTTTTCTCAATGTGCTCCCTAAGAAGGCCCTAATGAAGCTGAATATTGATGGCATTGTTTTGCGACCCAGCAATCTGATTGTGAAAGCCTTTGACGGGTCACGAAGATCTATGTTTGGGGAGGTGGAGTTACTGGTAAAGATTGGATCTCAGGTATTCAAGAGTACATTCTATGTTATGGATATTCAACCCGCTTATAGCTGTCTGCTAGGGCGTCCTTGGATTCATGCTGCGGGCGCAGTAACATCCACGTTGCATCAGAAGTTGAAGTATGTGGTAGATGGACAAGTGGTTATTGTGTGCGGAGAAGAAGATATTTTCGTAAGTCATCTGTCGACCTTCAAGTATGTGGAAATGGACGGGGAGATCTATGAGACACTTTGCCAAGCTTTTGAGACGATCAATGTCAGTACTTTGTCTCCAGTTGATGCAGTTCAGAGCAATGAGAAGGAAGGGACTCCTATCTACTCCTACAAGCAAACTAAGGAAGTAGTCCAATCCGGAAATGCCCAAGGCTGGGGCAAGCTATTAGAAGTGGAAAAGAAAGATGACAAGTTTGGTCTCGGATATCAACCTGGTCAGTCCAGCTGGTCTCAGAGCAGTAAGCCCATAGCATTCACAAGCGCTGGAATGCTCGACTACAACAACGTTTGTGCAACAGATGCAGATGGGGATAGTGACTGCGAGTTGGATAACTAGATTCACCCATGCGTACCTGGGGAGGAGCTCCGGAACTGGTCTACTGAAGATTTAGTTCAAGTTACTTGGCAGTCAAAGTAATTTTCTTGTTTCCATTTTATCATACTGCATGTCAAATCCTGCACTCTGCCCAAGGTGCATGGATCCATTTGTAGGGCCACCATGTTTTTAATGCATTTACTTTTTCCATGAAATAAAGGGCATTTTTTCAAGCAAATTGCGTCCTCTTTCTTTCGGTTTTTAAAATTTTCACAAAAAACAAATAAAATGGCAATGTTTTTCGTTCTAGTGTTTTTGTGAGTTTGTGTCTCCTTTGAAACGAACAGATTCTGAAATAAGCACATCATTTGTGCAGTGTTGATCATTCGGATTCCTGTGATAACGTTCATGCTATGACTATGCATGACTTCGACAATCCTATCTACCAAGCTGATGAAGGGGTTGAGGAAGACTGTGAACTCCCATAAGAATTGGTCAGGTTGTTGAAACAAGAGGAAAGGGTCATTCAGCCTCATCAGGAAGAAATAGAGATCATCAACATCGGGTTTGAAGAGGTGAAGAAAGAGGTAAAGATTGGGGCCAGTCTGTAGGCCGAGGTAAAGAGATAGTTGATCGGTATGCTACGTGAATATGTGGATATCTTCACCTGGTCGTATCAAGATATGCTAGGATTGGCTACTGACATTGTTGAACACAAGCTACCACTAAAGGAAGATTGTCCTTCGGTAAAGCAAAAGCTGAGAAGAACTAGCCTTGATATGGCTATGAATATCAAGGAGGAAGTTCAAAAGCAGTGGGATGAAGGATTCCTTGCCGTAACTAGTTACCCACCTTGGGTAGCTAACATTGTGCCTGTGCCGAAGAAGGATGGTAAGGTCCGAATGTGCATTGATTATCGGGATCTGAACAGAGCGAGTCCGAAGGATAACTTTCCCTTACCTCACATTGATGTGCTGGTAGATAACACCACTCAGTTCTCGGTATTTTCTTTCATGGATGGCTTCTCCGGGTATAATCAGATCAAGATGGCACCGGGAGACATGGAGAAAACGATGTTCATTACCCCATGGGGTACATTCTGTTATAAGGTTATGCCCTTCAGATTGAAGAATTCCGGGGCAACGTATCAATGAGCAATGGTAACCTTGTTCCATGATATGATACACAAGGAAATTGAGTGCCATGTGGATGATATGATTGCCAAGTCCCGGGATGAAGAAGAGCATCTGATCAATCTCAAAAAGCTGTTTGAATCCTAACAAGTGTACATTCAGAGAGCATTCTGGTAAATTGCTGGGTTTCATTGTTAGCCAAAGGGGAATTGAGGTAGATCCTGCAAAAGTAAAAGCAATACAAGACATGCCTGCACCAAAAACAGAAAAAGAAGTGCGTGGGTTTTTAGGGAGATTGAACTACATTTCTCGGTTTATATCTCATCTAACTGCCACATGCGAGCCAATATTCAAATTGTTAAGAAAAGAGCAAATGGTCAGGTGGAATGGGGACTGTCAAAGAGCCTTTGAGAAGATAAAAGAATATTAGCAGGAGCCTCCGATTCTAATGCCTCCAGTTCTAGGACGGCCACTTATCATGTACTTGACTGTGTTAGAAGGATCGATGGGGTGTGTTCTAGGCCAACATGACGAGTCTGGTCGAAAAGAGCATGATATTTACTACCTTAGCAAAAAGTTTACCGACTATGAGTCCCGTTATTCACTGCTCGAGAAAACTTGCTGCGCTTTGGTATGGGCTGCTCGCCGACTGAGACAGTACATGTTGACCCATACCACATTGCTAATCTCAAAAATGGACCTCGTCATGTATATTTTCGAGAAACCAGCATTAACCGGAAGGGTTTCAAGGTGGCAAATGATCTTAACAGAGTATGACATAGAATATACTTTCCAGAAAGCCATCAAAGCAAGTGTATTGTCAGATTATCTTGCACAACAACCACTTGAAGACAACTATCAGCCGATAAAGTTTGATTTCCCTGATGAGGACATCGTGTACCTCAAGGCAAGAGATTGCGAGGAACCACTTCCGGAGGAGGGGCTTGACCCTGAATCCAAATGGAAGTTGATGTTTGATGTGGCATTCAATGTCAACGGACGTGGAGTTGGTGTTGTTCTTATCACTCCCGAAGGTGTTCACTTTCCCTTCGCTGCTAGAATTACTTTTGGCTGCACCAACAATGAAGCGGAATACGAGGCATGCATAATGGGAATAGAGGAGGCTATTAATCTTTGGATTAAGACTCTCGATATATTCAGAGATTCAGCCCTCATTATCAATCAGATTACTGGCAAGTCGTATACACATCAAGAACACTTAATTCCTTATAGGGATTATGCTAGAAGACTGTTGACGTGCTTCACAACGGTTAAGCTTCAGTACATACCACGAGATGAGAATCAATTTGCTGATGCATTGGATACTCTTTCTTCGTCTATCAAAGTTTTATGTTGGAACTAAGGGCCCAGGATTGACATTTCCAGGCTTGACGCACCAGCTTATGCTTTCTCTGTAGATGCATTGTCTGATGAGAAACCTTGGTACTTTGATATTAAGCTTTTCCTGGAAAAACGAGAATACCCAGTTGGGGCATCATCCAATGACAATAAAACCTTGAGACGACTTGCTGCCAGCTTCTTCTTGAATGCAGACGGGGTTTTGTATAAGAGGAACTTTGACATGGTCTTGCTCAGATGCGTGGATAGAAATGAAGTAGACCTGTTAATGCAGGAAGTCCACGAGGGATCTTTCGGTACTCATGTAGGAGGACATGCAATGGCTAAGAAGTTATTGAGATCAGGGTATTATTGGCTAACAATGGATGCAGATTATTGTTTGTACGCCCGTAAGTGCCACAAGTGCCAGATTTATGCAGACAAAGTGCATGTTCCTCCTAGCCCGCTCAACGTCATGTCATATCCTTGGCCCTTTTCTATGTGGGGCATTGACATGATCGGGAAGATAGAGCCTACTTCTTCAAACGATCATCATTTCATCTTGGTTGCGATTGATTACTTCACCAAATGGGTTGAAGCAACATCTTATGCCAATGCCACTCGCCAAGTGGTAGCCAGATTTCTGAAGAGAGACATCATCTGCAGATATGGAGTGTCCGAGCGAATCACCACTGACAATGGTTCCAATTTAAACAACAAGATGATGGCAGAGCTGTGCCGACACTTCAAGATTCAACATAACAATTCTTCTCCTTACCGACCAAAGATGAATGGCTCGGTAGAGGCGGCTAACAAGAATATTAAGAAGATTGTGCAGAAGATGGTTGTCACTTACAAAGATTGGCATGAGATGTTACCATTTGCACTGCATGGGTACCGAACATCAGTCAGGACGTCAACCGGGGCAACTCCATTCTCCCTGGTATATGGCATGGAGGCAGTCTTGCCTGTTGAGGTAGAAATTCCTTCTTTACGTGTGATGATGGACGTGAAGCTTGATGAGGCTGAGTGGGTATGTGCCCGATATAATCAGTTGTGTCTAATTGAGGAAAAGAGATTAGCGGCTATCTGTCATGGTCAGCTTTATCAGAGGAGGATGAAGCGAGCATTCGACCAACGAGTACGTACTCGGGAGTATCAAGTAGGCGAGCTTTTACTCAATAGGATCATTCCTCCAGGTTCAGATCACAGGGGCAAGTGGACCCCAAACTACGAATTCCCATTCATAGTAAAGAAAGTTTTCTCAGGTGGGGCACTGCTGCTCACTACTATGGATGGAGAAGATTTCCAGTCTCCTGTTAACTCGGACGCAGTTAAAAAATACTTCGCATAAAAAGACCCGCTGGACACAAAAACATAATTAAAGTCCAGGCAAGAAAAGGGCATCCCGGCGAGCTAAAAACAGAATAAAAAGCTCGGGCAAAAATTAGGGAAATAAAAAAGAAATGTGTACACCCGCTGAGTCGAAAAGCCGCATCGTACGGCTCAGGCAAAAAAGGGTATCCCGGTGGATTGAAAACCTGAAAGGGCGATCCATGAAAAACAAGGGAATAAGCGAACAACTGCGATCCGGGTAATCTTAAACAAATCACCGTTTCATGCAGTCTGACAATATCAGAAGGACAGGAATCAATCCCCTCATCTTCTTCAGAAAGCAAAGGCAAGAACAGAAAGTCTTGAAGACATGCTGGTCATAGCAGGAAGGAAACTCATTGGAATGCCATGTACATTGCCATTAGGATAGTTTCTTTTCTCAATTTTACGATAGCTACCTCTTTCCAGGTAGTTACTTTCTGATGTAAAACTTTGCCTATTCAGGGGCAACTCAATGAATGAATATTCAATCAAAAGTCGTGGTGTTGTGTTTACTTTGTTTGCAAAATTGTCCTGAATTTTTGGCAAAAAAGAGCATTGCATATAAAACATGTTGATTTTTCTGGAAAAAAATTTGACATTGCAGGGAGACAGTTAAAATTATCTTTGGGTGTCGGGTGACAATGGATGAACAAATCATACCATGCGAATCCCCAGGGCACCTGTGTGTATACTGTTGTTGCAGGTTTTGCAGCGCGATGTTGCACTTCCCCAAGCAGAGAATGCTCCCCAGCTGAGCTACGAAAATTGGAATCCCTAGCAGAATTTCAAATCTAATCAAAGATGGTGTCCTCCCCAAGCGGAGTTTGTTCTTCACAGAAAGACCTAGTTATCCCCGGTAGAGCAGAAAGGCATGATCCCCAGATGAGTCAGAGTAGGGTGGTATCTCCAACAAAACTTCAAAAATCCAGTTGAACAGTTCTCACTTATGAGCGGAGTTTTTATGTCGGAATGGGCTATTCCCAGCAGGCAGCTGAATGCCTAATTCTCCATAGAGTTGTAGCTTCCAGAACTCTTTCATTAGAAAAGGTCGTTTGACCATGTATTCCCCGGACGGGTCGGAAGTTCGTCTTTTCCTCGCAAAGTTTCATGTTTGGAAGTTGCAACCATCATTGAAATACCCCTCAATGAGTCACCAGTGAGTCCGCCAATTTAATTTTGGCCAATGGGACAAAGTAATGCAGACATTGGTTCACATTTCACTCCTTAATCAAGTATCGCCAGGATATCATGAATGTTTTCCCAACATAATTCCAAGGCTAATTGAAGAGCTTTCATCCCCAAGCAGATCTTTTTTCCACAAGTGAAGTCCTCCCCTGCGAGTAGATGTGCACCTTATTTCCCCACAGAGTTGAAATTTTTAGAATTCTCTCCCCAGCCAGAGTCTTGACCAAGCCTCTTCCTCTGCCGAGCCTGAAGTTGGTTATCCCCGTAGAGTTCATGTTTGGGACTTGCTCCCATCGTTGAAGTATTCCCCAGAGAAGTTGCCAATTTATTTTTTGGCTATGGCGATGATACAAGAAGTTATTCATCTCCCCAACCAGAGGTAGGTGTCAGAGCCTCTTGACCTGGTTCTCCCCTGCAGAGTCGTGATTTTCTGTTGCCAATCAGGGCATTTCGCAGGATGCTCGTATGCATGTCCCAACACTCGTTTGTGTTTGATGTTTGTTGATGCTCGTCTGCATCCCCTTAACAGTCGTCGGTGTTTGATACTCATTTGACGCTCGTATGCTTTCCCCAGCAGTCGCCTGCGTGTGGTAGATGTTTGTTGCTCACATGCATTCTCTAGCACTCGTCTGTGTTTGATATCTGTTTGATGCTCGTCCATATTCCTAGCAATCATCTGTGTTCGAACTTTATTGTTACTCGTCTGCACTCCTCAGTACTCGTATGTGTTTGCAATCTGTTTGATGTTTGCCTGCATTCCCAGCACTCGCTCGTTTGTGAAATATTCTTCGTTTGATTCTCCCCGACAGAGTTGTGTTTCTTACTGGGCATTCGTTGCTCGTATGTTTTCCCCAACACTCGTCTATGTTTGATATCCGCTTGTTGCTCATCTGCATTCCCTCACACTCGTCTGTGTTAGCTTATATCCATATGTATTGATTTGATAATCATTCTGATGCTCGTCTGTATTGCTACTCCAATGCTCGTCTGTATTGGATCTTTGGTACTTGTCTGTATTGCTACTTCAAATGTTTGTCTGTGTTCGACTTCTGGTATTCGTTTATATCAGTGGCTGATATTCGTCTATATCATCGCTTGAAGCGCTCGTTTGTGTTTCTTAGATCATCGTCTGATATTCGTTTGTATCATCGACTTATGGCACTCGTCTGTGTTCTCTTGATGATCATCCGATACTCGTCTGTGTTGAAGAGGTTTGAAGTCCTGACGGTGGGATTAAACGTCAAAACGGTTACCGGTCCTGGCGTAACAGGTTTATCCGAAGGAGGTTCGTCTGTCTCAGAGACCACTTATCTACGCAAGATTTGTGAAGAGGGTTCGTCCAATCCTAATGTTGCACCTAGCATAACAGGTTTGCTCAAAGAAGACTCGTTTATCTTAGACCATATATCCACGGATAATATATGAGGAGGGTTCGTCTATCCTGATTATGCATGTCTATCTCACAGACTTAAGTGCATCACCGGTCCTGGCGTAACAGGTTTATCCGAAGGAGATTTGTCTGTCTCAAGTCATATGTTTTGGTAAAATGTATGAAGAGGGCTCGTATGTCCATTTCCTGGCGTAACAGGTTTGTTTGAAGAGGGCTCGAATGTCCAGTTCCTAGCGTAACAGGATTGCTTGAAGGATACTCGTCTGTCTAGGTTTTTCTATCTGAAGTAGCAGTTCAGGTTGGAAGGATCTCGTCTGCTCTGTCCCCGCTTCAGTCTCCAAAGCATCATTTGGTTGGGTTTCTTTCCCATTTCTGCATTCTCCAGCAGAGTGCAAATTTCAGGTCTTCTTGGTATTCAATCATAGTTTATCTTGAACGGTCAATAGCCGTGCTACCGTCCTTTTCAGATTAACAGTTGCTTGAATAGGGGCAGCTGTAACACCCCAAATTTGCCCTCTCCTTTTTATCATCGTCATGATATCATAATCATCATCAACATGTCATATCCTTAGCATATTACATAGAAAAATGAAGCATGGTACTTGCATGTTCCAGCATAAGGCATATGATCAATCATCAGGGAAATTCAAAGCTCACAAGGCTTGTTACACGTTTGATATCATGGTCAAATCCTTAAAAGGGATTGAGGATCAAAATCAGGTCAGAATGGTTGGCGTCAGGTTATTCCTGAGGTTTCCCACCAAAAGGAGGGGAAATTCAAAATTCACTGGCGTTAACCAGTTAACGCTTTGGTTAACCGATTAATGGCTGTGAATTTTGAATTCTAGCAGCAATTTCAGCATGTGCTTTGGCTCCAAATTTCCAAATTTCTGATTTTTTATTCATTTGAATTGTGGAGAAGGATCTAGATCATTAATCCAAGCCTAATTCCATTGTTAAATCCTAATCACATTACCAAACCATATTTTTTGGATCCCAAGCCTAAATTTTGACCCCCAAACCTAAACCATATTTAATCCATTTCCCTCCAAACCAAGGGGGGGCTCTCTCATTTTTCATTCTTCATTCTGAATTTTCACTCTTCTCTCTCACTCTTCTCTCATTTTCTCTCCCACATTTTCCAAATTCACTAAGAGTTCCTCTTTGAAGATCACATTACCTTGCCTTAAGGTGTGTAGATCTTGGAATTAGACCTCCATCCATAGCTCCTTTGCATCATTTTTGCTGGTTTAATTGGTGATTCAGATCTGGTTTGGGAATTAGAAGTGCTTTTGGATCCAAAATTCTGCATCAAGACCCTTTTCTTGCATTTATTTTGCATGGAGTGTGAAGCTTAGCACCGGATCTTCAAAGTTTTCCGCGAGATCTCTCATTTCCAAATCAAACAACAATTACCAAAGCGTACCTCGGCTTTGTAGGTTGGTTTAATTCAGATCTAGCTCCGTTTTACTGTAACACCCCAAATTTTCCCTCTTCTTTTTAAGCATCATGTCACATCATATTCATCATGAACATATCATATTCTTGGCATCCTAGCATGGAAAGATGAGGCATAACATTTCTCATGACCTAGCATTAGGCATATGATCATCTGTGGAGGTTTTTGAAGCATCACAAGCTATGAAAAGGAGCTCAATGGTTTTGTACAAGTCCTATGAGGGGTCTACATTGCATTTACAAGTTCAAGTTCATTTACAAAAGCTCAGAAGGTTGGAAGATCATCAGGGAATCTAGGCTAAGGCAAGGCTCCTACACTATGGTCCTAAACTAGGGTTTGAGTTTCAAGCATGAAAAATTAAAGACTTTGGCCATTTCATTTGGGAAAAGTCTTTCATATGTTAAGACGATCCTAGGTACCAAATTTGGTGAGAAAATTCCTTGTGGAAGTCAAGTAGTTCTTCAGTTGCTTGTAAATGAAGAAACTGGTCAATTGTGCCTTAAAAAAGTCAACTGTGAGATTTCAAGGGGTCCAATCCCATTTTTCTAGCCAAGGGATGTTCTGACAATTTTAAAAGAGGTTTGGCAAGGTCAAAGATAAGGAATCATGAGGTTTTGAGGTGTTTTGCAAAATTGGTGCAAAGTTGGTTTTGGAAAATGCCATTTTTGGCAAGTTTTTGCCCTAAAATTCAAGTGAGCATAACTTAATAAAAAATTCTTCAAATGGACCAAAGTCAAACATGAAAGTTGGAGATTAAGGCCTCCCATTTTAAAAATGTACAAGTACTTTTTCATAGCCTCCATGGTTAGAAAGTTATGGCCCTCGAAAATCCATGCAAAACTAGGGCAAAAGTTGGTTTTTCACTTATGCACCAAAGAAAAATGTCATGAATCTTAATTTTGAGTATTGGTACATACCAAATAATGTTGCAATGTTAAAATGCAATGCAAATGGATCACTTTGCTCCAACAAATACCTCAAATTCGTGCACAATGAGAATTTCATTCAAAAAATGCAAAAAGTGCATGAACATGAAAAGAGTGTGACACTCTCATCCAATGACCAAGATCTATTGGATTGAAATCAAGGGTGGGATGGTGAGTGCACATGGGCCAGAAGCAAAGGCAATGCATGAGGTTTTCATGAGATCACACCAAACTTGCCAAATTGCAAAATCACTCACACTTTCTCTTCACACGTGCAAATCCTCCCATTCTCTCAGCATTTCCTCATGACTTGATATAAAAGCAAATTAGGGTTTTAGAGGATCCAGATCTGACTCATTTCTCAGTTTTCAAGTTTTTGCTCCATTTGCATTTTGATTCGAATCTCTTCATTCTCTCACTCTCTTCACAAACTTCTTCCATATTCTTGATCAGTGAGTTACAGAGATCATTACTCCACCATTCATTTAAGCTAAAGGTGCAAGAATAGAAGGGTGCCATTCAAAGGCAGGTTGCTTTGAAGCTTCAGATTTAGGATCCATCAAGCTTCCTCTTGCATTTATTTTGCAAGAGGAGATCACAAGAGTTAGATCTGCAGCCTTTGGAGCATTTTCTTGGTGTTTTTGAGGTGTCTCCATCTCAGGTAAGCCTCTGAATCTTTGGATCTGGAAATGGTTTTTGAGGTGTGCATTTTAATCTTTGATGTTTGCTGATCACTCTGCTTGTTTTAGATTTAAATTTGATGCATTATTGAGCTTGTATTGTGGATTTGAAGTTTCTTGGTGAAACTGTTTGTGTTCGATCCATAGAATCCTTTGATCCATTGGGATTTTCAGTGTTATATTTGAACTCAGGATGGTTTGATTGCTTGATCTGGAGATTTGTGTGCATTATTATTGATGTTTGATCATGCTGTGTGTTTTCCGGTGCCGGAATCTGGGAATTTGATTTAGGGTTTTCAGAGGTTGAAGATGAGTCCCTCGCCCTTGGATCTCTCATCTCAACGCATATGATGTTGCCACCTCATTAAATGAGGCCTCCTCCCAATCACGTGCCTTGGCTTTTATAATTTCATTATGAATAATCATTTTGTTTCGCATACCATGGTAACTCATATGCTCCCTCAACTCTAATCCTATCAATATGCCACGTCAATTAATGAACCAATTCACAGGATGCGTCCATATAATCTGGTGGTCATTGTTTTTTTCACTTTTTTCCTGAATTTCCACCTTTGCTTTTGTGTTCAGCGTAGGATTGGGTGGGCTTACCACCACTATTCGCACCCCCTTGCTCTTGGCCCAATTCATTTTAACTGGATTCCTTTACTCTTCTCACCCCCGGCTTATTTCTTAATTTTATTTCTTTTTCTTTTATTTCATTTTCATATCATTTTGGTTTTCAATTTTTAAAAATACTTCTAAGCTTCTAAAAATTCTGAATTAATTCATGGAAGTCAATATGAGTTTTCTTTATTTTTTCATATTTTTCTTTTCCATTTATTTTTAATATCCACGTGTCAATTAATTGTTCATCTTAGTTAATTCCTTTTAATTCCTTTTTGTGCATGCTGCCTTGTCCAATTTCCATAGTGATCATCATTTTGAATTTCTTGTTGGTTCTTTTTGCTCTGGATTCATAAGGAGATGTAGTTTATGTGTGATTTTTGCCCTGATTTTTGGAAATTTTTTCATTTGGCTTTGGTCTTTGACTTGTCATTGAAGTTTCTTAACCCTAGTTCATGTTTAAGCCCTCTTTTGACTTGCATAGCTTCTGAATTGCTTCCTATCCTTTTGGCATGTTGTTATATCATGATTGAAGACCTCTTGTTCAAAGTTGTGGAATTTTTGGGTGCATTGTTGATTTGATTTGAATTTTGGTTCACAACTTGTCCCATTTTGCTTCTTTTGATCATAAGTTCTCTCTTTAGCTTAGAAGGGCACTTGTGCCAACTTCTTCATCTCATTTGGGGTCTCTTTAGGGTATTGATGCCTTTCTGATATTGGTTTAGGGTTTGTGTCTTGGAAATTTTGTGATTTTCTTACCTTTTAAGTTCTTTCTTTCTTATGTGTATCCACATCATCTCTTTACTTCTTTTCTTCCTATAAGTTATTTGTTTAGCTTTGTGCTTCTCTTCTCCTCATCTTTCTTGCTTCTTAAGAATTTCTTTAATTTGATTTGGTTCTGGTCTTGTGCCTTGAGTTCATGTTTTGTGTATTTTTGCTTTGCATCTTCTTAAGTTTGCTTTGCCTTGCCTTGTGTTTCATGTTGCTTCATATTGACTTGTATGCTTCTTTCCTCATTCTTGTGACTTGTATTTGCATTGAGCATTTGTATGTATGACTTCACTTCTGTTTGTATGATGTTGGCATGTCATTATGTTCATTTTGTTTCACTTGTATGCTTGTGTTGCTAACCTTTTCAGGGGCTATGGTAAGTGAGAGGTGTGGATGTGATTCCCACATTTCCAAATCTCATCTCTTCTCTTCTCATTCTTATTTGTGCTAACCTTTGATTGTTGGGCTTAGGCCTTACTCATCTCTTCTTCTTCTTCTTCTTCTTCCTCTCTTCTTCTTTCTTTCTTCTTTAGGATAGTAAACCTCACTAACCTAGGATTCCCATGCATGACAACACTTAGGATTCATTAGTTCCCCATTAGATTTTTGCCTTTGTGATCCTTTTGGTTCTTCTTCTCTTCTCATCTCAAAACCCTAAGAAAACACTTAATAAAGTTTGAAGTGATACCTTGAGCAATATCCTTATCCCATGAGGTACTTGTAGTCTTCCCATCTTGGGATAGTACAAGCTTATCTTGTGATGCACAAGTCTGATCAAGGTATCTTCTTCACCAAGAAAATCATAAAAAAACACTTCTTCACTGTAAATACCAAAAACACTTAATAAGTTAATGAGTTAGTGAGCTTAAGCCCTAATCTCTGGGTTCAAGTTTTGGGGATCTTCTCCTTACTTGAGTGTGCTTGTTCTATTATTCCATCTTGGAATGTAGTGACAAGTGCACATTCCATGGAAAAGAGCTTGAGTTCACTTCCTTGTGACACACTCATAAAAAGCTTCATAAAAAAACACAAACAAACAATAAGCGTCTTTCCTTTAGGAATTATTTTCTCATCTCCTTCGCTCTGTACGCGAACTTGCTCCTACTTGTCATTTTGCAAGACGGTTACGCACTCGTCGTCCGAGTCTGCAACACCTGAGCATTGGCATAGGCAATTAAAGCCTTAATTCATAAGCAATTTCTTTTCTACCCCCTAGTTAGGGGAACTACGACGTTTCTGATCCTCATTTTCCTGATGAGGTACGTAGGCAGCGGGGTAGGGCCCGTTCGAGCACAATCTTTATTTTCCCTACATTTTTCCTTTTCATTTCTTTTATTCAGTTCCCTTTTCTTTTCTTTTATCCAGTTCAGTTCATTTTCTTTTGCAGCAGTTTTCATTCCTTCACCCTTTGAAATAGATTTCTTTGCAAGCGTGGATCCCGTCAGGTACGGCGGACGATCTGGGTGCTAATACCTTCCCAGGTCGTAACCGACTCCCAAACTCAGTCTCTTTGGTTTGCAGGACCTGTGTCCTTCCTCTTCTTTTCTTCTGGTTTGTGCAACATTACCATTCCCGTTCCTTCGGGATAAAAATGCCTGGCTGGCGACTCTTTTCTTTTCCGCGCCACTTTCGCGTTTGTACCAGGATGGAAATCCGGGGAGCGACATTTAGCTTATTTACATGCTTGTGCTTTAGATCCACCATGTGCTTGTGTATTTGCTTGTGTTGCTTGAATTGATGGTTGATTTGTAATCGGATCCGTGTGCTAATGTTCATGAGCTTAATGATGTTAATTAATGTGAATTAATTCATTTATTCCATGCATAATTGATTGCTGGTCTATGGTAGAATTATTTGGATAAGCTGGTTTTGAGCTGTTTTTCTGCAGGAATTGTTGTTGTTTTGACAATGTTAACCGGTTAACGCTTTGGTTAATCAGTTAACGCTTCTGTTTTCTGTGTTGTTTTCTGCAGGTTTGACATAGTTAACCGGTTAACGCTTTGGTTAACCGGTTAACACTGAAGCAGATTGATTTTTTTGAGTTATTTTGAGCCTTTTTGATCCCCTTACATGTTTTAATTGCCATGGATCATTGTATGATCATTGAATATGATTGTTTAGGGTGATTTGCTTGCTGGTTGATGCATGCCTTCATGTTCTCGACACATAAATGCTTGTATGCGCAATTGGGTATGTTGTATGATCTTTGTTGATGTGAGCTTTGAGCATGCCATTTCCATGAGTTTTGTTGATGAACATATGCTGGATTTTTGCTAACACTTGCAGGGGCTCATGGTAAGAGAAGTGTGGATGTTTATCCATATTTCATCTCTTTACCTTTCCTTTTAAATTGCTTTCTCTTTGTGGTTTGATGTGCCTTATGCCATCATGTGAGGCAACTCTTTTCTTCGCCCTTTAGGAGCAACTTATCTCCTTTAAAGGAGTATGTTGCTTGCTAGCTCTTTCCTCCTCTTCTTATTGCTCCTCTTTGGTTCTTCTTTTCTCTTAGGATAGTTGAAACCTCACTAACCTTAGGACCACTTTTGCATGACAACTTTAGGTTTAGTCTTTCCCCATTTTAGACTTTTGCCTTTTTTGCTCCTTTGGTTCTTTCTCTTCTCATCTCAAAAGCAAAAACCTAAAAAACATTAATAATGAAAGAAGTGACCTCTTGTGTAATAGCCTTATTTCATGGGGCATATGTATTCATTCCATCTTGGAATAGTGCATTTGTTTAGCATGATGCACAAGTCGGATCACGAGGTCATCTTCATCAAGAAAAATCATAAAAAAATACTTCTTCATTTTAATCACTAAAACACCTAATAAATTCAACAAGTCAATGAATTTAGGCCCTTGCCTTTGGAAACAAGTCTTGGATAAGTTCTCCTTACTTGGTGTGCTTGTTCTATTATTCCATCTTGGAATGTAATAACAAGTACGCATTCCATGGAAAAGAGCTTGAGTTCATTCTCTTGTGCCACACCAAATAAAAGATCATAAAAAACACAAACAAACAATAGGCGTCTTTCCTTTGGGAATTCTTTTCTCATCTCCTTCTCTCTGTACGCGAACTTGCTCCTACTTGTCATTTTGAAAGACGGTTACGCACTCGTCGTCCGAGCCTGCAACACCTGAGCATTGACATAGGCAGTTCAAGCCTTAATTCACAAGCAATACTTTCCACTCCTAGTTAGGGGAACTACGATGTATCTGATCCTCATGTCCAGATGAGGTACATAGGCAGCGGGGTAGGGCCCGTTCAAGCACAGTCTTTATTTTCCCTACATTTCCCCCCTTATTTTCTTTTCTTATCCAGATCCAGTTCCTTTTCTTTGTAGCAACTTTCATTTCTTCACCCTTTTAAACAATTTCTTTGCAAGCGTGGATCCCGTCGGGTACGGCGGACGATCTGGGGTGCTGATACCTTCCTTGGTCGTAACCGACTCCCGAATCCAGTCTCTTTGATTCGTAGGACCTATGTCCTTCCTTTTCTTTTCTTCTGGTTTGTGCAACATTACCATTCCCGTTCCTTCGGGATAAAAATTCCTGGTTGGCGACTCTACCTCTTTCCGCGCCACTTTCGCGTTTGTACCAGGATGGAAATCCATGGAGCGACAGAGTGCATCACCAATTTGTTGCGTGGTGATAAAAATCGTGGAATTTTGGAGTGGTCCCTTTTTTGTTTTGATTCAACATCCCCTTTTACACTTTTTTGTGTGGTTTTGTGTCAAGTAGGATATTGAAAGAATGTTGTGGTGAAAGTTGTGCTGGCAATGATAGAATTTTGGTGGGTCCTGGAGGTAATGTGGATTGCGTGAATAGAAGGTAGAATTTTTGTGTGTAGCTGACACGGTTTTATGTGTGCCTCGTGACTTCTTTTGTGATGCAGCCATCTCTTTTCAATTTTTTTATGTTTCTTTTGGTAATTGTATTGTGTAATTAGGATAGATTAAAAGTATGTATGATGATAATAAAATAAGGATTTTGATGGTAAATGGACTTAAGAGGAAATGGACTGGTATCTTTGAAAATGGTTTATATTGGACATGCATATGAATATGTATAGAAAATGAATTTAGAAATTAAACAATGTATTATGGATATTTAATGGTTCTAAAAGATGGATAAAATTATAAAATGGAATTTAAACAAAGGATAAAAATGGATAAATGGTTAAGAGGTAAGAAACGAGTAATGGACAGGAAATGATGGAAATAACGGACATGGATATGGACATGAATCACTACCAAATGCCACTAAAATAATGATCAACTGAATTAATCATGCACTAAATCTCTTGTACCATGAACACCAGAATGCTTCTGACATGAGATTCTAACCACCATATTCGGCCGATGAAAATCAACAGACTCACAAAGATAAGAACCTCTAAACCCCTTGTAACAAATGCTCACTGAGGAAGAGAATAGCCTGAGATGCGGATAAGAAGAGAATATCCTTGTAACTTGAAGAAAAGACCTTTAATTCACATTTAACCGCCAGATGCGCCAGTGAATAATCTTTGCAAGTTAAATCCTTGAATATCACTTAACCAGGGAAATAAACTCTAATTTAGTGATAAAAGCAAAAGATGATGGTGCCCTTGATGTTTGCATAACCAAAAATTTGAATTCCTTTGATAATCCTCAAATAAGGACGCGAAAACCTAATCCTCATAAAATATCGATCACATGTTTCAGGAGCTTATGTAGATGATATGACCTAGAGTATGATCTAAGGGAAAATGCGAATGATATTTAAACGAAAAGCCAGACAAAGATAGAAAACTAGAGGGGAAATTTTGGGGTGTTACAACTATCAACCTGGGCAAGCTGGATGGTCTCAAGGTAGCAGGACAATGAGCTTCACCGGTGCTGGGGTGATTGATCCAAACCATGTGTGTGATGTGGATGAAGATGCTGACAGTGACTGCAATTTTGACAACTGGGTGCACCCATGCGTTCCCAGGGAAAAGCTGCATAACTGGTTTGCAGAGGATTTCATCCAAGTTACCGGTCCATCAGAATAATTCTTCGTGTTTTCCATTTATTCTTTTGCATGCTAAGCCCTACACTCTGCCCAGGTGTATGGATTCATTGTAGGTCCACCCTTGCATTTTATGTAGTTAATTTTTACCATGAATAAAAGACATTTTTCATTCAAACTGTGTTCCCTTTCTTTCTTTATAAATTTTTTCACAAAACAATAGAAATGGGAATGTTCTTCTTTCTTTGTTTTGTTTAGTTGTTTCCATGAAAAAAGAGCAGATTCTGAAATAAGCACATCATTTGTGCAGAGTCAATCATTCGGATTTCTTTGATAACTCTTATGCTATGACCAAGTATGACTTTGATAATCCGATCTACCATGTTGATGAAGGGGTTGAAGAAGACTGTGAACTCCCTGAAGAATTAGCCAGGTTACTGAGACAAGAGGGAATGGTTATTCAGCCTCATCAAGAAGAGCTCGAAGTTATCAACATTGGGTCTGAAGATGTGAAGAAGGAAATTAAGATTGGGGCTAGTCTGCGGGCCAGTGTAAAGGAAGAACTGATTGGCATGCTTCGAGAGTATGTGGATATATTTGCTTGGTCATATCAAGATATGTCAGGTCTAGATATTGACATTGTTATGCATAAGCTGCCACTGAGGGAAGATTTCCCTCCTGTTAAGAAAAAGCTCAGAAGAACTCGTCCTGACATGGAAATGAAGATTAAAGAAGAGGTTCAGAAGCAGTGGGACGCCGATTTCCTTGTCGTAATTAGTTACCCACCCTGGGTAGCTAATATTGTGCCAGTACCGAAAAAAGATGGCAAGGTCCGAATGTGAGTTGACTATCGGGATTTGAATAGAGCGAGTCCAAAAGGTGATTTCCCATTATCTCACATCGATGTATTGGTGGATAATACAACTCAATTCTCGGTATTCTCCTTCATGGATGGCTTCTCCGGTTATAACCAGATTAAGATGGCTCCGGAAGACATGGAGAAGACAACGTTCATTACCCCCTGGGTTACGTTTTGCTACAAGGTCATGCCTTTCGGTTTAAAGAATGTCGGGGCAACTTATCAGCGGGCAATGGTGACTCTGTTTCATGACATGATCCACAAAGAGATTGAATGCTATGTGGATGACATGATCGCCAAATTCCGAGACGAATAAGAACATTTGGTTAACCTCAAGAAATTGTTTGAACGACTGAGAAAGTATCGTTTGAGGCTAAATCCAAACAAGTGCACCTTTGGGGTGCGTTCCGGAAAGTTGTTGGGTTTCATTGTAAGTCAAAGAGGAATTGAGGTAGATCCTACAAAAGTTAAAGAAATACAAGACATGCCTGCACCGTGAACTGAAAAAGAAGTGTGTGCTTTCCTAGGGAGGTTGAACTAGATTGCCCGGTTCATATCTCACCTTACAGCCACATGTGAGCCAATATTTAAGTTGCTAAGAAAAGAGCAGGCGGTCAGGTGGAACGAAGATTGTCAAAGAGCATTTGAAAAGATAAAAGAATACTTGCAGGAGCCTCCAGTTCTAATGCCTCCGGTTCTAGGAAGGCCACTTATCATGTATTTGACTGTGCTAAAAGGGTCAATGGGGTGTGTTCTAGGCCAACATGAGGAGTCTGGTCGAAAAGAGCATGCAATTTACTACCTTAGCAAAAAGTTTACTGACTGTGAATCCCGTTATTCACTGCTCGAGAAAACTTGTTGCGCTTTGGCATGGGCTTCTCGCCGACTGAGACAGTACATGTTGACCCACACAACCCTGTTAATTTCAAAGATGAATCTTGTTAAATACATTTTTGAGAAACCAGCGCTAACCGGAAGGGTTGCAAGGTTGCAGATGGTGCTGACAGAGTACAATATTCAATATACTTCTCAGAAAGCCATCAAGGGAAGCATACTTTCAGACTATCTTGCGCAACAACCCCTTGAAGATGATTATCATCCAATGAAATTTGATTTCCCTGATGAGGACATCATGTACCTCAAAGCAAAATATTATGAGGAACCACTTCCGAAGGAGGGGCCAGACCCTGAATCCAAATGGAAATTGATGTTTGATGGGGCAGTCAATATCAATGGACGCGGAGTTGATGCCATTCTAATTACTCCCGAAGGTGTTCACTTTCCCTTCGCTGCCAGAAGTACTTTTGGATGTACCAACAATGAAGTGGAATACGAGGCGTGCATTATGGGAATAGAGGAGTCCATTAATCTTAGGATTAAGACCCTCGATATATTCGGAGACTCCGCCCTCGTGATTAATCAGATTACCGGCAAGTGGTATACACACAAAGAACATTTAATTCCTTATAGGGATTATGCCAGAAGACTGTTGACGTTCTTCACAATAATAAAGCTTCAGTATATACCACGAGATGAAAATCAATTTGTCGATGCATTGGCTACACTCTATTCGTCTATCAAAGTGATGCGTTGGAATTATGTGCCAAAAATTGACATCTCCAGGCTCGATATACCTACATATGTGTTCTCGGTAGACGCAGTGTCTGATGAGAAACCTTGGTATTATGATATTAAGCATTTCCTGGAAAGCAAAGAGTATCCATCTGGGGCATCCTCCAATGACAAGAAGACCTTAAGGCGACTTGCTGCTAGTTTCTTCTTAAACACCGACGGTGTTCTGTATAAGAGAAACGTTGACATGGTCCTGCTCAGATGTATGGACAAGCAGGAAGCGGACATGTTAATGCAGGAAGTCCATGAGGACATGCAATGGCTAAGAAGTTATTGAGCTTGGGGTATTACTGGTTAACAATGGATGCAGATTGTTGTTCATACACCCATAAATGTCATAAATGCCAGATCTATTCAGACAAAGTGCATGTTCCTCCAAGCCCTCTCAACGTCATGTCATCTCCTTGGCCCTTTTCCATGTGGGGCATTGACATGATCGGAAAAATAGAGCCTACTGCTTCGAACGACCATCGTTTCATATTTGTCGCAATCGATTACTTCACCAAATGGGTCGAAGCAACACCTTATGCCAACGTCACCAGACATGTGGTGGCCATATTTCTGAAGAAAGATATCATCTACAGATATGGAGTTCCTGAGCGGATCATTACTAATAATGGCTCCAATTTGAACAATAAAATGATGGCTGAACTATGTCAGGACTTCAAAATTCAACATCACAATTCTTCACCTTACCGGCCAAAGATGAATGGTGCGGTTGAGGTAGCAAACAAGAATATTAAGAAGATTGTGCAGAAAATGGTCGTCCCCTATAAGGATTGGCATGAGATGTTAGCGTTTGCGTTGCATGGGTACCGAACGTCAATCATGACGTCAACTGGGGCAACACATTTTTCCCTAGTATATGGTATGGAGGCAGTCTTACCTGTAATACCTCAAAATTTTCCCTCTCATTTTCTCAACATTTTGCATAGCATTTAGCATAAACAAGTTCATGAAACAACCAAAAATATTGCATCATATTCATCATAGTTGAGGCACGGGTATATGATCATTGATTGGAGCAATTGAAGGATATACAAAGACAACCAAGGGGCCTCAAAGCTTCTCAACCTTGTGCAAAGGGTTCACGACATCCCACGAGTATTCATTTGAAGCCACAAGTCCCAGAAGGAAGGGTATTGATCAGAGAAGTCAACTAGATTAAGCAAAAGGTCAACTTTCGAATTCTTGAGGTCAAATCCATGAAATTATGGTTATAAGGGTCTTAGGGACCAAGTTTTATCAAGAAGGGATGGAGAAATCAAAGGAAAAAATAATTTTTTGGGACTATGTATCGATGCATGATGGATTTCATTTGCTAAAAATAGTCAAGAAACTTCAGTATGCATCGATGCATACAGCCATGTATCGATACATATCAGTAAAAAAAACTGACATGCATCGACTCATACGAGGGATGTATCGATGCATAGTGGATTTTCCTTGCTGGAAATTGCCAATGCTTCAGTATGCATCGATGCATACAACCATGTATCGATTCATTCGTGTTATGTATCGATACATGAGGCTGTTTTTCTGCTAAGAACTTATGACCAATGACAATTCACTTCATGGATTGCATCTATGATGGAACCATGCAAACACAACTCAAAGAAGCTTTGTATGCCTCAATTTTGGAGCTGTTTCAAGGACTTGAAAGGGGTTGCATTCTCACCATAACAGTCCTAAACTTCATAGCATGAGATCACACCTTAAAGTTACATAACTGAATTTTCCAATCCACCCTCATTGCACCTTACACCTTAAGTTAGAATTGACCATGGTTCTAACTGTTAACCATGAGGGTTAACAGTTAACCTGAGATATATAAGGCTTTATCCAACTGAATTTAGCACACTTCATTCTAACCAAAATTTCATCACAAACTTCATCCATTTTTATCTGTTTTTCATTCTGATTTTGGAAGCTACATTGCACTTCATCTTCATCAATTCAGTCCCAACCTTCATCAATTCAATCCCAATCTTCATCTATTCATCATCATCATCAAGAGCTTCATTTCCATGGTAGAATTTCATTGAATCATCCATTCTATACTAATGCAATTTTCTGCATTTTGCTTCCATCTACTTTGATCTTCATCTACAGCACCACACTCTTCATCAAGTCATCATCAACATCATGATTTGTAGACTCTCCATGGATCTAAAGGATTAAAAAGATCAAGACTCCATCTCTGAAAATTTTCTGCATATTCATCAATTGCTCAAGATTCTTCATCAACAAAGTGTTTATTTCACTCCACAAAGGATCAATATCAAGCATAGAAGACATTGGAACCTCCTCTCTGGATTTCTACAACTTTGAGCACCACCGAATTTCAGGTTTGTCGCACAAACTTTCTTGCTTGATTTCAATGCTTTTTGGTTGATTTGTGTTGTTTTGAGCTTGATAGAAGCAATGTGACCCCTGTTTAGTTGATAGGCATCCTAGAAGCTTAGATTCAATTTCTAGGTTGGAACTATTGGGCTTTGATTTGTGCAATACAAGAACCTTAGGAGAAAACTAAGCCTAGATATGTGATCAGTGCAAGGAGACGAGTTCAACCATGGTCTCATTTTTCATTTTAGTGAAGATTTTTGTAAATCCATAACCGGATCTCACCGGAGAAGATGACCGGAGCTTTACTCCGGTGACCAGAATAGTAGTCTTAGCATTAAGGGGAGAACATAACACAGTCATTAGATTGTTTCCATCTAACGCACCAAAATCAGCCACCACATTAATGAACATGTACTAGTCATGTGCCATAAATTTGTGAAGAGTTTTTCAGATCGCTATTTGCACCCCATCATGTTTAGGTTCAGCCCAATTCAGTTCAATTTTCCACTTCCAGCACCCCTTTCCATTTTATTTGTTTTTTAATTTCTGTTTTGATGCAATTTCAGTTTTAATCCACAAAAAATACCAAAACCCATATTAAAATTCTACAAAAATTACAGAGACTTCCTAACTCATTTTAAAAATTTTCCAGACTTTTACTTTCTGATTTTTAGCCATTTTCCATTTTTGGTCGATTTTCCATTTAATTAGTTTTCTATGGAATTCGTTCAGCTACACTTCATTTTGTTCATTTTATTTCTCCCACTTCCAGTAATATTTTTGTCCCATTCTTTTGGCTGTGATTAGAGGACTCGTAATAGAACCTGGAATTATTTTTTTCATATTTTTAGGTCCATTTTATCCACTGTTTTGGCAGCATAGTTTGTGCAAGTTAGGTTGTGAATTTTTAGGAGACTCTTTAACACAATATTAGATTCAGGTTAGGGACCTTAAGAAATTAATCTCATATTTTTCCAGGACCTTTACCATTTTTTTAGTGCTTTGACTTTATTCAAGTTTTCCAAGCAAATCTACTTAGTTTTCACTTAGGGGTTTAGTAACACTTTAGGGCATAGTTTGATTTTGGTCCTTGGGAACAAGTCTTGGATAAATTCTCCTTGCTTGGTGTGCTTATTCTACTATTCCATCTTGGAATGTAGTAGTCAGTACACATTCCATGGAAAAGAGTTTGAATTCAATTCCTTGTGCCAAATTCATAAAAAACTCTTAAAAAGAAAACAACAAACAATAAGCGACTTTCCTGCGGGAACTTCTTTTCTCACCACATTCACTCTAAACACGAACTTGCGATGACTTGTCTCATTTGCAAGATGGTAAACACACTCATTCAAGGCGAGCCTGCAACACCTGGGCATAGACATACGCAGTTCCAGCGCATAAAAAACACAAATAAGTAGTTCCCGCCTTAATTAGGCGAACTATGTTGGCTCTGATCCTCATTTTCCCGATGAGGTACATAGGCAGCGGGGTAAGGCCCGTTCGAGCACATTCTTTATTTTCCCTACATTATCCCCATTCTTTCTTTTTGTTCTCTCTTCTAATTCCCTTTCTCATTTCCATCCCCATTCCAGTTAGCGGTTTTTATTCAGCATCACTTTATTCTTTTACCCTTTGAGACAAACAAGCAAGCATGGACCCCGTCGGTTACGGAGGACAATCTGGGGTGCTAATACCTTCCTTGGTTGTAACCAACTCCCGAACCCATATCTTTGGTTCGCAGGACCTTGTCCTTTCCTTTTTCCCCTGGTTTGTGCAACATTACCTTTCCCATTCTTTCGGGATAAAAATGCCTGACTGGCGACTCTACCTTTTCCGCGCCACTTTCGCGTTTGTACTAGGATGAAAATCCCGGGAGCGACAGCTGGCGACTCTGTTGGGGATCGAACCCAGAATCTTTGGTTTCCCTTGTAGAGTCAATCCTAGCGCTTATTTTTTTTGTTTCTTTGGGTGTTTATATGTGTGTGATGTTGTGTTTATTTACTGTTTTCATTTACAATTTACTTTACATAATTTATTTACTGCTTTCAGTATTTATTTTGCATGCATCATATACTGGACTATGCTGGTTTCATTTTTTCTGTGGGGTGGGATTTGTTACTGTGAGGTAAGCCAAATACCCGGCTTGAGTGCACCTAGGACTTAGAGTGGTTCCACTTTGGATTCATGGCATTTAGCTATGTTGGTATTTGTGAGTTCCACGCCTTGACTTGCGACCTTCTCGGGAATGTATTGATGCCAAAATATTTCTGGGGCAATACACAACCTTGATAGTTACGTTCATTCAGGGGACCGATCATTGAGAACCTTTGTGGAAACATCCCTCTCCAGTGATGACAGTGGCAGACCACATTTGTTGGCAAACCCACTCACATCCGAGGGCCCATTGGGAACTCGTATAGGATGGCCTGGTTCTCTCATAGGAATCCAGTTAAAGCAAATTGAGACCTCCCTGAGTAGTACATAATGCCAAACCGATTCCCTGATTTGGTCATGAGCCATTTCTCAAAAATGGTGAAAGTATTATTGCTATTCGGCTTTGAGAGTCCGTGATGTTGACCCGAGTAGCATACCCGTGAGATTGAGAGGGGTTTACAGGATTGCAGGAACCTTAAGCTTCAACATACCCATTGTACCAGCATGCTTCAGTATTGTGATCTGTTATGTTACACATGGATTCTGAGATCTGAACCTCTGATCAGAGAGATGTTTGTTCTGATGTTGTGACCCTGCACAAACACTTGATTATATGATTGACACTACACAGACACATCACTGATCACATGCCTTTCCTTGCATAAGCATCATGACATCATTAATATTATGTGTTCTTTTTATTATCAGGGTTCATAATGCTTCCGATTCCCGGCCACATTGTTGCTTCAAGATGGAAATTCCAAGGAAGAAGAATGTCCACTATACTTTCCTACAACCAGAGACAGAGGGTATTCAGAAGTTGGTCAGCCTAATGAATGACAAGGTCCGGTATGATTTCAGGGGAGAGTTTGGAAAGATTCTGGAATATGTGAATAATCCAACGGTTGATCAAAGGTATAGCCTACACTCTTTGTTACAATTCTATGATCCACAGTTGCGAGTCTTTGTGTTCTCGGATTATCTTTTGGCTCCTACATTGGAAGAGATCTCCAGTATCCTTAGGATTCCCATCAAAAGTGGTGCTCCTTACTATGGATTAGAGAAGATTCCTTCATGCAGAGACATAGCTGACTCTTTTCATTTGGATTTGTCCAAAGTTAGCAGAGGGATGGATGTCAGTAAAGGTAAAGGACTTCTCTTGGATTTTCTTGTCAAGGAAGCTCAGAATATAGCCTCCGAAAACAAGTGGGCTAAGTTCAATACATTGCTGGCTTTGATGGTGTATGGGATAAGCTTGTTCCTAGGAGAGAAAGGATTAATCAGCATGGAGGCTATCGCCATCTTTGGAAGAAGAAACCCAATGCCTACATTGTTGGGTGACTTCTACTATGGGGTTCATTATCGGAATGAAAAGAGAAAAGGGCTTGTGAACTGTTGTGCTCCATTGTTTGCTGACTGGTTTGTAAGGTAACTCCCAAAATCAGGACCTTTCCAAGACTTGAAACAGGATTGGAAGTGGTCCAAAAGATTGATGTTCTTAACGTCAGACAACATAGCTTGGGGATGCAATAGAGACTTGATTGGCAAAGAAATTATTGCTAGCTGTGGAACTTCCCCTAATGTACCCTTGTTGGGAAGAAAAGGGGGAATAAACTACAATCCTACATTATCAAGAAAACAATTTGGCTACCCTCTAAAGGTTCCACCATCAGCTGAAGAGGTAGTCGAGTCATTGTATTTCTCGATAGAAGGAAACAGGGAGTTGTGTGTACAGGTAGCACAAGCCTGGGATGTTAGGAAAAAGAAAGGAAAGAAAGATTTTGGAAAGGTGGACCCAAAAATATAGGATCCTTTTGCTACATGGTTGAAAGATCGTGTAGAAGTTTCACTTCTCCCATTCTCTATGGAATCCCCTTTGTACCCTAAAGAGGAGTTACCCGTGGATTCAGTACCTCTCCAGGAGTCTCAGAAATTAGAGGCTTTGGTTAAGCAACTGAGGATGGAGAATCAAGAAGCCAACAATTCATGCCAGAAGTTGAAGATTCAAAACCAGAAGTTGGAAAAAAGGGCTCACCAAGCTGAAGAACTGGTCAGGCTCAAGCAGAAAGACTTTCTGGAGAGAGCTCTATTTCAAGAAAAGAGGATTAGTTGAAACTCACAAGGCGGTCCAGCTCCGAAAAGATAAGAAAGAGTTGAATGAAGCTAATGAAATTATAATCTTATTTCAAGAGAAATGGGAAGAGAACCTGAAGAGGAAGAAAAAGTTGGAAGCTAGATACAAGTTAGAGATCAAAGGTCTTCAAGATTCTTTAGCTGAACAGGGAGAGCTCCTTCAAAATGCCTACCACCAAGTTTAAACACCCCAAATTTTCCCTCTATTTTTTCTCACACCTTGGCTTGTGATCCTTCATATTGCATTGCATAAGCATACCATCTCACACTGCATAGTTATTTCACTACATAAGTTGCATAACTAGGGTTTGTGATCAAATGAATCTTAGAAGTGGTTTGAGCTATCTTAGAGGCCATGAAGCATTCCAAGAGGGTCCATGAGTGTTATATGATCATATTATACCTCCAAGTTTGCTTTAAAGTTACAAAATCTCAGAGGATGGCACAACTACCCAGGTAGGCTTAAGGTTTCCTACATAGATGACCAGAAATTAGGGTTTTAGGTTTGAGGCCCTTGCACTTAATTTTTTTGGCCATTCTTGATTCTATTGGTCTATATATGTTATAAGGAGCATGTGTATCAATTTTGAAGCAAAAATGCATTGTGGAAGTCATCTGATCAAATGGTAACTTGTTGTGCAAGAAGAGTCCGAATCAGGGCATCTGAGGCCTCCATCAAGGGCGCCAAAGGGTCATCTTCATCAATTTGAGGTCCAATGATCTTTATTTGATCTTTGGAATGGTTATAAGTCACAAGATTGGATAATTTTGAGCCATTTGAAAAGTTGCCAATTTTGGACATGACTTGTAATGTAAACTTTCCATTTTGGGAAAGATTTTCAACCTCCTCTTTCTTGATCAAAAAGGCTTCAAATGAAATTTTTTCAAACATGAAAGTTGTAGATTGGATCTTCCCATTTTCAAAAGGTACAAGAACTCATCTTGATTCATCCTAGAACTCAAGTTATGATGGATCAAAGTTGGCAAAAATCACATAATTTTCAAGTTCATGCCAAAGAGGGAAATGTGCAATTTTGCTTTCCAGGCCTTCTCATGACCTCTAATGCACTTCTACATATAATAACAACATAATGCAACTTGCCTTGACCAAAACTATGCCAAGAAACAAGGGTTTTCATGACTTGTTCTTCAAGAATTCACAAAGTTAGAAAAATGCAAAATCACTTCTAACTCTTGATCCAAGTGTTACAGCTCATGAAAAATGATCCAAGGTTTCTCCATGAAGTTAGCTGATGCAGAACCACCCTTCAAAACATCTATGTCCCAGCCCATGCCTCTAGTTCACAAAATCTTGACTTTTTGCATTTCAAGCCATGTAATTCCCATATTGCCACAACAACTCTTCTGACCAATAACATTGTTTATACAAACCCTAAGAAGCATAAAACACATAACATCAAGCGTTGAAAGAGACCATATCATCAGATTGCAAAAAATCCTCTCAAACTCGCCTTCTTCGAAACTCATTACAAAGCCATCAAACATCAAATTTTCTTTCACCATTCAATCTTACATAACCTAAGGAACACATCCCACCCATTGCCATGGCCTAAGACTCAACACACAAGAACTCCATTTTCTGCCAAACCAGAACTGGATATCACAAAATAGCCCAAACAAACTCTTTCCAAGCATCACATTAGCTTCAGGAGGTTCAGTGGAGTTGGTTTGCACCAAGGAAAGGCTCAGAAAGCTCATATTCAAAGGTCTTCAGTTTAGGTATCCATCAAGAACAAATTTTCCAGAACTTCATTTTCTTGTTATAAATTGAATCTATATGTTATCCTGATCACCATTATGTATTTAGATTTGAAAATGAGTGAGAAATGACCATTGTATGATGCTCTGAAATTTTGCCCGTGTTTGATGTTTGCTTCGATTCTCATGATTCTTGTGATATAAATGGTTTTTGTTGATTGATTCGTGTTGTATGATGTTAGAGGATCATTTCTGGGCAAGATTTATGAGTTTTAGTGAGCTATAGAGGAAACTAGGGTTTGGGGTTCTCCGGAGAAGGTGACCGGAGCTTCCCTCCGGCCACCTGAGAGTAATTAGGGTTAATTGTGTTTTTTTCCCAGATTTAACCACATCCCTAGGATCCTGTTTAATTAGTGGAACGAACGACCCAAATTCCTCATTAAACCCTAATCTCATTTAATTATATAAATCTTAATTAATTTAATCAAAATGAATGAGGACCATTGGATAAAGCGCGCAGTGAATTTTTAAATCTAGACCCTTGGATCAGACTACCTTGAGTCATGCTGACTTTCTTCCTGGCATGTTGATCATCTCAACTCTCAATCCTGGCCATCCATTGTGATTACTTTGCATTTCTTTTTATTTATTTTGCAATTGTTTTCTCATATTTATTTAAAATAGCAAATCATTTTCTAAAATCATGATCTTTTGCATTTTATCTTCAAATATTTTTCAGAAACCAAAAACATTTGTATTTTTATTTTTTGCATTAAAAATATATTTTTAAATTATTTAATTGTTTAATATAATTAATTAATTTGTTTTAATTAGTTAAAAATACTTTTAGGGATTTAAAAATCACAAAAAAAATCATGAAGCATCCATAAACATTTAGAACAATTTAGAAACTCATCTTACAAATTTCTTTTAGGGTTTGATCATGTTTTGATAATTAACCGTGAATTAGGGTTTCCAGATTTCCTATTTTTCTAACCCTAACTTCAAAAATCCATTTCTGATCAACCAAGATGAGTTTGCACATGGTTCTTTTTGCATTCTTTCATACTTTGCATGTAGTATCTAGGGGATTTAACTCATATTTTTGCATTGCATTTTCTATTTGTTTGGCCTTTTTCATGAAGAAGTACCCAAAACCCTAGCCTAACTTAGAAAAACCATAACTTGACTTTGGTATAGCTTCTGACCTCCATCTTTGGGGAGTAATCTTTTGTGTGTTTAGGGTTCATTTGGTTCCATTTTCAAATTTTTATCATGTGTTATCCTTCTGTTGTGGACATGTGCATCTCATACTTTCTTAAAACCATAATTTGCCATGTTCATTTGCATTCATCTTTGCATACCTTCATCATATGAACTTGTCATGACATCTCATGCATTTGTATTTCATCTTAGATACCTTAAGACATGTATGAACATTGGTTGATCATTGTTGCATCCATTTGGTATGTTTTGCATTCATTACTTCTTATGTGTATTCATGTGATTTCAAGCTTCTAACATGCCTTCCTTTGCATCACATCTCTTGTATGATCATGCATAAAAATTGTACATGTATTTTCATCATTTCATAACACATTTGAATTGTGTTTTCACTTCTGGTCTTGATCATTTCATCTTCATTTGCCTTATTTCCTTTTGTTTCACATCTTATGCATTCATACTAACCATTTCAGGGGCTTCAGGTAAGTTGTTTAGGATGTGGATTTGCCTCCACATCCAACCTCTTATCTCTTCATTTGCATATTTATTTGTATTTGAAGTGAGTTTTACTCACTTATGATCTCTCTTGCTCCCTTTCTTTCTCTTAGGTTACTTAACTTCTTCAGGAAGTAAGTAACCTATTCTAATTTCTCTTCTCTTTTCATCTGCTTCTTCTTCCTTGGTGGCCATCTGAAGATCTTTCTCTAAGCCTCACAAACCATAGGAATATCCAAGCATGATAAATTTAGGGTTGTACATAGTCTCCCCTAGTTTTTACCTTTGAGTCTCCTTGAGTCTCTGCTTCTCATCTCATAATCAAGGCTAAACAGTTAAAGTTTTAAGACTCTGAATTAGGGTTATGCATGTATCCTTATCTTAGGATGGAGTATATAACTTTAATACTTATTGTTAAACCTTTAAGTTTTTTACACCTCCTAATCAAAACACCTAATAATCATTAAGACTTAGGCTTGTAACTTGGGTCTTATATTAGGGTTACATCTCTGCCTGTTGGTTCAGAGGGACTAACCCTAGTGTTCAATGGACAAGTCCCCCTCAGGTTTAGTCTTACAAACATAAAATCCATTTCTTAATCCCACCTTTAATTAAAATCCACTTTAATAAAGGCTTGTTATATAATGATTTTAATTCCTAACCATGGATTAAGTTGAGGAGTCTTCCTCATCTTAAGTGTTTTCATCTATTATCCTTCTCTTAGGATGGTGTAATGAGTTCACTAATCCCTGATTAGAGATTAAACTCATTACTTAACACAAAACAAAATCCAAAAAACACTTAATAATCACAATTAGGTTAATGATCTCAATCCTGCATCATTGGGGTAATTAAGTTGAGATTTTCATCTCATACTTAAGTAGGCTCATTATCCCTAATCAGGGGTGATATAATGAGTTTACGACCCTTGATTAAGGCTTAAGCTCATTATCTTATGCAAAACACCAAAAACAATAAAAAAACTGAAAAACACAAAAACAAACAATAAACGTCTCCTCCGGGATTCTTTTCTCATCACACTCGCTCTGAAAATGAGAACTTGTTTCTTCCGTCTAATGCAAGACAATTAGCACTCGACCCAGACGAGTCATACACTTGAGCATACATAAGAAAGCAATTCACACCAAAACATCCAAGTCTCTTTGAGTCGAACTACGGTGTTCTGACTTCCTCATTGCACGAGAGGATACGTAGGCATAATTTAACAGTTATCGAACAAAAGTCCCCAGGTCTCCCCCATCTCCTCTTTCTAGCTTTCTTTTCTTAGCCTCAGTTTTGAGCTCCCTTTCTTTGTATACCATCACCCTATACATCCATCTCTTTTATAACACAGTTAGCACATACACTTCCCCCCTTTTTAAACATAATAAGGTAAGCGTGGATCCCATCGAGTACGACGGACGATCTGGGTGCTAATATCTTCCCAGGTCGTAACCAACCCCCTTACTCAGTCTCTTTGGTTCGCAACCATCTTATCCATATCTTTATAGGTTTATGCAGCATTACCTTTCCTTCGGGATAAAAATGCCTAGCTGGCGACTCTATTCAACTTCACCCTAACCTTCTCTTCGCCTCATCCGTTCGCGTTTGCACCGGGAAGCAAGTTCGCGGGAGCGACAGCTTGGCGACTCTGTTGGGGACTTTGCAACCAGGTGATTTTGTTGCTGTCTTCTCACTTTGTTGATTGTTTCAAGAAATATTGCACACAGAAGGGTCTTTTCCGTCAACCGAGTCTACGAATATCCAACTCGACACAACCTTCCGAGTCTACAAATGGATCAGCTACAACAGGAACTGACAGATGTGAGGACTCAAATGACAGATGTGAGGACGAAAGTGAGTATCAAATGAATCAATTTATGGTTGTGATGACTGGACTGGCCCAGACCCAGGAAAGATTGAGGGAGTTGTTCGA
This sequence comes from Lathyrus aphaca, assembly GCA_963966055.1. Lineage (NCBI taxonomy): Eukaryota > Viridiplantae > Streptophyta > Magnoliopsida > Fabales > Fabaceae > Lathyrus > Lathyrus aphaca. The sequence goes on from OZ014519.1 coordinate 232,701,093, forward strand.
GCGGCAAACCCCGGAAGATAATCACGCAGGCACTGGAGGTACTAGTAACAATGAGCACAAGCAGCCGCGAACGACTCCAGTAGTGTTTGGACCTGACAACAATATTGAAGCTAATATCATTGGGCATGGCCAAAGGAACACTGGAGATCATATTCTACAGGAAGATCCTCAAGATGAGCAGTTTACAGTGTTAGGTGCTGGGGCAGATGAAGCTTATGACCGTCGGCTGGACGAGATATCAGAAAAGTTAAGATCCTTGGAATCCCAGAACTCCTTGGGATTTGATGTAATGGACATGGGCCTGGTTGAGGGAGTAAGGATTCCCCACAAATTCAAGCCCCCGTGTTTTGAGAAATACAATGGAACTTCCTGTCCTCGCACTCATTTGCAGTCCTTTCTGGGAAGGTTGAAAGCATACACTATGGATGAGAAGCTATGGATGTTTTATTTTGAAGATAGCTTGACCGGGGCATCCAGGGAATGGTACTCACACTTGTCCAGGGCCACCGTCAGAAATTGGAAAGATTTGGATGAAGCCTTTGTGCGCCAGTATCAATACAACTTGGACATGGCACCTAACATGACTCTCTTAATGGGAATGTCTCAATCTTCGAGGGAAAGTTTCCGTGAGTACGCTCAGAGATGAAGACAACTGGTTGCTGCTGTCCAATCTCCAATGTCAGAATGGGAGATGGATGACATGTTCATGAATACCCTGCAAGGAACTTATATTGATAGACTTGTTGCTTTCTCTTCCACTAGCTTTGTTGATGTGGTCATAGCAGGAGAGAGAATTGAAAGTTTGTTGAAGATGGGCAAGATTTCTGATAATGGCGCCAGCTCCAGCAACACAAAGAAGCCATTTTCCGGACCCCGAAGGACAAGAGAAACTAATTCAGTGCATATTGGCAGAGGTAGGACTCAATATTTGCAAAGGTCAGTGGCTGCTGTCACCATTCCTACTCCAGCACCTCAGCAACAACAGTTCCCGCAACAGCAGCAAAGACCTTACAACAACAATAACCAACAACAACGTCCTTTCCAACAAAGGCCTTCTCAGATTATTAGGATGATCGATCCCATCCCAATGCCCTATGCAGTCTTACTCCCGCAACTATTGAAGCTTAACCTGACTGAACTGAGGACTTTGGATCCACCAGATCCTCTGAATCTTCCAAGGAATTATGATGTCAACGCCAGATGTGCTTTTCACTCCAATGCGCCTGGTCATTTAACAGAGAAGTGTAGGGCCCTACACATGAAAGTCTAAAATTTGATTGACTCCAAAGCTTTGAATTTTGCACCTCCACCAAATGTCACAAGGAATCCAATACCAAATCATGGTGAGCCAAAGATATATTCCATTGAGGAGGACCAACCAGCAATTCTGATTGATGACATTGCAAGTATTCAAACACCATTGGCCAAAGTAAAAGCTCAGCTATTAAAGTGCCAAGTGTTTCCGGGTTGTGAGGCCCGTTGTGAAGCTTGCAAAGTTTCTACCAATGGTTGTGCAAATCTGAAGAATGGTATTAGCAGTCTTATCAGAGAAGGCATCCTGGAAATCACATCAACAGTTCCATCTTCCACAAAGGTAACAAAAATCTCTCCTACAACACCAGTAAACATTATCTCAACAGAATCTTCTACAATGCCAGCATAAGTCATTCCAACAGAATCGACTACAACAACAACCAACACCAGTGACGACATCTCAACGATTACCATCTATTATGATCCAGCAACCATCCATGTTCCGGATTCTCTTAACAACAACTTTCAGCAACACCCTCATCAACATCAACAACTTCTTGCACCTGCACCATCTTCAATCACACCTCCTGTCACCATCTACTATGATCCACAGGCTATCATGACTCCTTCTTCTGCTACAATTAGTCTGGTGACCATCACGGTGCCTGGACCAATTCCTTATGATAGCTACAGTGTTGTGCCTTGGAATTATGGTTCGAATCTTCACTGCTTCGGAAGAAAGATCACTCTTGACTCCTCAACATCTGCACCACAAGTAGACAATGTGGGGGGAGGCGGAGGCTTCACCAGAAGCGGGCGTCTCTTTGCTTCACAAATTCCCAGAACTAATGCTGAAGCAGAAACTGCTGCCAAAGCAAAAGGCAAAATTATGGTGCCAGAAGAACCAGCTGCAAAAGAAACTCAGAAGACGTCCTTTGATCAGGATATGGACGAGTTCATGAGGATTATCAAGAAAATTGATTACAAAGTTGTGGATCAGCTCCACCAAATACCCTCCAAGATCTCCATACTATCTCTGCTCATGTGTTCTGAGGCTCACCGGAATGCACTACTCAAGGTCTTACACGTAGCTTATGTGCCGGAAGAAATCACGGTCAATCAGTTAGAAACGGTGGTCGCAAATGTCAATACTAGTCATGGACTAGGTTTCACCAACGCTGACTTGACTATGGAGGGGCGTAACCACAACAAGGCTTTGCATATCACTTTGGAATGTAAAGGTGTTGTACTTTCTCGTGTCCTTGTTGATACCGAATCATCACTCAATGTGTTGCCATAGAAAGCTTTAGTCAAGCTGGAGTATGATGGTCTTGCACTCCGTCCGAGCAACCTAGTTGTCAGAGCTTTGATGGTTCTAAGAGATCGGTTCTCAGAGATATTGAGCTGCCCGTGGTAATTGGCCCACAAGTTTTCAAAACTACCTTCTATGTGATGGACATACAGCCTGCCTACAGATGTTTGTTGGGTCGACCCTGGATCCATGTCGCCGGTGCGGTAACGTCTACCCTTCACCAGAAGTTAAAATATGAGTGGGAAGGCCAAATTATCACCATCTGTGGAGAAGAAGACATCTTTGTCAGTCACCTGGCTACATACAAGTACATAGAAATGGATGGGGAGATCCATGAAACCATGAGTCAGGGTTTTGAAGCCTTGAACGTCAACGAAGCTACAACTGAGGTGTTTGCTGCATCCCAAGAGGAAAGGATGGGCACCTCAATTGCTTCCTACAAACAAGCTCAGAAGGTTGTAGAAGAAGGGAAGGCCCAAGGCTGGGGCAAGCTGCTGAAGGTTCAGATGAAAGAAGAGAAATTCGGTTTGGGTTACAAACCATCCCGACAAGTTCCAAAGGAGGCTGCTGAAGCTCCGAAGTTCATAAGTGGGGGAATGCTGACCCCGGATGATGTTAACACTTTGGAAGATGAGGCTGAGAGCGACTACAACTTGGAAAACTGGATCCGTCCAAGAGTCCCGGGCCGACAAGTCCTCAACTGGTCTTCCCAGGAAATTATAAGGGTTACTACTGCAGAGTAATTATTATTTCCTATTTTAAGCATGCATCAAAGTCCTGCATCTTTCCCAAGATGTCAGGACTTATTTTGTAATAGGGCCATATGTATTTGTGCAAATTGAATATTAATGAACAATGGACATCTTTTTGCAAACAATCTTTTTCGCTCACTCTCTTTTCATTTTTGTTATTTTCGCACAAAGCAATAAATGGCAATGTTTTTCAAATAAAAACTTCATTCACTTACTCTTTTTCTAAATAAGATAAAATCAATCACTAAAATGAACCAAATCTCAACCCTTGCAGAGATAGCCCTCCAGATTGCACCAACAACGACACTGCTATGACCTCGTATGACTTCGACAAACCGATTAATCAAGCAGATGAAGGGGTTGAAGAAGACTACGATTTACCTGAAGAGCTAGCCAGTTTATTGAGACAAGAGGAAAAGGTGATTGCTCCTCATCAGGAGGAGGTTGAGACTATCAATCTTGGTACCGAGGAAGATGTGAAAGAGGTGAAGATTAGAGCCTGCCTGCAAGCTCCAGTAAAAGAACAACTTATCAGTATGCTGCGAGAATATGTCGATGTGTTCACTTGGTCCTATCAAGATATGCCGAGTTTGGATACATATATTGTCATGCACAAGCTTCCATTGAAAGAGGATTGTCCTCCAGTTAAACAGAAGTTGCGTCGTACTCGCCCAGACATGGCCATGAAAATCAAAGAAGAAGTACAAAAGCAGTGGGACGCCGGTTTTCTTGCTGTAACTAGTTACCCGCCTTGGGTTGCTAACATTGTACCTGTACCCAAGAAGTATGGCAAGGTGCGTATGTGTGTTGATTATCGGGATCTGAACAAAGCAAGCCCGAAAGATGACTTCCCATTACCTCACATTGATGTATTGGTGGATAACACAGCTCAATTCTCGGTATTTTCTTTTATGGACGGATTTTCTGGATACAACCAGATCAAGATGTTGCCCGAAGACATGGAAAAGACAACCTTCATCACACCATAGGGCATGTTCTGCTGCAAAGTAATGTCGTTTGGTCTGAAGAACTCCGGTGCAACATATTAACGGGCTATGGTAACATTATTCCACGATATGATCCATAAAGAAATCGAGTGCTACGTGGATGACATGATTTCCAAGTCCCTCACAGAAGAAGACCATTTGGTAAACCCGTTGAAATTGTTCAAGCGTCTGAGGAAGTATCAGTTAAGGTTGAACCCCAACAAGTGCACATTCGGGGTACGTTCTGGTAAGTTGCTGGGGTTTATTGTGAGCGGAAGAGGATTGAGGTTGACCCCGATAAAGTTAAAGCAATTCAGGAAATGCCTACACCTAAGACTGAGAAAGAAGTTAGAGGGTTCTTGGGTAGATTGAACTACATTTCAAGGTTCATATCTCACCTTACTGCAACCTACGAGCCTTTGTTCAAACTGCTAAGAAAGGAACAAACAGTAAGGTGGAATGATGATTGTCAGAAAGCTTTTGACAAGATCAAAGAGTATTTGCAAGAACTTCCAATTCTCATGCCTCCAGTTGAAGGAAGACCTCTAATAATGTACCTAACAGTATTAGATGAATCAATGGGGTGTGTGTTGGGCCAGCATGACGAGTCTGGCCGAAAAGAGTATGCAATATACTACCTAAGCAAAAAGTTTACCGACTGTGAACAACGTTATTCACTGCTCGAGAAAAATTGTTGTGCTTTAGCGTGGGCTGCTCGCCGACTAAGACAGTATATGTTGACTCATACTACCTTGTTGATCTCAAAGATGGAACCCGTCAAGTACATATTTGAGAAGCCAACACTTACCGGAAGGGTTGCAAGGTGGCAAATGATTCTAACAGAATATGATATTCAATACACCTCTCAGAAAGCCATCAAGGGCAGTGTATTGTCTGACTATCAGGATGAGCAACCCATTGATGACTACCAGCCTATGAGATTTGATTTCCCTGATGAAGACATCATGTTCTTAAAGTCAAAAGATTGTGAAGAGCCTATTCACACTGAAGGGCCTGATCCTGAAGAAGCATGGACTATGATGTTTGATGGGGCAGTTAATTGTAACGGTCGTGGAGTTGGTGCAGTGCTTATTACACCCAAAGGAGTCCATCTGCCTTTCTCAGCAAGGCTCACTTTTGTCTGCACTAACAACGAAGAAGCCATTGACCTCAGGATCAAAACCTTGAATGTATTCGGAGATTCAGCTTTGGTGATCAACCAAACTAATGGAAAGTGGTATACTCATCAAGAGCATCTGGTTCCCTACCGTGACTATACGAGGAGATTGTTGACTTTCTTCACAACAGTCAAGTTTGAATACATCCCTCGAGTTGAGAATCAGTTTGAAGACGCCTTGGCGACTATTTCATCTATGATCAAAGTACAGACTGCTAACTATGTACCTCGGATTTTAGTATCTAGACTAGACCGACCGACGTATGTATTCTCTGTGGACACTGTCATTGACAATAAACCTTGGTTCCACGACATCAAATGCATCTTGGAGACTCAGACATACCCACCTGGGGCATCGTCTAATGATAAGAAGACATTGAGAAGGCTAGCCTGCAGTTTCTTCCTCAATACTGATGGCTCCTTATACAAGCGGAACTTCGACATGGTGTTGCTCAAATGTGTTGACAAGAAGGAAGCAGACCTACTAATGCATGAAGTACATGAGGGTTCTTTCGGTACCCATGCCGGAGGACATGCAATGGCAAAGAAATTGTTAAGATCAGGTTACTACTGGATCATAATGGATGCAGACTATTGCGCTTATGCCAGAAAGTGCCATAAATGCCAGATCTACGCACACAAAGTGCATGTGCCTCCCAATCCTTTGAATAAATTGTCTTCACCCTGGCCCTTCGCCATGTGGGGCATTGATATGATTGGAAAGATCGAGCCAACTACTTCAAATGGTCATAGATTCATCCTGGTAGCCATTGATTACTTCACCAAATGGGTTGAAGCAGCTTCATATGCAAATGTCACCAAGCAAGTGGTTGCCCGATTTCTGAAAAGGGATATCATTTGTCGATATGGAGTTCCCGAGAGAATCATTACTGATAATGGTTCAAACCTTAACAACAAGATGATGGCAGAACTGTGCCGAGACTTCAAAATTCAACATCACAACTCTTCTCCTTATAGGCCAAAGATGAATGGCGTTGTTGAGGCGGCTAACAAGAACATTAAGAAGATTGTGCAAAAGATGGTAGTCACATACAAATACTGGCATGAAATGTTACCATTCGCCTTGCATGGGTACTGAACTTCCATCAGAACATCTACCGGGGCAACACCTTATCAGCTTATGTATGGTATGGAAGCAGTCCTACCTGTTGAAGTTGAATTACCCTCCTTGCGGGTAATGATGGATGTAAAACTGGACGAAGCAGAATGGGTCTGATCTCGTTATAACCAACTGAGCTTGATTGAAGAAAAGAGATTAGCAGCTATCTGTCATGGTCAGTTATATCAAAAACAGATGAAGAAAGCATTCGATCAAAAAGTCAGACCTTGGGAATATCAAGTGGGAGAGCTTGTACTGAAAAAGATCCTTCCTCCTCATACAGACCACAGGGGCAAGTGGACACCAAATATGAAGGTCCATACGTGATAACTAAGGTTTTCTCAGGAGGAACACTGATGCTCGCAACCATGGATGGTGAAGATTTCCCATCTCATGTGAACTCAGATGCAGTTAAAAAATACTTCGCATAAATGAATCGTTGGACATAAAAACAGAATGTAAGTCTAGGAAAAAATAGGGCATCCCGGCGAGTCAAAAATATAATTAAAGACTCGGGCAAAAATAAGGGAAAAATTGAAAAAAAAATGTACACCTGCTGAGTTGAAAAGCCACATCGGACAACTCAGGCAAAAAAGGGTATTCCGGTGGATTGAAAACCCGAAAGGACGATTCACGCAAAATTAGGGAATAAGCAAACAACTGCATTCTGAATTCGCCTGTATCACTCACATAACATGGCAAGCTTCGAAAGGACAAAGCGTCGGTCAGAATCAACTTTCTTCAGAAAGCAAGATAAGAAGAGCGTTCAAGTCATACAGGTTATAACAAAGGAAGCTCATTGGAGCGTCAACTTCAACATTGCCGAATAGGACTTTTATTTTCTCAATTTTGCAACAACCTCCTCATTTCAGGGATTAACTTCCTCACTGTACTCGCCTATTCAGGGCACACGAATCAATAAAGTCAAATATTCATTCACACTTTGTTTTGTACCTTTTTGTTTTGTTTGCAAAATGTCCAAAGTTCATAATACAACATTTGCATGAAAACATATAAGCCATTTTCAATAAATGCTTGCAAGAAATATGTGCTCTTAAGAGAACCTAACTCCTATGACAGAATCCAGTTGAGGATACCTCAGGACACTTGTGTGTTTCCTTTGTTTGACAGGTTCCAGGTACTCAAGGCGGATAACCTTTCACAGCATGGGGCATATCAGGCACTATATCCCCAGCCAAGCCGACAATCACATCATCAGGAGTACTTGACGAAAGTATTCCCTCACGGAGCTTTTTATACCCTCAGAGTATCCCCCACAAAGTTGATCCTCCGACAGATTACTTCCCAGAAGTTCTCTCCTCCCCAAGCAGGATCTCCAAAGCAATGCCTAAATCACTTTTCCCCAGCGAGTTTCCAGATCTTATTATCCCCAACATTGGATCCCCACAGAGTTCTTCCCCCAGAGTTCTCCAGAAAGATCGTGCTGAGATCCTTTTTCCCCACAGATCGCCCAGTGATCTGTTCTCCCAGCAGATTTCAGATCTCGGATCTCGTTTCTCTCATTTGCATAATCATAGCATTCGCATCATTCCTCCCCAAACAGAGCGTAGCATTCCGTATAATACGGAGCATTACGGCAAAAATCAAACATTTGCATGATCATAAGCCAGGTTCGAGCCAGTCACCTGCAAATTCCAAAATCACTCCTCCAACAATACGCAAAAACTTATCCCTTGCAGATAAAAGCAAAAATATCCTTTTTCACTCTCAATACAAATACTTGTACATACTTATACACAATCCTTTTGATACTCGTCTGTATCCTACTTATACATAATATTTTGATACTCATTTGTATCTTACGCATCTCCCCAGCAGATCAACACTCGTCTGTGTTCCTTGTTCAAACAGTTGATACTCGTCCGTATCATCACTCCTTAAACCCGCGTCGTTGTTTGTTTCTATTGATACGCGTCTGTATCGTGGTCTTAAGGATACTTGTCCGTATCTTTAATCTATACACACTGTCGAAACACTTATATCCTTTTATTTTTAGGGCTTAAACACTCGCCCGTGTTTATCTATCCCCAAAAGTCTCCAACAAAACAACTTTCTATCCGACATTCGTTCTATGTCGCGATAATCCTCAGCAGCCGTAACCTATTAGGTGATCGTCCTTCACCTTTTGATGACCGTACCTCATCATTCATCCGATGGCCATCCCCATCGTCGATCTTTTTATCCGACATTCGTCCTATGTCGAGATAATCCCCAACAGAGCAGTCGTCCCCTGCTAGGTGATCATCCTTCACCTCTTGATGACCGTCCCTCATCATTTATTTTGATGACCGTCCCTCATTATTTTATCTGATGGCCGTCCCCATCGTTGATCTTTCTAGCCGACATTCGTCCTATGTCGTAATATTTTCAGCAGTCGTCCCCTACTCGGTGATCGTCCTTCACCTTTTTGATGATTGTCCCTCATCATTGTTTCATTTATCCTTTACCCGATGGTCGTCCCCGTCGTGGTTTTCTTCTTTATCTTGATGATCGTCCTTCATCACTTTACCCGATGGCCGTCCCCGTCGCGGATTCTTTATTCCCCAGCATGATGGTCGTCCCCGTCAGTGCGTTTCTCACCGTTTTTATCCCCAGCAGTCGTCCTCTACTCGATGGTCGTCCTCCGTCGTTATCATTTGATATTCAGTCTATACTGTCTATTACAATTTATATCCCTTTTCTTCTAATAATAAAGAGTGTAAATTTTGGATTGTCTTGGTATTCAACCACAAGTTATCTTGTTTGTCTGTTAAGCCAGACACTTACATCCTACACAACTAACTCATGCTTGAATAGGGGCAGTTGTAAACACCCAAAATTTGCCCTCTCTTTTTTCTCACACCTTGGCTTGTGATCCTTCATATTGCATTGCATAAGCATACCATCTCACACTGCATAGTTATTTCACTACATAAGTTGCATAACTAGGGTTTGTGATCAAATGAATCTTAGAAGTGGTTTGAGATATCTCAGAGGCCATGAAGCATGACAAGAGGGTCCATTAGTGTTCTATGATCATATTATACCTCCAAGTTTGCTTTAAAGTCACAAAATCTCAGAGGATTGCACAGCTACCTATGCAGGCTTAGGGTTTCCTACACAGATGACCAGAAATTATGGTTTTGGGTTTGAGGCCCTTACACTTAAAATTTTTGGCCATTCTTGATTCTATTGGTCTATATATTTTATAAGGATCATGTGTATCAAATTTGAAGCAAACATTCATTGTGGAAGTCATCTGATCAAATGGCAACTTTTTGTGCAAAAGAGTCAGAATCAGGGCATCTGAGGCCTCCATCAAGGGTACCAAAGGGTCATCTTCATCAATTTGAGGTCCTATGATCTTTATTTGATCTTGGGAGTGGTTAGAAGTTCACAAGATTGGAGAATTTTGAGCCATTTGCAAAGTTTCCATTTTTAGACATGACTTGTAATGTAAACTTTCCATTTTGGGAAAGATTTTCAACCTCCTCTTTCTTGATAAAAAAGGCTTCAAATGAAATTATTTCAAACATGAAATTTGTAGATTGGATCTTCCCATTTTCAAAAAGTACAAGAACTCCTCTTAATTCATCCTAGAACTCAAGTTATGATGGATCAAAGTTGGCAAAAATCACATAATTTTCAAGTTCATGCCAAAGAGGGAAATGTGCAATTTTGCTTTCCAAGCCTTCTCATGACCACTAATGCACTTCTACATATCATAACAACATAATTCAACTTGCCTTGACCAGAATTATGCCAAGAACCAAGGGTTTTCATGACTTGTTCTTCAAGAATTCACAATGTTGGAAAAATGAAAAATCACTTCTAACTCTTGATCCAAATGTTACAACTCATGACAAATGATCCAAGGGTGCTCCATGAAGTTAGCTGATGCAGAACCACCCTTCAAAACATCTCTGTCCCAGCCCATGCCTCTAGTTCACAAAATCTTGACTTTTTGCATTTCAAGCCATGCCAATCCCACAATGCCACAACAATTCTTCTGACCAATAGCATTGTTTATACAAACCCTAAGAAGCATAAAACACATTACATCAAGCCTTGAAAGAGACCATATAATCATATTGCAAAAAATCCTCTCAAACTTGCCTTCTTCGAAACTCATTACACAGCCATCAAACATCAAATTTTCTTTCACTATTCAATCATACATGACCTAAGGAACACATCCCACCCATTGCCATGGCCTAAAAGTCAACAAAAAAGAACTCCATTTTCTGCCAAACCAGAACTGGATATCACCAAATAGACCAAACAAACTCTTTCCAAGCATCACATTAGCTTCAGGAGGTTTAGTGGAGTTGGTTTGCACCAAGGAAAGACTCAGAAAGCTTATATTCAAAGGTCTTCAGTTCAGGTATCCATCAAGAACAAATTTTCCAGAACTTCATTTTCTTGTTATAAATTGAATCTATATGTTATCCTGATCACCATGATGTATTTAGATTTGAAAATGAGTGAGAAATGACCATTGTATGATGCTCTGAAATTTTGCCCGTGTTTGATGTTTGCTTCGATTCTCACGATTCTTGTGATATAAATGGTTTTTGTTGATTGATTCGTGTTGTATGATGTTAGAGGATCATTTTTGGGCAAGTTTTATGAGTTTTAGTGAGCTATAGAGGAAACTAGGGTTTGGGGTTCGCTGGAGAAGGTGACCGGAGCTTCCCTCCGGCCACCTGAGAGTAATTAGGGTTAATTGTGTTTTATTTCCAAGATTTAACCACAGCCCTAGGATATTGTTTAATTAGTGGAACGAATGGCCCAGATTCCTCATTAAACCCTAATCTCATTTAATTATATAAATCTTAATTAATTTAATCAGAATGAATGAAGACCATTGGATAACGCGCACATTGAATTTTTGAATCTAGACCCTTAGATCAGACTACCTTGAGTCATGCTGACTTTCATCCTAGCACGTTGATAATCTCAACTCTTAATCCTGGCCATCCATTGTGATTACTTTGCATTTATTTTTATTTATTTTGCATTTGTTTTCTCATATTTATTTAAAATAGCAAATCATTTTCTAAAATCATGATCTTTTGCATTTTATCTTCAAATATTATGCATTAAAAATACTTTTAGGGATTTAAAAATCACAAAAACATTCATGAAGCATCTATAAACATTTAGAACAATTTACAAACTCATATTACAAATTTCGTTTAGGGTTTGATCATGTTTTGACAATTAACCATGAATTAGGGTTTCCAAATTTCCTATTTTTCTAACCCTAACTTCAAAAATCCATTTCTGATCAACCAAGATGAGTTTGCACATGGTTCTTTTTGCATTATTTTATAATTTGCATGTAGTATTGAGGGCATTTAACTCATATTTTTGCATTTCATTTTCTATTTGTTTGGCATTTTTCATGAAGAAGTACCCAAAACCCTAGCCTAACTTAGAAAAACCATAACTTGACTTTGGTATAGCTTCTGACCTCCATCTTTGGGGAGTGATCTTATGTGTGTTTAGGGTTCATTTGGTTGCATTTTCAAATTTTTATCATGTGTTATCCTTCTGTTGTGGACATGTGCATCTCATACTTTCTTAAAACCCTAATTTGCCATGTTCATTTGCATTCATCTTTGCATACCTTCATCATATGAACTTGTCATGACATCTCATGCATTTGTATGTCATCTTAGATACCTTAAGACATGTATGAACATTGGTTATCATTGTTGCATCCATTTGGTATGTTTTGCATTCATTACTTTTATGTGTATTCATGTGATTTCAAGCTTCTAACATGCCTTCATTTGCATCACATCTCTTGTATGAACACATATGAATTGTATTTTCACTTCTGTTCTTGATAATTGCATCTTCATTTGCCTTATTTCCTTTTGTTTCACATCTTATGCATTCATACTAACCATTTCAGGGGCTTCAGGTAAGTTGTTTAGGATGTGGATTTGCCTCCACATCCAACCTCTTCTTACCTCTTCATTTGCATCTTTATTTGTCTTTGAAGTGAGTTTGACTCACTTATGCTCTCTCTTGCTCCCTTTCTTTCTCTTAGGTTACTTAACTCCTTCAGTAAGTAAGTAACATATTCTCTTTTCTCTTCTCTTTTCATCTGCTTCTTCTTCCTTGGTGGCCATCTGAAGATCTTTTTCTAAGCCTCAAAAACCATAGGAATATCCAAGCATGATAACTTTAGGGTTGTACATAGTCTCCCCTAGTTTTTACCTTTATTCTCCTTGAGTCTCTACTTCTCATCTCATAATCAAGGCTAAACAATTAAAGTTTTAAGACTCTGAATTAGGGTTATGTCTGTATCCTTATATTAGGATGGAGTGTATAACTTTAATACTTAGTGTTAAACCTTTAAGTTGTTTACACCCCCTAATCAAAACACCTAATAATCATTAAGACTTAAGCTTGCAACTTGGGCCTTATATTAGGGTTACATCTCAGCTTGTTGGTTTAGAGGGACTTACCCTAGTGTTCAATGGACAAGTCCCCCTCAGGTTTAGCCTTACAAACATAAAATCCATTTCTTAATCCCACCTTTAATTAAAATACACTTTAATAAAGGCTTGTTATATAATGATTTTAATCCCTAACCATGGATTAAGTTGAGGAGTCTTCCTCATCTTAAGTGTTCTCATCTATTATCCTTCTCTTAGGATGGTGTAATGAGTTCACTAATCCCTGATTAGAGATTAAACTCATTACTTAACACAAAACAAAATCCAAAAAACACTTAATAATCACAAGTAGGTTAATGATCTCAATCCTGCATCATTAGGGTAATTAAGTTGAGATTTTCATCTAATACTTAAGTAGGCTCATTATCCCTAATCAGGGGTGATATAATGAGTTTACGAACCTTGATTAAGGATTAAGCTCATTATCTTATGCAAAACACCAAAAACAATTAAAAAACTGAAAACACAAAAACAAACAATAAACGTCTCCTTCGGGATTCTTTTCTCATCACACTCGCTCTGAAAACGAGAACTCGCTTCTTCCGTCTAATGCAAGACAGTTAGCACTCGAGCCAGACGAGTCATACACTTGAGCATAGATAAGCAAGCAATTTACACCAAAACATCCAAGTCTCTTTGAGTCGAACTACGGTGTTCTGACTTCCTCATTGCACGAGAGGATATGTAGGCATAACTTAACAGTTATCGAACAAAAGTCGCCAGGTCTCCCCCCTCTCCTCTTTCTAGATTTCTTTTCTTAGCCTCAGTTTTGAGCTCCCTTTATTTGTATACCATCACCCTATACATCCATCTCTTTTATAAGACAGTTAGCACATACACTTCCCCCCTTTTTAAACACAATCAGGTAAATGTGGATCCCGTCGAGTACGAAGGACGATCTGGGTGCTAATACCTTCCTAGGTCGTAACCAACCCCCTTACTCAGTCTCTTTGGTTCGCAACCGTCTTATCCATATCTTTCTAGGTTTATGCAGCATTACATTTCCTTCGGGATAAAAATGCCTAGCTGGAGACTCTATTCAACTTCACCCTAACCTTCTCTACGCCTCGTCCGTTCGCATTTGCACCGGGACACAAGTCCGCGGGAGTGACACCAAGAGAAGAGTCATGTTCAAGATATAGCAGAGAGTCAACAGGAAGTGAAGGATACTCAAAAAGAGATAGAAGAGTTGAAGCTGAGAGATGATGTCAAGAAGACCAAGACTGAGTCCATTGCAAACAAGGAGAGTGAGAAGGTGTTCCTACAACAAATTGAGGAGTTGAACGCCTCCTTTGACCTTAGAGATATCCTGATTCAAAAGCTCATACAAGAACCAGACCATCCAGATATAGTCCAGTTGCTTCAAGGTGTCAAACGCCTTAGCTGGAGGTTGCAGGATGTAGATATTCCTAGGCTTTAGTCTTGTATTTATTTGATTTGGATTACCCACAGGCCTGTTGTGGGACTCTTCTCTTGCTGAAGTACTTTTTTCTCTTTGATGTATGAACCTGTACCTTATGGGGACTTTGCTATTCAAGTTTTCTTTTGATTTACCTGAAGTCTCTGGTTGTTATCAGTGGCATAGACACGAGATATTAAATATTGCCACTTCACATCTGAATGTCACACGAGGTCTTCATTCAAAAGGTTATTTTCTTAATACCGGAATAGGAAAGTAAATAAAACCTTAAGGATAAGAAGGACACATCATTGCATACATATCATTTGCATTTTTCTTTCTTTTGCAGGTTTCTCCAGGTTACTTAACTTATCTGCATTTCAGGCAAAGATTGTGAGAGCTGCCAAGACCCGACACTTAAGACAAAATATTCCTCATTGGTACGCAACACGCAACAACCAAAGGACTATCATGGATGCTATGCAAACTGAGCTCAATGAATTCCGCACCAGGATAGGAGAATTTATGGTTATGATGCAAGGAATGGCCCAAGGACAACAGGATTTGAGGAATTCCATACAGGGACTCAATCCTCCTTAGACTGACCCTCCTATAGCCACTCCAGAGGTTCAAGTGATTTCCCCCAACAACAACAATGGAGTATGTGGAACTCCAGTTCCAGAGGCTGGCACACCAACCTTCATTCCTATGGTAGACCGACAAGAGGATCATTTCCCTCCTCTTAATAATGATATGGGACTTGGCGTGGAAGGAAATTTCCAAGACGTTTTGTTGCTAGCTGAAAAGGTCAAGGCCCTTGAGTGTAGAGATACTCTGGGGATAGATGTATCTGACATGAGCTTGGTTCCTGGAGTGGTCATCCCTCCCAAATTCATGCCACCAACTTTTGATAAGTATAACGGTAATTCCTTCCCCAAAACTCATCTGCACGCATTTTACCAAAAGATTCTTTCCCATATTAGGGATGAGAAACTATGGATTTACTATTTCCAGGATAGTCTTTTTGGAGGCTCCTTGGAATGGTATATGAAGTTGGAGAGAAGCTCTGTTCGAACCTGGAAAGAGCTGGAAGAAGCTTTTCTTAAACAATATCAGTATAACATTGATATGGCACCTAGTCGCACTCAGCTCCAAAGTTTGGCACAGAAAAGTTCAGAGAGCTTCAAAGATTATGCCCAGAGGTGGCATGAAGTGGCCGCCAGGGTACAACCACCGTTGCTAGAAAGAGAAATGGTAGAACTTTTCATGGACACCCTTCCTGGGCACTTCATGGAATGGTTGGTTGGGTGTTCTTCAAGTGGTTTTTCAGATATTATCTTGACTAGTGAGAGGATAGAGAGTTGGATTAAGCAGGGAAAGATCCAGAATGGCGGTGCTTTAGCTTCCGGTGTCAAGAAACCTTTTAATAAGAAGAGGGAAGGAGAAACTAGGGCAGTGTATGCACAGAGAAGTGGAGGTAATAGAGGTGTTTATCAGCAAGTGGCTCTTGTTACTATTTCGGCTCATCCTAATCAATAGCAATTTCAACAACCACAACAGCAGCGCCAACAAGGTTATCAACAACAGAGGGCTCCTCGTCCCTATTATTCTCAAAAGACTAGAGAAAGGAATATTGAAACTCCACCTATGTCTTATTCACAGCTCTTGAAGAATCTTTTCCAGCTCCAAATGGTCCAGCTCAGAACTTTACAACCTCCGAGGTCGGGGAAACTCCCCGAAGGTTATGACACAAACACCAGGTGCGAATTCCATTCTGGAGCCCCCGGTCATACTACAGAAAATTGCAAAGCCATGAAGCACGTCGTTCAAGACTTGTTAGATTCCAAAGCGATTAATTTCGCTCCCACTCCGAATGTGATACAAAACCCCATGCCTCCTCATGGAGGTATAGTTGGGGAAATTGATGACGAAGAGAATCTGAATTTGGTGCGTGATGTCAACGATATGCAAACTCCGTTGAGTACTGTCAAAGCTTGTTTGTCCCAAAAGGATATCTTTCCAGGTTGTAAGAATGATTTTCCAGATTGTGCTGAGGCTCCTGATGATTGCGAGCAATTGAGAACGGGGTTACAGAGCATGATTGATGAAGGGATCTTGCAGTTTGATAGAGTTGCAAAAGAGAAAGAAGTTTCTACGGTGACCATTTTCTATGATCCAGCACAGGCTCCCCCTCAAGCCAGAGTGGTACCAATAACTATCACTACCGCAAGGCTTGTGATGTATCAAAGTGATAAGGCCATCCCATGGCATTACGGAGGTGAAGTGTATTGCAATGGCCAGAATCAAGACTTGGCCACACCTAGTATATCTTCAGCCCAGGTAGACAATGTTGGAGTTGGAGGTTTTACTAGAAGTGGAAGATTGTTTGCGCCGGACACACTAAGAAACAATGTAACGCCACCTAGAGATACTGCAGAAGCCCAAGCCAAGGCTAGGGGCAAGCAGCCAATAACTACTAATGAACCAACACCTATGGTTGACCCTGACATTACATTTGAAAACGAAGCAGAAGAGTTTTTAAGAATCATTAAGAAGAGCGATTATAAAATTGTGGACCATTTGCAACAGACTCCATCTAAATTTCCATCTTGGCTCTGTTAATGTGTTCCGACTCTCATAGAAAAGCTCTCTTAAACATCCTGAACAAAGCCTATGTACCTCAGGATATCTCCATAAACCAATTAGAAACTGTGGTGTCCAGTGTGAACGCCAGTCATGGACTGGGATTCACTGATATGAACCTAACATCTGAGGGTCGCTCCCACAATCGGGCACTGCATATTTCTTTAGAATGTAAAGGTGCAATGTTATCTCATGTATTGGTGGATATTGGGTCATCACTGAATGTTCTTCCCAAGAAGGCTTTAATGAAACTGGATTACGACGGAGTTATTCTGAAGCCCAGTGACTTAGTGGTTCGAGCGTTTGATGGATCGATAAGATCAATGTTTGGGGAAGTGGACTTACCAATCAAGGTAGGGCCACAAGTCTTCAATACCACATTCTATGTAATGGACATACAACCTGCATACAGTTGTTTATTGGGGAGGCCCTGGATCCATTCGGCAGGGGCAATATCGTCTACGCTTCATCAGAAATTGAAATTCATCTGGGAATGGCAAATTGTAACGGTCTGTGGAGAGGAGGATATCTTCATTAGTCATCTAGCTTCATTTAAATATGTAGAGATGGACGGTGAGATTGTTGAGACTCCGTGTCAAGCTTTCGAGCCCCTGAAGACTGAATTGGCATCTTCATCAACAGCTTTTTTTGAAGAGTCAAAGAGAGGAGTCTCCATAGCTTCTTACAAGTAGGCTCTAAAGGTGGTGGAGTCAGGGATATGAGAAGGTTGGGGAAAGCCAGTGGAAGTATCAGAAAAGAAGGATATGTTTGGTGTTGGCTACCAGCCTGGGCAGTCATCATCTGAACAGAGCACCAGAGGATGACAAGGCCCGATTACCTTCACAAGTGCAGGATGGGTTAATTATGGGAGTATCAGTGCAGTGCAAGATGACACAGTTGATAATGATTGTGACTTGGATGAGTGGATCCGGCCTTGTGCTCCAGAGACTCAACTCAACAATTGGTCATCTGAAAGGCTCATATTTGTCACTTCCCTTGAAGAGTAATGGTTTTTGTTTTTTTCTTTCCTATATTCAAGTGATATGCCTTACCCGGGGCATAGTAGCTCATTGGAAGGGTTCCATTGTTCATAACACAATACTATGATCATTAATAAATTGGACGTTTTGCATTCATCCACGTTGTTCCTTATCTTTCATGTTTTGTCTTTGTTTTAAAAAAGGGAAAGAAAAGTTTTAAAGTGGCAATGTTTTCATTTCTCAAACTCTTTCTAAAGCCTTGCATGAATTATTATTCATGCAGGTGCTCTTCACCGGGTCTCATCAATGACGACCCTGTTATGGCTATGTATGACTTTGACAATCCGATTTACCAAGCCGATGAGGAAGGTGAGGAAGATTTTGAACTACCTTAAGAGTTAGCCATATCGCTTAAATAGGAGGAAAGGATGATTCAGCTGCATGAAGAGGCTATTGAAGTGATAAACCTGGGTACCAAAGAGGATAAGAAAGAGGTAAAGACCGGGGCTGCGTTAGAAGAATCTATCAAGACTCGTCTAATTGCCATGCTTCAAGAATATGTTGATGTCTTCTCCTGGTCTTATCAAGACATGCCTAGTTTGGACACAGATATTGTGGTGCACAAGTTACCTTTGAGAGAAGACTGTCCGCCAGTGAAGCAAAAGTTGAGACGCACACGCCCTGATATGGCAATTAAAATCAAAGAGGAAGTACAAAAGCAGTTTGATGTTGGATTCGTAGCAGTGACTAGTTATCCTCCATGGGTTGCCAATATTGTGTCGGTCCCTAAAAAGGACGGTAAAGTCAGAATGTGTGTAGACTATAGGGACTTGAATCGGGCCAACCCTAAATATGATTTCCCTCTGCCTCATATAGATGTGCTAGTTGACAACACTGCTCAATTTTCCGTATTCTTTTTCATGGACGGGTTTTCAAGTTATAACCAAATTAAAATGTATCTCGATGATATGGAAAAGACTACCTTCATCACGCCTTGGGGGAACCTTCTGTTATAAAGTCATGTCGTTTGATCTGAAGAATGCTAGAGCCACTTACCAACGGGCAATGGTGACGCTATTTCACGACATGATTCATCACGAGATTGAGGTCTATGTTGATGATATGATAGAAAAGTCCCAAAACAGAAGAAGAGCATTTGGTCAATCTAGCAAAGTTGTTTGATAGACTCCGGAAATTTAGATTAAGGTTGAATCCAAATAAATGCACCTTCGGGGTACATTTTGGTAAACTACTGGGTTTCATTGTTAGTGAGCGGGGAATTGAGGTTGACCCGGCCAAAGTAAAATCCATCCAGGAGATGCCTGAACCAAGAACTAAGAAGCAAATACGTGGTTTCTTAGGGAAACTAAACTACATTGCACGGTTTATCTCGCACGTAACAGCCATGTGTGAGCTTATTTTCAAGCTTCTGAGGAAGAATCAGGCTATCAAATGGAATGAAGACTGCCAAAAAGCATTCGAATGAATCAAGGAGTACTTGTTAGAACCTCTGATTCCCATGCCTCTAGTTCCAGGGAGACCCTTAATCATGTACCTTACCGTACTTGAAGGGTCAATGTGATGTGTGTTAGGGCAGCAGGACGATTCTGGTCGAAAAAAGCATGCCATTTATTACCTTAGCAAAAAATTTACCGATTGTGAGACACGCTACTCACTACTCGAGAAAACTTGATGCGCTTTGGCATGGGTTGCTCACCGACTAAGACGGTACATGCTGACTCACACCACTCTTCTGATTTCTAGGATGGATCCTATAAAGTATATCTTCGAGAAGCCGGCTCTAACAGGAAGGGTAGCCTGATGGCAGAATATTCTAACAGAATATGATATTCAGTACACTTCGCAAAAAGCAATCAAAGGGAGTGTATTGTCAGAATACCTGGCTCAGCAGCCAATTGACGATTATCAGCCTATGAAATTCGAGTTTCCGGATTAGGACATTATGTTCCTCAAGTTGAAGGACTGTGAAGAACCACTTCCGGAGGAGGGGCCAGACCCCGAATCCAAATGGAAGTTGATGTTTGACGGAGCTGTGAATGTAAACGGAAGTGGGGTAGGTGTTGTCATCATCTCACTAGAGGGTGTCCATGTGCCTTTCGCTGCTAGACTTACTTTCGAATGTACCAACAATGAAGTTGAGTATGAAGCTTGCATCATGGGGGTTGAGGAAGCAATTAACTTGCGAATCAAGATCCTCGAGATCTTCGGAGATTCTGCTCTGGTGGTGAACCAAGTCAATGGCAAGTGGTTAGTTCATCAA
The DNA here is from genome assembly GCA_963966055.1 of Lathyrus aphaca. Lineage (NCBI taxonomy): Eukaryota > Viridiplantae > Streptophyta > Magnoliopsida > Fabales > Fabaceae > Lathyrus > Lathyrus aphaca. Next base: position 232,721,470 of record OZ014519.1, read on the forward strand.
CCTCATCTGGTTCCTTACAGGGATTATACCAGAAGATTGCTGAATTTCTTCACCAAAGTCAAGCTGAGTTATATTCCACGAGATGAAAAACAGTTTGCTGATGCTCTAGCAACTTTATCATCTATGATCAAAGTGTGTCAAGAGAACTACGTGCCTCGAATCATGGTCTCTCGTCTTGAAAGACCTGCCTATGTCTTCGTAGTTGACAGTGGTGAAGATAACAAACCTTGGTATCATGATATCAAGCAACTTTTGAAGTCTCAAGAATACTCGACTGGGGCATCCAGTAAAGACAAGAAGACTCTCAGAAGGCTAGCAGGTGGATTATTTTTTAATCAAGATGATGTGCTATACAAGCGAAACTTCGACATGGTTCTGCTCAGATGCGTGGATAGACACGAAGAAAACCTGTTGATGCAAGAGGTTCATGAAGGCTCCTTTGGTACCCATGCTGGAGAACATGCTATGGCAAAGAAACTATTGATATCAGGATATTATTGGATCACCATGGAATCTGATTGTTGTAAGTATTCCTGCAAATGTCACAAGTGCCAGATCTATGATGATAAGGTCCATGTACCTCCAAATCCATTGAGTGTTATGTCTTCACCTTGGCCATTCGCCATGTGGGCATTGATAAGATTTGCAAGATTGAGCCAACAGCTTCCAACGGTCATCGCTTCATCCTAGTTACCATAGACTACTTCACAAAATGGGTTGAAGCGGCATCCTATGCCAATGTTACAAAGCAAGTGGTAGCCCGGTTTATTAAAAGAGATATCATTTTCCGGTATGGAATTCCCGAAAGAATCATTACTGATAATGGTTCTAACCTCAATACCAAGATGATGGCTGACTTGTGTCGGGATTTCAAAATAGAGCATCATAACTCTTTGCCGTATCGCCCAAAGATGAATGGCACCGTTGAGGCGGCCAACAAGAACATCAAGAAAATCGTGCAGAAGATGGTTGTGACGTATAAAGATTGGCATGAGATGCTACCGTTTGTGTAATATGGGTACCGAACATTTGTGCGTACCTCAACAGGGGAAACCCCGTTCTCATTGGTGTATGGTATGGAGGCAGTCCTACCAGTCGAAGTTGAGATCCCCTCGTTGAGAATAATGATGGACGTTAAGCTAGATGAAGTTGAGTGGCTCCGATCCAAGTACAATCAACTAAGCCTCATTGAATAGAAACGCCTAACAGTTGTGTGCCATGGACAGTTGTACCAACAGCGAATGAAACAGACTTTTGACAAGAAAGTACGGCCTTAACGGTACATACCAGGAGACCTGGTGCTGAAAAGGATTCTTCCTCATCTCAACGATCACAGGGGCAAGTGGACACCCAATTATGAAGGTCCAATCGTGGTTAAAAAAGGTTTTCTCAGGTGGAGCCTTGATGCTAACAACCATGGATGACAAAGACTTCCATTCCCTTGTCAACGCAGACGTAGTAAGAAAATACTTCTTGTAAAAAGACCCGCTGGATAAAAATAGAATAAAGATCCAGGCAAAAATGGGCATCCCGGCGAGCCAAAAACAGAATAAAAGGCTCGGGCAAAAATTAGGGAAATATTGAAAAATGTACACCCACTGAGTTGAAAAACCACATCGGACAACTTAGGTAAAAAAGGGTATCCCGGTGGATTGAAAAACTGAAAGGGCGATCCACGCAAAAGAGGGACTAACACGAATGACTGCAGTCCGCGATATTTGTGATCCATTTGCAACTAAGTTTATTCCAAGGGTTGAAGAGTGATCCAATTACCTTTCTCAGGGGGCAGAGCAAGCGGATAGTTTTGAAGATATACAAGTCATAACCGGATCGAAACTTGATGAGATTCATTTTTCATATTTCCAATAGGATAGTTTATTTTCCTTTTGGGCGACTCCCTCTTTCCAGGGAATTGCTTCCTGATGTAACGCCTATTCATGGCCGTTTTCCAAATAAATAAAATTCAATTTCAGTCAACCTGTGACTATGTGTTTTTGTTTTTCATCTAACATTGATTGATTGCAAAAACATCCAGCAAATTGTAATTTAAAATTCTGTTATGAACATGCAAACACTTTCTAACTCGTGCAGGAGGACATGATTATCTAATACAACTCTAAAAGGGTTAAGTGACTGGGATGATGATTCATATCATAAGCCTGGGGCATACAGGTCCAAACTAACTCTCCATGTTGTAGGCACTATCAGTTGTGTTTATGCAGGTGTAGGTACAAGCGTTACTAGTAGAGCTAAAGCGAACTTCCAAGAGGAATATCTCAACAATACGCCTGAACAAGAACAAGGGTCTTCCTGATTGTCTTTCGTCATCCCCAGTAGAGTTGGAAGTTTAAATCTCCATCAGCAAGGCAACAGAAGGTTAGTGTCCTCTCCAAGCAGAGACTTCCCTTCAAATACAGGGGCAATCCCCAACAGTACAAGGAGTGTCCTTACTCCCCAGCAGGTTGCTTCCTCAGCAGTGTCATACATCTGGCTCCCAGTCAAGTCAGAAGTTTTTTTTACTTCCCCAGCGGAGTTCAATGGGTAGCGTACCTAGCAAGAAGTCCATCTCCAGCAGGGTCTTGTCTCTCCAATCACAAAGTCCAATTTATTTTTGGCAGTGGCGGCAGTTCAGAGCCGGTGTATCATTAACAACGTTCCCCGTAGAGTTGTCTTCTCCTCACAAGAATCAACCAGATCAATGCAGTGATCATCAGTTCTCCCCAGTCAAGCCACCTGGGATACTTGCAGTCTCCTCATCAGGAGGTCTCTTTGCATTTGCATATGCATAATCTTTATTACATTTTCATCCTCCAAAGCGTAGCATTTCCATCATCATGGAGCATTACACCATGAATCTAAACATGTGCATGCCAGCATGAGCCAGTTTTGAGGTATATTACATAAGACCTGTAACATCTTCTCAGCCTGAAGTACTCCCCACAGAGGATACCAGTACTGTTTGCCAAGCATCCTTGTCTTTTCAAGTCAATGTTTGTCACCCCATTCCGCATCTTGTTTGGTACAACAGTCACGTCGCAGGCTCTCGTTTTGTACAACGATCCTGTTTTCCTGGGTTCTCGTTTATGTACAACGACCCCATTCCATCATCGAGTTCCATTTTGTACAATGGTCTCGTTTTTAAGCCATGTTTGGTACAACAGACCCCCATTTCGCGTCTTGTTTGGTGCAACAGTCGCGTCGTAGATTCTCGTTTTGTACAACGATCCTGTTTGTCTGGGCTCTCGTTTATGTACAACGATCTCGTTCCATCTTGTCCTATTTCCATTGTGTTTTTGGTTATCGACTAAGGCCGGTATACCATTGCATCTCCATTTGAGGATGGTTTCGTGATAGATCCGAGGATCTTTTGAGAATTGTCATTCGAGGATGACATTCTTTTCTTCAAGTCCTTCTGAGGTTGGTCATGTTGTTGTGGCTGTCATTCAAGGATGATAGACCATTTTGAGCTTATTGATTGAGGTCAGTATGTCTCTTTTGCAAAGTCTGTCTGAGGTCAGTCTTTGTGTTTTTGGATATCAATTGAGGCCAGTATACCATTGTGTTTCCATTCAAAGATGGTTTCGTGTTAGATCCGAGGATCTTTTGAGAATTGTCATTCAAGGATGGCATTCTTTTCTTCAAGTCCTTCTGAGGTTGGTCTTATTGTTGTGGCTGTCATTTGAGGATGATAGACCATTTTGAGCTTATTGATTGAGGTCAGTATGTCTCTTTTGCAAAGTCTGTCTGAGTTCAGTGTTTGTGTTTTTGGTTATCGACTGAGGCTGGTATACCATTGTGTCTCCATTCGAGGATGGTTTCGTGTTAGATCCGAGGATCTTTTGAGAATTGTCATTCGAGGATGGCATTCTTGTCTTCAAGTCCTTCTGAGGTTGGTCTTGTTGTTGTGGCTGTCATTCGATGATGATAGACCATTTTGAGCTTATTGATTGAGGTCAGTATGTCTCTTTTGCAAAGTCTGTCTGAGGTCAGTCTTTGTGTTTTTGGTTATCGGCTGAGGCCGGTATACCATTGTATCTCCATTCGAGGATGGTTTCGTCTTAGATCTGAGGATCTTTTGAGAGTTGTCATTCGAGGATGGCCTTCTCTTCTTTAAGTCCTTCTGAGGTTGGTCTTGTTGTCGTGACTATCATTCGAGGATGATAGACCATTTTGGAGCTTATTGATTGAGGTCAGTTTGTCTCTTTTGCAAAGTCTGTCTGAGGTCAGTCTTTGTGTTTTTGGTTATCGACTGAGGCCGGTATACCGTTGTGTTTCCGTTCGAGGATGTTTTCGTGTTAGATTCGAAGATCATATTTTGAGTTTTCATTCGAGAATGACATTCTTCCCAATATATTCTATTTCCCGCAGAGTTCAAATTTCCAGGTTTTATTCGAGTATTCAATCACTTCATACCTTAAACGTCTAAAAGCCAGTGCAATTATTCGTTCAGGCTTGCAGATGATTGAATAGGGGAAGTTGTAATACCTCGAAATTTTCCCTCTCATTTTCTCAACATTTTGCATAGAATTTAGCATAAACAAGTTCATGAAACAACCAAAAATATTGCATCATATTCATCATAGCTGAGGCATGGGTATGTGATCATTGATTGGAGTAATTGAAGGATATACAAAGACAAACAAGGGGCCTCAAATCTTCTCAACCTTGTGCAAAGGGTTCATGACATCCCACGAGTATTCATTTGAAGCCATAAGTCCCAGAAGGAAGGGTATTGATCAGAGAAGTCAACTAGATTGAGCAAAAGGTCAACTTTCGAATTTTTGAGGTCAAGGCCATGAAATTATGGTTATAAGGGTCTTAGGGACCAAGTTTGATCAAGAAGGGATGGAGAAATCAAAGGAAAAAATATTTTTTTAGGACTATGTATCGATGCATACGAGGGATGTATCGATGCATGATGGATTTCATTTGCTGGAAATAGTCAAGAAACTTCAGTATGCATCGATGCATACAACCATGTATCGATACATATTAGTAAAAAAAAGCTGACATGCATCGACTCATACGAGGGATGTATCGATGCATAATGGATTTTCCTTGCTGGAAATTGCCAATGCTTCAGTATGCATCGATGCATACAGCCATGTATCGATACATATCAGTTAAAAAAAACCAACATGTATCGATTCATCCGTGTTATGTATCGATACATGAGGTTGTTTTTCTGCTAAGAACTTCTGAACAATGACAATTCACTTCATGGATTGCATCTATGATGGAACCATGCAAACAAAACTCAAAGAAGCTTTGTATGCCTCAATTTTGGAGTTGTTTCAAGAACTTGAAAGGGGTTGCATTCTCACTATAACAGTCCTAAACTTCACAGCATGAGATCACACCGTAAAGTTGCATAACTGAATTTTCCAATCCACCCTCATTGCACCTTACACCTCAAGTTAGAATTGACCATGGTTCTAATTGTTAATCATGAGGGTTAACAGTTAACCTGAGATATATAAGGCTTTCTCCAACTGAATTTAGCACACTTCATTCTAACCAAAATTTCATCACAAACTACATCCATTTTTATCTGTTTTTCATTCTGATTTTGGAAGCTACATTGCACTTCATCTTCATCAATTCAGTCCCAACCTTCATCAATTTAGTCTCAATCTTCATCTATTCATCATCATCATCATCATCAAGAGCTTATTTCCATGGCAGAATTTCATTGAATCATCCACTCTATACTAATGCAATTTTCTACATTTTGCTTCCATCTAATTTGATCTTCATCTACAACACCACACTCTTCATCAAGTCATCATCAACATCATGATTTATAGACTCTCCATGGATCTAAAGGATTAAAAAGATCAAGACTCCATCTCTGAAAATTTTCTACATATTCATCAATTTCTCAAGACTCTTCATCAACAAAGTGTTTATTTCACTCCACAAAGGATCAATATCAAGCATAGAAGACATTGTAACCTCCTCTCTGGATTTCTACAACTTTGAGCACCACCGGATTTCAGGTTTGTCGCACAAACTTTCTTGCTTGATTTCAATGCTTTTTGGTTGATTTGTGTTGTTTTGAGCTTGATAGAAGCAATGTGACCCCTGTTTAGTTGATAGGCTTCCTAGAAGCTTAGATTCAATTTCTAGGTTGGAACTATTGGGCTTTGATTTGTGCAATACATGAACCTTAGGAGAAAATTAAGCCTAGATATGTGATCAGTGCAAGGAGACGAGTTCAACCATGGTCTCATTTTTCATTTTAGTGAAGATTTTTGTAAAGCCCTAACTGGAGATCACCAGAGAAGATGACCGGAGCTTTGCTCTGGTGACCGGAATAGTAGTCTTAGCATTAAGGGGAGAACATACCACAACCATTAGATTGTTTCCATCTAACGCACCAAAATCAACCACCACATTAATGAACATGTGCTAGTCATGTTACATAAATTTGTGAAGAGTTTTTCAGATAACTATTTGCACCCAGCATGTTTAGGTTCAGCCCAATTCAGTTCAACTTTCCACTTCCTGCACCCCTTTCCATTTTCTTTATTTTTTAATTTCAGTTTTGATGCAATTTCAGTTTTAATCCACAAAAAAATACCAAAACCCATATTAAAATTCTACAGAAATTACAAAGACTTCCTAACTCATTTTAGAAATTTTCCACACTTTTACTTTCTGATTTTTAGCCATTTTCCATTTTTTGGTCGATTTTCCATTTAATTAGTTTCTATGGAATTCGTTCAGCTACACTTCATTTTATTCATTTTATTTCTCCCACTTCCAGTAATCTTTTTGTCCCATTCTTTTTGCTGTGATTAGAGGACTCGTAATAGAACTTGGAATTATTTTTTTTCATATTTTTTAGGTCCATCTTATCCACTATTTTGGCAGCATAGTTTGTGCAAGTTTGTGAACAAATCTTATGTAGATTTAAGTGACCTTTTGGCATATTTAGGTTGTGAATTTTTAGGAGACTCTTTAACACAATATTAGATTCAGGTTAGAGACCTTAAGGAATTAATATCATATTTTTCCAGGACCTTTACCATTTTTTTTAGTGCTTTGACTTTATTCATGTTTTCCATGCAAATCTACTTAGTTTTCACTTAGGGGTTTAGTAACACTTTAGGGCATAGTTTGATTTTGATTCACTTAATCCCTTTAGATACTTTTAATATGATTTAGCTTTTGCCTTTAGAAGCTAGCTAACTTATAGGATACCTTAGACTTAGGTATTAGCCTTAGAAGTTCACTAACACCTTTCTTAAGCTAGTGTGAGTTCTTAATTGAAGTTTGCCATGTTATAATTGTTCAAATTACTTCATCATGCTAACATTTGTTTTGTAGGGGGAATATGAGGTAATTATTCTTCATTCCTTTTTCTTATGAATTTTAATTGTGTTTGCCTTAGCACTTGATGCTTTGTTCATAGGCTTCCCTTTTGTTCTTTAGATTCAACTTAACTTCCTTAGGAAGTAAGTTGAACTCTAACTAGCTTTTCTTCTCCTTAGGTTAGAATACCTCATGAACCATAGGGTCACCTATTGTACATAATAAGATAACTTAGGGTTGTGTCTTAGTCCCCCATTAGCTTTGACCTTTTGCCTCTTGAGTCTTCTTCTCTCATCTTCAAACAAAATCATAAAAACACTTAATAAATACATGAAAAAATCTCTTGTGTATAGCCTTATTCCATGGGGCACTTACATTCATTCCATCTTGGAATAATGTAGGCTTGTCTAGAATTATGTACAACTATGATCAAGAGATTATTTTCACAAATAAAGTCTAAAAGATACTTCTTCACAAGCTACAAAAACATGTAATAAGTTCAACAAGCTAGTGAACTTAAACCCTGATCCTTGGGAACAAGTCTTGGATAAATTCTCCTTGCTTGGTGTGCTTGTTCTACTATTCAATCTTGGAATGTAGTAGCAAGTACACATTCCATGGAAAAGAGTTTGAATTCACTTCCTTGTTCCAAATTCATAAAAACTCTTAAAAAGCAAACAACAAACAATAAGCGACTTTCTTGTGGGAACTTCTTTTCTCACCTCATTCACTCTAAACGCGAACTTGCGACGACTTGTCTCATTTGCAAGACGGTAAACACACTCGTTCAAGGCGAGCATGCAAAACCTGAGTATAGACATACGCAGTTCCAGCGCATAAAAAACGCAAATAAGTAGTTTCTTCCTTAGTTAGGCGAACTACGTCGACTCTGATCCTCATTTTCTCGCTGAGGTACGTAGGCAACGGGGTAGGGCCCGTTCGAGCACATTCTTTATTTTCCCTACATTCTCCCCATTCTTTCTTTTTGTTCTCTCTTCTAATTCCCTTTCTCATTTCCATCCCCATTCCAGTTAGCAGTTTTTATTCAGTAGCACTTTATTCTTTTACCCTTTGAGACAAACAAGCAAGCGTGGATCCCGTCGGGTACGGCAGACAATCTGGGGTGCTAATACCTTCCCAGGTCGTAACCAACTCCCGAACCCAGATATTTGGTTCGCAGGACCTTGTCTTTTCCTTCTTCCTCAGGTTTGTGCAGCATTACCTTTCCCATTCTTTCGGGATAAAAATGCCTAGCTGGCGACTCTACCTTTTCCGTGCCACTTTTGCGTTTGTACTTGGATGAAAATCCCAGGAGCGACATTACCGGTTGAAGTTGAAATTCCTTCTTTACGTGTGATGATAGATGTCAAGCTTGACTAGGCTAAATGGGTGCATTCCTGATATAACCATTTGTGTCTAATTGATGAAAAGAGATTAACAGTTGTGTATCATGGTTAGCTTTATCAGAGGTGAATGAAGCAAGTATTTGATCAGCCACTACGCACTCGAGAGTACCAAGTTGGTGAGCTTGTACTCAAAAGAATCATTCCTCCAGGTTCATATCACAAGGACAAGTGGACACCGAATTATGAAGGCTCATTCATAGTAAAGAAGTTTTTCTCTAGTGGAGCGTTGATGCTCACTACTATGGATGGTGAAGACTTCCAATCCCCTGTAAACTCGGACGCAATTAAAAAATACTTTGCATAAAAAGACCCGCATGTCACAAAAATAAAATTTAAGTCCAGGCAAAAAAAGGGCATCGCGGGGAGCTAAAAACAGAATAAAAAGCTCGGGCAAAAGTTAGGGAGATAAATAAAAAATGTACACCCGCTGAGTTGAAAAGCCACATTGGACAGCTCAGGCAAAAAAGGGTATCTTGGTGGATTGAAAACCCGAAAGGGCGATCCACGCAAAATAAGGGAATAAGCGAATGATTGCGATCCGAGTAATTTGTACCACATCATCGTCTTAGTTAATCTGGCAGTATCCAAAGGGTAGGAATCAGTCCAATCTTCTTCTTTAGAAGTCGAAGGCAAGAACGGAAAATCTGGAAGATATACTGGTCATAGCAGACAAGAAACTCATTGGAATGTCGTGCACATTGCCATTAGGATAGTTTATTTTTTCTCAATTTTATGGTGATTACCTCTTTCCAGGTAGTCGCTTCTTGATATAAATTTTCCCCTGTTCAGAGGCTCATCAATAAAATAATATTCAGTCCAAAAGCTTCATCCTTGTTTTTTATTTTATTTGCTTTGTGTGCAAAAATGTCCTGAATTTTTGGTAAAAGAACATTGCATTTAAACTTGGTGATTTTATAAATGACATGTGAAAGGAAAACATTTAAAATCACTTTGAACAACGGCGGCATGGGATGATTACCTTGTACCATGCAATTTCCCAGGGCATATGTGTATTTTTGGTTGTTGTAGGTTTGCAGGTAACAGGGGGTTGTTCCCAGACAGCATTCCCCAAGCAGGGTATTCTTCCCCCCAGCAAGACAATACTCTTCCGTTTTATCCCCCAACAGATCAGGGTGAGTCCCAACATTCTTAGCAGAGAAGAAGCATTTCCTAGCTGATTTAGAACAGATGTTATCCCCAATAGAACTTCAAGATCAGTTGAATAGTTCTCAATCCCCAAGCGGAGTTGTCATAACAGTGTTCCCAGCAGACAACTGAAGGCCTTGCACTTCCCCCCAGGGCTTATAAATGGCAGAATTCTTCTTCCAGTAAGAGATTATTTTACCTAGCATTTATTCCCAGCCGAGTCTGAAGATTGCCATTTCCCCCAGATATCATGATTGAGACCCACTCTCATCATTGGGAAATTCCCCAGGGATTTGCCAATTTATTTTTGGCCAATTATTCATTCCCCATCTAGATCCAAGTATTGTCAAGGTATTTTGATCTCATGCCTCAGTAGAATGTCAGTCAAAGCATTCTCGTGGCTAACGGAGTTACAATTGGTATTCTCCCCTACAGAGTTGTTACTCTCCTTGAAAATCAAGCTTTTTTATTGATACTCATATGTATCTCCATCAACACGTGTGTGTTAGTTCTCTAGTTTTTAACACTCGTCTATGTTAGTTCTCCAGCTTTCAGAACTCGTTTGTATCGTCTTTAGCACTCGTCTATGTTATCTTTTGGCAAGCATTCAAGCATTCGTCTGTGTTTGATTTGATAGCAATTGATACTCGTCTGTATCATTTTTTCCATTCACTCGTCTGTGGTGGATTCCTATACTTTCCTGGTACTCGTCTGTATCATTGGCTGGTACTCGTTCGTATTCGTGGCTGGTACTCATCTGCATCGTCGCCTGAAGAACTCGTCTGTGTTTCCTAGATCATCGTCCGATGCTGTAGCGGTAAAATCATGAGTGTAAGCTATTGATTAACTTAACTCAAGGTAAATAGAGTCGCTACCATGCTTTTATTTTATTCCAAGAGGAAAAGGAAAAAAAGAACGAATAAATCCTAATGAATCTAAAAGCAAAAAGCTAAAGAAACACAACAGAGAAACATGTAAGGGGATAGGTTACACAATGGGAAGGTTTTACGCACCCAAAATGTCTGTGGTACTCCACGGAAGCCCTTTGAAAAATTTACTGCTCTTGGTTTGAAAATGGTTTGCAAAAATGAGAGTGAAGAGGTGAGAGAAAGAATTATTTTTTAATATTTTTGTGTTTGGAGAGGTTTACCACCTCATGCCTACGTACCCACAAAGTGCAATGCGATATCAAAACCCCGTAGTTCGTGGTACAAATAGTGAAAAAAGGTGGGTTATGATTCATTTTATTAAGTGAAGAGAATTTGTCATCTTCAAGTGGATAGCCAAACAAATCTACCATGAGAATGAAGGCATGGACTCATACATCATTATGGGGAGGGCGCCAACTCGGATAAAATCGACGAGTATGCCACTAAACCCCCACAAATGATAAGAGACTTAATTACATCAAACTACAACCATGGATATTGAGAGGCTTGCACCCGAATAAAGAATAATGACTCATAATCGGCACTCTTTAAAAGAAAATAAACAAAAGTGCACTAAGGCACAAAACAAATTGAATGAGTTTGATTCTTTTTATTTTTTGAATTAAGGTCAACATGATTAGATTCATTGATTTTAAAAGAAAAGAAAAAGGAGTAAAAGCCACTTGACAAAAGTCAAGGTTTTTGTTTTGTTAAAGAGGTGATGATTTAAAAAAGAAGGAATCCTTTGAAAAAGGGAGAAGGTTTTGAAAATTAAAGAATGGGAGGAGATAAAGGGACTATCCTAAAAAAAGAAAATAAGGAGATAAGGGAAGAAAGATCTAACCAAACTTGATGACATTCCAAATTATGAGCAAAAGAGTTCCATCCTTATAAGCTAGCAAATTGCCAAATAAAGGCTAAATTCAACTTCATGAAGATCAAAACAAAAGGAAGGGATCCTAAAATCTAAGTCCAAAATCTACATTCCAACGCCAAGGATAGTGTAAACACCCCAAATTTGCCCTCACCCATTTCACCATGGCTTGTGATCATTTCATATGCATAAACACAATCATACCATCTCATATCTCAATTTTGAGTCACTGCATTGGTTCTAAGTCATCTGCATCTAGGGTTTGTGATCTGAGCAATCCAAGAGCTTCTTGAGCCACTCCAAAGGCCATCAATCATTTCAAAGGGATCCATATGTGTTCAAGTATCATATTACCTCCTCTCAAAGTCAACAATTCCAAAGAATCACAAGAACTAAGGTTTGTATGGATGCAGAGCCAAGTTTGACTGCACAGTTGACCTAAAAATTAGGGTTTTGGTTTCAGAGGCCATAACTCCAAATTTTTTGGTCATTCTTGTTTCCATTGGTCTCTATATGGTATAGGGAGTATGCATATCAATTTTCATGAAGAAATTCCATGGGGAAGTCATCTGATCAAGGTTTGACTTTTCAGACAAGTCAGTGTAAAATCAGGGCATCTGAGGCCCCCAATGACCCAACCAATGGGTGATCTTCATCATTTTGAGTGTATATGATCTTTATTTGATCATGGAAGAAGGATGAAGTTCACAAAAATCAAGAATTTGGAGTTTTTGCAAATGTTGACTTTTTGGGCATAGTTGACTTTTCAAGAATGCTTCATTTTAGGTCATTTTTCAAGCCTTGATTCTTGATCCAAAAATGCTTCAAATGGAAAAACTTTGGTCATGAAAGTTGTAGATTACATCTTTCCCTTTTCAAAAAGTACAAGAACATGATCAAATTCTTTTTGGATCAAAAGTTATGGTGTGACAAAGTTGGCAAAAATCATTGATTTTTAAGGCATGCTTCAAATGAGAATTTTGCAAAATCATGAACCAAAGCCAATTGTAACTTCTAATTCACTTCAAACCATGATATAAACATTCTATGTGACATGAAAATCAGATTTGGACCAAAAATCCCTCATGTTCATGGCTTGTGTAGCAAAGTAGTCACATGTGAACCAAAAGGCAACAACTTGCAAAAACACTCATCACACTCCACCAACTTGATGCATTGGATGCTGCACCTTGCTAGCCCTCTCACCTCATCTTGCTGCACCAGAACCATGCCTTGTACTAGCCTAGCACCAAGCCATACTTTCTCTTACACAAAAGTTGACAAATTGCAAAATGGCCATACCAATCAATAAAGCACATGTCATGTCATCTGACCAATGAGAGAGGTTTATGTGGACAAAGAGCAAGACATTTCATAGATGAAGCAAGGCTGAAACTCTCTCAAGCATTACATACACCAAAACACACCATCTTGCATATTCCTTCGAATCTGCCTCCACAAACTTAAAACATCAAAGCCATCTTCACCAATCAACTCACCATGTGTCATTGAGTAGGAAGTAGCAAGATTCAAGCCTGAAACCAGCCTGAACTGAACTGCACCATTTCTCATCCCTAGAACCAGAACTCTTCGAATCCCTTCATCCAGCCATCAAACACTTAATTTTCCTTCACCAACAAGTCAGGCACACCTAAAGGAGCAGGAATCCACCATTGGAATGGCCTGAAACCTCCCCATTCCTGATTGTGCCATCTGCTACACCAGAATTGTTCCTCACAAATCAGCCATCCACAAGAGCTTTGAAGCCTTCCATTAGCATCAGGGGAGACAAAGAAGTCCATTTGCACGCAAAGGAGGCTCTGAAAGCTCAGTTTTGAAGCTTTCCAGCTCAGGTATGAACATGGAAATTTTTCTCTCAAAGCTTGATTTTTGAGTTACAAATTGATTATTCATGTCTTGCTGGTTATGGGGTTGGTTTCAGAATCAAAAATGAGTAAAAATTGAGCTTGTATGGTCCCTCTGAAACTTTTCCCGTGATTTTCATTTCTTTCGATTCGTTTGATTTATGATGCATAAATGATATTTGATCATGGATTTGAGTTGCAGGAAGTGTGGGGATTGTTTCTGGGCGTTTAATTTGACTTGGGGTGGCCTAGATAAGAAGCTAGGGTTTGGGATGGTCGGAGAAGACGACCGGAGCTTATCTCCGGTCGCCTGAATGTAATTAGGGTTAAGTCTCATTAATTAGTGAACTTTAAATTTGGTCCCTTGGATGCTGCTTCCCGCGCGCTCGTGAATGGCTCAGATCAAGTCATTATGCCCTAATCCACTTAATTAGTATTAATTAATATTAATTAAATTAATTTATTCAGAGTGAATCCAGACCCTCCATTCACGCGCGCAGTCCACCCTTTTGAACCCAGATTCAATCCTAGCCATCCCTTCTGATTACTTTTCCTTTTTCTTTATTTTTATTCATTTTCTTTTCATTTCTTTTCCATAATTAATTTAAAATAGTAAAAAAGGTTTAAAAATTATGAAACTTTTTCTCCTGAGTTTTATTAATTTTTATGACACAAAAATATTTTTATTTTTATTTTTATCATTAAAAAAGCATTTTTAAATATTTAAAAGATTATTTTTAATTGATTAATGGAAATTAATTAATTAAAAATACTTTTAAGTATCTAAAAATCACCAAAAAAATTCATGAAATGTTCTAAGACATTTAGAAACATTGTCCAACCTTCAAACCAAATTTCTTTTTGGATCTTGATGCATTTTGAGAATTTTCCATTGAATTAAATCATTTTTTGTGCATTATTTTGATCATAAGTTCAAAAAATCATTTCTGCCTATCTAGGAAGAGTTGGACATTGTTTCTTTTTGCATTGTTTTGAGTTTAGCATGTAGTTTTTGAGATAAAATGGCCATGATTTGATCTTGCATTTTTCAATTTGTTTGGCATTTCTTTTGTTTAGGAGCCCTAAAAACCCTAATAACTTAGAAAAATCATAACTTGAGTTTGGTTAAGAGTTGAGACCTCCCCTTTGGACTTTGGTTTAGTATAGGTTTAGGGTTTCTTTGGGTGGCATTTTCCATTTTTTATCTTAGGGTTTGCTTCTGATTTTGAGTTTTGTTTGATGTTTGTTTCATAAACCCTAATTTGGGCTTCCATTTGCATCTTTCTTGCATTCTCTTGCATAACATGACTTGCCATGCCATTCCATGCCTCCATTTGATTCATTTGACATCATAAGACATGTAGAAAGCATGTTTGATCATTGCATCCCATATTTGCCATTTTGTTTGCCATGTATGTTTCATAACTTTTCATGTAAGATCATGCTCCTTAACTTGCATCATTTGCATCCATGATCTTGTATGAACATCTCCATGCCTTGCCTCATGCTTGTAGCATCTCATAACATCATTATCATCATCAACATGCTTCTGGTTTTGTTTTTCATCATGTCATTTCATCTCATTTGGAATTGCATTGCATTTCTTTTCTAACATTTCAGGTGGTAAGTGAGGTTGAGAAGTGAATTTGCCTTCACTTCTCATAACTTTTCTTTTCATCTCCCTTGCATCCATTGCTGCATTTTTGTTTGTGTTTGAGATTGAGCTTGCTCATTCTTCTTCTTCTCACTTTCTTTCTTCAAGTGACTTGACTTCTTGAATGAAGCAAGTCACTTTGCTTCTCTTGATCCTGTTCATCTGCTTCCTGGTGGTTCCATTGAAGACTTCTCTTGAAAACCTCACAAACCTTAGGAACAACCAAGCATGACAATGATTAGGGTTTTGATTAGTCTCCCCTCTTAGTTTTACCTTTGTGTCTCTTTTGAGTCTTCTCCTCTCATCTCATAATCAGGGACTAAACCCTAAAGGCTTTAAGGCTTTGTGATTAAGCTTATGCCTGCATCCTTCTATTAGGATGGAGTGTATAACTTTAATCCTAAGTGTTGAACCTTTAATGTGTTTAAATCCTTTAATCAATCCATCTAATAATCATCAAGACATCACACTTGTAACTTGGGCCTTGCATTAGGGTTCTAATTCTTCCTTAATTGGTTAAGAAGGACTAACCCTAGTGTTAATGGACAAGTCCCCCTCAAGTTGTCTTACAAACCATAAAACTCACTTCATCATCATACCATTAATCTAAAATCCACTTAATAAAGGCTTGTTTTGTCATGAGTTTAATCCCTAATCATGGATTAAGTTGAGAAGCTTTCCTCAACTTAAACATTCTCATCTATTATCCTTCTATTAGGATGGTGTAATGAGTCTGTTTAATCCTTGATTATGGCTTAATTTCATTACTCAACACTAAACAAAAACAACAAAAACATCTAATTAATCACAAGTAGGTTAATGATCTTAATCCTACACCAAAGGTGTTTAAGTGTGAGAAGCTGACTTCACACTTAAGGTATTCTCGTTACCCCTAATCAGAGGGAGGATGTGATGAGTTTACTAAATCCATTGGTTTAGACTTAAGCTCATTAACTTGTGACAAACTTCAAAAAGCAATAAAAGGCTGAAAACACCAAAACAAACAATAATCGTCTCCTCCGGGATTCTTTTCTCATCTCATTCACTCATAAACGAGAACTCGCTTCTTCCGCCTAATGCAAGACAGTTTGCACCTGAGCCAGACAGGTCATACACTTGAGCATAGACAAGTAAGCAGTTCACAAGTCAATATCTTTCAGTCTCTTTGGGTCGAACTACGGTGTTCTGACTTCCTCATTGCACGAGAGGATACGTAGGCATAACTTAACAGTTATCGAACAAAAGTATCTGTGCATTCCCCCTCTCTCCAGCTTCATTCCTTAGCCTCATGATCTTGAGCATCTTATTCCTGTTCTTACACTGACGCTGTATATATCACACTTCACACTTCTTTTACACTGACACCTGTATATCCTTTTCCAGCTCTCTTTATACACAAATTGCACTGACACTACCCCTTTAAAACACAAATCTTTTAAGCGTGGATCCCGTCGATTACGACGGACAATCTGGGTGCTAATACCTTCCCAGGTTGTAACCAACCCCCTTTCTCAGTCTCTCTGGTTCGCAACCGTCTTATCCATCTTTTCCTTGGTCTATGCAGCATTACCTTTCCTCCGGGATAAAAATGCCTAGCTGGCGACTCTTTTCATTCTCCAGTGAGTTCACGGCTGTGTGTTCTCATTGTCCCTCTCGCCGACCGTTCGCGTCTGTACCTTTATTTGGGCCATTCCCATTTGTCGGGAGCGACAGCTTGGCGACTCTGCTGGGGACCCTTATACTGCAACCAGGGCTTCTGGTTCTTTTTGTGGGTTCCTCCTAGCGCTTGATTGATTTGTGTTTACTGGGGTGTTATGTGCTATTTGTGCTTGTTTTGTATTTATTTTTGCTTTATGTACAGTTGTTTCATTGCTTTCTTTACAGCTTTACATATATCATACTGTCATACTGTGCTGGCTGGATCTGTTTTGTTGCTTTGGTGGGTGGGTGATTCATTGAGAGTTAAGGTCCTATACCTGGGACCTGAGTGACACCTAGGCTAGAGTGAATCATATTCTTTCCCATTCCATTTTGGTCTGGTGCGGGAATTTGAAACACGGTTCAGATATGGGTTTCTTCTTGAGAACTCTGTGTTGCAGATTTCCTGCAATGCTAGGGCTATCTGGGAAGCCTGCTAAGTCTGGATGACCTTTAGTATTGACCTTCAGAAACTGAGGTGAATTAGAGGAGGAACTTTTATGGTTATTGTAAACACTGTACCTCCGGGTTAGAAGTGTTTACACTTCTCATAACTGATCCAAGTCTGAGGATCCTTGTTTTAGAACACCACCTGTGAGGGGGTTGGGCTGTTTACAGGTTTGCAGGTACCTTGACCTCAGAATACCTTGTTACTTTGATTGTTTAAGAATACTTCAATTTGGGACAGTTCTTGTGATTCTAAAACCCTGTATATGTGGCTCTTTATTTGAGTCCCCCACCTTGGTTACTGGATTTATAGACCTCCATCTGGAATTCTTGAACATACTTGGACCTATATCAGGGCATTTTGATCAGATCCAGCTCAGTCACAGACCCTTGCATATCATTTGCATACATAATCATTGCATCATATTGACATTTGCTTATTTGTGTTTCAGGGTATCCATCTTCATTTGGTTTTGACCCCACCTTCAGTACTGACCTATCTTCATCAGCTATCTGCTTCAGTTATCACCTGCACCAGCCAGTCAGTGGCCCACTTCTTCAGTATTATCATCAGCACCTGTCTCTACTCAGTCTCAGCATCATGGCTCCTAAAAAGAGCAACATCACCTATCACTTCTTCTAGCCAGAGCTATCAGACATCAGGAGGATTCAAACCTTGATCACCCCAGATCACATACCTTTGTTCAGGGAAAGTTATGGAGATATACTTGATATGGTTATGGATCTGGACCCATCACAGAGAAGCCTGATCCACACCTGCATTCAGTTTTATGATCCCCCACTGAGATGTTTCACTTTCCAAGACTTTCAGTTAGGCCCTTTATTGGAAGAGTACTCCTCATTAGTTGGTATACCCATCAAAGGTGGAATCCCATTCAACCCTGAGATGGTCTTTCCTGCTAATGGAGAAGTTGCAAAGGCTTTACATCTGGAACCTGTCCTGATTGAGCAGCATATGACCTCTAAAGCTGGAATCCCTGGCTTCCATCTGGATTTCTTGATCTCTCAAGCTACCCTGAAAGCTTCTTTAGGAGAGTGGAAGGCTGTTTGTGCCTTGTTAGCTTTGAGCATATATGGAATTGTGTTGTTTGCAGACGAGCCTCGATTCATCAGCAAGAATGCAATCCATCTGTTCATCCTAAAGAACCCAGTGCCCACTTTATTGGGGGACCTCTACTATTCAGTGCATCAAAGGAATGAAAAGCAGAGGGGAAGATTAGTGAGGTGTTGTGCTCCATTATTCCATACGTGGCTTCTCAGGCATCTACCCAGGACAGATGCATTTCTGAACCCTCATCAGCAGAGCAACTGGGCTAAGAGACTCATTGTTCTAACTTCAGCTGACATCAGATGGTGCACTCAGAGCACCAAGGGCAGGGATATCATCACCAGCTGTGGGCATTTTCCCAATGTGCCTTTAATAGGAGTTAAGGGTAGTATCAATTACAATCCTTTGCTGTTCAGAAGGCAACTGGGCTATGCACTGGTCCATACTCCTAGGGCACAGGACTTGGTTGAGACTCTTTATTGTGAAAACAAGATTAGTCTGGCTATTGTTAGGCAGGCAGCCTGGGCCTGGGATAATGTTCAAACCAAGGGAATAACCATTCTAGGGAAGTGCAACAATGTGGCATCGGCACAATATTATGAATGGTCCCGTGCCAGGGCCCATTTCTCTGGGATGCCCTTTACCATAGAAGACATGCCTGAGTCATCTTCAGCACCACCCCCTGCCACTATCAGTTTGGAGGAGTTTGAGAGCTTGAAGGAAAGAAATGAGAAGCTAACCCAGGCTTTGCAGAAGACCCTCCGGGAAAGGAGTGAAGGTATGAGGGAGATTGAGAGGTTGGAGAAGTTGAGAGTGGAGCATTTGACTAAGATTGAGAAGTCTGGGGATTATATCAAAAAGTCTAAAGCTGGAGAACAAATTCTGAAGAATGCTTGCAAGGAAGCCCAGTTCCAGAGAGCAAGGACAGACTTGTATTTGAAGGAGAGTCAAGCCCGGTGGGTCAGGATCACCGAGGCTCGTACTCTAGAGGACAAGAGAGTTCAAGACAAGATGGAGCAACTGGAAGCTAGTGCAAAAGAACAACAAGAAGCCCTGGCGGCAGCCCAGAGGGAGATATCAGAGCTGAAGGTCAAAGCAGGGGTGAAGAGGTCAAAGGACCAAACTCAGCACAAGAAGCTAACAACAGCTGTTACGACCCGGAATCTCCTCATCAGGAATCTCACGGAGCGTCCGGCTGATCCTGTGACCGAAGCACTTCTCAAGGAAGTTCGTGAGGATGAGTTTGGTCTTGGTGTTTGACCATTTGTTTGTTGTTGCTTTCTTTCCGTGTACTTTTATTTTCTTGTAATGTATTTTGACCCCTTAGAGGGCTTGTGTTGTAAAATGAACAAGTTGTAATATATTTGTGTTAGTTTGCTTCATCTGAGTTTTCTTCAAGCAACAACAACAGCATCTTCAAGGGTCTGGAAGGGTCAAAACTGAAGGCCAAACCGGATACCTTGAGAACAAATAAGCATAACTGCATTGCATGCTAACCCTTTGTTTGTTTTGTAGGTTTTTGTTTTGTTGTTGCTAACCTCTGTTGTGATGCCTCAGGAACTATTGCTAGGCGCCGAGTTTTTCCCCTCAACCGTCCGCACCGCTATCCAACCCGAAACAACCTTCCGGGCATTCAAATGGATCAGATGCAGCAGGACCTTACTGAGGTCAGAAATCAAATGGCAAATGAAAGGCTAGAGATGAGGAATCAAATGACTCAGTTTATGGAAGTTATGAACAACATGGCTCAGAGCCAGGAAAGATTGAGGGCCATGGTGGAAAGGCAGAATCAAGAAGATCCACATATAGGGACTGCCGGTACCAGTAACAATGAAAGGGTACAACCTCACGTCAACCCTCCGGTATTTGGACCACACCTCCATCCTGAGGTCAATATTCCTGCAAATGTTCAAGGGACTGCCACTGCAGCCAGGGTACTTCAAGAAGACCCCCAAGAGGACCAATTCACAGTGATGGGCGCTGGTGAAGAAGCTTATGATAGGAGATTGGATGAGATAGCTGAGAAGTTGAGGTCCTTAGAATCTCAAAACTCTTTGGGCTTCGATGTCATGGACATGGGCTTGGTAGACGGGGTCAGGATCCCCCATAAGTTCAAGCCTCCTTGCTTTGAAAAATACAACGGGACTTCATGCCCCCGGACTCATTTACAGTCATTTCTGGGAAGGCTGAAGGCCTATACAATGGATGAGAAGCTCTGGATGTTCTATTTCGAAGACAGCTTAACCGGAGCGTCAAGAGAATGGTACTCTCACTTGACAAGGGCAACTATTAGATGCTGGAAGGACCTGGCAGAGGCCTTCATCAGACAGTATCAGTATAACTTAGACATGGCACCCAACAGGACCCTCCTAATGGGAATGTCACAGTCGTCAAGGGAAAGTTTCCGAGAATATGCACAGAGATGGAGGCAACTGGCTGCTGCTGTTCAACCACCTATGTCTGAACGGGAAATGGCAGATATGTTCATGAACACCCTTCAGGGAACATATATTGACAGGTTGGCTGCTTTCTCTTCCACTAGCTTTGCAGATGTTGTCATAGCCGGGGAGAGAATTGAAAGCTTGTTAAAAATGGGAAAGATCTCATACAACGGTGCAAGCTCGTCCAGTAGTACAAGAAAACCTTTTGCAGGCCCAAGAAGAACTGGCGAGACCAATGCCATCCATTCAAACAGGGGCAGGCCCCAATATGTTCAAAGGTCAATAGCAGCAGTCACCATTCCTGCTCCAGCTCATCCTCAGCCAGTTTATCAACCTCCGCAACAAAGCTATCAACAACAACCTCAGTACCATCAACAAAATCAGTATCCTCCGAGGAATTACAACAACAGCAACACCAACAACAACAGTCAGCAAAGGCCATTCCAACAGAGGCCATCTCAAGCTAATAGGGTGATCGATCCGATCCCTATGCCATATGCTACCCTGCTGCCACAACTCCTGAAACTCAACCTAGTTGAGCTAAGGACGCTGGCACCTCCAGATCCCAACAGTCTACCCAGGAACTATGACTCCAACGCTAGGTGTGCCTTCCATTCAAACGCACCTGGCCACAGTACAGAAAAGTGCAGAGCTCTGCATATGAAGGTACAAGACCTGGTAGACTCCAAGGCTCTGAATTTCGCACCACCACCCAATGTAAATAAGAACCCAATGCCAAACCACGGTGGTCCTAGAATTAACGCTATTGAAGAAGACAAACCGTCTTATTTAACAACCAGCGTGGGTCAGATCCGGACACCGTTGGTAGAAATCAAAGCTCAGCTCTTGGAATGTCAAATGTTCCCGGGGTGTGAGTTGGGTTGTGCTTACTGCAATATCTCTGTAAATGGGTGCGATAATTTGAGGAATGGCATAGACAGCCTTATTCAGAGTGGCCAGCTTCAGATCACCACATCATTTCCAACAAATCCAGCAATCTCATCAGCAACGGTTTCAGAACCTCCTACAACTGCAGCAACTATTGTTCCTAACAATTCTTCGGTTTCATCAACGAGTACTTCATCTGTCGTTTCAACTGATCAGATATCAATGAATGTTCCTTCTACAACTCCAGCACCACTCCATTTTGAAACTCCTACAACAACAGCATCCATCCTTCCACCGATGTCTCCTACAACACCAGCAACAAATCATGAAGATGTCTCAACTGTCACCATATTCTATGATCCTGAAAACAACTTTGCCTACAACTCAGAAAGTGCTGCTCCCATCAGAGCACCAGTTACAATTTATTACGATCCACAGACTATCACCGTTCCTTCAACAGCTGCAATCAGTCCAGTCACCATCACGGTGCCTGGACCCGTACCTTATGAAAGCAGTAATGCCATCCCCTGGCATTACGGCTCTGACTTGTACTGTGAAGGACAAAGAATCACTTTTGAATCATCAACCCCTGCACTACAAATTGATAATGTGGGCGGAGGCGGAGGCTTCACTCGAAGTAATAAACAAATTGTGCTTTATTGATTGGTATGGCCTCTTTTGCAATTTGTTGTTGATTTTCTATTCATCCATATCATGTCATCTGGCATTACGCCGAGTAATTTACGAAGTAATTACCCTACAAATGAGGTCGGCCACCACCGATTAAGGTGCATAATGTTAGTGCTAATGCATGCGAGATAAACGATATGTAAATCGTTATCCGAACGCGATACCGCACAAAACTAAAGGTGAATACCAAATTGAGTTGCGCTTATGGTATTCTTCCATCCTTAAGTTCAAACACTCTTCTTGGTGGATTCAAGCATGAAAATGTATCACTAATGCAAAGTACCTTAAATGAATTGAATAATCCACTTAAAGGTAGTTATGAATTAATGAACGTTAACTACTCTAATCTACACCCAAAGTTCATTGAAATTAAGGAGAAATCACTCCCAAAAGTGCTTCCCAAGGTAAAAATAAAAAGGAGGAAGAAGAAGAAGAAAGAGGAACCAAAAAGGGGCTTGAAACAAGCCAAAAACACCATTCTGACTTGTGTTAACAGGTTAACCAATTGGTTAACCAGTTAATGCAAGCAGATTTTGAACAATTTATGTTGCTTTGAAGATGGTTAACCGGTTAACACTGTACCAGAAGCTGAAAAATGCAGAAAATTCAGCATGATCCATTTTGAAACCTTTTCTCAAACATTGGATGATCATGATCTGAATTTGCACAAATTTTAAAACCAAAATACAGTGGAATCCCTGCAATCAAACAACAAATAAAGATCCAAAGGATCTAGAAACAAAGGCACCAAGAATCTACATCTTGAATGTTGATGGATGAATATGGGTTTATGGAGGAAGATGAATTACCAAAAGCTCTTCTTCAAATTGGACCAACACAAGCTTAGATCTACTGAAATTGATGAGACAAAGAATGAAAGGATGAAGGTTTAGCTCAAGTTAGTCAAGAATTCAATGTGAATTCTTGATAACTTCAAAAGAAAGAAAGGTGAGCTTTGGAGAATTTTTGGTGTTGGGGAAGTAATTTGCAAGAGGTTTTGTGGCTATCAAAAGCATATGGAATGAATGAAATTGTGGTCCTATTTAAAGGCCTTAGGTATGGAAATTTGGGGGAATGGAGCTTGCTTTGGTAATTTGAATTCAGGTTTGGTAATTGAAAATTTGGTAGGAAATGGAAAAGATTGGTGATTAATTAGGGTTTATGGTAGGAAATGATCAAAGTGATGTAGAGAAATCAGAAACCAATGGATCTAGAATATTCCAATTAAATCAATGATCTAAGGATGCTGAATTTGAATAAAAAATTCAAATTTCGCACAGGTTAACTGGTTAACCATTTGGTTAACCGGTTAACCAAGCTGAAATTTGAATTTTTTATTCAAACATGGTTGCTTGGTTGTTTCGGCCCGATTCTTGTTGTACGTCGAAGAAATGAACACATGAACCTTGGAAATCCTTTTAATGAATCAATTAACTTGGGGAATCCTTGATCAAATAAAAATTTGAATTATTTTCGGATCAACTTCGACTTTTTTCTGTGAAATTTCGCTCGAGCTGCAGAAATGCTATTTTTTGTATTTTCAATGGTTCCTCTTCCTGAAAAAGTTTAGCAAAAGGAAACAAAATATTTTTGGATTTTGATTAATGATTAGTAAACATAAACAAATAAAGTAATTAAAGACGACGGTGATCCCCTGCGAGGCATAAACCTAACCCGAGAATAATCGATCAACCAGTGCAATCTTATTTGTATGCAAGATGCAGATGACAATGCAAAGAAAACTTAGGGCAAAAATTAGGGTGCAACAACTGCCCCTATTTAAGTTTTTTCAATCTGAAGATATGAAGATTGACATCTTCATCTCTACAAGATGGGAGAGACTTAAATACAGAAAACCCAAATTTTTGTCCTAAGAGAACATGATATGATATGAATATGATATACAAACCCAAGATCTCTGTGGGGAAAACACGACCACCAGAGGAAAGAAACAGCTTGGGGACATAGAAGAAATATCCCGCCGGGGAAAACAAAATACACCAAAAGAGTTACCAGGAAAATAAATCACTGGAAAACCGACTCCACATGGGGGAAAGAAAATATGATACAATCAAGTTAACAAGGTTCAACGGGAAAGAGTAAACACTCTTCCAGGGAACAATAATCAATCAAAGTATTCGAGTCCAAAAATAGAGGAATACCATGTCGGAACAGAATCAATAACTATCGGTTTATTGGGTAGTTATGAGCAAAGGGACTCGACTATCGATTTACTGGATATGAGCAAAACAAAGAGGGATAACCTCCACTACCTTTTACTGGGTAGGAAAACATCAACTACCTGATTTACTGGGTAGGATCACAACAAAAGGGAACAACTTTTATTACCTTTTTACCGGGTAAAAAGAAGAACTCTCAACTACCGGATTTACTGGGTAGGAGTACAAGCAAAAGAGCTTGATTAATTTGGTAATATTACCCACTATCGAAAAATTGATGGCTTAATTCCAAAGTAATATACTCAAGCTGGAGAAAATATTTCCCACTATCAAACAATGATAGCTTAATTCCAAAGCAAACATTACTCAGCAAAGGGGACCAAAATTCAATCCAAGAACAAATTGGAGAGAAACGGTCAAATAAGACTCATCCCGAGGAGGAAATATCTAAACTGGGGAAGTTCCATCCAGATAATAACCTGGGGAGGAAACTGAATCAAAATCATCCACGAGAAGCAAACTCAGTGGGGAAATAGAAAGGATAAACATTTTCTGCTTAAGGGTTGACACTCTAAACTTGAGAGGAAAACCACACACACACTATGTGGGGAAAAAATCACACCAAAGAGCGGGGAACAAAGATAAATGCAAGAATGCAAGCAAAAGATGCTATGCTCATGCGTATGAATATGCTGACAAAATAGACATAAAGATAAGAAACAGGTGACATAAACAGCACAACAACTGGATACTCGGCTAACCAGGGAAATAAGGTCGGGGACCATGCTGGAGATTCGATTCGAAATCCTGCAGGGGAATATCAAAAAAACATCAAAAGAATAAAATCCCACTATAAGGCATAACTCAAACTGGGGAAAACAACTGTTAGGGATCCAGTCCACAAAGCAATCTTCAAGAATCCATAAAAGGATAACATCAGAAGACTTCACTCTGAGAGGATAACATGTCGGAGATATCTCAACAACTCAAAATCTTCCATACTATGGGGGAAAAGGGAAATGTCCCTGTTAAACTCTGATGGGGACGAATATCTTCATAAATCTGGATGAGGAGATGAAGTAAAGATCTACCAGTGATGCAAATAAAGCATGGCCTACTGGAGTATCAAACATCAATCATCAACTCTGCATAGGAATACCACCTTTCTGGGGAGAGGTAATGATCTGCCGAGGGTGGGAAGAACTTCCACGATCCATGTTGGGGATGGAAATGTTCTTAAACAAATTCCTGCAGGAACAACCATCATACTATTTTTGCTCCATTCGGGGAAAGAATTATACCACTATCACTCTGCTTGGGGAAGGAGTTACGCCACTCCTGCTCTGCTTAGGGAAAGAGTGCAAAACTTGCCAAAGATCAAAAATAGAGATCTGATGGAAACCATCACACGCAGACTTACTGTGGATCTATGAAGATCTTACATCACTGAACGTTTGGACTCTTTGACTCACGGGGGGATACCAGAAATTAACACCATAGCAAATCACAATTACGAGGGATTTTAAATCAATAATAACCAACAGGTGAAAGAAAACCTCTAAACTGATTGATATACCAATACTTCTGCTGAGGGATGCAAACAACTTATGCTGAGGAGAAAAGACTCGTCCGGGGGCTTCCAAGACTTTTAAAGTCAAGGGTAAACTACTGAGGAATAGATCAAAACTCAGCTGTGGATTTTCTAGGATATATCTTCCAGCACCTCTTATGGGGGAAAGGAACAAAATTAAGAGTATTTACAATCCTTGCTCATGCTGGTTTCTGGGGAACAAAACATCATTAACATCGACATGCCAGGACCAATAAAAAATTACTTAAGGACACAAATGGATCAAAACCTGCTTTGGGATAGACAAGTTACACACATCTGGACTTTACCATCCCTGGAATCACTATTGATATCCTTTCTTTGTTCACAAATCAAGAGAAAATGTTTTTATAATCTTCAAAGATTAAATTTATTAAATTTGCTTCAAAAATCATCATCAACAATAAATTGAAATTTTGTAAACATAAACAATATAAAAAGTTTCAAACAATTGGATAAAAGCTCAAATTTATTGATAGAATGGTAATCAGCAAACGGCAGGACTCCATAGTTCATTACAAGTTTGAAAAATGGTAAATACATGGAAAAGGGCTACATTGAAATACAATGATCACTATTCTCCCTATCAACTTTGAACTCCATTGTGTGTGAAACTTCAGTCAAGGATGAGTGAATAAGAATCTTTGATGGGCAGTTCTTCTGAGGGATAGAATCTGAAATCCTCGGCCGTTACAAGTGATCCAATCTGTCGACGCAGTTACTTGCCATGATCCCTAACTTTTGCCTAGATTACCCTTTCGGGTTTTCAATCTACCAGGATAATTATTACTGTTTTTGTCTCTAATTTTTGCCTGGACCGCCCTTTCGGGTTTTCAATCCACCAAGACGCTCATTTTTGCCTAAGCCGCCCTTTCGGGTTTTCAACTTAGCGAGTTGTTCTTTTATTTTTTTTAGGTGAAGTATTTCTTGACTGCATCCGCATTCACAGGACGAGTGATCTCCTCACCATCCATAGTTGCAAGAATTAATGAACTGTCAGAGAAGGCTTTCTTGACAACATATGGGCAATCATAGTTCGGAGTCCACTTGCCCCAAGAATCTGTAATGAAAGACTGGATCTTTTTGAGCAGGAGGTCGCCTTCTCTAAATACACGAGGTTTGACCTTCTTGTCAAAAGCTTTCTTCATTCTTTGTTGGTACAACCGACCATGACACAAAGCTGTTATTCTCTTTTCTTCAATCAAATTCAACTGATCAAATCTACTCTAACACCATTCAGCCTCAGTCAACTTGGCTTCCATCATAACTCTCATTGATGGGATCTCAACTTCGACGGGGAGCACTGCTTCTGTACCATAAACAAGTGAGAAAGGGGTTGCCCCTGTTGAAGTGCGGACAGATGTACGATACCCATGCAAAGCAAAAGGGAGCATCTCATGCCAGTCCTTATATGTCACAACCATCTTCTGAATGATCTTCTTAATGTTCTCATTCGCATCTTCAACAGCCCCATTCATCTTCGGTCTATAAGGAGAAGAATTATGGTGTTGAATCTTGAATTCTTCACAAAGCTATTTCATCATATTATTATTCAAATTTGAACCATTATTAGTAATGATTCTATTCGGAACACCATATCTGCAGATAATGTTATTCTTGATAAACTGAACCATGACTTGCTTGGTCACATTAGCATACGATGCCGCTTCCACCCACTTGGTGAATTAGTCAATTGCTACAAGAATAAAATGATGTCCATTCGAAGCCTTGGGTTCAATCATACCAATCATGTCAATTCCCCACATAGAGAAAGGCCACGGGGAAGAAATTACATTGAGATGAGTTGGTGGCACATGAATCTTATCAGCATACACTTGGAACTTATGGCACTTTTTCACATACTTGCAACAATCAGATTCCATTGTCAGCCAATAGTAACCTGCTCTCAACATCTTTTTAGCCATTGCATACCCATTAGCATGAGTACCAAAAGATCCTTCATGAATTTCTTTCATTAACATGTCTGCTTCGTGTCTATCCACGCATCTGAGCAATACCATGTCAATATTCCTCTTATAAAGCACATTTCCATTCAGGAAGAAATTTCCTGCCAATCTCCTTAAAGTCTTCTTGTCTTTATCGTATGCC
This sequence comes from Lathyrus aphaca, assembly GCA_963966055.1. Classification (NCBI taxonomy): domain Eukaryota; kingdom Viridiplantae; phylum Streptophyta; class Magnoliopsida; order Fabales; family Fabaceae; genus Lathyrus; species Lathyrus aphaca. The sequence goes on from OZ014519.1 coordinate 232,749,792, forward strand.
CCAAGTGGGTATTCCTGACTCTGAAGAAAACATTTAATATCATGATACCAAGGCTTGTCATTATGGACCTCTTCAATTGCAAACACATGAGTTGGTCTTTCAAGTCGCATCACCTTGATCATGGGAACGTCATTCCACTGATGCACCTTTATCATAGAAGCTATAGTTGCTAAAGTATCTGCTATCTGATTCTCATCACGAGGAACATAATGAAATTCAACTTTAGTGAAGAAAGTTGATATCCTCCTGGCATAATCTCTATAAGGGATCAAGTGGGGTTGATGAGTTACCCACTTACCCTTGATCTAATTGATTACCAAGGCAGAATCTTCATACACATCAAGATGTTTAATCCTCAGATCAATAGCTTCCTCAAGACCCATAATACAGGTTTCATACTCAGCTTCATTATTGGTACAAGGAAAAGTCAACCTCGCAGCAAAAGGAATATTTGAACCATGGGGAGTAATGATCATTGCCCCAATTCCTCTTCCGCATGCATTCACAGCACCATCAAAAACTAAACCCCATCGAGATCCATGCTCCGGCCCTTCCTCAATCAAAGGTTCATCATAATCTTTCATTTTCAAATACATCACATCCTTATCTAGAAAATCAAACTTGATTGGCTGGTAATCATCAATCGGTTGATGTGCCAAATGGTCAGCCAAGATACTACCTTTTATAGCTTTTTGAGCTCGGTACTCGATATCATATTCTGACAACAACATTTGCCAACGAGCAATCCTCCCAGTCAAAGCAGGCTTTTCAAATATATACTTGATCGGATCCATTTTAGAGATCAACTAAGTTGTATGATTCAACATATACTGGCGAAGACGCTTTGCGGCCCAAGCTAAGGCACAACACGTTTTTTCAAGCATGGAATACCGAGACTCACAATCAGTGAATTTCTTACTCAAGTAATAAATTGCATATTCTTTTCTTCCAGATTTATCTTGATGACCAACCACACAACCCATGGAATCTTCCAGCACAGTCAAGTACATGATCAATGGTCTACCTTCCATCGGAGGAGACAAAATATGAGGTTCATGCAGATATTCTTTGATACTTTCAAACGCTTTCTGACAATCATTTGTCCAGACACAACCTTTGTCTTTCCGAAGCAACTTGAAGATCGGAGGACATGTGGCGGTCATGTGAGAGATAAACCTCGAAATATAATTCAAACAGCCCAAGAATCCTCTTACTTGCTTTTCAGTTCTTGGAGCAGGCATTTCCTGAATAGCTTTCACTTTATCAGGATCAACTTCAATGCCTCTTTGGCTGACAATGAAACCTAACAACTTTCCAGAACGTACACCAAACGTGCACTTGCTCGGATTCAAACGAAGCTTAAACTTCCTTAACCTCTGAAACAACTTCAACAAATGTTCAACATGATCCTCTTCAGTACTCGACTTAGCGATCATATCATCAACATATACCTCAATTTCTTTGAGCATCATATCATGGAAAAGTATGGTCATAGCTCTTTGGTATGTCGCACCAGCATTCTTCAATCCAAAGGGCATCACTATGTAGCAGAATGTTCCCCAAGGTGTAATAAATGTGGTCTTTTCCATGTCATCAGGTGCCATCTTTATTTTATTATAACCGGAAAATCCATCCATAAAAGAGAACACATCAAACTTAGTCGTATAATCTACCAACACATCAATGTGTGGCAATGGAAAATCATCTTTTGGACTGGCTTTATTCAAATCTCTATAATCAACACACATTCGGACTTTTCCGTCTTTCTTTGGAACATGCACAATATTGGCCACCCATTGTGGATAATTAGATGTCACAAGAAAACCTGCATCAATCTACTTTTAAACCTCCTATTTGATCTTTACTGCCATATCAGGATGAGTTCTTCTCAACTTTTGCTTCACAGGTGGACATTCAGGCTTCAGCGGCAATCTATGCTCTACAACATCAGTATCAAGACCTGGCATGTCCCAATAAGACCAAGCAAACACATCAACATACTCTCTAAGAAGCTCTACAATCCTCTTCTTAACATTGTGACCAAGCAATGCTCCAACTTTGACTTCTTTCTTATCATCTTCAGAACCCAAGTTGACCATTTCTATAGACTCTCCATGAGGCTGAATAACCTTCTCCTCATGCTCAAGTAACCGAGAAATCTCATTAGGAATCTCTTCAACATCCTCTTCCTCAGCTTCGAAAATAGGGAATTCAAAGTTGGGAGTGGGCATAGGATCATTGTTTTCAATGGGTTTATCAATCAATCTGCACAATGATTTTATTTTTTATTTTAGAGTATGAACAAAAGTTCAAACATCATGTAGATAAAAAGTTATTTTTATTTTGGGTTTTTATGTTACCATTTTCAGAATAAAAAGGAACAAAGCCCGACAAACATCACTTTCACCTTGGGCAGAATGAAAGGATTTTTTTGAAAGAAAATAAAACAAATTACTTTGAAGCATGAACAATAGAAGGAACATCAACAGCAATCCAGTTCTTTCAAATCTTTCTGTGTGTAACAAAGTTAGGCATTTCTTCATCTTCATCATCTTCAATTATGGCAGCAACGGAATGATCGTTGATAAACCCAGCACTTCGAAATCCTTCCTGAATAGTCTTCGGGTCATTGAGAGCCACACCTGGTGTAAAACCAATACCGAATCCTTCTTTGTTGTCAACAACATCAATAACTCGTCCCCAACCGTCAGATCGACCAGTTTCGAGTACGTGCAGAGCATCCTTGAGAGAAGACATATGCATGACATTCTTCTTAGCAGCATTATCAACAACAAAAAGAGCCTGAAATGAAGTTCCCACCTCTTCTTCAGCATTAATATAGGAGAAAGATTACAAATTGCTCACTAGCATCGCCTTTTCACCGGCAATAGTCACTAATTTCCCATCTTTCACAAACTTCAGCTTCTGATGGAGAGTAGATGTCACATCTCCTGTCTCATGAATCCCGGGTCTTCCAAGGAGACAACTGTAAGCGGGACGTATATCCATTACTTGAAAAGTAATTTAGTCCAATCAGAATAGGAAGATCAACTTCACCAATCACAGTCTTCTTCGATCCATCAAAAGCTTTCACAATAATCCCACTATATCTCATGGGAGCACCTTGGTACGCCAGCCTTGACAAAGTCTACTTCGGCATTACATTCAGAGAAGACCCAGTATCAACCAGCACCTTAGACATAACATTTTCCTGACAGTTCACTGAAATATGCAAAGCCAAGTTATGATCCTTCCTTCTTCAGGCAAATCATCATCACAGAAACTCAGATTATTGCATGATGTGATATTAGCCACAATACTATCAAACTGATCAACAGTCACATCATGGTCAACATAAGCTTGATCAAGAATCTTCTGCAAAGACTGCCTATGAGCCTCAGAGCACATCAAGAGTGATAAAACTGATATTTTTGACGGGGTATGCAACAACTTCTCAGTAACGTTGTACTCGCTCTTCTTTATCAATTTTAACACCTCATCTTCACTATCACCGAATTGGCCTGATCGGGCAACAACATCCAAAATCTGTTTACTCGCACTTGTATCTTCAGCTCTCTTTGGAGGATCCGAAGCATAAACTCTACCACTTCGAGTAACCTTTGTCACATCAGCAATGCTAACCACAGACCTTGGAGAAGGAATGGGAACTTCCTTACCATTTTCTATCATCGTAGAATTATACCATTATGGAACAACTTTATCAGACTCATATGGCATTGGACCAGGCAAATTGATCACCAAGGGAGTAATAGCATATTTACGGCTATCAAAAGAAATAACTACCTTCTCAGGAGCAACCTTCTCAGGAATATTAAACTGAGGCACAATAACGTTCACTTCATTTTCATACTCATCTCTTTTTGTTGTCACTTCAATCAACTTATCATCCATCATCTTTTGAATGTCTCTCTTAACAATCACGCAACCACAAGGGTTCACCGAGCAAATGCAACAACCAACATAATCGTGATCAATATCATGATATTCGCTTAAGAAAGCATGCATCTCAACCAAAGACCTTCGAATATGGCGGACCTCATAAATCTTGAACAAACCAGGACAAACATCCACCATATTCACATACGTATTACCATGCTTCGGAAGCGGATTTGTCTTCACATTTAGATTAACATCATTGAAGGATAGAATATTGCTCTTTATAAATTTCTGCACATCAAACTTCAAGGGATAACAGTTCTCAACATCGTGCCCCGGGGCACCTTGATGAAAAGCACAATGAGCCTCTGGCTTATACCACCATGGGATAGTCTCTGGAACTGGAGGTGGAGAACGTGTTTGCACAAGATTCTTACAATCAAAGAAGGAAGCAAATTCGCATACAACATTGGAATAGGATCAAAACTTGGCTTAGCACGAACCTGTTGATCACCACCCTGTTGCACTGAAGGTTGTTGATAACGAGGCTAATACTTTGGAGCTACTGGCACAGTTGGAGTCACATTAATCACCGGAGTTACAGAAGCTACATGTTGCTGATGACGATTCTCACGACCACGAGGTCTTCTATAACTTTCACGAGAAACAGCATTAGTCTCACCTTCTTTATTTTTACCAAAGTTGAACCTCCTAGAGCTCGAGCCTGCACTACTCTCTTGGCTCAACCGTCCCTCACGAACACCTTCTTCTAAACGCATCCCCATACTCACCATTTTAGTGAAATCAGAAGGAGAACTTGCTATCATCTTCTCATAGTATAAAGAACCTAAAGTCTTCAAAAAGATCTTCGTCATTTCTTTCTCTTCTAGAGGAGGAACAATCTGAGCTGCTAGCTCGCGCCATCTCTATGCGTACTCTTTGAAAGTCTCTTTGTCCTTCTGGGACATAGCGTGAAGCTGATCTCTGTCTGGTGCCATATCAATATTATACTTGTATTGCCTAACAAAAGCCTCTCTCAAATCATTGAAAGTCTTGATTTGGTTATTATCCAAACTCATATACCATCTCATAGCTGCACCAGTCAGACTATCCTGGAAATAATGAATCAACAACTGATCATTGTCTGTCTGAGCAGACATCTTCCTAACATACATAGTCAAATGACTCAGAAGACAAGTGCAACCTTTATACTTCTCGAACTCAGGCAACCTGAACTTGTACAAAACTTTGACATTAGGAACCAAACAAAGATCATAAGCATCTTTTCCAAACAAATCCTTATGCTTCAAGGCTCTCATCTCCTTTTGTATCTCAGCAAAGCGACCTTGAAAGTCATCAAGTCTTTCAATCACACCAGCGCCTTCACTGCGCTCAGCATGGTAAATCATTTCATCATGGTTCGAAATAGTGTGCATCACAGGCGGCGCAGTAGTCATCACTGGCGGAAGAGTACTCATCACTAGCGGAAGAGTATCAAATGCAGCAGTCTCGGGAGGAGGGGGATGATAACCAGCAGGAATGAAATCAACCGCCATGCCCCACGGTGTACTAGCAGGCATGCGATAGCGAGGAGAAAGAACTGTTTTAGTAGGAATTGATGCAGTGACAATCTCAAAGATGACTGTATTCTGAACAGGAGAATTAGGAGGAGGTGGCTGATTCTGAGCAGCCACCAGGCTTCCCATCATGGCAGTAACTCTTTCCAAGCTTTCCCTCAGATATGTAACTTCCTCGCGCAGCTCGCGATTCTCTTGTTGTAAGGTTTCTGACATCTTCTTCTGATTAGCCCGAGTATCAACTTTGTGAGTCAGCTTGACAGGAGAACTGAATGAAGACCAAGAAACAACATAAGATCCCCAGACAACACTCAAAAAGCAAGACAAATGCGGGTATGATGCATGGTATGCGTATACAAATGCAAAGATTTCAAAGGATCATAAGATAAATTGCAATATTTATAAAGAAACACTTTTTGAAGTACTTAAAGCTCATTCTAGTTAAAATCAAAGTAAGGATTACAAGTGAAGTACAAGCCTCAACAATCCTAATACATGAGAGAGAAAGTAAACTAGGCCTAGGGGATCACATCCGAAGAAGATCCGAATCCTGGCTGGTACTTCATGTGAATCCTCTTAATCTCCTTCTTGTACCGATTCTCCATGTCTTCCTTATCCTTCGCCAACTGGTCAACAATGGCCTTCTAAGCACCTGACGTAGGAGGAATGGTAGATGAAGTACTAGAGGAAAGTAAATCCTCTTTTGGCCTCTTCGTAACACGCCGCTCAAGTAACTCAATAAGATCATCCTTCTCCTTCAGCTGCTCTTGCATCGTCGTCTTCTCAAGTAGCCATTCTTCTTTCTCTTTCTTCATCTTGTCCAATTCTTCTTGAAGAGCAACCTTCTCATCAACGGGAGGAATAAAAGCGGACAATGGTAGTATAGGAAACAAAGGCTCCTCGGGTGGATAAGGCATCTTGAGCTTGGAAGCTCGAGATCGAACCCACTGGATATAACACTCAGAGGGAGCAAGGTGTTGTCTTCCCAATTGACTCTTCTCTTTCCGATGAACCGCATGCCAAGAATGAGCAATCCTTTTCTTCATTTCTACATGATTTGCACCATTAAGAAAGAAGAAACGGGATAAGGAAAGGTTGTTTGGTATGTCCTTCAAACAATATCCCAACTGTCGCCTAGCAAGAATAGGGTTGTAACTAATTCCCCCACGTGTACCAAGAAGAGGTACGTTAGGAAACTCTCCACAATTGTAAATAAGCACTCCAGTATCATAATGGGAACAATACCAAGTCATATCCTTATGAGAAAGAGACATAATCCTTTGAGACCATCTTCGTTTCTCTCTATTATCCTTGAAGAAATCGGACTTTTGTAGGTGTGAAATAAACCACCTATAGAGAAGAGGCGCACAACACACAATCTCTCCATCACCTTTGAAGGTCCTATAATGAAAGGCATGATACATGTCTCCAAGCAAAGTAGGTACCAGATTATTCTTCAAGAAAATTTGAATGGCATTCTCATCCATAATACCATCTAAGTTAGGAAACAAGACAATCCCATAAATAAGCAAAGCAAGAATAGCCTCAAATGCATCCTTATGACCCAAAGTAAAAAAAGTAGAAGCTTTCCCCATCATGAACTTAGCATTAATACCACGGACACTCCCTTTTGGAAGAAACTTCTCATTAAGATCGGACTCCTTGATAAAAAGGGCTTTGGCGATGACTTTGGTTGTAAGCTCCTTCTCTAAACCACTAAAAAGAAATTCCTTGTCAAAAATAGTTAGACCCATCCAATGAGAGTACTCCTCCAAGGTCGGCACAAGCTAATAATCAGGAAAGGTGAAACAATGATGCAACAGATCATAAAACTGAGCTAAGGTAGGGAGAATCCCCTCTGGTACATCGGTATCCAAAATAAACAAAAGCTTTCTATAACACTTCCGGAACTCCTGGGTATCAATCACCAATGCTCCTAGCTTTCTCAATTATACTATATTAGGATTTTTGAAGGTGTACTTCTTTGTGTTCCTCATTTCAAAATTCATAACCATAGACATCTGAAATTTTGCAATAATATCTTATGAGTCCCTTGAAATCTCAAAAGCAATGCTCATGAATGTATGATGGCATGTATGCAACAACCACAAACAAGATCACACAAAGCACACTGGTTTAGGTTCCGAGACACGAGCATGAAGTCAAGGTAACAGAACACCAACCCACATAGGTAAGTACTAAGGTTTTGTCTTCATTGTACCTGTAGAAAACTAAAAGGGTGCTAACAGAGGTGCCCGGAGTTAACAACCATCTTTAGAATTTTATCGGTACGTTGGATTACTCCCCAACCGATAACATTCTTAAAATAGACCTCGTCCGAGTGTAGTATCGCGTGACAACCACCTTAGGTTTACACCCAGATAGTTTCTGCACTACGTTCCTAAATTGGCTTGGATGGGTTAAGGGTTCTACGGTCCTCAATATGATCAGCTCAAGGTCGGAAAATAATGCCACGTATGATTACTTATCATGACATTGATAATCCAAGAGAGCCTAACCGAGTGGAGATTATCAAACTGATATAGCTTTGGACTACTCCATCGCTTATCGCTTTGAATATCGTCGTCATATCATAAGTTCATCTCAGATCCGGGTTAGAATCTATCTCACTCACAGAGGATCACCAAAACCGAAACAGAACAAACATTTAACAAACAAATCAAACCAAAGCAGTAAATAAATCAAAGTAGGCCGAATCTACTTAGAGATTACTCCCTAGGAGGGAGAGTCGCCACTTTTCTGTATCGGTAAAATCATAAGTGTAAGCTATTGATTAACTCAACTCAAGGTAAACAGAGTCGTCACCGCGCTTTTATTTTATTCCAAGAGGAAAAGGAAAAAAAAAAGAACGAATAAATCTAATGAATCTAAAAGCAAAAAGCTAAAGAAACACAACAGAGAAACAGGTAAGGGGATAGGTTACACAATGGGAAGGTTTTACGCACCCAAAATGTCTGTGGTACTCCACGGGAGCCCTTTGAAAAATTTACTACTCTTGGTTTGAAAATGGTTTGCAAAAATGAGAGTGAAGTGGTGAGAGAAAGAATTATTTTTTAATATTTTTGTGTTTGGAGAGGTTTACCACCTCATGCCTATGTACCCACAAAGTGAAATGCGAGATCAAAACCCCGTAGTTCGTGGTACAAATATTGAAAAATGGTGGGTTATGATTCATTTTATTAAGTGAAGAGAATTTTTCATCTTCAAGTGGATAGCCAAACAAATCTACCATGAGAATGAAGGCATGGACTCATACATCATTATAGGGAGGGCGCCAACTCGGATAAAATCGACGAGTATGTCACTAAACCCCCACAAATGACAAGAGACTCAATTACATCAAACTACAACCATGGAGATTGAGAGGCTTGCACCCGACTAAAGAATAATGACTCATAATCGGCACTCTTTAAAAGAAAATAAACAAAAGTGCACAAAGGAACAAAACAAAATGAATGAGTTTGATTCATTTTATTTTTTGAACTAAGGTCAACATGATTAGATTCATTGATTTTAAAAGAAAAGAAAAAGGAGTAAAAGCCACTTGACAAAAGTCAAGGTTTTTGTTTTGTTAAAGAGGTGATGATTTAAAAAAGAAGGAATCCTTTGAAAAAGGAAGAAGGTTTTGAAAATTAAAGAATGGGAGGAGATGAAGGGACTATCCTAAAAAAAAGGAGATAAGGGAAGAAAGATCTAACCAAACTTGATGACATTCCAAATTATGAGAAAAAGAGTTTCATCCTTATAAGCTAGAAAATGGCCAAATAAAGGCTAAATCCAACTTCATGATGATCAAAGCAAAGGGAAGGGATCCTAAAATCTAAGTCCAAAATCTCCATTCCAACGCCAAGGATAGTAACCAAAAGTCCTCAATTACAAGTCTTTTAGAAATTTAATCCTTTATTAATGTTTTTGTGTCCAAATGGACAAATAGAAAACAACAACAAATAATAAGAACAAATAATAAACATGATATGGATGAATAAAGCAAAATAAGATAAAGGCAATAAAAGTGCAAGAAATTAAATGTTAGTAACAAAAAGAAATTAAAGTGCAAGAATCTAAAATTTTGATAGTAGTAATAGTATAATAATATTTACATAATAATGGTATGGTGAACTTAATCAACCACAACCAAATAAATGTAACCAAAACCGAAAGGCAACCGGATCCGAGCTTAGCATCTTACACTATAGCGATTAATCAGGGAAAACCGAATCGAATTCAATGAAATTTGAAAGGCGATTGGGAGACCCAAAGCACCTACGCATCAAACATTCATAAGTCTCGATTCTTAATGCAATATGATTAACTACTTTGGGACTACGCGATCAACAAGAGATCTGGTCCACTAAAGTGTAAGTACCCAATTAGATTTTTATTCCGAAGTCGAGACACATTTAGGTCTATGTTAAGCAATTGCCGAGTAATTTACGAAGTAATTACCCTACAAATGAGGTCGGACACCACCGATTAAGGTGCATAATGTTAGTGTTAATTCATGCTAGATAAACGATATGTAAATCGTTATCCGGACGCGATACCGCACAAAACTAAAGGTGAATACCAAATTGAGCCGCGCTTATGGTATTCTTCCATCCTTAAGTTCAATCATTCTTCTTGGTTGATTCAAGCATGAAAATGTATCACTAATGCAAAGTACCTTAAATGAATTGAATAATCCACTTAAAGGTAGTTTTGAATTAATGAATGTTAACTACTCTAATCTACACCCAAAGTTCATTGAAATTAAGGAGAAATCACTCATAAAAGTACTTCCCAAGGTAAAAATAAAAAGAAGGAAGAAGAAGAAGAAGAAAAAGGAACCAAAAAGGGGCTTGAAACAAGCCAAAAACACCATTCTGACTTGTGTTAACCGGTTAACCAATTGGTTAACCGGTTAACGCAAGCAGATTTTGAACAATTTATGCTGATTTGAAGATGGTTAACCGGTTAACCAAATGGTTAACTGGTTAACTCTGTACCAGAAGGTGAAAAATGCAGAAAATTCAGCATGATCCATTTTGAAACCTTTTCTCAAACATTGGATGACCATGATCTGAATTTGCACGAATTTTAAAACCAAAATACAGTGGAATCCCTTCAATCAAACAACAAATAAAGATCCAAAGGATCTAGAAAAAAAAGGAACCAAGAATCTACATCTTGAATGTTGATGGATGAATATGGGTTTATGGAGGAAGATGAATTACCAAAAGCTCTTCTTCAAATTGGACCAACACAAGCTTAGATCTACTAAAATTGATGAGCCAAAGAATGAAAGGATGAAGGTTTAGCTCAAGTTAGTCAAGAATTCAATGTGAATTCTTGATAACTTCTAAAGAAAGAAAGACGGGCTTTGGAGAATTTTTGGTGTTGGGGAAGTAATTTGCAAGAGGTTTTGTGGCTATCAAAAGCTTATGGAATGAATGAAATTGTGGTCCTATTTAAAGGCCTTAGGTATGGAAATTTGGTGGAATGGAGCTTGCTTTGGTAATTTGAATTCAGGTTTGGTAATTTAAAATTTGGTAGGAAATGGAAAAGAGTGGTGATTAATGAGGGTTTATGGTAGGAAATGATCAAAGTGGTGTAGAGAAATCAGAAACCAATGGATCTAGAATATTCTAATTAAATCAATGATCTAAGGGTACTGAATTTGAATAAAAAATTCAAATTTTGCACTGGTTAACCGGTTAACCATTTGGTTAACCGGTTAACCAAGCTGAAATTTGAATTTTTTATTCAAACATGGTTGCTTGGTTGTTTCGGCCCGATTCTTGTTGTGCATCGAAGAAATGAACACATGAACCTTGTAAATCCTTTGAATGAATCAATTAACTTGGGAAATCCTTGATAAGATAAAAATTTGAATTATTTGCGGATCAACTTCGACTTTTTTCTGTGAAATTTCGCTCGAGCTGCAGGACTGCTATTTTTGGGATTTTCAAAGGTTCCTCTTCCTGAAAAATGTTAGCAAAAGGAAACAAAATATTTTTGGATTTTGATTAATGGTTAGTAAACATAAACAAATAAATTAATTAAAGACGACGGTGATCCCCTGCGAGGCATAAACCTAACCCGAGAATAATCGATCAACCAGTGTGATCTTGTTTGTATGCAAGATGCAGATGACAATGCAAAGAAAACTTAGGGCAAAAATTAGGGTGCAACAGATGCTTGTCTGTGTTATTGACTTAGGGCACTCGTATGTGTTTCCTTGATGATCATCCAATACTCGTCTGTATTGAAGAGGTTTAAAGTCCTGACGGTGGGATTAACGTCAAAATGTTGCAGTTCAGTAGAACATATGCATAATCACCATTTACCTGACGCACAAGTTATTTGAAGAAGACTCGTCTGTCTTAAGCACCATATATCTACGCAAGATATGTGAAGAGGACTTGTCCGTTCTAGAGTCATATGTCTACATAAGATATATGAAGAGGGTTTGTCTATCCTGAGTGTGTGTGTCTATCCCACAGACTTAAATGCACCACTGTTTTCCTGACATACAGGTCATTCGAAGAAGACTCGTCTGTCTTAAGCATCATACATCTATGCAAGATATATGAGGATGGCTCGTCTATCCTAGATATCATTCACCTGGCGTAACAGGTTTGTTTGAAAGGAGCTCGTCTGCTCTGTTTGTCATGTATCTATGCAATATATTGGATTTCTTCTGAGTTACTTTTCACCACGTCAAGGTTTCCTAACATGTGCTTTTCTGGGTCGATTTTATTTCCCATTTCTTTTATTCTCTAGCATAGTGCAAATTTCTGGTTATTCTTGGTATTCAACCATAATTCATCTTGAACGGTCGATAGTCGATGCTTTCGTCCTTTTTCAGATTAACAGTTGCTTGAATAGGGGCAGCTGTAACACCCCAAATTTTCCCTCTCCTTTTTATCATCATTTTTCATATCATAAGCATACCATATCCTAGCATTTGGCATAGAAAAATGAAGCATAGCAATCACATGTCCTAGCATAAGGCATATGATCAATCATCTAGAGATTTATGGTACTACAAGTCAAGCCAAAGGCCAATTTACATTGCAAGAGGCTCACAAGGTTTCTTCATATCTTATATAAGCTCAAAGTCATCCACAAAAGTCAAGAAGGGTGAGAGATCATCAGAAGATCAAGGAAACAACATCCTCCTACACAGTTAAACCCTAATTAGGGTTTTTCCTTTGAGCAAGGAATTCTCATATCTTTGACCAATTCTTGTGGTCAAAGGCCTTTATATGATATATGAGGCCTATGTATGAAATTTGATGAGACAATTCCTTGTGGAAGTCGGCTAATTCTTCAGTTACTTGTAAATGAAGAAATTGGTTAACTGTGCATCTGAAAAGTCAACTGTTGGATTTTAAGGTCTCCAATCATATTTTTCAAGTCAAGGGATCTTCTTAGGATCAAATAAAAGCTTTGGTGGTCTCAAAGATCAAGAATCAAGAGGTTATGAAGAAGTTTCCATTTTTGGCAAGTGACTTGTAATGAAAGTTACTATTTTTGGCAAGTTTTGCCCTAAACTTCAAAGGATTCTTTCATGATCAAGAGAGATCCAAATAATTTTTTCTCAAACATGAAAGTTGTAGGGTAGGTTCTCCTATTTTCAAAAAGTACAATATCATCTCCATAGCATGTGTAGAACTCAAGATATGATTATTTGAAGTTGAGCATTTTTTAGGGTTTTACATTATTTTTAAGTTTCCACCAAGTTGCAAAAGGGCATGTAATTTGTTTTCAAGCCTTTTTTATGGATCAAGTGAGATCATAATACTCAAATTCATTTCATAAGAGTCATTTTTTCCCAAGAAATTCCAAGAACACATGCATGGAGTGAGAGATATTTTACAAAATGCAAATTTGCAAAATCACAAGAAATGCATGACTCATTTAGATCCAAAGGCAAGGATTGATTCAGATGGAAATATGGAGTGAAAAGGGATGTGATTTTACACATGGGAGAGGGAATGCACAAGGGAATCATTCCATCACAACATTCATGCAAAATTGCATTTCACTCCTCATCACACTTCTCTTGCCACATTTGCTTCAAAAACCCTAATCAGTGTAGTAGACACATGATATAAAGCCAAAAATGCTTTGAATGCAACCTAACTCACCTTCATTCTCACACTCTTAACTTTCTTTCACTCTTGAAAATTCATTCGAAACTCTCTCCTCACACACTCATTGTTTAAACGCTTCATATATTCTTCATCCATGGAGCATAAGGATCACAAATCCACCATCAATTCAAGTTGAAACCAAGGATTTCACACATTGCAAGTTTGGTGCAGTTGCATTCGAATTCCAAGATCTAGAGGATTTCAAGCTCTATCTTGCATTTATTTTGCAATGAGAGGTTAAAAGGCATCGATCTGCATCATTTGAAGGCTTCTCTTGACCTATTTCAAGATCTGCAAGCTTTAGGTAACTCCAAAATTCATAGATCTAGATCTTTGTTTTTTGTGAGAATAATGATCTACGTGCTTCACTGAGTATGCTGATGTGTTTTGTTTTGAAATTGGTTGAGAATTGAGCTTGTATTGATGACTTGAAGTTTGATATATGAATTTTCTTTTGCTCGACCTGCTTTGTTCTTTGATCATTCGTAAATTCCATTGCTAGATTCTTGTTTCGCGTGCTTTAATGTGTAGATCTGGAGCTTTTTATTCATTTTCATGAAGATTTGTTCATCATCTTGAATTTTCCAGTGACGGATCTAGGGCTCCGGTCACCGGATTCTGCACTTGTTTGAATGTGTCTCAATGAAGAAGATATAATCGTAGTCGTTCATGTTTTGATCTGGACGATCCATGGCGCACCAACGCATTAAAATTGCATCATCCATGTCACGTGCTTTCTGTTTTATGAATAATGCATTGTGTGTGCTATCCAACCCTATCTACCATGTGCACTTGATGAGATTATTTGGTTTGTTGACTTTTCAGATCATGATGACTCTTTTGCACGCATGAGATTGATCCCTTGGTTGTACTTTTTCCTGATTTTATTTGAATTTCCATGGTTAGTATTGTGTATTGCGCTGAGATCCATTAGGCTTATGTTGCTATTTGCGCCCCCATAATTGTGAGCCCAATCCTTTTGTACTGAGTTGCCTTGTTGTTCAAACCCCTCCCCTTGTCTAATTCATTTTATTCTATTTTCTTTTTCCTATTTCATCCTTAATTTTTAAAAATAGTTATGATCATCTAAAAATCACCAAAAAAAATTATGTTAACTTCTTTTATTTTTCTTTAGTTTGGTATGATTTTATTTTCTATTTATTTTAATTTTGCATAATTGAATTAATTGAATGTTCTATTTTATTTATTTTAATTCATTTAATGTATGTTCTGATTAGTTGAATTTTTATCTTGAGCATGAAAATAGATATGAACCTGGTTCCTTTCGTATTTGATTCCTAACTCATTGAAAACCATTTGAGATTTATTGCATGAATTTTAGATGTTGTTTGCCTGCCTTTTGTCTAGTTGCTTAGTGTTGAAGTTTCAAAACCCTAGTTGACATTTATGCATTTCTTTGACTAACAGTGCTTCTGATTTTGATCTTTTCCTTTTGATATGATAATATAACATGTTTAAGGTGTCCTTGTGTTCAATTTTAAAATTTAATAGGGCTTGCTTCTATTTTATTTGAATTTTGTGCTTGCTATGCCCATTGGTGATGTTTTGTGAACTTTTGCTTAATTATTAGGTTAGGAGGGCACTTGTGCCAACTCCTAGAGGTTGATTTGAGATCTTATAGCATGATGTTACATCCCTGGTCCTTGTATGATGATTGTGCTTTGGCTTGTTATGTGTTACTTGTTCTTGAAGTCTTACACATATATGTATGATCACATCACTTCTTATGTCCATATGCTTCTTATGTCTGATCTTAATTGAACTTGTATGCTTTCTTGAGTGCTTCCACTTGTTGCTTAGACACTTATTTTCCATTTTAGGATTCTGGTCTTGAAGTTTGTGGTTCATGTTTAGCTTGTATGCTCTCTTTTCATCTCATGTATGTTTGATTTATTCATGGTAACTTGTATTGCCTTGTGTTGTTTTGTTTGCCCTAATTATTTCATGATGTTACTTGATTGATCTTAGAATGTGAATGAAAATTTCTAATTCTGGTTGAGATGCTTTGATATGGTTTCTTGTGTGTTTGAATCTCATTTGATCCTATTTGTTTTCATCTTATCACTTGTACATGTTCTAACCTTTTCTTGTAGGTGCACATGGTAAGCGAAGTGTGGAAGTGATCCATATTTCAAACCTTCATCTCATCTCTTTTTTGCTTTCCTACTTGTCTTTGTTATGTGCTTTATGCCATCCTTTGTACAATTTCATTACTTTTCCCTCTTAGGAACTACCTAACTTCTTTAGGGAAGTAAGTTGTTTTCTATCTTCTTCTTTCTCCTTCTTCTTTTCTTCTCTCCATCTTCTTTAGGATAGTGTAAACACCCCAAATTTTACCTCACTAAGTTCACACCATGGCTTGTGATCTTTCATATTTTCATTAGTTTAACCATACCATTTCATGTTGCATTTTTGCTTCACTGCATTAGTTCAAGTTCATCTGCATCTAGGGTTTGTGACTTGAGCCATCCAAGATTCATCTTAGCCACTCCAAAGGCCATCAATCATTTCAAGGGGGTCCATGTATGTTAAATCATCATTTTTTATCCACCAAAGATCAAGGAAGTCAAAGAATCACAAGAACTGGCAAAGCATGGAAGCAGAGCTAGGGTTTAACTGCACAGATGACCTGAAATTAGGGTTTTGGTTTCAGAGGCCATAACTCCAAATTTTTTGGTAATTCTTGTTTCTAATGGTCCCAATATGTTATAAGGATCATGTGTACCAAGTTTGATGAAGAAATTCATTGTGGAAGTCATCTGATCATTGGGTAACTTCTTGAGCAAGTCAGAGCAAAATCAGGGCATCTGAGGCCCCCCAACATGGGACCAAAGTGGATTTTTCATCAAATTGAAGTTATGTGATCTTTATTTGATCATTGAAGTGCTTAGAAGTTCACAAAATTGAAGAAAATGGAGCTAAACCAAAAGTTGCCAAAAATGGAAATGACTTGTAATGTAAACTTTCCATTTTGGGAAAGTTTTTCAACCTCCTCTTTCTCAACCAAAAATGCTTCAAATGAAAAATTGTTGGTCATGAAAGTTGTAGATTGGATCATTCACTTTTCAAAAAATACAAGAACAAGTTCTAATTCATTATGGAACTCAAGTTATGGCTTATCAAAGTTGGCACAAATCCCATAATTTTCAAGAATGCACCAAAAGGGATTCTTTGCAAAACCACTTGCCAAGGCTTTTTATGACTTCAAACACACTTCAATGAATCATAACATCATAGTGCATTGCCTCTAGATCAGAATTGCCCAAAGAATTGCAAGATTGCATGCCTTGAACATCAAGATTTCTCAAAAGGGCCAAAACTTCACATAATTGCAAAACCCCCCATAACTTTACTCCCACATGCTGAATTGCCTCAATATTGATTTTGTGGACTTCCTTGAAGTCAGCTGCGCATGGACATGCCCAAAGGCCAGCTGCATCCTTGCCCATACCTCAAGTGCACAAGTTGGTGACTTTTCGCAAGAAGGACATACCAATCACCATAGGGCACAACCACTCCTATGACCTATCACAACTTGATATGTGGACCAAATGTTGATCATAGCACACAACACACACAAGTTGAAACCTCCAAGAACTCAGCATTCCCAAAATCCTTCCCTCTTGCATTTTCCTTCGAAACTCATAGCTCACTCGCTCATTCGCTCAATCTTCAAACTAATTCCACCATTCATCTCTAAATCACTCACTGATCACAAACCAACCATTGAAACAGCCAAAAACACTCCATACACCAAACACGATTTCTGACCAGTTGGATTGCTACCACTCAAACTAGCCATCCTCAAAGCTTTCCAAGCATTGCAACTGCCTCAGGAGGTTCAGAGGAGTCTTTTTGCACCAAGGAAGTGGCCAGAAAGCTCAAGGGTGAAAAGCTTCACCTCAGGTAGCCATCTGAATTTATTTTTCCAGAACCTCTCTTTTATGTTACAAAATGAATAAGCCTGCTTCACTGGTCACACTGAACTTGGAATTTTCGAAAATGGTTGAGAAATGAGCTTGTATGATTGTTCTGAAATTTCTGCCATTTTTGTTCTTCCTTTCGAATCTTGAATTTGAGCATGAATAAATGTGTTTTAGGATTAGATTTGAGCTTAGGGGAGTGAGGGGAGTTGATTTGGAGCTTTAGAGCTCCAGAAATTACCTAGGGAGGAAGTTAACAATTTTCAAGTGAGGGGGTCACCGGAGAAGACGACCGGAGCTCTTCTCCGGTGACCTGAAAGTCATTAGTGTGTAATTAGGGTTAGGGTTTTCGTTTAAACGTGGACCATTAGATTTTCATCTCCCGCCCGCGTTGAATGGACCCGATCATTTCATTAGTTATTAATTAGGATTAAATAAATAATTAATTGAGATTAGCTGGATTTGAATTTAGGCCACAGGATCTGGCGCGCAGTCAACCAAGCATTTCCCAGATTCAATCTCAGCCCTTCCCTTTGCATAATTCTGTTTTATTTAATTTTTATTTCATTTTTCTCATTTAATTTTATACCATTTATTAAAAATAGCTAAAAATTTCCAAAAATATTTTTATTCTGCATTTTTATTTCAAATAATTTTCTTAACCCAAAAATATTTTTATTTTTATTTTTCACATTAAAAAATTATTTTTAAACATTTAAATGTTTATTTTAATTAATTAATGAAAATTAATTAATTAAAATATCATTTAGGTTTCTAAAAAATCCCAAAAATTTCATATTGCATCTTTAAACATTTAGAGACATTGTCATACCATCCACGCAAATTTCTTTTTGGTTTTGAACCATCTTTGCTAATTATCTTGAATTTAGGGTTCATAAAATTCACATTTTAGAACCCTAACTTCAAGAATTATTTTCTGCCTAACCAAGAATGGTATGACAATGGTTCTTTTTGCATTGATCTTAATTTGACATGTAGTTTCTAGCATATTTTTGTCATAAATTTCTTCTACCTTTTTGAATTGATTTGCATTTTTTCCCTTTAAGTACCTTAAAACCCTAGAAAACTTAGAAAAAATCATAACTTTCATTAGGTTAAGAGTTAGGTCTTCTCCATTGGGGTGTGATATCATGTGGGGTTAGGGTTCTTTTGATTGCATTTTCAATTTTTTATCTGGTCATTTGCTTCTGTTTTTGAATTTTACATCTCATGTTGCATGAAAACCCTAATTTCTCATCTCCCTTTGCATACATCTTGCATAAGCATTCATATAAGAACTTCCCATGACATTTCTTGCATCCACATGACATATAAGACATCCTAGGACACATTAGAATCATGATTGATCATTTCTTCATCCATTTTCCATGTTATGCATTCATTTCATTCCATGAGCATTCATGAACTTTCATGCTTCTTTCATGCTTCATTTGCATTCCCATCACTTGTATGATCATTCACAACCCTTGACATACATTTGCATCACCTCTTAGCATCATTTACATCATGAACATGCTTTTGGTTTTGGTTTTCATCCTTGCATTCATTTCATTTTCATTTCATTTCATTTCTTTATGCTAACTATTCAGGTGGTAAGTACTTTGAGAAGTGAATTTTCCTTCACTTCTCACAATCTCTCCTCATCTCTCTTATGCATTCATTGCTGCATTTTGTATTTGTCTTAGAGTGAGCTTGCACATTCATGTTCCTCCTTCACTTTCTTTCTTCAAGCAACTTATCTTCTCAAGTGAAGTAAGTTGACTTACTTCTTCTACTTCTCCTCCTTTCATCTGCTTCTTCCTTGGTGGCTCTTCTTGAAGATCTCTTGCAAGCCTCATAAACCCTAGGAACACCCAATCATGTTAACAATTAGGGTTTGATTAGTCCCCCATTAGTTTTACCTTTGTGTCATCTTTTTTGTCTCTCTCCTCATCTCATAATCAGAGACTAAACCTTCAGGGTTTTAAGGCTTTGTGATTAAGATTATGCCTGCATCCTTCTCTTAGGATGGAGTGTATAACTTTAATCCTAAGTGTTAAACCCTTGATGTGTTTAAATCTCTTAATCAATTCATCTAATAATCACTAAGACATCAAGCTTGTAACTTGGGCCTTGCATTAGGGTTCTAATTCTTCCTTAATTGGTTAAGAAGGACTAACCCTAGTGTTAATGGACAAGTCCTCCTCAAGTTTTCTTACAAACCATAAAATTCACTTCTTAATCTTACCATTAACTAATATCCACTTTAATAAAGGCTTTGTTTTGCCATGAAGTTAATCCCTAATCATGGATTAAGTTGAGGAGCCTTCCTCAGCTTAAATGTTCTCATTTATTATCCTTCTATTAGGATGGTGTAATGGGTCCATTAAATCCTTGATTATGGCTTAAACTCATTACTCAACACTAAACAAAAATACCAAAAACATCTAAATAAATTCAAGTAGGTTAATGATCTTAATCCTACATCATGGTGATTAAGTGTGAGGTGTTTACTTCATACTTAAGGTACTCTCATTACCCCTAATCAGAGGGAAGATATGATGAGTTTACTAACCCTTGGTTTAGGCTTAAGCTCATTTTCTTATGACAGATTCCAAAAGGCAATAAAAGATTGAAAACATCAAAAACAAACAATAATTGTCTCCTCCGGGATTCTTTTCTCACCTCATTCACTCGTAAACAAGAACTCGCTTCTTCCGTCTAATGCAAGACAATTTGCACCTGAGCCAGACAGGTCATACACTTGAGCATAGACAAGCAAGCAGTTCATCAGTCAATTTATCTTCCAGTCTCTTTGAGTTGAACTACGGTGTTCTGACTTCCTCGTTGCACGAGAGGATACGTAGGTATAATTTAACTGTTATCAAACAAAAGTCTCGGTCTCTTCCCCCCCTCTTACAGCATTATCCTTTTAAGCCTCATTCCTGAGCAATTCACTTCACACTACTTTTGCACTAACACTTGTATTCTTTTCCAGCTTTTGCACACAGAATAGCACTAACACTACCCCTTTAAACACAAAATCCTTTAAGCGTGGATTCTGTCGAGTACGACGGACAATCTGGGTGCTAATACCTTCCCAGGTTGTAACCAACCCCCTTTCTCAGTTTCTCTGGTTCGCGATCGTCTTATCCATCTTTTCTTAGGTTTATACAGCATTAACTTTCCTTCAGGATAAAAATGCTTAGCTGGAGACTCTTTTCAGTTCATCTTCATGTTCTCTCTTTCGCTGACCGTTCGTGTTTGTACCCCGTCTGGCCCAGGTGTCATTTGGTGGGAGCGATAGCTTGGCGACTCTGCTGGGGAAACTTATACTGCAACCAGGGCTTCTGGTTCTTTTTGTGGGTTCCTCCTAGCGCTTGTTTGATTTGTGTTTACGGGGGTGTTATGTGCTAATTGTGCTTATTTATTTGCTTTATTTATTGCTTTATGTACAACTTTATTTACTACTTTCTTTACAGTTTTTTATACATCATACTGTCATTATCATTGCTGGATCTGGCTTCTGTTTTGGTGGGTGGGGTTCCACTGAGTGATTAAGGTCCTATACCTGGGACCTGAGTGACACCTAGGCTAGAGTGGTTCATATTCTTTCCCATTCCATTTCGGTCTGGTGCGGGAATATGAAACACGGTTCAGATGTGGGTTTCTTCATGAGAACTCTGTGCTACAGATTTCCTGTAGTGCTAAGGCTATCTAGGAAGCCTGCTAAGTCTAGATGACCTTTATTATGACCTTCAGAATCTGGGGTGAATTAGAGGAGGATCCTTTATGGTTATTGTAAACATTGT
Source organism: Lathyrus aphaca (assembly GCA_963966055.1). NCBI lineage: Eukaryota > Viridiplantae > Streptophyta > Magnoliopsida > Fabales > Fabaceae > Lathyrus > Lathyrus aphaca. Next base: position 232,771,181 of record OZ014519.1, read on the forward strand.
ACCTCCGGGTTAGAAGTGTTAACACTTCTCATAACTGATCCAAGTCTGAGGATCCTTGTTCTAGAACATTACATGTGAGGGGGTTGGGTTGTTTACAGGTTTGCAGGAACCCTTGGCCACATCATACCCTGTTACTATATTGTTTAAGAACACTTCACTTTGGGACAGTTCTTTTGATTAACCCTGGATATGTGATTCTTTATTTGAGTCCCCCACCTTGGTTACTGGATTTCTGAGCCTCCATCCAGACTTTTGAACATACATGGACCTTAGACCAAGACAGATAATCAGATCCAGCTCTTGATCATAAACCCTTGCATATCATTTGCATATATCATCATTGCATCATTTGACATTTGTTTATTTGTTTTTTAGGGTATCCATCATATCATATTTGGTTTGGTTTTGACCCCTTCTACTGCTTAGACCTCTGCTTCAGTGATCTTCTTCAGCATTTGCTTCAGCTATCTCCTTCAGCACCTGCATCAGTCTGTCAGAGACTTACCTTCAGCTTCTCAGTCTGTGATCTGCATCAGCATTTGTCTTCAGATCCTTTATCAGCACTCATGGATATTCCAAGGAAAAGCAACATATCTTATCACTTCTTTGAGCCCTTTTTGACTGTTATCAGGCAGGTCCAGTCCCTTATCACACCTGACCATATCCCACTGTTTAGAGAGCACTATGGGGGTATCTTAGACATGGTTATGGATCTTGATTCATCTCAGAGGAGTATGATCCACACATGCTTGCAGTTTTATGACCCTCCATTCAGATGTTTCACCTTTCCTGATTTTCAGATGGGGCCTCTATTGGAAGAGTTTTCCTTGATGATTGGAGTGCCTGACAGAAGAGGGATCCCCTTCAACCCAAAGATGACTGCTCTCAGAAGTGAAGAGATAGCAAGGGCATTGCATTTGGAGCCTTCCCTTATTTAGCAAAACATGACAACAAAAGATGGGATTTCTGGCTTACATCTGGACTTCTTGATTTCTCAGGCCACCGTGAAGGCTGTAGTGGGAGAATGGAAGGCAGTCTGTGCACTTTTAGCCCTCAACATATATGGGGTTATATTGTTTGCAGATGAGCCTAAATTTGTGAGTAAGAATGCCATCCACTTGTTCTTGCTGAGGAACCCAGTGCCTACATTGCTAGGGGATTTTTACTACTCCATCCATCAGAGAAATGAAAAGCAAAGAGGGAAGTTGGTCAGATGTTGTGCTCCTTTGTTCTACTCTTGGCTGCTCAAACACTTGCCCAAATCAGATGCCTTCTTGAACCCCCATCAGCAGAAGAATTGGGCCAAAAGGTTCATTGCCTTAACATCAGATGATATCAGATGGTGCACTCAGAGCACCAAAGGCAAAGATATTATTACCAGTTGTGGGCAATACCTTAATATGCCTCTTATAGGAGTAAAAGGTTGCATCAACTACAATCCTTTACTGTTTAAGAGACAATTGGGATATGCCTTGGTTCATCCTCCCAGAGGACAAGATTTGGCTGAGACCCTATACTGTGAAGTTCAACCTAACTCTGTTGTTGTCAGATAAGCTGCTTGGGCTTGGGACAACATTCAGACCAAAGGGACAGCCATCCTTGGAAGATGTAACAATATTGCTTCAGCCCAGTATTCTGACTGGTCCCGTACTAGAGCTCAGATTACCAGGATGCCTTTCACCTTGGACGACACACCTGGACCTTCTACAGTACAGCCTGCAACAACTATTAGCCTAGAAGAATTTTAAAATCTAAAAGAGAGGAATAATCAGCTATCTGAAGCCCTGAAGAAAACTCTCTGGGAGAGAAATGACAGTCGTCTGGACATTGAAAGATTGGAAAGGCTCAAGACTGAGCATCTGACCAAGATTGAAAAGCCAGATGACTACATAAGGAAAGCAAGAGCAGGAGAGTTGGTTTTGAAGAATGCCTGCAAGGAGGCCAAGATTCAGAAGGACAGGGCTGAGCATTATCTGGAGGAAAGCAAAGTTAGGTGGATCAGGATCACCGAAGCCCGTGCACAAGAAGACCAGAGGACTCAGGCCAAGATTGATCAGATAGAGGCCAATGAGAAGAAGCAGCAGGAAGCTTTGTTGGCAGCTCAGAAGGAGATATCAGAATTGAAACTCTGGGCGGGGCTACAGTGATCAAAGGATCAGGACAAGCATAAGAAGCTGACTAATGCCATTGCTACCAGGAACCTCCTCATTAGGACTATTACAGAGCACCCAGCTGGTCCAGTGACAGAGGCTCTCCTGAAGGAAGTCAGGGAAGATGACTTTGGATTGGATGTCTGATTCTTTTGCTTGTATTTCTTTCCTTTTGATGTACTTTTTGCTTTTTGGTTGTTGTATTTTTGACCCGCCATGGGCATGTATTGTAAATAGACTATGTATTTTCATCATTTTTAATATATCAGTTTGTTTTATTTTGGGGGGCTTTCTCTCAACATCATCAAGCATCTCCTCGAGGTCTGGAAAGGTCAAAACCAAGAACCAAACCGGATACCTTGGAAAACAAATAAGCATATTGCATTGCATACTAACATTTTCTTTGTTTTGTAGGTTTTTGTTTGTTATTTTGTTTCTCACTTTGTTGTGGTTTCAGGAAACATTGCTCGTCGCAGAGTGTTCCCTGTCAACCGTATACACCGGTACCCAACGCGAAACAACCTTCCAAGCATTCAAATGGATCAGGTACAACAGGACCTGAATGAAGTAAGAAATCAAATGGAAAACGAAAGGGTCGAGATGAGAAACCAAATGACCAAGTTTATGGCTGTGATGACTGGCTTAGCTCAGAGCCAGGAAAGGCTGAGAGAGCTGGTGGAAAGGCAGACACCTGAAGAACCCCACCCTGGAACAGGAGGAACCAGCAATAATGAACGAGGGCAGCCTTGCATCGACCCACCAGAGTTTGGGCCCCATTTAAACCCAGATGTTAATATCCCAAGGAATATTCAAGGAAACACTGCTGCAGGCAGGATCTTGCAAGAAGATCCTCAGGAGGAGCAGTTCACAGTTATTGGGGCTGGGGATGAGGTGTATGACCGAAGACTGGATGAGATTGCTGAAAATCTGAGGTCCTTGGAATCCCAAAATTCTTTAGGCTTTGACGTAATGGATATGGGGCTGGTAGATGGGGTGAGGATTCCCCACAAATTTAAACCCCCATGCTTTGAAAAATATAATGGTACCTCCTGCCCGCGTACTCATCTGCAATCCTTCTTAGGGAGACTCAAGGCTTATACCATGGACGAGAAATTATGGATGTTCTATTTTGAGGACAGCCTGACTGGAGCATCGAGAGAATGGTATTCGCATATAAAGAGGGCCACTATAAGATGTTGAAAAGACTTGGCCGAAGCCTTCATCCGACAATACCAGTACAACCTAGACATGGCTCCCAATAGAACTCTTCTAATGGGCATGTCTCAGTCTTCAAGGGAAATATTTCGGGATTATGCTCAGAGGTGGAGACAGCTTGCTACTACTGTCCAACCACCCATGTCTGAACGGGAAATGGTTGACATGTTTATGAACACCTTGCAGGGAACTTATATTGACAAACTTGCTGCTTTCTCTTCCACCAGTTTCGTTGATGTAGTTATAGCTGGCGAGAGAATTGAAAGTCTTTTGAAGATGGGCAAAATCTCTGACAATGGTGCAAGCTCTTCCAACAACCCCAGAAAACCTTTTTCAGGACCCCTAAGGGCAGGTGAAACCTATGATATCCATGCAGGCAGGGGCAGACCCCAGTATTCTCACATATCAATAGCAGTCGTTACTATCCCGGCTCCAGTTCCACAGCAACCACTTTTTCCTCAACAACAACAACATCATTATCAGCAACAATCTCATTTTCCACAACAAAGAACGTATAGCAATAACCACAACAACCAACAGCAGCGCCCTTTTCAACAGAGGCCATCTCAGGCAAATAGGGTGATTGACCCCATCCTTATGCCTTATGCCACTCTACTGCCATAACTCCTGAAGCTCAACCTGGTTTAGTTAAGGACGTTGGCTCCACCAGATCCTCTCAACCTCCCGAAGAATTATGATGCTAGTGCCAGGTGTGCTTTTCACTCCAACGCACCTGGTCACAATACCGAGAAATGTAGAGCCTTGCAAATGAAGGTTCAAGATTTGGTCGATTCCAAAGCTCTCAATTTCGCACCTCCTCCGAATGTTAACAGAAATCCTATGCCTAATCATGGTTGGCCCAGGATTAATGCCATAGAAAAGGACCAACCATCTGCACTGATTGACAATGTTGCACAGATTAGGACACCATTGGCAGAAGTCAAGGCTCAACTCTTAAAATGCCAGGTGTTCCCGGGCTGTGAGGCCTGCTGCGGATCATGTAAAACCGCTATAAATGGTTGTGAGAGGCTAAGGCTTGGCATAGATGGCCTTATCAGAGATGGAATTTTGCAAATTACCACAACGACTCCTTCAACATCAATAACTCTTTCTTCAACAACAATGGATTTTCCTTCAACATCAACAATTCTTTCTTCACCAAATCCTCCTACAACAGCAACAACTATCATTCCCACTGATTCATCCACGACTCCAGCAATCACTCCATCCATTATTTCAACAGAACAGAGTTCAGCAACATTTACTTCTACAACATCAGCACCCATTTTATCGATAGAAACGCCTACAACACCAGCATACACTAATGAAGATGTCTCAACGGTCACGATCTATTATGACCCAGAAAATGTCCATCCCAACAACAATTTCCAACAACAAACTGCAACACCTCCTGTCAGATCTCCAGTCACAATCTACTACGACCCGCATACCATCACAGTTCCTTCCGCTGCAGCAATCAGTCCGGTCACCATTACGGTACCTGGACCTGTTCCTTATGAAAGCAGTAATGCCATACCTTGGCACTACGGCTCTGATCTCTACTGCGACGGAAAGAAGATCACTCTAGATTCATCAACCTCTTCACCACAAGTTGACAATGTTGGGGGAGGCGGAGGCTTCACCAGAAGCGGACGCCTTTTTGCCTCACAAACACCGAGGCCCAATGCTGAAGCAGAAGCTGTTGCTAAGGCAAAAGGGAAGAATGTGGTACTGGAAGAGCCCAATGTTAAAGAAACTCCGAAGACGTCTTTTGAGCAAGAGGTAGACGAGTTCATGAGAATAATCAAAAAGAGTGATTACAAATTGGTGGACCAGCTTCATCAGACACCCTCCAAAATCTCTATATTATCATTGTTAATGTGCTCTGAAGCCCATAGGAATGCACTGTTGAGAGTCCTGCACGCAGCCTACGTGCCGGAAGAGATTACGGTTAATCTGCTGGAAACAGTGGTTGCAAATGTTAACACCAGTCATGGACTGGGCTTCACGAATGCTAATTTAACGACGGAGGGACGCAATCATAACAAGGCTTTACATATCACCTTAGAGTGCAAAGGTGTCGTTCTTTCTCATGTACCGGTAGACACTGGGTCTTCGCTCAATGTCCTCCCAAAGAAAGCCTTGGTGAAGCTGGAGTATGATGGTTTGGCATTGCGTCCAAGTAACTTGGTGGTGAGAGCATTTGATGGCTCTAAGAGATCAGTGCTTGGAGAGATTGATTTACCTGTGATGATTGGCCCAAAAATCTTTAAAACTACTTTCTTCGTGATGGACATACTGCCGGCCTACAGCTGTTTGCTGGGTAGACCCTGGATTCACGCCGCTGGCGCTGTTACATCTACCCTTCACCAGAAATTAAAATTTGAGTGGGAAGGCCAGATCATCACAATCTGTGGGGAGGAAGATATTTTCGTTAGCCAGCTGGCTACTTACAAGTATATAGTGATGGATGGGGAGATCCATGAGACTATGAGTCAGGGATTTGAGGCCCTTAACATCAATGAAGCAACTGCTGTGTCTGGAACTTCCATCACTTCATATCAACAAGCCCGAAAGGTTGTTGAGGAGGGTACCTCTCAAGGCTGGGGCAAGTTGTTGCCAGTAGAAAAGAAAGAAGACGAATTCGGGTTGGGTTACGGACCAACTCGACAAGATCAACCAGAGGCTGCAACGAAGCCCAAATTTGTCAGCGGGGGAATGCTTACCCCGGATGCTGTAAACAGTCTGGAAGACGAATAAGAAGACGAGCGCAACCTGGAAAGCAGGGTACGTCCAAGGATCACGGGGAACCAAGTCTCAAATTGGTCTTCCCAGGAAATTATAAGAGTTACTCCTGTAGAGTAATTATTATTTCCTGTCTTTTAAGCATGCATCAAGTCCTGCATCTTGCATAAGGTGTCAGGACTCATTTTGTAGTCGGGCCATCTTGTATTTTGTGCAAACGATCATTTAATGAATATCAGGACATCTTTTGCAAGCAAGTCTTTTTTTCCGCTCACTGTTTTTCATTTTTCATTTTTTGTACAAAACAATAAAATGGCAATGTTTTCAAAATAATAAATTTTCACTTTTTTTAAACAAGATAAAATTGATCACTAAAATGAACAAATCTAAACCCTTGCAGAGAGTGTCCTCCAGATTGCACCGACAACAACACTGCTATGACCTTGTATGACTTTGACAATCCGATTAATCAAGCCGATGAAGGGGTTGAAGAAGATTATGAGCTACCTGAAGAGCTAGCCAGACTGCTAAGGAAAGAGGAGAAGGTTATCACTCCTCATCAGGAGGAAGTTGAGACAGTTAATCTTGGTACAGAAGAAGACTTGAAAGAAGTGAAGATCGGGGCCCGTCTGTAAGATTTAGTGAAGGAACAACTTATTGACATGCTTCGAGAGTATGTTGATGTCTTTGCTTGGTCCTACCAAGACATGCCAGGTCTGGATACCGACATTGTTATGCACAAGCTGCCACTAAAAGAAGACTATCCTCCAGTAAAACAGAAGCTGCGCCGTACTCGTCCGGATATGGCCATGAAGATAAAAGAAGAGGTGCAAAAACAGTGGGATGTTGGTTTCCTTGCTGTAACTAGTTACCCGCCGTGGGTTTCTAACATTGTACCAGTGCCTAAGAAGGATGGCAAAGTACGGATGTATGTGGATTACCGGGATCTGAATAGAGCTAGCCTGAAAGATGACTTCCCATTACCTCACATTGATGTATTGGTCGACAACACGGCTCAGTTCTCGGTATTCTCCTTCATGGATGGATTTTCAGGATATAATCAGATCAAGATGTCACCTGAAGACATGGAGAAGACAACTTTTATCACACCCTGGGGCACATTCTGTTATAAGGTAATGCCATTTGGACTGAAGAATGTCGGGGCAACTTATCATCGGGCTATGGTAACATTATTCCACGACATGATCCACAAAGAAATTGAATGTTATGTGGATGACATGATTGCCAAGTCCCTCACAGAAGAAGACCACCTGGTAAATCTGTTGAATCTATTCAAGCGTCTGAGGAAGTACCAGCTGAAGCTAAACCCCAACCAATGCACATTCGGGGTACATTCCAGTAAACTGCTGGGGTTCATTGTAAGTGAAAAAGGAATTGAAGTTGACCCTGACAAAGTCAAAGCCATTCAAGAGATGCCTGCACCAAAGACTGAAAAAGAAGTTCGGGGGTTCTTAGGTAGATTGAACTACATTTTACGGTTCATATCTCACCTTACTGCAACCTGTGAGCCCCTGTTCAAGTTATTAAGGAAAGAACAATCGGTCAGGTGGAATGAAGACTGTCAGAAGTCTTTTGACAAAATCAACGAGTACTTACAAGAACCTCCAATCCTTATGCCTCCAGTTGAAGGAAGGCCTCTAATAATGTACTTGACAGTATTAGAAGGATCAATGGGGTGTGTGATGGGCCAACATGACGAGTCTGGTCGAAAAGAGTATGCAATATACTACCTAAGCAAAAATTTTACCGACTGTGAACAACGATATTCACTGCTCAAGAAAACTTATTGTGCTTTAGCGTGGGCTGCTCGTTGACTAAGGCAGTATATGTTGACCCACACTACCTTATTGATCTCAAAGATGGATCCAGTCAAGTACATATTTGAGAAGCCAGCACTTACCGGAAGGGTTTCAAGATGGTAAATGATTTTGACAGAATATGACATTCAGTACACATCTCAAAAGGCCATTAAAGGCAGTGTATTGTCTGACTATCTGGCTGAGCAACCCATTGATGATTACCAGCCAATGAGATTTGACTTCCCTGATGAAGACATCATGTTCCTAAAAGCAAAAGACCAGGAAGAGCCTTTTCACACTGAAGGGCCTGACCCAGAAGAGGAATGGACAATGATGTTCGATGGGGCTGTTAACATGAATGGTCGTGGAGTGGGTGCAGTGTTTATTACACCTAAGGGATTTCACATGCCTTTCTCGGCAAAACTCACCTTTAACTGCACTAACAACGAAGTTGAATATGAAGCTTGTATCATGGGTCTTGAGGAAACCATTGACCTCAGGATCAAGACTTTAACTATGTTCGGAGATTCAGCTTTGATAGTCAATCAGACCAATGGCAAATGGTACACCCACCAAGAGCATTTAATTCCATACTGGGATTATACGAGGAGATTACTGACTTTCTTCACAACAGTCAAACTTGAGTATATCCCTTAAGATGAAAATCAGTTTGCAGATGCTCTGGCTACCATTTCCTCCATGATCAAAGTTCAAGCTACCAACTTTGTGCCTCAGATCTCAGTGTCCAGACTTGACAGACCAGCATACGTATTCTCTGTGGACATTGCTAAAGATGACAAGCCTTGGTTCCATGACATCAAATGCTTCTTAGAGGATCAAACATACCCACCTGGGGCATCATCCAATGATAAGAAGACATTAAGAAGGCTAGCTGGTAGTTTCTTCCTGAATACTGATGGTTCCTTGTACAAGAGAAACTTTGACATGGTACTTCTCATATGTGTTGATATGACAGAAGCAGACTTGCTGATGCACGAGGTGCATGAAGGATCTTTCGGTACCCATGTTGGAGGACACGCAATGGCTAAAAAGTTGTTAAGATCAGGTTACTACTGGATCACAATGGATGCAGACTATTGTGCTTATGCCAAAAAATGCCACAAATGCCAGATCTATGCAAATAAAGTGCATGTGCCTCCGAACCCTTTGAATGTGATGTCTTCACCTTGGCCCTTTGCCATGTGGGGCATTGATATGATTGGAAAGATCGAGCCGACTACTTCAAATGGCCACAGATTCATCCTGGTAGCCATTGATTACTTCACCAAGTGGGTCGAAGCAGCTTCGTATGCCAACGTCACCAGACAAGTGGTAGCCAGATTCCTGAAGAGAGACATCATCTGTCGGTACGGAGTACCCGAGCAAATCATTACTGATAATGGTTCCAACTTGAACAATAAAATGATGGCAGAACTGTGTCGGGACTTCAAGATTCAACACCATAACTCTTTTCCTTACAAGCCAAAGATGAATGGCGTTGTTGAGGCAGCTAACAAGAATATCAAGAAGATTGTGCAAAAGATGGCGGTTAGTTACAAAGACTGGCATGAGATGCTACCTTTTGCCTTGCATGGGTACCGTACCTCAATTAGAACATCCACTGGGGAAACACCGTATCAGCTTGTGTATGGTATGGAGGCGGTCCTACATGTTGAAGTTGAATTACCCTCCTTACGGGTACTGATGGATGTCAAGTTGAATGAAGCGGAATGGGTCCGATCTTGGTACAATCAACTGAATCTGATCGAAGAAAAGAGATTAGCTGCAATCTGTCATGGGCATTTATATCAGAAGAAAATGAAGAAAGCCTTCAATTAGAAAGTCAGACTTCGAGAATACCAAGTAGGAGATCTTGTGCTGAAAAGACTCCTTCCTCCTCATACAGACCACAAGGGCAAGTGGACTCCGAATTACGATGGTCCGTTCATAGTAAAGAAAGTTTTCTCTGGTGGAGCACTGATGCTCACTACTATGGATGGTGAAGATTTCCTGTCCCCTGTGAATTCAGATGCAGTTAAAAAATACTTCGCATAAAATGACCCGCTGGACATAACAACAGAATGTAAGTCCAGGAAAAAATAGGGCATCCCGGCGAGTCAAAAACAGAATAAAAGACTTGGGCAAAAATAAGGGAAAAATCAAAAAATGTACACCCGTTGAGTTGAAAAGCCGCATTGGACAGCTCAGGCAAAAATGGGTATCCCGGTGGATTGAAAACCCGAAAGGGCGATCCACGCAAAATTAGGGAATAAGCGAACAACTGCATTCTGAATTCGTCTATATCGCTTACAACATGGCAAACTTTGAAAAGTTAAAGCATCGGTCAGAATCAACTTTCTTCAGAAAGCAAGATGAGAAGAACATCAAGGTCATACGGGTCATAGAAAAGGGAAGCTCACTGAAGCGTCTTCAACATTGCCAGCACCTTCATTTTTCTCAATTTGTAACAATCTCCTCATTTCAGGGGATTTGTTTCTTTGACTATACTTGCCAATTTAGGGCACACAAGTTAATAAAACTAGAATTTTCAGTCACATTTCGTCTTGTACATTTTTGTTTCGTTTGCAAAATGTCCAATATTCATGATGATACTTGCATAAAACAGATGTGCCTTTCTAATAAATGCTTGCAGGAAATGTATTTTACTCCCGGGAGTATCTAAACTCCTATGATAGAATCCGGTAAGGGATACCTCGGGGCACTTGTGCATTTCTTTGTCTTAACAAGATTACAGGTATTCAATTCGCAACATGGGGCACACCAAGCATACTTCCTCCCCTAACAGTATCTGGATTGTTTTTCCCCAGCGAAGTTGCCAAGGAACCATCCCTCCAACACATCTTCAAGCAGCATCAGAAAATTCTCATTTCACCAGCTGAGTTGTCATAATCTCCTCATCCTCAGCAGGATCCCCGCAGAAATCTCTAGGAAGATCGTTCAGTGATTTTCCCTCCCAACAGAGCCCCATATCTCTCAGGGGATCATATCCCCATAGAACTCCAGAAGAGCAATGTCTGAATTTCCCGCACAACAAAGTGACGAAAGCTTCCTCATCCCCAGCTGGGTTATACCATTACCGGATAGATCTATCAGTGATCTAGCCCCAAGCAGAGTCGCATATTTTATCAGATCTACCAATGATCTCATCCCCAGCTGGGATATCCTTTCAAGAAGATAGTCAGAGATCTCCACAAGCAGCAGGATCCGAATCCCGGATCGGTATCTTTGTATAATCATAGCATTCGCATCATAAATCACCACAAAAGCGTAGCATTCCGTCTAATACGGAGCATTACGGCAAAAATCAAACATATTGCATGATCACAAGTCAGGTTCGAACCAGTCACCTGTAAATACCAACAATACCACATCAGCAATATACAAAATACTTCTCAATTTCCCCAACAGAAAGCCAAAGCGTCCCCTTTGCACTCTCCAACACAAATACATGTTTATATACTCACTCGACACTCATCTGTATCATATCATCTCCCTGCAGATATAAACCACAAATATCCCTTTTTGAATACAGAAACTTCTATACTCTTTTGACACCCGTCCGTGTCACCAGTCCCCAGCATGGTTACCCAAACACTTATTATAATACACTCTCATTGAAACCCGTCCGTGTCATCCTATCCCCACAAATTGCATGAACACCTTTTACACGCATAAGTTCATAACTTATACACTTTCTCTTTTTGACACCCCGTCCATGTCACTTTTCCCAGCAAGTTGAGCACTCATCCGTGTCTTGCTCATACTTCACAATGCTTATTTTTTACTCATACAGATACTCGTCCGTATCTTGTATACACACTTTTCCCCTCAGATTCGACACTTGTCCGTGTTCTTTGTTAACCAGTTGATACTCGTCCGTATCATCTCTGAACATGTGTCAGCGTTGTTTCTACCGATACTTGTCCGTATCGTAGTCTTAAGGATGCTCGTCCGCATTTTTAATCTATACACAGTGTCAAACACTTGTACCTTTGCTTCTTAAGAGCGTAAGCGCTCGTCCATGTTCACCATTCCCCAGTAAAGCAATCTTTCTATTATCTGACATCCTTCCTATGTTATGATACTTTCGGCAGCCGTACCCTGCCAGGTGATCGTCCTTCACCTTTGGATGACCGTCCCTCATTCTTCTCCCAGCGGAGTCTCCATTATTGGAACCCTTTAATATCCGACATTCGTCCTATGTCGTGGTATTTAGCAGTCGTCCCCTGCTAGGTGATCGTCCTTCACCTTCTTGATGATCGTCTTTCATCATTTTATCCGATGGTCGTCCCCATCATTGAGCTTGTTATCTGACATTCTTCCTATGTCATGATAAACCCCGAGAGAAGTTGTACCCTTCTAGGTGATCGTCCTTCACCTCTTGATGATCTTCCTTCATCATGCTTATCTGATGGCCGTCCCCATTGTCGACCTTTTTCTATCTGACATTCGTCCTATGTCGTGGTAAAAAGCAGCCGTCCCCTGCTAGGTGATCGTCCTTCACCATTGATGACCGTCCCTCATCATTACTTCATTTATTCTCTGAACATGATGGTCGTCCCCATCATTGCCTTTATTTTAATCCCAATAGAATCTTGTTTCTTTGCTAGATGGTCGTCCCCATCATGATCGCTTTATTTCCCCAGCATGTCGGCCATCCCCGTCATTGCTTTATCCCCAGCAGTCGTTCTCTGCTCGATGGTCGTCCTCCATCGCTTTCATTTGATAAACATATTATACTTTCTTTTACAATCTATATCCCTTTTCTTCTTCTCCCCAGTGAGTGCAAATTTTGGACTGTCTTTGGTATTCAACCACAAGTTATCTTGTTTGTCTGTTAAGCTACGCGCTTACATCCTGCACAGCTAACTCATGTTTGAATAGGGGCAGCTGTAAACACCCCAAATTTTCCCTCACTAATTTCACACCATGGCTTGTGATCTTTCATATTTGCATTAGTTTAATCATACCATTTCATGTTGCATTTTTGCTTCACTGCATTAGTTCAAGTTCATCTGCATCTAGGATTTGTGACTTGAGCCATCCAAGATTCATCTTAGCCACTCCAAAGGCCATCATTCATTTCAAGGGGGTCCATGTATGTTCAATCATTATTTTTTATCCACCAAAGATCAAGGAAGTCAAAGAATCACAAGAACTGGCAAAGCATGGAAGCAGAGCTAGGGTTTAACTGCACAAATGACCTGAAATTAGGGTTTTGGTTTCAAAGGCCATAACTCCAAATTTTTTGTTCATTCTTGTTTCTAATGGTCTCAATGTGTTATAAGGATCATGTGTACCAAGTTTGATGAAGAAATTCATTGTGGAAGTCATCTGATCATTGGGTAACTTCTTGAGCAAGTCAGAGCAAAATCAGGGCATCTGAGGCCCCCCAACATGGGACCAAAGTGGATTTTTCATCAAACTGAAGTTATGTGGTCTTTATTTGATCATTGAAGTGCTTAGAAGTTCACAAAATTGAAGAAAAGTAAGCTAAACCAAAAGTTGCCAAAAATGGAAATGACTTGTAATGTGAACTTTCCATTTTGTGAAAGTTTTTCAACCTCCTCTTTCTCAACCAAAAATACTTCAAATGAAAAATTGTTGGTCATGAAAGTTGTAGATTGGATCATTCCCTTTTCAAAACATACAAGAACAAGTTCTAATTCATTATGGAACTCAAGTTATGGCTTATCAAAGTTGGCAAAAATCTCATAATTTTCAAGAATGCACCAAAAGGGATTCTTTGCAAAACCACTTGCCAAGGCTTTTTATGAATTCAAACACACTTCAATGAATCATAACATCATAGTGCATTGCCTCTAGATTAGAATTGCCCAAAGAATTGCAAGATTGCATGCCTTGAACATCAAGATTTCTCAAAAGGGCCAAAACTTCACATAATTGCAAAACCCCACCATAACTTTACTCCCACATGCTGAATTGCCTCAAGATTGAT